>OY728141.1:994629774-999629774 GCA_963277665.1 Viscum album | reverse complement strand
ACCATATTCATTCATTCAATTCATTTATATAATCATTATGAAATGAATATCATGTAGAACGGGTCGCATCACATCGTGGAGACGGTATTCCGTACGTACGCACGAGTGATGATATCGTTCCTATGATCGTGGAATTGTATTGGAGTATATATATATTATTTCAGTATCAATATTACTTAATAATAATCATATATAGTTACTCATTACACCATTATACCCATCCTTGTAAGGTGATGGTGGAAAATAGATTACACCACGGCGTGGAGACGGTATTCCGTACGTACGCACGCGCGGTGATTTCATTTTTCCGTAGGATGGATAGAAGGTGAATTAGGGTTGTTTGATATTTATAATAACATATCATTATGTAATTAATACTGATGTTATTACTTTATCATGAAACAACTAAATAAGAAGAAGTTGAAGAAGAAAGAAATTGAAAAGATCGGTAATGGATATTACCTCTTCTTTGGAACGCCTCTTTGAATCCTCCACTTAAGGAACTAAGATTGGTCTTTGGAGAAGACCAGGACCTCTAGGATTATTCTAGGGAAGTGGAGAGGAGAAAATTGCATGGGATGGCCGAGCTTGAGTGCTCAATTTGGTGTGAGGAGGAGGGGGAGGAGGTGCCCTTTTATAAGGGAGGAGAGGGGCACCTTAGGAATATCTCAAAATATTATTTTATATTAATGTCAAAATCGGTTTATAATGGTTCCAAAGGGTCTTATTTCGAAGCTAAAGTGGGGATGGGTCGCAATCCTATAAACCAATAAGATTTATACAAGTTTAGGGTATTACTTTAACCTTATCAATTAGATTTAACTCTAAGTTAATTAATTTAACTTTTAGCGTGTCTTTTTGTTTTCTTTCACTATATGGTTAATACACATACTATAACATGCCAAACGAACCCCAAATTTTTTATTATTAATATATATATCCTTATCTAAGTCATTTGGCCGAACCTTAGATTTTTAGGAATAAAATAACAATTAATAATATAATATTTGATTTAAAAACTATTTTGTGTCAATTTTGACACTATTTGATATATGATTTTTGTGAAAGTCATAACAGAATTATATGTTCGAACCAAGTTTATTAAATCAACAATAATATATCATAGTAACCTATAAAATTAGTGGAATTCATAAAAAGTCTCAAATTACATTTATTTTGGTATTTATATTATCAATTTTGTCAATATTTCATTAATAAGATAATTACTGCATCATCTTTGTGTCATAAATAAATTAAATTATTTGATGTCTAAAAATTACAAATAAAATACCATCATGTAGGAAATCTTTTTAGCTTTCTAATGAATATTTACAATCGAATTTATCTTATGTATAACCCCATATTAAAAAATAATTTACTTATTAAACTTTGATTTTAACTATTTTAACCCTTCTTTAAATAAATTAATAATAAATGTCCTAATCTAATCCAAGTGGGCCTAAATGGTCATATTTTATTCCTAAGTTTGTTTTTGGTCGAATTACACTTGTCCAATAGAATTAGGACATGTGTTAGGGTAATATTGATATCATATTTACCCTTAGTTACCCTATTTACTATTAACCACGGTAAAAATAGTAAAAAGTTACTATTCACCAAACAATTATTTTCATCTCATTGAACCACATTTTAGTCCTTGATATTAACCGTGTCTCTCGGATTTTTGAAATTCCATTCACAGAAGCGGTAAAATTAAGTTTTATGCAAAATTCAGTTTTTAACCTACCACTTAGTGGTTTCACTATTCATCAAAAATTGAAAGTTTTCAGAAAAATACCAAAATTTCACCCTAGGCTAATTTCGATATTCTGAGTCCAAAAATGAAGTCCATTTTGAAAAATAAAATTTATAAAATTTCAAAAAGTGGTTATTACTATTCATAACGGCTAGTTTTAATAGCATATTGTTGTTTAGTGAAACTTGGTATTGCGTACGACGCAAGCTATCGAGGAAGGTCGCGATTGCGTGTAAAGCAAGCCAAGCAAGTGTTGTGTAGAAAAAGATTCCTTTGATGATTTATATAACATAAAAGTCTCGGGTGTTACAATGACGCTATATGGGAGGTAGTGGGTCATTTAAAAAAATCATCCCAATTTAAAGTGATCAAGGATTGAAGCTCAACAGAGGTTTTGTCAAGGTAGTATCTGGAGGAGGTGGTGAGATTCCATGGAGTCCTGAGGAAGATCATTTTCAAAAAAGATCTTCATTGTAAATCCATCATGTGGCTAGGTCTCTAACATGCTTTTGGTTCTCAGTTATGCCTTATTGAAACCCTTCATCCACAGATAGACAGTCAGATAGGGTAGATCATCCAGACTCTTGATGACATGTTGCAGTCTTCTGTCATGGATTTTGGACGATTATGGATGAGACTCTTACCCATGGTAGAGTTCACCTGTAAAAATTGTTTCCACTCCACCATCAGAATGGTGCCATTATAATCCTTGTATGGTAGAAATTTTTGTTCTCCATTGTGTTGGAGTGGGGTTGGAGAGTCAGCAATTATCAGGCTAGAACTGTTACAAAACAAAAAATATATGGTTCAGATGATTCGTGAGAGGATGAATGCAACACAGGATCATTAAAAATATTATGTCAATCATAGGAGTAGACCATTGGATTTTGATATTGTGGATCTTATGTTTCTGAAGGTGACTCCCTGTTGTGGGTAGATAAGGTCTGGTCGTGGGAGAAGGATTTCTTCCTATTTTCAGGCCTTTTGAGGTGTTTCCTCATGTTGGAACTATAGAGTATTGGGTAGCACTTCCTCCACTTTTAAGAAAGATAAAAGATGTTTTTCATGTGTCACAGCTCTGTTATTATCTTCATGATTACTCATGCATCATTGATTGGGGGAGATTGATATTGATGATGATGTGACCTTTGAGGGGAAAATTATAGTGATCCATGACTACAATTAGTTGGTGTTTCATGAATATGTTATCCCCCTATTTTGTGTCTTATTGGAACACATAGGAATGAATGAGAGTAATTGGGAACGTGAGTCACAGATATTTTCTCAATACACTGATCTATTTGATGTTTGTCTCTTTTCCTTTAACGATGTTTGTTTTGTGGGTTTATGATATGGAATTATTTTACTGTTTATTGTTTCTTTCTCTCTTTTCATATATATCTCACACATGAGAGTGTTTTGGAGATTTTTGTGTGGTGTTTCTTATTCCTTTCTGAAGAAGTTGATCTCTTTTATGGGGAGAACACTAATAGGTATCCCAAAAGGGTGGTTGTTTGGAAAATTTTTATGTTTCCTCCCTAGGATGGTTTTGGATTCTCAAGTATGAGAATGTTTTGAGAGGTAACTGATGTAATGACTCGAACCTCTCTAGACCATTCCTTTTCTAAAATTTGGTGTTGGAGGTGTTCTGGGAGGTCAAGGTGACTTTTTCCCAACACATTGTGAAATTTCCAGTTTTGTGAATAGTGTTTCCAGTTCTGTGAATAGTGCCATCAGTGAGTCAACTTCATATGTCAGTGAGTCATCTTCATCTACAAGTGTTAGTGATTCATCTTCATATATCAGTGAGTATTCTTAATCTATCAATGTTAGTGACTCATCTTAATCTATCAGTGAGTCATCTTCATCAGTCTATGTTAGTGAGTGGTCTTCATCTTTCAATGAGTCATCTTCATCTATCGGTGTCAGTGATTCATCTTCACTTATTGGTGAGTCATTTTCATCTATCAGTGTCGGTGAGTCATCTTCACTTATCGGTGTCAGTGATTCATCTTCATATATCCGTAAGTCAAATTCATCTGTCAGTTTTGGTGGTTCATCATCATCAGTTGATGAGTCATCTTCATCTGTCGGTGTCGGTGAGTCATCATTTTATGTCGGTGAGTTATATTCATATGTCAGTGTGAGTGATTCATTTTCATCTATCAGTGTCAATGATCATCTTCATCTATCAGTGAGTCATCCTATTCTGTTGGTTAGTCATCTGTCAGTGAGTCATCTATCGGTGAGTCAGTTGTCAGTGAGTCATATATCAGTGAGTCATCTATTGGTGAGTCATCTACCGGTGAGTCATTTTTCAAGGAGTCATCTATCGGTGAGTCATCTTCATCTGTCGGTGAGTTGTATATCGGTGAGGCATCAGTTGGTGATTCATCTGTTGGATGGTAGTACAGTGTTTCCAGCTTCATATAGTTTCCACATTTGAAATATTATTTGACATAAAATACATTAAATGCCTCGTGTCAACGGATTTAAGGCCAATTAAAATACCATAACTCTTCTTTTAATTTTACAAATGGTATGGTGTGATTACTCAGTCAAACCACGTAGTCTTGATGAGATCTACCTTTAATGGAAAATCTTAACCATATCAAAACTGCTACTCTGTTTAGTTTTTCAAAAGTATGAGGTACATTACGTCATTTTGTTGCATCTTGTTTTCCTTTGTATGGGACTCCCCATACATTTCCATCCCAAGGAGTTGTGCGATTTTGGTGTGGATCTTTGATCATGTTTTCCCTATAATTCATCATGATGTATGTCGACCCCCTGTCTTGGTGCAACTAAGAAGTTTTGATCTATATTCGATATAAGGTATGTTATACCTCCGTTATTCTAGGTTCCTTGATTTGTTTCCTACCATTATCCTTTCCATGTTACGACATGTGATATTAAAGTTTCTAATGAAGCTTTCTTGGGTGTGGGTTGGTGCAGTTGTGACACTGCATCCTCAAGTGGATGCATTCATTTTAGGAGAGGTGATCATGATCTAATGTGTTGGTCCATTCTCATGAAAAGAACATCGAAGAGATTTTGAGGTAGGGGATTCATGGATTCAATATTATTTTATGTGTATTCATAGAGTTGGAATGTTTTATCTACTAGATCTCAATGAAATTGACATAATTAGTATTTAAATCGGAATAAATAATTGATGTCTCTTTCATGGAAATGTTGTTGTCTCTTGTTTTACAAGATCGTGTGATATTTATGATTTTATTGTTTAGCATGCCGTTCTTGATGGAAATTGGTGATGAATGCAAAGTTGTAAATAATTTAAAATTAATTAGTGAAAGATAAAGAGGAATGTTTAATGAATCTTTTTGTTGATGTTATTATTCAATTATAATCAAATGGATGTAGGTATGCATGTTTAAATGAATAAGTTAATTCAATATGAAATAATGAACTAGTTGTGGAATGAGGAAAATGCGTTGAAGTGTTATGAGTTACCCTATTGATTTCAAAGATCATTCACCTTATTATTTGGAGCTGTGAGTGCTCATTGTGTGTGATGGATGAATGCCTTATTTAGGTCCAGGAGCCCAGTTTCTATATTGTTTTGTTCCTACAACTTCTGTTGGGGTGTGAGCCTTGGATGGCTAATCCTGGAGGGATATTGTTGTATGATGGGGAAGGGAGGCCCATTGGTTGTGGTGGTAGCATTTTAATCCTAGAGCGGAAATATGTATTGGTTTATGCCTATTAATTTCCATGAGGACACTTGAGATGATGAAACTATAGGATGTTAAATTCGTTGTTAATGTTTTCTTGTTTGTTATCTTCTTTACTTTTCCCACTGCTTGAGGCAACTAGTTTTTCTTACTCCCCATCCAAAAGAGAGAGGACGCATGGGTTATTCCATGTGATTTTTTGTTTTTATCTTCTCAAGGATGGATGGGTGTATGCTCTTTCTATTGGAGTAAAAGACTGAACGAGTAGTCAAAATACTCACCTTGTTAAGCCCTTTGTGTATGGTATCATAGAATTATTTTTTTTAGAATTCTTGGTAAATATGTAAACATGATAATTCTATTAATAAATTATTTAATAAATGATTTTAACCAATGATGTTAGATCTTACAGA
The DNA here is from genome assembly GCA_963277665.1 of Viscum album. NCBI lineage: Eukaryota > Viridiplantae > Streptophyta > Magnoliopsida > Santalales > Viscaceae > Viscum > Viscum album. The sequence continues at coordinate 999,623,910 of OY728141.1, read as the reverse complement.
GATTCAATGTTGGGTTTTAACTTTAAAGGAATAGTGGACTTGGTTTGGTTTTTCTTGGAGGGCATGGACCATGGTTGTAATGCTAATGAAATTTAATGTGAAATGATAATGGTTAATTAATGGTTAAATAATTAATTAACGTAAAGTGTAACTGAAAAAGGGGTAAAGAAATTTAATATAGCTCTTTAAATTGTTCTGTGCTTATTGGATACCTATTCTTAGCAGTGGTAGTCAAAAGTACCAGAGACATCAGATACACTTGAGTAAAATATTAGGTTATTCCCATAGTGTGGTTGTGAGCTATAATATATTCTGTAATTATTATGTTTCTATATTCTAATAGACATTTTTGTTTAGAGAAACTAGAAACATGATGATTCTGAGCCCTGGGGGGTGTTTTCCCCAACATCCCAATGGGAGGATGGATGGATGACTACCCCTTTGGCCCCGCTCTCTTCTCTAGGAAGTTATTATGCTGGTAGGCATGGCAGTTTTCTTTCCCCTTATATGTGTTAGAGGGATTTAATGTCTTGTGGTTATTCATATAAATATATTCTATATATATTTTCCTGTGTACTACTACAGGTGTATTGTGTATAGGTTGTGATGTCTTGAGGATACTTACTCGAGATATGGGATGTAGTGTCTTGAGGTATAAAACCTAATGTATGATACACGTTATGTGATCAATGGTGGATCCTAGAAACTATATGGTTTCCTTGAGTACATGAAAATGGTGGTTATGTTTCACGAGGTTCATGTTTTTGTATTTAGACTACGTGTTTGCGGGGAAGCCTTTTTGGAGAGAGAGGCTTAGGACGTGCAACGTTGGGGAAAAGAAGCCAAACAGTGTGGAAGTGGTAGTAGGGTACCCTTGATATTCATTATTATATTATTTAATATTTTATGTGATACTTGGTGAGAGTATCCATGGTGAGTCTTGGAACATAGAATACATGTTTAAGTGATGAGTTAGTTTCACTTGTTGTTTAATTAACATTAGCATGATTTCTCTAATTTTGCACGAGATGATTTGGGGAGGATCTTACTAAGTATACTATTATACTCATCATACGTATGTAGAAACTATTTTTTCAGGTCACTTGGAGGAGGTTGTATATCATGTTGGTTATTACTAGCTTGGGGTTGCAGGAGCTATTTGTGATTTGATGTCACTTCCGTTTACTTTCTTTTGGTACTAAAAGTTTTTTCTTTGAGATGTAGTAGTTTTTTCATGACATTACATTTGTGTACTTGGTATTTATTTATATTTTAGTATATGTAAGAGTTGTTTAGTGTCTATCTTATCTCTCTCTTTCATATGTGTTCTCTTAGATAGTAATACCTTCCATTTGTGTTTTTACTATAACCTTGGTGCTAGTCACTAACAAAGGGCCTACTAGAGGTGGGAATCGTATGTCACCGTCTCACATCTCATTTTTCTGGCCCAGGAGGGGTACACTTTGAGGGAAGGGTTCATGGAAGAACCACAAAAAAGGATCATAAAGATTCATAGTGATATACCCCTTCACCTACTCTATCCTGGATCTGCGCCAGATAAGCCATAAGAATTGGTGAATAGGTGGTGTGGAAATGCCTATAAATTTCCCACCCCATTATCTAAAATTCACCTACACTAATTGAAACCAAGAGGAAAAAATCATGGAATTTCAAAAAATCCCCAAAATGGATTTCTCAGAGTATATGATCTCATGAACAACAAGTCTTCCATCATTAAATATACCAGAGAATAACCAGAGTGATCATTCACCATGCGCAAAGTACTTCACGTCATCATTTATAGATCACATAAGGGACTTATAGAAGGATACATGAAGAAAATACCACATGTTTTCTAGATCATACGAAACTTAAAATAAATGGATACTGAAAAAATCCTAGGCATTTGTAATAAAAGGGGTAGACAAACTACTAAAGGTGAAAGACAACAAGAAAAACAAGTTCACTTCCCTCATTCACTTCATGTGAGTCGTCTAATATGTGAAAAATCCTAGGAACATTTCACTTGAATCTCATAATTCTCCTTCAGTATGCCACCAAGGTCATGTGATGTCTTCCAGAAATGTCAAATCTAGTCATATGGTTCCCTTGGGTCATGACACTTTAGTATCGGGAATCCCTCTAGTCTTGTTACCCAATCCTTTTATGGTTCTTTACATATATCACCTGACTCATATAAAAACATCCTCTCATGTCATTTAAGTCTTGAAGATTCATTTTCACATGTCAACTAATCCCTCACAATGCCCTCTTGGAATGTTAGTCAAGACTCAGGACTCCCTCAAGACATTTAATATATGTATCACGATGACTTCTGGGGATGTTATCCAAGACATGCGACACCCTTATAGATATGTCATATTTAGTCTCATGAGACCCTCCATATCTATCAAGAAAACTCTTGAGAATGAATCCACGAAAAGTCAAATAGATTATTAGAAATACTCAAGATATGATATCCAAATAATGCAATGAATTAAAGGGAAGAACTTATTGATCTTGTGATTTCCTTTGGATAAATCATCTTTGATCATGCACAACCTTCAGATATGACACTCGGGTTACTGAATTTTCTTTATAAAGACCAACTATATGATTTAGTTGTCTTCATATATGTTAAGAAGATAGTATCATATATATCATTCCTAAAAGACAATCAGACCATAATAGGAAGGAAAATAGGTCCCCATGGAATCATCAAAGTGAAATCTTCGACCAAAGGAACTACAATGACTCCGATTCCTACAACATTTAAGATACCTAGGCCACGTCTTCAAGGATCAAGATCCACAAGGCTATCCCAATATGTAAGTCCCTCACTCCGTAGGTGAGGATATTGATCATTTTCTATCCCTTGTTTCTCACATAGATCATTTCTAACATTAATTTACGAAATTTCAATTATTATATCATTCTCATCATAAGACCCCACCAAATAGGGAAACATATTTATGTAATTCCCTAACAAGTGGAATGTGACATTAGCCTCAACAAATAGGCATATAACTTGAGGAAAATCCAAAGGGAATGATTTAAAATTGATAATTCTTACTTCTATAATAACTAGGAAATCTAATATATCTTCCTATGGTTTGAGCTCAAATAAACATTAATTTTTCTGTAATTATTATGCAAATTCAATTTCAGACCCCTGAGACCCAATTATTCCCATGGGATAATTAATCTATGACATCCATCAGTGGATATAGAAATAAATTGAATTATGATGAATATGATTCCTTCCATAACCAGGATATGCTAAACATCTCTATGAGGCTCGATCTCCAAAATAAATACTCACAAGGTAGTCCCAGCTCATAAGTCCCATGCCATGAGAAATAAAAAAAATGATCATTTTATATCCCATGTTTCTCACACTAAGAAATGATCACATGGGATTAGGGAACTGAAATATTCTTATCATATGTATCCTAAGTCTCTATAGTGAAAAGGGAAATATCACTGTGTAAGCCCCAAAAAAACTGAACTCTGAGAACATTGATTCCTTCAATAACCAAGATGTATAGAACGTCCCTACGGGACTTGATCTTGAGAACTTGGTGTTCTAGAACACCTGTGTATGTCCTATATGAATTATATTAAACTGTAATGGTGCAATTAACTACATGGGTTTTGGTTCATACAATAACCAGTATAAGTAGGAAGCCTCATAATGTCTCAATCCCCTTCTCATAATATTAACCACCACCTTTCATGGAAGCACATTCTTATGCACTTAGTTATACAAAATCAGCACATAAGCAACCTCATATTACTAGAAGACATTGGAGAACCTCAAATACATATATCTAGATTAAATAAAGAGACACCCACACTTTTCACATAAAATAGAATTAAACTATATTCAACTATTTAGGGTAACTAATCATGTATCAGGATTAGGGATTGATTAACGAACATATCTTAAATCTATTTTAGAGTCCCAAAGTAGAAAACAATTAACCCAAAAAGGTTCGTTGAGGTCGACGTCCCATCATATCAACCAATGTGAGTTCCCAATAGTTATTGGGCCTATAAAATCATGTGATCATCTTCATTTGGAATGTTGTATTATTCCCAATTATAGATCTAGAAACCATTAAGAGTTTCTAGTGAGAGCGATAGTGGTAACCTGATGTTCAAGATTGTGCACAACATAAACCCCCAATTAAATTATTGGGTGGATGCAATCTATACCACTTCTCTTGATGAAACAATGCTTTTATATAATGGCCTTTATGTGTTGAATTACACAAACTAATAGATATCGATAACGAAAGTACTTGAATTGAATTATACCACACCCAAATTTTGCATCATTTGATAGGCCATGTAAATTAATGGTGTTTTAAGAAATAAAACCTAAATGATTACATGGGTTTCATTTAACTAACATAACTTGGTTTATGTGATTTATTTTTACAAGAAAAAATGATTAATTCACTTTTTTGTGGAAAAGGTTAAAGGGAAAAAGATTTTATTGAATTAGTCTATACCTATGTGTGCGAACCATTTCTTATTGATGAAAGGGGTGTTTACTAATACCTTGTAAAGTGTATTGTTTATTTTTGTAGATATTGATATTTATAATTTAATAGGTATTGTTTTTATTCCATCGAGAGATTCATGGAATAAAAGAATTATGTTGATATATAGCTTGGTAAGAAGATTAAGAAACCTCACATAGAGTATTGTGAAGAATATCTTAATTAGGATTTAATTTATTTTTTATAGGATATAGGGATTCCATATCAACTAATTTCATCTTTATAAACCATAGTGTAATGGTTTAAGGGAAAGGAGGAACCACGCACTATTGGAAATGGGGATATCAATGATGGTCCATGCAATAATTCCTTTATCATTTTAGAGGTATTCATTATAGACCAGAACATAAATAGTGAAACAAGTGCTAACTAAAATGGAATAATGTATAATATACAAATTATGGAGTGTAATGAAACCATTTAGGTTATACTTAGATGTGTTGGGTTGTGTATATTTTTTTAACACCTCTTCAAGTAACAATCTTACCCCTCGAGGTAAAATATTATACCTTTACAAGATAACCTAAGTTAAAAAGGGGATATTACATATAGGACCCCTCATAAAAATGGTTATAGTGGAAAGACACAACATATTTATTAATAGGGGTAAAATCTCTATTAGTTATTTTTGGTGTGAGATATACATTGATGTTTTTTAGGCTCAAGGTATACAAGATTTGGCATAGGAAACAATTCAAAAAAACCCCATTGAAGAATTTTGGGAGACACAAGTACTATGTAAAAGTACATGATTGGATAGAGAACCTTAAATATTTGGGTTTCTAGACACAAAGGATGGTGAATCGTTATTGGTTGATATGAATAATATTGTAACCTATATGTAGTAGTAAGTGGGGCACATTTTTTAATGTGGAATGAAAATATGAATACTGAAATGGATTCCATAAACCAAAACCATATCTGGACTATAGAAAAAACTCTTGTATATATAAATCCCATTGGTTTTAATTGAGTATTCTAGATGAAAATGGAAATAATTGGATAATTCATTACTTATAAATAATTACTGGTTGAAGAAGGGTTTCAACATCATTATGTAATTTACTATAATGAAACATTGACGATGTGTTTTATGTTGAAATTCATCAAAATTAAACATTCCATTTTGGATTACCATGAACATTATATTTGGAAAATGGATATCAATAATGCTTTCGTTATTAAGAATATTTACTATGATGACTATATGACACAACCTGATGGGTTTGAAACTTAAAAGGATCTCATCAAGGTATGAAAATTGAATGGATACATTTGTTGATTAAAAAAAGATTCCAAGTCATGAAAAATTTGGTTTGGTGAATCCATAACAAAATTTTATTTCATAAAGAATGAATGTAAGCCTTGTGACTATAAGAAGATTAGTGGGAGTGTAGTCTTTTTATTAATATTATATTTTTATAAAAAATTCTTATGGAAATCAAATATCAGTCTTATTGTTTGTTAAATATTGATTGAAAAAATTCATATCTATGAAAGACTTAGGTAAAGAAACAAATATTATTGGGATCAATATGCCTCATGATATATCCAAGAGGATTATAATTTTAATTCATGATACATACATTGAATATATACTAAACATATTTAGTATGGAACAATCCAATAGGATGTTGTTTCCAATGTCACATGAAATTCATCTCTCTATGAAAATGTTTACTTAGACATATGAGGAATGATAGAATGTGGAATGGATTCTATACAAATATATGATTAGGTTAGTGATGAATGTTATGATATGTATTATACTAGATGTATTATATGACTTGGATGTGGTATGAAGATATCATGATGACCCAAGTAAGTACCACTGGTTATTAATCAAGAATTTCCTTAATAATCATAGGCATACGAAGGAAAAGTTCTTGTACAATGGTAGATGTGAGGAACTATTCATCAGAGGATATGCAGGTGGTAGTTCTAATTCAGTCTAGATGATTTGAAATCATACATGGGATATATATTCACTGTCAATAGATTTGTTTTGAGTTGTAATATCTAAATAAAATTTGTGAGAGAAGATCTTATAGTAGGGTAAGTGTATATTGCAACTTATAAGGATGCTAAAGAGTTAGTTTTGATATACAACTTCATCCAACAGCTTGGAAAGGTACGTATTAGTATGGTTAATATCAAACTATATTGTGATAATACTTTAGTGGTGGATCTTTTAAAGGAAACAAGGTCACATCTGTAGATAAAGCACGTAAATTAATGGTATCATCTCTTGATGGATTTTTCTCAGATATGTTAAGTTGAAATTTGAAGAATCTCGTTGATGGGAAATGTGGTGAACCACATGAATAAATCTGTAACATAGTAGAAATATTCTCATTATTTAAGGTCTAGTATATTGAATGTATTAAGTATTCAGATTTAGTCTAAGTGGTAGTCTATTAGAGTTGGTATTTTACAACTAACTTTTATTATTTTGTATTACATGTATATTGAAATATATTAATATTAATAAAATATATTAGTCTATATTTTTCATTTTTCTATATGACTTTTATATATTAATATTTTAGAGAATATGTCACATTGAAAAGTTCAAAACAGTTTCCCGCTATAATGAGAACCTAAAAATGGAATAATAGTAATCTTAAACATCATTATGTGGTTCGATGACATTCTATGATGAGGTAGATGATATATTGACTTTCATGTGTGAGTACTAATAAATGGGTGTGACTTAATATCTTGAAGTTCACAACTGGTTATCTACAAGACAATATATTAAGGGAACATACACACTAGTATGTAATACTCTTGTTTATGTGTCATATGATATTCCTATCAATGCACATGTGTAATGGTACATAGACATTAAAATTATAATTAATTCATGTCATGATTCATACACATATATTTACTAACCAAAATCCGGATTCCATATGTTCTTGGGAAACAGGGTATATTGGGTGCATCATGAATGACATGTTTTTAATTGACAAGTTGAGGAAGTATTTTTACCTTCCATCTTTATCGATGTTCATATCTCAGAACCTTGATTAGAATGGAACCATATTCTTAAATTTTATGTCCATTATGTAATGAATTTTTTATTTATGTATCCAAATAAAGTTTTATCAATAATATAGTTTAATGACATAGATGTATAACCTTATTGATGAGATATTATGGAAAAGGTGTTATATTACATAGTGAATGTTTGTATGTAGTTCTCGATGTTGTGAAATTATGTTATTTCTATTAGGTGCCTTGAACCATTTATAGAAAGTAATTTATGGCATCAGGAATGCCCACTTAATACCGACGATAATGAATCCTAGAGGGTCACACAAATTGTTTTTCCATTGATCTTGATTAAATTCTATTTGAATTTAATTAATAGAATATATATTATTCTCAATATAAAGTAAAAATATTATTCCTGTTTTATCAATCACAAATATTAAATCAGTATTTTCTCATGAAAATGTAAATATAATATTTATTTTATTTATTTAATATTTAATTAATATTTGTTATATATATTTTTTATAAAATACCTATTCATTAATAACATATTTAATTAAATATTTGTATTGGTGTTAAATAGAATTCGAGGAAGAAGAGAGAAACAAGATCATTCACAATGATAAATATTAATTTATAATTTGGAAAAACTAAATTTATTATCACAGTAGTTAGTACATCCCATAAATTTATAATATTATTATTTTAAAATGAACTAGAATAAGATTAAGTATATTATATTATTTATGTGACATTTTTAATTAAATAATAATATAACTTAAACCCTAACTCTATAAATATATAATTATGTCTATTACATTGAACTAATCAAGTATTGAGAATCGTTGCACATAATAGATTTCTCCCTTGGATTTTTCCTTCTCCAATCCTCCTAATAACATGTATAACAAGAGAAAATAATTCATGTTTTAAGGGAATATAAGTAATCAACATGAACAACACATGATGATAGATCCGTTGCTCCAGCACCCAGTGTTCTGTAAGTGTTTCTCAAAGATCAAGGGAGCATGTGTGAATCACTGCAAGAGGGATTATAAACATTGATTCTATGAGAGAAACGACGAAAATAGATGAAGTGTTTTTTGGAAGATCAACATATTCATTAAAAAATGGTTCTCAGAAAATGTATTATTTATTTAAATCTAATTTAAATTATTTATGAATTTAACATGAAAAGATACTTGTCAGGTTTCAGGATTTTTTATGTGAATATTTGATGGAAACATTTCTTTTTTCATGGAATTTATTACTTGTATAATTTTCCAATGATCTATAAAATCCAATAAAAACCATTCTAGAAATTCACCCACTAGGAACATACCCTACATTTTTAATCTTCATGTAACATCCCATAATGCTTGTGGGATTAAAGGGTATATTTTATTTCCCATGTCAAAAAGTTCACATTTCTTTTTTGGAACCTACAAGATTTAAAGAGAATTTTTTTGGACTATTTATCTAGATGGGTGGGCTCCTGTAATGTTTCTCATGGTGTGTGATAATGAGTAAAAATTATACCAAAAGAACATGTGTTAACCTATGTGGATAGTCATTATTCTGATGACTCATTCGGTTATGTGGGTGGTCCCCTAGGAAAGGACAAAACATGTTGGAAGGGAAAACGAGGTTCCAACATGGAAACTATGGTGTCTATGTAAGGGTCATCTAGGAAAACCTCTACTTTCATAAGGGTTAGATGGTGTTCATAAAGGCCATCTAATTTTAACTTCGGTTTTCCAAAGGATGTGTAAGGAAAGCGGGAGCTATGTAAGGATATAAATAATATTTATCTATTTCATAAGGGTATAACTTCTTATCCTTATGAAATATCAATCTTCAATTTAAGGGTATACGTAGTTACACTTATAGATAATGTTTTTGTGAAAAAATAAATTAAATCCATATTTTGTGTATCTTATTCCCCATAATGCACCTATAACTAATTTTTATTTTTTAAAATCATTGAAAAAATTGGAATTAATTTTCTTGAAAAATTTATGTTTAAAAATCTATTTATTGATGAAATTAAACACTCTACATTCAATATTAATTCAATGGAAAAGAATTAAATTATGAATTTATTTTTTGAATACCAATGTTGAAAGACACGCTCAACATTTTATTATAAAAAAATACAAACAAAATCCTCCCTTTTTTGGAAATTCATCTTATTTTTGGTATTCCAAAAATTATTTTATGCGAGATTTGTGAATTATTCATCTACAAAACCAAGTTCTCATCTGGTTTCCATGTGTGGTAGTACCAACTTTTCCTCTCTTCTATTGGGTACAATGTCTTTAAGAGGGAAAATACATAGGTAGGAATTTGTATTTATTTTATTTCATTTTATAATTGGATATAAATATATTCCTTCTTTTTCTCTAATAGAAACTGAATACACATCTTCAGTGATAGTAATATGGAAATTATCAATGTGTGATAAAGATTAATTTTCTTTAGTTCATCTAATATTATTCAAGTGTGAGAAAATTATTATTACCTTTTAATTATATTTTTTCTATATGGACGAAATGATTAGGTCATGTTATATCTTAATTTGATAATATGGAAATTATATAATAGATGGAAACTATCATTTCATGTGGTGATTCAATTATTTTTGGTAATAAAATAATTATAATCGATTTTAGGAATCCTTACAAAAATAATTTAGCTAACTAACATGTGGATGTGGTTAGAGAAATTATTCCTTGATAAATCATGATGTTGACATCAAGAACCATGAGGTAAGAAGGTCATTACCATGTGTGGATATCATAAAAACATGTTATTCTTTGTACAATTATTATGTTGGAATACCTAGATGTTAATTATAGATTTTGATCATATGTGGGTGTTTATAGCCTGTGAAACCTATTGGGATTCTTGATTTCATGCATTTTTGTTGTAACTTGTTTGTTATTATTGATGTTAATCAGATGTATGTATGTTTATAAATTATTCTCTTGTTGATTTCCTATGTTTTCCTAGATATGATACCACTATTTCTTTTTCATATATTATGGTATATTATCTATTTTGTTTTTTATGAACTATTCCAAAGTGACAAGAAGACTCATCACATCCCAATAGAACATAAGGTGGGTGTGTTTAAAAAATGCATGCTTCTTGATGATAAAACCAAGATAGTTGATATGGAATGATGGCCTTACGTGGCCTAACCTAGGGGCATGATGGACATACATGATCATACCCATGAGATGATAGTGGGTCATGATGGTCTATGTGACCTGACTTCTATAGAATTATTGGGTCATGATGGTCTATGTGACCTAACATGATAGATTGTAACAAGGTAGCATGGCTTTTTGTGGACTGACCTAGAGTAATAGGGAAAATATATCTATTGATAAATGTCAGGTTTGGAACCATTGTTTTTGACATATCCTTGAATGTTCTAACATATCCTCATTTATCCATACTATGTGGGTCTGAGGAATGTATTACTTAGAGTTTATGGTAGATTGGATAGAACATGATTGATTGATACCTAATTTTGAATTTTTATTATTATTTATGAATTTATTATTATCATGGGATACAACTGTTATACATGTAGAAAATTTTTAATAATTCATTGGTCATGTACTTATAGGTTTATTACTCTCATCATGCATGGGAATCATGATGTGTGTGTATAACTAATTTACAAGGATCCATTTATGCAAAAGGAGATTGGGGTAGAAAATTGACTGAATGAGTGTGTAGTTGGGATCGATACCGAGATGGAATATAGATAATTACCATTATATAATTTATTTATTACCTTATCACATTATACTTTAGTTTGGATCACCCCTTTGGTAGCATGTTTACTTATTTTATTACATAAATTACATCTAAATAGTTTCCACATGTTTACTCTTATTGTTGTATTTATTATATGTTTTTTTATATTACTATTTTTGTGTGGATTCATACTATGGGTGTCTTATCCATACTGATGGACTTAAAATCTCACTACTAGTTGAAAGCATCTTGCATATAGGGTGGTATATATGAGGTCTGATGGCACTCTGGTTTGGACTCGGCTGTTTGGGACCTGAAGTTACACATGTGGCCCAAATGCCCATTGTTTTGCTTTAAATCCCATTAAAGATGAATATTAGTGTTTCTACAATACCCAACTATCATATATGATAAACTAGCATATTGGTACAATGTTATGTTATCTATATAGTGAATGCTATATTATTACTAAAATGCCTATGTAAATTCACTCCCACCCAGTTTTGATCTCATGTTTCTAAAATAAGACTATATGTTGTTTACCACTTAGTTTCCACCCTAAATAATTGATATATTATAAAATATACACCTTAAATATAATATAACTGAAATTTTAATCATTGACCAAACAAATAAAGGATAATTGAAAAATAATAATTTCATAAAAATACCATATAAAGAAACTATAAATGATACAAGACGTTATTTTTTAAATTTATATTTATCAATTTAAAATACTTCCAGATCGATAAATTTTAATTATTATTATTTTTATTTTCATGGATATTTATTTAGTTTAAATTATTATTTATATGTTTAGCCAATTAGTAAAATTACATTTAAATTGTATTTATAAATAAGATTTTGTAACATTTAAAGGTCACATTCTTGAAACATAATTATGTTTCATGTAGGTGGATTTGAAATCTTATAATGTATAAAATATATATCTAATATATATAAAATTTATAACATTTACTATCCAAATAATGTATAATTCAAAATAAAAGGAAATTTTATAAAAATAATAACCAAAAATATTCTTTGAAATAGAACAATGCTTTCCAAAACATAAAATTTATTATTAACAAGTAATTATTTACACCCTCCATTCGTTCGGGTGGTTTTGGTGGGGTTATTTTTTGGTGAAAGTTGTGAGATTAATTATAAATGTTATTATTTTTAATTATTATTCATTACATTGTTAATTATTATCAATTATATCAATAATTGATAATTAATAATTGTATAAATATTTATTTATTAAACTATTATTAAATGTTAATAATTATATTATTAATAAATATTAACTATATTATTAATTATTTATACTAATTTTATTAATAATGTAATTAACAATGAAATAATTAATAATAAATATTGACGTAAATTTTTTAAACTTTAAATATTTTGTTTTTAAAAAATAATATCTTTATCATGTATATTATTATTATTATTATATTTAAAATTATTTTTTAAATTTTCATCAATTTTTTATATGTTTAGTCAATATTTAAGTTTTTTAATTAAATTATACTTATTATTTATATTTTATTTGCATTAAAATTTACATAATTTAAAAATAATAATTTTTTTATGTTTTAAGTAGGTGACATTGAAAGCTTATAATATAAGCATTATAAAATCAATCAAAATTAAATTCAAATAAAAGAATAAAACATAAAAAATAATTCAAAATAGGAATATTTTTATCAAAATAATATAAAAATAATAATATATATGAAAAAAAATATTTATGCTTCAAAACAAAAAACTTTGACATTAAAAGAAGTTTTTGGATTTAGAAGCTTGTGAAATATAAATTATAAACCAATTATAAATGACATTTAGGTAATATAAAATAACTTCAAAATAATCAAAAAATAATAATAATAATAAAATATTAAGTATCAAAATTAATTAGAACATTATAACAAAAATATAATTAATTTATTAATGTTGGATGATAGGGTCACTGAGGTTTTGGAAACTAAATCTAGTATGGAATCATATGGAGTTCCTTCCTCAAGTTAATTGGAAGCTATCACAACTAGAGAACAACTTGTTGTGATAGATAAGGCTTGTCTCGGTTATGTTATAATATCATCAATACCGAATCAAGTTGTTTCTAACTCTAAAGTATGAGATAAAAAAATATACTTTTATATTTTCCCCAACTATTGAAATGAAGTCAGAGGCTGATCCTCCTATGAAATTATAGGATGTAGTCAGTACTTGTACAAATGGAGATCAAACTATCAACAATTTTATATAAAGGGACAATGTTATGTTTCTTAAATTGAAAATTTTGAGGCTAATCATCTACTAGATTATTTATTTATTATTTAATACATTAATTCCCTTTAGATTGATAGTATTTATCCTGAGATCATATAGAAGGATTGTTATAGAAATAGGCGAAACATTTCTCCTCTTGTTACTGAATCTAGCATCAATGTTTTAAATAAACCTCGATGATTAATTAGTAAACCTCGCTCAATTGTAAAACAACATTCTAAGGCAGTAAAGGAGGTTAAGGAATCTAATTAGGCCTCACATAGGTATAATATATCAAATAATTACATGGATGGAGTGAAATACAGTAAATAAGACTATCAATAGACTCATTATATTGGTTATGGGGACATGCATGTTGCATGTACTTCAGGGAGTAGTTACATGTGAGAAGAAAGATTCATCATAAATAGATGATCAAACTACTTTTTGGAATACACCTAAGTAATGGAGGAGATTTAAAAACTCAAAAAGTCAAGGTGGTTGTCGTAGTAGATTAATTATTAGTAAAAACATATGAATGTTGTTTTTTATTATTTGTATGGTACAGATGATGCACAATGAACTCCACTCCATTGATGGAAATTATCATTCTTGATGGGAATTCTAAAGAGGGACATCCTCTTTTCAATCATGTGGTGGGTGAAACATAATCCACATGACATAAATCTTTTCATAGTTTATTATTGGAATTTTTTGACATATCTATTGAACTTAAAACACTATAAAACACTTTGTGTGTGTGCGTATTTTATTACTGAATTTTTACGTTCATGGGATTGGGGTTTCCAAATCCATTATTCAATCTATCATTGATTAATAAAATCATAACTAATAATATCACATAAATAAATAATGACATTTAATAGTAATACTATTATTTACATCATCATCACCATCATCATCATTGTTATCATTATTCATACATAATAATAATATTATTATTATTATCATGAATATATTTTCATGACTTTATTGAAAATTATCATGAGTTTGATATTTTTTAAATAATTATCCAAACTATATTAATAATAATTTCACAACATTATTATTAACTATATAATTAAATATTCTAATCTTTCACTATGTTAATAATTATATTGTTATTTTAATTAATAATTATTTTTATTTATATATTTACTATGATACTGATTATTGAATTATTACTAATTATAATCAATATATAATAATTAAAATTTTAATTATTATTAAGAATGTTACTATTAAATGATAAGGGTGTAAATTATTTAATATTATTAGTTCATTTAAAAACCCATTTTTTTATATAATTAATTAATCTATTATAATTGACCTCATTATATTTCATATGAAAAGGGTTCAAAACCTAACTGCCCCACATGTGGGGGATTTCTAGGCCATTTGTCACCGATGACACAGGAGATGATGCAAGAACGGGTGACAAACTAGGTACATGTTGTTACAATATAGGGCATAGGAAGGGGGCATTTGGGGTTTGATGATTGGGCCTTCAAACCATGTAATGGATTTTAAGACATGAGTTATTTGGGCCAAAATATTATAATGGGTTAGCTATAAAGTGGGTCAATAATATGAGGTGTGTGTAGGCTATCCTTTTTAGGCCCATATGTGTGTATGTTATTTCCTTTTCGTATAACCACTAACACCTTAATAAATTATTAGTATATTTTAATTATTGATAATTTTATTATTATTTAATGATCAATTATTAGTAATTAGTAATTATAAATTAGTAATTATAATTATCATGTCTATATTTATGATAATATCATGAACATTTTATCTTTTAATAAATATAATGACTTTATTATATTTTTTTGGTCTTGATTACTATGGATCATGAGTTTATTATCAATAATTTATTATTAACTATATTATTATTATTATCATGAAATTATTATTATCATGACACTATTATTTGGGGTCAAATCCTTTTGAAAAGTGGTGTCTACATCCCACATTGAAAATCTAAAAAATATGTAAATGCTCATACCCTTCCAAAAGTGGGGCTTGAATGATATTTTATTAAATATTTTAGAAATAATTTCATTAAATTAATACCAAATATAAAATATAAAAATAATATTATATTTTAATTATATATATATAAATATAAATATTATAAAATAATAAAAATAATATTTTTTTAAAAAAATTTACTTAGGGTAACTAGTTCATTCTTTAAAAAATTTTCAAAAAAGGAATTTTTGAAAGAAAATTCCCTCATTGATATTACATCCAAGAGGCCTCTATTGAAAATAGTGTCTCATTTGATTTAATTTTAATGAAGGCACTCTTTGAAACAATTATCACCATTTTATCAAAAGAATCCACACTCTCATTGGTAGAATGGGAAATATTTTCCCAAATTACCTATTTCATGAATTTATGTTTATCTTATATGAGAAAATTTTCTATCTGCACTGTTGCGACATAGAAAATATTCTGGCACACTTATTTAGCCACTATATGGCAGTTATTCATCTAATATCCCCACTACAAACCATTGTTATTAGGATAGTTCGTATCTCACATTTAATCTGGGATCGATCTACCCTGTTCTCTAGAATAATTCCAAGCGATTTAACCACTTACACCACATATATTTCCATTTCCTTCACTTCCAGATCATTAATAATAATGTATTCATTATAGTGTCTTCCATATAAAATTACAACTAGTCGATGGTCACGTTCTACCTAACATACTCTATAAATAGTAACCATAATGGTTTTCCATAAGGCATCAAGCGCACCTAGCCATATTCAAGAAAATTCCAATTAGTATTAAGGGATTAGGGTGTATTTTTGGGGTGACTATTCCCACATATAAGTTCAAGATACTAGAAATAATAACCAAACATCATAGAAAAATGTGAATAATCAGAGTACCGAACCAATAAAAGTAAGTAAGTTTGTCATAACTGAAATGAAGTAAGGGCCCGAACAACCATGTCATACAAACAACATTAATCTCCCATGAGGTAAATATCATAAATAGGATTAAATAAAATAAAAAAAATAAAGTAGGAGGATAAACTTCTAACCCCTAGCCAAACCACACACCTAGTCTCAAATACACTATTGTGTTACTCCATCTTGATCATAAGAATCCATAAGAGCTGCTCCACTCGATCATGAAACTACAGGACTCATCTCTATCCATCACTAATCTACGCTCAACCTGAATGCATATGTAGGGTATAAAAATAAACTAAGGTGAATTTATAGGTGGTGAGATTAAACATCAATAGGCCACCCAAAATGGTGAAACTATAATCTACAATCTGAAGTGAATACTCAAGAAATATGCTAACCCCAGCCAAGAACACAACTTGAATGAATGCATAAAAAATAATTTTTTTATCATTGGTTCCATGATCATAATAAAATATATATCCTATTAATATGGAAATGAGAAAATTTTCATGCAACTATATTCATGTACAATGCGATTGATCCTTGGGTTTGTAATCTAGATCAATGAATTCAGATACATCCAGCACCAAAATATCTTTGTCCAAGCTATCTAACCATATAGGGATATATTTACTAGAACCTAGAACAACCATACTCACCAAAAATCATTAAAATGAAGTATTATGGGTTATATATAGACATTATATAAATATAGTACTAATATGGATGTCATACCACTCATGCCATTTTAATCTAGTCTACTGTATGAGTTTAGATCTTGGTTCATAAGAAATCATAATATTTTGAGTCAGATAATCCCTAAGGTAATGAACCATAGGTGATATATAAAAAATTATCTACTTATTTAATGTAATAAATCGTGATTCATTTAATAAATCACTTAATATACCACTCTTAGACAACTTCAGTGAGTATAGTAATGGTGTTTCCACCTATATATTGAGTAAAATCTATGGTGTCACTTTGGGAGATCATAAAAAATCCTTGTGAATATCCCAAATAGGTATTAAATACATATTAAGAACCTCTTTTTTAATCCCTAAGTAGGTAGGAATCCCTAAGGAAAATGGTACATCCTATAATGGTATAGATCACCATGTAAGGCTCAAAAGATGGATCCCATGAAGTACCATTGGTAAACCCAATAAAAAAAAGTGAAACATGTAGGTTCAACATCCAGATCCCATAAATTATGAATAAGAATCCCAATAATTAAAAAGTTAACTAAAACGTCTTAAAATTCAGATCCTTGGAAGTATTTTTGTGCATCCCAGTAATTTGTCACATTGCATCAGGCTCATCGACCTATTACTAGGACGTGCCTTTGGAAATCATATTTTCACCAATAGTAACCATTTTAGGCATAAGTATTAATTGTGGTATGATGAATTCCTAAAACTATCACTAAATCCTTGTCCTATTAAGTTTAAGTGTTCGTTATGAAATCTAAGGTGAATCCACTACCATCTCTACCCAAACCCATAATGAACTAGCTTGGGGTTGATCATCCCTTCAGAGAACCCTACTAGGTCCCCTAGGTCAATACATAAGAGAACCATCCTACATAGAATACTCGAGGTCCATGCATGAACAAAGGAATTAATCATATTATATTTTCTTGCAAAGAGTATTAAAATTGAGGCATCCTACATGGGGTCTCCTATTTAAAAACAGAAGAGGAGCCAACCCTATTGGGATCCTTGGAAAGAGTAAGAAAATAAAGGCATCCTATATGGGATCCTCGATCACACAATGATCAATAACTACACACAACCTCATATTTGTAAAAAGGAACACCTCCAAAGGGATATTTATTCATGGGAAAATCCATAAAACATCAGTCTATGGAGAGGGCTCAAGGACCTTCTGAAATTGAGGTGTCACTCTAAGTTGGTCCAAACACCCAAATAATATCTATCATCATGTGACATCTCATTCCCAAAAACCCATGCCTATCTCAATATACCCATGATAAGGAACATGGAACACTAATCCCAAGTCCACTAACCATTTCATACATTAATAAAGTGGGTATCATTATATTTCTCACTCTTGGGAGACAATTAGAACAATTAACTAGAGTAATAACCTCTCCACTAGCTTTCTCACCATTTAAAACCTCTTAGTATTCCACAAATAATAGAAATTATTCCACCATCATGAAATACATGTAAAAATACTCAAAATGGACTAATATCATGTCCATTTATGACTCTAGGTAATTAAACCATTGAAAATCCTTTAATGGGTAGCAAGGAAGAAGTACATTGCATGTATACCTAAGTACATGATGTGTAATCTAAAAGCCCCACATGGGCATGTACTTCATCAAGACGCCAGATATAAAACCCAAGTCTATGACATGTGTAACATGTATATGGAATGTACCATACATGGGGTACCTATTCTTGTACAACACATGGTGGATGTATAATGGGGTACCAGTCAACTCATGCTCCTATCTATGTCATGCTACAATGCCATGTTGACCATTCTAAATGGAATGTTAGACTTAACACGCTAGGATCCTTCTTGGGAATCCTTTTCAAAATCTATAACCTTTCCTATTCCACAATTTATTTCATGACCACCCATAACATAACCCAATTATAGTCATGGGAATATATATAGCTTCTAACTAGATACCAAAAATAATCCATTGGTAAAAACTATTAGGCACCTGAATAGTTTTACCCATAAAACTCAGTCTCGAAACACAAGATCCCTTGATGGTTTATTAGTAATATAAGGCATCAACCTGACTGTATTGTAAAACTATATAATCTTCCATGAATTATTATAAATAGAAGCATAAAACTATGCTCATTGATGCTACAATAATCCACAAACCTGGGCCTAAACCTTTCCTCGGTTTCCCTCAATCAGACTAAACATTGAATCAAAAGGGTCTGGGTCACACCCTTGTAGAGTACATACTGATCATGTCTCATATCAAGGTCAGTAGGTCTGACCACATATCTAAAACAATAATGACATTATAAGTAAGTTGAACATACATTGACTTATGATGGTCCAAACATATCAACATGGCTGAATAGGCCTTGATCCTCTCTGAGCATCCTCATAAGGGACTGCTCCCTGGAGGTTCATGATATCAAGTAAAAATAAAATGAAATGTCCCGCACTAGGAATAGGTATATCATAATACCCCATCAAGGTTCCACTCTCCTATAAATATTTGGGTATATCTATAAATGAAGGTCAATTAAATGAAATTTATTTGCATGCAAGATGGAAAAACTCCACGTAGGTTGTTATGAGTATTTAGTTAATGGAAACTAAAAAGGACACACCCACAATGGGTCTAATGATAATGAATTTCAATTTATGTTCACCTATGAGAGTTATTTGTGCACACACACCATCGTCTCAATGACATGTGTTGTATTATACTCTCATGGTTCGGTTGAGGAGAATTGCATCCCACACTGTGTAAGAAAACACTATATAGGTTGTTAATGACACTTTATATAACTAGAAATAAATAAAAACAACCAAATAGGGGACTCTACCCTTGGGAACCATTTTCTCCATATACCTTCAAGGGTCACTAGATCTCATATTCATGAGGATGGAGTCTTTAGCCTCACTGTCCAACATCCCATTATATATCCACATGACCTTCAAGGGAAGGAACTATATATAAATTTAATTCTAAATGTGTAGAATTATACTAAGAAACTATATGGTAAACCACTATTCCAGTTGATTTTGACACATTAAATTGTTTATGTCAGTCATCAGTAATAAATCACACACTTGAAGGACTATAACATATAGACCCTACATGGCAAATATGATGTATGATATGACTATATCCTTTGATACCCAAGAGTCAAAAACAATAATTCACCCCTAACCAATGGTATGAGATCTATAAATAAATAATGAGTCATTAATTATACACTACATCTGTGTCACTAAAATAGAAAATCATATAAAACTATAACATCACAAAACAATAACAATAATTTCACATCCTAAAAACCTAGTCTTCTTACCAAAATACATGGTATTGATGAATCAATATTATATCCAACATAGGATCTGAAAAATTACTATAATCATGTATACCATATCCAAAATAATAATATAACATGAAAGGAAGCACATTTAATACCACTTTTTCAAATCCCGACCAGACTGAATCTATAAATAGTAACTGAAATGAATTTCAAAATGGCCTGAAGCACTTATCCCCCTTTTCAAGAGGATTTCAACTAGTAGTAAGGTTATAGGATGTGTCTGTGGGGAGATTACACCCAAATATATAAGTAAGTGACTATATGAAATAATAAAACATTACACAATGAAGTGAATAATCAGAGTGTCGAAGAAATAAATGTATAAAATCTATAAATGAAATTTTTTAAGGGACTGAATGGCCATGTCATATATACAACACTAATTTTTCATAGGGGGGATCTCAAATATAGTATTAAATGAAATGAATAAATATAATTTTTATAAAAATCTAGTATTATCATATATAGAAATTTCATCACATTTGTGGAATACATAATACATTATACACACAGATTCCCAAAGAATGTATTTATTTAGTGCCTTTTGAAATAAGTAAACATAAAAAATGGTGAATGAGAGAGCTACGTTATCTCACACTATGCTCTTTATGGCTATCATCATTCTTAGAAACATCATAATTCATAAAAATATTCATAACTTGGGAAAGGAAACATAAAAAGGGGTGATCTGAAATGCTCAGTAAGGTTAAACTAGGGAGACATGAAAGAATAAACATGATAATAAGGGTATGTTAACATGATAATAACATTTTAATATCATACCATGCATACCAAAGATCATAAAATAGAAAATTGTAATAAAATTTTGAATTTCATAAGACATCAATCTTAATAAAATAAAGTACATCCTCCATAAAATCATAACGTATATTAAGGTAAGGAATTTTTTAATCCATAAAAAATCAATATCATTGCCTATAAGTCAAGTAACATTTCTAAAACTTATATAGGAACTTTCTGGAAACTACACCTACTAGGAGGGACACACCACCATCTCAAACTGTAGTCCTTTACTTATAAGTGATTGGGTTTCCCATATTCCCATAGTGGATTTTGTTTCCCCATCTTCCCATAGTGGATTGTACTTCCCTATCTTCTATATTCTTGGTTCCTAAACCTATTAGGCGAGACACACCACCATCCCTTGTCACATTAATTTCCTTCTAAGGGGTCTATTTTCCCTATCTTCTCATAGTGGATAAAGCTCATCGACTTGTTTCCCATCATTAAATCATGAGATATAAATCTTTACCCAATGTATTTGAGGGTGATATAAGTCACAACCATCTCATAATAATTCATTCATATATGTTCCACATGATTATAAAACATTCATTATATAATGAACAATAAAAAGAGATAGGTTTCATAAATATCCAATCATAACCAATTAAATAAAACTGGTGTCATAACCATGTTATAATTTATTAAACTATGTAAAATATATAGGTTTCAAAACCATTTCATCCAAAAATAATTTGTGAATGGAATATGGTTTCATAGTCATTTATCATGGTATGTCCCATTGAATAGAATTTGAATTCATAAACATCCATCCAACAAAAAATAAACCATTCAGAGAAACAATATGAATTTTTCCTTGGAGAATATCCCTAGTAAATCATAACTAAATCCTAGGATGTCAACTTATATAGATATGTATTTTGAAATATCACTTTGAGCATAAGTTTTTAAATATTATAACACTACTAACATCCTTTTCTTTAAAATGACATTGAAAACATATCATGAAAAATCATTTAAAAAATTTATTGAGGGAAAATACCCATTATTCTTAGAAAAAAGATCTTTAATACATGAAAACATTTTAAAACCATTTTATTGAAAATAAAAATGAAATCATATAAATAATTATTTTGAAACATTCTAGAATCATTTTCATTAAAAACATGAAAATTGAGATTGAAAATGTTTTGAAAACTTTTTTAGTTAAAAATAAATAATTGAATATTGAAAATGATTTGAAAACCATTTATTTGAATAAAAATTGAAAAAAAAAAAATTTACTTTTTTAAAACATTTGAAATACCTATTTAAACAAAAAACATTATTGAAATCTATTTTCACTGAAAATTTATTTAAAAACTTTTATCGGAAGTATTGATAAGCATAAATCATTTTTGAAAGCATTTTTCATTGAAAAAAACTTTGAAAAAAATTGATTTTCCAGAATCTTAATAACAATATTATTCCTTAAAAATTGACTTTTCAACTTACAATGGAATGTTCAAGGAAATCATAGTCATGATGTCATGTACATTCATAATATTCCCTTTTACATTAAATGTTCAAAAAAGTTTCTTGATTTAGAAAAGAAAAGAATAATACTTATAAAACCATTTTTAAATGGTAAAAAATGGGTAAAGATTTAATTTAACATCATATAATTAGAGATAATCATTTTTTATATCATTTTTATAAATCACAATTTCAAAAGTAGACAGATTTCTGACCAGAAGGAGAGGTAAAGTCGGAATTTCATAAAAAATATTCTTAAGGATCTTAAGTAAAAAATAGTGAAAAATTTGTAATAATTAATTAATTAATCTTATAATACCAAAGTACATTATAATTAATCACTATTATAGAGATATGAATCATATGTTCTAATCAAATAAATCATTATCATAAAATATCTCGAAAAGCAATGAGACTGTTTCAATAAACTCTTACCAGTTAGTAACTTCGAACCACACTCCCCATTAAAGAAAATGAAATTAAATGATTATTTTAATATCATTAAAAGAATTATCTTCATTATATAGAATTTCAACAGAAGTATATACACTAAATATATATATAAAGAGGCATAACATGGCAGGTATCTCAAAGAAGAAAAATTGAGACAAAATAACTTTACCAATTTGGTAAATTTTGAAACATAAAACCCAGGAAATAAAGATAAGAAAATGGATATTTAAATTACCTTAAAAATAATTATAGTTTTTATTTAATACATACATAGGTATTATATACACAACTTAAATGAAATAGTGGTGAATAAGGCATGTATCTCACATATATAATATGTGAGATTGAATTCCCTTACCTTATGTCCTGACTCTCGCCATACTCTTTCAAACATCCTATATAATAAATATAAGTTTATTATATATCTATAACGGAATAAAATTATTGTATATAATACCATATTTTATTTTATTATGAACTCATATTACACTCTTATAAACAATTCTATGTAAAGGTTTCACTTTGGGTAATATTCGCATTGTTTTTCACATGTGTCTTAATTTGTTGTATATTTGGTCCTTATACTTATATCATGATTTAAAGTGTTTAAAAAATGATATATATTTCATTTATATTCATTATATGTGTAGTGTAATAACCTATATAATATATATGTATATACTAGAATACACGGTTCATGGATACAATAGGTTGTACATATGAATGAATGTTGCTTCTGTTTTATTAACATATTGAAAAAAAGAAATTAATGACATATATGTATAGGTATATATTTATATATTATAATTATATTAGCATTATTATTTCATACATATAATATAATATAACAAAATTCATCCTTAATCCATTCTATTAAGGTGTGAACGAATCACACCGCTTTGAGGAGGCAGTGGTCCACACTTCTACAAACTGAATTATCGTACTTACACAAAATGGAATGTAAAAAGGTATGTATTATAAAATAATTATATAAACATAAAGGAATAATAAATATAATAAATATAATATATAAAAATCATTCCCATCATAATTCTAAAACATTAAATGTGGTAATGGAAAAATGAACAATCATCATTTTGTGAGGTGGTAGTTCGCTGTACACATAAACAATATGTTTATTACCCATTAGATGGAAGTGTGTGTAACATAAGGTCAAAATCATAGCATAAAAAATATAATTATATTTGGGATACTGGTTTTTTGTTTAATCATGGGATTATTATAGTGTATAGGGTGTATAATTAAAATAAGATAAAGGGGCATGAGAAAGGATGTTACCTCTTCTTTGGGTAAGTCCTTTTGAGTTTAACAAAAAGGATTCATTTGATTTCATTAATCCAAAAGGTAGGATTCAAGGATGAAGGGATGTATGTTGTAATTTTTATATGGAAGATCTTTCCCAATCCTATGTTTTTTAGAGGTGTTAATAATGGGGAGAGGTGGAGGACTTTTATAGGGAAGGGTGGGGACACACATGGATAATTTGAAAACAAGTTAAGTGTACCCACGTTTTTACCTTAAAAAGGTCACATAAAACCTAAAAAAACTCAATAATGTTTTCTTATTGAAGAAATATTTCCATCCAATGGGTTTTGAACTAATTTATTAGTAATTTGGGCCCTTACATTTAGGGTTTATTTCTTTGTGAAGCTTAATTTTACCTTAATCACTGTAATTAATTTTAGATGCATTCACTACACTTTTTAGTCAAACACTAAGATGAAAATTTTAGAAATTAGAAATTATTATGATTAAAAATAGGGATTCAATTTTCCATATTCCAATTATATAATTCATCGAAGTTGATTTAAAAATAATCCTTCAAATGAGGTCACACTAAGGTTTATAATATAAAAAAGATCCAAAGTTTTCTTATTTTTTATATAAAATTTCAATTTGAAATTGCTTCCAATGACCTAAATTGAATTAACAGAAAAATTATTTATATAATGTGACGTTAAAACTAAAATAAAAATATAATTTAACACTATAAATAAATTATATGAAAAATCCATGTTGAATAAAAATTGAATATTTTTCAATATTCATTTAAAAAGAAAACATCACAAAAAAATACCAAATATTCACCCTAATATATTTTTTATGTTTCTATTTTAAAGATGAATTTTATTTTGACAAATAATATTTATAAAAGTTTTAAAATTATGATTTAAAATCGTTTCTCCATTAAAATGTGGTAAAATTGCTATTATAAAAATATAGTACACTTGCATAAAATTTGGGGATTTCTTGTCATATACCTTTAGAATATATTTTATAAATATAAAAAATATTTGGTTTAATATATAATATATATTACATTAATATCACTTACTAATTGTAATTTTTTTAATTTTTTACTGTATAACAAATTTTTGAAAATAAAAAATATTTTTTTTATAAAATCATTCCCTTTAAATTTATTTAGTATATATATTAATTTTAAATGAATTAAACCATATATTTTCTTGAGTTAATTAATAATATTCATTAACCTCTAATTTAATATCTAGGTTATATCTTATTATATTAAATATTAATGTTTTAATCAAAAAAAATTCATTTAAACTTGGAAATGTGTGTAATGAAAGTCATCAAAGAAAATTAGTTCTGTGTGTAATATAAGATTACATAGGTGTTTTGTGTAGAGAAAACTAAAATTTATGTTGTGTGTACTGCATGATTAACTTGGTGTTGTTTATAATGCAACCCAAACATAGTGCTTTAAAAAAATAGGCTATTTTAATTATTGAGTGAAGAAAAAAATATCAAAAAAATATAATTATTTTTAAAAAAATTATTTCAGAAAATCTTTGTGTGTTACATTAGACCCCCCCCCCCTAAAATGAATTTCATCATAGAAATTCATCTAGGTTATCAAATGTTTAATAATTTAATGTTTCATTCATATAAACCATTATCGTAAAAATGAATACTAAAACATTCTTTAAATAGAGAAAGTCAGATCCATAATGATTACCCAAAGTAAATCACAACTAGAATTTGACATTGGAGAACCTAGTTTGGGAATGAATACCAGACATATAGGAAAGGCATAAATATTTTTATAGAGTGGTTGAGGTCATCAATCACAAAAAATTTAATGATCAATGTAAAATTTAAGGCATCAAAGTCATAAATCTATGATGATTTAGAAGGCCATTGGTTTAAAAAAATTCATAATGAAAACATTTTATTTATAGATATTTTTCCTAAAGTTCATGAATTTTCATGAAAATATATACCTTCATGATTTCAAGACAACCTCACCCTTTGTTTTTCCTTGATTCGCTTTACCACTTTCTCTAAAAAGGAAGTTGAATTTTTCTCTCCTAAGGTACTAAAAAATCTTGAGATCTATGATATTACATCCCATTGGTCATCATTAATCATCAACACAAAGTTTATAGAACAGGTTACCCAATATGCATAATTCTTCATGTGGTAAGACAATACATTAATCTGAAAAACATCATCCAAATTGTAACATAATATTTCTATAAATTATTAAACTTATAAAACTTCAAGAGATGAAAATCAAAAACGTTATAAATAAAGTCATGAAATAAACATATCATTGATCCCCCAATGTAACTCTTGGTTGTCCCATTCCAAACATGTGAATACCCTTATCATAAATCCTCTTGAAACAAAGTAATAACCTAAATTACCATAAATCCTTTTGGAAAACATGTGTGATTCCTTATTACACCATTTATTTTATTTATTACTTAAATAACAATACTTATAAACACCATACTAGTGACATAGACAACTTTATCAATAATCAGTTATAGGGTAATCTACACTATAAAATTTACTTATTCATATCCAAAATATCTTTACCCAACCGCCATTATCTGAAATTCATGCATTAATTTAGGGTTAACTTTCCTTAATCAAAATATCACCTTTCAAACAAATCACATTTGTGTTTCTTCATCACCATTAAACATATGAATTTCAATCCTTAATTAAAAATTATAAAGAATATACTTATATATTTCATGATTCATGTAACATATTATTTTAATTCTAAAACATAAATACTTCATTAGTCAAACCTTATTCTTAACCATTACTCATGATTCATCATCTTATTTTTTAATACAAATTTACTATAACAAAAAATATGAATAATTTATTAACACTTCTCAATTTCGATATGATCATGCTTCCCATGATTAATTTAAATAATACTGGAAGAGCATCACATACCTTTCACATGTCTTTGGTGGTATATTTATAATCAGCAGCAAAAACATTACTTGTACCACATTGTTGATTATCTTCATGATCCTTCAACAAAGTACATAGATTATGATAATAACCATAATTTCCATATTTAATTAAATCATAAATTAATAATACCATTGGGAGTAAAACATTCACATACATTGTGTTAAATGAAATTTTCATTTTCCCTTTTCAAAAATATGCTTTTTGAACATCTTTTTCACTATCAAAACATATTTCTATTCATCTATGTCACTATAATGGGTGATTATTTCCACATTATTGGCACAAAGGAAACTAAATCTTCTTTCCTCCATCATCTACATTTCCAAAACTCCCAACTAAATCCTTCCTTATATTCTTTGGTGAGTTTGATAGTTGGTTAAGTTACATGTTGTTTTTCTTTTTCCTTAAAAACTGATTAAGTGTGATTGCAATATCCGTCACTCCAATGATCATCCTATTTGACTGGTCGTCAAAAAAAAATCCATCACATTCATCATTAACCCAATTTATTCCGGTTCCTCACAGTGAATAAAACTAGATATCAGTGTATGAGAAATTATTATCCAAATGCAAAACCACATAGTTATCAAAAAATAATTTAGAGGATGACTAAATCATGAATCCTACTTTGTTAATCTATAGAATCTTTAGTTTATCCTAGGTTATTAATTGTAAAATTCTATTTAAATCCTTTATGATGGTTTAGGACGAGTTTATGAATTCCCAAAGAATATTTCCTAGGAGTGTCAAATCAGGTGTGCAACAAGGCCCATTGTCATATATCGGGTTATGTCGATACAGGCCTGACACACCTTATCAGAGTTGTTACTATTACGTAAATATATACTAGATATAAATACACTTGTAGTATCCATACATGGATGTAATTATAGGAAACCATTGACTCTATACATTACCAAAATTCACAAACAATTTCCTAAACATTATATCATTCTTATAATTATTCTTATTAGAATCCCTAGACATATCATTAAAAGTATTTCTAGGGAGCTCACTAAATTTTTCACATTATAGTTTCAAAATTTTGACTAAACCTTAACACTGATACCAACTAAAATAGTCTGGAATTATTTCCAGTGCATGATAATTTATTCTTATCAAAGCACTCAATGTGCGGCTACACATCCTGGGTGGGACACCACACTATCCCCAGTGGAAGTCCTTTCCTCATGAAGCCCTTGGGTGGAGATCCATGCTTCATCCAATGCTCACACAAGAAATTTATTAAGGATCAGATTACATCCTTATCTCTAATACCATCTATAATGACACAGTAATAATATAAATATAACTTAAATCACACTTTTATAATTCTTAAAACATTATAAAAGAAGACGCCCAAAGACCGTATGATTTTAGTGAATTTATAAACATGTAAACATAATCACTGGTACATAATTAGGCTACATTTTCACCCACTAAGTTCTTCATGACTATATTTCTTCTTAAGAACATCTTCCGTAATAAATATATTTATAAACTAGGGGAGTAAACACAAATAGGGGTGATATAATATGCTTAGTAAAGGTAAAATTGGGAGACATGTAAGTATAAACATGATCATAAGGGTATGAGAAAGTGATAACATTAGAACATCATACCCTTCATATCAATGATCATAAACATAAATAGTCGATTAATTAATGGAAGTTCATAAGACATTAATAATAATTAAAATAAATAACATAAGACATGAAATTGTAACTTAGGAATAATTCATGGAATTGTGGCACACTTAAACATGTGATATCATTACCTCTATGTCAAGATACATTGTTATAACTTATATATTCATTTCATGGGTACTACACCTAATGGATGACACAAACCACAATCCCTAGTCACAGTCCTTTCATTGTAAGGGATCAGATTTCCCCATCCTCCCATAGTTAATTGCATTTCCCAATCTTCCCATAGTGGATTGGGTTTCCCCATTGTAACACACTAACCCCTCTAGACCGAAGCCGGTGCATTGCTTGTTACATTGCAAAGGATAAAAGGAAATAAATCTCGAAGGAATGATTAGTTTAGTAGTATTTAAGAAACTAAGTACATATATTTAACTCAAATTACATTGGAAAAGGTTAAAAAATACAATATATAAAAAAACTAAAAAATGCATCAATAGAAACTCAATAAATGATCTATTATTCATAACCTATTGAAGGTAAACAAATGAAAGGGGTGATATCAAATTCTTTATAAGGGTTACACATATTGTAAGAATGAATCAATATTAACTGAATCATAAACAACTTGGTTTAGTCAATATGGCATGGTGAATAAAGGAAAAAGAATTCCATTAGTAAACGGAGAATGAATATGCATCCATATATTTCTTCATAGTGAAAAACTGATGGATAGTAATAACTAATAATGAATAAATAGAATTATTATTATTTTAATTTCATTTTTATGGTACATGTTACCATAATACCATTAAAACGGTTTAGTTCTATGGGTAGAAACCCGTTGGATTTTTGGAAACAAACCCGAAGGGTTTGTCTCCAACTTATTTGTCTCATCAGACATGTCGATGCATCGAGGGGCTATAGCAGGCCCAACCTGCCACTTCTAGTCCAAAAAATTATTTATAAATTGATTTAATACATGATAAATATTCTTTTTCAATATCTATATTAATTATAGGATACATATTCATCAATATTTCCACAGTTAAAATAACATTCAAAATAAACACTATATGTAAAAAGGTATACGGTTTTGAAAATAAATATATCCATGATATGAGAATATGGATAATTAATAGAAATAAAAATTTAAATGAAAAGTGATCTCAAATGGGTAGTAGGTATATCACATAAGGATTATTAGGTGCACAATACAAAGTTAGTCACAATGAAATCGTAGTTGTGACCAAGTCCCTTACTACAGTGTAGTAAGTCTAATCATATTACCAGAACTTACTAACCATCAAATGAATCATGGAAGACCATGAAAATAAATATAATCATGATAATATATATCGAAATTCACTGAACAATACGCCACATTCAATAAATAAGTGACGATCAATGGAAATCTCATGGAAATGAAAGTGAGATGAGAAACTCCTTACCTTATGCTCGAGTGTGTTCTTTGTTTGTTTTAATGACATGAATAATAAAATTTAGCTTCATTAATTAATAAATATATAACCTCATATAAATTTAATTGTTTTATTAAAACCTTATTAGGTTCATTCATGGCCCTTTTTATGGGTTTAATAGGTTCAATTTTATTGTTTTGGAAGCATTTTCTTCCTTGGTTTTCAGGATTCGTTTACTTGTATTCATGAATGGAATTTCATTTGAAACGTGGTTAAACTTCCAGAATTTTAAATATATATTTTTAATTAAAATACAATGATCTGAATGATCTTATAATGATTTTTTGTTATATTCCATGACGATGATTCATTAGTTAAAAGTTAAATTACAAATGTTTGGATTAACTTGGGGGGTTTTGTTCATAATGAACATCTTTTGTATTATTATTTTATATTATGAGTGTGTAAGGATTACAGAACATTGAATAAGGTAAAATACATATATTATGATCTTTTTAAACCATTAAAAATGGTTTCATGACCATAATTTAACATGGTAATGAAAATTGAGAACTCATCATCCTTGAATGTGATAAATTAAAACATCTTGGACGGTGTTTTCATTTTTAGAATAAGAGAAGGGGGAAAGAGAGATGATGATTAAATATTACACTAGAATAATATAATACCAGTTCATTATAGGTACTGTAATTATCATATCATTTGGATGAAAGAGATGAGGAATGATGTATAATACAAAGGAACTCAAAATAGAGGAAAAATTGAGAAATCTCTCACGAAAATTCGGCAGCCAAACGACGTCACTTAAAATTTTATAAATAGTTTTATGAGAGAAATGGGGTATCTCATCACTCTTAAATAATATTGAAATAATGGTTAATATTTAAAAACATATCCCAATATAATCCAATTGAAACTAAAATAGAAAAGACAAAGTGAAAGCTTTAAGAAAAGAGAAGGGTGGTAGATTCCCTTACCTTAAAGAGTTACTACCAAAACATGATGGTTGGGACCTTGGGTGTTTGATGACACCTTTGGAGGACGCCTAGGGAGGTAATAATACTATAGAATCGAGGATAATGAGTTTGGAATGAAATAAAATGAAGGGTATGAGTGGGTATTTATAGTAAATGAGAGGGAGTTTTTTATTAATTAAAAGGGACACCTCATTAGTGGTTTTTGCAAAACCATGGGCTTGACCATGGTATTTGTCTATGGTTTTATCCACATGGGAAATTTCGTGTCATATTTTACTGTACACAAGTCGACCATCCATTTATATTTAATTATCACATCATTATGATGTCATCAGACTACTAAAAATTCATAAGTGTATTTTTACTATTCACGAAAAATTGATGCATTTTAGAAAAATCCAAATAATTCACCCTAACAATTTTTTGACTTGTAGAATTAAAAATTGAACTCCATTTTTAAAAAAAAAATTCTATGTGGTTTTTATTTTAATTTTTAAATAAAATCGTAATTTATTCAAAAATAACAATTTTAAAGATATAATTAGTTTTATATCACATTGAAAAATGAATTAAGATCTTATTATCTTATTACCATAAGAAAATATTATCATTATTTACTATTATAAGGGTTATATTACTATTAATAAGGGTATGTTACTATTCATTAAAAAAATAAAGTTGGTTCTATTAGACTCTGAATGAATTACTGTTCACAACTCTAGATGACCATTTTTCGAAATTCGAAACATAGAAGTGGAAAATTTATGTTTAATGGCTAGGTTATGACTATATCGTAAATAAAAAAGTTTTTTTTAAAGGAACACAATGATTTATGAAATATGGGCTATGGATCGAATATATATATAAGAGAAGAATACCATAAAATGTTTGGGGTGTTATATTATTCCATCCTTCAGAAATTTCATCCTCGGAATGTTTTATGAATAAATCCCTATAAAAAGATATATGTTGTTCATCTTCATAACATCTTCAGGTTCCCACACTACTTCCTACAGGTTTTGGTTTCTTCAAATAACCTTTATCAGATGAGTCTTCTACTTCATCAATACCTACTACCTTGTGTGAAGAATATCGATAGGCTCTTCACAGAATGAAAAATTAACTTCCAACTCTATCTCTTCATAGGTGAGTACATGCATTGGGTCTGGCATGTATTTCTTTAAAAATGACACGTAGAACACATAGTGAACTTTGGAGAGACTTGGAGAAATTTTTAAACGGTAAGCTACAACTCTGATTCCTTCCAGAATTTCAAATGGTCTGCGGTACCTAGGGATTAGTTTCCCTTTCTTAAAAAACCGTAATACACCCTTCCAAGGACATACTTTCAGAAAGACATGATCTCCCACTTGGAATTCCAAATCCTTTCTTTGATTGTCAGCATAACTCTTATACCATCTTTGGGATGCTTTAATATGGGATTGAATTGTCTTTACCTTTTTTGTGGTATCTTCAATAATTTATGGTCCTATATGTTTACTCTCACCAACTTCTTCACAATAA
Organism: Viscum album; assembly: GCA_963277665.1. Taxonomy (NCBI): domain Eukaryota; kingdom Viridiplantae; phylum Streptophyta; class Magnoliopsida; order Santalales; family Viscaceae; genus Viscum; species Viscum album. The sequence goes on along the minus strand of OY728141.1, from coordinate 999,590,703 downwards.
GTAGGTTTTTGACATCTCTTTCCATATAATGCTTCATATGGAGCCATTTGAATACTAGAATGGAAACTATAGTTGTAGGAAAATTCCACCAAAGACTAGTATTGATCCCACATACCTTGAAAGTATATAGAGCATGATCTCAACATGTATTTCATTGTTTGAATAGTAATTTCAGACAATCTTTCGGTTTTCTGGTGATAAACAGTACTCAAACAAAGTTCAATATTCAAAGCCTTATGGTGAATTTTCTAGAATTTTTATATAAACTGGGGATCTCGATCGAACAAAATAAATAGAGGTTCACCATGAAGTATTAAAACATCATTAATATTAAGTCTTTTAAGGAACTCAAGTGGTAAATCCATGCTTATAACAAAGAAATTTGCTGATTTTTTGAGACGATCAACAATTATCCATATTGCATCATTCCTTCTAGGTGTCCTCGGTAGTCCAGTGACAAAATCCATCGTAATGTTGTCCCACTTCCACACAGTAATATGTATATGTTTCATCACCCCTATAGAATGTTGTCTCTCTTCCTTCACCTTTTGACAAACTATACACCCTTACACGTAGTTAGTAAATTTTCACTTCATATTATCCTAGAAAAAATATACCATTAGATATATATACATCTTTGTGAAACTCTGTTGTATAGAGAAATTTTAGCAATGATCATCATCTAATAGTTCCATTTTTAGCTTATGTACTGATGGAACACACAACCTATTCCCCAATTTAAGAACTCCTTCCTCATATACAATGTCTTCCAATATCCCATCCTTAACAACATTAATTTTCTTGTAAATATTCTCATCATTATATTGAGATATTTTTATCTACTCTAGTAAAGATGGTTTAGAAATCTTTTGAAAGAGGAAAGACGTTTCCCCTTCTTTAACAATTCCCATATCCATCTTTAGTAGATCTAGGAATATAGGATCTCTCTCAATCTTCATTTGAGTCAGAAGTCTATGATCTTTATAGCTTACTTCATCTTACACCTAATTTTCCTTTTCTGGGTGGTAGTGTATTAAAAAATCATAATATTTTAGTAACTCTAGCAATCTTCTTTTCCTCATGTTGAGTTCTTTTTATGTGAAATTTTTTTTCAAACTTTTATGATCTGTGTATATCTCACATTTTTTACCATAATGTTAATGTCTATATATTTTCAGAGAAAATATTACAGCTGCAAACTCAATATCCTATCTTGGATAATTTTTCTCATTAGTTTTGAACTTACTTGATTCATAATAAATAACATTACCATTTTTCAAAAGGATGCAACCCAACCCATTCTTTGATGCATCACTATATATTACAAATCCATCACTTCCAGATGGAAGATTCAAAATTACATAATTGACCTATATTGTTTTAAATTATTCGAAGAATTATATACATTCTTTCATCCACACAAACTTAACTCTTTTACATGTGATCTTGGTTAGCGGGTTAGCTAGTCGGGCTAAATTCTAAACGAAACGCTAATAGTGACCTGCAAATCCAAAAAAAATATGTACCTAAGTTATGTTTTTTGGTGTGGGAAAATATTGGATTTCCTTTTTCTTTTTAGGATCAACTAGGATTCCATCCTTAGAGACAATATGTCTTAGAAAACAAAACTTATTGAATCCATAATTCAATGTTTCTAAACATCCCATATAATTAATTTCTTTTAAGAGTTTTCTGAAAATTCTGTAAGTGATTCTCATGGTCTTCATATCTTTTAGAGTATACCAGGATATCATTGATGAATACAAAAAAAACTTATCAATATATTACTTGAAAACTGTATTCATTAAATCCATGAAAACAGATGGTGCATTAGTCAGTCCAAAATGCATCACTGTAAACTTGTAATTATCATACCTGGTTTGAAACACTGTCTTTAGAATATCTTCCTTACTCACACATAGACGATGATATCCAGATCGAAGGTAAATCTTTAAAAAGTATTGTGATACGTGAATTTGATCAAATAAATCATCAATTCGTGGTAGAGGATACTTATTATTTATTGTAATATCATTGATTTCCCTATAATAAATGCATAGCCTCGTGGATCCAACTTTCTTCTTGACAAAGAGGACAGGGGATCCCCATGGAGAAACACTAGGTCGAATAAATACTTTTTCACTCAATTCCTCTATTTTTTTCTTTAGCTTAACTAACTCCAAAGTGTCCATTATATAGGAAGTCTTTCAATATAGGTCTTGAACCAGGAATTAAATCAATAGAGAACTCAACTTCTCACACTGATGGATGTCTAGGGAAATCCTCCACGAATAAATCAATTTATTCTTTCACTATATGTAGATCTTAAATTTGAAAATTTAATTCCTCACCCATAAACATTGGGTTCTATTCCTCTCAAATAATTGCATTCAATAGGGATACTGTGGTGGATCTAGATAATACTCAGATAGCAAGGTTTATTCCCTAAAAATAAGGAATTCTACACCATTTTCGAAGACTGTAACTTCCTTATTCTTGAAATAAATCATCGTATCATAATTTGAAAGCCAATTCATACCTATAATTATATCAAAGTTAGTCATTGGTTTGATGATAAGGTTAGCAACTAAAGAAAATGTATGTATGATGACCCTGCTTTTATTACAAACTTAAACATGATTTAATACATAAAACTCCACATGATGCAACAAATAATATCGAGAGGTTTAGTGTCTTTGGGGCTTAGGATCATTACATAAAAACTTAAAACATGAAATAAAATATATTTATTGAAAAATTCCTTTACATGACCACTACATTCCCTTGTACTTAGCATTGCATGGGATAACCTGAGGACATGCATAAGAAAAGGGTGAGCTATAAAGCCCAGTAAGGGAGTACACAAGGAATAACATGAGGATTACAATACATGTTAGACAATAGCCATATCAATAGAGCATAAGATAAACAATAACATAAAGTCACGATAAATCATGATAATAATAACATGGAAATGTGGCAACAACACTTAACATGGAATTAGCATGAGCCAAGGCTCATTGCACATGGAGCATGAGTAAATCCTCATTTCACATAAAGCACAAGTAAACCATAATTTCACTTGAATCAGAATGAGTCAAAACTCATTGCACATGGCGTATCATGATACTATACTTTACCCAATGCATTGGAGCACTATAAGGGCACACCCTTCTTAAATATTTCATTTCATGCATAAGTGTGCCTCATGGATCATAAAACATGGATTCATAAAACATAATCATTTATTCCACGATAAAGTAATGTGGAATTAATACATGAAACTTTATAATAAATAAGTAAATGTGCATAAAGGTGAATACCCTTGATGGAGAAATGGGCATGGTATTCACTACACAATGACATTGGCTTAGAAAATCGGTGTGATTTCGGCAGTGTAATGGCATGACATAAGAATTCATAAAAAAGGTTGATAAGAGAGAAATGGGTTCCTCATCATATTTACATGTAATGGACAGTAATGAGGTCTTATAGATACATGTCCCAACAATTTTAATGGAATTTAGATTCATGATACAAAAGTATTTCTTGAATGTAAATGAGGAGATAGAAGTTCCTTTCAAAATTTCGACATAGTAACGGGTGTACATGGGAGGCATTTAATGAGAGAAAAATGGGTCTCCCATCATTAAAACATAAAAAGGGAAGTATGAGGGAGGTGTGAAAACATACCCCAACAATCATAATTTAAATTAAAATGCAAAACAACTTAAATAAAATTGGAAAAAAATGAGAAAGGAAGAAAAAACCCTTACTTGGAAGTGTGCTTCCAAAGCCTTGAAAGAGGCTTGAGAGACGATTATTGGGAGCTTGGGGAACCTTGGGAGGATTCTAGAGAGATTAGGTCAGAGGTTGGATGAACTCCAAGGGATTTGAGTGAGGAGGAAGTGGGATCTTGGGTGGGTTTATATAGGAAAGGTGAGGGAATTCTTTATTATTTAGGTTTGGGACCCCTTATATTAAATTAATCCAAACCACAAACCATCCCATGGTTTTTTCCCATGGGTTTTGTCAAAGTGAAGAGGAAAAATATATTTTATAAGGCCAGAGTCCGAACTTATTAAAATAATAAGGTTTCTTATGTGGAGGTGAGTCACACTTCCATGGAATTTTTTTTTTAAAAACAAGGTGTTTAATAAGTCTTGAGGGGTCCATTAATGCTTTGAAAAGTAAGTCAAACAAACCCAAAATCACATTATTTTAATGGTAAAATATATATTTGCCGATCATAAAGCTTATAGTATTTTATTAAATCACTATTGGGTCATTATGATGTCATAAAACACATTATATATTTAAACGGTATTTAATTTTTACCCAAAAATTTGACTGTCACAGAAAATTATGAAAAATTCACCGTTGGATAATTTCGATGACCTGAATCCAGAAATAACATTTATTTTATCTAAAAAAATTTCTAAATATATTAATTTTCACTTTAAAAATAAAAACCTACATTTATCGAAAATTCACGGGTTTTGACATAAATGGCTTTCAAACCTTACTAAAAATTATAATTACATTAATAAAATTATAATATCATTTGTATTTAATAAAAATTAATTTAATAATAATAATAATATTTTATTAAAATATTATTTAACTCAAAAAAATCCCTTAATTTAATAAAATATAATTCTTAATTAAATAATAACTACAAACACTATTTGTACTTTAAAAACTATTTACAATGTATCCATAATGACAAGAAAGTATATACATTATTATATATAAAAAAATAATGTACATGAATATTGTACTATCGATTTGTTACATAAGACCTTAAAACATCCGCATAAGACCTAAGGGTAAGGTGTGTGATGGTAATAGACTCTTGGGGTGGCTCGGATAACATCGCTCGAGTGGTAATCTCTATCAAATTCCACTTTTCACGTAGATGGTCCCGTTAGAGCTTGACATGATGAAGCTAATCTTGGGCTTGGTCAAGAGAAAAGCCCAAGGATGATACCTATTTTCCGAGCTCTGACAAATAGGCTTTGTATGGAGCAATTCTACTGGATGAGGCCATCGCTTATTTTGTCTGAGTAAATCGGATTTGTTAAAGCCCTATATTTATACTAATCATGTGATCACTGTTCAACGGCTATATTAGAAATGGTCAAAATTCATAGCATAAAACCAAAGAAGTTTACATTTTATATAAACATAAAGAGACATTTAATTAGATCAAGATGGATTTCCATTAATGAAACTTTGGGTCGTTACAATATGTGTCATGATGGGGACTAATCAACAAGCCTTTGTTGCAATGATACATCCCCAAGGAGTTTTTGACTGAAAAATAATTTACTAAATCAAATTGGACATGTCTATTTTTTTGGAAAATTAAAAAGATATAAATAAATATGATGATCCATAATAAAATCACGTGTTCTCTAAGTTTGATGAAACAATTAAAGTACCTTCCACCACATCATTATGAACTTTAACCTTTGCGGTTGTAATCGCATATGATTTCCATTGCTCTCGTGGCCTTTTCTGAGGCATGTTTCTTTAGTTATAAGGATACTCATTTTCATAGTGTCCCATCTCTCTACAATTGTATCATTTAATATCATTGACTTGATTCTTCCTCTTGCATTCATCAGATCGATGACCCTTTTTCCGCACTTATAGAAGACTCCCATGCCTTTCAACCATTTCCCAAGATGATTCTTTCCAGAGTTCGCGCATAAAAAAAATTTCATTGTTCTCTTATTCTTCTTTGGCGCTTCACCTTTTCCATGGTTATTAGGGTACCACTTCTTATCTTGGTTTCCCTTGATCAAATTTGATCTAGCATATTCCTTCTCTATTTTTGATGGAACATGATACAATTTCATCATATGATGAAAATGTTTCAGAAGCCAGTTCCCATCAAAGACATGACTTAATACCTTCAATGAAATGACCAATCTTGTTTGCCGAGTCATGTACGTAATCTATAGCGTACCTATCTAGCCTTGTAAAGGTAGCCTCATACTCTGCAAAACCGTCTTCATCTATTTACTTTATGTCAATGAATTTCCTCTTCATTTCAGTTCATTGCTCACAAGGGAAATATTTTTCAAAGATTATTTCCTCCTCCATTCCATATCTTCTATTTATTCTTCCTCATTGGTATTGTGGACCAAGGACCACCATTGATCTACATCGCCCTGGAGAAAATATACTTCTAGAATTACCATTTCATTTTCATTGCATCTTAATTCCATGAATGTGTTTTCCAGGGACTTGATTCACTTCTCAACTAACACTGGATTAGTAGTCCTACTACAAGATGGGGGCTTCTTCCACATGAACCAATCCAATATAGGTGTATCATGGTTATTTATCAAAACCTATGTAAGTTTTACCAATATGTTCATGATTTAATATGCTCCGAAATTGACTGTGTTGACTTTCTCAATGGGAGAATCCATACATTGTCTATGAGTATTGATTACCTATCTTCCATTAAGAACAATTTCTAAATAATGGTATAATCTAGATTATATTATGAATCTCAAATAGAAAACCACATAATATATACTTAAATTCTATTCATTACTATACTCATAAACACGATTTCTCTATGGAAAAATTTACATTAAGATCCTTCATAATGGCATGTAAAGAAAATGTGAATTATTATAAGCATATCCCCCTAGAGTGTCAATACCAAGAGTGTAGAAATGCCCATTGTTGTGTAAAAGGATACCCCAGGTCAATCCTAAAACTCCTTGTTGGAGTTTTCGCTCTTAGGTTTATCTCTACCATAGCCACCTCTTCCTGTTGTCATGTACAAGGATACCCCAGGTCATAATGCCACTAGGGAACTGAAAACTGATCCCAAGGATCTCAACAAAAGGAAAAAAATTGAAATAATGTTATGCACCAATATTGAATAATGAATAAACAATATTTGAGGCTATATGAATAGTAACTTGAACAATATATGGTCTAACACCCTTATCTACTAGAATAGGATTCACTGAATAGATATGTCTGAATTCACCACCTTGGTATGCACATTGAATACCTAGATTTGGTATGATCTGTTGGAATTGCATGTAAAAATCTTGGATACCATAGAAAAAACCTATTCCTCTTCCTATATGAACAATATTACTCTAGATACCTACCTAGCAAGGTGTTACTGAACCAAAATTAGAAGGTGGATCTCACATTAATCATCTCCCACTTGGCACAGATGGGAAGGTCCTATGGAAAAACTTAAGTTTCAAAAATCTTATATAGCCTCGGCACTCGATGGTGTATCTAGGACACTGGGGCGTCTTATTCTCAGGCTTCTAAAACTGGTGAAAACCCAAAAAACTGTCGGTGGGGGTCACAATGATTCTAAAGCTCACATGTGTAGACACAAAGCATCACTTTCGACCACTAGTCGAACCATTACCATGTTTGGGTTCTAAAATACACTGGATTAAAATTTATTTTTATTTCAAGTTATTCTTAGTGATAAAGGAATAGTTCACTCTATCAGATATGGTAGTTAACTAGAAAAAATCCCCTAAGCTCAAATAGGTTTCCTCAGGCCATCCTCAAATCCTCTCACTTTCACTAGCTCGTCAGCAGTATATATGGGCACGAATGCGGAAGCATAGTAAAATGAGCTGGATAGTTGTCTATAACTATAATTGGGGACTTGGTATAGGTTCATTAATTGAATTGAACATTTAGATACTAGGGGATCAGGGATAAAATATTCAAAGAGTTTTGAATGGAAATCCCTCTAAGTCATTTCCTGATACTAACCCACCTAGTTTAGGCAATCCTACCAGAGTTTAGAAGATCTCCAAAGCATATAAGTAGCCAGTTTTATAGTCCTATGAAGAGGTTTCTCTAGATGATCAAATATATAAATGACCACCTTGATCTAAATATCTTTAACTTTAGTCCATTATCCACTGAAAAAGTGGGCAAATGCTACTACTGGAACTCCTGAGTCAACTCTCCTTTATAAGGGGAAAAGTGTGGAGCTCCTTGAATTGTTTGCAAAATCCACAATAAAACTCTGTGAAATTAGACATCATCACCACTATCATGAATAGGAAGAGGTTCCCTAGGTGGAACTACTAGAGGTATAACTAGTGGCTCAAGGACCACAACCACCGGAGCATGGTCATCATCGATCTCATAGCATACAACCAGAGGACGTCATGGGTGAATTTCAAAACAAATTCCAAAAAAACACCTTCGATAAAATTTAATAAAATCATAAGACATATATATATGAATATAATAGGTAAAAGTTCTTTATATGAAATATTTTCACCACTCATATAGACCAATGAGTCAGTTTGGGGTGATAAGAACATTTATATAGAACACAAGAGATGCTACCTACTTCCCACAACTATGGTCGGGACTAGGTCAAGATCTATATTTTTCAATTTTAATATCATTTAATTTATATTTTATTAAATTTAAATATCACTTTATGTGGTTCAAAAAATGGCTAACACATCTGATCCATAAGTGGCCAAACACCTTATGAATCGAAGTGTGGAATCCATTTGATCCATACTATAACATGTTCTAGTCCATGCGGCCAATGGTCCATCAGTAAACATGGAATAAATGAATTCTTATAGTTTTTTACCCATGCAGCTAAAAATTGTTATGTTACTGAACTCACTCTAAGAATACATTATTTTTTGAAAACCCTTGCATAAAACATCAGTTTATCCCCACTTATGTGGAATCCCAAACCATATTCCACATAAATGGTCCCCCCGAGTCGGTAGGCCACATGGCTTCAAGAGAACCTCCCCGTACAATAGAGGTTGTCGACTAGTACTGATGACCAAGTCTGTGTCTGCAGGGCGACAATTACTTCAGCTCACAGTAGCAAAATGGTATAATCAGGACATAACTAAGTAGTGGAATCATATATATAATTTAAAAGGTAGAAAAAGAATATACAAACAACAATACTAGTATCCCATCAATAAATAAACATGAAAAAAACATCCAAGTGATAAATATTGAAAAAAATTAGAAAACATAATTAAATTAAAAAGTAAATGATGTATTATGTATATAAAATTGTGAAAAAAAGTATATGTGACAGTAGGAAGTCATTATAGTACATGGAATTCAAATAAAATAAAAAAGCAAAAATCTATCCCAGAATCTAGAGCTCTAGAGTAATCATCTGCTACCAAGCTCCCATCCTATGTCATATATGAATTCATGTATATGAAGGAGGAAACTTCCCCTTGTATACTCCTATACCATATAGTTTAACCATATACCATCATTTTCCCATATATAGTGTGATATGAACTCATTATTCCATCACCAACGACTTCTATAAATACCCAGTCCATGTGTATAACATGGCAGTCTGTAGACATAATAATAAATATAAGTATTAATAACTACAAATGGGTTGACTCTGGTTCTTGAAGGAAATATAGGATGACAATACCTAATTTAGAAAATTATGGAATTCCTCTGAATGAGTAACAAAGTTATGAAATTCCCAATATCATTGTTGTAAATAATGTCATTCCTATTATCAAAGTAGTAAAGAATGCCATGAATAGTATCACAATATAGGTTCTCTATGTCTAGTATCACAATATAGGGTTTCTAATCCCAATATCATTGTATAGGTTCACCATACCTAGTATCACAGTATATGGGATGACATGCCCAGTATCACAGTAATAAGCGATTTCATGCCCAATATCACATATATAGGGTCACGATGCCTATATCATATATATATATAAAGGTTTATCGTACCCATATATCATATTTATTTTTTCTATTTAACTATATCACATTATTAGGAAGGGAATCCATGCCCATATAGTTATAACGCCCATAATTTTCATCTTTCTCATTTACCATAACTAATTGTGGTCACCATGCCCATTATAATTTATAATTTAATTTAGAGTCAAATAGGCATTATAGCTATTAACCATCATTCTAAGAAGTTCATAAACATAGTAAATTTAACCTGGTGACATGGTCATACCACTCAAATTCAACTCAATTCATTATAATTGATAAGGGAATTAATTGTGATATGACACTACATGCGACCACTGTCAACCTAATATCATAATTTTCAAGTAAATCCAAACACACCAATAAGGGTTTGGGATATTACTCATTAGCGGAAAATTAAGAATATGTCGGATGCACCCATATATATGGATCACTTTTTAGTGGATCGTATCAATATGAATTGGAATCTAACAAGTCATTAAGTTCAATTTAAGATAACAAATTTAAGACAAATTCCATTTAGGGGAAATGCACGGTGAAACCGGGGTGTATCACATATCACATATTATAAAACATTTATACATGAAGTGATAAATTCTATTGCACCAACCTTGAGGACTTATTACACTAATCATATAGTTTTTGTCTTTTTTTATACAGGTTGATAAAATGAAATAATAGACGAACTTTCTAAATATAGGGCATATGATCATGCACCTCGATAACTCTATCGAGAAAAATAAAATGGGGTAGGTTTCAAGATGATCAAATATCTTTCTACCATAGATATAATAGGATTAACATAAGTTTTATCAGATAGAGGAAGGAAGAGATATTGAAGACCCTAGGTGGGACCTCAATGGGGGAGTAAACCCACTACATGTGGTGAGTAGAAGAAAGAAGGAGGATGGGTGAATTTTAAAATATTTAATAAAAAATATTTAATTTAAAAAATATATATAGTTCTCATGGTTTACCAACATGGATGGACAACCTGTGTGCCAACTGTCTACCTCCCACTGTCTAAGGAAGGACCCCACATAGTTAGGCCACACATTTAAATAAACTGTATGCCAAATATACAATTCAACTATGGTACATTTTTCTAAGATACTAACACATGCATGTGTTCCTATGTCACTATTAGGTTAAACCATGTTCCCGTATTTACCCTCTTAAATTCCCCATATAGTTTGGGGAAACTTCATTGAATGGCTTGCACAATTTCTACTAACCATGTGGCCCATATAATTTTTCAACCGATTGGGGTTCCAAACTCCAAACAAGTCTCAGACACCCCCGTAACCTCTATGAACTCATTAGGAATCCATATTAGGTATAAAATAAATATTTGGACTGAAAATTAATGTATTTATACCTTATATAGAAATTGTTTCCTTACATTCTTCCCCTTCAAGTAACTCCTCCACGAGTTCACCTTCCAAGGGAGGTGAAACTCTATCTGAGAACAACTCTACACACAAGGCACATATGTCGGTCTCCCACTCCCAATTCCCACCATATACCTATATTTGATTACCTATAACCCATACTAAATGGATATACAGGCCTTGGAGACACGTTGTGCTTTAGTCGATGGTGTGTGTAGCATACTCCTTAAAGAGAAGAATAATCATCTAGATCAACAACATCAGGAAAAAAATAATTAGATGGGTCGACATAATAACTAAATAGATATGATATTTGTAATATGTAATCCATTTAATAATACCTCTAAGGTATTAAAAACCAATAGGTTATCGGCCTCAGTCTCCCTATAATCTCAAACTAAATGACATAACAAGGAAACAACTTCCCATACCTATTTATCTACATATTCCTATGTTTGGTTGATACTTGTAAAAAAATCCTCTACCTAGACTTGAAGTCTAGAGGTCATCGATGGTGATGAACATACAATTTATATCAAAACTGAGAAGTATACATGTACTACTTAATCAGCTGAACCTGCTCTGAAGTCTCCTGAACGATATGGGGACCTAACTACACTACATATCCCACCTCTAACTAGCACCTAGGTGAACAGAATAACCTAACATATTAGTCCCTATAATGAACCATATATATCAACTATTGATAGATGTTATGGTATAAGAACATGATCATAGTAATATGATTCTCCTGAGAAACTCTAAAATCATGGAAACATGATCAGATGATGTCCTATAATACATGTATCATTCGTTCATTATGGCCATCAGTTTGAGGGTGAAAAGTTGTGCTCAGAAGAACCCTTGTGCCCATAAATCTCTATGAACCCTAGAAAAAACATCATGTAAAATGAGAATCCCAATCTAAAATGATAATAAGAGGGTTCCAATGTAACCATATAATCTCATAGACATAATATCTCCCCATCTCATCAATTGATAATGTCTCCCAGATAGGAATTTAGTGGGATTCTATCAGCATTGAATCCATAACTACCCAAACTATGTAGCTACCTTGAGGAAACCATTATAATATGACCAAATATTCCATCACAACTTCCTCCAATTTCCATTCCATAATCGGTAAGGGAAATAGAAAGATTTCATGTTTCTGGTGTCCTGCGTTCACCTACAAACAATCGTACAACCTAGTGACAAAATGTTCTCTCTAACATTTCATCCATGACCACCAATAATGTCAATGAAAATAAAAATACATCTTGGAGATTGTCATGTGAACATCCTACTAAAAATCATGTTACTTAGGTAGAATTTATTATCTCATATAAATGGGAACCTAGACATACCCATGAATAAAGAGGATGTTTTCATCATCTATTTTCCAATTTGGAGGTGAGTCATCGCCTGAAATATCGTCTCATAAGACCAAACCCTCAGAATATGAAAATGAACTAATATTCACTTTATCTTTAAAATAATATTTAACTAGTTTTGTTGAAATTATATACTATACAAGACAGTTCCTCACCTCAATGAGAATATCAAAAATATATCTATTAGCTTCCATTCACTACTGGCCTCCACAACTTCATATGTTTTCGTCCTTCTACTCTGAGCCTTGACAACCATAATTCCCTTACTTAGTGTGTAGAAAAGATAAAAGTCAAATGACTATAGATATTCAACCCATAATTTCATCCTAAGATTAAAGTTTCACTGTGTGAAAATAAACATGAGTTTTTTTTGTCAATTAGCACCAAAAAATTCTCTCCAATCAGGTAATTCCTCAAACAACACAATGTGTGTACAATAGCTCCAAACTTCAGATCGTGTGTTGGGTTATTCCACTCATGTGGCATCAACAACCATGACTCATACCCAATGAATTGATCCTCCTACATCAAAACAGATACAAGTCCTATACTTGATGTGTAAGAAAAGACTGTCTAACTTCTTATCAAATTCGGAAGAATATGGAACAGTGTCGAAGTCAATCTCTCTTTGATCTCCTGAGATGCTATCTTATAGGCTCCAGACCATATAAAATTCACACCCTTATAATTAAATACCATTAGAGGTTCTTATAATCCTTATATTCCTTGTATAAATCTCCTACTGTAACCAACTAGTCCCCAAAAACCTCAAATTTAAAATACATTCTTGGGATACTCCCAGGTAACCCCAACTCTCACATTTTATTTATCAACTGAAACTCCTACCTCTAAGAAATTATTACCCATCTAGTGTAACCTATCAATCAAAAAGTGAAATATACTAATCTTATCATACAACTAGTGCTCTCTCGGTGTATTCAAAATGATTTCAAGATGAGTGTCATGGCTGCTTAGAGTATGATAATACACCAAGATGTCATTTATAAAGACCCCTATTAAGGAATCCAGATTGGGATGGAAATACATATTCATAAAATCCATGATGATGGAAGGTGGATTCATAAGACCTAAAGGCATCATAATCTTATCATATATGTCATATAAACTATAGAATGTTTTACATGAAATATCTTAAGGATTGACTCAAACATGATCATAACTGGATCTCTGATCGATCATTAAGAATATTCTCACTCCTCTAATTTGTTCTAAAAGATAATAAATACAAGGTATGGGATGTCATATTTTTAATTTAATATGATTCAACTATCGGTAATCCACATAAATAATGAGGGTATCATCCACCTTATGGACAAAATGGACTGGTGAACCCCAGGTAGAAGTACTAGGCCGTATAAAACCCTCTAACCCTAAATCTTTTTACAACCTATTGAGCACTTTAAAGTCAATAGTATCCATCTTGTAAGGTGGAATGGGAATTGTTCCATCTCCAAGAACTATATTTCTATTAAACACAACCAATCCCTTAGTTGGTAGTTCAGAAATTTAATTGGGGAAATATCCCTGAAATGATCAACTAAAGGACGGAACTCAATTTGAGGTTTTCCCTAATCATTCATAAAAATTATATAAATATGGGAGGCCACTCCAGCTAGCCCATAATGATTTGGTCTATATCTACCTTCTTAGACATCCCACCCATCATTGTGAATATAAGTACCACCCTCTGGTTATTTAAATGAAATCCTCAATAGATAATAATCCAAAAAAGTGTGACAGGGAACCAACCAGACAATATTGAGAATGACATATAAGCATGTTATCTCGAGGATGAATAGGTCATATAAGAAATGATATCTTTCTGCCTCAAGAGGATATTCCATGCACTAGAATATACTCTCAAAATGTATACCAAAAGGTGTATCATGAATCATAATGTCGCTGGAGAACTGAACTCCAATCCTATGGCTCTCCACAATAATAATAAATATAGACAATGTGATTCACCTATGTAAAATAATAAAGAAAAGATAGTATATTCTACTAGAATATTACTTTGAATAGTAGATGGTCTGACACCCTACTCCTCTGTTATAGGTTGTGCTGAATAGATATGGCTTGACTCCCAACACTATGCTACACCCTGACTACATGGAGCTGGTCTCCACTATTAGCAATGTACATCAGAAGCCTAGATACAATTTCCAAGACACCCTCTTCTACTTATACAACCAGCATTACTCACGCTACCTCCTTGATGAGGTTATATTGACCCTACTTCAGAAGGTGGAGCTAGCACAGATCCTCTCCCAATTGGCCGAGATGGGAAAGTCTTGTATAATCACTAAAGATGCCCCAATATATTGTAGACTCAGCACTTGATGGGGTATTTGGTACACTAGGACCTCATATACCTTATATTAACACACTATTAAAAAACCATGTAACTATATGTGGGTGTCACATGGTAACTACTACTCACATGCATGGTATCAAATCGCCACTTCTGACCACTAGTCGAACCACTACCCTGTCTGGGTTATGAAAAAACCCCGACTCAAACTTTGTACTTACCTCATGTACTACAAATTGGTAAGGGAATGTTTTACTATATCGAATACTACATTCAAATAGAAAACATTCACCTGATAATGAATAAGATGCCTCAGGCCATGCTTAATTCATCTCTCTTTTGTTGGCTAATCAATAGTATAATCAGAAATGAAGCTCTAAAGATCAGTAAAATGAGTTGAATAGTCTATAAATATCAAATAACACCACTATAGGTTATTTAATTCCATTTCCTGATCATCAATCGTGGTTTTGGGAAGAAATAGTAAAAGAATATCAATTGTAAATCCCTCTATGTTTCTTCCTGGTACTATCGCGCCTAGTTTAGTATATCCTGGAAACATTTATTAGATCCCCGTAGAATATAAGTAATGAGTTTCACTCTATTTTTAGGAGGTGTCTCTAGATGTTCGAATAGATAAATGACTATATCAAGTTATAACTTTGTAGCATGTGGTCTCGTATACCCATAAAATGTCAACATATTCTCTTGTTGGAACTCATGAGTCAATTCACCAATAGAAGGGGTAGAGTGGAAAGCTCCTAGAATCATTTACATAAGATGTAGTAAATATACTTGAAACCATGAATCATCATCCACATTAATAATAGGTAGTTCTTTCAGAAGTGTAAATACATGAGGTTTAATTATTGTGTTAGAGACCACCACCTCTAGATCATGGTCATCACCACCCTCTGATGTATGACCAGAGGACTTCATTGTAATATTACTCTAAAAATTCCAAATACACATGTACAATAAAATGTAATAATGACATACGATATGTATACAGGAATAGAATAGGTACCCAGTCTTTCTATAAAATTTTCGCACCCCTTTTCCAATTCCAATATTCAGATCTAAGTGATAGAATATGTGTTTTTAACACAAGTGACGCTACCTACTTCCCACTACTAAGGATGAGATGGGTTCATGCCCTATGTATTTTTTTAATTTCAATTTCATTTGAATATCATTTTTATAATATTTAAATTTTTCATTGGATGGTTGAACCAAATGGTTCACCACTTCAAATCCATAAGGGCCCATACACCTTATTAATAGAAATGTGGCTTCAACTTGATCAATATAATAACACATTCTATTCTATGTGACCAATGTTCCAGGACTCAATATTCCATAATTCACTTCTTACGGTGTTTATTGTAGCATATTTTGGAAAACACTGTTAGGTTACAACAGATAATATAAATATTAATTACATTTCTCAAACCCTGGAATAAAACTTCAGTCGATCTACACTTATATTGTAGATGGAATATATAATACTGTAATGTTGTCAAATCATGCATAGTAATCCCAAAAAATAAAATAAACACAATGATCCTATATAGAATTTCATATTCATGGAATGTGAATTTCCTATAAGGTGCCTAATAAGATGAATGCTTGATGCTTCCTTTCACTCATCTCATTAGGAAAAGGATGAAAGTTAAACCACAATTATAATAATAACCATCACATATCATGTTCATCACTCAACAGTGTAATCAAATGAACTATAATAGGTGTAATACAGAACAATGATTCTTTATTCTATACACCTTTGTCTTGCCCTGAATATTGGTTAGCTACTTCGATGCATGACTTATAAGCACGCCCTGAAGCATTCCAAATCTCCTATGTATCTTATCAAAATATAAAACCAATAAAGGAAGCTTTGATAAAATTTTGTTGCATACCAACCTAGATTCCACATAAACGAGGACCTGAGCCGATGGTCTACATTGTCTCAATTTTACCTCCCTATATGCCAGAGGCTTCAAACTAGAAGTTAGGGCCTATAGTGTATCCACGAGGAGACTATGACCTCTAGTTAGAGTATCACAATGTTATAATCAACAAATGACTAAATAGAAGTATATGATCAATAATAGAAAAGATATCATGAGAAAATATAAAAAAAAAATAAAAAGAAACCCGCTTGATCAGAAGAATAGAATAAACATACAATCACTAAATGATGAAAATGGTAGTAAACCGAATCATATAAAAAGGATGGAAATGTATTTTATAAAAAAATAGGAAAAAAATGTATACATGAAATAAGTCATGAAATAAAATACATGGTATATAAATGGAACAAAAAGTGAAAAATCTATCTATGAATCCTGAGATCCAGCCCGACCATCTTCTACCAACCATTCAACCTAATTCATGCAATAATTCATGTATCTATAAGGGGAAGCTTCCCCTTTTCTACTAATTCAATCATATAGTCTTCTCGGGTACCATCGACTACCTGGATATTGTGTGAGATAGACTCAGTAGGACACCACCAATGACATCTCTAAATTCTTATTCCATGTGTATAACATGGTAATGTGAATATATAGTAATGAAAATCAGTATTGAAAAGTGTAAATTTGTTGACTATGGTTTCTAAAGGAAATCAAGGTTGAAAATACCTAATTTAGCGCATGAAATGATATCTATAAACAAGTAACCAAGGGAGGAAATTACTAGTATCATTGTAGTAAAGGACGTCATACCGACATCACAATATTAATAGATGCCATCCCCAGTATGACTATAAAGGTTCAACAAGACTAGAATCATAGTATAGGTTCATCATAACCAGTATCATAGTATAGGCTCTCCATGCCCAGTATCACAGTACAAGAGATTCTATTCCTAGTATAATATTAGTTAGTGACTTAATTACCAGCATCACATATATATGGTCTCTGTGCCTCTATCACATATATATATATATATATATATATATATATTGTCTTTATTCCTAGGTATCACATTAATAGGGTCTATATGACCATATCATATTATCAAGAATGGAACCCATGCCCATTAATATATCACATGCATAAGGATCATCATTCCCATTTACCATAACTAAATAAGGTAACTATACCCATTATAATTTACAATTTAATTAATAATAAAATAGGATTTACAACTATTGAACTTCATCATAACACGAGTGTAACAATTTTCCATTTAACATGGTGATATGGTCGTACCACTGACATTAAACTCAATTCATTATAATTGGTAAGGGAATTAACCATGTTATGACACTAAATTTATAATGAACCATTCATGACTTAAATTAAAAGTAAATAACCTTTTTGGAACACATAACATTATATAATGAGATTCCTAATGACCGAAAGTGGTATAGTGCCTTTGGAAACATAGATAAATAAACCGTGGTACATTAGAAAGCTAAATTATCTCTAAATAGGTTATATATTACTTTCACCCTTCTTAGAAACATCATACATACTAAATATCTTCATAACCTAGAAAATGAATCATAAAAAGGGGCGATATTAGATTCTCAGTAAGGGTAAATAAGGGAATCATGTAAGCATAAATATGAGCATAAAGGTATGATAATGTGATCATAAAAATAGAATATCATACCCTTCAAATAAAATATCATAAACATGAATAATAACATAGAACATAGTAGTCACACTTAAATATATAACATAAGGAATGAAATTATAAATTTGAAATAAGACATGAAATTGTGGAAGGCATAAACATGTGATGTAATTCTTTATAAGTAATGATGCACTGCTAGAACATATCTAGGCACATCATGGGAACTACTCCAACTGGGCAGGACACACCACCACCCCCAGTCACAGTCCTTTCCTTATAATGGATCAGGTTTCCCCATATTTCTATATTGTACCAGGTTTCCCCAACACCCCATAGTGGATCATGATTCACTATCTTCCATCTTCATGATGACTACACGTACTGGGTAGGACACACAACCATCCTGAGTCACATTCCTTTCTTTTAAAGGGATCAGGTTTCCCCATATTTTTATTGTGGATCAAGACGATCGACCTAATTCCCATAATTAACTCATGAGATATATATTTTTACCCAATTAGAAATATGGAGATATAGTTCCCATCCAACTCATAATAAAATCATTCATACATGTTCCACAAGATAATAAAATATTTATCATATCATAACCCAAAAAAGAGATGGGTTTAATAAACATCAAATCACAACTCATGAAATGAAATGGGTATCATAACATATGTAAAATATAAAGGTTTCATAATATTTTCATCAAATCATGACCCATGAAAATAATGGGTTTAAAACACATTTGACCACTATAATTTAAATAGGTTTTATAATCATTATTCAATTAAAACAAAAACCATTCATGAAATAATTTGAATGAAACATTTACATCATCTTCTAGAATGGAAAGTGTAAAATTAATGTATATAATATTAGATTTAAAACAACCTTTAAAGATATTTTGGAAACATTTATTGAATAAAATATCATTTTCTCTTTGAAATGACATTTTAAAACATAAAATCTTTAGAAAACCATATTCTTTTAAAATGCATTGAAAACTTTTAATGAATGCTTGAAATAATTTTAAAACCCATTTCCTTGAGAACATATAAAAGAATCATGAAAACCATTTGAACTTTTTTTTCATTTAAATAATATAAAATAACATTAATTTTATTTTGAAATCTATTTCATTTAAATCAATTTTAATACTTATAAAAAATCATAAAAACGTTATGAAAATCATTTTTCATTGGAAACTTTTAAAAGAATACTGAAAATTTTTAGAAAAAAATTTCATTAAAGACACATTGAAAAATTATAAAGTATTATTGAAAATATATTTTAAACCATTTAATATAAAATAATTTTAAATCCTATAAATAAATATTGAAAAAAAATTTGGCACCTTTTCATAGAAAACATGGGTTCAAACAGATACTGATTTCTGACCAAATAGAGGGTAAAGTCAGGATTTTTTAAAGAAAATTTCTTAACCATATTATGTAAAAAATTAGGGAAAATGGTAAAAATAAATGAATATATCATGAATAATTATAGGATAAAATATTAATGATATTTATTATATATCATATTATTTCATCTAAGGAAACATAAACATAAAAAATCTTGATATTGGAACAAATTATTTTAATAAACTATTACCAGTTTTAAATGTTGAACCATACTCTCCATTTATGAAAATGAAATTAAATAAATATTAAAATATTATTAAAATAATATGATTCATGATATAAAAGTTTAAAGGTATTATATACAACTCATGGGAAAACATAGGTGAATAGCATGGCTTGTGTCTCAATGAATGAAAATTGAGACAAAATTACGTTAATGATTTAGTAACCATTGAAACATAAAACCCATGAAATAAAGTTAAAAAATGATATCTAAATACCGATAAATTTAATTATAATATTTTTATAATACATTCATGTTCAGTACATACAACACAAAAAATAATTGAGTGTGCAATAAGGTATGTATCTCTTAGAAATAAAAAGTGAGATTAAATTCCCATACCTTGGGTCTTGACTATCATCATACTCATTCCGAACTCATGTATAATACATTTAAGATTATTATAAATATTTTACAGAACCATATTCTTTTATATAATACCATATATGTTTTTTAGGTATTTATATTAGCCTCTTGTTAAAAATTTCGTGTTGATGTTACGCTTCATGTAATATTTTCTGTGTTTTTTGCATGTGTCTTAATTTTTTAAATATTTGGTTCATATACATATATCATGATTAAATGTATGTAAACCATGATAAAAATATAATTTATATTCATTATATGTGTTATATAGTAATCTATATAAAAAACATTTATGAAATGGAATACACTACTTATGGAGATGATAGGTCGTAAGTATGCATTAATGCTGCTGTCCCTTTATTAACATATTGAAAAAAAGAAGTTAAATGAAATATATGTATATGTATATATGTATATAATCTCATTAAATTAGTATTATTATTTCATTTATATTATATATTTTAAATAAAAATATTCTTAATAAATTCAATATTGTGTGTGAACGAATCACATCGCTTTGAGGGGGTGGTAATTCACACTTCCTCAAACAAAATTATTGTAATGATACAAGATGGAAAGAATAACGGTATTTCCTAAATAAAAATTACCAAAGTATAAATAAATTATATATATCATATATATCATATATAAATATATTTTACATCACAATTTCCACCATAATAGGCAATAAAGGAGAAATTAATAGTCATCATTTCATGAGGCGGTAGTTCATTGTACACATCAACAATATGTTTGTTACCCATTAGATGGAAGTGTGTGAAAGTGAAGGTAAAAATCATAGAGTAAGAATATACTATTATATTTGGGAAATGTTTTTTTTATTAAATCATTCAATAATAATATTTTAGGGAGTGGATAATGGAAATAAGTGAATGTAGCTAGAGGGAGGGTGTTACCTTTTAATTGGGTAACTCCTTTGGTTCATACCAAAGGGATTATATGGAAGTATTTATTCCCAAAAAGGGGATTCAAGGAGGAATTTAGGTTTTCTTTTATGTGTATTGAGAAGATCATGGCAAAACCTAAGTCGTTTGAGTGTTGGGAGTTAGTGGGAGAGGTGGGGTCCTTTTATATGGAAGGGAAATGGCACACTTGTCATTTTTGGAAACAAGTTGGGTGTACCCACGTTTTTAACTATAAAAAATAATAAAAAACCAATAAAAATAAATAATTGAAGGTTTATAGTATAAATATGTCCATAAAATTTGTTTTTGAAAAATGATAAGACATTTTTGCCCATAAGATTAAGGTTTATTTCCTCGTTATGCATAATTTTACTTTAATCACTATAATTAATTTTAACTGCAATCACTAATATATTTGGTTGAAAATTATGTTGAACTTATTAGAAATTATAAAATATTATGATTAAAAAAATTTAATACATTATTATAAATTCTAATCATTTAAGTGGAATACATTAATTTGAATTTATTTCCACTGATAAAATGAAAGTGCGAGGTCTTTAAGTAAAAATTTTCAAAAGATTATTGAGGTTTTATACCCAATTTAAATGTGAAATTTATTCCAATGACCTTCATTGGATTAATTGATAAAAATGTGAACTAGTTAAACATTTAAAACAGTTAATAATATAAAATAACTTTATATATAAATTACAAGAAAAATAAGTTTGGAACCAAAATTCAGTATTTTTCACTATTCATTTAAAAATTAAACTTCATAGAAAAATTCCAAAAAATTACGCAAAACTAATATATTTATTTTGATTTAAAATATTATGTTTACTTAAAAATATTATATTTATTGGAGTTCCAAAATTTGAATTTAATATAGGTTAACCATTAAATAGTTGTAGGATAAAATATAGATTTTATGTGTAATATTAGGTATGTTCTCATATTATGCATATAAAATTTATTTTATGATTAAAAAAATATTTTTTTTAATATATAACATAGAAAATTAATTAATATCATTCACTAATAGTAATTAATTTAACTTATTATGATCATTCATATTTTTCATGTAAGAATAGTCTTTAATAAAATTATTCCCTTTATATTCATGTGGATCCTATATTCAGTTCTAATTATTAAGTAACCAAAGAATTATACTATATATCTTAAAAAATTATTTAATAATATATTCTTAAATTAAATAGATATGTTATATCTTATTAAATAATAATATTTTAAAAATGAATTATTGTTCGGTAACTCTCGTTAATGTGTGTTACGCAAGCCATCGAGGAAAGTCAGTCTTGCATGAAATGTAAGCTAACCTCAGTGTTTTTAATAGAGAAAGATAAAATTTATGTGGAAAGTATTGCATGATTGACATGATGTTGGGTATAACACAATGTCATGGTGATTTAATATAAAATAAACTATTTTTAGTGTTGTGTCAAATAAAAAATATCTAAAAGATTAAATTAATTTGAAAAAAATAATTCACAAAATCTCTGGTTGTTACATTCTAACTCCCTTAAAATGAATTTCTACTTCTAAACATGGATGGGTTTTCAAATTTCTAATAGTTTAATGTAACACCCTAGGTAAATAAATAATATGACATTTTCATATTTATCCATATTTGTGAATAAAATATTAATATTACTTTAAAGGGGACGCTTTGCTCGATGGAGTACCCAATACGCAACAACGAGTTTCTTGGGAATCTTACATTGCACTCTAATAATAAAATAATATTATTTTAAATGGTAGTTAACGCCTAGCTGTTGTAATGGCAGGAATGAACAGAACTAACTACAAAATGATTATATATGTTTGTCAAATATTTTTACATTTGTCCAATAAATGTTAGAGGCTTAAAATGTGAATAAATCCAATTTTAAAGCGTAAATATTCTAATATTCTTTAAAAGGTTGATTAACTACCTTTTGCTGGCGAATGCTTTTTAAATCCACTTTTTTAAAATTTCATATGTTATATTGGACCAAATAAAATTCTTCTTTAGAATCGGGACATCATAATTTACATTGTGTAAATTTTGGGTATTTTTTCGATAAAGTTCATTTTTTAATGAATAGTGAAAAATGTTGTATTTTAACACAAAACCTCTTTTTTATATGATTATATTATCTTTTGAATTGGTTTTAAAGTGAAATTAGAATATATTTTTACCATTTAATCCAATACTGGTCGTTGGAATTAATTTCATCTTGAAATTGGACTTAAACTAGTGTCAATCTTTTGATACTTATTGTTTCATAAAAACACGTTATTTGCTCTGACAGCGGGAATTAATTATTAAGTTAATTAATTTAACTTATATGTTTTTAATTTTGTAAAATATACATCATTTTTGAATTTGGAATATCAAATATAGCTTAGGGTGAATTTTTGGAATTTTTCTGGAAAACTTCAATTTTTGATGAATAGTGAAACAACTAAGTGGTACTTAAAAAACTGATTTTTCATTTAAATGAAATTTTACCACCTCTGTGTTTTGAATTTCAAAAATCCGACATGCATGGTTGTCATTAATAAGTAAAATGTGGTTAAATGGGATTAAAATAATTTTTTTGGTGAATAGTAACTTTTAAGTTTTAATCGCGATTAGAGGTAATTAGTGTAGTTTTAGGTAAAAATAATGTTTTAATAATATGAAATGACCTAGACACATATCCTACACTCATTGTTTGAGTCATGTCCGACAAAGACAATCCATGGGTAAACTTGGGGACCCCATGGAGCCACTTTGGCTGGAAAATGACATAAATACCTTCTTATTTAAAGTTAAAATTAAAATGTCACAAACATGTGTTGTTTTACTAAAACAATTTTTAAATGGGGTTATACAAGTCATATTTTTTACTATAAATATTCATTAGAAATATAAAAAGATTTCCTACATCATGATAGTTTATTTATAATTTTTAGACACTAAATAAACTAAATTATTTATGACACCATGATTAGAGACTCTATGATTAGAGACTCTATTTTCTCTCATAAATCAATTTTGGAAGTTTTGAGCGGCGCCATTAGGCTGCTGAATTTTCGTAAGAGATATAACCTCTCTCTTTATTTTTAAGTACTCTCCTTTATGTCACTTCTTTTAAGCTCATATTTGTTATGATGGGGGATGTTATTTTTTATTCCTATTTCTGTAAATTTTATTGTAATATGATTAGAGACCCAATTTGATCTCATCAATCCATGTTTGGAAGTTTTAAGTGGCGTCGTTAGGCTGCCGAGTTTTCAAAAGGGATTTTTCATCTCACTTTTAGTCCTGTGAGATTTATGCTACATTTTCCACCATTTCCTTTGAGTGGGGTATGTAATTCCCATTATTATACTCTTTGTGTAATATAATTTCATTTATGGGTATTTACATTTTCATTTTATGACCCTTCTTTAATGGGGTGTACGTTTCGAAAGTAACACAAGTCGGTAAGGGAACCTTTCACCCTCATCTTTTTAAAAGACTTCTTTTGTTATGTCTTTTAATTCGCATACTATTATGTTGGTATATGTTCTTATACATCCTTATTTATGTAAATTTTATGTCCAAGTGATGAGATACCCTTTTTATCTCTCATCAACTCTTTTTCTGAATTTTGATGTGACGTCGTTAGGCTGTCAAGGGAACTTCTTAACCCAATTTCGATTTCATTGGGTTCAACATGTATTTATTGAATATGTCATCCTTTGAATATGTGTTAATGAACTTTGATTATTTTACACTTAATATACACCTATATTGGGTGTATTTATATTTTTCACACATAATTATGAGATTGATTTATCCTTAATTTATGGATACCATCATTATAATGGATTTTATCTCAATTTACATTTCCATTGAGACTTCATTGTTGTTATGCACCAATTCACTCTTATATGGTGTATATACTGTCCTTTGGAATATTATATCATGAATCCCTTTATTCTCGTGATATTATAAAGTTTTGATTAAATGTTATTCCTCAATTATTGTATTCAAGTGTCTCTCATTTTGTTAAAAACCCTTTAACTAAAATAATGTTTTAAATGTTTTAATGATTTATTCTTATAAATATTTCTCATTAATATCCATGTTTTCAAAATGGTTTTAAGGATTTATTTTTATGGATATTAATGGGTTAAAATGTTAAAAGCTTCAATGTGGTATGGGACACTTTTATTTAAAAATATCTTTATTAAATGTTTTAAATGGTTTTGAAAATGGTTTTTAGAATGGATTCATTATTTCAATATCTTTAAATGTTATATTGTTATTTCAATGTGGGAATTTTATCTTTCCTTTATGATTAAGTTATGTGCTATGATTATGTTACAGTTCTTGGGAATTGTTATGAAGATGGTGGTTCCGTGATAAACTAAGGGCGGGTGAGCCCGATATAGCTCTCCAATGCATTGGGTGACGCGAAGGGGTTAAACATTAAGGTTTCTCCGAAGAGATTTAGGGAATATACTATGATGGGTATTCCAAACACAACCAAGAGGGTTAATCCCTACGTAAGAATGTTATGAATGCATCAAGTTACCTTTATGCCTTATGATTTCTACGATGTATTCATGATTTGATGAGGTATGCTAAAATGCTTATGTTTTATGAGTAAAGTATGATTTCATACATGGACTAATGTTTTCGTTTCATACTTTTATATCCCTTACTGAGCTTTTTATGCTAATCCCAAGTTTTTGAAATGTTTTTCACAGGTCAAGGGAAAGGTTCATGATAAGATGATAGTGTCAAGGAAGTGTCAAGAAAGAATCCATGTTTTATTTTATATATGTTTCCGTTGATGGGAAAAAAATAAATTCTATCTTTTATGTAACCACTTTGTTTAAATGTGAAATGTAATTCATGATTAATGATCTAATTCTCTAAAAATCTAAACCTGAAAAGATCCTCAATGTGAATTATTAATTTAATTCAATACTAAGTAAGGTTTAAGGTCGGGGCCTTATAGTTGGTATCAGAGGTCAGTTTAGGTAACTTTAGAGGTTAGGGTATTCTCTAAGCATAAGTGACATTACCATAATGGTTAGGATTTCAGAAAGAGTCATAGTTTTAGATAAAGTGAATGAGTAAGTATATCTTAGTGTTTATCTTCCTCATTAGTACATGATGGTTTTGTTGATATACTCACTGACATTTCTGTTTTTAGTGAATGGATGGATCTTGCAGGCACCAAAGTGACAATAGGTTTGAAGGAAAGTGTGGTGGTTCTCTGATTAAGAGACTGGATGAAATGGGGGATTCAATGAGGAAACTCGTGGTTGTTCTAAATCAAATATCAAGGAGTCATGATCAACCACTTGTACCTTGGTATGTTCTGTAATGCATCATGTACGAGATGACAAATCTATGTGGATGTTCAGGTAATAATTATAAAGGTAACCATTAGGGTTTATAGGATACTTACTTTTGAGGTAATTATGGGTTATTATATATTATTATGGAAAATGAAAGTCATGAGATAAAATTCAGGTTAAAATATGATATGATTATTTTTGAATATTTTATCTCGTTTTGGGTAATGTTTTAAGAATTATATAGTTTTGGAAAAAGGACAACACACAGACCGTGTGACAACCCGTCACGTCGGACAAAGCTGCGGGAATCGAACCCACAACCATAGTGCGACTGGTATTTATCACCTACCACTGGACTACGTGAAGTCCCTTGTTAGCTTTATTAATTATTTTTAGTTAGATGTGTTTAAGAATCAAGAGTAATATTATTTTGGGTTATCTATGGAAATGATTAACCTATCATGGAGGATATGTGATTAGGTTAATTAATTTTCAATATGAGAATTTAAGAGAAACTGATGTTATTTGGAGATAAAAGTTAATTTGTGCCTTGGAAGACTACGTGATTAAATTCCTCAAATATTTGGGTTTCAATATTAGTTTGGTTTATTTTGAATAATTTTATGGACAATTGTTTATCGAATGGTCTTCGTTTAACTTTGGGTTTTTTTGACAAATTTTGGAGATTAAGAATAGATTTTATTTTTATAAAAGATTATACTTTTGTGGATTATTTGATCTCATACTAACAATTTTGGTTTTTTTATAAACACATGGGAAATATATAGTTCTATTTTTTGTATTAGGTGATTCTCTAGAAGTAGGTTATAGCTCTCTTAATGTGAACAAATTATCCTAAATACTCGTCTTTTGGAGAAAATATGAGTTCGTGTAAGAAATCTAGTAAAAGTTGAAATTCGACATGACAAGTAAGTATGTTTCTTTATGTTTTAGTTAAGATCATAAATAAATTCCTCAATGAAAAGTAACTTAAAACAAAAAATTTGTCTGTTAATTTTTCCTACTGGGGAATCAAATACTATTTAACCCATCACAAGTTTGTGATTTTCTTATGGTTAACTTTCTCCTAGACATGTTTATTATCACTCTCCCTCAGAATATGACCCTTTGTTTTCTCCTCCATATCCATATTTTCATACTTGGAATCCTAGTATGGGTTAACTCGGGTGACCTTTGTACTTCTCTTTATATTAAAGTGATATTTTTACTGACTCTTATTCCGATGTGGGATTTTCAATGAAGTTTCCAAGCCCAGTTTTAAAATTGCGAGGAAGCAATTCCCAAAAGGGGGGAAGGATGTAACACCCCAGGTAAATAAAGAATATGACATTTTCTTATTTATCCATATTTGTGAAGAAAATATTAATATTACTTTAAAGGGAACTCTATGCTTGATGGCATACCCAATACGCAACAACGAGTTTCTTGGGAATCTTACGTTGCAGTCTAATAATAAAATAATATTATTTTAAATGGTAGTTAACTCCAAACTGTTGTAATGGAAGGAATGAAAAAAACTAACTACAAAATGATTATATATGTTTGTCAAATATTTTTACTTTTATCCAATAAATGTTAGAGGCTTAAAATGTGAATGAATCCAATTTTAAAGTGTAAATATTCTAATATTTTTTAAAATTTCAATTAACCACCTTTTGATGGCGAGCACTTTTTAAATAAACTTTTTGAAAATTTCATATGTTATATTGGACCAAATAAAATTCTTCTTTAGAATCGGGACATCATAATTTACATTGTGTAAATTTTTGGTATTTTTTCGATAAAGTTCATTTTTAATGAATAGTGAAAAATGTTGTATTTTAATTCAAAACATCTTTTTAATATGATTATATTATCTTTTGAATTGGTTTTAAAGTGAAATTAGAATATATTTTTACCATTTAATCCAATAGTGGTCGTTGGAATTAATTTTATCTTGAAATTGGACTTAAACTAGTGTCAATATTTTGATACTTATTGTTTCATAAAAACACGTTATTTGCTCTGACAGTGGGAATTAATTATTAAATTAATTAATGTAACTTATATGTTTTGAATTTTGTAAAATAGACATCATTTTTGAATTCGAAATATAAAATATAGCTTAGAGTCAATTTTTGATATTTTTCTGGAAAACTTCAATTTTTGATGAATAGTGAAACCACTAAGTGGTACTTAAAAAACTGATTTTTCGTTCAAATGAAATTTTACCACCTCTGTGTTTTGAATTTCAGAAATCCGACATATATGGTTGTCATTAAGAAATAAAATGTGGTTCAATGGGATTAAAATAATTTTTTTGTGAATAGTAACTTTTAAGTTTTAATCGCGATTAGAGGTAATTAGTGTAGTTTAAGGTAAAAATAATGTTTTAATAATATGAAATGACCTAGAAACATGTCCTACCCTCATTGGATGAGTCATTTCCGACCAATAAAATCAATGGGTCAACTTGGGTACCCCATGGAGCCACTTTGGTTGGAAAATGACATAAATACCTTTTTATTTAAAGTTAAAATTAAAATGTCACAAACATGTGTTGTTTTACTAAAACAATTTTTACATGGGGTTATAAAAGTCATATTTTTTACTATAAATATTAATTATAAAGTTAAATAGATTTCCTACATCATGATATTTTTTTTATAATTTTTAGACACTAAATAAACTAAATTATTTATGACACCATGATGATGCAGCGATTACCTCATTATTTAACAATTTAAATAAAATGAAAATATAACGTAAACTCTAAGATCTACACTTTTCAAAAACCTATTGTATGGGTGGATTTCAAAATCTTATCGCCTTATACTATAAATATATCCTTTTGGGACCTTTTAAATCTGAAAATCATTTTATAATAAAGTAATATTTTATAACTTTCCAGGAGTGCCCCTCCTCTCCTCTTATAAAAGGCCCCCACCTCTACCACCTTACACACACCTCTAAAGCCTTTGGATCAGCCAAACCCTGCCCATTCCATCTCTCCACATACTTATCTTCATCATTGAATCCTCACTTTGGGCAGAATCCTTTCCAAGGAAGCATTTGAGCTCAAATAAAAGAGAGTTACCCGATTTAAAGGTAATGTCTTCCCTTGTGTTATTTTGTTTTATTTTTCTTCTCCAAACCCCTAAACTCTTTTTATTTATTTATTTTGTAACAAAAACAGTATATTCAATATAATAGGATGTTTTTATGAGTAGTATTCTAGCTACACTAACACAAACCTCCGTCTAATGGTTAAAGAACATACTGTTTCCGTGGATTGCGAATTACTGCCTCACGAAACGATGATTGTTCTATCTTCTCATACCACCTCTCATGGTGGCCATTATGATATAACTATATTTATTTATGATATATATTATATTTATTTCCTCTCTATTATTCTGTATTTTATATTTAATACATACCTTTATGCTTTTCATGTTGTGAAAATGCGATAATTTCATTTGAGGAAGTGTGGACTACCGCCCCCTCAAGTGATGTGACACGTTCGTGCAATACATGGAATGTATAAAGAATGAAATTTATGAACTTATGTGATATATATAACAAATATATTATACTGGAATTATAATATATATATATATATCATCTATTTTAATTCCATTAATGTGCCAAAGAAATGAAAGTAGCGTTCATGCGTACGTACGGCTTACCGTCTCCATGAATGGTACATTTCATTTCTTATCTCCAAATGTTATGTACTATTATAAGTACATATATATAATGGATATATATGTAATATATTAAATCTAAATTATGGATATAATTCTGTAATTATAATATATATCTCTCTCATTTTGTTTTAATTCCATTAATATGACAAAAAAATGAAAGTAGCGTTCATGCGTACGGACGGCCTACTGTCTCCATGAACGGTGCTTTTAATTTTTTATCTCCAAATGATATGTAATAGTATAAAATGAATATATACTGGATATATATGATATTTAAAACATCAATACTATTCTGGATATGATGTACCTATAACTACATGGAAAATTCTTTTCCAACATGTTCGATTTTTACTCATGTACCGAACATCGACAAAAACGTCTGATATGAACTCCATTTATTAACCAATTATTATAACCTTATAATATGTGATATTAACTAAATAATAATATATAAAGTAGGTTCTTAATAAATTATAAATTGACCAAATTTTATTATTCAGGAGATTAAAGAACGATCAAGTCATGTCAGACACGAGGTAAGGGATCCTACCCCTCTCTTTCTTTTTAAGTACACTCTTTTATGTCATTCCTTTTAAGCTCATCTTTTTTATGATTGGGATGTTCTTTTATATTAATCCTACTTTACTTTTTATGTTCATATGATTAGTGACCCTATTTTCTCTCATCAATCCATTTTGGAAGTTTTGAGTGGCGCTGTTAGGCTGCCGAATTTTCGTAAGAGATCTAACCTCTCTCTTTCTTTTTAAGTGCTCTCCTTTATGTCACTTATTTTAAGCTCCTATTTGTTATGATTGGGGATGTTCTTTTTTATTCCTCTTTCTGTACATTTTATTTTAATATTATTAGAGACCCTATTTGATCTCATCAATCCATTTTTTGGATGTTTTAAGTGGCGTCGTAAGGCTGTCGAGTTTTCGTAAGAGATTTTTCATCTCACTTTTAGTCCTGTGAGATTTATGCTACATTTTCCATCATTTACTTTGATTGGGGTATGTAAATCACATTATTATACTCTTTGTGTAATATAATTTCATTTATGGGTATTTACATTTTCATTGTATGACCCTTCTTCAATGGGGTGTACGTTTCGAAAGTAACCCAAGTCGGTAAGGGAACCTTTCACCCTCCTCTTTTTAAAAGACTTCTTTTGTTTTGTCTTTTAATTCACATACTATTATGTTGGTATATGTTCTTCTACATCCTTATTGATGTAAATTTTATTTCCAAGTGATGAGATACCCTTTTTATCTCTCATCAACTCTTTCTGAATTTTGATGTGACACTGTTAAGCTGTCAAGGGAACTTCTTAACCCAATTTCGATTTCTTTGGGTTCAACATATAGTTATTGAATATGTCATCCTTCGAATATGTGTGAATGAACATTGATTATTTTACACTTAATATACACTTATATTGGGTTTATTTATATTTGTCACACATAATTATGAGATTTATTTATCCTTAATTTAAGGATACCATCTTTATAATGGATTTCATATCAATTTACATTTCCATTGAGACTTCATTGTTGTTATGCACCAATTCACTCTTATATGGTGTATATACTGTCCTTTGGAATATTATATCATGAATCCCTTTATTCTCCTGATATTATAAAGTTTTGATTAAATTTTATTCCTCAATTATTGTATTCAAGTGTCTCTCATTTTGTTAAAAACCCTTTAACTAAAATATCGTTTTAAATGTTTTAATGATTTATTATTATAAATATTTCTCATTAATATCCATGTTTTCAAAATGGTTTTAAGGATTTATTTATATGGATATTAATGGTTTAAAATGTTAAATGCTTCAATGTGGTATGGGACACTTTGATTTAAAAAACTCTTTATTAAATGTTTTAAATGGTTTTGAAAATGGTTTTTAGAATGGATTCATTATTTCAATATCTTAAAATGTTATATTGTTATTGCAGTGTGGGAATGTTATCTTTACTTTATGTCCAAGTGATGAGATACCCTTTCAACATGTAGTTTTAAATTCTGAAGGAACTTAATTATAAAAATACTAATATATTCCATGATTTGTATAATATAATAATTTAATTACATAACATACACACTTTAATAATCCAAAATTATTCTTAACCCATTACTAAGGATTTATCAAATTATTACTTAATTCCACATTCCCAGAATATTTAACACGGATCTTCTCTTAACCTTTCTCAAATAAAATTTAATCATGATTGTGAATAATACAAGTAAAACAGCAAATACCTTTCATATGTCATTCACGGTCTCTCCATCATCCGTAGTAAAACAATAATTGGTACCAACTTGTTTATTCTCTTCACAAGAATTCCATCGAGGAAATTTATTTTCACAATGCCTATACTTTAAATGTTTAAATAAATCATCAATTGATAATACCTTAGGGAGGCAAACATTCTAATCCATTTTATTAATTGAAATCTTCATTTTCCTTTCATATTTAATTTCTTTTTCCCCTTATTTTCCACTTTCAATACGCCTTCTTATTTCTCTTAGACATTTAATTAGGTGATTCATTCCTCATTATTGACACAAAGGAAAATAAATCTTCTTTACTTGAGGGTATACATTACCTAAAATATTATAGAAATCATTCCTTATCTTCTTTATTGAGTCCAAGAGTTATTTAAGACACACATTGTTAACCATGTTCCTTGAAAAGGGATTAGGAATGAACACAACCTCTTTCACTCTAGTAGTCATTAAATTTTACTTCTCATTAATACATTTTCCATCACATTCAACTTTAATTGTCTTCCTTTTAATTATCTCCATTGAATAAAACCATAAATCATCGAATAAGAAACAATTATCATAGCGAGGAACTAAAAACATTAAGAAAATTCAGTTATAGGATGTCTATGTTTTGACATCGTCATTAATCCAGGACACCTTAGGTTTATCCAAGGTTATTCATAGACATTTTCCATTCAAATAAATAATAATAGTTCATGAATAGTTTGTGAATTTAAAAATCATATCTCCTAGAGTGTCATACTAGGTGTGCATTAAGCCTCATTTTCATGTATTAGATTACCCTGAGTTAGGCCCAAGACATCTTTTCAGTGTTTCTAAAACCTCATTACATACGTACCAGATCCAAATCCAATTTTACTATCAAGATAGTGATGTATTTATAGAAAATCACTCACTCCATTCTTTACCAAAATTCCAAGACATTTTCCTATACTTTTCATTATCTTTAGACTTATCTTGATACATTTTCTTAGAGTTCTCACAATGTTTCTATCCTCCTAGTTTCCAAGGGTTAACTAAACCTTTTCTCTCATAACAACTATAATGACCAATTTTTAACCTAAATTAACATTACATAACTTTTTTGGAATAATTTAAACACTATATAATCATACGACCGAGTAATTCATTTGGTCTAGTTCCTTTGGAAATATTGAAACAAAAACACTTTTACATTAGCGAGCTGCATTATCTCCCACTAGGTTCTTCATGAAAAGCCCCCTTTTTGTAGACATCATTCTTAATACATATAATCATAAGGTAGGGAATGAAACATAAAAATGGGTGATCTCAGATGCTTAGTAATGGTAAAATAGACAAACATATAAGTATAAACACGAGCATAGGTGTATGATAACATGATCCTAACATTATAAGATCATACCATGCATATCAAAGATCATAAACAAGAATAATGGAATAGAGCTTTTCCATTAATAAGATATGAATCAAATGTAAATGAAGAAAACAAGTCATGAAATCATATGTTAGGAATAATACATGGAATTGTGGCATGCATCCACATGTGATATATTTCCCTATATTTTATGACACATTTTTTGAACTTATCATAGCACTTCATGACAACCACGCCTACTGGGGGGACAGAACCCCTTCCCCAGTCATAGTCCTTTCCTTAGGAGGGATCCAATTTCCCCAACTTCCCACAGTTGATCATGTTTTTCCATCTTCCCATAGTAGATTGGGTTTCCCCATCTTCCATTTTCATGGTGACTACAACTACTAGGAAGGACACACCATTATCCCCAGGCACAGTAATTTCATTGTAATGGATTGGGATTCCCTATTTTTACATATGGGATCATTCCCATTGACATCATTCTCATAATTTTATCATGTGATATTATTCTTTACCCAATGTAGTAGATGGATATATAGGTCACACCCATCTCATAGTAAAATAATTCATACATGTTCATCAATATATTAAAACATTCATTATATAAGGACCCCTAAAAGATATGGGTTTTATAAACATCAAATCATAGCCAATAAAAGGAAATGGGTATCATAAACTATGTAAAATAGATAGGATTTTTAATAATTTCATCAAAGAAAGACCAGTGAAAAGAAGTAAGTTTCAAAATCAAATAACCTATGGAATATAAATGAGTTCTATAAGAATCATTGCATCAAAACATAAACTATTCAATAAATAATATGAGTGGAACCTTTGGATGATTTCCTAAATGTGAATAACAAAAAGCAACGTATGTCATATTTTATAGAAAATAACTTGGAAAGATAATCTTGAATCATTTATTGATTAAAATATCATTTCATCTTTGTTAATACTTTTTAAAACATAAATCCTTTATAAAACCATTTTATTTGGAAATATATTAAAAATATAGAATTAAGGTTTGAAATCATTTTGAAAACCTTTTTACTTAAAAATTCATAAAATAATCATGATTTTTTTTGAAAATATTTTTCCTAGAAAAATTATAAATTAATTTTAATTTTTTTTAAAAAAAAATTCTTTAAAATCACCTTTTAAACATATAAATAAATCATGAAAATGTTTTGAAAATCATTTTCCTTGAAAACGTATAAAAGAGGCTTGAAAATCTTTTGAAACCCATTTCATTAAAAACACATTGAAAACATATAATGAATTATTAAAAGTATATTTTAAACCATTTAATTTAATATAATATTAAAACTAATAATGTAATATTGAAATAATTTTGAAATAATTTTTTAGAAAACTTGGTTTTGAATGAAGACAGATTTTTCAACGAAGAGAGGGTAAAGTCAGGCTTTCTTAAAAACACTTCTTTAATTATATTTTTTAAAAAATAGTGGAAAATGGTTCCAATGCATGAATATAAAATTAATTACAATATTATAAATAAAAATTAATTAGATTTATTAATATATTGATCATAATATTTCATCAAAGTAGGTATAAAAATACACAATCTCAAAAAACAATGGGATGGTTTTAATAAAATCTTACCACATGGTAACTTTGAACCATACTCCCTATTGAAAAAATGAAATTAAATTAAGATTAAAATATATTTAAAATAATTATATTCATGATATAAAATTGAAAAAGGAATTATATACACCTTATGGTAAAATATAGGTGTATAACATGGCATGTGTCTAAAAGAAGAAAAATTGAGGTGAAATTAATTTACCGATTTGGTAACGTTTGAAAAATATACCCCAGGAAATAAAGATCATAAAAAGGATATTTAAATGGAAATAAATATATTTACAATATTCATATAATACATTCATGGTCAGTATATACACTACACAAAATAAATTAGTGGTGAATAAAGCATATATCTTATAGAAATAAAAAGTGAGATTAAATTCTTTTACCTTGTGTCTTGACTCTCGTTATACTCATTCAAACCACCATTATAATAAATATAATACTATTATACACCATTTATATTTCCATGTTATTATATATAATATCATATATGGTTTTATTATGACTTTATACTATCCTCTTGTAATCAATTTCATCTTAAGGTTATGCTTTAGGTAATATTTTCTTTTTTCACTTGTGTCTTAATTTATTATATATTTGGTCCTTAAATATATATCATGATTTAGATAATTTAAATAATTATATAAATATCATGTATATTAATTATATATGTATTATAATAATCAATAGAATATATAATTGCGAAATAGAATGCATCGTTCATGGAAACAGTAGGTCGTACGTATACATGAACATTGCTACCATTTTATTGACATATTTAAAGAAATAAAGTAAATGGCATACATGAATTTGTATATATGTATATAATATAATCAATTTATATTTTTTATGTCATATATATCATATATATTCACTAAACATATCATTAATATGTTCTATGTAGTGTGTGAATGAATCACATCGCTTTGAGGGGGAGGTAATCCACACTACTCAAACAATATTATCGTTTTTACACAACATAGAATGCACAAGGGTGTACTATAAATAAAAAATAATCATAAATGAATTATAAATATAATTTATATGGTATATAAATATAGTGCCTATCTTAATTTTCAATATGATAAGAATTAAAGAAAAAATGAACACTCACAGTTTCAAGAGGCAATAGTTCACCGTACACATAAATAGTATGTTTGTTACCCATTAGATGGAACTGTGTGTAACTGTAGGTTTACCAAATAAAATAAAAACATAATATTATATTTATGATATGGGTTATTTTATAAAATGATTTAATAATAATATTTTAGGGACTAGGTAATGGGAATAGAAGAAAGCAGCTTGATGGAGGGTGTTAACTCTTAATCTAGTAACTCCTGTTGGATTGCACCAAAGGGATTCCTCATAACTATTTCTATACAAAGTGAGGCTTTAAGGAGTAATTAAGGGTTTTGGAAATTTTATTGGGCATATATTTTCCGAACCTAAGTGGTTTGAGAGGTTTGGGATATGGGAGTGGTTGTGGCCTTTTATAAAATGGGAAAGGATACACATTGCATTTCTTAAAACAAGTAAGGGGTACCCACATTTTTTTCAAAAAATAAGTCATAATAGTCGAAAAAATAAATTATGGAAGTTTAATAATCGAAATATGGACATAAAATGGGTTTTGGTCATGTTTATAGGTCATTTGGGCCCTAAAGATATGTTTTTTTCCTTGTTTAGATTAATTTTACCATAATCACTATAATTAATTTTAATTTCATTCAAAAATATTTTTGGTAAAAAATTATATTGACATTATTATAAATTATTAATTATTAATATTAAAAATATGTAATCCATTTTTCCAAATTCCAGTCACAGAAGTGGTATAAATTAATTTAAAATTATTCTAGCAGATGTGATGACAATGCGGGGTTTTAAAGTAGAAATGCTCGAATGATTGCTACGTTTTTATACTAAATTTCATTGTTAAATTGATTAAAATGGACTAAATTAGATTAATTTATAAAAATGTTATCTAATGATACTTTTAAAATAATTTAAAATTTAATTTAACCATTTAAATAATTTATATGAAAAAGAATTTTGGAACCAAAATTTAATATTTTTCACTATTCATTAAAAAATGAAACATCATAGAAAAATACCAAAAAACTACTCTAACCTAATATTTTTGTTTCTCTTTCAAATATTAAGTTTACTTTTACATATTAGATTTATTAAAGTCCCAAAATATATATTTAAAATAGGTTCTCAATTAAATGGTAGTAAAACTACTTTAATAAAAATATAGGTTTGTATTTGTAATATTATGTCTGTTCTTATCTTATTCACATAAAATCAATTAGATGATTATAAAAAATATATTTCCTGAATATATAAAATATAAATTTTATGAATATAATTCAATATTAGTAATTTATAAAACTTATTATGATGAATCAACTTTTTCACTTAAAAAAGTCTTCTATAAAATCATTTCCTTTATATTCATTGAGTTTCTATATTATTTTATAATAAATAGGTATCCATTGAAATCAAATATATATATTCATAAGTTATTTAATACTATAATCTTAAATTTAATGTCTATGTCATTTCTTTTTAAATAATAATAATTTAATAATAAATTATTGTTCGGTAACACTCGACTTTGTGAGTTATGCTATCCATCGAGGAAACTAGAATGAAACACCTAAAAAATATTATAAAACATGATGACCTTGAAGGGATAAATACTACACCACCTAATTCAATCTCTTAGTAGAGTTATCTTCTAGTGTCATCGATTGGTTTGGTCCATAACAATATAAAATGGTAGATCGAAATATCACCCAAAAAATAGGGCATTGGAGCATGCACCTCGATAACTCCATTGAGAGAAAGAAAAATGGAGAAAGGAACAAGATGATCTAAGGTCTTACCATCATGGTTCCAATAAGATGAATAAATTATTCATCGACTTCAGATAGAAGAGATATTGAAGATCCTTAGTGGATCCATTGTGGGATCTCAATAAGAGAGATTAAAAACTATGCACTTCGGAATAATAGAAATAAGGAAGAGGGATGAAATTTAAAAGATTTAAAGTAAAATCAAAAATTTACCCAAAAATATCTTGGTCACGTGTTTTGGCCACATGATTGGACAAACTGTTCACCAACTGGGTTCCTCACACAATCTAAGGGAGGACCGCACATTACTTGGCCACCCAGTTATCGAAAACATACACCATCAATGCAATTAATCTCAAATACTTTTTGCTGAGATAAAATTACATGTTTTTCACCCTCAGAACACGTTTAGGGAAAACTATACACCCAACTTTCCCCTCTAAAATTCCCCACATAGTTAGGGGAAACTGCGTGGACTGGATTGCATGGTTTCTAGTAACCATGTGGCCTAGTTAATTTTTCTACCAGAATGGGTTCCAAGCTCTGAATTAACCCAAACACCACCATAAAACTACTAAAAAACTTATTTTAACAACACTAGACTTTATCTGCACTATATAAAATCCCTTATCATGGAACCATTTATCAATGATAGAAAAATCATTGATAAAGGCCCCCTTTATGAGTGCTAAAAAAGCACTGATAAAGGGGGTCTTTAGTGGTGCTAAAAAAAGTGCTGATAAAGTGGGGAATTCATCAGTGCTAGTAATAAAGTAATGATAGAGGGTAAATTTCATAAAAAAATTAAATAATTCAAAATAATATATTTTATGAAATATGGTTTATATAAGTCTAAATATTCTTTTACACTTAATATATAAGATATTTTGATAAAAAAAGATTATAAAAGGATTAAAATAATATTAATTAGTAATTTACTATTTACTATTGAATAATAGTCATTTAATACCAACTTAAAGATATAAAGAATCAAAAAAAATTATAGATTCTCTCAAATAAGTTAAAAACGTGACATGAATGTCAAACTACCATAAATTTTTATCCAGGTATCCGGTTGAGCACAACCACATATCAAATTGAAACCTTTGATGAGATCTACACATTATTGACAAGGAAATCCCTAATAAAATTTTAATAAGCCAAAAAAATCCAAGAAGGCCCCATAACATGAGTTTTTAGTAAGAGTATCCCAATTTGTTTACATTCGATGGAATTTTAACATCATTAAAGGGCGTATTATTTTCTTTTTTTTGTGGAGATTGTATTTATTCCCAGGTATTACATTTACATTGATATTAAAGTTTTTAATTTTTATCATTTTTTCTTATTTTACTATTATTTATAATCAAATATATAAAAATACATACATATTTTCTATGAATTCACACATAAAAAATTAATTTAATAATTAAATATAAATAAATATTTATATAAATAATATATTTCTAAATATATAAACCTTTTTTAAATAAAAAATAATATCCATTTTATTTTAATAAAATGTATAAATATACTTATACTATTATTGTATATTTAGTGAAAATTTAATATAAATTTTATATTTTTGTGTGTATTGATAAAAAGATATATATTTATCTATATATTTAAATAATGATAAATATATATAATTATATTTTAAGACAAACACATATATGTTAATATATATATACGCATGTATTTAGAAACGCACACATACACACGCGAAAAAACATATTTTAAATATGCAGTTATATATATATTAATATTTATCATAAAACACATCACAAAACAATATAAGAGTGTTGAAAAGGACAGGTTGTATGAGCTGGAGGTCTCAGGTCTAAAACTCCTTTAAGACTGGGGCACGCGTAGGTGGATGGAATATTATGTAAAGAACTGATAAAGTGGGAGGGGAAATGATAAAAGGGGATGGGAAGCACTAATAAAAGGTGGGGTGGGAAGTGTTCTGAAAATAATAATTTTCTCCCCCTTTATCATTGCTTTTATCAGTGCTATTAAAGAGGGAATATAAAAACACTAAAAAGAGTTGATAAAGGAGGTCCTTAACAATGGTAAAAAATGTGCTTATAAAGGGACCCTTATTAGTGTTTTTAAGCACTGTTAAAGGGGTCCTCTATCGGTGCATTTTTTATGAGCTATTAAATCCACCCCATTAACATCACTCGCATTATCAAAACTTCTATAGTACTGATAAATACCTTTTACTTGCATTGTTTAAGGCTAAATTTGTACTACTATGTCCTTCATGAAATCATTATTTATCCATATTAGGTCCAAAATAAGAGTTAAATTGAATATTAAAGGATCAAAACCTCATATAAAAATTGGGTTCTTGAAAATTAAATCTCATAAGGAATATATAATTGTTTTATGCAATCAAATCACTCATAGAAATCATAGTAAATGCAAGAAAAAATTCTCCTATATGGCATGGAATATGCATGGCATGTGAATGTACTATAAGGTTCCTAATATGATGCATTATTGATGCTTATTTTCCCATATTTCATTGGAACAAGGAAGAAAGTTCAACCTCAATTATAAAAAAATAACCATTATATATCATGTGTGTCACCCACAATGGAATCTAATTAAATGTAATAGGAATAATACTAAATAACAATTCATTATTATAGAAAAATCGGTATTTACCCCAAAAATGGGACTTTAGCAACTAAGAACAGATTATATAAAACTTACAAATCATTCAAAATCTTCTGTTTATTTTATCAAAATAGTAATGCAAGAAAAGAATCATCTGATACCACTATGTGACATCTTGGCTCTAATGCCATTTAAATAGTTCCTTGATCTAGTGGGCCACATGGATTCAACCTAGCCTCCCAGTATTCGAAAGGCTTTAAACTAGAAGTGAGGGTCTAGGGTATCTCTTTGGGGATTCTATCCCCTCTTGTCATAGTAGCATCATTCTATAATCATCATACAACTAAATAGAGGAAGCAATTCAATAATGGAAAAGATAGCAGAAGCATGTATAGCAACTGAACCGGTAACCCGACCTAGAAGAATCATGACATAAAAATCAAATATCTAAATAATGAATATAATTAGTAAACTTAACCATACACCAAATAATATAATGCCATATCTCTACTAAAAATGTAAAACATGTATTTATGGTAGTATATAGTCAATACAGTACAAGTTATTCAAAAGTAACAAAATCGAAAAAATATATCCATGCATACCAAGCTCCATCATGGCGATCTTCTACCAATATCACATCCCAAGACATGCAATAATTCATGTGTCTATAAGAGGACACTTCCCCTTATCAACTCTTTCAAGTATATACTCTTCCCGAGTACCACTAAAATCCGTGATAGGGTGTGAGATAAACTTAGTAGGACACCACCAACGATATATAAAAATGCACATTCCATGTGTATAACATGGGAAAGTGAAGATGTAATAATTAAAATTAGTATTAATAACATTAAATGGGTAAAATATAGTTCTTAAAGTTATTACAGTATGATGTTACCTGCTTCTACACATGTAAAAATGTCTATGAACAAGTAACCAAGGGACGTAATGTCTAACATCACAGTAGTAAGGGACTCCATGCCAAGTATCGTTGTAGTAAGGGAATCCATGCCCAAAATCACGGAATAGGGTTGTCATGTACAGTATTAGATTATAGGGTCCCCATGATCATTATCACTATATAGGGTCTCCATTCCCATTATCACGTTATAGTAGACACCATGCCCATTATCAAAGTAGTAAGGGATTTCATGACAAGAATCACATATATTGTGTCTATATGAATTTATCACATATATATATATATATAAAGGGTCTTAATGACTAGTTATCACATTTATAGGGTCTTAATACTCATATCACATTATCATGAAGAAACTTTATACCCATATAGATATAACATGCATAAGGGTCATTATACCCATTTACCATAACTAACTAGGATCAATATGACCATTATAATTTGAAATTTAATTAATATTAAAATAGGATTTACAACTATAGACCATAATTATAACAAGGGAATAAACATCTTCCATTTAACCTTGTGATGTGGCCACACCAATAACATTCAATTAAATTCCTTATAATTGATATGGTCGTTAATCATGCAATGTCATTGAATTCATCCACTATTGACAGAATATAGATGTTTACATGTAAATCCAAACACATCAATAGGGGTTTTGTTTATAACTCCTTGGAGTAAAATTTGGCAAATAGAGGGCACACCTAGTGTTATGTATCACTCTAAGGTGCAATAATTTAATATGAATTGGGTTATAACAATTCATTAGTTTCCATGTTGGATACCCAATTTAATATAGATTTAATTTAGGGGAAACGAGTTTTGAAGCTAGTGTAAGGGACATTTTACATATTATAAAAAAACAAGAATAGAAGGGATAAATACTAGGCCACCAAGCTCGAGATTGTAGTACTCTCCCCATCAAGTATTGGCCTTTCATTTTAGCCAGATTGAGAGAACATGAAAGAAAATAAAAATGACCAAATAATAGGGAACATGGGCCTAAATAAAGATAACATCATTGAGGGTAATACGAACAAATAATTTATCCAAATAATTGAATAGCTTACACAGATGATACAAATAAACCAATGGAAGCTTGATCAAACTTCAAATGAAGATTTCATTGAAGAACCAAGATAAGAGCTCCCAAGGTGATCATATGGGAGGGAGAAACCCTCTAGAGACTCAAAAAAATAGGTGAAATAATGAGGGGGTGAAATTTAAAATATTTAAGGGAAATATTATAAAGATACCAAAAATATGTAAGCTGCGTGATTTGGTCACACAGTAGGCCAAACCATGCACCAATCATTCACCTCCAAATGTCTAAGGAGGGACCCCACATGGTTAGGTCGCATGGTTAAGGAAACCATGCACCAACCATGAAATTCATATATGCTACATTTTTTTTGAGATACTTACATGGGTGTGTGACCATGGGTGCATGGTTAGAGAAAACCTTTCTCCATTATTTCCCCACTGAAATAAACAACATGATTTGGGGAAACCATGTG
Organism: Viscum album; assembly: GCA_963277665.1. Classification (NCBI taxonomy): domain Eukaryota; kingdom Viridiplantae; phylum Streptophyta; class Magnoliopsida; order Santalales; family Viscaceae; genus Viscum; species Viscum album. The sequence continues at coordinate 999,547,026 of OY728141.1, read as the reverse complement.
GATTGTCTCACTTGGTTTCTTCTAAATGTGAGACCTAGTTCATTTTTTTCCCGACTAGGGTTACATGCTATGAATATGCTCTAAACACCACTGCAACCTCCATGAACTCATTATTAATCCATTTTATTTCCAAAAAAAGTTTTAGACCAAAAATTGAGGGATACATAACTAATATAAATACCAGGTTCTTAAAATATTCAAACATCTTAACATCATATGTTCAAATTTTATGACCTAGACATATGATGTCTACCTATACCTCTTTCTATGTTTCTCACCATCATATTTGGAAATATTATCATCACACTTTTCTTTAAAATGTTTTAAATAATTTAAATATTTACATTATTACATCACCAATATATCATAATCCATTTTAGAATATAGGTATGTTTAATTATTTTTATGGTTACAAATGCAACTCATTACACTTTTTTACCCATACACCCAAAACTCTTTTAGGATAGAGTGACATTTAATATTTAATATAAAAAATGTAACTCATTAAATTTTTATTTATCATCACTTGATGTAAAAAAAATTAGTTCATTATGTAAAACTCACTTTAATCATAGACTGGTGTAAACTTTAATTTTTTACAAATAATCTCCCTTTAGCCCAAAAATTGTCCAAATACCTTCTTAAATACTATATTCCTTTATAATATCTTTCTAATATGTGAAAATATTTTCTCATTATATCGTGAAACTTATTTCTAATTAGAATGATTTATTAAAAAATATTAACTATTACCTCTATGTAATATATGGTACACTATGTGTTAGAATAATTTTTATTAAAAAAATATTATTCATTAAAATATACCACTATTTGTTAGGAATCAAATTCCACAATATTTTAATAAATCATTGGATAAACACTTTATCCTATAAAAAATCATTCCCTCTTTTTCAAATATAGGTTAGAGATTTTTATGAATCATAAACCATGTTTATACAATCAATCATTAGACTTTTATTCTTAAGAAACTCTTTTTTATATAACCAATTCTTTTATCATATAAGATAATTGAGTGGAAGATTCACATCCTTTAAACAGATACATTTGAGCTTGATAATTTATTTTTTAATCAAATATTTTTTTGTGGAAACTCTTTTCATAAAAATTTAAACACCTACTTAAGCCCTATCAATTATTCCCATGAATTTGAACTATGGTATATTTATAACACTTTGTAAAATATATATTAATTACTACATAAAATTAAATAATAATGAATTTATTTCAATAACACTTATATATAACATGGAAATTCATTAGAGTTTCCTTAAAATCTACATATATTAATAATCCATCATATGGAATTATTACTCTGCCTTCCTAACAACCTGAGGTTTCAATAAACATGACTTGATTCTAGAAAAAAACATTATTGAAATTATTTAACAAAATTTTCATATTTTGTTTTCAAATTTTACAAACATTCAATGTCTATACATCGTTATATAATGGAAATCAAATACCCAGTTCACTTATAGTCAAAAATTTCAGAATATTTTGTAAAGGTTTCTTGAATTCAAACACATTATTAGAACATTTCAATAAATGAAAATATGACAAACTAATAAATAAAAATAATCCATTTTTAGTCTCCCTTAAATCATACAATTCAATAGAAAAAATCATAAACAATGTGTATTAAAAAACCCATGTATTGTTTAAACAATAATAATTTAGATGCTCTTTTCAAGAAAAAAATGAAATAAATACACATCTTATGAAATATTTTTCCAAGCTCAAAGTAACCAAGTTATCTGGGTAATAACTCTTTTACTGTATTACTTCAAAGTAACCTTCAAGATCTATCATTCAATTCATTCACATGTTATGAACTTATACATATTTAATTTTTTTATAAAATAAACGATTGATATCATATATCTTTTAGAATAATCCAAAAGTAAACCTGTATTTTTACCAAAACATTAACATAATCAACAATATTGAATATCATTTGGAATGACCAATCATATTGATTATATTAGACTAAAATTTCTTATATGATTTAGAATCTAATTCTTTTGAAATCATATATGAATCACTCTATGCTTAAATAGGCATCTATATCTAGTTTTTTAAAAAATTCAATAGTTTTTTAGTCAGTAAGGTGTAACACTAACACATAAAATGCTTCTATTTCTTAATAAAAATTCATAAATCACTAGCCATCATTAAAAAAATTCGTATGTTACCAAACTTAGCATTATCTTACATTATGATTATCCTAACAAGGATTAATATTTTTTTATGAGGATTATGTTATTAATATAAATTATAATATTTTATCGGTTAAGTATCATATTTTTTAATCACTTAATAAGGAATTTTGTTTAATTTTCTCCCACTAAAATGATTACACCTTTTAAAATTTATCAAAATAATTAGTGGGAAAAGATAAATATTTCACTAAACAACAATTCTGCTTGAGCATTCCTCTCACCAATTAGTTATTTATATAGGGAATCGTCCCAATAATATCATATATGTCTCTTCTATTATTGAGTGGATAAATCCTTATTCACATCCATCATATAGATAATTCTCAACTCTATTACTCTGATAAACTAATCTTATTCTAGTGTCTTGATTAGTGTAACCCAAAGAAAATGAGAAAAACTAGATACTAAAGGACAGTCTATGGGAACCTATAATTGGCATGAACTATCAATAAAAACAATATATATTAACCTATTGCATAATTTCATTATATAAGATAATATAGTGGCACCCAAATTTAAAAGGACCTAACCGAATGAATGATTAAGGTATTTAGTTTTTTCATTTCGGAAGGAATATCACACCTATTATTTGAGTGGATTTTTTCACACCATATTATCTCATGATATTACATTTAAATATGCATTACCCTAATAATTTAGTTTTTGAATCATATTCCCTCCACTAAATTAATACATTCAAACTATATTGATGTGAAACTCTTTACACAATACCCATGTTTGTGTTAATCGCCAAAAAATGAAGTAAAGAATATTCATACATATCAAAATTCATCATATTCATAAGGTAGACAAAAATTTCTTGTAAACATGTACAATTATATGATATATGAAATCTACACATGAGTAAGTTCATTTTAAAAGATAGCCAACCCAATTCACCTTTCTAGACTACTCATATGACTCTAGGCCACTAGGTAGTCCAACCCCATGTCCATCTACCCATGTATAATTTATTCAAGAGATAACTTTATCCATAATAAATATAAAACCTAAAAAATAAATTTTATTTAATAACTAAATTCATGTTCATAACTTCAATTAAAAAATAAATTGAAGGTTGACAAAAATAAATTTATTATAAAGTCATTCCTAGCTTGAAAATGCAAGGATTTATCCAAAAATCAATTAATTATATAAATATTGGAATAAAAATATTCACAATAAAAATTTTTTATAACTATACATAAAATAGGGAATGACAATTAAATATATGAATGTTTTAAATATATAAATATGAGATGATAATTTTTGAAAAAATCATTAAAAAAATCTAATTATAAGAATGTATAAAATTTCAGGTTTATTCATTATGAATATTCAATCATTATGAATAAAATACATTATATTAATTCTAATTTTAACCCTTTCATATTCTTTATTATATATTATTTCATATTATATATGTGATATTTTTTGAATTATAAAAAAATTATAATCCAATTTCTGTTATGTAAAAATTATACACAATCAAAAAATCGTACACATCACATTATTTAAACCATGGTCAAATTAATCATTAGAACATTTCTTAAGTTATTTAAATAATATCTTAAATAAGTCCCTCAATTGTGAACAATTAAAATTAATTAATAAATAAAAAAACCTAATTTGACACATTTTATATTTTTTCCCTATTTATGTAATTTATAAGTCTATAAATTACCCCATTTTGATTTCTAAATTAACATTTTATTTCCTAGATTATAGGATATGTAACATTTTTTTTTGAAAGATATTTTAAAAAATAAAATTAAATATTGAAAAATATTTAATAATAAATGTTTCAGAATTTTTTTAATTAATTGAAAACAATTTATAATAAATTAATTAATTATAATTTTATTAATTAATAAATATCCCTAAAATACCTTTTTTTTATAATTTATAAATCATTTATAAATTATTAATTCAATTCAAAAATGATTTTTTTTTCAAATTTATTTTTCCTTAACACCACTGATTTTTCTAGGTTATGGTGGTACCCATGGTAGCCTACCATTATACATCCCAACTACAAAAGGAAAATAATTAAACAATGAAATAAACTATATCAAGGTTTTCATTTTGAAGTTGTTTTGAAGAATCGTGTAACTTGTGCGAAACAAAATTCACACTATACCGTGTTAAAGATTTATTGGATCTTTCACATGTGTTATCAATTAATAAATGAATCAAAATAGTTTCTCCAACTTTCCTATATTAATATTTATAGTCCATATTCATTTATAAATGTTTAACATATGATCTTTAACCACTGAATCAATGGATAGGTGATGGTTCAAGTAAGTTGTGATGACGGTTTACAGGGTGCCTTATTATTTAGTGTTCTTTATTTCTCAAATACGATTTCAAAGGCTAAGGAAATGAATTTATTTGATATGAATGTTGGTTTTATCAAAGTATTATTAACATATAATAATTTTGGTTGAAGAAAAATAATCCATAAATTCCAATATCTTCAAGGAATAAATATTAAACCGCATAAATACTAGAAATGATTAATTAATATTAATGGTATGCCATAAAATTTTGATGTCTCTATAAAATTTTAATCTTCATATGATATGTTTAATAAGTTTAATAATATTGGTACATAAAGGACTTACCTTTTTTAGTATCCACAGGTCGAGCATAATCATCTGTTATATTGAAGGGATTGACCTAATATCCATAACATTCTAGTAATAATGCAAAAAGAATAAGTATTAGTAGAGTTTTGGGTTCTAGGTTATTTTGTACAAGCATCAAAACCTACCTCTCCCAACTACCATCATATAGTATTGGATTTAAATATATTTGAGGACACTACTCAGTGATTCTATCATTAACTCATGTGTTCATAATGCATGTGTGAATTATATTTTCAGTTCTTGTGTTGCATATACGAATGCAACACATTTGTTCAGTTTCGTACTGTGAAATGGTTCTAGAAATTATATATCATGCGGAGAATTGATTGAGTGTCCATCCACTTCATTAAAGTAAATAGTATAATAGTCCCTGAAAATTGATATATATATATATATATATATATATAGGAATCACAATAATGGTTTGAAGTTATGTTCTACATCTCAAGAATGGTTGGAAACCTAGGGAAGATCATCTTTGTGATGAAAAGTTACGGGTTTCATCAGTTTATCATATGAAACTTCATAGTGGGGGAAAATAAATATATTGAAGGATCTATTTCAAATTAATAAAATAATCTAATATATTGAAAACATAATTCATAAATATTCACACATGAAACACCAAAACATCAATAAATTCCTTAATTATTTCAATGATGTTAGCATGATTATGATAAGGAGGAGTGGAAGAATAATTCCTCCTTCCTTTGACTGGTTACACCGTATAATGGATCAATAAATTTTAAAAGGGGTGATATCACCTTCATCAAGTGATGAATGAGATTCAGGAAGTAAGAGATATTTTTTCTATCCCTTAATCAACTCACAAGAAGTAAAATCTTAGAAATATGATAGAACAACATACCATTATATATCCATCATCAATTCTATTCATTTTTTGAAGATATTTGGCTATATCTGAAATCATGAGTGTCAACAAAAAACATTTATCCATTTTATCTTATTAGTGTTTATTCATTGAACACTTAAATGAATGAGGTTCACCAACTTTAAACATACCAATTCGTTTGTTCAAAATAGATTAAATTGTATGGGAGAGACATTGAAACACCTAAAAATCACATTCACATCAAAACCAAGGGTGGTTGTTGACCATGCCATCTCATGAATCACTATGGAGTAGTAGATGATGATTTAGTTAATATGAAAAAATATCTCAATTTCATCAAAATCCCATAGGAACTTTATAAAAAACTTCACAACTCTTTATGAATCCATCCAAACTCTATTTGATATGGTTTCTTCAATATCTCTTCATTTTGGAATAAACAACTCTTCCAAAACATAATCTATATCCAAGGGACTAACCATTTAACCCCAAGAAACATAGTAGCATAGATAAAAAATATGAAATCTAAATTTCATAGTTGTAAAAAAAATTGTGTCCTATGGTAAATTATCAATGCTACTCAAGATACTAAGGGGTATGGTGTGATAATAAAATTTATATATCTATAAAAACATTTTACCCAAAATATGTATCATATAAAATGTATGTATACCTATATAATCCCTTTTTCTAAAGCATCGAGTGAACACTATACATGAAACATGTCAATCTATCATAAGAAAAATTGTTTTTTCTTGATTCTCTAAAAAAATATTGACCATGTTAATGAATACATCACATGTCATTCATCTATTTAAAAAGTGCATCACATGTCATGCATCCAAATATTCAATCACATTTTATGTGTATTAACTAGGTATAAACGTGTATTTCCTAAGTCAAATTCAATCAAGGTCTTCATGTATTTACTTGTTATACAAATAGAAAAATCTCATCTTAGTTATAAACCAACCAGCAACAAGATCATCAACTTACCCAACCTCCCCTATATTAGCTAACTCAAAATGTATATTTTTTTACGTAGGATACCAATGTGTGTAAGATTTTTTCAATTTATATCAATAACCTTTGTTAAGTAAGACTTATTAAAATCATACATATCTATATATATCGATGGGTGTATAAAATTATATGTGATGTATATTAGAAGATCCACCTAAGTTATAATTACCTACCTATTACCTAATGAATACATTCATTATATGTAACAATACATCTTTAAGTAATTATTACAATAATCCATTCAATACAACCATTACATATCCTCCAAACCCATAATATTATGTGATAATTATTGGTTATGACCTTCAAATTTTTAGTGAATTAATGGTTTCCTCATAATATACAATACAATCTACTCAGTATCCCTCTAAATTATCCTTACATCACCCATCACAATGATAACTCATATTAGATGGTTTTTGGAAGAATGTGTTTGGTCCTTTAGTGAGAACGAAGTCCCTTATCCTTAATAATTACCCATTGTTGGTACAAAACATCTTAATTTATCCCTCAATGATGGGTAACACCACATGTTTAGTGATGAACATTATGATCCAAATATACTTCTTCATTGTAACAGATGTAGTGATGTACATTTACTCCTTTTTCAATTATTATACAGTGGTTTTTTTAAAACTCTTCCAAATAATATATCCACAATTTTGGTAAAACATGAATCAAGGTTGAGTTCTTAGATTATCTTTATCAAATTAGAACATAGTAATTGTGAAACCCTATACATAAAGATCATCACTTCCTCCAAATACCACAAAAATAACCCAAGTCCTTCTCAAGTACTTAATAATTTTCTTAAAAGAAATCCAATGACTCTCACCAGGATTAGATTAGTATTTACATGTTGTGATAAAATATTAAGAGACATTAGGTTGAATACGTAATATAGAATACATGATTGATACATTGGTGTATTTATAAGGAATTAAATCCATCATTTCTAATTATTTAGAATGAATTGAAATATTTTTAAGATCCATACCATGTAACACCGATAAAGATACCTTCTTATATTTCTCTATGTTGAATTGTTTTATCAATTTACTAATATAAGTGTTCTGAATGATTCCATGAATCCTTATATATGTATCTCTATATATCTTTCAACAGAGTATATAGGAAAATTCACCGATGTCTTTCACTAAGAATAATTTACCCAACCCCATCTTCACATAATAATGTGTCAGGATATCAGTTTCTATAAGTAATATTCCCTCTACATACAATATCATAAATACAACTATATATAACAACCTAGTTATATACGTAGGAATCATCTCTATTTTTATGAATCCGGACTCATTGAATAAATCATGAAAATTGATATTCAAACTCTAAGAAGCATGAATCTATCTATAAATGTATTACTGCAACTTATAAAGCTTAGAATTATAATTTTATAATTTAAAAACTTCATGTTGTATCATATAAACATCAACAACTAAATTCCCATTAATTAAATCACTTTTGAAATCTATCAAATATATCTCATAATTATAATGATATTCTATGGAAATCATAATTTGAATGGATTTTATCATCAGAATAAGTGAAAATGGTCTCTTTATAGTCAATACCATAAAAGTTTTTATTGCCTTTATCCACGATGCATGATTTATATGCATAAAATATAAAATCCATGTAAGTTTTCTTATAGAAGACCCAATTAAACCCAATAAATCAAACCCCTTTATGTGAATCCGCCAAGATTCAAACACGGATAGTGTATATGGAGTCCATTTCAGATTAAATGTTTACTAACCATTTCTTAGAATCAGAACTATAAATGAATTCTCGGTAATTTTTAGGTTTGACACTTCTGAAAAACATATAAACATACTTAACTATGTTCCATCCATATCTCACTAGATCTTGAAAAATTCTATAAGACCATTGATGATCCTGCATAACATGGGTTTTTTATTCTTCCATTTATCTTTTTGAAACAAGTTCAATATCCATCTCTAGAACACTTTCTATTGGTTTTTATTAAACTTTTCCAAGTTCAACTTTCCTCCCACTAACACCTAAAATTACATATTCTTTCTAAAGGAATTTACTAGTTTATCCCACAAACACATTGTGTTTTATAGGGTTATGGAAATAATATCCCATATTTTTTGGGATAACCAATATATAAGAATTTATTAGATTTTGGGATAATATTTTAATAATAAAAATTTCAAAAAAATCATTAATAAGCCCAAAGCCTCATAAATACATTTAGAATGTTTCCCATTATATAAATAATATAGTGTATTCCGGAATAATTAAGATGGTACGTGACTTAGATGAAATATAGATGTTTCTATTGAATAATCCCAGAATGAAATAGTAATGTTTCATAATGTCAACATTGATCGAACCTTATACAATGGGTTATGATTCTAACATCAAGAAACATCACTAAATTCTATTTTTATAGGAGTAGTGGGGTGTGAAATAATTCCATAACCACATAGATGAGTTGTGAATTCATGGATTAAGTCTTTACCCCCTGATCTAATAAAGGAATCCTAATATTATTTCCCAAATTTATTTTGCACCTTATTATGAAACTCTTTGAACTTTTCAAATGTTTTATACTAGTGTTTCATCAAAAAGACAAAACTATACAGACTAATGTCCCTAGTAAAAGTAAAATACTATCTTAAAATGATTTTATTATATATTCATTAATATACACATGTTGATATATATGAGATCAAATATTTTAAAATCCCTCTCAACTTTTCACCCAAAAGGTTTTTTCTATCATTTTTTCCAATAAACATGATTTAAATAAATAAAATGATTCATAATAGAATGATTTTAAAAATACATCTCGAAGGAGCCTTTGAATGTGTTTCTCATTTATATATATAAGGCGATAATGCCAAAGTCTATGGGATTAGAATCAAACCTATCCTTATTTTTAATGTTATATGTTGGATTATCCAGATTTAGAGTGTACAAACCATTCTTAATATTCACAATTTCATAAAAAAATTACTTACATATATAGAAACCACTTTTCATTAATAGTAAATGAAAATCCTTTCTTATCTAAATAAGATAAAAAAAACTAAATTTCAGCCTATATAAGGAGAATAAAGGATGTTCTATAATTTTAGGACTAATCCACTAGGTATAATTAGATCATAAGTTCAAATAACTAATATAATAACTATTACTTAATTACTAAAATAAATATATAATTCAACCCTAATTTATTACCATTTATCTTTGAGTCTATGTTTCTCAGGATAAGTGTGTGATTCACACCTAGTATATAATAACCACATTTTAGAGTTGGTGGAATTAATTTCAATAATATTTATAGTCAAGGAATCATATTTTTTCCTCTTTAAAACACTTCTCAATCCTAGATACCAATTTTTAAAATTATATAGGTCACACCAATTAATGATATCAATATGAGTAATCTGATATATTACATAATCAAAAACAAGGATATATCAATGGGTTAGTATCGGGTTTTATTTATTTTCATTAAAGAAATTTAATTGTAGTTATCCCACTAAAATAATGACCATGAGAATCATATGCTTCCATTGAGATAAAATTCATATTTCACTATTTTCATGGTTTCTTTAGTGTTTCACCCATAACCTAGTTATTTAGATAGGGAATTATACCAATCATAATAGTTATGATTATTAGATATTGAAGAATATAACTCTATATCCAATCCACATTATAGATTCACTCAACTCTATCCCTCTGAAAACATATTCATATTAGTGTCTCTCATATTGTTTTACCCAAAGTAATATCTAAATAAATCGAACTATGGATAATCCTTAGGATCCCCTATTTGAAATGACCTCCAAATTAGTACAATCTAGAGTTACGTATTATTTTCTCTCCTTATACAAGATAATACATAGGCACGTAGATTACTCATGACCTACTTGATTGGATGATCGAGTTCTTGACAAGTGATACATTACAATTAATCCAACAATATTAGTATTTGAGGTGTTTCTCTTCTAATGTCTCTCTAATTTAACATAAATTATATTCATATTGAATTCATAACTATTAAATCATATAAAAATATTATCTTGTCATGTTTCATTCCCTTTTAAATGTATGCTTCTAATGATTTAATTTTTGAATCTCTATTCCAATAAATAAATTAATGTGTCCACCCCACATTAATGTGTAAATATTTATATGACCAACAAATTTGTGTTATTGGCCCAAAAAAGAAGCCAAATATATTCTTACATACCTGAATAAATCATATACAAAAGGTAAATGAACCTTTCGTGTAAAATAATATATGTATATGATAATTAAAATATCCAAATTTGTAAGGACGATGTGACTGATAAACAACCTAGTTAGTCTTAGTGGACTACTCAGGATGGGTGATTTGAGATTCCAATTAATTTGTTTAAATAAATATAAAAAACACTAAATTAATAAAGGATTATTTAATAAATAAAGTGGGTCTAAATAGTTTAATGTTTTGAAATAATTTATCAAAGACCTAATTAAAACACAGACAAAACTATTTTGAAACAGATTTAACTTTTGAAAATATTTTACTCACCCAAAAGTGAATGTATCTCATATAAATATCAACTATAAATAAAATTCATTTCCCAATATTTTTTACAAAATAGTTAGATAATAATAGATCAAAATATATAATGAGTGAAAATAGGTTGAAATATACAGTAATCAACAAATAAAAAACACATAGCGTAAATTGAAACAATATTTTTAGTTCCAAGATGAAGCTTAGTCATCTCTAATTGATAGTAAACTATTTCAAATCAGGTTTATTAAAACATAATAAAATTGATTCACAACCAGGATCAGGATTTATAGATGTAACTATACACATGGAACTCCAAGACTTGACCAAAATCTTTTATAGTTATTTACAGGAAGAGATATGAAAAAAAGAAGGCGAAAGGGTATCAAGTACTATACAATATATTAATGGAGTATTGATTTATAATATGACCAAATAAATCAATCATAACTCAAAATTAATGAATGTATAGTGACTTCAAATAGTGAGATGATTGTTTTAATGTTGCTCAAATTATGATAATCTATTATTGATCACTTTTCATAAAATTTTTCATTAAAATCAAATGAAAAAGGTCCTTATTTGATTCTTCTCATAAATATCAGTGGATCACATAAAAATTTGTTGTTGAAAACTATAAGTGAATCCTCATATCTTATTATATGGTTTATTTATTACATTCATGTGTGAGGCACCATAGAATTTGTTGATCACTCTTATCCAAAATATTAATTTAATAATAGTTATTCATAAATCCTCACACTAGTAAATATAATCTTATAGAATTAAATACAATAACATTAAATTAATTCCACAAAAACTAAACATTAGAATTTATTATTTTTTTAATATTCTAAGTTAGAAGTGAGGAATTAATATTCACTTAAAAAACTTATGGTAGATTGATCTCAACAGTAGCTTCAACATAGTAAATTTTATAACTTTAAGTGTCCATGTGTTTGCTTCATTCCATCTTGTACCTACATGGATGATTAAAGAAATTGTGAGAATTTATTCTTACAGATGTTTGGATTCATCGTGTGGTAACTTAAATAATTATTTTGGTCACCTCATTACATGTTACAGTTGATCCTTTATTCTCTAAAATTTTAGTATTTCTGTCATGGATAATCATAATACTTTACTTGGTCGATTTATCTCTTCATGTGGTTACTATATACACTGTGAGAATTTGAGTCTTTGACACATGGTCGATCGTCATAACAAAATTTTAATCCATTTTGGTTTTATAATCATTCCATACATTGTAAAAAAATTAATTCTATCATAAAATCACTTGGACCAATCATGTGGTTAATCAATCTTAACTTGTAATAGATTCATCTCTTTATATGGTCCATTGGGACTAAGAAAAACATCTAATTAGTTCCAAAAAATCAATTTCTAACGTAAAACATTAATGTTTTTGGAAAAAATATAAACATGATTTGATATCATGAAAGTTGAGAAATTCTTGGACTTATCCATCAATCACCCATTTGTTATTAACATAAATAATGACACATTAAATCTTAAATAACCAAGATACTTTTATACATCCATGCTGTTATTATGTTATCAAAGTATTCTAGATCAACATTACTTTCCCTATTAAGATTATCAAAAATTAGGCAATCTGGTTTTATAGTTGGTATGATGGATAATAAGAATATATTATATGATATTTTCTAGAAAAAAAGAAAGAAAAATATAACATCTAGCATAGTTTAAAATAATAAAGAACAATATATACCCCATTAGACACCAAAAGTCATGAAACATAGGAATAATAATATAAAAAATACATATCAGTTGATGTAATAATAATATAAATAAATAGGATATATGATGTTAGAAGATACAATATTGATTTTTATTTTACTATGGAGTATTGAGTAGGAGGCATAGTGTCATGGGCTGAGCATCTCAGCACAGCAGTTCGCCCGTGCGGCACCCCAGCCCCTTCCAAGGCTGGTGGGGTTCAGCCGTCTAGCTCTTCATATGTGAGGTTCACTGGTTTCGTCCTGCTATGGACTCTTCAGGAGAGTGGCCCCAACTCCCAACCAGTAGTTTCAAGGTTGACACGCACCATCATCCTCTTTGTCGGGGTGACTCTCATCTCTTCGATAGGGAATAACCAGATGAACCAAAGCTTTGATGTTCTTTCTGGTGTGGGAAAGGACCCCCATGATTGGGTCGTGACATTCTCCCACCACCATTCCATGCACGCCCTCGTGCATGCAGGATCATGGCCTTATGTGTGTCTGTGGCTGCTTCCAACTAACTGGCTACCAAGCATGGCCTCAGGGGATGCTCCTTCCTTGTCGTTGGCATCAATGGCCCACCCACTCTCTGGGTCGCAAACCACAGTGGTCCACCCTCTCTCTCATGGTCGAAAACCACCTCCACGAGACCCACCCTTCATAGTGGCGTCTCTGCCTCGGACATCTCCCAAGTTCGACCTTCTATGTCGTGTCACCTCCACATGACACCCTGGGACTCCGCTCCCACCACCAAGGTCCGTCTGGCAGAATTCCGCAACACCACGAGGCACATTCTATCTGATACCACTTGTCACGGGCTGAGCGTCTCAGCACAGCAGTTCGCCCGTGCGGCACCCCAGCCCCCTCCAAGGCGGGCGGGGTTCAGCCGTCCAGCTCTTCATATGTGAGGTTCACTGGTTTCGTCCTGTCATGGACCCATTAGAAGAGTGGCCCCAACTCCCAACCAGTGGTGTCAAGGTTGACACGCACCATCATCCTCTTTGTCGGGGCAACTCTCATCTCTTCGATATGGACTAACCAGATGAACCGAAGCTTTGATGTTCTTGCTGGTGTGGGACAGGACCGCCATGATTGGGTCGTGACAATAGGCTATGGTTAAAATATGGGTGAAACTTCTCAAATTACCATATAGGTAGAGATAATTTTGAGGTGTAGAATATCCAAATGTGGAGTCAGACCAAAAATATTTCTAGTATAAGTAACAGAGGATAATTGAGATATTATGATCATATGAATAGTTAGAGGTGTCAAGATGGTATTATTAGTAGTGTAAAGATAAGGCTCTATAAGTTTAGTAATGTCTTTCATAGCCCTATACCCATGCTCCATAATATAAAAATGGTTCCCATTATCTTTCAAATGTGATTGTAAAATATGAGTGATAATCCTAAATCTTTCTACATGAGTCTTAAATTCATGAGTTAGAGGAGGTATTCTAAGATAATTGGACAATGATCAATGTATGGTATTCAAATCAGATTTGGTGAAAAAAATTCTCAAATAAAAGATATTATATATTTTTATTGTTTATCTATCTCATCCTACTTTATTAACATTAGTCCATACTAATTCCAAATTCATTGTTTTATGAGTTGGAAACCCATCAAGATCAATCTATGTAGTATTAATATCTTAACCTTACACTTGATTAATCTCATCATTATTAATGTATATTGAAATATCTACATCAAATTGATCATGATAAGGAACAAGAGTATATGAAGTTTATGTAGAGTCCTAATACAGAGTACTTTGATACCTTTGATCCATCTAATAAATCATATCAAAAGTGTACAACTAAACTTCTATGATTTTCAATATTATGATTATTCTGATAAATCTTCAATAAAAACTTGGGATGTATCTTAGAAACAACATTAGCAGAGATTTTATGAATCACTTAAATTATAAAATTATCACCAAAATCAAAAAGTCTTTAAAATAATTCATTTCATAATTTAGGATTCTCTTTTGAGGTAAATTATTAATTTTTTAAAAAAAGATAAAGAAGGAGATGTTTGCGGAGTGGTATTATTTATTCTTATTCAATCATATTGTTTACTAGACTCAATTGTGTCATCTAAGTTAATTTGAGAATCTAAAGTGCCTTTAGGATTTCTAGAAGTAACAGAGATGGTAGGTCCCCCATTACTAGGTGGACATACTCTATCACGATCACTTTCATAATCAGTAATTATATGTCCAAAAAGTAATGATCCATATATATTATACCATTTAGAAGTGGATTATTTTTCCTTAATCATGGGAGTAATTAAGGTTAATTATTTTCATTTTAGTATTATAAAAACTCATATTCATTGTAGTAATATAAAAACTCATATGGTTAAAAACCAATATCCACTATATCTTTAGTCAAAAAGGATTATTTACAGAGTTATATGTATCTTATAATTTTACATCATCCTCAAACCATGTTTTCTTCCAAGAATTATAGCTAACTCTCATCCATTCTAAAGTGGTTTTGTTTAAATATATATCCTTAGAAGCTATAGATGTAACATCCCAGGTAAATAAAGAATAAAGAATTTTCATATTTATTAATATTTACGAATTAAATATTAATTTTATTTTAAAGGGGTTGCTATGTTCGATAGCGTACCCGATACGCAACGATGAGTTTCTTTGAAACTTACGTAGCACACTAGTAATAAAATAATATTATTTTTAATGTTAGTTAACGAGTAGCCGTTGTACTGGTGGGAATGGATATAAATAACTAAAATATGATTATATATGTTTCTAAATGTTTATACATTTACCCAATAAAAGATAAAGGCTTAAAATACGGAAAGAGTTCAATTTTAGGGCATATATACTCTAATTTTCACTAAAGGTTCACTTATCACCTTTTAATGGTGAACCATCATTAAATATAGTTTTTATCACTCTTATACTTTATTTTGGACCAAATAAAACTCTTATTAAGAATCGGGACATCAAATTTTACTTTGTGTAAATTTTTGGTACCTTTCTGATAAAGTTCATTTTTTTTATGAATAGTGTAAAATGTTGTGTTTTAATTCAAAACCTCTTTTTAATCTAATTTATTTATATGATTAGATTATCTTTTTATTTGGTTTTAAAGTGAAATTAAAAAATATTTTTACCAGTTAATCCAATGGTGGTCATTGGAATTAATTTCATTTTGAAATCAGACTTAAACTAGTGTCAATCTTTTGATACTTATTGTTTCATAAAAACACGCTATTTGCTCTGACAGCGGGAATTAATTATTAAATTAATTAATGTGACTTATATGTTTTGAATTTTGTAAAATAGACTTCATTTTTTAATACTTAATATCAAATATAGCTTAGGGTGAATTTTTAGTAATTTTCTGAAAAACATCAATTTTTGATGAATAGTGAAACAACTAAGTGGTACTTATAAAGACTGATTTTCCGTTTAAATGAAATTTTGCCATCATTGTGTTTTGAATTTCAAAAATCCGACATACATGGTTGTCATTAAAAAGTAAAATGTGGTTCAATGAGATTATAATAATTTTTTTGGTGAATAGTAACTTATTAAGTTCTTAATCGCGATTAGAGGTAATTAGTGTAGTTTAAGGTAAAAATGGTATTATAAGAATGTGAAAACACCATGAAACTTGTCCTAAACCTATTGGGTGAGTCATGGCCGACCAAGACAAGCCATGGGCCAACTTGGGGACCCCATGAAGCCACTTTAGTTGGAAAATGACATTAATATATTTTTATTTAATGTTAAAGTGAAAATGACACTAACATAAATTGTTTTACTAAAATAATTTTTTAGTGGGGTTATAGAAGTCCCAATTTTAATTATAAATATTCATTGGAAAGATAAAAAGATTTCCTACATCATAGTATTTTTTTTATAATTTTTAGACATTAAATAAATTAAATTATATATGAAATAATAATGATGCAGCGATGACATCATTATTTGACGATTTAAATAAAATGGAAAGATAATGAAAAATCTAAAACCTACACATGGCCAAAACCAATTGTATGAGTGGATTTCGAACCCTTATCACCTTATCCACGAACTTTATCAATGTGGGACCTTTTGAAACCGAAACACATTTTCAAATAAAGTAATATTTCTTTACTTTCCAAAAGTGCCCCTCCTCTCCTCTTCTAAAAGGCCCCCACCTCTACCTCATTTCACACACTCCTCAAGCCTTTGGCTAGGACAAACCCTGCCCATTTACTCTCTCCACATCCCTCTCCTCATCCTAGAGGAATAAATGTGGGCAAAAGCCTTTCAAAGGAAGCCATTAGGCTCAAATCAAAAGGAGTTACACTTTTAAAGGTAATTCATTCTCTCTTGTTCATTTGTTTTATTTTGCTTCTCCAACCCTCTAAACTCTTTTTATTTACTTATTTTGTAACAACACCAGTATCTTCAATATACTAGGATGTTGTTATAATATTTATTTGAGCTACACTCTCACACAACTACATCAAATGGTTAAAGAACATACGGTTTTCGTGGATGGCGAAATTCTGCCTCCCGAAACGATGATTGTTCAAATACTCATTTAACACCTTCAAAGGTGGCCATTATGATGTCACTATTTTTATATATGATATATAATATGTTTATGTATTCTTTAAGCTTCTGTATTTTTCATTTTTGGCATACCTTTATGGTTTCCATTATGGGTAAACACGATATCTTCATTTAAGGAAGTGCGGACTACCGCCCCCTAAAAGTGATGTGATTCGTTAATGCCATATGTGGGACGTGTAAAGGATGGATTTAATGTTATTATATATGATGTTATACTGGAATTATAATATACCTCTATATCATTATTATTTCTTTCCATTAAAGTATGAGATAGAAATGAAAGTAGCATTCATGCGTACGTACGGCTTACCGTCTCCATGAACGGTGCATTTCATTTCTTATCCCCAAATGTAATGTACTATTAAAATTACATGTATATAATGTATATATATAATTAATGATATATCTAAATGATGAATATAATTCTGGAATTAAAATATGCATACCTCCCATTTAGTTTTAATTCCATTAATATGACAAAGAAATGAAAGTAGCGTTCATGCGTACGTACGGCTTACTGTCTCCATGAACGATGCATTTCATTTCTTACCTCTAAATGAGTATGTAATATTATAAATACATGTATATGATGGATATATATGATACATATTATATCCAAATCAGGAATTTCATTCTGGATATAAATAAGTTTTGACCACATGAACAACATGTAATTGTAAGAAGTCAACTTTCGTTTTAAGAACCAAATATTGACAAAACAAACATTATTAACTTAAATGGTTACATAATGTTTATAACATGGCAATAAGTGATATAAAAAGAATAATGAACTTTAAAAAGGTTCTTAATCAAGTATAAATTAACTCAAGTTTATTATTCAGGACGTTAAAGAACGATCGAGTCAAGTCGGACCCAAGGTAAGGGACTTCGTCTCAATCTCCTTTCATTGAGGCATATTTCGTTTTATACACAACTTTCTTTTATACGGTGTATAAACTCCTTTGACTTTTACTTTTATACAAAAGGAATATTTTTCTATGAAGCGTTTTACTAAACGACAAAAATGAATGTTTTTTTTAACGTACGCGGTGACAACGACCTTTTCCGCCGCCGTGAGTATTATTTGATCTTTGGCTTTCTCAACAAGCCGTAATGTTTTTAGAATAAAATAAATACCATATACTCTTTTATGTATTTTGGTATTGAAAATGGTTTTGAAAAAGGATTCTATTATGTCAATATATTTATGATATATTGTGATTGAAATGTGGAAATGTTATCATTCCTTTATATTGGTTTTATGTTTTATGATTTTATACTTGTACTTGGACATTTTAACGGGTGGTTACGTTATAAACCATATAACGGGTGGTGCCGTGAATACCAGGACGGGTGGTTACGTTATAACCTCCAATGCATTGGGTATGGAAGTCGGCCGTATGGCTATTCCATTAAGTATGTATGGAAATTGGCCGTATGGCTATTCCATTAAGTGATAAGTGTGGAAGTCGACCGTATGGTTATTCCACTTAAGTATGTTTATGTCCCAAGTTACCTTTATATATGTTATGTGTTCTTTATATGGGTTTTATGGTTATCCTTTGGTTACAAAAAGGTCAGTAATGATACTTTATTCTGTGAAGAGTTTTTACTACTTCATGAAGGTGAAGGTATTACTTTGATAGAGTATATATGGTTTACTTGATGTTTGAAAAACTAACAGTTTTCATTCTTTCGGTATCCCTTACTGAGCTTTTTATGCTCACCCCAAGTTTTTCGAAATGTTTTTCACAGGACTTAAAGTGGAATAAGGTCAAGGATGGGATCAAGGTAATGTCATGCTATCTAAAACATGGAATCTAGACATCTTTCTTTTTAAGAGTTTTTATTTTATGGAAACTTAGTAGAAGTGTCTACTTTGTAATCTTTTAAGATGTAATAGTTATGTTCTAATTCTCTAAAACTCTAAACCTGAAAAGATCCTCAATGTGAATTATTCATTTAATTCAATATTAAGTAAGGTTTAAGGCTGGGGCCTTATAGTTGGTATCAGAGGACGGTTTAGATGACTTTAGGAGTTAGAAAAGTGTTAAATTATAATATGATTGAAATGATATAGCATTTACAGATTACCATGTTGCTTCGCCTAAGATATTTCTGTGTTCAGAATGGTTTTCCGCAGAGGAAACAAAGCAGCTATGTTGGGACGACATCAGGAGAAAGATAACCTTCCAAATCAACAACCTGAGATGGTTGGAATCGGAACTGAACAGTTTGTTGCAGTGATGGCACAGTTGACTCAGGCTATAAATGGTGGTGGTATCCATGCATGAGATCAGCCAGATCAACCGCAGAGGAACCTGTCAGTGGTGGAACATTTCATGAGGCAACATCCCCCATCATTCAGAGGATCATCTGACCCTGTGCAAGCTGAAGGGTGGATTAAAGCACTGGAGAAGATTTTTTATGTCATGGGGTGTTCAGAACATCAAAAGGTTAGTCTTGCTGTTTACCGTTTTAAAGGTGAAGCTGATCAGTGGTGGTCGATGGTGAAAAATATAAGGGATAGTGATGAGATTAAGGATCTTCACTGGGACGAATGCAAAGGTATGTTTCTTGAGAAATATTTTCCTAAGGTGGTTCGTCTTAGGATGGAAAAACAGTTCCTAGAATTGAGGCAGGAGGATGATTCAGTGGCTACTTATGAAGAAAAGTTCACTCGATTGGCAAGGTATGCTCCAAACTTCATACGAGATCTTGATAGTAAAATAAACCGTTTTTACTCAGGGTTAAAGCCAAAGTATAGAAGGGCTTTAGCTTATCGTGAGTTCAAAAGTTATGAAAAACTTGTTCGATGTGCCGAGAAGGTAGAAATGGAGTTTGCCGATGATCCGGTGTTCTATGACAAACAACAGAATAAGAGGTCTAGTTGGCAGGAAAAGGGGAAGAATTCATCAAAGAAACAAGGAGGTAAGAAAACCAAATATCCATCCTATGATAAGTGTGGTAAAATGAATCCTGGAGAATGTTTATCCAAGTCTGGTAAGTGCTTTCGGTGTGGTAAGTCTGGTCATATTGCTCGTAACTGTAAGGAAGATGATCAAGCAGGAAATGAAAATCCAACGGTAAGATGTTTTAAGTGTAATGAAATGGGTCATTATGCAAACGAGTGTCCAACGAAGAACTCAACTGGGGGAATGCAGCCAGACTACAAGCAGAAAGGGGTGGTGAAATCCTTTGCAACAACTTCAGCAGATGTTGGGCCATCGAATGAAGTGGTATCAGCTCCAGGGAGCTCAGTATTTTTCGAAGATTGACTTGAGGTCGGGGTACCATCAGTTGAAAGTAAAATAAGCAGACATTCCTAAGACTGTGTTCTGTACTAGATATGGCCATTATCAATTTGTAGTTATGCCTCTTGGGTTAACCAATGCACCTGCTGTATTCATGGACCTTATGAATAAAATTTTCCATGAGTTCTTGGATAAGTTTGTGTTTGTGTTTTGAGGTTTGTGAAGAGGTTATGTGTGCCTTGTGATTCACAGTTGAAGAATGAGTTGTTATGTGAGGCTCATAGTTCTCCGTTTTCAGTTCATCCTTGCAGTACTAAGATGTACAGAGATCTGCGAGAGTATTACTGGTGAGATGAAATGAAAAGAGATATTGCTGTTTTTACTGTGAATTGTTTGACATGTCAACAGGTTAAAGCAGAGCAGCAGTTACCGAAAGGGATGCTTCAGCCTTTACCAGTGCCTGAGTGGAAATGGGAAAACATATCCATGGACTTTGTTGTGGGATTACCGAGGACATCTCGAGGTAATAATGCAATCTGGGTTATTGTTGATTGCTTGACCAAATCTGCTCATTTCTTTTCTATACGAGATACTTTCTCTCTTGATCAACTTTCCCGTTTGTATCTTAAAGAGATAGTTAGGTTACATGGAGTTCCTCTCTCCATTGTATCGGATCGTGATCCCAGGTTTACTTCTAACTTTTGGAAAGGCCTTCAGAAGTCGTTGGGTACTGAATTAAATTTTAGTACATCTTTTCATCCTCAATCAGATGGGCAGTCAGAACGAACAATCCAGACATTGGAGGATATGCTACGAGCTTGTTCTATGGATTATCAGTGAAGTTGGGACCAACATCTTTCTTTGGTTGAGTTTTCATATAATAACAGTTTCCATTCCAGTATACAGATGGCACCATTTGAGGCATTATAAGGGAAGCGGTGTCGAACTCCAGCATTTTGGAATGAAGTGGGTGAAAGGAAGCTGATGGGACCATAATTGGTAGAAGAGATGGCATAAAAAGTTCAGTTGATTCAGAAGCACATGAGAACAGCTCAGAGAAGGCAGAAGAGTTGTGCGGATAACCGAAGGAAGGATCTATCTTTCGAGGTAGGTGATCATGTTTTTCTCAAGGTTTCTCCTTGGAAAAGTGTGATGAGATTTGGTAAGAAAGGAAAGCTGAGTCCAAGGTTTATTGGACCATATGAAATTCTTGAGAGAGTTGGATCAGTTGCATACCGGGTGGCTTTACCTCCGAGTTTATCTCAGGTACACAATGTTTTTCACGTTTCGATGTTGAGAAAGTATATGCCAGATCCATCTCATGTTTTGAGTCCAGAGGTAGTTTAGCTGGAAGAGAACCTATCTTATGAGGAACAACCGGTCCAGATTCTTGACCACAGGGAGAAAGTGTTAGGGAATAAGGTGATTCATCAGGTAAAGGTTTTTTGGAAAAACCATGTGATTGAAGAGGCAACGTGGGAATCTGAAAATGCTATGAGGGATAAATACCCCCACTTATTTTGATAAGTTAATAAAATTGCGAGGAAGTAATTCCCAAAAGGGGGGAAGGATGTAACATCCCAGGTAAATAAAGAATAAAGAATTTTCATATTTATTAATATTTACGAATTAAATATTAATTTTATTTTAAAGGGGTTGCTATGTTCGATAGCGTACCCAATACGCAACGATGAGTTTCTTTGAAACTTACGTAGCACACTAGTAATAAAATAATATTATTTTAAATGTTAGTTAACGAGTAGCCGTTGTACTGGCGGGAATGGATAGAAATAACTAAAATATGATTATATATGTTTTTAAATGTTTATACATTTACCCAATAAAAGATAAAGGCTTAAAATACATAAAGAGTTCAATTTTAGGGCATATATACTCTAATTTTCACTAAAGGTTCACTTATCACCTTTTAATGGTGAACCATCATTAAATATAGTTTTGATCACTCTTATACTTTATTTTGGACCAAATAAAACTCTTATTAAGGATCGGGACATCAAATTTTACTTTGTGTAAATTTTTGGTACCTTTCTGATAAAGTTCATTTTTTTATGAATAGTGTAAAATGTTGTGTTTTAATTCAAAACCTCTTTTTAATCTAATTTATTTATATGATTAGATTATCTTTTTATTTGGTTTTAAAGTGAAATTAGAAAATATTTTTACCAGTTAATCCAATGGTGGTCATTGGAATTAATTTCACTTTGGAATCGGACTTAAACTAGTGTCAATCTTTTGATACTTATTGTTTCATAAAAACACGCTATTTGCTCTGACAGCGGGAATTAATTATTAAATTAATTAATGTGACTTATATGTTTTGAATTTTTTAAAATAGACTTCATTTTTGAATTCGTAATATCAAATATAGCTTAGGGTGAATTTTTGGTAATTTTCTGAAAAACTTCAATTTTTGATGAATAGTGAAACCACTAAGTGGTACTAATAAAGACTGATTTTCCGTTTAAATGAAATTTTGCCATCATTGTGTTTTGAATTTCAAAAATCCAACATACATGGTTTTCATTAAGAAGTAAAATGTGGTTCAATGAGATTATAATAATTTTTTTGGTGAATAGTAACTTATTAAGTTCTTAATCGCGATTAGAGGTAATTAGTGTAGTTTAAGGTAAAAATGGTATTATAAGAATGTGAAAACACCATGACACTTGTCCTACACCTATTGGGTGAGTCATGTCCGACCAAGACAAGCCATGGGCCAACTTGGAGACCCCATGGAGCCACTTTAGTTGGAAAATGACATTAATATATTTTTATTTAATGTTAAAGTGAAAATGACACTAACATAAATTGTTTTACTAAAATAATTTTTGAGTGGGGTTATACAAGTCCAAATTTTGATTATAAATAATAATTGGAAATCTAAAAATATTTCCTACATCATAGTATTTTTTTTATAATTTTTAGACATTAAATAAATTAAATTATATATGACATAATAATGATGCAGCGATGACATCATTATTTGACGATTTAAATAAAATGGAACGATAATGAAAAATCTAAAACCTACACATGGACAAAACCAATTGGATGAGTGGATTTCGAACCCTTATCACCTTATCCACTAATTATATCAATGTGGGACCTTTTGAAACCGAAACACACTTTCAAATAAAGTAATATTTCTTTACTTTCCAAAAGTGCCCCTCCTCTCCTCTTATAAAAGGCCCCCACCTCTACCTCATTTCACACACTCCTCAAGCCTTTGGCTCAGCAAACACCTGCCCATTTACTCTCTCCACATCACTCTCCTCATCCTAGATGAATACCCTTTGGCATAATCCTTTCAAAGGAATCCATTAGGCTCAAATCAAAAGGAGTTACACTTTTAAAGGTAATTCATTCTCTCTTGTTCATTTGTTTTATTTTGCTTCTCCAACCCTCTAAACTCTTTTTATTTACTTCTTTTGTAACAACACCAGTATCTTCAATATACTAGGATGTTGTTATAATATTTATTTGAGCTAAACTCTCACACAACTACATCAAATGGTTAAAGAACATACGGTTTCCGTGGATGGCAAAATTCTGCCTCCCGAAACGATGATTATTCAAATACTCATTTAACACCTTCAAAGGTGGCCATTATGATGTCACTATTTTTATATATGATATATAATATGTTTATGTCTTCTTTAAGCTTATGTATTTTACATTTTTGGCATACCTTTATGGTTTCCATTATGGGTAAACACGATATCTTCATTTAAGGTAGTGCGGACTACCGCCCCCTAAAAGTGATGTGATTCGTTAATGCCATATGTGGGACGTGTAAAGGATGGATTTAAAGTTATTATATATGATGTTATACTGGAATTATAATATACCTCTATATCATTATTATTTCATTCCATTAAAGTATGAGATAGAAATGAAAGTAGCGTTCATGCGTACGTACGGCTTACCGTCTCCATGAACGGTGCATTTCATTTCTTATCCCCAAATGTAATGTACTATTAAAATTACATGTATATAATGTATATATATAATTAATGATATATCTAAATTATGAATATTATTCTGGAATTAAAATATACATACCTCCCATTTAGTTTTAATTCCATTAATATGACAAAGAAATGAAAGTAGCGTTCATGCGTACGTACGGCTTACCGTCTCCATGAACGGTGCATTTCATTTCTTACCTCTAAATGATTATGTAATATTATAAATACATGTATATGCTGGATATATATGATACATATTATATCCAAATCGGGAATTTCATTCTGGATATAAAGAACTTTTGACCACATGAACAACATGTAATTGTAAGAAGTCAAGTTTCGACTTAAAAACCAAATATTGACAAAACAAACATTATTAACTTAAATGGTTACGTAATGTTTATAACATGGAAATAAGTGATATAAAAAGAATAATGAACTTTAAAAATGTTCTTAATCAAGTATAAATTAACTCAAGTTTATTATTCAGGACGTTAAAGAACGATCGAGTCAAGTCGGACCCAAGGTAAGGGACTTCGTCTCAATCTCCTTTCATTGAGGCATATTTCATTTTATACACAACTTTCTTTTATGCGGTTTATAAACTCCTTTGACTTTTACTTTTATACAAAAGGAATCTTTTTCTACGAAGCGTTTTACTAAACGACAAAAAGGAATGTTTTTTTTAACGTACGCGGTGACAACGACCTTTTCCGCCGCCACGAGTATTATTTGATCTTTGGCTTTCTCAACAAGCCTTAATGTTTTTAGAATAAAATAAATACCATATACTCTTTTATGTATTTTGGTATTGAAAATGGTTTTGAAAAAGGATTCTATTATGTCAATATATTTATGATATATTGTGATTGAAATGTGGAAATGTTATCATTCCTTTATATTGGTTTTATGTTTTATGATTTTATACTGGTACTTGGACATTTTAACGGGTGGTTACGTTATAAACCATATGACGGGTGGTGCCGTGAATACCAGGACGGGTGGTTACGTTATAACCTCCAATGCATTGGGTATGGAAGTCGGCCGTATGGCTATTCCATTAAGTATGTATGGAAATTGGCCGTATGGCTATTCCATTAAGTGATAAGTGTGGAAGTCGACCGTATGGTTATTCCACTTAAGTATGTTTATGTCCCAAGTTACCTTTATATATATGTTATGTGTTATTTATATGGGTTTTATGGTTGTCCTTTGGTTACAAAAAGGTAAGTAATGATACTTTATTCTGTGAAGAGTTTTTACTACTTCATGAAGGTGAAGGAATTACTTTGATAGAGTATATATGGTTTACTTGATGTTTGAAAAACTAACAGTTATCATTCTTTCGGTATCCCTTACTGAGCTTTTTATGCTCACCCCAAGTTTTTCGAAATGTTTTTCATAGGACTTAAAGTGGAATAAGGTCAAGGATGGGATCAAGGGAATGTCATGCTATCTAAAACATGGAATCTAGACATCTTTCTTTTTAAGAGTTTTTATTTTATGGAAACTTAGTAGAAGTGTCTACTTTGTAATCTTTTAAGATGTAATAGTTATGTTCTAATTCTCTAAAACTCTAAACCTGAAAAGATCCTCAATGTGAATTATTCATTTAATTCAATATTAAGTAAGGTTTAAGGCTGGGGCCTTATAATAGATCCCCCAACTTAGGAACAATTTCCTTGTATTTTAGGAATTCTAATATGATATTTGGATAGGTTAAGTAATTAAATTTAGAATATTTCTAACTTTACACCTCTATATGCCTGATAAGGAATATTGGAAATATTATTTTTACCCTTTATATTATTTTATAAAAAAAATATTTATTCCTTACTATTATAAAGACCATTTCTTATGATATATAACATGATTAATAAATTTGAGTAGTAATATGCACACACTATTGGGTTTGACCACATTTTTTAAGGACATATTTGACATGTTAACTCTTCTAGAGCTCTCTCCAATTCGAAATGGGGATATTTGATAGGTTATTAACTTTTATAGGCCTTATTTTCTCCATTATGGGGTACTTGTATACTTTTTCCCATGTCATTGAGGAAAATACCAATTTATTCTAGTCAAAATATGTCCTAATGTTTTCTATATTCTCACTAATATAAAACTTCACATTAGTATAAAAATCTTTGACTAACCTTAGGTATAAAAATATATTGTCTGTGATAAACCATGATATCTATCCTGAATTTTTCATAGAATTCAACACTAAATATTGACTTTATATTAACCATTACACATCAACTTATTTTTATGGAACCACTTGTAGGGACATAATATACATTTTAATAGGCTCTATCGATTCTTTAAAAAATTTACTTAACTTATTTTTGGGAGGAAATGTTGTTGTTAAAATAAATCCATGTTATCACTTTGATCTAACCATCACATATTGAGGGTATGAAGTTTATGGTTTTGATTGAGGAGAAGAAATGAGTGATGAGTTATTGAAATCGAAAGGATTTGGGTTTCTTGAGAAGGTGATGATTCAAACTCCAATTTAATTTTTTTTAATTCATTTAGGGATTCAAAAATACTAATGTGTTGTAAAACAAAAAAAATTGAATAAAATAAACAAAAATAAATAGAGGCCCGAAAGATCATGAGGTTCATGGTAGATGGATGTACTATGAGTTTTAATTGAGATCATGA
This sequence comes from Viscum album, assembly GCA_963277665.1. Lineage (NCBI taxonomy): Eukaryota > Viridiplantae > Streptophyta > Magnoliopsida > Santalales > Viscaceae > Viscum > Viscum album. The sequence goes on along the minus strand of OY728141.1, from coordinate 999,519,414 downwards.
TAGTTCAATTGACCATATAACAAGTGATGTCTATGGTAGCTCTATTGATCGTATAACCAAACTCCATGAATGGTTGACACAATAGTTTTTCATAGAAAATTGGATAATTATTGTGGTAGCATGATCATCCATGATACTAATTATATTAGTCGTGGTATTTTTTCATCCATGTGGAATGTAAACACAATAGCCTAGTCTCTCATATCATCAAATTCATTATGGAGTCTCAAAACACAGAATTAACATATTAAAACGAATATAAATAACCAAAAAAATATAATAATTAAACAAATGAACTTATCAAATAGATAATTAAGACCTTATATAGGATCACAATATTACAAAAATATAAAAAAATAAAATAATTTATGAATAAAATGATTGGAAATAACTAATCATCCCAAATTCATTTCTGGTATAGGTCAATCTATCTACATTAAATTTATTTGTAAAAATGTTATCAAGTAGATATTCAGTGAAAATGAATTCAATAGTGATATTATTTCTCAAAAATTAATTCCTTATATTAATATATATTTTCTTGGAGTGTGATACAGTAATTTTTTTAATGTTAACAGTAATTGTATTATAAATGTTTACAGAGAAATGTCTAAATTGATGTCTGTAGTTCATAAATCTGTCTTAATCCACAAACTTTTTACATAGAAACTGCTTTCATTTATGTATTTAGCTTATTTAGTAGGCTATGTAATAGTATTATTTTTTTTAAACACCAATAAACTATTGACTTGCAGAATAACTAAAATTATCTAGGGGTACTCTTTATATCTATCTTAAAACTAAGAAAAATAGTTTCTTAGTAACTAATTAATTCATAGGTAGGTCCTCTTGAGTAAAATTGTAAAAACAAATTTGGTATTTGAGAATTATTTTAAAAGAATTTTAATGTGATTGTGTATGATTTTATTGAAATTGAGCACACATAAATACACTAAACATAATAAATAACTGGAGAAAAGTTATGTGTAGAAGTCTTACAGTTATAACACTATAAATAGTTTGGGTTATTAGTTTCTCAATTTCATCCAAGTCTAATTTATATCTTTTATTCATAGTATTATAAATAAATTTAGTTTTATAAAAACCAAAACATTTTAAAATCTAATTTTATATATATATTTTAAGATAATTCAATATTTGTTTGTAGAAATAGAAAAGCCAAGAAATAATTTTAACACGCCCATTAAACTCATTTCAAATTCATTTTTTGTAATATTTTAAAATAGAATAAAGAAAGAGTTTTTTTATTATCCAAAGATAATATTATCAATATATATTTTAACTAATAAAAAACCTTTTGAAATTATATTAATATATAGAGGAGGATCAACTATGCTTTTTGAAAATCCATTTGAAATGAACATAGATTTAATCCAATCATATTAAGATCTTGGTAAAATTTTAAACAATGAAAGGATATTGAAATATTAAAAATGGAATTTGGAAAATGAGGGTTTTGAAATCTAGGGGGTTTCTCAATAAAAATATCTTAAACATTATAACCATTAAGATATTAAATCTTAACATCCATTTGATATAGTTTAAAATTAATATGTTTTTTATAAGAAAGAAGTATTTTAGATTATTAAAGTATAACTATTGGTCCCATGGTTTCTTTATAATGAATTCATTTCTCTTAACTATAATATTTTTCAACTTTCCTAGATTTATATATACTATTGTTTCAGACTCCTAAACCTTGTTTCTATATACACACTTCATGAAAATAGACATGTATTCTTTAGGTATATCAACTAATTCCTAGACTTTTTTCATTTCAAACTAATTAATTATTGTTGAATAAATATCACCCAATATTTATCACCAATTGCTTCATTAATGTACTTATGATCAAGCTGACACAAATAGACTTGATGTTTAACCAGTTTTCTAAGTGAGGCTCACGTTTGAGTACATTTATCTTTGTTTCCTATAATAACATCATGGGGAATATTTTTTAGGGTTCTAATAGTTTTAGGATTTGAAGTGCTCTATTCTTCCAAGTCTTCATCAGGTTTTTGTTCATCAATTTTATCTTATCTAGGTGTCTTTTCAAAAAATAATTATAAAGTTTAGTGGTTTTAGATAAATTTTTATTAATAAAATTTGAAATATCACCCAAAAGGTTTTCTATAGTATGTTTGGGATCATGTTGATCTATCTCCTCAAAAGTAACATGTACATATGCTTCCTCAAATTTGTATTTTTTTATTAAGGACTCTATATTCATTTCTAGTGGTTGAATAACCAATAAAAATTCTTTCATAGCTTAATAGTGACAAATTGTGTAGATTTTATTATGTGTTTTTAATGAATACATTTCATAAAAATAATTCTAATGTAATTCACAATGTTTTTTCCATCATTTAATAACTCATATAGATTAACTTTAAAGATAAGCCAAATGGGAACTCTATAGATTACATAACAATATGTGTTAAAAACATCAATAGAAAACTTTGAAAGCAGTTTATATTCATTAAGAATAGTCTATGTAATCACTTGAAGACCTGTATCGATCCTTTCAACAAACCTATATTGTTGACATATTCGAGGGTAAAATAAATGGTGAGTGTATTAATGTTGTTATTATAGATATTCAAATTATTAATTCTCAAATTCATGTTCAAGATCACTTTTGTAGTACATAATTTTAATACCACTTATTTTCTCTACATACATTAAATATTTAGAATAATAAGAATGAATTTTAATTTTGTGAGCTAATAAAAAACCCACGAGTACCTTCAGTAATCATTAACAATTGCATAAGTATAGAATTTTTCACCTAGTAAAGAAAATATAGTTAGAAAAAAAGATTCTTTTGAACCGGTACTATTATTTAAGAGGTTAAAACCTATTTATTTGGTATAAAAGATATTTTATGGTGCATTCACTTTTGATAGGAATTTCAAATTTTTTATTTTTGTGAATTATATATTAGATAGATCCTTGATAAAAAATTCTTAGTTATATTTGAAAAAGATTATATAATGCAATAACCTATTCTATGTTCCATATCCATGTTTCCATATGGAATTCAATTAAGTATTAATTTTTTTTTGAAAATTAGGAATCTAAATCAAAATAATAAACATTATCATTTATCAAACTAGTAAATACTTAATTATTCTTGGGATCACAAATATTACAAGAATTATTTTCAAAAATAAAATCAAAACCATCATTATAAAACTGAGAAATACTAATAAGATTATATTTAAATCCCCAAATAAATAATACTATATGATTAAGAATAGGGTCAGAGTTATCAATTTTTTATGTCTAATAATATTCCTTTTTTCCATTATCACTTATTCTGAAATGTCCAAAGTCTACATTCCCAAGGTTATTTAAGCATGAATATTCTCTTGTAATATGTCAATGAAATATAACATTTTGATACCATTGACTCCTTCTAGATATTTTTAAACATTTTTTTTAAGAAAATCAATCAAGAAATGACTTTGGTACCCATAATTTCTTGGGCCTTAAAGAGTTATCACATAAATGTTTTGTAATCCATATAAGATTTAAAGGTTAATTATAAGTATAATTAATATTTTTAAAGAGAAATCCATCTTTAGGCCTTAAATAGGTGGTCTCATATATAGAGTTCTCTGAATCATTATATAATAATGTCTTTTTTTATATATTTAGTATGAGGAATATAATATTTTTTATAAAACATTATTTGATTTACATAACCATATCAAATTAAATATTTTTATTCATAATTTTATTTCACCAAGAATAATATTCAAAGTTTTCCTAATACCAAAAAATTGTTCCAAATCCTCTTTACATTGTTCATTTTCCATTTTTATATAATTATTTTCTTTTATAAGGATTGAATTATTTTATTTTTCAGTACAAAGATCATATTTATCAACAACATATAAATCATGAAACTTTTATATATTATTGTGTTAATATTTTAGTTCTTTTATGGTTTATTCTATAATATCACAAAATTATTCTAATTATCCATTAGATTTTTTAGATTCAAAAAAATATGAGAAAAAATAATATATTTTACCTCTTAAGTTGTGGCAATAACGTATAAATTTAGTTTTTCACTTTTATGTTCTTATCTTGAGAAATAATAACTAGAACTATCCTCAAAAGAACACCATTTGGCCTTCATTTAATTTTTGGGATTTTCCATTCATAAAGATACTTTTTGTGAAATTATTTTTTGGAAAGTCTTCATTAATGTGGCCTTTAATATTTTCAATCATAATATGTAATATCACAAGGGGAGTGATCCCTATTCGAATCATTCCCCCATTTTCATCATTTATCATAATTTTCATTATAATTTTTTTGATAATATAATATTATTCTTATAAAACTGTTTTAATCTTTTTGAAAACTTATCCATTTCCTCATTGATTTCTGTCTTAGCTTCAATCCCACTAGTATTTTTATTTTTGATAACTTTCTCCAATTTCTATTGAGATGCTTTAAAAGTTAAAAAATATCTTGTGTTGGTTCATCATCTTCATTGTTCATTTTTATCTCTTCTTTATACACCATAATCTCACCAAATAACTCTTTGAATAGATGTTTTTTTATTTCCCATGACTCTATAATCGAGATTTTAGTACCTCTCCAATGATAAGGTGGACATCTCAATATCTTTTCTACTTGAGGTTTCTCTTCAACATTTATGCCATGTATAATCAAAATATTTCTTATTTCATTAATCGATAGATACATTTCATATATAGATTCATTAGGATTCATTTTGAATTTATCATACATAAGACTACATATATTTAGTCACATTAATTTAACATTATATGTTATTTAATGAGACACAACAATTGTATCCCAAAATTTTTTAGTTGTTTCACATGTAAATATTTTATTAAACTCATCCTCTGATAAATAAATAAAAATATAGCATTCATTTCATAGCAGTTAGAATCATAATTAGTTTAACTTATATCATACCATGTCTTAATTCTTATTTTTTCTATATTTTTCATGTGTTCTTAATAGAAAATTGGATGTCAAAACTTATTCTCTCAAGATGAATTTTCATTCATATTTTCATTGGTCATACATCTAATACTTAAATTAACATATTCTAATTATATAATATCCATAAATTATTTCTCCAATAAATATAGATTACAATAAAAAAATTAAAAATCAATTATTAAGAACCTGATCAAGTTCAAAATTAATAAAAAGTTAGAAAAACTATTCATTGATTTAAAATGTTTCTCACAGTAGAAAAATAAAGAGGGTGTGAATTGGTCTTCCAAAAAAAGTTTATTCTAAAACAATTTTAAAAACTCCTCAATTAAAACAGAGTAAGAAATTTAAGAAAAACATACCATGTAAATTAAAACAAAAGTTTTAATTATAAGATTAAACTTAGTCCCCTCCACTAAACAGTCACGTACTTCCATAGAAAATTATTAAAAACTAGTTAAAATTATCAAGAACCAAGATCAATTCATACAAATTCAACTGAACACAATTACATACGATTTATAAAAATCCAATTTTATAGTTATTTTTGGAACAAAAAATGTAAAAAAGAAGAAAAAATAGTATGAATCACTATAAATTATAGTTTAGGAGTATTGATTTATAAATAAAAAATAATTCATGAATTAATCAAAATTAATGTTAAGAAAATGTGTTAAAATATTAAGAATGTTTTTTTTTATGTAGAAAAATACCTAATCGACACTTATCGATCAATTTTCTTTTAATCTACCCATTATTGGAAATTAAAATAATCATTATATGCTTGTACTCAGATATTTCAATGGAATATAGAAAAAAAAATTGTCACAAACTTGAAGTCAATCCGCATATCTTATTCTATGTTTCATTTATTACTTTCACATGTGAGGATCCATGGAATTTATAAATCACTACATAAAAAATAAACATTTAATATTAGTGACTATTATTCATAGCAACTATATCTCATAGAATTGATTGAGGTGACTAGAATTTAATTCCAAAAAACTCATCATTGGAATATATTAATTTTTCAATATTCCATTTTTAATGTGGTTGTTACATATAAAATTAAATAGACATGAGGTTCCATAATCTCACTGGTAGCATTAACTGAGTATACAAGGTTTCTTGAAGTTTCCATGTCATCCCTTCTTTCCATCGTTTTGTCACTTGGATACATAGCGAAATTGTTAGAGTTTTATATTGTGGTCGATCGGCTTCTACATGTCGTAAGTTAAAGTATTCTTGAACATTATTTATTATAGATTATGTTTAACACCAAATGATTTTATGGTAAATATCTTTTTAAATTAAATCTCTTTGATAGATTATATAGCATGCATCACCCAACATAACCATACAATGAAAATTTATTATAAACTAGACATTAAATTGGAATGAATGAATAGTATTAATCATATTATTATTTTCATATATATTTGAAAATGTTTCAACATTAATACAATAGATTTTATAGGATTATGAAAAGAACAAAAAAATAGCCTAAAAGGTTATATTTCTCTAAACCTAGTTTTGTTTGTTTTTGATTGTGTGCTTATTTTAAATACATTTTTGTAATATTAATAAAAATATTTGAAAAAATTAACTTCTTATTTGAAATAGGAATATAAAAATTTACTTTTCTATATTTTTTTATTTTTTGGATAAGTTTCATGTTTTCATGAATTGTGATAAAATATTACATTTCAATTGAAACCATCTTTTTCATATATATAATTTATAGTGTTCAATTATATTTTTAATTGGTTTTAAATTATAATTAAATCATTTTATTATCATTTTATAAAATTTAGTTCACTAGAAAAAATATCACATTAAATTTGTATATAAAAACATTTCAATATTTTTAATGTGTTTTCTTTAAAAACTTGTTTTGTAATTTTGTCAATAGGATTATTTTGAAAAAAATTACTTGAACATCTGTTTTATGAATTTTCAAAAATAGTTCCATATTTAGAATCAATAGCTCAAAATTATGTAAATTTGTTCCTTTTATTTTTGGAAATAATGAATTATAACTTTAATAATTTTTTTTATTAACATGGTTAAAGGTAAATCAAGTAAATAAGTGTAAAAAATATATTATAAATATTATAAAATTAAGGTAACACATGTAAAATTTTATCTAATAGGTTATTGCGGATAAAATTATTCCTTAAGACAATTTTATGGCCTTTTTGAGATGCATGGATGACTTTAATCCTTTATTTAGTATTTTATTCTAAAGAAAGTCCAATATGACATACTCATGTTTTTAATAAGTATTAAATTTTAATAAGTGGTCATTAAAAAAATATATTCTAATATAAATATTGGTTTAAAAAAATTATCTTCATCGTGGTTGTTTACTTTTAAAATTTTAGAAATAAATAATTAAATTAAAGGATTTCATAATGATGATGGAGTAATTATTTATTTAATGGACCCATAAAATAAAGGTTATTTAAAATATTAAAATAAATATAATTTGATATAATTAATGTCATCCATGAATTTTATAGATTATCTAGACATATTAGAAATGTATTAATGGATTTTTTATGAATTAATCTTTTATACTGATATTTTTTAAAAATTCATGTAATGAAAAGTGTCAAAATTGACATTAATTGTATTTTAATGTAACTAACATTTTATTAAATGATATAAAATTCATAAAAATTTAAATTCCAGGAAAATAATGGGGATATGTTTGAAAATTTCATACTTGACTCATTTATTATTTGTTTTTAATTTTATATTAACTATATTAATGTTCAAAAATTAAAAACACATGTTGTCACGGTAAGAGTTAAAGGGTATAAAAAAGGGTAAAAACCAAAATATAAGGTAATAAACATGACCTAAACGTGTAAAAAAGTATTGGATGAATTGGATTAAACCATTATCATATCATTATATAATTTGAGTTTTTTAATGGGAAATTTTTATTGTAATGAAATTATAAATTATTTAAATCAAAGATAAATACAAAATGTCACTATCTTTGTAATTAATATAATTTATATATCGATATAGGGAAAAATAATTATATGAATGAACATAAATGTATATTTTCATCTTAAAATAATTATTTAAATTATTTAAATTTAATTTTTATTTTTAGAAATTATTTAAATACCTTAAATTCTTCTTCAATGCAAAAACAGTATATATTTAATTAATAGAAAAGCATAATTATTGATCTTAAAAGTATTAATTTTTATATATTTGGAATGGGTTAATTTTAAAGATGAATATTATAGATCTATAGGATATATTAAGGATGTTTGAATGCATTATATTTGAATTACCACTACTTCTTGAAATATTTGAATTCAAAATTAATGAATAGTATCAAACATGACAATAATAATATTTTATTGAATTAATATTTTTTTAAATAATTTAAAAATCATTAAAGTGTTAAATAATTACAAATGGGATAATATATGGTCTGTAATGTATTCCCCTATTCAAATATTGGAAATTTTGAAGTTTTTTGCTCTATAATAGCCTTATTATATTTGATCATTTTGAGAAATTCTCAATTTTCCCCTTACCTAAATTATAAAAGGGAACCACCTCCTTCACATCTTCACAACACATTGATCCTTATAGATAAAAAAATTCCTAAGAGTTTCTCCTCTAAACATAGTTAGACAAGGTTTTAAGGTCATGGTATTCTATAAATACCAACCATAAATCCCTAAAAAATGGATCTAAAGGAAGTATAATGAAGAAGAGGATGTTAAAGAATGTTCGACTAAAAAACATAAGGTAAGGGATTTTATCATCTCACATTTACATCTGTGATATATATGACTTATTAACCACTTCTTCCTTTTTTGTGGTGTATATACTTACCTTTGATATGAAATACATAAATCTCCTTATTTTAATGATATTCTAAGTTTCATTAAATGTTATTCCTTTATAGGGATTAGGTTTTAAATGTTTTTAAAGTAGTATGGTACACTTTCGAACACTGTAAGATTATATTCCTCAAGAGTGTTTTCAATGGTGTCATTTAAAAGTAGTTTCATATATTTCGCCATCCTTTGATGAATATTGTACTTCATTGGGGATTATCACTTATGATACAATATAACATATGTTATTGAAGGGTATATGATCATTTTGACCATGAATTTTTTATTTTTATACAATACATGGTTTATGGTTAGATTATTCACATTTCATGTGCTAGTATTTGAAATGATTTTTTATGTCATTTATGTTCCACCCTTTTATTATAAGGAATGTATTGGACGTATTATGGGACAGGAAGGGGTCACTATATCCCCTTGATGCGTCGATAGGTCTTATCAGTAATATAAGATATGTATTTGGTTGAGGCCTTACTGATTTATTTTTCAGACATCTTGGCTAAGGCCTTGACAGAATGTATTAGATTTCCATAATTATGCATTCATTCATTACGAGATTAGTTTTGAGTATTCTAATTGATTATTAAACTAGTAGTATTTCAAAGGATAAGGTTCCAAGCACATGTGATCATTTAAATGAATTTTACTTTTCAGTTATTTACCTTTATATAGTGTTTATTCTGTATTTACTCATAGCTTCTATTATATGTTTACCCTTACTGAGCATTTGATCTCCCCACTTTAATATGATGTAATTATTCCCTAGGATTCCAATATGTATATTATGACTGATATATTGGGTTACACCACGGTGTAATAATGGAAGATGCAATGAAAAAATTTCTGTTTTATATTTTAAAAGGTAATATGAATTTCAACTATGGATCTCATTTACTAATAATACTAAATATTTTGGGAATTTGGGATGCAATTTATTGTATATTATTCCAATGTAATAATGTAAGGAACCACCTATGGACTTCTAAAGTTTGATAATTACGTTATGGTCAATCCATAAATTGAGAAAATTTAATAATTACTCATAGGTTCCATCAAAATATGTCACACTTTTTTAAACTCGTCATTTGGTTTCTTGATCTCTTCATGTGTTAACTTTACACTTGGTGATAATTTGAGTCTTCAGTGCACAACTGATCAATATAACACATGATTGATCCATTTTTCACATACATACACTCTTTACATCGTAAAATTTTACAGTCTATCACATGGTAACTTGGACTCTTTTTGTGGTCGATTACTTATAAAATGTGGTAGCTTTATATCACATATATTCAATCAAGACATAGAAAAATTTCACACCAATCCGAGAATAACATTTTACTAACAAAAAATTTTATTGATATTAGAAGAAAAATAAAATTGATTTGAGATCATGAAAACATATAATTGCATGGACTAAGCCATCAAGCCTCACTATCCTTTGATATGTCATAGCCTCCAGAATGTTAAGTTGTATGACCCCATGTCCTTCTACATGGGGAAAATTTACCCAAGAGAGAATTAAATTTAGGATATCTCTAACACCTAATATGAAAAAATAATATTAAAAAACTATTCATAAGATCATTACAATAATTAGAACAAGATGTCAAGGTAGATGAAAACTATATTTTATGGATCTGTATATAGCAAGTAATAAGGGGCTCTAACTCCTTGAAGTAGTTTATTTGTTAACGTAAAGCATAAAAAAATATTCACATTTTTTAAAAAAATTACTAAATATGAATAATAATGGAATTAAATAAATAAATAAAAATTTTATTTATTTTCCATGACATGAGATATTTTTGAACAGTTCTTATATATATGATAAATATAGACATTTTATAAATTATTTAAAAAATGTATATAAACACCCTAAAATCAAAATAAATATGAACTCTTTCATACTATCATTATATGTAATTCTAAATATTAATTAAGTATTTAATCATATTACTCATCAAAATAAATCTTTTGTTTTCAAAATAAGAAATTTAATTTAGGACTCTCTTTTAATTTGAATAATTTAAAATTAATTAATTATGAACATTTCCAAATTACGAATATAAGACCCTTTATATTTTGATCATATACAATTATTTAAGACAATTTTATTAATTATTTCATATGATTTATTGAAAAAGGATTTTATTTCTATATCATATGATATTCGATATAATTTATTAAAAAAATTAAAAGAGTAATTTTTAATATTTAAGAGCATTTTAATCATTTTAAAACATTTAATTAATCATTAAAAAATATAAAACTAACTAATTTTTAAACTATTTTTAAATTAAAATTTTAAAAAATAAATTTGTTAATGATTTATAACATTTTATAAAGAATTTAAACCAAAATGTTTAAATCTAATTTTAAACATTTCAAGATTCACCATGACTTGCAAAATGTCATAGTCTGATATATCTAGCCATTTTGGATAAGATCTCTATGAGAATAAAAAAGAAAAACCACCAAAGGGATAAATTCACCTTGCATGAAGTCGTGGTTCCAAGATAATCATAGCATAAAACCATGATGAGTGTCATTATGTGGTATTGATGGTGATCTATGTGTTTTGTACTCACCACATCAACACCATGGAAACTGAAATTTCATGGTGATGATGATGTATAATGAAAACATGAATTAAACCATGTTAATACCTGAATAAACTAAATATTATAGCAGTCATGGGTTTTATTTGGACTATCACATTACCCTTTCCAGTAGAATAGAACCCAAAAAATAGACTAATCTTCTTTCAATGAATCGAATGTTTAAAAATATTTGAAAATTAGAGAATAAAATGGAATATATGAAATTCCAAAACATCAAAAGAATCCATCCTTATTTCAATGGAATTAGCTTGATGATGATCATGTGGAGTAGAAGATAAATTCATATTGAAAATAAATAGGAACACCATTCAATTCATCTATGAATTATTTGAAAGTACTCCTGAATGTTTGAAGGGGTGATGGCACATTCATCGAGTGATGAAAGAGTTTTAGAATGGAAGATAGTTTGAAATACGACCCAATCACATCACAAGAACTGCACTCTCAATAACAAGAGAGTATCACATCCTCTAATATATCCATCATTAATGATACTAATTAAATTAATAGCACCTATCTTACGTGACATATTGGGTTCAATCACATGAAATCCTTCCATTTAATCCCATCAATGTTTATTAATTGAAAACATGAATGAGTTAGGTGCTATAGAAATAAATGAACAATATCATTGGTTTTAACTCTTTAAATCATACGGGAGAGACTTGGTACCACACATCCATCACATGAATGTCTAAATCACATGTGTTTGTTGAACAAGTAATCACATTCACCACTATGAAATAGTTACAGTTGTTTTAGTGGACATACAACAAACCTCTTTTATGATAGTGTGTGTTGAGATAGATATCTTTTCCTCCCATAAAAACTAGATCAAAAATGGGGAAATGTGTGTCTTTATAAAGGCATATTAACAAAACCTTTCCAGGGATCCCAACACTTTCTTATTATCCTAAAAGAATCATTGGATATGATAATCATAAAACCATAAAACCATAAAAATAGAAACTAGTTTAAGATTATAAATGTTTTAAGGAAAATTTAAATTGTATAGATGAAAAATTAATTCCACAATTGAGAGAATCATAAAATATTGGTTTCAAAATCATTCTGACGTGATTTATAGTTGTGTAGGTTTCATCAGCAATTGTGAAGGCATGAACACCATTAGTTGTTCCTACTAATATTCCAAGTTGTATTAATATAGATAATGTTATTTTCAATTTTTTCAATATATTTATAGAGAGTAGTCAATTTATATTGGTATTCTGGGAGATAGATTAATAATCCACACAATAAAGTGGTTGTTAATGAATCTTAAACATTTGGGTAAAGAATATTAGTGCTGCGATTTATGAATACCTAGCTAGATAGATTCTATATAGAAGTTTCTATATATGTTGTATGATTATTGATCTATTATATTAATATTAATGATAAGTGCTAAAGGAAGAAGAACAATGTTGTCCATAATGGTGTTGTTAATTTGAAAGAACTAATTGTCTATTGAATTTATTTTTTATGGGTTTGTATAGTAATGAGCACAGTAGAGATAAATGATGGTTCAAATATTTTAGAATATCTTGTTGAGCTGTAGGGAACCCAAAAGCATTCCATTTATAATTAAGGTTACTATATTTAATAAATAATGTCACATGGATGAAGGCTAGAGAGTATGTGATTAAAGAGGGAATATTGAGGATGTGGTAATATATTGGAATACTAAAAATTGATTATTTAAATTTTGAGAACTAATTTAGAAAGAAGTTGAAGATATTTGGAATTATTCTAATATTTTCCAAAATTATTTGAAGCTATTTTGAGTTGATTTGAAGTGATTAGGAAGTCCCTGAGTTGTTTTGAAGCTATTTTATGTTGATTTGATGAAATCAATAACCTCTATTTTGGTACTGGAAGATGGTTGAGTCCTAAAATCCTCAAAAGGTTCATTTGTAGTTTTTAAAAGGTTAATTCATACTTTAAAATGTTCACTCATATGTATATAAATAGTGAAGTAAATATTTTACTATATTTATTTTTGATCTTTGTAAGGATGCCTCTTAATTTATGTATGAAAAAATAGAAAATTCATGGAAATCACAAGGTTGTCTAAGGAACATTATAAGTTTTTTTCAATAATTTTTAAAGTCTATACTAAGGTTTTTATGTTTTTTAGAGACAAATAGAAATTTTTGGGTCTTTATTATAGTTTTTATGTTTTTTCCAACAGCATAAGGTACATATAGAAATGACGTATGGTTTACAATAACTCTATTAAATTTATTAGGAGAATAAATTCTTATAAATTTTAAATAGAATGAATTTTACAATTTGAACCCTAAAATTGTAAACATTTTTTCATGAACTTTGTTATGTTTCATTTTTATGTTCTAAAGGTTCATTTCTAAAGTTTATAAGGTTCATTTGTAAGGTTATAAGGTTCCTTTTCTAAATTATCGACTTTAAATGGTTCACTATAGTTAATTTTAAGGTACACTGAATTGAAAATCATATGGTTTATTAGTTTGTGAAAATAATGAAACAACTCCATGAAAAATTTATAATTATGAAGAAAATAATTAAATTAGATGATGTTGAATTTATTATTTCAAGATCAAATAATCATGATGCTTTTTCAAGCCTTAATTTAATACATAGAAATTTTATATTGATTTCATTTTTTAAGGATAATACCTCTCTTTAACTAGGTTTAGAGGGAACCCATACATTCTATAAAGTCTCATAATTAAAGGATCCAAGGTCTAGAGTCACAAAATCCATGTAAATAGCCTAAATTCACCAACTACAATACACTATATTCCCACAAGCCTTACATCCATCCATCCATAATTCTTCTGTATTAACTGCGACTCTATCACTAGCTTGGGATAATGCATACTCTGTTACCTAGACCTTACTTCTAGAAACTAGTCGTACCATTACTACACCAGAAATGATCTCCCTGCATCTAGATAACCACAACCACTACCAACATTATCTTTCACACCATCGAGTGTAGAGCAACATTGGGACACAGAACAAAGGTGCCACATGAGATGTCCTATAGTTCTATGGGCCTTAAGGCCCAAATACATGGCACAATATCCCTAGGTTATGAATGGTATTTCTACTACAGAAATCCACTAAAGCACCATCTACAATACCCCCATTGTTAGAGTGCTTCAATACCATGGAAATTTTTCATTCCTTAGGTCTTAACATGGTTGTGATGCAGGATTACATGGTGAGTTCACCACTTAGGTAATATATACCCCAAATCAAGTTATGATTCAAGATTAAATTTTATGAAGATTAAATTGGTATATCAATGTTATATTAGTCTGGAATTTTCAAATATGGAAATATGATAATAAATATTTGTGATCAAATATAAATTAAATTTCATTTAGGGAATTAAATATATCAATTTTCATGTTGATTATAATTGATGTAAATATTTGAAAATAAATTTTGATTTAGGACGATTGAATGAGAAATATTATCTTTATAACATTGGAAAAATATCAAAATAGGATAAAATTGTGATGAATTGAATGTGATGATGCTTGAACTCCAATCAAGTATTTAAAATATAACAATTAGATTTTTAATTCATGATAAAAGAATGGTAAGAGGATATTCACACTGAGAATAAGAATAATGAACTGAGATAATTTATGAGAATTAATAAATAAAGATAATGAATCTAATACTATTTTAGAAGCACACATTCCATGAAGAAAATATCCACACCAAAAAAATTAATGTTGTATGATTTCATACATAAATTTAAATTTATTATCATTAATTTATTCATAAGATATAATGAAAAGAAGATTCTCAAGCCCCCAATCTAATTTCAAATGATATCTATAAATTTTGGATAAAATTAGAATAAATTAGATAGTGGTATCCCTATAATTTTAGAGGAAACAAGAAATTGGGGAAAAATAATAATCTGTATCATGGTAACACAACCATGTGATAAAGTAGAGAAAAATGAGTTAGAGGAATTTATTGATTATATTATAGTATATTATAAATAATAATCATATATAAAAAATATTTTTTGATATGAGAATGAAAAATCTATGTGTCATGGAGAGAAGAGGGAGTTATGGTATAACTCTTGAAGAAAATAACCCTAGAGCGCACAGTGGGGAAAAAGGGAAGTTAATATTGGACTAAAGAAGAAGAAATATATTAATATTGAAGAAAAAAATATTCGAAATTATATATATTTATTATATCCATTCATTAAAAACCAAAGTATTAGAAGAAAAAGTCCTAAGATACTCTATATTGAAAAAGTTAGTGAGAAATAATGTATATGAAGTAGAGATAAGGGGAGATTGAAATATATTTCTTACTTCCATTTGTAATGAAAACTCTTAGTTATTGGGGAGATACTACGTTTAGAGATCATAGTTGGATCATAAATTGAGAGATTACAGTTATTAGACTATGTTCAAGATCTAGGAGAAAGGATGTTAGTATGGAATGAGTTACATGCTTATATTCTTGAAGATCTAAAGGTAGTTGGAGAAACTTTTTTGAGGAAGGGGGTTAGGTAATCATAATGTAGGGATATTCAGTGATGAACATAGATATTTTTCAATAGTGGATAACATTTTATGAACTAGATACGACTGGTATAAATAACCCATGAGGGTCAAAATACATTCACCAATTTAATTTAATGGATACTCACCATTGTAATATGGTGAACATGGTTTTAGGATTATTCTTGGCTAACCCAATTATAATAGAACATAATATTATACTGACGCATATGTGGATCAGGATCAAAATAGAACATAGTAAGGTGTAGGTATCCCATGTTAGTGTTTAACCATGTAAAAACCCCATGTGATTATATTTTCTTTTTATTACCTCATTGCATGTAGTTGTTAAATTATAAGTAAAATATAAGCATATATAATTGTCTTAATAATAACCATATGTTCAAATATGAAAGGGGATAAAAATAATATAATATTTCACGGAATTTGGTAAATGTTGGAAACACCTTATTCACAACCCCATGTGTCTTGGCTCTATCCTAAAGGTGTCTCAAGTGGTATCAGAGTATAAGATTCCATAATATTGGATGTAAATTTATTCATTCCCTATTTTTTATATATGAATATATAAAATGTAAATTTGAATAATTATCATAATATCCTCATGTAAAAAGTTTTTTTCTATTTCTATTTTTAATAATGTGTAGGTTATGAACAATACTATAAAATAATTGAAAAAGAGAGATGAAAACAATATGAGGAAGAATAAAAAGGTGAATTAGGAATCTCTAAAACCTTATAGTAATCATAGTTGTAATAATTTTGATAAATATATTAAATATTAATCCATGTATAAATCATGTTCAGGATATGAAAAAAAATTCATGAAGAATCACTTGTCTTTAATTCTAATGTTTACTATGATCATAAAATCCTCCCTAATAAAATTTTCACATATATGACTGCACAGATTAAGGGACTATTAGATGAAAAATAAATTTTGTAGAACAAATTTGATACCATGGAGGATTCATTAGCTAAAAAAGCAATTATATGTAACTGTCACAAAATGGATAAAGCCAAAGATAAATTTTTCATTCTCTCTAATGAAATATTCTATTAGGTTTATAAATAATTGAAAATAGATATTTTTGAGAAATGTGTGTTTGATAATTTTGTTATAGAAGTTATCTATGCATATGAAAACTACATCAAGTCACTATAAATGATAAAGATGCTAAACTAGAAATTAAATCATAGTGAATAAAAGAGCAGGATGATTATATAATAGAGGAAAGTCATATGCATGAGGATTAGATAAATAATTTAAAAAGGGAATGTGAAAAAAAAGTGAAATCACTTAATGACCAAACATATATTCTTACTATGAAATGTCGAGATTTAGATGTCAAAATGAGAAATCTACAAAATACCCATGAATAATCTCCAAAAATTATTGAGTATATAAGGGTTTCCAAGATTAATTATAATATTTTTATTTTATCTATGAAGATTCATATTGAGGGAAACATTTCTTCATTTATTTTCGAGATCAATCCATTGTAATATATTAGATAAATGGTACCCACTATCCAAATAAATTTATTTATATTGATGTTTCCTTGACTACTTGTGTAGCTTTCATTTAAAAATATTGATAAATGTGGGTGAACAAAAATAATGAGAGACCCACATATTTATCAGGGGTTGATTTGAACATCTCCAATATGTGTAGCTCCACAAATGGTGACCATGATAAGTTTGAATCTCACCAAAAATATCAAGCTCAAAATTCTATCTGGATTTCATCTACAAAAAAATAAAGAGATTTGATAGCTACCATTGGTGCTACTAAAGATTTACACCCAAGGAAATTTAATTTTTAAACAGTATATAAATATATGAGGATAAAAAATGGACTGAATTCTGGGGGATTTTTGTTTAATGAAATAGAAAACATGCTGAAAATTTTAAATTACCTGAAAGAAGCTTAATCTGTCCACAAAGAATAGATTTTTAATTCTTGCTAATTTCTATGAATGCTTCAGTAAAATTATTCATGATAAAAAGTGTATTTTTAAAAACTAACCCAATATAACACTTGTGTTGATTTTGGGATAATACCAAAACATAAAAACAATCAAGTAAGAAAATAATTCAGTACTTCCTTGGGAAAGAAACAAAAAATAGTATCAAAAAAATATCCCCTAAGAAAAAAACAATAAATGAATGTAACAAATACTAGAATATTCTTATATTGAGGTGGGAAGGGTCACACCATGGACCATTGAAAAGAAGAGATGTATATTTTTGTTAGAATAAGAAAGATAAAATAATCAACTAGATCAATCAGTGAAAGGAATAAGAGGATTGGTTTTGTGGAATCTAATGAATCAGATTTTCCATGATTTTTTCTGGACATTATAAGGATTATTTTTAAGACTAGGAAATAAGATGATGTGAAATTCCGAGCTCAATGTTCCCAGAATAAATGTTTGAAATATATTAAATATAATAATTAGTAAATTCACATAGTTTTCCTAAAAAAGTATAATAACTACTAAAAAATGAATCATATCATAAATTTTAGGGCACCATTGAGTTTAGAATTAGGGTTTTACGTTAGGAATGACATAATCATTGTCGGTGTGGGCCGTTTGTGAAAAAGTTTTCATGAGAGAAAAATTAAAAAAATAAATTAATTGAAGAAATAATTTTATTTTTATTTGATTCAAAAACCTTCTATAATATTAAATATATAGTTGTAGCTGTTGTTTTAGGGTTGGCTTCCAAACCCTGGAGACCTTGTGTCTATTGGAGGATAGCATTCTGGGAGAACGACATGGGATCTGAATTGGATTATAGACCATTGCAACAATAGAGTTCATGGATCTCATCAATAATAGAAAAATAACTATTCTCCATCAATGATCGATCCAAAATCCAAGTAGGGTGTTTCCCTTAATGATTTTCATCCAATTTCTCAATCCTAGAAGAAGGTGGATAAAATCCAAGAAAATCATTGATACACACATCGTTGGTGGAATTGAATTGCTGGAATTATTTATTGTCCATTGATTTATTCCACTTCATTTTTCTTCTTCTATGATAATAGATCAAGGCCAAATAAACAATGGACTAGGTTCATTCCTCATGATTTGTGGATTTTTTATTTCTTCCCCATTTCTTTGTATGTTTATTGTGATAATTTTTCTTGGCATGTGGTTCAATAAATACCTAAAATTTGGTTGTGGTGTGACTTTTATTTAGTGAAACGGATCAATATCATGGTTATAGTTCATGATCGTTCTTGAGATCGTGGTACGAAGAAGGTGGTTGAAAACTAAAGGTGGCATGTAAATGATTTTAAATATCCTTTCAACACCGTTTTATTGCACGGTGACCGATGTCTCAATGATAATGATTCCTAGAGGACCTTAACCTTGATCCCAGAGATTAAGGATGATAATGGTCGGATGAACTTGGATCTATAGATTCTGGGGAGATCAGTGGTTTTAGCAATACACATATCAATGTGGAAAAGAACCTAATGGTTCTAGAAAATCCTAAACAACACAACATGTAATTTGGTATTACACACTGTATAATACCCCCTAACTGCAACACTAGGGTTCTAGATAGATTTAAATATCACATTCCATTTGATCCTTCAGTGAGTCTCAGTGTGTATATCAGGGTTTTCACTGAAATGGGAAAAATTACACTTCCAAGTGGCATGTTGTGTACATTGACACAGACACAGCCAGGTGTAAAAAAGCCGATGCATGGATATGGCCATGATACATAAACACTGCTAGGTGACCCTTAAAGGTTACTGTGTTTATATACACACTATTTACTCATTCCGAATTCCAGTTATACTAGGACTTACATGCCGTGTGAATCTCTTCCACATGGACATGTATATAGATAGCTGGAAACGTCGTGTACCCCCCGGAAAATTTTCATGTACCCCCATCACGAGTGTTTGTAACTATTAATTTTCATAGTTTTGAATATTATTTGTTAATTGTGTTCCCTTGGTCCATTCCCTTGAGGGTACAGTGAGGTGTTAAATCTACACCATAGGATTTTTATCTCATCTATATGTCATGTATCTGATAGAGTTTTGGTTCTCCTCTATGAGACTAGAGTGCAATCCTCTATCATCCTTTGTTCCCTATAAGAGGTTTGTGGAATCAATATGTCCTCCTTGGGGATGGTTCTGAACATTCATTTAGCAAGTTGTATATGTAGGGTTTTGAGGTATCATAGACATATGATCTGATATGTAGCAGGTTGATCCGGATTGAGTTCATGGTATCCCCCAGTAATTTTGGGCGTGACCCCATATATGAGTATTGGGGTCTTCTTAGACCTGTGAGATTTCATGGGAAGTGATGAATGGTCTATGAATCTTTATAGAGTGTCTCTAATTGTAGCATGGATCATGGAGTCGATTATCCCATAATGAGTATTGTTTCCATAAAAATTATTTGGCTGAAAGTTGGTTATGATCACCTGGAGGCGTGGTGCCTTTCCTGGGTATATTTGGATTTCTTATTATACATTGATTGTTATATCATGAATTGATATTAATATACATTATTATTCATGTTTAGTGTTATTGTACTACCTTACTGAGTATTTTTATACCCACCCCTGCATGGGATTTTCCTGTTCGTATCCGATCTTATGCAGACAATGACCCATTTTATGGTGTCTTGGGAGGATGGGATGTGCATAAAGAATAGTTGGAGAATATAAAACTCAAGTTTTTTACCATGTTATTTCATTTTACCTTATTCTATTCACTTGGTTTAGGTTAGACTCTTTATGTTTTTTGGTTTTTCATGTATTTGATCCCTTTTTTTTATTTCATTACTTTACTATCATACTTCATTATGGGATCTTATATGTATGCATGCACTATTTCAGTTGTTTATGTTTCATAATTATGTGGTCTTGGAGATGTTTGTGTGTATAGTTAAATTACAATAATACATCCCATTTGGGGGATATGAATACTCCAAGCTAGTCACCAGCCACTATAATTTTGGAGGCAGGTTTGGGGTAGTACTAAGTCAGACCTCAGTGGGTCGGGTAAGGAAAGAGTGTTATAAGAGCCAGTTGGTTCTATCATTGGACTAGAATATATGATATTGGTTTGGGTAAATAGTGTTTATTTATTTGAGTTTGAATTTTCGGTCAGGGATTCTAGTGTAGGTGTGGTGGCCGGTGGATTCGTACAACAGGATTCTGATCACCTCCCATTCAACTTGGAACATGTAAACAATTATTTTGGGGGAAATTTTTTGTATAAGAATCATATAGGAATGGTTGTGTTTTCTATTTACTACTTGTCTAAACTCCCCATATATATTATTTTAATTGTGGTACACCTTTTTTATTCTAAGATGCCTCCACACAGACAACTTACCAGGATTTTACTGCATGATCACAAGGATGATTCACCTAGTGATGATGCATCGGTATAGGGATGTGCACCACATACAGAACCTCTTAGTTTTATACTAGCTATACCACAACCCATTAATAAGTAGATAAAATTAGAAGTAATAGTCGAGGATTAAATTAATTTGAGTGTCTTTCATGAGTTTCAGAGGAAGTGACCTCCCGGGGTTCAATGTGAGCCAGACCCCCAGGTGGTAGAGAATTGGATAGAGGTAATCACTCATGTTTTCTACCTTATAAGGATGCATACATATCTTATAATGGTCTCTACAGTGAGTCTTATTTAGGTATCTTTTGGGTGACATTGAAGATTATAGACTTAGTTAGACATTGATACAAATCTCTTCTTGTTAGAATTTGATCCTCTCTTTCGGGTGGAGTTATATTTAGCCATGTTACTACAAGTGCACATATAAGAGGATCCACATATGTAGTAGGGAAGATTTACCATAGAAGAGTAATTAGAAAGGTTTACTAATCTCTTGCATTATTACTTGAATATTGTTCAAGATTACTACTTCAGGGCTCAGACCATTGATCCAGGCTTGAGCTAAAACATCATGGTTTCAGTATTATCATTTTCTATTCCCACCTATGATAGGTTTCTTGATTGAGCCCTGGTAGTGTAAATTTTTCTTGAAGATAAGGAACTAATAGTGGGATATAGTAGTGGGAACCTAGTAGCTGATACGTTGGAAGCAAGTAGATAATGGTATTCATAGGGATCCAAGTGTGTTATATTCTTTAGAATGAGACCTTATGACACAAGTTTAGTAGTTGAGGGATCCTAGGGTGTCTTGAATCCGCCGGTGAAGAGGTGGTGTTTCTCCTATGATTTCTCAGTACATCTATCTTGGGATTTTTTTACCCATCATGTAGCTGATTTTGGAATATTAGAGAGAAATACAAGACTCGTACAAAGGAAGGAGAAAGGTGGTTTGTTGGGTGGTGGATATGGAAGAGGGTTTTTTTTAGGGAAGAAGGAGGTGGTCAGAGGTTTTACCTGTTACCACCACCACCCCCAGGTGGTCTGTGCTAGGCTCAGGGAGCTAGTGGACATGGATGAGGCCAGATGTAGGCTATAGGGTCCTGTAACCCTATGGATCTCGGGATGATATGAGGCTCAATCAATGTCTTTTTTACATTATTTACAGTATTGATAGACATATGTTTGAGTCATTTTTTACTTTTGATTTCTTTGGTCCAGGAGTAAGATATTCATATTGATCCAATTTCCTTACCTTGGTGATTGGAGACTCTGTTAAGTGATGACTCAATGATTACACACCTATTCCTATAGTGTAATCTAATTCATGGAGGTGATAGTTTCATATGGAATCTCATTTTTGGAGAAATGAGGCCATACGAGGTCATCATAGATCAGGACTGGCTATCCATAGTTCATAACCATATTTACAACTTTTGGAATAGGATGATGCATGTCAATAGAGATGGAATGATTTTTTCATTTCTGGTTGAAAAAGAAACCTTTGAAGAGAAGGATGAGCTCAATCATTGGAGTGTGTATCCGATTACTCACTAGTTGGATAGAAGGACTCTTTGAGTAGTGGATACTTTGGGATATTAGATTTATATAGTGGTGGTGGAGTATAAGGACTTTGTTCTGGAGGTCGTACCTAGTTTACCTCACCACCGAGAGATATACTTCTATACTGACATGAATCCCAATATAAACATGATATATTCACCAATATATCGAATGGACCCCAAAGAGATTAATGTGTCAAGGGTTCATTTGTAGGTCTTGCAAGAGATGGTCTATGGGATTCCCAATGTTTCCCCCTGGGCAACCCCAATGTTGATCTCTAAGAATGAGGTCGGGAGATTTAGGTTATGTGTGGCTTACTAGAGCTTTAATCATGAAACCATAAAGAATTCGTATACACTAACAAGGATTGGTGACCTCTTCGACTAGTTAAGAGGGGTGAGTTGGTTATCAAATATTGAGTTTATATCATCCTATCCCCTAATGTAAGTAAGAGACAAGGATATATTGAAGAAAGAATCCAGATGTCACTAAGGTCACTATGTGTAATTGGTGATGTCGTCCATCATGACAAAAACCCCAACAGTATTCATGGGACTCATGAACAAGATCTCCCATCCCTTTTTATAACAGTTTTTTGTGACCTTTATCAATGAAATCCTAGCGTATTTGGAATAAAAGGTGGATCAAGAGAGACACTTGATGATGGGTCTAGACCCACTTTGAGAGCACCTACATTACAGGAAGAACTATAAGTGTTGGTATTTTATTTGAGAGGTCCACTTTCTAGGACACGTATTCTTAGAAGAAAGAGAAGTAAAATACCCAAAAAAGGATGAGGTATGGATATCATGGGATCCACCCTAGAGTGTTACTAATGTATAAAGTTTCCTTGGGTTGGTAGGATACTATTAGAGGTTAGTACCTGATTTCACAAGAGTGTAAGAACCCTTGACATCTTTGACATAAAAGTGGAATCCTTTCATGTGCAAATTAAGGTTTCAGAAGTGATTTTAGGATCTAAGGTAGATGTTGACTATCCCTCCCATCTTGAGAAATTAGGGGGAGGGTGTCGAATACCTAGTGTTATATGATGAATTTAGGACCAGAATTGGTTGTATTCTAATGAAAAGGTAGGTAGTTATTGCCTATGGATCAGGCCAGTTGAGACCACATGAGATTAACTATGTGACCCACGATCTTGAGTTAGTTGTGGTAGTCTTCACACTGATGATGTGCCGACACAACCTGATGGGCAAGTGTTTTATCATTTACTATTATCAAAAGAGTATAAAGTATATATTATCATAGAAGTATAATAATTCGAGAAAATGGTGATGGCTATAGTTCATTCAAGAATATGACTTTGATATTTTCTACCCTACTGGGAATGCGAACGTGGTGGCATATGATCTTAGTAGTAGTTTATGCTCTCAATTTTGGGACAAGGCATCAGATCAGTTTACTCATTATAGTTTTACTTAATACACAAGGATAGTTATTCATATAATCAGTCGATGGTTGTTACCCATCACTTTTACAATGTGTTATGGATTCTCTGAATATTGATACTAACTGTGAGTCCTTACGTACTCAGATATCCACTAGACATCTTCCATATAGATATTCTAAAGGTGTGGAGCACTATGTCCTTTTCATAGGAAGGGTGATGGTACATTTTATTTTGAGGGAGGAGGTGTTTTGGGAGTTTCCTATATCCCCTATAGTGGTACATAAAAGTGTGTGAAAGATTTAACAGGACATCCTACCTTAGTTTTTGAGGCCAAGAATGAGTAAGGGAGTTGAAAATTTTGTCTCTTGATGAATCACTTATCAGAAAGTGAAGACATATAACTAGGCTCCACCATGTTTAATTAAATACTATGAGGTGACAAAGTAGATGTCAGATGGTATTTCCATTGAATTCATGATGTTCTTACCAACTAAATCTAGGGAAAAAAATTATACCATGTATTTTTAGGGGACACGATTCTATCGTATCGTGGATCGTTCCACCAATAGAGTCTGTGGATATCATCAATGAATGAAATGTAATTGTTCTTCTGTAACGATCAATCCAAACTCTAGGTTGGATTTGTATCCTTGTGATTTCCATCTAATTTTTTAATCCTAGATGAATGGATATCAATTACCTGAACATAATTGATACACACATCATCTGTAAAATTAAATCAATATAATTATTTATTATTAATTGATGTATTCATCTTATTTCATATTCTTATATAGAAATGAATTGAGGAAAAATGATAATTGGATGATTTTTATTCCATGGGTTTTATAGCTTTTGGATTAATTTCCCCATTCTTTGAAAATTCATCATGATCATTTTCTATTAAACTATGGTTCAAAGAATACTTGGTATTTGGTCATTCTGTGACTGTTCTTCAGTGAAAAAGATCAATATTGTGGATGCAGTTCATTATTGGTAGTTATATCAAGGTGCATCGAAGGTGGTGGACCACCAAAGGTGGGTCAGAATGGATTTTTGGTATCTTTTCATTCCTATTTTTATTCATAGAGAGAAATGTCTTGATTATGGTGATTTCTGAGTGAATTAAAACCTGGATCCTACTGATCAGTGTTGGAAAATGTCTACAAACCCCATATCTATAGACTCTGTCTAGATCAGTGTTTTGGTGATGCACAGATCTATGTGAAAGAGAACCTGATGGTTCTAGAAAAAATACACAGACAAGTGGCACGTTGTGTGCTTGGACACAGACACGACCAGTTGTACACATGATGGTACATGAACATAAACAATGTATATTAACACTACTAGGTGACACAATAAGGGTACCTTGTGTATCTATAGATCTTGTACTCCGTATATAAATCATGTTTACTATGACTTACATGTTGTGTAAATCTCTTCATCATGGTTAGACAATAGGATAGATGGAAACACCATCTACACCGAGGTACACATAGTGTACCCCTTGAAGAATGTTTGTAGCTCTTCATTTCCTTAGTTTAGATAAGTCTAGGTTGATCATGTTCCATTAGTTCAATACCTTGAGGATAAAATGTGTCATTACATCCACATCATATTATTGTGATACCCTATAGAGGTTGAGTCTCTGATAGGTCCGTTGTGTCACTTTGTGAGAATGGACTGCGATCCTCTATGATCCTTTGTTCCCCAAGTGGGGTTTTGGAATCAATGTCAACTCCATGAGTATGTTTTTGATCTTATAACTTGCAGGATGTATCTAAAGTGTTTTTTGGTATCTTTTACATTTGATCCCCTATGTGGTCATAGAGTTTCTTTAATGATAGAGTGGATCATCTAGTGGATTCTCTTAGAATGATCATTGCATTGAGCAGAATATTACGGCTAATAGTTGGTTTTGATGTCCTAGTGGCATGGTGTATTTCTTGGGTATATCTGGGTGTTTCTTTTATATATTTATTTTTATATATTTATTGATATTACTATACTTGGTTCTTCATGTTTAGTGTTTTGGGGTTTCATATTGAGTATTTTTATACTCACCCCTACATGGGCGTTCCCTGTATATGTCATGTATCATTTAGATTATGGACCATTTGACAGTGTCCATGGAAGACATGGAGTGGGTATATTATATCTATAGATAATTAGAGCAATTATTTTTTTCAGGATATTTCATTTGACTATATTCATCACCCTTAGATCAGTTTGGACTCTTTACAGTTTTTGGTTGGGCTTGTATTTGGCCCCATTTTCCACTTTCAATGCATTAATATCATATCCTATTGTGGTATCTTAGATGTATGCATGCATTGTTTCATTTTATTATATTTCATCGTTTTTGTGCCCGTAGATATGTGTGTGTGTGTGTGTAGGTACTTAAGGATAATTACATCTATTTGTGGGATATGTCTACTTGGTCCTGGTCACCAACCCCTAGCCTATTGAAGGTGGGCATGGGGTAGTCACGGGACGGAACTCAGTGGGTTATTTCATGACATGGAAAACCATTCTAAAGAATAATATGAATATTTCTCTTAGAATAGTAACACAAAGTCCACTAAATATTTTTATTGATGGTGCATACTATATAACGGTGCTCAACTAAAATGTTCCTGACATGGCTTCCTAGACAAAAAGAATTATTAAAGAAATAAAGGGAAATCAAATATGTCTCTCATTGTTCAAAGTGTTTTTATAAACAAATAGTCTACATGAAGAAAGATGGTTGGTCAAACTCATAAAAAATATATAATAATTTTTTCAGCCTAGTTTGAAATGGTTATAAAAAATAATATTGATGAAAATAGTTAATTCTTGTTTATTTGTAAAGTAAATAAGATTGTTATAAATAAAAATAAAGGCAAGAAAATAAATCAAATAAATTTTTTCAAAGGTGAATAGATTTTTAAAAATCATGGGTGAAGAAATAATGAAAAGTTAACTGCATTTTATACCTTCAAATAAAGGAGTTTTCGGACTAAAAACAATTCTCATCCCTATTTATCAAATTACGGAGCTAATGAAAAATAAATTTGTTTTCATATATACTATCTTTATGTTTTATTTTTGTGAATTAGAGGTCATAAATAAAAATAGAAAATTGAGTATATGTTTTCATATTTATATAGCATGGGAAATTTATCCAATATAGAATTTATGAACTGGTATCATGTTATCTTTTTACAATACATTATTGTCTAAATCATAATTAGTAGAATACTTTAACTAGTATCATAAAACATTTTAGTTTTACATGAATAAAAACCATCCATGATGAATTTATGGAAGATAATTCCTTGAGGGGAATAGTAAAATGGGTTAAGTTACCAAAGTTTTTTTATTTAAAGGATAAATTTTGAATTTATATAGACATAAAAAAATGATGACTAAGGTGTGATGATTAATTTTACCCTTACTGTATTGTTTATATTAAATCTTGTTTCCATGGGGAGTGATTTTTTATAATGTTTTAGTGGGGGAAATAAATTATTTAACTCGGAATTTTTTGATTTGTTTGTTTAAGATGAGTGTTGGTTTATAAAATTTCATGAAAATATATTTTTAAAACCCCAAAGAAGTTAAATTCAGCCTTTGTATCACATTGTAGATAGTTTATAGATATATTTTTAATCTAAATTCATATATCTTATTTTCTAAACCAATCTAGACTATTTAGAATTAGAGTTAATTAATTTATGCCAAATTTATAAGATGTGGTTCTTAAAGGATTCAGGAACAACAGAAGTTCCTACTGGGAATATCTAACCCATCATTTTTTTAATAATTGATGAACAATATGAGATGTACTTGATAAATAACATCAAATCCAATGGAATTAAATCAATGATTAAATGACATAAGAACTTCAGAACATGGATGGTAGGATCACCACATAAATTTTATAATTGATTTATAAATAGATTTAGATTAAATTGTGTTGTAATTTGATCTTCATTGATGCATTTATTTAATGATCTCATCTGTAAAGACCCGCAAATTTCAAGGAAATTTTTTTCTTAATTTTCTTTGGAATTTTACAAGAGCGCAGCTTCAGACGGCACCTGATTCCGAGGCCCGGTGTGCCCGGAATCAATTTCCGAAGTTTGGCTCGGGTACGTTCAATGAACGGACGAGCGGGTTTTTCTATCTTTTGAACCGGTGCCCGGAATCGAATTCTGAGGGCACCGATGAAATCGTAGCGCCGGTATTTGCTTAGAAACGCCTCTTCCGGAGTTGCGTTTGCTCAGACGTGGTTTTTAAATTTCGGGGCTTTAAGTCAGAAATAAAATAAATTTGTGCGACAACTTTATTTTATTTCACTTAAGCCGCTTGGAAGTCACTTGAAAGCCACTTGATCTGAGTTAAAGAGGATAGGGTGCTATCCGGAAATATCCTACCCCTTGTTAGGATATTTGTGCGGTGGGGCCCGCACGAGCCCCGCCGTTTCTTTCGCTAAGTAACGCACCCGCGAAAACCCGTCAAAGTAACTGAAAAGTCAACCGACGCGTTTTCTTTAATTCTTAACAGACCATTTAATTGAGCGGTTTATTTCGTGAATTAAATGGGTTGTTTCGCTCGTTGAATTAATTCAACGAACTGATGGGTCGTTACTTACGCTTTTGCGTTTGTTGGCATGTTTATAAAATAAGACCAACCTAAAAATCCTTTGAAAGGATTTGAGAGGACCTTTGTTTCTTCATCTCCCCTCCTCGCGAAGAACGCGAAGAACGCGAAGAACGCGAAGAACGCCGGCGACCGGAATTCGACGACGCACACCGTGATCTGCGACGTCGACGAGCTCTACCCGCGACGTTCTTCGGCGACGCCTCTTCTTCCGCGGCCGATCCTCGTTCGGCAATTAAGGTGAGAAACGAATCGTTTATTTCTCCCTTTTTATTTTCAATAACAACGGATTTAATTAATTAAATCCGTTTGTTCTAGATCCGGAGATCGTCGGCGCGACGTTTTTCCCGCGGTGCGACGAACGTCCCTTCCGCGACGAGCGATTCCGCGACGACCTCACGTCCGACGACGACAAGGTAGGGGTTTATTTTCTTGATAATTCTTTCCCGTGTTTATTCTTTTGAAATAAAGAACCCGATCACGGAACAATTTTAATTTATTTAAAATTGTTGATTGGTTTTTTCTTTTCCCCCGTTGAGTTTATGACTAACGCGGAGGGTGCGGGTCTAACGAACAAGACCCGACAACCCTCCGCCGATCTTTTGTTGTGCGGATTTGGCGGACGACGACGAACCGTGCGGCAAGGGCGATCCGTTGATCCCGCAGTGAAGATCGGCCCCCGGGAGGAGCAACGGCGCAGACGGGAGGCAAAACGGGCCACCAGAGCAACTCCGGCGGCCGGAGGCGGCGGCGCCCGGCGCGCCGCCGTGGAGAAATTCCGCCGCGGCTGAAGCCGCGGCGGCGGCGGCCGGTTCCGCGACCGCGCAGAACCGGGGAGGGACGCGGCGGCCCGGCCGCGTCCGCGTGACAGGCGGCCCCCCGCGGGGCCGCGTTTCCTTCAAGCCGCGGGTCAAACCCGCGGCAGCTCTTCGGCCGCTCGGCCGAAGCCGAGCCGGCCGGTCCGATCGGCCGGGCCGCGCCCAGGCCGGACCGGACCCGGCCTAGCCGGGTCGGGCCGGGTCGGGCCGACCCGGTTCGGGCCGACCCGGTTCGGCCGACCCAGGGGGGGTTCGGGCCGGGTCGCCCCGGGCCCAGAACCCCCGTTTTCGGGCCTTCTTCGGTCTTTTGCCCATATCTTGGGCCTGGGACCTCCGATTGACGAACCGTCAGCGGCTACGCGATCCTTGGATCGAGACGGTCGTTTCGGTATATTATACTCAAGGTTTAGGAAGACTTTGGGTTCGGCCGGGTTGGTTCGTACACGAAACCAACCGGGCCCTCGGAGCGGAAACGCTCATAACTTGAGCTGCGGACGTCCGATCGACGTACCGTCAGCTGTGGTAGTTTCCTCTAAGTGAGACGGAACTTTTGGCATACTCCGCCCGAGGATCGGACACAGGCGGAGTACGGTCGGGTTGGTTTTGCCCTAAAAACCAACCGGGCCCCTGGGACGAAAATGCCAATAACTCTCAGACCGGGCGTCCGATTGACGCGCCGTCTGTTGCGTTGAGATCCTGTTGTCGATACGGAACTTTTGGATACATCAACTTCGGACTACGTGTCAGTTGATGTATCAGCCTCTCGGCTCGTGGAGCGGACCCTCCTAAACGAGCTCGCTATGTGCGGGAACCCTAGCGCTGTCCGTCGTCTGCATCCAACACAACAAGGTGCGGGCATAGCCCGTGCATGGGTGAGTATAAGCTACTCAGTAAGGACCCCGAGACCCCCGAAGTTCTCCCGAAATCCACAAAGGATATAGCACAAAAGAAAGATGCAATCACGAAGTAACTTTTCTGACCACCAGAGTCTCAGGTATATCTTCTCTCAGAAGGACCTGAACCTGAGACAGCGGAGATGGCTTGAGTTCCTCCAGGACTATGACTTTGAGATAGTCTATACTCCTGGGAAGGGGAACGTGGTAGCCGATGCCCTCAGCAGGAGGACGGGCATTCAGCTACTTGAGGAGGCGACGGAGCAGCTAGCCTCCTTACAGATATCCTTCGTGGATAGAGACGGAGCAGCCTTTCTTCAGTCTCTCACAGTCTCTCCTCCACTTCTACAGCGGGTCAGAGAGGCTCAGCTTGGAGACGCTGACTGTGAGCCCCGGCGTGCACTGATATCCTCAGGTCAGGCGCCTGATGGCTTCTCCCTTGGAGCAGAGCACGACATCCTTTTCAGAGGACGTACCATGGTACCAGTCGCTTTGCGAGAGGAAGTGTTGAGGGAGTTTCACACTTCTCCCTTGGCGGTGCATCCCGGAGTGGCGAAGATGTACCAGGATCTCAGACGACAGCACTGGTGGCCGGGCATGAAGAAAGCTGTGGCAGAGTTCGTTTCACGATGCCTCACCTGCCAGCAGGTGAAGGCAGAGCATCAGGTACCAGCAGGCTTGGTACAGCCCTTGGAGGACCCGGAGTGGAAGTGGGACGGCATATCTATGGACTTCGTGACTGGACTTCCACGCACTTCCAGAGGTCACGACTCCATTTGGGTGATTGTCGACCGACTCACCAAGTCGGCACACTTCTTACCCATCAGAGAGCAGGGCTCAGTGGAGAGCTTGGGACGTCTTTACGTCCAGGAGATCGTACGGCTTCACGGGGTGCCATCATCTATCGTCTCCGATCGAGATGCTCGTTTCACTTCTCGGCTTTGGAAGGGGTTGCAGGAGGCGTTCGGGACGCGGCTCCATCTGAGCACATCCTTCCACCCTCAGACGGATGGTCAGACTGAGAGGACCATACAGACACTCGAGGACATGCTCCGTGCATGTGTTCTCGACTTTGGTCGTAGCTGGGAGGACCACCTACCCTTGGTGGAGTTCGCGTACAACAACAGCTACCACTCCACCATCGGGATGGCACCATACGAGGCGTTGTACGGCAGACCCTGCAGATCACCGTTGTGCTGGACAGACCCTGGGGAGTCAGCACTCGTGGGACCAGAGATGGTCTGAGCCACGACAGAGAAGGTCCAGATCATCTAGGAGAGGATGAGGACAGCTCAGAGCCGGCAGAAGTCATATGCTGACAGGAGGCGGAGGCCACTGGAGTTCGAGGATGGCGACCACGTCTTTTTGCGTGTCTCACCTCGATGTGGTTTACGGAGATTTGGCCGAGGCGGCAAGTTGTCTCCACGCTTCATCGGGCCTTTCCAGGTCCTCAGCAGGATAGGAGAGGTGGCTTATCGCCTGGCTCTACCACCTCAGTTGCACCGGGTGCACGACGTCTTCCACGTGTCTCAGTTGAGGAGATACGTGCACGACCCGACGCACATCATCGACTTTGGGGAGCTGGACGTGGACGATGGGGCGACTTTTGCGGAGGTCCCAGTGGAGATCGAGGATCGACAGGAGCGGGTCCTGCGTGGGCGGTCGATTCCTCTTGTGCGCGTCAGATGGCAGCACGGGAACCTCCAGGAGAGCACTTGGGAGCGGGAGGCTCAGATGCGTGCTCAGTACCCCCATTTGTTCCCCTAGTTTTTGATGTATCTTTACGGGGACGTAAAGCCCTGAGGTGGGAGTAATGTAAAGACCCGCAAATTTCAAGGAAATTTTTTTCTTAATTTTCTTTGGAATTTTACAAGAGCGCAGCTTCAGACGGCACCTGATTCCGAGGCCCGGTGTGCCCGGAATCAATTTCCGAAGTTTGGCTCGGGTACGTTCAATGAACGGACGAGCGGGTTTTTCTATCTTTTGAACCGGTGCCCGGAATCGAATTCTGAGGGCACCGATGAAATCGTAGCGCCGGTATTTGCTTAGAAACGCCTCTTCCGGAGTTGCGTTTGCTCAGACGTGGTTTTTAAATTTCGGGGCTTTAAGTCAGAAATAAAATAAATTTGTGCGACAACTTTATTTTATTTCACTTAAGCCGCTTGGAAGTCACTTGAAAGCCACTTGATCTGAGTTAAAGAGGATAGGGTGCTATCCGGAAATATCCTACCCCTTGTTAGGATATTTGTGCGGTGGGGCCCGCACGAGCCCCGCCGTTTCTTTCGCTAAGTAACGCACCCGCGAAAACCCGTCAAAGTAACTGAAAAGTCAACCGACGCGTTTTCTTTAATTCTTAACAGACCATTTAATTGAGCGGTTTATTTCGTGAATTAAATGGGTTGTTTCGCTCGTTGAATTAATTCAACGAACTGATGGGTCGTTACTTACGCTTTTGCGTTTGTTGGCATGTTTATAAAATAAGACCAACCTAAAAATCCTTTGAAAGGATTTGAGAGGACCTTTGTTTCTTCATCTCCCCTCCTCGCGAAGAACGCGAAGAACGCGAAGAACGCGAAGAACGCCGGCGACCGGAATTCGACGACGCACACCGTGATCTGCGACGTCGACGAGCTCTACCCGCGACGTTCTTCGGCGACGCCTCTTCTTCCGCGGCCGATCCTCGTTCGGCAATTAAGGTGAGAAACGAATCGTTTATTTCTCCCTTTTTATTTTCAATAACAACGGATTTAATTAATTAAATCCGTTTGTTCTAGATCCGGAGATCGTCGGCGCGACGTTTTTCCCGCGGTGCGACGAACGTCCCTTCCGCGACGAGCGATTCCGCGACGACCTCACGTCCGACGACGACAAGGTAGGGGTTTATTTTCTTGATAATTCTTTCCCGTGTTTATTCTTTTGAAATAAAGAACCCGATCACGGAACAATTTTAATTTATTTAAAATTGTTGATTGGTTTTTTCTTTTCCCCCGTTGAGTTTATGACTAACGCGGAGGGTGCGGGTCTAACGAACAAGACCCGACAACCCTCCGCCGATCTTTTGTTGTGCGGATTTGGCGGACGACGACGAACCGTGCGGCAAGGGCGATCCGTTGATCCCGCAGTGAAGATCGGCCCCCGGGAGGAGCAACGGCGCAGACGGGAGGCAAAACGGGCCACCAGAGCAACTCCGGCGGCCGGAGGCGGCGGCGCCCGGCGCGCCGCCGTGGAGAAATTCCGCCGCGGCTGAAGCCGCGGCGGCGGCGGCCGGTTCCGCGACCGCGCAGAACCGGGGAGGGACGCGGCGGCCCGGCCGCGTCCGCGTGACAGGCGGCCCCCCGCGGGGCCGCGTTTCCTTCAAGCCGCGGGTCAAACCCGCGGCAGCTCTTCGGCCGCTCGGCCGAAGCCGAGCCGGCCGGTCCGATCGGCCGGGCCGCGCCCAGGCCGGACCGGACCCGGCCTAGCCGGGTCGGGCCGGGTCGGGCCGACCCGGTTCGGGCCGACCCGGTTCGGCCGACCCAGGGGGGGTTCGGGCCGGGTCGCCCCGGGCCCAGAACCCCCGTTTTCGGGCCTTCTTCGGTCTTTTGCCCATATCTTGGGCCTGGGACCTCCGATTGACGAACCGTCAGCGGCTACGCGATCCTTGGATCGAGACGGTCGTTTCGGTATATTATACTCAAGGTTTAGGAAGACTTTGGGTTCGGCCGGGTTGGTTCGTACACGAAACCAACCGGGCCCTCGGAGCGGAAACGCTCATAACTTGAGCTGCGGACGTCCGATCGACGTACCGTCAGCTGTGGTAGTTTCCTCTAAGTGAGACGGAACTTTTGGCATACTCCGCCCGAGGATCGGACACAGGCGGAGTACGGTCGGGTTGGTTTTGCCCTAAAAACCAACCGGGCCCCTGGGACGAAAATGCCAATAACTCTCAGACCGGGCGTCCGATTGACGCGCCGTCTGTTGCGTTGAGATCCTGTTGTCGATACGGAACTTTTGGATACATCAACTTCGGACTACGTGTCAGTTGATGTATCAGCCTCTCGGCTCGTGGAGCGGACCCTCCTAAACGAGCTCGCTATGTGCGGGAACCCTAGCGCTGGCTGTGACTTCGACGACAGAGCAGAGATCCTCCGTGGACTGCGACGACGGCAGAGCAGAGATCCTCCGTGGACTGCGGCGACGACTGTGCAGAGATCCTCAGTGGACTGCGTCGACTACTGCACTCAGTGATCCTACGTGGATCAGTGCTACAGGTTCTGTGTGAGCCCGATCCTATGTGGGTCCTTACTACCGGTTCTGTGTGAGCCACTGCCTACAGGTTCTGTGTGAGCCCGATCCTATGTGGGTCTTTTGCGGGGGTTAGTACCTATCGATCCTTCGTGGGTCCGACGACTTAGATGGATCAGTGATCATCTTTGACGTCATCTGAAAAAGTATACCTGGTTGAGCTGAATCTTATGTTACTCTCCTTTGTGGATTGTGTTGAACTATCCTTTGTGGATTTACTGTTTACTCTCCTTGTGGATTTGAGTCTTGCTTTCCTGTGTGGATTGAGTTGTTCTTGAGCTCGTGAGCAGAGCTAGAAGTGGGGACTTAGGTATATGTATGGGCATATACCTAAGTCGAGTCAGATGTTACTTCGTGATTGCATCTTTCTTTTGTGCTATATCCTTTGTGGATTTCGGGAGAACTTCGGGGGTCTCGGGGTCCTTACTGAGTAGCTTATACTCACCCATGCACGGGCTATGCCCGCACCTTGTTGTGTTGGATGCAGACGACGGACAGCGCTGATCACGGTTGGGGCGTGGAGCAGGACGGTACCTGGAGGTGGACCACTGGGCGGGACGTGCTCGGAGCGGACGTGGGACCCGAGGAGCCTGGAGGCTATCTGTACCCACCCTTCAGGTGGGATTGCCAGTGGACGACACGAGGCCGCCGTCTTTTCTTCAGTTGCTGTTATTTACTTTTCAGTTGTACTTTCAGTTGGGCTTGTATTCCGGCCCCCTTTACTTTTCTGCACTTTGTAGTTACTTTCCGCTTGCTGACTCTATGGTGGTTGTTACTTTTAAAGGCAATGCCTTCCCTGTTTACCGGGATTTTACGCCTTGGTGCTAGTCGCCAGCCCCTGGCCTATGGAAGGCGGGCTTGGGGTAGTCACGGCACGGGCCCCGAGGTTGGGTCGTGACATCATCATACCATCATGGTGTCAAAGTATAAAAGTAATAAATCCTCTAGCATTGATCCACATGTGTTCTAATTTCTTATAACGTTGTCATCAAATCAACAGGTGTTGTAATGGTTGATCCTACTCATTTGAATCATTCATCATTGATCACAATAAGAATATATTAATGGAATAAAGATTATTTTTCACACATTAAACCTTCATATAGAATGAGGATTAGTACTTTATATCTTATGTGAACTATTTTTATGTTTCTATCTAAGGGATTATCTTAATTTTCTATGGGTTTTTTGTTCAGAATATGTGGCTAAACACGAAAGAGATATAATTGAGTACTAATAGAGCTACATTAGGGTTGGTAATTGCACATAATTATTTTTACAATTCATTAATTCTTATAAAACCCCTTTTCTAATAGTAATATAAATATTTTTATTATTTTCATAACATGCGCAGTATGTGTGGATAAAAAAATATAATTTGATAAATAAATAAAATAACATCTATTTAAATAATATATAATATATCTTATATAAAATTACAATTAAACTTGATACGTCTATCCTCTTTATCGTTTACCGATACATGAATAATGAATATTTAATTACTACATTGTTCACTTATAAGTTTAATAAATATTATATTCAATAAATTATTGTGAATCAATATTAATTAATATTTAACACACATGTTTATTCTTCTGAATAACTCTTCATTAATTATCGGTGATCAACCAACCCCTAATTGATATTAAAACTCAATGAAGGAATAATATTTAATCTAAATTATTAAATTCCAAATAATATTTAATTGAGAATTCAAAAACACTTAGTGTGTGACCCTCTGCGCTCCCTTATCAGCATCATTATATGGAACTACCTAATGTTCAAACTTATAGTATAACAACACAAAAAGTTACACATAGAGAAAGTAGTAAATGTAATTATTCAATACAACTATACATTAATTTTCACAATATAATATAATCTCTTTATGTTTATATCTCTAATTGAGGATGTTGTATGCTGGAGTAATAAGCCTATGTGCCTATTATCTATTTATTTGACTTTCTGAAAATGGGAATTCCCAATAAACACCATAGGCATGGATTTAATTATCCAATTCTATTCCCATAAAATATTTTGATACAGCAACTTTTATTAAAATAAATATAAAGGAATTTCCTTTCATTAATTATTCATTAAAACAATATCACTCATGACAGACCCAATGTATTCGATTTCACCATGGTCATATGTAATTATGGTTTTATTCAATGCATCAACGTACCTGACTCATGATATGCATTAATAAAATTATAAAATTAAATGTACTAATACACACATATTTATATAAGAACATCTAATGATACATATAAATGTTGATTTTTTACTAGTGGAGTGTGTTCTCAAAATCTATTTCTCCAAAGATTACTAAGGGAGTGCACTATGATAATGTCTCTAAAAGTTTTATGGATCTCTACCCCTAATAACATGTATCACCTGAATCTTCTCAATTAGAATTATGTAAATAAATAAAATATTTTCATGAATATTATTATTTCACTTCTAGGTTCTTATCATAGTGAGGAACTGATATGACCTTTAAGTGTGATTAGTAAATCTTAAAACATTATTACATATTATTCCACATATAAGAACAAGAATTATATGATAATAATGTTATTCACATTCAAAAAAAATTGAAACAATTAATTATTATATACATATAAGTTGGGTTATAGGGAACAAAATACAATAGAATCTCACTTTCACTAGATCCAATCGCTAACTACCTTATGTCTTCTATATATTAAAAAATATTCATGCTTTTTCTAAGATATGGATTTAGTCAAGTATCCCAATATGTTTCATTAATGGAAACTCTACACATTTTAACTAAACCCCAATAAGTATAATACTTCATGAGTTGATATTATTGAAGTATATGTTTTTTACATTAGCATGACATTAAATCCTTTGTGATATGTACTGCTTTATTAATATAAAAATATAATGTGATAGGGTGTTTACAACTAGGAACAACATTAATCTCTTGGAAAAAAAATTTGTATCCAAAAAAAATTATTTATATACATCAAAATATGATATATAATCATACTCCACTATAGAATCAGTGACAATTGACTTCCTTGAAATCATTGAACTCATAGATCCTCTACGAAGATAGAAGATATATTATGTCAATACCTTAAAATTTTTCTAGTCTATTAGAATCTATCATAAGTATATACCCTGATTACTAACTCTGAATATTTTCTATATACCAAGAACATATCATTAGTATGCTTAAAAATCATAAGGTTAGAATTAATATAAAACAAGTAATATCTTCCTGGACCAACTTTATATATACCTACCATTCTCAAAATGTAGAAAACATCACGACTAATATATAACATGGTGTAAATATTTGATTATATCATAGATGACTATCGGAAAAACATCACTCTACCTCTTTTCTATTTTCATCGTCGAAAAATTATATTAGTCAAATGTATAACATGTGACACTAGAACCAACCCCCACATTGATTGTTCCACACTAAATCTCATTAGTATCTAGACAACATATGTACCTTGAATTTTTTTCTAGTATCCTCTTGGATCTATCATTAATGATATTAATACATAAAATGTGGGATACTTCATCTATGTTTTTCATATAGGATCACTTGTTCTTCTGGTACTTAATTGATCATAAGACTGGTATGTTGTTTTCAATAATTAAAATGTAATAAACATATACTACTATGATTAGAACATCATTACTACAAAAACTCTTGTAAACACACGGATCATGTTCACCCATAATAAAACATAATTAATTTTTTATTCATAGAAAAAAAATGTTCCATGATCTAGATGATTTCATTAATCCATAAAGGGATGTCTACAAGTTGCATACCTTTTTATAAATTCTTAGTGTCACAAAAACTTCTGGTTGTGAAATATACACATCCTGTAGATAATTATCATTAAGGAAATGTAGTTTTACATTCATATACAAAATGTAATTATCATTGAAGGATACAATGTCAATTTTAATTCTAATGGATTTAGGCATGGCTACTAGATAAAAGGTTTCATCATACTCAATTTATTTAAGTTTTTTAAACCCTTTTGCCACTATCTTTGATTTATAGATATTAAATTTACCTTATATGTAAATGTCTATCTTGAATACCCATTTACACTCAATAGGATTTACATAAACTGGTGGATTGGATAGAATCTAGACTTGGTTATGATACATGAAATCCATTTTATAATTCATGGGTTCCTTCCATTTTACATCTTCTGAACACTGCTCTACATCCTCATTGTAAATTGGATCATAATTGTTAATAAATACTTATTCACCCTCATAGATAAATAGAAATAGATATATTTTTGGTTCCCTAATCTATTTGGTGGTCCAATGTAGTACTATTGTTTTAGTAATAACATATTTCTTGGGGAAATGTGGAATGTGTTACTGTGGAAACTGTTGTTTATCTTGATAACCATATTCATTAATGAAAATTGTATACCCACAATTCTTATTGAGGATGTGTTACCTTTCAATATTATTCCTAAAATCCTTATGAGGTGTTTTAGGGGTAGTATACTTTAATTAACATGAGATAACATATAAAGATACACCTTGTGCTCGAGGTGCTAGTTTATTTCCTGAGATATCCTTAACAAATACCCCAAATCCCTATGAATGAGTATGTGAAAAAATGGTTCCATTTCTACTCCATAACTCAAAGGGAATTTTTTACTACTTTTTTTGGTACTTGGTTTAGTATGAATGTTTTAGTGTGTAATGAAAATAACAAAAAGGACAATGTAATATTTGTGGGACTTATCATCAAGCTCACCATGTCAAGAACGGTATGGTTCCTCCTTTCACATACACCAACTATAGTGTATAAGTTTGAGATAGTTGAGATAGAATCTCATAATCTAACAAAAATTAAACAAACTCTTCATTATTATATTCACCGCCTAGATTAGATTGAATATTCTCTGTCAACTTTCTAAGTTTATTCCAAACATCAATCTTTAATTCATTGAATTTTTCAATGGACTCTAACTTAAACCTCATGAATTAAATATAACCATATCTACTCAAGTCATTGGAAAAAATTAGGAATTATGAACAAAAAATATAGATTCTACTATAAAATGTCCACACACATAATGGTATTCCAATTCTATAAGCTTTGTGGTTCTTTCATCCTATACACCAAATAATGATTATATTTTTTTGTTTATAAATATTCATTTCATATTTTCTATTTTTTAACATAAAAATATTCTAAATAAAAAATATTAATAGGTACTTTTTAGATTCATCTCATTTATGTGAACAAGTTGATGATGGGATAATTGGAAGTAAAATTTGTCGTGAAAACATAGTTCATTATAAATTTCCAATACTTGGTTTTTATAATTTTATACATAAGAAAGATTATTCACCTGTGTAATACCATAAAAATTTTATTATTGTAAAGTGGAATTAATTATTTTGATATTTGAAAATAAATCCATCCATGTTGAAGTAAGAATAATATATGCTATTATTAATAACACTAGGCATAAAATAATAGTTCTTTAAAACCAATATCATGTCAGTTTCCAATGGAAGGTTGTACTCTATTATATCAAAATTCATATGTTATGCTCCATTGGATGGTCACAAATCTACCTCTCCTATGGAAATATTCTAGAAACTAATTGGTTCTAACATTTGTATAATGATTTTAGTACCATAAGCTTTATCTAAAACCCAATGTGTATGTAACAATCTATAATTTTATCAATCTAAATTACCTTCTTATACTTATTACTTGTTGTATAATCATATAAATCACATATAGTAACCAACAAAACATTATTATCATAAATTAATAATGATACATTATAAATAAAATAAATCAATAAAAATTCCAAATAGAATAAAGAAAAATAAATAGAGAATAAGAGAATAAGAATATGACAATTTGGATCTGCTTGATACACTATAATGATTTCATTCACAAACAAAGAAGTAGAAATAAAACATAATATTACTAATAAAATATTAATTTTCAAGATGAAATTATAAACTTGAGAGAAAATAAAATTGGATAAATAATTAATGGAATAAGAGGTACTTAATGGAAGTAGGGAACCCATATAACTGTTATAAATCTAACCATTTATACTATAATCTGATCGTTGAAATATTAACCAGACTGTCGAAATAGTAATCTAACCATTAGGAATAGTATCCTTAACATTGTAAATGTAAAATAATATTTTTTATCATAATAAATGAAAATATGATAAATTTATATCATGTTATAAGTAAATAATTGTTTTATAAATGATAAATTAAGTTTTCATATTTTTGTAAAGTGTTAATGTTTTATTTAAAATTTTATAATGAATATATTGATTTAAAATTATATTTATTTTTATAAAATGCATTAATAAATTAATATTAAGTTGTATTATAATTTAAATATAATTTTATGAGACTATAAGTAATTTTTCAATGGGTCATAAAATCGATTACAATATTAAAAATAGTATTTTTCTAAAAAAGAATGAATTTATTTTAAAATTAAATTTCACATATTTAGAAAATATAATGGAGTAATTTTTTGAAATCTAGACGTTTGTAATTTTTTATGGTAAATTTTTGGGATGTTTCTTAAATAGTTGAAATTTTAGTGAATAGTGAAATATTGTAATTTACGGTATTGGATATTATAAGTCGAATACATGAATTTTTGAGTCATGAATGATGTAAGAACCCATTTGTTCAAAATCACATACAATATTAACACTATATAGTAACAAAAAATCAACAATATTTATATTCTTGAGGCAAAATAATAGACTAAAGAATACAAAAATAATAAACATCCCTCTCATCCCCTTATATATTACACCTCTATCCACCCATTCTCCTTACACATTCCATGCATTTTATCTTTAAAATAT
This sequence comes from Viscum album, assembly GCA_963277665.1. NCBI lineage: Eukaryota > Viridiplantae > Streptophyta > Magnoliopsida > Santalales > Viscaceae > Viscum > Viscum album. The sequence continues at coordinate 999,477,427 of OY728141.1, read as the reverse complement.
TCTATCTAATTACCTACCAAATCCTCTTCCCCACATCCGATTATTTCTAGTCTCACAAAAATAAAAATTCCAGGTTTCTTAAGTAGGTTCTCAAGGATACAACATTTAAGAGGTAAAATCTTCTATCTTCTACTTACAAATTTTTTATTTCAACTACCTTATCCTCACCCCCTATCTGAATTATTATGATTTCTCCAGTATCATATATATATATATTGAAATTTTTTTTTTTAATGTAATATCCATGATCAAATATCTTCTAATATCCATTTATTCTAAAAATTAAAACATCATCGGTGATATGTTGGTTCACCATCTTCATTGATGATGACTTTTCATTACCCATTACCACTTTCAAAAAAAAATTAAATTAACATATCATTGTTTAGAGTAGCATAAATTTATATTTTATATATTTTAACACATTATGGAAATAATATATGTCCATAATATTACAAAAAATAAAACAAGTTCATGATGGTTGGTAAAATAACCCAAATAAGCTAAACATTGATCATTAACATTTTATCAAATTAATCATCCTCATACGAGAAAGAAAAATGATATATGGTACCATTCAAATATATATATGTGAATTGATAATTTCAATTATGTAGTACTATTCTTATTTTTCAATAACATTTACAATTATATACAAGTGAGCTAAGAATGAAACACTAGAAATAACTCTCCTAGAACCACAAAATTGAACCTTATAACTCATTGAAATGGGAATAGATAAACTTAATAAAATTATAATAAATAAGATAAATGTGTGATATGTTCGGAATTAAGTAATTAATGATTCTAATTTTATTATACAGGAAATTAATTTCATGTTCATAACATATTTAGATATAATGTAAGGGATGTCGCTGAACCTCCATATTTTATTTGGGTAGCATTTTATCTCTCTTTACCTCAAGTTCAATATTCATTATTTTTGTATACATCTTATATATTATGTATATATGATATATATATATATATATATATATATATATATATATATCTCAAATCATCTTTCCCTTATGGGTAAATACATATCTTTAAAGGTTCCCTTCTCATTTCCTCTCGATAAGCAAACCTGATTAAAATGAACTTCTCTGTTTCTTACCACTACTCAAGTACCCTATAAGAAATGTTTTAACAACCCATATATTATAAAATTACACAATTTATCATGAAAAAATATTTTCATTCATTTCATGTTTTATTAAATAATAATTTCAATACCCATTTAATGACTCTTTATTCTTTCCCAACAACCACACTTAAGTGGCACATTTCAATTGTTACCTGGACACTGATTTTCATGATTAATTTAATTTAGACACATATGTTCATGATATAATTTTTTTACCTAATGAATGTATAATAATTATTTAGCCTCTTATTTCATGGATACCGTTATGATACTTCTTTTGGCTATACATTATGACATATTTATGAAAACCATTTCTTTCCATTAGTAATCCTTACATTTATTCCTTATGTTTGATTTCATTATGGGGCACACATATGCATGTACATGTTATGATGGGTGTTCCTAGAGAGAACTCAAATGGATTGGGTAATATTTTATTCTCGGGAGACATTATTTATATTATTTGGGAGTCAACCTAATCCATTATGGGACTCTGTCCACCATGGGATATGGTCTTGGAAGTCAACCTTGAATCATGTTTATGTCATGTTGTATGCTACCACATTTCCTTATTTCCATGATCATGTGATTATATGTTCTATATATTATATATTATTATTTTTATTCATGATCCATTCATTTTATGTTATTATGGTATGACTTCTATATCATGCTTTATTATCTATTTCTCTATTTATTACCTTACTCATATTTTTAGATCATCCCTTTTGTGTATGTATTCCCTAGGTTATCCTATGCAGTTTTAGGAGCTCAAAGGTGGTTATTGGATCATTATTTAGATTAATAAAAAAGAATTTTATAATAGTTTCATGTTTTATAATTATGTACATATTATTCCAATGAAAATAGAATATTTTATCCTTGGTTTTTATTTAATGGAAATTTTTCATAAAATCATGTAATTATGTGTAAAAGGATCAAGTCTATATAGTTGGTCTCAGAGCATGGTTTAGTTTTTCTAGTGATTAAGAATAGAAAAATTAGTAACAATCCTATGTATAATTCTATTACCTTATATAGCCTAGATTAAAACATAGGAAATTATAAGTTATGATATACATTTCATTTATAATTTTGTCATTCTATTTTAATAGTTTCCTTTTCTACATGCTCATTTTCTAAGTATTACATCCCCCCAACTTTATTTTTAGTTTATTTAGTTAATTTATGAAAATATGAGAACCATTATAATAACCCATGTGATGGGAAATGTGGAGATTTATATAATGAGATTCCATACCTAATGATAATGTGGGCTAATAACTCCATGACAATACTATCTTCACTATATCAAGTTATGAATAATAACTTGAATTGTGTGGAATGTATGCTTTATCCTAAAAAATAATAAGTTGTAGATGAATCCAATATGTGACCAAGGACTCCTACCTTTAGTGTATATTCGGATCCCCTCATTATAGAATAATGGATTTAATCCATTGAAAAGATATTATATATCCCTAGTGCTTAGAATATGTGAAAGTCAAATTGGAGGTCTATCGTTTTGAAGGGGAAGTATATTAGTGGTAAAAAATGATCAAAAACATAAACTATAAAGAAAAATTGATTCCATATAATTGGAAGGATTTAATAAAATATTTTTCAATAAATATTTTCCCCAAACACTCCATATTAAGATAGAGAGGGAGTTACTGGGATTGATTAAAAAAGAAGATGACTCTTTCTAGTATTATGGATAAAACTCTATAAGTAATGTATGATATACCTATGGCCTTTTCATGAAACCTGAAAGCAATTTGGATAACTTCTTTAATGGATTAAAGTTGAGTATATGAAATTCCATGTAAATTTTGGACTTTGTTAGCTATGAGGAGATTGTTTGTTGTGCCCTTAAGTTTGATATGGTTATTCAAGACTCTCAATGGTCTCATGGGCTCAGAGAAAAAATGTAAAAATTATTGATTAATATGGGAAGATCAACAAATAAATCCCATAGAGGAAATAAAACCCAAAATCCAATGTTTCAAAAGTGTGCGAAGAAGCATCATAGGAACCAATTGAAGGGTACCAGGAGATCCTTAAAATGAGGAAATGACTAGCATCAGGATAATCATTACCAAATAGATATAAAAATCTAACTAATACGAAAGAGAAAAAAAATGTTTTGATAAGTACTCTCCCTATAGTAAATAGGTTAAACTATAAAAAACACAGACATTTTGTGATCCAATATCCTAAGACAATGTTAGTTAAATAAAATAAATGATAAAGTCCTCAAAGGTAGAAAATATGGGAATATGATATCACTATTTATAAGGTGGTTCCTAGTAATGATGTTGTGACAGTTATGTTGTTTATTCATTCATGAATAGATAATGTACTTTTTGTTTCTAGATCTATACATTATATCATATTTTGACACATTAGTAGAACCATTGAAACACCACCTATGAATATGGAGGTTGAGTTATCTATGAGCATAGTAAATGGGGAAATTATTGCATCTATGTTATATAACTCCTCCCTATTTAATGTTTTTTGATTGAAACTCATATAAAAATAACCCTCCTTCCATTAATAGAGTTTGATTAAATATTGGTCATGGATTATCATTCATTATATTAAGCCATATCAATTTTTGGGAAAGGGAGATCACTCTTCACATACCAAGGCATCCTATGATTATGTAAAACTATAAGGATGAGGATGAATACACATTTGATTCTTCCTCTCAATCATTGATACTATTTTATTTTGATAAAACATATCTAGATCAAGTGATTGATAAAAAGTCGTGGATGATTCTTGAAGACATGGCCATTGTGATGGACTACACAGATGTGTTCTTTAAAGAATTTCTAGGTCTTTCACCTATCCAAGATGTTTATTTCACTATAAAACATATTCCTATATCTTTTCCCATATCAAAGACTCCATATAGGATGGCCACCAATTATTTGTAAAATTGAAGAACCATTTACAAGAGAATATAGAAAAGGATTTTATATGCATGAGTGTTTCACCATGGGGTACACCAATCCTCTTAATCAAAAATAAGGATGGATCAATTCAACTATGTACTGATTATCATGATCTGAACAAAATCCAGATAAAGAACAAGTATCAACCTCCATGGATATATGAAATGTTTGATTTACTATATGGGTCCAAGTATTTCTCTATTGTGGACCTTTAATCTAAATATTACCTGTTATCAGTGAATAAAAAATTTATTCTTGTAAATTCCATTCAAATGAGGTGTGAATTCTATGGATTCATTGTGATTCCCTTAAGATTCACTAATACTCCTGAAATATTCATAGAAATAAGGAATAATATCATTAGGGATTAAATTAAAATAATTATGTTAGTATTTCTTAATGATATTCTAATATACTCCATGATAAAGGAGGAGAATGCAGAGAATTTGAATACTATGTTGATGAAGTTGTGAAGGGATAAACTATATGAAAACTATAGTAATTCTGATTTATAGATGTAGGAATTACCATTCTTTGGGTATGTAATCAATTGAAAAGAATTATATATATAGACCCTTCTAAGAAAATGGAAATTGAGGAGTGTCCTAGAAAAATATTTGTAATAGAGATCTGAAGTCTCCTTAGTCTAGTTGGGTATTACCAATGATTTGTAAGGAAATTATTATGATTTTTAAACCCAATATACATGATGACTTGTTAGGGTGTAAATGTTTTCTAGACTAGTGAATGTGAATATTTCTTCAAAGAGTTGAAGAATTGGCTTATCACTACCTCAGTACATACACTACCGAGAAGTGGGGAACACTTCATTGTATATAGAGATGAATAAAATAATCTCTTAGAAAGTTTACTCATAAAAAATGATAATGTGATTTCCTATGAATAAAGGAATTAAAAAGTTCATGAGAGAAATTATCCTACTCATGATCTATTATTGGTGACTGTGATCTTTCAAGTGAAAATATTGTAGCCCTGTCTGTATGGGGGGAAGTGCGAGATATATACTGATCACAAGAACCTAAAATATATATTCACAAAGAAAGAGATTAACATGAACCAGTGAATATGGTTAGATATCATCAAGGATTATGTCTTCCCAATCCACTACCATCATGGTAAATAAAATAATGTGGCAGATGTTCTAAGTATAGAGGATCTAATAAATTTATCAATTATAAGAATTTAGAAGCATGTGATCATTGTAGACTTTCTATGTATAGACATGTGAATCCTAAAGTATGAAAAATCATTATTCCTTTCTAAAATTATTTCTCAACCATCCCTTTTTTCAGAAGATAATGGATGCTCAAATAGTTGTTGTGGAAAACCAGAATAAAGTGTAAGCTATTATAAATGATAAATCCTATAATTTTAATATTTAACGGGTAGGAGTCGTAAGATTCGGGTCAAGACTATGTGTAACATAAAATCCTGATACAAAGAAATATCTTTTGAATGATTCACACAACTCATCCTTCTCCATCCACATAGGGATCAAAAAAATTCAAGATCTTTGAGAGCACTATTTATGGGACAATATAAAGAAATAGATCTATGGTTATACATGAAAGTGCCTGGTATGTTAGAAATTGAAGGATGATTGGAAAAACTATAAGGTTGTTATACAACCATTACCCATAATTCCATGTAAATGGGAAAAATTACTGTGGAATTTGTTACTGGACCTCCAATAACATCTAGAGGAAATAATAATATATGGATTTTTGGGGATCACCATACAAATAATGATTGATTTATTACAATTAAGGATGACTTCTCAGTTGATGAAATTGAAAACATATAAATCAAATAAGTGGTGATACTGTATGGTTTACCATTATTTAATTTATATGATCACGATCCAAGATTCACCTCCATGTTCTAGAAGAGTCTCTAATATTCTCAAAACACTGAGTTGAACTATCACCTCCAGATTGATGGACAGTATGAATGAACTATTCAAGAATTGAATTTTTTTTAGAGAATTATCATTGTACATCAAAGGAGGAAGGGACCAACATCATCCTTTGGATGATTTACCTTAAAATAATATTTTCTATTCAAGAATCAAAATGGATCTATATGAATCTATTGTAGAATGATATGTAAAACACATGAATTCTATGATGAAGTCAGTGAATGTCAGATTTTGGGACTTTAAATGGTTAAAGAAATAGTATAAATGGTGAGTACCATTCAATATCACATTAGGTCATCACTAAGTAAATAAAATGGCTATTAAATCAATCCTTAGTAGGACATAGATATTGAGGTTAGAGATATAGCATTGCCCTGCATATCTCTATGAAAGAGAGACACAAGATTTGGAAAGAAGAGAAAGCTAAGTCCCAGGCACATCAGCCTCTTTGAAATTATTGATAATGTCATAGAAGTGACATATTGACTAGCACTTTCTCAAACTATGTATCAACTACAAGATGCATTCCATGTATCCCTTTTAAGGAAGTACATACCAGATCTATAAGACCCAAATATTTTGTGAATTTTTTTTAGAATTAATGTAATATTTTGATATTTTTCATTTCACGCAATAATAAAAATTGTTTTTAAATATTAAATAAACAAGTAAAACATTCCATTAACATGGAACCAAATTGGCTCATGCTACACGTAACACTGACTTTCATTACATTACACACAACACTGAGCTTCTACGAAGCATCATTTTATTGTTTTGATTATTTCAATGAGATATTTATAACCTATTCATTAAAAATAGTAATATGAATATTAAGAACTAGTTTTAAAATAATATATATAATCTTTTAATATAAATAAAACCTATTTCTAACAAAATATATAATTTTTGGTAAAGTCCTTGTATGATTAAAAACACTGCTTTCTCAAATGAACTGCTTTTAATGTCCTTCTATGAAAAATAATAAAATTTAATTTTGACAGATTTAGAAATTTATTTTGATAAAATAAAATTAATTTTTAAATTTATAATTTATAAATTATCATTGGGTTAAATTATGATATTTATTTTGAGAAACATCATTTTCATTTGAATAGCGAAAAATATTGAATTTTAATTCAAAAATGTTTTTTCATATAACTTGTTTATAAGGATGAATTATATATTAAATTTGTTTAAAAGATTAATTAGATCGTATTTTTGTCCATATACCCAATTTAGGTCATTGTAAACAGTATCATGTTGAAATTGAGTTTAAAAACAAAGCAAACTTTAGAACCTTTTTACTATAAAAATATGCAATGTCGACCTGACTAAGGGATTAAATATAAATTCTTTTCTGCCAATTATATTATTATAATTAGGAAAACTGGATTAAATATTTTTAATAATAATAATTTATAATTTTTAATAAGGTAAAATTTGGTTTTTACCAAAAATATTAGTGAATGTAACATAAATTAATTATAACAATTAAGGTAAAATTGAGCTTTATAATGGACTAAACATTAATCTTAAGGGAACAAACGACCTAGATAATTTTCTATGAGAAATTTTATAGAGAAATTTTGACCCTATTTTACCATTTATCTTATTTGGTCCATTATTTGACCCACTTTAAATGGTATAAACGTTGGTCTAATTACTTTTCTCACAATTTACAAGAGTGTCACTCCTCCTCCACTATTAAAAATCCTTTTCTCCTCCCACTTTCTCACACCTCTCAAGACACTTTTTCAAAAATAATGTCTTCCAAAATAACTCTTAAACACCCATAACCTCATCATATAAGCCTAACCTTGGTCAAAAATCTATCCATTGAAGCCCTTTGGTGAAAACCAAAAGTAGTTACATGAATAAGAAGTAACATTCTTCCTTAAGTTCTTTTATTTTATTTCAATTATACACCTCATCAATACTTATTATTACATTATTATATAAAAAACAAGTATCATAAATATTCTATTATTTTTTATCCTAATATTTCTAGATACACTAACACGCACTTTTATATAGTGGGTAACAAACATACTCCTTACATGAAAGGAAAACTATCGCCTCCTGAAATTATGATTATTCATTTATCCTTTACCTCCTCTCATGGTGGAAATAATCATGGAAACTATATTTATAAATGATACATATTATATTTATAATGAATTTATGATTTTTGTATTTTTTATTTAGAACATACCTTTATGCTTTCCATCTTGTGTAAATATGATAATTTTGTTTGAGGAAGTGTGGACTACTGCCCCTCAAAGCGATGTGATTTATTCACACTGCAAAAAATATATTAAAGATTGTTTTAGTGAACATATATGATATATATGAAAATTTAATGATATTGTAATGATGATATAAATTCATATATATATATATATGTGTGTGTGTGTATTTTTTATTCTCCTTCTTTCTTTAAATGCAATTATTAAATGGAAACATTGTTCATGCTTAAATTTGTCCTACCATCTTCATGAATAGTGTATTCCATTTCATAATTCTATATTATATAGATTATGATAATAAAAATATACTGATTATACATGATATTTATATCATGTTTTACATTCTAGTAATCATGATATAATTATAAAGACCTAAGATATAACAAATTAAGACACATGTGAAGAAAAAAGTGGATATTACCTAAAGTGAACCCTTAACATAGAATTATTAAAAAGAGGGAAACATAAAGTCATAATCAAACCCTTAACATAAAATTGTCACTGACATTTACATGTTATATCATGAATATACTTACTTTAATTATATTTTAAGCTTTATTTAATTTCACTTTCATACATAAGTAGTATGGTTCAAAGTTACTAAGTGATAAGAATTTATTGAAACAATCTCATCCATTTTTAAGATTATTTTGATTATGTTTCCTTTTTTGAAATATTATAATAAACCTCTCAAGATAATTATTTACATTTAATCTCATCTAGTTATTCATGATATATTCTTGTATTGGTAAAATTTTTATGCTCTTTGGAACATAATATTGAGAAGAATTTTTTTTTATAAAACCCAACTTTACCACATCTTTGGTCCAAAATATGTGTTCCTTAAAAACAATGTTTTCTAAATATGATTTACATGAATATTATACTATTATCCTATAATCTTTAAAATAAATTTTTTCCTCTTATTTTCATTTACCAATGGTTTCAAATGGTTCTTCTTGTCCCTTTTCCAACAAGTCATTTTTTTTAACCTTTTACCGTGAAAAAGCAATGTTCCTCTTACCTCATACAGCATGTACAGATTTTCCCACCCTCATTTCATTGAAGCTTCCTTTGCATGTTTAAGAAGTTAATTTTTAAGAAAACGTTTAAAAATAATAATTTTCATGGAAATGGTTTTCAAAACATTTTCATGATATCTTTATAATTGTTCAAATTATTTTTCAAGGAAATTGTTTTTCAAAAGGATTTTATGATTATTTTATATGTTTTTATGGAAATTGGTTTTCAATATGTTTTTAATATTTTCTGGAAGTTTTCGTTTAATATATAATTCAAATTTTTATCCAGATTTTATTAAAAAAATCAAAATGTTTTCAAGATTATTTTATAATTTTTCAAGGAAAATTATATAAATAATTTTCTCAAGATTCATTCATAAGTTTTTAATGAAAATTGTTTTAAAACAATTTTCAAAATTCTTTTATATGTTTACAATAAAGTAGTTCTCAAAATTATTTAAATACTTTTTTATAAGTTTTAAAATTATTTTCAAAGAAATGGGATTTAAAACTTTTCCTTGTTCCTTTTAAATATTTTCTAGTAAAATGGTTTTCAAAACATTTTCAAGATCTCTTTACATGATTCCAATGAAAAATGATTCCAAAATATATTTAGATTTTTTATTATATGCTTTCTATTTTATTTTTATGAAAATGGTTTTCAAAATGTTTTTTTGTATTAATGATTCTTTTTTAATGATGGATGGTTATTTTCCTCAAGAAATGATTCTAATATATCTTTCCAAGTTCATTTCCATCTAATATTATAAATAAGGATGTTACCCATGCCCTTAATGGAAATTATCCAAAGGTTCCATTTATATTATTTCTTTAATGGTTTATGTTTTGATGGAATGTTTCTTTCAACACCCATTTTTCTTCCAAAGATAATATTTTTTTTTGAAACTTGCTTCCTTTATAAGGTTATGCTTTGCTAAAATGATTATAAAACCTATCTTTTTCACAACTTAAAACATGATTACATTTTTATAATAACCATTTCATTCCATGGGTTATGATATGATTTTTTATGATTTTGTGGAATAGTTATGAACGATTTCATTATGAGATGGGTGGGACCCATATCTCTCTCCAATGCATTGTTTAAAGATTTATATCTCATGATATAAACATGGTTAGGATATGAAATGAACTTGGTTTAGGATTATTGTGATGGAATGAGGAGTGAACTTAGTTTTATAAAGAAGGGATGGAATGGTGTGTGAACATGGATTAGTAAAGGAATTTTTCCACTAAGAATGCCTCAGCAGCGATGCCTTGACTACTATGGAAATAATTATATATGATTATGTGTCAGCCAAAATTCCATGTATTATTCCGATGTTATGATTTCATGTATTATTTTTTCATTTCCTAACTATTCATATCTTTTGAGCTTCTTAGATTTATTACTTGATTCATTTTTTTGATCATATGATATGTAGGGTATGATCTTCCATTATTTTGATCACATTATCATACCCTTATTCTCATGATTATGATTATATGTCTCCCTTGTTTACCCTTATTGAGAATCATATCTCACCCATTGTTTTATGATTTCATTAGGTTTGGATGATTTTTATTATGTATGATGTGTCTAAAAATTGTGCAAGTCATGAAGAACATAATGGGAGATAATTTATCTCGCTTATGTACTAGTTTTTATGTTTCCATGTTTCTAAGGGTACTAGACTAATATAGTCTATGAGCATCTATTTGTTTAATTTTTTGAGTATTCTGCAAAATGGATGTAATGTTAATGTATAAAAATTAAGGGTCTCTATAAAATTTCTTACATTTACTAAATTTATAGGTGGAATAATTTGAAAATTAACTCTCTTATGAGAAGTAGTCGATGAAGATCATGGATCATAAAGATAAATTTCTATGACATAATACTAGTCACCTGGTCAAAGTAATATGATAGAACCATAAATATGAATAGGTGACATGGGAACTAGAGTAAGTTTAGATGGAGATTTACCCTCATCTATTTTTAACATAGTATGTAAAATGAAATCTCAAGGGAGAAATTTCATAAGGGGGAAGAATGTAATGAACTTGAATTTAATCAATGGAAATTCCCATTATATAATTATGACATGTAGTATAATAATACACATAACATAGGGAATCCAAAAAAACATTACTACCATATATGAATAACAATACATTAGGCTAAAAATAATCTAATAATAATTCAAAATATTACATCAAGATAATAAATAGAAAATAAGAGAATAAAAATAGGATAATTTGGATCTTCTTAATCCACCAGAATGACTGCACTCATGAACAAATATTTTGAAATAAAAAATAATTTTAATAATATAATATTCATTTTTAATATTAAGGTATATATTTACTTGAGATAAAATTAAAGCGGATAAATAATTAATGTAATAAGAGGTATTTATAGGAAGTATAGAATCCATATAACCCTTATGAATCTGACTGTTGGAATAGTCATCTGGCCATTGGAATAGTAACATGGATGTTAGAATAGTAATTTGATCATTAGTAATAGTAATATCACCTAAGGAAATGTAAAATTATATTTGGGTGCCATATAAAATGAAAATATGATATATTAAAATTATGGTACAAGTAAATAAAATTTTTAAAAATCATAAATTATGTTTTAGTAGTTTTGTAAAATGTAAAAGTTTTATTTCCAATTTTATAATTAATATAATGATTTAATATAAAATTTATTTCTATAAAATGGATTCTTAAATTAATATTGGGTTTTATTATAATTATAGGATAATTTTATGAGTCTATAAGTAATTTTTCAAAGGTTTATAAAATCAATTACAATATTAAATTCAGTATTTTTTGAAGAAATGCTGATTTAATTTAAAAATTAAATTTATAATATTAATATAATTTTTTTATAAAATTTATCCCATTTTATAAAATCTAAAAATAATAAAATGGTTAGCATAATTTTTTGGTATTTTTCTAAAATAGTTGACATTTTGGTGAATAGTGAAATATGGTAATTTATGGTATTTCACATTATAAGTCAAGTACACGTATATTTGAGTCATTCATGATGTAAGAACACAATATTTAGAACATAAATTCACTATTTAATTAATATTTTCCAATTAATTAACTATATTTATAGTCTTGATCAAAAATAATATTCTAATATATATATGATAATCATAAACACCCCTCTCCTCCCCTTACAAATACCACCTCTTACCACCCCTTCTCCTCACGCCTTATAATCCTTTTATCATGATAAAATTAAGTTAAATTAACTTACCAAACCTATTACCAATGTCCTAGTGTTTAGGTTCTCACCAAAAGACCAGTTCCAAGTGCCTTAATGAGGTCTTCAATTATATGGAATTCAAGAGGTAAAATCATTCATCTTCATCTGTTAATTTTTTTCTCTCATCTACCTTATTCTAACCCCACTATACAAAGTGGAATTATAACACAAGTATCATATAAATACTAGAATAATAATTTTTTAATGGATTATTCATCAAAAAATCTTTTCTCTTCTCCTTTTATTCTAAAAATTAAAACATTATTCGTGATATGTTGGTTCACTGCCTTCATGGACGATGAGATTTCATTTCCAATTACCACTTTCATGGAAGGTTGAAATTCATAAATAATTTTTTTGAGTGGCCTAAATATATTAATTATATATTTTCTCAAATTATGAAATTGAAATATGTCTATAATATTATATAAAATGAAAATACTTCATGATGGTCGGTAAAACCACCAAAATAAACTATCGAGTTATCATTAACATTTTATGAAATGAATCATCCTCGTACCAAAAATAAAAATTATATATGGGACCACTTAAAATTATATAAGTTAATTTACACTATATAATTTCACTTACTCATTACTATTATCATCTATAAATAACTTCCATAATTTAGTACAAGTGAATGGACTATGAAACAAACGCTCTCAGTACAATGAAATTAAACTTTTTAACCCAGAGAAATGGACTTAAATAAACTTAATTAAATAATATTAAATGAAATATATTTAGACGTGGTTATTAATTAAGTAATAAATTAATATAATTTGATTATATAGTACACTAAGTAAAATTTCATGACCCATTTGGGCATAAGCTAAGGGATCTCCCTAAACCTCTTTATTTCATTTGGGTAACATTTTATCTCTCTTTACCCCATGCTATATATTCATTATTCTTATATAGTTATTCTATATTCTATATATATTGTTGAAACACACACAAATATTTATATATATTTTAATTAATCTTTATTTTATGGGGAAATACATATCTTAAAAGGTTCTTCTCTCATTTCCTCTCAACAAACAAACCTGATTAAAGGGAACTTCTCTATTTCTTACCCATTATCAAGTACACTAATTTAATCATTTTAAGACACAAATATTTTATAAAATCAGTCATTTTTTCATGACAATATATTTTAGTTTATTTATATTTTTAGGGGAATAGTTATTGCTTTACCCTTTTAATGATTCTTTATTCTTTTCCCTAAAATTGCGCTTAAGTGGCACATTTATATTGGGACCTAGACACTAATTTTCATGATTTAAATTTAGTTGGAAATAATTATTCATGATATATTCGTTTTTTATGATATTAATTTCAAATAAATATTTAATCCATTATTTAAATGATACCATTATGATACTCCCTTTGGCTATGCCTTATGACATGATTATGAAACCCGTTTCTTTCTGTGGGTAATCCTTCAGTTTATTAATTATCTTTTATTTAATTTTATAGAACACATATGCAAGTAAAAGTTTTTATGGGTTTTCATAGATATTACTCCAATTCATTAGGTTAATTTTTAGTATTGTGAGACATTATGTATGGGATTATAGAGTAAACATAATCTATTATGGGACTCTGTCCACCATGTGATATAGTCTTTGTAGTTATCCCTGACTCATGTTTATGTCATGTAATATTCTACCAAATTTATTTTTTTCCATGATCATATGATTTCATGTTTTATATGTTATGTATCTGTATATTTATTCATGATCCATGCCTTTTATGTTTTCATGTTATGACTTCTGACACATTCTATATCCTTCATTTCCATGTTTGTTCCCTTACTAGGATTTTTTATCTCATAAATATTTCCTACGTATTCCCTATGTTATCCTATGTACTTATAGGAGCTCAAAGAGAGTTAAGAGATGACTAGGGATATTATTAAAAAAGATATTTCATTATATTTTCTTATTTTTAATTATGTTCATAGACTTCCAAATATAATAGACTTTATTATCCTCAATTTGTATTTGATAAATTATCATGCATAAATTCATGTAATAATATATGTAAAAGGATTGATATGTTATAATGTAGACATATAAATATTTCATTAAAAAAAATTCACCTTGATTTTTCGATTACTTCTTTAATAGGGTGTAATTATTCTTCCAATGGCCTAGCTTTCCACATGAAAAACATAAAACATTTTTTTCCATTCCTTTTTTTATATCTTCTTCTTCATATAATTATGGTGCTCAATATCCTTAGCCATGGAATGAGTCTTAGTTCCCTTCACCATGATCATCATTTTCATATTCACTATAAGGAACATGTGTTTTTCATGCCAGATTTACTAGCCAACATAGTGATTCAAATTAAGAAGTTCTAAAAGAGTCTTGTCACTATTTGTCCTGTTATAATTCAAACTGAAAATTGAGAATATTTTAGGTAGTTATTATTTCAATATATATATATATGTAAAACTAATCAAGGATAGTAAAACCCATGATTTCGAAGATCCTTATATATCCAATCATTTTAACAACATGAGGCCCGACTAGTGCCAAATCATTAATATTTCTTGTGAATAGTGAATTAGGTATCTCATGTCTCTTTTTATCTTGATAAAGATCATGAAGTTGAAATATGATGTTATATGAATCCATGTACTCAAAATTCCTTAAATAATCACTATACATTAAGGATAGAACAAAAAATTGGATATCTGTGACATTATACATGTATTTTATATTGAGATATGCTTCTTCCTCACAAGCCTCTTCAGAAAGTGACTCAATAAGTGGGGTTTCCAACATGTATAATTTTTAGTCATGGAATTGTACAATGAGAAAATCATTAAAACATTCCTATAAATTCATGCTACTGATAAGGTTATATTTATCTTGTATAGATCATATTTATATAGATTAATTAAAGTATATTTCCATTTCTACAATAAGTAAGATCATAATTTTAGTACATTATATGGATTAAAAAATTAGATAAATTTATTTTAAATTTATTAATCTCACACTATTTTATCAAAAACTTATTTATATCACTATAAGTTCTAGAATATACCATCTCAAGGATATTATAATATAAAGGATCTATATTCCCATTCATAAAACCTAGACTCTGACATGGATAACTATTCAAAGGGTTTTAGGTAGGTGTAACTTTACAACTACATTAACTCATGGTTACTTGATCTTTTGGATGGGGCACCCAAACTAGAAATTCCATTATAAGCATTTCCTCAACTCAAGTCTTTTATGTACCTCATATCCAATTTTTTTATTCAACCCTTGATGTAGACTAAATCTTGATAACCCAAAGATCATGTTAAAATTCAAAAATAATTAAATAGCATCGTGCCTTTTTCTGGTCAAGCACTTTATAACTATGGATGGATTTTAACATTATATAGTGTAATTTAATACCAATATAATATATTGATTTTATTGATTTTATATTTTACGAATAAATATACAATTTTATATTTTACATCCCTATTAATATTAAGTGTATTTTATTGACATGATTAACTATATCTAAGGTAAAAATTATGCATTGTACAAATTATTTTAATTCCATATTACATGTGTATTAATTCATTAATTTATGTGATTGTGGAAAAGAATCCATAAATAAATTAACCATGTAACTTGAGAAAAATGGTATAATAAATGTGGTATGATCAATGGTTTATTTAATGGATAGTTTATCTAGAGGATGATATACTAAAACTTGACCTAAGGGGAAAACACATAAAACCATAATTTTTTTGTGGAATCATTCCACATATGGTTTGATGAAATTATTTGATTGGTTTCATCTCAATTCTAAACATTAATTGCATCCACTCTCATAGGATTACCACCCTTTACACTTGGTTTACTCACACATATGTGAAGGGAACTAAAGTATTGTTTTAGGGGTATAACATAAAATACACCGCATAAATGCATTCCCTTACATAATGGGAGGAGGGTACAACACACATGACATCAATTTAATTAAATTAAAAATTAAATTAAATAGAATCCAATCGCAATCATATGTGTTATATAATCTCATGATCATCCATGTATGTTAAATGAATATTCATTTTCAATCTAGTTAGTATTTATTTAATTTAATTATTCATTTAAGATAAAATTTCACCAATTAATATTATTAATTTATTAATTCAATTTATCGTGATTTTATCAAAAAAATTAAATTCCAACAATCCATAATTTTAAACAAATTAAATTGATTAATTTAATTTAAAATTAACAATGTACTCAAGTGTAATTATAGGAAACAATATGTACCAGTCCAAACTACTCGGAACGATCCTTGCACTATGTTTTCACCTAAAATCCAGCATACATCTCATGGTACATAATTAAATGTAGTGAATTTTCAATAATTTATGCATGGTAGTTTGTAAATTACATGGAATTTGAAGTTGATAATTCATATGGAGAACAATTCATGTAATGAACATTTACAAATTTTAGTTTAAAATTATACTTAAAAATTATTTTCATATATAATTAATAATCCTTATAAAAGTGTGTACTGTCAATAAAAGAACCCAAAAACACATTTAAATATTTTTTATTATGTAATTAATTTTTCTCCCCATATTAAATTATTCACATGAGGTACAATTAATTACATGATGTGTATTTTGGGTACATGAAGTTTGATCTCTTCTTCCTATGTTTACAATACATGCCTAGGGTTTGGGTGTGTTTATCAATCAAGTATGTGTATCAGGTACATGTTGTGTACAATAACTATAAACCATTTGATTTTGATATTTCATGGTTTATCAGTCCTTGTGTCATCTAGTAAATACACAACACTTATTGAACACCAATTTTTAATCAATGAAAATATGTGGACTACACAGTGTGAAATAGAGTTACACAATGTGTAATCTAGACAACTAATTATTAACCTAGTATAATCAATACAATGTTTTATTAAATACACTCCACTTGAAATAAATGTGTGAATAAAAAATTTTAACATGATTTTTCATGGAGTGTTTAACATGGGTACAAGTCATGTACCATCAGGTTATACACCGCATAATCATGTTTTATACATCAAGAATCATCATCATCTCCTAATGGATTATTTGGATGTTACTCATGTTAATTTAAAATTTTATTGTTTATATGTTCAATAATTAATAATGGCCAAGAATAAATTGATGTTTGGATTTAAAAAATGAATAATATATAATTAAGGCTAACAATAAATTCACATTACAAATCAATGATTAATAAATGATTATAAATTAATTATATACTTTATTTTATACAACTTTAAGGTTCTTAGCATACTGAAATTTCTTATTAGGCATATCTAGTTCATATTTTTGTCATAATCAATGAATAATATAAGATGTATATCATAAAAAATGTATGGACCAATAGAATTAAAAAGAATATTAAATGAAATAAGAATGTTATAACTTAAAAGGCAGGATCATCACATATAATATACAATTCATGTATTGATAGATTTATAAATACCTTAACATGTACTTCTTTATTTATTGATTATTTATTTTAATACACTCATCGTACCATCACTGTGTTGTAGGATCCAATGGAAGAATCTATCTAGTTGTGACCTGTAAGTTTTTAAAACTCTCAGAATATCACTATATAATATTTCTAGAACATCCAATATTGAACACATTAAACATTCATCACTGATATCAGAAAGAATATATTTATATATTAATCATTATTTTTTCTTCTCTTTATATCTTGAGAGAGGAGGATGAATAGCTCTATAGTTTTTTAGTACATTGTTTAGAGGTTTATCTCATTGGTCTTAAGATAATTCTATCTTTTTTTATTGTGTAGAGAAAGTAGTAAACCCTAAAAATAGATATCGCTAGATAATTATAGATCTAGGTAATGGGTGTTAATTAAATATAGGCCCTTATTCTATTCATTATTCCTTTTCAAGCCCCATGGATAATAATAATATAAAAAAATATTATTTTCTTGACATATGAAAGACATGTGGAAAAATAAATATCATTTTTGAAATAAAAAAATATATTAATTTAAATAATATTTAATATAACATTTTTATCTGAACCATTAAACTCAGTTCATCTATCCTCAGTATTTATCGAACCATGAATAATGTTTCATAATTAAAAATTACAAAAAGTATTAATCATTAAATAAAATAAATATTTTATTAATTAAATAAATATTAATTGTTATTTTACTCACATATTTATCCTTCGGCATAACTCTTGATTAAATCTGAATGATCAACTGACCTGAAATAAACATTAAACCACAAACAGGGAATAAAATTTATTCTAATGTGTAAAATAAAAAATAGAATTTAACTAATAATTCAAAAACACTTAGTGTGTGACCCTCTTGGAATATGTCTCGGTATCTTTAGTTGGGACTATCTAAAGTCCAATATTAGTGTCCACCAATACTCCAATTCAAACATAGATAAAGAACTAATTTTCACAATGATAAACAACATAATAAAAACATTCATTGTGTAGTATAATCTCTTCATCTTTATATCTTTAATTAATCATGTTGTATGCTTGTTTCTTAAACTAATGTGTTTAATGTATCCTTGTTCAACATTTTAAGAATTAACCCACCCATAGAACACCATGGTCATTGATTTATTTAGGTTGTTCCATTACCATTAAATGGATAGAGATATCAACTTTTTTTAAAGAGTATATAGGATAAATCCTTTATTTTATTATTCATTAATGCTATATCACTCTTGACACACCCAACATATCCTACAACATGGTGAGAATATGTAATCATGGTTTTCATCAATAAATCAAATAACATTAATCATGATATGAATTAACAGAAATATTAATGTATAAGGGTCAATACAGACATCCCTAAATGTTAACATCCAATGAAACAAATAAATGTGGATTTCCAATTGGTGGGTCACGTTCTCATAATCTCTTCCTCTAAATATTACCAAGGGTGTAAATCATAAGAAAGTGTCTCAAATTCCAATGTGTATCCACCCTTGATAGATAGTATCATTTTTACCCTATAAAATGACATCATCCAGATATATAATATATATTCAATAATAATATCATGTCACTTATAGGTTCTTATAATAGGGGGACCATTATGACCATTTAGAGAGAGGGTTATTCTCTGGTAATTAAATCATATTATTTCCTGAAAAAATAACAATAAATAGGTGATAATAAGTTTATTAATACTCAAAAAATGAATAAAAGTAATCATAAAGTTTATAGAATTTGGTTATATGGCACCAACTCCAATATTTTCACCCTTCCCTCGCGTGGAATGGATTTATTATCTCAAAAATGGGATAGGATTTTACATTAAGATAAGGGGTAGAATAATTATTTCCTTACATTTTCTTTGTATTTATTTTCAATAAAGAGGATAAATATGAAATTTCATTTAAGAGTGAATTGGGTATTGAAACAATTCCATAGGGGAAGGTTGAAGTGTCTAAGTGGATTAATTTAGGTGATGATTTATATTTTTTAATTAGTTTTCAATATAGATGTAGAGGAGATTAAATTTTTGTTAGAGTGTCAGGAGATAGAGGAAGTATCCACCTAGTTAGGAAGATAAGGATTCTACCCATACATTTGGTTAAACAAGTTTGGAGTTTCTATCTTTTAATACATATCTTGACATATTCAACATTTAAACTGTTTTATTTTGATTATAATTGTTGAGTTGGTTTTTAATCCTTAATTAATTTTACTAAAAAGAATATATTTCTTTTCCATGATAGTTTGAGAAGTTATAAAAACTATATAGGTACTGAACTAACTACTAAACAATTCATAATTTAGTGAGAAAAAAAATATTTTAAAGGAGGTCCAATGTTCATAGAACAACTAGTTTGATTTTTGGAGAAATTATCTTGGTGTTATTTAGCATGAAGGTTGGTGTATTTAATGAATATCATCACACATATGAAGGCTAGAAGAAATGATATTTAAGCTATAATACTGAGGTAGATGTAATATAATGAAATTCTTAAAATTTTGTTTTTTAATCCTACAATATATAATATAAACGAGATAAATATAATTGGAATTATTGAAATAAGTCTCAAAACCCATTTAAAGTTGTTCTTATTTGATTTTAAGTGATTAATATGTCCTTTATTTGATTTGAATATTCTTTCACTTGATAAGAATAATTCTGTAAATTCTATGTTTGGACTAGAAAACGGTTTTGAACTATAATATTCATAATGTATATTTCTAGATTTTCTAAGGTTCATGCAGACTTCATAATATTCAATCAGATGTAGAAAAATGTATAAAGAAATTTTTTTATAAGATTAATTTTTAATATTATTAGTATTGTCTCTAAAATAAAGTATAAAAATTGGAAATTTCTTGAATGTCATAAGTTCATTCAAAAAAATTTGTATGTTTTTTTATAAAACTTCAAAATGTTCATGTTAAATTTTAAAATGTTTATTTTAGAGATAAATTGAATTTTTTTCATGTTGTCTCAGATTTCCAAAGGTTATTTTTCATCTTATTATAGTGTATATTAGAACTTCATAATGTTTACCAAAAGAAAATAAGGTTCATGATAAAGATTAATTCTATGAAAAAGGAAATGTAATTAAATTCATATGGTTAACCTTATACTTTTCAAGGTTCTTTATTAACTTTATAAGGTTCAATTTTGAATTTCATATGTTTTATTTTTAATGTTTGTAGGGTTTTTTCGAATATTTCATAAGGTATAATTAGAATATCATAAGGGTACTTCTTTTTTGAAAAATAATCTTCATGAAGTTCAATGTATTACATTATAAGGCACTCCATAGATAACTTTTTAAGGTTTATTAATTTGTGAGAATCAAAAAACCAGAGAATCTTGAATTAATCATTTAAAATAGAGTAATTCAATAAGAAACCTATGAAGTTGTTCATTCAAGATCAAATAATCATGATGCATTATCATTCCATGATACAATATTTGATGTAAATAATATTTAATAAGATTGTTAAATGGCGATAGAAATATTCTACTCACCTATAATTTAAAATTTTGAAAATTTAAAAATAAATATTAGTGATAAAATCCAAATTAAAATTATAAAGAATTAAATATATTAGTGATAAGGTTGAGATTTTTTGATTAAAACATCATAAAATTTATTATCATTCAAGACAAATGAATGGATAATATGATCGTAATGACAATAGAAAATAAGATCAATTTTTTTTGAAATTATAAGGAATAAAATGTGATAATGATTAAACTATTCACAAGTATTTTAAAAATCAAAATAGGATTTTTTTATTCATTGTAAAATAATAAAAAGAAGATATTCACACAATATACTAGAAGATTAAGTTGAGATATATTCTGATAATTTGAAATTATTGTTGAATTATGTACTGTTATTTTAGATACACAAATTTTGTGAACAAAAGAGACATCCCCAAACATATTAATGGTGTATGGTTTTCATAAAGAAATAGAAGTTTATTAATTGTATGATAATAGTGGTAAATTTTGAAAACAATATTCTTGGGTCTCTTGGTATTTTTAAGTGGATATTTATTTTTATCTGGTAAAAAATTAGAATAAATTAGAAAATATTATTCTTGAAATTCTAGGGAAGACAGATGGTTAAGGAAAAAAGGAATTACCATGATCATGGGAATTAACCCACATGATAAATATGAGGTAAATAAGTTTGAAAATCATGGTACTGATATTTTAGAATATTTTATAAATTAATTATATTGAAAAGTTATTCTATAATTCAGGAATATAAAATCTACGAAGAAGTGATGGAAGAGGGTGTTACACTGTGACTGTTAAAGAACAGAACCCAAGAACTCAAAGCGAGGGGGAAAATTATCTGATATTTTGATAAAGAAGATTAATATTCATGGTATTGGAGAATAAGTCAACATGTATATGTGGATCAAATACATTTATTTTATGATAAAGTATAATAAAGAGAAGACATAAAATATTATGTATTGAAAAACTTGGAGTAGAATAAATAAAGATGAAGATATATCAATGTGAACTATTATGGGTAATTTTTTTATTTTTATAGAGGGCATAGTCCCCCATGTTTAGGATAAAACATTGAAAATTCCTATAATGATTCATTTATTATTTCATTACATGATTTCACGTGAGCTCCACCATTTGTTTTCTCTAAAGTGATGCATGATCTCTGATGATTGATTGTTGGGGGATCAAGAATGGTTTCAATCATTCACTTTGGGATTTAAATTTTTATCCCTCAAAGAAACTCTCAATGTCTCCCACATCCATTACAAATTATATCCCTTATTTCCAAAGGATGGTGATAATTTGGTGTACCAAAGCCTATGACATTTAAGAATTTACATTGGTATAGTGTATGGGAGGTTAGGCTCATAACACTCTTTTGGGGTGAATTATTTCTTATTTCAGGTATCCCTTATAGTGTTAAGATAGGTTCTCCCATATCTTCCAAATCTAGATACGAGACTGGTTACCCTAATAAAATGATCAAGTGTTGAATCCTCCTACATGAAATAGGGGTCTATTAATGATTCCATATATATATATATATATTAGGATCTCTATTTTTATATTGTTAATGTTTATAAATGGGTATATTATTATATTTTAAATCCAAAAAAATGTAACTATGGACTTTACTAACATTTAGGGAGGTGATTAGTAGTATGATGATGTGGTTAAACCTTCATGAGGTGTCCAACGCATCCTATGCATAAAAGGAATTAAAATCCATGTTTTATGTTGGACTCCAAGCCATTCAATTTAACTTCATGATTGAAGGATATATATAAGGGATCATAGGCATTGTCTATTAAGATGAGCCTTAGGAAGGCATCTTATGTGTCTTATTTTTTATAGTAATTAGAGTTGTCATAGTTTTATCTTCCCTCAAACCGTTGATGGGAAGTTATTGATAATTAATTCTCCTGAGGGTTATTTATCCAGACAAGATCAATAAGGGAATTCATGTTACACTTACATTGAGGTGGATGCTCTTTTATAAGGTAAAATATATCATGTCATTGAATGGGTCTTACACAACATGGTTTCCCTAGTTATGGAGAAATTTATGATATGAGTTATATAATCATTGTAAATCCTTAAGCCCCCATGAGTCCTGATCGATTTGAGAAATGAGTGATATCTAGTGAACAGACTAACCATAATGGATATGGGACATATGTAGTGGGGGACATGATAAGGTGTTTGATATGGAGCTTGGGATATAAAAATATGTCTTATATATCCTCCTTATAACAGGAATTAGAGTCTTTGTAGTTCAATTAGATTCAAAATCCAATTATGGATGATGAATAATGATAAACCCATAGTAGATTTTGGGTCTAATGGGTTAGTGTGTATATGATAAAGAAGGTATTACACTAAGGTGGATTTCTATGTAGATCGTGTCTTAGGAAGTTATCATACATATCATATTTAGACATAAATCAGAGAACTCATATTTGGGTTTGTCCCTAACATACTGATGGGTTAGGATGGGTGATTACACTAAGATCTATTATTATTACCCCAGAGGTTTATAAATGTTAAGGGACTTATACTATGATGTATTCTTATTTGATGATATCATACCCTTACCCTCTATTGGTAAATGTGTAAGAACCATGAGTGGCCATCTGAGAATGTCTAATAAGAACAAGTATCACATAATACCTATAGGATAGTATGAGTATCCATTCTAAATCTCATTATAGAATCTTATCAAATGAAAGGATAATTCATGTCCAAATACTCATGGTTTGGGGTTCACATGGTTGTAGGGAACACACCCTTGTACTCATACTAAACATGGTTGAAAAGAATAAGGGTATCAGCACGACATGTCCAAAATGTCTTCCTGACATGTACTAATTATCTACCAAACATGTCATGGTTGTCTACTTAAAATATAATTATTTTATTCCTGGTAAGGCTGAAATGTCCTAGGGTGATTAGGATGATCAAGTATAACATTTATATGGTGCTTCACAAGATCAAATCAGACAATTCTAGATCCTTTTGTTGGATCAAGAACAACGTGTCGGAGGGTTGACACATGATTTATGTAACATGTCATGAGGATATTCACATGAATTGGTTTTTTGGGTCAAAAAGGAATTCATGAGAATTTTCATACATGTCTATGTATTTTTTTGATGGATTAGATGAATCATCTAGGTATTCTTCACATGACCGACACAGACACATCCAAGAGTTATGTGAGATAATGTTTGATATGTCCAAAGTACTTCACATCGCATGGATGATATATCTGGAGGACTATCATGTTAGTTGAATAACATGTAAAAGTATGGCATTTTGAATAATGAATAAATCACGTGATGTGAATGAACCCATCACATGAAAATAAAAATATATGTATTCATGCAAGAATTTTGTCATTTCAAACATTATTGCCTAAATTGATCAATATTCATCTTGTGTTAGCCTTTAAGACATCACGAGACCAAGTCAATACATGGGAAAATCTTGTTCACAATATAATTGGAAAACCATATGTATTTTAAATTATCAATAGGGAGATCATGAGAAGCATATATACATGTGGTGTAATCCATTATGTCATTCCACAAGTTTACATGGTTGAAGATCCTTGCGATTTCATGGATTTCTGCTCTGAGAAGTCTCGTCTCACCTATAAACTCACATGTTTGAGTTTTCATGGTAAGAGGGTGGAATTTATGGGACTCTACACCCTAGATCTATGATGCATAATATGTAACATATATTGAAAATATGGGGTTTGTTAGGTGGAGTATCATGTTTTTTCCTCAAACAACCATGGGACATCAATGTCATTATATTTATGTCGCATGATAAATAGTGTCTATGAGATCATTCCATCGTCACTATATTTATTGGAATCATGGATTTTAAAAGTGACTTTATATAATCAAACAATAATTTTAAAGGTCCTTTGAAATATAAGGCTGACATGTCGGGGTGTCTTTGAGAGATCATGATGCCTATCGAAGAGGATTTTCTGTGATCAAGGGTGACTTGTTTGGGTCCCTTCATGAGATCGTGATAGATCTTCAAAGGTCCTCAAATGAAAATTATTTTTACTATCCTTCTAATAAGGGTACCACATTTTTTATATTTTATTTTATAAATCCTATATCACTCACCCATTGATTTTCTATCTGGGAAACATGTGATTAAATGGATTTGAATTAGATCCTTCACATGATGGAGGTTACATTTCTAATGGTTTTCATGTGACGAGATTGTAATGTAAGTGATGATTTTGTGTTATCATTAATCTGAAAATGTGGGCAAAATCCACCCTTTCAATGAACTAGTGAGTAATTCCCTTTATCACGAGGATTCAGCCTTTTTAAACTTTTTATTTTCTATTTTCCAATCCCTTTCACTTTTCCTGAGTGGTTGTTCTCTACGGTATCGCGTGATCAATAATGGATCTGAAGATAGTGCATAATCATTATCATGAATGTTCACTAGTCTTTTCAATGTTCTGTCCCAAGATCAATGATAGATCTTATAATGATGTATGATAATTGTTAAGAATAGTTCTTCACTTCTCTATGGAATGAAAGGGGTTCATATGATCGAATAGATTCATCTAAGGTGCTTCTCAAAATGAAATTAAAATACAAAAAGTATTTCTCATGGAATGGATTAAATACTTCTTATGATCTCACATGATCATTTAACTAGTCATTTCATCTGTATAAGACCTTCATGTGAAAAT
This sequence comes from Viscum album, assembly GCA_963277665.1. NCBI lineage: Eukaryota > Viridiplantae > Streptophyta > Magnoliopsida > Santalales > Viscaceae > Viscum > Viscum album. Next base: position 999,451,027 of record OY728141.1, on the reverse strand, counting down.
AAATTTAACATCCAACACATGAATCTTATTCCATTTTTTTCTTTTATTTTGTAATGGGAATGTTTTTATTATATGAACTCTATCATTTGACATGTATTATGATTGAAGGATCTCATCTGAAAGCCTTTATATAATTAGGAATACATGTCTAATTTTCTTCACATGATGAAACAAGTTGTATCATGGGGCTTAGTATGATCATAAGGACTCTCCGAATGGAATTTGTTTGATAATTATCAAATCACACATAGTGCATGATCCGGACATGTGATTTTCCAAGTGTTATGTTATCGTTTATCCCTATGGTGGTTATGTGATATGTGTAACTTAGTTTCATGATCTTCATATATCCATGTTGTTCCTTCCATTCCTTTTTATAGAAAAAAATATCTATAGTTTTAGTTTCTCAATGATATTTAAATTATCCATGATCATTTGGTGGGTGTAAACAAATTACCCCTCCTAGAATTGAGGTTTTTAGGGATAAGGACTTGGTTTTGAGGAATTTAAATGCTCTCCCGAGTCCTTTGGTCTTTTATTGGTTAGTGTTCTGAGCATTTGTCAGTCTTTTGGGTGACCTTTGGTATTCTATGGGAACCCTATAAATATTTTAGATTTGTTCCATTCATTTTACATATGAATTATACCTCCATATCTCTTGTGATATTCCATATTATGAGACTTATTCATAAGAACACTTCACAAAACTCCTTTTCAAGAATCCTTCATGAGATCCAATTGCCTAACCTCTCCTTATTCCCTTCTTGTCTCAATGATTTCTTAGTTTTTTTTTATGAATCAATGGTAATTACCTTAGTCTATGTTTTATGGATTTGATTGTAGGGATGTTTAACATGATTTTTGTCCCCTGTTTCTTTTTTATGAGGTTTCTTGATTATTGTTTGAATCACATGACCTCTTTATGGTCATGCGGTCACAAGGATCAAAAGTATATCACCTGATCATGAAATTTTACATGGGTCATGTGATCCTAGAGACAGGTAATGGGTCACATGATTGTAAAGTCCTACATGATTCATGTAATTCATGTAATTCTACCCAAATTATGAATTTCTATTAACTAATTACACCTTTTAGTATGGTACTCTCTCTCATGGTTTCTTCATACTCTTAGGTAGTTGGATTCCAATACATAGAAGTCTTCTAATTTGGTCAGATGGAGGGATATGATTTTAGAGACTGAAAATGTTGACCCTTAGTACAAGTTATTTTCTAACAATTAGTATTTTAAAGGGATACTTCCCACTAAAAATCAAAAATACCCTCTTTCACATAGACTTATTTGGTGTGGATTAATCCTTGTAGATGAAACTTCTATTCCTTCACCTGACTATAATCATCCATATCATTAGTTTTCATATTCTCTAAATTTTATTCAAAAAATATATATGAAGACAATGAATTTATAATGGAATTACTCCAGAGGGTGTCCTATATGTTTTTTAACTTCCCTCTACACCCAGATTTTCTGGATCTCTTTCATCAACTGGTTTCTTATAGTTAATCAATTCTACATGTCTCGTATTTGAATAATAAAATAAGAGGTTAGAGAGAAAAGTGGGAATGTCATCCTATTGGTATCTTTTATGATGTAAGGGAAAGAACATTCTTAATTAGGAATATTTTTTCAGAAGCCTTCGATCTACTATGAGCTTTCCATATATATGAGGTAACATGGATTTCAAAAGTTTTCACATATAGTCTATCAGAACACCTTAGACAAATGATTAATAATTGGTTATCTAATAATAAATCCATTAATTTTACTCATGGTGAATTAGGGGTAAACCTATTAGATTTTTACTAGTTGTGAGGAATACCTCCTCTTAAGTAGATTTACAATGAATTCATTTCTACTACGAACATTTGGGATGACCCTAAATAAAATATATCTTTACAATGTAACATGATCACTTTTGAAAATGAGAAGTTAAAGAAGGATCTAAACCTATGATCACTTGTTTATTTCAAGTATTGGATCAATATATTCCATTATAATTTTAGGGCTTGTCTAAACACCACACACCCCCTTAGATTTCCTTCCTGATAATACCCAGATGGAATAGGCTTTTATTGGGACATTTTGGAAGCTGGAATGCCTCATGGGAAACATGGCTGATACTAGAGGTATCCTCAAGTCTTATGTTAGTTTGGTATTTGGATATGTCTCTAAATGGATGGATTTTCTTAGATGGGGATGCACGCTTGGGCGTTTGAGTATGTATATTTCTGATGGAATCCCAATTGGTAGATGGGTGGACTCTTAATGTAGTTGTACCAAATTTTTCCTATCATTATCAACTCCTTTATCATATCAAACAAAAAAACACCACCAATTGGATTTTAAACCCATTATAATTATTATTTGTTTATATTGGAGAGAATTGATAGTGTTTTAAATATAAAAACACCACTAATATGCTTCACTCTTAATTAATTCCCACGATATTGAACATTTATGGGGTTGAGGTGATTCCATTAGGTCCCAATGAGGTTATTAATATGTTGAGGCAACTTTCCCATTTCAAATTCATTTCATATCTTGCACTGACCATGCTAATTGTTGATAATTTCATTGGATATTTCATTGAGTGGTTAAACAAAATCTCTCTCGGGTATATGGTTCTTGTATATCTCGTAGATGAGATGATTATCTATGAGCCACATACCCCTTACAAATTTTAATAGTAGTATTTCCATATCTGGATGGTTTCCCCTATTACCTTATCTAGCGTTTTGAGAGAATAACATCCTAGGATTATTATCTCATTTTAGATTATTCTATTGTGGAAGTATAAATTTTTTGAATTCATTATTCTACCTATATATGTCTTTATCTTCCTATCCCGTGAATATGTGTAAGATTGGGGTGAAGCTTACCCGAGTGTTATATTGATTTGACAGAACCATTATGTGGACAATCCATGCACTTCCTGAATCCCCTTATGGAAGTAATGGAGTTGATTCAGAACTCTCGGGATCCCCTAAGGAAGAAATTTCCCAATAGCACCAATTATTAGGATATGGTTGGTTGAGAAAGCTAGACCTTTATTTCCAGTGATAGATTATATACTGTTTATGGGATAAATACTTTAGAATCCTTGTCTTTATTCCTCAATAACTCAATTGACCCCCCCCCCCATTAAACAATCATTATACCATAAATGATAATTTGGTAGAAAATTCACTCCCTAATTGTAGACACTCCATTGAAGAACATTAAGGACCATGAGGAACATCTTCACCAGCTCTTTAATGAGGTGGCATACAATGTATCAAATGGTAAGAAATTGTGTGATTTAATGCTCTAGATTTTATTTGATCAACAAAAAATGGATAGTAATGTAATGTAATTGAGTTATTTTGATGGTAGGACTCCTTTTTTCAAATTAATAAGAAAATATTCAAGTTTTCTTGAATAGATACATAAGAAGGTCTATAGGTAGTGTGTCTGGATGGATAACTTGATTGTGAATATAAAATAATATGAAGTTATCATATCCTATGAAATGTCCCACATCTGTATGTAATAATCCTTATTATAGACCACATAGAAAGGAGGTGAATATTTTTCCTCTTTTATTGAGACTCTTCATCCTCATGTGGTAGATGAAAAAATGGAGTGGATGGAACTTCATCACTCAATAGAATCCTCTCACCAGAATCTACTGATTTATAAAACCCATATGATCTAATTTCATTATAATCTAGTCGAAGAATATTTTTATGGAACATTGGAGAGCCTACAGAATGTGGAGACTCCTCCCTCTTCTTCACATTATCAGTTAAAAAAATATTTTGATCTTTACATTTCATTTCCATGGTTACATTAATTTATGATCTGATTAGAATTGTTTTCACATTATATCATATAGATCATCAAATATTCTTGTCCTCTATATATTACCATGTAAATCGAAATTTCTATATTTTAATGACTGAATCATAATAGACATTTTGTGATAATTTTCTATAAATTATTTGTTGAATAAGAATAATAATTTATGTATCTAATCTGATCATTCCACAATCATCTGGTTCAAGAGGGTAACTTAGTCGAATATATATACTAGGGGGGAGGTTTTTTAATTTCAAAATAATTAAGTGTACTTCATGAGAATAAATTCAATTTTTATAGAGATGAATAATGATCCAAACAATCATTTTATATATTTTTATATTTCCCTAAAATTTTACTAAGATTTATATGGGGTTGTCTTTGGGGGTGGGGACTTGAATTTTTTTAAGTATTCCATATTACAGGTTTTAAACCTGATAAGTTTTATTACATTTCCATTCCATGAGTACTTAATATAACCTGGATCGCATAATGTTCATGTCTAATAAGCAGAGAATCAACATTCCCCCAAGGTTACTTTTTTGTGTTTTTGATGTAGAAATCATTGCTTCTCTTTCAATTATCAATTTATGGTCTTTCAAACAAAAACATTTATGTGATGAATTTTAGAGTATCCCATCTCATACCATCAAATACTATATTTTTGGATCTTTTAGCTCGAACCATCTATTTCTTTAGTTTAGGATCTTTTAACTCAGACCATATGTTGTTTTACTTTAGGTTCTTTTAGCTCAGACCACTTGTTTTTATAGTGTATGGTCTTTATCTTGAATTATTTTCCATTTTTTATGGTCTTTTATCATTGACTATATGTTATTTTAATTTTGGTTCTTTTATCTTAGACCATATATTTTTTTATATTAGAGACTTTTAGAACGGACCATCTGTGGTTATTGTTTCAGGTCTTCAATATTATGCCTTATATTACTATAATTAAAGAATGGGTATTCATATAGGTGCTGATAACCCTACATCACTGATAGTATTCTGAAGAATGAGTGTTAGTAAATGGTTTTGAAACCCTCCATTATTAATTGATATTCTAAATAAGGAATGTTCAAAATGGGTTCTGGAACCCTGTGTTATTCTATAAATTATAAAGGCTGAATATCCAAAATGTTTCATCACACCCTTCATTTTTAGTGATATTTGGTTTGATAATATGGTGAAGTATTACGGATGGTTCAATTTGGTATTTATAGTATTGGTTTTATAAATCTCTTATCTAAGATCTTGATCCGGTGAATATGTAATAGGTAAAATATACTGGGGATGATCAAAAAACAAGCTAAGGTTGTGACTTCCTCCATGGTATTATTGGGGCTCATAAGGACTGGAGGCCCATTCATGCAATGCATAGATTCGTCTATTTATTGGTTCATATGACCTTATAAATGATCCCATGGGTCTTAACTGAATATCCTTGTATAAGGGTCCCCACTATTTTCCATGTTCCATAGAATATTTAAAACTATTAAACCATTTAGACGATAAAATGAGATATAATGAAAGGATATATCAAAGAATGGTTCTGGAACCTAGGGTGATTTATTTTTTGATTGGGAATCTCGAGCCCAATTCCATATGTCTTCATGTCACATGGTGGTCCAAAAAAGTTTTGGTAATGGAATATCTAATTCCTTATTTGACAAAGGGTACAATACACGGTGACGTAATGTTGAGAATATTGAATAGACTTGAATTTTATGCTTATGGGGATTATAAATCATGGTCTAGGAATATTTTATCCAACTAAAGGTGGTAAACATTGGGAGAATGTAAAGAATTGATAATGGTGGATTCCAATATTCCATATAGTTTGGTCAATAACTTATGTTTTTAATTGGTGTTCTCCTTTGATACCAAACATCCTCTAAAAATAAGCTCTTAGGAATTATGTATTACACGAGTGAATCCTAGCATGATCCATTTGGATCAAAAAGTCTATGTCACCAACCTTATAGAAAGAAAAACTAAGAGAAAAAACATAAGGCTATGGGGTTTCCTGATAAGGGTGTCAACTTAAGGAATTGGTTGTGTAAGCTCGGACTTCAAAGAAATGATGGTGGTTTATGGAAAAAATAATATTCAATCAGGGTTCAAGAACCCTAAAATATGTATCTACATGTACTAAAAAATTATCATAGCAATGTTATGTGAAAAATCATTGCTTTAAAATTTTTCTAGACCATGGTGTCCTCCGAGCACATCTATAATTTTACCAAGGGCACATGGTCCCCACAAGATTAGTTCCTTTTCATTTATTCTCTATATTTTTGCTAAACACTAGAAATGATGAGTTTATAAAGAAGAAACATGAATTTTTATGATGAATCCCTTTATTTTTTTTTAGCCTAATAATTTTTATTTCTCTTTCACAAGAAGTATAGGGTATTGTGATTTTGGCGATCAATGTATAAATTTATGTTTGTATGGTTTTGATCAAGGTGCATAAATTTTAAGGTCTTCGGGCATGTGAACATGATATGAGGGGAGTGTTAAACAAATGCATAATTTTAATTACTAGGTTCAAGAGTGCACTAACATCATTTTGAGTAGAATATTAAATTATTATAAATCATGGATCAAGATTCCTGGATCATCAGTAATCGTAGGAGACATCCATTCCCAAGATAATCACGAGTAACTCTAAGGTGATGATCTCCACTATGATGATTCCAAGGATCATAATTATCAAAGGGTCCTTTCTATAGAGTCAATACGACATTAGTTTATGGTTCTAAGGTCCTCATGAAGATCCACCTATTAAATGGTCAAATAGAGAGATATTTTATTCCTTCTAGGGGATATGGAATGTTTGTAGAAACTCATAGTTATCAAGACACATTGTGTGGTTTATGGATTGAGGTGACCGGTAAGATGATGAAATCACCCTGAACATTGGTTGACTAGAGCACTTGTGGTCCTTTGATAGTGAGTGATAATGGATTAAATTTAACATAATTTAATTTCATTCAATTATAAAACAGTTTTTATTTTGTCTAATGTTATGTGATGAGGAAGCCATACATAAAGTATAGAATCATGTGGTAAGTATGTAGGAACCGATGGTAAATTGTGAAAAATGTCCTTGGAGACACATTTCACTATTCAGGTTCATTTAGATGTAGGAAACACCTTCTGTTGATGCATAGGCTTATTGTTCAGTGTCCACATGTTGGATCCCTTCCTATTCAGATTTATCTCATGTTCAAGAAGTCCCTACATAGATTTTACCCATACGTAGGATGACTGAGTCTGTATAACATAGAATTTTTTTAATAGGTACATGATACATTTATAGTGGGGATTCCCTAGGATTCCCTATTCTCATTATAAGGGATGGAATCATTCCATATTCAGCTCCTTTATGTAGATCCCACTACACAGATCTGACTCATATATAGGGGAGAGGGGTTTTATTTTTTTCACTTACTGAGTCTCAATTTCAAGGTCATATAATAGTTCCTGTACATATATTGATCTCATATGTAATGATAGGGAATTTTTTTATTTTATTCTAGTATGGAGGTAAAAAAATTCCCTATGAGTGTTTCATGGATAGAATTTCCACCTCTAATCATTTTTTGGTCTTGCAGGATGGACCATGTGTCATGTAGTTTAATATTGTAAAACTTGGATGTATTTTCAAGAGGATTGGAAAAATCACAGAGATTGGTTATTCACATAAGATACATACCCTAAAACAGAATGGTACAATGATATGATGTCATGATAATTCTTTCATAATAGGTATGATGAACATATGAGTAACATCAATGATGTCAAATCCACTTCAATAGTTTGTTTATGTGGAGCATAAATCATAACCAAATAATATATGAGTCAACTTGAAGTGGAAACCAGTGGGTTCAATCCATACATTAATAATGATGGAACTCCATATTTCACAAAATTAGGATAATGGATCCTAGGTTTAAGGGGGACGCCTCCTTTGGGGAAAAACATCCTCTAGACACCATCTCTATGAAATTCTTCCATTCATCAGAGAATCCTAACAAGGTCTCCTTAGATTATCCAATTGTTATTTCTAGTTAGTTATTAGGAATAACATGGATAATGGGATCACAATGTTTATGTGGTTTCAATAGAAGGACATCATCCCATGGAATTCAATGGTATCAACTCAGATATCGATGATATGAAGCCTTTTCAAGGAGAATGTAAGATTCAAGAAGGGTTCAATCACCCTAAAGGCTATGTCATCATGTATTGAACACATTTTTAGGTGAAGGTATAAAATATTTGATTCATGAATACACAATATACAGAGTTGATGATATGTTCAATGTGAAAACCTCTTTACATGAGGTTTAACATCATGGGACTATGAAATTTCATGAATGTGCCTAAATTATAGAATTTGGGTGTCACTAAGCACACCATAGTATGAGAATCAATCTATACATTGTTTTTATATAAGAGAATACATTTCTTAGTTCTGACTCATACATAACTGAATGATTACTTTTTTCCTTTACATCATGTCTAAACCTAGGATTTGAGATTCTGGTGTCACTACATATCCTATTGTAATAATATTCAATCCATATGTAGTTTTTATATAAACATCGTGTATTTTTTATTCTTGCCTCCTGGATGTGTAAAATGAAGGAATAACCATTAAGTCATTATTGATCTCTCTTGCATGTGGGAAAAAGGATGATTTTTGTCTAATGAATGATGTTTGAGAAGGCGGAATCCAAATGGATTTAAAAAAATAAGTACTTTAGGTTCCCATGGGAGAAACATACCCTGAAATGATAGCGTATAATAATAAAATGTCATAATCTTTCTTTGATAGTGGGTATGATGCAAAGATGACTAACATCAAGGGTATCTAAATCCACTTGAATAGGTGAATTGTGGAGAGTGAAAATGATAACCAAAGAATATATGATCCAACTGGAGGTGTAATTCAGTGGATACAAGTCAAATATTGAAAATAGAGGAATCCTGTATACCATGTAGTCAGGAAAATAACTCCTAGGTTTAATGGTGACCTCTCCTCTAGGACTAAACATCCTATAGATTTTAATATCATTGGAATCATGTCATTCAACAGTGAATCCTTATGTGGACTCTTTTGACTATCCAGTCCCTATTACTAGTTTTCTACCAAGAAGAACAAATATAAATGGGGCATAAGGTACCTGAGGTTACAAGATATGGACATAAATATGAGGAATTGGTTGGTATCAACTCAGATATCAAATATATGAAGTTGTTTCATTGATAACATAATCTTCAAGAAGATTCTGAGCACCCTCATGGATATTCCAATGTGTATTGAGAACATTTCATGGTGAAGGGAAAAAACATGTGATTATTCAATACAAAGACATTTATAGGGATGATTTTTTCAGTATGAATACCTATTGTAATGATGTTTAACCTCGTTTTACTATGAAATTTTCGTTTAGCTTAACATTATGCAGTAAGGATGTTTTCATGTAGTTTAACATCTTGTGATAAGGGAACTATTTCCTCTCCAAGACATGTCTTTTTTGTTCCATCCAAAGCATCTTTCAAGATTCCTTAAGTTCATAGGATCCATGCACGGCATGAGAAATAAGGGATTACAGGGAATTTATTTATGTTTCATGAGGGTACATGATGAGGAATACATGGGGATGATCACAGTTTATTTTAGACTCATGTCTCTACATGAATCCAACTCTCATGGAGTAAAATGATTTGGGTGGTAGAAACTTGTGGATGGGCTTGAAATGGAGGATCCAGGTGTCTCTATATATTGCATGATGGAAGGAATCAATCCATGCATAATTATTACATAGCTCCCTACATATTTATATCCCATATGCAAGGGGTTTATTTTTATTATTCTATATGTTGTAGATGGACCTAGGATGGGAGATCTGTGTGTCACTATATGTCCTATAGTAATAATAATCAAGGAAAATGTGCTTATTAAATGAAAAACACTCCACGTAGGTCTAAACTATAAGCAGTAGGTGGAATTTTTTTCTATAGATATTTTTGTTGGAGATTAGATATTAGATTTGGGTGTCATTGTGTCACGACTCGTCCCCCGAGGCCCGTGCCATGACTACCCCAAGCCCGCCTTCCATAGGTCAAGGGCTGGCGACTAGCACCAAAGGTGTATTCCCTAAAACTAAGAAGGCATTACCTTTATAACTTGTAAACACACACACAAGTAAGCACACAGCTGGATACAAAACACCAAGTAAACTATATAACAAAAGAGTGTTGAAAGTAAAAGGGGCCAGAATACAAGCCCAACTAGAAAGTAAAAGTAAAATTGTGATACAATACAACTGAAGAAAAGGGAAATTCAGCTACTGGGTCATCCTCCGAGGTTACTACCAAAAGGGTAAGTACAGATTGTCTCCTCATCACTCCTCGTCTATCTTTCTCCTCCGTGTACCGACATGTTGTATGGTCCACCTCTGGGTACCATCCAGACCTGGTAATATCGTCCTCAGTCAGTTCTATCTATCATCTGCACCAAACACAACAACATTCGAGAATAGCCAATGTAGGGGTGAGTATAACGATACTTATTAGGGACACCGGGACCCTCTAGGTCTCAAAAAAATACATCAAGGATAAACAAAAAGATTTAAATCCACATATAACCTTAATTAGTCATATTCCCATACATATACCTAAGTTATCAAGTAATCCATCTCAATCATGAGGAAAACATAGAGGAACTGACTCATCTCATACCAGGATTTATTCTAGGGTAGTAGTAACAAGTAACATTCTGAACCCTTGGCTGCTGGAGAACTCTTCCTCTATCGAGTACATTGAACCTGCTACATCACACAGAGGTTCTTCCCACTAACCTCGGACTATTGAGGTACTCCTCTTATCGAGTATCATGGGTCTGCCATATCACACAGAGGCGCTCCCCACCGTGGGTTTACTGCATCACATAGAGGCACTCCCCCTCATGGCATGCTGAGATACTCCTCCTATCGAGTACCGTGGGTCTGCCGTGTCACCATGGCGCTCCCCACTATGGGTCTGCCGCATCACCAAGGTGCTCCCCACTGGGCCAGTTGAGTCACTACGAGTCGAAACGGTCAGCAATTGTCAAGTCTCATCTAGCTACTAGGTTCTCGCACAATGCTCACTCATCTCTAGGAGGATCCTCTCCACAAGCTACTGGTCGATACTTAAACCACCATTAAGTCTCACGATGAAGTATCTCAATGTTCCACCACGTCATAGGGATCTCAACATAACAGACGGTGCGTCAATCGGACGCCCGGTCTATACGTTATTAGCCTTGTAGTCCCGAGGGCCCGGTTGGACTTGTGCTTGATCCAACCAGACCATTTCCCATATCAATCCAAAACACAGTGGAGTACACTCAAAGGGACTGACTCGCCCCAAGATTACTAGCGTTGCTGATGGTTCATCAAACGGATGTTTGGTGCCAAAGTTATGGCCAAAGGAAAAAATAAAGGGGTCGTAGTGGGCCCGAGTCTGGTTCAACCTAGTCAGACCGACCTGGTCTGGACTGGCCTGGGCCAACTTGGTTCTGGTCGACCCGGCCCAACCCTTTGGGTCTGGCCTGGCCTGCGAGGGCAGCGAGGGTGCCACGGGGGCGACTCGGCTGATGGGTACGGCGTGGGCGGCGGACTCGACCGTGTGGGCGCGGTTCGGCAGCGAGGGTGCTGATGGGGCGCGTGGGGTACAGATCACCTGTGAGGGGAACGGACCAGCCACGGTTCTGCGGACCGGCTGCGGGGTGGTGCAGACCAGCCGTGGGGGGCGTGGAACGGCCACGAGGGGCGTAGACCGGCCGCGGGACAGCTCAGGGCGGCTCACAAGGCCGTGACGAGGGTCGCTCTGGTGGATCGGAGGGCCACGACCAGGGAATGGTAGCGGAGCGGCGAGGGCATGACCCGGAAAGTAGCGCAACTCGGATGATGGTGGCGGCGTGGCAGTTCGGCAGACGACAGCGGTGCGGCAGCTCGGCACGGCGGACGGCGGCGGCGCCGCAGCTCAGCACGGGGGACGGCGGAGGCGCGGTGGCTCGATAAGGCGTGAGACGGTGGCGCAGCGGTGCGATGAGGGAGTTTGGCCTGGGGTGGTGCGGTGGCTTGGTCCGGCCGCGGGTGGCTCAACCGGTGCAGGGCCGGTTCAGCCGGGAGGGTGAAGCGCCATGGGGCAGCGTGGGTCACGGAGGCCGCGGGTGGCGGCGCTGTTGCCTTCGGCGCCTTCATCACTTTCCTTCATTTTAAAGTACACATCAAAGAAGAATGGTGGAAGGTTTAGTCCATGTTGGTTTGGCCTGCACCCACCACGTTAGGGTGGTAGTAAGAGGTTCACAATAACGAAGCATGAACGTGAAACCATAATCTACCACAATGTTTGTTCCCAACCCACACAAGAAAATAATGGAGTACATGGAAAGAGATAAACATGTAGGAATAAACCCCTACCTTGTTCCCTTGATGAGTTGGCACAATAAGGTAGTACGCTCATCAATTCACCGTAGTTGAGGGAGTCCCACATCGGAAGAAGTCCCGAGGAAGAAGGTCTCAGGAGGTCGGCGTTGGTGGAGCATTCTTCATTGGAGAGCTTTCTCCCAAGTTCTCCCAATCCTCCTCTGCCAAAAAATGAATAGGTTTCCCAATGTAATAGATTGTAATATCTATTAAGTTGTTGGCATAAAATTCCAAAATGAATTAATTAATGAAAGGAGAGTTGGCATAATAAAGACACGTGCCTTGGCACAATTAATGTGGAGGAAGTCAAGAGGCTCCTCCACATTAATGAGGGGTTTGAGAGGTTTATCTATATATGGAGAGGAGTTCAAGATATTTATGCCTCGGTTGGTCCCCACCACCATAACCTCTCATGGGAAGTTACGGTCTATTGGTTCCCACCACCAACTTCCACAAGGAGGTTGGTTACAACAAAATAAAATAAAACGTGTGTTTATTTTGTTTTATTATTTCAAAAAAAACCCAAAAAACTAACTTTCACCCTCAACCAACTGTCTTCGTGGTGAAAGTATTCTTTAGTGAATACTGGCGGTGCGAGTTTAATGGTACCCTCGGATTTCAATTCCAGGCACCGGTTCAAAAGTTAGAAAAACTCACTCGCACGTTTACTGAGCGTACCTGAAAAAAGTTTAAAAATTCATTCAGGGTACTCCGAGCCTCAAAAACAATTCCTGTCAATTTTCATGGGCTCATAAAATTCCCATTTAATTAAAAAAATTACATGTAAATCCTAGGTCTTAACATTCTCCCCACCTTATGATTTACGTCCCCATAAGCCACAACTCAAACTAATGGAACAAGTGGGGGTACTGAGCACGCATATGAGCCTCCTGCTCCCATGTTCTCTCCTGGAGGTTCTCATGCTGCCAGCGAATGTGCACAAGAGATATCGATCATCCATGAAGGACCCTCTCTTGTCGATCCTCAATCTCTACAAGAACCTCCGTAAAAGTTGCCCCATCGTCGACGTCCATTTCACCATGGTCGATGATGTGAGAAGGGTCGTGCACGTATCCCCTCAACTAGGATACATGGAAGACGTTGTGCACCCGGTGCAACTGAGGTGGAAGAGTTAAGCGGTATTCCACCTCTCCAACTCTGTTGAGGAACTGAAAACGCCTGATGAACCTCGAATATAACTTTTCCCCTTATCCAAATCTCTGTATACCTCGTCGGGGTAAGACCCGTAGAAAGACGTGGTCGCCATCTTCGAACTCCAGAGGTCTCTATCTCCAATCAGCATACGACTTCTGCCTGCTCCGTGCAGTCTTCATCTTCTCCTGGATGATCTGCACCTTCTCTGTGGTAGCCCGAACCATCTTTGGTCCCACGAGTGCTGACTCCTTTGGGTCAGTCCAGCACAAAGGTGATCTGCAAGGTCGCCTATATAACACCTTAAAAGGTTCCATCCCAATGGTGGAGTGATAGATGTTGTTTTTTGAAAACTCCACCCAAGGTAAATGATCCTACCAGTTGTGACTGAATTCTATGACACAAGCACGGAGCATGTACTCAAGGGTCTGAATACTCCGCTCAGTCTGGCCATCCGTCTGAGGATGGAAGGCGGTTCTCAAATGAAGCTGCATCCTGAAAGCCTCCTATAACCCCTTCCATAGATGATAAGTAAAATGTGCATCATGATCGAAGACAATAATCATGGGTACTCCATGTAGCCGCTCAATATCTTGCACATAGAGGGATTCCAAGCTCTCTAATGAACCCTGCTCTCTGATCAGTAGGAAGTGGGACGAGTTGGTGAGTCGGTTGACGATCAACCAGATAGAGTTATGACCTCTGGATGTATGTAAAATTCATGTCACAAAGTTCATGGATATCCTATATCACTTACACTCTGGAACCTCTTAAGGTTGAACCAAGACATCTGGTACCTGATGCTCCGCCTTCACTTGCAGATAAGTGAGGCACTGAGAGACAAAATCCGCTACTGCCTTCTTCATTCCCAGCCACCGGTGTTGTCATCGGAGATCCTGTTACATCTTCGCCACTCCTAGATGTACTGTTAGAGGGGATGTGTGGAACTCCCTCAACACTTCCTCCTGAAGTGACACTGGTACCATGGTATATCCTCTGAAGTGGATGACGTTCTCCCCACCTTCCGAGAATCCATCAGGTTCCTACCCTGTGGATATCTGAGCACGTCGTATCTTGCAGTCAGCGTCCCCATGATACGCCTCCCTAACTCTCTGAAGAAGTGGGGGAGTGACCATAAGAGACTGAAGAAAAGATTTTCCATCTCTATCCACAAAGGATATCTTTAAAGTAGCCATCTACTCAGTCACTTTTCCTAGAAGATGTATACCAGATCTCCGGCCGAGTGCATCTGCAACAACGTTCCCCTTCCTAGGAGTATATACTATCTCAAAGTCATTGTCCTGGAGGAACTCAAGCCAACATCTTTGTCTCAATTTCAGGTCCTTCTAAGAGAAGATATACCTAAGAATATTGCGATAAGAGTACACTGTAAAGTGCTCGCCCATCAGATAGTGTCACAACATCTTCAAGGAGAAGACCACTACTTCTAACTCCAAGTCATGGGTAGCGTAGTTCTGCTCATGTTGTCTCAATTTTCGAGAACCATATGTGATCACTACTCAGTCCTGCATCAGGATGAATCTGAGTCTGATCCCTGATGTGTTGCAGTAGACTGTGTACCCTAAGCCCTCCTCTGGAAGCCTCAAGATGGGGGCACTAGTCATCCTCTACCTCAGCTCTGGAAAACTCCGCTAGAATTTCTCCGACCAAATGAAGGGTTTCCTTTTCTTCATCAATGATGATAGTGGTGAAGTAACTCTGGAAAAGTCTGCAACAAACCTCCGGTAGTATCCATCCAATCTCAAGAAAATTCTAACCTTCGTCATACCCTTGGGTGGATCCCAAGAAAGAACCACCTCAATCTTTTCTGGATCTACTGAAACTCCATCCTCCAATTTGACATGTCCCAAAAAGTGAACCTCTCAGATCCAAAACTGCCACTTCGAGAGTTTACAATAAATCTGGTGTCTTAGAGTGTGTCCAGTACTACCCAAAAATGATAGGAATTCTCCTCCTCAGTAGTCAAGTAGATATGAATGTCGTCGATGAAGACTACTATAAAGAGATCAAGTTATGGTTGAACGATCATGTTCATTAGTCCCATGAACACTGCTGGAGCATTGGTTACACGAAATGGCATAACCAAGAACTCATAGTGGCTGTACCAACATCTAAAAGCCATATTCTTCACATCTTCATCTCGTACTCTGAGTTGATAATAGCCTGATCTGAGGTCTATATTCGAGAACCAACGTGCTCCCTTCAGCTGGTCAAAGAGGTCTTCAATCCTAGGGAGTGGGTACTTGTTCTTCACGGTCACCTGGTTCGAGCACCGGTAGTTGACACAAAGCCTCAAGCTCCCATATTCCTTCTTGGTGAACAGAATTGGGGTTGCCCAAGGTGAAACACTGGGTCAGATGAATCCCTTCCCCTGCAAGTCCTCATGCTGTACCCGCAGCTCGTGATGCTCCACGGGAGCCATCCGATACGCTGTTGATGATATCGGTTCCATCCCGAGGTACAAGTAAATGTAAAAGTATGACTCTCTATGAGGAGGTAGACCCGGGACATCATTAGGGAAAACATCCCTATACTAGTGCACCACTACAGGATAACACAGACTCTCCACTTCAATCGATCTGATGGAAAGGATAGCCAACTGATGAGTAATCGGCTGCACCCTCCTCCGGGTAAGTCCATCCTGTGCTGCAAAGGCTATGTTCTCACCAGTGAAGGTAAACCTGATTCCATCCATGCGGACACACCACACTTTGCGCCTAATACATTAAATATGAGCATGGACTGTAGATAACCAGTCCATACCCAAGATGACGCCGTAAGTCCATGACGCTGCTACTAAGAGATCACAACCGAAGCTCTCGCCTCTTAGAGTAAGCTCGCACTACCTGAACCAGTGCGTAATCATCAAATCTGCTCCCGTAGAAATCTCTAGCCGTAAGGATCGAGCCAATGACTCTGTCAAAATCTCTTATCTCTGAATGAGGGAAGTTTAAATAAAAGAATGACTGGAATCTGTGTCTATAAGAACTGCTGATAAGGTGTAGTAGACACAGATCAAACCTCATATCATCTCCGGAGCATCGTGATCATAAGCCTCAGCTACCGATAGATGAGCTCTCCCCTGTCCACCTGCTCTCCGCTGTTAGGGTGGACCTCCTGGTGGTGGTGGCGGTAACACCTCGAATCGTCATCCACCGCCAGCTGCATAGAAATCTCCTCTACCACGTCCGTCTACTCCCTGGGGACCACCTCTGTCAAATCTTTGTCTCTGCCTGGGCAGTCCTTCCATCGTCTGCTAATCATTTGAATGGTAGGTCAGACAGTCACGATCCATGTGACCCTTCCCACCACATGTGCAACACTTTCCCATACTATCATGAATAGATCCACTTTGGGGGGGCCATACAACCGATCTTGAGTCATGCGGTCGTCCACCTATAGGTCTGGTCCTCTTAGACCACTACAAAATCTTTCTGCTACCAGTTGTAGAAGACTCTGCTACGTGATGACTGGTAGTGGGTCTCAATGCTGGTGACTGCTCAGCGAGTAAACTCTTCTCCAAGAGGGATCTCTCTAACACCCTTGTCTGTGTCTAGATGCTGAGTGAGATCATTGAAGCCCTAATCTCCCACCTGAGCCCCTGCTCAAAGGTATGGGCCCTAATGAATGGGTCTTGCACCATATCGGTGGAGTAATGTGAGAGGTCAGTGAACCTTGCTGAGTAATGACCCACATTCATACTGCCCTGAAGTAGATGAAGATGCTCCTGTATGCGCACTACGTGAAGAGTCACTACGAAAAACTCTGCCCGGAACAGGCTCTCGAAGTTTTCCCAGAGAAGCATCACCTCGTTGTGAACCTAGAGCATCAATCTCCACCATAGGCCTACTGCTTCCAATAGAAGGCTGGAGTCAATGATCAAATTGAGATTGGATAGTGTCCCTATGAGTATAAAGACTCTCACCACAGCCTCCAGCCAGTCCTCAGCCGTCTGTGGGTCCATATCTCCCCTGAACCTAGGTGGCCTCTGGCACTGGAACTCGTGAAATGCGCTCAAGAAGTGTGCAACCTCTATTGCTGGGGATGGTGGCATCGGTGGCCCAACAAGGATAGGTACCACTGGTACCTCCGCTGGTGCCTCTACTGGAAAAGGGCCCACACTGAGGCATCATCGCTCGGTGGGCTATCTGTGCGTACAACTCTCAGTACTCTAGCTGGATGTCTACATGAAGGCATCCTGAAAAGAAAGTGGTGCACTACGGTCAAAAGTTATACCTGGTGAGATGACCCAGTGAGCTAACACAAAGAGTTCAAAAATAATACTCTTGAAAACACACACGCAATCATTGCTTTCGTGCACTAAGTCGGATATCAGACGTCAAGGTCCTGGTGTATGGATACGTCGACTGTCGTACCAACACTGGACTCCCTAAACTGAAAACCAAAATCATTACCCTTAACACTATTGCTTCACAGAAAAGAAAGATAAGATTCCTAAGTTCTGCAGTAGAACCGACTCCTCTGATACCAATTTGTCAGGACCCGTCCCCCAGGGCCCAACTGTGAATACCACAAGCCCTCCTTCCATAGGTTAGGGGCTGGCGACTAGCACCAAAGGCGTATTCCTTAAAACTGGGAAGGCATTACCTTTATAACCAGTAAGCACACAAACAAGCAAGCACACCGCTGGATACGAAACACCAAGTAAACTGTATAAAAAAATAGTGCTAAAAGTAAAAGGGGCCAGAATACAATCCCAACTGAAAAGTACAAGTACAACTGTGATATAATACAACTATAGAAAATGGAAAGTCGGTTGTTGGGTCATCCTTCAAGGTTCCTACCTAAAGCATAAGTACAGATAGCCTCCTCAGCACTCCTCGTCCATCCGTCTTCTCCGTGTACTGACACGTCGTATGGTCCACCTCCTGGTACAATATAGACCTATTACCCTCATCCTCAATCAGTGTTGTTCATCGTCTGCACCAAACACAATGAGGTGCGGGCATAGCCTGTGCGGGGGTTAGTATAACGATACTCAGTAGGGACCCCGAGACCCTCTAGGTCTCACAAAAATCCATCAAGGATAAACACAAAGTATGAAATCCACAGATAACCTTACATAGGTATATTCCCATACATATACCTATGTTATCAAGTAATCCATCTCAATCATGAGGAAAAAACAGAGGAACCAACTCAGCTCATTCCAGGATTTATTCTAGGGTAGTAGTAACAAGTAACATTCTGAACCCTCGGCGACTGGAGAGATCCACCTCTATCGAGTACAGTGGGTTTTCCGCGTCACACATAGGCGCTTCCCACAAACCTGGGACTGCTAAGGTACTCCTCCTGTTGAGTACCGTGGGTCTGCCGATTCACACATAGGTTCTCCCCACCATAGGTCTGCCATGTCACACAGAGGCACTCCCCCTCATGGCCTGTTGAGGTACTCCTCTTGTCGAGTACCATGGGTCTGTCGCGTCAGCACGACGCTCCCCACTGTGGGTCTGCCGCGTCACCAAGGTGCGACCCACTAGGTCAGTTGATTCACTCCCAGTCGAAACGGTTAGCATTCATCTAGTCTTATCCAACTACAAGGTTCTCGCACAATGCTCACTCGTCTCCAGGAGGATACGCTCCACAAGATACTAGTTGATACTCCAACCACCACGAATTCCCACAAAGAAGTATCTCAAAGGTCCACCATGTCATAGGGATCTCAATGTAATAGACAGTGCGCCAATCGAATGCCCGGTCTGTGAGTTATTAGCCTTTTAGACCAGGGGGCCGATTGGATTTGTGCTCGATCTTACCTAATTGTTTGCCTTCTCATTCAAAAACATTGTTTAGTATACTCAAAGGGAACAACTCACTCCAGGATTACCAGTGCCGATGACGGTTCATCAAACGGACGTCTGATGCCAATTTTATGGCCAAAGGAAAAAATAAAGGGGTTGTAGTGGGCCCGGGTCCTGTCTGACCCAGTCGGACCGACCTGGTTCGGCCCGGCCTTGGCCGACCCAGTTTGGGTCGACCCAACCCGCAATGTCGCCCGACCCATTGAGTCCATCCTGGCCCATGAGGGCCACGAGGGTGCTGTGGGGGTGGCTCGGCTAAGGGGTACTATGTGGGTGGCAGACTCGGTCGTGAGGGCGCAGACTGGCCACGAGGGGCGCAGACCGGCTGCGAGGGGTGCGGACCAGCTGTGGGTCGGCTTAGGGTGGCTCGCAAGGCCACGACGAGGGCGGCTTGGGTGGCTCGGAGGGCCACGACGAGGGAAGGGCGACGGCGCGGCTTGGCTCGGACCGGACAGTGGTGCGGCTCGGTGGATGGCGGTGGTTCGACGACTCAGCATGGAAAACGGTGGCTACACGGTGGCTTGGCATGGGGGATAATAGTGGCGCGACGGCTTGGCATAGTGGACGGCGGCGGCACGGCGGTGCGGTGAGGGGGTTTTTCCTGGGGCGGCGTGGCGACTTGGTCTGGCCGTAGGTGGATGGTCCGATGCAGGGAAAGTTCGGCCGAGAGGGCGAAGCGCCGCGGGGCGGCGCGGGTTGCTGAGGCTGAGGGTGGTGGTGTCATTGCCTTCATCGCCTTCATCTCCTTCCTCCATTTCGAAGTACACATCAAAGAAGAATGGAGGAGGGTTTGGGCCATGTTGGTTTGGCCCGAACCCTCCACATTAGGGTGGTAGCAAGAGGTTCACCAGAATGAAGCATGAACGTGAAACCATAATCTTCCACAATGTTTGTTCCCAACCCACACAAGAAAAGAAGTGAGTACATGGAAAGAGATAAACATTTAGAAATAAACCCCAACCTTGTTCACTTGATGAGTTGGTTCAAGGAGGTAGTATAGTCATCAATTTTCCATAGATTTGGGCATCTCACGTCGGAAGAAGTCCCAAGGAAGATGGTCAAAGGATGTCAGTGTTCTTTGTTGGTGGAGCGTTCTTCGTTGGAGATTTTTCTCCCAAGTTCTCCCAATCCTCCTTTTCCAATAAATTAATAGGTAGCCCAAAGTAATAGATTGTAATATCTATTATGTATTTGGCATAATATTCAAAAATGAATTAAAAAATTAAAGGAAATTTGGCATAATAAAGATTTGTGCATTGGCACAATTAATGTGGAGGATGTCAAAAGGATCCTCCACATTAATGAGGGGGTTGAGAGGTTTTTCACCATAATGAGGGAAGTTCAAGGGGTTTAGGCCTCGGGTGGTCCCCACCACCATAACCTCTAATGGAAGGTTAGGTTCGGGTGGTACCCACCACCATAACCTCTCATGGGAGGTTAAGGTCTGGTGGTCCCCACCACCAACTTCCACAAGGAGGTTGGTTACAAAAAAATAAAATAAAATGTGTGTATATTTTATTTTATTATTTCCACGAAAAACCCAAAATCTAACTTTCACCCTCGACCAACTTCTGTCAAGGTGAAAGTCTTCTTAAGCGAATATCGGCACTGTGAGTTCAACGGTGCCCTCATATCTCAATTCCGAGCACCAGTTAAAAAGTTAGAAAAACCCGCTCACACGTTTTCTAAATGTATCCGAAAAAAAGTTCTGAAATTCATTCCGAGCACTCCGGGCCTTGGAATCACGCACCGTCAATTTTCACAGACTTGTATAATTCCAATTTAATTAAAAAAATTACATAGAAATTACAGGTCTTTACACATTGAATATCCTTTTATAGAAGTAATCACGACACTCGTATATTTTTTAATAGAAAACTCTCCACGCTTGTCTGACCCACACATAGAGGTGGTGTATTATTTCCATTGATATTGTAGATTGACCCATGATTTGAGATCTGGGTGTTACTACATATCATGTGATAGAAAAAATCAATCCACATGTAGTTCTTGAATAGTAAACTCTCTACAAAGGTCTAACCCATATATAAGGGGGATTTTTAAAAAAAAATTATGATGGAACTAGGATTTTAGATCCGGGTGTCACTATGTATCCTATGATAGAAGGAAACACGACTCATGTAGTTCTTTAATAAGGAGGCTCCTTAAGTAGATATGAATCACATATGAGGTTGGTAGTACTTCATTTTTCTTTATCATAGTTCTAGTTCATGTGTAGTGAACTGTACATGACGTAACATTATTTTTGTAGTTTAACATAATACAACAAGGACATATTCCATGAATTTTAACATCATGTATGGAGGAAGACATATTTTATGTTGTTTAATGTCTTTATTCTAGGACATAGGATTCTTTATGGTACTTATTCAGATTAATTTTTAAAATACATTAGTTTTAGGGGGTGTAACGTGTTCCCCATCCTTTGTTGACAATGAGTAATCACCTTTGAAATATAAATTATAAAGGATGTATGACCCTTACCACTTGGTTTATATATTTTGTGTTTTATTTATGGTATCATTGAGGTTTTAAGAGGCAATGTCAGTTCTCCTTGAATGAATTAATGCATAACATTTTTATTTAAGGATCATACAATATGATTTTGATAAAAATTGAGGTTGTGAAGTGTACATTACATTTTCTAGTCAAGAAATTCCAACTCATCCAGTCTATTTTTTTATTTTTATTCATTTAATAGTTTTCCAGCTATCATTATTTGGTGAGAGGGAAAATGGAACCCAATGGAAGACACTACTTTGGTTTTGTACAGTAGTTAATACAAAATATCTTGTGTGGTAGTTCCCATGGTGGTATGGTAGGCCCATAAATCATGATGGGGATTTTCCCACAAAAAATTATTTTCCTTGTCCACCATTATCTGGAGTATATTTTGAAGAGTCTTATGTTAGGTGTCTATTAATCCATTTTATTCTACATTATTTCATGATGAATGTTTGGTATTGATTTTTAACTTCTATTAAAATATCTTCAACTTGGTTTAACTGGTGTTGGTGTCATATTCCATCAATATCGTGTGAGGGAAACTGAATCTGTTGATGATATTGGACATTAAAATTTTAATGATATTCTTATTTCAAATTTCTTTGAGGGTTTTTTCTTCATATATTTTTTAAATAACTCAATATTAGTAAGGATATTCTTAAAATAATTTGTTTTGGATGGGGGATATAGTTCAACAATATCCATTCCTCATACAACAAATGACCAAGAATTTTTAGCTGTATGTAGAAACTCTAGGGGTTGATGGATGATGTTTTCATTAATCTGGCATGCAAGAAATTTCATGGTTAATTCCAAATATTCCTATATCATTTTTTATTAATGACCATGCCTTATAATTTGATGTGAGAGTTTGGTCCCTGACAGATGAGTGTTGAAGGTGCCTACATGGACTTCTTCCTTGATAGTGGGAATCAATCATTCTACTATGCATCTGAGGAGGATTCTATCAAATCCTCATTTTTTGAGGATTTTTTCTCATTTTTTCCTATTTTTAAGGGTAAAGTTCACTACTCATCATCGATTATATTCCCTATCAGATCGATCTAATTGGAGAGTCCAATTTTGGAGGTAATCAACTATGGGATCCATTCATCAAGGGCTGGATTTTGGTTCATCACACTCTAGGGTAATGTTGACCATATTGATTTCTTCCATGTCAAATGTGTTGACTGATGAGACCATACTTCAATGAGTGATGTATAAAACCACTTCATCCCAATTGGGTCCCTCTAGGATTGTTGATACATTAGCCAGTGCATCTACATGAGTATTTTTTGATCGAAATATGTGATGAAATGTTGGTTAAAATGGGAATTATTTAATCAATCCTATAATGTAATTGATGATAAAGGCCAGTTATTTTTTTTCATTACATACTCAACATTGATTTTTTTGATCAATTTCTTCTAATCCCCTTTTATGTTCAGGTAGTCCATATATAGCTACAAGGCTAGTTCTAATCTAGAAATGATGGATTAGTATTCAACCTCATTATTAGGGTAGTGTTTAGAGTATGAGAAATATAAGGTAAAAAATTATTTTTTCAGGGAAACAAATACAATACCTAGACCAACCAAATTGAGAATTTGTATCTCTATCCAATTTCCAATAGAAATTTTATA
Organism: Viscum album; assembly: GCA_963277665.1. Classification (NCBI taxonomy): domain Eukaryota; kingdom Viridiplantae; phylum Streptophyta; class Magnoliopsida; order Santalales; family Viscaceae; genus Viscum; species Viscum album. The sequence continues at coordinate 999,427,515 of OY728141.1, read as the reverse complement.
AGAAGCATCAAAATACATCTCCCAAATTTTATTAGTGTTTTGGGAATTAAAGGCCTATTCTTTTTGATGTTCGGTGTCTACTAGTGTTCTTTATGGGGTAGGATGTGGTGAAGGCATATTAGCCAATGCCTCCCATTTAACTACCTTCTATTTCATGAATCAGATTTCATATTATTTTAGAATAACTCCCCATCAGGCCAAACACACAGTCAATATGAGAAAACCAAGGATGTACTTGAGTGGTTCAGTATGGGTTACCAAGTGGACTTTTTTATGATTTATGTAATGTATAAGCATATTCCCTAAAAGGATGAGTGTTAGGTAGTTATTATTGATATCAAAATATTGGGAACCAATATATAGAATCATTTAAACGAGATGATAGAGGTTTTTTTCATTCCCCATATAATTTTTCTATATGAGGAGAGAACCAATCTATTATACCATGGAAATCACATATAATATAAGAGGATTTCCTTCTAACAGAGACATATAGACCAATGGGTTCAATAATCACTTCTTGAGATTCCCAAGGGATTATTCACAATACTCATCCCATCGGTATGAGGAACCCTTCTTCATGAGATTAGTAGAGGGGATTTATTTTCCATCTTGGTCAGTGATAAAATTCTCAATATTAGAGAGGTTACCCTTGACCTCCCTTGGTTATTTAAGATTATGAGGGTATTAAATTGTTAGGATTGTATTATTATTTTCTGGATAAACCTAAATTCCACAGTAGCATACCATAAGTATAAGTAATCCCCCTAACATTACTCTAAAAACACACATCCTTGGATTCATATTCAAACTCTAATGTCATAACTTGATGAAGATTGTTTAAATATTTGGGAGTTGATCAAATAATTGTTGGTATTTGACTACAAGTTCATTGACATGTCATTATGTTATTTTCCCCAAAAGAGATTAAATTTATGAATCATTATGTTTTGGTAAGTATATCCAAAATTATTTAATCCAAAGGGCATGACCTGATAGCAAAACATCCCCTTATGTTCTCTGAAGTCGATGGATTCCTCATGTCTAAGAGAAATGTTTATCTGATTATACATTGAATACCCATCCATGAATAAAAGGTCATGGATTCTAGTAGTTGAATCGATCAAAATAATATGATCGGAAATAGGACATCATCTTTAAGGAAGTATCTATAAAGGTATCTGAAATCGATATAGACCCTAATCTGCCCATTATTTTTCGTGATGGGGACGATGTTGGAAAGCCATTTTGGTTAATTATCTTCTTGGAAAATGTTATCATTGATCAAATTTTCAACATTGGATTCTACATTAGTATCATGAGAGGGGTGAATTCTATTATTTTCCTATATAAACCCTCAATGGTCGTCATGTAAGATCAGATGGTGTGTAGCCACATCCAGGTCCAACCTAGCATTTTTTGTATTATTCCAAGAAAAAACATATTTAATCTACTTCAAAAATCCAACATACATATCCTTCTCTTCAAGACGCATGGAGATACTAATAAACCTAGGACATGGGTCTTCTTCTATGCCCAGATTCACCTGCCTGAGCTAATCGATGATGGTGGATATTCCTTCCAAAAATGTGGTAGGGATGTTACTTAGGTAATCCTATTATTCTTATATCTCAATGTACAGGTTGGAATTTTAATACATGGTGGGTAATCTGAGGGAATATCTATCACTATCTAGGTAAGGGATTCCTTAGGAAGATATATTTCCATCCTGGGCTGCTTGTGTCATTGTAGGGAGATTCTAGGGATTCTTGTTTTCTTCTATGCTACCACCAGGGGAAGGAGGGGCCTGTACATCTTGAGTTACAATGAATTTATTGGGGGATAATAAATTATACTAATAAAATGATGAAATTTTTTAGATCCAAATAAATAATTATTTAGATCCTATTTTAAAAAATCCACTTCAGTTGACATCACTTCTATCACATGGAAAAGATCCAATAAGGTTTTTGGTTCACGATATCATACTAGGATAAAATATATTACCTCAATAAAGTATATGGGAAGAATATAATCTCTCTCAAGAATACTCCAATTATTCATATTTGTGTTCCCTGATCCTATAAATCCTTTTCTCACTCTTATCATACCCTTGAATGGTTATATTTTTCAGAGATAAGTCCCCCTTTCCATATCCCATACATTGAAGGGTATTACATGGGATGAGGTTTACCACATAACAATTTTGAACTATAGCCTTTTTAAATTTGACATTATCATGTTTTTAGAAAACAAATTGGGATATGATATGTTCTTGGATAACTTCTTCATGGTCCTATCTTATTAATGATATAGTTATATGACAATCAAATGACATAGTCTCTACTAAATAAACAATGGATCCAGTGACTTCTCTATCAAACTCTTGAGGGATCCATAGGGCCTCCAGGAGTACCTCTATATGTTCTTTTGAATTATGGAGAACATCCAGGATTGAGAGTTTGGCTAGAACAACAACCAACTATTTCATAATGTCGTACTTTTTAAAGAGGTTTCTTCCTCCCAAGGTGATGTTTCTAATAATTATATGGATTTGGATTTGAGGTTTCTGTGGTGTATGGTCTGATTGCTTGAGTAGAGGTTGAAGGATCTCCAACTAAGTGGCTTTAGTCATGGTATTTTCCCATTGTCTGGTTTGATTGAGAAATCACACCCCTATTAGTAGGTCATCTAAAATGACTCGACATGAATGATTTCTAGAGGGCTCTGAAAAATCTCCATGTTTATTTTAGGATTTTTAACTTTTTTTCCAATGGTTCTTGATTATATATATGGATTTTTAGGGATGTGAAAAAAATATTGGGTTTGACTATGGTCACTCTGTACCTTGTATCATCTTCTTCTATATCCTCGACATCCATATCTACAGTCAAGTACAAGGAACTCATTTAAGGAGGCATATTCATCATCTAAGAAGGATTATAATATGTGAACTATAATAAAAGAACAAAAAATGGGATCTTCATCTGATGAGGGTTCTATTTTTTTGTAGTTGTCCCCATTCTATTGATGTTTATGTTAATAAGTCTGTAATAGTCAAATCATGTGTTGGAGATAGATGTGATTATTTATATTATGTCTTTTAATATGTCTAAAGATTATGTCTACAACCATGAGGTTTATTAAATGACTCCTCCCTATTTATCGTGATAATTTTTTGTTGGTAAATCTATGCTCTTAGGATGTCATGATCTTGGTTAATTATCATTTCAGTAGTTCAATTATCTAATTACTATATGGCTGGAACATATTTCTGATCAGAATCTTATTCAGGTAGATTGATGTTTACACAACTCACCTATTCTAGGGACTTGTCTAGTATAACATGTATATAATTAACCATGCTCGGGAGGATGTTTTTAAGATGAAGCAGTCCTAGAAGGTGTGACCAAGCCTCCTATAAAAAGGGAAGTATTCTGGATGATTGTTAATGATGACCTCATTGGGTTTCTTGGGCTCCAGTATCTTGAGTAGGTTATTTTATATGGTTTCAAGAAAATATCCATAAAAATATTTATTTTAGAAGGAATACTCTTTTTTCATAAATTACTTAAATCACAGGAGGCTCTGGTCTATTTTTTACTTATATATGAGGAATTTTTTTCTACTTCCACTCAACGGGTGGCAGAGGACAATTCTGGGCCTACCATGGTGCTAAAATGGGCACTCGTTCATGTTTGAGAGTACCAACAACAGCCTATGGCTTACCAAGACTTTTTTCTCTACCAAGGGCATGGGATGGGATTTAGCTGGGGTCCACTGAATGAATCTTCTAGGAATTGTTCCATCTATTCAAACATATGGAATCCACTTGGATACTTTATTGAGAATAAAGGTTTCTGCAGCACATCTCAGATATTCTCAGCACATAGTTCCAAAAAAATCTATTAAGGGAGGGGGATACCAAGGGAATTAATTAAGCCATCCCTTATAGATATGAAATCATAAACTCTCTCATATTCTCATTTTTTTCAATTTTTTAGGTTGACAATTATCATGTTCCTTATCTTAGATATGAACTAATAAAGGAATTAACAATGAAGTTCTTACCATACTTCATCATATCATATAGAAAGGCTATTATACCAAATGAATACTAGATTTATCAGAGTCTATAAAAAAACATATCAGTTTGTTTACCTCTAATTATCTTGAGGGCCCATCATCAGGCTGCATCGAGACATGAAGTGTGTGAGATGTTGTTCTGAATCTCCCACATCATCAATGGTTGAGAATATTGGATTAGAGAAATTAGGCGGGGGGAAAGTGTCATCTACCAATTTGGGATATATATTCTTCTTGATATTCAAAGGTGTTCTCCAACCTTCCAAGGATTTCATTCAAGCATCCAAGTATTGAATTTCATTGGGGTTTATAAAGTTAGTACATTCTAAATTACCTCTCATCAATAGGGAGTGGGTAGGGCTTGATGATGCTGACCCATTTTAATTTCCCAATGATTCTTTATCTATGTTAGGATAGGCTGATCACCTATATGGGGGATAGGTTGCCTCTGTAATTGATAAAATTCATGATCATCCTCAAATCCCTCACTTATATAGAGCAGTTTTGTAAATCCAGAGATGACCTAATGCTTATATTCCAATCTTATAGGTGTATTATCTCTCTCCTAGTGTATTGGAGGAGGTATTTTTGTCTTTATTAGATGGTGATACCCAATAATTATTGTTCCCCTTAGTATTTCCTCATTGATATTTCATATATTTTGTAACTCAATCACATTCTCTTCCATCCATTCCTTTGTGGAGGCGTTTTTGGGTCCTCTGGGTGGTGAGTGGGATGTATCCACACCTTTCCCTTTATCATTTTTTGTGTTCCACCATGGAGGTGGAAATTCATCCATAGGAGGTTCTAGGTTTTGGATCCTTCTCTGATTCTGCATACATGTCACCTCAGTTTGTGCATCCAGATCACCTAATGGGACCCAAATATAAATGGTATATCTTGGGGTGAGAGGAATATATAGTACACCAGATGTTGATATTTGCCTCCCAAACATTAGAAGACTGATTCCTTTTGGGATGATTATAATGATTAAACGGTCCTGACACAATAGGATGAGGATTATTTGGGGCCTCTATTGGCACTTTATTATGATGTTGTTGAGGATTTTATTATTCCAGTGAAGGATCTAATAGCACTGGAGAGAAAATTTGATATATAAATTCTTCCATCCCTATGGAACAAGTTGATCAAGAACTGATGTTGATTTATTTAGGACCCTCATGAGGTGTTATGAACCTTTTGGTGGTGATTGAGTTAATATTTCCCCAATCCATGTGGGATGGGGTTTGTTTAATACTACAACTACTACCGATATTTACTATATCCTCTCAGGGATTGATAACCCAAGGAGTGGAGGTAGAGGTATAAATTCCCAAATACATGTAGGTTGGGTTATCTCTTGAGTGGATGATATGGTGGATACTATTGTGTTTAATTTGATTTAGTAAAAATTTTCTCAAGTATGAGTTGGGTTTAATTGTTACCTATGATGGGAGTCATCTTCTATAGGAGGATTTTCAATAATAAAAAATTTATACCTCCATGTCTGAAATGATTTCACATTATTTTGAAAGGGTCAACATAGGAGCCTTTTTTAGGACCTATCCCTCCATTCATGATGCCTTTATGTATTCAAAGCCATGGAATCTCACTATATTTCACAACTGGATCATGCATTGCCCAATCCCCTATACCACAACTATAATATTATAAAATGTCGTATCTGAGGGTATTCTCTATTCTAGGGACATAGTGAAGTGTAAATGTTCATATTTTCCCCATCCCTAGATATATACATTTGATGGGGATCTGAAAATTAATCGATGATGAATTTTTATGATATGGAGAAAAATACTTTGATGGAAATTTTCACGCTCCCCTATCCCTAGGTTCTAAGAAATGGAGAATGCGACTATATCTATCAAATCAAAAATTCTATTAATGATCTAGATATTACCCTCATATCCTTGATAATGGGGGTGTTCAGCCTTCAAAAGCAGATGATTTCCCACATGTTCTGGCATAAGTAAGGCATTCACTCCTTCACTCTCTCATTTTGGATCACATAGTCAGAAGTGGTGATTGTCCGAAATATGGAATGTATTTTGTTTCAAGATAAATCACTCTATATATCCATGTTATCCTCTTCTTTATTTTAATTATATGTCTACGCCTTATTATACCACAGAGGTTACTTCTCTATGTCACCTTCTGACCATAGTGAAGTGTTGTTGATAGTTGATGGGGGACTATATATGGTTACCCCCAGTGGATTAACGACCTCTCTATATGAATTTTCATAAGTTTTGAGAACCTCTATATATAAAGGTTTTTGGGAAAGGGGATGATTTCCTTGTCAGTAATAGATATCCATGTGGGGAGGTTGACTATAGTAATTGATTGGAGTAGATTCCCTAAGATCCTTCTCTTCACTACCACGAGGACTATCGAGGATATGATAAAATTTTTCTTAGTCTAAATAGATGAAGGACCATTCAAGTGTTCTGGATGTGCATTATAAAGCCTTAAGTAAGCTAGAATTGTTATGATCAGGGATATGAGCCTCATTCTGTGTTGTAGACTAAATATTCCAGCCAACCTTTCAGGGATGAGTATGGATATGCACCTTCTTTATAAATTTTTCTAAAATATTTTGATAACTATATAATTATATGGAGATATGATCCCACTAATGAGAAGCTAATGGATTATGGAAGTGATATTCTATATTATATAAAGGAATATGAGCCATCCTATGGGCGGTTTATCGAATATTTTGGTCTATACAAGATAAAGAAGGGATATTATCCTAGTTCAAATATGCATTCCCCATCAAAATATGTCAATGGAACACCTGAATTGGATATGGGATATGATCCTCCTCATCTCTAGCCGTTGTTGGATGTTTGTGTAGTAATTCATCTATTGAATTATGGATATGAGCATGGATTTCTTGAGTTTCTGAAATATGATGAGTATCTTCATAGGTAGATATATAAGCCTTCTCTGGGTTGATTTCCATATTTTGTTGATGGAACTTAATTATAGTGGGGATGTGATCCCTTTTATCTATCTTTGGAGTATTTTTCCTGTCCTTTTCGATAGGAATGTACGTTTGTCCTGAGGCATATTACAACCTGAGCTAGTGATCCCTAGTCTAAATGATATTATGAGACCAGCACTATGCCTTTAGATTATGTCTCTAGTATTTTTAGATAGGAATTTGAGCCTATCTCGAGGAATTTTCCAAACTGAGTGGTGAACCCTGTTAAGAATGGGGAACTAATCCTAATCATATTCCTTCAAATTATGACACTAGTCATTTTTAATAAGAATGAGCACTTGTTCGAAGGAAGGTACCAAACTAATATGGCATGCCCCAATCAAAATGGGGATATGATTATAGTCTTATGCTTCTTCTATTAGTGAAATATGTTGATAATATTTCTATAAAAGAGAAATAATGTGTTCTTTCTCTAGATTATCCACTTGTTCATACTGATCATGGTGATATGTTTCTCTAGATCTGGGGATAGGGATAGGTGCCTATCCTTGCATTTGTATTTGTTCTGAAAAAAGATGAAAGATATATTCTATTGTTTCTGGAATGTAGGAACACTTTAACAAATTGTGTGAAGGAATGTAGACATACACATTCTCGGTATCCAAAATATTTTGGAAGATGTCCAGGATTGAAGTAGGTATATAATCCCACTCCAACACTCTTTATTTCATTGGAATGTTCTAATTGGATTCATGGATGGGGGAGGTATATGTGAATCCACATGCATTCTCTAGGAATATTCAAGTATAATTGACCCAAGTGGGCAGGGATATGATAATTCCCACTAAAAACCACCAGAATATGAAAACATGGTTCATCATTTGAAATGGGGATATGATCCCACTCCCATTTATCCAAAACATGTCATGATCAGAGAGACATATGTGGTATCCATGCATGCGTGTTAATGGTGGTAATTTGCTGGGTGTTTCTCTCTGCAAGTGACTGAGGGGCCCTTGTGGGAAGATGATGGTGATAACAGTTGACAGGATCCCACCTAGGTAACTCTTGAACCAGGATAGAAATATAGTCATATTGCTGATCCACCTTCAAATGATATAGAAGGTGGTAATTTTAACTTTATTGGTATAAAATTCTCAAGCAAATGATGGTGGAAACAAGTGTCATTGGTTTCATTACAAACTTTCCTGAAAAAGATGGAATTGATGGATTTATCATATAGATACCTTTATACATATCCTCCAAGGTTGGGATCTTACCGTGATGGTGGAATTGTAAAACCATCATGTTCACCACCTGATGTTGAAGGTGTCGGGTGGGTTAGTTTTTTTCTACCCATGATGGTTACTATTGTAACTGGGGGTTTATAACTACCACTTTATTAATACATGATCCCAGGTCAATATGTCTATGGGGGACGTTTTTCAATCAAAAATACACCAAGGAACAAGGTCATCAATCGGTTAATTATTCCAAATGTGAAAAATGATTAATCAATTATTCACGGGTAACGTAATTTTCTTTTCTTATGCCTGGTTCAACCATTTTTATCACAGGGGTTTTTTTTTCATTAAGAATGTTCTTATTTCATGGGAACTATAGTTATGTTTTAGTATTCATGTATTTCACATATTTTATACCATTTCATTATGTAGGAGACAAAAAAAAATTCTCACGCGTGGTCAACATATTTTGTTTTTATAATTTGAGATATTATTGTTAGATTCACCATTATTTTTTCCTTCATATAAAATGTATGTCTCTCCAAGGTTAGAAGACAAGATTACCAATGCCTATAATGATTTATTTATTCTTTCATTATATAATTTCACATCAGGTTCACCATTTTAGATTCCCTCTGAGAGATATATGATCTTTAAAAAGTGATTGGGGGGATCAATCATGATTTCACAATCATTCACATCATGTTATCCATTTTTTTCTCTCATAGAAACCTCCAATAGTTCCCACATCCATAACAAGGTACATAACTATTTCCAAAGGAAATAAGTCATTTGAAGTTTCAAACCCAATGAAACTTAGGAAATCACATTGGTCGAGAGTATGAGAGTTAGGGCTCATCTCACCCTTTTGGTGGCAATTATTTCCTATTTTAGGACTTTTATATAGATTTATGATATATTCAGGAATATCTTCTAAATCCCCATACGAGACTTATTACCCTAATAAAATAATCGGGTGCTAAATCCTTCTACATATAGTGGGTCTATTAATTATACCATCTATATGTATCGGAGGTTCTATATTTATTTTCCTTTTTTAATCCGCAATGCATAGATGGTTATATTTTGAATTCATATAACTAGGAACTCTAGAGTTTATTAACTTCTAGGTAGGTGATTAGTGGTTCATGTATGGGATTAAACCATACTCACATGTCTTATATATATAATGTATTATAGGAATCCAAACCCATATTTGTTTGTTTACGTTTTATTTGTGTAGTTTAACATCATGCAGAAAGGACATATATGAGGTCACTTAGGCACTGGGTATTGAGCTTGAGCCTTAAGAATGAATCCAATATATACTTCTTTTAAATATAATCATATTTATTTTAGTTCAATCATATCTCAACCTCTTGATAGACATTAAGAGATAATTAATACATTTGATGGTTATTTCCCATGGTTTACTAATATTGGAATTCCTTTGGTACATACACCGAGGTTGATACCTTTGTATGGGGGTAATAATATCATGTCACTAAGCATAGATTACACACTAAGAATTACCATCAAAGGGGAATTTATGATTTGAGTGATATAATCACTGAAAATACCTAAACCCACACAAGTTAGGATGAGTGTGAGAAATAAGGGATAAAAAGATACTAGACTCAATGCATATGGATACGGGACTTATGCACTGGGGAGACCCTTAAAGGGTGTTTGATATAGATATTTGGACTTAGGAAGTCATCTTCTGTGTCATATTTATTACAAGAATCAGATTCATCATAGTTTAATTAGCTTCTTAATCCTCTAATGGATGTGGAAGAATGATAAACCCGTATGAGAGTTTGGGTCCATTGGATAGAGTGTATGATATATGGACGGACTTACACTAAGGTGAATGCCAATGGAGCTTGGGCCTTAGGAAGGAATCATTTATATCATGTTTGGACAGGAATCAGAGTTCTCAATGTTCAGTTTATTCCAACCCTACTGATGGGTTGGAAGGGGTGATCACACTTGAATCAATTATTTTCATCCTTTAGGTTTAGGGAATTTAGTTTACTTATACTAGAATAGATTCCCATTAGAAGATATCTAATCCTTACCCTCAAATAGGCAAAGATTGGGAACCATAACTGGCTAGCTGATCATGTTTGGAGGCATGAGGATCCCATAAAACCAATTTTATTGTATGAGTATCCATTATTAAACCCATTATGGAAACATCCCATATGAAAGGATAATTATTTTCTATAGAATCATGGATTGGGGTTCACATGGTTCTAGGTAACATGCCTAAGTACTCCTCCTGGAGAAAGATGACATGTTTGAGGGTTTCTTCTAGACATATCAAGAGTGTTTTTTGACATGTCCTGGTTGTCTTCCTAAAATGTTTTTGTTGTCTTCCTGGAATGTCTGAATTATATTCCAAATAAGGATGACATGTCCCAGGGTGTTTCAAATGATCAATGAAGACATGTTAATAATCCATAACATGAAAATAATGACTTTTATGAGGTTTATTTCATGATCAAATTGGGCATATACTATTCATTTTGAATAATCAGGGTTGACATGCCGGAGGGTTTCAACATGATGTGGCTGACATTACTAAGGTCTATCATGTGACATGGCAGTCATTTTTTGGAGTAATTCACATGACATTCTTGACATGTCTGATTATTGTGGCAATACATGGATGAATCGTCCAAGGAATATTTTTATGATAGATGTAGACACATCCATTGGTTTCATGTGATCAAGTATGATATCTCTAGAGAAATTTTTGTCACTTTTATGATAAGTGTGGGGAACTTAGCATGACTTAGATGATTTGTATGGGGATAATTGCATTACCAAGATGACATGTTTGGGTGTTATCACATGACTAATGAATAGTTCACACAATGTAATTGACCCCACCTAATGATAATCAGTATATCCATATTTACATATGTCATATGCATTTTCATCCTTTATCATATAAATTCCTCGAATTTCATCATAAATTAACCTGTTGAAATGTCATACGGCCAAGCTCATACATGGAAAACATCTTTTCATAATCTTTATATAACATTATAAGTCATTTGTATTATTAATAAGGTGATCATGTAAAGTGTATATATATTCAATGTGATACCTTAAGTCATTACCCACTGTTACCTAGTGGAAGAACCTAATAATCCCATGGATTTCTACTCTGAGAAGTCCTTTCTCAAATCTACACTCTCGTGTGTATGTTTTTCATACCGAGGGGGAGAAATTTGTATGAATCTTCACCCAGAATATATTCTGATTTATGTAGTTCATATATCCAAAATATGGGTTTGATTCAGTGGAGCATCACTCATTTATCATGAACCCATCATAGTTCATCCATTGAATCGTCTTTGTTTTACTTGAATAATAGTGACAGAGAGATCATTCCATTGTCTCCATATTTATTGGACCCATGGATTTTCAATGGTATTTCCCATAATTAAATTTACATTTTAAAGGGACATTGAATTATTTGGTTTACATTTTAATAATTCTTCATGAGAGTAGTATTTCTTTCCAAAAGGCTTTCACATGGTCACTGAATACTTGTATAGGGCCCTTCATGAGATCAATTTGGCTCATTATAGGTCCTTATCATGAAAAAATATATAACTCTCCATCACCTAAGGATTCCTCCATTTTGATATTTTATTTTAAAAATATTATGTCTCTCTCCCATTGATTATCTATAAGGGAATCACATGATCAAATGCGCTTGTTCAGGTTCTATCGCGTAACATATGTGGCATGTTCAGCAGCCTTCACATGATGAGATTGGCATGTCACTAGGGATTTTTCATGATTATTGAACTAATAATGTACAACTAATCCACCATTATCTTGAAAAGTAGTTTAATTAACATTCACTTTAGGCTTTCTTATTTTATATCTATATATTTTTCTATTTTCCAAGACCTTTCTCTTTTTACCATTGGATGTATGTCAATGCATAACATGATTAATACTTGATCACACAATGACATGCGAGAATTTTCATGGACAATAACTTTTCTTGACTATGGATCTGAAGGGTTGTTGCATGATCTAATGGATGTGTATGAGGGCCTTGGAATAATGAATATGATAAAACCGAACACTTTTGTATTGGATGGCTGGCATACCGCTATGGATCTAATGAGATCAGTGAACTAATAACGTGATCTGTATAAGACCTTCAAATGAAAATAAATGTAACTTCCATAAAATGAGGATTTCTCATTTTTTCGATTTCATTTTATAAGGGTATTTATATGATTATAATGTGTATGTTTGTTGACATCTCACATGATTAAATGTACGCATTTGAAATCGTTCATATAATCAGAAAGACTTTTCAGAACTGCTTCGTATGATGAAGTAGTCCATATGATAGGATTTTTATGATCACAAGGAATCCGTGAAGGTAAATCATGTGGTAATTCTTAGATAATTTAGAGAACATGATCCATCCACATGATTTTTCTTTGTTCATATGATCTCATGTCCTTCTAAGGGTTATGAGATTCATTTAACCTAGACACCTGATCTCGATGTAGCTAAGATTCTCCTTACATTCCTTTGTAGAGAAAATAATACCTATTATTTGGGTATTAATTCGATGTTAAAAATTTCCAATGATCATTTTGTGGGAACCAGAAGCTATTTATTTGGAATATTATCATTGATTTTGGAGAAACTAGGATTGAAGATCATATTTATCTAATAATTTTAAAGAGTCTAGTAAGGAAATTTTGTTTCAGAATTGGAAAATTGTTTTTTGGTAGATACTAAATTTCATGCTTATACTCTTGGATATATTAAGGTATTTGAAGAATTAGTTTTGAGTAGGGATATTAGCTCATCTTTATGAAGGTCAATATAATGAATAATGGAGATATTATTTAGTATTGGAACACATATTATGTGATTTAAAGAGATAATATAAATAATTTGAGAGGGGTGGCATCTATTTAGGGGTGTAATATAGTGGATTCACACTATTACAATATGGTAAAAATTGTTTCGAGAAGATTCTAGACCAACCCACTTGTAATTGTTCATAAGGTTATAGTGGAGAATCTACATCTTGGTCTCATAACTGAACATAGAAAGGAGTAGGTTCCCCACAATAGAATCCAACCTTATGAAAACATTAGGTACTGCTCCTTACATTCTATTATCATATTTTATATGGCTGTTAAATTTTTTGTGATAGAAAAATAAATCCACTTTTATTAACTAAAAATGAGGTTAAAATACCAAGATGTAAAAATAATATTACAATCCATGGAATTTAGTAAAATTTGGAATCACATCCCCCCCTCCAATGTGTCTACTCTTAATCCTATGAGAATATGAAGTGATATCATATCACAATGTTCTATCTATTTATAACTAAATTCCTCTTTCCCAATTGTTTTTATCCAAATATATGTTGTTCATATTTTAAAATCTATCAGAACAACCTCAGATAGAAAATTAAAAATCGATTTATCTTTCTATAAATGTGGAGGTTTCAACCATGACATGTAAAAATAAGAAAAATATAGAGGCAATTAATATAATAAATATTATAAAAGTGAATGTTTATTCACCAATTCCTAAAGGTAATCAAAGTTATTAGTGTTTTGATAAATCATTTTAAAATTAATCCTCTAATAATTCATGTTCAAGCTATTATGAATATGTGCATGATGAATCACTTATTGATTTTTATTCTAAAATTAAGGATTATCTTAAAATGGTGCCTATTAAATTATTCAAATATATACATGAAAACATTATGCTTTTATGGGATGAAAATTCATAACTTTAGTTGGAAGCTAATGCAATGGAAGATGCATTAAATAAAAAGGTAAGAAGATATAATAGTATCACAAAAAAATTTAATGATAAGGAAAATCCTATTATGATTTTCAATGAAATATTCTATTTTTATGAAGAATTTTAGACTGTTATTTTTTAGAGAGGTCTATTTCATAATTTTTTTATAGATGTTATCCATGCACTTGAAAAATGACATCAAGTCTATACAAATGTCAAATACCCTCAATAAAAAATTAATGAAAGGTGAAAATGAGAGATGGATAATTTTATACTGTAGGAAAGTCAAATCAATGAGGTTTAAATGAAAAATATAAATGGATAATGTGAAGAAATAGTGAAAACATTTGAATACCATATGAACATTCTTATTCTATATGGTCTATATCTAGAAGTATAATTTATAATTATGGAAAAAACCCAAGTTTGATCTTTAAAAAAATTTAAGAAGATAAGTGATTCCAAGAATATTTTTTATGATATTTTTATATCTAATAGGATATATATTTATGGAAACAATAAAATGATATCTTCTAGAGATACATCTATGTCATTCTCATTAAAAAGTGATTCCCAATTTCTGCATAAATCTATTTATAATGATGTTATTTTGATTACTAGTTCAATATTTTAGTGAAAATATAGTAAAACATTAGTGAAAAAAATAATGAGGAACCTAAAAATGTATCAAATGTGGATGTATGAATAAATAAGAACAATATATTCATAAATGTATCCCAAATAATTGTTAATGTGTCCAACAATACAACTCTTAAAATTCTGACCAGACTGTATCTACAATAATAAAGAAATATTTCATGGATATTGTTGGTGATGTTGGATATTTGAAAACAATCCCATTGAATTATGGAATATCATATAAATATATAATAATATATATCTTGAATTTAGGGGATTATTTCTAAATATGAAAGAA
This sequence comes from Viscum album, assembly GCA_963277665.1. Classification (NCBI taxonomy): domain Eukaryota; kingdom Viridiplantae; phylum Streptophyta; class Magnoliopsida; order Santalales; family Viscaceae; genus Viscum; species Viscum album. The sequence goes on along the minus strand of OY728141.1, from coordinate 999,412,463 downwards.
AATATGTTATAAATATGAAATTTTCCTAGAAGAATAAGAATATATCTACTATGAAAAAATTTAAAACCCTTGGTAATTTGAATGAATGTTGTAAAAAAAGTGGTCATATTAAAGATGTGTGATGTTACAAAAAGTATCATCAAAACACTTATACTGGTGTAAATATAATACTATAATATAAAAATAATCAGATGAGAAAATTTATTAATTCCTAGGGAAAAAACAAAAGGAAATTGTTGAACAAATCACACACAATAATAAATATGAAAAGTATTTCTCAAATAATAGGATATGATACTATTATAGTGGTAAATGTGGTACTATGGACCATTGAAAATAGGCCTAAAAGATTTTTATTTAAGGAAAAAAGTTGAAATATTAAATTTAATTAATCCAATAAAGGAGTAAGAGGATCAATTTTGTATAATAGATTCAAAAATAAGAATATAAAAAGTTGTTAGGGAAGAAAAAATCCAAGCCTACTGAAGATTTGTGTTGAAGGTAAAAACTATATTTGATTTCAATTAAAAAGTGTTTGTCATCTCTTACATGAGAAGAATATTTTTTGAAAAATAACGAAAATTAATTGGTGACATATAGTGAAAAAAGTGTTTTTTTGAAAAAAGTTCATAGGAAAAAAAAGAATACTGACCACGATAAAAAAAGAATGACTAACAATTTGGCCATTTTAGTTTGAAATTTGTACGAAAATGAAGAAAGATGAAAAGAGTGAATGTTATTTGTTTTCTAAAGTGTATAAAGTGTTTCCCACTAAAAAACAAAGGTGTCAAAATAAAATAAATCCATTCTTCCCAAATATGAACATATTTTTAAAATTAAGGGTGTTGTATCATGAATAGTTCTTGATATTATAAAGCTAAAAAGAAAGGAATTTATTGGTTTAGAAACAAGCCTCAACCCTATTTATCTTGTTAAGTATATGATTGAAACATTCCTTATTTTAATGTATACTTTCTTCATATCAATGTTATAATAATTAAAGGTGTAAAATAAAAAGTGATAATTGAATGTATGTTTTGATAGCAATACTGTATTGGAGATTAATAGATCAAATAATATCACAACGGGTGTTATGAAATCTCCTCCAAAAACATTATTTTCCTTATCTCAATTGGTATCATACATCAACTAGTATAAAAAATTCTTGGAGTTTTTACTTGAATAATTTATCCCCACTATGTTAAACACCCTAAGAGGGGGTTAATTAGGGTACCCTAGAATAAAAAAATTCCCTTATAGATCTTTTTTCCCTATTAAAAAAACTATATTCTCTATTTTTCTTATAGAAAACTATAAACTAATGTGAAAGTATTAAATATATATAAAAATATTACTTGTTTCACCCAAACTAGTTCGATCTAAGGAGCATATAAAAGGCCTTTGTCAATACACCAAAATCACTATAGTGCACTATTGTTACAATATTCAGAGAAAACTCAATACCTACCCTTGTATAAAATCCTTCACACTTGGTAAATCGTTATCATATTCACTAAAGTGAAATCACCAATCATCCATAATATTCTTTCATTGTTCTAAATAAAATCATATTTGTTTTACAGTAAAATGGATATGCAAACTAAGTTCTCATTTCATCAAATAGATGAATTACTCTTTCCAAAATAATATTGTTTTTGGAAAAATTATTCATGAAATATTCATTCTTAATTGCATTCTAATTATGTGGGTGTTCACCATGTCATACCACCATGAAATTATCTCAACGTGATTTCTCTATGTGATTCCTTATATGAGCTTCCTCATACACTACAACATCATTAATTATCATATATGTATGAACTCTACGAATTTCGTTATGTGATATATATTCACCATATAACTCATTGCATGTACCACTTATGTGTACATACATTTTGATCTACTCTACAAAATCCTTTTAGAATTAGAAAAATATCTAGGTTCCGCCATTAAAATCATCCCCTCTACTAATGAAGTGATTAGATGTCCATATAAAAGAAATATTTTCAAAAAATAAATTATTCACAAAATTATTTTACACTCCTCTATTGCACCATGTGATATCACTACCTTGTGATAAAGAAATATATACCTTTGGTATTTCATCTCTATATGAAAAATATTCTTCTACATAACCATCGATGTAGTTAGCTGAAATTGATATCACTTCCCTGAAAAAGAAGAGGTCCTCATTTTGTCTTGTGATCCCTCTTTATTCGGTTTTCATCATTCCATGTAGTAACATACATATCACACACTCCACTTAATTATTACCTGTAAATATATCCATTTCTATTTTTTATGTGTCCTTCAAAAATTCAACCCCTAAAAATGGAAAAAACTAGGAAATGTCACCATCAACTTCCCCTTCTGCAAAGCCTCTTATAAGAAATAACCAAAACATTTTCGACTAAAATTTTCAATAAATATATCAACACCAAATCATTGAAATTCAATTGTGATATTTTTTTCCAACAATACCCCCTTTGTTTTTCATGACAATGCTTCAAAATAATTTAATGATTTATATTCACAAAAAAATTAACTCTTCTTTATTCAATCACAACTAGTATTTCTATGACTTTGCATAATAAATTAGGACTTACTCAACCAGTACTCTAATCCAACATTAGTCAATCTCATCATGATAAAGAAGAGTGTAGTTCAATGTTAATCAATGAATCACTACATTATCAGAAGAATTTTTTCAATATTTATTGATACCATTTGGAATTGTTAGTTGATACCATTTTTTGTGATTGATATAAAATATCACACATATTCTTTCTAATTAGAAGAAAAATTACATTACCATACCTGGTAAAAATCCTTCAGCATGATTCAAGATTCATCCTTTTTTAATATTTATTCAATGACTGAATAACATTGGTATCACTATATTTTGGAATCCCTAAAATTCAATGATCACCCTAATTAAATATTGAAATGTTGTCTCCTTTTAATCACATTAATCTTCCCTATTATAGTTTTTGATAAAATCTTCCTCATTTATGAAAAATATAATCCCCTCTTTTAACAAACCCAAAGGAAACTTATCATAGGTATAGAATAGTAAAAAAATAGTTAGTTTCATTAAGATAAATTTCCATTTACCTTTGGGAGTAGCTGTTTTATAGCGACACATGATTAATTGTCAGGGGTCAAATGGATTAAATATACACCTAATGATTTTCAAATGATTATTTTGGTATGTGATTTTTTAAGATGTATGTTACTTGAATTTTTGTAGGAACATACTCCAACACCACTAGTAGATGCTCAAAATTATCCTTTATAATATAATACTTGATTTAATTGTTCTTAATTCTGGAATTATATACAATATTTTCTCTGAGATCAATATCACTTGAATTGTTATAATTTATTTTTATTACATAATTCATGTCATCTCACGCATCCTCAAGTTACTTCTTCATTCACAATAGTTTCATGAAAGTATGTGTGGCTGTGAAATATTTAGCTTCAATGGTTCTTAGTGAAATGTATTCATGTTTCATACTTAACCATGAAATGAAAAATATGACAAGATAAATTGCACCACTTGATTTAGAGTTTCTATAATCTATTGAAATATCTCAATCATTATCTGTATATACCATTAATTCCTATTATGAGGTCACATTATGCTACATCCCCAACCTGGAATCCGCTAAATTAGTGCATAATTTCAAGCCACTACATGATCTCCAATGACTTCTCTCTTGAAATCTTGAGGGAAGCATAGGGTCTCAATGAGTACTTCTGTATGTTATTTTAAAAGATGGAGAGAATCCAGGATTGAGGGTTTGGCTGAAAAACCCACCATCCATTTTAGAATTTCATACTTTTGTTTAAGAGGGTTTTCCATTTCAAGGTGATGATTTACCTAATTATGTTACTGAGGAATTGTGATGTTTAAGGTGGAAGGTCCTGGTTCTTAAGAAATGTTGAAGGATCACCTGCTACAAGTGGAATAAGTCATTCCTCCTTTCCCTTTCTTTGGGATGATCGAAAAATCACACACCTACTAGTAGGACATGTAAAATGACTAGGCCTAAATGACTGCTAGAGGGCACTAATGCATCTCCATGTTTCTTTTGGGGTCATTGAATTTATCTCCCATGTTTCTCAACAAAATATGTAGATTTTGTAGTGATGTGACCAAAATATTGGTTTCGACCACACCCACGCCATCCCCTGTATCTTCTCCTCCTACTTCCTCAATCTACATCTCCATAGTCAAGAACAAAGAACTAATATTCGGAGGAATATTCATCATCTGAGAAGGGATATATTAAGAGAACTACATTTAATGAACTAAAATTGGGATCCTCATCTGATGAAGGTTCTATTTGTTGTGGTTGTTCCCGTTCTCTAAATGTATATGTGAATAAGTCTGTAAGGGTCAAAGCTTGGGTGGGAGCTATATTTGATTCTTTATTTTATGTATTTTCATGTGTTAAAATATTTCATCTATCTCCATGATTTTTATTAAATGATTTATCCCTATGTATCATGATCATATTTGGTTTTTGAATCCATGATGTTTATTCAATGACTAAATAACATTGACATCACCATATTTGGGACTACCCCAAATTTGTTGCTCGTAACACCCCAAGATTTTATAAATAATATTATTTTAATTTCGTTGATGTATTGTGTTTTACGCTACACCAAAGAGAGATTTCACTACACGCAACCCTGACCTGGCTTGCATTACATGCAATCGCGACCTTCCTCGATAGCGTGTGTTGTACGCAATACCGGGTTTCACTAAACAATGATATATGGTTATAATATTATCACAAACTAGCCGTTATGAATAGTATTAACTAAATTTTGAATTTTATAACATTATTATTCATCTTACTCATTTCCTAGAACATGGTATGATAATAAAATAAATTTTTTGGGTAAAATAAGTATTTTTCAAAAAATGCAGTTTTGCCGCCTTTTGATGGCGCACCCACCTTAAATCTTGTTTTTGACATGTCTATAAGTTCAATTTGACAAAATAAAATTCTGGAATCAGGATATAAAAATTTACTTTGGATAAATTTTTCATATTATTCTGATAACTTTCATATTTTAATGAATAGTAAAAACACGATATATTTTAATTAAACACAACTTTTTTCATCGCAATAATTTATATGGTTAGATTATCTTTTTAATTGGTTTTAAAGTGTAATTAGAATATATTTTTACCATTTAATCCAATTTTTTTCATTGGAATTAATTTCACTCTGATATTGGATATAAACAAGTATCAATCTTTTGATTGTTTTTGTTTCTTAAAAACAAGCTATTTGTTTTGATAACGGGAATTAAATTTAAAATTAACTAATGCCACTTATATTTTATGAATTTGGAAAATTATAAATCAATTTTTAATTCAGAATATCAAATAATGCTTAGGCTTAATTTTTGGTATTTTTCTGAAAAACTTCAATTTTCGATGAATAGTGCAACCACTTAGTGGTAGTTAAAAAACTGACTTTTTTTAATTTAAACTTAATTTTACCGCTTCTGTGAGTGGAATTTCAAAAATCCAAGAGACACGATTAATATCAAGGACTAAAATGTGGTTCAATGAGATGAGAATAATTTTCGGTGAATAGTAACTTTTTACTTTTTTTTACCACGGTTAAAAGTAAATAGGGTAATTAAGGGTAAAATTGATATTATTATTACCGTAACACATGTCCTAATTCTATTGTATAAGTGTAATTTGACCAAAAACAACCTTATGAATAAGATATTACCATTTAGGCCCACTTGGATTAGATTAGGACATTTAATATTAATTTATTTAAAAAAGGGTTAAAATAGTTAAAATCAATGTTTAATAAGTAAATAATTTTTAATATAGGGATATACATAAGATAAATTCGACTATAAATATTCATTAGAAATGTAAAAATATTTCTTACATAATGGTATTTTATTTATTATTTTTATACATTAAAAAATTTAATTTATTTATGACACAAAGATGATGTAGTAATTATTTTATTAATGAAATATTGACATAATTGATGTTATAAATACCCAAATAAATGTAATTTGAGACTTTTTATGAATTACAATAATTTATAGGTTAACATGACATGTTAGTATTGATTTAATTAACTCTTTTCGAAATAATAATTCTGTTATAATTTTCACAAAAATCAGTTACCAAATAGTGTCAAAATTGACATAAAATAGTTTTTAAAACAAATATTTTATTATTAATTGTTATTTTATTCCTAAAAATCTGAGGTTCGGGAAAATGACTTATATAAGGTTATATATATTAATAATAAACAACTTGGGGTTCTTTTGTCTTGTTATAGTAAGTTTATTAACCTTATAGTGTAAGACAACAAGAAGACACGGTAAAAGTTAAATTCTTTAACTTAAAGTTAAATCTAAATGATAAAGTTAAAATAGAAACCTAAACTTGTCTAAATTCTATTTTATGAGAGTATTTTGACCCATCCCCACCTTATCTTCTAAATAAATCAATTTGGAGCTATTGAAAACCGAATATGACTTTATAATAAAATAAAATTTCTATTTTTTTCAAAGGTGCCCCTCTCCTCCCTTATAAAAGGGCACCTCCTCCCTCTCTTCCTCACACCACATTGAGCCTTCAAGCTCGGCCAAACCCTGCCAAATTCTCTTTTCCACTTCCCTAGAAACATCCTAGAGGTCCTGGTCTTCTTCAAAGACCAATTTTAGTGCCCTAAGAGGAGGTCTCAAAGAGGCGCTTCAAAGAAGAGGTAATGTCCGTTACCGATTCTTTCAAATTTATTTCTTCTTCCACTTATTCTTCTTTAGTTGTTTCATTATTAATTTATAACATAAGTATCACTCATATACTGATATGTTATTATAATTATTAAACAACCATATTTCACCGTCTATCCATCCTACGGAAAACGAAATCACCGCGCGTGCGTACGTACAAAATACCGTCTCCACGCCGTGGTGTAATCTATTTTCCACCACCACCATACTTGGATGGGTATAATGGTGAAAGTAATGAATATATATGATTATTGTAAAGTGATATTGATTCTTTAATATTATACATACACTTTAATACAATTCCACGATCATGGGAATGATATCATCGCTCGTGCGTACGTACGGAATACCGTCTCCACGACGCGATGAGATTCACTCTCCATGATAACCATTCAAGAATGATTATAAAGTATATATAATAAGAAATCATGAAATATATTATATAATAATTCTACTGGATTTATTTATATGTATATATTTATGACATCTACTTAATTCCATTCAATTCAATAAGGAAACGAAAACAGCGTTCATGCGTACGTACGACCCACCGTCTCCATGAACGGTGTATTTCTTTCCATTTATCGATCCATTATATATATATGTATATTATTAATATATATTATATATAAATCATGTTTTACATTCTGGATGTAAGTAATCATGATCTAAGTAATCATATGAATAATTACAAGTTAAAACACGAACGAAAAATGAAACGTTTTTACACAAAATGCTACTTTAACATGAATTTACAAAAGAACGGGTAATATAAAGTCATAAGTGAACCATATATGATATAATAACAATGAATATTATTCTTTAATAATTAAATGACATTATTTAAATCATTATACAGGATTTTTGGATACGTACGAAGCATATCAGACCTAAGGTAAGGGATAACCTTTCCAATCTCATTCTTATCCGAGATTGTTTATTCGTAAGTATTTGTTGGGGCTATTGTTATCATCCTAGTCCATGTTTTCTAAAAGTGTTTTCATGTATGTTTAAATTCCTTTTTACCCGTTTTTTACTTTTACTACATGGTATGTATGGAATCTTTCTTTTACGAGGTACTTTTTGACTTTTCCGGCAAAAGTACAAGAAGAATGTTTTTTTTAACTTATACGACATGAAATGATTTTTACGGTTTTATAAAGCCTTGTTTTCATGAAGATTACTCCAAATTATTTCATGATTATTTTCAACCAAATCCTTTTCTTTTAAAATTTATTGTCATTTTGTGAAAATAAAATGATTTTTTTTAAAAAGGATATTTTCCTCAAGAATTCATTTCAAATGTTTTATTAAAACCATTTCTATCTAAGATGACATTATTTCATATGTGTATGTTTCAAGTTTAATGTCTCTATGATTTACATGGTTTCACTTTTATTATTATGAAATGATATCCATTTCTTTTATATGGATTATGTGATGATGGGATGATGTTTATGAAACCCATTTTTATTCGTTGGGTTATTATGAATGATGTATGTTTATTTTGTGGCACAAGTAAGAATGATTTAATTATGAGATGGATGGGACCTATATCTCCCTCCAATACATTGGGTAAAGATTTATATATCATGAGATAGACATGGATGGAATGGTAAGTTAATCCGGTTCAGTGTTACAGGATTGAAACAAGGAGTGAACTCGATTCAGAAAGGGACTTTGTCCACTAAGATGGTCTTGGAAGTAATGTATTGGCTACTATGGAAATAATAACATGTGTTGAATGGTTGCCACAATTACATGTTTTATTCCCATTATATTTTATCATGATTGATGTTCCTTTATGATATATGTCTTACATACTTCCATGATTTATGTCTTTTCTCAAGATTTTGATGTTTAAACATTATGTTCATGTTTTTAAGTTCAATGGTATATGGTTTGTTTTATTTTCTCTATGATTACCCTTATAGAGAATTTGATCTCACCCTTTATATGTTTCCTTTTCCCCAGGATTTCAAGAAAGGTTTTAGGTAAGAAAACAAAATGGGAAGATCTTTATGATAGTTGTTGAAGATCTTTCACCAAGATTAGTAGATTATATTCCTATTTTCCAAAGACACTAAACTATTACGATCCTTGAGTTTTGGTTTTTGTTATGTATTAAGTGTTCCGCAAAAGTAATGTATTGTCCATGTACGTCAAGCTTTGGACCTCTACAGTTGGTATCAGAGGAAAAGTTTAGTTAACCTTTGGAAACTAGGATGCGAAAACTTTAGTGAGATCCCTAGAGATATTTCTAAGGTATGTCTAGGGATGTCCCTAAGGTTAAGTATACGTATAGGTTATAGTCCTAGAATTTCTCTAACGATCTTAGAATTAAACCTAAGATTTTAGATATTGAAGGTACTCCCCCTTTATTATGTTGTTTTCCCTAGCATGATTTTTCCTCTCACACTATTCTTTTTGGGTTTTAGAAAATGGATGGAAATAGGAAGATTTGCGATAATGGAGGATATGATGGACAATGGAATGATATTTTTCATGAGAAACCAAATGAAATGGGATTTGGAAGTCCAAACATCGTTATTATGCCTAATCATAAATCTCATAATATGATCAATAATCTCAACTTTGGTAAGTATCCCGACTCAGCTAATAAGAGAAAGATGGAGTTTCATGATGATAATAGAGGAAAGAAAGTTCAATTGCCCTCATATAAATCATGTGGGAAGAGGCATCAAGTAGAATGTTTCAAAGGAACTGGAAGATGCTTTGGGTGCAGAAAAGAAGGACACAAATCCAGTAAGTGCAAAGGAAAATGTTCAGTTAACACCGTGGAGAAGGATAATGGTATTTTTACGACATCAACAATGATTAGATGTTTTAAATGTGGAATGTACGGGCATTATGAAAACCAATTCCCTAAGGAAAAATCTCATGAGGAGAATCAGCATGGTCATATGGGTAGTATTTATGTGGATGATGATGAGGAGACTACAAATGATATATGAGATGAAAGAAGTGTTGAAGCTCATTAAGTTGTTTATGAAGTTAGTGGAATGATTGTATGTTTATCAAGAGTTATGTTGTATAGTTAATGGTACTATGGAATAAAGAATCATCTAAGGATTGTTACACTATTGTTTTTCCTAAAGTATTTGAAAGTATATGGTTAATGGTACTGGTAACCCTGAAAGGTTATTAAGATATTTTTGGAAAGTAGATGATATGTGCATAATGAAGGGATAAGAAGATAATGAGATATTTGATTGTATTCATGATCTCATGACTGATATAATGACTAAGTGATATTATGGTTTGAGTATATAGAATTTCTGGGATTTTGGTATGTGGAAAGTGTTAAAATTTAACAACATTCATGTTTTCACTAAGGTTGAATGGGTATTCATTCTTCAAGAGAATACATGATTAAGGTATTAACATGTTTGTAATTTGACCAACAAGATATATCTTATCATATATGGGGGATAAATGATGGCATTCACGTGATTGTTATCTGACATTTCAAGTAATAATTTTCTTTATAATATGAGCTTGGACCGAAGTATTTTAGATAACCCTAAAGATTGGAATAGATTATGTTGGACATAATATAGTATTGTTTAAGGATAGAAATTTTTTCGATATTATTGATGGGATGTTATAGTAATGTAGTTTTAGAAAAAGGACAACCTGCAGGACGGACGACAACCCATCGCGTCAGACAAGGCTGTGGGAATCGAACCCACAACCGAAGTGCGACTGGCCTTTATCGCCTACCACTGGCCTACAGGAAGTCCCTGGTTAGTAGAAACTAGTTTTATTTTATTAAGCAGTATGATATATGAAGTATAAGTCCATTTTATGAACCATATATGATTAACCTCACCTTAGATAGACTTATGTATATTTGGAAACTTTTGATAACCTTTTGTTTGAAATATATGGAATGACCCATCATTCTATTACATGATCTGTTAACACTTCATGAATAACAAATTCAACTTCATTTCTTTAAGATATAAAGTGGAAATTGTTCAAAGCACGAACAACAGTGAGATTGTACCAAAATCAAGCAAGTATTTCTTCTAATTCAAAATTTTCAACTTTAGGGAAATGATATTGAAAACCAAAAATGTTGTCCTAGTGCTCTTATATCCGATGAATCAGATGGTACCCTAGATCATCACAAATTTATGGCTTTGTGATTGTTGGATTTTTCATAGCTATGTTCTCTACCACTCTCCATCAGAACTTGATGGTTATATTTTTCTTCCATATCCATATTTCCACCTATGTTCTCTTATATGGAAACCCAGTGATGAGTTACTTTGGGTAATTTTTACATTTCATACTTTAGTTTTTAAAATTAAATTTTAGTATTCCTTTTTACGATGTGGGTTTCTATGAATAGTAAACGATTTATAACCCCGATGAATTTCGAGGACGAAATTCATTTTAAGGGGGGTAGAATGTAAGACCGTGAGATTTTATGAAGAATGTTATTTTAATTTCTTTGATGTACTGTGTTGTACGCTACACCAAAGAGAGATTTCACTACATGCAACCCTGACCTGGCTTGCATTACACGCAATCGTGACCTTCCTCGATAGCGTGTGTTGTACGCAATATCGGGTTTCACAAAACAACGATATATGGTTATAATATTATCACGAACTAGCCATTATGAATAGTATTAACTACATTTTGAATCTTATAACATTATTATTCATCTTACTCATTTTCTAGAACATGGTATGAGAATAAAATAAATGTTTCAGGTAAAATAAGTATTTTTCAAAAAATGCAATTTTTCCACCTTTTGATGGTGCACCCACCTTAAATCTTGTTTTTTACATTTATATAAGTTCAATTTGACAAAATAAAATTCTTCTTTGGAATCAAGATATAAAAATTTACTTTGGATAAATTTTTCATATTATTCTGATAACTTTCATATTTTAATGAATACTAAAAACACGCTATATTTTAATTAAAAACAACTTTTTTCATCGCAATAATTTATATGGTTAGATTATCTTTTTAATTGTTTTTAAAGTGTAATTATAATATATTTTTATCATTTAATCCAATTTTGTTCATTGGAATTAATTTCACTTTGAAATTGGATATAAACAAGTATCAATCTTTTGATTGTTTTTGTTTCTTAAAAACACGCTATTTGTTTTGATAACGGGAATTAAATTTAAAATTAACTAATGCCACTTATATTTTATGAATTTGGAAAAATATACATCAATTTTGAATTCGGTATATCAAATAATGCTTAGGATGAATTTTTGGTATTTTTCTGAAAAACTTCAATTTTCGATGAATAGTGCAACCACTTAGTGGTAGTTAAAAGACTGACTTTTTTTAATTTAAACATAATTTTACCGCTTCTGTGAGTGGAATTTTGAAAATCCGAGAGACACGGTTAATATCAAGGACTAAAATATGGTTCAATGCGATGAAAATAATTTTTGGTGAATAGTAACTTTTTCCTTTTTTTTACCACGGTTAAAAGTAAATAGGGTAATTAAGGGTAAAATTGATATTATTATTACCCTAACACATGTCATAATTCTATTTGATAAGTCTAATTCGACCAAAAACAACCTTAGGAATAAAATATGACCATTTAGGCCCACTTGGATTAGATTAAGACATTTAATATTAATTTATTTAAAGAATGGTTAAAATAGTTAAAATCAATTTTTAATAAGTAAATAATTTTTAATATAGGGATATACATAACATAAATTCGACTATAAATCTTTATTAGAAATCTTAAAAGTTTTCTTACATAATGTTATTTTATTTATAATTTTTAGACATTAAATAATTTAATTTATTTATGACACAAAGATGATGCAGTAATTATCTTATTAATGAAATATTTACATAAGTGATGTTATAAATACCCAAATAAATGTAATGTGAGACTTTTTATGAATTCCACTAATTTTATAGGTTAATATGACATGTTAGTATGGATTTAATTAACTTTTTTAGAACTAATCATTCTGTTATGATTCTCACAAAAATCAATTACCAAATAGTGTCAAAATTGACATAAAATAGTTTTTAAAACAAATATTATATTTTTAATTGTTATTTTATTCATAAAAATATAAGGTTCGGCCAAATAACTTATATAAGGTTATATATATTAATAATAAACAACTTGGGGTTCTTTTGGCTTGTTATAGTAAGTTTATTAACCATATAGTGTAAGAAAACAAGAAGACGCGGTAAAAGTTAAATTATCTAACTTAAAGTTAAATCTAAATGATAAGGTTAAAATAGAAACCTAAACTTGTCTAAATTCTATTTGATGAGATTATTTAGACCCATACCCACCTTCAATTCGAAATAAATCAATTTGGAGCTATTAAAAACTTAATATGACTTTATAATAAAATAATATTTTTAGTTTTTCCAAAGGTGCCCCTCTCCTCCCTTATAAAAGGGCACCTCCTCCCTCTCTTCCTCACACCACATTGAGCCTTAAAGATCGGCCCAAACCTGAAAAATTCTCTTCTCCACTTCCCTAGAAACATCCTATAGGTCTTGGTATTCTTCAAAGACCAATTTTAGTTCCCTAAGAGGAGGTCTCAAAGAGGCGCTTCAAAGAAGATGTAATATCCGTTACCGATTATTTCAACTTTATTTCTTCTTCCACTTCTTCTTATTTAGTTGTTTCATTATGAAGTAATAACATAAGTATCACTAATATACGGATATGTTATTATAAGTATGAAACAACCATATTTCACCATCTATCCATCCTACGGAAAACGAAATCACCGCGCGTGCGTACGTACGTAATATTGTCTCCACGCCGTGGTGTAATCTATTTTCCACCACCACCTTACTTGGATGGGTATAATGGTTAAATTAATGAATATATATGATTATTGTAAAGTTATATTGATTATGTAATATTATACATACACTTTAATACAATTCCACGATCATGGGAATGATATCATCGCTCGTGCGTACGTACGGAATACCGTCTCCACGACGCGATGAGATTCACTCTCCATGATAACCATTAAAGAATGATTATAAAGTATATATAATTAGTAATCATGAAATATATGACATAATAATTCTACTGGATTTATGTATATATATATTTATTTCATCTACTTAATTCTATCCAATTCAATAAGGAAATGAAAACAGCGTTCATGTGTACATACAGCCTACCGTCTCCATGAACGGTGTATTTCTTTCCATTTATCGATCCATTATATATATGTATATTATGAATATATAATATATATAAATCATGTTTTACATTCTGGATGTAATTAATCATGATCTAAGTAATCATACGAATAATTACAAGTTAAAACACGAACAACAAATGAAACGATTTTACCCAAAACACTACTTTAACATAAATTTACAAAAGAACGGGTAATATAAAGTCATAAGTGAACCATATAAGATATAATAACAATGAATATGATTCTGTAATAAGTCAATGACATTATTTAAATCATTATACAGGATGTTTGGATACGTACAAAGCATATCGGACCTAAGGTAATGGATAACCTTTCCAATCTCGTTCTTATCTGAGATTGTTTATTCATAAGTATTTGCTAGGGATATTGTTATCATCCAAGTCCATGTTTTCTAAAAGTGTTTTCATGTATGTTTTAAGTCCTTTTTACCAATTTTTAACTTTTAATACATGGTATGTATGAAATATTTCTTTTACGAGGTACTTTTTGACTTTTCCAGCAAAAGTACGAGAAGAATATTTTTTTTACTTATATGGCATGAAAGGATTTTTACGGTTTTATAAAGCCTTATTTTCATGAAGATTATTCCAAATGATTTCATTATTATTTTCAACCAAATCCCTTTCTTTTAAAATTGAATGGAATTTTGTGAAAAAAAATTGTTTTTTTTAGAAAAGGATATTTTCCTCAAGAATTCATTTCAAATGTTTTATTAAAACCATTTCCATCTAAGATGACATTATTTCATATGTTTATGTTTCAAGTTTAATGTATCTATGATTTACATGGTTTCACTTTTCTTATTATGAAATGATATCCATTTCTTTTATATGGATTATGTGATGATGAGATGATGTTTATGAAACCCATTTTTATTCATTGGGTTATTATGAATGATGTATGTTTAGTTTGTGTCACAAGTAAGAATGATTTCATTATGAGATGGGTAGGACCTATATCTCCCTCCAATGCATTGGGTAAAGATTTATATCTCATGAGATAGACATTTCTAGAATGGTAAGTTAATCTGGTTCAGTGTTACAGGACTGAAACGAGGAGTGAACTCGATTCAGAAAGGGACTTTTTCCACTAAGATGGTCTTGGCAGTAATGTCTTGAATACTATGGAAATCATAACATGTGCTGAATGGTTGCCACAATTACATGTTTTATTCCCATTATATTTTATCAAGATTGATGTTCCTTTATGATATATGCCTTACGTACTTCCATGATTTATGTCTTTGGTCAATATTTTGATGTTTAAACATTATGTTCATGTTTTTAAGTTCAATGGTATATGGTTTGTTTTATTTTCTCTACGCTTACCCTTATTGAGAATTTGAGCTCACCCTTTATATGTTTCCTTTTCCCCGGGATTTCAAGAAAGGTTTTAGGTAAGAAAACAAAATGGCAAGATCTTTATGGGAGTTGTTAAAGATCTTTCACCAAGATTAGAAGATTATATTCTGAGTTTCCAAAGACACTAAACTATTATGATCCTTGAGTTTTGGTTTTTGTTATGCATTAAGTATTCCGAAAAAGTAATGTATTGTCCATGTACGTCAATATTTGGACCTCTACATTGATCATCCTGATTCAATTTTCAAAAGATCACCCCTTCCAGTCACATTACTCTCCCCTATAATAGGTTTGGTCAAAATCTTCCTCATTTATGAAAAATAAACCCTCACCCAACCCTTGTTAAAAAACCGAAAGGAAACTTCTTAACGGTATTCAATAGTAACATAATAGTTAGTTTCATAAAGGGAAATTTCCAATGTACCCTTGGGAGTAGCAGTTCTATATCCACACATGATTAAGTGTTAAGGGTCGACTAGACATTAAGACCCAACTGATTATTTTAAAATTATTATTTAGGTAAGGAATTTTTCTAGATGTCTTTAATATATTTTTTATAGGAAGACAATCCAACTTCACTAGTCGATGTTCCAATTTATCCTTTATAAAGCGATACTTGATTTCAATGTATTTCATTACTGAATGATGGACAATATTTTTTCTCAGATCAATGTCAATTGATTTATCATAATTGATTTAGATTAGATACTTCACATCATCTCACTTATATTCATGTTACTACTTCATTCATAATAATTTCAAGAAAGTATGAGTGGTGGAAAAATATTTAGGTTCCATGATTATCCGAGAAATGTATTCATGTTTCATACTCAGCCAAGAAATAAAGAATATGCCCCCATAAATTGCACCACTTGATTTAGAGTTTCTATCATCTACTGAAAAATCCCAATAAACATATCTATATACAAAAAAATCATATTATCATGTCACATTATGTAACTTCCCCATCCTGGAAGCCACTAAAAAAGTTCTATATGTCGGTTCACAATATGACCATAAGCATGCCTCCCCATACACAAGAGGTTTACAACTAGCATTGAGGGTATAATGGATCATGTAGGGAGAAGATACCCTATTTACCATAGTATGGAACAATAGATAAAATATCAAATAAAGAAAACAAAAAAAAATAAACCAGAATATGCATTACTATGTTCTGAACAGGGTAGAAGCCTCAACTAACAAGTCAATATGCCAGGTCATGCTAAAAGTTCCAAAGTTAATAAAAACACCAAATAAATACAACCCTCTGAACTCCCAAATTGGACATAACTCCACGTCCAAATCCCCATCCATTAATGTCCCAATCCCAAATAAATTCCCTAGAATAGGGCCTTTTCCCTTATCCTGGCCAGCATCCATCAAATTTTCTCAGGTACCCAATGACATCCCGAGAAAGGTGTTGATATAACTCAATAGGCCACCACCAATAGTTTCTAATAAATATCCAGTCTAAAGAGATAATACATGCAAGTACTACATATATGACATGAAGAAAAAAAGACATCATGAGTGTCGCAAGTTAATAATATTCACTTTATTTCATTTAATCATTTGTTTCATGGGTTAGGCATTTACATCATTTACACTATATTTCAAGCCGACAATTTCCAAGAATAAATAATAATTAATGTTCCCTATCTCACTAGGGACAAAAAATTCAGAATAATTTACACGATACTTAACTTGGAGAATAAATCCATGTAGTTTCATCCAATGTAACAATTAGGTCCTACATCATCAGTCTAACACACTAACTCGTGCATTCTAGGGGTGGGTTTGAGCGTCAGTCCAACCTGGCCTATGGGAGGAGCCTCGGTCCTTTATCCCACACCACCATGCCATGTGCACAAACTTATCCATCCATTTACCACTAATATCATATCATAAAACACACACAATCAAAAAACATAACATTCACATTACAATAATCAGTCAACATTTAGATCATCATTAAGCATTAACCCCTTAGAAACCATACCATTTACATTACATAACCTATTTAACCCAGTTCTCTTCCTCATGTCTTAACTCATTGAAAAAAATCAACAACTCCCATACATTATCCCATTTAACATGTCTCAAAAATTCATATGCCTTAATCCATTCACGCATTTCCAATACAAATACATAAGCCACTTGACATATTAACATTAATCCATTTTTTTTATTTTTATTCCTTTAAAAACAATCCCTTAATCCATTCAAGGTTTAGAAATAACCATTCACTTCTACGTTTTGTTCAAAAAAGATACCCACAGGATCATCTTGGGATCTACCTCAACTCAAACCAATTTCAAGCTTACCATTGTCATTTTCTATGGCCAGGATCATTGGTGCACCCCATGGGTGGACCTATTTGGTCTAGTCAACCTCAACACATCCCATGGAGATTGTGAGGGGTTCAACTCACCAATTAGGAAAATATTTTTCTCAATATAACTAAAATAATCAATTACACTTTAATGGATAATCACTATCACAACCACACATGAAAAAACCAACTTAAAAACTATGGGATATAACTTATAGACTACCTACATTGAATTAGAAGATGAACACACCGTTAAACACAGCCTTAAATCTGAATTCAAGAACCATTTAAATCCTAGAATAATAATATATTGTTAAAGAGGGTTTTTGATATTTGTAAGAATATGACCCTTGAAACAATACCTAATTTAAAAAAGAGAAGAAAGAGGAGCATTAGACATACACGAAACTTCAATCCACATCCAACTGTGATCAAAAGGTTGAAGAATCGATGGAGAATGGCCCCTTGGAAGCTCGGGTCAAAATGGTTCATCACTGGGATTTAGAGAAGAATAAATGGGGATGAAATAAGGTCATAATTTTAAAATACCAAGGTATAAGTTTCATATTTTATAAATTTTTATTTAGGAACATGGTTTGGCCGCACTGTTTGTCAAAACGTGCTCTAACTGTGCACCTTCCTCTATTCAAGAGGGTTCCAAGTTTCACGGTTACATGGGGATTCCACACTGTTTGAAAAACTGTGCACCGACCATTCAAAATGAATCTATCAATCACTGCATTGTTTTTCCTCCCCCACAGTATAGTTTTTTGAACCATGCACCCCATCCTTTTGGCTAGAACGGTTTGGGGGAACGACTATCTTTAACCATGTGTCAACCATGAAACATGAAAAGCAAGGCCTTTTCCCTTTTTGTCTCATATATCAATCCCCCAAAACTCTCATGTGCCTTCTCACACGCCTAAAAAACATTTAATTATCCATAATTATAGGATTCAAACAAAACTTTTAAACAAGGATATACGTCCATGGAGTGTGGTATCTTACAACCTTCTCAACTTATTATGTATCATCCTTGAACTTCTCTTCTAAGAAACATTGGGCCTCTAACGTGAAGAGATTTGGATTTTGGGCCCATGTATCCAACTATCACTCCCATGTTTCTTCCTAAACATTCCCATGATGCCACAAAACCCGAACCAAGGGAATAGACATTCCTCGCAATACATTCTCACTGTGATCCACAATATGTACTGAATTCTTCTCAAAGGATCTATCAGCCTCAAGTTCAACATCCTCCACATAAATCATATGAGATGGGTCAGGTTGATAATATCAAAGGTGTGAAACATGAAAAATGACATGCATACCACTATACCAATGTTGTAGAGCCAATCGGTATGCCTCTATCCCGATCCCCTCCATAATCTCAAACAGCCCAAAGTACTTGGGCACCAACATATACTATTTTTTAATCCAACAATGACCCAAAATTGGCATCAACTAAAGAAATGTATGATCCCACACCCCAAACTAAAGAGGACTATAATGTCAATCCTCAACAAATTCATCCAACTCTAACCCATTTCCATAAATTTTTGAATCGATTGAACCTTTTATGATATATCCTATAAAGGACCTGGTCCCAACAACTCTAATTTCCTAAACACTAAATAGAAAAATGGATATCTACATATTTTACCATAGAGTTCCTCAAACGGTGCTAGCTGAATCCTAGTCCGGTAACTATATTTGTAGGATATCTCAACAAGTGATAATTTATTTTTCCAAGATCCACCATTATCTTGGACACATGCCCTCAACATGTCCACTAGAACATGAATACTATGCTCTTACTGGTAGTGTATCTTTGGATGAAACCCTATACTAAAAAAATATTGGGAACCATGTGCCTTCTGTAACCCTTCATATAAGTGTGATGTAAAATGTGAATCACATTCCTAGACTATAGTACACGGTACACCTTGAAACCATACTATCTATTAAACATAAAACTCACCCAACTATTCCATGGTGAAAAGTAACTCAAATTAGCAAGAAATGAGACACTCTTGTCAAACGATCCAAACCAAGAAAAATCCCATCATTCTTCTAAGGAGTACTCAAAATACCCACCATGAAATCCATCGGTACGACTTCCCATTTTCATTTCGGAATGGGTAACGGCAGAAAAATACCACTAGACTACTGATGTTTCGGATTAAACTACTAATAGGTAAGGCATTACCCAACAAAACATGTGATCTCTTTCTTCATTAATGGCCTCCAATACTATCTACATAGACCACGATGCATTTTGGTCAATCCAGGATGCACTACATAGTTGGATGCATTAAACTCACGCATCAACTCTTCCCGCAAACATGTTGGAACCATAACACGAACCCAAACATAAATAACCACATAATTTCCAATGTTCCAACCAAAAGGTGACTCCTCGCCTTTAAGACCTTCCTTTAAATCCAAACATTCAAAATCCTCATACTTTTTCTCTTTGATCCGGATCAGAAGCACAGAATCAAATGACAAGGATTTAAGGGTCATCTTCCCTTGGCCATCCTGCCCCACCATGTCACGAACCAACCTAGGTAAACCTTATATTGGCCACCCAAGCTAGTCCATGACATGGCCCGAGGGGTGTTCCTGATTGTTATAGGATGACAACTAGTGTCAGGCATCAAAAATTAACCATTAGGAATGATTTGGACCGAGAACAGAAGATAAATAGATAAATAAATAAACAAGAATAAATAGAACAATAAAATTAAACTCTATAAGTGGAAAAGAAATAAACATAACATCACAACATACATCTATTTGACCTTCCTGGTCACCTCCTAATCAATGGACAACCTTGCTCCAATAATGAGAAACTCAGCCACGAAAAAACTGAGCAAAAGGAAATCTACAACTCTAATGATAAAACAGGCGTGAGCATTTAAATTCTCAGTAAGGATGTCAAGATAAATCACAGAATCCAATGTATCCTTTCCTAAAACAATCAACTAACACAAGTTTCAAATACGAATATAAAATTATGGTTTTCACATTTTAAGATAAGCCACATGTTTTTCTTATTTAAAAAAAATCCAACACAGGCAACATACAATTTCCAAAATCATTTTTCATTTTATAAACCAAACCCAATACAAATTATACCAATGCTGGTATAAAGTAGAACTGGTAAGCAGTGTATGATGGAAATAAACCAGTACAACAGAAAGTAATCAAGCAATGAAAATAATCCAATAACCATGGGTGATCCTAAACATCCCTAGAATACTCCTAGATGTACTTCGTTTCTGAACCACCTTCCGACGTATGGTGAAGCTCTTATGTCTATAACCAACCAAACACCCTATAACTAACCAAGCCAGTGGAAAAGTCCACTTAGCCTAATAATAAATCCATGGGGTACCAACTCGTCTAATCGAAGTTGGTCAACCTCCATCACTCGATCATCTAAAAGACGTCCAGGACCTCATTGTGGTTATAATGATACTATATGTGTAGGAGGCTCTCGTACTCATGACTCATCTCACCGCACTTGCCTAACCTAAACACGGACACTCCATGCGATAACCCATAAGGGAAATCCCCCCTATAGAGGTCCACCAAAAATACTTATACATCATATCATCAAAGGTGCCAACTAGGCCATCATTCCATGAAGTCATTAAAACCATTTGATACTTTTTACAAAAACAATAGAGTTTCCAAACGGGCACACCGTTATCAAACACCATCCTTTCAATGAATCATCACAAAATTTACATTAAAACTGAATGTTCCAAAGGGGACCTTAACTTGTTATGTCCAAAAGTATCAACCAAAGTATCAAACAAACACCACTTTTTCTTTTACAAATCCAAACAGGCGTGTGCTCAAAGATTACATTTCAAACAATTTTAGAAACCACACAAAGAACCCAACGTAATTAGAAAGCAAGAATAATTTTCACTAAATCACTATTTCCATTCAAACCAAAACCAAACGCACACTGAAATATATTTATCACATCTTTCAAGAACTCAAAAGAGATGGAAACTTTATTAATCAAACCGAACAACTTTATAGATATTATACGAACATGGAAAAAATTATAAATGATTTTAAGAACGAGTCAAATAGTTTATATAAAAAAATTATAAGTTGTTGAAACAATTTAATAAACATACCAAATAATTTATAAACAATTATATAATGAACCCAACAATTAGTAAAAAATATTCATAAACAGAAGGAAGAATTTAAAAACAATTTAATAAACATACCAAATAATTATTAAACAATTCATTCAAACTGGAAACACCTTCACAACCAATTGCAGAGTATATCAAAGGTGAGTGTCATGCTTAAACCATCACCAAAACAACATTTAAAATCCAGCGAACATATTTTTCATAAGAACACATATATATGACTTGAGAAAGTACTTCAAAACTATCTTTATCAAACCCAACTAACTTAGAAGTGCTATAGAAAGTTAATTAACTGTATTGAAAAGGTGCAAACAAAGTAAAAAAGTTGGATTAAAAACACTCGTGTATTAAGTGGACTTAATCGAAAAGGAAAACATGTATTTTACTACCCCAAATCAAGCGTGGACGCAAGGACGCTTCTGCGGAAAGATGAACAACATCCACGGACCAATTGCATGCCCAGGATGATGAGGAGAAAAAAAAAACAAAAAACACAATCCTAAGAATTAGGGTTTGGATAAGGAAGATAACCCCTAAACATTGATATAAAAATGCACTGGAAAGGAGGTTCGTGGGCAGAAAGGTGCTACCGGTGAGGGGAAACATGGCCAGGGATGGGGGGTCCCTGCCAGTGGAGATGCGGTCATAGTAAATGGGCGTAGTCAGAGCATCGGGATGGGGGTCAAGCCATGTCGTACCTGGGTGGGTGTCCGGGTAGCATGCACACAAGGCTAAGTAGAAGACATCGCATGTCGGCCGGAGAGGAAGAGAGAGTCACACCTAGGGAAGGGGAAGCAAGGGAGATTTGTTGGAGGCACGCTGTGTAGAGGATATGGCAAGAGGGCCAGAGGTGGAGCGGTGAGATCAGTTCAGCGTTGGTCGGAACTTGGCTTATGGGTCGGGAGCACCAGAGTTGCGATGTTGGGAGAAGGAAGATCAGGTGTGCTAAGGGGGTGAGGCTGGTTGCATGGAGGGACGTAGTACAGGAGAAGCCGGAGGCGGCTGGGGAGGAGAAGGCGAGGGTGGCGGCTGTTGGACCCGGTGCACCGAACAGAGGAAGAAAATGAATAGGAAAGTGGGGGAGGGGGGAGGGGGGAAGGGGGGCTGTGGGTAGATTTGGGTTTCCTATTTTTTTCATTTTTTCATAATAATAATAATAATAATAATACCAGAAATAAAAATAATAAAATTAACCAAAATAAAGATAATAATAATAATAATAATTAATAATAATAAACAATAATTATAACAATACTAATATAAATAACATTGACAATAATGAAATAATAATAATAACAACACCTTAGTAATAATAATAATATTATTACAATTACCCGCCTTCTTTATATAAAACAATCTTTATTTTAATTGTTATACATTTGTGCAGGCTTCTGATCTGACCACGTAGCTACCACCCACTGTGTGATGACCACACACGGGTCCAAAACCCACTAGAATTGTTAAATGTCAAATATTTTTTACCTATGATCTACCCGCACCTAAAAGAGGTTAAGAGAATCCTAGAAAATAATAAGATAATAATAACGATAATAATAATAATAATAATAATTAAAATAAAAATAAAAATAAATAAAAAAGTTAGGGTGTGAAATTTCTCCCCACCACAGACACTTTCTTCCCCCTAGAAAGTCACTCAGTCGAACAATAGACAAAACAAGAAATCATGCCTGATTGATACTAAAAGAAATCAAAACACAAGCGAACAGGAGAACACAAGAGGGTTCTCCCTACCACATGAACTCTACAAGTGCAGAAATATACCACCCAAACATATCACCCCGGGAGGGGGGCGACGCGGGAACTCCCAACACTAGAGAAAAACCTACAAGAAAAAATACCTCAAAAAGTAAACCTAAGAATAACTACAAACATTGATTATTCCATAGGCACTTAAAACTCCAAACGAACACAGCTAAACCAAGATCAACCTAGGCAATGTCCAAACACACTTTTAAGAAAAACACACGATTCAAAAAACCATAATCAGACAAACAGATTTGTTTGGATTAAAACAGAACATTTCTTTCAAAACTCTATGATGAAACAATTAACTTACAATGACGTCAAAACATTAACAACAGAAAAAAAAGAACGAAATGTCTTTAAATTTTCCACTGCCAACATGGAACAAAAAACCCAAACCGAGGATTCACACCCCTGGAAACTCCTGACTGCATGCAAGCTTCACCCCAAGACCTGTGGTTGGGGATCTGATGGATGAATAATCTCCTACCGTACAGTAAGGCACTAGAATCCTCCAGTCACAATGTCTTCTTTAGGTGACGTTTCTTGCAAAACGTCTCTAAGTAACCCAAACACCCACAATGATGGAACGCCTTCGAAGTGGTGAGACATGATGGTTTTGTGTGCCCTAAACATCCACATGGATGGAACACCATTGACTAGTCCAATGAACTGGAAGGCAGAACCATTGAAGATGACTCTTTTGAAATAAGTCCATCTGTCACACTCTGTTTGCCAGATGGGGAACCTTCATGGGTAACGGGATACACTAGATTTCCAACCATCTATGCTTTGAGGACCAACTATTCTAAGAACACCTCATCCACCTGCTTCTCAAAATGATGATCCCTAGAATGGAGGACTTTCTTCTTAACTTCAGGACAAATACCACCGATGAAGAAATAAGGCATCATTAAATCTGGCAATGCGCTCTTCGGAAACAAGGACACAAGTTCCTTGAAATGGTCTACATATGCTTTCACTATCTATTGGCCTTGTTGAATACGGATGAGCTCTTCCCTTTTCTTCATCTTCACCTCTTCAAGTATAAAATATCGAATGAAGACAGATTTAAAGACATCCCACGTCATCCCAACTTGCATTGCTAGTGGGGAAACAGCTCACATTCACTTAGTACTGGACCTTTGAAAACACCCAAAATGGCACACAGTCTGACTATTTCAGGAGTTCCTAATACCCCGAAGACGCGTTCGACCTCTTCAAGCAACTCTACTGCCTCTAAGGGACCCCAATCACCATAAATGACATGCAATGTCTGAGAAGGACAAAAAACTGGACATGAATTATCAGAAACCTTGGAGACGTTTTTGGGAAACATTTTTTGAAAAACATATAAAACACAAATCCAAATCCAATATCAAGTCGAGGGAACATCATTGAAAGCACCTTCATCCAAAAACAATCATCTCAAAAAAACCAAAAAAATGCAAACACAACCCCAATTTACCATTTCAAAAACCCTTTTTAATTTAATAATTCAAAACTGCCTTCTTTTAAGGACCCTTACCAAATACCAAGCCCACTTTTCAAACCAAATTCAATTTCCAAAATCATTTACCCTTTTAAAATCACTTTCTAAAAACAAGTTCAAACTTTTAATTCCATGTACACACCCCAGTAATCCCATGAACTATTGCACATGTCCTCATCCACTTTCATCCATACACACCAACACACACTTCTCATTCATCCATCACATGTGAAAACGTTCATAAAGAGTACCCGAGGATGCACCCAAACCATTTCTCTACTAGTTCCAAGCAACCACCAGATTTTTAAACCAACAACTTTTAGTTATAAAACCCATTTCACGAATTTAAATCCATTTAAAAGTAATCATTATCATTTCAAAACCCCCTTTTCATTTTCAAAAGTGCACTTACACGCACCAAAACATAGACGACACTCAAATTGCATCAAAATACTGGAGTAAGGGACTAGTTGTTACGCTTAACCTGGAGACATGGTAGTGGTACATGCCCTAAAGTAAGAGTCGATAACTTGGAGGAACTTGAACCGTGTACTTTGACTCCACATGGGTCACTACTCCATGTGAAATCATGATGTAACATCGGATTACCTCCATTTTCATCCCTCAATCTAAAACAAACGAGAAAAAAAATAAGGACTCAATTCTTGAACTATCCTGGGTGACTCAAGGTTTAGAACGAGAGAGGATTCATGAAGTCCTTCACGTACCTACCTCTCGAGTCCCGGCTGTCTAGGTCTCCATCTAATGGACACCCCAAATAATAAGGGCATGCTCTGATATCATTTTGTCATGAACCAACCTGGGTCGACCCTGAACCAGTTACCCAAGCCAGTCTGCGGCATGGCCCGAGGGGCGTTCCCAATCCCCATGGACTGGCAACTAGTGTTGGGCATCAAAAATTAATCATTGGGGATGATTTGGCCAAAGAACAAAAGAAAAATAGATAAATAAATAAACAAGAATAAATAAGAATATAAAACTAAACTCTAGCAGTGGAAAAGACATAAATAGAACAGCTCAAAAAACCTCCACGTGCCCTTCTAGGTCACCTCCAAATCAAAGGCCGACCTTGCTCCAATAACGAGAAATGCATCCAAGAAATACCTGAGCAAAGGAAACCTGCAAATGAAATGATAAAATATGTATAAGACTTTAAATGCTCAGTAGGGTTGACAAGATAAACCACAAAATCCAACATCTCCATTCTCGAAACAATCCACTAACACAAGTTTGAAATACGAATATAAAACTAGGCTTTTTACATTTTAATATAAGCAAGATGTTTTTCTTATTTAAGAAAATACAACACATGCGACCTACTATTTCCAAAATCATTTTTCATTTTATAAACCAAATCCAAAACAAATTATACCAAAGCTGGGCTAAAGTAGAATAGGTAAGTAGTGTAAGCTCGAAATAAACTAGTATAATAGAAAGTAATCAAGAAATGAAAATAATCCAATAACCATTGGTGATCATAAAAATACCTAGGATACCCCTAGATGTACGTGGTTTCAGAACCACCTATCGACATATGGTGAAACTCCTAAGTATATAACCAACTGGTCTCCCTTTAACTGACCAATCTTGTAGAAAAGCCAACCTAGCCTAACAACAAATCAAGGGGGTACCAACCAATCTAATCGGGGTTGGTCAGCAACCGTCACTCGATCATCTAAAAGATGCCCAGGACCCCATGGCGGTTATAATGATATTATGTAAGTAAGAGTCCCTAGAACGCGTGACTCATCCCACATCACTTGCCTACCCCAAACACGGACACTCCATACGATAACATATAAGGGATATCCCGCCTATAGAGGTGCCCCAGAAAAATAAATATATCATATCATCAAATGTGACAACCAGGCCTTCAGCCATGAAGTCATTAAAACCATTTGATACTTTTTAAAAAGAATAATAGAGTTGTCAAATGAGCACACAGTTATCAATCACCATCCTTTCAAGGAATCAACACAAACATTACACTAAAACTGAAAGTGCCAAATGGACCCTTAACTTGTTAAGTCCAAAAGTATCACCCAAAGCATCACACAAACACCGCTTTTTCTTTTACAAAGACAAATTGGAATATGCTCAAAGATTTCATTTCAAACCATTTTTGAAACCACACAAAGAACCCATCGTCATTATAAAGCAAGAATCATTTTCACAAAATCACCATTTCCTTTCAAACCAAACCCAAACACATGACAACATATATTTATCCCATCTTTAAAAAATTCAAAAGTGATGGAAAATTTAGTAAGCAAACCGAACAACTTCTTAGCTATTATACGAAGTGGTCAAACAATTTATAAACAATTTTTTGAACAATTCAACCAACTTATATAAAAAAATTATAAAAAGATGACCAATTTATAAACAATTTAACAAACATACCAATTAGGTTATAAAAAAATTTATAAGGAACTCAAAAATTAATTAAAAATATTTATAAATAGATAGAACAATTTATATACAATTTAATAAAAAGACAAAATAATTTAAAAACAATTAATTCAAACTGGAAACACTTTCACAAACTATTGTAGAATATATCAAAGGGGCGTGTCATCCTTAAAACATCATCAAAACAACATTTTATATATAGAGAACATATTTTTCATAAGAAAACATTAATATGACTAGAGAATATATATCAAAAATATTTTTATCAAAAACCACTTACATGAAAACACTCATGAATGTTAACTAAGTGTATTGAAAAGTTGATAACTATGTCAAAAATTTAATAAAAACACTTGTGTATTAAGTGGACTTAATGGAAAAGGGAAACATAGATTTTCCTACCTCAAATCAAGCTTGAATGGCCTAGATAATGAGGAGAAAAAAACAAAAAACACAACCCTTAGAATTAGGGTATGGTTAAGGAATAGAACCCCTAAACATTGACATAAAAATGCACGGGGGAGGAGGTTGATGGCCGTAAAGGTGCTTCCGCGGAGGGGAAACATGAACGGGGATGGGGGGTCACTGGTGGTGGAGATGTGGCCAGAGTAAAGGGACATGGTCAGAGCGTCGGGATGGGGGTGGCTGCTTCTGGTGTGGTTTAGCCATGATGGATAAAGGGTCGGAGTGCGGAGGCCGGTACGGCTGGAGCAGGAGAGAGAAAAGCGAGGAGTCGGATCGCGGAGGGGCTCGGCTGTAGGGAGAAGGGCACACGAGCTAGGGGAAACCAGGGGGTTGTGTGATGCGTGATGGGGTTCGACTGGAGTGAGAGAGCTGTTGGGGCTTGTAGGGACCTATAAGAGGTGAGAGGTGGAGGGACGGAGGCGGAGCAGTGAACCCAGGGCCAGGCTGGCTGGGACTTGGCGTGTCGGTCGGGAGTACTCGAGTCGCGATGCCGAGAGTGTTGGGGCGCAGCGGAGGTACGTGGTACCTTAAACACACAAAACAGGAGCAAGAACGGAGGAACACAAGATTTAACGTGGTTCGGAGAGTTGCATACGTCCACGGGAGAAGGGGGCGTCAATTTTATTTCTCTCCTCTCCGGATCTCGTCAGAGGATTACCAAAATTACACCACATAGATTACACAACATAAAACCTTCTGTTTATAAATAAAACAGATTCTGCAATGTCAAGGGTTGGTGCATCAACCCTTTGAAGTTTCTCCCACTGGCTGCTTCAATATTGGCAGCTCTAAGTCTTTGGTGTCGGTTGGGTGGGCTGCCAACCCTGGAAGAGGCTGCTGCCGACCAAAGACTCCCAAATTGGAGTGGCCCCCACAAATCTCCCCCTCACGACCAATTTGGGGTAGAATCTTGACCTGCAGTCTCCTTGCAGGTTTCAAAAACTTCATCAGCAAATCGAACACGCTTCTTCACGCCAGATGACATGGCACTTCCATCGTCTTCAGTCAATCTCAGGCTGACTGTGGTCTCCATCAAATGATACAACCCTTGAGACTCTTTCCCAGTAAATATCGCTGCATCCCCACGTGAGACTTCCAACACTCCACCTGCTATGGAAATCTTGAACCCTCTCGCATCGAGCCTACTCAATGATATCAAGTTCCGCCTCATCCTCGGAACGAATTTCACGTCAGCCAGTTTACGAATTCCTCCATCGGGTTTCTTCAATTTCACCGTCCCGACTCCTCGAACCTCGCATGTTGACCCATCACCAAGTCTCACCGAGTCTCGCACCTGCTGAAAAGTATCAAATGTACCTCTCATCGTACATATGTGTGATGAGCTCCCTGAATCCAGAACTCATCCATCTTCCTTTGGATTTTGAGCCCGTTCGTTCTTCCTCTTTAGAAATCGGCATTCCCGCTTCATGTGCTCGTATCTTTTGCAGTAATGACACTGCACTTTCCCCGTTAAACTCTCCCATCTGAGTGCATGCTTACCATTGTCACGCAGATTTCATCATCTGCATATAATCCTGTGATGTTCACATCCTCCTCTTCAACTTTCTTCTTCCCAGCAACGTACCGTTTGCGCTCTCCACAATCACTTTTATAGTGACCCTTCTTCTCGCACCAGAAACACGTGATTTCTCTCAGATCACGTCCCCTGGATTTTGGCCGCCATTCTTTACCTCTTGAATGTTGATGTCGGCTCCTCCCACGCTGATGATATCGCATCGCCATGATTTTCTCACCTGAATGCATCATGGGTCTTTGAAATGCCTCTAAATCTTGAAGTGATGCCATCACATCGTCCAACTTCAATGTCTCCTTCCCCACGATCAATGCAGTCACAAGCCCATAAAATGAGCTTGGTAGGGATGATAAAAGCAAAAGAGCTTTATCTTCCTCTCCAACCTTCACACCGAGCCCCAATAACTGCGTCAGGATCTTGTTGAATTCATTGGTATGATCCAACAAATTCGTTCCCTCGTCCATCCACAACTGGTACAGTTTCTTCTTTAAGAACAACTTGTTGGTCAGCGACTTCGCCATATATCGCTACTCCAACTTTTTCCAGGTCTCCTTCGGTGATGTCTCATCCAGCACTGAATACTTTACCTCATTTGCCAAACATAGCCGAATTGTGCTGACGACCCGCATCTCAAGCTCTTCCCAATCATCGACACTGGTTGTCTTGGGCTTTTCTCCGATCAACGGTCTGATCATGCCCTGCTTCACCAAAAGATCCTTCACTGTGCTTTGCCACAAGCCGAAATTTTTTCGACCATCGAACTTCTCGATGTCAAATCTTGGAAGTGCTCCACCACCCGTCATCGTCGTTGTCGCAAAACGCGATCACCACCATCGATGTCACACCCTTTAATCACCACCTTATAGAGTGCGAATTTTCAAAAACTAACCATATGAATGTATCCGGAATGGTCTAAATAGTCGGAATCGACTCCTGGATCACCGAAATCGGACACCAATTGACCGAGATATGGTCAAAACATGTTCAACGGTCCAGATCACCCGCCGACGTGGCGCTGACGTGGCATGCCGGAGCTCTTGCCGGAATCTCGCCGGAATTTTCTCCGGCGGCGTGAACAGTGCCTTCTTCTCCGGCACGGGGTTACTGTTCACCCGCGGGTTTGACCGAACTTTGACCGGCCATATCTCCTTCGATTTAGCTCCGTTTTCAACGCCGCTTGCACCGTCAGAATCGTCTCGCCGCCCTCTTCTTGGATCTGGCCTCAGAAAAATATTCCAACCACTTTCAATTTTCCAGCCATCGGAAAATTTGACGTTGTCCCGTCGGTTCACCTCTGTTCGCTCCGACTCACCTCTGATACCACTTATTGGGGCGCAGCGGAGGTGCATGGTACCTTAAACACACAAAACATGAGCAAGAACGGAGGAACACAAGATTTAACGTGGTTCGGCGAGTTGCCTATGTCCACGGGAGAAGGGGGCGTCAATTTTATTTCTCTCCTCTCCGGATCTCATCGGAGGATTACCAACATTATACCACATGGATTACACCACATAAAACCTTCTATTTATAAAGAAAACAGATTCTGTAATGTCAAGGGTTGGTGCATCAACCCTTTGAAGTTTCTCCCACTGGCTGCTTTAATATTGGTAGCTCTAAGTCTTTGGTGTTGGATGGGTTGGATGCCAACCCTGGAAGAGGCTGCTGCCGACCAAAGACTCCCAAATTGGAGTGGCCCCCACAGGGAGAAGGAGGACCGAGTGTGCTAATGGGGCGAGGCAGGATGCACGGATGGTCGTTGCATGGGAAAAGATGGAGTCCGTTGGGGGCATGCACGAAGGAGAGGGCTGGCGAAGGTGAGGGTGGCAGCTGCTCGACATGGTGCGCCAAACCGAGGAAAAAAAAAGGGAAACGGGCACTCGGGTTTACCACACCACTACCGCCCACTGTGCGTTGACTGCACACGGGTCTGAAACCCAATTGTATTATTAAACGTCAAGGATTTTTTACCCACTCTCAACCCACACCTCGACAAGGTTAAGTGAAGCTAGAAAGAAAATAAGTTAAAAAGTAGGGGTGCGACACTCCTTTTTCATTTCACTAAACAACACAATCATCTTCCACTCAGAACTATATTCATGAACTACATGTTTTTTATTTTTGACCTCAATGAATCTGTAACACTGTTTCCCTTTCCTGGTGTGTAAACCAGCTATAAATTGAATGAATGAAAGTACTATAATAATCTTTCTTGGTGAATATTCAAATAACAATGATAGAATATGTATTCGATGATTTTTTGGTCGGTGCATACTGTAACCCATTCTCCCAACAAGTAATGCCGCCAATAATTCAGTGCATAAACCAATGTAGCCAATTCAAGATCATGAGTAGCGTAATTAATTTAATGTGACCTCGACTACCTTAAACCATATGGAACCACCTAATCATATTACATCAACACTGCTCCAAGACCCACACCAGATGCATCAATAACATGATATACCCATTTCTTGACTCAGGTATGATCATAATAGGTGTGGTGTTCAACCAATTATTCAACACAGAAAATGTATTATCACATACCTCGGTCATCTCAAACATAATGCCTTTCATGTTCGAGCTTTAAAGTGGAACTACCACATGAAAGAAATCTTTAATGAACCTTCAATAATAACTGGCCAATCCCAGAAAACTCCAAACATCATAAACATTCTTAGGCTGCTCCCAAGAAATTACTTCCAACACTTTCTCCAAGACCACTAACATTCCTTCCTTGGAGATAATGGAAACTAATAAATTCACCCAATCAACCAATAAATTAAACATAGATAGCTTGGAATATAGCCTATTATCTCTTAGTGTACTCAAGATGATGTCAAGATGTTTTCCATGATTTCCATGGGTTTTTGAGTACACCAAGATGCAATCAACAAAGACAACTACAAACTGGTATAGTTATGGGGGAATGATTCAATTCATTAAGTCCATAAGTATTGTTATCACATAGGTCAACCCAAAAGTCATCATGAAAAACTCATACATCACATACCTTCTCTTGAAGATAGTCTTCCATAAATCAGAAGGCCTCACCCAAACCTAGTGATACAAGGACTTTAAATGAATCAGGGAAAACATTGAATATCATCTCAGCTAATCAAAACGATCATCTATTCGAGGAAGAGGGTATCTATTCTTGATTTTAATCTTATTAATCTTCCTATAATCAACACATAACCGCAATAATCCGTCATACTTCTTGGAAGGAGAAATGGAAATCCCCAAAGTGACGTATTGGGATTAATAAACCCTTTTTTCTCTAGTTATTCAAAATTATTTTTAAGCTCTTGATGTTCTGATGGTGCCATTTTTTATAGTAGAATAGAAACTGGTTCTACTCCTTGAAGCTGCACGATTGTGAACTCAAAATCTCTATCAAGTGGCACCCCTAACAAGTTTTTAGGAAATACATTTGGGAACTGGTCCTTCAAAGGAGAAAATAAATACTACTATACTCTTCCATCATCAATCATATGACAAGATGATTGGGCTGTGAGTTCACCCAACAGATAACAAACTACCCCTGTACAGCCCACCCAAACATCCCATTCACCACGATAGACATAAGTGTCTCCCTCAAGAGACGTGAATGCTACCCAACAATTGTAACAATCAACATGGTTTCAGTACAACATTAAAAAATCCATGGTAAAAAATACAGACATGAAATTTCAAGAACAAACAAATCCCATAGAAAATGGTACCCACAAACTCGAGAGCATCCACTTACATTACCTAATATTTTCTATCTTCACCCATAATGATTTATTGATTGACATACCCCACACATACGCTCAACTGCTAATCCCAAAAAAACCAAAAACTGAATCGAAATAAAATAATGTGATGCACCTGTATTGAATAGATCACTAGAATGCATGGAATCTACAAGGATAATACCATGAAAAGTCGATGTCCTGGCCTCTCCACCCTAGATCTAGGATGAACTACATGAAGATGATCTTCCCCTATTCCCTGTGCCCCAGTCTGTGTTCATGTCACTACACTACTCTACTAATACGGGTTCTCTTCCCATGGAATACCATATCCCCCACCACAACTGGTACAACTAGTAAAACTCCAACTACCTTATGAGTATGGGGTAATTGACCCCCTCCCTACACTCAGTA
This sequence comes from Viscum album, assembly GCA_963277665.1. Classification (NCBI taxonomy): domain Eukaryota; kingdom Viridiplantae; phylum Streptophyta; class Magnoliopsida; order Santalales; family Viscaceae; genus Viscum; species Viscum album. The sequence continues at coordinate 999,378,720 of OY728141.1, read as the reverse complement.
TCTGCCTCTTCCATACATCTATTCCCAACTATTGTGGGTTACTACAAAACCACTACACATGCCTCAATCTATTGCACACTCAGTACACAACTATTATTTGGGGAGACTGATCCTAAATATTCTATGTATTTCCACACTGATAGCGATAAAATTAGAAACTACCCTTAGATATTGGTTCCTTCCCTTGATTAATCTTCCCACCACTTCTCTAGTGGACACTCTCAAATCAGTTCTTTATACCATTAAAATACACAACACTAGATCACCAAATAGAGCTTCATTCAAACCACTAGAATCATCAACGAGGTTACCTTCTAAAATAAGGGCCTGATACAATACTTAAAAATGATATTTAAATGTAATATATTTATATAAAACTTGAGGTCATGTCTATGCCCGTCCTAAAAATGTCAATATGTGGCTGACTCATCACCTACCAATTCTAGAATGAATCTTTTCATGTTAGTGAAGTGGACATCATAATCCATCTCTATCATTGATCCCTAGGAAAACATCATAAAATTTTCAGCCTTCTCCTATCTCAAGTTACCCATATAGAAATGTTCCAGAAACATTTCACAGAAATCATTCCATTTCATACCATAAGCCTACTGAGTCTAGACCAAAACATACCACAAATGCTTTTACTGGACCCACAGTATGTAAGCCACCAGCTTGAATCTCTTCTTAGGAGGAGTGTCTATGTGATCAAAAATCATCTAAATATACTCTATAAAAAATTCAGCTACATCAGGTCCACCCTCTCCTACAAAAGCTGGAGGGTGTTGCAACTGAAACTCCATAGTCAGCTCAAACCTACATGGTATAACCCGCTATGGTTCCATTTCCATTATATGCATAAAACTAGTGAAGTTACCATTGAACTGCTCTTCTCCCTTATCACACTGAATCATTGGGTTTCCTTGCTCCATTTATGGAGGATCATTCTCAGTATTGTCTTCCTATCACCCAATCAGCACATGACGTCATGGTAGAATCCTCCAATAATACCAAACACACACCTAAAAATGAATATAGAAATATTTTATAATTTACACAAAATAAATCCCTCCACTAACAAAAAAAATTCATTCATAATACATTATTCAAAGTATACCACCACACCCTTTAAACCAATTCCTCAAACACAACACAAATATTTCCTCTTAATTACATTTCTCATCTCACAACTTGTTACAACCAACATTATTACCCATTGATACCATTTCATTAAGCACACTTATTTTACCATTTTTAAACATTCTCTTCATTTAATCAGCTGCATCATCTTTGGTAGACACCATTTTGTTCATATTTTTAAGGAATTGAAATTCATTATACTATTAATGTCCCACAACACATCCCATATATTTCCATCATAATGCTTGCCTCCTATATCACTAGGTTCCTAAAATGATGCATGAATGCCCAAACTCTTATTGTTACAACTATATGAAAAATATAATAAAATAGTCACATAAGGCAACTTGCGCATCACCCAATTTTGAAATATCATTTTGCCGTAACGACACAAAACATGAACTACAATTCCCACTAGGGGTGTCCAAACCCGACCCAACCCGATGGACCCGACCTGACCCGACCGGGTTGGGTCGGGTGGGGTCGGGTTTGAAAATTTATATTCGCGGGTTGGGTTGGTCAGGTTGGGTCATGGTTGGGTTGGGTCGGGTCACGGGTTGGGGAAAAAATGACCCAACCCGACCCAAGGAACCCAATGGAGTAAAATTCTTCTCTCCAGTGTGCGCTGCCCATGATCCCTTCCCGCATTCCCCACCCTCATCGCCTCTGGTCTGGTTCATTCGTCATGGGAAGCGAGCCCCCTCATCTATGTTTCCTCTCCACTGACTCCACCCACGACGCCAGGACCCGCACAACCCCCATCGCCTATCCAGCTGCGATCCCCACCCCCGTCGCATCGCCTCTCCATTATCCCCACCCCCTTCACCTCTCCTCTGATCCCCACCCCACCCACTTTGCTTCTATGACGACCCCCACCCCCTATCGCTTCTCCGAAGAACCCCACCCCCGTCAACCTTTTTTTCAATTTTTTTCCCTTTCAATTCAAGCTGGTGTTCCCGTCGGTCGCTGTTAGGTTCCAGCACCAAGCCCCATCAATCATTTCCATGAACCGAACCAGCCGACATCGTTTGAATACCACCATCGCCTCTCCCACACGCTACTCCACTGTAGCCACCGAGTTGCCTCGCTATTTTTGCTGTTTTGTGTTGTATGAAGCTTCCGGCCGCCACCGCGACATGAAGATGAAGCCCCCCCACACCAACGCCCCTGCCCGCGACAACCTCACCGCCAGCCCAGATTGCGTCCACTGCGTCATCGCCTCCCTTCGTCACCTCCCCGCCCTCTGTCCCTACGCGGCCAGCGCCGCCGTGCTCCAGCTCGACGACTGCTTCCTCAGGTACGAAAACGCTGCCTTCCCGGGGATGGCAGACACCACATGCGGGGACTCGGCTTTTTCCGACTCCAACGGGTTGGAGTCAACCCAATCGGCGCTGGCGTAGGGTCAGCAACGGTGAGCAAATTTTTTTTTTCAGGAACCCAATCGGTGGACCCGACCCAACCCGATCCGTGATGGGTTGGGTCGGGTCGGGTCCAAACTTAAAAATCTATTCAACCCGACCCGACACGACCCGACCCGAATTTTTTTGATCGGGTCGGGTCCAAAAAACCCCCCAACCCAACCCAACCCGACCCATGGACACCCCTAACTCCCACCCTGTGTACTTAGGTTTTCCCACATACATGGGTTATCTACTCAACTTAACCATCTCATTTACGAAACCCTCAAACTTCCTAATCTCATATCTACCATTCTCAAATTACAAGGCATTGAAAATACCTACTCTAATACAACTTTTTAATGTCCCCAACCTAGAATCCACTGAATTGGTGATCCATGTTTGGTTTCCACATGACCTCAAGCGTTCCTCCATGTGTGCCAGAAGGGTTTCCAAATAGCAGAGAGGGACTAATGGATCACATGGGTAGATTATACCCTCTTTACCAAAGTGTTCCACAACAAATAACATATGAAATAAATAAAATCAATAAAAATAAAACACAACAATTATTACTAATTCTTTTCCAAATATGGTACAAGCCTCACCTAACAAGTCAATATGCCATTTCATGCTAATAGTGAAAAAGTGAATAAAAACCAAAAATAAAGGCCACCATATGAACTCCCAAACAGGTCCAATCTCCAAGTTTGGATCCTCGTCCATGCATTTCCCAAGACCAACTCAATTCCCTAGAATAGGGCCTTTTCCATTGTCCTGACCTACAACCATGAAATCTGCTCAGGTACCCAACGACGACTCCAGAAGGGCGTGAGTTCAAAAAAGTAGGCCTCCACTAGTGGGGTATAAAAAATATACAATCTAAACAGAGATTTTATGAAAGTACTAAAAACTTGACATGAAGAAAAAAGACAACATAGGTGACTCTAGTTAACAATACTCACTTTAGTGGATTTCATATTTGGTTTCATGGGTTTGGAATTTACATCATTTACACAACAGCTCAAGCCAACAGTTACCAATCATAAATAATAACTCATGTTCCTTATATCACTAGGAAAATCCATTTCACAATTATTCACATGATACTTACCTTGGAGCATTAGTCCAGGTAGATTCATCCAATACACCCATCAGGGCCTAAAGCCTTAGTTCGACACCTAACCTGTGCATTCTAGGGGTGGGTTACAATGTCATTCCAACCCGACCTATGGCCACAGTCCTTTTTACACACCACCAAGCCATGTGCACATGATTATCCATCCATTTACTAAATATACCATATCTTAAACCATATACAATAAATAAACATAACATTCACATTTCAATAACCAGTCAACATGTAGATCATTATTAATCATAAACCCCTTATCACACATACCATTTACGTTGCATATCCTATTTAACCCATTTCTCTTCCTCGGGTATTAAATCATTAAGAAAACTCAAAAACTCCCTCACATTATCCAATTTAACATGTCTCAATAATTTGTATTTCTTAATACATAAATTTATTTCTAATACAAATCCATAAGCCATTTGACATATTCACATTAATCCATTTTGTTCAATTTCATGCCATACCAAACAATACCTTAATCCATTCATGTACAAGATATAAGCATTCATTTCTCCTTTTTTCCAAACTGAAATAACTACATGTTCATCTTGGGATTTACCTCATCTTAGAAAAATTCTAGGCTTATCATTATCCGTCTTCAGCCTGGAATATTTTCTCTTACCTTTATAGACAATAAACGGATCTAATTACTCAATGTACACCTCTTCTTATAGAAATAAATTTAAAAATGTTGACTTGAAATCCATCTAGAAAACCATGAATCATCATTACACTATAATATCTAATAAAATTCAAATTTTTTGTATTCTTTCCATGGGTAAAATTTTTTCATCTATATTTATTCCCATAATCTTGTAGTATACCATGGAAAATAATTTTGAATCTTAAAAACACATTTCTATCTTCATTTTTTTAGAACTCCATTTGGTCAGGAGTTCTTTTTTCTAGCCCTAAAAAATTTCCCAAATTTGATTCTTTAAGGTTTGGTAAAGATATTCATTCACCACTTGAAACTAATTCTCATCTTAATTAGCTTCTTCAAAAATATTTGTAACTATAATAAGAAATATTTGTGTTGTAGATACTTCATTATCCTTGTCTAGATCAGTATAGTCTAGTCACCAATGATATTATTCTCATCAATTTCATCTTTTCATTTCTACTTTAATGAGTATGTAGGTCTATCTTTATCCTTCTCGTCATTAGTGTCTCCATATAGATTTTCCTTAGTCCCTTATACTTTCCATGATCCACTAAACTCTTCATCTGTATCTTCTAGAATTAGATCATTGTGCTCCATAATACGTTAATAATTATCTACTAAAATGACATAATTTATTTCAATAACCTAATTATGCCATTTATTGAATCATTAATGTGATTTTCTCTTATAGAAGTGGCAAATGAATTTTTTTTCATCTCTATAGGACTCAAAACTCTTATGTTAATTATTATTAAGAATGAGACACTTACTTTTAAATATTTGAAATTAGTTCACTGTTGGCATCTTTCCATACCACAACTCATATGGAATCATTTATTTCCTCAGACACAATAATTCAACATTAGAAATATTGATGGATGTTAGTAATGCTTATTTCCAAAACATTTATGGTAGTTATTTATCAATAAGAATTGTATTCACCATATTGTTTATGATATGATTTTTCCTTTAAACCATGCCATTTTTCTAAGGGGTTATCGTTTCTAAGACATTTTACCTTATCATATGCTATTGAAGATAATCCTCCTCCTAGCTATTTGTAAACACTATTCCATTATTAGTCAAAAATTTCATAATTTTTTACCCTATAATATTTCTATAATTCCTACCATTTTATGAAACTAAAAAACATGGTATAGTGAGTGATTATTTTTATCCATTCCATCCTACGAAAAAACATTAATGAAGAGAATATGATATCTCTTCCTATGAATAGAGCCTGGTGAAATCAGTCCACACACATAATCATGCACCAGTTCAAGAACCGTTGTTGACTTTTGTTGTAACACCCCTTGAATGTAAATTAAATATTTTATTTTAAAGTAGAATATCTTCAATATATTACTTCACACGCAACACTGAACATAGAAAAACCTTGGAACATTATATAATTGTTAAAATGTAGCAATAAAATTGGTAGAAAAAATATAGGTAATAGAATTATGAAATATAAATACAAATAAAAACAAAGTTCCTTATTAATATGATATGAATTAATAAATATCAACTAATGTAGCTAATTTTCTTATAAGAACATTTTATGTTTAAAATTTAATTTTTTTAAAACTATATTTCTATGAGTTTTATTTTTCTAAATCAAATGGTTTTGAGGTGGATAGTGAATAAATTCCAATATTTCTAAAACTGTCACTTTTATGAAACCACCATAACATAATATTGATTGAAATTGTTTTGAGATATTTTTCTATATAATATATATATATATATATAGATATATAATAAAATTAAATCATTTAAAATTGATAACTTTATTTATAAAACTCATTTTATCATTTTGAAAACATAACTAATGTGTTACATGAAAACCTGATTTATTCACTTAAATTAAAAAAATATTATTCAATAACGTGAACATGGTTGAGTTTCCAAATACACAAAAGAATATAATTTTAGATTCTTATGGATGTTTGGGTGACAAAGATGATGAATAAAAGAAGATTCAATTTCATATATGCCGAAAATATAGGAAGGAACACCCATGGTATGCTCTCAAATAAACAATAAGATGCATCATGTGTGGAAAAGTAGGTAATAGAACAATAAGCTTCAATGTAAAGATATATTAACTACGTATCACTATGATGGAAAAATATGTGTTTCCTAGTTTTCTAAGATATTGGGGTAGACACCTAAATTAGAAATATACCATGTGATATGTCCACTATTTAGATACCCTTGAATGATTTTATTAGTAAGTGATAATTAAAATTATGGGGATAAAATATACCTAGGGGGGATGTGACACCCTAAAATTTTGAATTATATATTTTTATTTAAATCCTAATGTTTCCAACAGCTTGCTTCAAATGCAACATTGAACAAAAATGAAATGTGGAATTCTAAATAATTGATGAAATATAGCTATAGAACTGGAGAGTAAATATAGCGATAAAATAATTATAAAATATATTTATAAATTATATTAAAATCCATTATTAATATTAATTGATTGATAAACTTCAATTAATATAGTAAAATAGTTAATATGACCATTTTCTATTAAAATTTTATTTTTTATAAAATTTCCTTTATATGAACATTATTTTTATAAAAGGAATATATTATAGAAAATATATATTATTGATAGGAATAATGGGTCAACCACAATATAAATTTTAATTTACAGTAAATAAGAATAAAAACTGTTGAAATTTTTAAAAGTTTGTTACCTATGAAAACAATTTTTTTATATTTTTATTTATAAGTTAATTCAAAAATTTTGGTTTTTAAATTTGACCTAAATTACATAATTTATTTATTTAGAATAAAAATTTCATCATAACATAAATATTTTTTTTCTATAGCAATTTATTTTTAGGTGAATAGTGACGAAATTCTAATAACACAAAAAATAATATTTTTATGACACCATCATAATAAAAAAATCATTTAAATTTTATTTAAATATTTTTCTATTATATACATATATATATATATATATTACTATTTTGTATTTATAAAACCCATTTTTCTCATTTTGGAAACATAAGTAATATTTTACTTGAAAAACTAATTTATTTTCTTATATTAAAAAACTAGTTTTCATCACTTATATAAATAAAATACTGAAAAATGGATTTAATATTTTTGATCAAAATTATCATATTATCTAATAAGGTCAATTTTTTTTGGTTATAAAGGTATGACTATTGAGATTATATTTAATAACCATGATAATGCTAAAACTATTATTTTTGATGAATTATTTTATTAATATTGTGGAATTTTTATCAAATAAAACAAATTAATCTATTATAAAAGGTATAATTAATATATTTTTTAAATATATATTTAAATTAAATATCACTCATCAAATTGGTAATCAATACTAAATAATATTAAAAACACATAATAGATAAGATAACATTTTTCTACAAAACAGTTTCTCTATATATAAAGTGATTATATTTGTCACGACCCGTCCTCAGGACCCGTGCCGTGACTACCCCAAGCCTGCCTCCCATAGGCCAGGGGCTGGCGACTAACACCAAGTCATAAATCCAGACAAAAAGGGGAAGACATTGCCTTTATAAAGTAAACCAACGCCACAAAGTAAGAAAGCAGAAGTAAACACTATGTAAAACTGGGTACAATAGTAATTGTGGAAAAGTAAGTGGGCCATAATAAAAACCCAAATTGAAAGTAATGTACAACTGGAAAGAAAGTACAACAAATGAAAAGTAAAGCAGCAACGTCGATCCGTCCACTGGAAGTCCCACCTGAAGGGTGGGTACAGATAGTATCCTCAGCTCCACGGGTCCAGTCATCCGCTCTGTGTACGTCCCGCCCAGTGGTCCACCTCCAGGTACCGACTTGCTCCACAAGCCTCAACCACGATCAGCCCTGTCCATCGTCTGCATCCAACAGAACGTAGTGCGGGCATAGCCCGTGCAGGGGTGAGTATACGCTACTCAGTAGGGACCCCGAGACCCCCGAATGTCTCCCAGAATCCACAAAGGATAATCCACAAAGGAAAGATACAATCACGAAGTAACAACCAACACTACTTAGGTATATTCCCATACATATACCTAAGTCATCAATTCCAGTTCGGCTCCAACATCTGAGCCCAAGATCGATCACATCCACACAAGATAGTACAACCCAATCCACACAGGAAAGCACAAATCAATCCACATAGGAAAGCAAGTCAATCATATCGGAGATAATGATTGAAAGTCAAGACTCATCTCACACAGGTATACATCAATTGTAAAGAAAAGGAGATGATCAGATGTAGTTACTGATTCATCTAGCTAGGACCCACGTAGGATACTAGACCAACTAAGTTGTCGGACCCACGTAGGATACTAGTTCATCTACTCTGTCAGACCCATGTAGGATACTACAATAGAGGTCAATACTGTAGGACCCACGTAGGATACAAGTACAGTAGTCATCACCGTCGAACCCACAAAGGATTCCAGTGTAGTTGTCATCGTCGTCGAACCCACGGAGGATTCTAGTATGAAAGTCTTCACCGTCGAACCCACATAGGATTCTAGTATGGTTGTCATCGTCGTCGAACCCACGGAGGATTCCAGTATGAAAGTTTTCATCGTTGAACCCACAGAGGATTCCACTACGAAAGTCTTCATCGTCAAACCCACGGAGGATTCCAATACGGTTGTCATCGTCGTCGCAGCCAGCTCTAGGGTTCCCGCACACAACATGCTCGTTTCCGGGAGGGTCTGCTCCACGAGCTAAGGTGTCGATACATCAACTGACATGTAGTCCAGATTTGATGTATCCCAAAGTTCCGCCTTGTCGATAGGAACTCAACGTGACAGACGGTGCGTCAATCGGACGCCCGGTCTGAGAGTTAATGGCCTTTTCGTTCGAGGGGCCCGATTGATTTTTAAGTCAAAACCAACCCAATCGTACTCCAACTACGTCCAAAACTCGAGAGGAGTAAGAAAAAAGGTCCGTCTCACTAAGAGGAATCCAACAAAGTCGAAGACACGTTAATCGGACGCCCGTAACTCAAGTTATAAGCGTTTCCGCTCCGAGGGCCCAGTTGGTTTCGTGTTCGAACCAACCTGGCCGTACCCAAAGTTCTCCAAAACCCTGAGTGTAGTATACCGAATCGACCATCTCAATCCAAGGATCCCATCGCAACAGACGTTTCATCAATCGGGGGTCTGTATCCCATGTTATGAGCGTTTGAACGAAATTGGCCGAGAATAGGGGGTTCGGGCCCGGTCCAACCCGGCCCGATACCCCCTGGGTCGACCCGATAGGGCGCGGCCCAGCTCAGCCGGCGTGTCCTGGCTCATCCGGCGTGACCCGGCCCGGCCGGCACTGGCGGTCCGGTCTGCTCGGCCCGCCCCGGTCCAGCCAGGGGAGGGCGTTGGCGGCCAGCTGGTGGGGCACTTAAGCCGTGACCCTCAGCTTCCAGAACCGCTAAGCCCTTCCGGTTTGGTCCACCACCGCGGCTCAGCCGCGGCGGTTCTATTCTGGAGGCGCGCAGCCGCCGCTTTACGCGGACGACCGAACGCGCACCAGTGGTCTGTCTCTCCTACTGTCTGTGCCTACGGTCACTACGGGACCCGTATTTCACTATAGAGACTTCAAATCACCATTGCAGCCCGTTTCATCGTCGACCATCAATCCACAAATCAATAAACAAGCCGCAGAGGGTTTTTGGGCCGTGTTTGTTTGGCCCACGCCCTCCGCGTTAGGTGTTATCAAATTGACAATCATTTAAAGACATGCTTTTAATCATTGACGAGGGTATAATTTATTCAAGTAAAAATTATACTAACATCATAATATTAAAATCTCATGCTCTTGAGATAAAACCACTCAAATGGAAATTAAACAAAAATTTCCCTACCTCAATCCATAATACGTCAATGACTAGGGTATAATTTATTCAAAATAAATTATACAAACACCCTGAAATTAAATACCCACACATGAAGTTATAATTCACATAAACACTAAATATGAAAACCCCCTACCTTATGTCGTTCGTCATTCATTGATGATATCGCAAGAGGGTGGACGTCAGATCGTCGACGTCGTCCCAAGGGAGGAGATGTAGATGACGATGGTCGCTGGCGTTCGTCGCTTCCGTCATCGTCGGTGTGCACTTGAGGAAGTTACATCTCCTCTCTTGTTGCGAAGGAAGAAGAGGATGGATAACCGTTCTTCGTCGAGGGAGGAATTCGTTTCTTTGTGGATGAAGGGAACTCTCCTCAAATCCTCCCAAGGTATTAGCCAACCCCAAAATCTCATAAAGCTCCCCTCTTTTAAAAGATCTCCAATTAATTCAAAAGGAGTCAAGAGGTGAGACAAATAAATTAATAAGGTTATTAATTATCCTAGTTGGCCTTATTAATCTTGGGAGGTGGAGAGGCTCCACCATAATAAATGTGTGGAGTTTCCCTGAATTTAATCAAGGGGGGGGGGGTGAGTTATGGGGAGGTCAAGGGGGTTATGGGGGAGGTGAGGAGTTAGGGTCTCGTGTGGGCCCTACCACACTAAAATCTCCCATAGGAGGTTAGGTGGGTGTGGGACCCACATCTAACTCCTCCTTTATTGAAAATAACACCTTCCATGAATAAAATTTGTGCACGAAAAATTTTATTTAATTCAACTAAACCCAAATATTAAACCTCAACCCGCTCAAAACACAACTACAGTAAAGGTCCCCTTAAGAAAAAACCGGCACTGCGGTTTCATCGGTGCCCTCAGATTTCGATTCCGAGCACCGGTTCAAAAGTTAGGAAAACCCGCTCGTTCGTTTACTGAACGTACCCGAGCTAAACTTCGGGAATTGATTTCGGGTACACCGGGCCTCAAAATCAGGTGCTGTCAGAAACTGCAGACTCGTAAAATTCCAAAGAAATTAAGAAAAAAATTTCCTTGAAATTTATGGGTCTTTACAATATTTAAAATTCAATTTTATCTTAATTAGAAATTGAATTATATTAAAAAGAGATAACATTTTGGCTCATTAAAACAAAATCTTGTTGTAGGACTTATTTTATATATTTAGTGAACCTTAGGTTCTTGGATAAAAAATACCTACCCAGGTAAAAACAAAAAAAGGTAAACATAAAAATATAAGAAAAAATGAATTCCAACATGATTAAAACTTGTTGGAAAATAATTTTTGTAGGATTTATTGAAATTATATCACCCAAAAAATTTAATATTTATCAATTTCATTAAACATTGACTTTGTAATAGTATAATTCCATTATTAAAAAATAATTGGGGTTCACAAAAGTTCAATTTTCTAAACATATAAAAGGGGACACTTCCACCCCTTAATTTCAAATCCATACCATTGAATTTATTCCTAAAACATAGAAATTTTCTTCATACTATAAACCTATATAATTTTGATAATCCTTTATTCTCAATCATTTATCTTAATCCCTTAATTTCCAAGGAGACTTTTAAGATAAATTTCATGGTCCCGAAGTGAGTATTACTTGATCCTTATCTTTTTATTCTTATTATTTCCCTTCAAACTATATCATGTACTTTGTTATTTAATTACCTCAGTATGATTATTATAATGATTTTCTATAATATAAATGGAGAAATAATTTTTTATTCCATTCAATCCATTTATAAAAAAAATATAACGCTAATCATATAGTATGCGAACTACCACCTCCATGAAGTAACATTTTTATTTTTAAAATTAATCTTCATTCATTATATAGAACACTTAAAATATGATTCAAAAACTTAAAAACATCAAAATAATGTCATTATTTTTCTATTATAATGATATTATACCCTAAAATATAGAGAATCGACCCTAGATTCTTAGAGACGATGTCTGATACCCTTACATTTTAATGATTATAAGGAACCAAATCCCGAAGGATCGCAGAATTTTGTAGTCTAGGTAAACCAGATGTATACATGAGTATTGTATTATAAATGAATACACTAATTACAACATAATTTTCTTCTTTTGTTGATAAATTTATCCCAACTATGATATCCTTCTATATCATTCTTAGTACATATCAAGAAATCATAGTGAATGAAAAAAATAAGTTTGATCTTAAATGATCAATAAGGGTTAAGTATAGAGGAGGAAATAACGATTCAATAAGACTAACGAATATGGTAATGTAATAATTATAGACACATGACTTATAATCAATAAACTAATAAGGATGTGAATAAACAATATTGAATGGTAAATAACATAAAACACATGCCATTTAAATAACTGGATAAGGCATCATAAATATGGAAAAAAATAACTAAAAAATGCATTAAATCAATGAAATGGGAATAAAAAGAATCCATAGTTAATACCAAAGAAAAAATCTAATGGATAATTATAACTGAATATAAAATTAAGGAAATGCTTAATTATCGTATTTCATGTATCCTGGGCACATGATACCTTTACCATCAAGACTATTCACTACATGGTTTAGATTACTGAACTCAATACCTTTCACAAGACAATTTAAATCTATGGGAAGAAACTCACCTATTCTTCTTAAAACAAACATAAATGGTTTTCCACCAATTGATTTCATCTCATGATACTACCAATGAATCAAGGGGATTACTTTATATTGTCCTCAACCAGTGTATTTCATTACAAAATAATTACTTATATACTGAAAAAATAATTTAATTCAAAAACAATGTGCCTTATAAAATATCTATATAGAGTAGAGGATGTAGACTTATTAAGTTTTCCCGAGTAAATCAAATAACATTTCAATTTAAACACCATATGTAAAAATGTTATATGGTTTATGAAATGAACATATCCATGATAAATATTAAAGATAATTAAAAGAAATTCAATGTTCAATGATCATAGAAAATTGAATATTTCAAGGGGATGTCAAAAATCAATCATCGATGTGAGTTTAAATACTATCATTGGTCAAATAAATCAAAAACCATCTAGAGTAAGAATAAATATGGTATCAACAAAAAATATCCCAAGTGTATTAAAAATATTGGGATATTATTTTTTATGAAAATAAATATTATAAAATAATATTTTATATACATTCTTCGGGAAAATATTCTTTTGTTTTGAAAAACCTTTTCACGGAAAATCAATTTTAAAAAACATAAATCATAATTTGAAGATCTAAAATACCTTCGAAAAATCAATTTTTAAATGTTAAAATATATTTTAAAACATTTTTATAAGACATGGTTTTTAAAAGAAAACATGTTCCTTGACTAATGAGATAAATGAAGTCGGGTTTTATTAAAAAAAATTCTAAAACATTTTGAGTACCAAAGAGTATAAAAATGGAAATATTACTTGAAAAAATTAATTAATATCTGTAGTAGAAAAAAAATTAAAGGGTTTATTAACAAATTATCTAATAATATCCTCTAATGGAAATTCATGTGTAAATAATTCCGAAAGAATGAGATTGTGAAGTAAACCCTATAAAAGATCATAATGTTGATGTGAAAATAATAAAATGAATATATTTTGTGTCTCAAATGTAAATACCCAAAAAACAAGTTTAAATAAAAATATATATATTAAAAATTCATTAAAAACATAATCATAAAATATTAACAATAATGAGGAAGTAATATTACCCAACGAAAAAGAATCGGGTTATTAAATTCTTTACCACTTGGTAACATTTAATGAAAATCCACAAAGAAGAAATAATTTAAATTGAAACTCAAAATACCATGATTATAAAATATTCCTTGATATAATATATAAAAATGGGCAGTAGATATACCACACAAAATAATTTATTGTCGAATGTGACATTTATCTCACAGATGTAAAAAGTGAGATTAAATCCCATACCTTATGTTTCATTTTAGGTGAACATATTTTGATCTATTATAAAATAGTTATAATAATTTAAATATCTTATAATAGAACCATACTCATATTTATAATATCATACAATAACTTCTTATAATACCTTATTACCTATTTTTTAACAACCTTTCATTATTTTCACTATTATGGGTGTTAATTGGATAGTTTGTTGAGTATGTTTTAAATTGTTATTTATATTCATATTAATTAGATCATGATATCAAAAACTTTCAAATTTGAACCATGATTTAAATTTTTTATATATTTTTTATATATGTATTTATATAAATCCATAATATTTGGATTTAACAAATTAAATTCACCGTTCATGGAGACTGTAGGTCGTACATACGCATTAACTCTACTTCAATTTCTTTATAGAATTTTGAAATAATGAAAAGTAAATGATATATATGTATACTATAATTCTAGTATCATATTTATTTCATAATTTAATTTTTTTATTAAAACCATCCTTAATATATTCCGTGTATAACATGAATGAATCACATCGCTTTAAGGAGGCGGTAGTCCAGACATCCACAAACAATGTTACGTATTTACAAAAAATAGAAGGAACTAAGGTATGTGTTATATAAAAATTACAGAATTATGAAGACAACATAAATATCATATATATCATATATATATAGGGTTCCCATCATAATATATTAATTTGAGTGATTTTATCTTTTATGCATAAATTTTTCATTTTATCTTTTACATCCCTGTTAATATTAAGAGGATTTTATTTACATGATTAACTATCTAAGATAACAATTATGAATAGTAAAATTTATTTTAATTTTATATTACATATATATTTATTCATCAATTTATGAGATTGTGACAAAGCATCTATAAAGAAATTGGCCACATAACTTGAGATAAATGGTATAATAGAAGTTGTATTATCATAAGATTATCTAATGGTTAGTTTATATAGAGGATGATAAAAAAACTCGACCTAAGGGGAAAACACATTGAACTATCACTTGGTTTGTGTAGAATCATTCCAATTATGGTTCTCTGAAACTCTTTGATTGGTTTTATCTCATCTCTAAACTTGAACTGCATCCACACTTATATGAGATACATCCATTACATATGGTCTACTCACACACAGGTGAGGGGAACTAAAGTATTGTTTTAGGGGGTTAACATAAAATAAACTTCAAGAATGTAGGACATTATATAATGATAGGAGGGGATGACATGGGGGCCATCAATTTAATTAAATTGACACCAATCCCAACCATATGTCCAATCTAAACTCATGATCATCCACGTACATGCATTGAATGTACATTTTCAATCTAGCTATTATTTACATCATTTCTTTATTTTTTTAACATAAAATGAATCCAATTAATCTACTTAATATATTAATTCAAATTATCTTAATTTCATGTTTTTTTTTCAATTTCTAGTATCCATAATGTTAAACAAATTAAGTTAAATAATTTTATTTAAAATTAACAATGTACACAAGTGTACTTATAGGAATTAAAATGTACTAATCCAAACTACATGGAATGATCCTTGCATTGTGTGTTCACCTGGAATCTATCATACATCTCATTGAACAAAATTACAAGGAGTGAATTTCCAAAAAATTATGCATAATTATTTTTAAATTACATGTAATGTGATACTATTAATTCTTATTTAGAGTGCTTCATATAATGAACATATATTACATGTAATTAACAATTTAACATATAAATTAATTTAATATATAATTAATAATCCTTATATATAGTGTGTACTATCAATAAATGACACCCAAAACACATTTAAAAATATTGAAATATATAATTAATTTTTCTCATCGAATTCAATTATTCACATGAGATACAATTTACTACACGATGTGTATTTGGGATACATGAAGAGTGATCTATTTTTTAATGTTAATGACACATGTATACAGATAATGTGTGTTTATCAATTGAGTATGTATATAAGGTACATAGTTTGTACACCGAATATATATTTTTATGTTTATTTTATTATCAGTCCTTGTGTCCTCTAGTAAATGCACTACACATCTTGAACACCCATGTTTTCAGCCATGGAAATATTTGGACTACACGGTGTGTAACAGAGTTATACGATGTGTTATCAGGAAAACTCATTACTACATGAGTCCAATAAACACATAGTGATTCTTAAATACACTCAACTTGAAAAACATTCATGATGAACCACTTTTAACATGAGTTGTCTTGGTGCGTTTAATATGGGTACATGACATGTACCTTCAGACTATGAACCACATACTCTTGTTTTATCTTTCCAGAATCCCTAGAATCTTCTAATGAATTATTTAGATGTTCTTCGTGTTAATTTAAAATTATCATGGTTATATGATCAAGAATTAATAAGGGAATGGACAATTTGATGTTTATATTTAAATAATGAATGATCTAGAAGTAAGGATAATAAAAAATGAAACTTATGAATCAATGATTAATAAATAATTATAAATTAATTATATAATTTCTTCAATACAACTTGAAGGTTCAAAGAATAGTCAATGTTCCTATTCAGAATATCCATCTCATCATTTCTTCCTAATCATTTAATAATATGTGATGTACATGATGAAAAATTTATGGACCAATAGAAATAAATTTAATATTAATTGACATAAAAATTTATAACTTTGAAAGAAGGATCATCACATATAATATAAAATTCATTTATAGATACATTTAGGATTACCTTGAAATGTACTTCTTTATTTTTTGAATTTTTTTTACTACACTCAACATACCAGCATTGTGTTGTAGGATCCAAGGGAACAATCCCTCTAGTAGTGATCTGTTTGTTCTTCAAACTCTTAGAACATCACCATATAATAGTTGGGTACTAGCACAACCAATTTTAACCACATTCAACATTAATCATTGATATCAGAATGAATCACTTTATAAATTACTGATTCTTTTTTGTTCTCTTTAATTCCTGATAGAGGAGGAGGATTAATACTCAATTTTTTTAGTACATTATTGAGAGGTTTATATCTTAAGTCCTATGATTATTATATCATTGTTTATTATTTTTAAAATGTTTAAAACCATAGAAATAAATATATAAATATATTTATAGATCTAGGTTAGGGGTGGTAATTAAATATATGCCTTTATTAAATCCCATATTCCTTTCTAAACCCAATGGATAATAATAATATTAAAAAATATTATTATTATTTTGACATATGAAATACATGAGGATAAATAAATATCATTTAAAAAAAATAATATTTATTTAAATAATATTTAATATAGAATTTTTATCTGAATTATTATACTCAGTTAATCAATCCTCCTCAGTATTTACCGATCCATGAGTATTTTTTAATAATTAAATAATACTAAAATATCATTATTAAATATAATAAATATTATATTCTATAAATTAATATGAATAAATTTTTATTATTTTTTAACTCACATATTTATCTTTTTGAATAACTCCTGATTAAATCTCAATGATCAACCGGACGTGAATAAATATTAAACCAAAAACTAGGAATAATAATTATTCTATGTTGTCAAATTAAAAATATAAAATATTTTATATTTAAAACACACATAGTGTGTGACCCTCTAGGAATATTTCTTAGTAGCATTAGATGAAACTCTCTAAAGTCCAAGTTTAGTTTCCACCAACACAAAAAGGGTTCTATAGAGAAAGAATTAAATTTCACTATGATAAAAAACCTAACATGAATGTTCATTGTGTAATATAATCCCTTTATCTTGATATCTATAGTCAAGATTTTTTCATGTTGGTGTCATCAAGTAATGTGTTTAATGTATCTTTCTTTGACTTTTTTGAAATTAACCTACCCATAGATCATTATTTTCATGGATTTATTTATGTTGTTCCATTCCCATAAATGGATTGAGATATCAACTTTTTTTAAATAATATAAGGGATAAATCCTTTATTACATTATTAATTAATGCTATATAACTCTTGGCATACCCAACCTATCCTACTTCATTATGATAATATGTAATCATGGGTTTCATCAATACATAATATAACATTATTCACGATACAAATTAATAGTAATATTAAAGTCTAAGGACTAATACCCACATCCACAAATGCAAACATCCAATGAAACATATAAATGCGGATTTCCAATTTGTGGGTCAGGTTATCATAATATCTCCCTCTAAAGATTACCAAGGGCATATACCAGGAGAAAGGGTCTCAAAGTCCAATGAGTATCCACCCCTGATAGCTAGTATAATTTTTACCCTATAAAATGACATCATCCAGATATAGAAAAAATATTCAAGAATACTTTCATGTCACTTATACTGAAGTTGGTTCTAGGGAACCACCTCAAATAGTTTCTCCCTTACCTCAAATGGAATTGAATTATTCTCTTAGAAAAGGGGAAAATATATTAATTGAAGATAAAGTGGGAGATGGATTTTCCCTTAAATTTATCTTTATATTTATTTTTAATAATGGGAAGAACTATGAAATTGGATTTAAGATTGAAATGGGTATTGAAAACAATTCCATAGTGGAAGATTGAAGTGTTTAAGTGTATTAATCAAGATTATGTTTTATATTTTTCAATTAGTTTTCAATATTTTTGTAGAGAAAGTCAATGTATGTTAGATTGTTTGGTGATACAGGATAAATCCACCCAGTTAATAAGAAAATAATTCTACCCATACATTTGGGTAAAGATGTTAGGAGTTTTTTTTCATTTAATACCAGGCTGGAAATATTCTATATTGAAACTATTATATTTTTCTGATGGTTGTTCAGTTGGTTGTAATACATAATGAAATGTACTAAAGAAAGAAGATATTTTTTCCATGATATTTTATGAACTTATAACAACTAGCTATCTTTTGAACTGACTACTGAACAATTTGTAATGTAGTTAGTAAAAAAGTGTTTAAATTAGTTCTAATGTTCTTCGAACAACGAGTTTGAGATTTGGAGAGATTATCTTTGTGTTATTTAACCTAAAGGTTGGTGTATTTAATGAAGAGAATCACATGTATGAATGCCAGAAGGAATGATATTTAAGATGTAATATTTAGGTAGTGGTAATATATTTAAATGATCAAAATTGAGTATCCAAATAATATAAGATATATTATAAACAAGATAAACACATTTGGAATTATTGAAATAAATCCCAAAAACCATTTAAAATTGTTATTAGTTGATTTTATGTTATTAAGAAGGATTTGAGTTTATTTAAAGATGTTTTTAGTTGATAATAATAATTCTGTAAATTATGTGTGGGGTATAGAAAATGTTTATGACCTAAAATATTCATAAATTATATTAATAGTTTTCATAAGGTTCATGGAGACTTCATAAGTATCAACCAGATTTAGAAAAATGGAAAAGGAAAAAAAATTAAGGTTTATTTTGAATTTTCTTAGTGTTTTTGATGAACTAATGTATGAAAATAGGAAATGTATTGAACTTTTTAAGGTCATAAAAAACACTTTTTAGGGTTGTTTCAAGATTTCATAATGTTCATGCTAATGTTTATAAGTCATTTTTTAGATAAATGGAATTTTTTATGATGGTATTAGAGTTCATAATATTGTTTTTCAACATTATATGGTGCATATTGGATCTTCATATGGTTACACAAAACAATATAGGATTCATTATAAAAAGGAATTATGAGAAAAATTAAAGGTAAGAAACTTTATAAGGTTGATATTGTACTATTCACGGTTGTTTTATGCACTTTATAAGGTTCAATTTTGATGTTCATAAGATTCAATTATAATGTTCCTAAGGTTCATTTGAAGAGTTCATAAGGTTCACTTGGAATATAATATGGTTAATTCATTTTTGAAAAATCAATATCATGAAGTCTAATGTAGTTTATCATATAGTACTCCATTATGAAATTTTAAAGGTTTATTAATTTTTTCAAATCATCAAACCATAGAATATTAAACTAATCATTTAAAAGAATGTAATTAAATTAGATTCCTATTATGTTCTTCTTTCAAGATAATATAATCATGATGATTTATCATTCCATTATAGAATATTTGATTGGAATAATGTTTAATTAGACGATTAAATGAGTATATAAATATGCCACTAATCTAGAATTTTCAAATATATAAATTTGAAAATCAATAGTTGTGATAAAATTAAAATGAAAATTTTGAAGTACTTAAATAGATCAATGATCAAGATGATATTATTTGATATAAACATTACAAAATTAATTATCATTCATGTTTCATGAATAAAAAAATGATCTTCATGACTATGGAAAATAATATAAAAATAGTGGGAAAACATGCGGAATAAAATGTAATAATGATTGAACTAATCACAAGTATTTTAAATATAACAATAGGATTTTTGATTCAATCTAAAATAATGATAATATGATCTTAATACAATGGATAAAAATATTAGGTTGAGATATATTCTAAGAATTTGAAATTATTGATGAATTATGTATTGTTATTTCAGAAACACTCAATTCGTGTGCAAAAGAGTCATCCACATACATATTAATGTTTTATAGTTATCATATAGAAATGGAAATTTCTTAATTGGGGGTTAATAATAAGATATTTTGAGAATAATATTCTTAGGTCTCTTGGTATATTTAAATGGAGATTTATTTTCATCTAGGAAAAAATTTGAATGAAGTAGAAAAGGGAATTCATGGAATTATAGGGGAGATAAATGGTTGAGGAAAAATGAATAACCATGATTTTGGGAATTAACCCACATGATAAAGATGATAAAAATGAGTTGGAGGATCATGGTGTTGATATTGTAGAATATTTAATCTATTAAATATTTAGAAAACCCATTCTACGATTCAAGAATATAAAATCTAAGAAGAAGTGATATAAGATGGTGTTCCACTATGACTATTAATGAAGATAACCCATGAGCTCATAGTGGGGAAAAAGTACATGATATTATGGTAAAGAAGAAGAAACTTTATGTTATTGAATAAGAAGTCGACATGTATATGTGGATCAGATCCATTTATTTGATGATAAAGGATAATAAGAAGAAGAAAAAAATATTATATATTTAAAAAGTTGGAGTATGATAAATAAATATGAGGAGAGATCAATTTAAACTGTTATAGGCAATTTTTTTACTTTGTATATATGGTATGGTTCCCCATGTTTACAATAAAAAATTAAAAATTCCTACACTGGTTCATTTATTCTATCATTACATGCTTTCACATCGGGTTCACCATTTTGTTTCCTTAAAAGAGATGTATGATCTCTGATGATTGATTGTGGGGGATTAAGAATGGTTTCCCAATCATTCACTTTGGTATTTTATTTTTTTTATCTCTCATAAAAACTCCCAATGGTTCCCACATCCCTATCAATGTATTGGCCTTCATTCTAAAGGTTAGCGGTCATTTGGGTTTTCATACCCAATGACATTGTGAATGCACATTGGTCAAGAGTATGTGAGGTCAGGCTCATTAAAACCTTTTGGGGTGAATTATTTCATATTTAAGATCTCTATTATATAGTTAAGATATGTTCTTGAATCTCTTCCAAATCTCGATATGAGAATGGTTACCCTAATAAAATGATCAAGTGTTGAATCCTATAACATGTAATGGGGGTCTATTAATGATATCATATTCATGTATATGAGGTTATACATTTTGTTCCATTATTTTCTATAAATTACTAGCTTCTTATATTTTAAATCCATAAAACCAGGAACTCTGGAGTTTACTAGCATCCAAGGAGGCGATCAGTGGTACGAGGATGATATTGAACCTTCATGAGGTGTCCAATAAATCCTATTCATAGTAGGAATTAAAACTATTTTTTTTATTTAATTGTACTGTATTCAGTTTAAAATCCTGAAAAATTGACATATATTAGGGAACTTAGGCACAGGGTAATAAGTTGAGCCCTAGGAAGGCGTCTTATATATCCTATTTTTAACAGAAATTAGATTCATCATAGTTTGATCTTCCCTAAACCCATTGATGGAAAGTGATGGATAATTAATACTCATGAGTTTTATTTCCCAAGGTATGGCCAATAAAGGAATTCCTCCACACCATACACCTAGGTGGATGCACTTTAATGGTAGAAATTGTATCTTGTAATTGAATGGGGCTTCCACACTGAGGTTTCTCTAGCTAAGGGGAAATTTGTGAGATGATTTATATGACCATTGTAAATCCTTAAGCCTACACGAGTCATGATTGATGTGATAAATGAGTGATATCAGGTGACCAGACTCACCAAATTTGGATATGGGACTTATGCAATGGGGTGGCCCTGATATGGTGTTTGAAATGGAGCTTAGGACATAGGAAGATGTCATATATATCTTACTTATAATATGAATCAGAGTCCTTATAGTTCAATTTGTTTCAAAAAACAATGATGGATGAGGATTAATGATAATCCCATGTAAGATTTTGTATCCAATGGGTTAGTGTGTTTGAGATATAGAGGTTCTTACACTATGTTGTATTTACATGGAGGTCAGGCCTCAGGAGGGTGTCCTACATATCCTATTTATAAAATAATCATATTTCTCAGAGTTCAATTTGGTCCTAACATGCTGGTGTGATGGAATGGGTGATTACACATAGATCTATTATTTTTATCCATGAGTTTTAGGAATGTAAAGGTACTTATACCAAGATTTATTCCCAAGGGATGATATCCGACCCTTACCCTCTAATGGAAAATATTTTGGAACCATGAGTGGCCAGCTGAGCATATATGATTGGAATTAGTATCCCAGAACACCCATAGGATTTTATGAGTATTAATTATTAATACTATTATAGAAACACCCCATATGAAAGGATAATTCTCAGCCATAGACTCATGGTTTGGGTCTCACATGGTTAGAGGGAACATTCCCAAGTACTCCTACTATACATGGAATAAAATTCTGAGGGTATCTACATGAAATATCCAAAGTTTCTTCCTAACATGTCTTGATTTTCTGCCTAACATGTCCGAGTTTTCTACCTAACATGTTCTAATTATCTTTCTAGAAATACTGACATAACCTAGGGTACTTTGGATTATCAAGGATGAAATGTCTAAGGTTCTTCACATGATCAATATAGACAGTCCAGGACCTTTCATGTGATCAAGACAAACATGTTGAAAGGTTGACACATGATCTGGATAACATGTCAGGTGGATTTTTACATGACCATGTTTTCATGTCCAAAGGACTTTTTTTGAATTGTCTTACATGTATGATTATTTTTTCATGACATAGATGAATCTTCTAGGGTGTCTTCACATGATCAAAAAATTAACGTCCAAATATTTCATGTTATAATGGTTGATATTACTAAATTACATCATGTGAGATATATAATATATTTATAGGAAAATCAAGTGAGCTGGATAACATGTCTGAGTGAAGTATCATGACTAATTAATAGATCACGTGAAGCACATGAAATCATCACATGAAAATAATAATATCCGTCTTCATGTAAGGATTTTTTTCATTTCAAATTTTATCGCATAAATTCTTCAATGTTCATTATGAATTATCCTATTGAGAAATCACAATACCAAGTCAATATATGGGAAAATCTTTTTTGTAATCTAGTTGGTTCACTATGTGTCTTTTACACAATCAATAGGGAGATCATGAAAATCAAATATACATGTGGTGTAATCTCTTACCTCATTCCCCAAGTTTTCTTGGTGGAATACCCTTGAGATTTCAAGGATTTCTTCTCCGAGAAGTATCCTATCTCCTCTGAATATCCATGTGTTTGTTTTTTATGAAAATGTGTAGGAATTTATAAGACTCTCCACCCTATATATATGTCGCTTCATATAGAACATATGTTTGAAATATGGGTTTTAGTTAGTGGAGTATCATGTTTTTGCCTCACACTAACTGGGGATATCCAAGGAATTATCTTTGTGTATCCTAATAAATAGTGACTACAAGATCATTCCATCATTTCCATATTTATTGGAATCATGGATTTCTAAAGGGATTTTTCATAATAAAATAGACATTTGAAAGGTCCTTTGAAATATCTAGTTGACATGTCGTGGAGTCTTCATGAGATCAGGAAGCCTATCAAAGTGGATTTTGTGTGATCAAGGGAGACTTATTTAAGTACCTTAAATAGATCAAGATGAATCCTCAGAGGGCCTTCGTATTAAAAAATAATCTGTTTCTCATAAGTGTACCACATTTTTGAGAGTTTATTTAATAAATACTGTAGCACTTTCCCATTGATTTTCAATCTAAGAATCATGTGATTAAATAGACATGTCTAATATCCTTCAAAAGATGGATATTACATTCCTAATGGCCTTATTTTTACAAGACTGGCATATAAGTGATAATTTTTTGTGATATTTTGTCTCATAATGTGTACCACATCCTCCCTTTCCATGAAATATTGCATATTTTTTTTATTATGAGGATTTCATCTTTTTTAGCCTTTTATTTTCTATTTTCCAAGACCTTTTACCTTTTACCTTTGGTTATTCTCTAGGGTATCACCTGATAAATAATGTATATGATGAATGTGTGAGAGAATTTTTAGGAATGTTGACTCTTCTTTTCCATGGTGTGTTACATGATCAATTATGGATCTTATAAAAGTGTACGAGTATTGTCATAAATAGTTTATCCACTTTTTTATAGATCAGAAAGGGGTCATATGATCGAATGGATGCATCTAGGGTCCTTATCATAATGAAATTTAAATACTAAAAGGCTTTCTCATGGAATTGATGACATGCCACTTGGGATATCACATGATCATTGAACCAATCCTACTATCCATATAAGCCATTCATGTAAAAATAAACGTAACATCCATCACATGAATATTCTTCCTTTTTTAAATTTTATTTTATTAGGGTATTTTGGTGATTTTTTTGGAGTCTCTAAGTTCCCAGGTCTCATGATTTTAAGAAATAATATGGAAGCCTTCTTATAATCCAAAAGACTTGTTGAAATTGATTAACATGATGAAACAAGATGTTTGATAGGGCTCTATATGATCATAATGACTATCCTAATGAACATTGAATGAACATTATCAAATCACATATAATGATTGATATAGAAACATGACGTTCCTATGGTTATGTGATCATGTAACTTGATAGGGGTTATACAATCTGCGTAACCTAGATTCATGATTTCTATGTTTCTATTTTTCTCCTTACTTTCAATTTTAGAGAAAACAATATATATGATTTGGGTATTTCATTGATTGTAAAATTATCTATGTTAATTTATTAGGTGTAAAAACATCCACCCCTAAGACGTGAGGTTTTCTGGGTTAAGGACTTTTTTATGATGATTTTAAATGCATGCCTGAGTCCTTTGATCTTCCATTGGTCGATCTTATGAGTAGTGTTTAGTATTTTGGGTGACCTTTGGTATTCTAAGGAAACCCTATAAATAGTGGACCTAGGTTCCATTAATTTCACCCATGAATTAGACCTCCATATCTCATGGAATGTCCCCTATTAAGAAGATTCATCTTAATAATAATTCACATTTACCTTTTGAAATAATCATTCATGAGATCCAATTTCCTGATCCCTCTAGGAGACCTTCTTGTAACAATTATTTATTAGTCGATTTTAAGGATAAATGGCAATTACCTAAGGGTATGTTTCAAGTAATTTATTGTAGGGATGTCTCACATGATTTTTGTGGCCCTACAATTCTTTTTTATGGGGTTCCTTGATTATTGTTTGACTCACATGACCTCCATATGATCATGCGATCTCAAGGGTCAAAATAAGATTACTATATCATGTAGTGTTACATTGTTCATGTGATCCTAGAGACCCATATTGGGTCATGCAGTCATAAAAACTTTCACGAGACATGTAATTCCTGTTATTATTCCCAAATTATGAATTTATTTTATCTAATTCCCCCTTTTAGGATGGTACTCTCCCTCATGTATGCATCATACTCTTAGTTAGATGGATTCTATAAGAAGTCTTCTAATGTGGTTAGTTGGAGGGATATTATTTTCAAGAATGGAAATGATGATGTTTGGTACTAGGTATTTTCTTACAATAAAGTTTTTAAAGGGATTATTCCCACTAACCATTAAACTACCCTCTATTGCAATGACTACCTTAGTATGAATTTGTTATTCTAGATGATACTTCTATTCCTTCACGTGACTATAATATTTCATCTCATTAGATTTCATATTCTATTGATTTAGTTCAAATGAAAATTTATGAAGACAACCAATTGATCATGACACTACTCTAATGGTTTTCCTATATGTCAAATAACTCCCCTCTATGAAAAGATTGTCTTAAACTCTCTCATCAATTTATTTCTTAGAGTTAATTGAAAACAAAATTCTCATATTTGAACAATACACGAAGTGGTTGGAGTTAAAAGTGGTACTTTCATCCTGGTGGTATATTTTATGGTGTATGGGTATGACAATTCTAGGTTTGGTAGATTTTATATGAATTTTTCAATCAACAATAGTCTTTTCATCTTAATGAGGAAAACATGGTTTTCAAAATTAATCACATAACTTAAATCCAAACACCTTAGAGAGATTATTAATCATTGGTGTTATAATAAAAAATCCTTTAATTTTCCCCATGGTGAATTAGGGATCAACCTATCAAAATTTTACCAATTGGGATGGATACCTCCTCTTTGGTAGATGTACAATGAGTTCCTTTCTGCTAAATGCATTTTGTAAGAACTTAGAAAACACCATCCTTATCATGTGACATGATCACTATTGAGAAGGATAAGTTAAATACAGAACTAAACCAATGCTCACTTATTTCATTCATGTATTGGATCAATATATTCCTTTATAATAGCAGGGCTTGGAAAAACACCATAATCCCCCATCGATGTCCTTCTCGACAAGTCCCAAATATCATAGGCTTTTATTTGGGAATTTTAGAATCTAAATAGCATGACTCATGGGGGTACTGGGAGAGAATAATGGTATCCTAAAATCTTTGTTATTAGGGTCTTTGGATATGTTTCTAAATTGATGGATTTTCTCAACTAGGGATGCACACTTGGGAATTCGAGTAAGTATATTGGTGATGACATCCCAATTATTATATGGGTGTCCTATTAATACATTTATACCAACTATTTCATTTAATTATCAACTCTTTTGTCAAAGACAACAATGAAACATCACCTAATAGGTTGGAATCCCTTTATAATTATTATTTGGTTAGATAGGAGAGAATTTCAAGTGATATAAATAATAGAACACTACTGATATCATTCATTATTCCTTACATCCTAGGATATTGAATATTTCTAGGGTTGAGGTGTTGATATTAGGTCCCAATGAGGTTGTTAATTTGTTTAGACGACATGGAAATTTCAATTTCATGCCCTATCCTACACTAAACACAATAATTATTGATAGTGTCAATGGATATATAATTGAGTGGTTATATAAAATCTCTCTCTTGGATGGGGTTCTTGCAGCTCGCGTAGATGATATTTTTGTCTACGATCCATATATCCCTTACCAAATTTCTTTCATGTTTTTCTATATCTAGATGGTTTCCCCAATTACCTTAGCTGGAATTTGGGGAGAATTACATCCTAGGATCATTGAAAATTTTTTATCTTATATTGGTGTGTAATTATATAAATTCTGAAATCATTCGTATGCATGTCGATTCCCCCATATTCTTATCTCATGAATATGTATAGGCTTTGGTGGGAGATTACCTAAGAGGTACATTGAATCATCTGAATTATCATTTGGACAATCCCTACACTTCCCAAATCCACTCATTGTGGTAATGGTGTTGTTTCAGGACTCGTGGGACCCTCAATGAAGTAATTTATCACTAGTTATGAACCATCCATTATTAGGATAGGGTTGGTTGATGAATATATATCTTCTTTTTTAGTGATAGATGATGTACAGGTTAGGGAAAAAATACATGAGAATCCTTATCTTACTTCCACATCAACTTGACTGATCCCTCATTCAACAAAATTTATACCACAAATGCAGATTTAGAATAAATTTGACTCCATAATTATAGAAACTCCCATGGAGAACATTTGGGACTAGAAGGAACATCTTTGATAGATCTTTCTTTAGTTGGGATCCAATGTATTCAATTATCAGAAATTGTATTATATCATGTTATAAATTGTCTTAGATTGATAACAAATGGATATTAATGATATATAATTACATGATATTGATGGAAGGGCTTCATTAGTAAAATTAATAATAGAATATTGGGATGTTATTGAATAGATACATCAGAAGGTCTATCAACTATGTGTCTTGATGGATAAATTGAATCTAAAGAAACCAAAATAGGAAGAGATCATATCCCCTGAAAGGCCCAACATTTTGATGAAATCATACTCATTAGTTAACACATAGAAACGAGGGGAATATTTGCCTACTTTTTTGTGACACTTCATCCTTAGGTGGTAGATGAAAAAATGGAGTAGATGAAACTTAAGCACTCAATCGACACCTGTCTCTAGACTCCACCTGATTTATAAAACCCATCTTATCTAATTTAAGTTTCATCTAGTCATAGAATCTTTTTATGGAACCTTGGAGAGCCTCTAGAATGTAGATACTTCTACTTACTCTTCACATCATCAATGAACCAATCTTTTGAACATTACATTTCATTTCCAATATTTCATTCATTCATAAAGTGAATGAAATTTTGTTCACTTGATATCATATAGATCATGAAATATTTTCATTCTTTGTATATTAACAAGTAAACTGAAATTCCTAAATTTGAATCCTCAAATCATAATAGCCTTTATTTAATAATTTTATATAAATTATTAATTGAATAAGAATACTCATTGAGGTATCTGCTCCGATCATTCCTAGATCATCTAGTTCAAAAGTGTAACTTAGTTGAATATATATTCCATAGAAAAAATTTCTTTAATTTCTACACAAGTTAGTGGAATTAGTAAGAATAGATTTTTTTTCTAGAGATGAATAATGATCCCAACAATCATTGTATCCTTTTTTATATTTCCATGAAATATCATATTCTTTATATGGGGATGTATTAGTATGTTTGGACTTGATTTTTCTTAGGATTCCCTTTTATAGGTTCTAAACCTGATATGGTTTATTACTTTTCCAATCCAATAGTACTTAATATAACCTGGATCATAAAATTTTCATTTCGAGTGAGCATAGAATTGACTTTTTCTTATGGTTTCCTTTATGAGGTTTCAATATATAAATCATTGTCTCTCATTAAATTATCTATTTATTGTCTTCCAAACCAAACCATTTATGTGTTTTAGTTTACGGTCTTCTAAATCAGACTATCAGCTACTGTAGTTTTGGGAATTTTAGCTCAAACCATATGTTCCATTAGTTTATGTTCTTTTAGATCATATCATATTTTTGTTAGTTTAGGTTCATTTACCTCACACACCCATTTTTTTGTAGATTATGGTATTTATATTGAATATTTGTGTCCACATTTTATGGTCTTTTAGCTCCGAATCTATGTTGATGTAGTTTTGGGTCTTTTAGCTAGGATGATATATTTTTTATTTTATAGTCTTTTAGATCGAACCATATGTGGTTGTATTTTAAGGTATTCTAGCTATTTTCTTCTATTATAGTATGTGAAGCATGGGTATTCATGAAAGGCTTGATAACCCTACAACCTTGTTAGTATTCTGAATAAAAAGTGTTAGAAAATGGTTTTGATACACTCCATTCATAATTGTGATTTTGAATAATGAATGTTCATAAAGGGTTCTGGCACCATTTATTATTCGGTAAATTATAAATAATGAATATCCATGATGGGTCATCAAACCCTACATTCATAGTGATATTTGGTTTGAATATATGTTAAAATATTAGCAATGTTCAACTTGGGTATTTATAGTATGTGTTGTGTAAATCACATATCCATGAGCTAGAACCAGTGAATATGAAATGGTTAAAATATACTGGGGACGATCTCAAAACAAACTAAGGTGTTGAGTTCCTCCATAGTGATATTGGGTATCACAAGGACTAGAGGTCCTTTTCTAAAATGTATAGATGCATCTCAATGATGTTTCATAGGAACTTATGGTAGATCCCATTGGTAATACATGCATGGACATATATAAGGGTCCCCACACTTTTCCATGGTCCATGGATGATTTTAAAATATTCAATCATTTAGATAATAACTTGGGATATAAAGAAAATGGCTATCCAAGAAGGGTTCTAGAAACTAGGGTAGTTTAGTTTCTGATTGGGAATATCGGGCCCTATTCCCAGTGGTTTAGATTCATATGGTGGGCCAACAAAAGGTTTGGGAATGGAATATCTCATTCCTTATTTTAAAAAGGTTACAAAAAATGGTGACATTATGTCAATAATGTTGAATAAAATTTAATTTTGTGGTAATGGGGATTATTAATCATGGTCTATAAATATTTGATTCAACTAAAGTTGGGAACATGTGGGGAAAAGTAAACCATTGATAATGGTGGATTCCCATATTACTTGTAGTTAGGTCAATAACTACTATGTTTAAGGGGATTTCCTATATGAGACCAAACATCCTCTAAAAATAGGCTCCTTGGAATTATATATTCCACTAGTGAATGCTAACATGATCCCTTTGGATCAAACAGTCCAGGTCACCAAGCTTCTATAAATTCAAACCAAGAGAAATAACTCAATGATATGGGGTTTCATTAGAAGGGTTCCAATTCAAGGAATTGGTTTTGTTAGCTCAGAATTCAATGACATGAAGGTGACTTATGGAAAACCTAATATTCATGAAGGGTTTTGGAAACCTAAAAGTTGTTTCTCTATGTACCTGAAAAATTACCATAGCAAGGATATGTGATGAATAATTTCCTTAACTTTTTCCTGGATCAGGGTTTCCATAGAGAATGGATCATCTTTTACCAAGGCCACGTGGTCCCCAAGAGATTTGTTACATATCATTTATTCCCTATATTTTTACTAAACCATAAAGGATAAGAGTTTAGAGAGGAGATACATGAATTATTTTATGGACTACCTTCACATTTTTGTATCCTAACAAGATGTATTCCAATTTCTCTAGCAGTTTATGTTCTTGTGATTTGGACCATCAAAGGCTAAATTTAAGGTCTTATAGTTTTGACCAAGGTGAATTAATTTTAAGGTCATGATGCATTTTTAAATGATACAATGTGAGTATTAAACAAATACCTAATAAGGATTACAATGTTCAAGAGTTCTCTAGCCTTAATTTGAGCAGAAGATGAAATTATTGTAAATCATAGCTCAAGGTTATTTCATCATGATTAATAGTATAAGTAATCCATTCCATAGATAATCATGAGTCACTCTAAGGTAATGAGCTCCATTATGATGATGCCAAGGATCATAAGGATTAGAGGGCCTTTTCTACAGGGCCAATAAGCATCCAGTTTATGGCTCTAAAGACCTCATGTAGATCCACCTATTACATGGTTAAATAGAGAGAAATTTTATTCTTTATAGTGGCTATGGAATGTCTGTGGAAACTTGAGGTTATGAAGACACAAAATGTGATTTACGGATTGAGGTGCTTGATAAGATGATGGAAGAACCCTGAATTTTTTTTGATAAGATTCTGGCTCTTTTGGTCCATTTTTAAGAAGTGATAATGGATGATGGTAATCATAATTAAATTTAATTCAGTTTGGACACATTTTTCTTATCATTTAACATTATTTTATGAGTATGTATTCCTTAAAATTTATAATATGTGGTAAAGATGTAGGAACTGATGTTAAATTTTGCAAGATATCCGTAGGGAAAAATTTCAATATTCATGGTAATTTAGATGTAGTAAACACATTTTATCGATTCATAGGCTTATTGATCAGTATCCATATATTGGATCCCTTCCTGTGAAAATTTATCTCATGTTCATGAAGGCCCTATATATAATTGACTCATACATAGTAATAGAGAGTCTATATAACATAGACCTTTTTATGAGTTATATGATACTTTTATAGTTGGAATTCTCTAGGCCTTCCTATTCCCATTGTAAGGGAAGAAATCATTCTATTGTTATCTTATTTAAAGAGATCATGCTACATAGATCTAACTCATATATAGTGGAGGGTGGATTTTTTTCTTCGCTTATAGAGTCTCGATATCAAGTTCATCTAAGGGTTCCTCTACATAGATGGACCAAATATGTAATGATAAGGAATTTCAACATTTCATTCTAGTATGGAGGTAAAAAATTTATACATAGCATATATTCAAGGATAGTATGTTCAACTATGAGAAGTTTTAGGATTTTGAGGATGGACCATGTGTCATGTAGTTTAACATTGTACAAAGCGGATGTATTGTTGAGAGGATTGGAAAACTCAGAGCAATTGGTTATTCAAATAAGTAACATATCAAAAAAGGGGAATGGATGATATGATGTCATGATCTTTCATTCAAGATAGGTATGAGGCACATATGAGTAACATCAAATATTTTTAATCCACTTGAATACTTGGGTTATGTGGAGTGTAAATCATCACCATAGAATATGTGAGTCAACTGGAAGTGGAAAACAGTAGGTACAAGTCAAGAATTAAAAATAGTGGAAGTCCATATTACACAGAATCTAGAAAATAAACCCTAGGTTAAAGGGGAAACCCTGCAATGGGACCAAGAATACTCTATCAACAAGCTCTTTAGAATTTTTCCACTCACTAATGAATACTAGTGGGGTATCTTTGGATTATCAAGTCCTTGTTTCTAGTTAGTTATATGGGAGAACCAAGATAAAGGGATCAAAAATGTTTTTAGGGTTCCAAGAGAAGGACATCAACTCATGGAATTAAATGGTATCAAATCATATAACAATGATATAAACTTGGTTCATAGAGAATGTAAGATTCAAGAAGGGTTAAATCACCTTAAATGATATTTCATCATGTATTGAACACATTTCAAGTTTAAGGTATAAAATATATGATTCTTGAATAAAAAATAATCAGATTTGATGATCTATTCAATGTGAAGACCTATTTATATGAATTTTAACATCATGCAACTTGGATGTTTCATGGATGGGACTAAAATGGAGGATCCATGTGTCAAAAATTACACCATATTATGGGAAAAAATCTATATATTGGTTTAATATATGATAATCTCTTGAACACATATGACTCATATAAAAGTTAGGGAATTTTTTTTTCATTTTGATCATGGATAGACCCATGATTAGAGATCCATGTTTCACTACATATCATGTGGTAATAAAAATCAAGATAAATGAAATTTTTATATAAAAATAATGTATTTTAGAGTCTTGACTCCATGATATGGAAAATTATGGAATAGACTATTGAGTCATTCTTGATACCTGGTGGATGTGGGGGGAAATGGATGATATGTATCTAAGGCCTAAGTTTTGTGAAGGGAGAATTTTAAGGGAATTTAAAACATAAGGAAGTTTGGTCCTCATGAGAGATACATACCCTAAATTATAGATTATAATAATAAAATGTCATAATATTGTTTTGATTGTAGGTATTATGCACATATGAGTAACATTGAGGGTATCAGAATCCACTTGAACTGGTGGGTTATGGAAAGTGAAAATCATAACCTAAGAATATATCAGTCAACTAGTGGTGGAAGTTTTTGAATACAATTCAACTATTGATAAAAGAGGAAGCCAATATTCCATGTAGTCAGGAACATAACTCCTAGGTTTAAGGGGGACCTCTCCTATGGGACCAAAAAACATTTCAGAACAATATGTGGGGCATCATGTCATTCACCAGTGAATCCTTATGGTCCTCCTTTTGACTATACATTCCCTATTACTAGTTTTCTATCAGGGAAAACTAAGATAAAAAGATCCTAGGGTTCATGCAGTTCCAATATAAGAAAATAAACATGAGTAATTTGTTGGTATCAACTCAGATATCAAAGATACCAAGTTGGTTCATTGAAAAAATATGAATAGAAAAGGGTTTGATCACCCTAAATTCTATTCTTGTATATATTGATCAAACATGGAGGTGAAGGTATAAACATGTGATTATTGAATACACATTTATCAATGGGATGATTTGTTTGGTATGAATACCTCTTGTAATGAAATTTAACCTCATTTGACTAGGACATTGTCGTGCAGTTTAATGTCCTGGGGTAAGGATATTGTCATGAAGTTTAACATCCTATGACTAGGATAATATTGCCTCTTCTATACATGTCTTCGTTTCTCCATTCAAATCATATTTCTATATTCCCAAATCTCAGAGGATCCATGTTCAAAATGAGAAACAAGGGATAACTGGGTAGTCAGTTAAGATACATGAGTGTATATGATGGGGAATACATGCGGTTGTTCATAGTTTATTTTGTACTAGTATCTCTACATGGATCTGACTCTCATGTAAGAACATTATTTAGGGTGTTAGAAACATGAGTATGTGATAGAAATGAAGGATCCATGTGTCACTTTATATCCCATAATAGAAGAAATAAAGCCACGCATAGTTCTTAGATATTTCCCTACGTAGGTCCAACCTATATAAAGGGGGTTCATTTTTATCATACTATATGTTGTGGCTTGACCTAGGATTGAATATATGAGTGTCACTATGGGTCCTATAGTAATAATAATCAGTCCAAATGTTCTTATTAAATGAAAAACTCTCCATTTATCCCTAACCAATACTTAGAGGGTGTCATTTTTTATATTTAATTTTTGGTTGGAGCTTATATTTTAGATTTGGGTGTCACTACATATCATGTTGTTGCAATAATGAAGCAACTCATATTACATGAATAAAATAGACTCCACACCGATTAGAACCACACTCATAAGGGGTTATTTTTTCCATTAATATTATAGATGGACCTAGGATTTTAGATCTGGGCGTCACTATATTCTGGGATAGTTGAATTCAAGCCACATGTAGTTCTTGAATGGAAAAATCTCCATGTAGGTATAACCCATAAGTTGGGGGAATTTTTCTGTTGAAATTATGGACGGGACCAAAATTTTAGATCCATGTGTCACTATGTATGCTATGATAGAAGGAATCAATAATCATATAGTTCTTGAATGGGGATACTCCCAATGTAGATCTAAATCACACACTGGGATGGTAGTACTTCATTTTATTAGTCATAGTTATAGGTCATGTGTAGTGAAACATCTATGTAGTAACGTTCTCTGTGTAGTTTAACATAATGTAGTAATGAAATATTCCATGAATTTTTACATTATTCATTAAGGAATAAAAATGCAATGTAGTTTAAAATTTTTCTTTTAAGACATTGAATTCTTGATGGTACCTATAAAAATTACTTTTTGAGATGAATTTAATTGATGGGGGGTGTAACACATTCCCCACCATTTGTGGGAAATGAGTAATCTCCTTTCCAATACACCTTATGTATGATGTAAGGAACTTCCCACATGGATTAAATATTTGTTTTTATCTTTCTAGGATAACTTCTATTCTAAGATCCAATATAAGTTCTCCAGGAATTAGTGAGTAGAGGAGAAACATTTTATTGAGGGAACACATAATCTGAATATAATGAAATTCATGGTAGTGAGATGTACAGAACATTTTCTCATCACGAAATTCTAACTCATCCCATATATTTTGTGACATTTCTTCCTTAAAGAGTTTTCCACCTATATATATTTGGTGCGAGGGAAAATAAAATTCAATGGAAAACACTACTTTTGTTATGTACACTAGTGAATACATTTTTTCTTGTGTGGTAGTTCCTATGGTGGTACAGTAGCCCATAAATCATGATAAGGGCTTTCCTATAAAAACTTTTTTCCTTGTCTACTATTGTCTGGAGTGTATTTGAAATAGTCATATTTAAGGCCTATATTATTTCATTTTATTCTACATTATAACATTATGAATGGAAGGATTTAATGTTGTACTTCTATTAAAATATCTTTAACTCAGTAGTACAAAAGATAGTTTCGTTTTCCATCAATATCATGTGAGGTACATTGAATCTAGTGATGATATCAGACATTCAAAAGTTAATGATATTCTTATAAATATGTTTCGTGAGAATTATTTACTCATCTAATTTAATAAATAAGTTGGTAATATTAAGGATGTGCTTAAAATAATTAGTTTTGGATATGGGTAATAGTCCCACAACATCTATTCATTATACGACAAATGACTAGATATATTTAGCTCTATGCAGAAACTCTAGGGGTTGGGGGATGAAGTTCTCATTAATCTGGTATGAATGAAATTTCCTGGTGAATTCCACATATTCTTGAATCATTTTTTTAGTAATAATAAATCCATCTAATTTGGTGGGAGAGTTTTTTCTTGGACTGATGATAATTGCAAGATAATGCATATACTTCTTCCATGACAATGAGAATCTCACATTTTGGTATCCATATAAGGAATATTCCATCAAATCCTAATCATTAGAGGTATTTTTCTCATTTTTCCTATCCTTAAGGGTAATTTTCACTAATCATCATTTAGAATGTTCCCTGTCAACTCAATTTAATTGGAGGGTTCCATTTTAGAGGTAATCAACTATGGGCTCCATTCATCCAGGGGTGGATATTGGTTCATCAACATCAAGGGTAATGTTGAAAATATCGATTTCCTCTATGTCTCAAATTATGACTAATGTGACTATCCTTTAGTGAGTGATGTAGAAAACCACTTCATCCTGTTTGAGGTCAGCCAAAATTGTTTCTACATTAGCTAGTGCGTCGACAAGAGTTTTTTGTGATCGCGGTATGTGAAGCAATTTTTTTATCAAAATGGAATTATTTCATCAATCCTATGATGTAACTGATAATAGGGGAAAATTATTTCTTCTTGATTACATACTTATCATTTATTTTTCTTATCAGTTGTGTAAAATTCCCTTTGATGACTAGGTAGTCCATCTATAGCTATAGAGATTTTTCCAGGATGGAAATGTGGGATTGGTATTCATCCTCATTATTAGGGAGGCCTTTAAAGTATGATAAATATTAGGTAAACATTTATTTTTCTATAAAAACAAATAAAATCCCCAGACCATGCCAATTGATCTTTTACATTTCTATCCTCTTTCCAATAGAAATTTTTGAGGATCTATGAAAATATATCTCCCATGATTGAGGACTATTATGGGAATAGAATACCTCTTATTCTGGATGTTCAACATCCACTAGTGTGCTTTATAGGGCAGGATGTGGTGAATGGAAATAATCCAAGGCCTTCCCTTTAACTTTATTATATTTCATGAATTGGATTTCAAATTATTTTAGAATAACTTCCCATTGATCCAAACACATAGTCAACATGTGGAAACCAAGGATGTACTTGAGAGGTTCAGTATGAGATACCAAGTGGAATTAATTATTCTCTATGAAATGTATTAGCTTCTTCACTGAAAGTATGAGTGTGAGGTAGTTATTCTTGATATCTTAATATTTTTTATCAGTATATATCATCATTCGAATGAGATGGTAGAGGATTTTTTCATTCTCCATATCGTTTTTCTATATGAGGAGAGAACCAATCGATTATACCAGGATAACCACATATAATATAAGAGGATTTCCTTCTACCCGAGACATATAAACCTGTGGGTTTAGTACGAACTTATTGATATTCTCTAAGGATTTTTAATCGTAATTGGTTCACGCCCAAATTTACCCAAGAGAAGAAGGGTAGAACGGTCCTTGCAGTGTAGCTTGGGTTGTCGATTCCACAGAGACCTAAGAAAATACCTAAGATACACAACCTAAGGGATGTATTTTTGGCTATGAAGTGGCCAACATGGATTGATTTTGGATGGGTTTTAAAGATATCTAAAATATTTAAGTGGATTCAATTTAAAAGAATGAGTTGATCCTAGGTTATCGCTCGGGGTGGATTGGATGTATTTTCTTTTTAATGATTTCAAATTCTTAAATTTGAGATGGGTTCATTTAAGGAGATAAAACAACATCATCACTTACTGGTTTAATGCCTACACCCTCTAATACTAATCACCTATACACTTGAAGGATCAAATTTTTGAGCACTTCAAGGTAAAGGATCGTATTAGTACTTGATGTGTGTGGCCTTAAATTCAACAAGGACGATGGAGTTTAAAAATCATCAAATAAAAATCCCAATTAAAGAAGTGATTATACATTAATTAGGTGATAAATAACATCCAATCCAGCCCCTTGATACTCCCTTGGATCAACCCATAAGTGGGTTAGCCCTCCATTGATCCCATGGTTTCAATGGAAGCGGAAAGTAGACTCATGAGGGAGGAAATGGAGAAGTAAAGAAAACAACAAAAATAAAATGATCACTCCACCATTGTGTGAATAATTTCACAAGGGTTAGTGTGAATAAATTCACACCTTGATCCAACGGTATCAAAGTGATATTAAGAACAACATAATAAGAGTAGAATAAGAAATTTTATTAAGAAACTAAAGTTATTTGAACAACTTACATGTGAAGGACAAAATTGAGGCAACAAAAATGCAGCATAACATTACAATTGAACAAAGCATCCAAGATCCTCAACTCCTTCACCACCACTGCCTTAAATAGGCATTTTGGGAGCCTTGGGTCGATCCACCAATAGTACAAAGCATATTAATTAATTTTTCTAGGCTATAGGTGGTGGAAAGCTTGTGGAATTTGGACTTTTACACGTTTGACCCGAGGTGGTAGCCAGCTTTCCTTCACCGAACAGACGCATCTGGAAGACCTTCTAGACGGCCGAATCAGGGTGGTCCATAGATAAAGAAAATGGAGCTCCGGATGTCGTCTAACCGCCTGTAAAATTTGGGCCCATTTGGAGTTGTGGATTCCGAGATATGATCAAAGTAGTGGACTGGTTTTCTGGGCCGAAGAATCTGGCCCAGAATTTTATCTCTAACTTGGGCCGACATGAAATTTGGGATTAATTGGGCCTGTATGTTGGGCCCCACAGTCTCATCAGTGGGATGGTGTCCAAGATACCTTCTCCAGAATTTCTTCTTTTCATTGCCAAATATCTCCATCATCCTCCATGAATTCTCCACTGATCCCTGAATCAAACATGTTCATATTTAAGTGTAGATCAATTTCCAAAAATATCAAATTAAAATATGTAAAATTGAATTCCTTAAAATCAGATGAATCATTGGGTACTTTAAATGATGTTAAAAAATGTACCACATAATAGTGCATTTTAAGAAGGTATTACAATCATAATGTGAAATGATGTTCAAAGTGTAAAATGCACTAAAATGGTGTTTATGAATAACAAAGAACATGAATATTATGTATATTAACAATGAATATTAGCCTCATTTAGTGGATAATCAGTAATCATCCAATTGGTATGAGACACCCTTCTTCATTAAATTGGTGATAAGAAGATTGTGTCCATTCTGGTTAGCTATACAATTCATAATATAAGATAGGTTCCCTTGGATCCCCCATATTTATTTAATATTGTGAGGGTTTGAAATTGTTAAGATTACACTATACTTTTCTGGATCGACCTCAATGCCACAGTTTCATACCAAATGGCCAAAGAATTTACCTAACATTACTTTGAAATCACACTTCATTAGATTATTATTCAAACTCTGATGTCGCATCATGTTGAATATTATTTAAAGATCATTTAGGTGATCACATTGCAATCAAGATTTGAAAACCTGGTCATCAACATTAAATTATGTTATTCTTCCCAAAAATTTGTTAAAGATATGATTCTTTGTGTGTTAGTAAGTATCTCCATTATTCATCAATCCAAAGGGCATGACCTGATTGAAAATGATTCCATTATGTTCTTTGATGGTGATGGATTCCTCATTTATAGGTGAAATTTTTATCTGATTATACACTAAATAACTATCTATGAATAAAAGGATTTGGATTCTAGTAGTTGAATAGATCAACATTTTTGTGATCAAAAATAGGAAATAATCTTCAAGGCAGTGTTTATAAGGGTATCTTAAATTGATACAAACCCATATATTCCCATTATTTTTTATGGGGATGATTTTGGAAATCCAATTTGGTTTCTGCATTTCTTGATTTTTTTATCATTGATAAATTTTTGAAATTTTTATTCTAACTTAGTATCATGATAGGGGTTCATTCTCCTATCTACCTACATGAAACCTCAATGGTCATCATGTAATCCTAGGTGGTGTGTTGCCACATCAGATCCCAACCTAGTAATTTTCTTATAATTACAAGCAAACACATATCAATCCTACTTATAGAATGAAACATAAATATCATTCTCCTCAAGATTCATAGAGACACTATTCAACTTAGGATTTAGTTCTTCATCTATGCTCAGATTCACCTGCACGAACTCATCTATGGTGGTGAAGATTCCTTCCACAAATTTGGTAGGGATGTTTCTAACTTCATCCTATTATTATTCCATCTAAATATCCATAGATTCATTTTTATACATGGTGGATAATTTGAGTGCATCTTTATCACTCTTTTGGTAAGGGATTACATAGGAAGATATGTTTTAATCCTAGATGACTAGTGTCATTATGGAGAGATTCTAGGAATGATTGTTTTCTTCTATTCTACAACTAGGAGAAGAAGGATCTCGAATATCCTAAGTTTTAGAGAAATATTTGGGGGAATCATCAATTTATACTAATGTCATGAGAGAATTATGAGATCCTAATAAATAATTTTGTAGATCCCATTTTGAATAATCCATTTTTTAACATCACTTATATCACATAGATATGATCCAATGAGGTTTTTAGTTCATGATGACTTACCATGATTAAATATTCTACCTCAATCAAGTTCATGGGAAGAAAATAATATCTATGAAGAATAATCCATGGATTCATATGGGTTTACCATGATCCATTGAATCCTTTTCTCACTGTTATCATGCCCTTGAATGGTTATCTTTGTCAAAGATAAATCTCACTCACAATATCCCAAACATTTAAGGGTGATAATCTTGATGAGGGTGACCACAAAACCATTTTCAACCAGTTCCCTTCAATATTCAACATTATTGAGTTTTCCTAAAACATACAATGATCGAATATGTCCCTCTATAACTTCATCATTGTCTTATTCTACGAATGAGATGGTGCTATGAAATTTATATGGAAATGTCTCTACTCGGTAAACCTATTCTATAGATACTTATCTATCTAACTCTTTATAGATTCATAGGGCCTCGATGAGTACCTCAATAACTTATTTTTTAATGATGTAGGGCATCTAGGATCTAGAGTTTGGATGGAACAACCACCAAATATATCAAAATGTCCAACTATTGTTTAAGAGGTTTCTACCACCTAAGGTGAGGTATCTCCTAATTATTTGGCTCATGATTTGAGGTATATAAGGTGGATGATCATGTTGATTGATTAGAGGTTGAAAAGTTACCTTATAGAAGTGGAATTAGTCACATAAACCTTTCCCTTTGATTGGGATGATCAGGATATCACACCCCAACTGTAGGGCATGTAAAATGATCTAATATGAATGACTACCAGAGGTCTCCTAGGAATCTCCATGTTTATTTCTGGATTTTTGAAGTTATCTCCCACGGTTCTAAACTACATATATTGATTTTATCGTGATGTGACCAAAATATTGGGTTTGACCCCACACCATCCCCTATATCCTCTACTACCACATCCTCAGTCTACATATCAGAAATCATGTACAAGGAACTCATATTCATAGCTATATTTGTGATCTGACAAGGTATCTATTAAGTTAACTACATTAAAAAAACTATGAATGGGATATTCATCTGATGAAGGTTCTGTTTGGTGTGGTTGTGCTCATTCTCTAGATGTTTATGTTAATAATTCTGTAAGAGACAAATCTTGTGGGGGAACTATATGTGATTGTTTCTATTCTGTATTTTCATGTGTTTAAATATTATTTCAATCCCCATGAGGGTTATTAAATGATGTATCCCTAGGAAATGATAATATTTTTGTTTTATGAAGCTATTCTATCAGGGTGTCATGATATCGGTCGACTATCTTTTGAGTATTTCAGTCATCTAATTTCAACTCACACCTGACTAAAACAATTTGACAGCCACCCTCTTCTTATGGTAGAGTGATGGTTACAGAATTCACCTATTCTAGGGCCTTTTATAGTATCACATTCCCTGAATCAACCGTGATCTGATGAAATAATTATCCTATTCAATAAATTTACCACACTACTCATTAACAATATTATTTCATTTTTCTAAATCGAATCATATTTGGTTTACACTAAAATGGATTCGAAATTAAGTTCCCATATCATCAAAGAGATGATTTATTCTTTCTTACATAAGATATTTTGTGGAAATATCATTCATTATATATTCTTTCTTTAATGAATTATGATTATGTGGGTGTTCATCGTGTGATACCTCTATAAAATTTTATCTGCATGATCTCTTTGTTTGATACTTTATGTGAGCTTCCTCATATACTATTACATCAAGAAATATGATATATTTATGGCCTCTACACATTTCATTACATGATAAATGTTCATCATATAAATCCTTACATAGACCACTTTTGTGTAGTAACTTTTCAAAATAATCCACAAAATACTTTTAGAATTAGAAGAATATCTAGGGTACTCCTTGAAAATAATATCCTCTTCTAATGAAGTGATTAAGGGACCATATATAGTAAAAATTAAAAAAGTAATATAATGATAAAATTATTTTACACTCTTCTATTGATCCATGTGATATCACTACCTTATGATAGAGAAAGATAGCCTTCTAGCATATTATCTCTATATAAAAAATCTTTTTCCACATAAACATCCATGTAGTTAGCCCAATCAATATTACATCACCGAAAAAAAGAGGTCCTCATGTGTCATGTGATCTTTATTTCTTGGTTATTAATCAGTCCATCTGATCACAAACTTATCACATAGTCCACATAATTATTACCTAAAAATCCATCCATTTCCATTTTTGAAGTTTCCCATAAAAATTTCACACTCCCAAAAAGGAAAAAAATGGGAAATGTCACAATCATCTTCCCTTTCTTCAAAGCCACTTCTGGGAAATCACCAAAACATTTTCAACCAAAATTTTAAACAAATATAACAAACCAAAATCCTTAAAAGGCTATTATGATTGATTTTTCCCAAAAATATGCCCCTTTGGTTTTCCTGATAATACTTCAAAACAACTTAATTATTTCTATTAAAAAACAAATGAACACTTACTTCTTCAAACAAAAATTGTCTTTATATAACTCTAGATAATAATCAAGGACATACACAAATTTTCCTCTATTACCATACGAGTCAATATCATCATACAAAAAATAGTATCATCTAATTTTAATTAATTAATCACTTCATTATCCAAACAAATTATTTAATCTCTATTGATATCATTTGGTATTATAATCTCATACCAATTGTTTTTGGTGATTGATATAAAATTTCACACCAAGTGTAGCTCATTAGGAGAGAAAATCCTCAATCATAATTAGTAAAAATATTTCCTTATGATCTTAGATTCACCTTTTTTATATTTATTCAATGACTGAATAACATTGGCATCACCATATTTGGGAATCCTATAAATTCATTTCTCACCCTGATAGAATATTGAAAAGATCACCCCTTTCAATATCATTACTCTCCCCTATAATAGGTCCGGTCAAACTCTTCCTCATTTATAAAAAATATATTCCCACTTTTTTAACAAACCCAAGGACACTTCTTAAAGGATTGGAATAGTAAAATAATTGTCTGTTGCATAAAGGGAAATGTCCAACATACCATAAAAAGTAGACATTTTGTATCCACACATTATTAAGTGTTAGGGGTTGACTAGAATTTAATATCCAAATGATTATTTTCAAATGATTATTTAGGTAATTCATTTTTCAATATGTGTTTTACTTGATGTTTTCTAGGAATATACTCAAACTTCACTAGCTGATGCTCCAATTTCTCCTTTATAAAGTAATACACGATTTCATTATGCTTCATTATTGAATGATGTAAAAAGTTTTTAATCATATCAATATCAACTGAATTATCATAATTTATTTCTATTAGATACTTCAGATCATCTCACATATCTTCAAGTTACTACTTAATTCCTAATAGTTTCATGAATGTATGAGTGGATGAAAAATATTTAGGTTCTATGGTTCTCAATGAAATGTATTCATGTTTCTTAATTAGCCAAGAAATGAAAATTATGCCTAGATAAATTGCACCAATTCATTTAGGGATAATATAATCTATTGAATTATCCTAATCTGCATCTGTATATACCAAAAATTTGTATTATGATGTAACATTATGTAACATCCCCAACATGGAAGCCACTAAACTGGTACTCCATGTTGGGTCACCACATAACCAAAAACATGCCTCCCCATATGCCAGAGGTTTGCAACTGGAACTGAAGGTATAATGGATCATGTTTGATGACTATACCCTCTTTACTATAGTATTCTATAGTATATAACATATCATATAAATAAAACAATAACAATAAACCAAGAATTGCATTA
Organism: Viscum album; assembly: GCA_963277665.1. Classification (NCBI taxonomy): domain Eukaryota; kingdom Viridiplantae; phylum Streptophyta; class Magnoliopsida; order Santalales; family Viscaceae; genus Viscum; species Viscum album. The sequence goes on along the minus strand of OY728141.1, from coordinate 999,333,974 downwards.
CTAACCATTTTTCAAATAGGTTAAAATCATTAACATACAAGTTAATATTCCATGTCATGCTAAGAGTTCCAAAGTGAATAAAAACTCAAAATAATGAAAACTATCTAAAATCCAACATAGTTCACGACTCAAAGTTCAGATCCTCATACATGCATTTCCCAGGCCCCACTCAATTCCCTAGCATAGGGGCTTTGACCTTGTCCTGACCTACAACCATGAAATATGCTTAGGTTCCCAATGGCAGCCTGAGTAGGGTCTGCATACAACATAGTAGTGCACCACCAACAATGTCTACAAAATATCCCATCTAAAACAGAGATTTCATGAATGTACTAAATATTTGACGTGAAGAAAAAAGACAACATGAGTTCCTCTAGTTAATAATATTCACATTAGCTCATTTCATCATTTTTTTCATGGTTTAGGTATTTACATCATTTACAAAATATCTCAAGAAAATAATTACCAAGAATAAAGAATAAGTAACATTCTATATCTCACTTGGGAAAAACATTTAACAATCATTTACATGAAACTTACCTTGGTGCATCAGATCAGGTAGTTTCATCCAATGTAACCATTAGGGCCTAGAGTATCATTATGGAACCCAACCCATGCATTCTAGGGGTGTGTTAGCATGTCAAGCCAACTTAGCACATGAGATGACCCTGGGTCTTTTATCCTACACTACCAATCCATCTGCACATTCTTATCCATCCATTTACCACATATACCATATCACAAACCATACACAATAAAAAAACATAACATTCATATTTCAATAATAATTCAACATGTAGATCATCATTAACCATTAACCCCTTAGCACACTTGAAATTTACATTGCATGGCCTATTTAATGAATTTTCGTTCCCTAAGTCTTAACTCATTAATAACAATCAACAACTCGAATACAATTTCCCATTTAACATGGCTTGAAAATTTGTATGCCTTAATCCATTCACAAATTTCCAGTACAAATCCATTAACCATTTTACATATTCACATTAATCTGTTTTTTTATTTTCACACTATGCCATACCATCTCTTAATCCATTTAAGGTTTAGACATAACCATTCAATTCTTCTTTTTGATCAAACTAACAAACCCACATGTTCATCATGGGCTCTAACTCATCTCAAACCAATTTTAGGCTTATCATTGTCATGTTCTTTATTTGGGATTATTAAATTCCCCAATGGGTGGCCTTATTTGGTCTAGTCATCCTCAACACATTCCGCGGGGAGAGTTCGGGGTTCAAACCACCATTTAGACAACCATTTAACGAAATCTTACTAAAATAATCAATTGAAAATCAAGGGGAAAACACTAAAATAACCACACATGCCTCAATAAACATAAATACTATGGTATATAACATGTTGACCACCTAAATTAAATCGGAATATGAATGAACCCTTAACCTTAGATTTAGATTCGGGTTCATGCACCCTTTGAAGCCTCAACCTCGAATCTGTCAGAAAAGAGGCTTTTAGCGCTTCATAAGAAGATAACCCAAGAAATAATCCCCAATCTAAAAAAGAGAAGAAAGTGGATAATTATACTTACTTGTGGATTCAATCCACACCCAAAGGTGCTCCAAAGGGACCATAATCTATGGAGAATGTTCCCTTGCAATCCTGGGTCAAAATGGTCGATCACTGGGGTTTAAAGGAGAAGAAATGGGGAATAAATTAGGTGAGAAGATTATATTCCTGAAGGGGAAGTTTCATAATTTGTCATTTTTTTAATTATTCGTATGATTTGGACACACTGTTTTCCAAAACATGCACCAACCATGTTCCTAACTATATCCAAGAGGGCTTAAAGGTTCATGGTTATCTAGGGATTCCACATGGTTTGAAAAACCATGAACCAACAATTCAGAATACCTCTATCCAAGACCGCATGGTTGGGCCTCCCCCACTGTACAGTTTTCCTAGTTGTGCACCGCATCCTCTTGTATAGCACATTTTGGGTGCATATTTATCTCTAACCATCAACCCAACATTTAAAATGCACTCAAAGGCCATTTTTCCATCCCTCTCATGTCCTAAACCCTCAGAACACCATCGAGCCTCCACATACACCTGGTAAACATTTAGTTATCCATAATTAAGGGATTCAAACCAAAATATTAAACAAAGACATACCTCCATGAATTTTGGTATCTTACAACCCCCCAAACATATAATTTCACATCCTCAAGAAGCTCTTCCAAGAAACATTGTGCCTCCAAAGGGAAAAATTTGGCCACTTGGCCTATATATCTGACTCTCACTCCCAGGTTTCTAACTAAACATTTCTATAATGGAACAAAAATCAAACCAAGGGAACATTCTTTCCTCACAAGACCTTATCTCTATGATCTACAATATGTACCAGATTCTGATCAGAGGACGCATCAGCCTCAAGTTCAACATTCTCAACATCAATCACATGAGATGGGTCAAGGAGATAATGTCAAGGCTGTTAAACAAGAAAAAAACATACATACCAATATAAAACAATGGAAGATCCAATTGGTACCCCACCATACCAATCCCCTCCATAATCTCAAATGGCCACAAGTACCTGGTCCCCAATATACCCTATTTCTAAATCCAATGGTGATACAAAATTGGATACACCTCAAGAAACACATGATCCCCCACCCCAAAATTGATGACACTTGAATCATAGCCTGATAACTATTATTATAGGAGAACTCAATAATTGACAATTTTTTTTCCCAAGATCCACCAAAATATAAGACACATTCCCTCAACATGTCCCCTAACACATGAATAGTATACTTTGACTACTCATTTGTCTGTGGGTGAAATGCTGCACTCAGAAACACCTGGGAACCAAGTTCCTTATGTAACTCTTTCCATAAGCACGATGTTAAATATAGATCATGATTCCAAACTATAGTACGTGGTACTCTATGCAACCATCCTATCTCCAAAACATAAAACTCACATAATTGGTCCATGGTGAAAGTCTCTCGAATCAGAAAGAAATGATCTAGTTTTGTCAACCGATCCACAACAACCAAAATCAAATCATTTTTCTAAGATGTAGTCGAAATACCCACCATGAAATCCATCGATACACCTTCCCATTTCCATTTCATAATGGGTAATAGTTACAAAAAACCACTCAACCACTGAGTTTTAAATTTATCTTGCTGATAGGTAAGGCATTGTGCCACAAAAAACTGCTACCACTTTCTTCATTACTGGACACCAATACTTTCTATGTAGACCATGATACATTTTGGTCAAACCATAATGAACTTCCCACTTCGATGCATGAAACTAAAAAATGAACTCTTCCCAACAACATTTTGGAACCATAATACAGAGCCAAAAAAAATAACCCCATCATTACCATTAGTCCAACCAGAAGGTGACTCCCCATCTCTAAGACCTTCCCTTAATTCCAAATATTCAAAATCCTCATCCTACTTCTGTTTGATCCATCTCAGAAGTGATAAATTGAATTCCAAGTATGTAAGAGTCATATTCCATTGTTTGACATACCCCTCCAAGTACATCTCATAAAACAATGCCCTCATCTTCCACTCAGAACTGGATTCCTAACCTTCTTGTTTTTGTGTTTTTCAACTCAAACCATCTGCCACATTGTTTCCCTTTCCTGGTGAGTAAACTTTCTCAAAATTGAATGAATTCATTTAATTGACCCATCCTCACTAATTAATATTCAAATAACACTGAGATAAGATGTATTCTAGGATTTTATGATCAGTGTATATTGTAAACCATTATCTCAACAAGTAATTCCGCCAATATCTTAGTGAATAAACCAATTTGGTCAATTCAAGATCATGAGTAGGGTAAATTATTTCATGTGACCCCAAATACCTTGAACGATATGCAAAAAACTAATAATATTTCATCAACACTACTTCAATACCCACACTAGATGGATGACCAGTCAGAGGATACTATTCAAGTGTTAGATTACGTGTTGAGGGCTTGTGTCTTAGATTTTGATGGATCATGGGAAATAAATCCTTAATCAACCATTGGTAATAACCGACCAATCTAAAAAACATCAAACATTAGAAACATTCTTGGGCTTCTCACAAGACAGAATTACATGAACTTTCTCTAAGACCACTGCCACACTTTCCTTGTAGAGAATAGATCCCATGAAATGAAGATAATAAATCCAAAAATGTTATTTGGATAGTTTTTAATTTATAATATGATCTCATAGTGTACTCATGATGATTTAAATATGTTTGGCATGATCATCATGAGTTATTATGTAAACCTAAATGTCATAAAAAAGTATACTATGAAATAATCTAGTAATGGGTGAAAGACTCCATTCATGAAGTCAATAAATACTATCTGCATAATGGAAAACCCAAATAGAATCACAAAAAACACATATATGACATTAATGCCCTTAAAGATAGTTTCTGGTAAATAAGAAGGCCTTTCCCTCATCTAGTGATACCTAGACCCTAAATCAATCTTGGAAAGCACTGAATAACCTCCCAGTTGATCAAAAAGATCATCTATTTGAGAAAGATGGTATCTATTCTTGACTGTTATCTGATTTATCTTCTTATAATCAAAACATAACTGAATTAATCCATCATCCTTCTTGGAAAACATCTCTAGATATCCGTAAGGTGACATTATTGGATGAATGAACCCTTTTTTCTCGAGTTATTCTAGCTGAGTTTTAAGCTCTCGATGTTTTCATGGTGCCATTATATATGGAAGAATAGAAATTGGTTCTGCTTCCAACAATTACTTGATTGCGAACTCAATATCTATATTGAGTGTTAGTCCCAAGAAGTCTTTATGAAATACATCCAAGAACTGGTCCACCATAGGTGGAAATACATGTTACTCTACTCCCCTATTATTGGGAATTATAAAAGCTTCTTGGGATGCGAGTTCACCCAACTATTGATAAACTGGCCTTGTATGGCCTACCTAAGTGTCCCTTAACTCAAATGGACATAAGTGTCTCCCTCAAGAGATGAAAATTTTTCCCTGTGATGGTAAAAATCAATATTGTCTTGGTAAAAGACTAACCAATCTATTCCCAAAAAACAAATCAAAACCTGACATCCCAAGTATAAATAATCCCACAGAAAATGGTACACACCAACCTTGAGAGAATACCCTTACACTGCTTAATATTTTCTTTTAGAACCCACAACATGGTATCAATTAATATAACCCCACACATACTCTCAATCGGTAATCCCAACATAAAAAAAAACCGAACAAAAATAAAATAATGTGATGCACCTATATCGAATAGAACATAAGAAAGCATGGAATCTACAAGGATAATACATAGAACAATCGATGGTCTAGCCTCTCCACAACTAGGTGTAGGCTAAACTGCATAAAGATGATCTTCCCCTTTGACTTGGGCCCCAGTTTGAGTTCCTATCACTATACTACTCTGATGATACAAGCGCTCTCTCTATGGAGCACCACATCCACTACCTCGTCTAGTACGTCCAGTCGATCTCTAGCTACCTACCAGATATACAGTAACTGACCCAATTCCTACACTTGGCATCTGCTTATTCCCTCTATCAGTGTCCAACTATCATGGGTTCCCACAGAACCTCTACACATGCCTCGATCTACAGCACACTCACCACTCAGCCAGTGTTTGGGGACACTAGCCACAAATTTTCCCACACCTGACACACCGATAGCAGTAGACTCAGTCACTAACATATGTGAATATTTTAGTCATTTAATTACTCTTCTCACAATTACCCTTGTGGAAACTCTCAAAGAGGGTATTTCTACCATCAGGAGCTGCAATACTAGATCACCCATCTTGAGCAACACGCCCACCACTAGAAACCTCCTCGCGGTTTCCCTATGAAATAAGGGCACAATCCACTACTTCAAAAACACTATTTAAAGATAATATATTTAAATAAAAATTGATATCATGTCTGATCCAATCCTGGAAATGTCTTGACATGGATTCCTCTTCACCTACCAATGGCAGAACAATGTGTTTCATGTTAGTGATGCAGCCAATTTACAATATCAATGAAATATATCCATAGGTCAATATCATAAATTCTATAGCCTTCTCCCATATCAAATTCTCTTGATAGAAATGTTCCATACAATTTTCCAGGAAAATATTCTTTATCATACCATCTGTCTGCAAATTCTAGACGATAACATACCACCAACTCTTCGCCTAACCCTGCAGCATGTAAGCTGCCTATAACACCCAAATATTTTAGGGTATGAATAATTTCAATTCATTAGAAAAATTATTATGCACACAACACTGAGTCACTTCGAAACAACACTATGTTGTTATAATATAGTTATAACCTAGACATTCAACTTAATTTTTCCACCTCTGTGTTTTGAATTTTGAAAAAATGACATTTACGGTTGCATTTTATTTAAGATATCTAGAGTCTGATAGAATCAACTTAATTTTTGTTTAATATTATTGTACACTTATGAATAGTAATTTTACCCTTAGTAATAGTAATGTACCTTTATGAATATCAACTAAACCCTTATGAATAGTAATGTACCCTTATGAATAGTAACTTGAATAGTAATATACCCTTATAAATAGTAACATCCATTTATGAATAGAAATGTACCCTTATTTATAGTAACCTCACTGATTTATGTAAAAATATAATTTAGGTATCTTATAAATGAGAGTGAATATTTTAAAAATTAACAAATTAAGTGTTGGTATTTTTATGAGCAATGAATAATGAATTACTATTTTATAATTAATAGATTAATTTAAAATATAATTAATTTTAATAAAATGTATCCTTGGATAAATATTAAACTTCTATATGATTATAAGATAATTTAATGAGACCCTGGTTAATTTTTCGGAGTGTCATACAATTAGTTATAATATTAAAATTTCTATTTTTCGAGCAAATGATGATTTTAATAAAAAAATTAAATTTCTCATATTTGTAAAATTATTTTCATAAAAAGAAGTTAGTTTTTGGATTCTACATGTCAAAAAATTTTTAGGACAAATTTTTGGGTTTTTTCTAAAATACATGAATTTTTAGCGAAGAGTAAAAAATACAGTTTTTAAGATAATATAGTAATTTTTGTGACAACACCAAAAGATATTTGTAATATAAATTTTATTAAAATTAAATAATAAATAAATAATTATTTTTTTAAGAGTAATATTATATATAAATCATTATGAACATGTATGCTATAATTTATTTCATGATAGGTATAACAATTATTGTCACTACCGATGCAGTGCATGCACAACATTGACAATGACAAATGTGCTTCCTTATAAATACAAATTGTGTGATAAATATTATTCTCATCACTTATTTATTATTTATTATTTATTATTTATTATTTATTATTTATGTTTTTGGTTGTTAATTTTTAATTTTACTGTTATATTACATGCTCCTAAACAAATTGTTTGTGCAATTGTTGTGCAAGACTAGAAAAGGAAAATTAACAAATTAATGAAGTTGTTTTGATATAGACATGTGTAAATAAAATTAATGAGAAAATATAAATGATTATTTTGAAGCTATATAATTTATTTTAATGATATTAATTTATTATTAATTATTATATATAATATAACTAACATTAATTCTTATGAAACACAGATGTAGTGCTTATGCAATAATAAGAAAATTAAATAAAATGATTTTAAATAAAATTATAAGAATTATTAAATGGACTATATTTTTTATGAAACTTATAATATAAGAAACTACTGACTATTATCTATTTTATATTCTATTTGGGGGCACTTTTTACCCACAAGAATCACTTTAATATCTTTAAAATATTATATTTAAAGGTAAGAAAAAGTGTTGACAAAATAAAGTTTAGTTTGTATAAAATTTTTAATTTAAGGGTTTTCTTGAGTATTATTAAAAAAAATTAATTTTTAGAAACCTAATAAAATTATATTTCTCATAGAATATTATTTTAAATTTTTAGACAACAAATAAATTCAATAATGGCTTCCACAAAGATGATGCAATATTAATTTAATTAATGAATAAATAAAATAAATGATATTAAAAATAATAAAATAAATATAATGTAATATTTTTAAGATAATTAACAGATTTCATAGATGAATATGACATTTATATGATTTAATATAAAATATTATTTAATTTTGAAACTTTTTTTTTCTTGTGTTTAGAGTTATATTTTTGAATAGTTTTTATATTGAAAAAATTGTTTTTCATGAATTAAATATTTTATTAAATTATTTATAAATAAAAAACTTATTGAACGTGGAAAAAAATGATAGTTTTAATTCTAAAATATAATTCCATTTAGTTTTATGCATTTTTGATGTCTTGAAACTTATAATATATTTATTATAATTTAATAACATTAGAAATTCCTATGTTATCCTTCACCTCACTTATAAAAGGAGACTCTTTCTATCACAAAAATTAATCACCTTGAGTCTTCATGTTCATTAAAAATCTACAAAATTCCATCTTCTATATCCCTTAAAACATTAATGTGCTTCTAGTATAACAAAAAAGTCACTTCCAAGATCCTTAAGGAGGTTTTAAAAGAGTCATTTTCTAGAGGTAAGATTCGTTCCTCTTCTCTTTCATATTATTTCTCACTTATAACTTATCCATACCTATTATAAAATGATTCATGACACCATCAGTATCATATATATACTATATTTTTTTTTGTTTTTATGGTATATTCATCATAAAATCTATTATTTTATTCATATATTCTTGAATAACAAAATCGTCATCTTCGGTGTGTTAATTAATCACCTTTGTGGATGATGCATTTTTGTTTCACATTAACACAATAATGGGAAGTTACAAATCACATTTAATTGTTTAAAATTATATATATATATATATATATATGTTATCAATTATGGATAATGATTTCTTTTTTACAGGGAATTTTATAATAAACCGACCTTTGAAAACATAAGAAGAACATACCCGAAAAAATGAGAAAACAAAATATTGATAATAAATGAGTGGAAAATGGTATAAGAAAAATATTTATGGTGTTATAAACATTAGTTTAGTTCATTAATAGTTTATACCACTATTCAAATAATTTTATGGGATCTTTGAACAAATTTGAAGGAATTTGAACCCGAGGTAAGGGATATCTTAACTCAATTTCCATTCTTTGAGTTAAACATGAATGTCATTGGTTTTGTCTTTCCCAGAATATATGTGAATAAACTATGATTATATTATTCTGTATATCCAATTATACTATCTGGGTTTATGTTTTTTACACATATTTATTTCATTTATTTGTCCTCAATCTAATGATATGTTCTTTGTAAGGGGTTTCTTGTCTCACTTTCAATTCAGTGAGATTTCCATTGTTTCCACTTATTTTTTTTATGTGGTAATTTTGTACTACAATTTGATATATAATATAATTATTCTCTATATATTCATAGTATTTTTTGATTCATTGAGTAATTATTTATTTTTGGTCATACAATTCAATTGATTTCAATGTGGTAAGGGAATTTGTCTCAATTTCCATTTCAATGAGATCTACTTCGTATTATGCACCTAATATTTCTTATGTGGTGTATCTACTTCCCATTTTAGATCATATTTCACTTGAAATTATAATTCTGGTAAATATCTATTTTCTTGTTGCATGGATATTATTATTTCCTTAAGACATATACCATTTCACAAATGGTGTTTATTTGGAATGTTGTTTTAACTACGGAAATATTGATGAATCTGTATTCTATACTCTATATGGATATTAATAAGGAAATTTAAATTTGTGTTAAATCTATGTATAAAGAATGAATTTTACATTTAGTGATGGGTGGGGCCCGCTATAGCCCCTTGATGCATCAATTGGTCTCATGAGACAAATCAGTTGGTGACAAACCCATCGAGTTTCTTTCAAAAAATCAAACGGGTTTCTACCCACAGACATAAAAAATTTAAACAATATATTGGTATTATGTTCCAGATACATGACGTCCAATTAATAAGAATTATCTTTATTCATTTTTAGTTATTACAATCAATGAGGATTTCACTATGAAAAAATCTAAGGAGGCATTTTCACTCTCAATTTATTAATTGTGTGTATTTTTATTTTATTCACCGTGCCATATTGACTATGCCAATTTTATTATGATTCACTAATTTTTGATCCATGATTCCACTATTTTTAACCCTTACTAAGAATTTGAGCTCACCCCTAACATTTTTTTACCTTCAACAGGATATGAAGAGGAGACTGTTTATTGTGTTCTCGTGGATGCGGTTTATTAGTTTTTGTTTTGTATTGTATTGTGTAACCATTCCCAATGTAATATGGGTACCATTTACGTATCTAGTTTCTTCAAGAATACTAAACTAATCATTCATTCAGTATTTGATTTCTTTGTATTCATGCCAATGTAATAAAGTAATGTACCGACTCCAGGCATCTGGGGTCGGGGCGTTACATTTGGAATTAGAGAATGTTTAGTAGAAACATTGGGAATAAGATTTAGAAACCATAGTTTAGGGAACATAATCATAACATAGACTATGCGGACAATAATAAAAGAACCACCCATGTCTTTTTAGGGTGCATTATAAATGAAAAATTTCGAGGATGAAATTTCCGAAGGTGGGACGAATATAAAGCCCCAATATTTTAGGGTATGAATAATTTCAATTCATTAGACAACATATTATGCACACAACATGGAGTCTCTACAAAACAACACAATGTTGTTATGATATAGTTACAACCTAGACATTAAAAAGAATTTTTCCATCTCTGTGTTTTGAATTTCAAAAAACATGAATATACGGTTGCGTTCAGTAAGATATTTAGAGTTTGATAGGATAAAATTAATTTTCGGTGAATGGTAACATAAACTTATGAATAGTAATGTTAACCTTAGGAATAGTAATGTACCATTATGAATAGTAACTAAACCCTTATAAATAGTAATATACCCTTATGGATAGTAACTTGAATAGTAATATACCATTATGAATAGTAACTTGCCCCTTATGAATAGAAATGTACCCTTATTTATAGTAATCTCTCCTATGGAAGTAAAAATAGAATTTCGGAAACTTATAAATTAGATTTAATATTTTAAAAATTAATAATTAAGTTTTTGTATTTTTTTGAGAAATAAATAATGAATTGCAATTTAATAATTAATAGATTTTTTTAACTGATAAATAATTTCAATAAAATGTATCCATGTATCAATTTTATCTTTCCCTATGATTATAAGGTAATTCTATGAGACCCTAGTAAATTTTTCAGAGTGTCATAAAATTAGTTATAATATTAGAAATGGTATTTTTCGTGAAAATTATGATTTTAAAAAAATAATTAAATTTCAAATAATTTAAAAAATTATTTTCTTAAAATGGAGTTACTTTTTGGATTCGACACATAGAAAAATGGTTAAGAGGATTTTTTTTGTTTTTTTATAAAATACATGAATTTTTAGTTAATAGTAAAAAAATACAGTTTTTAAGAAAATATAGTAATTTTTGTGACACCGCCCGGAGATATTTGTGGTATAAAATTTATTAATTTTTTTTTAATAAATAAATAATGATTTTATAAGAGTAAGATTTTATGGAAATCATTCAGAACATGTGTGCTATATGTTATTTAATGATAGGTATAACAATTATTGTCAGTGTCGACGTAGTGCATGCGCTGCATTTACAATTAAAAATTTGGTTCCTTATAAATAATAAGTGTGTGATAAACATTATTTTCATCACTTATTCATTAATTTTTATTTATCATTTATGTTTTTCATTGTTAATTTTTAATTTCCGTATTATATAACATACTTCTAATCTAAATGTTTGTGAAATTCTTGTGTAATACTAGAAAAGGAAAATTAACAAAGTAATGAAGTTTTTTTTGATATGAATATGTGTAAATAAACTTAATAAGTGAATATAAATGATTATTTTGGATCTATATAATTTATTTTTATGATAGTAATTTATTATTAATTTTTATATATAATTTAATTAAAACTAATTCTTACGAAACACTGATGCAGTGCTTATGTAAGAATAAAACAATTAAATAAAACCCTTTTAAATAAAATTATATGAATTTATAAATGACCAATATTTTGGATGAAAAATATTATATAAGTAATTACTGACTATTATCTATTTTTGACTCGATTTGGGGACACTTTGAACTCACAAGAATCTCATTAAGACCTTTAAAATATTTTATTTAAAGGTATGACAAGGTGTTCACAATATAATGTTTAGTTTGTATAACATTTTTAATGTAAGTTTTTTTCTTGAGTTTTATTAAAAAAAATTAATTTTTATAAATTTAATAAGATTAAATTTCTCATAGAATTATATTTTTAATTTTTAGACAAAAAATAAATACAATAATGGCTTCCAAAAAATATGCAGTATTAATTTAATTAAAGAATAAATCAAATAAATGATATTAAAAATAATAATAATAATAATATTATATATTATTAAGAAAATTAATGGATTCCATAGATGAATAATATATTTATATGATATAATATAAATTTTTATTTAATTTTGAAACTTTTTTTCTGTTTAAAGTCATATTTATGAATAGTTTTTAAATTGAAAAAATTATTTTTCATGAATAAAATATATTATTAAATTATTTTAAAATACCAAAATTATTGAACATGGCCCAAAATGATAATATTAATTATAAAATGTAATCCCATTTAGTTTTAGGCAATTTTGGAAGTCTTGAAACTTATAATATATTTATTATAATTTAATAACATTAGTAATTCCTATGTTAACCTTCACATCACATATAAAAGGAGACTCTTTATTTCACAATCAATAATCACATTGAGCTTTATTGTTCGTCCAAACCCTACCAAATTCTATCCTACATATCCCTTAACACATTCATGTTCTTTTGATATAACAATAAGACCACTTCTAAGATTCTTAAGGCGTTTGAAAAAAAGATATTTTTCAAGAGGTAAGATTCCTTATTCTTCTCTTTTAAATTCTTTCTCACTTATATATTATCCCTACATATTATACAATAATTCATGAAACCGACAGTATCATATATATACGGTGTTTTGTTTTTTTATGGTATATTCATCCTAAAATCTATTATTTTATTCTGAATAACAAAATCATCGTCTCTAGTGTGTTAATTAATCACCTTTTTAGATGATGCGTTCTCACATCACTTTACCATAATCTTGGGAAGATTAAAATCACATTTAATTGTTTAAAATTACCAAAATATATATATGTTTTCAATTTAGGAATATTAGTTCTTTTTTACAAGGAATTCCATAATAAACCAACCTTTGAAACCATGACAAGAACATACCCAAAAAAATGGAAAAAATATTGTTAATAAATGCGTGGAAAATGGTATAAGAAAATTTTGTATGGTATTAAAAACATTATTTTAGTTCTGTAATAATTTAATAACTCTATTCAAACCATATTACAAGAGGTTTGAACAAATTGGAAGGAATTTGAACCTGAGGTAAGGGATAGCTTAACTCAATTTCCAATCATTGAGTTAAACATCAATGTCCTTGGTTTTGTCTTTCCTAGATTATGTGTGAATGACCTATGATTGTGTTATTCTATATATGCACTTATATTGTGTGAGTTTCTATTTTTCACACATATTTTTTCATTTATTTGTCCTCAATCTAATGATATGTTCTTTGTAAGGGTTTTATCACCTTACTTTCGATTCCATGAGATTTCCATTGATGCCACTTATTTCTTGTATGTGGTATATGTGTTCTGAAATTTGATATATAATATCATTATTCTCTATATATTTATGGTATTGTATGATTCATTTTGTGATTATTAATTTTTGGTCATACGATTCAATTGATTACAATGTGGTAAGGGACTCTGTCTCAGTTTCCATTTCATTGAGATCTATATGGTATTGTGCACATAATATTTTTTATGTGGTATACCTACTACTAATATGAGTTCATATTTCATTTGAAATTATAATTATGGTAAATATCCATTTTCTTGTTACATGGATATAACTATTTCGTTAATCCATATACCATTTCAGATACAATGTTTATTTGGAATGTTGTTTTAACTATGTAAATATAGATGAATATACATTCTCTACTATATAAGGATATTGCGAGGGACTATTTTAATTTTATTAAATCTATTTATAAAGTATTATTTGGACATGAAATGAAGGGTGGGGCCCACTATATCCCCTCGATGCATCGACGGTTCTCATGAGACAAATCTGTTGGCGACAAACCCTTCGATTTTATTTCCAAAAATCAAATGGGTTTCTACCCACAGACTTAAACCATTTCGATGATATAGAGGTATCATGTGCTAGTTACATGACACCCAATTAATAATAATTCACTTTATTGATTTTTAGTTATTACTATCCATGAGGTTTTCACTATGACAAAATCTATGGATGTAGTGTCATTCTCAATTTATTAATGGTGTGTGTTTTTCATTTATTCACCATACCAAATTGACTATGCTAGTATGATTAGGATTCACTGATTCTTGATCCAGAATTCTGCTATTTGTAACCCTTAATGAGCATTTTATCTCACCCCTATCATTTTTTTACCTTCAATGGGATATGAAGAGGAGACCATTTATTGAGTTCTCATGGATGAAATTTATTAGTTTTTGTTATGTATTGTATTGTGTTACCTTTCAAAATGTAATATGGGTTCCATGTATGTATCTAGTTTCTTAATGAATATTAATCTTATTGGTCCTTTGGGATTTGATTCCATGTATTCATGCCAATGTAATAAAATAATGCACCATCTCCAGACTTCTAGGGTCAGGGTGTTACACTGCCATCTTGAATCTCTTCTAAGGGGGATTGTCCATGTGATAAAGAATCATCTGAATGGACTCTATCCAAAATTTGACAGCATTAGGTCCACCCTCTAATGAAAAAGTTAGAATGTGTTATAATCGATACTCCCTAGTAAACTCAAACATACACGGTATGAACTGATCTGAGACAATTTTCATCATATGCGTAAATTTTTCAAAGTTCCCATGGAACTTTTCTTCTCCAGGATAACCCTTAATCTTTGGGTTTCCTTTCACAATTTAGGGAGGATAATTCTTAACAATGACCACTTATCACCCAATCGTCACATGATGTCAAGGTGTAATCCTATTACAATGCCAAACATGCACCTCAAAATGCATATATAAAGCTTTCACAATTTACACAAAATAAGGCTCTCCACTAGCTATAAACCACTCATTCCACATACACTATTCCAAAGTATTACACCACACCCCTTTAATGCAATTCCTCAAACACAACACACACATTTCCTCTTAGGCACATTTCCTATATCACGACTTGTTACAAAAGACATTATAGCCCATTGACACCCATTCATTAATCACAATTCATTAACTATTCTTTAACATAATTTTTTTAACCACTTTCATCATATTTAGTAGACACCATTTTCTTCAAATTTTCAAGGAAGGAAAATTCATTCTACTCTTCATGTCCCATGCAACCATACCATGTGTGGCCATTATAATGCATGCCACCTATATACCTAGGTTTCTAAAATGATGCATGAATTCCCAACATCATTTTTCCATGTCCATGTGAAATATATAATAAAATAGTCACATAACACAATAAGTGCATCCCCCAATGGTTAAATATCATTAAACTATAACAACACACAACATGAACAACAATTTTCACCCAGGGTACTTGGGGGTTTTCCCCCATAAATGGGATAGCTACTCACATGAACAAGATCATTTACCAGACCCTGAAACTTACTAATCTCATTTCTACCATTCTCAAATATTAAGGCACAAAAGGCCTTCTTTGATACCACTTTGTAATGTCCCAAACCTAAAATCACCTAAACTCTCACTCCATGTTGGGTCTCTGCATGACCTTAAGCATGCCTCCATGTATGTCAGAGGATTCCAACTAACAGTGAGGGTCTAATGGATCATGTGGGAATACTAGTCCCTCTTTACCAAAGTGTTCCATAGAAAATAAAATATAAAATAAACAAAACAATAATAATAAACATGAACATTCATTACAAACAATTTTCCAAGTAGGGTACAAGCTTCAACCGACAATTCATTATGCCATGTCATGATAACAGTGCCAAAGTGAATTAAAACCCAAAATAAATGCAAACAAATTAACTATAAAAATGGACCTTGAATCCATGAATGTATTCTCATCCATGTATATCCCAAGCCTGACTCAATTCCCAAGAATTAGGCCTCTACCATAGACCTGACCTACAACCATGAAATCTACTCGGGTACCCAACAGTGGCCTAAGAAGGGGTGAGTACAAATCATTAATCCACCACCAACAGTGTATACAAAATATACAGTCTAAATATAGAGTTCATTAAATTAATAAACAGATGAAATGAAGAACAAAATACAACACAGGTACCGTAAGTTAACAATATTCACCTTATCCAATTTCATCATTTGTTTCATGGGTTAGGCATTTAAATCATTTACACAAAATATTAAGCAAAAAATTACCAAGAATAAACAATAATTAAAGATCCCTACATTACTAGGTAAAAATATTTCACCATAATTCACATGACACTGACCTTGGAGCTTCAGTCCAATTAGTTTCATCTAATGTAGCCATTAGGACCTAGAGCATTAGTCTGACACCCTAACCAAAGAATACTAACGATGGGTTAGATCATCTGTCCAACCAATCCAATGAAAGGAGCTTCAATCCTTTATCCCACACCACTAATCCATGCACACATGCATATCCATCCATTTACCACATATACCATTTTGAAAACCATAAACAATCAACAAACATAACATTAACATTTCAGTAATCATTCTTCATGTAGATCATCATTAAGCATTAACCCCTTAGAACACATACCATTTACATTGAATAGCCTATTTAACCCATTTCTCTTCATAATGACTTAGCTCATTAGGAACAACCAACAACTCCCTTACATTTTCCAATTTAACATGTCTCAAAAATATGTATTCTTTATTCCATTTGCATATTTCCAATACAAATCAATACCACATTTGACATATTCACATTAATCCATTTCGATAATTTTCATGTGATTCCAAACAATCCCTTAATCCATTAGTGGTATATATATAACTATTAATTTATCTATTTTGTTCAAACTAACATACCCACACATTCAATGTGGTATCTACCTAATCTCAAACCATTTCTGGTATTATCATTGTCATTTTACTTGTTCATGGTCATTGGTGCGCCCCATGGGTGGCCAGATATGGTCTAGTCAACCTCAAGACATTTGATGGGGATATTTAGGGGATAAAATCACAATTTAGACAACCATTTTACCAATTATTGATAAAATTATAAAATTTATGAAGAGAGAGAAATACCAGCACAACCGTACATGCATAAATCAAGTTAAATATTGTGGGATATAAATTTTAGACCACCAAACTGGAATCCAATGATGAACAGACATATAACCTTATCCTTAGATCCGTATTCAATCACTCTTTAGACCCTCAACCTAGAATCCATCATAAAAAATAGGGTTTTAGTGCTTCGGAAGAAGATAACCCAAGCGACAATCCCTAATACGGAAAATAGAATAAAGAGGAGTGTTAGAATTACCTGATACTTTTATTTTCACCCAACGACACTCCAAACAATATAGAATTAATGGATAATGGTCCCTTGGATGATTGGGTTGAAAATGTTCTTCACTATTATAGATATGAGAATCAATGATGAACAAATAGTGTTAGAAGATTAAAATAATGAGGGGAATTTTTGTAATTTCTCAATTTTTAATGAGGTGCATAGTTTGGTCGCACAATTTTCCAAACCGTCCACCAATAGTGTGTCAACCTCTGTCCAATAGGTGTCCAAGTAGTATTGTTACTTGAGGATTCTTCATGGTTTAAAAAACCATGCACCAACCATATGTAATTCCTTTGTCCAATACCGTAAGGTTTGACCTCACCCCTTGCATGATTTTCCTAATCATGCACTATATCATCCTGGCTAACATATTTTGGGTGCACTGTTATCTCTAACTATGAGACAACCATGAAACATGCACTGGAAAGCCATTTTTCCATTTCCTATCATGTCCCAAACCCCCAGATCACCCCTTAGCCTCCTCATACACCCGGTAAAGATTTAATTAGCCAAAAATAATGGTTTCAAACAAACATTTTAAACAAGGACAAAGCTCCATGAAGTGCGGGATCTTAGACATTATAAAGAAATTCGACGTGCATTATGACTTTGATATATTGTAATGTCATTTTCACTACTAACAAGTTTATTTAATCAATATTACATTGATACTATGACACCTAATGTGTGAAAAAGCAATATGGGGTCACCTTATTGTTATGTATTATCGGTTCCCAATAATCTACCTATATTCCATGATATTGACCACTTTTCATTCATTGTTTCTTGAAAAGTTCATTTAGGTAATAAAAAATTTTTCTATCTATTTTTTATCCACCATTATAAATCTTTTTAGAACTTACTTATAATATTTATATTGGGAGATGAAACTACCATTCCTTACTTCAACACCTGTAATCCAAATAAAAACATCAATTCACGAATCATAAACATCTCAAACATTCACTTCATGAATTATATAAACTGTTTTCACTGCACTTTTTTCAAACTAAAAAATATTATGTCATCAACATAGACTTTTTCCATCATCAATTGAGCACTATCATTAATGAAAAATATTTTAATCAACTCCACCATGATGAAACCTATGATTCTTTAAGTATTTATGAAATATTGAATTCCATTCTCTTGGTTCTTAATTCATCTTATAATGTTACTTCTTTAGCCTGAATTATTTTATTTTATCTACTTAAACAATAAAACCATCAGATTATTCAATGTACATCTCTTATTCTAGAAATCCATTCAAATATTAGGACTTTAAATCCATCTAGAAAACCATGAATTTTCTTTCCACTAGAATATCAAATAAAATCCTATTTGTCTCCATCCAATCCATGGGTAAAAAAATCATCTATATGAATTATGTTAATCTAAGATTATCTCTTTCAAATAAGTTTTTAATTTTAAAAAACACCATTCCATCTTTATTTTTTCTTCAAGAAACCCATTTGGTGAAGATCTATTTTTTATAGCCTCAAAAAAATATCCCAAATCAAATTATTTTTGTTTTGTTCAAGATATTCATTCATCACTTGAACCCAATTCTCATACCATGTAGCCTCATAAAAATAATTTGAATCTACCTATGATAAGAATGACTTTTTATAGAAACTTCATAATCCTTATTTACATTAGTATTTTCTAGACACCAATGATATTATTATCATTAATTTAATCATTTCATTTCATCTTTAATGTTAATGCAGGTCGAGCTTCATTCTTCTCATCATGAGTTTCTCATTCTAGATTTTTCTTAGGCCCTTATACTCTCCCTGAGCCTCTCAAATCTTCGTCACTATCTTCCTGAATTAGCACATTATTCTCCTAAACACTCTAATAATTCTCCGCTATGATGAAATAATTTTGTTCAACAACCATCATATCCATTCATTTAATCATTTATGTGATTTTATCTTGTTTAATTGGAAAAGGAAAAAAAATTCATATCCATAAGACTCAAAATTATTGTGTTTCTTCTTATTGAGAATGAAACACATACTTTTAATGATATGAAAGTACTTTACAATTGGATTAATTTCATAAAAAAACTCATATGGAGTCTTTTCATTCCTTAGACACAATAATGCACTATTAGAAATATTTATGGATGTCAGTACTGCTTCTTTCCCAAATATATATGGTAGGTATTTCTCAATAATAATTGTATTCTCCATATTGTTTATGAACTTGTTTCACCTCTCAACCATACCATTTTTCTTAGGTTCATCATTTCTGATACATGACGCCTTACCCAATGATTTTTAAGATAATCCATCATCTATATATTTATGAACACCATTCCATTATTAGTCTAAAATATCATAATCAT
Organism: Viscum album; assembly: GCA_963277665.1. Taxonomy (NCBI): domain Eukaryota; kingdom Viridiplantae; phylum Streptophyta; class Magnoliopsida; order Santalales; family Viscaceae; genus Viscum; species Viscum album. The sequence continues at coordinate 999,313,885 of OY728141.1, read as the reverse complement.
CTACCCTAAAATATTAACAAAATTCCTATTATACTTTGTTATGAAACTGAAACACTTGGAATTATGAGTGATTAATGTTATCCATTCCATCCTCTTAAAATATTCAATGAAAAAAACATAATATAACTTCCTATTAATATACATTGGTGAAATCATTACACACACATAAACATGAATCATTTTAAGAACATTTGATGATTTTTTTTGTAAAACCCCAAGAATTTAAATTATACATTTTCCTTTGAAATTTAATATGTATAATATCATACTTCACAAGCACCACTAAACTAAGACAAAACATATAACGTTATATAATTGTTAAAATGTAGAAATTGAGTTTATAGTGACCCTAGCCATTTATGCATATCATTACAAGATTTTAATCATAATAAATCATCATGTTACATTCCAAGTATTGTAATGTTTAGTGTCTTGGAAGACTAGGTACATAAAACTAAAAACACATGGGACTAAATAAAACATTTATTTATTTAATATTCATAACGAGCTCCTAACATCAATTTTATCATACATCTTCATCAGAAATCCTAGGTATTACATGAACAAAGGGAAAAGATAAAATCCCATTAAGAAAATAAGAATAATAGAAAAGATTCCACACATGGGTTAGAAGGCATGACATAATGATATAAACAGTCATGGAACATATAGAATCATAACATATAAACATGGGATAATAGAAACATGGAGTCATAATAATGTGGAAGCAACATAAATAATTATTTTAGCACGATTCACTACTTGTTCCACATAGGGGAGAACAAGTCAAGGTAAACCACCCAAATCGTTGCACATGGTTGCATGAGTCAAGGCTAACTGCCAGGACCATTGCACATAACATCTCATGAGACTCAACATTACCTAATGCATTGGATAGATATATGGGAACACCCATCATGAAATATTCTTGAATATTCTTTCCACATATATAATCATACATAATCAATCCTATATAAACATAATGGTTACCCATGGTATGAATTGAGTATCATAATCATGCCAGAAATCATAGAAAATGAATGTATCATAAAAATTTCCATGATAAAAATAAATTAGATTATGCATGGACAATAATTAGGCAGAGTAGGAATATATCATAAAAAGTGATGTCAACATTGTAGGATCCTGAGACACCCAGAGAGGGGAGTGGTGAATCAGGTTGTCAACCTTTTCTTTTAAAACAAGGATCTTGTTCCCACATTGGTAGGAACTTGTTAAACCTATAAGACCGATGAGAAAAGGACAAAAACATCACATGCATGGAGACCCCACATCACTTTTACATGGTTCCCTACTAAAGGATACTCCTGTGAAGCATATGATGGTAGTGTGTCAGTCGTACCAAAATCCACTAATCTTCACTAGTTTTTGGATTTCAAGGCTTGGTCACAGACACTCTCTTCTAGGAAAACTGCCTTTAAAATGGTTTAGGGAAAGATCACTGCATCCCTCAGATCACTTCCTTTGACCCCCCTATCTCACTTCCTTAAGAGAAGTCAAAATCAGTTTATCGACTTGAAGGTCACTTCAGTAGATTTTCATTGAAGTCTTTCTCTCTGTTCAGTATGGGACACTACTTGCATAAAATTCCTAAATTGATGCACTTGAAATCATTGAACCACTGAACTAGATATTCAGAACACGTATTCAGCTTACACTGATAATTGCGGGAAACACTAACCCTTTGCGCACAAGATCTTACGTTTTCACGCAATATTTTCTTTTCACGCGAAAAATATTTCACGCAAGTACACCCTTTATGAGAAAGTTAAACTTTTGTGAACAACTTAAAATTTTGTTTGCAACTTCAACTTTTATGTGCAACATCAAATTTTATGCACAACTTCATCTTTTCATCAGAAATACAACTTTTCCGTGCAACAAAAACTTTTCCACACAACTCCCTTTTCACGTAAATTTTAGGCGCATCAGAACTCGGTTCTTCTCTAAGTATTCAAACATGAAGAATAATGGGGGTCACCTCTTATTTATAGTCGTCACCAACCCCCACATGCAAAACCCACTGTGTCGTGAAAAACTCCCATTATGTACATAATTCTTTTCGTTCGAGAACCATTTTTTTTTGTAAATATCCAGATTTTCTGCGCACCTCATGCCTTTTCCATTTTTCGATGTTCAGATCCCAAAACATGCCTTGATCACAGGTTTCCAATGCATCTATAATATTTCCCACAACATCCATTTCCAAACACACATTTTTCTATTTTCTGATATCCAGGGCCAAAAATTTGGCAAACACTGGGAAATGACGCCACCTTCAATATTGTTGTCCGCTTGAACTGTATGATTCATTTCTTGGAATAATTCTTGAACTTCTAATGAGGATTGACAACAAATAAATACATACTATATTTCCTGCATAGAAAATATGTAGTTACAACAAACTTGAAGTAATAACATGTAAAAAAGAGTACTTAAGAAACTTTAAAATTAAATCATTTTAGTCCAGTTAAAGGAAAATATCAAAGGTCATTCAAAATATAAAAGGGAATAATATTTTATATAAAACCTTAAGTGAACTAAGAATTTTTCTGTAATAAAAATATTGGTTTTATAAAAAAAATATGGTTTATTAAAAATATATTATATTTTGTATTTGAAAATGGTTAAGAATTTGGGAAGTTCCCTTAAACAAGTTTGCTGATTGGAAAGTATTGAGGAGGGAACCACCGAAAAAAATGTATATACTCAAAATATAATGATTAATGGAAATTGATACATGAGTTTTTATAATGTACATAGAATTTATAACATGTAAATAAAATTAATAGATAAATTCATTTGGGTATAAAATAAAGATAGAGAAACCCGAAGGAATAATGGAGGTTCGGGTAGAACCCTTACCTTAAGTCTGATAGTGTCCTTCAATTGATCTTAATGTCCTGGATACCCAAATTACATTCATTAATTATTATTTCTAGAATCCCTTACTTAGGTAATTTATTTATTATAAAATTATTAATTACATTTATTGACTTTTTTGATGGGTTAATAGGTTCTATTTCATTTTTTTGGGAGCGTTTGTTTTCCTTTGTTTCATGATTGGTTTACTTATATACATGTAAGGATAAACATATAACATGAGAATGCATGTGAGGAATTGAAGTTTTATTTTATTATTTAACATTAATAAGATTACATGGCTACAAAATTCATTTGGTTATTTGGAGTTAAGATGAATCATTACGTAAAAAATTAATGACAATCGTTTTGGTTAAGTAGCTGTTTTTGATCACATCAAACACATTTTGAAATATAAATTAACACAATGAGTAAAAAATATTTAAGAACATTAAATAATTTATAATAAATATATTATATTATGTTTCAACCATCAAAATGGTTTCATGAATAGAATTGATTATTTTAATAGAAATTGAATCCTTGTCATCCTTGAATATAATAAATTAACACATCTAAAATAGTGTTTACATTTCTAGTATAAAAGGAGGGGAAAGGAGAAATGATGATGAATTATTCTAATAAAATAAAAAAATTCAAGAACATGTAACTTACTAGATTTATCGTAATATTTGGATTAAGGGAGAGGAGGAAAGAAAAAGAAATAAAAGAAATTGAATGAAAATAAAAGAAATGAAAAGGGGAATTTAACTATAGAATATATCTTCCTTGAGAGCCTCTTTAAGGAAGATGTTTTTGAATTTTTTTAGACCAAGGGATTTTGGATGTGAGGGAGGATCTTGGGAAAATATTAGAGAATAATTTTGACAAGTAACAAGGATTAAAAGTAGTTAATAGAAGATGGGTGAGGGTGGTGTTTATAGTGGAGGAGAGGAGGGGTTTCCCATTATTTTAATCATTAGTTTAATATTTTTTCTCAAGACTATAAATAGTCTTGATTATTGTGACAAAAAATAGGAAATAGAGAATGTCAATTAGAACTAAGGGTTCTTACCTCATCCATGATGCTATGAATAGTGTATTTAACTCATAATGAATATATACAATAAATTATGGAATTTCAGTATTCATAAAAAATGAATGTATTTTAGAAAAAACCCAAAAATTTACCCTAACCATTTTTTGAAGCATAGAATTCAGAAATTAAATCCATTTTTCAAAAATAAATTTCTTAATATTAGAAATTTAATTTTTAATTAAAATCATCATTTACTTGAATAATATAAAATTTGAAATTAAAAATGCTTTTCTAAAAATATGAAAAATTAATTAAGGTCTTATAAAATTATCTTATAATCATAAAAAATCAAGATTTTATTTTATTAAAACATTTTATGAAAATAAATTTTCATTAATGTATTAATTTAATCAGTAAACTATAATTAAATATTTATAACTTACCAAAATACCAACACTTAATCAATAATTTTTTATATTTTTTATTTATTTATACTATGATATAATTATTTCATAGTGTCAATTATGGATAATTTTTTTATACTTTTATTGGTGAGGTTACAATAACATTGGTCAGTTAACTATTCATAAGGTCCATATTACCATTCCAAATGTCAATTTACTATTTCATCAGTATATGTTCTGTAACTTCAAGGCATATCGTTTACATCACACATTTTTCATTTATAAGGTTTGTATTGTGTTCCATAAGTAATATTTTGTTATTATACTATAATACATAGTTATAACATGGGAATTCCATGGTTAAAACATTGGTTCATTACATTCTTCTCCCATTATGAAATATTTCCCTCAAAATTTTGTTTTACATTCTAATACATAAAAATGTGTGGTAATTTTCATTCATCTCTTCCTCCAGTTCCCATGTTTCCTCTTCGTACATATGGTTCTGCAATAGTACTTTGACCAGGTGAGTATTCTTGTTACATAGAACTTTATCTGTACAATCCAATACCCTCACTGACTACTCCTTATAAGAAAGATCATTCTCAAATAGTACCTCCTCTGAAGATAGTACATGTGAAGGATATGATATGTACTTCCTTAAGAGGGATACATGGAAGACATCATGAGCTTTAGACATGGTAGGTGGAAGTGATAGTCAATTGTCAACAACTCCAACATGATCCTGAATCTTGAAGGTGCCGATGTACCTGGGACATAACTCTCCTTTCTTCTAAAACCTCATGACCTTATTCTATGGAGATATGAAGAGGAAAACCATGTCTCCATCTTTGAACTCAAGGTCCCATCGACGATTTTTTGCATAACTCTTTTGTAAACTTTGGGATTCCTTGATGTGTTGATGAATGGTTTTCACATTCTCCACCATTTCTAAAACCATTTTCAGTCCTAGTATCTTATTCTCATTGACTTCATCCCAACACAATAGTGTTTTGAACCTTTTCAGATAAAGGTATTCATATTGTGCCATTCGGATTCTGGAGTGGAAATTATTATTTTAATAGAATTTGGCCAGTGGAAGATGTTGGTCACATCCTCCTTTGAAGTCCATAGAATAATCTCTTAACATATATTCTAGTATGTAAATAATTAGCTTAGTTTTTCCATCAGTTTGAGGATGATAAGTCGTACTAAAGTTCAGTTCAGTTCTTAGACAATGTTGGAGATTTTTCCAAAAAATTGTGGGGAATCATAGATCTCGATCATATGTAATAGATAATGGTACTCATGAAGCCTTAATACATCTTTGATATATATCTATCCATGTTTATCCAATTATATATCCTGAAAAATTCCGATAAAGTGAGTTGTCTTCATAATATGATCCAAAATGACCCATATAGCATTTTTTCCTTTGTATGTCCTTAGAAGTCTAGTGAAAAAATATATAGTAATTTTCTCCCACATCTATGTTAGTATGGGTAGGGGTTTCATCATCCCTTTAGACCTTTGTCTTTCAGACTTCACTTGTTGACATACTAGGAACTTTGATGTATATTTAGCAATCTCCTTCTTCATATTGTCCCACCAAAAGTTCTTGTGGAGATCTCAATACATCTTTGTGCTCCCTGGGTGAATAGAGAAGTTTGAGCTATGTGCATTATTTAGAGGCTCCCTTGTTATCTTTGGATTATATGGTACACATAATCATGACCTAAATCATAAAAATCCTTCCTCATCAATCTTGAACTCACATGATTTATCATTTTAAATATATTCCACCCTTTTTAGAATTTCAAAATCCTTTCATTGAGAATCCTTTATTTTCTCCATGGGGGATGTTTGAGAAATAATTTGAGAAAATATTGATGATTTTACTCCCTTAATGATTACCTTGTATATACTCTACAAATATATAAATATTGGATTCTTTTAGATTCTCATCATTGATAAAGTTTCCAGATCCTTTCTACTTAGAGCATCTACCACGTTATTTACCTTACCAAGATGGTAGTGGATTGAGATTTCATAATACTTTATGATCCCCAATGATCTTCACTGGTGAATATTAAGCTATTTTGGTCTTAATATATACTTGATAATCTTCTGATCAGTATATATCTCACACTTCTCCCCATAGAGATATTTCTTCCATATTTTTAACACAAAGACCATAGCAGCTAACTACAGATCATGCATGGGATATTTTTGCTCATGTATTTTCATCTACCTTGATTAATAGGCTACAACATTATAAATTTTCATCAGCACACAGCCTAAGACTTTCTTTTAATCAACACTATACACCCCAATGAGTTCTCCTTTTTTTGGGAGTGTGAGCAGTGGTGTAGTGATATGCCTCTTTTTGATCTCATTAATGATTTACTCACATTGTTGAGTCCATAAAAACCTTACCACCTTCTATTTCAGCTTGTTATCGGGTTTTACAATCATAAAAAGTTCTTCAAAAATATTAATTAATACCCAACTAGACCAAGAAAGCTACGGATATCCATTATAGATGTTTTACTAGGCCACTCTTCAATTTCCATTGTCTTGGAAGGGTCAATAGGAATCCCTTTTTCAGTGATAACATTCCCCAAGAATGATACATCATCTATATAGAACTCACATTTACTATAATTTTTATACACTTTCTCACTTTAAATAGCCTTCTATACAATATTCAAATGATCCTCATGATCCTCCTTGCTCTTGGATTATATCAGAATATCATCAATAAAGACTTCCAAATATTTTTCAAGGTAATCTATAAATAATGAATTCATTATATACATTAAAATGTATGGATCATTAGTGATTTAAAAAGGATTCACTATGAAATCTTAGTGTCTATACCTCATTCTAAATTTATTCTTCACAATATCTTCTTTCCTCACCTTTAATTGGTGACATCCAGGCCAAAGTTCTACCTTAAATAAATAACTGGCCACATGAAGTTGATCGAACCAATCATCCATCCGAGGAAGGGGATACTAGTTATTTTTCCTGATTTTATTGAGCTCAGGATAATAAATTCAGAGGCTCATTGAACCATCCTTATTCTTGATGTAGAGGACTGGAACTCCCCATGGTGTAGCACTTGGGCATATAAAACCCTTGTCAGATTTTCTTGTAACTGCTTCATCAGCTCTTCCAACTCTGTGAGGTCCATTCTATATGATGTCTTAAATATAGGTATAGATCTAGGAATAAGTTCAAATGAAAAGTTAACCTCTTCATTGGGAGGAAGACCAAGAAATTATTCATGAAATACATCAGTGTAGTTCATTATAATGGGTATGCCATCAATAATTATTCTCTCTTGTGTCCTAATCATTTGAGCAAGATATTCTTTCTCATAAGGTAGTAATATACACACATGAAAAAATTATTCTAAAATAGATTCATCTTCTTACTTAAACTTTTAATAAATTGGAGGATTCTTTTGGATATGAAAATTGATCTCTCTTTCCAAATAGTTGATGTTGGCTTTGTAAAAAGATAGTCAATCCATGTCCAAGATAACATCAAACTCTACTAAAGGAAGTATGATGCAATTTTTTTGGGAGGTTTAGTCCACAAACATTAACCAGAGAAGAGTTATGTACTTTGGATGCAATAATCTCCCAATTTTCTATTCTCACATATAACTCAATCTCCCAATTTTGAGGGGATATTTGAATGGTTCTACTAAACTTTCCAGATATAAATGAAATCTTAGCACCATAATCAAATAGTATGTTCACTATTCATGGATGAATAACTAGTTTACTTGTCACCACATTGTTGTTCGGATCCACCATAGTATTAGTGATATCATAATCCCATATTTTTTTTCCATGGAGGTTGTGGTTGATTTCCTCTGACAACCGTTAGCCTAGAAATGTTTTTCAAATATTTGCCATGTTCCATGCAGTTGAAACAATGCACTATTGGATGAGTGTTGATCTGAACCTTAATTTATTCTTCCAAATTATTGGGAATCTTCATATTTCATCGGTAGTTCCTAACCAAATCTGTCTTATTTCCAAATTTTATGTAATTCTCGGTTCCCTTCAGATAGTTCCCAAGATTATTCTTCCCACAACTTTGACACATGCATTGTTCGATCTTCTTTCCATCATGGGATATATTTTCTAAATCACCCATATTAGAAATCATTTTCCACTTTTTTTCCATGATCCCATGAGACCACTGAGAGTCTATGATCTCAATTTCAACCTTGAGGGAACAATAAAAATCTCTTCATAACCGTCAAAGTCTTTACTTTCTAACACATTTCAAATAATCGGTTTCAGTATGATAATGAATAGATCCACCTTGATTTTGGTGTCCATGAAAAATCCAGAGGCATATCTTGCATTCCTTTTGAAGTTAGATTCATATGCCACGATTGAATCATCTTACTTTTGCTTAAGTACAAGGAACTCTCTTTCCATCTTATAATGGAGGGTTAGGGGAATGTATTTATTTAAAAACATTTTATTGAATTCCTCCCAATCAATGGAATCAGATTCCTCCCAATCAATGGAATCAGATTCCTCCCAGGACATCATATTCTTGATTAGTATCCACCACTGATCATCTTCTCCATCGAAACAATAGACCTCTTGTGTGACTCTCTATTCTTCTAATCACTAAAGGATATAGACTATCATTTAAATGGAGTTAATCCTCTGTTTTGTGAGGAGGGGGTCATAAAATACAATAAACATCGTAGGCCTTTTCCGCCTGAAGGATTCGATGAAAACATTATCTCTCCTTGGAGGAGTAAGGATTTCCACATGATTAAATTTATTGTTCATAACTTAAGCCAGCTATTCAAGTATATTCATAATGTTTTCAGCGTTCACTCCCATCATATCAGGCATATCATTAGGGAAAACATCACATTTCTTGTCACATTGATTGTTGGAGCCTATCATTCTATTTCCCATCATTAAATAAGAAAAATAATGTACAATTATAAGGCTTGAATACTTATATATTAAGCATAAAAATGAATCTTTAAATATAAAAGTATAAACTCTTAAAGGAAGTTTATATCCTATATTTTGATTCTCAAGGTTTCAATCTACGTTATCCATGATCTGTTTCATCACATTTTTTCTTATAGGATTTTTCCATTAATAATGGTTCATAGTGATCATATGAATTTACCAATGTATATCCCTCAAGAGTGTGAAAACTGGAGTGTAGAAGGGCCTGTTGTCGTGTATCAGTTCTCATTTGAGTCAAGCTCAAAGCGGTGTTTTTTGGATTTTACCCCTAGATACATATGGGCTAGAGCCACATCTACTTGTTCATATCTTGACAAGGATTTATTTTCTTGATAAACCACTTACTATATAATTACCAATATTTAAGGATGTTTTCTTATACTTAGTCTCATCCCTAAGATTCTTACTAAAGTTCCCTATTCCTAATCTCCAAAAATAACTAGACCATCCTATGATACCAACTATAGAGACCCTATTCTTTTACACATATCATTAAATGATTTTAATCATAATAATGTGTTATATTACAATAAAAGGATCATAAATTCTAGTGTCATGGAATACTAGTCACATAAAACTAAAAAAACATGGGACTAAATAAAACATTTTTTTATTTAATAATCATAAATATATCCAAATATAAATTCTGCTATTGAATTTTCATATGATAACCAAGTGATAACATGAAAAAAGTGAGGATATAAAATCACAATATGGTAATAAGTATAATAATAACACTTTAGCACTTGCATTAGAAGGCATTACATAATGATATAAAAGGTATATAACATATGGAATCATAACATATAAACATGGGATCATATAAACATGGATTCATAATAATGTGGAAGCAACGCAAATCATGAATTTATAATGGTTAAAGGCTCATTTCATATAGAGGATCACAAGTCGAGGTTAACCACCAAGACCGTTGCACACGGTAACACAAATCAAGGAAACCCGCCAAGACCATTTCACATAATGTCTCATGAGACTCAAAATTCCCAATGAATTATAGTTCTAACTGGGTTGACCCATCATCACATTTTCATGAATATTTTTCCCCATATGTAATCATACATAATCAATAAGACATAAACATAAGGGTTACCCAAGGTATGAATTGAGTATAATAATCATGACATAAAGCATAAGAAAGGGGAGTATCATAAAAATGTCCACAAAGGATATGAATAAATAATTTATGGAAAATCATAGGTAATAATAGCCATATATCATGAAAATTAATTTCAAATTGAAGTAATAACATGTAAAAAGTGTACTTAAGAAGCTTTAAAATTAAAACATTTCAGTGCGGCTAAAAGAAAATATAAAAGGAAATTTAAAACATAAAAGGACGTTGTATTTTATATAAAATAGAAAGTGAACCAAGAATTTTTTCATAATAAAAGATTGGTTTTATAAAAAAAATTCTCTTTTGTAAAAATATATTATATAATGTACTTGAAAATGGGTAAGAATTCAGGAAGTTCCCTTAAACAGGTTTGCTTATCCGAGAGTATTGAGGAGGGAACTAGTTAAAACATGTATATACCCAAAAGAGAATAATTAATGAACCTTGATACATGAGTATGGAGCATGTAAAAAACATTTATAATATGTACATAAAAATAACATATTACTTCATTTGGGTAAAAAGATTTAGCAACCTGAAGGAATACTAGAGGTTTGGGTAGAATCCCTTACCTTATGTTTGGTGGTGTCCTTAAATTGATCTTAATATCTTGTATAACCAAATTAAATTCATTAATTAGTATTAACAGATCCTATTATTCATGTAATTGATTTATTATAACATTTTTAAGTTCATTCATGACTTTTTTTGATGGGTTAGGATGATCAATTTCATTTTTTGGGAGCATTTGTTTTCTTTGGTTTCATGATTGGTTTACTTATATACATGTAAGGATAAACATGTAAGATGAGAATGGTTGTCCCATATTGAATTGTTATATTATTAGTGAAAATATTGAAGATTAAAGGGTAATAAAATTTATTTTTTGATTTGGACTGAAGATGAATCATTATAAAAAAATTTAATGATAACATTTTTGGTTAATTGGTGGTTTTTGATCACATCAAACACATTTCTATTTATAAATTAATATCATGTGTTAAAAAATTATTTAAGAACTTTAAATTAGTTATAATAAATTTATTTTATTCTGTTTTAACCATTATAATATTTTCAAGACCAAAATTGAAGATGGTAATATTAAATAAAAATTCCTCATCCTTGAATGTGATAAATTTACACATCCCAGATAGTGTTTTCATTTTTAGTATAAAAGGAGGGTAATGGATAAAAAGTGATGAATTATTCCATTATCATAACAAAATTATAGTAAATTTAAGGTATTGTATTTATCATAACATTTGGATGAAAGGAGGTGAAGAAAGAAAAATAAAGAAAGGAACATGAAAGAAAATAAAATAAATGAGAAGAGGAATTTGCATCTTGAATATATCTTCATTGAGAGCCTATTTAAGGGAGATGTTTTGGTCTATTTATGAGACTATGGTTTTCTAGACGTGGGGTAGGAGCTTGGAAATAGATTTGATTAGAATTTATTAAAGGAAAAATTCTTTAGATGAGTGAAGAGAAGAAGGGGGTTAGGGTGGTTTTTATAGTACAAGAGAGGAGGCGTTTCCCATTAGTTTAATAATTAGTTTTATATTATCGATCAAGACAATGAATAGTCTTGATTATTGTGAGAAAAATAGTAAATATGGAATGTGAATTCAATCCAAGGTTTATTACCTCATCTATGATGCTAGTAGTAGTGTAATTAACTCATTATGTATAAATATATGGTAAATCACCGTATTTCATTATTCATAAAAAATTCAAGTATTTTAGAAAAATCCCAAAAATTTACAAGAATTTTTTTTATATATGTAGAATTAAAAAATGAAATCCATTTTTTATAAATTATTTTCTATATATGATAAATTTAATTTTTAATCATAATCATAATTTGCATGAAAAATATATATTTTAAAATTAAAACTACTTTTCTAACACTTTGAAAAATTAAATAAGGTCTAAAAAAATTATATTATAATCATAAGACATGGAAGTATTATTTTGTGAAAACATTTTATGAAAATAAATTTTCATTTAAAATTTTAATTTAATCATAGAATTGAAATTAAATAATTATGACTTATAAAAATACCAACACATAATCAATGATTTTTTAAAATATTTATTTCTTTATACTATAATATTTTTATATCATCGTGTACCTTAAAATATGTATAATTTTTTTATACATTCATTGGTGTGGTTACTCATAAATTGGCCAGTTTTCTATTCATAAGTGTCACATTACTATTCTAAAGTTCAATCTATTGTTCCATCGGTATATGTTCCTTAACTTCAAGAGATACCTTTTAGTTCATTAATTATTCCCTTATAAGGTTTTTATTGTGTTCTATAAGTAATATTATGTTATTATACTATATGACATAATTATAAGAAGGGAATTCCATTGATAAAACATTGGGTCATTACAGAATTGATAGGAAAAAATGTATATATCATAATTACAAAATAGAAATAAAAATAAAAATAAAAATAAAGTTACTTATTAATATTAATTTATTGATAAAATTAAACTAATATAGATAAATTTATAATAATACCATTTTATTCTTAAAATTTATTTTATCTAAAACATTTTTTCTATGTGTTTTATTTTTCTAAATCTATTTGTTTTTTGGTTAATAGTGAATAAATACCAATATTGATAAAACTGTCACTTTTATGACACCACCATATTACAATATTGACATAATTTTTAAAAAACTCTTTCTATATTATATAGATATACATATAATAAAAATAAATCATTTAAAATTTCAATTTTTATTTGTAATTCCCATTTTATTATTTTGGAAACATAAGTAAATATTTACTTGAGAAAAAAAATTTATTCACTTATATTAAAAAATTAGTTTTCAATAACGCGAACATAGTTGAGTTTCTAAAAACACTATATAATATAAGTACTTACTATCTTGGCTGTATGGGTGATAAAGATGATGAATAAAAGAAGATTCAATTTCCTACATGTGAAAACTATAGGAAGGAACACCCAGGGTAATGTCTCAAAGAAATGGGATGATGTATCCTGTGTGGAAAAGTTGGTCATATAACAATAGGATTCAAAGTAAATATATATTAATTAGTTATCACTATATAGGAAAAATATGTGTTTCATAGTTACCTAAGATATTATGGTTGACACATCATTTAAAATTATATCATGAGTTATGTCTATCTTTTAGATACCCTTGAATGACTTTATTAGAAATTCATAATTAAAATTGTGAGGATAAAATATATCTATGGGGGGATGTAACACCTTGAAAAATTTAATTATATATTTTTATTTAAATCATAATGTTTCCATTAGCTTTCTTAAAATTCAACATCGAACCGAAATGAACTGGGAAATTTTATATAATTGATAAAATGTAGCCATAAAATTGGAGAGTAAATATAAATATAAAATAATTATAAAATATATTTATGAATGATAGTAAAGGTAATTATTAATAATAATGAATTAATAAAATATAATTAATATAGTAAAATAACTAATAAGACCATTTAATACTAAAAATTTATTTTTTATAAAATTTCTTTTATATGAACATTTTTTAGAAAAGGGATATATTATATAAAAAATAAATTTTTTATTTGAATAATGTATCAACTATAATATAATTAGTATTTAATTAAAAATAATAATAATAATTATTGAAATTTTAAAAATAAATTCCCTCTAAAAACATTTTTTGAAAATTTGTAATTAAAAGTTAATTCCCAAATTTTTGTTTCCAATTTGACCAAATTTTTTTGATTTATTTATTTAGAATAAAAATATTATCATAAGGTAAATATTTTTTATTTTTCTATAGCATTTTATTTTGAGGTGAATATTGAAGAAATGCTGATATTGCGAAAAAAACTTTTTTATTACACTGTCATAATATAAGAATGAATCAAATTTTCATTATATATTATTTTGTTATATAAATATATATATATTTTAAAATTACTATTTTTTATTTATAAACCACATTTTTATCATTTTCAAAAAATAATTATTGTTTTACTTGAAGAGACAAACATTTATTCTCTTATATTAAAAAAAATTTCATCACTTATATAAATCTAATTCAGAAAAAAGGTTATAAATTTTTTCATAAACTTTATCATATTATTTAGTACGGTCAATTTTATTTTTGGGTATACAAGAATAACTACTGAGTTTATAGTTAATGACCATGATAGTGCTAAAACTATTATTTTCAAAGAAATATTTTATTAATATTGTGTAATTTCTATCTAATCATATAAATAAATCTATTATAAAAAGTATATTTAATAAAAAAATTAAATCTATATTTAAATAAAATATAACTAATCAAATATGTAATCAATACTAAATAATATTAAGAGCACTTAATGTAGAAAATAAAATTTTTCAACAAAACAATTTCTCTATATATAAAATGATTATATTTAATAGTTAATTTTTTCTTAATTAGAAATTCAATTATATTAAATTTATATTTAATTTATATACATTAAAACAAAATTTGGTAAGAAAAATTATTTTTTACGTTCCGTGAACCATTAGGCACTTGGATAAAAAATAGTTACCCTGGTAAAAAAAGGTTAAATTAATATACAAGAACAAATGAATTCCAACATTATTAAAAAAATTTGGAAAATGAATTTTTATGGATTTATTGACCTTATATCACCCCCAATATTTAATTTTTATAAATTTTTATAACCATTGACTTTGGAATAGTATCATTCCAATATTGAAAAGTAATTGGTGTTCACAAAAAGTTCCCTTATCTTAACTTATAAAAGGGGACACTTCCACCAATTAATTTCACATCCATACCTTTCAATCTATTCCTAATACACTGAAATTTTCCTCCTACTAGAAACCTATATTATTTTAATAATCCATTAGTCTAAATTATTGATCTTATTCCCTTCTTTTCCAAAAGAGACTTTTAAGATAAATTTCATGGTCCGAAAGTGAGTATTACTTGATTCTTATCTTTTTATTATTATTATTTCCCAAAAAATATACCATATTCATAGTTACTTAGTTATCTCAATATGATTGTTATAATTATGTGTTATTAAATAAATGGAACACTCATTTTTTTTCTTTTCCATCCTCTTAGAAAAAAATAATATTAACTGTGCATTAAGTGAACTGGCACCTCCATGAAGTATCATTTTTGGATTTTCAAATTAATTTTCATTCATTATAAAAAACATAAAATATGATATAAAAAATAAAAAACATATAAATACTATAATTATTTTTCTATTAGAATGATATTATACCCTTTACGGTAGCACCCTAACCCCAGAATCCCAGAGTTGTTGTCTACTACCATTACATTTTTAGGATTACAAGGAATCAAATCCTAAAGGATTGAAGAGTTTAGTAGTCTTGGTAAACCAGATATATACATGATTCTTGTATTACAAATGAATATAAAAATTACAACATAATATTCTTAATTCGAGGATAACTCTATTCTAACTATGATATCCTTTTATATCTTTCATATTTTACTTCATGGAATCCTAGGTTAAAAAACAAAATAAGGGTCGTCGTAAATGGCCAATAATTGTTATGTGTAGAGGATGAAATAATGATTTAATAATAATAATATATATGGAAAAATAATAGATGAATACACATTCCATGTAATCAATAAAATGAAAAGGAAGTGTTTAAAAAATATATAAAGGTAAATAACTGAAAACACATTCACTTAAATAACTGGATAAGAAATAATCAATACGATAAGGAAACTAACTCAAACTCATGCCATTAAAAAATGAAACGGGAATCAAATTCATCAATAGTTAATGTTAAAGAAATATACCAATGTATAATAATAACTAAATATTGAATTAAATAGATTCTTAATCACCGAATGTCATGTTTCCAAGGCATATGGTACCTTTACCATCAAGACATTTCACAAGATTTTTTAACTTACTACTCTCAAGACCATTCACAAGATATTTTAAATCTATGGGTTGAATCCCATATATTCTATTTGGAAACTAACTTAAAGGGGTTGTCACCAATTGATTTAATCTCATGAGACTACCGATGCATCGAGGGAATTAGTTTAAATGGTCCTAAACCTATGTATTTCATTAAAACATCATTCCAAATTTATTAAATAGATGATTTAATTAAAAATAATGTGCCATATCAAATATCCATACAGAGGAAACGATAAAGTTTTTTCAGTATTTCCCCAAAAAATCAAATAACATTCAAATTAAACACTGTATTTAAAAATGGTATATGGTTCAGGAAATGAAAATATCTATGATAAATGATATCAATAATTATAGGGAATTCAATGTTTAATGGTTACAGAAAATTCAATATTTTAAGGGGACTACAAAAATGAATCAAGTAAGTGAATGTAAATACTATCCTTTCTCAAATAAATAAAAAATTCCTGAGTTAGAATAATGATGGTATCAACAAAACATATCCCAACTTGGGTAAAAATAAATGGATATTGTTGTTTATTAATATAAATATTACAAAAAATATCTTTTAAAAATATTCTTGATTAAAATATCCTTTTGTTTTGAAAAACCATTTTCAAAACATTCTATTGGAAAGTAAATTTTTAAAAACATTAAAAAATTATGTAAAGAGTTAAAATGACTTTGATAAATCATTTTGAAAATTTTAAAAATATTTTTGAAACCATATTTAGAATACATGGTTTTTAAAAGAAAACATGTTCTTTGACTAAAGAAATAAATGTAGTCAATTTTTATTAAAAACATTTTATAAATGATTTTTGAGTACCAAAGACTCAAATAATGGAACTATTACTTGAAAAGGTCATGAATAACCAATAAAAAATAAAATTAAAGGGTTTGTTAAAAAGTTATCCAATAATTTCCTCTAATGGAAATTCAAGTGTAAACAATCCCTAACTATAAAGTCCTATAAATTCTAGGGGAATTTTTTTTCTTAAATGCATGGGATTTTTGTGAGTCCGCGAATTTTTACGGCACTTGATTCTGAGGCCCGGTGTTCCCGGAATCAATTTCTGAAGTTTTGTTTGGGTAAGTTCAGTAAACATACGAGCGAGATTTTATAACTTTTTAACCAGTGTTCAGAATTGAAATCCGAGGGCACCATTGAACTCGCAGCGCCGATATTCGGTTAAGAATACTTTCACCTCAACGACATTAGGTCAAGAATGAAAGTATGTTTTTGGAGTTTTTAAGAATAAATTAAAAAAAAGTGTGTAGCTTATTTTTATTTGGTGGATAAAAACTCCAAGAGGAGGTTAGGGGTGGGGTCCACTGCACCATAACCTCCCATGAGAGGTTATGGTGGTGGATCCCACCCGAGGTCTAAACACCTCTAATCAAATAAAGTAGTGGGGACCACTGGAGGATGAAACCCTTCAACTCCCCATTTATGGAGCCACCACACATGAAACCTCTTGAACTCCCTTAATTAATTTGTGCCTATACACAAGAATTAATTAAGTGGAGCCCTCCTTAATTAATTCTCCATTTGAATTCGTGCGAAAAAATTAAATAATAGACAAACTATTATTTCATTTTTTTAGCAACTTTTATTTTGTTGGAAGGGAGAATTGAGGAGAGGAGGAGCTCTTGGAGATAGAATGCCAAGGAGGAAAGAACTCTACAACGAAGAACGACAGACACTTTCATCCTTATTCAACTGGATCAAAGGAGGGAGAGCCATCCTTGAAGAATGTTGATGACGCCATCCTCGGCTTATTCATTTTTACGCCAATGAATCGGCATCCGGCTTTCTACGACATCATCAACAAACAACGATACTAGGTAGGGAATTTGAGTTTGATTTTGTTTCCGTTCTACGTCATTCAATCTTGGGTAATGATTTTCCGATTGATATCACCATAACTTGGAGGGCTCGGGCCGCATGAACACGGAACAACCCTCCCCCTTCGTTTTTCCTTGCTTGTTGACGATGGTGGTGGAGCAATGGCAGCCGAGAAGGACACCGACCACGAAGGAAACCGGCGGCACAAGGTCTCCAGGTCGCCGGAAGGTCGCGGCACCGTTGTGTCGTGCAGAAGAAAGGTCTGCGGCTAGGTCAGGCCGCGACGGAAGGGCGCGGTGACGTTGTGGCATGCAGATGAGGAGAACCGCGGCCAGGGCGGGCTACGGCAGAGGGGCGTGGCACCGTCGCGCCGCACAGAGGAGAAGAACCACAACCTGGGCGGACCGTGGCGGAGGAGCATAGGTGGCCAGCGTCGGGACAGCTGCTGGCAGTGTGGAATCGTCTGGCAGCTTAGCCAGCCGGGAGGACTGGGACCCCGCTGGGTCCCACATGACCTGGATTGGCACCAGTTTGGTCCCCACCTGAATAGTTCATCCGTTCAGGAATCCAGGTGGTGCGCGCCTCCCCCCTAGACGCGGATAGGGCGAGCCCCGCAGGGCACCGCCAGCCGTTGGCCAGCCAGGCCACACGGGCGCCGGGCCGCCCCCACGGGCTGAGCCACCCCCTCCGGCTGGGCCTTCCCCACGGGCCGTATTGGACCCCAGTCCTGACTCATTGACCCAAATACACCTTTTCGACCATAACTTGGGCTATAGGTGTCCATTTGACGAACCGTCTGCGGCGACGGAAAGCATGAAGCGAGATGGTTCTTTTGGAATACCCCAAGTGTGGTTTGGACAGAGTTGGGGTATGGTCAGGGTTGTTTGAAACTAAATTAAACTGGTCCCTCAGGACAGAAATGCTAATAACTCATAGGCCGGGC
The DNA here is from genome assembly GCA_963277665.1 of Viscum album. Lineage (NCBI taxonomy): Eukaryota > Viridiplantae > Streptophyta > Magnoliopsida > Santalales > Viscaceae > Viscum > Viscum album. Next base: position 999,294,656 of record OY728141.1, on the reverse strand, counting down.
GTCCGATTGACGTTCCATCTGTTGCGTTGATACCCCTATGACGTGGCAGACCTTTGAGATACTTCTTCGTGGAACTTCGCAATAGTTGGAGTATTTCCCAGTAGCTCGTGGAGCGGATCCTTCCAATGATGAGAAATCAGAGTGCCGAGACCTAGTATATAACATCCCGCCTTTTTATCACATAAACTTTCATTACATTATACAAAACTGAGGATCTTTAAGGTTTAGTGTCTTGGAAACCAGAACTTAATAGATGAAAACATACAAAAAATCTTCTTAAACACTTGAAATTATTCTTCATTTGTTCATCCTAAGTTCATTACTGCATATCAAAACCTGGGAACATACATCAAAGGAAAGGGTGAGCCGAAGGCCCCGTAAGGGAAACAATGGAAACATTTTAAATGTGAACTTGAGATACATCAATAAAGTCATGATAAATAACTTTAAGGATTGAGAAAGAGATCATGAGCCATATCATAATGAAAAGAACACGATTCATAGCATGATGATGTGGCTACAAAATTTAACTTAGAAAATCATGAACATATCACCAAGGTGTCATTTAAAAAAATTTACCAAGGTTATTCACCAAGGTATCGTTAAAATTATAATCCCGAGAGATTACATCATTACCCATTGCATTGGAACGCTATCAGAACACACCCTTAAATTTGTATTTATTATCATGTGATCTACATATATCATCATCAAACATTTCATAAATAACCCATATATCTTATAAATGGGTTTCATTTCATAATCATAACGTTTTAAAAACTGCTTTTAAGACATGATCTTTATGTCATTTTAAACCCAAGGAAAAGGAAAGAGGGTTTCATGTATTTAAATAACAGAAAAATATAACATTTATATATATATGTGAATACCAATATAGAAGAAATATCTTTTATTATTCACTTAATAAAATAAAATAATTTGAGAAAATAGAAAGACATTTTGAGATGAAAATTCTGCAGCATAACAACTATGTTACAGGGTTTTAGAAAACATTGAAAAGAGAAGGGACATGGTTCAAACACTCATAAATGATTCATAACACAGTAGGGGGAAAAATATAAATTATTTAAGAACATGGAAATCAAATTTAAAAGATAGACCATATGAAATGAAGAACTTGAAAGGAAGAGAAAAATAAGATTTCTCTTATGAAAATTCGGCAGCCTAATGACGTTACTTAAAACTTCCAAAAATGAATTGAAGAGATAAAATAGGGTCTCTCAGAATATGAAAATAAAAATGCCAATATGATAGATATAGAATATTTTACCCTAATATAAGGAAAGGAACTTGAAAGAAATGACATGAAAATAGAACTTGAAAAATGAGAAGGGTGGAAGAATCCCTTACAAAAATTCGGCAGCCTAACAGCGCCACTTAAACATTCATAAAAATAAATGATGAGAGTAAGAGGGGATCTCTCATCATATGATAATGAAAAGAGTAGTAATAGTAATAAGAAAGAACATCCCCCAACATAAGAAAATGGGGCTTAAATGAAATGACGTACAAAAGAATACTTGAAAGGAAAGAGAGAGGTAAGATCCCTTACCATGAAGAGTAACTTTGAAATCATGATGTTTGTGACATTGGGAGGATTTAGGGAACCTTGGGAGGACTCCTTGGGAAGTAAGGAAACTATAAATTCATTTAGGAGAATTTTTGAATGGAAATTATGAGATAATGGATTGGTATTTATAGGGGAAGTGAGGGGACAAGGCATTAATGGCCAAGGGACACCTCATTGGTGGTATTGGCAAAACCATGGGCTTGCCCATGGTATTTGTCCATGGTATTGTCCACTTGGGACACTTCATACCTTATATTACTATTCATAAGTCGACCAGAATTATTACACAATTATTACATCCTTAATGATATCGTTAAACACCCGAAACTCTAAACTGAATATTCACTATTCACCGAAAATTCAACTTTTTTAGAAAATTACCAAAATTTCACCTTAACCAAATATCGATGCTATGATTTCAAAAATGAACTCCATTTTATGAAAATAATTTTCTAAATATTTTGAATCTAATTTTTAAACAAAAACACTATTCATTGAAAATTCATTTTTTTTTCAGAAAAATACCCAAAAATCACCCTAACCTAATATCGATGCTCTGAATTCAAAAATTAACTCAATTTTATAAATAATTTTAATTTAATTTTTAATTAAAAAACACTATTCATCTGAAAAAACTAATACTTGACTAATAATTTCTGAAATAGTTATTTACCTATTTTATTGAATCACTTTACTTAATCAAGGTGCCTTAATTATATTAATACTTTCTTTAAGTGAGATTAAAAATCCATTTGGTCACATTACTAATCCTAAGTGTAAAATCACTATTCGTAAATTACTATTCATCAAAAATTATGTTGATCTTCTTAGACTCTAAATTTCATACTGAACATAACTGTAGAAGACCATTTTTTGAAAATCATTACACATTATTAATTATTTAAGGTTTACATAAATATTTTTAAAAATATTCTTCTAAAATTTATCAATAATATGCATACTATATTTATCCAGACATTTGAAAATTCACAAACTTCACCATAAGAAGAAATCATAATTTTTATTTAAATGAAAGGATTACAGAAGTTAGTTACGGTGTTGTTACATAACCCCTTATAACACCAGAATAAGACCTAATAGTAAGGTGTGATAGGGTGATAGAATCTTGGGGTGGCTCGACCAACATTTCCCGAGTAGTGATTTCTATCAGCTTGAACTTGTCACGAAGGCGATTCTGTTCCAGCTTCACATGATGAAGTTCGGCTTGGGTTTGGTCCAGAGCAAATCCCAAAGGTGCTACCTCCTTCCCGAGTTCCATCATATGGGCTTCAATCGGCCCGAGAATACTGGATGGGGTCATCGAATCTTCTTTCTATATTAATTAAACAAGATCACTTGTATTTATAGACAATTATTGTAACATTTAGTTTCCAACGGTCTTATTGACCAATGGTCATATAATAGTCTAAACCCAACAGTCTCATTTTAATTATATTCATTTTATTAAGTGAAATAGTTTTATTGAGTATAAAATAAAATAACACACAATGTTAGGAAACAAAAGTTATTCAAAATATCGGGTCATTACATTCTTCCCCCTTTAAGAAATTGCATCCTCACAATTTAAAAAAAAATTGGGCGTGGAAATTTCTTTGAAAGTCACACATTAGAAAAAGAGTCAGTAAAACTATTACTTTAAAAGAAAGAAAGGGAAGTACAATGGTCAACCGAGTTAACCCATACTAGGATTCCATGTAGGGAAACATGGATATGGAAGAGAAAATGATGGGCCATGTTCTGATGGAGAGTGATAGAAAACACGATTAGGAGAAAGTTAACCACTAGAAAATCAGAAACTTATGATGTGTGTAAACGGTCTTTGATTATCCAGTAGGAAACGTAAACCGATAATGTTTTTGTTTTACGTTCCTTAATTTTGAGGAATTCATTTACTACATAGAATAAAAACATAAGTAAATATACTTACCTTCAAGTAGAGTTTCATCCTTTAATAACTTTATACCAAAACTAATCTTTTCTCCAAATGATGAGCATTCAGAAAGACTTGGTCACATCAAAAGCACAAGAATCATCTTCTAGAGAATCACATAATCTAAAAAAGGAGAACTATATATTTCCCTTGTATTTATGCATAAACTAAAACCAAAATGGTTAGTACGAGATCATATAATCCCCAAAAAGGATAATACTTTACAAAAAAAACTACTGTTAATCTCTAAAATTCAACAAATAGTACCCAAAGTTTGAGAAAGACCTTTCAATTCACAATCATCCTTAAAATTAACCAAAATAATCCAAACTAATAATGAAACCCACAACTCAGAAGGATTTAATGACATAGTCTTCCACAATAAATCTTATCATTTATCTCTAAATAACATCGACTACTCTTAAAGTATCATACTAAAGTGTAATTAACCTAATCACATATTATCTAAGCTAGGTTAATCATTTTCTAGAAATAACCCAAAATCACCATATGTCCACAATAAATACATATATTCTTAAAAAATAAAAAATTTCAACCATTCATCCACCAATAAAATCCTGTAGTAATTTTATTTTCCTTAGGCATATAGTACTCTAAAAGAGAAAACATCGTCCAAAATAACATTTATCATTTAATCACCAAATCATTTTACTATACAAAGGATATCAATTTAATAAAACACAAGCTTCCAAAATAAATTTATTCTTGATCCATAAAAATAACAGGTGTATTAGTCAGTCCGAAGGGCATAACAAGAAACTCATAATGCCCATATCTTGATTGGAAGGCAGTTTTTGGAATATCATCATTCTTCACCCTCAATTGAGGATAACCAGAACGAAGATCAATCATAGAGAAGAATTGAGTCCCACGAAGTTGGTCTAATAAGTCATCAATTATTGGAAGAGAGTATTTGTTCTTCACTGTGATCCCATTTAGTTCTCTATAATCAATGCATAGCTGCATTGATCTATCCTTCTTCTTCACAAAGAGAACTGGTGCTCCCCAAGGAGACACAATTTGTTGGATAAACCCATTCTCTAAAAGATCTTGGAGTTGTTTATTTAATTCTTATATCTCCACATTTTCCATCCTATAGGGGTTCTTTGACATCGTATGAGATCCAGGTACGAGTTCAATGAAGAACTCTACCTCTCTTTCTGGGGGAGGTTCGGGTAACTCCTCAGGAAATGCATCAATGTATTCCTAGACGAGGGGGGCATTTTCTAAAAGAATAAATCCTTCACGAGAAACTTATTTCATTTACAAATATTTTAACTAAAAGGATTTTATGTCTTAAAAATTCATGCTTATAGAATTACTTTTTTCTATAATTCCTTCATAATGATTCATAAAAAGCTTGCAATTAACCAAACATATCCCCCGGGAGTGTCACAACCAAGAGTGCAGAAAGGCTCGTTGTCGTGTACCAGTTCCCGTTCAAGTCTAGATCAAAGCGGTGTTTTCAGGTTTTACCCCTATGTACATCTGTGCCAGAACCACCTCTACCTACTCGTATCCAGGCAGGGATGTATTTGCTTGATAAACCACTTACTCAATACTCACAAAAATACCAGGAATATTTCATATATTTAAACTTTTCTGTAGGGTTCTTCCTAAAGTTTTCATATCCTAATTTCAATAAATAACTAAACTATCCTTTGATACCAACTATAACATCCCTCATTTTTATCACATAAACATTCATTACATTATACAAAACTGAGATCTTTAAGGTTTAGTGTCTTGGAAACCAGGAACTTAATACATGACAACATAAAAAAATTCTTCTTAAACACTTGAAAGGCTTGTTTATTTGTTTATCCTAAGTTCATTACTGCATCTCATAACATGGGAACATACATCAAAGGAGAGGGTGAGCATAAGGCCCAGTAAGGGAAACAAGGAAACATTTTACATGTGAACTAGAGATACATCAATAAAGTTATGATAAATAACTTTAAGGATTAAGAAAGAGATCATGCGGCATATCATAATGAAAAGAACATGATTCATAACTTGACGATGTGGATACAACATTTAACTTACACTATCATGAACATATCACCAAGGTCCATCCCCAAGGTGTCATTTAAAAAAATTTACCAAAGTTATTCACCATGGTATCGTTAAAATGGTAATCCCTAGAGATTACATCATTACCCAATGCATTGGAGCGCTATTAGGGTGCACCCTTAAATTTTTATTTATTATAATGTGAGCCACATATATCATCATAAAAAATTTCATAAATAATTCATATATCATAAATGAAATGGCATTCATTTCATAATCATAAAGTTTTAAAAAATGATTTTAAGACATGATCTTTATGTCATTTTAAATCCACTTCAAAGGAAAGAGGGTTTCAGGTATGTAAATCCCATAAAAATAGAATATTTTGATATATATATGTGAATACCGGTGTAGAATAAAGATCTTTCAGTATTCAATTAATAAAATAAAATAATTTGAGAAAAAGAGAAAGACATTTTGAGACGAAAATTCTGCAGCATAACAGCTATGTTACAGGGTTTTAGAAAACATTGAAAAGAGAGGGGACATGGGTAACCCACTCATAAATGATCCATAACACAGTAGGGGTATAGAATATAAATGATTTAAGATCATGGTAATTAAATTTGAAATAAATACCATATTAAATGAAGAACTTGAAAGGAAGACAAAAATAAGATTTCTCTTATGAAAATTCGGCAGCCTAATGACGTTACTTAAAACTTTCAGAAATGAATTGATGAGATCAAATAGGGTCTCTCATCATATGAACAAAAAAAATACATTATGATAGATATATAAGATCATAACCCAACATAATAAAAGGAACTTGAAAGAAATGACCTGAAAATAGAACTTGAAAAATGAGAAGGGTGGAAGAATCCCTTACAAAAATTCCGCACCCTAATGACGCTACTTAAACATTCATAAAAATAAATGATGAGAGTAAGAGGGGATATATCATAATATGATCATGAAAAGGGAAGTAATAGGAATATAAAAGAACATACCCCAACATAAGAACATGGGGCTTAAATGAAATGACATACAAAAGAGTACTTGAAAAGAAAGAGAGAGGTAAGATCCCTTACCTTGAAGAGTAACTTCGAAATCATGAAGTTTGGGAACTTGGGAGGCTTGAGGGAACCTTGGGAGGACTCCTCGAGAGGTAATGAGAACATAAAATCATTGAGGAGGATTTTGGAATGGAAAGGATGATAGAATGTCTTGGTATTTATAGGGGAAGTGAGGGGACAGGGCATTAATGGAAAAGGGACACCTCATTGGTGGTATTGGAAAAACCATGGGCTTGACCATGGTATTTTCCCATGGTATTGGACTCTTGGGACAATTCATACCTTATATTAATATTCATAGGTCGACCAGAATTATTAAATAATTATTACAGAATTATTACATACTTAATGATGTCATTAAACACAAGAAACTCTAAACAGAAAATTCACCATTCACCGAAAATTTAACTTTTTCAGAAAAATCCCAAAATTTCACCTTAACCAAATATCGATGCTCTGATTTCAAAAATTAAATCTATTTTATGAAAATAATTTTCTAAATTTCTTTATTTTAATTTTTATATAAAAACACTATTCACTGAAAATTCATTTTTTTCAGAAAAATCCCCAAAAATCACCATAACATAATATCAATTCTCTAAATTCAAAAATGAACTCCATTTTAGAAAAATAATTTTCTAAATATTTATAATTTAATTTTTAATTAAAAAAACTATTCTCCCGAAAAAACTAATGCTTGACTAATAATATCTGAAATAGTTATTTACATATTTTATTGAATCACAATACGTAATCAAGGTGCCTAAATTATTAATACTTTCTTTAAGTGAGATTACTAATACATTTGGTCACATTACTAATCCTAAGCATAAAATCACTATTCATAAATTACTATTAATCAAAAATTAAGTTGATCTTATTGGACTCTAAATTTCATACTGAACATAACTCTAGAAGTCTATTTTTTGAAAATCATTACACATTATTAATTATTTAAGGTTTACATAAATATTTTTAAAATTATCCATCTAAAATTTATCAATAATATGCATACTATATTTATCCGAACATTTGAAAATTCACAAACTTCACCATAAGAAGAAATCAGAATTTTTATTTAAATGAAAGGATTACACAAGGCAGTTACGGTCTCGTTACATAACCCCTTATAACACCAACATAGGACCTAAGAGTAAGGTGATCTAGGGTGATAAAATCTTGTGGCGGCTCGACCAACATTGCCCGAGTAGTGATTTCTATTAGCTTGAACTTGTCGCGAAGGAGATTCTGTTCCAGCTTCACATGATGAAGTTCAGTTGGGTTTGGTACAGAACAAAGCCCAAAGGTGCTACCTCCTTCCTGAGTCCCGTCAGATGGCCTTCGATCGCCCCGAGACTGCTGGATGGGGCCATCGAATCTTCTTTCTATATTAATTAATCAATACCACTTGTATTTATAGACAATAATTGTAACATTTAGTTTCCAACAGTCTTATTGACCAATGGTCATATAACTGTTGAAACCCAAAGGTCTCATTTTAATTATACTCATTTTATTAAATGAAAACGTTTTGTTGAGTATAAAATAAAATTACACACAAAGTTAGGAAACAAAATTTATTCAAAATCTCGGGTCGTTACATAGTAGTTGGCGGACCTGACGAATGCTTGACCATTTCGAATCAGAGTGATTCGACTGGACCAGTGGGGAGTGCCTGGTAGTTGGTGGCGGACCCACGATGGAGGAGTGCCTAGTAGTTGGCGGCATACCCACGGTACTCGACAAGGGGAGTACCTCTGCAGACTATTAGGGGGAGCACCTGGTAGTTGGTGGCAGACCCACAACAAAGGAGAGTCTTGTAGTTGACATCAGACCCGCAGTACTCAACATGAGGAGTACCTCAGAAGTCCAAGATTAGTGAGAAGCACCTCGGTGTCATGATAGGCCCTCTGTACTCGATAGAGGAAGAGTTTCCAGCAGCCGTGGTTTCGATAATGAAAATTCTAGTTTGAGGTGAGTCAATTTCTTTTGTGTTTTCCTCATGATTGAGATGGGTTACTAGATAACTTAGGTATATGTATGGGAATATACCTAAGTAATGTTTATCTGTTGATTTTTTACTTTTTGGTTTATCCTTGTTGGATTTTGTGAGACCTTGAGGGTCTTGGGGTCCCAACTGAGTATTGTTATACTCACCCCTACACGGGTTATTCCTGAACCTCATTGTGTTGGTTGCAGATGATGGACATCACTGACTGAGGCAGAGAGTAGCAGGACTGGACGGTACCTAGAGGTGGACCACTCAGCGTGACGGTACACGAAGCAGACAGACAGACATGGAGGGATGATGAGGCGATTTGTACCTACCCTTCAAGTAGGAGCCCCGGAGGATGACCCGGTAGCTGCTTTACTTTTCTACAGTTGTACTTTCTTTCAGTTATACTAGTACTTTCTGTTGGGATTGTATTTCCAGCCGCTTTTACTTTCCAGCACTTCTTTTGTATACAATTTTACTTAGTGTTTTGCTTCTAGTTGTGTACTCTGTTGAGTTTTTTAACAGTTATAAAGGAAATGCCTAACCAGTTTAGGGATTTATTCCTTTGGTGCTAGTCTCCATCCCCTGGCCTATGGAAGGCGGGCTTGGGGTAGTCATGATACGGGCCCTGGGGGACAGTTCGTGACAAATTGGTATCAAAGGAGTTAGTTCTACTGTAGAATTGAGAACTCTGATATTTATTTTCATTGAAGGAATAGCGTTAAGGGTAATAAGTGTTGTTTTATGTTCAGGGAGTCCATTGTTGGTCCGGGTGGCCGACGTATCCATACACCAGGACCATGACTTCTGATTTCTGACTCAATGCATGAAAACATTGATTGTGTGTGTCATTAAAAAGTTTTTCTTTAAGTCAGCTCAACCAGGTCAGCTCACCAGGTATAGTCTTTTGACCGTGTCACATCTGTTTCTTGCTGGATTCCTCCCCCTGGACGACCAGTTAGATCCCAAGATTCATACGTACTGACTGCCCACTGAGCGACGAGGCCTCAGTACAGGGCCCTTTACTAGTGGAGGCACCAATGGTACCACTCCCCATTGGGCCACTGATGCCACCAAACCCAGCAGAAGATGATGCACACCACTTGAGCGCATTTCATGAGTTCTAGCGCTAGAGGCCAACCGGGTTTAGGGGAGAGGCGGACCCACAAGCTGCTGAGGATTGGCTGGAGACTGTGGTGAGAGTCTTCATGCTAGTAGGGACACTGACACAATTCATTGTGAACCTTACTGCCAGCCTTCTTTAGGTATTAGCAGGCTGATGGTGGATCCTGTTGCACTAGTTTCACGATGAGGCGATGCTACTATTGACAGACTTTGAGAGCTTGTTTCGGGCAGAGTTTTTCCCATCCACCCTTCGAGCAGTGCAGATACAGGAGATACTGAATCTACAGCAGGGTAGCATGATAGTAGTACAGTACTCAGCGAGGTTCACTGACCTCTCGCGCTACTCCACTGATATGGTATAGGACCAATTATCCAGGTCCCGGACCTTCGATCAGGGGCTCAAGCAAGAGATCAGAGCTCCGATGATCTCACTCAGCATCCCGACACAGGTGGGGGTGCTAGAAAGAGCCCTCCTAGTGGAGAGTTTCCTTGCTGAGTAGTCTCCAGCAGTGAGACCCACCACTAACCGACATGCAGCGGAGTCTTATGCAGCTGGCAGTAGATAGATGTCGTAGAGGTCCAAGAGGACCAGACCTACAGGTGGTCGACCTCATGACTCAAGATTGGTTGTGCGGGGAACCCAGAGTGGAGACATAACCAGACAAGCCAGGGGCGAACAATGTTACTCATGCGGGGGGCATGGTCACGTGGCTCTTGACTATCTGACCCTCCTTTCTGATGATCATCAGATGGTTGAGGGACCTTCCAGTCAAAGGCAGAGGTTCGATCGAGGTGGTCTGCAGGGAGAAGGCAGACGTGGTAGAGGAGCTGGACGTGCAGCTGGCAGTGGACGACGTTTCGAGGTACAACCGCCACCACCACCAGGAGGTCCACCCCGACCGTAGGGAGAAAGTGGATAGGGGAGAGCTCAGCTTCAGGTAGCTGAGCCTTACGATCATGATGCTTCGAACATGATTCGAGGTACGATCTGTGGCTACTCCACCTTAGATGTAGTTCTTATAGACACAAGTGTCAGTCACTCTTTCATTTCCACTTCCCTCGTTCGGAGCACAGAGATTCTGACAGAACCGTTGGATCGATCTTTTCGGCTAGAGACTCTTACGGGAGTAGACTCGACAATTACACACTGGTGCCAGAAATGTGAGCTTACTCTAGGAGGTTAGAGCTTCGGATGGGATCACCTCGTAGTGGCGTCGAGGCCTTACGACGTCATCTTGGGTATGGACTGGATATCTACATTCCATGCTCATATTGACTGTATTAGATGAAAAGTACGGTGTTTCCACACTGATGGGACCAGGTATACCTTCACCAGTGAGAAGGGAACCTTTGTAGCAGAAGAAGGACTTACTCGGAGGAGGGTGCAGCCAATCACTCATCAGTTGGCTTGCCCTACCCTCAGAGCAGTTGATGTGGAGAGTATAACTTATCTTGTAGTGGTGGACTAGTACACGAATGTTTTCACTGACGATGTTCCAGGACTACCTCCTCACAGAGTGTTGGAATTCTACATTTACTTATACCCTAGGAAGACACCGATATCTACTCCATCATATCGGATGGCTCCCACTGAGTTTCGCGATATGAGGGTACAACTAGAGGACTTGCAGGGAAAGGGATTCATCCATCCCAGTGTTTCTCCTTGGGGAGCCCCGATTCTGTTCACCAAAAAGGAAGATTGGAGCTTGAGGAATTGTGTTGACTACCATCGCCTGAACCAGGTGACTATGAAGAACAAGTACCCACTCTTAAAGAATGAAGGCCTCTTTGACCAGATAAAGAGAGAACGGTGGTTCTCGAAGATAGACTTCATATCAGGCTATCACCAACTTAGAGTTCGAGAAGAGGATGTGAAGAAGATGGCCTTCAGGTGTAGGTATGACCACAATGAGTTCTTGGTTATGCCCTTTGGTGTAACTAATTCCCCAGCAGTGTTCATGGGACTCATGAACAGGATCTTCCAGCCTTATGTCTGTAACACCCGAGACTTTTATAAGAAATATTTTGTTTTTATTTTATATAAATCATCAAAGTAATATTTCACTACACACAACACTAGCTTGGCTTTCTTTACACGCAATCGCGGCCTTCCTTGATAGCTTGCGTCGTACGCAATACAGAGTTTCACTAAACAACGATATGCTATTAAAATATTATTAAAACTAGCAGTTATGAATAGTAATAACCACTTTTTGAAATTTTTTAAATTTTATTTTTCAAAATGGACTTCATTTTTGGATTCGGAATATCGAAATTAGCATAGGGTGAAATTTTGGTATTTTCCTGAAACCTTTTAATTTTTGATGAATAGTGAAAACACTGGGTTACTATTTAAAAACCGACTTTTTATTTAAATAATTATTTATTTTATTTAAATTTATTTTAGGTCAAAATTGATACATAATACCTATATAAGTTCAATATAATTCATTGGAGTAATTTTATAATAATTTTAGATATATAAAAATTTTATTGAACTTTTCACCGTCTTTTACCCACCTCCTAGGAGAATCTGCAAATTTACATAAAACTAAATTTTACCGCTTCTGTGAGTAAAATTTCTAAAATCAAAGAGACATGGTTAATATCAAGGACTAAAATTTGGTTCAATGAGATGAAAATAATTTTTGGTGAATAGTAACCTTTTACCTTTTTTTTACCACGGTTAAAAGTAAATAGGGTAATTAAGGGTAAAAATGATATTATTATTACCCTAACACATGTCCTAATTCTATTTGATAAGTTTAATTCGACCAAAAACAACCTTAGGAATAATTTATGACCATTTAGGCCCACATGGATTAGATTAGGACATTTATTATTAATTTATTTAAAGAAGGGTTAAAATAGTTAAAATTAATGTTTAATTAGTAAATCATTTTTAATATAGTGTTATTCATAATATAAATTCGACTATAAATATTCATTAGAAATATAAAAAGATTTCATAAATAATGGTATTTTATTTATAATTTTTATACTTTAAATAATTTAATTTATTTATGACACAATGATGATGCATTAATTATCTTATTAATGAAATATTGACATAATTGATGTTATAAATACCCAAATAAATGTAATTTGAGACTTTTTATGAATTCCAATAATTTTATATGTTAATATGACATGTTAGTATTGATTTAATAAACTTTTTTCTAACTAACCATTCTGTTATGAATTTTACAAAAATCAATTACTAAATAGTGTCAAAATTGAAATAAAATAGTTTTTAAAACAAATATTATATTATTAATTGTTATTTTATTCCTAAAAATCTAAGGCTCACCCAAATGACTTATATAAGGTTATATATATTATAAATAAACAACTTGGGGTTCTTTTGGCTTGTTATAGTATGTTTTTAACCTTATAGTTTAAGAACACAAAAAGACATGGTAAAAGTAAAATTATCTAACTTAAAGTTAAATCTAAATGATAAGGATAAAATAGTAAACTAAAATTATCCAAATTCTATTGGATGATATTATTTATACCCATACCCACCTTAGATTCTAAATAAATCAATTTGGAGCTATTTAAAACCGAATATGGCTTTATAATAAAATAATATGTTTAGTTTTTCCAAAGGTGCCCCTCTCCTCCCTTATAAAAGGGCACCTCCTCCCTCTATTCCTCACACCACTTTGAGCCTTCATGCTCGGCCAAACCCTAACAATTTATCCTATACACTTCCCTAGAAACATCCTAGAGGTCCTGGTCTTTTTCAAACACCAATTCTATTGCCCTAAAAGGAGGTCTCAAAGAGGCGCTTCAAAGAAGAGGTAATGTCCATTACCGATTCTTTCAACTTTATTTCTTCTTAAACATATTCTTATTTAGTTGTTTCATTATGAAGTACTAACATAAGTATCAATCATATACTTATATGTTATTATAAGTATGAAAAAACCCTATTTAATCATCTATCCATCCTACGGAAAACGAAATCACCGCGCGTGCGTACGTACGGAATACCGTCTCCACGCCGCGGTGTAATCTATTTTCCACCACCACCTTACTTGGATGGGTATAATAGTGTAAAGAATGAATATATATGATTATTTTAAGGTGATATTGATTCTTAAATAGTATAAATACACTCCAATACAATTCCACGATCATGGGAACGATATCATCGCTCGTGCGTACGTACGGAATACCGTCTCCATGATGTGATGCGACTCGTTTTACATGATTTTCATTTCATAATGATTACATAAATGAATTGAGTGAATAAATATGATATATATTACACTAATACCATTCTGTAAATGAGTTATCTATAACCTAAAAATAAGAATAAGAATTTATTCGACAAAACACGCGTAAGAACAAAAAGTAATAAACACCCGAATAACAAGTAACAAAGAAATATTACTAATAATAAGCTATGAATATGACCATATATGATATCATAACAATAAGTATGATTCTGGAATAAGTCAATGACATTATTTAAATCATTATACAAGAGGTTTGGACACTTACGAAGCAAATCGGACCTAAGGTAAGGGAAAATATCACAATCTCATTTTTATCCGAGATTGTTTATACTTTGGTATTTAATGGGTTGTATTTTATCATCCACATACATGTTTCCTCAATATGTAATATTATTTCCATCCACCTACAATTGTTTAAATCCAATTTTACCCTTCATTGAGTTTTTAGTAAAAGATATGAAAGGAATCTTTTGTCGTTTTTCGTACGAGGTACTTTTTGACTTTTTCGACAAAAGTACGAGAAGAATGTTTTTTAACTTATACGGCATGAATGGATTTTTAAAACATTATTTCCAAGAAGCTTACTTTACAAGTTTTAAAGTTTATTTTTAATCAAATTCTTTTAGTTTAGAATTGTATAACATGTTAATAAAGGAAACGTGTTATTAAAGTAGAAAGGATATTGCCATCAAGAATGGAGTTCAAGTGTTTTATCAAAATTATTTTCCTTCTAAGATAATAAAGGGTTCTGTTTCTATCCCTATTATTACATTTATTTGATTATGTTGTTATGGAATTATTTTTATGAATTCCTTTATCTTATATGAAATGTTTTATGATGTCACGATGTTTAAGAATCCCATTTTTATTACATGGGTTATGCTATGATGTATGGTTTATGATTTTGTGGAACACATAAGAATGGTATCATTATGAGATGGGTGGGACCTATATCTCCCTCCAATGCATTGGGTAAAGATTTTATATCTCATGAGATAGACATGGCTAGAAAGTCAGGTTAAACCGGTTCAGTGAAACATGACTGAAACAAGGAATGAACTCGGTTCAGAAATGGACTTTGTCCACTAAGATAGTCTTGGCAATGAGTCTTGACTAATAAGAAATGATTCTCTATGATTATGTGTGTATTCCACGAAGCTTCATGTTCTATGTTATGATTATTGTGATTACATTTCACTACCATGATTTATCCAATGTTATGAAATTATGATCTCTTTTGAAGGGTAATATTTCCAAAATGTTGTGTTCTTATGAATATGATGTGATTGATATTTCTTTTGTTTACCCTTACTGAGCATTTGAGCTCACCCTTTTGTATGTTTTCTTTCCCCAGGTCAGGAAGAAGGTTATTAAGTAAGATATGCCAAAAGGGACTATAAATATGATGAAATAAATGGGATACAATGTAGACACTTTATGAACCAGTTGTTTATATTTCCTAGTTTATAAAGACACTATAACTATACAATCGTTTCATGGTTTTATTATATGCTATAATAAGGTTACCTCAAATTTTAATTACTAACAATTTATGTAATGTATGGGTCGTTATAGTTGGTATCAGAGGCAAAGGAGGTAGGAATGTATCCGATCCTTGGGAACTCTCACATGTGAGCGTTGGACGAAGCATGGCTCTCCTTCCAAGGGCTTCATGAGGAAATGGATGCCACTGGGGATGGTGGTGTGTCCCGCCCAGGGGGTGTAGCTGCCCATGGAGTGCCCTGATAGGTATCAATTATAGTCCACTGGAAGTAATTCCAGACCATTATAGTTGGTATCACAGGAAAGGTACAGTCAACCTTTGGAAACTTGGATGTGAAAGCCTTAGTAAGAACCCTAAGGATAAGTCTAAGCATAGAACAAGATTTTAGTGTTTTAAAAATGGCCATGAAAAACCTATGATAAGACCTTAATTGTAAAATTTTATTCTTGATTATGTGGTTTTCCTATTATAATTAGTTTTTCTCACACTATTCTTCTTGGTTTTAGTCAATGGATGGAACCCCAAGGAACCGTGTTAATGCAGAATGCGACGGGCAATGCAATGATTGTCCCCCTGAGCAACCAAACATTATGGGAGTTGGAATGAAAAATCTTGTATCCATGCTCACACAACTTTCTCAAGCTATAAATCATGCAGGACTTCCAAACGAGCAATGAAAGGAGCAACATTCTGTTGAATCCTTCATGAGGCAGCGTCCACCTTTATTTTGCGGGTCTACTGATCCATTAGTTGCTGAACAATGGATTAGTACTAATAAAAAGCTATTTTCAGTTCTTCAATGTTCTGAACATGATAAAGTCATCTTAGCAGTGTATCGTCTGGAAGGAGATGCTAATCAATGGTCGAATCTTATTAAGAATACGAGGCAAAGGGATGAAATTGAGTCCATGGAATGGGACGAGTTCATGAACTTATTTTTCAATAAGTACTTCCCTCGTATTCTCTGAACAAAGATGTAGAAAGAGTTTCTTGAACTGAAGCAAAAGTATGATGAATCTGTTGGTACCTATGAAGAAAATTTTACAAGACTTGCAAGGTACGCTTCTGGTATTATTATCCAACCTGAGAGTAATATCGATTGATTCTTTAGTAGGTTAAAACCAAGTCTTCGAAGGGCGTTAGCCATAAGGGACTGCAATAGCTACGAGGAAATCGTTCGATGTGCTCTAAAAGTTGAGATGGAGATTCGAGTAACCCATCAGTCATTTGGGTTTGATAGGAAGAGGAAAATGGAATTCAAAGGAAAATCTAAAGAGCACACTGAAAAGAAGATGAGCTTTCCTTTATGCTCAAAGTGTGGAAAGAAAAAATAAGGGAGTTGTCTTAAAGGGACAAGTAAATGTTTCAAATGTAGAAAGGAAGGTCATCGGGCATATGAATGCCGCAATGATGGGAAGAAGATGTCTAGTGATGCGAACAATGAAAAGGCTACATAGAGTGCACCTCCTACACTTCAATTTTACAAATGCAAGGAAATGGGGGCATTATGCCAATCAATGCCCAAATCCAAGGGTTGATGATGATGGTCGACGTCAAGAAACTCTTAAGGATAAAGACAAAGGAATGTCACATGCAATTTCTATCAGCGATGTGGAGTACGATAACGAAGTGGTGAAAGGTACACATACCATACAATCTAAAGTAGCAAATGTTTTATTTGATTCTGGATCCACCCACTCTTTTATTTCTGAAGAATTTTCTAAGGGTATCACTGTATTACCTCAACAATTAGATGTTGAATTAGCTGTGACAGCCCCTAATGGAACAACAGTCGCATCAAAAGTTTATAATTCTTCTCTGATTGATGTTTGTGGGAAAGTGCTTCCTTCAAATCTTGTGATCCTCCTTATAGTGGAATTTGATGTGATTATTGGCATGGATTGGATTTCTCTATATGGAGCTCATATCAATTTCCAAATAAGGGAAGTCACATTTCATATTCCAGATCAATCTTTGATCATCTATCGATGCAAGGATGAACATAACCTTCCAGTGGAAATTTCTTCCATCTTATGGGTCTTGATTCTACTAAATGAAGGTTATTTATCTCAAATGGTTGGTGAGAAACTCATGATTAAGAATATTCCCATTGTACGGGAGTTTGATGATGTCTTTTCGGAGGAATTCCCGGGTCTTCCACCAAATTGTGAAGTTGAGTTTTCAATAGAACTCATACCGGGTGCTTTACCTATTTCACAGGCACCTTATAGAATGGCCCCAATTGAGTTGCAGGAATTGAAGAAGCAACTCCAAGAGAATCTTGATAAGGGGTTCATATGACCTAGTGCGTCACCTTGGGGAGGACCTGTTCTGTTTGTTAAGAAGAAATATGGATCAATGAGACTCTACATTGATTATCGAGAACTTAACAAGATCACTATCAAGAACAAATATCCTCTCCCGTGCATTGATGACTTATTTGACCAACTACGTGGATCTCAATAATTTTCCAAGATTGATCTTCGTTCAGGGTATCATCAATTAAGGGTCAAAAGGGAGGATATACCAAAGATAGCTTTCTGTACAAGGTATGGACAATATGAATTTATAGTGATGCCATTTGGTCTTAACAATTCCCCTGCTATCTTCATGGATCTGATGAATAGAGTCTTTAGAGACTATCTTGATCAGTTTGTGGTAGTCTTTATAGACGGTATTCTTGTATATTCAAAGAGCAAGGAAGAACATGAAGATCACTTGAGAATTATAATGAAGACCCTGAGAAAGGAGAAGCTTTATGCCAAATTTACCAAGTATGAATTTTGGATTCAAAAATTTGCATTTTTGGGTCACATAATCTCAAAAGAGGGGATATTTGTGGATCCAGGAAAGACAGAGGTTATCGAAAGATGGTCGAGACCAACAAAAGTAACTGAGATCCGAAGTTTTCTTGGTTTGGCTGGTTATTATCGACGTTTTGTGAAAGATTTTTCACGATTATCTAATACACTCACCAAGTTGACTCAGAAAGGAGTTAAGTTTGTTTGGATGGAGGAATGTGAAGAGAATTTCAATGAGTTGAAAACAAGGTTATCCAGTGCACCTGTACTCACACTGCCTTGTAGTGGAGAAAGGTTTGTGATCTATAGTGATGCATCCAAGAAGGTATTGGGGTGTGTTCTTATGCAAAATGATATGGTGATAGCTTATGCCTCACGATAGTTGAAAATACATGATCAAAATTACCCAACTCATGATTTGGAGTTAGCTGCGGTAATATTTTCATTAAAGATTTGGAGGCATTATCTTTATGGAGAAAGGTGTGATATTTATACTGATCATAAAAGTTTAAAGTATATTTTCACACAAAAGGAGATGAATATGTGCCAAAGAAGATGGTTAGAGCTGATTAAGTATTACGACTGCTCAATTCATTACCACCCTGGGAAAGAAAACAAGGTGGCAGATGCATTAAGTCGACAAGACCATGCTAGCTTATCCATGATGAGGATCACAAAAGTTCCAATATTTATTGATTTACAAAGGATGGATCTTAGAATTATAATGAAATGGGAAAAATTGTATCTTTCTCAAATGAATGTTCAACCATCTATACATGTGAAGATTAAAGAGGCACAGAAAGAAGATGTAGAGTTACAAAAAAGGGTGAGAAATATTCCTGAATTCAACCTTGATTATGATGGGATAATAAATTTTAGGAATCGAGTTTGTGCACCTCCCATCCCATAATTAAAGAAGGATCTACTGGATGAGGCTCATTGTTCTTCATTCTCTATTCATCCTGGAAGCACGAAGATGTATAGGGACCTGAAAGAGTACTTCTAGTGGGATGGCATAAAAAGAGATGTTGCTGAATATGTCTCTCGATGCTTGGTTTGTCAGCAAGTTAAATCCAAGAGACAGAAGTCTAAGGGGATGTTACAACTATTACCCATACCTGAATGGAAATGGGAAAACATCACTATGTACTTTGTCATCGGACTTCCTAAAACATCCAAAGGCAATAATACTATCTGGGTCATAGTTGATCGTCTTATAAAGTCTGCACACTTCATTGCTATTAGAGAGTATTTCTCTCTATACCAGCTTGCCAGTATATATGTAAAGGAAGTGGTAAGATTGCATGGAGTACCACTTTCCATTATATCTGATCGGGAACCGAGGTTTACCTCAAAGTTCTGGAGAAGTCTTCAGTATACTCTGGATACAGAGTTGAGTTTCAGCACTGCTTATCATCCTCAGATAGATGGTCAGTCTGAGAGGACAATTCAAACTCTAGAAGATATGTTGAGAGCTTGCTCTATGGATTTCAAAGGTGGTTGGGATCAACACCTACCTTTGGTGGAATTTTCTTATAATAATAGATTTCCACTCCAGTATTCATATGGCTCCATATGAATCTCTCTATGGAAAGAAATACAGGACTCCAACTTGCTGGGATGAAGTTGGGGAAAGAAAGATATTAGGACCTGATCTTGTTGATGAGATGGCAGAAAAGGTCCGATCTATTCAATAACACATAAGAGCATCTCAGATTCGACAAAAAAGTTATGCCGAAAACCGAAGAAAAGACCTAGAGTTTTAAGTGGGTGATAATGTGTTCTTACGAATATCTCCCTGGAAGAGGGTCATGAGATTTTGAAAGAAGGGGAAGTTGATCCCTAGATATATCGGTCCTTTCGAAATACTGAATCTTGTTGGAGAGGTAGCTTATCGATTGGCGCTTCCACCGAATCTCTCTCAAGTTCACAATGTGTTCCATGTATCTCTCCTGAGAAAGTACATACCTGATACTTCACATGTACTCAGCTCAGAATTTTTACCACTGGAGCAAGATCTTTCTTATGAAGAACAACCGATAGAGATTCTGGATCGTAGCGAAAAATTCCTACGGAACAAGACCACTCGCTTGGTGAAAGTTTTATGGAGGAACCACCAATTATAAGAAGCTACATGGGAGCTTGAGGATATGATGAGGGAGAGGTATCCTCATCTGTTTGTTACAAAGTGACAAATTTCGAGGGCGAAATTCATTTTAAGGGGGGTAGAATGTAACACCCGAGACTTTTATAAGAAATATTTTATTTTTATTTTATATAAATCATCAAAGGAATCTTTCACTACACACAACACTAGCTTGTCTTTCTTTACACGCAATCACGACCTTCCTTGATAGCTTGTGTCGTACGCAATACCGAGTTTCAATAAACAATGATATGCTATTAAAATATTATTAAAACTAGACGTTATGAATAGTAATAACCACTTTTTGAAATTTTTTAAATTTTATTTTTCAAAATGGACTTCATTTTTGGATTCGGAATATCAAAATTAGCCTAGGGTGATATTTTGGTATTTTTATGGAAACTTTCAATTTTTGATGAATAGTGAAAACACTAGGTTACTATTTAAAAACCGACTTTTTATTTAAATAATTATTTATTTTATTTAAATTTATTTTAGGTCAAAATTGATACATAATACCTATATATGTTCAATATAATTCATTGGAGTAATTTTATAATAATTTTAGATATATAAAAATTTTATTGAACTTTTCACCGTCTTTTACCCTCCTCCTAGGAGAATTTGAAAATTTACATAAAAATTAATTTTACCGCTTCTGTGAGTGGAATTTAGAAAATCAAGAGACACAGTTAATATCAAGGACTAAAATTTGGTTCAATGAGATGAAAATAATTTTTAATGAATAGTAACTTTTTAACTTTTTTTACCACGGTTAAAAGTAAATAGGGTAATTAAGGGTAAAAATGATATTATTATTACCTTAACACATGTCCTAATTCTATTGGATAAGTTTAATTCGACCAAAAACAACCTTAGGAATAATATATGACCATTTAGGCCCACATGGATTAGATTAAGACATTTATTATTAATTTATTTAAAGAAGGGTTAAAATAGTTAAAATCAATGTTTAATAAGTAAATCATTTTTAATATAGGGTTATACATAAGATAAATTCGACTATAAATATTTATTAAAAATATAAAGAGATTTCCTACATAATGGTATTTTATTTATAATTTTTAGACTTTAAATAATTTAATTTATTTATGACACAATGATGATACAGTAATTATCTTATTAATGAAATATTGACATAATTGATGTTATAAATACCCAAATAAATGTAATTTGAGACTTTTTATGAATTAAAATAAATTTATATGTTAATATGACATGTTATTATTCATTTAATAAACTTTTTTCGAACTAATAATTCTGTTATGATTTTTACAAAAATCAATTACTAAATAGTGTCAAATTGACATAAAATAGTTTTTAAAAACAATATTATATTATTAATTGTTATTTTATTTCTAAAAATATATGTTTCGGCCAAATTAATTAGATACAGTTATATATATTAATAATAAACAACTTGGGGTTCGTTTGTCTTGTTATAGTATGTTTATTAACCTTATAGCGTAAGAACACAAAAGGACACGGTAAAAGTAAAATTATCTAACTTAAAGTTAAATCTAAATGATAAGGTCAAAATAGTAAACTAAATCTGTCCAAATTATATTGGATGAGAGGATTTCGACCCATCCCTATCTTAGCTTCAAAATAAATCAATTTTGAGCTATTTGAAACCGAATATGGCTTTATAATAAAATAATATTTTTAGTTTTTCCAAAGGTGCCCCTCTCCTCTCTTATAAAAGGGCACCTCCTCCCTCTCTTCCTCACACCACTTTGAGCCTTAAAGCTCCTCCAAACCCTGCCAATTTATCCTATTAACTTCCCTAGAAACATCCTATAGGTACTGGACTTTTTCAAACACCAATTTTAGTGCCCCAAAAGGAGGTCTCAAAGAGGCGCTTCAAAGAAGAGGTAATGTCCGTTACCGATTCTTTCAACTTTATTTCTTATTCCACTTCTTCTTCTTTAGTTGTTTAATTATGAAGTAATAACATCAGTATAACTCATATACTGATATGTTATTATAAGTATGGAACAACTCTATTTAATCATCTATCCATCCTATGGAAAATGAAATCACCGCGCGTGCGTACGTACAGAATACCGTCTCCACGCCGTGGTGTTATCTATTTTCCACCACCACCTTACTTGGATGGGTATAATGGTGTAAAGAATGAATATATATGATTATTGTAAAGTGATATTGATTCTGAAATATTATACATACACTCCAATACAATTCCACGATCATGGGAATGATATCATCGCTCGTGCGTACGTACGGAATACCGTCTCCACGATGTGATGCGACTCGTTCTACATGATTTTCATTGCATAATGATTACATAAATGAATTGAGTGAATAAATATGATATATATTACACTAATACCATTATGTAAATGAGGTATCTATAACCTAAAAATAATAATAAGATTTTATTCCACAAAACACGCATAAGAACAAAAAGTAATAAACACCCGAATAACAAGTAACAATGAAATATTACTAATAATAAGCTAATAATATGACCATATATGATATAATAAAAATGAGTATGATTCTTTAATAAGTCAATGACATTATTTAAATAATTATACAGGAGGTTTAGACACTTACGAAGCAAATCATACCTAAGGTAAGGGAAAATATCACAATCTCATTTTTATCTGAGATTGTTTATACTTTGGTATTTACTGGGGTGTATTTTATCATCCACATCCATGTTTAATTAATATGTAATATTATTTCCATCCACCTAAAATTTTTTAAATTCAATTTTACCCTTCGGTGAGTTTTTAGTAAAAGATATGAAAGGAATGTTTTGTCGTTTTTCATACGAGGTACTTTTTGACTTTTCCGACAAAAGTATGAGAAGAATGTTTTTTTAACTTATACGATATGAATGGATTTTTAAAACATTATTTCCAAGAAGCTTACTTTTCAAGTTTTCAAGTTTATTTTTAATCAACTTCTTTTAGTTTAGAATTGTATGCCATGTTAAGAAAGGAAAAATGTTTTTGAAGTAGAAAGGATATTTTCCTCAAGAATGGAGTTCAAGTGTTTTATCAAAATTATTTTCAATATAAGATAATAAAGGGTTCTATTTCTATCCCTATTATTACATTGATTTGATTATGTTGTGATGGAATTATTTTTATGAATTCCTTTATCTTATATGATTTTTTTATGATGTCACGATGTTTAAGAATCCCATTTTTATTACATGGGTAATGCTATGATGTATGGTTTATGATTTTGTGGCACACATAATAATGGTATCATTATGTGATGGGTAGGACCTATATATCCCTCCAATGCATTGGGTAAAGATTTTATATCTCATGAGATAGACATGGCTGGAACGGCAGGTTAAACCGGTTCAGTGAAACAAGACTGAAACGAGGAATGAACTCGGTTTAGAAATGGACTTTGTCCACTAAGATAATCTTGGCAATGAGTCTTGACTAATAAGAAATTATTCTTTATGATTATGTGTGTATACCACAAATCTTCATGTTTTAAGTTATGATTATTGTGATTACATTTCACTACCATGATTTATCCAATGTTATGAAATTATGATCTCTTTTACAGGGTAAGATTTCCAAAATGTTATGTTCTTATGAATATGATGTGATTGATATTTCTTTTTTTTACCATTACTAAGCATTTTAGCTCACCCTTTTGTATGCTTTCTTTCCACAGGTCAGGAAGAAGGTTATTAAGTAAGATATCCCAAAAGGGACTATAGATATGATGAAATAAATGGGAGACAGTGTAGACGCTTTATGAACCAGTTGTTTATATTTCCCAGTTTCTAAAGAAACTATAACTATACAGTCCTTTCATGGTTTTGTTATATGTTATAATAAGTGTACCTCAATTTTGAAGTACTAACAATGTATGTAAAGTATGGGTCGTTATAATGTCTATCTATTTGTCATAGTCTTCATCGATGAAATTCTGATCTACTCGACTAATGATGAGGATCATTCCTACCATTTGTAGGTAGTACTGGAAACACTCCGAGAGAACCAGATTTATGGTAAGCTCTCAAAGTTCTGGTTTTGGATTAGAGTGCTTCACTTCTTGGGACACGTCATCTCGGAGGATGGAGTTGCAGTGGATCCAGTGAATATTGAAGCAGTACTTTCTTGGGATCCACCCAGAAGTGTGACGGAGGTACAAAGTTTCTTGGGTTTGGCTGGATACTACCATTGATTCGTTCCAGACTTCTCCAGAGTTTCAGCACCCCTATCATGCTTTACCAAGAAGGGGAAACCCTTAGTGTGGTCAAAGAGATGCCATTAGAGCTTTCAGGAGCTGAGGCAGAGGCTGACTAGTGCCCCCATCTTGAGGATTCCATAGGAAGGCGTAGGGTATGTAGTTTACTGTGATGCATCAGGGACTGGACTCTGGTGTGTCCTGATGCAAGAGCAAGTAGTGATTGCTTATGGTTCTTGGTAGCTGAGACAGCATGAGCAGAACTACGCTACCCAAGACCTGGAGTTAGCAGTAGTGGTCTTCTCCTTGAATATGTGGCGACACTATCTGATGGGAGAGCATTTTACCGTGTACTCTGATCACAAGAGTCTCAGGTATATCTTCTCTCAGAAGGACCTGAACCTAAGAAAGTGGTGATGGGTTGAGTTCCTCCAGGACTATGACTTTGAGATTGTCTATAATCCTAGGGAGGGGAATATTGTAGTAGACACTATCAGTAGGAGGACCGGTATACAACTACTAGGAGAGGCGACAGAGCAGCTGGCTTCCTTATAGATATCCTTTGTAGACAGAGATGGAGCATCATTCCTACAATCTCTTACGGTCACTCCCCCACCTTTTCAGCGAGTCAGGGAGGCGCAATATGGGGACGTTGAATGCGAGACATGACATGCTCAGATATCCATAGGGTATGCACCTGATGGATTTTCTGAAGGTGGGGAGCACGTCATCCTCTTCAGAGGATGTACCTTGGTACCAGTGTCACTTTAGGAGAAGTTTTGAGGGAGTTCCACACGTCCCCTTTAGCGGTACATCTAGGAGTGGAAAATATGTACCAGTACCTTTGACGATAACACTGGTGACTAGGTATGAAGAAGGCGGTATGGGAGTTTGTCTCACGGTACCTCACTTGCTAGCAAGTGAAGGTAGAGTATTAGGTACCAGCAGGCTTGGTTCAGCCTTTAGAGGTCTCAGAGTGGAAGTGGGATGGGATATCCATGGAATTCGTGATGGGTCTTCCATGTACATACAAGGGTCAGAACTCGATTTGGGTGATCGTCGACCGACTCACCATGTCAGCCCACTTCCTACCAATCGGAGACCAGGGTTTAGTAGAGAGCTTAAGATGCCTCTATATATAGGATATTATGCATTTACATGGAGTAACTTCTTCTATTTTCTCCGACCATGATGCACAGTTCACTTCCCGGCTATGGAAGGGGTTGTAGAAGGCTATTGGGATATAGCTCCGCTTGAGAAATGCCTTCCATCCTCAGAAAGATGGTTAGACCAAGAGGAACATCCATACCCTCGAGGAAATGCTATGTGAATGTGTCCTCGACTTGGGTCACAGCTGGTAGGATCACTTTCCTTTGGTGGAGTTTTCCTACAAAAACAGTTATCACTCCACCATAGGTATGGCACCTTTCGAGGCATTGTATAGGCGACCTTGCATATCACCCTTGTGATGGACTGACCCTCGGGATTCAACACTAGTGGGACCAGAGATGGTACGAGATACTACGGAGAAGGTGCAGATCATCCAGGAGCAGATGAAGAATACACAGAGCAGACCGGAGTCATATGCTGACAGGAGTCGGAGGCCTCTAGAGTTCGAGGATGGCGACCACGTCTTTCTATGGGTCTCACCTCGACAAGGTCTACAGAGATTTGGCCGAGGCAACAAGTTATCTCCATGATTCATTGGACCTTTCCAGGTCGTCAATAGAGTAGGTGAGGTGGCTTAATGCTTAGATCTTCCACCTTAGTTGCACCGGGTGCACGACGTCTTACACATATCCCATCTGAGGATATACGTGCATGACCCTTCCCACATCATCGACCATAGGGAGATAAACCTTGATGATGGAGAGACTTTTATGGAGGTTCCAGGGGAGATTGAGTATCAATAGGAGCAGGTCCTATGTAGACAGTCGATACCTCTGGTGAGCATTCACTGGAAGCACGAGAACCTCCAGGAGAGCACATGGGAGAAGGAGGCTCAGATGCGTGCTCCGTACCCCCATTTTTTCCCATAGTTCGAGTTATAGCTTACTGGGACGTGAAGCCCTGAGGTGGGGAGAAAGTAAAGACCTGGAAATTATGTGGATATTTTTTTCCTAAATACATGGGAATTTTAGGAGTCGATGAGATTTACGGCGCTTGATTCCGAGGCCCAGTGTGCCCTGAATCTATTTTTGATGTTTTGTTCGGGTACGTTTAGTAAATGTACGAGTGGAATTTTATAACTTTTGAACTTGTGTTCAGAATTGAAGTATGAGGGCTCCGTTAAACTCACAACGCCAGTATTCGCTTAAGAAGACTTTCACCTCGACCATAGTAGGTCGAGAATGAAAGTTAGTTTTTGGAGTTTTTAAGAATAAATTAAATAAAAATAAGTGTGTAGCTTATTTTTATTTTGTGGTTAAAAACTCCAAGAGGAGGTTAGGGGTGAGGGCCACCACACCATAACCTCCCATGAGAGGTTATGGTGGTAGGGCCCACCTAAGGTCTAAACACGTCTTATCAAATAAAGTGGTGGGGACCACCCGAGGATAAAACCCTTGAATTCCCCATTTATGGAGCCACCACCCATGAAACCTCTTGAACTCCCTTAATTAATTTGTACTTATACACAAGAATTAATTAAGTGAAGCCCCCCTTAATTAATTCTCCATTTGAATTCATGCCAAAAAATTAAATAATAGAAAAAATATTATTTCATTTTGTTGGAAACTTTCATTTTGTTGTAAGGGGGAATTGAGGAGAGGAGGATCTCTTGGAGATAGAATTCCAAGGAAGAAAGAACTCTCCAACGAAGAATGACGTACACCTTCTTCCTTCTTCAACAAGATCAAAGGAGGGAGCACCATCCTTGAAGAACGCTGATGACTCCATCCACGGCTTCTTCATTTCCAACGTCAATGAATCCATGTCCGCCTTTCTACAACATCGTCAACAAAAAATGATATGAGGTAGGGGATTTGAGTTTCATTTTGATTTTGTTCTACGTCGTTCAATCTTGGGTAATGATTTTCCGATTGATATCACCATAACGTGGAGGGCTCGGGTCCCACGAACATGGCACAAACCTGCCCCTTCGTTTTTCCTCACTTTTTGACGATGGTGGTGGAGAAACGACGGCCGAAAAGGACACCATCCACGAAGGAAACTAGAGGCGCAAGGCCGCTGGGTCGCCAGAAGGTCGCGGCACCGTTGTGCCATGCAGAAGATATGACCATGGCCAGGTCGGGCCGTGACGGAAGGGCATGGCACCATTGCGGCATGCAGAGAAGAAGGGGGGCGTGGCCAGGCCGAGCCATGGAGGAAGGGCGCGAAACCGTCGTGCCGTTACGAGGAGGAGAGCCGTGGCCATGGAGGGCTGCGACGAAGGGGCGCAACACCATCACGCCACACGGAGGAGCAGAACCGCGGCCAGGGTGGGCCGCGACAGAGAATCAGAGGTGGACGACGTCAGGCTGACCGCCGATGGCATGGAATTGGATGGCCGCTCAGCTAGCCGTGAGGAGCGGGGTCCTTCTGGGTCCCATGTGACCTGGACCAGTGCCACCTCGCACCAATTTTCTCCCCACCCGAACGGTTAATCTGTTCGTGAATCTCGGGGGCACACGCCTCCCCCCTGGACGAGGCTAGGGTGGGCCCCCTAGGGCACCGCCAGCCTATGGCCAGCCAGGCCACGGGGGTGCTGGGCGGTCAGGCCAGACCTGACGTGGGCTGGGTCACCCCCACGGGCCGGGCCTCCCCCACGGGTCGGGCCGCCCCCACAGGTGGGCCGCCCCTAAGGGTCGGGCCGCCCCTAGGGGATAGGCCGACCCCACGGGCTGGGCCGCCCGCTCCGGCCGGGCCGCCCCCTCGGGCTGGGATTCCCCCTCGGGCCAGGCTTCCCCCTCAGGCCGGGCCGCCCCCTCCGGCCGGGTCGGACCCGTGGGCTGGGTCGGACCCGCGGATCGGGTCGGACCCCAGTCTGGTCTCATTTACCCAAATAGACATTTTCACACATAACTTGGGCTACGAGTGTCCGTTTCACAAAGCGTATGTGGTGACAGAAATATCGGAGAGAGATGATTATTTTGGCATACCCAACATGAGTTTTGGACACAGTTGGGGTATGGTCAGGTTGGTTTAAACCTAAATCCAACTGGGCCCCCGGGACAGAAATGCTAATAACTCACAGACTGAGCGTCCGATTGACATGCCGTCTGTTGCGTTGAGACCCCTATGACATGGAAAACCTTTGAGATGCTTCTTAGTGTCACTTAGAGACAATTGGAGTATTTCCCAATAGGTTGTGGAGAGGATCCTTCTAGTGATGAGCAGTCAGAGTGTGGAGACCAAGTAGCTGGCAGACCTGACGACTGCTTGACCATTTCGACTCAGAGTGATTCGAATAGCCCAGTGGGGAGCGCCTAGTAGTTGGTGGCATACCCACGGTGGAGGATATCCTTGTAGTTAATGGCATACCTGTGGTACTCGACAAGTGTAGTACCTCTACAGGCTATTAGGGGGAGCGCCTGGTAGTTGGTGGCAGACCCATAGCGGAGGAGCGCCTGGTAGTTGGCAGCAGTCCTACGGTACTCGACAGGAGGAGTACCTCAACAGTCTAAGGTTAGTGAGAAGAGCCTCGGTGTCGCGGCAGGCCCACTGTACTCTACAGAGGAGGAGTTCTCCAGCAGCCGTGGTTTCGATAATGAAAATCCTGGTTTGAGCTGAGTCAATGAATTTTGTGTTTTCCTCAAGATTGAGATGAGTTACTCGATAACTTAGGTATATGTAAGAGAATATTCCTAAGTAATGGTTATCTGTTGATTTCTTACTTTGTGGTTTATCCTTGTTGGATTTTGTGAGAACTTGAGGGTCTCGGGGTCCCTACTGAGTAATGTTACACTCACCCCTAGATGGGATATGCCTTCAACTCGTTTTGTTGGTTTCTAAAGAAGGATAGCGCTGACTGAGGCAGAGAGTAGTAGGACTGGACGCTACCTGGAGGTGGACCACTCAACATGACGGTACACAGAGCAGACGGACGGACATGGAGTGCTGAGGAGGCCATATGTACCTACCCTTCAGGTAGGAGCCCCAGAGGATGACCCAGTATCTACTTTACTTTTCTACAGTTATACTATATTTCAATTGTACTTGTACTTTCCTGTTGGGCTTGTATTTTCGGCCCCTTTTACGTTCTAGAACTTCTTTTGTATGCAGTTTTACTTAGTGTTTTGCTTCTAGTTGTGTACTCTGTTGTGTTTGTTTACAGTTATAAAGGCAATGCCTTCCCAGTTTATGGATTTACGCCTTTGGTTCTAGTCACCAGCCCCTGGCCAATGGAAGGCGGGCTTGGGGTAGTCACGATACGGGCCCCGAGGGATGGGTTGTGACACGTACACAATTAGATTGTGAACTTACCCCTTAAAAGAGCATAACATTTATATGAGAATCAATAAATGAATAGATTGCGTGTGTAAAATTTAAATCTGAATATAACTATTTTAAATAAAAAAATATATAGTAAAAATTGATTAAACACAAAATATTAAAATATTAATGACAACCAGGAAGTAATATTACCCAGTTAAAAGGAATCGGGTTATGAAATTCTTTACCACTTGGTAGCTTTTATTTAAAATCAATATAGGGAAATAATTTAAATTTAAACTCAAAATACCATGAATATAAAATAATTCATGATATAATTTATCAAAATGGTCCTTAGATAAATGACACAAAATAATAAAGTTTTGAATGTGACATTTATCTCAGAGATGTAAAAAGTGAGATGAAAATTCATTACCTTATGTTTCCTTTTGAGTGAACATACATTGATCTATTACATAGTTGTTTTAATCATGTAAATATCTTATAAAATAACCATAATGATATTTATAATGTCATAAATTAATTTCATATAATATATTATTTCCTTTTTTTAACAACCTTTTATTTTTTTCACTATTATGGGTGTTAATTTCCAAGTTTGTCGTGTATGTTTTGACATGTTATTTTTGTTCATATTAATTATATCAAGATTTTATAATCTACTAAATTTAAACCATTGTTTAAAATTTATATATATTAATTATATATATTATTTATAAATCCATAATATTTCAATTTAGGAAATGATATGCACTATTCATAAAGATGGTAGGTCGTACGTACGCATGGACGCTACTTTCATTTATTTGTCTTATTTTAAAATAATATAAATTAAATGATATATATAATTATATTATAATTATATAATCATAATTTTTCATATATTTCATATATTTTTATTAAAATAATCCTTTATATAATCCATGTATAGCGTGAATGAGGCACATCACTTCGAGGAGGCGGTAGTCCACACATCCACAAACAATGTTTTCGTATTTACACAAAATGGAAACAATTAAGGTATGTGTAATATAAAAATTAAATAATTATTAAGAAAAAACAAATATCTCATACATAATATATAAATAGGGTGTCTGTCATAATACCTAACTATGAGAGGTGTTAAAAAATGAATCACCTCATTTCACGACGTGGTAGATCGTCATACAGAAACGGTAAGTTTGTTTCCCATTTTATGGATGTGTTTGTAGGTGTATGTATAAACCATAACATAAAAAATATATACTTATATTTAAGATATTTATGATAATATATAATCAGTATATAAAATAATTAAAGGGGTGGGGTGGTAAATAAAAGAAAAGTGACCACTGAAGAATGTTACTTATTATTCGGGAAACTCCTTTTTATTTAAACCAAAAGTCTTTCTTGGATTAAATTATTCCCAAAGTGATGTCCTATGATGAGGATATAGATTTTTGGATCTTATTTTGGTAGATTTTTGGTGACACAGATGGATTTAGAGGTGTGAATAATTAGGTGAGCTGTGTGTCGTTTTATTGTGGAGGAGAAGTGGAATTCTTGTAAATATTTGATAAGGGAATTCTACCAATGTTTTTCCATGTTACGTGGATCCATTAATAAAAAAAATTCGATTAAATGGGATATATAATCGATATATGTCCATAAAATTTTTTTTTACAAGCATATGCATCATAATTTGGCCTTAAATTTTAAGCATTAGTACCTTGTTATACTGATTTTTCTCATAATCATTGTAAATAATATTAATTAATATCACTCATATTTTTTTTGGGAAAAAATAATTTGAAATTGTTATATAGTAGAAATTATTCCCAATCCAAATATGTAATTCATTTTACCAAATTACAACAATATTAGTGGCATAAATTAATTTTAATTGAATCACGCAAGCGGGACGACAAAGAGGGTTTTTAAAGTAAAAATATTCAAAGGTCTGAAATATTTTTACATCTAATTTCAATGTGAGATTGATTTCAATGACCTAAATTGGATAAATTGATGTGTATTTTATATAATTATACTTTAAAACTATGAAAAAAAATATAATTTAAGCATATAAATAAATTATAAAAAAAATTGTTTTGAATTGAAAATCAGTATTTTCACTATTCATCAAAAAATGAAACTCCACAAAAAGAATACCAAAAATTCCCTATAATATAATATTTATGTTTTTAATTCAAAAAATAAATTTATTTTGACATATAAAATTTATTTCTTTTCCAAAAATTGGATTTAAAATAGTTTCTCTATTAAAAGGTTGTAGAATTTCCTTTTTAGAAAAATACAAGTTTTAAGCATAAAAATGGATTTATTATTATCTTATTCTTATCATAAAAATTTGATAAATGAAAAAAATATTTTATTGAATAAATAATATATATAATTCTTTTATATCATTCAAAAATTTAAATTAAATTAATTTATTAGGGTAAAACACCTCTATGCGCATAAAAACACTACCTTTATATTCAATTGATTTTTTATAATCATTTCTAATTAATTTATAACCAATGAATTAAACCATATATTTTAATAAGTTAGGTAATAATATTGATGAAAACTAATTTAACTTCTATTTTATATATTATTATATTAAATAATAATGTTTTAATAATATATTGATTTTCATTAAAACTCGGTCTTTCATGTAACGCGAGTCATCGAAGAAAGTATTTGTTCTTTGTGATGCCAGATAAATCAGTATTACATTCAGTAAACATTATATAATAGATTTTTTGATGTATTATATATATCATATTATATATATCATAAAGTATTGTGATGTTATATTCCGTTCTATGCTTTGAGTTTCATTTTAAACAAGCTATTAAATAAAATATTCTTAGTTTAGAATTTTAAGGTGTTAAATTCCCCCCACCTTAATTAAATTGAATCCCCCCAATTTAAACTCAACCTTAGTAATAAATTGTTTTATATTTCCTATGTTTAAATCTCAAATCATTAGAAGGATTATTAGAAAAATATTTAGAAAAGAGAGAATGGGATGTGCAAAGGCTGGATGGACTAATATATAACTAGTTTTCTGAGTAGGAGAACATTAGTGGAAAATAGAGATTTGTACATGTAGAAAAAGCATATGTATTTATAGGTATTTATTGAGGTCATCAATAAAATATAAATGAATGATCAATTTAATGTTTAGGGCCTCAAATTAATAAATATTTGATGTTTTAAAATACCACCGGTTCAACAAAATTATGGCGTTGGGAAAAACCTTAGGATCATTTTTATAATGTTGAGTAATTATTTTTCTTCCTAAGAATATAAGGAATCATAATTACTTGATATATATCTATTTCATATGAAAATTTTCATCAATTTCTTATGATTTGATCAATTTAAAATTTAATCTATTTACTCTAAGAAATGGATATCCTAAAATAACCCTTTTCATTATTTAGGAAGAACTAAAATTTTCTTTTAACGGATCGTAATACCAATAAAAAAGTCGTTATATTTTTCTCTAACTATTTTAAAAAACTAAAATGGTTAATAAATTAATCTCTCAAAAGTGATACCATAGGTTCACCATTAAAATTTATTATTCAAATTTTTTAATAAAAAATAATTACACATTAACTAGGAAATTGCATAGGCCAGTGGTATGAGTTAAACCATTACCATCTTTCGGTCATAGGTTCAAGCCCTAACGCCTTTTCAGGTTTGATGGGTTGTCATCCATCATGTCGGTTGTACTTTTTATAAAACCAAATTAATATAATTCTTACAAAATTTCTAAAATTATGATGTATATCATTGAAATTTAATCATAAAATAGCCTTTTAACTATGGTTTTAAATATAACCTCAATACATTAATACTTTATCCATTTATTTCCACCTAGGTCCCTCCTTGGTCTATATCATATCCTATAGAATAAGAAATTGACTTAGGTAAATCCAAGGTTCCCCATCATTAAGGAAACAAACTATAAATGAATCCTCATGATGATATTTATTTCCTTCCATCATATACTTCATTTTTTCATGGTAATTATTAGATTTATGTCCTTCCTTGTCATACATTAAACATTTCCATGATCTATTGAGAAACGTTACTAGGTGTATCATTCCAAATTTAATGCATGAGGGAAATAAATACTTATTTTCTATATGATCTACACCACTCGATATCTTAGAAACCTCTATCCATCTCTTATTTGGTTAGTTTAGGAGTTAGTTAAGTTATATGTTGTTAATTATATTTCAAGATAATCGATTAGGCATAAACATGAAATCCTTCACTCCAATAAACACCTTATTAGGTTTCTCAATGTCACCAATTTTTCCTTCATGTTTAATGTTAACATGACTCCTTCGGGTTCCATCCATTGACTAAACCCAGAAATCATAATTTGAGTAACAATATCCATAGTGAGAAAAATGTATAATCATTTATAGGATATCTAAATCAAGACTAATTTTCAATCTAAAACACCATAGGTTTAACCAAGGTTATTTATTTACATCATATTTTAAAATAATTCAGCATGATTACTAAATAAAATTAGAATTATCCTAATAATATCCCCCATGAGTGTCAAACCAAGTGCATAGTAAGGATCACTGTTATGTACCAGGTTATTCTTGGGTCATGCCCGATGAACTTTTTTAGATTTTTTACCACTAGTTGAATTTGTGCCAAAACCAAATACACTTTTAGTATCCATATATGTTTCTATTTATAAGATTACCCACATAATATCAACATTAACAAAATTCAAGGATGTTTATATATACTTATCCTCAAATTCTACTCATGGGTCATGTTCTTTAAAATATGTTTTCATAAATCTAGTTCCCAAGTTGCTACTAAACTTCCTTTGAAACCAAATACATCTCCCTCACCCTAGAAACCTAGAGAAAATGTCTACTACCATTACATTTTCATTATTATAAGGAATAAAATCTCAAAGTATTTAAGAGTTTAGTAGACTTAGTAATGTTGATACACACATGAGTCTTGTATTTAAAATTAATACACTAATTACAACATATTTTTTTTTATTTTGAGGATAACATTATTCCAAATAAGATATCCTTTCATATACTTCTTAGTACATTTCATGTAATCTAAGGGAAAGATAAAAAATAAGGGTGATCTCAAATAATCAGTAAGGGTTATGTATATAAGAAGAAATAATGAATCAATAAGAATAAGCAATGTGGAAAGGTAATAACTGAAGAAAAAATCCATATAATCAATAAATAGATAATAAAGTGTGTAAACAATTTGTAAAAGTAAATAAATGAAAAGGAATGACATCTAAATAACTATATAAGTTATAATCAATATAGAAAGGAATATAATCAAAACACATGTCATTCAATAAATTATATGATAATAAAATTCATCCATAGTTAATGTCAAATAAAAATTATCATAAATAATACTAAATAAAAACGAAATGAATGAAATTATTAATTATTTTACAAAAATATTCCAATTAACATTATAACATTACCATCAAGACCTTTCACATGATGATTTATCGTACTACTGTCAAGACCTTTCACAAGGAAGTTTAATTTTTTAGGCAGAAACCAGCCTGTTCTGATTGGAAACATACTCAAAAGGTTTATCATCAACTTATTTTGTATCATGAGACTATAGATTCCTAATGTTAATTACTTTAAATTGACCATAACATAGGTCTTTATGTCCAAATCATTCCTCATATATAGAATAATCAATTTAATTCAAAAATAATATACCTTATCAAATATCCGTATAGAGTATTTGATAAGAATTTATCAATATTTCCATAGTGAATCAAATAAAATTTCATGTAAAAAACATATGTAAAAATGGTATATGGTTTTTGAAATTAACATATCCATGATAAATTATACGGATGACTATGGGGAATTCAATGTTCAATGATCATACGAAATTGAATACTTCAAGTGGTCTACAAAAATGAATCAAGGAAGTAAATATAATTATTATCCTTAGTGAAATCAATAAAAACCCATATGAAGTAATAATAAGTATGGTATAAATAAAACAAAACCAAAGTGGATTAAAAAATAGTGGGTATTTTTCATTGATAAAAGTAAATAATATAAAAATATATTTTAAACACATTCATGAAAAAAATATACTTTCTTTTGAAACATTTTCTTTGAAAATCAATATAAAACATAAAAAAAATTATTTAAAAGGTAAAAATTCCTTGGATAAATAATTTTTAAAAGGTTTATAGCATAGTTGAAAACATTTTTTAAAACAAGGGTTTATAATGAATTTTTTTTCTCTAACTAAAGAGAGAAATGGCGTCAGGTTTTATTAATAACTTTTTTAAAAAACATTTGAGTACCCAAGAGTATAAAAATGGTACTATTACTTGAAAAATGTTAATAATAACTATATAAGAATAAAATATATGATTTTATTAAAAAATGGTCAAATAATTTCCTCTAATGGAAATCCAAGTGTAAACAATCTCGAACAAAATGAGATTTTTATGTAAACCCTTGAAAACAACATAAGGTTGATTTGAGAATCAGTAAATGAATAGATTATATGTGTCAATTTTAAATCTGAATAAAAAAGTTTAAATACAAAATATACTATAACAAGTTATTACACACTTATTCTTATAATATTAATGACAACTAGGAATTAATATAACCCAATGAAAAAGAATCGGGTTATGAAATTATTTACCACTTTTTAAATTTTAATTCAAATTACATTATAAGAAATAATTAAAATTCAAAATCAAAATAATATGAAAAAAATAATTCATGATATAACATATCAAAATTGGAATTTTATACACAACAAAAAAATATGTAAGTGATGAATATGACATTTATCTCACAGATGTAAAAAGTGAGATGGAAATCTCTTCCCTTGCATTTCCTATTGTTTGAACATCCTTTAATCTCTTGTATAGTGGTTTTATACATGTAAATAACTTATAAAATAAAAATAATCGTATTTATAATATCAAATATTAACTTCTTGTTATATCTTATTATCCATTTCTTAACAACCTTTCATTATTTTAAAATTATGGGTGTTAACTTCTTAGTTTGTTGAGTATGTTTTAACTTGTTATTTTTCATCATATTATTTAGATCGTGATTTCATCATATCTAGAATTTAAACCATTATTTAAATTTCATATATATATTTATATTATATATGGGTTTATTATAATCCATAATATTTTGAGATAAGAAATGAAAATTACCTTTCATGGAGATGCTAGGTCGTACATATGCATGAATACAGCCTCAATTTTATTGTTGTATATTAAAATAATTAAAATTAAATTATATATATGTATATTATAATTCTCTTATGATATTGATGTAATATATTTCACATAGGTTTATTAAAATTATCCTTAATATATTCCATGTATATAATGAACGAATCACATCGGTTTGAGGAGGTGATAGTCCACATGTCCACAAACGATATTATCATTTTTAAAAAAATGGAAAGCATTGAGGTATGTGTTATATAACATTTCCAGAAGTATTAGTACAAAATAAATATCACATATATCATATATATAATTTTTTCCCAACATAATTACCAACAATGATAGAAGGTAATGGATAAAACGAGTGGCATCATTTCGCGAGGTGGAAGGTCATCATACATGAACGATATGTTTGTTATCAATTTGATGGAAGTGTTTGTAGTTGTAGATAGAACCCTTAAAATAAAAACATCTAATTATACAGAGTATACTTATTTTATTATATAATCAAGATATACAAATAATTTAATGGGTGTATGGTTAAATAAAAGAAAAGTGACTGATGAAGAAAGTTACCTCTTAAACGGATAACTATTTTTGTTTTAAATATAAACACTTCTTAAGATCGAATTAATCCGAAAATGAGGCTACTATGATGAGTGGTGGTATGTTTTGAGCTTATTTGGATATATTTTGGGCAAGAAAAGGGGCTTTTCATGTTTTAATAAGTGGGAGGGGTGATTGCCTTTTATAGTGGAGGAGGAGTCGCAATCTTGTAAATTGTTTAAAAGTGAATTCCTCCCATATTTTTTTCCATGTGAATGGGATCCAATAATTTTTTCAATTAGATAAATGGTATTATATGGTATAAATATTCCATTAAAATGGATTTTAGAAATGTTTCTTGGAATTTTTTTCCTAGAAGTTTAAGGTTTAGTCCCTTGTTATGTTAGTTTTTCTCTTAATTGTTGTAATTAATTTTAATTAATTTCACTAATATTTTTGGTAAAAAACTATTTTAAAGTTATTATACATTATAAATTATTTATATTCCAAATATTGAATCCATTTTACTAGTTTCAAACCATTTAAGTGGAATAAATTCATGTAAATTTAATCTTGGGAATGTGACGATAAAGAGGGTTTTAAAAGTAAAAATGTTCAAAATTTTAAAATGTTGTTACATCTAATTTCAATATAAAATTTATTCAAATGACCTGAATTGAATTAATTAATTTATATTTTATCTAATTAAAATTTAAAACCAACCAAAAATATAATTTATCCATATACATAAATTAAAAGATAAATCATTTTTAAATTAAAATTTATCATTTTTCCCCATTCATCGAAAAAGAAACTTCATAGAAAAATACCTAAAAATTACCCTAAGTTATTTTTTCTATTCCTATTTAAAAAATAAATTTTATTTTTACAAATAAAATATCTTAATGTTTCAAAAATTTGATTTAAATAGGTTTTATATTTAAAAGAGGTAAAATTTATTTTTAGAAAAATAAAATTTGTAAGTGTAAAGCTGGACTTATTCTTATCTTGTGCTTATCAGACCTAATGGATAAATGTAAAAAATATTTTATCAAATAGATAATATATATAATTAATTAATATTATTCACTAATTTTTGTTAATTTAATTTATTATAATAAGAAACAACTGCGAGCATAAAAAAAATTTATTTATATTAAATTGATTTTTATATTAATTTCTAATTAATTTGTAACCAATGAATTAAACTATATATTTTCATAAGTTAGTTAATAATATTAATAATCGGTAATTAAACAGCTAGGTTATATATTATTATATTATATAATGAATTTTAATAATATATTTTTGTTCAGTAAAACTCCATCTTACATGTAATGAATGTCATCGAAGAAAGTCGTTGTGTGTGACGCAAGATAACTCATTGTTACGTTCCTTACAAGATATAAAAAAGATTAGTTTATAATATTTAATATATTTTAAAGTTTCAGGATGTTATATTCCTTTCTTTTCTTGGTGTTTCATTCCATTCATGCTATTAAATATAATGCTCCTACTTTAGAATTTCGTGGTTTTTCATTAACTATACTCACCCATCGAGATATAGTGTCTTCGTGTTTCGACGTGGTTTAACCACCTACTTGAAAAATGATAAAAATTACTATCATGGATTTTTATGGAAAATTAAATAATTATATTATTATAATATAATAATAAATTGGTGGTTTATTTTTTCTATATTGATTATATTAAGTATTTAACTTATTATGAAAATATCATCTTCGATCATTAAAATTATTAAAATAAATGAACAATATTTAAATTATCATGAAAAAAATGAAAAACCATATAATTAATAAATATTACATGATATAAAATGGTCTATATAAAATTAAATATAAAAGAATAAATTTATTAATATGGTATATAATAATCTTAATTTTATTTTTCATGAATTTTGGCATATGCACAGAATAATCAGGAACACGGTAAGGGTTTCTTTTCTAAAATTCACACAACTTGAGATATATCATATATTATACACAATTTCTTGATTTAAATGGTGTATCAACATCCCCATTTATATTTTGTATTATGATACTATAATTATTAATATTATTTAATGTTATATTTTAAATTTTATCCTTCTTGAGGTTTAAATTTGAATGTTTCTAATGTTGTAAGTGATATTTGTCTCTATTTTAAATTCCATGTGATAGGTTTTATATTTCACACCATAATTACTTCATATGGTGTATTTACTACCATTTTTCATCAATTATTGTGAATATGTTTCATCTTACGATATATTAATGTTGATTTAGAAATAAATCTTCCTTATGTTATTTTAACTCATTTTTTAACATTACTGTAAGGGTTTTTGTTGACTCAACTCCCTTAATTGGGCTAAAATGATTATTCTTGAAAATTATTTCTTTCAATATTGGTTTCTTTCACTCTATGATTTTATTTAATGTGCATTTTTTTCATCTCTTATGGAAAATTACCTTTTAATCAAAATCATTTTCCATGATAAAATATCTTTCTGAAAAACTAATCATTCTTGAGAATAATTAATATCATATTTAATGATGAGTTTTTATCATTGTCTGCAATCTCCTTCCCAAAAATTTTCTATCTTATATTAACAAACATAATTATGTATTTTCTCATGTGACCTTCACATTTATCTTCACCTCTTTTAAAAATTAATTCATGTTACTACTTTTATAATATGAATTTTTTATAATGATATTTCTAAATATTATAATTATTTTCCATTATTCTAAAATAAAATGTTTTATCTTACACACTACATTTATTTTAGTATAATTTATATCTTTTTAAGGTAATATTATTGGAGTCACTTTTTCAAAGGTATCTTTTTACAATGTTTTCTCTTCATATTTTTTAAAATAACTTTTGAAAGGGAACCCTATCTTTTTATTTAAATAATATATAATATATTTTCTAAGGACTCTATTTGTGTTTTTCATCAATGTCAACACATCATTATACTACCCGTGTTGTATTATATGAATATTTCCATTGAAATTATCATTATTTCAATAATGAATTATTTTCATCCTAGTTTTATAAAATATGTCTTCAAAAATTCTTTAAAAAATAAAGTATATTTCATATATTCGAAGTGATTTTTCAAAAAATAATAATATTTTTTTTATTTATGTAATTTCCATTTGACATACCTTATTATTGATCATAGAAATTCTTAAAATTTTTCCATCCAACTTCTTTCTCTAGATGGATTATGTAATTTTATTTTCTATCAAAGATATGATTCATTGTTTCCTTTTTATTTCCTGATCATCCATCATGAATAAGAATAAATTTTATTCCAATGACTTTACTTTTTAATGACCCTATTTTCCATTTATTTTATTGAAGCGTGTTCACTAAGATTTCATATGTCAACTGATTGGGGAAATTGGTGAATTAAACATGCACCCCTTACTCTATACCATGTTAGTAAGTGGGATTCTTATAAATAAACTGATTCCATAAGTTTATTATGGAATTATTGAAAATATGTATACTTTTTATTCTGATACTAATATTTAATGATTAATCAGTAAATTTGACTCTATATTATTTAACCATGCACCTTAATTATTTGGATAAGTTATGATCATGTTATCCATTTTATTTACCTAGAGAAAATTATTGGCGTTATGTATTTTTTATTCCAATTAATATTATTATTAGAAAAATTGGTTATTTTTTTATTCGTTTTGTTATATTATGAATGCATTGGACATAATTATGTTTGTATAGGGGCTAGTTATAATTATCCCTTTGATGCATTGATTGGTCTCATTAGACAAATGGTTTGGGTATTTGTTGTATACCTACCCAATGCAAGCATGATTTCTTAATTCCAGCCTTAGAAACAAGAATGGTGTGTTGGTTGTGGCCTTGACTGAGTGAATATTGTATTAACTGATGCCTTGATGCTAAATTTCAAGATATCCAACATTATCCATCCCATCACCATGAATTATATTATTTTTATCTATCCTTTTGTTTTTATTGTTATGAAATACATGGATTTATTTAAATATCATGTGTTCGGTTATATTTTTTATTTGACTCTTATTTCATAATATCATGCTATCTTATAATATAAATTTTACCTTACTGAGGATTTTAGATTACCCTTCTTATGTTTGAATTTTCTCATGTTATTAAGAAAATTAGTACACATGATTCAAAAAGAATCAAATAGATCTTGTATAGAATTTTTAAGAGAAGTGGAAGACTTATTATTGATTAAGTAGTTTTAGATATAGTGGAAAAGATTACATTTAGGTGAAAAAGGGATAAAATTTATTAGAAAATGTTTTTTATTAATTCTATAATGCTCTAAACTAAAAAGTATGAGAAATTTAAAAAATTAAATTTTTTAGTTTACTAATGTAAATATGGTATTGTTATTTCAAGAAATCTATGGATGATATCAAATTTAGTATGTATATTATGTGTTTTTAGAAATGTATCTGACTTTACGAGGTCGTGGAACCATAATTAGTATCATATTAGTGTTTAGATAACTTTGTAGATTTGGATGTTATAGTTTGAGGATAATTTAGGAGTTAGAAATATCATTAATTTTTTATAAGTAAAATCTAATCAAAATTTCAAAGGTATAAATAAAACTTTAGATTAATAGAGGAATTATTTAATATTTTAGTGATTATGGTAAGAAAAATTTA
Organism: Viscum album; assembly: GCA_963277665.1. Classification (NCBI taxonomy): domain Eukaryota; kingdom Viridiplantae; phylum Streptophyta; class Magnoliopsida; order Santalales; family Viscaceae; genus Viscum; species Viscum album. The sequence continues at coordinate 999,252,090 of OY728141.1, read as the reverse complement.
GTTGAAACCATAGGGATATGCATAAGATATAAGTGTTGGTATAGGATAATATCCAAATGATTTTATAAATATGATATTGTGTTGTTCTACTAGAAATTAAATCCCAGTTGGGATATTGGAATGTGGATATGGGTGTGGAATAGATTCACCTAGGTGTAATCACCCTAAAAAAGGATGGTTGATATCTAACTCAATATTTACTCTGGTACATAATGATTGGGCATGTGACAGAGATTTCCTAGACACTCTTGGGGGTTATGATTTTGTTAATCACGTTATCATTGCATAACATTTTCAAGGAATTAGTATCTTATAGAATTAATAATGAATAATAGAGAATCTAATATAAAGAAACCTGGATTTAGTTAAGAGGGATTTAGGTTTAACAGAATGAAAATTTTGAAGATTAAGACATTTTGAGGTTTAATTTATCATGTAATTATATTTTAATAATTTTATTATAGTGTTAATTTTTCATCAGTCACATTAATTCATTTTGGTTTTAGTAATGGAATCACCCAAATGAACCAATTTAAAAATAGATACTATAGAGAATGCATATATTTACCCAATGAGCAACTTAATGGGATAATGGAAAGAGTGATCTATTTTTTGATTATTCCAAACTATCAATCAGGATTTATGATTAATAAAATTAATTTACTTTACTTTCCAAAAACAAAAAATAAGAAAAGGATGGATTCTTAAGGAAGTTCAAGTGACGTAGATGGCAAATAAATGAATATTCATTTACCTAAAATCCAAAAATGTAGGAAGGATTATTTAGGGTAATTTCTTAAATGAACATGATGTTTCTTAATGAGGGAATAGAGAAACACGTTTCAAAGTAAATATGAATAAACTGGTTATCATGATGAATTATAAAGATGGTTTTATTCTTTATACCTAAGATATAAGGGTAGAATCCACATTTACAAATATATCATCTATTATATCTATCTTTTAGATTCCCTTGAAGAATATTAATAGTAAGTGATGGTTAAAATTAGAAAGATTCAATTTATTTGGGGAGGATAATGTATCACCCTGATAATTTAAATTATAAACATTCCTTCAAAACATAATGTTCGCAATATATAACTTCACATTTAATATAAAAACAAAACAAACTATATAATTTTTTATAACTGTTAAAATATAGCAGTAGAATTGGAGAGTGAAAATAGTGTAAGAACTACAAAAATTGAAAAAAATGGTTAATGAAAATATAAAAACAATGCATGCATGTTTTGATGATACCTAAAAAATAGAAAACACACAACATTCAAAAAAGTTAAAATACAGAACAAGAAAAGAAATGAAATAAAATCCCTAAGGGAAATATCCATGAGCATCTGTTCTCTAGTTTGGTCCTATGATCCTAACTACCAGGTACTAGCTAAAAATATCAAGCTATCAACTAATGTCCTACAATCTTAAGGTCTACTCAGGTACCCCAGTACAATAGTAGTCCAAGTAGGGTGTAAGATAATAATACAATTAGGTTCCCACCCACAGTCTCTAAAACTGAATTGAGTCTGTGAAATATAAATTAAACCAGTTTTTGGGGTAATATAAATAAATAAATATTTCACAATAAATAAACAACATCCCACCCAAGTTCCTATTGGAAACCTAGCGGCTATACCTTCTTCATCTCGTACCTGGAATAAGATGTCTGACTGGAAACTGTATATATATATTAATAATTATATATATATATATATATATTAATTATATATTTCATCCACTTATATGAACCATGTACATACAGATGTAAGTGGTCATATACCTGGAATACTAGTTGCTGACTAGATCAGGGTATAACTAAGACATCCATAACCAGTCTAAATGAGCATAAATCTCAATTAATAGAGTACATGTCCTTCACCCCAGTGTAGTGAGATATGTTTTGTAACAACCCTCAGGATGGTGAGTGATATTCCATGGAATACTCTAATCATGGAATGCCATGCATAAATACAAATTCCCATTTAGTCTCACTGGTAAAAGACCTCATGATCCACACTCTATGTAAGGGAGTGTGATGCATCCATACTCAACATAACCCTTACCATCATACACAGACTATGTAAATAAGAAATAATGTTTATAGTAAATTTCCATGATGCAATACCTCTCATGCCTTTCATTTATAAATCCCATATAAAGGAATAATCATATTTATAATACAAGACATGATGCAATACCTTTTATAATTTTCATTTAACTACCCCATTATAATCACTGGATTTCCATTTATAAAAATTCAAATTCAAAATAGAATAAAAATTATGTAATTTATACCCATTAAATTTCATTTCAATTAAATAGTTTAACTCAATTCACATAAATCATGCTTATTAAATAATAACAATAGGTGTGTTCATACAACTCTATTCAATTCCATTTCATTTAATCCCTTTAATATATTCAAGGAGACTAATCCATCTGGAACAATATATTCAAAGTAAATCATGAAACTTAATTGAAAAACCATGAAAATTGAATTACAAGTCTCAAGAGGCACTTAGGAGGTGCAACTCTCATTTGGGAAATCATCTACATGGGTAATCCCATTCAAAAATCAAGTCGGTCACTTAGGATGTGATTTATTCAAATGAAACATTTATCAATGGTAGAAAATTTAAATTTCATAACATAAATAAATTCCATGTCTCAAACATTACAAATACTAAACCATGTCATTAAAGCATAGAATAAGAACAAAAAAATATTCTAAGAATTATTTATATCAAAAATTAATATTTACTAGTTTAGAAGACAATGTACCTCCGTCGAGGGGTTTTATTATGAAAAAATGAAACTGTTTTTAAAGAATTCATTTATAATAATTATTCACTTCATTCACGAATAATAATTTAATTTATTAAAATAATGAATTTATAAAAACCACCCAAAATTTAATCACAATATATAAAAGTTCAATATAGAACATAAGAGGTTCCATTCACTATTATAAAAGTTTCTACAAGTGAAAAACATTATTCATCCAATCTGAATGCTTGGAAGGAATTAAATACATTTTATTCAATTAATTATAAAGGAAAATAATGTTAGAACACCCATGGGGTTTTCATATGAGGATTTCAAATCCATTAAATTTCCAAATAGGAGTAAAAAGATATATATCATGGCGTATCTTTCAATTTGATGTGAGTGAACCAATTATAAAGAAATGCACGATAAAGGATGCCATGTTGAACAACAAAAAAATTTATAAAATGATGTAAAATTTCAGAACAAGTCATAGACCACCTACCTCATACTTAGGAAGACCTGCTCATCCAATATCAAGCTCTAATTAGATATGGTTTGGAAGAAATATAAGAAACATTCCTCCTCCCTAAAAATAGGGAAAATGAGTTCTCACCTGAATAGAACAATAGAGGTAATAGATAACTTGAAATAGATTAGAGAGGATTCTAGATTATACTGACACAGATCCATAGAGAATGACAGTGAATGATTCAGAAAAAGGATTAAAGATTCATTTCCATACCTAGATTAGGGAAGAGAAGACCTCAAAATGCAAAGTAAAGGAGTTTCGTGCTTCTAGAGGAGAGAAAGAAAAAAACATGTTATTAGAATTAAAGGATTTTTTGAATTTTCCCCCTAAAAACAAGATCAACTAGTTTGGTCGCATGTTTTGGAAAAACCATGTGCCATCTGTGAGGCTCCCATGTCTTAAGAAATCACCTCACATGGCATGGCCCGCACGGTTATCCTAACCATGTTCCAACCCTGTGATGAATAGTGCATATGTTCTGCATAAGTGGCACTACATGTGTGATCTAGGTATATGGTTTGGGAAAGCCATACATAGACCATGTGGGAAATTTATACTCCCTTTTATGAAACTTCAATGTTTTCTGATGGAGGCCACATAGTTTCAGACAAACTGTTCGCCTATATTAGGCCCTCCAAGACTCATTTTCCAGACTCTAGTGCTCCTAAAACTCAATGACACACCTGGTAAACCTCTCGGTCCATAATCCATGTCAGAAAATTCAATAATATTATGTTTTCCAATTCTCATTATTACATTCTGAATCTTGGTTTTAAAAACCAACCATCCAATAAATGCCAAAAGTTCAAAATCCTTAGGATTTTGGTCTATTCTAAAAAAACAGGTCATTAAAACCTCTCACCCATAGAAGCTCTCATCCCTGATAATCATTTTTGAACAACATAAACATTAACCAACTTAAAATGTATATGATTTCTTTCTCATACAGTCGTGTTTCATTTCTAAACACCCAACGAACCTACGAGAAAAATTTAAGCTTATGGAGCATAACCCACTGACACCCAAGAAAACACTCATTTTCCAACCAAAAATACTAAGAAGGTTATTATATGAGCTTGAATAACTAGAGACATGATCACATTGGTGACTCATTGAAAATATTTCCATATGTTCTCCCTGCACAAGATTTAAAATTAGAATGATGAAAATTCCAAACCAACGTACCTCCATTGTAGAAATTTCCTTACAAAGCATTTTCTAAGCATTCTAGTAATGATCCAAACCTATTTTCTTAATCCCAAAGAACTCAATTACTTCTATGGTAATAGAATAGACCTCACTAGGATAAATGGTTTACTCTCAATAAAAATAAGAATACAAGTCGCTCAGGCTTTCCATGAAATGCATAGCCAACCCTTCAAACCACACCTGCCTTACCCCGACAGCTTGTATCAAAATGGTTCCATTTGACCTTACCTATTAAACAAGAAGGTTCATTTGTCAGGAAACTCTATCTGACTTATCATGAAGATTCCCAGCTTAGATGGCCAATTCATTTCAAACATAACATCAATGCCTTCTTTCAAGGAATCTTGTTTTCATAACAACCACATCCACTAAAGCCCAAAACTGACTTCTATCGACATACCTTGGTCGAACCATTACCAGAACAATTAATTTTTCATGCCTCATCACAAAAAAGTCGTAATCTAAATCTATGCGACTAGAATTCATTACCCTTAAAAATATTAACTTTGAGCCCAACACAAGTATGAGATAACCACAGATTCATTGAAATGGGAGCCTATGGAACTAACCCTGGGTAGTCTATAATCCTTGATTACAAGTGATACATTGGTACAAGTCCACCACATCCACTTAAAAACACCGACCAAGCCCGGAATGAATATCAAATGGTAGTTAAGTCAAAGGATAATAGTGACCACGAGTCCATCCATGGTGTTCTTACTTGGGAACCCAAGGGTCAATGTAGACAAATCAATGCTTGATAGAAACTACATGTCCAGCGTGAAATGCTGATAAACCCACAAAACAATACCAAAATATTTTAAATATTTAGAATCATTTAAGAAAAATGAACTTTTAGTTCTTCAAGGATGATGTAAATATAGGGTACATGCTCATCTCTAAATAGAATACACTGAGAGGAAACCCAAAATAATAAATGAAGAACAATTGAACAATTACTGGTCGACTTCCATTAAAATAATATCAGATTCACCTGTCACCACATCACTACAAACTGACCATAATCTTTCAACACTTGAGAAATTATGTGACCAATCATGATTAACCACTGAATTCCATCCATGACCAAAGGTGTTTCCAAAGGGTTTATACACATCCAACCATAACAACATCATTCTTATAAGAAATAACCAATAAATTTCAAAACATGCATTCTAGGAAGATATTCAAGTAAAAATAACTATTTCATAATGGTCCTCTTTGGTTCTGCTCATTATACTTAGAAGGACACATTATCACCAGAACTGATACAATGATCCCCACTTTAGGAGTGTCCTGGTCATCTAAAGAAAAGAGACAAACTAGAAGCTCACAAGAGAGTTAGAACAGAACCACCATAAACATACACATGACGCTCCTCCGGTCCATGCTCATTCTTGTCATAGAATCAGATCATTTGGAATAAATACCAAACTGACCAGAAGGTCAAAACACCTGAGTCTCATAGAATTCTTCTTGAGAATTAGAATGAACTGGTTTTTTAAATCACAGGTCACTCAATAACATCGATGAACTCAAAACATACTTAAAAACAAAAGGCTTAACATTCTTCCCAACTCAATTGGTTTGTTATATAATTTAAAAACTCTATGGGCACCACATACTTGAATGCTACAACCCTAAGGTTTTTAGAAGACAGACGGAACATCCTTGATACTTTCCATAGTCTTTCCACCCTGTGAATCCATGTATAATGTGTTTCATACAAGACATTTATCCCAGAGTTTTATTGCCTCATACAACTATTATCCTAGATGAAGACATACCAAGTCATCCATTACCGATAAAAAAGAAAGTGTAAAGAGGCCCACAAAGTGGCTAACCATTCCCGAGGAATGTCTAACTAGCTAAAAACAATAATTATATGATTTTCAAGACCACAACATGGCTAGGAAAATACTGACCACTCATCCAAACAATGGTGTAACTCTGAGGCTATGAGAGTCCTAGTAGGGATAACAACACCCAAATGGTACCAAATTCCAAAAAGTTCATATGATTTAACAAGTCACTAAATCTCTAAGGGTGCTACCTACATCGGCATATCAACTTACGAAAGAAAAAATATCAACCCAATCCCTAAGTCTTGCTAATAGAAGTGACCGGATTAAAATCCCATTAGTTAACACATTATTAAAAGGAAAAAAACCAATGTAAAAGTCCCATGTTTCTGTTTCAAGTATACTCAAAGAGAAACTTAAACTACCATTAAATGAGGGTCTAAACAAGGTAAACCCTCTAGGGTTCCATTTTCATGTTTTTATATTGATTCAAATTTAATATTTAATCCTTTAAAATATTTAAAACAAAACACCAAGCACCAATTATAGAAAAATCACTTGGTACCATATTTAACCATTACCCCATGGTAAAAATATGAAATTTACATCAAACTTCCTTTTTAATCATTAAACAGTTATTTAAATCCACTCATAATTATGATATTTATCATAAAAATTCTCTTTTAAGTTTTATAATATAAGTCTGCCTATGAGGGTCATGTTAAGACAACCTAGGATCATCCTATTGCAACCCAATAATAGTTTCTTCATTATTAATGTTCGAAATACCCAAACTAGTCATCTCAAAAGAAACATTCCCCAACTTATCTACAGTATTCTAGTTTTGAATTTTATAAGTTATAAAATTAATTCCATATTAAAATTAATCATTTTTAAAATTTGTAATCATTTCATAATATAAAATAGTTACAAAAAAATGTCGATTACATGGGTTGTTACCACCCCAATCTATAAATTTCTCATACACTTTATAGACCAAAGTCTAGCACCCATTTAATCAAAACCATTTTCATTTCAGAAAATAGAATGATCACATATAAGATTTAAATCACATGGGTGTCCATCTACAAATCCATAAATTACCCATACACATTACAATTTGGAATTTGACTCCCATTAATTGAAATAAATTCACTTTAGTAATTAAAATTTAGTAGCCTTTTACTTTTTAACAAGAAAATTTAATTATTACCAATGATCAAAGATTATTCTAGTATATAGGTTATCTTTTCCCAATTATAAGGTTCTCATAAACCTTAAAAAATAAAATTGATTCATGTTTAATCACAACCAAAAATTTCAACCTGTGCCACCAATTATATATATATATATATAAATAGCATGGCATTAGCAGAAGTAAACATATAAGAATTCTAATAAGAAATAATTATGATATATTGGAAAACATACTTAATAGGAAGGTGGAATAAAATATAATAAACTAAGTATATTATGGTCTACCTGGTATATAACAAGAATGAAGATAAAACTACTTAAATAAGTACACTAATAAACAAAATCATGGAATACACTTAAGTAACACAATAAGAATTATAAAAAAACCAATAAATGCAACTATATGGAAGGGAATATGCATGGAATGTGAATTTTCTATGTTTATATAATGATGAGTGTAATGATTTATTCCTTTAAAAACTAGGACAAGGGAAAATACCATGAACTCATAAATCAATATTTAGTAGAAAGAAAAATAATCACTCACGGTGAAAAAAAAACCGTAACAACAAATAGTGTGAACATCAATCTCAATGTTTTCCACTTGGAATTTTTCCCATGGGTGGGGTGATCAGTCCTAGACATGGCAATTTAGCAAGAACTGAAATATTTATATTCTCTTATATACTAAACCAATACAGTAAGACAAAGGAAAATAACCACTCTAATACCACTTTATAGTGTCTCGATTTTACTAACTCTTAAATCGGAAGCCTAACCAGTTTCCATGTGGACTCAAGCACACCTCCACATATGCTAGAGTTTGTTGACTAGCAGTGAGGGTGTAAAGAGGCGATAGTGGGGATATTATACCCTAATGATCAGAGTATCACAATGGTATAATAGATAAGAAACATACAATAATTAAAGTAGTAGTAAATGATGGTGCATCATAATAATAATATAAACTGAATACAAACGAATGGTCTATGCTAATATACAAAAAATTCATGCATGTACTGATTTTACATAGTTAAAAATGAAAAAATACATCCTTCTACATGACATAATACAGAACAAGAAAAGAAATAAAAGAAAATCCCCAAAGGTGATCTCTGTGAGCATATCAAGCTCCATCTTGGTCACATTCTCCTAACTCCTAGTACTAGCTAAGTAGCTCAACCAATCAACCAAGGCCTTGCAAGAATAAATCCCACTATGGTATCCTAGTGAAATTAAATAATGAGAAGTGTATGAGATAATAATCATAGTAGGTTCTCAACCATGATTTCTATAACTAAATCAAGTCCATGAAATATAAATTAAATTATTTTTCAAGGAATATGAATAAATGAATAGAGAAGAATAAATAAACAGCATCCCACCCATGTTTCTAAGGGACACCTAGAAACTATAATTGTTTCAACTCACAACTGGAATAGTATGTCTAACTAGTAACAATATATATATATATATATATTAATAATTATATATATTGTTTAACATTATTTTTCATTCACTTATACAAACTAAGTACGTGCAGACATAAGTTGTTATATTCCCAGAATACTAGTTGCTGGATAGACATGGCCATAACTAAGACATCCATAACTAGTCTAAATGAGCCTAAAATCTCAAAAAATAACGTACATTCCCTAAATCTTGATTGAGATAGAGATTCCATGAAACAACCCTCAGGATGGTGAGTGAGCCACCATGGAAACTCTCTAATCATGAAACATAGTCCATAAATCCCAACACCCATATTGTATCACCGATGTTAAAGGCCATGCTCTATACTTGATGTAATGGAGCATTATGACTCCTTTCTAAAAAAACCCTTACCATCATAAAAAGCCTATATAAAGGCATAATCATGTTTATAAAAAATGTCCATGAGGTAATACCTCTATTGCATAACATTTATCAAACCCATATAAAGGAATCATCGTATTTTTAATACAATCCAAGAGGAAATACCTCTCATGGTTTTCATTTAAATAAAACATTATAATCAATGGAATTCCATTTATAACAATGAAAATTAATCATGAAATAAATGGTGTGTCCATGATACCCATTAACTTACATTTGAAATAAATATTTTAACTCAATTCACATAATCTGTTCTTAATAAATAATAACATGTGGTGTAATCATACTAACCTATTCAATATCATTTAATTTAACCCATTTAATAGATTCAAGGGGAGTGATCGATAATGAACAATATATTAAAATTATATAATTCCAATTAATTAAAAAACATGGTAATTTAATTAAATGGCTCAAGAAGGCACTTAGGAGGTGCAACAATCAGCTGGAAGATTACCTACACGTGTAATGTAATTTACAAATAAAGTTAATAAGTTATGATGTTTTTGGTTCAAATTAAAAATTTATCAAAGGATTGAAAATTACATTTCATAACATCAGTAAAGGTGATTTATCAATCATGGAATACATAAAACCATGGTATAAAAGCATAGAAAAATAACCAAAGAAATATTATATGCATGATTTAAATCACTAATACATATTTTTTTGGTTGAGAAGATATCACACCTCCATTGAGGGGTTTTATTATGAAAACATGACTTATTCAAAATTAATTCACTAATCACAATTATGAATTTTATTCATGAATCATAATTTAATTTATAAAATGTATAATTTTATTAAAACTACCTAACATGGAAATTCCATTTATAAATGTTCAACATGGTACCTAGGAGATTACATTGTCTCTTGGGAAGGTGTCTATAAGGGGAAAACCCATAATAAGTCCAAGAAGAATTCTTAAAATGTGTTTTGGACATTTTAAATAATTAATTTTATATAGAAAAACATGTTAGTACACCCGTACAGTGTCCATTTATGAAGTTTTCATCCTCTATACTATTAAATATGAGCCAAAGGACGTATATCCAGGTGCAACATTCAATTTTATATGATAGAACCAATTATAATGAAATTCATGAAAAATGACGGTTGGAGGCACAACAAAAACGTATATAAAATGATGAAAACTTTTAGGATAAGTTATAAATAACCTACCTCGTACTTAGTACGACCTGCTCATCCAATATCAAGCTCTGATTCGATCCACTTTTGAAAAAATCTAATAAATAGTACTTTTGGCTAAAAGTATATAAAAATAAGACTGCACTAAAAAATAATAGAATATGGAATAATGAATAAGAAATAGATTATATGGGATTATAGAGATTATCGATACAGATCTGTATAGACTGATGGAGAAAAATTTGGATGTTGTACGAGATAGTTATTTTCATTCCTAGATTTGAGAGGAGGAGAGGTCAATGTGCCAAGGGAGGAGGATCAAACTATTGGAGGAAATAAAGGAAAAAGGGAAAGAAATTTATAAGGATATAAGGGAATTTTGGTCATTTTACCCCTAAAAATGGGTCAAACGGTTTGGTCACACAGTTGACCAAACCGTGAGGCACCCATTTCTTAAGAAATCACCTCACCATGTTTTACCCACATGGTTACCCTAAACATATGCCAACCATGTGGTGAATAGTGCATAGGTACTTCCTAATTGGAACTACTCGTGTGATCTAAGTGCATGTTTTGGGAAAAACTATTTGTAGCCAATGTGAGGAGTTTCTACTCCCTTTTCTACTGCCCTAACTTTTACAGCTGGAGGCAGTTTGATTTTAGACAAATTGTGTACTGTGGCCAAACCCTCCAAGACTCAATTTCCAGACCTTGGTGCACCTAAGACTCAACGATACACTCCAGATAGTTCTCCATCCTTTACAAAAGACTAATAACAACACTTTGAAGTGTCCCAACTCTAGGAATTTTATTATGAAACGCAGTTTTAAAAAGAGATCATCCAGTAAATGCCAAAATTTCAAATTCCACTGTACTTTCTTCTATTACAAAATCATGGTTTGTTACATAACAAAATTGTGATATATATTTACAAATAAAAATAAATGTCCTTATTAATATTAATGAATTGATAAAATTCTATTAATTTATCTAATTAGCTAGTAAAACAACTTCATGCAAGAATTTTATTTTTTTATAATATTGGATTTCTATGAACATTATTTTATAAAAACCAGATATATTGTATAAAAAATTTATTATAGGATTAAATATTTTTTTAACCTGAATCTAATTGGAAATTGATATTAAATGACAATAAGAAATGTCAAAATTTTAATTTTTTTTCCTATGACAAAAAATTCATTATATTTTTATTTAAAAGTTGAATGCTGAAATTATATATTTTGAATTAGACCTAAATAGAGTCATTTTTATATCTAGAATAAAAATATTATCAAAACATGATTTTTGGTATTTTATTAAATTAATTAATTTTTAGGTGAATAATGATGAAATTATGATATTTATTAAATCGGATTTTTTATGACACAATCATAATACCTGAAAGAATTCAATGTTTTTAATGTTTTTATATAAAATATAAATATTTATAATTTAAAATCATTTTAAATTAAAACTTTTTATTTATAAAATTAATTATTATGATTTTGGAAACATAAGTAATATTTCACTCGCAAAAATCATTTTTTCACTTATATTATAAAAAATTTATCACATGGAGAAATTAAATCCAGAAAAATGGATTTAAATTTTTTGATCAACATGATCATATTATTTAATAAGTTCAATTTCATTTTTGTTCAAAAATTTATGATTCATAAGATTAATGTTAATGACTATGATAATTGTAAAACTATTGTTTTCAAATAATTATTTTATTTCCAGGATGGTTCGGGATCCGATCACACTCGGTCCCAAAAAATTATTAAAAAAGTAAAGTAGATAAAACAAAACAAGAATGTGACCCAAGTTCCAAAAAACACACAATGATAGTCCATCATTTCCCACAATACAACTGAAGAAAAATCCTAACAAAAAACAATCCTAAAGCACAAAAACATTAGAGTCTTGAATACCCCAGTAGACCAAACACCAACAAAAAGGCATCCACCACCCTAATCAGACCCGTTCGTCTGACGCCATCACAAACCAAAAATATATTTCCATTAATTATAGAGGATCCATACCTAACATATCATGATGGGAATGATACCATGTCGCCAACCTGACCTGAAAAAACCATGAGGTCACCAATCCCGAGGATCACGCGTGTGCCACCTCCAGTTCATAACCCACCCCTACCTTAAAAAGAAGTTGTTGCCAACCTATCGGGATGCCGACATCCCATGTGAAAGAACATCTTGCGCCAATTCGATAGTGACTTGATACCCATGACCGAAGGCATCACTGACCCACACCATTCCGTCTTTCCATCAGCAGGATACGTCACTAGCCAAATATTTACCAGAACTATCACTCCACCTTCATAGGAAGTCCATAAAATGTTACATCAGCACATAGATCTAGTCATGAGCCTATGCCACACCAAAAGATCCATCCGGCCAATATCATTTGTAGTAAACCATTTGGAGGAAACCACATTAGATGATCCATCAGCCAATTCGACATCAGCCGACACAGAAAGTTGATACAAGATCCCACATCGTAGCCTCATCCAGAGGCACGACATGCCATAGATCACAGCCAACACAATCTCATGAATCACCACTACACATGGATACCTAATTCCTCTAGGATCCCATATGGAGGGAAGTCTAATCATCTCTAAAATAGGTGACCAAAAAGCACTCACCATAGGAAGAAATGCCCACTCACCCATCATATTGAGGATTCCAGAGACTGGGATGTTCCAACATAACATAATAACAGATTCCAAAATTATAAAAATACCTAATTTTTAATTTCCAAACATATGATCCAAATATTCAATCACTGGTATCCCATTTTCATCATGACTCTCACTTTTAAATTTTATATGATTATGCTTTAGGCGGCATGCCACAAACATCTCATAGTGGCCAAAAATTAATTTCATCTTCAAAGATATTAGCTAATAATTGAATATGATTGTATAAGAAATCACCATTGAAATGTAGAGAGAGAGTCTCTCCATCAATGAGAGATAAACTATCCATCAAATAAATTTATTATTATTATTGTGTAATTTGTATCTTGTAAAATAAATTAATAACTTATAAAAAGAGACTTTAATATAATTTTTACTTCTATATTTAAATAAATTATCAATAATTCAATTGTTAATCAATAATAAATATTATTAAGTTCACTTAATGTTGAAAACAACGTTTTTATTTGAAAAAAATTTTCCTATATTTAAAATGTTTTAGTATAAATGTTAATTTTTTTTCTTAATTATAAACTAAATTATATTTAATTGAGATTAAATTTATGATCATTAAAATTAAATTTTGTAAAATTAGATATTTTATATATTCAGTGAAACATAACATACTTGGATAAAAAGTAGTTACCCTGATAAAAAACAGGGTAAAAGTAAAAATAAAAATTAAAAATCCTTTAAAATGGTTAAAAATTTTGTTAAAATAATTTTTGAATGATTTATTGACCTTATATCACTCGAAAATTCAAAATTTATCTCCTTTTTATCTATTTTCTAATTAATAGTATGATTCCATTATTTAAAAATACTGGGTGTTCACAAAAGTTTCGTTTACTTCACTTGAAAAAGGGGACTCTTACACCCCCTTTATTCCACACAAATACCTTTGAAATTATTCCAATTGTCTACCATTTTACTCATCAAATAAAACTCTCTGAAATTAATAACCATTTTTGTCAATTTTGTAACTTAATCCCTTCATTTATGAGGATACTTTAAAAAGAAATTTCAAGGTCCCAGAGTGAGTATTACTTAATCCTTATCTTTTTCATCATATTTGTTTTCTTCCAATACTTAAAAAAACATAGTAATATAATTACATAAGTTTTATAATTATAATTAAGTGTTTTTGTATTGATTTTACAATAAATATTTCCCTTTATATCCAATTATAAAAACAAAATAATTTTAATTGTGCGATGTACGTACTACAACCTCCATGATGTAACCGTTTCTGTTCTTCATAGTGAATTTCATTCATTATCCAAATCACATAAAATATAATTAAAAAACATAAAATCTTCTAAAAAATATCATTATCATCATTTTATAAGGAAATTATACACTAACATAACCATACTCATACATCAAGATATTGTGTTCTCATGTTTGAGATTGCTTTATCCACCTACATAAACTGTTTCATAAAAGTCTATCAGGAATGACTATGTGAAATTAAATACACATATTGTAACATATTTTTCAGATATTTCTAATGGTGATTAATTCCAATAGTGATACATTTTTAATGTAAAGTCTTTCCAATAGTTTTCTATATTCCATAAAGTTTATAGTTTTCTAAAAAATTACAACATTTCCATTTTAACGTCTTTTATGAAGAAAATGGGTTTAAATGCCTTCATTAAGGATTTTAAATCCATTTAGAAGTATATTAATCATATCATTAACTTATAAAACAATAAAAAGATCTTATAAATTATTAGATCGCGTGGATTGATGGGATCATCCTTTAATTGTCTGTTAAACTGTATACAATCCCCCTAGTATCGGATCTAATCGTTCTATAGACGAGACCTTTCATTCGTCCCATTGTGATTATTTTCTTTTGAGAAGGGAGGTCTCAAATCCTTCTTCCTTGGGAGTCATATAACTATTTGTTGTAGTTGGGTTGAGTTCCCCCATGAATAAGTTCCCTCTTTTATGCACACCCCTTGTTTTGGGGCAACGAGTTTGGGGAAATCTTCTTTCTTCCAAGTAGGTTTTTCCTTTATTTATCCTTACATGTATCACATGGGATGGGTTTATTATTTTCATATCATGATAAAATGGTTTCATATGGATTAAAAAATATAATGAATCAGTTGAAATTGAATTTAATGGGGCAAGGAAATGTGAAGTATGATTTTACATATATTTATTGATTTTATTGGATTTGATATGATATTATGATTTTATAGGCATAATTCTTTGATGAAAATTATGCCTATTGGTGGCTTGATTATGCTATAATGACTTGTTTTTAAACCTTTATTGTTTTTTTTATTTCTTAATATCATCATAAATAATTTTCTAACCACTTATATTCAGTTAATGGAGTGAATGCCCAAGGATTTAATAGATTCTTTGATAACACCCTTAATTAATGAAGTGAAATTGAATATGATACTCTTTTATAAATATAAAAATGTGTTGAGTTGGGTTATGTGTTGTTACATGGGTAGGGGAATTTAATGAGATATGGTTTTGAAGCAGGGTTATGATGGTTGTTATGGATCGGTGGTGTATCAGAGCTCTGATGGGGGTTGTGTTGTTGTTGTGTAATAGGGATGCGATGGAAGGTCGATCTGGATGTGGCCATTAGGATTTTTTTTTCAATGCTTGTTGTTTTTAACACTGTGTTAGTTTCCCAGTTAGTAATGGATGGTGAAATGAATAATATTGGACATGTTTAATGAATAAATTTGTACTACTTGTTGTGTGTGGAGAAAACGTGAATGTTTTAATAGAACGAGTTGGTAATGGAGAATCTATAAAATGGATTAATGAAAATAAAAAATTAGAATATGAATGGGAAATTGTGTTTATCTTATGGGGGGTTGTTCATTAATATTTAGAAGTGAATGTGGAGGTTCCTATGATTTGTATTGTTACTTTTTTAACACTTGGGATGGGTCTTGTGTGTTGTTTATCTATTTGTATATACATGTATATTCTTGTGATTTATATACACACCCACCCACAATTAAGCACTATGTTTTGATACCCGCATTGTCAGGTGGGGGTGTTTTTTCCACTATCCTAGTTAGAGGATGGATTGCTGGATATCCACTATTCTCCACACCCACTTCAAGGATATGAGAAGGACATTCACATGTTATGATGGCCAGAAGTCAAAAGTCCCATTTTCAAGTTTTGATTTGAGAATATTTTATGGCCTAGTTGTGTTCAAGTGATATTTATGTGACGGACCAGGTGTGTGCGGGTGGGATGTGATGTGTTGTGATGTTATTCGAAAGAGTTGGGAGCACCAGGGCATACGACGTTGTGGTGTGAGAGAAGAAAATCAATGGGAAAGTTGTGTGGGGTACACTATAATCGATGTGCGTTATATTATATTTTTTTCTTGGATGTAATATTTTGTGAGTGAGCCTTTGTGAATATGGGGTATTGGTTAGTATCTATGTTTAGGATTTATTAGTTTATAATACTTTCACACGATTAAATTCGTATTCTCTTTTCACATGTGCACTTGAGACATTGATTTCTTCTACTAAGTATACAAGTATGTTCACACTACATATATAAAAATGTTTTCTATATTATATGAGAATATTGTAGACTTTGTCAGAATTTACTATCCAAGGAATTTGGATAGTTCTTATGTCATTTCTCTAGTTTTATTTTGGGTATTTACATTGTATTTTATTTATCTATATCAGTTTTATTTACACACAAATTGGGGTATGCTTTTTGGTTTTATTATATATATTTCATGGATGTGATTGTGTTTGATTCATTCTATCTCTTGATATTTTTTTATAGAGAGTAATTCCTCCTACATATGAGATTTTTTTTATCCTCAGTGATAGTCACCAACCCAGGGCTACTAGAGGCAGGACTCAGGGGGGGTCATTATTTCTCTCTGCTCATTGTGGTATCTTTAGAGGGAAGGGGTTGTTACAAAGTGGTTTTGGATATGATGGTAAAGATATATATATATATTGTAGTTAGGAGTTAGGAATAGAGAGAAATGAATGGGTTGGTATATAAATTGTTCCCTTTGACAATGGTGAATGATATAGGCTAGGGATACCAACTATAACATGGGATTTTAGGGCCCACCATGATCCATTGCATGGACTCTTAGATAATTTATGGACCAAGTGAGATAGAACTACTTGGAGGGTAGATACCTAGGATAGTTACATACATCCTTATGACTTGTGTTCTTGTCTGAATTGGGTTATTTGGGGAAAGTTATAATTGATGAAATGACTAAAAGAGATAAAAGTTAATAAATATATAACTAAATAAAAATAAATACTACCAGGATTAAGAAATCATTGTTTCTCTTTCAGTTATGGCTCCTATTTATTGTCTATGTGTGTATCATGAAGTATAGGTTCAGTATAATGACCTAGCTGATAACTAGAGGGTTGATCCGGTTGTGAATGATGATTAGTGGTAAAGGGTGTTGCGATATTTTCAGTGGTAGGATTTGAAAAATCATTAGATTAGAATTTATAATGGGGTGAAATAGGGATGGATAGATGAAATAGAGAACAATTTCATTTTGATCTTGTCCCTAAAAAAGTATTGGGATCCCTTATTAGTTAGTCTGATGTGAGGAGCTACATGTTAGTGTTGGAAGATTTACCTCGATGAGTAGAAGGATGAATATATTTAATGGTTTGAATTTCAATAGATGTTCTGTGTGGAGTTCCATTCATCAACTCTGAAGGATGTGAAGAGGCAGGAGTCACTCTCCCTTCTCTTGGGAATCTTGTATGTTTGTGATCTAGGGACCAAGTTCTAGAACCTTCTACACTTTTCATTAGATTTTTTCCAAGAATAGGAATCTCGTGTGAAGTGTCTGGAGGAGGTACTTCATCCTTCAATCCAGTATATGGTTACTTAATTTACATACCCAACATATCATGAGGTTTAAAAGAAGGAATAGGTGGATGAACGGATGAACTCTTGGAGAGTCTTACTATGAGAGTGTAACTAGTAGGGTTCCTCGAGGGGTAGAGTTGTCAGTGGTAGGTTTTAGGCAGTAGGTCCTTTGAGGTTTTCACTTGAAGGGATTTGACCTCTTCAACTTCTTTTCTGAACACGTCATGCCAGTGGATTCCATAATCATCATGGGGACTTCATACTAGTGTGTTTCTTCTATGGGGATCGTGGAAATCGTCCATATTAGTACCCAGTGGATTGTCCTAACCATCATGGTAGAGGTGGTTAGTTTCAGAATCAACCTTAGTAGTAGTTACTAGTGAGTTTGTTCCACCTATAGGGGTTGTAGCCTTATGATCCTTCGATTGAAAATGGGGTAGGTAGAGGCTGACCTCGGGTTGCACCACATCCTCAATACCTTCACCCTAGCATGGTCATGATGGTCGCCAACAATTGAGGAGTAGAGGAGTTGGGCTTGAACATTTGTAGGCAATGGTGAAAACACCACTAGAGGGGCCAAATATCATTCAAGGTACACATAGTTTATCATATACGCTTGTTTGTTCCTTGTTTGATTCAAGATATTTTCACTCCTTTGTTTCACCCTCTTTTTTCCATGATCTAGGAATAGATGTAGTGAGGCTTTCTGTTCCCATGGTGTTGACTACTCTAATCGGAGTATAGACCACGTTTTTTGATGTGTATAGGGGATGTGAACTAATTATGGGTCATCATCAGTCATTTATGGACATTATCTTACATTATATGTATCCATATAATGTCATCCTCAACATAAACTGGTTGTATTCTGTGTGTTCTGTTATTCTCTACTTCATGAGGAGAGTTGTGTTCTCAGATGTATATGGTCATTTTGTGGTTTTCATGGGTGAGTGGGGTTTCCAAGTGGAAATTTGGAATTTGGAGCCCCTTCATTAATTGGTGGTAGAGTTTTCTATGGAATCAGTAGACACAAAGATAGAGGAGGCTCCCAAAGTTTTCAAGGAATTCCTGGATATTTTCTATGAGGAGGTTGTGGAACTACCTCCTTGATGCGAATTTGATTTTCAAATATACTTTTAGTCTGGTGTTTCTCCTATTTCTATGTATCCCTATCATATGGTGCCTTTTTGATTCATAAGATTTTAGGATTTAGATAGATGTTCATATAAATAGGGGCTTCAAATGACTTTGTGTGTCCCTATGGTGTGCCCTAGTGTTATTTAATAAGAAATTATATGGTAGTATAAGGTTTTACATAGACTAATGAAGGTTGAACCAAGTGATTATTAAGAATTTTATCATATTCTAAGGATCTATGAAATTTTTGACCAATTCGGGGGATCTAGTTGGTTCTCTAAGATCAATCTATGGATTGGATATTCCCCATTAAGGGTGAAGGATGGAGATATTCAAAAGAATACTATATGATGATGGTATGGACATTTTGAGTTTATAGTCATGCTTTTATGTGTTACTAACATACCATCCATGTTCACGGGGCTTATGAACTCCATGTTCTATGAGTTTTGGACTATTTTGTCATTTTTGTCATTGATGATATACTGATCTAATCATGGTTAGAGTAGAAACATGTCAAATATATCAGTGCTATTTTATAGGTTCTTTTTCACCACCATCTCTAGGGAATGTTTTTCAAGTGTATGTTTTGGACATTAGAGGTATATTTTTTATGGAATGTGGTGTCCCAACATAGTGTGGAAGTGGTTTTATACAATTTAGAGGAAGTTTTTTCATAAGAAAAACCCAATAATGTGGCATATATTTGTAGCTTCCTTAGTCTCACATGTTATTATTATAGGTTTGTGCCCAATGTTTCTCAAGTTGTAGCCCCATTTATAGAATTAATCCATAAGAACCAAGATTTTGTGTGGACCAAGAATTTCCATTCATCATTTGTTTTTGTGAAGGGGAAGTTGTTCAGTTCTCCAATTCTTCATCTACCAGAGGAGGGTGTGTTGATTGAGGTTTTCTATGACATGTATCATCTGAGATTATGGTGATTCCTGTTACATCATAAGGTAGTGATCTCTTATGGGTCTATGAATACATTATCTCACTAACTTAACTAATCCACCCAATATATGGAGCTAGGAACTCTTGTGTGTTCACTTATGTTCAGGAAACATTACTTTACTGGGTAACACTTTGCAGTCTTCACAGATCATTATATTTTGAGGTATGTATTTTCTCAGCATGATCTGAATCTATGATAGTGAAGGTGGATGGAATTTCTTCCAGAGAATGACTTTTTTAGATCTCCTACACCTCAAAAAGGGGGAATTTTATTGTTTATTATCTAATTATAAACTCATATCAGGATATTATTTAGGAGTTAGCAGATTTCTGGAGAGTGATGGAGAATATTAAAGACCTACACTTAGAAGAAAGGGTGGAGAGTGGAAGAGGTTGTTTTTTTAGATGACAGTTCAGTATACTTTGACACATCAGGTGGAGGAGTGTCAGTGGGGAGACTAAAAAGTATAGGTGTTTCATGATCATTTCAAAAATAGTGATGCTCCAGAGGGATGGATGGAGGATGGTCAGAACTGAATGTTGTTTCATGATATGTTTTTTGTTATAGTAGAAATACATGAGGGAGTCCATCATGAGTATCATAGATCATATTTTTTTGGTGCAACCAGTTGTTTAAAAAGTTTACCATAGCTTGGGGACTTAGTTTTCGGGGCCCTGGATGAAATGGGAAATGGTGGAGTTGTTTGTTTGGTGTTTTTTTCCATCAAGTAAGGGTAAGCATCGTGATCCTAGAGGTTTTTTATAGCCCTTGGATGTTATTGAGTGGAAATGGTATGAAATATAGATGGATTTTTTCATAGGGTTACCCGAATATCAATGTGGTTGTGATTCTATCTAGGTGATTTTGGATTGATTAATGAAATTGGAAAACATCCTAGAAATCAAAGAGTCTATAACAATGGTTGTTTAAAAAAAAGGTTAGTATAGGATTTGGTGTGGATAAATTGAGTTTCAAATTCAATTATCTTGTATCAAGTTGAATTTTTTACATCATGAGTTTGGAGGGTATTCCCGCATGCATTTTCACCTCAGTTTCACCTCAACAGTACTTTCCATCCTTTGACAGATGGATAGACTAAACAAACTATCCAGACATCAGAAGATATAATGTGAGAATGTGTCTTGGACTGCAACATATCATGGACACAAAACATTAACTTGGTCAAGTTCTCTAATAATAATAACTATCACTCTTCTATTTCCATGGCTTCATTTGAGTATTTTTATGGGAGGCCATGTCATTCTCTATTATGTAGTATGGGAGTTGGAAATGCAGCAGTTCTTGGACATGATGTGGTGTACTGCATGACCAAGAATGTTCAATTGGTTCAAGATAGGTTGAAAGAAGCACTATATAGAAAAAAGTCTTATTCAAATCAAAGGAGGAGGTCCTTGGAGTTTGGGGTTGGGGACCATGTGTTCTTGTTGGTTTCCCCTCGACGTAGGAAGTGAAGGTTTGGTAAATGAACTAAGCACTTATCCTAGTTTTCTTGGGCCTTTGAGGTGTTGGGGTGTGTTTGAAAAGTGGATTACCAGTTGGAACTTCCACCTTGAATGGTCCAAATCCATTATGTCTTCACTGTCTCTTAGCTATGTTGGCATCTTTATGATGAGTACCATTTTATTTATTAGGTAGAGTTAGATATCGAGGATGACATGACATTCCTGGAGCATCTAGTTAAGATCTAAGACCATCAAGAGAAGGTGCTGCAGGGATGTACCACTCCCCTATTTTAGGTGCTTTGGAGACATGGTGGCCTGTATGAGAGTACATGGGAACATTAAATGTATATGTGATCCCAGTACCCAATTTTTTTTTGGTGTTTTCCCTTCGTTGTTTTATTTGTGATGTGTTATTTGGACCATTTTTATTTTCTGATATATGTTGTTTTACACTAAATGTGATAAATTCTATGTGGTGTGAAATAATTTTTCAACATGAGAAAAATTGAATACCTGATTCAAAATCAAGACTCATTTTACTATGATGTGATTAAACCCATGAATGAGAGTCAGTTCCACCTAGAGAGGATTGTATCTTAATATTGATGATGGATTTTTATTATTCCTATATTGAAGGAAATATTTTTTGTTCAATTGTTGTGGGAATTTTGGAGAGAAATTTTTATGGTAGTGTATTAGGTGTAATGAGTTCCTTGAGATGTATCTCAATGGATGGTTTTTTGGACCCTTTCTCTCATTCCTTTAGAGTTGGTTTGAATTATTGATGGAGAGAATGGTTTGAGAGGTATATTATCTAATGGACCAAACCATAAGGCTCATTAATTTTCCAAGAATCTAATAATTGATATTTCTGGGGGATGTTCAGCGTGTTTTGAAACATCTCAATCTTTCCAATGGTGAAAAATTCCAATAATTTTTCATTTTTGGAAATATGTTTTATTGTGAGTCTTTTCAATAGTGACTATTTCCAACACATTTACATTTTTAAAAAAATTTCAAATGGTGAGACATTTCCAATAGTGATTCATTAAAATGGTGAGACTTTCCAATAGTTTCCCAATTTTCCAGAAATTTTCCAGCTTCCCAAAAAATTATAGAACGACCATTTTGATGTATTTTATAATGAAAAATGGGTTTAATTTTCTTAATTAAGGGGTTTAAATCCATTTCAAAAGATATTAATCATATCCTTAATTTATAAGAATTCTGGTGTCCTTTTAAATTTTTAAACCACATAGATTGAAATTATTTTCTTTTAATGGTCTGTCAAAACCATATCAAATCCCCCTAGTATAGGATATGGTCGTTCTATAGAGGGTAAATTTTGTTCCTTCCTTCAAGATTAATTTCTCTTGAGATAGGAGGGACCAAATCCTAATTCCATTGGATTTTTGAACTGGTTGCTATAATTGGTTTGAGTTAAACCAATAGAATTTTCTTCCTATGCGTGTTCACCCAATTTTGGTGCAGTGAGTTTGGGAAAATATTATTTCTTTCTAGTAGGTTTTTCATTGGTTTCTTTTTATGTGTATCATGTGGGATGGGTTTATTATTTTCATATCTTATGAACATGGTTTCAACAATGTTAATTAAGATAATTAATTAGTTTAAATTAAAAATATTGGGGAAGGGGAATTTGAAGTATGATATTATAGATTTTTATTATTTTTAATTGATTTTATTTGATTTTATTTGATATTATGATTGTATGGAAATAATTCCTTGATGAAAATATTGTTTGTTAGTGGCTTGATTGGACTATAGTGAGTTCTTTTGAAACCACTATTTCATTATTATTTTATATCATTTTAAATAACCGGCTAACAACTTATATTCAATTAATGGAATGGATTCCCTGATATTTAATGTCTTATAGAAAAACACCATTAATTAATGAAGTGAAATTTAATAAGAGCCCCTATTCTAAATTAGTAAATGTGTTATGCTATGGTATTTTATGTGATGTGGGTAAGGAAAGTGGATGAGATATGGTTGTACAATGGGGTTGTGATGGTTGTTGCGGTGTGTTGGTGCAGAGGGGCAGTGATGAGAGTTGTGATGCAGTAATGCAGTTGGGCTATGATAGAAGGAGGAACTGGATGTGGCCCTTTGGATTTTATTTTGTGCTTCTCAATGTGTGTTACACTATGTTAGTTTCTCGTTTAGTAATGGATAGTGAAATTAGTAATATTGTTCATTTTTAATGAATAAATGTTATCGTTATTGTTGTTTTCTAAGAAAAAAGTGAATGTTATAATGTTATGAGTTGGTAATAGAGAATATGTAAAATTTTCTTAATGATAATAAAAAATTAGAATATGAATTTTTGATTGTGTTTTTCTTATAGAGGTTGTGATTTTAGTTTCAACGGCAGAAGTGGAGGTTCATGTGAGTTATCTTATGCCTTTATGAACCCATAGGATGTCGCTTGTGTTCTATTTATCTATACGTACAAACCTATGAAAATTTTGTTATTTCTATACACACCCCACCCTCATTGATCACTATGTGTTGAAACCCACATAGTCATGTGGGGGTGTTTTCCCAACATCCTAGTAGGAGGATGGATGGTTGGCTACCCTCTCTTCCCTACTCCTTCTTTTAGTATATGAGAAGGACATGAATGGGTTGTGATGGCCAGAAGTCCAAAGTGCCATTTTCAAGTTGTGTTGTGATGAGATGTGATGGCCCATGGGTGTTCATAAGATATGTGATGTGGGGTACCATGTTTGTGTGGGTGGAATGTGATTTTTTTGTGATGTTATTCAAAAGAGGTGGGAGCACTAGGATGTGTGATGTTGGTGTCTGGGAGCATAAAATTAGTGGTAAAGGAATGTGTTGTACCCAATCATCGATTTGATTTATATTATATTATATTATTGGATTCATTATTTAGTGAGAAATCCTTAGTGATGTTGGGGTTTTGGTTATTATACATGTTTAGTCACTCTTTGGTTCTACCACTTTCACACAGGTGCATCAGTCTACTCTTTTTACATGTGCACGATAGACATTGGTTTTCCCTACTGAATATGCATCTATGCACACCCTACATATATAATAGAAATTTTAGGATTCTAGGAGGAAATAATGGACCGTGTTGGTCTTTACTAGTATGGACCATTGGACAATTAATGTGTTTCTACTCTAATTTTATTTTGGGTACTTACTTTGGATACTTTTTATCTATATCAGTTTTAATTACACATGCATTGTGGGATGGTTTGTGTTTTTTTATATATATTCCATTAAGTTGATTTTGGTTGATTTTCTCTATCTTTAGGTCTTTTTTTCTTATATAGGGAAATGCCTTGCATACATGAAATTTTTTTATACCCTTAGTGATAGTTTCCAACACGGGGCCTACTTGAGGTGGGACTTGGGGGTTCATTATCTCTCTCCCCAAATTAAGGTATATTTTAAGGGAGGGGTCATGAAACATATTATTATAAGTTAATAATAAATTCATGACTTATTTATTCTTATATAATTTTTATATTAATTATTTAACTATTATTAAAATATCATCTTTAGATGTTAATTTTTTTGAAATAAGATATCACCATTTCAATTTTCCATTATACATGTGAATAAACTATATAATAAATAAATATTATATGATAATTAATAGTCCATATAAAATGAAATATAATTTTTCCCTAATTTGGTATATAATAAACTTAATTTTTATATTCATGATGTTAAAAACATGCTCAGAATAAATCTGGAACAAGTTAAGTGTTTCTTATATAAATTTTTCAACGCTTGAAACATATCTCATATTATACACCATGTTTTCATTTAAATGATATATCTACTACACCTTCAATATTTTGTATCAAAATCCTCTCATTATTCATGTTATTTAACGTTTCATTCCAAAATATATCCATCGGGAGGTTTTTATTTGAATGTTTCTAAAGTCATATGTTTTATTTGTTTCAATTTTCAATTCCAAGTGACATGTTTGATATCGTGCATCACAATTATTTTTTGTGGTGTATTCTCTACCTTATTTCCTTCAAGTATACTGAATATAATTTATTTCATTATATTTTAATTTCAATTTAGTGGTAACTCTTCCACATGTTCTTTTTATTACTATATTACCATTACTTAAAGGGTTTTTGTTGACTTGAATCCCTTCCTTGAGTTTAAATGCTTATTATTGAAATTATTTATTCCAAGAATTATTTCTTCAATCATAATATTTCAGTTCATATACTATATTTTCCTATGTAGTCGAATATGGCGTTTGAATCCAAATCTTTTACCATGAAAAATTATCCCACCAAAATTTATAACATTATTTAGAATAATTACCACCCTCTTTAATGACTATTTCCCCGACTTGTCCATATCATCCTTCCCATCAATGTTATACATCATATTTGGAAACCAAATTATGTTTTATCTCTTATAACATCGAATTTCCCTTATCTAATTTTAAATATGAAGTTTTTTCTTTTTTTCAATGTGGGCTCTCAAGAAATATATTTCTAAAGTTATTTATCATAAACATCTAGTTTAATAAAAATATTTCATCAAAAATGATTTCAAAAGATCAAGGATATTTATTATTTCCAAATTTATTTTTCTTAAAATCCTAATTTTTTTTCTCATATTGTTCATTTACCCCTTACATACCATATAATTGATCAAGTATATGCTTAAAATTTTACAATATAATTTCTTTCTATAGATTGATTATATAATGTTATTCTCTATTAATGATTTGATCCATCACTACCTTTTTCTTTCCTAACCATCCACATGGAATTTGATTAACATTTATTTTCATGAATTTACTTTATGATTACCCTATTTTATATTTCATTGATTGAATAGTGTTTAATGATATTCTATATGTCGATTGATTGGTAAAATTATTGACTTAACTCTATACTCATTGCTCTATAAAAAGTTAGTTTATGGGATACAAAAATAGAATGTTGTTCCATTTGTTGATTGGGGAACTATAAAAAGTCAATATAATTTTTATTAAGATAAAAATATTTATTTATTACTTATGAAAGTTGACTATATATATTTTACCCATCCACCTTATTTATTAGAATGGGTTATGATCATTTTATACCTTTTTTAACATAGGAAAAAGTATTATCATTTTGTATGTTATTATTCTAAAATACATTTTTATTAATATAAAATTTTTATTTTTAATGTTTATTCATTT
Source organism: Viscum album (assembly GCA_963277665.1). Lineage (NCBI taxonomy): Eukaryota > Viridiplantae > Streptophyta > Magnoliopsida > Santalales > Viscaceae > Viscum > Viscum album. The sequence continues at coordinate 999,225,172 of OY728141.1, read as the reverse complement.
TTTCATTAGATGAATACATTGGGATGAATTAGTGATTATAATTTCCTAGTTATAGATATCCCTTTAATGAATCAGTTGGATTTATGAGACAAAAGTTTTGGGCATTTTTTTAATTACTGCCCAATGAAAGTGTTATGAATTGGTTGTGACCATGATGGAAAGAATGATATCTTAATTATATCCATAATGGTAAAAATTTTGTCTAGGTTGATACAATGACATTAAAGATCATGTTTCCAAATATTATGCATTCAATCACCATGGATTTACTTATTTTTACATATGTGGTTATTTTTATTATTATGACATCTATAGATTTATTTCAAGCTCATGTGTTCAATTATATGACATTATTTCACTATTATTTATTCCTTTCATATTAGTCATTCCAAGATAGATTCTAAAATATTTTTTCCCTTTCTAAATGTTTGGGCATGACCTTCTTGTGTTTTCATTTCTATGGTTTATGAAGAAACATATTACAAATATTTACCGAGATGAAATTATAATGTGTGGAGAAATTTTGGAAGATGTTCATGACTTTTTATTGATTATGTAGTCTCTAATATAGTGGGAAAAGTTTCCTTTAGTATAGAAATACATGTTATTTGTTAGTTAATGTTTTTTGCTATTTCTCTAAAGCTCTAAACCGATGAATTATTTATAATATATGTAATTAATTATTTAAATTAATTTACAAAATAATGGAATTTTTGTTTCTAGGAATCTATAGTTTGTCTCAAATCCAATATGTAAATTAATTTTTTAAACCATATTTGGAAGGGTGGGTTAGGGGTTCCATATTGATTATTTTTCCTTATATAAATTTTGATAAATAATTCCTGTATGAAAAACATCACACTTGTGTGTATGATCACATAATATATTAGGTATATCTCAAGATATATCATTTTTCAACAGATTTTTCAAGGAAAATTAGAACAAATAGTTATTTATTTTATAGAAAATTCTATTTTCTTGTTCCTTGGATAAAAATAAAATGTATTATTCTCCACTGACAAGGTATATATTCCCATTCATGTTTTTACCTTTCATAACTACTTCACTATTTTTCCCTTGCTGATACACATCATCTTAGATAATTTTATTATGTGCACTAATCCGCATAGTTTAATAAAACATAAAATGTTGTGAATGTGACCTTCAATAACTAAGACATTTTCTAATCACATGACCTTTACCCAAATATTGATTTTTATAAGGTAATAATATTTATTCATTCATCATTTGAAAATATGATGACACATTCCTTATATTTCTTGATTCATAAGATAATATACTTATTTCACATCATATTTTAAGTTCATAAACTATCAAGGATAGATACTCTAATAAGATCTGATTATTTTATGTAAATATCTACAACCATTTTTTACTCAAATATTTTATTTTTTTATCATTTCCATTGGAATAACACATGTATTTAATTTATAGGCTGGATATTATTTGTAATATAATAGATAAAATCCACATATCAAATATATAAATCAATTTTTAATTTTAATCCAACATGATGATTACTTGAGTTCCTTCGTATGACCATTTTGGGTCCTCAAAGGGGCATTCCTCTAAATTATTAATGAATTATACATAGGAAGATATCTAAATCATCCATAAAAAAATAGTGACCATTAAAAATTTTCATGTAATATTAAACTATATATGGATACCTTTGTTACTCTTTTTCCCTATAGTAAATTTGGATATGGAACATGGATTTTTATAATGTATCATATTTTCACAACAATAACACCAGATATGAGGATCATTATTGTATATATTTTAAAAAACCTCATATGTACCTCAGGGTCTATAATTATTCCAATTGTAATTTATTCCAAAATAAACCTTCAACATCAATGTGGGTGCTTGAGGCTAGGCATCAACTATAACACCGTAGTTTTTTCTTACTATTTGAGCTTGTACACAATAAAATTATTTTAACTTTTTGGGTTTGTTGATTTTTTCCATCATTAATTTCAACTCTAAAGTATCCTCTTCCAATTTATGCATATATATTTGGTCATCATAATTCACTCTGTTGGATTTATTAATTTTTCCTCTCCAAAAATGAATTTATTAAAGGGAAACCTCTAACACTACTGGGATATCATCTATTCCTTCCACTTATCCTTCACCATTATCACTCTCTTACATTGTTTGGGAACTACCTATAACAACTACAAAAGAATCTCCACTCTATTATTTATAGTTTTCAGTTTATTTTTCCTAATTTTCTAAACTATTATATTCTTGTTGAAGAAGGTTTCTATTCTTGAAGACAATGTGCTTACTACTTTCCCTTCCATTCAGATTGGGTAAAGACTTATTCATGGGAAAATTTTCACCCTAATTATCATAGTGACAATTCGTGGGATACTATTATATATGGATCTTAATGATTACCCCACAAAATTATGTGATTGAAGGTTTTCCTTTAAACATTAATTTTAAAAAATAAGATTTAAGGAATTGAATCACATGAATTCAATCACATATTGTTCCTCTTATCCATACTTTATGATGAGATTCTTAAAATCCAAGACATTCACCTTCTTAGACTTTTACATATCCACATTCTTGTTATCAGCATTCCCCTTTTTGTATGAAATAAAAGTACTATGTAAGTTCTCCAATTACAACCATTTGGATCATTATCTTCTAGAATTAAGACATTCAAATTGAACTTGGGTGGAAACCTTCTAAGGGTTTTCTTAGTTATGTTTAGATAATCAAGTGTTACATTGAGACTACTCAAGTCCTTATAATTCTTCCATATAACCTTTAATTTATCTTCCCAAACATTTTCCCCTTCATTGATATTAATTGGATTTTTCACGTGGAGTGTAAGGTTTTACATGACATCACTTTTTTGTTATATTTTATTAGATAACTCCCCATAGTGTATTAATACCCCTAGAAATTGCATCTGGTTCCCAAAATCATAATTTTAATACATCCATTATCTACACTAACTAAAATCTCATCTATAAATATGGTATAAACATCCATACATAATGATTAGATGTAGTGATTCTTCTGATTCTTCCATAGTTGAAAATTATTTCCCTTAAGTATTAGAATTAACTTATGTTCGAAAACATCCATGAATTTTGTTAAGATAGATTCACTAACTTTAATAATTAGTTCGGATACCAATTATTTTCCCCACTGTGTTAAATATCATAAAGGGGTGATTAAGGTTATCTCATATTAACAAAACTCCACCATTAAATTTAGTTTTTTTATTAAATAAAACCCCCTTCTCTTTATTTCTCATAGAAAAAAATAAACTAAAGTAAAATTAGACAAGAGAAAAAATAGTTTTAATTTTTCAACAAAACAATTATTATCCAGGTAGAATACAATGTCAATGTGCCAGTGTACCATAATCAATACAGTGCAATGTTGGTACAATGTATGGAGTGACCTCATTTTCCCCCTAGTTTACACGCATTCACAATTTTGAACTCATTGTCCTATTCACTGATGTGAATTCCCTAATCCTCTAGAATAATCTTATATTATTTAAAATAAATCTAGATTCAGTTTATATGGAAATAGTTGTGAATTTAATCTCCTCCTTTATCTAAAAATTTTAGTCCTATTTCCAAAATTTTATTTAATTCATGGAAAAATCCTTTGTGAAATTTTCCTTCATCAATCCATTCCCATTTAATAGGTTATTATTCACTAAATAATATATTCTACATGATATATCTATTTGATTTTTTATTCAAGATTCCCCACATACTTCTACTTCATGAATTATATTTCATATAAGACCTCTATGTACTACAATATGTGGTCACTGTTCAATGTGTAAATCCTTATGTGGACCAATTATTCATAGTTACTTTGTAGATTTAAACAAAAAACCTTTCATAATTAGAAGAATGGATATGATCATCCCTAAAAATAAATATCTCTTCTAATTAAGGTATTAGGCGTCCTTATAGTGTAAAAATCCCAAAAAAAATCATTAATAAAAAATTATTGTACACTCCTTTATTATACTATGTGATATCACCACCTTTAAATAATGAAATAAATCCTTCTCACACAACATCTCCTCCCACATAATCTTCACCCATTTAACCATCCAAAAAATTGAAAAAATTTATTGTAAATTCATCACAAAAGATGAGGCCCTCACATAGTTGCTTGATCTCTCATGTGTGGTTGGGTATTATCACACACGATCAAAATCATCTTCACATTCTTAGAAACCTCTAGAATAAAACCACTATAACTTTTTCAACAAACAAAGAATCTTAAAATATATAAAAAAATTATGATGTATTTTTTACAAAAAATAAATACCATCCATGATAAATATTACTAGAGAGAATATCATGAGGTTGAGCTAGAAAATGGTTGAAGCATAAAGATCCTTATTGATTGATATATAAATATATAATTCCTAGAAGGAATTAAAAAAACTATTTATTGCGGTATGATGATCGATTTTCCCACTATGGGATTTTTTATGTTAAATCTAGTAACCAAGGGCAGTGATTGTTAGAATGGTTTTAATGGGGGAAAGCCATTATTACACATGAATATTTGTGTTGTGTTTTTGATTTTGAGTGTAGGTTTATAATTTTTTTTAAATATGGTTGTATAACAACTAAAAAATGAAATTCAGAGTTAGTATCACATTTTGGATGGTTTATGGAAAACTTTCTTTCTTGGATTCCTCTGTCTTGTTTTCTACACCAGTCTAGCCCGCACAGAATAATATATTATTAACTAATTGTTCATTTCTACCAAAAATGGGGTTCCCACTCTTCTTTCATTTGGAATTTATTGATTACATCAACAAAGTAGATAATGTACTACTTGGATATAATAAGAGAATAAATTTTTAATTACATTTACCATTGAATTTAATTAAAATAATAGGGATAAGTATAAAATTAACATTAAGAGTAAATTGGACATTGAAAAAAAATCAAAATAGATGATTAAAGATTACTTGTGGATTAATGGAGCAGATATTTTATTTGTTTTCAATTTATCATCAATATTTTTGAGATGTAAATTCATTATATGTAAGAGTGTTGGTGATGGAGTGAGAATACACCCAATAATAAGCTAAATATGTGTCCCATAAATATTTTTTAATAAGTTTGGTACTACTTTGAGTACCTATTGAGATGGATTATAGATATCATCAACTATATTTATTGTATGATTATTGATAAGGTTTGTAACAGTTAATGGAAATAAAAAAATGAAGTAGATAACTGTTATATATAATAGTGTCGTGAAGTTATAAGAACTAGATATCAACTAACATGTTTGTTGAACATCATTCAAAGTTATGAGTACAAAAGATATTTAAGGCAATTCAATGATTTTAGATGAGATGGTCAGAGTTTTGGAGATACTATTTAGGTGATATTTAGAAATAAGGTTATTGTATACCATAATAAACACCGTGCATATGATGGATAGAGTTAATGATATTAATATAAAATTTTGATGAAGCCGTAATATATTAAAATAATCGAAATTGTGTATTTAAATAATAAAAAATATTGGAAATGAGATGGGGAGGTTTGTAATTATTCTAATAATTCAAAAGGCATTTGAAGCTGTTTTGGGGTGATTTGAAGTGATTAAGAAGACTTTGAGTTTATTTGAATATGTTATAAGTTTATTATAAGAATTATAGAAATTTTGTGATGGGATTAAAAATGGTTTAGTCCTTAATTTTTTTGAGGTATGTTTCTAGAATTTGTAATGTTCAAGGAGACACCGTAATGTTTAATTAGATGTAAAAAAATTGAAAATAAAAAATGTTATAAGGATAACTTTGGATCTTTATTATATTTTCTCTGAACTAAATTCAAAAAAATTTAATCAATAAACTTCAAATAGTTTTTTCAAGGAACTTCATAAGGTTGTTTCCAGACTTTTTAGGTTAATACTAAATTTTTTATGCTTTATTTGAGAAAAAAATGGGAATATCATAAGGTTTTATCAATGTTTATAAGGTTGGTTTCCAAATTTTTAAGGTATTTATAAGAACATAATAAGGTTAAACATAACTTTATATGGCTTATGTGGACATTTAATTCTAGGAAAATGGAAATGGTATGAACTTCATAATTTTATTTCATGAACTTTTAATTTTTTAATTCTGAAGGTTTTAATGTTCATTTCACAAATCCATATGGTTCAATTTAACTGTTTATAAGGTTCATTGGTATTCTCATATAGTTCATTAATTTTTGAAAAAATAAACTTCATAAGGATCATTTCATTTTAGTGAAATTTACACAATAATTAACTTGTAAGGTTCATTACTTTGTAAAAATATAAAAACCATAGAATCTAAGAGTTAAATTCCATGGATTGTAGTTAAATTATAGGATGTTGAAGCTGTTATTACAAGATAAAATAATTATGAGGATTTTCTATGACATGATTCAATATTTTAGATGAAGAATATTGAATCAGATATTAAATTAGGAAATCATTGGTCCATTAATATTAGATTTTAAAATATAAAAATTTGAAAATCAATATTAGTGATCAAATATGAATGAATAGTTATGAGAGTTTAAATTTATCACTGATCATGTTTATATTAATTTATTTAGACACCACAAAAGTAATTTAATGTCAATTTTAATTAATGGTAAATCATTTTTTAGGACCGTGGAAAAGAATATCTAAACTAGAGGAAAATTTGAAGAATAAAATGTCTGGATTCTTGTATTATTCTCAATTGTTTTAAATATAATAAATTATTCTCGGATTCAAGTTGAATGAATGGTAATAGGTTATTAATTCTAATAAGATTAATATTATACTAAGATACATTATATGAATTTTAAATTCAAGATGATGTATATAATGCTATTTCAGATGCACTGATTCCATAAAACATTTCCACACCATATTATATTAATGATTTATATTATATATATATATTTATTGAAATTTCATATATATGGGTTATTTGTGGGATATTTTGAGAATAATATTTTTAATTCTCAAAGATTATTTCAATAGAGATTAATTTGGATGGGATAAAATGAGAATAAAATAGAAAAGGGTATTCTAAGATTTTCAATGGAGAAAATCTATAGGTGTAGATAGAATGATTTTTATTTTAGGAACACACCCACATGATAAATTATAGAAAAATGAATGTAGGGGATAGAGTTATGATATTATAGAATATTTTATATATTAAAATTTTATAATATTTTCTATATTAAAAATATAGAAAACATATTTTGTATTCATATAATATAAAATATAAGAATAAGAGGGAGATGTTGGGGTTCCAAAATTATTCTTGAAGAAGAGAACCCAAGATCTCACAATGAGAAAAAATAACCTAATATTATGTTTAAGAAGAAAAACCATACGGTATCGAGGAACCATAATAATTTAACCTTCTTTTGTTTAAAAATCCATTCAATTGAATTGAAATAAGAAGATGAATAATAACAAATTAAATACTCAATATTGTAGAAGTAATTGAGAAAAATATATTAAAATTAGAGATATGGTGACTTTTAAAGGTACTAATTCTAATAATTTATGTTAAAACCATTCAATTATTAAGGATATACTGGGTTTGAATATCACATTTGTCTTATAATTTAAGAGAGTGCAATGAGTATATTCTACATATGATCTAGGAAAAAGGATGTTCGCAATGACTGAGTTGTCTGATTCTATTATTGAAGATATAATGGAACTCAAACCACATATAATGATAAAGGATATATATTAATCTTGATTCAGGTACATCTAGAGAATCTTTGATATGTTCTTTGGTTGTTTAGATCATTTTGTTAATAGACAAGATCCTGCAAGAGGTGATGTCTATTCACCTATATACAATAGAGGATACTCACCTATGTAATATGGTGATCATGGTATCAATATGATTCATAAAAACTAAAATTGTAATTTATATTAATATAATATCACAAAATCAATATCTTATGATCATATTCAAACACTATAGGGATAAATTTTCAACATTGAGTTTGAACTTTGTAAAAACATTATGTTCTATTAATTAATTTATGTTAAAACATTACATGTCATTATTAAATTATTATAAAATAACAAATAGATAGAATAATCTTAAATATAAATGGACGTTCAAATACCAAAGGGGGTGAAAAAAATATAATATAACATGGAATTTGGAAAAATTTTGAAAGACCAGATTCACTCCCCTTATCTGGTGCTTGCACTCGATCCTAAGGGAATCACACATTCATTGGAATTTGGTAGAAAACTACCGTCCTCTAAAATAATTATATCTTATTCAAAAAATATTATACTTAATGATATATTGAAATAGACACATTTATTTCTATAAGAATTAAAGTTAAATCATCTTTTCTGACCAAGATTATTGATTCAACTGATTTCTCGATTGAATCTCCTACTCATGATTCATTGAAGGCTGCTGATTCATCGTATAAAGGATCATAAGGGAATCTTCATGATGTAATCACTACTATTAGCATTCACACCTCTTTTTTCAATGGGTAAAGACATGGGTTTTTGTGATGAGTGGAAACACCACCCCCCCAAACCCACCCATTAGATAAGATAAATAAAGGGGAGAATAAATCCTATAAATGAGGACCACCCCATTAGTTTTGATCATCAACATCAGTTTTCAACATCTCCTAATTATATTCTATAGTATGTGTGATATTTACGAGGCGATTCTAAATTTTTCAAGTGAGATAAATTATGATTGTATGATCCATATCATAGTGATAGAGATTTTATACCCACTTTTATCTATTGTGATATTTTTATTTTCACCTAGTTTTTATCCCTCTTCATTTGGGGGTTTTCTACATTATATTTTGTTTTTATTTTATCCCTATATTTTTTATAATTTCTTATTATAATATTATCACTACACTAGTGGATCAATTGTATTTAGTACAAAAATAGTTATAATTTTTTTCTAAACTAGTTTTGTTAAATTTGTTAGCATTAAAAATTCATAAAGATTTAGTATTATCTATGATTGTGACTCTGATTGATCATTCACATTAAAAAAATATTGAAATTATTAAATAAACCATTTTTAAATAGACAAAATTTTGGATTGATGTAATTTCCAAATGGAAGTGAAATTTAAATCCAAAGATTCAATAGAAATAATTTTATGTTATTTAAAATAAAGCTACAAGTGGTGTTGGGGAAAGAGAATTTCCTACTAGCAATTGATAAAAGGAATATTTGGTATATAAAAAATGGAATGAAATAGATGGTAATGATATTTAAAATATTAATTTGGATTTTTTGGATGGGTTCTATTAATGAATTTTGTAGAAAAAGGTAGTGATGTAAACTTAAGATAATCTATTGAAGTTGTGTGGGGCCAATTCATTTCACAATAAAAATTTTCATAAGTGAAATTTATAAACACTTTGAATAGTTGAGTCATCATCTGTGACCAAAAACATAAAAAATTGAATACCCAATTGACTCAAATAAAGACATTAATCTACAAAATTGGGGGCACTAAATAAGTGGATACTCTACTCCAATGTTTTTTAGATTCATAAAATTTGCTCATCATTAACCTTATCTCAAATATCCTAATAGATATATTATCCTAAAATGATTTCACAGATATGGTTTATGAAGAATGATTTTTTTAGAAAAGAATAAAAGAATTTACATATAACTTGTCATTAAATACAGGCTTCATCAATGGAGAGAGGAAGTTTGAAAATGCATGGTTCTCTTGGGACAAAAAATTAGTGCAAGTATAAATCAAGGAGTTAAAATAAGAAGGCCAAATGTTAAATTTTTGAAACAAGGGGCATGCCATGGAGATTTGTTTGGAATAAGAAGAGTTTTGGAAATATGTTTTAAAGAAATGCGGTGATAAATTTTAGAAATAGAGAAATACCATTCAATCAAGTGGTAATGGATATTTCATGTAGATATCATCTCAATAAAATAAGGATAATATGCTTAGGAAAACCAGAAACATGATGTCTCAATTGTAATGTTTTAATTAGAATGGACTTATTGCAAAATGACTTCTGTACACAGGGAATGATCACACCTTAATGATCATTGAATTTAGTATCATCAAACTAAAAACACAAGATGAGATACTTTTAACTATCCAATTAATACACCTTGTAACGGTCCTAAAGAAGAATATATTGTCTCTGGGATAATTTAATTACATTGGGTGAAAGTATCACTACAAGATATGAGTGATGAATATTGTAAGGGGAGTAATTATAGTGATAAAGTTAGAGAAGGTCAGAAAGTTCATATACATGCTTATTAGTGAAACACATATGGTGTTAGATATGTTATTACAACAATGAAATCTTTGAAAATTTCATGGTGTAAAAATCTTATCCATATGTCTAAATTATTCCTAAAGATTATTTCTTATCAGAAGTTCAATTTGGGATTATAAAAGTAGCCTTACCATTTTGTGACCATTTAGTGTTAAATATCTAACATAAGATAATGTTTGGGATTTCAATGGAAATGAGAAAGGATATAATATAGTTAATCCATTTTTACATTTTTTTAAATATATGATTATATCCTTGTGAGGAGAAAGGTACTTTGTATCATTAATTAATTATTATTCTAGGACAAGTGGGGTGTTCCCAATCTATAGGAATGTGGGAATTTCTAATGTCTTAAAAACATTAAAATAATGAAAGGATCTTGAATATAAAAAAATGATCATCTATTTGAGTAATGAAAATGGTGGTGAATATATAAGTGATGATATTTTATTTAATTAGTATGAAGAAATATTTATAGGGTTTAGGGTGGCATAAAATCCCCAGGATAATAGAGTGTAACAATGGATGAATGGAATCTTATTGAATAGAAATAGTCAAATATAGAATACTGTAAGAGATACCAAGAAAATTTGGGTATAAGTAGTGAAAACATCATTTTATGTTATTAATTTATTTCCTTTAGTGATGATGGATCAAAAAACACCAACAGATATGTGGACTAGTAAACCTGATAATTACTGTTAGATGTAATTTTTCAAAATTAATATATATGAATTGTTTAATTAATAGGAAATATTGAAGTTGTATTCAAGATCCTTCAAATGTATATTCTTAGGATACACAGATGGTGTGACATTGCATAATTTGTGGGACCCCACAACCCAAAAAATTATTATCAGCAGAGACTTAATTTTTTAGAATACAATGTGTTAATGATGACTGATAGAGAGATAGAGAAAAATAATAGGAAAAATAAAATTTCCAAGGTAAAGGATTCATAAATGGAAGAACATATTTTCCTTAAACAATTAACAAAGCATGATAACCAACTATAAGTTGAGTCTAGATAATGACAGTTAACATTCGAGAATAGAGAACCAATATATAACTTAGACTATGTTATTGAGAGAAATATTTCCTACTCCTTATTGATGAGGTATGGGGAAACATCTTATATTGTGGATATATCTTATAGTCTTGAAATATCCTCATGGATTGAAATGATAAAGGAGGAACATAATTCCCTACACAAGAACAAGACTTGGGATATTGTTCCACTACCTCATGGAAGTATGAATATCAATAATTAATGGGTCTATAAGATTAATAAATATAGAAATGAATAAGTGGAAAGATACCATGCGAGACTAGTGGGGAAATTATATTCTCATAAGGATGTTATTAATTTCAATGAAATATTTCCTCATATTGTTAGAATAAAGACTATCATCTTAGTTCTAATAATAATTTATATATACAGTTTACTTATAAAGTATATAGATATGAAGAAATATTTTCTTCATTATGATCTTGATGAAGAAATATATATGCTCTAACCAGAATATTTTATAGAATAAAGAAAAGAGAACTTGGTTTTTTGGATGAAAGAAATCTATGTGAGGTCTTAAGAAGGTATCAAGGTGCTATTGCAAGAGATTTAATTCTTATTTCAAGATCCTTAGGTAAAAAATACCTCATTTGTAACCATATTAATATTCCAGGTGTTTGGATGGTAATGATTTTATTATTCTTCTATTGTATGTGGATGACATAGTGGCTGTAGTTCCCAAAAAAGATTAGATCATGGATATGAAGGTATTTTTTTTGGGGAAGTTTGATACTAAGTACTTGGGAATAATAAACAATATTACTTGTATGAAAATTTACTAACACATAACCAATTGGAATATATGGATATCATAGATGAATTAAACAAGTAAATTCTTGAAATTATTCAACCTTTAGGTCTATAATATAATCTCTACCCCTATTCTTATTAAATTATAGTCATCATCTATGATGAATCCTAATAGTGAAGTAGAGAGGATAAAGATTTCTTGAGTACTGTATGAATTTTTAATTGGGATTTCTATTTTCACTATGGTTTATAATAGAGAATAATTTGAAAATATAATGGGAGTAGTTAGTTAATATATTGAGAATCCAGGATCAGAGCATTGAAACATAGGCAATGGGACCCTGAGTTACATTAAGAGAATTTAGATGTTGTATTATGTTATAATGGATAAGAGGTCACTATTAATGTCTATATTGATTCATATATTTATGTGATTTTAAACAAATTATATCCATTATTGGTTATGTGTTTACTCTTACAAGGGAATCTATAATCTAGTATCCAAAGTTACTGTTAATTATGGATTTATCCATGACTAAGGTGGAGTACATGGAAGATATACTCTCTTGAAATGTGTTAATTTACAAGATAAGGTTATTAGATGATATTGATCATGTACATGAGAAGATTTTAATGTTTTTTGATAGTAAAATAATATTTAAAATTTAAAGGAACCCATATTTTTTTTAGAAATAAAATTAAGGAAAATTACAACTTTTTTGAGATTTAGTGGAGGAATTATATTCAAAAAGATGTAAAATTCCTATTAAATAATATTTGGTAGATTTATTGATGAATGAAATTGTACTTAAAAATCATTTATGGTTTATATCCTCGAGCGGCCCCATAGATACATGAGAAGCATGGTTTGGAAGATATAAATTATGCCTGGAGACATGATTGGTTCCTGATAAAATCCTCATTTGGTAGATATTTCACCCCCTCACACTTTTTTTAAGAAATGGATAGACATGGGTTAGTTTGGTGGGTGTCTAAACCGCATGAAACCAGCCCAGAGAAGAAGAGAATGAAGGGGGGTATGAAAGGGGATGTTCCCCATCAATTTTTATCATCAAATTCTTCATTCATCATCTATTAATTAGGATTTAGTATTTTAGTTTTATTTTTGAGGTGTTTCTATATTATTCAAGAGAGATAAATTATAAGGGCATTCTCCATATAATAGTGAGAGTGAGTCTATACCCACTTTTATCTATAGTGATCTTTCTATTTTCATATTTTTTACCCCTCTTTATTTTGATGGTTTTCTAAGTTACATGTTACGTTAATATTTTCTATCATTTTTACTTTATTTTTATCATAATATTCTCACCACTATAGCGGTTTAGTCATTTTCCACAAAACAACTACTCCTATAGAAATTGTAATTGATCAAGATGGGATGAAGCCTTATATTTTTTATTTTATTTATAATGATTCAAGTGGTCAATTAAGATTAATCTCTCAACTAGAACATAATGGTACCTTTTTTTTACTGTAAATACATTTGGAGATCCTGAGAACATTATTTTTTTACTACTTTAAAAAATATGAAAAAAATTATTGTTTATTAATATGGTTTCAGTCTCATATAAGGAAGAATCGTTATCAAATGGAATTTTCTTCCAATTATTGTACTTGTCTTACAAGATTAAATATAAAATCATTCTGTTGAATTTTAACCAGAAAATTCTATAAGATTACCATTATTTTGGAATCATACCAAAATTATATTTTAAAAAATTCTAAAATTAATGTGCCTCAGTTTGATCAAAAAACAAAAAAAGTGTCCTAAACCAACTGTGATTCTTCATGGAAATTCTTAAAGGTGCAACACTAGGTGATCATGCTACAATATGTTACTCTTTTTGTGTGGTAATAAATAGAAAAGTAATATATGATATAAATATGAACTAATTTTAGAAAAATTAAATGGTGGTTTTGAAAAAATATTTGTGTTGTCCATGATAGATTATGTGTTATGTGATAATATGTGAATCAAACTCATTATCCTGCGTTAATTTATCTTGGTCATTTCGATTTTCTTTCATTGATGATATGAAGCGATTTAACATCTACTAAACTTTTTTAAACATTCAACAATTAATAAAAAAATTATAGTTAATGTTGCAACTCATGATGAATTTATGAAATGTTTCATTAAATATATTCTATCATTTAGTTTCAAGGAGTCACCATGGATTGATATAAATGGATACTCATAGTATGTGATTTGGTTGAATTTGAATGTTGTGATATTCCACTAATATAATATCTCTAGATATCTCACAATATTTATCATTAAATATCAATATTTTAGTAAACCATGAAAAATAGAGGAAAATCCCCATGCATTGGGATATTTATACAGCCTATGGATACCCTGGGAAGAAGGATTACATAGGGTGTTTCTAAGTGATTACTATCAATATCATGTAAAAATATTGGATACATTCAAATGAGCTAAGAGAAATTAATATTTTCTCTATTTTTATCCATTCAAATAAAAATGGAAAGTTACTATTGATTTATATGATTATTTTAAACATTTCCACTGCATTTGAGTAATTTTTACCCTTTTCAAAACCAAACAGTTTTATTATGAGCAACATTAATCTCATTAGGATGTACTTTTTGAATGAATGAATAATCTAGAAAATATAATTTTCCAGAAATATTACGTGTTCTAATTAAAAAATTCATGGTTCTTGTAGTTTTCTAAACCAAAACATAATTGTTATACAAAATATGTCTCATTCTATAAAATATATATGATGACATTATGGTATAGAAAAATTTCCCTACAACAATTTCACAAAAAAAATATTGTTTTCATACTACCATTTTGTGGTATACTAAAAACTATGTCATGGATTTTGATACCATAACAATAATCCATAATGTGATAAGGTCTGTCTTGTTTTATTGAAAAATGGTGATGGTTATTATGAAATGTGACTTCATACGAACACCATAACACAACCCAGTTTTTACACAACATAGTATATGAAAATGACCATGGTTTTCCACATGAAGTGTCTTCAGTTGGGGAAATAATATTTCATTGTGTATATCAATATGAAAATGGTTTTTCCATGGAATGAGGTGTCATTTCAAGAATGAACACATCATGGTTCATACCCAAAATGGTCATTGTTTTTAGAATTTTATGAAAAATTATTTTTTGTTAAAATTCTCACAAATCATTACTTAAACCATGCCAAATTTTTTTTATGGATGTGATCTAGTTTTAAAGTGAATTTATATGGTTGAGTAATTTATAAAGTATATAATTTATAAAATAAGGTGATATATATAAGAGTGTTTATATTAATTTATAAATCGTTCATAACTGAAAATAATAAATGTTTTTGATCTCTTTTATAAATATATATATATATATATTATATTTATCTAAAGAGTTTAAATAAAATAAATATGACATATTTGATTTTATTCAAACATTAAGTAAAATAAAAAAACCTTTTGGCTTGGTCTACATAAATAGTTCCATGCCAAATTTTTTTGGAACCTTTTATAAATTATATTATCACAGATATTTATAATGATTTAGAAGGTAGGTGTGATTATACCACTTATAAAGATATTAATAAGAAATTGGAGTACACTGGTAATAATGATCCATGACCTTCAAGTGATGATTCTTATACCAGGTCTTCCAGTGATGGTTGTAGGGATGTAATGTTTACAACTAAATAAGATGTTTTACAATACATTTCTGAATTTATATACTCATTAAATGATACAAAGTCTATTTCTTAGAATATGAAAAATAAGTTAGGTAAAAAAGAACTATGAGGCTAAAAAAGAAACCAGTATACATAACAACACGACAAATTATTGATATAGGAAAGATGATACTAATAGAGAAAAGGTGTATAGTAAGAAAATGATTTACAAAATAAATAAAGAGTCTCTTCAATTAACACATTTAGGAGGCATCTAAATCTTTTGTTGGTAATTTAGTTATGATTTTCATGAAAATATATTTCAATGTGGTTTCCAATTAGGGTTAAATATTATTGTTTAGATTACCAACCATTTAAGGGGCCAATAAAAACCCTTATACCCTAACAAAAAAAATTATGCATAAAATTTTTAAACCAATTACCCATATTCTATAAGAGAAATTTAATATTCAGAATTATCCTAATGTTCTTGATTAGGAGGAGTAATAAGAGTAAAATTTAGTGATTTGGGAGAAAAAAATGTATAAAAACAAAAAGAAATTGATGAAAGTGATGATTTTAAAACCACTATTTCATGTTTATGTATGAATTTGATCACTCATTGGTTAAAGGAGGATTTATAATTCTACATGGAAAAAGGTACAAATTATGTACTTAAGAAAGATAATTTGTCTACTTAAATGTTATTCAAAAGTAATCATATTTATAATGGGTCACTACTCACTCTTAAAGTGGATTACTTTTACAATTAAAAATGGAATTATATAGAAAGAGTTTATATTAAAATCCCTATAAATTAATAATGAAGGTTTATATTGAAAAATTTGTAAAAGTTTTATTTTTTATTTATTATGGAATTTCTAAAAGGACATGCCAAAATTATAAATTGTATATAATTTATTCATTTATGGATTATGTTATAAGTTTTTATATCATGTTTAAATTTATAAATTGTTTATATATTTCAATATAATTACACTCTTTATTCATAAATTTAATTCTTTGTGATGATTAATTGATATATTCATGAGTTTAAATGTATTTAAATTCATTATTTATATTATTATACACGTATTTACGTAGTTACATGTTAGGTATGATAATTAATTATTTTTCTTCTTTCTTGAATTTTGATTTGTTTAGATGTGGAATTTATTCTAAAAGTTAATAAAAGATTATAGATATTAGTTATTAAAACTGTTATGGAATTGAGTTCTCTCTTGATAATTGGACCATGGGTAGTGGGACTTTGGTTCAGACCACACACAGGTTTGGGATCTTAAGATCTTTTTAGAAAAATGGGGGTTGGATACCTATCACACCATGCTTTATCTTCTATTTATCTTTGATTTCATATGACTATAATACATTACATGAAATGGTTTCAAGTAATTTATGTAGGTGATACATTTTTATATGCAGAAATATAGTTAT
This sequence comes from Viscum album, assembly GCA_963277665.1. Taxonomy (NCBI): domain Eukaryota; kingdom Viridiplantae; phylum Streptophyta; class Magnoliopsida; order Santalales; family Viscaceae; genus Viscum; species Viscum album. The sequence continues at coordinate 999,207,857 of OY728141.1, read as the reverse complement.
ATTTTAATTTGAGTTAAAATCACAAGGTATGAGTTATGTAAGGAGTCGCAAAAGAATATGGTTTGAATATATTGATTTTTTTATAAGAATATATATTCAAAACTAAATCATTATAGGTATGATAAATGTAAATGGAATGCATGAGATAATATGGTGAGGTTCAAAACCCCTTATAAATACTAAATGTAAGATTCTATCTATAGATACACTTCTCGGGAACTCGATCATCCAACCCAGTTAGTTCATTCAAAATTTAGTTTCTGAAAGAAAATCTTGTTTAAGAAAATAATTTTATATATGACTCTAATATGATTATGTTCTTGAATTTTTAATGTTTTATGGGTTATAATTTACCAAGAAACTCTAAAAATTGGGATACAAAATGAAAAGAGTTTATTTTATCCATATGATGAATTATAGAAAGAGTTTCCTAATCAACTATCGAATAGGAATATGTGATATGATTGGTTTAATTTACTACCTAAATAAATGAATGATGATAATAATTCTAAATATGATTCATTACTCAGTGAAATATAAACCATGGACCACTAATAAATATGTTGAAATCAAAAGCGATCATCAATTTAGTGGGAGTATATTTTATGAAATTTCATATTAAATAAATATAAAAAAAATAACTCATCTAAAAACAATATTTATTAAATATAAAATGAGATAATTATCATAAAACATGTCTTGATATCATTAATATAAAAATAAAATGTCAATGTAATAAACATTATAGACTGTTATAGAAACTTAAGAATTATTCGTAAGAAAGAATAAAAAAGGAAATGTGTTAGAATTTATGGAGTTCTTCCCTAAATATACACATTTATTTGATATAATTTTCCTCATATCATAAAATATGATTTGTGGATATTTTATTTTATGAATTGTATACTGAATATGAATATTTCATGCCTTTTGTGTATGTAATTTCAAACTATATATTGATATCATATTAGTACAAACCCATCCAATCATAATTAAAACATTGTTATATCTTGCATCATGAGGAATCATATTGAATGATTCATAATAGATATTCTGATTGATAATAGTATATGATCATTAAAATATTAATGTTCAGATATCTTTTACAATATCTATCATTAATACTTATAATTCCTGATAGATTTGAAAAAACATTATATGAAAAATACATGATAGAAAAAAGTTATAGTTTTCTTTTGACAATATTCATTTACCTATAAACTTAGTAAAATACAAGTAAATTCTATAAAAGGATCATGATTTTCATGATTTACATAAAAATAGTTCATAGATATTAAGATAGTGTTTCATAAATGTTTGCTAAAAATTTTGTCGATTCTCCTTGAGCTCTATTATTTATCCTTCATTAGCTACTAAAGGACACTGGAAAATTTTGGTCATGAGGAGGATCCTACCCAATAATTTGGTGATTTAGTAGATATGTGGATACACCATATAGGAAAGAGTACTTTAGATGTTCCTTAGTTGTATTTATCAAGAATATAATTAAATATATCAATAAATGAAAATAACGGTGTTAGGAACACACAATTATTTTGATTTATTTATACATGGTTTCATTTTTATACAACACAGTAAACATGGATGTATTATTTCTAATGTATTACACTACATTTAATAAGTGTTATTAAATCCTTTTTAACCTAAAAGTGTTATTATCTAATTTCAATACTTCTTGATTCATGAAATCATGATTGAAATGAAGAAAAATTAATGTTTAATTGTATATCAGAATGCCTATCATAAGAAATGCTTGAAATTTTGTCGTGTAATTGACTATATTATATGTGATATCATAAGTTGTGATATATTTTTTCCTTATAATATAGGATATCATAGGTGGAAACATAGTTTAAATCCTTAATTTTTGTGTATATTAAAGCATACTTTATGAATTTTCATAAGGTATGACAGCAATAAATGTATACCGTAAAACATGAAATTGTATCACCTTAAAAATATCAATATGTGTTATAAAATATAACATATAGTTACTAAATTTGATATTATAGAATATGATATATAATATATATCACAGTATATGAGAGATATAACTGAAATTATTTATCACAATCTATGGCATTTAGGATGTAAGACATGATATAGTTTGGAAGCATGTCGCGGATTATGATATCACAATATCATAAAAAATGATATGAAAGGAAAAAAAATAATTTAACCTATTTTTTAAATATGAATTGAATTTTATAATATATAAATTGTTTATAAATCATGAAAAAAATATATTTTATAATGTTTATTTTATTTATAAATGTTTTAAAAATTAATTATTAATTACGTGTTTTTAAAAAGTTTAATAAATAAATATTCTATGATATTAATTATAAATATTAAATGGATATTTAAATTAAATGAAATAACATATAATTTGGATATAAAATTTTTATATAGTTATTATAAGGTTATTTTATAAAATGTTTATAAATTACAAAATAAGGTTAAATATAAATAAATTTTCCTTCAATTAAGAATTATTCCTAATATTTGATTTGAAATGTTCATATTAAAGGGATAATTTGATAAAACTATTTAATGAATATCAAAATGAGTTATTATAATTGATATAATGAGGGTATAAAATATATTAAATGTTCGATATGCTTATTTTTTACATATTATTTGAATATTTCATAAATATAATGTTCAAATTTCTAATATCATATATCTTAATATAATGATATATAAAGGATAATATGAAAGAGTTCACATTTGAAATAAATATTAAGTGTGGAATTTATTTAATGATAGAATTTTATTGTTCATGGAAAATGATAATGTTTTTATAATTTATTTATGATTTATATATAAATTTTAATATCATGTCTAAATTTACAAATCATTAATTTATTTTTTTATTCAATTCATTATTCATAAAAATAATTTTTATTGATGAGACTAAAGGATTGTGATGATTATTGTATTTTTTTTTCAATATTTAAGGTTTTCAGTATGTGTTGGGAGATGTTAAATGACCCAATTAATGAAGTGGTCCATCCTTGTTTTTATAAATCATGAAATCAACTCTTTATATGGAACTACACTTGGAAGATGATGAAGGTGGAACTACACTTTAATAATTTTGGAAGATTTTAGTTAGAGAAAAAACAGGCCTTATATGATATTAATTATTTATTGTGAAAATAAGTAATTTTGTAAGATAATATAAAGACTCAAAGATGGAAAAGTTTGGATGCTGGAGAATAAAGTTGAACTCAGAAAGTCAGGATGATTGAGATGGAGTAATTTTTATTGATGTTTGAAGATTGATATTTAAGGGAGCAGTTTATAATGTGATTATTATAGGGAAAATATCATATATAATTAATTAAAATAGTTTCTTAGTAAATTAAAGCACTATATTCAAAATTTTCTTTTTGATTTTGAGAAGATTCGGAGTTGGTTGTATTTAATGAATAATGACGTTAACTAAGTGAAGATAATGACAATACATCCTTGTATACAGGATATTGAAATACATGAGAACATCTCTTAGAGGGTATATATATTTGATGAGTTGAATTATGATATGTGAATATCAAAGATGTGTGAAGATCAATTCTGTTGTTTATAACAATAAATTAGTAAAAATGAATTATCATAGAGAATAAATTATAAAATAACTATTTATTAAAGAGTAAAATTTAATAATAAAATGATGATCTCAAAGTAGAAGTAACAGAATAAGACTTGTGGAGGAAAATGTAATGTTCATTTATAATAAAGGAGTGTTTGAAATCAAAAGCGGGCTGTTTTAGAAGAATATATTATGAATTTTAGATGAAGAAAAAAATTTAATTTTTTAAATTAATTTTTCAAGAACTATATGTTGTGGGGATATTTATATTAACTTTGAGATAAATGGAAAAAGGTATATAATTTAGTTCCCAATGTATCCATGGAAATGTATTGTTTTGAAATCTAACACATGGAACAAGGTGACGAGAAGGCCAAAGATGAGTTTAGAGAAGTTTGACAGTAAAAAAATCTCACATAGGTGTAACATTATATTTTTTTACTAATTATTATTAAACATGTTCTATTTCACATAAAATTTTAGAATCCCTGAGTCTATAGAACATTGAAAAAATCCAAAAGACAAATAGTGGGAGAGGAAATCATCATTTTCCAAAATGTGATTTTGAATGAAGAAGAAAAAAATGATTAGGATTATATAGAATTGTCGTGTTTTTAATATGTGTCTATAAATAGATGAAACAAAATGCGGAAGGGGAATTATATGAAATCATTCATTGATAATGATCATAACACCCTGATATCTCAATATACAAACAACTTTTAAATAATACTATGTTTCATAAGTTGTGTTACATTAAACAGAAAACTAAAATGATTATCAATACATTAAACTAATATTTTAGAGAATATAAATTTATTAATCAATTATGATACCTTCATTTTTTCTGTTTTTCCTCATGAAATTTAATAATTATGAAATTAATAAATAAATAATGTGATAAATTTAAAAAAAATAATGTTAAAAGATACTATTTTTTAATTTATTTTTTATCAAGTGTCACATATTTTAATAAATTAATCACTATTAAAATACTTCAAATATATTAACTATTCAATTATAACTGAATTAATTATAAATTGATTAAAAATAAAATTAATAAAACTTGATGTCTAAAAATTCATTTTTCTATAAAATTGGTTTTTATTTATATTTTATATTTTTATTTTATGGATAATTATATAAATTTTATAATTTTAATTACATAAAAAGAAATTCATTTTATAATTTATCATTTTAAAATTAAACTATAATGATGTTTTGGTATTTTTTTGAGAAGGTTTATTTTGGGGTGAATGCTGAAAAATACCTATTTTATAAATATTGTTACTTTTATGAAATTATAATGATATAAGAATGAATTGAACCCTTATGAAACATTTTTTTTATATAAAACTTATATATATAATTATTAAAATAATTAATTTAAAAATATAATTTTTATATTAGATATCTATATTTGATGTTTTAGAAATCTAATTAATGTTTTATTCTAATTAAAGAATTATTTTTATCATTTTCATTAATTAAGTAATTACATAGTTAAATTAGGTTTGGAATTTATTTTAATATCATATAAATACCATTTTTTATTTATAAACTAATAAATTTAATTTTAATCAATTATATCCCTGATTTTGATATAGATTCATTTTTATGCTAAAAACATTTTTAATGATTTTTTTCATTAAGTTTTACTTAGTCATATTAAAATTACTTTTCTACGCCTATAATAATTTAATATTTTAAAATGGATTACATATTTGGAATCAAAATACTCAAATTATTTAATGTGTCAAATTTTATTATTATCCATAATAAATATTTAACATGATAAAAACCTTGTTGCTAAGGTAAAGTTTAAATGGGTAAACAAGGGGGTTAAAATAAGATATAAGGATTAAAATATCACTCTAACTTATATAAATTTGATTTTTAAGTGAATTTATACCTTTAAATATCCTATCTAATAATATTTTTCCATTTTATTCCACTTTGCTTTTGTTATTTTAAATTTAAAGGTAATTACAATGGTTTCACTCGCCTATTTTATTAAATAGAATTTCCTATCCTCACTTATTCACACCACATGATCATATTAGATCAGGAAATATCTAAAAAAATATCCTCCCAATACCCTTATAAAATAATTATAGGTTCTTTCCCTCCCGAAACACCCACAGAAGAATCCTTAATGTGTTTTCCAGTGGATATTATCCATGAAAACGTTATATGTTCTTACCAATATCTTTTAATTTTTATTATTCTTTCCACACATAAAAATATTATAAAACCATATTGACATAAATATATAAGTATATTTACTATACATAAAATTTTTTATGTTAATTTTAAAACCATTTATATCTTCTTTCCATCCAATGGAAAATACAAATGTTTCTCATGTGTACGTTCGAACTACCTCCACCATAAAGCATTGTATTTTATTTTTCATCGCAAAATTAAATGGTTGGATATATATATATGAGTCAAATTAATATATTTTATATATAAGGACCCAACCTTAAACATTACTTAATCTTGAGTTATTACAAGATTACACATTGAGGATCTTTTCGGGTTTAGAGTTTTTGAGAATTAGATCATAAAACTTGAATTACATTCCACATATAAACAAAGTTGTTACATAAAGATAGTATTATTGTTTACCATTAATGGAAACATATTTAAAATAAAACATGGATTCTTTCTTGACACTTCCTTGACACTATCATCATATAATGTACCTTTCCCTTGACCTGTGAAAAACATTTCAAAAAAACTTGGGATGAGCATAAAAATCTCAGTAAGGGATATAAAAATATGGAAAGGGAATATGTGTATATATATACATAAGAATGAAGTCATACTTTACCCATAAAACATAAGCACTTTAACATACCTCATAAAATCATGAATAAATCATAGAAATCATAAGACATAAAGGTAACTTGAGGCATTCATAACATTCTTGCGTAGGGAGTAACCCTCTTGGTTATGTTTGGAATACCCATCACAGTGTATTCCCTAAATCTCTTCAGAGAAACCTTAACGTTTTACTCCTTCGTGTTACCCAATGCATTGGAGAGCTATATCGGGCTCACCAGCCCTTAGTCTATCACGGAACCACCCATCTTCATAATAATGCCCAAGAACCTCAATATAATCGTATCACATAAAACATGAATAAAAGAAACATAACATTTCCACCTTTCAATCACAAGATATCAATACAACACATTGATATAAAAACATTATGAAAACAATTTTCAATACCAAAATAAAAGAAAAGTAAAACATGGTATTTATTTTTCTTTTAAAAAAAATGTATGGCTTGTAGAGGAAGCCGAAACTCAAATAATGGTCACGACGGCGGAGAAGTCGTTGTCGCCGCATACATACGACAAAAACATTTCGTTTTGTCATTTAGTAAAATGCTTCATATAAAAAATATTCCTTTTGGATAAACGTAAAATTCAAAGGGGTTTATACACTGTATAAAAGAAGGTTGTGTATAAAACAAAATATGCCTCAATGAAAGGAGATTGAGACGAAGTCCCATACCTCGGGTCCGAATTGACTCGGTCATTCTTTAATGTCCTAAATAATAAACTTGAGTTAATTTCTACTTGCTTAAGAACCTTTTTCAAGTTCATTATTCCTTTTATATCACTTATTTCCATGTCATGAACACTATGTAATTATTTAAGTTAATAACGGTCGTTTTAACGATCATTGGTACTTGAGTAAAAAATAAGCCCTTTATAATTACAAGTTGTTCATGTATCCATTATATCCAGAATAGTATTCATTATTTAGATATCATATATGTAATATATATCCAGTACATTCATGCATTTATAATGTTACGTAATCATTTAGAGGTAAGAAATGAAATGCACCGTTCATGGAGACGGTAAGCCGTACGTACGCATGAACGTTACTTTCATTTCTATTTCGTATTTTATATAATGGAATCATAATTATATAAAGATATATTATAATTCCAGTATAATATCATATATAATATCATATTTCTATCCTTTATACATCCCAAATATGGTATTTAACGAATCAAAGCACTTTAAGGGGGCGGTAGTCCGCACATTCTTAAATGAAGATATCGCGTTTACCCATAATAGAAACCATAAAGGTATGACCAAAATGAAAAATAAAGAAGCTTAAGGAAAACATAAACATATTATATATCATATATAAATATAGTGACATCTTAATGGCCACCTTTTAAGGTGTTAAAAGAATTTTGAACAATCATCGTTTCGGGAGGCATAAATTCACCATCCACGGAAACAGTATGTCCTTTAACCATTAGATGTAGGTGTGTGTAAGTGTAGCTCGAATACTTCTTATAACAACATCCTAGTATATTGATGATACTAAAGTTGTTGCAAAAGAAAAGAATAAAAAGAGTTTATGGGGTTGGAGAAGCAAAATAAAACAAAAGGACTCAAGTGAAGACATTACCTTAAAATGGGGTAACTCCCTTTGGTTTGAGCTCAAAGGCTTCCTCGGGAAGACTTCTGCCCAAAGTGATGCTTCAAGGAGTAAGAGAGGGAAGTGGAGAGACAAAATGATCAGGGGTTGGCCAAGCCAAAGGCTTTGGAAGTGTGGGTAAGGAGGTAGAGGTGGGGGCCTTTTATAAGAGGAGAGGAGGGACACTCTTGGAAAGTAAAGAAAAGTCACTTTATATTAAAATGGTATTCGGATTTAAGATGCCCCACATTGATATAATTCGAGGATAAGGTGATAAGGGTTCGAAATCCACTCATCCAATAGGTTTTGGACATGTTTAGGTCTTAGATATTATATTATCGTTCCATTTTATTTAAATTGTTAAATAATGAGGTCATCGCTGCATCATCATGATGTCATAAATAATTTAATTTATTTAATGTCTAAAAATTATAAAAAAATACTATAATGTAGGAAATATTTTTATATTTCCAATAATTATTTATAATAAAAAAGCAGACTTCTATAACCCCATGTAAAAATTGTTTTAGTAAAACATCTCATGTTTGTGTCATTTTTACTTTAACATTAAATAAAACGTTATTTATGTCATTTCCCAACCAAAGTGGCTCCATGGGGTCCCCAAGTTGACCCATGGATTGTCTTGGTCGGCCATGACACATCCAATGAGGGTAGTACATGTGTCAAGCTCATCTCATGTTATTAAAACATTATTTTTACCTTAAACTACACTAATTACCACTAATCGCGATTAAGAACATAAAAGTTACTATTCACCAAAAAATTATTTTAATCTCATTGAACCACATTTTAATTCTTAATGACAACCATGTATGTCAGATTTTTGAAAATCAAGTCACAAAAGTGGCAATGTTTCATTTAAACAAAAAATCAGTCTCTTTAACTACCACTTAGTGGTTTCACTATTCATCAAAAATTGAAGTTTTTCAGAAAGATACCAAAACTTCACCCTAAGCTATATTTGATATTTCTAATTCAAAAATGATGTCTATTTTACAAAATTCAAAACATGTAAGTTTCATTAATTAATTTAATTATTAATTCCCGCTGTCATGACAAATAGCGTGTTTATATGAAACAATAAGTATCAAAAGATTGACACTAGTTTAAGTCCAATTTCAAAGTGAAATTGATTCCAATGACCACCATTGGATTAAATGGTAAAAATATATTCTTATTTCACTTTAAAACCAATTCAAAAGATAATAAAATCATATAAATAAATTAGAGTAAAAAGAGGGTTTGAATTAGAATACAACATTTTTCACTATTCATTAAAAATGAACTTTATCGGAAAAATACCAAAAAATTCACACAAAGTAAATTTTGATGTCCCAATCATAAATAATAAGTTTATTTTGACAAAAATAGCTTATAAAATTGTCAAAAGATAGATTTATAAATGGTTTTCCATTAAAAGGTAGTAAAACAATCTTTTAAAAATATTAGTGTATTCCATGCTTAAGATTGGATTCATTTTCATTTTAAGCCTCTAAAACACTATCTAATTCATTAATAGGCATAGATAAAAATATCTATTATTCATTAATTACTTTGGATGTTACATCCTTACCCCCTTTAGAAAATTGCGTCCCCGAAATTTATTTACTTATCAAATAAATGGGGGTACTTATCCCTCATTGCATATTCAGATTCCCATGTTACCTCTTCCATCGTGTGGTTTTTCCACAAAACCTTTACCTGATTTATCACCTTATTCCGTAAAACTTGCTCCCTGTGGTCAAGAATCTGGACTGGTTTTTCCTCATAAGATAGGTTCTCTTCTAGCTGAACTACCTCTGGACTCAAAACATGAGATGGATCTGGCATGTACTTTCTCAGCATCGAAACATGAAAAACATTGTGTACCTGAGATAAACTCAGAGGTAAAGACACTCTATATGCAACTGATATAACTCTCTCTAGAATTTCATATGGTCCGATGAACCTTGGACTCAGCCTACCTTTCTTACCAAATCGCATCACACTTTTCCATGGTGATACTTTGAGAAAAACATGATCACCTACCTCAAAAGAGAGATCCTTCCTCCTGTTGTCCGCATAACTCTTCTGCCTACTCTGAGCTGTTCTCATGTGTTTCTAAATCAGCTAAACTTTTTCTGCCATCTCTTCTACCAATTCTGGTCCCATCAACTTCCTTTCACCCACTTCATCCCAGAAAGCTGGAGTTCGACACCGCTTCCCATATAATGCCTGAAATGGTGCCATCTGTATACTGGAATGAAAACTATTATTATATGAAAATTCAACCAAAGAAAGATGTTGGTCCCAACTTCCCTGATAATCCATCGAACAAGATTGTAGCATATCCTCCAAGGTCTGAATTGTTCGTTCTGACTGCCCATCTGATTGCGGATGAAAAGCTGTACTAAAATTTAATTCAGTACCCAACGACTTCTGAAGGCCTTTCCAAAAGTTAGAAGTGAACCTGGGATCACGATCAGATACAATGGAGAGAGGAACTCCATGTAACCTGACTATCTCTTTATGATACAAACGGGAAAGTTGGTCTAGGGAAAAAGTATCTCGTATAGCAAGGAAATGAGCAGACTTGGTCAGGCGATCAACAATAACCCATATTGCATTATTACCTCAAGATGTCTTCGGTAATCCCACAACAAAATCCATAGATATATTCTCCCATTTCCACTCTGACACTAGTAAAGGCTGAAGCATCCCTTTCGGTAACTTCCACTCTACTTTAACCTGTTGACATGTCAAACACTTGACAGTAAAATCAGAAATATCTCTTTTCATTCCATCCCACCAGTAATACTCCCGCAGATATCTGTACATCTTAGTACTGCCAGGATGAACTCAAAATGGAGAACTATGAGCTTCACATAACAACTCTCTCTTAAACCGTGAATCACAAGGCACACACAATCTCTTCCCAAATCTCAGAACGTAATCATTATCAATGTTGAATTCAGGAAAATTACCTTTCTGAACCAGCTCTACCTTTTTCTGCAACTCACTGTCTTGTTTCTGTGCTTGCTTGATTCTATCTGATAGAGAAGATTTCACTGATACCTGAAACAAAACAGAAGAACATCATGCGCCAATAAATTCTATGCCAAAGTTCATCAAATCCTTAACCAAAGGATCACGTTCTAAACGCAACATTATTAATGAAGCATTACTTTTTCGACTCAAAGCATCAACCACTTTATTTGCTTTTCCTGGATGGTAATGAATTGTGCAATCATAATCCTTGATTAATTCTAGCCATCTCCTCTGTCTCATGTTTAACTCTTTCTGAGTGAATATATACTTTAAACTTTTGTGATCAGTATATATTTCACACTTTACTCCATACAAATGATGCCTCCAAATTTTTAAAGCAAAAACAACAACAGCTAATTCCAAATCATGTGTAGGGTAATTTACCTCATGAGTTTTCAACTGTCGTGAAGCATAAGCAATTACCTGATCATTCTGCATTTGGACGCAACCAAGTCCTTTCAATGAAGCATCACTGTATATAACAAACTCACCATTCCTGGAAGGTAGTGCCAAAACTGGAGCATTCACCAATCTTCTTTTCAATTCCTGAAAAAAATCATCACATTATTTTGTCCAGATAAACTTAACACCCTTCCGAGTTAGCTTAGTCATTGGACTAGATAACCGTGAAAAATTTCTAACAAACCTTCGGTAATAGCCTGCCAAACCAAGGAAGCTACGAATCTCAGTTACATTTGTGGGTATTGTCCAGTCTTCCACAACTTTTGTTTTTGAAGGATCAACAGTTATCCCTTCTTTAGAAACAATGTGACCAAGGAAAGAAATTTGTTGCAACCAAAACTCACACTTGCTGAATTTTCCATATAGTTTTTTTTCTTTTAAGGTTTGCAAGATAACCCTTAAATGTCTTTCATGCTCTTCTTTACTTTTAGAAAACACCAAAATATCGTCAGTAAACACAACCATGATTTATCACCTGAGTCAACTGAGCCATCACTACTACAAACTGTTCAGTTCCAATTCCGACCATCTCAGGATGCTGATTCGGAAGGTTATTTCCTTCTGTATGCCTTCCTAGCACTGCTTCCCTGTTTCCTCTGCTGAAAACTATTCTGAACAAACATGTCTTAGATGAAGCAACATGGTAATCTTCAAATACTATATCACTTCAATTTGACCATAACAAAAATATTTTTGGATAATTATTTAATAGAATTCTAACTCCTAAAATTATCTAAACCGAACTTTGATACCAACTATAAGGCCCCAGCCTAAAACATTACTTAATCTTGAGTTATTACAAGATTACACATTAAGGATATTTTCGGGTTTAGAGTTTTATAGAATTAGATCATAAAACCTGAATTACATTCCCCATATAAACAACGTGGTTACATAAAGATAGTATTCTTCTTTCCCATTAATGGAAACATATTTAAAATAAAACATGGATTCTTTCTTGACACTTACTTGACACTATCATCATATCATGTACCTTTCCCTTGACCTGTGAAAAACATTTCAAAAAAACTTGGGATGAGCATAAAAATTTCAGTAAGGGATATAAAAATATGGAAAGGAAACATGGGTACATATATACATAAGAATGAAGTCATACTTTACCCATAAAACATAAGCACTTTAACATACCTCATCAAATCATGAATAAATCATAGAAATCATAAGACATAAAGGTAACTTGAGTCATTCATAACATTCTTATGTAGGGAGTAACCCTCTTGGTTACGTTTGGAATACCCATCACAGTATATTCCCTAAATCTCTTTAGAGAAACCTTAATGTTTCACTCCTTCGCGTTATGTAATGCATTGGAGAGCTATATCAGGCTCACCTGCCCTTAGTCTATCACGGAACCACCCGTCTTCATAATAATGACCAAGAACCTCTACATAATCGTATCACATAAAACATGCATAAAGGAAACATAATATTTCCACCTTTCAGTCACAAGATATCAATACAACACATTGATATAAAAACATTATGAAAACAATTTTCAATACCAAAATAAAATAAAATCAAAACATGGTATTTATTTTTCTTTTAAAAAAAAGGTATGGCTTGTAGAGGAAGCCTAAATCAAATAATGGTCACGGCGGCAGAGAAGTCGTTGTCGCCGCATATGTACGACAAAAACATTCCCTTTTTCCGTTTAGTAAAACTCTTCGTATAAAAAAGATTACTTTTGGATAAACTTAAAAGTCAAAAGGGTTTATACACCGTATAAAATAATGTTGTGTATAAAACAAAATATGCCTCAATGAAAGGAGATTGAGACGAAGTCCCATACCTCGGGTCCGACTTGACTCAGTCGTTCTTTAATGTCCTGAATAATAAACTTGAGTTAATTTCTACTTACTTAAGAACCTTTTTCAAGTTAATTATTCATTTTATATCACTTATTTCCATGTCATGAACACTATGTAATTATTTAAGTTAATAACGGTCGTTTTAATGATCATTGGTACTTGAGTAAAAAATAATCCCTTTATAATTAAAAGTTTTTCATGTATCCATTATATCCAGAATGGTATTCATTATGTAGATATCATATATGTCATATATATCCAGTACATGCATGCATTTATAATATTACATAATCATTTATAGGTAAGAAATGAAATGCACCGTTCATGGAGACGGTAAGCCGTACGTACGCATGAACACTACTTTCATTTCTATTTCATATTTTATAGAATGGAATCATAATGATATAAAGGTATATTATAATTCAAGTATAATATCATATATAATATCATAGTTCCATCCTTTATACATCCCAAATATGGTATTTTACGAATCAAATCACTTTGAGGGGACGGTAGTCCGCACTTCCTTAAATGAAGATATCGCGTTTACCCATAATGGAAACAATAAAGGTATGACCAAAATGAAAAATAAAGAAGCTTAAGGAAAACATAAACATATTATATATCATATATAAATATAGTGACATCTTAATGGCCACCTTTGAAGGTGTTAAAATAATGTTGAACAATCATCGTTTCGGGAGGCATAAATTCGCCATCCACGGAAACAGTATGTCCTTTAACCATTAGATGTAGGTGTGTGTAAGTGTAGCTCGAATACTTCTTATAAAAACATCATAGTATATTTATGATACTGTATTTGTTACAAAAGAAAAGAATAAAAAGAGTTTATGGGGTTGGAGAAGCAAAATAAAACAAAAGGACTCAAGTGAAGACATTACCTTAAAATCGGGTAACTCCCTTTGGTTTGAGCTCAAAGGCTTCCTTGGGAAGACTTCTGCCCAAAGTTAGGCTTCAAGGAGTAAGATAGGGAAGTGTAGAGACAAAATGAGCAGGGGTTGGCCGAGCCAAAGGCTTTGGAAGTGTGGGTAAGGAGGTAGAGGTGGGGACCTTCTATTAGAGCAGAGGAGGGGCACTCTTGGAAAGTAAAGAAAAGACACTTTATTTTAAAATGGTATTCGGATTTAAGAGGTCCCACTTTGATATAATTCGAGGATAAAGTGATAAGTGTTCGAAATCCACTCATCCAATAGGTTTTGGACATGTTTAGGTCTTATATATTACATTATCTTTCCATTTTATTTAAATTGTTAAATAATGTGGTCATCGCTGCATCATCATGATGTCATAAATAATTTAATTTATTTAATGTCTAAAAATTATAAAAAAATACTATAATGTAGTAAATATTTTTATCTTTAAAATGACTATTTATAATAAAAAATCGGACTTGTATAACCCCATGTAAAAATTGTTTTAGTAAAACATTCATGTTTGTGTGATTTTTACTTTAACATTAAATAAAATGTTATTTATGTCATTTCCCAACCAAAGTGGCTCCATGGGGTCCCCAAGTTGACCCATTGATTGTCTTGGTCGGCCATGACACATCCAATGAGGGTAGGAAATGTTTCAAGCTCATCTCATATTATTAAAACATTATTTTTACCTTAAAGTACAGTAATTACCACTAATCGCGATTAAGAACTTAAAAGTTACTATTCACCAAAAAATTATTTTAATCTCATTGAACCACATTTTACTTCTTAATTACAACCATGTATGTCGGATTTTTTAAAATCAAATCACAAAAGTGGAAAAGTTTCATTTAAACGAAAAATCAGTTTCTTTAACTACCACTTAGTGGTTTTACTATTCATCAAAAATTGAAGTTTTTCAGAAAGATACCAAAACTTCACCCTAAGCTATATTTGATATTCCAAATTCAAAAATGATGTCTATTTTACAAAATTCAAAACAAGTAAGTTTAATCAATTAATTTAACAATTAATTCCCACTATCATGACAAATGAAGTGTTTTTATGAAACAATAAGTATCAAAAGATTGACACTAGTTTAAGTCCAATTTCAAAGTGAAATTGATTCCAATGACCAACATTGGATTAAATGGTAAAAATATATTCTAATTTCACTTTAGAACCAACTCAAAAGATAATCTAATCATATAAATAAATTAGATTAAAAATAGGTTTTGAATTAGAATACAACATTTTTCACTATTCATTAAAAATGAACTTTATCAGAAAAATACCAAAAATTCACACAAAGTAAATTTTTATGTCCCAATCATAAAGAATATGTTTATTTTGACAAACATAGCTTATAAAATTGTCAAAAGATAGATTTAAAAATGGTTTTCCATTAAAAGGCAGTAAAACAATCTTTTAAAAATATTAGTGTATTCCATGCTTAAGATTGGATTTATTTTCATTTTAAGCCTCTAAAACACTATCTAATTCATTAATAGGCATAGATAAAAATATCTATTATTAATTAATTACTTGGGATGTTAAATTATATGTATTATGTAATTAATAATATTTATTGGTAAATAATTATATACCATCCTATCATTGCATCCATTGAAAAAATGAGATCATCACTCATGTGTATGTGCGGACTACCACCTCCACGAAGTGATGTATTCCATTTTCCTTCACCACATTACCCAGATAGTAATAAAAATATATTTTATTGAACTATATGATATAAAGGATTCATATATTTTATATATATTGTTCTTAATGGATGAAACAAAAAAAAATGACATTCTAAAGTAATCCATTGATATGGGTAAATTGGAAAAAACATCATTGATTTCATCTTCATTATTCATTACTAAAATATCATATAATTAGTTTATAAAATTATTAACACTCATAGAACATATATTAGTTTTATATAAATAAACTATGAATGATAAAAATTATATAAAAATATGGGTTTTGTCATCACTGTTACAAACATATGAGAAATAATTGAAATTACTAATATCCAATGATGAAAATAAACATTAACAGACTGATACAAGTGTAGTAAATGATTATAATGGAAGGGTATAAATGTAAATATATTTATATATGGTTATTAAATTATTTATTAAGTTAATTATGTTTATTATTTTGGATGTTGAAGCACATTCATGGAAGCTGAGAGTGAATTTAAGTGTTTCTGGTCTCGAACATTTTTTTATGAGGAATTATTTGAATTATAAGCTTTTTTCGATTATATAGTGTATATGATTTATCATTAAAATATTAAAATATTACCCATTATATAAACATGTTAATTAATTTTTTATTTTATTTTCTCTCGTTCAATATGTTTTTATTCAAGGGTTACATGATGCATACAGGTTAATTTTACAGTCTCACTATTTTCATGAATGTTTATGTTTAAATTTTCATTTGTGGAAATTATTTTGATTTTAATCTCTTAATGATCATATATTTTCATATATTTGGTTTTTTATTTGTTTTAAAATTATTCTTTCATTTTTTTTCTCTCATTGGTACTCAAACCCACTAGTAGAATGTTCATAAAAAAATAAAATCATATTTTTTATTTTTAGTTAGGAACCTATCTTTTCCATAACCAAATTCATTTTATTATTTATAAAAAATGTTGCCTATACATAAATTATTTCACATGGTCAATTTCTATCAATATTTTCTTTCTATTCAAAATTTAAAGAATAATATTTTTTTAATGTTCTCTATATAGGTCATTTGTGACTTTCTTTACAAATGTGAGAAAAGAAAAACTTTATAAATATTTTCTATATTAATTAATTCTCTCTTAGTTATGAAGATTCTTCCGTATTTAACTTTAATTATAAGATTTTATAGATTTTAATAGTAATAAATCTTCCAATTACTTTATGAATAAAATTATATTATTTTCTTAAAAGTTTTGAAAGTGGATTTCTTTCCACTTGTGTATATTTCTATTTTTCATTCAAAATTTTCATAATTAATCACAGTATATTTTTAAAAACACATTATTTATAATTATTTTACAAAAAAATTAAAATTAATTCCTTAAATATCATGAAAAGATTTTTGAAATTTATTTTAAACTCTTTTTTTTAAAAGTTATGAAATATTTAAAGGAAATTATTTTTAAAGTTTCTCTTCCTCTTTCCTCAATATCCCCAAAAAAAGAATTTACTTTACTAAAATGAAATTTTTAAAACGGATTTATGGTTTTTCTTCAATTCCTTTTTCCTTATCAGGGATTTATTCTACATCGTTTTAATTATTAACTTAGTTGTAGATGTATACCCAATACTCTATAAAACTTAAATACCTTATTTTGAAAAAATTAGATTAGTGGTGTTTACCAAGAATGATAATTAATTTATTTAATGAGGGAAATATTGATAATATATATACTTGTTAGTTCTATGTATTTGATTATAGATTACTATGTAAGATTGATTATATTATTTTTAAATATTTACATTTCATAGTACTTGATTTAAAATGAATATTTATTTATTTTAATGGAATATTGATGATGAATTCTTTTGTTCATTCAATATATATCTAATATATTTGACATTAGTATGTGATGGGTGGAGCCTAGAATTATATAGCCTCTTGATATATCAGTATGTCTCATAATAAAAATTATAATGGTTATCAATTGGCTTATTCCATCCCAAATATGTAATAACATTATGTCTTGGCATGAGGTCTCGATTATAAGATCATTATATCTTGACAACATCCCATTATAAAATATTATAATGTATATGTATTAGGCCATTATGACAACATCATTATACCTTGGATTTAAAATTATGACTTCCATCATTATGAAATCACTTATTATTGCATATGTGACTATTTACATTATTATCATTGGATTACTTAATACTCAAGTTGTTGATTATAAGGAATATTTATTTATTATTCACCATATAAAATTCTTTATCCTTATGTATTAATGATATATTTCATTGTATCATTTCCATTACTGATTGGTTGAGCATAACATTTATTATGTTTCCATTTCCCTAGATTATAAAGAAGAGTTATACATATGATATTTCTAAAAGGTTATCTTGTGTCAAGAATTTTGTGGGAGATTTTGAAGGCTTGTTAGGGAGTAATAAATGTATCTATAATGGGAAATTTTCCATTTAATGAGAAATATATTATTTTTTTAATAAATATTTTTCACAATTCTATAATTATAAAAAACGAAAAAGGTCTTGGGTATATAAGGGACTTGATATATTATTTTCATGTTGTAATTTTGTAAACTCAAAATTGGGTCACTTGATTTGGTATCAAATAGAGTATGTAAAGATTATGGTTTTAAAAGTAAATCCATATGTATGGTTCCAGTAAATCGCATTGAAAATATAAAATATTTAAATTATTATAATTTTAAAACTTTTAATGATATATATAATGATTATGAAATATTGAAGGAAAATAAGACAAGTTTTTATAAGGATTTTGTTCATGTTAAAAAAATTTATTAGAAAAAACATTTCAAGGAAGTGCAAAAGAATATTAGGATTATTTTGTGTATCATAGTACCAATTTATCATATGTTGTGACCTCATAATTTATTAGATTGATATGTAAATTTTTTCACCACCAAAGGATGGGTTTTTTAATGTTTATAAGATACATTGTTTCCAGAGTTATTATTAATAAGATTTCAAATGATGAGTTGATGCAATAGAAGAATAACATTGAACAATTATAAGACACGTCATATTAAATCCAAAATATCCTAAGGTTGAAAATGTTTAAAATAATCTACCAATTGAGTTATAGGAAATAATTATGATGATTCTAAGGTATTATTTATGAAATAAATATCATGATTATTAATTTGTGATTTTAGATAATTTTTATGGAAGAGATAAAGAATAAACATAAAGAAATGAATGATAGGTTTTCCTAGTCAATCCAATTTTTTTAAAGTGATAATGAATGAAGATTGAGAATTAAAAAATAATATTTTCATGATTTGGAAAGTGGAAATTCAAAAGTTTGAGAAATTCCCAAATATCACATTGTTATATTTCCTAGATGTTTTTGTAATTAATGACTTGTATAAAAATGATAACTAAGATGAATCATAGATTATAAATACCAAGAAAGACTAATCTAGATATACTAAAAATTCATTTGTTCCAATAAATAAATTCAATATTTACATATATTTTCAATAAATTCATTTCAATTGAGGAATTAGTGATAAACTAACTTATAACTTACAAAAAATATATATAGTTGGGGAGTAGGAATAGATAGAGATAATTGGTCTATAATGTTCATATATCAAAATCATAAAATAAATATATTTTATTTGGAAGAATTAGAATATTTAAATAGATATAAAAATTACAATATCTTATGAATATTCATATATTTAAGGAATAATAAAACAAGGAGACATTTTTTGATTATTAAGTTTATTATTTCTTTGTTGAGAGAATGAGACCAATGTTTATGCCACTAAATTTTTTAATTCATTGGTATCCAAAGTCCAAAAATTATAGAAGAGTATATATATTATTGAGTTTTTGATATCCTAGAGAAAAAAATAAAATATTATTTACTTGCGAGTTTGGTAATACCATTTTAAAATGGAGGGATTCTTGTATAAAAACCTTCTGGGAGATAGCTATGTATTGTGATAATTTTTTGAGGTTAAGGATTATTACACCCCTTTTTTTAATCTCTTTATGAAATTAGTGAAGAACATATGTCTCAAAATTGTCACAAACATATAAAAATTTTAATCACCCACATTGGGAGAAAACCTTTAAAAATATATTGTGTTATTATCTCATTAATTTTTATCTTTTATGCAGATTCTTTGTATTGAATGATTCAAATAGGATCCACTATTCCTAACAAGTGTTGAGTTTTTAATAATTAAAGTGAATGAAATTTAGTAAAAATCGTTTCACACTAATTCACCTCCCCCCTCCTTCTATGTTTGACTACACACCGTTATTAGTTACTATAAGTGGTATCCAAGAAAATCCTCTACCTCAGATTGGATTTATTAGTTCTTTTTATTGTTCATATATAATGTTCATATTTAATAGAATTTTTGAGTTCCCTATAAAAGATAAAATAGTGGTTATTTATTCCATGAAATTAAATATTATGAAGAAAATTATTTCTAAGAATATGATAAACCACTCATCTATGATGAAAGAAAAAGAGGATATGCTACTAGTTGAAGGAAATCAAAGTGGTAATATTTTTATTGAAGTAAATTCATTGGTAGATTAAATTAATTTATTAAATGTTTAATTTATTAAATGGTAAACCTATCCGCCTATTTTATTGATATTTAATTATGGAAACCCCTATTGTAATCACGATAACCCTAGGATTTTAGAAATGGGGAGGAAGAGGATATCCATAGTTGGAATTGACAAGCATAGTATAACATATCAATGAAACAAAATCAAAGATATTAATTGGAAAATAATGAATGTAGAGAAGTATCCAACAACATAACTATCAATTTTATTCTATACCAATCATTGTTTCATTCTCATGGCATGCCATTTTATTTCATGGATTCATACCCTTGTGTTCCTAATTGATGATCATGGATTAAATGTATACTTATTTCCATGAATCTTTTTTTCTGTATGACCAAAGAATTTATCTTTAATTATTGATCCTAGTTATTAGTTTTCATTAGACCAATTATGTTTTTCTATTTTTATTCCTTGATTATGATTGTTGTTTGGTTTAACAACATCCAATGATAATCACACTTTTTTATTGGGACACTCCCATATCTATTCTTCGCATTCTTCATCATTTGTCTACGTGATAAATGATTAGACATTGTCAGACCAATTTGAGAATAATCAACATCTAAATTTGTGAAGGTTATTCAAACAACTATGAGAACACATGTTATTGGATTGATTGTGGAGGAAGGATGAATCACTGTTAATATATTTGAGGATCAAGATCATGTTTGGAGAAAAGAGGTGTGACAGGAAATTCTCAAGCAATGAGAATCCTGATTTCGGGCCATTAAAGGAGATGAATTAATGATAAAAAGATTTTTTATTTGATTTTACTAGTTTGGTCGAGCTTATAGTGAGATTTTTTTTGGTTTGGTGGATGTGAATAATATTTGAAGAAAAATGGAGTTTCTATGAAAATCCATAAGACATGTTATAGAATCCTAATAAATGAATGTCATGCTACTCAATTTCATGTGGTGGATAGGGGTTTGTCCTGGCTTAAATATCACATGCCATGTGGAATGTCCCACCTACCATGTGATACTACTCAAGTAGTTGAGCCATTTATGAGGAGTACACAGTCCAAACCCTAGTTGATCAGATATGTTGTATACCTTTAATGGCACTCCATGTGGTGGAATAAGTCCGGTTAATCCATTTATAAGGAATAACATGTCTAGGTCTACAAGTATAACTACACACAATTTTCACTAATTCACATGATGCGTACTCTCCCCAAACCCATTTACCATGTGTATCTCCTTCTTCAAAACATGATTTTGGACCTATGTGTCGCTCATTATGAGTATAATTTTATGTAATTCACAATAGTTTTCTTTATTTCATCATAACAGATAATATGTGAGGTGATATGAATGGGATGCTTCTTCCAACGTTGCGTAGCTGATGGTAGTGATCAGTTTTGATCCTCGATGTGATGTCATGGTCGGTACTCCCTAGAAACACCAATACATGGGTCCCTCATTTCTTATATACTACTAGATTTGGTACTCCCCCAACCTAAAAAGGGTGTTGATCCTCTATTTATGGAGTGTTACTCTACCATCATCGAGATCTAGTAGGGATTTAGTCTTCCACTAGAATCAGTTATTCCTTGGTTATTTAACATAGTAGCAAGGAGTGGTCCCTTCATATATATTCTTGTGAGGATGTGTGTGATTGGAATTATAGATAATACCTTTATAGTTAGAGTAATACGCATCATACTTAATTTTTTATAGAGAATAATATTCCTCTCTTTTTTATCTCGAGTTTCTTTATGTGTGTATATGATCATGGTTTTATTTTACCTCTATGATTCATGGGTTGAAATAGTTGTTCTATTCTCTTTCTTCCATCTAGGATTTTGGGTAACCCTATAGAGTATGTTTGTACTCACCCATTAATAAGATTTACCATCACATTTTGTGTCTTATAAAAAAAACATGAATATTGGTAGTGACCTTGGTTATCAAAGTATCGGTGGAGCATATCAGTAAGTATTAGCACTGACCATGTTTAGTGATCAGTCGCAAAGACTGTGATTTAAGAACTCATTCATATTAACTAGTTTTTATTATTTTCAGGTTGGTACCCTCTTTTATCTATGTTCGGTAATGTATTTCTTACCTTACACTACTATATTAATTATTTCACTTTTATGTCTTTCCTATGGGTTATCAAATGTATTTTTAACTCATTAGAGGTTTAATTTTTTTATATCTTTTCATTGTTTCATGAATATATATATGTGTGTGTGTGAAATTATATTAGGATAAACACTTCAATTTTAGTGATATGAATTCTTGTCACTTGTCTCCCGTCCCAAGATTATTAGAGGTAGGCTTCGAGTGTTACTCTTGGACTAATATCTACCTAGGTGAGGCCTTGGTGGGTCAGGTCATGGTAGTGTGGTATTAAAGGAGGTTTTTCCTATGGATGGTATTTGGATTAATACATGTTAGGAGGATTGGTTTAGGTATTTGGTAAATAATGAAACAGTGTATAAAGTTTGACTCTTAGTACAAGGAACATAGTGGAGGTGTGACAGTTGGCGTAAATATACACCAAAACTTCCACTACCTGTTAGCTGACGTACTACACTGAGGCACAAATTACAAGGATACTAATATTAAAATAATCATATAGGATTAGATATTTTGACTTCCTTGTTCTTATTGAGACATCTCCCTATATATTCTCATCTAACTATGGTATATCTTGTTAATTTTTAGGATTCCTCTTTGATGACAGTTAGCTGGGATTTTATGATAGGGCCATCAAGACTTCTAGTTGAGTAATGATGCCTTGTTATAAAGACCAATTTGTGATGTGTTCTATCTAGGAGGGAATAAATAAGTGATCCCACCTGATGGAATGTTTATAAAACCACCTCTAGAGGTTCAAGAGGATGATCTTCTTCATATTAAACTGTTGATAGCTCCTACGTGCTAGGAAGTTGTTGCATGTAGTCTTAGAGCACTATGTGAGTTATAACAATAGTGGAAACTCAGGTTTCTAGGAAATATTGACTTTTAGGAAGTAGAGGATTTTCTAGAGTTAGTAATATATGTTTTATGTATTGTAAGGACCATGACCAATCAGGTAGTTGTGCTTGTAACCATTCTTATTTATAGAGTTGCAAGATGTTGCTGGGGATAGAAACCTTAAACCCATGATTAAGGGATTATCTCATGAATATAATTCCAGTTCTTATTCAATGATGAGTATTATCCTACAAGGTTGTCTTGGATATGTATTAAAGATATTAAGACGATATAGTGGGTTGATATGATAGTTGTTGAGTATGAATTGAGTATTATCGACTTCATATGTTACTCTCTTGATATGTTTATATATGGATAATTTTTCACATGAAAGTAAAGGTTGGGACTCAGCTGGGACATTTGGGACACTGCGATTTCTTTATGCATTCCCACTTATTATGGAGTTCTAGATCAAGCCTTGGTAACAGAGAGTTATTTTGCAGAGGGTAATCAGGTAGCATGATCTAGAAGAGAACATCATGGGGATAAGTCATCTGCAGTGGTTAGTATAGATCAACCATGTCTCAACATAAGAGAAATGATCATTCCCAAACTCAGATATAAGGATCTGCAAGACAAGGAACATGTTGTGGGTCTAACCATCCTAGTGATGAATGATGTTATGATTATGTTGGGTGAAGTCACATGGCTAATCATTTCCTGACCCAACATTCTACATATGTTGGGAATAATGTGGATAAATCTCCATGGAATAGGAAACGTCATAACCGTGGATCTCTCAAGAAAAGTCAGGGTGGCCCCAAGAGAGGGGGTGTAGATAGAGAGGTAGAAGTATCCCCCAAATAAGGAGTTACAAGTGGAGGATAACACTTTGACCTACTCCCACCGCCACCATCTAGTGGCCAATGCCATGCTCATAGGGTTGGAGGTAGACAATGTTTCAGTAAGATGTTATGGAGGGATATGACATGGATTTACATGATCTGATTTTAGGTATAATCTGCATCTTCTATACATTACCACCAATTATTTTGGATATAGGTTTGATTCATTCCTTCATTTTGATATACATTATTCATGACCTTGAGATTCTTGTTGAGTCTTTGGACCATCATATATGGCTATAGGTTCCTATATGGATTGATTAATTTATTTCAAATATCAATAGATAGTGAGAGATAGCAGTCTATGGAGAGAGTTTCTCATGGGTCCTCTTGGTCATTGTGATAAAACCTGGTCCAATCATCCTGGGTATGGACTAGTTTTATTCAGTGCATGCCAAAGTTTATTGTCACCACAAGAGACATATATTACTATGAGATGATGGAACAAGGGTATCCTAAATTGGAAATAAATACATTTTGGAATAAACTTTGGTTCCCATGAGAATTAAACTACAACCTATCACCCATTAATTGGTGAGTTTGTCCATTAGTATTGTGTATCTTCAGACATTAGGCTTCTAAAGGTAGTGGAGGATTATATGGAAAACATTCCAAAATATGTTTTCGGACTCCATCCAAAGAAGTATATCAACTTATATATTTAATTTCACAAAAAATATTGCATTTATATCTTCATAATAATATCAAATGGTCCCTAATAACTTTCAATAGATGAGGGTATAATTGTAGGAACATCATGAAAAAGAATTTATCAATCCCAGTGTGTCTACTTATTTACTCTAGTATTGTTCATTAAAAATGAATATAAAATATTGTGTATATTCATTTATTAATATCTCTCAAATCAAGTTTATTGACTCTAGTATTGTTCATTTAAAAGGAATATAGAATATTATGTATATTCATTTATTAATATCTCTCAAATCAAGTTATGATTAGGAACAAGTACCACTAATCAAGTATTGAAAATATATTTTACTAGTTAAAAGGAAATAGATGTCTCTCAAAGAATGATCTCAAGTCTAGGTACAATCTATTGAGGGTTCATGGGAATGATATTCCCAATAGGGAATTATGGTAATTATATAAGAATTATGAGTTCTCAGTTATACTATTTTTGCTGATGCATTCCACTATTATGTTCATGGAAAATATAAATCAGATCATCAAGTCTTTCTGGGACTGATTCATGGAAGTGTTTATCAATAAAATTATCATATACTCTAGGTCTAAGGAGTATCAAGTGAAGTAGTTATGGATGTTCCTATAATTATTCTAGGATAAACAATTATATATTAATCTCTCAAATTGTATGTCTTGGATAAGGGAGTTTCACTTTCTATGGAATATCTTCTTTAAGCATGGTGAAGTGGTGGACCTAGAAAAAATTGATTCAGTTATCTCTTGGGAGTAAACCAACTTCTTGTCAGAGATAAAGATCTTCCTCAGTTTATATAGGTAATATTAGAGGTCTGTGCAAGAAATTTCTAGGATTATATCACCTCCATCTACCTTGACATAGAAAGGGAATCCATTTTCTTAGACTGACTAGTTTCAAAAATCATTCAAGTTGTTGAGGAAAAGTTTGACTATTTCTCATGTGATGAGACTATAATATCAGGGTGTCATGTATGCGGTGTTTTTTTATGAATTTGAATCTAAAATTGGATTTATATTAATTTAGAGGTAGGTAGAGATTGACTGTGGGTTCTGGTAGTTGGGACCACATGAGAAGAACCATGAAACCCATGACTTGGAATTTGAAGTTGTAGTCTTCACCATAAAAATGGGGATCCATTATCTTCTGGGAGATCATTTCATTATTTATTCTTACCACTAGAGTCTCAGGTACAAATTTAAATAGAGATAATTAAACCTGATATATAGTAATTAGTTAGAGTGCCTATAGGGATAATAAATTGAGATAATTTATACTCCAATGAATTAAAATGTGGTTAAATATGCCCTTAGTATGAAATATAATTTTCCCTTAGCGGTGGGGGAATCAGAGTATTTGGATTCTCTATGGCTGACATTGGTGGAGGAGAGAGGGATATCTTATATTTATTCTATGGTAGTGAATCCAAAACTTATTTATCTTTTGTGATAGGCTCTGTTGGGAGATGCATAATTTAAAGTTATGTATGTAAATATATTCTCAAATGATGTACCAAATGGAATTTCAAAAGGTGGTGAACAACTCATCCATTTTTATGGATAGAATACAGTTCCTGTCACATTACATGATGAGTTGTTGAGGGAGATTCATACCACCCCCATACTAGTATTTCTAGTAGTGGAAAAGATATATAATTACCTTCAACAAATATTTTGGTGTGTTGGAAAAAGAGAGAGTATGGTAGAGTATATTTCTCGGTTGATCATATGTCAGTAGGTGAAGGCTGGATATCAGGTTATATTAGGTCTAACTCAACCACTTATCACACTATAATTAAAGTGGTATTGTATATCGATGTGAATTTATATGGGTATTCAAGAAACATTGATACCATGATTCAATCTATGTGATTTTTGATCGACTTACCAAGTTGAAACACTTATTTTCCATCTAAGATAAGATACCAATTGAGAGTTAAATACATTTTAACATGTAAGAAATCATTCTTCTTTATGGGGTAGCAATGATGACTATCTTAGACTGTGATTCTTATTTCATGTCATGGTTGCAGAGACTCTTGCAAGAGGCTCTTTGGACCCAATTACGGATGATCATGAAATTTTACACCCATAAGGATATATAGATAGAGAAAACCATGTAGGTTGTAGTAGATATGGGGATACCCTTCATGTTACACTCTATACCAATCTAGGAGGATAACTTACCATTGGGGTATTTCACTAATAAAAATATACACCACTCCAAAATTAGCATTACAAATTTTTAGGGGCTATATGGGAGACCTTATATGTCACCCTTTTGTTGGAGTGAGATTGAAGATACCTCACTTGGTAGGACAAGAATGTTAAAAGTGGTGATTAAGAAGGTTATGTGATCTCAGAGTAGATGAGGACAAATCATGGTCAACATATTTCTTACATAGATGGACATCATAGGACATTGGAGTTCAGGTAGGGTGACGATGTCTTCCTAAGATTCTCCCCATGATGAGGATCTCAAATATTTTTTTGGGGTATAAAGATATCCTCGAGGTTCATCCTATGGTTGTAGATTCCCCATAGTATTAGTGAGGTTTCATACCACTTGGCCTTTCCCCCATAGTTAGTTCAGGTGCATGATGTATTCCATTTTTCAAAGCTAAGGATATATGATCATGTCTTGGCATATGTTAATGGCTAGGGAGGATTAGAAATTGAGGATGAATCCACCTTCTTAGTGTACCTGATGGTGACTGAGGATTGAAAAGAAATGATCCTTTATGAGAGGACCATTCCATTGGTTCAACATATTTAGAAACATGAAAACCACTAGGATACCACACGTGAATGGGATAACTAAATGTGATCTTAGTTACCTTGCCTTCTTGTGTAAATATTTTCATTTTGTGATGAAAATATATGATAATTTAATGACATTATTTTTATAGTTAAATAACCTTGTATATTTTAAATAATATTTTTAGTGTAAGGAAAGGAGTCACAGAAGACATCAAATCCCTGTAGAGCCTCAGGATTATTATATCAAACATATTATATATATTAAATCATGTGGATTAATATTTTTAAAATTTGTGGTTTTCCAATAGATTGGAACCTATGATAGAAAATTCACGAGTGCGGTTGACTTAAGAACATGGTGTTTTTCTTATGTGCGACATAAGTTTGGTCAACATCAAATGTTCTATTGAAGCGTAGTCATTGAATGGTGAATTAAGTAAATTAAATAATTAGTTTATTTAATTTATTAAATGATAAAATTACCCCTCCTCTATAAATATGCCATTATGTAAGACCCCCAAGATTAGATACATTAACCATGATGTTTATAAAGGATGAGTATAAGATCCATTGTTTGTGTAGACGAGCTTGAGATCATGAATTGATGATAAGGAATTGAATAGATTCATGGTATGATTGAAGAAAGTAGTGGAATATATAATAAAGTTTCTAGTGAGAATGTTAAATACAAATGATAAAAATATTCTCTAGGTATGGATCATTATTTTATTGATTCTTAACTTTATGTTATTGATTCATGATCTTGGATTATATATCTACATATTTATATGAATCTCATTTTCTTCATGACCTAACTATTTAATTTTCATTCTTGATCTTGATTATTTATTTTCATTAGCTGAAATTGGGTTTTTTTTCATTCCTCTTTTAAGACCATGGGTCAAGTTCACAATGGAAAATGATAATATCACTTTTTATTATGATAGTATCATCTCCATTTTTTCACTTCATCATTATCCCATGAGATCAATGATCTGACATTGTCGAGCCAGTTTGAGCATGATCAAACACCAAAAATTCAAATAGTTATTTGAAAAACATTTGTATCAATGTGTATTAGATGGATTGAGGTATAATGATGAATCATAGATGATGGATTTTGAGATCAACACCGAATTTGGTTACGGGAGGCCTGATAGGATGTTCTCAGGTGATGGGAATTTAAATTTATATCCACTGGAGGCTAGGAATTGATGATTGGATGATTTTATATTTGATTTTAATAGTTTGGGTGAGCCTATGAAGTGGTTTTTTAGTGGGGATGAAGGATGTGAATATCCTTAGAAAGGAAGGTGGAGTTTTAGAGAAAATATTGACAACACATCCTATAATATAATGGAACACATTTCATGTTCCTCAGTTTCACGTGGTGTTTTCGGTTTCAAACAAACTTAAATATCACACACTATGTGAATAATCCCACATGGAATGATATACTACACATTTAGACAAGCCGTATATAGGTACTACATGGTTGTGACCCTAGGTGGTCAAACATGCCATGTACATTTAGGGATATATAGTGTGGAGGAACATGGCCAGTCGATCCATATATTGGAATGAACACACCCATGTTTGGGGTTGATAACACACATCATGATCCCCAATTCACAAGATATGTAATCCCCCCAAAACCTCCAAACATGTGTAAACTATTCTTTAGAACTCAATTTGGGGTCCTAGAATATCCCATTCTATGTATAATTATTCATAGGTCACAATGGTGGATTTTGTTTCGATACCAGAGATATGACATGAGGTGATTTGAGAAGGATTCTTCCTCTAGTGATTCTTATCTAATGGAAGTGGTCATGTCTGGTCATTGGAGTGTTTTTTAGGCTAGTACTCCCCTAAACCACCATGTCTTTCTTTCCCCATATCCTATATACTAGTATATTTGGTACTCCCCCACACTATAGTGGGTGTATGTCCTTTGTCAATGAGGTGATACTCCCATGTCATAACGTTTGAGAGGGGAGTGGGTAATCCACTAGAGTTAGTGTTCCCTTAGATATGGTGCGTAGTAATGAGGAGTGATCCATATATTCATGTTCTAGTGAGATTTCACAGAGTGGTTGGCATCAAACATTGGATCTTTAGAGTTATGGGTGAATCATCATCCTTAGCTAGTTGTGAAGATTGATATTCCTCGCTTTCTGATTGGGGTTTATTTATAATAATATTATATCATTATTTTTTTAATCTCTTTTATTTATGGGTAAATATGATTATTGTATTCTATTACTTCCCTTTCTATTTTTGGGACATCCTACTAAGTATGATTATACTAACCCTTGAATGTAATTTTTTCACACGTGTTGTTTCTTATAAAAATGATAGGTTGATTGGAAGAGACTTTGGTGTACTTGGTATTGGTAAAGCATATGAAAACTTGGAGGCAATGACCTTTTTCAGTGGTTATTCACATAGATTATGAGTTTATCCCTCATATGTATTACCAGTTATTAGTAATTATTATGTTGGGTACTTCTTCTAACTTTGGTTGGGAATGTATTTTCCTTATTATACATTCGAATTACCTTAATACACTTTAATTTTTCCCTAGAATTTGTCTCATGAATTGATTACACTCTAGAATATTTAGTTTTATTATATATTTGAATTGTTGAATATAGTTTGGTGTGTTTGTGTATAGGTTCATTGGTATAAGGACTCCCATTTTATTGATAATACTTATGGAAACTTTTCACCATCCCCATTCCTTTTTTAGGATGGATTGGGGTGTTACTCTTGACTTACTTTGGGCCCAAGCGGGGCCCTAGTGTATCAGGTCATGATAGTTATCTAGTAAAAAAATCCATTATATCCAATGGACACTGATATATAAAAATCTAAAGTGGTAATTTAAATAAGAGATATTTTACACTATAATGAAATATAATATTGATAACTCTCAAGATAATGAATCTTCCAACATTTAACTTAATTATTCTGAAATATTTGAGAAATATATTTAGTTATATCTCTATCAAACATTTGTCATGTTACTAAAGAAATAAATTTTGTGTCCATGAATTGATATACTAACATTATATCATATTGATTAAAAAGTGTATGAAGATAATTAATTAAAATGTCATAAGTAGTAATTTACCTTTGATTTATATAAATAAAAGAAATTTGATGATTGAATTATTTGTAAAATACATTCATCACTTTGAGGTCTAACATATATACAACTACAAGCTCCAAGATATATTTCTTATAAATAATCAGTAGAAAATATCACCCATAAATATCAGTAGTCAAAAAAATATTACAGAAATTTAACAACATAAATGCATATGAAGATAACTTATATGGTCCTTCATAATGATTACTATTTGAAATCGAAGGGGTTGTAACTTATTGTTAATTTTTATACATGTATTTACCATTAAGGTGTTCCTGGAATATATATATATATATATGTGTGTGTGTATATATATATTAAAATAATAAAATAAAATTTAAAAATAATAATAATAAATGTTATAATATATTTATACCATAATGGTCAATTTGTGCACATGTCTAGATGGTCGAAGTAAAAAATATTTTATTCTATGTCTAACTATATTCACTTCATCAACGGGTAATGTGACTATAACCTATGTGTCTATAATATCTTATATAGGTACTCTATAATATCTTATCTCCATCAATTGATGTTGTATGGTTTCTCAAATCCAATTCATAATATCATATTCTACAGTATTCTTTTGGGGATCATGTATATATAACTCATAATAGAATTTAATCTATAGAAGAGGTGGTTGAGGAGTGTGATATTCAGGCTAAAAATATCTCATTACATCGAATAACATCAATTGATCCAATGATATAATCATATCCACCATTGTATCACATAACTCATGAACTTTTTCCTCTAAAGGGTCAACTTTCCACTTATATACATCTTCCCTCGAAGAAGTTCTAGGATGAAAAAAACATTGTTTAACAGATACACCCACCATGTATCCTCAAATGCAACAGGAGTGTTCTTCCTTATCTAATAAAATGGCCAAAAATATCCCACCTACTATTGGGTATGAAGGTCCCCTATATGGTCCACTCTTAAAGGGTATCCTGTAAAAATATTTAAAATTTTTATTAATGTTATAAAATTTAATGGGTTGAGAATTAATTTAAATTTATTCTTATAATTTTTTCATCTATAGAATTTAAGTCTTATATAAGATATTTAATTTTTCCAAATCTTATCAAAGGGTTCAGTGTGTCGAATATAAATTTTAAGATCCCCAATGACAGTAGATAGTAGATATGGTCATCGGTTTCTCTCAATAGAGGAAATCCAATTAGTCACTATCTTAAAACATTTTATTTTTATTATATTTATGAAATTAAAATGTGTTGCAAAAGGGGTTAGGGTGTGTGTGTGGTGGGAATACATGAAATTAAAAGAAGAAATGGAAATAAATAAATAAACCAAAATTAAAATTTGAGAGAAAATGGATGATCATAGGGGATATATAAATTCCCCCATTTTCTATTTAGGGTGTCTAAAATATATTTGATAATTCATGAAATACCATTCATTAACTACAATCTAATTCTTACTTTGTGGGACTGAATATATTCCAAATATATTTAAAACATGTCGAACACAACCTATATATTCACCCAAATACATTTTATCTGTTAAAGTTAGAAAATGGAGGAGAAAGATTGGAGAGGAGGGAGGAATGAGGCTGTATGAAGGCCCTATGTGAGTAAAAACCTCCAAAACATCTCACAACATACCTACTTCCCCATCTAAAACATAAATAAATACATCATGATTTGAAGTGGATGACATGGGAATTATAAGTTCTCTAAATACCAAACCCATGATTAGTTGTGTTGGGAGTAAAAATAAGTCCCACATCATATTTTATAAAGGATGTTGGATCATATATAATATTGGATGATAAATTTTTCCTATCCCTTATGGGTTTTAGGATATATCTTGCTAAGGTTATATTTGTTGGGAATAGAAGACCTATTATAGGAAGAAAATGATCCTGAAAAGTGGAATCAGAGCCATGGTGAAACCCATGTCTGATTTATAGTGAAGTATTTCCCAAACCTATATTATAATGATAACAATGGGTCATTTGAAGCATGTTGATACATGGTTTTGTGTGTCAAAATTCTTCTATAAAGTAGTGTTCATGTGGCGATTCTTGGTGATAAGAAAATATTGGTGCATGATGGTTAAATGTAGTAGATCATAATTGATGGTAAGTCCCAATTATGTGGTATTTGGTTTGAGGTGGGGATTTTTGGGTGAAAACCAAGTCCAACAATGGATTTTGAAAAGTATTGTGGCTAACATATATGGTTGGATGGTAAATTACACCTATTACCATTTGTTTTTCTGATAGAACCTCAAAAGAGATGGTGTGCTCTGCATCAAAGACCTAGAGATAGAAAAAATTGATCTTGGAATGTTATAAATACCTGTGGATATAAAGAAGATATCAATGTAGTTGGAAACATGATGAAATAAAGGATAAAAAAAGGGAGTGGGAAATAAAATATCAACTTATATAAATAAGAAAACTATACTCTATCAATTTGGCAAAACTCCTAGTTCACTGACCTCGACAAATAGTGATGAGGGATGGTTTAAATATGTAACCTACTATTTTCAATGAGTAGGTGATTAATTCCACATGCATGGACTTAGTGAGAGAGATTCATCCGTGTTGATAACTTTCAAACCCTTCAACTCAAATATTCTCCCATGATTGTTGTCACCTACTTTGATTTCAATTCCTTCTTCAATAGTGCTGATCTATGAATAAAATGAATTAGGTTTAAGGCCTAAAATAAATAACATGACTTGATTTATCTTCAAAACCTTCTTCATCCTAGTCATTGGTCTTTGAATCAAGCGCTATGATCATCTATGCAAGAAAACTGATGAATTTCTCTTCACAAATAGATACATTACTTCACCAAAAATCTTCACATTGGTCCTATAAAGTGTTTAATGCTTTCTACGTCATGCATATACCATCAATAATCTAGATAATTCCCATATTAACTTTAAAAATGAAATCCTAAACCCATCATTATCAATAGAACAAGTAGAAAAAAAATCATGGCATATTTCTAGAACTTGTTGTACGTCCCTAAAGATCAGCAAAAATCATGCATTTGTAGTGTTAAAAATATCACCAACACCAATGACACTAGAATATTATATATTTTCCATATTCAATCAACCAAAGTATCCTTCTTATTATGAATATAATATTTCCCTCTAGTGAAATATGGTACGACGTTGCTCAATAAACCTCTCCTTCGGTGTACATATCTTCCATGCAACTATCAACGCTGAATGATAGTAAATCACTCTCACATTGTATAACACGTTTTCTGGTATCCATAGAATCGACGTCATGGTTCTTTTTTTCTTCATTAATCTTTTTCAAAGAATAGTTGTTTCTCTATACATGGCCTTCCTTATTGCAAAATAAACACATGCATTTTATTTTTGTTATTGAACGACCTCTCAAATTATTGTATCCATCTATCATAGAAAAAATACCACTATTACCTAAATACTCACTATTATTAGTTTTTTTAGTATAGTTCATCAATAATGAAAAAATCACATCTTCCAACTTGAATGTTTCCTTTGTGAACATCAATGTGGGGATGAGATTATCATATGAATTTCATAATAAACCCATGAGAAAAAAATATTTGTCTTCTTCTTCCATTTCAATAGGTATTGTGTTACCTTTATCATTGATAATTGATATACATAGAATAAATATCCATTTGAAGTTTTGTAAACTCATCCAAATATTTACATAAATAACCATTCTCTTAAATTTTAAATGATACAATTTTTTCCATGTATGAATGATTTTTGAGGGATTTTGATTTATACATACTTTAAAGATTCATTAAGATCTCCTTTAATTATATCAGATTCATCACCTCCCACATATTATTATCATCCAAATAAATATGAATCATGATTTTCACCAACTCTCTCATATCATTTAAATCACCATATATCATCTTCTCTGGCTTCTCGTATTTTTTTCTTAAGCATGTTCATTGTATTCTCCGGAACCAAAATATTTCTTACCCAATGCTACTAGAGAAAAAATAGTATTTCTTATTAATCATTTTTAATAGGGTAGAAATCCCTTGGTTATAATCTCCCATATCCAATCATAAGTAAAAACAAATAACCTCATTTGATACAATTTTTGGGGAGGAAATAGATCTGTCCCATGACAAAAACTCAATTGTGAAATGAATTTCAATAATATCTAATGAAAACTGAAGTGAGAATAAAAGAAGAAAAAATGAGCACATGTAATTTTTATAGTGGAAGAACTCTCCAATGTATAAGATTGAAACCCCATGGAGAATCTTTGAAATATCCCCTATGAATTCGAGAGTGGAAAAAATGGAAGTATTTTCAGAACATGAATTATAATGAGTGTGTAGAAATTTTTTTATGAAAATCATAGCCCGATCGGCTCTAGTTTTTCTCTAATAATTTCATCATGAAGAAATTTCACCCAATATAGATAAAAAACACACTGTGTCATTTTGGCACCTCAAATTAACCACTGTACAACCCGATTTACTACTTCTTGTAACAACCCCAACACCAGTATCCCTTGGTATGTGGTTATTTTATTACATTGGAATACATATAATAAATCACATAACTAAAGATCAATTAGTTTAGAAGTAATTAATAACTGGATACATAAATGGATTCCTTATTACTTTTTAAATTGAACATAGAACCTAAAAAACAAAAATAAACTTTTTCCCTGACCCTTATTCAAATATTTCATCTTCATAACATGGGGCAGGAAAACAAATAAAAGTGTGAGAAAAAATGCCCGGTAAGGGTTAAGTACAACATAATCAAACATAAATCAATTAGTATAATCAATATAGAAAGGTAAATAACTAAAAAACATGTCAGTCAATAAACTCAGAATGAAAATGCATCTATAGATTTTTTCATAGGGAAATATATGAAGATAATAATAAATAAATTCGAAATACAGGAAATGATTAATTATTTGATGTCTTGTATTAGTACATGAGTCATTATACTATAAATACCTTTTAAAATATGGTATATGTCTATGTTCTAAACCTATATAATACTTCTTGGAAACAAATGTGAAGGGTTTTTCACCAACTTTAACTCATGCAACTACTAATGCATCAAGGTGATTACATTAACAGGCCCCCAACCCATAGAGCTTGCATGAACTAATCCCTAACCCATGTCATAATAGTCCAAAGAAATCAAAATATATTTAATAATCAATTTAATTCCTTAAAAAATTTCGACATCATCATAAATGAATTTTTCATAAAAGATACAGTTTTATTAAAATTTCCAAAGTTAATAAAATAACATTCAAAGTAAACATTGTATGTAAAAATGGTATACGAATAAGAAAATAATCATATACATGATAAAATAAATATGTATATTTTATTTAATCTTCAACAATTTATGGTAACAAATGAAAGTGATAGTATATACATAATTGAAAATAAAATAGGTTCCTGTCATAAAAACTATTCCTCAATGAAATAAAATTGATTCTAAATACCTTATAAGGATTATATAATTAACAAAATGAATAAATTATGATTATTTAATATAAATCCATATAAAAATGGATATAAAACATAAATTAATTAAATAAATTTTACACATAACCTTATCATGACATAATCAATGAAATAGATGTTTAACCCAATGAATAATAATTGAGTTAAGAAATCACTTCCCACTTTGTAAATAGTCGAATCACATGACCCATGAATTTGATAATTATAAAATGAAATAGTGAAAACCATAAAGAGAATTAAATTTAAAATATTATATATAAAATGGAATTATAAATACCCCATACACATGAAATAATTGTGAAATAAGTCATATCTTCTAGAAATAAAAATGAAATGAGAAAATCCTTCCCTTATATATGAAAGCGTTATGCACTTGTACATAATGTATAGAATAATAAAATTAGATTCATTAATTACATAATACTGAACATATTAATAATAAATTTGAATTTTTATAATTTTATTAAGTTATTTTATGTTTATTCCTATGAGTTATAATGCTTAATTTCTCAGTTCCTAGAGTGTTCATTTCATGGTTTTATGGTCGATCCCCTTGTGTATAATTATGGGATTTCTTATAAAATGAAAAGAAAATTATAGAAGTGGAATGTAAGTATATTAAAATACTTATAGGATTTTAAATGTTCTTATTATATAATTTGATTATATGGATTGAGTATGATTCATTAGATAAAAATACAATTAAAAATGATTAGTTTGTTTTTGCGATTTTTACGACCATCACGAACTAGTATCATTTTATTTAATATTATGTCTATATAATCATTATAGAACATTAAATAAGTTTTAATAAACAAATTTTGATCTTTTTACCATAAAAATTGTTTTATGACAAGCTTTGAAGGCGGTAATGAAAATCAAAAACTCATTGTCCATGAAGGTGGTGAATCAACCCCTCATGGACAATGTTTTTATTTGTAGAATAAAAGGAGAATAAAAGAGGAATGATGATGTATATTACAATAAATATCTAAAATTAAAGAATATATATCATTTTTGAGTTACCATTCCACTGTTTAAAGAAGTTTTAAGAGAGTATTATAAAATAAAATAAATTTAAGTATAAAGAAGGAGGATTTTACCACTTGAATATTGTCTCCTTGGGGACCTTCGAAGGATACTTGGATGTGATATTTTGGTATGTCCAGAAGGTCTTGGATATGGGTAAGATAATTGGGAATGTATTGGACGAAAATTTAGACAATATTTAAGGCTTATAATATGTTAGTAGAAGGGGTGGTGAGGGGTGGTTTTATAGTTGGATGAGTGCGGTGTTTTTGATTATTTTATTCATTTGTTTATTATTTTGGGACAAGACTATCAATAGTTTTGATTCTTATAACTATGTAAAGTAAGAAAGTGTCTTTTATTTTTAAATAATGGATAATTACATCACCCACAACACAAAAATATATGTATTTGGATTAAAATATTAAATATCTTAAATGACCTTATTTCACAATTCCCATAAAATTCAACTATTTCACAAAAATCCCAAAAAAATTACCCAAACAATTTTTTTAAATTTATATATCAAAAATGAAAATATTTTTTTGAAAATATTTTTCTAAATATGAGAAATTTAATTTTTTAATTAAATTCATCATTTTTTCAAAAATACAAATTTTAATATTATTACCGATTTTACGACACTTTGAAAAATTATTTATGGTCTCCCAAAAATTTCTTATAATTATAATACAATAAAATATTAATTTATGAATCTATTTTATGAAATTATTTTTTCTTTTAAATCATTATATTAATTTAAAATTATAGATAAACATTTACATTTCACAAAAGTACCAACACTTAATATATGATTTTTAAAAAATTAATTAACTTATTCTATGATATAAATATATAATATTTTTATTAATGAGATATATAAATTTTATTTATACTTTAATGGGTGTGGTTAGTATTCTAATGGTCAGTTTACTATTCATAATGGTCACAATATTATTCCAATGATTATGTAAATATTTAATAGTATTTTTTGGTTCGTTTAAGCTCGATTATTCATGTAATGTAATCTATCAAATAAATTGAATTTATTTTAGAGGATACAGACTATAAAATATTAAGGTGTTATATTCTCCCCTCCATCAAATTTTTTTCCTTGAATAATTTATTTATATTTCCTTCTAAACCAATGAGAGTAGTTTTTATTCATAACATCCAGAGGTTCCTACATTTATTCTTCAATTTTATTGTTTATCCAAAGAAATTTTACCAGTAGAGTCTCCCAATTTCTTAGTACATTCTCTCTATTGTAAAAAATCTCAATAGATTATTCAGAGTAAGGAAAACTAGGTTCTAGTTCTATTTATTTCTAGGTTATTTCATGAGTAGGCTCTAGCATGTATGTCTTTAATAATGATATTTGGAACACATCATGATCTTTGGATACATATGGTAGTATTTGTAATTAGTAGCCTATATCTCCTATTCATTCCATAATTTCAAATTGTCATATTTACCTGGGCCTTGGTTTCCCTTTCTTATAGAACATTATGGAACCCTTTCATGGAGGCAGTTTTAGAAAGACATGTTCTCCCTCATGAAATTCTAAATCCTTTTTCTGATTGTAGCATAACCCTTTTTCATACTTTGAGCTACTATAATATAACCCTAAATAGTCTTTAACTTTGTCATTGTTTGTTAAATAAGTTCTATACCCATAAGTTTCATCTCACCAACTTCATCCCAATAAGTTGTAGCATGACTTATCCTGTTGTATAATGATTCATATGTCATAATTTGAATACATTAATTGAAACTATTATTGTAGTAAAACTCTGAAAAAGGTAAATAATAATCCCATATACATTTAAATTCCTGAGTTCGATACTTCAATATATCTTCCAATGTTGGAATTGTCCTTTCAGACAGTCTATTTGTTTATGGGTGAGAAGTAGTACTCAAAAGAAGCTTAGTATCCAAACCCTTCTGAAGACACATCTATAATATTGATGTAAAATAAATATCTTGACAATAAAAAAATATCGGTTCACCATGAAGTCTTATAAACTCGTTAATATTGATTATTTATTGGATCTTAAGTGGTTAATCTTCAATTATAACAATAAAATGATCCCATTTTATATAGAGGTTTAAAATAACCCATATCATATCATTCTTTCTAGGTGTCCTTGGTGTTCTTATGACCAAGTCCATCATAATGTCATCCCACATCCACATAGAAATATGTAGAGTCCACATTAGTCCCCTATTATTATGTCTCTTAGCCATTACTTGTTGAGTAACTAGACATCTTGACACACAGTCAACAATTTCCCACTCCATATTGTCACACCCAAAAATTTCCTTCAAATATCTATACATATTGGTACTGCCAGAATGTATAGGTAAATTTGAGTTATTTGCATCATCTAATAGTTCAATTTTTTCGATATTTTTTTTATGGAACACAAAACCCTTTTCCAAATTTTGTAATGTCATCTTAAAATATTAAGTCTACCAATCTTCCATCCTTATCAGTTTTAATTTTCTATTGATGATTACCATCACCAGATTGAGTGTTTCTTATCTTTTCAAATAAATATGTTTACACAATAATTTGAAAAAATAGTTATTTTTCCCTTCCATAATAATACCCATAACCATATTTAATAAATCCATTAATATAGGATCTTTCTTGATCATTATTTGGGTTACCAGTCCAAGATCTTTCCTCCTTAATGCATCATCTACCTTATTTTATTTTCCTAGGAGGTACTATATTGAGAAATAATAATCTTTGATTTACTCAATGTATCATATTTTCCTCATGTTGAGTTCTTTTTTTAATATGTATTTCAAAATCTTTTGTTTTGTATATGTCTCACATTAATCACTATAGAGATAGTGTCTCTATATCTTTAGAGAAAGGATTGTGGATGCTAACTCAATATCATGAGTTGGATAATTTTTTTCATGAATATTTAACATCCTTGATGCATATGTAATAACATTATCATTTTTCATAAGTACCCAACCTTGTCCTTCTATGAAATTACCATGGTGTTTCTTTCCACAATTATCACATAGGGGAAAAATAATTCTTTCTCTTATTTTCTTTATCCAAAATTTTCTTCATTGTACACTTTTTCTTGTTCTTACCTCTGAATATATAATACACATATATTTATTTATTTGGATAATTATAACAAGATTCTATATCCTCATATGATGAGAATATTTGGGATTGTTGTTCCCTTCTAAATATTGTAATAAAACCATAATATATTTTATCCACCTTACTCTTTGGATCATGTGAATTAGTGATGTTATCATTCCTTATATGAGGTTCCATTTCTAAATGATGATACATTCTATATTTGATCATATCATTATCAAAAATAATTTGTAATCCAAAAAATAGTGAAATTCATTACATTGATTGAAAAAAAATTTTTTAGCTAATATCATAATCATTGTTTGTTTGGGATGTTATTCTATAGTTATCTTCAAAATCTAGGATAGGGTTATATTCCCTAATCAAGGATTTACTAAATCTAGCTCCCAAGGTTTATAATAAACTTTACTCTGATACCAACTATAAAAACCATGACCCCAGTATCATAGAGTTAGTGTCCGAGTACCAGCTGATGTGGTCTTAGGGTTGCAGCCTCGTTTCTATGTCAGTTGTGGGTGTGTTGGGAGGTTTGTGGTGGCCATCGAGTGAGGTCTTCAAGGAAGTGACAGGATTGTGGATCTATCTTGAATTACTTCTATTATACTATTGTTGGCTATCAATTTAGTGAAGTTTTTTCATTTCTTGTTTTTGATTTGGTCAGGTTTTGGATGCATTCTGTTACATGTGGTTTTCTTTTTGAAGGGATGTTTCTGTGGTGTTCTAGGTGAACCGCTGTGAGCCGAGGAGGCAAGGTTGATTTGGATGATGATTCAGATTGAGCTCATGTTCATTACCTTATTTTTTATTTGTGTTCTATCATTGGATATTTATGTTGTGCATCTTACTGAAAATGACTAATGGTTTTGTTTGGGTAGATTGTCTTCGGTGGTGATGCTGTGAAGATATTTTGATGATGGTGGTGTTGATCCATGGAAGTTTTGGATTTTTTTTGTATTTACGGCATGCCATGGAATAAAATAAATGGATTTAATTTAAAGAGTGAGGAAATTGAGCAATAATTTCATTTTTAACTCGTTGTCTACAACAGAATGGTGCATGGGTATTATATGGCACTGGATTTTCAGTGGCTTTTCCCACACATTCTACAAGTAAATTCTTCAAAAGAGGATCAAAGCAGGTTCTTTCACCATGAATGTATATTTGGATTTGGAAATTTGATAGGGTATGGCACAACCATTGGTACTAGGTCCATGCATTTTCACATGGGACAACTAGCTGAACAGTCATGCAATGGTGGGGTTTTTTTTATAATGATGTTGTTGCTTAGGAGGTGTATTTCTACGTAGTCTTTTTCTGGGTTATGGCCTCTTAGTTATGTTGATGTATGCATGTCCTTGAATTCATGTTAGGTTTCCCCCTTTATCCTTAAAAGGGGGTTTATCCATAAAATAAATAAAAAATATGGCATTTGGTCTATTCAGTCAGTAAATAACTAAAAAACACATTCCAATCAATAAACTGAGACTGAAAATATATCCATTATTATTTCATAGTGAAACAACATTGTATAATAATAAAATAATTATAAATGTAGTAAATTATTAATTATTAGATGTCATGTATCAAAAAATGAACCATTATACCAATAAGACCTTCCACGGGATGGTTTGTGTTTGTGGGTAGAAACCTGTCTACGTTTTCTTGGAAATTAATATAAAGGGTTAGCGCCAACTGATTTCATTTCATGAAACTACTGATTATTTGAGGGGCTTGCATTAACAAGTCAACTACCCCTGTCATACCAGTCCAAATCATTCCTCGTATATTTAATAATTTATTTAATTCCTGAAAATGTTCTTTATCATCAAATATTCATTTGGAATTAACGATATGATTTTATTAAAATTTCCCCAGTTAATAAAATAATGTTCAAAGTAAAAAATGTATGTAAAAATGGTAAATGAATTAGAAAATAATCATATCCATGAAACAAAAAATACGGATATTTAATGAAATATTCATTTCTTGATGGTTATAAATAAAATTTTTAGTATATAAATCATATAAAATAAAATAGTTTCATGTCATAAAAAATATGCCTCAATGAATGAGAATTGAGACGATGTCCCTTACAAGGGTCATATCATTAATCAAATGAATATATTATTTATATTCACTCTAAATACACATAAAAATGGAAGTAAATAATAAGATAATTGAAGTCATTTTATATATAACTTTATCATGACCTAATCAATGAAATATAATTTTAACCGAGTGAATCAAAAATGAGTTTATAAATCCCTTACCACTTTGTAATTAGTTGAATCATATGCCCCATGAATGAAATAATTATAAAATGAAATATTAAATACCATATTGATAAAAAATGCATAATATTATATATCAAATGTAAGTATACATACACCACACACAAGGAATAAGTGATGAATAAGGCATCTCTCTTAAATAAAAGTGAAATGAGATAATCCTTACCTTTTGTACGTAAGCATTATGCACTAGTACTAAATTTTCTTGATAATAAAATTAATTTAAATAAGTAATTAAAAAAGAAAATATTAATCCTGTACTTTATTTATTATAACTTTATTAATCTCATATATTCAATGAGTAATAATTTTTAATTTCATTGTTTTGAGAGCATTCATTTCATGGTTTTATGGTCAGATCCCTTGTGTATAATTATGGAAGTTATTATAAAATTGATGAAAAAAACTATAAGTGGAATGAAATGATATTAATATACCTATGTGATTTTAAATTTTCCTCATATATCATTTTTTATATGGTTTTAGTGTGATTCCTTATAGAAAATGTTAAAGAAAAAATATTCGTTTATTTTGACAGTTTTTATGACCATCGAAAACTAGTATCATTCAATTCAATATTATTTTTAAATATTTGTTCTAAAATATTAAATAAGTTATAATAAAAATATTATAATATTTTATGATCATAAAAATGGTTTTATGACCATCCTTGAATGTGGTAATGAAAAATAAAAACTCATTGTCCACGAAGGTGGTGAATCAACACTTCACAGACGATGCTCTCATTTTTAGATTAAAAGGAGAAAAGAAGAGACTTGATGATGTATAT
Source organism: Viscum album (assembly GCA_963277665.1). NCBI lineage: Eukaryota > Viridiplantae > Streptophyta > Magnoliopsida > Santalales > Viscaceae > Viscum > Viscum album. The sequence continues at coordinate 999,163,982 of OY728141.1, read as the reverse complement.
TACATTAAAAAATAAAATTACATTATATAACATACAATAGTTTCCATTCCACTTTTTATAAAATATTTTTTTAGATGATAATAAATTAAATTAAATTAAAATATAAAGAAGGATGCTTTTACCTCTGGAATATCGTCTCCTTGGGGACCTCTTTAAGACACTAGTATTTCATCTATTGTTAAGGAAAAAAGTTATTTGATGTGCGGAAGATTATTGTTGAAGGTTATTGGTATAATTTATTTAGTATTGAAGGCTTATAAGGTGTGAGGAGATTTGGGTGGCAAGGGTGGCATTTATAGTGGGAGGAGAGGGGTGTTTTTGAATATTTTATTCATTTGTTTGTTATTTTGGATCAATAATGTCAATAGAATTGATTCTTATGACTATGTAAGGTAAATATTTAATGTGGGTTTTAACCAATGGTTTCTTATATCCTCAAAAAATAAAAAATTCATTTATTTAGCTTAAAATGTTAAATACCTTCAGGTACCATATTTCACAATTAACCAAAAATTCAACTATTACAGAAAAATACAAAAAAATCTCCCTAACCATTTATCAAAATGTATATTTTAAAAATGGACTCCATTTTATGAAGATAATATTATAAACATGAGATATTTAATTTTTAATTAAAATCATCATTTATTCAAAAATACTAATTTTAATATTATAACCTATTTTATGACACATTGAAAAATAAATTATGGTCTCATAAATTTTTTCAATAATTATAATACAACAAAATATTAATTCATAAATCCTTTTTAAGAAAATAAATTTTCTTTTAATTCATTATATTAATTATAAAATTGGGAATAGACATTTATGTTTCAAAAAAATAAAAACACTTAATTTAACTTTTTAAAGACATTTATTTACTTAATATATGATATAAATATGTCATATTTTCATTTATAAGATATCTAAAATTTATTTAAAATTTCATAGATGATGTTATTATTCTAATGGCTTGTTTAATATTCCCAATGGTCACATTACTGTTCTATCTCTCATGTTAATATTTAATAGTATGTCACGATTTGTTTAAGATCAGTTTTGAACACATTTTAAGTTATCAAATAAATTGAATTTATATAAGATTATGCGTACCATAAAATCTTGGGTTGTTATATTTATCACTACTGATCATTCCATAAAAACTGTCACCCCATGTATCTGCATTCTATCAAGCCATTTTCTCCACTTATGTATCACCTCATGTATCCACTTTTATAGGAAATGACTTACAACCATTCATTTCATCTTTTGAATTTTAAAATTAAGATAAAATCATTATCATAATTTTAAATATGGGATGTGGAAATAATATTTGAAAAACATATCTACTTAAAATATCCAACAAGAATACACATGGGAGGAACCCTAATACTCCCCGGAATTGATTCTATTTCAACAATGGACCTAGAAAATCAATCTTAAACAACAGTTTGAATTTCCTTTTAATACTATGAAAAATAAAGGAAAATATTTTTATTTCCATGTATCCAAATGTACCTATATTTAGGTTATCAAACTCAAGAGTCTACTCAGTGACCCTAAAGAGTCTGCACCAACTCTATGAGTTAACCCATGAGTTCCCCATGAATCAACTAAATTTAAAATTGATCCAAAACAGTAAACTCGAAATTCATAATTCCTTTCACAACATAATACTCATTCTAAAACACTTGAAAACTCTAAAAAAAAAATTAAAATTTGTGTTCATTATAAAATTAATCGAAAATAATAATATTCTCATTAAAATCCATATTTTATGTTATCTTTTCATTAAGCACATTTTTACTCTATAAAATGAAAAAAGTATTAATCATATATTCTATTATAATATTTATATTAATTATAATAAAATATATTCAACAAATATAGAAAAATATATATTTATTAATATTTCTCCTTGTCAACATCTGGTCCCTTTAAGATTTCTTTATAGAAAGCTAGGGGTGAGAGGATATCTCTATGGAACATTATGAGTCAAACCCCAAGCCATAATTTATTCTTAGAGTAATGTATACACTCAATGAGACAATGTATGATCGTATATGTTTTTAGCCTAGCTATCCTCATGAGATATCCTCGGTTATTTTTATTTGAAAACAAAAAATTCATTAATAAGATTTTTATTGTGATTATACAAAAAATTATCATTATAATGTTGAGATTACATTAACAAAAAATGATTTTGGTTATCTACTTTCAAAAAACATCCTCCTTGTAGCTTCATATAGAAAACCATTTTGTTGATATGGTTTTTTAGTTTTTTCTTTTTCCCAAAATGAAATCTAATGTTAACGTTGACTTGAAATCCCTGAATCTCCTTAGAGAAAATGTTAACCATCTCCACATGATGTCTTTAATGACATCTAAATCATATGTAATTAAAAGTAAGAGGTAAAATAATGATCTACAATACTAAAAAATGCCATGATAAATATAAAAATAATTAATGTGATTACCAAAATAATCTCTCATAGTTGAGCTAGTGTGATCACACTACTGTAGAATCATGAATGTTGAGCAGTGACCATTACGAGTGCTAACGAAAAAATGCTAATAAAGGGATGGTTTAATTAGCACTAAATAAAACCGCTTGTAAAAATACCACCTTTATCAGCACTTTTTCTTATCACACCTAAAATTTATACTTATTAGAGTCTAATCTCATGCAGATAATAAATACCTTTATCAGCACATGTTTTAGTACTAATAATGGTTGTCCTTCTTAGATAAAATAATATATTATTAAAAATCAGATTCAATATTGAAATGTATTTATATTTATATTTATATATCTATATATATAATTTTTTTAATTATGATTTATATAATTATAAATATACATTTACACTTAATATATAGGTTATATATTTTGTTATATGTTAGTTTAAAATTAACAAATATTAATTAAAAATATTTACTAATTATTATTGATCGACATTTAAAAACATTTTCTTATATAAATGTTTTTATTAAATATGAAAAATATATACCAAATAATTAATATTTAATTATTAGTTATAATATTGACTAAATATGTATACATACGGGTAATATTCCATACATCAACTTCATACATACATAATTGGGACAATTTTAAAGAAAAACACATACACAAATAATAAATTGTTATTTCTTATTAGTTAATATTTAATATTTAATATATATTATGTTTTTATTTATTCAATTTTATTCAATTTTATATTTTTAGTTAATATATACTATTTATTAATTATATATATATATATATTCATATATTCATTTATATTATTATTTATTTTATTTCTACTTTTTTTAATATTATTTCAATTCATTCATTTCTAATTTTTTTAATATTTTTGTAATTTTATTCATTTCAATGATTTTAAAATTTATATAATTACTAACACATTTTCATTTTCTAATACTTTTCAATCTATTCAATTTTAAAATAAATTTCTGTTATTTTTAATGTTCATTCATTTGATATTATTTATTCTTTGATAAAATTAATTATTTTGTAAATTTTTATTATTTATTAATTTTTAATATGTATTAATTTAATATTTTTTTAATTTATTCATTTTTAATATTAATTTATACTTTATTATTAACTAATATACTTAATAATTTTAATAAAAAATATATTCATTTTGACATCTTTCTTTAGGAAAGTGAATTCTCCTGTGTGACCTTTTCGAACCCTCTACACATGGAAACCCCCCTTCCCCACGAAGAGGTCACTCCCCTGAGGTAGCGCCCCAGCCAGGGAAGGATTCGTTGCTAGCTAAGAAGGCATAGTGTCTCGAAGGGTGACGTCCCAACAACGATGGTCTGTCAAGCGATCCGTCAGCGATTGGCAACACCTCATTTTGACCGTTCATATTAATATATATATATATATATATATTTTACAATAAAATGTTTCCATAACTATGAGTTATGCAATAAAAAATATTTATTTACATTTATATAATAAATAACTATTATTCATTTTCTTAAATATATTTTCAATATATTCATTTTTAAAATAAATTTCACTCATCTTTTACATTCAATCATTTAATATATATTTTTTCATTAATATTTTTCATTATTTTTTAATGTTTTTATAATTTATTCATTTTCAATATTTATTCGTTTAATATATTTATAATTTATTCATTTTTAATATTAATCTATATATGAATTTTCTATAAAATTTTAAATATAGAAAAATATTTAAATTGATATATATATATATATATATTAAAAAAATTGACTATAATTAAAAAAAATTAAATTAAAAATATTCAGTAATTAGTATTGAGTAAAAAATGTTTAATGTGAATATTATATAAGTTCCATTTTTTAATTTTACATTGAGAGGACCAGTTTGGGATAAACCTAACACTGAGAGGGGGGTGAACTAGTGTTGGCAAATTTTAAAATCAATTCCAACTTTTATCTCTATACCTCTTGACCTGTTAGGATCTGGATTCTCTTATTCTCTTTTATGTGTCACGTGTAATAATAGAAAGCAGTAAAAATATGCACACAATAGTTTTACAAGGTTCACCACTCAATAAGAGTAGCTACGTCCTTTCAAGGATTGGATATGACCGGTGCATGGATTCTCCACTGCGATGTGATATGCAATTACAGTGGAGTGGCTAGGAAAACAATCCTCTAGCCAGTGTTAGTCCCTACACTTTAGAGGGGTGTGGGAAACAATCCTCTTCCCTGGACTGGTGATAGCCTAGTCCAACTTGTAGCTTCTAGCTGGTTCTTTATACTGCCTATGGAGACAGTCTTATTCCTACTTAATAAGGTAGGTTCTGCTCTTGATCTTCTTTAGTGCTCTTCACTTGATTACTTGCAAAGTAGTAGGCAAGAAATTCTTCCTTCACTCATTCTCTTCATTTATAGTGCAACACCAAAGGCACTAGACTTCTTATTTCTTCTTCTTAGTTCAAAAACCAACTGCACTAAAACTTTTTCTCTCTCTTTGTCTATAATCACACACACCAATGTGATTAATCAAGAAGTGAAGATTGGTTCACTTGGCATCATCTGAATCAAACTGCCATGAATAATTGTCAGCCTTCAGTTGGGCATACTCTGTTCTTCTTCTTCTTCTTCTTCTTTTCTTTCTCTTTGACACAGTAAAATTTCAGTATCTTAATCACTTTCTTTAATTCTCAATACCAACACAAGAGTGTATCAGTATACTAACTTCTTCCTTTGTGCAGATATTAATCTAGTTGCACATCTAGTTCTTCACTTCGCAAAGTACAATGAGAGTGTTAAACACCATTCGTGTGAGTGAAGATCTACTTCTGTTCGTGATACTGAATGGTTCACGGTACTTCCTTCTTCTCAAAGTCATTTCAAGAGTGCTATGCACCTATCGAAGGCCTGCGAGACCCTCAAATTTTCCGCGTACCCTTCTAGGTGACTTGTGCATAAAATTCAAACCTTGCGTGTAAAAAACACCTTTTGGCGCGAAAAAACCTTTTCACGCAACTCTTCTTATTCGCGCAGAACTTCCCTTTTTCACGCAGCACATCCTTTTTCACGCTGCACTTCTTCTTTTCATGCAATACTCTATACTTCAATTTTTTCCACGCATCAAAGCTTGGTATTTTTCTAAGTGCTGAGTCTCTACAAATGAGAGGGGTTCACCTCATATTTATAGGCATTTTTGACCCTGCACGTAAAACCCCTTCCTGCGCGTAAAACTATATCTCACTTCTTTAGATTACGCACACCTTGCGCAAACATCTCCGATTTTTCGTGCACCTCTTTACTTTGTCATTTTTTGACTTTTTAATCACAAGGAACTAATTGCAAGAAAAATTCCACACCATGTTCCACATTGCGCGCAAAACCAATCTTTCTTGCAACCTATTTTTCGCGCACTCAGACCAATTTTTCTCGCAGTCCATGATTTTGCAATATTTTCCTATGTCAGACTTAGAACTCCACTTGAAAAAAACAATTCTAAACCATGTTCCATATTTCACGCAAAATCACCTTTCTCGCAACCTCATTTTTCGTGCACTTTTCCCAATTTTTCACACACTGAATGCCTTTTCAAAATTTTGACGTTCTGATCTCGAAACACCTGTTGCGCGAAAAACTTCATTCCTCTATTTTGAGCACCACGCCAATATTTCGCACACCACTTTATTTTTTCACGCATCCCACTCATATTTCGCGCATCCCACTACTATTTCGCGCACCACTTTATTTTTTCATGAACCACGCAAATATTACACGCACCTCTTTCCTTTTTCGCGTACTTCCTGCTAATATTTCGTGCTCCACTTTAAACTGTTCTTTTGTGATGTCTCCATATTGTCCATTCTTTTGTCATTTCTTTCTTCAAAGGTTCCCATTAACATTCTTCAGCTTTCATCATGAACTCCACTATTGTGATATATATCCTTTGATAGACCAGAATTAGCATCGTCAGAATTTAAAGGGAAAGTATGGAAACTACTTTATCTTCCAACAACATCATTCATTCCAATCAAAACCGTATATGACGGGCATCGTTATTTCTCCCCCTTTCCTTCATAAGGCTTGGATCACAAGTTCTCCTAACTTATGATATTTGTGAAATACATATCATTAAAGGATCGTCTGGTTTAATAAAATGTGAAATGTATGACTACCTCAAAACGCGAAGCCCTTCCACATTCTCTCTTCTTCTTCAACCATCATTCTAAAAATCATGTAAATCATATGATTTTATTCTTCAAGTAAGATCTTCCATGGTTCTCAAGCAATCTTGAAGAGTTTCATGGTCTTCTTAAAATCCTCTTTCATCTGCAATCATCCTCAGATGGATGATACCTCACTGTTCTTCATTATTGTAAACAATGTGTCACCTTTGACGCAAGTTCTTTTAACTAAGGATCAGTGCATCAATCATATGAATTTTCTTCATAGATAATTTCCCAAGTATGAAATTCAATGACATGACTTCATAACAATTCTCCAGGAATCCTCACTTCATCCAATCTCCATTAACTTTGGAGTCCTTCTTTATATCCTGCTTCATTTTGACTGACGATGACAACTGTTGACAACAAATATAATCTTCATACACAAAGTTGTCCCAACAAACATATATATGAGTAATATATATATATACACACACATCAATTTCAAACACACATATACATAATTAATGAAATTTAATATTGAAACTCATAGACACATGATATTTCAATAATTTATAAAATTTATAATATTCACTTTAAAATATTATTTATTAACAAATGTATATCTAATATATTATGTTCTAAATTAGTGAATTTTATTCATTTTTATATTGTTATTTAATATATACAATATATTAAATTTTAGTTTTTTTAAATTTAAACCATTTTTAATATTTATGTATACATTTTTATTAATTAACATTTAATGTTTTCAATATGGTTGAAATTTATACAACTAATATGCATTCATTTTCATTTTAACATATATTCATTTTTTTAATAATATATTTAATTAATATCACATGTGCATTTTTTAAAATATTTTTTCAACCTATTGATTTTTTAATTAATAAAATTTTACTCTTTTTTAACATTCATTTATTTAATATATTATAATATTGTTTTATATTATTTAATCCAAAATAAAGTTAATTATTTTTTTAATATTTTTTATTTTTTATATTTATTCATTTATTAATTTTGTAGTTTAATAATTTTTAATATTTATTTATGAAAATTTATTTATTAACATTTAATGTTTTTAATATGGTTTTATTATAAATATTCCATAGATATTCACCTTGATTTTAATATCTATCTATTTTTAAATTATTTATTAATTTATAAAATTAATAAAACTTACTAAAATTTATTTTAAATATTTTTTATCACGACATTAAAAATATTTTATAAAGATAGGTCATATCAAAGTTAAAATGAAAAGGAATTGATAAAACCAATATTTATCAGTAACAATTTTAGTGCTAATAAAGATAGGTCAAATAAGAGATTTTTATTTTAATTCTACTAAAACATATATTTATCATCACTTTTTGAAAGGATTTGATAAAAACCTTCTCTGTCTTTTAAAATGAACCCTAAAAACCCACTCTCTCGTGTCATTCAAGATCTCACAGAATTCAACTTATGGCACTGGTCCCCCTCGATCTTTGCAGAAGAATCGACCACCCAAAACTGAAGGTATGTGATTCTTTTTACTCACTTTTAGGGGATCTAGCATTTTTTCACAATTTTTAGTTCTTCTTGGACTATGTATCATTCCACTCCATTCCTTTTATCATATTAGTAACATAGTATCTTGACTCAACAAAAACTATCAAGACTATATAGTTTCTGATTACATTATTTTGATGTAGCTAATTAATTCATAGTTCTTTTTTAGATTATGATTCCAATGTTTTTTGATACTCATGTTTGGGTGTTTTTAATTTTTCATTTTAGATGTAGATTTTCTTGGTCTTTCCTTGCAAATTTTGACCTTAATAAACTCCTCTAAAATCTTTAAATCTTTATCCACTATATTTGTTTACTCTATTATGAAACTTCCAACTAATTTTGGGGTCAAACTACTCTAAATCACAGTGTGCATGTTTTGGAATGATATTTTTGATATAAAAAATATGTTTTTAATAAAAAATTGAAAGTAATAAGATGAATTTTCAAAATTATTTGAATCAAAATATTAAACATTGTGAACTTCTTGGTAACCCTCTAACAACGATATTAATTTTATAGTGGGAATATTATCACTGAATCTCAATAATAATATTTTTTTTACATAATATTTCAATGTAGTTGTTCTAATTTTTATCTAAAGGTTATTTCTAATTGAGTTCATTTTCACATAAAATATTACTTAATTCAAAATTTTATGAATAGGGTTTATTTTTAATCGATTCATGATGTCATTAAAAATAGTTATTTTATTGAAAAATGAGTGTAAAAACCGTGGTTTTTGAAGAATTAAAACCATTAAAATGGAGAAAGAGGGTTAAAATGGAAAAATTTATCTTTTTATGAAATTAATAACTCGATTAACTATAGTAATCTTAAATATGTTTATACAGTGAGGTTCTTTTTCTCAATTGTCAAAAATATTTCTTTAAAAAATTGGTTTTTAGAATTTAATCCATAATTACAAACTAAGCATTGATATGGTAAAATTAAAATATTATATTTTCCATAATCAAAACATGAGTTTTATTTATTTTAATAAGACCGATTAATTAATCAAATGTCACAAATAATAAGAGTTCAATGGAATACTATCCATTGACCAACTTTAATTGAGTGTTGATATTTTTAATTGTTTTTAAACAATTGAATTTTTTCTTTTTTAAATTTGAATTATCAGCATAGTATTCAGCATGTAATAAAATTCCAATAAAACCTATTCAAATAAAGGAATAGATGATAAAACATCAATAATTTTTTTTTGGAAATTAGGAAAAAAACTATTTTTTTGTTAAATAAAATGTAAAAATTACCAAAATTAAGAATGTGTGGGTATGTAAAAGAAAATTGAATATTCAAATCGATATCTCCAATGTTTAGGTCACCTTTGGTTTATCCGAAAAAGGGCACACAATAAATTCTATCCTTTTTTCATTAATTTTTTTCATTGATTATTTGAGTTCTCTTAGAATTTATGACTAATTTATCAAGAAAATAATCAAATTTTATAAAAGTATCAATAACTTTATCCATTGATTTTGAATATTTTGAACATCTCTTTAACATATCCTTCATATAATTTATATTGTTTTTTAGACCCATATATATAATTATATATTTTCACTCAAATTATGACACTTTTTGACATATCAATGTCTATATGTTAATTATATACATACATTATGTGTATTTATTTTGTTTTTTAAAAAATTTATATTGTTGAACCTAATAGGATGGATATGAATTGAAAATTGATAGATGTCGATCATATGAAAATGATCACGAGGATAGATTCAAAGAGTTCAAAAAGTTTTCAGTAGATCACACATACAACTATTATCCAATCCTTTTTCTATGTTTACCTTATTGTTATTTAAGATGAATTCATCCAGAAGAGTTGTTAAAACAACTGATTTTTTACAGAATAGATCAAAGCAATAAATATTGGGATAAACGTGGATAAAAACTGAATATACATACTGAATTGGATGATACTATGATTTTTATATTATTTGATATGAATTCAAGTATAAATGATGGTAGATATTGTATGGAAAAAATATAAATGGAAATTTAATACAACCTTTGTGATTTCCCAAAGTTTTTTGAGGAGTTAAATAGCTATGCAAATAGACCATTGTAAACTGGTTGTACTAAATATAAAATATTCATAGTTGTATTAATATTTCATAATTTGGAAGCCATAAGAGAATGGATAAACACTATTTTTCTATAACTACATGGTCTCTTGAATGGTATGGTACTAAACTAAAATGGGATTCCTTATCAAATATATAATGATAAATGAATGTTATGTTCATAGGAAATAATCTCTAAAAAATTATGCATGTCCAAATGAATGTATATTGTTTCAAATGGACCATGGGTCACTTAAAAAATTTCTTAAGTTTGGTATAGATCGATTCAATAAAGAAGAATCAAGTAGTTAAAAAGTTTTATTGTACTTTCCTATCATTCCAAGGTTTATATAACTATATGGATGTTAAAAAACAGCTTGGAAATCTTCAAGGCACACAAATACAAGAATTGAATTTACAAAACTACATCCCCTAGTGAAATATCAATAGTGAAATAAAATTTATTATGAGTATCCTAAATTTAGAAATGAGATGAGAAACCTTGTCTTGTGTTTTCTACAAAGAGAATAAATCCTTTTTAGGTTAAAGTTAGTACTAATAGTACATGGCTAGTTATGTTGGTGACTTATAACTTTACTCAGTGGTTATGCATGATGAAAAAAATACATTATATAACTCTATTTATATCTAGACCCAATAAACCTAGTAATGATATTGATATCTATTTAGCTCCATTTATTTAAGTTTTGAAATTTTGGGGGGTTACATATGTTACATTTTATGATTCTTATAGAAGTGAAGATTTCACATTTATATCCATATTATATGTGATGATAAATGAATTTCATGTTTATGGAAATTTTATAGGTTATAGAATTAATGGATGATATGGTATCGTATTTCTGAAGAAGGTACACACTTATTTAGGTTGACACATTCCTTGAAGAATAGATTTTTAAGATATCACAAATTTTTACCATGACTATATAAATTTCGATCCTCAGTGATATCATTCAATAGAAATATTGAATAAGGTACAACACCTTCTCCAATAATTGGTGATGAGTTATTTGATATAATAAAAACTATTGAAGATATTTTTGGTAAACCTTTTGTGAAATTATAATGGAAAAAGTGATCATTTTTCATTGAATTATCAAGCTAAAATTGTTTGTTTGTCATATATTTTCTTAATGTCATGCAAATTTAAAAAACATGTTATTGTGTTAGTGTCACATTACTAAATTTACTCGAACATATAATATATACCATTAAGGATAGTTTGGACATGATTGAAAATGAGATAAGGGAAGACTTGGCATTGGTGAATGATTAAGAACTAAATTTTCTTCCTCCAATATCTTACACTCCATCCAGAAAATATAATTTTTAGTCTCTAAACTTTTATAATGTTAAAAAAGTTCAAGATCAATTTACATTAAATATCTATAATGTAATGCTAATAATTAATCTCAAGATATATGGTATAAAATAAGATTAATGTCATGTTTTAATTCAATATTTAATACATTTAACTTTACATTGAATTATGCTTAAAATTCATGACATAAATTAACAAACCAGTGTTCCATTTTCGATTCCTTATGAAGTAAATTTATATACCTTGAGAAGCATCAAATCATGAATAAGTAAATTCCAGTCATATTATATTAACTAGATATATTATTCCCAACCATAATTATTTTATATAATGGTCTTCATGAAGGTTCACATGGTTAGAGAGATTCAACCATATGGTCAAGTACATTATAGATGGATATACCACATTAAAAGGTGTATAATGAATTTTAAAGGGTATATCAAGAATTATTGTTTTCCAGAAGGATTTATTGTTGATGGATATATTTTTGAAGAATATATTTAATTATTTACAAATTATCAATTTTATTTTGATCACATTGGTCTCCCAAAATCTCATCAAGGGGGATGCCTTATGGAAAAATGGATTTCTGAAGAGATATTTTATAATTTCCATTATTGATTTGGTGAAATCTCACCTTTATATTTTATGGAAGATTCCATAAGTTTTCCCATACATTGAATTCCGACAATTTAATTCTTAGACATTTTAAACAATAAAATAATAATTATGGATATCAAATACACTTATTCAATAGTTTATATGGTGAATCTAAGATTATATTTAAAAGGATTAATATGAAAATATAAATTTAGATATCGATAAATTTAAATGGATTGAAAGAGGACTAAAATTTAATTTATTATATTATAATGGTTTTGAAATTAAATATTATATGTTTTAAATGGAGAAAAAATATGAAAGAGTTATGATGAAAAATAGTGGAGTTATGCTTGCAGTGGAAGTGATGCATGTATCTGATTCCAATGATAGAAATAAAATGTATATAGATAAGTTATAGTTCAAAATAATCAAAAAATATGAAACTTTGATTATAAAACACTTCAAGTGATGATTTTTAGTTTCAAATAGATTACCAATAGGAGAATTTTTAAAGTAGATTAATTAGGCTTCATGAAGGTGAATTTATGTATGGAAGTGTATAAGGATGAACCATTCATAGGGGCATCACAATAATTACTATTTTTTTATGTCTCAAATCTAGAAAATAGGAATTTTCTAGTTTTTATATTCGAATCTAAAATAACTATATGTTTTTGTGAAAATTCAATTGATGGTGACCCTTTCTTTGGGAGATCATTAAAATTCAATTGGGCGTTTCTCCCACATATTTACATCATTTTCTAATATATGTGTCTATCCAAATATGACATCGATTTTTTTCACACATACTTAAATATAAAATCATTGTAAGTCATTGAATGCATTTATAATATTTGATACAAGTGATCTAGTGAAAAAATACTTTAATTCCCCATGTACACTATTTTCTCCCACGATCTAGTTGATAACATGAAGTCCCTTCTTCACAAATTAGTCAACATTTATTTTACTTAACATTATACCTAAAAAATCATATATAGGGAATTCATTTATAGTGAACATAATCATTGCATGAAATTGAAAACATTTATTTTTTTAGAATCAAACACTCTTGTCCATTTTAATAATAAGGGTTTTAAATCATAAATTAATTGTGATAAGTAAATATCAATATAATTTCAAGGATATTTTGGTCAATAAATCATGAAACTCAACACGATATATTTCCATGTCATATAAAATTAGGGGAAAATATATAAATTACCAACAAAATAGGTCATGAACTAATTTTTCTACTGAGGCTCCGATATAGATTCACAACATTTGGGAATATAACAAGTCAATGATTCTTAACTTCATTTGTAAATATAGGATATTGTAGATCAATTTTTTCCATTGTATGAAATCATATGTATACCATAATTTTTCACTAGATATTTTTTCATATGGATTTTTTCTTGAACATTTTGAAGCATTGTACTTTTCAAATAAAGGTTTCCAGTGAGAAATTATATGAAGATACCAAATTTACTTAGTTTGAGTCTTAGTAAATTACATAATAGAAAAATAAATATGTGGTAATTGTTTTAAATTTTACAATGATATCTGAAATTTTTTAAACTCTAACAAGACTTTTTATTCCTTTCTATACAAAAAATAATCATTAGGGTAGGAATTTATCTTATTTTACGCCAAAACATTAAGCATAATTTTTTGTTTCATTATAGTTTGTATATAGAGGACAATTTTAGTCTAGATGTATGGATTTCAATAGATTTATCAGTTCTGTAAAACTATGATCCCTTTATCCATTACTAGAATTCATGTTAACTAATCTCAAAAATAGTCATAAAACCATATATTTCATATAACCTAAATATAGTGGTTTTTTAGTATCACTTTATAAGCACTCAACCATTTATGTTTTTTCAATTTTTTCCACTTCAATATCATTATATTTTTCTTTAATTTGATCAAATTTTACACATTTAAAATATTTATCATCATTAGATCTTGAATTTTATATAATTTCACCATATCAGATCTAGAGGATATTACATGGATTAAAACTATTACAAATTACATGATCTTTGATTTACCTTTTTCATAGATTTATTATATTTGAAAACATCATGAATGTATAATAAAATAGGTCATTTTTAGGAAAAATTGATTTCAAAATTTTAAAAAATCATTAACCATTTCCTTATATTCATCACATTTCCATCATGAAATAATCCAATTACAATTCTTTAAAACTTTGTAATTATTAATTAAAGAATATAAGAATTGTATTTTGAAATTATAATTTAAAATATACTTTTAAAAAAAATTGTAATAATAATAATAATAATAATAATAATAATAATAATGTTAGAACATATATTAATAATAGTAAAAAAATTAACAATATAAACACTGATATTAATAATAATAACAATAATATTAATATTATTAACATCAACATTAATATCAATAATATTATCACTAATACTATTATTAATATTAATAGAAATAATAATAATATTTACATTGTTAAAATTAATAGTAATAGTAATAACATTGACACAAATATTATTAATATTAATAATATTTTTGGTAATATTAATAATATAAACACTATTATTAATATTAAGAATATTCATAGTAATACTATTAATATTAATAATAAAAACACTAATATTATTAATATTAATACTAATAAAAATAATAATTATAATATTAACACCAATATTTAATTTTATAAAACGATTAAAAATAATAACCATAATAATAGTAATAAAAATATTAATAATATTAAAACTAATATTATTAATTTTAACTCTACTATTAATAATATAAATAATTTTTACATAAATATAAATGTGGGTAATATTGACATAAAAATCAATATTAATAGTAGTAACATCAGTATTAACGGTTTTTCCATACTTATTAAATGGCGTACAAATACAAAGAAACTCGTGAACACGTGCACACACCAGGGGAAGTTCAAACTCAAGATCTCCCCAACGCCCCACAAATGTGCAAACACTTGGTTTTTTCTCAAGAGAGAAAAATAATATGAATAATATTAACACTAATATTAGTGTTACAAATATTAATAATATTTACACTAATATGAAAAATATAAACACTGGTGTTAATAATAGTAATTCTAATTTAATATGCATATATACATATATTAAAAGGTTAAGTAAACTAATTAAATGTTCATATATTTATATCTAGAAATATAGTAACATTATGATAAATATATAAATTATAATTTAAAATATAAGTTATAAAAGACTAAAATATAGATTTTTTATATACATGATATAGAATAATCTGTTTCCACATTGGGGTGTAATTTAGTATTTCCAAGAAGAGTATCTTATTACTTGAGTTGGATCATGGTACATTAACTTAGTGTTCAAGCTCATCTTATTCACCAATCAAGTATCAATTTCTTGGTTTGAGCTTCAACTCGAGCTCAATTCGGGCATAACCAAGAAAATTGTTTAGTATTGACTATAACACACTAGTTTGAGGTATTTATAGTTTTAAATGTTTTTTTATGTTTTTGTAAGGTTTTGGAGGTGTTCTTATTATGATATGGATGTGTAAGTTGATCTGGAGTTGTATCTTAATTCAACATGTTGTTCCAATGTGAATTAATTTTCACATCATGATGGGTTTCTGTGAAGATTCGATAAAGGTATAATCGTGATCATTAAATGTGTGATATTAATTTTCACATCATGAATGGTTTCCTCAATGACATCATGAATTATCAAATTTCTAACAAATTTATTATTTCCAACATAAGTTTTGGTTATAAATCATTTTAAAATATTTCCCTCAAACTCCATTCTTCCTATAGTGTATTTTAGAGGTTCTCTTTTCGGAATGGGCCTAAGGCCTTCATTTTTTTTATTTTTGATAATCCACCTTTTAAGGGATGAGGTGGAACAATTAAAAGTCCCAAAGGCTCAAAGACAATTACATGACCCGTAGTACTTAGAAGGAATCACCCAGACAAGACAACTTAGAACTGCTCCTCCCCATCATGTGTCATGATATCGGCACTCCACCTTTGTAGGGCTGGTCAGCTAGTTGTCTAATGCAATGCTGCACAGGCCCGGTACCGATGGAAAATCCATACCCTCTCATTATTCCAATTCCGGTTAGCTCTGCTCTAGTGGATCCACCTACCCTGAATCCTCCTCTGAAGCCTTTTCCCTCGTAGTCTGATTGGTACATCTGCATTCATGTGTCCTGAAAGCCTTGTAGTGGTCCAAAGGCCTTAAGGTGGCCCGAAGGCCTTGAGAATCAACTGGCCCAAAGGCCTTGGGTGGCCCGAAAGCCTTGCAGGACCCGAGGACCAAACCGGTGGCCCAAAGGAGCAATTATAAAGTTGAGGACATATTTTAATGTAATGGATTTTGATTCATTTAATGAACTTATGGAGTGACCAAAATCTATTTAAATTTGTGTGTAATTAATTGATAATGAAAACCATTTTGAAGGAAGCAACTTCTCTATCTCTCAACATTATTCAGAAATTAAAGTATTTGATTTCAAAGATGATTTTATTGTGATATTCAAATGAAAAAATCCTGCAATTTTCTTTGTAAAGTCCTCTTTTTTAGAGGTTTAAAATTATGGGTTTTGTATGATTATAATTTTTTTATGAATTGATAAAAATGAAAAAAAATTGATTTATATAAAATTAATTTGTATCATACCTTGGAAAACAATAAATATTGTGTGAGTTAATATTGTATTTCATGGTACCATGTTAGTTCATACATAAGGGAGGTGTTGATAGAATATATTGGTAAAGAATTTAGTGATGAATTAGATGGGAAAGATAGGTTTTATTCTCATGGTTTTGGACTGTTAAAATTGTAAATGAATGAATGGGTGTGTGAGTTTTGCGTGTGTGATAGTATGGGTATTCCATTTAGGGATAATTGTTTTACAACTTTTTTTAAAAAAAATTATAAAATAATCAACATCAAAACCCATTTTTAATATTAATTAGAATTAACTGATATTAAAAATTCATCACTTTATACTATTTTTACACTAATATATGATGTCATTTCAAGGGTAATTCCATGGATATATTTAATTTATTTATTAATCTCTCATATTTTCTACACTGGTAATTTCTCACATTGACTTTGATTTGTAAATATTATTGCTAATTCCCTTGAAAAAATTGTTTTCATCCTTCTATCAATTTAATTCGGTCATTCTTTTAATATGGAGGAGAAGATGAAATTAGCATCATGATTGAAACATGATATTATTATAATTGTCCCTTATTTTTAAAAATTTGGTTTTATTATTAATATTTGGGAGATAAAATGAAAATATTTTTAGAGCATATTGACATTGATTTATAGTTATTGATATTAAATCCAAAAGGGGAGATTAAAAATCACAAAGGATTGTGGTGAGGATTTCAGTTGTTGTTAAAAATGAATGTTATCAATATGTGTTAGGTGATGTTGAGGAAATAAATGAATAAAGAGTTCCATCCTTATTTTTATCAATAATGAAAACAAATGTTTTTTTGAAACTAATATTGGATGATGTTAAATATGGAACAACACATTGATGATGTTGTAGTAATTGAGTTAGAGATAAAATGAACTTGTAAAATATTAATCTTATGTTTGTGAAAAAGTTATTTTAGAAGATAATCAACAGATTTACCAATGAATTAAATGTTTGAATGTCATGAAATAAAGGATAACTCATGTATTTAGGGAAATTTATGACAAATTTGATGAAATTGTTGTTATAATATGAATATATTAGGGATTAATTTTAAATGGGACGATTGTAGAGTTGTGATTATACTAGATCAATGAAAATTGCTTCTTGGGTAATTAAGAATTTACGTCATATGTTCTTATTGAGTATGATTATATGAGAATATGATTTTAATTAAATAATAGTGAATTTTGTTATTTTATTTTTGATGAGAATCCATCCTTGTATAAAAATAAAAACAATATATGGGAACACCACTTCAAGGATGAATACATTTAATGAGTTGATTTAAGATGGGTAAAGATGAATTTAGAAATTTGTAACACTAAACTAGTACATATAAATGAAAAAATAGAAGTAATTTGAAAATAATTATTTCTATAAGAGTAATATTTGATAACGAGATGAAGATATCAAAGTAGCATTACTAGATGAAGACTTTTGAAACCAAATGGAATGTTCAGTCAGTATCAAGTTGTGTCTATAATCAAAAGAGAGTTTTCTAGAAGAATATATTGTAAAATTGAGATGTATTGTGATTAGAAATTAGTTAAAGGAATATTTTTCTATACATAATTAGGGAGGATATTGATATATAGTTTGAGATAATTAGTAAAGTCCTATAATTTAGTTCCCAATTTTTTTTGAGAAAATTATTGTTCTGAAATATAACATGTGGAACTAGATGATGAGAAGTCCAATGCTGAGTTCAGATAAGTCTAATAATTGATAAATGATCATGTTGGAATATAATGTTATTAAATTTTATAAGTAATATTAAATAGGTTTTATGTTAAAGTAAATTCGAGAACCCCTAAGTATGGAGAACATTGAAAAAATACGAAAGCTAAATAAAAGAGGAGGAAAGCATCATGATCTATAATGACATCCAAAAGGAAGAAAAAACATATGTTGAGTATACTCTTGAAGCATTATAATATTATATATGATTCCAGAAGAATAATTAATATAATGATTTAGAATAATTCTATGTATGAAATTGGTGATTATGATCATTTTGGATAATATGAAAGTTTGAAAGAATCAGTATGTTGAAAAATGTAATGACTATTTATGATTATATTGAAGTCTAGAAGCCCATTAAAACTATTATTAATAACTATTGTGTTTAATTTTAAAATAATAAGTGGAATTTGAAGCTAAAAAATGAAATATAAGTTTGATATCACATTGTGTATAAAATTACTAATATATCGTGCATTAAGACATCAAAATGCATTAGATAAATATTAGATGATGTGTTTCGCTACATGTATTAATTGTGTAAAGTTTTAATTATCTCTTGTAGCTTGAGATTTCATTATCAAAATTTTATATGGTGGATTAATGTTATAAAATAATAATTCTAAAATTTCATAAGTTATGTCAGATTAAGTCTAGAAGAGCATAAGGCTACCTAGGATTAAAATATTCTTCCAAGTACATTTTAAGAAATAATCGTGATGGTGTTGAGATGTTCTTCATGAAATAAATATCATTATGAATAATTCTTGATTCCAAATAAATTTTTAGAAAGGGATAAAGAAAAAATTTCAAGAATTGAATGATAAATTTTCATGGTCAATATGAATTTTAAGGAATTGATAAATAAGGAATACTGAGAATTTACATATAATATTTTTTGGGTTTAAAAGTAGAAATTTTAAAAGTTTGATAAATTTTTAAATACTACATTATTTAATAAAATAAATTTTTCTATAGTAAATGTTGGGTATAAATGGAGGGATGAGTCAAAGTATATATTAATGAGATTGAAAGAGATCAGGTTGATATGAATTTTAAAGAATTGATAAAGAATGAATAGTGATAATTAACATATAATATTTTCTGGGTTTAAAATTTGGAATTTTAAAAGTTTGAATTTTTTTTGAAAACTAAATTATTTTATATAATGAAATTTCATATAGTCAACGTTGGGTATAAATGGAGGGATGAGTCAACGTATATATTAATGAGACTGAGAGAGATCAGGTTGCATCTATTGGAAACTCACTTGAGTTAAGGAAGGACTTAGAGGCTAGCCTATATATTCTAAAAATTAATTTTAGATGAGGAATAAATGGTGAACTAACTTGTAACTTATGAACATATATATAGTTAAGTAATGAGTATGGAATTGAGATAAGTGATATTTATATTCTATATATCAAAACCATCAAATAATTATTGTATATTTTGATGATTTAGAAGAATTTAATATAGATAAGATTCCCAAAATCATTTGAATATTCATAAATTTAATGATAAATATAACATAAAGAAACTTTATAAATCATAAATTAATAATTCTAATGTTGATAGAATGGTTTTGATGTGCATGTTTTTAATTTTTTAAATTAACGAGTATTCAAAGTACTAAAATTGATGAAAAAGATGGAATGCCCCAACCCCAGAATCCCGAAGCCGCTGCATTGTTTTAATACATTGACATTATTACAAGGAATCACGAAGGGATTGATCAGTTTAGTAGACTTGGAAAATAGATTACATATATGAATGTCAAATTATACATTCAAACATAAAACACAACATAAATAATCCTTTGAGACCACCATTATTGCCTTAGCTAAACCATGCATATCCATCATAATATACTTCTTGGAATCTTGGGGGAAAATATAATAAAGGGGAGAGCTCATATTATCATTAAGGATAAAAAATTTAGTAGAAGATATAAACTTTTAAGGAAAGATTTTTAATTAAAACAATAGCCTTTTAAACATAAAAATGAGCATAATTTGACAAAAATAAATCATACATTACCAAATAAACATGAACATGGATATTCTACTAGTCAAATAATCACATTTAATAACTAATTTCATAATGAGGGAATTCATAATGGAAGAAATAATAACCACATATTCAAGGAATCGTTCCATGAATACAATTAATTTTTTTTTCAGGGCCCTCTGCCAAGACACTAATTTGTCTCATGACACCTACCGATGCATTGGGGGGCTATAGAAGGCCATTCCCATCACTGACTAAGTCCAATGAATTTCTCATATAAAAAAGGTGAAACATAACATAAAAAAATAATATTAAAACTAGCATACTAAATGTAAATAAATTAACCGTAAACCATGAATGGTATAAAAATAACACTTCTATAGTCAGACATAACATAACTCATTCAATAAAATATATAACATTGTATTATAATAAATAAACCTCAATAATGATTAATATCCAGTAAGGGATGTTGACATAGTTGAAAATTATCAGTAAAAACCTTTGACAGAAATAACCTTTTTTCATGATATCATTTAGAACTGCCACAATTTATAATGTAATACATTTAAAATAATTTTTTGAATCAAAGTGTCACATACCACGTCGATACTTTTGAAAGTAATTAAAATTTTAAAACATTCATGTCCATATAAATAAATCCTTAAAATTATTTTCAAAACATGGAAATTAATTAAAAATATTTAGAAAAATAAATATTTAAATCATTTAAAACGATGTTTTAGTTAATGATACCCTTAAAAAGAATCATTTTGAGAACTATTTTAAGAAACATGGACATGGATAATAAATATGTCCCAATAAAAACATACACATAAACAATCTTCGATAATAATGAGATTGATAAATTAACCATTAACATGTACTTTTCTTTGGTTGAAGGTACCTTAAACTCTTTTATAGTGGTTAAATAATTGTAATTAAATTATAAAAGAACCAAATATATAAATATGATATCATATATGATCTTATAATATATTTTTTTATTAATAATAGTTCAGTAGTATCATTGTTTTGGGTGTTAACTGATTCGTTTTTCTTTATATGTTTTGTTGCATAATTCATGTTTGTTATGAATAGGATGTATTTTATTCATATATAAAATGGTATTAAGTTCTTAAAAATTATTTTTAATCATCAAATGAAAATTATTGTTGAATTGTAAAGATGGGAAATGAAATCTCATCTCGTTGTGGAGACGGTAAGCCGTAGGTACCCACATGAAACAATATCATTCTATTAGTGGTGAATTAATATGTAATTTAATGGTATATTATATATATAGAATAATTAACATGTTATATTTTTTATTTACACCAGTTATACTAATTATTATACCCATTGAAATAATGAAGTGTTGAATAACAAATTACACCACGACGTAGAGATGCTAAGCCATACATAAGCATGTATGGTGAATTTATCATTCATAGGATGGATAGAGTAATGAATATTTTTGCAACATATTTATAATAACATCTCCTTATGTATAATGTACTAGAGTTATTATTTTTTATGGAACAAACAAAGAAAGAGGAAGTGGAAGAAGAAAAGAACTTTGAAAGAGGTGATGAAGTAATTACCTCTTCTTCGGGTTCTTCCTTTTGAATTGAACAAAAGGAATCGTATGATGGATTTATGATCAAAGTATGGCCTATAGGATAAAGTGAGGGTAGTTGGGAGGATATTTGAGCATGGTTAGACTAAGAAAAAAGGCTTTTGATGTTTTAATTTTTGAGAAGGGGAGGTTCCCTTTTATAAGAGAGGTG
Organism: Viscum album; assembly: GCA_963277665.1. Classification (NCBI taxonomy): domain Eukaryota; kingdom Viridiplantae; phylum Streptophyta; class Magnoliopsida; order Santalales; family Viscaceae; genus Viscum; species Viscum album. The sequence goes on along the minus strand of OY728141.1, from coordinate 999,141,442 downwards.
AGGGAAACTTTAGGAAAAACTTAAAATATTAATTTATTATAAAATAATTTTTGGTTTATAATAGCTCTAAATTGATTTATTTCGTGGATATGGTGGGTATGGGTCTAAAAACACTCAAACAACAGGTTTTAGGCATGTTTAGGTCACCATATTAACCATAGATCATAGATTTAACTCTTAGTTAAACAGTTTAACTTTTATCATGTCTTATTGTATTTTTATACTACATGGTTAATAAACATACTATAAAATTAAAGTAGGACCTAAAGTGGTTAATTAATGACATGTACATAATTATAAAATTCCTTTGGCAAAATCTTATATTTTTAGAAATATTATATCATTCCATAAAATAGTATTTTTTTAAACTCATTTATTTCAATTTTGACACTATTTAGTATTTGTTTTTTGTTAAATTTATAAAAAATTAATTACATTGAAAAAAATATATTTAATCAACCCTATCATGTCATATTAACCTAGAAAGTTTTTGGATGGCATCAAATGCCTCATTTTGTAATTATTTTGATGTTTATAAAATCAATTATTTTAATCATTCATTAATAAGGTAATTATTGCATCATCATTGTGTCATAAATAAATTTAATTATTAAATGTCTAAAAATTATAAATTAAATTCCATGGTGTAAGAAATATTTTTAGCTTTATAATTAATATTTAAATTCAAATATATCTTTTGTATAAATATGTATTAAAAATTTTTAGTTAATAAAATTCGAATTTAACACTTTTAACACATCTTTAAATAAAATATAATAAATGTCCTAATATAATCAATGTGAATAAAAAAGGATCATATTTTTTTTACTAAGGATGATTTGGGTCGTAATAAACTTATCCAATAGAATTAAGATATGTTTTGGATTATTTATAATATCGTTTTTACCTTTAATTACCCTATTTACTTTTAACTGTCGTAAATAAAAATCAAGAGATACTATTTACCAAAAAAATTGGCATCCCATTGAATAAAATTTTACTGACCGATGAAAACTGTGTCTGTCTTATTTTTGAAATTCAATCCACAAAAATTGGTAAAATTACATTTTAAAAAAATTTGCAAATGTGTCTATAAGGTGGGTGAAAGATGTTAAAAAAGTTCAATACAATTTTATATGTCTAATATTATTGTAAAATGACTCCAATTAATTAAATTGGACTAATATTTTTATTATTTATTTATATTTACTTTTAGATAAATTTATAATTAAAAATAATTATTTAAAAGAAAAAGATGGTTTTTATCTACAACGCAGTGTTTTCACTATTCCTCAAAAATTGAATGTTTTAAGAAAAATACAAAAAATTCCCCCAAAGATAATTTTGTTATTAAAAATTAAATAATTATTCAAAATTACCAAATTAAAAACATTAAAGATGTATTAATTAAATTAAAATTAATTCCCGTTGTCAAAACCAGAAAGCGGGTTTTTAAGAAGTAAAAACTATCAAAATATTGGCATGTGTTTATATACAATTTAATTGTGAAATTACATTAAATAACCTAAATTATATTAAATGATAAAAATATGATATAATGATTCATTAAAACCACTGAAATATTTAATTTAACAGTATAAATTATTTCTATTAAAAAAGTAGTTTTTAATTAAAATTTAGTATTTTTCACTATTCATCAAAATATGAAAGGTATTAAAAAGTACCAAAAATTTATCCAAACTGAACTTTTATTTCCCTATTATAAATAAGAATTTAATTTCATTAAATTTAATATGTAAAAGTGTCAAATATTGGATTTAAAAAGGGTTCTCCATTAAACCGAGAAAAAACATCATTTTTGGAAAATACTTCTTTTATCTGAAAAATTGAATTTGTCCTTATATTATGTTTAAGGAAAACAAAAGATGAATGTTAAAAATTATATAGGATATATATAAAATTAAAAATGTGGTTAATACTGTTCATAACTACTTTTTAGATAGCTAGTTCTATAGGTCGTGATGTGCTTGAACTCAGTGTTGCGTGTAGTGATAGCTATTGAATTACTTTAAAGAGATAATGTAATATGAAATATTGGTGTTTTACATTGACCCCTCCTTCAATAAATTAATTCCTTTCAATTTTAAATTGTTCTTTGAAAATTTAAGGTTGAAAATAGAAATAACCATTGTGGAAAACCCACATCGGAAATAGTGTTAATAAAATTTAGTCTTAATAAGAGGGAAATGGAAATGAAAAAGTCACCACTAAATTTTGATTTCTAATAAGAGAAAATTAGTGGCCATTAGAGACACATAATTAGAGGAAAAACATAGAAATTTATAGGGAGTGATTGGAGTCATTAATCACAAACAAGTGAACAATAAATGGAAAATTGAGGCACTCAAAGCCATAAATCTATGATGATAATTTAAAATAAAATCATTTCATCAAAATATAAGGTATTATGATGACACATTTTTGGTTTTAAGATTCTTTCCCTAAATTGTAAGGAAAATAATATTATTTGACAAGTATAGTTCCTTCCTTTGACTAATCTCTACCACAAACTCATATTTCACTCCAAAAGATAATAGAACTCAAAAATATTCTATTTATTTTAATCATATAAGGTTCCGAAAAAATGAATTTATAATTTTTGTATAAGGTCATTTAAAAAACACTACATTATACAAACAATGACATCATGTACGCCAGTGGTAGGTGATGCACCCTTATCGCCCATCAGATGCAGGTTCAAGTCTTAAAGCCTTGATGGACGCGACAGGTTGTCACCAGATCTACAGGTTTTCTTTTTTATAACTCTCCAAAAATAATCTTAAGAAATTTTTTAACCTTAAACAATAGAATCCAATGTCCAACTTAATTTATTCCAACCTTTAGACTTATCCAAAATACTTCTGTCTAAATTCACAATCCAAAATTTATAAGGTAAACATATTTAAGATCTCTTTTCCACGTAAGAATATGTGAATACCTTTATCATGTATTCTATTAAAACATGGTAACAACCTTTATTAAAATAAAAAATTATTTATTACATTCATGATCCCTTATTCCTTATAGAATACTGGATATACTCTTTATATCCAAAAATGTTATAAACTCCAACAATGATGGAACAAAAAAACAATTAACGGTTATATTTCCCCCAATCATATATTTTACAAAATGATTAACTTCAAACTGTGTCACTTTACTTGGTACCATAAAATATTAAATACTTAATGAAAATGTACTATAGTACAATCCTTATATACTTTATAATTATTATAACTTGTACATCATTTATAAAATACTCAAATGACACAATTAATTAATAACAACTCAAGAACACCAATCATTATTCTTCATCTACGGTAGTATAATAACATGATTATTATGAAATAGAATCATTTAGGGTATACTCAGATGATTGGTACATTGATTCGCGTTGTGTCCCAACTCCTTACAGATGAAACATTCTAGATTTCAAACCTTTTTCTTACCCTTGCAATCACGATCTTGGTTTCCTTTTTATCCACACTTTTAACAAACTCCCATTCCTTTCAAGCACTTACCATGGTGATTCTTTCCATAGTTATCAAATATATAAAAATCCTTCTTTCCCTTCTTCTCTTTATCCATATTTCTCTCTACCATCCTCTTCTTCTCTTTCCTCCCTTCAAAGACACATGACTCAAAAAATTCATTATATATCTTATTAACAAATGATAAAATTTCTTCCTATAATGAGAATATGTGGGATACTATTTCCCTTATAAATGTTGGCTGAAGACCATGAACAATATGATCCTTCTTACTCTTTGGATCATTCGTATTGGTAGAGTTCTCATTCCTTCTACTGGGTTCCATTTCTAAATGATGACAAACACTAGGTTAAATCATATCATAATTTATAACCCAAAAACTAGAAAAATTATGAACATTAATTTAATTTCATCACACATATTGTATCATAACCACAAAAAGTGTTTCTCTGTTGGCATATTTACTCATAAATCCTTCATAATGGTTTTTAAAGATAAATTTAATTATCTTAAGAATATCCCCAGGGAGTGTCAAACCATGTGCGTAGTTCGGCCCATTGTCGTCTACCCGGATACCCCAGGGCAAGTCCAAAAATCCTTGTCAGAGTTTTCACTCTTAGGTACATTTTTTCCATAAGCATGTCTATATGTAGTATCCGAACATGGATGTATTGCTTAGAAAACCCACATAATCTCTACTTTACCAAAATTCTATAGGGTTCATCTATACTTATCTGTAAAGTCTATCATAGGGTTATGATCCCTAATCTATATGTTCTAAATCAATTTCCATGGTTTTTTCTAAACTTCTTCAGATACCAACTGTAACGCCCCGACCCCAGAAGCCTGGATCCAGTGAATTATTTTAATACTTTTTCATGATTACAACGAATTAAGTCCTGAAGGGCCGATAAGTTTAGCAGTATTGAAAAATAGAGTAAATAAATTAAAATTACAATAAACATTCATACATAAAACACAAAATAAATAATAATTTGATAACACCATTATTCCTCTAGATTAACCCTAAAAATCAATCATAATATACTTCTTGGAATCCTGGGAAAACAAAATATAAGTAAGGGGTGAGATAAGATGCTCAGTAAGGGTAAATAATTTAACAAAAGCTATAAACTTTTAAGGCAAGATGTGTAATAAAAACAACAGCCTTTTAAACATAAACTTGAACATAATTTGGAAAAAATAAATCAAAAATTACCATATAAACATGCACATGGAAATTCTACTAGTCGAATAATCACATTTAATAACTAATTTCAAAATAAGGGAATGTATAATGACGGACAACATAAACACATAGTCAAGGCCTTATGACAAGACTATAAATAAAAATTATGTTAAGGCCATATTCAAGGCACTAATTTGTCTCATGAGACGTACCAATGCATTGAGGGGATATAACAGGCCCCACCCATCACATACTAAGTCCAATTCATTCCTCATTTGAAAAGGGTGAAACATAACATAAACATTCATATTAAAACTAGAATATGAAATTTGGATACTTCAACCATAAACCTTGAATGGTATAAAAACAACACATCAATATTCAAACATATCATAACTCATTCAATAAAATATAGAACATTTTATTATAATAAATAATCCTCAATCCTAAAATATATCCAGTAAAGGATGTTGACATAGTTGAAAATGATCAGTAAAAATCTTAGAGATAAATATCCCATTTTCATGAAATCATTTAAATGTACCACAATTTAGAAAGGAAGACATTTAAAATACATTTTTGAATCAACGTTTCCCATACCAATTTGAAACTTTGGAAAGGAATTGACATTCTAAAATATTCATGTCCATATAAATAAATTCTTAAAATTATTTTGAAAACATGAACATTAATTAAAAAAAATATAAAAATAAATATTTTAAACATTTAAAATGAAGTTTTATTTAAATATCCCCCCAAAAATATTCCTCTTTAAAACTCTTTTTTGAAACATGGACATGGATAATAAATATGTCCTAGTAAAAACTTACAGATAAACAATCTCGGATAATAATGAGATTGAGGAATTAAACCTTATGTACTTTCCTTTGGTCAAGGGTACATTAAACTCATGTATAATGGTTAAATAATATTTATTAAATTATACAAGAACCACATATATAAATATTATATCATATATGATCTTATAATAATTCTTTGTTAATAATATTTCAATAGTACCATTGTTTTGGGAGTTAACTAATTAATCTTCCTTTATATGTTTTGTTATGTAAGTCATGTTTTTTATTGATAGAATGTATTTTATTCATATAAAGAATGATATTAACTTCTTAAAAATTATTTTTAATCATCAAATGAAAATTAGTCTTGAATGGTTAAGATGGGAAACAAAATATCATCATGTCGTGGAGACGGTAAGTCGTATGTACGCACGAGAAATAATAACATTCTATTAGTGGTGAAATAATATATAATTAGATGGTATATTATATATATAGAATCATTAAAATTTTATATTTATTTTTTATATCAGTTATAATCATTATTATACACATAAAAATAATGAAGTGTTGAAGAAAAAACTATCCCACGACGTGGAGACGGTAAGTCGCACGTACGCACGTATGGTGAGTTTTTCATTAATAGGATGGATAAAATAATGAATCTGGTTGCTCAAAATTTATAATAACATCTCAGTATGTATAATTAATTTGAGTGATTATTTTTTTGTGGAATCAACAAAATAAAGAGGATGTGGAAGAAGAAAATAACTTTGAAATAGGTGATGAAATAATTACCTCTTCTTGAGGTGCTTCCTTTAGATTTGAACAAAATGAATACTTAGGTTGTATTTATGATCAAATTAAGGCCTATAAGATGAATTGAGGGTATTTGGGAGAATATTTGAGCTTGTTTTGTCCGAGAGAAATGACTTTGGAAGTGTGAATTAAAGAGAAGGGGAGGTTCCCTTTCATAAGAGAGGTGAGGGGAACTTTAGGAAAAGATTGAAATATTAATTTATTATAAAATAGTTTTCATTTTATAAAAGCTAAAAATAGGTTAATTTTGAGGATAAAGTGGGGATGGGTCGAAATCCTTTCATTCAATAGGTTTTAGACAAGTTTAGTTAACTATATTAACCTTAGCTTTTAGATTTAACTCTTATTTAAATAATTTAACTTTTTCCATCTCTTCTTGTATTTTTATATTACATGGTTAATAAACATACTATAAAATTTATATATAACCTATAGTTGTTCTTTAATGACATATCTATAATTATATAAGTCCTTTGGACAGTTATTATATTTTTAGAATTATTATATCATTTAATAAAATAGTATTTGTTTTAAAAACATCATTTATGTCAATTTTGACACAATTTAGTATTTGTTATTTGTTAAAGTCATAAAAACATAATTAATTCAAAAATAAATACATTGAATAAACCCTAACATGTAATATTCACTTATAAAATTCGTGTATTGCATCAAAAGTCTCAATTTACATTTATTTTGATATTTATAAAATCAATTATTTTAATCATTCATTAATAAGGTAATTACTACATTATCATTGTGTCATAAATAAATATAATTATTAAATTTATAAATATTATAAATAAAATACCATGATGTTTTAAATATTTTTATCATTATAATTAATATTTATATTCGAATTTATCTTATGTATAACTCTATTAAAAATGGTTTAGTTAATAAAATTTGAATTTATCACTTTTAACACTTCATTAAATAAAATATAATAAATATCCTAATCTAATATAGGTGGATCAAAAAGGATCATAGTTTTTCCTTAAGGTTGATTTTGGTTTAAATAAACTTATCTAATAGAATTTGGACATGTTTGGAGTAATTATAATATCATTTTTACCTTTAATTACCCTATTTACTTTTAACCGTGGTAAATAAAAACCAAAAGTTTCTACTCACTAAATATTATTTTCATCCCATTGAATCAAATTTTACTTATAGATAACAACGTTTTCTATTTTATTTTTGAAATTAAATTCACAAAAGTGGTAAAATTATGTTTTATAAAAATGTGCCAATGTGCCTAGAAGGTGGGTAAAAGACACTAAAAAAGTTCAAGAAAATTTTATATGTCTAATATTTTTATAAAATGAGTATATTTAATTAAATTGCGCTAATATATGTATTATTTATCTATTTTTAAATTAAGATAAATTTTTAAATAAAAATTATTATTTAAATGAAAATGTTGGTTTTTATCTACAACTTAGTGTTTTTCACTATTCATCCAAAATTAAATTCTTTTAGAAAAATACCAAAAATTCACCCAAATATTATTTTGATATTACAAATTCAAAAATGATATAAATTTTTCCAAATTAAAAACATATAACTATCATTAATTAAATTAAAATTAATTCTCGTTGTCAAAACCAGAAAGCGAGTTTTTAAGAAGTAAAAATTATTAAGAGATTGACATGTGTTTATGTACAATTTAAATGTGATATTACATCCAATGACATAAATTATATTAAATGATAAAATTATAATCTAATTATACTTTAAAACCACCCAAATGTATAATTTAACACTATACATTATTTCGATTAAAAATTATGTTTTTAATTAAAATTTAGTATTTTTCACTATTCATCAAAATATGAAAGTTATCAGAAAAGTACCAAAAATTTATCCAAACTAAATTTTTATATCCTGATTATAAAAAATAATTTAATTTCATTAAAATTATTATATAAAAGTGTAAAATACTTCATTTAAAAACGGTTCTCCATTAAAACGTGGAAAAACGTCATTTTTGAAAAATACTTCTTTTATCTGAAAAATTGAATTTGTCATTATATTATGTACAAGAAACACAAAATATGAATGTTAAAATTATATAGGACATATATAATATTAAAAATTTGGTTAATACTCTAATGATCCAAAAAATAATTAATGAAAATTCCTCTTTGTCTATTTAAATGTATTCTTGCGGTTATGTAAAATGTATGCACTTATTTGGTTCTATGTTTTGGATTTTAAAATACCGTTAAGAATTGTGACCATTTCTAATAAAGTCATTGAACAATGATCACATGATTAGTATAAATATAGGGATTTAAAAAATCTAATTCACTCTGAAAAAGGAAACGATGGCCTCATCTAGTAGAGTGGCACCATATGAAGCCCATTTGTTGGACCTTGGAAAAGAGGTGGTGTCATTGGGATTCGCACTTGACCAAGCCCAAGCTGAACTTAAATACGTTAAGCTAATGTGGAACTGCCTACAAGAGAAGTGAAGTTGATAGAGATTACCAATCGAGGAATGTTATCTGAGCCACCCCAAGAGTCTGTCACCATCGCGTACCTTACCCTAAGGTCTTATGCGGGTGTTTTAAAGGATTATGTAACAAAACCCTAGTACTACTATTATGTATATTATACTTGTATAGAGAATATACATTTTTTTATTATTGTTACTTTGTAAATAGTTTTTAAAGCACAAATAGTATTTTTAGTTAATATTCAACTAAGAAAACTATTTTGTTGAATTAATGGATTTTTGAATTAAAAAATATTTTATTAAAATATTATTAACATTATTAAATTATTTTTTATTAAATATATATGATCGTACAATTTTATGAATGCAATTGTAATTTTTATTAAGGTTTGAAAGATGTTTTTGTCAAAACCCGTGAATTTCCGATAAATGTCGGTTTTTATTTTATAAGAAAAAATTCACATATATAGAAAATTATTTAGATAAAATGAATATTATTTTTGGAATCCAGATGTTGAAATTTTAAAATGATGAATTATTCAAAATAAATTGAGATAGTCGAATTTTTGGGTAAAAATTAAATATCATTTAAATATATAATGTGATTTATGACATCATAATGACCCAATAGTGATGTAATAAAATAGTATAAAAATTATCTTCGGCCAATATATGTTTTACCATTAAAATAATCTGATTTTGGGTTTGTTTGATTTAATTTAAAAAGCTTTAGTGGACCCTTCAATACTTATAAACCATTTTGTCTTTTTAAATTATTTTCCTTTAGAGTTTGTCTCACCTCCACATAATAAACCATATTATTTTAAGAATTTCGGCATTTTCTTTATAAAATATTTTTTTCCACTCCCCTTTGGCAAAAATCCTTGGAAAAAAACATGGTCTGAATTGTGGTTTTTATTAGTTTAATGTGTGGTGTCCCAAAGATAAATAATAAATAATTCCCTCTCATTTCATATATAAACCCACCCAAGCTCCCACTTCCTCTTCACTCAAAGATTTTGGAGTTCATCCAACCTCTTCCCTCCTCTCTCTAGAGTCCTCCCAAGTAGCCTCGTGCTCCGAAGAAGCCTCTCTCAAGCCTCTCCCAAGCCTTTGGGGTCACACTTCCAAGAAAGGGATTCCTACCTTTCTCTTTTTATCCAAGATTCTTAATATTGTTATGCCATTTTATTTTCAATTATAAATGTTTGTGTATGATATCTCACCTCCCCCATAATTACCTCTTTAGGTTATATTGATGAGAGTCCCCTTTTTCTCTCATTAATTGCCTCCCTGTACACTCATTACCATGTCGAAATTTCGTAATGAATTTCTGTCTCCTCATTTATATTCAAGAAATTATTTTGTATCATGAATCTAAATTCTATTACATTTGTCGGGACATGTATCTATATAAACACCTTAATATCCATTTCAAGTAAATATTATGAGACAACCATTTCTCTCTCATCGACAATTTTTATGAATTCTTATGTCACGTAGTTATGTTGCCGAAATTGTACCTCATTTTTCCAAGCCAAGATCACAGTGTAGTGAATACCATACCCATGTCTCTATAAAGGGTATTCACCTTTACACACATATACATATTGAATGGAACTTTCATTTATTTATTCCACATTCCATAATCATTTAATCACTTATGATGTTTATTGATTCTATGTTATATGATCCATGTGGAACACTTATGCATGAAATGAAATGTTTCAGAAGGGTGGACCCTAACAGAACTCCAATGCATTGGGTAAAGTATAGTATCATGATATATCATGTTAAATGAGTGTTGAATCCTACTAATTAAAGTGAAACGAGGGTTTAATCGTGATTCATATGCAATGAGGGTTTACTCTTGCTCCATGTGCAATGAGCCTTGGCTCATGCTAATTCCATGTTAAGTGTTTTTTCCACATCTCCATGTTATGATTATCATGATTTATCATGACTTTATGTTTATGTTTCTCTTGTTCTCCATTTATATTCCTATTTTCTATCATGTATTTTATTCCTAATTTTATTCCATGTTTATTCCCTTACTGGGCTTTATAACTCACCATTTTTTATGCATGTCCTCAGGTTATCACATGAAATGTTATGTACAAAGAAATTTAGTTGTCTTGTAAGGGAAGTTTTCAATAAAGATGTTGTGTTTCATGTTTTAAGTTGTTATGTAATGTTACTAAGCCCCAAATACACTTGACCTCTTTATCTTCCATGTTTTATCAAGTGAAGAGTTTATTTAATAAATCATGTTTATGTGTTTAACGAAAACAAGAGTTGTTATAGTTGGTATCAAAGGATATGTTTAGTAATTTTTTGGATAAGGATTTGAAAACTATAGTGAAGCCTTAGAGACTAGAAAAGTTATAATAAATACATCCATATGTTTTAGTGGGTATTGAGTAAGTGGTTTATCAAGAAAATAAACCCCTGTCTAAATACAAGCAGGTAAAGGCAGCTCTGGCATTGATGTGCCTAGGGGTGAAAACCCTAAAAAGGAGTTTCAAGCTTGACCTGGGGTATCCTTGTACATGAAAATGGGCCTTACTTCACTCTTGGTTATGACACACCCATGGGATATGCATTGGTAAATTAAAAATATTATTATGAACCATTATTAAGGGAATTAAAAAAACTCCCCTAAGAATATTTGTTAGAAAGTAGAACATGGATAACATAGATTGAAGCATAAAGATTCATACGTTAAGGAAATAAAAGCTATTTATATGTCATCTATTTTTTCCTTGGATTACTTTTTATGTGTTTGATAGTTATCTTCTCTAAGTTGTTTTGGATGAAGTAAATAAGTATCAACAAAATCAAAAAGTAAAAGGTAGGGTTATCATCCATAGTTCTAGGCATTCTTTTATATCCCAAATGTTTAGTAGAACAATCCTAAAACCACCACAAATCATGGAAGTAAATATTTCATTGAGTATAACAAATGGGGAAATCATTTCATCCCATAAATATAACTCCCCCCTTTCATAATTTGTGGATTGAACTTCCCAGTGAACCTCATCATAATCCCTCAAGTGGAATTTTATGCAATTCTTGGTAGGTATTGGATTTCATTATTTAGTGCCAATATAAATTACTGTGAGAGGGAAATCACTATCCATGTGTAGAATCGTCTCCAAATTCTATAAAAGTGCAAGGAGGAAGATGAATATTGTTTAGCTCCATCATCTCAAGTGTGGATATTACTACCCTATGATCACACGTATCTAGATCAGATGATTGAGTCTAAGGAGGCATCTATCCATGAAGATATGTCTATTGTGAGGGAGTTCACTGAAGTGTTTCCTGTGGAATTGTCTGGTCTTCCTCCTAGAAGAGATGTTGAATTCTTAATTGATCTTATGCATGGGGCATTGCCAATATCCAAGACTCTGTATAAAATGGTTGTAGTGGAGCTTGAGGAGGTGAAGAAACAACTACAGTAGAATCAAGATAAACGGTTTATATGCCCAAGTGCTTCACCATGGGGGGCACCAATCCTCTTCTTCAAGAAAAAGTATGGGTCAATGTGCCTTTGCATTGATTATCTTGAGCCGAAAAAAATCACAATAAAAAAAAGTATCCTCTTCCAAGAATTGATGACTTGTTTGGTCAGCTGTGTGGAGCATAATACTTCTCCAAGGTGGACTTGTAGTTGAGATATTATCAATTAAGGGTGAAGAAGGAAGATATCCCCAAGAATGATTTTCTTAGAAGATATAGGCACTATGAATTCATAGTAATTCCTTTTAGACTCACTAATTCTCCAGAAATATTTATGGACATGATGAATAGAGTCTTTAGATAATAGTGCTACAAATTTGTGGTAGTCTTTATAGATGGTATTGTAATATGCTCTAAAACCCAAAAGGATCAGGATAATCATCTAAGAACTGTACTGGAGAACTTATGAAAGGAGAATCTCAATGAAAAATAAAACAATTGTGAGTTCTAGTTGAAGGAGGTCTCATTCTTGGGTCATATCATGACAAGAAATGGGATATCTATGGATCCCTTCAAGAAAACTGCAATTGGGGGATGGTCAAGGCCAACATCGGTAATGGATATTCGTATCTTCTTAGGTTTATATGGATATTATCAATGATTAGTGAGAAATTTATCATGATTTTCTTACCCTTTTACCAAGCTAACTCAGAATGGAGTGAGGTTTTATTTGAGTGATGAATGTGAAGAAACCTTCAAGGAGTTGAAAAGGAGGCTTATCACTGCACATGTTCTCACTTTACCCACAATTAGAGAAATTTTTATGGTATTTAGTGATGCTTCGGAGAAGGGCCCATGATATGTGTTGATGTAAAATGACAGTCATTTCCTATGATTCGAGGAAATTGAATGTTCATGAGCAGAATTATCCAACACGTGATCTAGATTTGGATACATTGATCTTCACATTAAAAATTTGGTAGCATTATCTCTTTGGGGAGAAGATTGAAATATATACGGACCACAAAAGCCTCAAGTATATATTCACAGAAATAGTTGAACATGTGCCAATGAAGATGGTTAGAGCTGATCAAAGACTATGACTTCTCAATCCATTACCACCCTGCGAAAGTGAACAAGGTGGAAGATGATCTATGTAGAAAGGACCCAGCGATTCTATCATTGATGAGAATTGAGAAGGATAAAATCTTCTTAGATTAGATGAAGATGGACATGGGAATCATAAAGAAGGGAAAATCTTCAATCCTTTGACAAATTATTTCTTAACCGTCTCTTTTGGAAAGGTTAAAGGATGCCTAAAAGGATGATGTGAGAATTTAGATGAAAGTGGAATCTTTCAGAAAAGGGAAATCTTCAGAGTTCAATGTTAATGAAGAATGAATAGTGATATTTGGGGAAATACTATGTGTTGCATCAAGTCTGGAGCTGAAGAAGGAACTTTTGGATTATTCACATAGTTCAAATTTCTCTATTCACCCAGGAAACACAATGATGTATCGAGATCTCTGAGAGAATTATTGGTGGGATAATATAAAGAAGGATATTAATGAATATACATCAATGTGCCTAGTGTTTCAGCAAGTGAATTCAGAGAGGCAGATGTCTAAGGGGATGATGCAACCATTTCCCAAACCAGAATGATAATGAGATAATATCACCATGGACTTTGTCACCCGAATTATGAATAAATCCAAAGGAAACAGTGAAATCATGAATGTTTGGGATCGTCTTACAATTTCTGCACACTTCATTTAAATTCAGGAGGATTTATCATTGAATCAACTAGCACAGATATAAATCAACGAAGTGGTAAGGATGCATGGAATACCACAATCTATTGTATCTGATCGAGATCCAAGATTTACCTCTATGTTTTGGAAGAGTCTTCGACCTGATCTCGATACTAAACTGAACTTCAGTACGACATATCATCCTCAAACTGATTTCCGATTTGAGAAAACTATTCATACACTGGAATATAAGTTAAGATCATATCAGTGTACTTTAATGGAGGATGGGTTTAACATATTCCTCTTGTTGAGCTCTCTTATAATAATAGTTTCTACTCGAGCATCTGAATAACACCTTATTAAGTCCTATATGGGAATAGGTGTTGAACACTGACATGTTGGGATGAAGTTGGTGATCGTAAGCTTCTAGGACCAAAAATGGTCAAAGAAATGATGGAGAAGGTGAAAACCATTCAGCAATATATCAAGGCAACCCAGATTCGACAGAAGAGTTATGCAGATAACTGTCAATGAGACCTTGAGTTTAAAGTTGGAGACATTTTATTTCTATACATATCTCCTTGGAATAAGTTCATGAAGTTTGTAAATAAGGGGAAGTTAAGTCCTAGGTACGTCATCCCCTTCGAGATTATAGATCGTGTCGAGGCTGTGGCCTATCGACTAGCACTTCCACCTACCATGGCCAAAGTACATGATGTCTTTCATGAATCTCTCTTATATAAGTACATACATGACCCTTCATATGTACTCTCTTTATAGGTATTATAGTTATAGGGTGATCTTTCTTAAGAGGATCAACCAGTAAAGATCATAAATCGTAGAGAAAAAGTTCGGTGAAATAAGACAATGCCCCTTGTCAAGGTGTTGTGAAAAAACTTGAAGCTTAAAGAAGATATGTGGGAATCAGAGGAAGTGATAAATCAAGGATACCCACATCTTTTTTAGTGTGGGAAAAGTAAATTTCGAGGGTGAAATTTATTAATGGGGGAATATTATAACAACCCAAAAATTCATTAATGAAAATTCCTCTTGGTCTATATAAATTTCTTTTTATGGGTATGCAAAATGTATGCACTTATTTGGATCTATGTTTTGGATTTCAAAATACCATTATAAATTGTGACCATTTTTAATATAGCTGTTGAACAATGATCACATGATTATTATAAATATAGGGTTGACAAACCGAATTTACTCCAGACAAAGGAAGAGATGCCCTTATCCAATAGGGTGACCCCGTACAAAGCCCATTTGTCAGATCTCGGAAAGGAGGTGGTGTCATTGGGCTTCACCCTTAACCAATCCAAAGCCGATCTTGAATACGTTAAGCTCATACAGAATCTCCTACGAGAGAAGTGGAAGTTGATAGAGATTACCACCCGAGAAATGTTATCTGAGTCACCCAAAGAGTCTGTCACCATCACGCACCGTACCTTAAGGTCTTATGCGAGCAGTTTAAGGTGTTATGTAACAAGACCCTAGTACTAAGATTATGTACATTATTCTTCTATAGAGAATATACATTCCTTTTGTTATTGTTACTTTGTAAATAGTTTTTAAAGCGCAAATAGAATATTTAGTTAATATTCAACTAAGAAATCTATTTTGATGAATTAATGGATTTTTAAATTAAATAATATTTTAATAAAATAATAATATTATTATTAAATTACTTTTTATTAAATATAAATGATCCTATAATTCTATGAATGAAATTATAATTTTTATTAAGGATTGAAAGTTGTTTTTGTCAAAACCCATGAATTTTCGATAAATGATGGTTTTTATTTTAAAAATAAAAATTCACATATTTAGAAAATTATTTAGATAAAATTAATATTATTTTTGGAATCAGTATGTTGAAATTATCCAATGGTGAATTTTTCATAATTTTCTGAGACAGTCGATTTTTGGATAAAAATTAAATACCGTTTAAATATATAATGTGTTTTATGACATCATAATGACCCAATAGTGATGTAATAAAATACTATAAACATTATTTCCGTCCAATATATGTTTTAAAATTAAAATAATGTGATTTTGGGTCTGTTTTATTTATTTAAAAAGCTTCAGTGTACCCTTCAAGACTTTTTGAACATTTTGTCTTTTTAAATTGTTTTCCTTCAGAGTGTGACTCACCTCCACATAATCAACCATATTATTTTAAGATGTTATCACATTTCCCTTATAAAATATCATTTTACAATCCTATTTGGAAAAAAAATGGAGAAAAAGGGCTGGTTGGTGGTTTTGATTAGTTTAATGTGTGGTGTCCCAAACCTAAATAATAAAGATTTCCCTCTCTTTTCTTATATAAACCCACCCAAGCTCCCACTTCCTCTTCACTCAAAGCCTTTTGAGTTCGTCCAACCTCTTCCCTCCTCTCTATATATTCCTCCAAAGGTGACCAAATCTCCCAAGAAGCCTCTCTCAAGCCTCTCACAAGACTTTGGGATCACACTTCCAAGTAAGGGATTCCTATCTTTCTCTTTTTATCCAAGTTTCTTAATATTGTTAGGACCTTTTATTTTCAATTATAAATGTTGGGGTATGATTTCAAACCTCCCCCATAATACCCTATTTATTTTTTAATGATGATATACCTCTTTCCCTCTCATTAAATTTCTCCCATGAACACATGTTACCATGCCGAAATTCTGTAAGGAATTTCTCTCTCCTCATTTACATTCAAGAAATTATTTTGTATTATGAATTTAAATTACATTATATTTGTTGGGACATGTATCTATATGAACCAATTACTGTAAATTTCATGTACATATTATGATAAACTCATTTCTCTCTCATCAACCATTTTTATGAATTCTTATGTCACGTCGTTGTGCTGCCGAAATTGCACAGCGTTTTTTCAAGCCAAGATCATTGTGTAGTGAATACAATATCCATTTCCCTATCAAGGGTATTCGCCTTTATTCACATATACATATTAAATGGTACTTTAATGTATTTATTTAACATTCCTTAATCATTTAATTAATTATTATATTGATTGATGCCATGTTATATGATCCATGTGGCACACTTATGAATGAAATGAAATGTTTATGAAGGGTTTACCCTAATAGCGCTACAATGCATTGGGTAAAGTATAGTATCATGATACATAATGTGAAATGAGTGTTGAATCATGATAATTCATGTGAAACTAGGGTTTAGTCATGCTTCATGTGCAATGAAGGTTTACTCATGCTCGAGGTGCAATGAGCCTTGTCTCATGCTAATTCCATGTTAATTGTTGTTTCCACATCTCCATGTTATGATTATCATGCTTTATCATGCCTTTATGTTTGTGTTTCTATTGTGATACATTGATATGACTATTGTATAACATGTATTGTATTCCTCATGTTATTACATGTTTATTCCATTACTGGGCTTTATAACTCACCCTTTTCTTATGCATGTCCTCAGGTTATCCCATGCAATGCTAAGTACGGGGGAATGTAGTGGTCATGTAAAGGAAGTTTTCAATAAATATGTTGTGTTTAATGTTTTAAGTTGTTATGTAATGTTACTAAACCCCAAAGACACTAGAACTATTGATCTTCTATGTTGTATCAATTGAATATTTTATGTAATAAATCATGTTTAAGTGTGTAATAAAATGCAGGGTTGTTATTCATAACTGCTTTTTAAACGACTTGTTTGAAAGGTCATGATGTGCTTGAAATCAGTGTTTCATGTTGTGAAAACTATTTAATTACTTTAAAGAGATAAATTACTATGAATTGTTAGAGTGTTACAAGAGATATATCTTATTTATGTTGAAACATCCTATAGATAATAATAATATATTTTTCTTTAATGAGTTTTGGGGGACACTTGTAAAATAGATGGATTCTAGTATAAACATCCTAACATGAGATAGATAAATATTTAGAGATAATGAACTATAAGAAAATATTTTTCCATGTTAAGTTTGATACATTAAATATTTTTATTCAAATTGAAATATTGGTGAATTTCATACGCATTTGAATTGAGCCAAACACAACTAAGATATAGTTCCCCGCCTCAAAGGAAAACCTTGAAAAAATATCCTTTTTGTGTCTTTTTACATTGTATCTTCAATGTGTTGTATTTATGTTTCATTATTTGTATTATATATATTCATTCTAACTTGTGGAAATTTTTGGATAGTTTAGGTGGAATGAATTGTTTAAAAATTGGTTCACACAAATTCACCCACTCTCATTGGGAAACCCATTTTTACTGGACATTATACTTATCTTATGAGTGGATATATGTTATAGTTTAAAGAGTTACTCCTGTTATATAATTTTACATACATTTAATTAATTATTTTCATGTTATTTATTCTAATATATAATTTTTTCTACTAATTTTATCTAGTTTAGTCAGGTGTTTTGTAAAGAGTTACATGTTAATATGATTAGATCATGTTGGCTTAGAGAAATAAAGAGGTATTTCTAAAAATAATAATTAGAATCAAGCATACATGAAGGTAATAACATGATATATATTGGTGAGATTAAATACCCTTAAAAACACTAACTTCTAGGTTACTTCCAAAGTGAACACTTTTTAAGACCTAGATTATCCAACAAGGTGGTTTATGACAAATTTTGGTGCTCTTAGATTATTTTATGCAAGTAAAGAAAGAAATGCGTGAACCAAATCAGATTAGGTTCCTATTTTTTCCCCTTTATTTTGTTCACACATATCTGGTAAACCATAAATAGATTAAGATACCATAAAAATATAGTTGTTCTTATCCATATGGTGGGCTAGTCATAGAGTTTTCTTATCTACTATCCAAGAATCATATGTGATATTATTGGAATGATATCCTACCAAAATATCCAAGAGATGGTAAAAAAACTATATCCACCTTAATCATAGTGAAATATAGATCTTTTCCTACAAATGAATATGATGTAATTAAAAAGTGTTATAATGTAGTTGTATCATATTTTATAAAATTAATTGTCAAATGTGTGTAAAATATGATACACTTCTGATAAAATATTTTTTTAGATAAACAACAAAATTATTATCAGACATAACATTCAGATCAATATTATAGAAATATTAATCTTAATGTTATAAAATAATTATTTTGTTATAGGGACTTAGGAATAACCAATCCAAGTAACCGAATGTTGAGAATTTCTAAAAGGTAATGAATTTAAATATTATAAGAAGAATATATGAATTAAATTTTGGTTTAAGAATCTATTAAATCAAATATGGCTAGATAAACATTATTCCCCACTCTTATACTCATTTTAATTGAGGGTTTCATTGACATGGTGATACTAAGGATATTATCTAACACTTTTCCAGGATGTTGAATTCATTCAACAAATATCATTGGAAATGTTTCAAAAATGTAAATAAAGTTACCTAAATGTTGATAAATTTTAATTAAAGTGATGAGGATAGATATGTATGATATATGATTTCTATGATCTGATTCTATGTCTATAGAACAAAAGGATAAATATTTAATCTAGGGGAAGAATATTGGATGGTCCAATTGTTAGACCTAGCCATAAAACCCAAAGGGGATGTAAAGAAGGAAGGATAATGTTTTCAAAGGATGTAATTGTTTGGGATACTTAAATTTGGGTTGGGAAACTCTATGTAGAGTCCATGGTAGGTATCAGTGTTATATAAATCAATTCTTCACTTTATATGGGTATATAATACCAAATTTTTGTTTTATAATTATTTTGAAAATATAGGAGTTAAAAATCAAGGTAAGGATTGATAAATCTTTTGTTTTTCATTCAAAATATTAAGTTAATAGTTTCTACATAAAATATTTGGATGAAAGGAACCAGTGAATATTAGTTGGATCTAAATAAACGATGTGTATAGTTATCTCATTTAGGTAATGTGAAGAGATAATTTTTTATTAATAAAGACTTACTATATAAAATATTATTTTATTGATTTAATAAACATGGTTTATAATTCATTTAGTTATATAATATACTTGAAAATAAGATAATTATAAAAGACATTTTATCTAGGATAAAAAATTAGCCAATATATTTTAAAATATGAGGTAATGATATCCCACTACCATCAGTTATGTTTTTTAAAGAATAAAATATTATTTTCAAAAAATAATTTCAAGACATAGAATACCAAATAAGATATGGTTATTAATAATTATTTAATAAAATATTAATAATAAAATTAAATAGGTTTTATTTACTAACAAACATGATTTTTTGGGTCTTATCCTAAAATTCTAAAGATAAGATAGTCTCTAAATGGTTAGTGGGTGTATTCTTGTACATAGAGAAGTATAATTATGAAAAATAAAATATTATATCAATAAAAATAAAAAGTTACTATTTTTTTATATACTAAAATTGATTAGGATATAATAATAAATTTAAATATAAAATAGTTATATTTATTTACCATAAAAAATTAATACCACTTTTATTTAAAAAGAGTTTAGGAAATTTTTGGTAAATAAAATTGTAACGAGTTATTTTTTGTTACCAAAATGATCTCAAGGAACAATTGTGTTAGAAAAGATCCAATAATAATGATAATTATGAACTTATAAAATGATATAAGTTTAAAATAGACATCATAAACATAAAAAAATTGGATTTTTTGATGTAAATGTGTTTCAATACTATTTTCAAAGAGTTGGACATTATGAATATGATTCCAAATATTATTCGTTATTCAAACATCATTTCTTCAAAAATGTTACCTATTAATAGAGTTTAGTGGGGGAATTTTAATATGGGGTCACATATATATAAAGAAGCTAATACAGAGAGATGTAATGATATCAAAAAAAACCTAGAAGTTCAATGAATATAAGGCCTCTCTAAATGTCTACTATATAATATATTATTAGACATGAAATTACATATATATTTTTTACTACTCATAATATATTTTAATAAGATAAAATATATAATTTTATAGAAAAGTAAATTTCAAATTTATTTTTTTCCACACTGGTTGCATATATAATGTAAACTTAAATGACAATTAACATCTTAAACTACACCTTTTAGTTATCCCTAATTATTGTTCATCATGTAATATTATAGGTCATAAAGAAGTGATATGATCAACATGAGTAAGATTTCATATAGAGATATAGAATATTTTCTCGAGAAACCAAAGGAGTGTTTTGTAAAGGATAACCTAATAAGTAACCCGCATGGAGTGGCATAAACTATTTATTTGGTATACTAGGGGTTCATGATTCATATTTAATCATTGTATCTAAGTTTGGAATGATAACTGGCATTAAAAAATTAATTATTCTATGTCTTTTATAAAGAAACTTTGAATATTACCTTATAACATCCCATCACCCTAAACTGCTCAATCGATTCCCATACTAGAGCTCACCATGTAACCTCAGGTGTTCCTCTATGTATTCAAATGTATGTCGAATAAAATAAAAGGTCTATTTTGTTTCCATGGTAAGACTATACCCTCATTTTAGAGTAAAACAGGGTTGAAAATATATATAATAAACCTACAACACATTAATAATCAAAGTACAAATATGAAATAAACACAAAAATGTTACATCAAATGAAAATGTAGAAGTAAATAGTTATACATACTCATAGTCATTCTAGTATACAACAATTGATCACCTACTAGGAGGATCACGTATACAATATAAATAATTTAAAATACAAGTTCATGAGTCTCTACTACTATCCCTAGGTTATACCTAAATCCCAGTATCCATGTCCCATTTAAGCAACCCTGCCTAGTCATGCACATTGGGCCTCTTCTTTATCCAATTCATGACTGTGCTCAACCAAAAAGTAGACATAAGTTCTTCACATTTTCCAAGGTTCCCATACAATGGGTGAGAAATAAATTCTTAGTAGGACACCCCCAACAATGTACCTATGATCTAATTTCTTCAACAAGTTTATGAAAATTTGATATTACTAGTCCAGTAAAGTAATAACTTGTATAACACAAATTATATGTTCCATTAATCCTATTATTATAAGGTTCCACCCAAGATCTACCTAAACCTACTTCTACCAGTGTCAGATCGTCTCTAAGCTTGTGGCATACCACAATAACTAGTATTAGAAAAACAATTTATTCTAAGGATCAAGTAATACGAAATTCATCATTATCATTCTCATATCTGATTATTATGTGATAAGACCTTGGAAATCCCTAGATACCAAATTTGAGATTCATTAATTTCAAGACCGAGGAAATCTAGTAGTAATAAGATGATTAATGGCTAAGAAACCAGGCATTTCATATAGACCTTAAGTCTGAATCACAGTATCCTAAGTATTCTATATAGACCCATATGCCTATTTCCATGTAACCTAATAAGAAATACATCTTATAAAAGATCAATAGATGGATCTTAGGATTACCTCTTAGGAATCCAATAGTATCAGGCTCAATAACCTCTTCCTAGGAGAAAATTCTGAGAGATCAAATAGTCATTGGAGGAATATTCAATCCCTAAGATCACATGACATAGTCATCTGTGAAATTATCTATGAATAGTATAATACCTCCTAGTAATTGATATAAATATGTATTTCATGGTATTAAAACAAAATGTAATGGTCCCAACTCCTAAATTCTAGCCATTCTTTCATAAGAATTCTTTTTTATACCCAATTCAGAAATCTAAGTTAATTATAGATTGGAATTACATTCAAAACATTTGAGGGTAGTGAGAGCCACTCAAAGAAATTTCATAACATTGTCACTATAACCTCATAAACCTCACATAATATTTGCAGGTTCTTGGGTTATACTCAAAATCAATATCATATACCTATCGACGTTACCCCTCTCTTGGATCAATGTCATGTTGGGGAACCTATCTAGGTCCCCTAGATCAAACAGTATCCCAAACAATGTATATAGGTTTTTCTTTATTCTTATCATCTCTTTGGAACCAACACATAACTTAGAGTCTATGGAATCCCTCAGCATCACCATGCACATATTAGTAATGAACTGGCCTGTGATACCACTAAATTGGTAATCGATTCAATATGCCACTGGGCCCAAAGGTCATTCCTGATACCCATGAGATGGGAACTAGTGCCATGGAATTAAGGAACCATGCTCAATAATGATTTCTCCTAACATAATAATAAGTAATATAGAACCACCTATAATTTTTCATACCTATTTCATAATAAAAAAATCCACACATATGAAAAAAGAATAACCTATAATAAGAATAACCAATTGGTCATAAACATGCATCCATAAATCATAAATAGAAAATAAGACAGATTGTATATACTAATATTAAAAAAATTAAATTGATTCAATATTAAAAATAAAACATAAATTGAAAATATTGGTATATTTGAAATACTGACATGGAATAATATATCATGTAATAAAAAAAATAAAGGAAACTACTGCAACCCATCTTCATGCATAAAATAAATCACCCCCACTTTTGACCACCAACATTAACAAACCAAAAACCAACAATACGGCGTATAATCCAATAAGAATATGCAATGAACCTGTAAAATGATAGGAATTGGCACAAATTACCAATAAATATCCTCCCCAAATTACATATATCACCTTTTTTTAACATCCCAAATCGGGTTCCACAAGTCGGTTCCAAAATTCAATTAGTCACATGACATTAGGCGCACCTCCCCATACGCCCAAATCCACCAACTAAAAGTGAAGGTATTATAAGTCAATCATAGAGAGACTATAACCACTTTTATTAGAGTAAACACTAGTGAAAATAGAAAATATAGTGGAAGAATGTATATATATCACCATAAACAATACCAATATCCCATATAGGCAATGCACGAAATGAAATTTCCAAAAAAAAACATAAAAATTTTCATTCTAATGTATGTGTCAAGGGACTAAATTGAAAAATGAAAATAAAGACACCAATGACTCTAAAGTGGGTCCTGAACCAAATATGGTTCCCTCATTCAAGATCCATTTCCAAATCATCTTTCTAATATAGGTTCTTTTCCCTTGATCTCTCCAGCAACAATAATGTTTATTCAGGTAGCGGTCGGGAAGCTCGAGTTGGGTATGAGTATGACTCTATAAGAAACCACCAACGGTATCTAAAAATATATCCAGTCAAAAATATTTCAAGCAATTTTATAAATAAATAATTACAATACATAATAAAATAGTTATCACGTTATCAGTTAATATTTAATTAACCTCATAAACCTCGAGTTCCCGTAGAAACCTGTACCTCAATTCCTTCTTCATCCCATGCTAGAATCTGAACAATCCCCAAGGGATATCTGGTTTCTAAATTCCATAGTCACCATTATTATATTTACAAATGAATGACCATGTTAACATTCATTAATTCACACTATTTAATGACCACATTACCATTGTTTATTTCATAAAAATGAGCATGTTACCACTCATAAATTTTCATGATTAGATGACCATGTTACCATTATTTAATTCACACAAATGAATGAACATGTTACATTTCATAAATTCTCAAAATATAATGACCATGTAACCAATATTTAATTCACACAAATGACTGACCATGTTACCATTCATCAACACATAATTAATTCAAAAATTAATTATCCACATCAATTTCATTATAAATTCAACAGTTTTTTAATCATAAAAATACCATTAATTAATTCACTATTTTATAAATCAACTAAATATCCTTACTAATTCAAAAATTATTCATCACATAATAATATTTAATTACTTTCCAAATTAATTAATCACAATGTTCCCTTTAATTAATATATCAATTAATTGATCACTAAGTTAAAATTAATTCAACAATTAATTTTCTCAATTCACAATCTCAATGTATCATAATTAATTCATCAAATAATTATTCCAAATTATTTTTTTATATCTCAAAATTAATTTCACAATTAATTATCTGAAATATATATTATTAAATATCATGAATATCACATCTTCTTTAATTAATTAAATCAATCAATTAATTAATTCACAAAAAATTCAATTGCAGAACATTAAATCTAAATACTATAATTACATACACATAAATAAAATCAAGATTATAGGATTTTAATTATAGACCACCTACCTCGATTACTTGATGAATTATCACCCAACATAAATCACAAAAATTGAGTAGCACAACGACATATATCTGTATTCGAATCTCAAAACCCTAAATAGAGATCAAAGAATAAATATATATTTAATTATAAATCTAGATCCATAATACTATATATATATTCACCAAATTCTAGATCTAGATCTAGAAAAATATAAGATTACTTCCCACTAAACTAATGATAAAAGGAATGAGCATAAATAGGAAAACAACGAGATTGAATCCACTTACCCGGAGAGGAGATGACCTTCGATCCACACTATGAATTTTAAATAACAAAGTTCAAATGGAATTGTAAATCATATAGAGATCTTCAAAATCATGAAATACCACATATGGTCAAATGGGGGTTTATTTGGGGTTAATTAGGGCGGACTGATAAATTTTAAAATTAATTTTTTGGGGAATTTACTTATCATGCATGGTTATCTAGGTTGAGGAACACAGTTTTACCTAATCATGCATCATCAATGTGCCTATTATTTTAGGGGTGAATAGTTACTCATAATAGGGTACATGGTTTGATGAACTATGTGCCAACCATGAAATTCCCCACTATCTAGGGTTACATAGTTTGTTGGGCTACAATACATGGTTTTCTCTAACCATGAACCAACTATGCATAGCCAGTTTTCTTCTATTTTTCTCAAACTTCACCCATAAACACCCTAAATTAAAACCTAAATGAAATGTACTCAAAATTATTCAAAATGGTGCCTATAAAAAAGTTTCAATCATCTGCATAAAATTTTGGGATCCTACAATCTCCCCACCTTATAATATATTGGACTCACCTATTTTGGTAAACCCAAATCAGGTTTCATTTATATAAATCATCTTGTTTCTCTTATAGGATATTCATTTATGAGAAAATCTTTTTTAAATCAGAGTAATAATTATGTACTTTTAATCTCACTGCTCTCTTTTTTAATCTCAAAGTGAAAAATTTCTCTAGATGCAAAGGTCACCGATGCAGAGGTCACCAATGCATAGGTCAACGAGGAAAAGGGCACTGATGGAAAGGTCACCGATGCTAAGTTCACCAATGAAAAGGTCACTGATACAATGACACTATTGGAAATGTGACAACTGAATGCTACGAATGCACGACTACTATTGGGATGGTTACTGCTGAAGGATACCGATGAAGGTTACCGATGAAAGGTTTTCATTGAAGTTTACTGATGAAGACTGTTGATGGGAACATACTGTTGAAGCCTACTATTGTGAAAGATTCCATTACCAGTACACCATACTCTTATACTCCATACAATGTCAAGTTCTTAAGATTATTCTAACATCCATATTTGGTAAATTTAATGCTTATGACATTAATTATTGCTAATTGTAGACATATGAAGAGACCATATCTGGGGACAGTATGAGGTACGAGAAAAATCACATGTGATGTAATTATTCTTATTGTTAGACCTCAAATATAAAAGAGAAGATCGAAGAATAAAAGGGATGTGAGTGTGGCATGAGAATCACGTATTTGTGCATGTGAAGGATCTTAATTTCTATATCAAAAAAGAACCATTCAATACTTACAATGTGAACCCAAGAACCTAAAGAAGATCATTTTGGAAAAAAATTTCAAGGCTACCTTATATGCTTCATCAACTCTTGATAAACCTATAAAGTAGAACACTCAATTATTCAAAGATAGAACTTGGAGTTGTGACACTCTGTTTTGGAGAAAACTTTCATATAAAGACTCGAACAAAAAATTATTCACTCCAAAGAGTCAAGAGATGAACTGAAAACACATAGATATTTCTAAAATCAAGATTATAATCTTAGCTCTATTATGTTCCTTCATTTTTCATTACTGAGAAGTGTGTCTGTGTTTCTGTTACACAGACTATCTCCAGTGCTTGAACTGGAGGATACTAAATATCCTCACATAAAACTTCACTTATATCTTGTTTTCAACGTATAACTATAGAAGAGGCTGTGTGTGGTCTGTATTTTTTTCCCACGGAGAAATGTGGTAGAGGGTGTGAACCCTGGATAGTTGTGAAAACTATTGTAAAGCCCAATACTGGATGTGTATCATGTTTATTGTTAATATAAGCTGCTCGGTGGAAGGTGATCACCAAGTGGAGAGGATTAAGTATCGTCTTTAGACTGAACCTCTTGTTTTACTTTACTATTCTCTATACTTTTATTATACTCCATTTGATCTGTTTTCTGCTACTTATAACTTCTAAAATAGAAAACTATTTTTCATTGACTATGATAGTTAGTTTTGGTTAGTGTGTGTATATGTTTAAATCAGTAAACTTGTTTCAAAAGTTGAAAAAGTTTTTTACACTAATTCAATTGAGGACTAATCACTCTATGAGAAACATGTTGACAAACTAAACATTTATATCTCAACAGCCTTAATTAACAGGTCCATTTCAAAATTTGGGGAATCATTATAAAAATGTTTTTAACAAAAATTTTAATTATGAACTCAATTTATTCCCCTCTTGAGATTCCACTCTGACCAACATTTTGTATTAGAGGAACTTAAATTTTTGTTGTTACTATCTGATTTTTTGTGCAAGTTTGAAAATTCTTTAACTGTGATTTTAGTTGTATCTTAAAGATCTTAAATTTTCTGTCATATCTAAATTTTCAGTTCTTTAATATTCTAGTTAATAGTGGATAACATAGTTGAGGGTGCTGGTACTAACATGCCACAATTATTTAATGGTAATAACTATACTCATTGGAAATTAAAAATGAAAATGCATCCAGAGAGCATATGATTTGAAATATAGGATAAAATTGAAGAAAAACATGCATTACCTACTACTTCTAGGGACACTTGGTCTCAGTTGACTAAAGCCACATATAACAATAAATGTAAATCAATGAATGCATTGTACTGTTCTCTAGGTGATGAAGAATTCAATAGAATATCTTCCTGTAAAACAGCATATGAAATTTGGGATACATTACCTATTTTCATGAGGGAACAACCAATGTTAAAGAAATGAGATTAAATAATTATACTTTTAAAAATGATAATTTTAAAATGAAGCCTGATGAACATATCTCTAAAATATATCTCAGTTTCAATGCAATAGTAAATACCATGAGTCTTCTTGGAAAAAATGTGGACAATAAGGATCAGATTATGAGATTTCTTCGATGCCTTCTGGAAAGATGGAGCAGAACTTCTATTTATATTCGATAATCTTGTGATATCAGCAAGCTACCAGTGAAAGAGGTAATTGGAAAGCTTATTATGTACAAAGAAGAGTATAAGGTAAATCAAGAAGTAGATGAAGAACCAAGAAAGAAATCTATAGCATTCAAGACTACTACCTCAAAGAGCCAAGGCAAAGAAAAAGGACAAGCTCCTATAGAAACTCCCACAAGTGAAGACTCAAATTCTAATAGTGATGATGATATGGATCATCTTACTAGAAGTTTCAAGAAGTTCTACCACAATAGGAAGTTCTTTAGAAAATCAAACTCTAAAGGAAGGTATGATAATAAAGGATAATGGAAAAGGACTGAAAATGGAATGACAACACAAGTGAGATAGTCTTCTATGAGTGTACATGAAAAGGCCATGTGAAGGTTGATTACTCCAAGATAAAATTTAAGATGAAATATGAAGAATATGGAAAGGGTTATAAAAAGGTTTTGAAATCTACTCTGAGTTCTTTAGAAGATAGATCAAGTGGATCTCACACATTAGATATTGTGAAGAAAAAACACACAAATCTGTGTTTCATGGCATAAACATCTGAAGTAACACCCAATTTTGTTATACCTAAAGCTTACTATTCTGGGAATGGAAGAGAACCAAATAATGATGATAATATGAAAAAGAATGAACTATTTGAATACTGTGTAATGCATGAGGATACCTTTAACTAACACAATGATAAATAAAAATTATTGAAAAGACAACATGCTTTAAATGCCAATTATAATTCAGATCTGGATATTGAAAAAGAAAAATGTTCTCAACTATTAAAAGAAAATACTGAACTGAAATTATCAAATGAGAAATTAAAAAGGGATTTGGAAAAGTTTATTGTGGGTAGAGATACCCTGGCTGGGTTTCTAGAAAACAAATTGCTCCAAAATATACAAATGGTTTGAGATATCAACCCAGATAGAGAAGGATTATTAAAAAAAATTTGTTCCAAAATCTGGACAGTTCCCTGCTAGTTCAAGTTCTAGACCATTTTTTGAAAAATAATTCTCTAAATTAATTAACAAAGTGTTAATTTCTCAAAAAATATCTTTTAATTATAGAAACACTGTGAAATAGGTATGTGTTCCCAATGCTTTACATGATAACCTCTCTGGACCCATGAAAATCTAGGTACCAAAGTTACCCTACACTTAATCTGTTCTGTTGGAAAATTGTCCAAAGAGCTCCTATAAACCTCTATGGTACTTGGACAGTGGATTTTCAAGGCATATGATAGGATATTATTCATGCTTCAAGATCCTAATTAAATTTGATCGTGGACATGTCACATTCGGTGATAATTCTATAGGGAAGATCATCATCTTAGGCAAAATCGGTAACCCTAACACTATATTAATTTCAAAAGTGATATTTTTGATGGTTTAAAATACAATTTACTAAGCATCTCTCAGTTTTGTGATGATAGATTCAATGATAAATTTTAAAATTATGCATATAATGTTTTTAATTCTAAAAATGATTTAATATTTACTTCTCTTAAAGAAGAAAATGTATATGCAGTTGATTTAAACTCCTTATCTAAGAAAAATGTTTCATGTTTAAATGATTTTAATAAATAATCATGGTTATGGCATAGAATATTGGGACACTGCAATGTGCACTCACTTAAGAAACTAACTAGGAAAGGCTTAGTTAGAGACTTACCTAAATTGGAATTCTCACATAAAAAAGTTTTAAATGGGATGCACTATATTTATGTTCTTGTAAATGATTTTTCTAGATATACTCGGGTATACTTTCTAGATCACAAAAGTGAAGCATGCTCTTACATCATTAAATATTCCAAGTTTGTAGAAAATCTTAGTGGACTTAGAATTAAGACCTTGAGAAGCGATCATGGCTGTGAGTTTGAAAATTAGGTATTTGAATCTTTTGTCTCACAAAATGGCTAAACTCACAATTTATCTTCTCTTAGAACACCTCAAAAAATGGATTTATAAAAAGAAGAAATAGGTCACTTCAAGATATTTCACAGACTATGCTAAATGAGTATAATCTACCTATTTATTTTTCGGCTAAATCTACTAATACAGCCTATTTTATTATCAATAGAGTCTTAATTAGACCTGTTCTTAAGAAGCCCTATTATGTGCTCTAGAATAATAGGAAGACTAAGGTTAATTACTTTAGAGTTTTTGTTTCAAAAATTTTCATCCTTAACACTAAGGAAAATCTTGACAAGTTTTATTCCAAAAGTGATGAAGGAATTTTCCTATGTTACTCAATATCTAGTAATGCTTAAAAAGTATTAAATAAGATAACCAACTGTGTGGAATAATCAGTTCATATAAAATTTGATGAGACTGGTCCACATGAACCCAAAACCTCTTTTTAACACCTTATGGAAGATATGTCAATTCTGGACCTTAATGATATAGACAGTGAACCCTTAGGGAAAACAACATGTTCTAGAAATTTTCCAGAATTTGTGCATGATGAATTTGAACCTACTGACAATCATGAAGAATCTAGTTCAACTCTTTATAGAGGTATTATAACTCTCAAGAATTATCCTTTAGATATCATAGTAGGTGATTTAAATAGAGGAACACAAACTAGAGATTTTCTAAGAAACCATGTTGAACATCATGCCTTTCTTACACAACTAGAACCTAAAAATATCCATGATGCAATCAATGATGAACTTTGGGTGATAGATAAGAAAAAATAATTATATCAGTTTTAAAGAAACAAGGTTTGTGAATTAGTAAAAAGACATAAAGACACTTTGACCATAGGCACTAAATGGGTGTTTAGAAATGAAGTTGATGAATCTGGAAACATAGTTAGAAAAAAGGATATACTAGTTGCACAAGGATATAGTCAAGAAGAAGGAATAGACTATGAAGAATCCTTTTCACCTGTAGCTATACTAGAATCCATTAGGATATAACTTTCTTATGCAGATCATGTAGTTTTCAAACATTATCAAATGGATATCAAAAGTGCATTTTTAAATGGGTACATTGTTGAGGATGTATTTTTCAAAAAACCCGCCAGTTTTATAAATCCCAATTTTTCAAATCTTGTTTCTAAACTGTAGAATGATTTATATAGTCCGAAACAAGCTCTAAGAGCTTTGTATGATAGACTTAGTTCATTTCTTATTTCAAAATGGTTTACTAAAGGAATAACGGATCATACTCTTTCTATTAAAAGGATTTACAAAAAATTTCTAAGAGTATAGATTTATGTAGATGAAATTATTTTTAGATCCTCTAAAAATTATTTATGTATTGATTTCTCAAAAATGAAGCTAGATGAATTCGAAATGAGGTTAATGTGGGAACTTAAATGTTTCCTTGTATTTCAATTTTTTTCAAAATAAAAATGGTATTATTTTAAATTAGAGTAAATGTACGAAATATCTTTTGAAACATTTTGGTTTGGACTACAATAAAGGTAGTGATACACTTATGAGTACCACCTATAAGTTTGATGCTGATGAAACTAGTGAAACAATGGATAAAACCTATTATAGAGGTATGATTGGTTGTCTACTCTATCTTACTACTAGTAGACCTAATATTATGTTTAGTGTATGCATGTGTGCTCTCTTTCAATACAATCACAAAGAGTCTCATTTATCTACTGGTAAAAAGATTTTAAAATATCTCATGTATGCTACAAACTTAGGACTATTTTATCCAAGACGACAATAATTTGATTTAATAAGTTATTCAGATGCTGATTTTTCTAGTTTCAAGTTAAATATAAAGAGAACCTCTGGAACATGTATCTTTTTAGGAAAGTCACTAGTATCATTGTGTAGTAAGAAACAAAATCTTGTTGCATTATCTACTGCCGAAGCTGAATATATAGCTTCTGGTAGTTGTTGTGCTCAAATTTTGTGGATGAAACACACTTTACTAAACTATGGATATCAATTCAAACATGACTCTATAAAGTGTGATAATAAAAGTGATACTAACATCTCTAAAAATATAGTATCTCATTCTAGTACAAATAACATTGATGTGAGACATCACTTCTTGGGAGATCATTATCAAAGATGTGATATCACTCTTGAATTCATTGGTACTGAACATTAATTGGATGATATATTCACAAAGCCATTGAATTTTGAGAGGTTAAATTACATCAAAAAAGAGTTAGGTATGATAAACTGTTAAGGCATGGAACCTCATCATTGTAACCTCACTGTTGGAACCTCACTGTTGGAACCTCAATGTTAGAACCTCACTATTGGAACCTCACCGTTGGAACCTCACCATTGGAACATCACCGTTGGACCTCACCGTTAAACCTCACCGTTAGAACCTCACCATTGGAACCTCACCATTGGAACCTCACCATTGGAACCTCACCATTGGAACCTCACCATTAGATCCTCACCATTGGAACCTCACTGTTCGAACGTCACTGTTAGAACCTCACTGTTGGAACCTCCCCATTAGAACATAACCATTGGAACCTCACTGTTAGAACCTCACCGTTGGAACCTCACCATTATATCCTCACCATTGGAACCTCACCATTATAACCTCTCCATTGGAACCTCACTATTAGAACCTCACTGTTGGAACGTCACCATTGGACCCCACCGTTTTCACCTTACTGATTGTTGAACTTTTACAGGACATAACGTTTTCTCTACCGGAATCTCAAATGTTTCCTATATTACTTATTTCTTTTATATGATTTTTTATCCATAAGTGATAAAATTAAAGAACATACCACATTTTGATCCAATTCTCTATCGATCCAGTTGCTCTCTAACCTAAGAACCTCACCTTCCGTCAAAACCCTCGAACCGCTCTAGATTGAAATGGAAAGATTGAAGAGATCATTGTTCAATAATGAAGGAGATGCGCAAAATCCAAAGAGACCTTGAGATGATTCGAGTAGTGAAATCTAGGTAGTGGCAAAGCTGATAAACCCTCATTTATCTATGAGTGGTATTGTGGTTGAAAAAGAGCTATGTTCCGAATGGTTACTGACGAGTAGATATTTAGTGCTAAAGGAACGTGAAGCTCAAGGATGGGTCAAATGATTTTCAAACAATAATGGACCCTGTTATCCAAAGTTAGTGAAGGAGTTTTATGAATTTATGATGTTTGAACAGACTGAGGATCAGAAAAAAATGTCTTCAAGGGTAAATTGAGTAAGTGGAATCTTCCCCTCTAATGAATGGGCTGAGTGTCTGAGAGTACCACATGAAGGGATTTATGATTACTACTCAGGTTTGGTGCCTCCTAATATTAAAATTTTCTATTATGAAGAAGCCTTAGACAAACTGACAGGGAGTGGGATCCCTAGGAAATTCATTACTGCTAATATAGAAGGAGAAGACGAGCTACTATTTATATTTTTCAAGCATGTCTTTATTCCCAGGAGAGGTGACTTTGCTACCTTGATGTATCAGGACATATTTATTTTGTATCAATTGATGCACAGATAGAAGATAATCATGTGTAGGCTGTTTATGATTCAATTAGATGATATGAAAAATCCCAGTTATAAGTCCAATGCCTTTTTTCGTGCCAGATTGATATCCTTGATGTTGAATGTGAAAGGAATTGCAAGAAATAAGGAGGAAACAGTTGTATTAAGGGACAATTTTTGCATGAAAAAGGTGATTTTCAAGTTGATGAAGATAAATTGGAA
The DNA here is from genome assembly GCA_963277665.1 of Viscum album. Taxonomy (NCBI): domain Eukaryota; kingdom Viridiplantae; phylum Streptophyta; class Magnoliopsida; order Santalales; family Viscaceae; genus Viscum; species Viscum album. Next base: position 999,107,457 of record OY728141.1, on the reverse strand, counting down.
CCCTTGGAAAAGAAGATGGGTTCATGATGAGGCTAATCTATATGAGGAATTCAACCCTGTCACTCATCCTACTAGGCATAAGGATAAGAGAGATCTTGGTCTAAAGCCCGATGAAGTGGAGCCTTTATATTCAAATGAAGAAGAAGAGGCTACTGCTGTGCAAGAGAGGAGTCTCCAATAGATGACAGGAGTGATCTTGAACTTCCCTCAAATATATGTGCTAATATTGTATCCTTTGGTGAGCCTAGTCCACCAAATATATTTCCTAGAAGGGATACAGTCCTAAGGGACTGTGATGATGGAGAGAATAGTGAATAATAAGGGGAATAAACTGTCTTGAGAGACATTAGATAGACCTCAGATGAGGATGAGGACACTAAATCTAGTTTGGATGACTTTGAGATAGCTGCTGGTGAAAGTGAAGAATGAGGACTAAGTCTTATCCCTTTGATAGGGAATACAAAAATGGTTGAAAGTTTAGATGAAGAGGTTACTGATTCTGTTGAATTAAGAATTGTTTTGGAAGTTATTGAAGATTATATCGAGGAAGTGGTAGTTGAACTTTCTATTGATGTAGTAGATCAAAGAGGTATGGCTGAAGTGAATATAGTTAATAGGGATAATTATCTAAGTGAGGGGGGGGGGAACCTATTTCCACAGGTTTAGTTGTTGTTGATCATGAGATAGAAGACTAGATAGAAGACCCTGGTTTTGGGGTTTTAGGTTTAGACTATTGAGATTCTAATGATAACCAACCTATCAGAAGTCCTCCAATCCCTTCAGTTACAGAGACTACTATTGTGCAGCCAGTGGTGCTTTTGCCTAAAAACTATGTAAAAATGATGATTTATAATCAACAAAATCATATCTTAAGAGCCACTTTGATGAGAGATTTGTTGGGATAGAGAAGTCTATGACTCACAATCAAGAAGTTGTAACTTATACAGTGGAAAGGCTAGTTTCTGCCTCTCACTCTATCCTACTACAGGAGGTAAAACAATGTCAAAATCAAATCAGAACCTTTGCAGATTCTATGGAATCTATGAAGCAGTCTATTTACAGTTTAGAATCCAATATGGCTTTAAGCGACCTGGTGGACAAGGATATTAAAAATGTTAAAAGTGTGGTTCAGAAAATGGTCACTGTGTTTGAGGACTTTAAGAAATCCATGAAGACACATGTGAGTGGACAAGATGATTATGTGAAGAGGCTGATCAGTGTGCTGATGAAATCCTTTAAGGAGATAGTGGATTTTACAATGGAACCTTTTTGTGCATATGCTTCATCTTCAGCTGCTCCTCTTGTTGATCTAGAAGCTTTCAGATCATTTGTCAGAGGAGAAGTGGATAAGTTCTCTAGTTCCAGTACCTCAGACCCTCAGTATGAATAAGGTCATTTCTACTACCAGATAAATTCATAACCTTGTGGGAAATTATTTAAGGGAAGCTTCTTAGGATCAGAAATCCATCAAATAGCAAGTTTATTTCTACTACAAAAGGGTGTACACTAAGCATCATATGGATGGTCACTTCACGTTTTTATTGGAGAACTTGAGGATTCCACCTGTCACTCAAGCATTTAAGGATCAGGTTAGAAGGCTCAGAGATTTGACTCATGCCTTAGATAAATTCATGGAGAATAAGTATTATTTTATTTTAGCTATGGAAAGAGGAGGAAGTAATATTATGGATTTTAAAAATATTCTTCTACCCTTCCTCAATGTGGACTGCACGCCCATCGTTATTCCTCTAGCCCTACCTTCTAGCTCAGCTGCTTCAGGATCTACCTGTGCTGCACTAATGAGGACTCCTGCACAGGCCATCAAAATTTTGACCCCTATGATTCCTCAGAGATCCACTCACTATAGGTCTGCTGATGCCTCTATTGCAGCTCCTACTACCCTGCTGTCTGCCATACCTAGGCCTATCCCTCCATCTTCAAAACTTGCATCCTTAACTTCCCAAGGAAAATATCCCTTGGACATATCTGATGTGGATTGAATGTGGGATGTCTTAGTTGATAGGGATCTTTGTAACATTTTTTTAATATTGCACTATTTCTTCATTAATAAAAAAATCCTCTTCTGTTTATTTTTGTCTTTCATTATTTTTGTTAATCACAAAGGGGGAGAAAAAAGTATAAGTTATTCTAAGTTTTAATATTCTTAACCTGAAAGGAGGAGATTTTTTTAAGTTGACTGAACTCTTTTCATATATATACTATCTATTTTTTTCCATAATAGTCATGGTTCCATTTTACTTATATAAAATTTTCTTAACCTTGATTCAAACATACTGAAATAATATATTATTATCAAAAAGGGGGAGATTGTTGGACTCACATGTTTTGATAATCCCAAATAATGTTTCATTTATATAAAGAATCTTTTTTCTCTTACAGGATAATCATTTATGTGAAAATATTGTTTATATAAAAGTAATAATTATGTAATTTTAATCTCGCTACTCTCTTGTTTAAGCTCACAGTGAAAAATTTCTCTAGATGCAAATGTCACTAATGTAAAGGTCACCGATGCAGAAGACACTGATGCAAAGGTCTCCGATGCAAAGGTCGCGGATGCAAAGGTCACAGATGCCAAGGTCCCCAATGAAAAGGTCATCAATGAAAAGGTCACCGATGAAAAGGTCACCAATGCAAAGGTCACCGATGCAAAGGTCATTGATTCAAAGGCCACTAATGCAAAGGTCTTCGATGAAAGGTCACCGATGAAAAGGTCACCGATGCAGGGCTACTATTTGTAAGCTTACCACTTAAATCTACCGATGAAGGTTACTGATTGAAGGTTGCCATTAAAGTTTACTGATGAAGGCTACCGATGTGAACCTACTGTTGAAACCTACTATTATGAAGGCTACCATTACCAGTCTACCATACTCTTGTACTCCATACTTTTTAAAATTATGAATATTATTATAGTGGTCATATTTGGAAAATTTAATGCTTCAGACATTAATTAATGAAGATTTTAGACATATCAAGAGACCGTATCTGGGGAAAGTATGAGGTACAACAAAGATCACATGTGATATACTTATTCCTATTTTCAGATCTCAAATATAAAAGAGAAGACCGAGGAAGAAAAGGGATGTGAGTGTGGCATGCGAAGCGCATGTCTATGAATGTAAAGGAGCTTACTTTCTAGAACAAAATAGAACCATTAAACGTTTACACTATGAACCCAAGAACCACAATAAGATCATTTCAGGAGAACAATTTCAAGGCTTCCTTCTATGCTTCATCAACTCTCGATCAACACAAGAAGCGGAACACTCAATTACTCGAAGATAGAACCTGGAGTTGAGACACTCTGTTTTGAAGATAACTTCTAGATAAATACTCAAACAACAAATTCTTCACTCCAAAGAGTCAAGAGCTAAACTGAAAACACATAGAGCTTTCTAAACTCTAGAATATAATCTTAGCTCTATTATGTTCCTTCATTTTACATTACTGAGAAGTGTGTGTGTGTGTCTGTTACACACATAATCTCTTGTGCTTGAACTGGAGGATAATGAATATCTTAACATCAAAATTCCCTTATATCTTGTTTCCCATGTATAACTATGAAAGAGACTGTGTGTGGTCTGTATTGTTTGTTTTTTCCACGATGAAATGTGGTAGAGGGTGTGAACCCTGGAATGTTGTGAAAACTGTTGTAAATCCTGATACAGGATGTGTATCAAGTTTATTGTTAATATAAACTACTTGGTGGTTGGTGATCACCAAGTAGAGAGGATTAAGTCTCAGCTTGAGACTAAACCTCTTATTTTACTTCACTGTGACCTATAATTTTGTTATACTCTATTTTATCTATTTTCCACTCCTTATAACATCTAAAATAGAAAACTGTTTTTCATTGACTCTGAAAGTTATTTTTGTTTAGTGTAGCTATATGTTTTATTCAGTAAACTTGTTTCAAAATTTGAAGAAGTGTTTTAAACTAATTCAATGGTAGACTAATCACACTTTGAGAAACCTGTTGAGAAACTAAAAAATTATATCTCTACTACCATAATTAACTGGGATGTTTCAAAATATGGGGAATCTTTATAATAATGTTTTTAATAGAAATTTTATGTAGGACCTCAATTCACCACCCTCTTGAGATTCCACTCTAACCAAAACAACAACTCATCCTCGAGCTGCACTCCCATGTTTCTCTTAGATTCAGAGTCAAATATATCAGGCCAATAATCCCTCATATCTAATTCCATTTATCATATTTCCTCCTTCATGTTCCCATGTTACCACAACACACAAACTTTAGGCACTGTCTTTCCCCGCAACAATTTATCACTATGATCCGACATGTGTATCAAATTCTCCTCAAAGGATGCATCTATATAAAGCTCAAAATAATCCACATTAATCCCATGATAAGGGTTCTAGAGATACTATAATAATTGTGATAGATGAAAAATTCCAAGAATATCATGGAATTTTTTTGGATGATCTAGTCGGTATGCCCCCAACCTGATTCACTCTACAAACTCAAATGGTCAAACAGAAATGGGAACCTGCTTTCCCTGTCTCTGTCTCCTATGGTGACCTAACCTAGGTGAAACCCTAAGGAAAACATGATCACCCTCTATAAACTCTAGGGGACATATTATTATATCAGCATAAGACTTATGTTTAATATGATCCACAACCATACATTTCAAAATCATTTGCTCCTGCTTTGATGTCTCTTTCACAATACTCGGACCCAAAAAATCTAACACACCAACCTCCATCCCGCATAAAGGTGATTTGCATGGCCTACCATAAAGATGATCATATGGTTTTGTATGTATAGTTTCTAGATAAACGTTTTAATAGTAAAATCCAATAAAAAAATGTTATTCTCCCAAAACCCACCGAATTCTGGAACAAAAGCCCATTTCATATCCTAAAGAACCTATATAGTACACTTTAACGACCCTTATATTTGTGGGTAGAAGGTTGTACTCAATAACACGTATGTACATAGCATCTTCTGCCAACCCTACCAAAAGTGTGAAATGAAATATGCATAATGATCTCAAAAGATAATCCTTTTCACCCTATAAAGACATATTATCTCCCATACATACAAATATATGAGCTTCTCTACTGATAAGGTATCTGTATTGACAATAAATGTGATACTTTTATCAGTCAATCTAAAATAACATAGATAGAATCATTCTTCCTAAGTGTCTTTGGAAGACCCACAATAAAATCCATAGTCACGTCTTCTCACTTCCATTACGGAATGAGAAACAACTATAGAAAACCTCCAGGTAGTTGATGATCTACCTTCACATGTTGATAGGTGTAGCATCATGTGACAAATACTACTATCTCCTTTTACATTCCCATATTATAAAACAATCATTGTAGGTCACTATACATTTTGATCACACCTAGATGTACTACCCACTTCGAGACATGAAATTCCCGCATGAGATCCTATTATGTCCTCATAGTCACAACAACCCGTTTCCTGATGTAGATGATCTCATACTTATCAATGCTCTAATATGAAGGTGACTCCCCACCTTTAAAGATTACCCTCACGACCAAACACTATGGATCCTCTAAATACCTATCCCTGATCTAGATCAAAATATTTCACTCCATTGAAACTAATATGATATTTATCTTATCCTAGATTTCTGGAACAACTGGATGCATTTTATCTAGAAATTCTATCATATTACACTCAACACAAGACTCTATAACCATCTAATTCTGAGTTTTCCAACTCAATGTGTCAACAAAAAGTTTTCCTTTTCCATGCATATATACTATCTAAAAAACAAATGACTTCATATACTCCACTCATATCCTCTTTCATAGGTTAGAGTACCATTGGGAGAATATATAATTTATTCAATTTTGATTAGTATACACCATAAAATTCTCACCCAATAGATAATTCCACCTACACTTCAAAGAAAAAAACAACAACTGGAAACTTAAGGTCATGCATAGGGTATTTGTCATCATGAGGCCTCAACATCCAAGAACCACATTCTAGATCTCAATCCCCCTTCGTCAACAAAGCTCTGAGTCTGATCCCAAAAGTCTCAAAATACACCATTTACAATTCACCAGGCTCAAGAAGGATCAAGATTAGTGCCAAAGTCAAATGTTTCTTCCACTCTTGAAAGTCCTTATCACATGTTTTTAACTGATCAAATTGTATCCCATTTTTGTTCATGCCCTAAATTAGTGTTTCCAAAGTGGAAAAGTCCAAGATGAATCTATTATAATATCTTTATAACCCCAAAAATCTATGTATATCAAACAAATGCTTGTGATACTCCCAAAAAACCACTACTTGTATCATCTTTGGGTCCACCACAACACCTTCCTCAAAGACTATGTGACCTAATAAGTGTACCTAATCAATCAAAAACTGAAAGTTAGATATCTTAGTATATAAATTATTCAATATCAGTATACCTAGGATTATTTCAATATATTGGGCATGATCTTCATGAGTCATTGAGTACATCAAGATATTATCCACAAACACTACCAAAAACAGATCTAGGTATGGATGAAAGATTCTCTCCATTAAGGACATAATCACTATTGTTTAATTTTTCAACCCAAAAAGCATTACAAAAAATTAATATAGGTCATACCATATTCTGAAAGTATTCCACGGAATATCAAAAGTATGAACTCTCAACCGATGATACCCTGATCTCAAGTTGATCATTGACAACACACAAGATCCTATCAACTGGACAAATAGATCATTGATGCATAGAAGATGATGGAGGTTATTTATATTCATATTGTTTCTTTTTCAATATTTTAAACACAATCACAAAAACATTTCATAATTCTTTACAAACAATGTTGGATAACCCTAAGGAAACGTACTCCAATTGATAAATCCATAACCCTCCAACTCCTCCAACTGAGACTTGATCTAGAAGCTCTTTCAAATCCATTTTTTATAGTGCAATAGATAGTGGATCATCCCCCAACATAACCTCGATAGTGAATTCCATGTCTCTCTCACGTGGAAACCCTGAAAAATATTTAGGAAAAAAAATCCAAAAACTGTTCCCCCACTAGTTAAAAGATATCATGTTTTACTCATCTTTTATCCAGAAATGAACTAGAAACCTTGGCTTTAAGCTTGCCTAATTTCTATGTAATTGGACCTAATCATCTTTCATGGATATACCACTCTCCAGAGTGAATATATTTGTCACCCTTATGAGACATCAAGGACACTCTCCTATGGTAACAATCAATGTGGTCTCAGTATGTAACTAGCTACTCCATACCCATAATTAGGTATAAGCCTTACATATCAAGAATATAGAGATCCTATAGAAAATAGTACTCCCTTATCTGAATAGAAAAACCCCTACACAAATAGATGACTCTAGACTGCACTCCCAACGTAGTATCTATAGTTATTAACCTACTAACAAACATCATCGCCATGCTCAAATCATTAATAATATTTTCATATAAAAGAATGAGTAGAACGAACATCAAATAAGGCACTAGATAATTTAGAATCAACAAGACTAGTACATCTAACTTTCGATGTCCCAGCCTCACTATCCACAATTGTAGGCTTCAGTACATGTAATTTTCATGTCCCTCTTCCTTGTGATGTCTTCTTACTCTCTTAGGTTTCACCACTCTACTGATGTGGGCGCTCGTTCCCAAAGGCACAATTCCCTCTTCCTCTATATTCTTATCATGTAGAACTCTAGCTACTAGTTTCATAAGGCATAGAAGATACCCTTCCCACACTCTGAATCTATCAAGATTCACCCTCACAAACCGTCTGGTGGTTGGGGATAGTATCTATAAAAATGGATAGAACAACCACATTAATGATAGATCATTCCGGCAAGGTCTTGTGCAACTGAAACTCATATCTATGTACTTTGATTTCCACTATTCTGACTAAAGATTTCATAACGGTTCATCCTATTCTCAAACGTCGCACCCCCTGATCTTCTAGTAGAAACTGTCTGATCAGTACTAGAAGCCTCCTTCAGGTTTACTTCAGCTATGAGAGTCTAATACACCAACTCAGAAAAAATATTTAATCTAAATAGATTAAAATAGGGCTTAATCTCAAAATTAGGCCCATCCTAAAAGAGTCATGTTATATCTATCTCATATCCTACTAAAACTAGATAAAATCAGTAAAGGTCTATAAAGATTCTATCATTGTTCATCATGGACATGGTCCCCTAAGTCAGCTGGATGAACTCTGTTTCCCTCACTTATATCAACATATCTGGGTAGAAGTGATCCATGAAATTCTCTAAAAACTCATTCCATAGAATACAATCAACTTGTCCAGGTTGCACACGAATTTCCCACCAACTCTTCATTGATATTCATAGAATCTAAGTCTCCAACTTGAACCTCTTCTTAGACAGAGTATCCAAATGGTCAAGTATCATCTGAATCGGCTCAACCTAGAACTCATCTCCCTCAGTTCCACCCTCTCTAGTAAAAGTCAGAGGGTGTTGGAACTGGAACTCTTGCATCAGGTGAGACACACTCTTTACTACCCTCATAGGTAACATTTCCATTAATTTCAAGAAGAGAGTGAATTTACCTCAAATATTATCACTTACATCCTCAATTGGCACAATCAGGGCCTCAGGTTCTATCAAATGAAGATTGTTCCTAACCTTGTCCTCGGGTTATCCTCTTAAAATGCATCATCATGGAGTCATATTCCTAAAAATTCCAAAAACACACCTTAGAACAAGGATACATAACATTAACACATTTATTTTATAGTAAAATAACAACAATTCATGGAAAGTCTTGTCATTAAACCTTGTGATGTGGTCAAAACAGAGGCGCTATCACTACCCTTAACCATCCTACACACTAGTCATGTTTATCAATGGCTATACACATATCATATCAAGTTTCTCATTTAGAACACCATTTAATATCATCTATCATCATTTTACTATTCTCAATTTAATTTCACAAACAAGGAAAATTAGTTTATGTTCAACAACTTACCCAAAACCTATTTTCCCATGCATGCCTAAAATGATGTATGTCATAAAATAATCTTGAGTGCATAGAATTATGCAAGTAGACTTAACAATAATTCCATCCAGGTACATCAGTAAATTCTTAGAAAATCTCAATCACAATTTACACATCACACAATAAGTGTGTCATGCAAGGTACAATAATATTCAACTATAAACAAAAAACATACATAACAACAATCCCACATTGACTACTTGGGTTTTCCCCTTACATGGGTTCGGAACACCCAGGAATGAGCTCATAACCATGCCCTGAATCTTTCAAGTCTTTTATCTACCTTTCCCATATAGTAAAACAATTTAAAAAAAAAAGAAAATAAAACATGAGCTATAATACCACTTTGTAATGTCCCAGCCCGGGTGACACATGCTGGTTCCCCGAGTTGGTTGGTCACATGACCTTATGAACACCTCCCCATACACAAAAGGTTGCCGACTAATAGTTAGGGTCTAATAAGTCAATCATGGGAAAACAATATCCTCTTTTATTAGAGTAAACACCAGGGAATGTGATAAAAAATAGAGGAAGCATATATAACAAAAAAAATACCAATATCTCATGATAAATATTTTTTTAAATACAATATCCAATGAAAGTAGAAAACATTCCATTATAATGAACATGTTAGGCGTCTAAAATGAACACTAAAAATAAAGACAGTAATGACTTCCATGTGGGTCCCAAACCACATCCAGTTCCCTCTTCCAATCTCCATCTATAAATCATCCATCAAATATAGGGACTTTACTATTGACCTATCCATCAATAATAAAGTCTATTTCGGTATAGATCTGGAAGCTCGAGTATGGTGTGAGTAAGAAATAATAGGGCACCAAGAATGGTGTCTAAAAAAATATCCATTCATAAATATTGAATGCATTTGTATAAATAAATAATTATAATTCATAATTAAATATTTATTACATTGTCCATTAATTATTAATTAACCACATAAACCCTAGGTTCCCATAAACACTAGTACCGCATTACCTGCTTCGGCCCGAGCCAGAATATGAACTATCCTGAGGGATAATATGTGTCTAAATGTTAATATTACAATTATTATTTTTGAAACTGAATTACCATGTTACCATTATTTAATTCAAAAAATTGAATGACCATGTTTCCATTCATTATTTCACACAAATTAATGACCATGTTACCATTCATAAATTCTCACGATTGAATTAATATATTATCATTCTTAAATTCATTGAAATGAATGAAAATGTTACCCTAAAAAATATCACAATTGAATAACCATGTTAAAATTATTTAATTAAAACAAATGGATGACCTTGTTACCATTCATCAACAAATTATATTTCAAAAATTAATTATTAACATCAATTTCATTGCAAATTCAAAAATTTGTTAATCAGAACAATCCAATTAATTAATTCACCATTTAATTAATCAACTCAATATCATTACTAATTAAAAAATTATTCATCACATAATTATATTTAATTAAATCCCCAATTAATTAAGAACACAATTCCATTTAATTAATTCAATTATTAGTTAATCACTAACCCACAATTATTTCAATAATTAACTATCTCAACTATGAATATCAATATCTCTTAATTAATTCATCCAATAATTATCCAAAATCAATTATTTTTATATCTCACAAATAATTATATAAATAATTATCTCAATAAAAATCCCAAAATATATTACAATTAATTCCACAATTATTTTTCTTAAATCTATACACTCAAATATCCCCAATATCACATCCCTCAAAATTATGTAATTCACTAAATTAATTAAATCATCATGAATTCAATTTCTAAACATAAAATAGAAATCCTAAAATGACATATATATAAATAAAATCAATACCAAGGGGTTTGAATTATATGCCACCTGTTTGGATTCATTGAAGAATGACCACCTAATATAAATCCAAAAAATTGACTAGCACAACAATGTAGATCTGGATCCGAATCTCAAAACCCTAAATCAAGATCAAAAAATCATGATCTATTTAATTCAAAATCTTGATCCACATGCTTATATCTAGATTCACCAAATTTATATCTAAATCTATAAATACTTAAGATTTATTTCCATTAAAATAATTAAATAAAGAGGTTGGATGAATGGGAAAACAACTGGATAGAATCTACTTAATAAGAGAGGAGAATATCCTCGATCAGGGCTATGAATCATGAATAACGAAGGCTGGATAGCGTTTGATTTCATCAGGAGATCTCTAAAATTGTAAATGACCACCTAGGGTCGATTGGGGTTGATTGGGGATTATTTAGGGAGGTTCAAGAATTTTTTGAATTATTTTTCAGGTGAATTTAATTCTCATGCATGATTATCTAGGTTGGGGTGCACAGTTTTTCCTAAACATGAATTAACAATGAACTTACTATTTTTGGGGTTCATTGTTACTTATAATAGGGTTAATGGTTTGAAAACATTTCTCCAACCATGAATTTTCCCACTATCCAAGGTTTCAATGCTTTGGGTTGTGGCGCACGGGTTTTCTCTAACCATGAACCAACCATGCCCAACCCCATTTTCAAACATTTTCCCCAAACTTCGCCCAATCACACCCAAAAATACAACCCAAATTAATATTACTCACAATTAAATAAAATAATACCTATAAAAATGTCTGAAACATCTCCAGAATAGTTTGGGATCTTACACCTTTAAATATAAATCCAATTTCTTTCTAGTTTAAAATATATACAGGGACATAATATTTTATCTTTTATCCAAATACAATAACATGCCACTGAAATTTAAATCCATTGCATTTAAAACATGAGAGAAATTCCTTTCAAAACCTCCTTCTAACCAAGGGGTGTAATCCACTATTTGAATAATGAAACTCATTTTATAGATTGTAAAGTGGTGGAATTAAAAGTTTATGAATTTGAACCCAAAATTTTTAATTATTTCAAAATTATTTTACAATTACCTATTTTAGGAATTTATTTTTAAGAAATGTTAATACATAAAAATTTATGATGTAATCCATACAGAAATATGGAACCATATTGTTAGGGAAACATAATTAAAAATTACAAAAAGAATAATTACGTTACACCAATAAATAATTAGGGAATACCATCAAGAATAGAATGGAAATATCCTAATGGAATCATTGTTAAATAAAAAGAATCATGGGTAACATACTAAGATATAATATGAAACAATACTGGGCATGATCAATAGAACACGTGATATGGAATCTGTTGACCCTATGTGAAATTTAACTACACTCAACCCTAGCTTACCCTCATGGTCTAATTAGGTGGAAACCCTTTATATAAATACTCATACATAGGGAAATATCTAGAGTAAAATCTATGCTATCAGATCCCTCATCTAAACATATAATTTATTACCTAGTGTTCTTAAGACATATCTCAATGGAGGTGGGAATAAAAAAGTAATAAACATCACACTCAATAATAAATCACAAAATAAAATCTCACCGCACCTCCAAATCCCTCAATGAGAAGGACCCTTTAATATCATACACATATTGAATTATTAAAAAAATAACATAATGGGAAATTGTCTAACAAATGTGTAAATAAGGGGTATAAGTGAAGGCCTCACATGCACTAACAATCTCATCTTTAAAATTTTGAATTGTTCTTATTGAAAAACAACCAAGAATTCCAAGACACAACACTACCAATTGAAACCAACCATTAAAATAATCTATTAACAGTCAATTTCAAAATGTCAAGGTGATTTTAGGTTTGGAATTCTCACCCTTATCGAATAAACCCATATTATAATGTTTTATTTCCTCTTGGTTGGTGGTCAATTTCATGGGTAAGTCCTATGGATTCTTTAAGGAAACCCAGGGCTTAAGACTAGGTAACCCCCTTTCCCCAAGACTCTTCATTCTTACCCAGGACAGAAATAGTTTACTCGTCCATAGAAGCATGAGAAATGTGGAGATTATCCCTTATATAATGAGGTGGAGCAACCCCCATTTCCCACATCTTATTTGTTGAGGAAACCTTAATCTTTTTGAATGTCAACATGGGATCAGTTCCTGCCCTTATCTAGGTGTTAGATGATTACTATAATTGGATCAGTTAGGTCATTAATAAGTCCAAGAGTAATTTTTTAATTTTAAAAATATGTTCTCCCAGGTGGGAATCCCCTTTATGTAATAACTTAGACATGCAATGTGGAAGATTTCCAATAAATTACCTAGGTACCCTTATCTCTTCAAGAAGGCTTCTAATCCGATATTTCGACTCCATTTTTCCAAAGATCATGGATAGAGTCCTCAACTGGAAGAATTGATTCCTATCATTTGAGGGTTGAATAGATATGGTTAATAGTGTTCTCTTTACAACACCATCTGAGGGAATTTCTTCCAATAAAGTAATAAAGAGTAATATTGACAAGATATTATCCCGGTTTGTTTAGGATTCTAGAGAGGAAGGAAAAAAAATTGGGTGTCATGGGAGAAGATGTCGAAACCCATCTAGGAAGGTGGGATTAACGTACAAAGCATTGAGTATACCCTCCTATGCTTTCCTAAAAACTATCATGAAATATTCATGAATATCAAACTATATGGGGAAAGACCATGTGATTCACTTTTGTGGGAAACTTGGTGATAGAGGAAGGCTTCATGTACCCGTTTTTTTCAATGATGTTTCCCTTCTTTTTTTTCCTTGAAACCACACATTTATTGGATCATTTGGGAGGGAAATGTATCGTTATGGAATCACAAATGTCTAGGATCAGTGTTGGGATTCCAAAGTTGTACAGCCTATAATATCACATTCAATGAGGCAATCATATTCCCATCTTTCATCAATGCTGTTATTGAAAAAGAACAACCAGGATCATTCAACCTTATTGAAATGAATATTGACCCAGACAGGTGTACATTCACGCCAGCTAGCTTGAGTAATTTCTCTTATATGGATTTTGTTCAGATTTTGGACACCCAAAATTAGGGGGACTACAAGAATTAAATATTATGCTTTAATAGAATCCCAACCAAGTAAAATTTCCTTACATGGAGGCTCCATCATAATGTTGTCCTAATAGATCATAATGTTAGAAAGTGTGGCATCACTCTGGTTACTCATTTATCTTGATACATAAAACATAATGAATATATTGATGATCATATTTTCTTTGTGGGTGAATGGTAAAAGGATTTCTAGACCTTCTTCAGTGAATTTACTTCATTTTCCTTTTAATCCCACTCAGATACCTCTTTCATGGTCTGATAGTTCCTCAGCGTGGGTTATAAAGGGGTGGACAGACATGTAAGGACAATAATTCTATATTCATACTATTGGTTCCTTTGGAAGTCTAGAAATAAACCAAGGTGTGAGGTGATCCTCTCTTCTAGGAGGGTCATCATCGTGAGAACACAAAGCCTCCTTCTCGACCTGGTCAGGCTTATTGAAAATTGGTCGGAAGCCTTTTTACTTCAACTTATGCAATAACACACTATTATTTCTCAAACTGGGGGCACCTCAGGAGGGAAATAGGTCTGATGGAAACTTCCACCTATGGGTTTGAAACTCAATACTGATGGTTCCTTTAGCTCAAAAATCATGAGAGTTAGAGGGGTGGTTTGGAATTTCTTGGGTTTGGTCATCTTGGAATTCATTTCCCAATTTGGAGGAGACTCTCCCCTTCAAGTGGAGGCCCTTTATTTACTCACTTGTCTCTACCTTTGCTGAATGGGGGGAATTGTTATTTTTGAAGCTAAAAATGACTCTTGGATCCTTCTTAACTTTTTGTATGACACTGTTTCTACCCCATTGTTGACCACCTACACCATCAAAATGTGTTTAGGACTCCTATAAAAAATCCTCTTGAGGAACATGTGTCATGAGCATAATATGGTTGCTAATCATTTAGCATCCTTAGCGGTCCAAGGTGTCGGTGTCTTCTACTTTTAAGACTTGAATTTATTGAAACTTTAGGGGATGAATATTTTTAGAGGTGACACCCTATGCCTGTATTTTTTAGGCCCACTAAGCCCTTTATTTTCTTTTTGTAGCCTTGTTAGTTTATTTTCTAGTTTTTAATTAAAAATTGATTTTATTGATGTTGATTTTGTATAAAATGACACTCCATTTATAAAAACATCAAAACCACTAAAAAAATAATAAATATTAAACATTTATAATAATAACAACTATTATATTTTTATAAATAATCCTTTTAAATTACTAAAAATCCATCTTTAAAATCAAATAAACACTTTATTTTTATTTTTGATGAAAGATTCTTGGGAATTTAAACAAGAAGTTTATTTGAAATTGGTTTCGAAAATAAAAACAGTGGTAATAACCCTTATACTAATTTTCAAACTAAGTAAAATCTCAAAATATCTAATAATAAGCATTAAAACACTTTATATTAATTTAATAATATTAAATCTAGGAATATAACATGAATGAGATAAATGGGTTTAATTTCAAAATATCCATTATTGAAGAACCTATTTAAAACAAGTCACTTTTACAAGTCGTTGTGTAAAACCACCTTAACGACATCAAAATAGCTCTAGTAAACCAAAAGGATACTTAAAACTATGTAAAACCCAAATAAAAATCAATCCAACATTATCCATAGGTCTCTAATACCTTTCTAGGGAATGAAAAAAAAGTAATAAGAATGAAATAAATAGATGAGAAGGTTTGGATGATACTACCATAAAGAATCACCACAAGACATGGAGAAATCCATCAAATAAGACCCATGTAAGAGGTAGATATGATATGGGGATGATCCATAGCCACATGGGTTAAATGGAAAAAAATAGGGGAGTCCAATGCATCAAACCACTGGAGGGATTTCTAGAAATTTCATCATTTTAAATAATATTGAAAAAATACATGGTTTGGCCATATAATTTTCCAAATCATGAGAAAATACTATGGATGTAACTATCCATATCTAATAATATTACATTTCTAGACTATATAACTATGAATAGTATGTGCTAAACCATGAAAATGGGTTTGTTAAAATTTTTAGGTGCTCCTACAAAGTCACCCACACAGTTTCTCCAAACCATGTTCTATATGCGTGACAACACTCCTTGCCAAAAGTGTCTTTCCCAATTTATATGGGGTTTCACCTAGTTTATATCAAACTATGTGCTACTCATGTAATATAAACATGAAAGAAAAAGTTAAACAAAAAAGCTTATGTATTGTACATCCTATATATTTTCCTCTTAACATTTCATGATAACTTGTGTGAAAAGGTAAAAAAATTAGGAAACATAAAATTTTAACTTAAAACCATAACTAATTTATATTTCTCAAAAATGATATAAAATAAAAAAATAGGGACATATTGGAGTCAAAATTCTCCCAACCATGCCACTTTATTACCACATAAATTTCTCATTAAAAGAAAAGGCAATAAAACTATATAATCTCTAAATCTCCATTAAACAGATTATAAGGATCTTGGGAAAAGGATCATAATTACCTTATAATTAGGAAAACATATAAAAACTAGTAATTTATGAAAAGATCTATCAAGACATAAAATAAATCCCAGATAAACTGAAGCACAATCCACAACTACTCTATAAGAAGCTCTAATGAAATAGACACCCTATATAAGTCCCCCTACCATTTAAAATTAATCTAAAATATTAGAAAAATTTTGTAAATACTTTTTGAGAAATTTTATTACCAAACACTCATGATTCCACAAACCAACAATATATCCCATCAAATTCCACTAACCATGACCAAACACTAAAAAACCAACTAAAATTCCCTAAAAAATCAAAAACTAAAAATCCAACCAGAAAACCTTGATTCCAAATAACATATAAGGGTCACAAGTTCTTGTCACCCAAACCAAACCATTAAATTTTATCCAAAACACACACTAACCAAGATCATGCATTAATAGAAAAAATATGGATATAATCTTGTGTCAAGATAGAGTGACCTATGAGCTCACATCATGAGCATTGGATTCTAATGGACCCAATAAAACAAATTAAACACAAGTGAGAGTATAATATAAGGTGGGAGAAACAATTATCCAAGTTACCATAGAACACATGAAATATTTCCCATGTACGACCCCTGTAAAATCAAAATATCAACAAAATTATGACACCAAATCAAATCTAAAAAGTCACAATTAACATTTAATAATGTGAATTTTTGAAATAATTAACAACTCGTAGAGAATTATCATGAGAATACTCAAAAAATGAAATATCAAATATATTCCATTCAAAATATCATCTAGGCTAACCCCAAAAAGTATAAACATAAAAATTGGAAATCTTCATTACTCCAAAATAGAATACTTAACAAAATCACATTCATATTTCAAATTATAAAACCTATAACAAATCACACCTAGAAGACAATGGAAACACAATGAGGCTCATCTCTAGGGATATATGATCTACTTTTCGTTGATACTTTTTAGGGTCCAAATTAAATAACATAAAAAATGAATCCATCCAATTTATGTTTTTAACATTAAAATCAAATGATCCCTATAAAAACCACAACAAAAATACCCCCATGTATAAAATTATAAAAATATTACATTACAAAAAAATTATTTTCAAGCCAGTAATATTTTCAGGAGAATGTTAAAATCCTTTGTAAAAACAATGTACCTTGGTAATATTTCTCCTCCCACTTTCATTTGATTTTTTTACACATTCTACATTGAAATTGACCATTTTACTAAACATCTCAAAAAGGACCAAATAATTATTTTCAAATAACTTCTAAAAAATTTATAACATAAATATAAACCTTAGAAAAAACCTCTTGATTAAGAAATCCAAGCCATATTCAATGTATATAAATCCTTAAAAATTACAACCCATATTAAAGGAACCTAAAATATTATACATAGATAACTATGAAGGATCTTAAAATATTTTACACAAAGTATTTAATCTCAAACCATTACAATGTTTTAAATCACATGAATTTCATCTTAAAACTAAGAAATCAAGAATAACACACTCAATGAGGGTCAAAATTCTTTACATATAATTCATCAAAAAGTTTAAAATCCAAAACACTTCCTGGGTTCTATGATAAAATAACCATTTCCATAAAATGACGTATATCTTTCAAACTTCATTAATAAATCTATTTCTCCATAAACATGTCATTAAATAAAAAACCTCCTTAAAAACTAGTTTTAAACTAAAACACTTTATAAAAGTTTATTCTCTATAAGAAAAATACCTTCAACACCAAGAACAAGAGAAACATATCATGAAATATCATATCAAATTAACCCCTATAAAATCAAAAAACTTAAAAACCGTTCTTTAATTCCTCTCCAATGAGTGGAAATCATTTTGAATCGATTAAAAAACATGAGGGGTTGAAATAAAAATCATGGATTGATTCATATTTGTTCATAGTTTTCTGACACAGTTTGGTGGACTGTGCATTAGGTTCTGTGAAGTCCTCATAATCCTTATTCTTGGGATCCACACGGTATACCAGACCACATGGGATAATAGTGTATCCATGTTTTATCATCCAAATTCACCTCAAAACATAATAAATCCCCAAAATAACTTATAAAACATCATCAAGGATCAAAATATCATTAATTTCATACAACCAAACTCATAGGGGAAAAACAAAAATGGATCCCATAGTCAAAATATATATCTTTAATAGCCTTAGAGACTAAATCATCATCATGAAATATGGTGATCAAACACATTTTGATGATTTACCTCATGATTTCGAATATTTTTACTATCCTTACGTCAAAGACACAACCTAATGAAAAAGGTCATTCACCATAACCTCGACCACAATTAAGAAATCTTGGATATTGTAACATTTATAAAGACCTGGTCCATATGACCACATAATAAGTACCCAACTCGATCCACCACTGGACCTGAAGGGAAATACTGATCCCCATTAGCTGGAAAATGACACAAGGGATTCGAGGAACTACCAATGGGAATGCTTTTATTTGTTAGAATAATAATGCATGAATACCCACCCTGAAGTCTCACATAACCATTCAGTAATTTAGTAATCCACACATATGAAATATTTAGAATCTATAATAAACATAACCAAAAGGGAATAAACATGCAACAATAAATCATAAATAATAAATAGGATAAAGTTGGAATCTAAACAATTAAAAATCAATTCCTAACCAAATTAAAAAAAATATAACATAAACCAAAAATAAATAAAAATAAAAAATATTGACATGGAATGATACATCGTGAAATAAAATAAAAACTAAAATCAGGGAAACTAATACAACCCATAGTTTTGCATCACGTGATTCAGAATCACATGTTTCCACCAGCATGCCCATAATAAAACGAACAAGATAACTCAGCAATAAACCCAAACATCCCCAAAACCTATAATATGATATATTTGATCAAAAATTGCTTGTAGGTATCCATCCCACACCCCATGAATCACCATTAAAAGTAAATCCATCTTCATGCTAGTTTGAAATTAATATATGAACATAACATTTTCTCTTTTATTAAAAACCAAGAATATATCAATAACATTTTAAACCATTTCATCTAAAACATGGGAGACACACCATTCAAAACCACCATCTTACCAAAGAGTCGAATCCACTATTTTAGAGAGGAAACCATTTTACTAACCATAAAATTGTGGAATTATAATTTTATAAAATCAAACAAAAATAAAACTTATTTCAAAAACATTTCAAAATTACCCAATTTTGAGATTTCATTTTAAGGAAAAGTAATCCATAAATTTTTAAGAGGAAATTTATACAGAAATAAGGCAACATTGTGTCAAGAAAATATAATGTAACACTACAATGGAGAACTGTAACTATAGAAATCAACAATGAGGAAATAAAATTGAACATGGAATGGAAATCCCTAAATGAAATCATCATCAATGAATAGATTCCATGAGTAACACACTAGTCTTTAACATAAAACAATACTCGACCTATCGAATTACACAACTGATATGGAATTGGTCGACCCTAGGTGAAATTTAACTACAATCAACCATATATTACCCTCGTGGTCTTATCAAGAGGTAACTCCAAGTAGAAAAAAATCATAAATAGGGAACTAGATTGAGTGTAATATATTATTGAAGATAACTCATCAATCTCTCCCACTTATTTTCTTGGGTCCCTATCACATATCTTACTGGTGGTGATCTACATGACCAATCATCAAAATAAATATATTATGGTTCAGCTGAGTATAATTCCCCCATAATGTTATAAAAAACAACATATAATCTTTTTTTTACTTTAAATATATTAACCCTCTTTCATTAGTTATATCAACCACACGAAAGAACACATATTTCATATGAGTTCGACATGATAAATATGATGCATGTCCACCGCCTTTTTATATTAGGCTAATATCTAAAAACAAATAATTATAATCCCAAAACATATGTTAATATTGGTCGGTTAAATCAAATAATAATAAAAGTGGAAACCAAAAATAGAAATCCCATATCTAAAGTAATTTTTACTTTTTGATAGAATATGTGTTCATGTTGCCTCAATTTGTGGTCCAACTTAAGCTTTAACCCATTCCTATATCACATTTCCATAATTTCCCTAAATAGTAATATAAAACAAAAATATTTGTTAAAACTTTATAAATCCATCCTCCATGGACAACTCAACTAGTTAACAAACCGATGGTTTCCACATAACCTGATGTGGGATTCCCCGTATACTAGAGAATTACTACTAGAAATTAGAGACTATGGTGTTATTTAGGGAGAATATAACCTCATATCATTGTAAAATATAGCATAAAAATAACCAAGAAACCTAAATAGAATAATTATCAGAGTACACAGAAGTAATAAACAAAAACGGGTTGCATCAAATTAAAATTTATAAGAAAACAATAATAAATACTATTGGACA
Organism: Viscum album; assembly: GCA_963277665.1. Taxonomy (NCBI): domain Eukaryota; kingdom Viridiplantae; phylum Streptophyta; class Magnoliopsida; order Santalales; family Viscaceae; genus Viscum; species Viscum album. The sequence goes on along the minus strand of OY728141.1, from coordinate 999,086,478 downwards.
TTCCATCATTCAAAAATTAATCATTAAATAGTTTTATCACATGAAAAAGTTAAATAAAAGAAAAATAAAATTTAATGAGTTTCTGCTACCATCATTGATATGTGCCTTAATCCTAGTCTCTAATTCACATCCTTGCAACCCTTCCCAATCATGCACATTGGGCCTCTTCCCTATCCACTTAACATACCATTCTCCAAAAAAAACATAAGGTCTATATGTGCACCAGGTTCACTGTGAATGACCTCAGTGGGACACCTCCCATAGTGTACCTATTATCTTCATTCACAAACAACTACAATCACACATGATATACCCAGCCTAACAGATTAATAACTAGTTTAAAATAAATAATCATCACTATTGATCATTGTGTTTTAAGGTTATACCTGGAATTGACGTAAATATGATTTAGCCAATACTAGATTGTCTCTGATTGTGTTGAATAATATTCTAATGAATATTAGGTTCATAGTCAATTCTTAGGATAAATTACTCAATAATATAGTAGTATCAGGATCAAAGATGATTGTTATGTAATTAGACCTAGTCAATCCATATAGAAATGATTATCGATTCCACTATTTCAACACTTATGCAATCTAGTAGGCATATGTTGATTTATAGGTAACAAACCAGGAAAACCATAATGGCCTAAAGGATTAATCACCACATCATAGGAATTCCATGTAGACCTGTATTTTGATTCTTTGGTAAACACCTAGGTAATCCATCGTATCATTCTCATCATCTAGATATAAGGAGAATTTCAAAGTAATACAACAGTATTAGTTTCAAAAATTAATTCCTATGATCATGTGAAACATAATAGAATAGTGTGTGGGGTCATGGTCTCCCTAGGATCATACCACATAGCCATCAGGGGAACATTCTCTCTTTATGGTCATACCACATATTCATTGGGAGTAGGAACTCTCTATAGGATCACATCAAAATATAACAAGATCAGTAGTATAAACCAAGGTAATGAACCCTAGGAATTCCATATAGATCTAAAGAACAAATCCTGATAAGTCCCACAATATATATTCACTAATATCAAGTACCTCCTATGAGAATCCAACTTTTTTTTCACAAAATCCTCATCATGCTCACACCAATGATTATTTTTCTCAGGTGACACTCAAAATCATAAATATGTGTCTATCGAAATTACCCCTTTTCAGGGTAAGTTTCATATATGGGAACCCACCAGTGTCACCTTGGTCCCACAATAACACATACACCCTACATGAGTCTCTCTATCTCCTTATCTTATCTAAAGAACCAATCCACCAATCAGATGGAATGAAATCTATCAACATCTCCATATTTATCACCCAACCACATTGGAATCATAGGATAATTCCAATTGGAACCACTATTGAAGGATGGAATAAATCAAATATAGTATCCCAATTCATCTAAGGTTTTACACTCCCAAAACCTATCATCAAATTTTCCAGGGAATACCAACCTAGGTAATCACATTATAGAGAATTATGAACACTCACCCAAATATCTAGTCAAAATTACTATTGTATATAAGGTTTCTCGGGGTTTTATCACTTCCAAATTAGGCCAATTATTCTAATTCATCACTTATATGTTCCAAAGTAAACTAGGGGAACCCATCCAGGTCCACTAAATTCACTTAATTAACTTGAATCACACTCATCTAGTGTATAAGTATCTCAAGGGTCACATTTATAATCAAGAACCATAGAAATCCAATTCTAATTCCTCAAATCATCATCATGACCCTCAACTAGTTCTAACGGAACATCTATCTTAAGAGAATGCTCAATCCAATATCTCAACGAGATTCCTCTCTACCATATCTCATAATCCCAAAATCACCTCTTAAATTTACTTATAATGATAAGAGGATTACACTATCTCATTATACATGGAATGAATAATAAAAATATAATCATACATATTCCAATTATTGTTCCATGTAATAAAAATAAGAAAATCACAACTATGTGGACATTACAGGGTGTGTACATGGTTGTACTCCCAACAACCCACTCTAGTTATGTACTTTATCCCATTATGGTTTTTATTTATCAGATACATAGTGTGTTCCAAACATACATGGGGTGTCACCCAAAAGGGGTAACTGACTCTATGTCTCACACAACCTCTATCCAAATACACCACATGGACTCTAGTTGTGTACCAAACATAGGGTTTTTCCAAGTATTTCATGCAACCATGTGACCCCACATAGTATTTCTGGAAAAGTACTCAACCGCACTCTATGTTTCCCTAGAAGGAATGTCCAAATGGATAAAACTCTTTTTATTCATCGCCTTCCTCAATTTTTCCAAAACAAATAGCACACAACATGTGTTCCGGAAAAACAAATTGTGTGATTAGGTTTCCTAAACAAGAAACCCCTTGTGATCACCCAATGTCCACTTTTACCCAAAAATCAAGCCTCTAGGGGTAAAAAATTGTCTCCAATATTCCATATAATGTAATTAAAATTAAAAACTAAGAACTTAAAGTTAAAATTGTAAAAATTAAAAATATATCCAACCTCAAAAAAATCACTAAATCATAAATCCTAGATTCATACTCTAAGGCCACTTCACATCGATCTGATGTCAATCATATTAAACCTGATGCCACTCCCTCATTCCTCCCCACTCTTTATCATGGATAGAGAGTGTTAGGGAATACCCACCCCTATAATGTGTAAGAAGGAGAAAGGGTGGAGAATGGAAAATAAAAAATAAAATATAAAATAAAACCCTTTTTAATGGACTCACTATAGTCTGAGAACCCAAGATAAGTGTATTCCTTTCTTAAGTAAAACTCTCATTTCAGACTCAATTGTGATGTTATCATTTTAGTCTGATACTATAGAAAACCAATAATAACATACATTGATATTACATCATTTTATATGAATATTCAGTTCATTACAATAATAAATGTCTGAGGACCTTAATAGTTTAGTGTCATTGGAATCTTGGAAACATAATATTCTATCTTGGCGAATGATCTTCAACATATCCCATAAAGATCTCCAAATTTTGTAATTTTACCTAATACCATTCTTCCTTACCTAAGGAAAGGAAACATAAAAAAAGGGGTGAGAGAAGCTGCTCAATAAGGGTAAATAAAGGAAACACATAAGCATAACATGAACAAAGGGTATGGAACTTGAGAATAAAATTAGTAGATCATACACTACATATTTGAGATCATAATAAATACTTTAATTCCATAAAATATGGATCATTAGAGAATTGGGATCATAATTCATGAAATAATAACATAGGAATAAGACATGGAATTTGTGGAATGAACATTGGTTTATAACATTATGAACAAGTATAAATACAAATAGGTTCACTCATTAAGTTAAAGACATGGCATCAGACCCTCACATCAACTTATAGACATGCAAAGAGGTCCATGAAAATCATTTTTAATGTGTAATTAGATTCATGCATAACCTTGTGGACATGAAACTAGGTCCATGAATAACATTGTGAAAATGTAATCAAGTTCACACATAAAATTTTGAATATGTAATAAATTTAGTGCATAAACTTATGGACATCAAATGAGGTTCAAGAATAACATTATGAACACGTAATAAGGTTCACTCATAACATTGTGAACATGTAATTAGGTTCATGAAAAAACTTATGGATATACAACAAGGTGCATCAATAACATTGTGAACATGTAATCATGTTCATAGATAACATTGTAAACATGAAATCAGGTTCATGCATAACATATATACTCTTGATTCATCCATCATTACCCAATGAATTTGATAGAGATATAGATCCAACCCAAGACATAACAAAACCATACATATTATTTCCAAAATATTAAAAATAATAATCATATCATAACCCATTAAATGAGATAGGTATCATGAACACTTAATTGTATCATTACCTATGAAAATTGGTCAGTCTCATAATCAACACCCATGAAAAGAAGAAAGTCTCAGAAGCATATAACCCGTGAAAGAGAAATGGGTTTTGTAAAAATCATAACATTAATAATTAAAATAAATAAATTGAATATAAAAATGGAATAATTTCCCCATAAAGGATTTAGTAACATCAAATGATTTGATCTTAGTCGGGAAATAATTTGGAAATATCTTTTGAATGCACTTCTTGAGGAAAATATACATTATTCTTTGAAAAATATCTTTTTAATTTCAAAAATAATTATTTGAGAATAAAATTGAAAACTTATAAAGAAGTCCTTGAAATCATTATTTAAAATTTTTTTATTGAATTCTTATAAATAATTATTTAGAATTTTTAAAATATTTCTTAAATATAAAACATTATTGAAAACCTTTTTCATTGAAAATAGCTTTAAAATATTTTAAAGGAACCTTAGAAAAAACCATAAAACATTTTTGAAAACTTTTTTCATTGAAAAAAACTATAAAATTTATAAATTTCTATAACATTAAGAAAATATTATTACTTTAAATTAAACTTCTAAACGTACAATGGATGCTTCAAGGAAATGACGGTCGCAACGCTGGTAAGTCTGTGCATGAAGAACATTAATTTTATTACCTTAAAAGTTCCAAAAAGTACCTTGATAGGAAAAGTAAAATAAGATTCATTATGTTAATGTGGAAGTTAAAAAATGGGTAAAAATTTCTTTAAAAAAAATATATAAAAATTAATACATTTTTGAAATCATTTTTATAAATCTGGGTTTTGAAAGAACATAGATTTTCAACCGAAATGATATATAAATTCGGATTTTCATTAAAATATATTATTACTTATAACAAGTAAAAAAGAGTTAGAAAATGGTAATAATAATTGAATATATCATTCAAAACCATAGGAAAATATATGTCATGTTTTTTAAGACGTGTATCATGATATGTCTTTAATTTAAGCATAATATTTAATAATCTCGATAAATGATGAGATCATTTTAATGGACACTCACCACTTGGTAACATAGAATAATAGTCTACATGTAAGAATGTGAAGTTTTAGGGAGTTTAAAATATCATAAAATGAATTATATTTGTTAAATAAAATTTCAAAGTCAGTATGTTTACCTCATATAAAAATACAGGTGGATAACATGGCATCTGTCTCAAAGAAGGTAAATTGAGACAAAACTACCTTACTGATTTGGTAACTTTTAAAACACAAACCCCATGAATGGAAAATCATATAATGGATATGTAATTAACCATAAATTTAAGAATAATAATCATAAAATTCATTCATGGGTAGTATATACACCATGAAAAAGGGAAGAGTGGTGAACATGGAATGTATCTTGCGGAAATAAAACATGAGATGAAATCCACATACCTTAAATTTTATTTTTTTATGGTATTTATCCTCATGTATAGTGGTATAAAATATGTTAATAACTTATAACATAACCATACTCATGTTTATAATATAATATATCATCATTTTATAACGTCTTATTACCCATTTGTTAACAGTCTTTCATTATTTTCTCTATTTTCGGTTTTAATTGCCTTATTTTCTCAAGTATGTTTTGGGTTGTTATTTGATTATAATATTACATAGAGAATGATTTCATAATATTTATAATTTAAATCATTAAATAATTATCTTATATATTAATTACACATGTATTTATGATATTCTATAATGTTTGGATATATGAAATGAAATGTACCGTTCATGGTGATGAAAGGTTGTGCGTACACATGAACGCTACTTTCATTTTTTATTCTATTATAATAATTAAAAGTAAATTATATATTTATATTAAAATTAAATTATCAAATTCATGTTATATATGTCACATAAGTTTATTAAGATCATCCATTTTACATTCCATGTATGGCATGAATGAGTCACTTCGCTTTTAGTGGGCGGTAGTCCACACTTCCTCAAACAAAATTATCATATTTACAAAAGATGGAAAGAATAATGGTATATCCTAAATAAATTGTACAAAATAAAAAATATATTTTAAATATAAAATATACCATATATAAAAATACTTTCTATCATAATGGCCACTATGAGAGGTGGTAAAACAAAAATGAACAATCATTACTTTGTGAGGTATTAGTATGCCTTACACAGAAATAGTGTGTTCATTAACCATTAGATGTAGGAGTTTCTAACTTTAGGAATAAATAAAAAAAGAAAAAAATCCTAGTATATTAATGATACTATTATTTTTATGTAATAATGGAATAAAAATGTTGTAGGTAGTGGAGAAGCAAATGAAAGAAAATATATCATTGGAAAACGTTACCTTAAATTCAGGTAACCCCTTTTGGTTTAAACCAAAGAGATTAATTGGAATTATTTATTCCCAAAAATAGGATTTGAGGTATAGGAGAGGAATTTTGGTAATATATTTGGGTATATATTGTCCAAACTTGAGTGTTTTTAGAGGTGTGAGGAAGTGGGAGAAGTGGTGACCTTTCATAATGGAGGACGAGTGGCACTCTTGTAATATTTTGACAAAGGAATTCCATACACATTTTTCATGTTTAAATTTTATAGAATAATGTACCAAATTAGATAAAAGGGAGTATAGGGTCTATATATTTCTATTAAGTAGCTCATGTAACAGTGTATAGGTCATTTTGAGCCCTAATGTTAAGGTTTACTCCCTTATTATGCTTAATTTAACAGTAATTATTGTAATTAATTTTAATAACATTCAGTAATATTTTTGCTAAAAATCAAAGTTTATATTATTAGAAATTAGAAATTATTATTATTAAAAACATGGAAAGATTTTTTATAAATTCTAATCATAGAATTAGTATAAATTTATTTAAAATTCATCCCATAGGTGGGACGACAATGTGGATTTTTAATATAAAAACGTTCGAAATTTTTATATGTTTTAGTCAATTTAAAATTTAAATTGATTTAAATGACCTAAATTTTATGAATTTATAAAAATATGATCTAATTGAATCGTAAAAAAATATAAAACATAATCTAGTATTATAATTAGCTTTGTTGAAGAAGCGGTTTTGAACAAAAATTTCGAATAGAAATTCAATCTCACATTCAATACTCCAATGTAACTATGGAAATTCTCACTCCAATCATATTGTACACAATTATGGGTAAACTAATTAATAAAGTATGTATGCTTATAAAATTCCCGAAAAATTTTCATATAATAACAATCTACACCAAGAAACTCTAGATATCAAATATTTTTCTAGGCAACTCCCAAGTCATCACCACTTAAATCTTGTAAAGAATCATAGAAATACTCATCTAAAAATCAGGTGGAGTAGAAATATTTCCTCCTAAATCCAGAACTACAATTTTTATATCTTCCTATATATATTATTTTCTCTAATTATTTTGAGAACTATATTAATATGGTTGGTATGATCCTTTTATTATCTAGAAAAATATATAATATCATCTAAAAAACAAAAACAAAGAAACCTAAGAATAGAGGAATTATTTGGTTCATCAATTCCATAAATAAGCATAGGAACATTAGTAAGGCCAAATGGAATAATGAGAGACTCATAATTCCCATACCTACTCCTGAATTATGTCTTAAAAACATCTTTATCTTAGAACCTCAGCTAATAGTACCCTGGTCTTAGATCAATTTTCATAAACCACTAAGCCTCTTTTAGCTGGACAAAAAGGTCATCATTCTTATGCATGAGATATTGTTTCTCTACCATCACATGGTAGAGTTTATTGTAATAAATGGGAATCTAGAGACTCCCATCCACCTTCTTTACAAATAGAACTGGTGATACCTAAGTTGAAACACTAAGATGAATAAATCATTTAGTCTTAAGATCCTCATGGTAGACCATTAATTCTTTTAATTCAATGAGTACTATAATGTATGAAGGAAAATAAAAGGTTCTCACCCACAGAAGAAATTATATAGATAACTCAACTTCCCTACGGAGAAGTTACTTGGAGAAATCAGCCAAAACGATGTCGGTATACTCACACACCACCACTTGAATAGGGTCACCAAGATAAGGATCAATGAAATAAATAAAATACTCTGAAATTTTGAAGTAGATAAATTATACACTATGATCAATGAGGCCATAAATTCTCAATCATGGATCCCACTCACCTTATAACTCTATTGGTGGAGGGAAAATATACTGAATGATGATAGAAATTGATCCCGTATTTTTATATTATCATTAATTATATGATAATTATATGATCAAAGATATCAATTTTATAGACTAAAAAATTCCAAATAGATTCATAGTTTAAAATCACCACCAAACACTCAAGATATTTAAATCCCTAATTAATTATCGTTTACAAAGGAGTGTAAAGAGTTATCAAGAAATTCATGAGCTCAAAACACAATCCCAATGTATCGATAATCTTGTAAGATATAAATTAATGAGTTTCAGCTGTATCAAATGAATCCATAAGTATATAAGATTATATGAACACCGTACCTCTTAGTGTATCCAATCCTTCCTCTTCCTCCTCTAGTGTACACTCTTCTATATATAGACATCCATTCTCATACTATAAATTCTTTTCCAATAAAGAATCTCCCTTTTTTTGAGGTTGATTTTTGACCCCATTAGTTGTGTCACATCTAAATAGAGTGCTTTGGGTGAAATTGGATCTATATCTACTACAATGGGTAAATATCTCATAAAAATAAGAAAGATGAACATATTTCCCAAAAGTATGACACAACCTAGGTGCATCCTTAAAACCATGTTTGTGGTACCCCATTTCCTATAATAGTAGTAGACCACCTAAATTTTACCTGATATACATTGTGATCTCCTACTTCCTCCTCATCATTGGTCATCCCGCTTCCTTTTTTGTCCAGGAATATAATTGTGGCTACCTGTTATTATCACTGATGCTCCATAGAACCCTTTCTTCCCATTATTTCCACCTCATCCATAGATTCCTTATCCAAAAATTTTGTGTAGTTTTTTAGGAACATAAGAATCATCATAGATTAGATATTTTCTATTAAACCCATCTCAAACCTCCATTCCATGGGATAATAATTGGAAATAATATCTAAAGGAAAGAGAACAAAATCATAAAACTAAGTGGTATACTCAGTGACATAATGATCTTCCTGATCCAAATTAATATAATCCCTTTTCTTCTCTTATATCGGTTTCTAGGGATAAAACAATTGGTTGGTGGCCTTCTTGAAGGTATTCCTAGTGAGATCTTCATGAAACTTATCTTACAAGAGAAATTCCAACCACTTTTTCCCTGAACCTTTGATATTATTAGTGGTGTAGACAACCTCGAATTCATGTAGTGTTTTAATAATGTTTAATATCATTTTGATTTATTCCTCGCTAACTTTTAGACCCTTATCACCATGAAATATCATTATATGATTTTTGGTAGACTCTAAATCTTGATCCACCTTTCAATATAATTCAACATTGGTGACATATCCCATATGATAGATTATATGAATGATATTTTCTACTAGAACTATATCACTTACAACATTCACCTATAGATCTTTCTATCTAACCTAATCATGATAAATCCTTATTATTATTCTTAGATGATCCATAGACTATAAATCAAAATAACAAAACCCATTTAGAAAATAATTTAATTCCTTTAATATAAATAAAATTTAAAAAATTGGAGCTAAAAGGTATAAAAATTAAGAAAAAACACTAGATAACTCCAAACTTCCCATAGTAACTAGAGGATTGTCCTGAAATTTTGGCTTTCTATGCACATTCCCACGCTACCTCTCGTGTTTTCATTGTCCTACTTCCTCTCTAAATAAAACCCCCAAACACAGGATGGTGATACATGATCATGAGTACAAGATTTAACATAAACTCCTCAAATGAAAATTAATAATAGACCAACCCAAGTAAACCTATAACATCACACAAATTTCCCCACTATAAGGTAGAAGTTCATTTCTAATTTCCATAGGCTGGATATAAGCACTATTGTTTCAGGGAAAGAGAATATAGAAATGATTTCACCCTCAACCAACATATGATATAAAGTAAAAGAAACAAAGTAAAACATTGGATAATTAGATTTTATCATATTTAAGAAGAAAAACTATAAATATCACAAAAAAACATATAGAAAAAAAGGTCTCAATCGTAAACAAGAAGATCCCCAATAGTATGGAACCCAAAACAACACATGGCCCCATCTCTATATGATAATAGGTCACCACCATTCCATCCCACTAAAAAGAAATATTGAAAATGATACTCATCTTCTACATGATTTTCTTCCCTTTTCATGTATCCTATAAAACCAAGGCTGCAGACTCCCAAAGAAAAAAAGTAGGGTGTTAGAACATAGTCCTAGTTGGATACCACCACTGAACTATACAATTTCTCACCACATGCATCCCTTATTTCATATTTAAAATAGATTTATAAAATTTATCATAATATATTTTTTTACTTTTATAAAACATATGTTTGGTTATATTTTCAAAAATCATGTAATATTAAATAAAATAAAGTAATACGGCATATCACAATTTCAGTGGAATAAACAAATAAATAAACAGTTTTCAAGCATCAATTTTTCTAACATAAGTAATTGAGATCATAATCCTATTGAAATATTAAGTATGTAATGTAATATAAAATCACTCAAGTGGGAAATACATGACATAAGGGAATACAAAAAGAGGTCACTAATACTCTCGAGGAACACTATCCAATATATGTGACTCATATAGTTTGGGAACCTTGATCCCAAAGAAATGTTGCCCTTGTATCCATGGAATCAAGGGAGCATGACCTAGTCATAAATAACTCTATTACATATAGTATTTATTTAGGTTTTTACATACCTCAAGTCCTACCATGTGTGTTGTTACATCTTAATTATGTTCAATGAAACCAAAATAAGGTTACATAAACATTTTTAAAGTCATATTCCAAAACCAAGTTTCATAAAAATTTTCCAAGACATAAACCATTCCAAATCCATGATAAATATTATAATTTTTTTTACATTGATACAAACAACTTTTCATGTCTGAAAATACATCTATATTTTTTTTAAATATTTGAGGAAATTTAATAAACATATAACATATCTCAAATATTTTCCATGAAAAATCCCCCTTTTAAAAAAACATAACAAATTTATCACATATCAATTCCATTGATAATTATCAATGTCATAATCAACCATTGAAATATGTCAAGAATATAGGCATGCAAAGGGTTAGACTATAGGATAAAGAAATCTACCATGAGAATAATGAAATTTTGTTAGCCCATTAAAATATGTGTTGATAGGAGGAGTGGTCGGATCCTAGAGCAGTTATATTTGGTGAAAAAAACATCAAAATCCTATTTCTAATCTATATCCAATGATCTAGTCTCGATCTGCATAAATTTCATTGATAAAGAGAGTATAAAATAGATTATTTTTAGTCCTCTTATCGAATTATGAAGAACACAGAAATAATCCTTTGATTTGGTCAACAATTCTCCAAAGGATAGGGTAGGAGAGCTAAATTTCCACTAAGGAGACTCCTAAGAAATCTTATCAGGGTCATGATAGTTTGATTAGGGGTTTTATAAAACATTTTGGATGAAATTTATAATTTCACCCTTAATAAATCACATCTCCAATAATTCCACAAGCTAGTCAGTAAACTCAACATGTAGTCGATGGGTTGAGCAATAACACATGTGTGGAACTCTGAGATTTTAAAATAACACTATGTTCGATATCATATACAAAGTACAACATCGAGAGAACAAAAACCTCAAAATATTATTATTTTAATATGGATGTTATAACCTAGTTGTTAAATTAGCAGTTATGAATATTATTAAATGAGTTATTAAATATATACATAAAGTACCTACTCAATAAAAATTCATTGATTAATTATTGTGAAATGAGTAATCAACTTTTATTAAATTTGTTTTAAGCTTTGTAAATATGTTTTCTTCAAAAATATTATTTATTTATTTATTTGAGAAAATATTGTATGTAATTTCTCAAAATTAAAAATAAAATATATTTTTTGAAATAAAAAAATCAAAATTTTCTAAGGGAGATATTTTGGGATATTTCTAAAGAGATTTATTTTCTAGTCAATTGTGAAAAATACATATTTTTATTGAAAACTATATTTTTTTCAACTATTTGAAAAGTGACATTTTATTTTAAAATGGATTCAGTTTAAAAGTAGATCTATTATATTAATAATAATCCAATTATATTAATTGGAATCGATTTCAAAATTTAATTTGGAATATAAACATTTTTTATACAGAAAATCATTTTTCATAAAAATTGTATTTTCCTAAAAACAGGATTTCATAACGTTTTTTACACTTATTTTAAAATTAATTTGTGACATTTATAGATATTAAATTTGATAAATTGGATTTCATATTTTGAATTAGTATTTATCAAATTTAGTAAATAGTTTACATTAATTTTAAGGCCTTATGAATTTTAACTATGGTAACAACCACAACAAACAATAATTTTTATTGAAGAAGAAAACATAGTCCCACACTTATGGTCTAGTATGAGGAAAAACATCAAGGGGTTTTATAATAATGAAGACTAAAAGATTCGTTAATAACAAAAATATCACCATCATGGGGAAAGAATTTCACATAAGATAAAATAGATATGGAGTCATTGGTCAAAGCCCAAGAAGTGAGGAAACATGTTAGTTTATTACCATCCCGCCATATGTGAGTAATGCTCATGCATTCAGGAATTATATTCTTAAACCTACAGAGGTGATATTTGATTGACTAGGTAGTGGATGTACTACCATTTAGAGATTTGGAAATGTGAAAATAATCAGTTTTAATATTATAAAGCCTAATATTCTTCTCCTTGCATATAGAAAGACAATCTAGCAGTGCATTTGCTTCACCCTGAAGCGAGTCACCTTGAGGAAAAGAGACCATTAAAGCAATTAAAACGGATTCATTACTATCTCTCACAGGACCTCATCCCCAAATAACTCCCTCAACACATGATATATCTATGTTATGTTTTAACCCTTCATTAAGTTGGTGCCATCAAATCCAGCAACTAGGGTGGAAATACAGGAAGAGGAATCAAGCTTACCAGGAAACTTGAGGGAAGTAAAAAAGGACAAACATCCCATATCAAAAACAATAGGATCTGGTCTGCTAGAAAGATATTAGTTCTAAAATAAATATCAATATAAGAGATCTTGATACCCTTAAAGTTATACTTATATCTTTTGAACCACAATAACAAACATACAGTAGTGAAAATACATCCTCTCTCTTTAGTTTTGTATATATTATCTCCAACACATTGAAACTAGAGAGAAAGGAAGTTTTCACTCCAACATTTTTGTGACCCCACACTAGTAAAGCTTCCCTGACTAGTCCACAACCATTTTTCCGACTGACTTTTAAAAAATATATGATTCACAGTTTTCAAAAAATTAATACCATAACTATGACACTCAGATGCTAGTTAAATACCTAAATTTAGGAAACACTTTTCAGTGGGAAGGGCTTTATTCCTGATCCACCACATAAGGAAATTGATTTTTTAAGGGATATTCATTCACCATAGTATCTCTCACCACCCATCCCATTCCAAAATTGGGTTCACCATGTTATAATATTCCTTAATAGAGAAGGTCACAGACACTAAAGTAGTGAACATGAAAACATTTTTGTCTCTCAAGGTCTTGATTAAATCAAAGACTCCTTGATGGTCCTTGTCCTAAACAACATTAATAAGCATAGGGTGCCTCTTAGCTTCTCTGAATGAGATACTATGAGTGGGACAACTTGATAACCCAAGGACCATCATACTCTAGTTATGAAACCAAAACCTAATGTCCCCCACCTAATGATCTATCTCACATTGTTCTCCAATTTTTAAATCAAGGGCCTAACTGAAAATTAGAGAGTCAATACTCTTCCATTCAGATGATTTGAGATCCCAAAATTATTTTGTGTGAACCTCCCCCAGAGATTTTGACCCTCCACACACTCAAAATCTTGATTTATTTACATCCCATGCTTGGTCTATGATATTATTCAAACACTGACACCTCCCTCAATAAATAGACTTGACAATATTCCACAAGAGGTCGAGTGGCACTTCCCCTTGAGAGGAGCATCCCATAATAAGGAACACATAATCCACCCCATGTTAGAAATAAAAGATTTATAACCCTCATAATATAAATAAGATGCATGATGTAGGAATAAAGGACATTGCTGATCAATTTTTTCCTTCCTTAAAATGATACGACGTTGTTTTTACAGTTGGATTCATCTGTTGATATTATTCACTATCATGTCAAAGTGCCAAACCTAAATCGATCCTAAAGATATGGGTATTCCTAAGTAATCTATTAGTAAAATCCTATTATTTATTAAAAAATATTATTCTATGTCCCTAGTTCTCCCTTCAGTACACTATATGGGATCAATAATGATTCTCTTATCATGGTTTACCTATTCCCACTCCAATAATAGTATATATCAATAACCCTCTTGTGGACAAAAATACAATTCTTATATCCATTGATAAATATAATGGTATCACCCACTTACATAAAATGAGAGAGTATATGATGGTGGTTTGGGAACTAGAATTGAATAATACTTACCTCATGATTATTCCAAAAAATATACCCACTAAAGAAATTCTACATCAAGATAAAGATTGTGGGGATATTGGATCTCCATGGAGAAGCCCCTTAACCGACATGAATAAACTATAATTTTTCTGCATAAACGAGATAGATATCCACGTGATCTAAAAATGAAACTAAAAATAGTAATGTGAGTAGAGAAACCCATTATTTAGATAACCCTGATGATAAATAACCATTCAAAATGATCGTAATCTTTTTCCTTATCAAGCTTCATAATAATGGTCGACCTGTGAACCTTCTGATTTAAATAACATAGCATTTCCTAAGTAATACCAATAACTCCTTGTCTAGTTATTCCTTTTATGAAGGCGTGTTTATTCTCAAAAATACATCAAGTAGAATATGGGGACATTCTTCTATTGATGGCAGTGACTATAATTTTATACACAATGTTTCACAAACTAATTTTCCTATAGTGATTAGGATATGAGGATTCTTTTTCTTATGGATAAGAACCATTCAAGTATATATTTTCACTCATAGGATACTAATAATGTGGAACACATCCTGAACCACATCAATTATGGAATACTTAACCAAATCAGAGGTATCAACAAATAATGAACCTAGTAAGCCATCAAGGACAGGTGAACATTCTAGGAAAATAGCTAAAACCACCTCATGGACTTCACCTTTGACAGGAAAGGATTCCATTCCCTATTAACATGATATGAAAAAACACAAGAAATTTCCTCAAAGATATCACAATGACTCCTTAGATATCCCCCAGACAAGCAAGGGTTTGGCTCATCCATAAGAGTTTTAAAATGTGCATCAGTTAGAACACTCACCTCATTACAATCATTTTTAAAGGTACCATCCTCCTAGATAATGTTAGGCATGATTTTTTGGCATCTCTATTTGATACATTCATGAAAAAATGTAGAGTTTTTCCCCCTCTTGAATACATTTTATTCTAGATTTTTCTTGAATGATGGGTTCCTATTCTAAGAGATACACTTCAAGTTAATTCTTCCTTGTGATCGACTGACTAAAAAGACCTTCATCCCAATTAGTCTCAATTTTCACTTCAATATGATCCACCTCTGCACCAATACTATCCAATTAAAAAGAGTGTGGAGGCAGGATCCTTCTCCACATTTGGATATTACATCATAGATGCCTCAACTTGTTATGGAGACCAATCCACAGGTTTCCCTTAACCATTTTTGTCCAAAATTCATCCACTGTATGAACAAATCCAAGGTCAGAAATCGAACTTCGTGAAAAAATGAAACACCCTCTACTATTATCAACATGGTTAAAGGTCACCTAGATCAAGCAGTAGTTCAAAAGGGACTGATAAAGGTGTGTCACTTTAGAATCGAGAAATGAGGAAATGGTATTAATGTTGGAAAGGCAGTTGTCCATCCTAGAACATCCACGAGCTACACCTATCTGGTTGTTTCACCATGTAAAATGGTCTAGACTCTAACCCAAATATAATAATCAATTTTAAGAAAGGAAAAAGTAAAATTTAGTGATCTCTCTCCTCATAAAAATTCTTCCTCCCTTATTTTTAGATTGATATAATATAATGTTAAAATCTCCTCCCACTATCCACAAGAGAATCCCAAAATCAAATGATTGGATATCTCACCAAAGAATCTCTCTATAAAGTCATTTTCTTTTATAAAAGAAAAAATTCACATTAATCTGTCAAATCCCCATGATAACATCCATGGTAATAAATTGATTGTATGTGAACACAACTGAAAAGGGATGTTTTAACACCAAAATTTCTATATATACTAATTTGGTTGGTCTTAATGCATGTAATTATGAACATTGATCTTGTAAGAAAACTCCATAATTCATGAGGAATATTTCCTTATCTCTAAGACTCTTATTTTTGACATGTTCTGGTGTTCAAACTCATGATCAATGAAATATGTCTTAATCGGGGCATTAAGGCCTTGGGAATTCCACAAGAAAAGTGTAGTTATTGATAAAGGTTGAAGGAGGGGATTTCCAATACCACTGAGGATTACCTGTTTTTATTTCTAGATGCATGTAGGATATTAGCCTTTGATCTGGTCCACATCTTTTATGTGGGGGAGAGGATCACAAGGGTGGTGAAACCACTTGGTCAATTCCTAGATCGCTCAGAGGATGGACAGATAGAGATTCCAAACTATTAGATAGTGAAAGGAAAAATGAAACCTGAAGGCCCAAGACATATCAACTGAAGAGGGGGGGGGGGGATGGGAGCGAAGCACCTACTTGCCCTTAAAAATTAGCATTTTGAACTAGGGCAGGTACTTGTTGGAATGTCCTTACACAGCATGAATGTACACCAACTAATCATTGCAGTGCGAAGAGTATGAGGGAAGGGGCAATGAAGAGGGAGGGTATCGACCTAGAGGAGATGCCAACAGGGCCAGGGGAGGCCTTGAAACTAGAAAAGAGAGTAGAGCCTCATGCAAAGCTGGAGGAGGGGAGAGGCAACGAGACCAAAAGAAAATTTCCATGCATTGAAGGATACCGAAGGACCACCTTGGAGTCCACATGCTACACTAAAGAAGAAGGAGTGACCAAAGAAACACCACCACAACAAGAGGCCTTGGGACGAGAACTAATTATAATTATCCATTTTTTATTTGTTGGTACCCCTAAAATATCAACCTTATGTTCCTTAAAAAATGATCTAAATAAGGTGTAACAAAGAATATGTAATTGTATTTTCTGATTTATTCATTTTAATTTCTTGTTTTACTACCTCTTAGTTTTTCATCACCACATTAATTAGATGATTATAAAGATGTAATTAATTATTATATATTATATTAATCAAATAACTATGGTTCTAGAACTATAATATCATATATATATATATATATATATATATATATTCATAAACATAAATACATTTGAAAATTATAAT
Organism: Viscum album; assembly: GCA_963277665.1. Lineage (NCBI taxonomy): Eukaryota > Viridiplantae > Streptophyta > Magnoliopsida > Santalales > Viscaceae > Viscum > Viscum album. The sequence continues at coordinate 999,068,930 of OY728141.1, read as the reverse complement.
GTCGCTCATGCGTACGTAGAACCTACTATCTATAGGAGGCGATGCGATCGATTTTTCATTTATGATTTACATGGAAAGTAATAAGGATAGATTTAATGAATATATATAAAATTTAGATGATAAAATAATTATTCTGAAAAAATATAAGAATTATTTACCTTTCTTTTCTTCCATTCGTTGAAATATCAAAACATCATTCGGGGGTATATACGACTTACCATCACTATGAATGGTGTAATTCATTTTTCTAACTATAAATTTTAAGGATGACCTAAAATAAGTATATAATGAATATAAGTGATATTCATTTCATTTTTTAAATTACATATATGATGTAACCATGCTAAAATTAAAGTTATTGAAACTAAAAACCCAAAATAAACATTAGAAATGAATAAGTCATTACCCATAATAGTGATTTTAAGAAAATTAATAAATTCATGATGAAAGGTTATAAAAAAATCATATATGGTCTGATATATTGGAATATTGGTATATAATGTATTTATAAAAAATATATATTATTAATCATTAGGTTTAAATAGAAACTAAGGAAGTCAGACCTAAGGTAAAAGTTTTATTGTCTAACTTTTGTTTCTATAAGACTTATGTAATATTCACCACTTTCTTCCTTTATGTGGTGTATATAATGTTTATTTGACACAATATACCATGATTAAAATTATTTTAATAATATTTAAAGTATCATTTGATGTTATTCTTTCATGGGTATTATTGTTTAAAAGTTACCAAAGTGGTAAGGGTTTATTTCACAATCTCTTAATTATTCAAGATTGTTTATGTTTAAGTCACTACTGTGGAATATTTTTCTGCCATATCTATATTTTCTAATTTTTTTTTAATAATATCCTATGATTGTGAAAAATCATTTTTACCCATGTTTGAATTTTATAAAATGGTTTAAAATTAATCATTCTATCATTTTATGAAATATATGATTTTTAAAATTTCCTACAAAAGTTTGAAAGGAGTGTTTTTTAACTTATATAGAATGAATATATTTTACAAACATCATGACTAATCTATATTCAAAATATTCTTTTACATTTTTAAAAGTTTATTTTTAATGAAAATATTTTCCTTTATAATTTTAAAACTTTTAAAAAATAAGTGATTTAAAAGTGAAAATGGTATTTTGTTAAAGAATTTTTCAATGATATTTTTAAATTATTATCAAATATGTAAAAATATAAAAACTAAAACTTAATATTTGCTAAGGTTTTTATATTATTATACCCTCTTATATTTTTTATTGGATGGTTTATGATCATTTGGAGAAGGGTATACAATTTTTATATCATTATCCATATTAATATAGATGATTTAGGAATATGTTTATAGATTGTCGTAATTATTATCATTTCATATACTAGTTTTAATAAAAATACTTATGTTCGTAAGGCTTCAAACCTTTCATATGATGAATTAATTGGACTTAGTAAGTGATGAGAGGGGCCCTCTATATCCCCTCAATGAATTATTAGGCTTCATGAGAAAAACTAGCTTGGAATTTGTCTGAGGCCTTACCAATTTATATAGATGTCATGGTATAAGTCCTTGATGGTAGATTAAGGCGTCTTTTATGAGGCCTAAATATAAAGTTTCAAATGTATGGTATTATTTATTCCATCATTATAAAATCAGTTATTATTTTTCATGCGATTATTTTATTTATTATGATATAGATAGATAAGTTTATAGGTCGTGAGATTATTTATATGGCATTGTCTGATCATAATTTATTCTTTCCATGTTATTTATACCTTATTTCTTCATCATAATTTTTATTTAAATAAATAAATCGGTGAAAGTATGATATCCAATGATAAAAATGAAAATAATATATTTTTTTATGTTTCAAAATGTAATGTAAAATTTAAGTATGCATCTTGTTTACCAAGACAATTAAAATATTTGGTTATTTGGGATTCAATTTATTATATCTCGAACCAATTTAATAATGAAATCACTAAATCTAGGCTACTGGATTTGGGGTCAATATAGTTGGTATTAGAGAATGTTTAATATAAACATTAGGAATTATATTTTGAAAAACATAAATTACAGGACTTACCCCTTTGAATTTTTTTGAGAATATTCCTAAATTAATCAAGTTTATGATTCTGAGAATATCTATGAATAAATTCAATTTATCTTCATTGTTTCACATGTTTTGAGATTATAAATTATGTTTCATATTTTTATAATATGTCATAGTGTATGTCATTATTTAGAAATAGCTCATAGTGGAAGGAATGAAAACCATATCAATTCATGTAAACCATATAAGGACTTCCATACTAAGAAACATTATAAAGAGGAGATGTAGATATAGTAAATGATAAAAAATTATAACTATATTGGGATATATGACTTAGGTTATAAGAAAACACATTTTCTGTATAGATTATCCTGATAATAAAAAATATGGGGTAATAATGTTGGACTGATTCTGACATTAGAAACCTCCATCATTTAATGGGACTATAATTCATGTTGTTGTTATGAAATTGATATGTTCCCTAGAATATAAATCTCTCACAATGGGAAGTAAGGAAAGGGATATGTTTTTCAAGGTTGTTTATCATCTCTTAGAGAATGTGGACTAATGGTTTTCACTGATTCATAACACTATGGATGAGGAGGAAATAGTGAGCATTGAAAGGAATAATTCTATGTATATTTTCATAGAAAAATATTTCCATCATAAATAATGAGCTGATATGGAGAGATAATTCTTGAGTGAGAGAAAAATTGAAGAGGAAAATTTGTCTAAGTATGAAGGTAACATTATAAGGTTATCTAGGAATTTTTGGATTATATATGTAATCCAAAGAGTAAGATTGATCATTTATTAGATGGGATTAAACTAAACCACTAAAGGGAACTAATTTCCCACAAATTCTCATCAAATGAGGATATAGTATCATGTTCTATCAAGATAAAAAATAATTCTCCTATTCTTATTGTCTCAATGTAATCCAAGTGAAGAAAGGAACGATAGAAGAATGGGTAAATAAATGAAGGTAAATAATGATTTTGTCACAAGTTATAATTGTATAAAGAAGAAATCTAGTGATTTCATTAAATTAATGTGAGTTTAATATACGTGTGGAGATAAAGGACACCAGGATTATGATTGAATTGGAAAAATATCTTCCAATGTATAATGATTCGACTATAAAGATATGGGGCATTATGAAAAGGAATTTTCCAAGAGACAGGAGAATATAACTCAAAAGAAGAAAAGGGAACAATTTCAAGGTTATGATATCACTACAATATAAGTGTGATGATTAAATTCATTTTGTATTTGGATTCAATAATTATGTTTTAGAAGTATTTTATCGAAGTTATTTTGGTTATAAGAATCATGAAATATGTAAAGATTGTACTGTATGAGTGTTTCTTTAGGATTTGACATCATGTTTTGAATGGTACTAATAACCATGAAAGTGATTAGTGGTGCAGTGGTATTCTTTTAAAATACATGAAAAATATAAAGATAACCTGAATTTGTTCATGATGTTGAGATAGAAGTAAATGGGGTAGTATTGGTGAGCTTATAAATGGTTACATATTTGATTCATGATGGAGTTTACTTCATTTTTGGATTTATGGAATATATTCGATAATCTGAGATTTTATTTTTCAAAGAATACATTTTTTCATTAAGATTTTATGTTGATTCAATTTTTTATCATGTTTTAATAAAATATGTTATTATGGTATTTTCATGTGAAATTAAGGAGATAATTTATAGAGTATTAATGATATGTTTATTTAATTCCATTTTTTTATTTTTTATTATGGTTTGTAATATTTTAGAGTATCTTTAAGGAGAACAACTTATGGAATGGATTAATTTTAACTTTGGATATTATTGTTTGAGGTTAAAGTATGATATTTCAAATTGGATAAATTGTTCTAACCATGTTGGTTTTGGTAAATGTTCAAAGGCTTAAGGAATGACTTGTGGATATTATGACTCAATAAAATATTATTTTAGTGCTTCAATCATTACAAAAAAATTCATCTATAATATCTATTTCTGGCATGAGAGATGAAGTGTAAATTGAACAATGCATAACAAAAGGATCATATTGTTCTTATGTCATGGAAAGAAATAAATTAGGTTTATTTTCCTGATTTATTTGTTTGGATAATAAATAAATTCATTGAAATTAAGAAAATTACATCAAAATAAAAACATTCTCTCTTTACTTTTCTTATTGAGAAATCAATGGTCTCTTCACCCATTATATATTTATAGTTTTGTGATGGTTAAATTTCTCCTAATCATGTTATCTATGACTCTCTACCATTCATTGGGTGTTAAATTTCTCTTCCAAGTACATATCTTCACTTCTTACTAATTTCCTTTTATTTAAAAACATAATTTTGTGATGACTTTCAGTTTTACCTTTCCCTATTTTTAAGAGGAATCTTTATAAACCATTTTTACAATGCAGGTTTTCCACAAAGGTATTTTAAAATATCAAACAATTGTTTACCAAAAACAAGATCAAATTATGACGGTGAAATTTATTTAAAGGGGGAGATAATGTAACACCCTGATATTTTAAAAGAACACATTGTTCGATAAAATATATGACATGAAACACTGAGCCAAAACGAACCTCAAAATATTTTTATTTAAATATAGACTTTATAAACAAGACATGAAATTAGAGGTTATTAATAGTATTAATAGAGTTATAATATATATATATATATATATATATATATTTCCTACAAAATAAAAATTAATGTATTAATTCATGAGAAATCTGTACTCAATTTTCTGTAAAGTTATTTTATGCTTTCAAAATATGTTTTCTTCAAACTTATTTTTGTTTATTTTTATGAGTAAATAATAAAATTAATTTTTTAAAATTATAAATATGGTATTTTATAAAAATAATACCATTTTTTAAATCATCATATCAAAATTAAATTAGGGTGAATTTTTTTATTTCTCTGAATGATATTTATTTTCCATTGAATAGTGAAAAAATTCCAATTTTTATTGAAAATTTTATTTTTATTTGAACTATTTCAAAAGTTACATTTTATTATAAAATAGTTTAAAATTAAAATTAGATATGTTATATTTTGAATAATAACATTATATTAATTTGAATCAATATCATTGTTTAATTTGGTTAAAAGAGTTTTTTATGCAAAAAAAATCATTTTGAAGAAAAACAATATTTTTCTAAAAAGAGGTTTTCATGACGTTATACGCACTTATTCTAAAATTAATTTCATAAATTTATATATTTTTAAATTTTTTCTATATTTATTAATCATGAGGAACAAATTTATTAAATAGGTAGCTTTCATTTTTAGTCATTATGTATAGAACCTGTTGTAACATTTATCTCCTCAAAAAAAGGTAAACCAGGTTAATCTAGGTTAAAACTAAGTGAAAAGGTCATAATATAAAATATTAATTTTTATTATATGTATTTAATTAAACCCAAATAATATTATACTCAGAATATAATCGATAAATGGACACATTTCAACTAAAATGTCCCTTATAATATTTAAAACAAAGAAACTTACAAAATGTAACTCTCTATGTTTTAAATATATGTTATGTTTCCACATAGGGAAAAGATAAATATATAAAGAACCTAAATTTAATTTTGGAGTTGAATAACATTATTCTCATGATATATATTTGTATATAATTTTTTGAAATTATATAATTACTCTAAATGCCAGTTCAACACTAATACAATATTTATTTAATTAACAAAAATATAAAATAAATGATTTTAAAAATATTAAAAGTGATATAATTTGAATTATTTAACATATATTATGATTTTTATCGATATATATGAAATATTATATATATTTTAAATAATTATATTCTAATTAAACTTTTTATTGATTTATTTAAAGTCAAATTAAAGGAATAGTGTCAAAAATGATATTAATAATATTTTATCAAAATAATATTTTATTAAATTATTTATAATTCAAAAAAATATTATCTTTCGGCATTAAAATTTAATATGGTTGGAAAAATAAGACATGGTACATTTATCAGTCACTTTTACATTTATAGTAACATTATTATCCATTTGTGATTAAAATAGTGGTTACCATAGTTACGGTAAAAAATAATTAATAAAGGGATTAATAAAAAAGACAAGGATTAAAATTATATCTAATATTGTATAAATTTAATTGGATTATTTTATTTCTAAACAAGAAACATTTTCTTCAAATTAATTACCATTTGGATGAAATTTTCTCTTGTATATTCATATTATATTTTAATTGTTTTATGAAATTCCAAAGTTTCCCCTCACCTTAATTATAAAAGGACACCCATTCCATCACTTATTTACACCACTTTGAGAGTCATATGTCATACAAGAACAACCCATTAAACTTTTAAATACATTTTCCATGTTTTGGAGGTGTTGTTACCCCCAAAATACCAACCTTAAGTTCCATAAGAAATGACCTAAAAAAGGTCCACTGAATAAGAGGTAACCATCTTTATCGAGTCCTTAAATTTTATTTCTTCTTCTTAATACTATTAAAGTGTTGTACCCATAAAAAGATAATATATATTGTATAATAAGTATTTTTATATTTTACTTTTACAGAAAAATCCATATTCAATCCCTTTTCAATCCTTTGAAAAGAGAAAACATCACTCGTGTTTCGTATAACTTACCGTCTCCACATAGCGGTGCAATTCATTTTTCATCACCTCTTTAATAGGATTCTTATAAAGATGGAAATTATTATTATATATGATATTTATGACATAAATATGGTTCTATAATTATAATATCATGTATTCCTTCTTACCTTACAATCTATTGGAAAATCATAGTGTCGCTCGTGCGTGTGTACGACCTACTATCTCTACAAAGCGATGTGATACACTTTTCATTCACTCTTTACCTGGATGGTAATAAGAATATATTTAATGAATATATATAATATTTATATTAGATAATTATTATTATATAAATGTTAATTATTATTTACCTTTCATTCATTTCATCCTTCTAATGGTGAAAACAATGTTCACGCCTACATATAGCTTACCGTCTCCATGAATAGTTTAATTCATTTTTCAATCGTTAAATTTTACGGATGACCCTAAATATGTATATAAAGAATATAGATGATATTTATATCATTTTTAATATTCCTAATATGATTTATCCATGATAAAATTAAAAGGAGGAAAACTACCAAACCAAAACATGCATGAAAACGCAAGCAATTGTTACTCAGAACAACGATTTTAACAATGAATTATTAATAAATGGGTGATAAAAGGATATAAGTAAATAATATATGGTATTATATATATGAATATAATTCATTAATGTATTTTTAATTAATATATATTTATTATATAGTATTTTATAACACCTACTAAAGAAGTTAGAAGTCAGACCTGAGGCAAGGATTTTATCATCTCAATTTTTTTTGTGAGACTTATGTTGTATTCACCACATTATTATTCTATTGGTCTTTATACTACCCCTTTGACATGTTATTTCATTATTACCATTATTTTAATTATATATAACATTTAATTTTATGTTTTTATTTTACAAGGTTTAATATTCAAAATTTACCAAAGTGGTAAGTGTTTATTTCACAATCACATCATTATTCGTGATTTTTTATTTGTAAGTCTCCGCTGGGGAATATAACACTTATATATGAATGTTTTGAAAAAATATTTTCAAATTTTTTTTTACTATTTTGGTATGATTTATAAAATTCATTTTTAAACATGTTTTACTTTTAAAAAATGGATTAAAACGAATCTTCCTATCATTTTCTGAATACGGTACTTTTGGACATTTCTTATAAAAGTTTGAAAGGAATTTTTTTAAAAAATATGGAATGAATAAATTTTCTCAATATTATGACTAATATATGATTCTAATCTTCCTATACATTTTTACAAGGTTATTTTGATGAAAATGATTTCCTTTATAATTTCACTTATTTTTAAAAACAAGTGATTTCAAAGTGAAAAGGGTATTTTCCTTAATAATTTTTCAATGTTTTTTTAAAAAATTCCATCTATGTCAACATAAATTTTTAATATTATTATTTATAGAGGTTATTATATTATGATTCCATCTATGATTTTTTGTTGGATTTTTTATCATCAGTTTGACAGGGGATGTGCTATTCTTGTAAGGACCTGTGTTTTTTCGGACTATAGTTTTGAGTCGAAATTTGAATTTTTGATGTTGGATGCTCATAAGGGATAAAATGGTATTTCCCCCTAACATTTGACCTTAGATAATTTCTTTACCACTCTGTTGGTCCTAGAATAGGGTGTTATCCCTAGGACAGGAGTTAGGTGGAAATCATAGCTGTTCAAATTTTAGCGAAATATTTAATATTTAATATTATTAAATTAAATATTTAATTATTCTCATAGGTTAATTTACCATTAAATTTTAAAAGCAAAAACATTTTGAGATTTTCTCTCTGCCTTTGAGCTCTAAATAGAGAGTTTAGCCAAGACAGGGCCTAAACATGATTTGGGCATCAGGGCCAGGTCAGACCTCTTTTTCTTCATTTTCTTTTTCATTTCTTTTATATATTTTCTCATCCATATTCCTCCTTGTTCATGAACCTTGTGCTGGTCCTAATTTATTGTGACATAAGGTATTATTGAGATTGGTAGAAATATTAAGAGAGGGAAGGGAAGAGAGGTATTCTTGTGGAGCTCTCGACGCGTAGAGTTGGCGTATGGAATTCCGGGATGGTGAAAACAACCGAATCTTTGGAGGTTTCCACCCAATGTTAGATCCATTTTCATTTTCACTATAGATCCCCTAAGAACGTGTTTTTTTATGTTTTGAAATCATTTTTATGATTTCTTGTGGCCTTTTAAGGCCGAATATGTTGTTTCAGGGTCAAAAACAAGTGTTTCAGGCGATCTAAGGGTTTCCCCGTTAGGAAACCTAGGTTACACGACATGTTTTCTTCCTATTTAGGGAAGAAGAAGTTTTCTTATGTACACACCGTGTACTCTGAGTACATGCCGTGTGGAGGTCTATGGTCGTGTGTCTATCTTTGTGAAAAAATAACATGGGTTTTTTGTTTTTAAATAGTACACGCCGTGTACTTTGAAGTACACGCCATGTACTTTTGAATAGCCAAACCCTATATTGTTCTGGCCATGTATATGTACACATCCAGGAGAAGGGATAAGATTACACGCTCTGTACTCTAATGTACAAGACATGTAATTTTTCTTGCAAGAGTTTTGGTGTATTTTGTTCCCTTTAAGTCAGAATTGGGCCTGTGAGTAATCCTTTCTGCGCATTTTTCCACATAGATCGCAATGGTGGAATCCTATTAAAATATAGAGGTCATATAAACGGAGTTTTGGGTTTCTATCAAAATTAACATGTTATTTCTCCACTTATCAAGTTTAGTTGTCACCCAAGAGTGAGACTTGGTATGGATGATAGGTTGGGTGTTTTCACCAACCTAGTTGAGACCTTTTATGATATATGAGTTGTGAGATATCTCTCATAACATATCCTTTTGAAAATATACACCTTATGATATATTATCTTATGATCTACGAGCCCGTGAGGTCGGATGATTCCAAGGATCCGCTAAAGGCCGCCTTTCCTTATGTGCTGACCAAGGGAGTCCCGTGTAATATATCTCTCATGTTTTCCTTTGAGAGGATCCCTATTGTAGGATGTCTTTGTTGTTATTAGTATGATGATCCCATGTGTTATTCCTCCCATGATTTTATCTAAGGATCTCGGGTATAATTCCTTCGATCATGTTTACCTGGATGACCCTTAGTAGTATTCCTCCTTAGAGTTGGACTAGAGGGACCCAGTGGGTGCTCGTGGTTTGACCAACCCTAAGCTGTTATGTCAAGTTTTGGTAGAGATGTTGTTTAGGTGTCACCTACAACCCATGACAAAATTGAAAGCCCAAGGGATTATAGATGTAGTGTTGGGTTGGGAATTCATTCCACACTCACTCATTTTTTTGAATTGTCTTGGTTTTGCATATGCAACAGTGTTTACCAGAGGTGCTTTCTAGTTGGTGGTTGTTAAGCCTGATGTGAGGCATCTTTCTTGTTTTTTGGGATGCTCGGACATGCTCTCTTGGGATTCGGCTTCCGAAACATATTATTTTTGATATTTTACTGGTACCCAGATGAATTATGTGGTACATGGAGGTTGATCCTATATATATATATATATATATATATTATGATATCTTTTTGGGATATCCAGAGGTGCTTAATGGTATTTGGATGTTGAGCCTTACATGTTTACTTTATGCCTTTAGCGATACCTAGATTCACATGGTAAAAATTCCTTGGATGGACTCATTGGTGGAATGCTATGCATGCGGGAAAGTATTTGATATGCCTATGGTAAAGGATCATATATGCCTATGGAAAATAATCAGATATTCCTATGGGAATGGTTTGGATATTCATGCTGGTGAGTTTGTGCTCTGCTTAAGGGAAAATGTTTTTTCGATGACTGCGTGCAAGGTTTTTTAAGTCTCTGTTGGATTCATGTGATTATTCTCCATATTTTGCTAATCAATTACATTTTACTAGATTGAATATCTGTATATAGTATCCTTATTTATAGTATTTATTGTCATTATGTGGTATCCTAGTTTGTGATTGGAGGCGTGTACGTGTGAACCCAGTTGTATGATGAGCATCCCCCTATGGTGACGTATCTTTTTTGGAGATATAAGTCCAACATTGGATGAAGTAGGTATATGTATATGGGATTATGGACCTAGAGATCTAATTAATGATATACGTCTTGAGTGGCACAACATCTAGCTTAATTCCCTTTCATAGGATGTCTAGGCGATTGGGCTTATGTACCCAAGGAACGACAGTTGTTGTGGTTTCATGATGTTTGATACACATACCAATGAATATTCATATTTATGTATATATTTATAGGTATGGGACAATACATGTATACATATATCAATATATACATCCATGGTGGCACTTCCCAGTTGATAGGGATTAAGGACCCTAAGTTCGACTATGGTTTCACGTTTGGTTTTTACTACCTTTTGTTGTCTTCCAAGTAGGGTGAGCACGTTTCTATTGCATACACATTGAGAAGCATAGTTATTGGTTGCTTTTAGGGGTAACCTACTAATATTATTTCTCACCCCTACATGTGTAAATCAGTTTACGTGTTGACCTTATGTATTCTTTTCAGGTTGAGCATGAGTTTAATGATCGAGCAGGGCTGCTCGAGTGGTTCTACTAATCGGTTTGGTGTAGTACAATAGTGTCTGGAGATCGGGTACGTGGGTTGGCTCATAGTCAGTAGTAGAGACCTATAAATTTAATTTTAGTTTCTTTTCTACTTGTGTCTGTATGTTAGGGCATATGTTTGACTAGTGTTGTATTGTATTGAATAGTAGTTTTGGATTTTACAGCATTTTACAATTACAACTTATTCTATTTCAGTTTTTTATTATTTCTGCACTCTGTTTACTTTCTGCTATGTATGATATACAGTTATTTCCACTATTTTCTTACTATGTTATGGGGTAATAGTCTCCCCACTATCACACCTTAGGACCTCGATTCTATATGGAAGCCTCTGGCATACGTGGAGGTGTACTTGAGGCCTTGTGGTGAACCAACTCAAAGCTGCGGTTTAGTGGCTTCTGGGTCGAGACGTTACAAATTGGTATCATATGAGTATTCTTTTTCTGGTCATTACTATTTCGGATATAATAGAGAGGAGTATTAATAATTTTTGAGATCCTGTGATGGATATCAGACCAGTGCATCAAAAACACTTTTTCCGGTAAGAAGTCTTGTTTTCTAGGGTTTGGGATTGATGTTATAATTTTATGATGTTATAGTTATATATGATTTTCTCTTTGATCAATGCACATGTTCTGTGGGTGTTTTGATTTACTATGGATCTATGGACCTTGGCCATTGGTATGATTCCAGAGATGGTTTTTTAACTCTTGTCCAATAAAGGCAAGAGGTGTCTCATGCATCATACTTGGGATGTAGGATTCACAACATATAGGCCTTCTAGTGTGTGTTTTTACTAATGACTATGACCTTTGAGCCTTTTTACATGTGCTTTTTACTCTGATGGAAGGATATGTGGATCTACATTGGAGGATTTTTCATTAGAGGACGATGAATCAATTCTCAAAACCTTCTGTGTAGTGACCCTAGTAGGTCTGTATGCCATGTGATACTTTTATATTTAACCCCTTTTGGGTGTTGTTTCTCAGTTCTATGGTTATCTAGTCAGATCGTTGAGTATGTTTCCAATAGTTACCAAACATTTATTGTTATCTAGACCTCCTTGGGGTATTTCCATCTTTGAATACCCAATGAATGTCAGTTCATCTATTCTCTTATGCTTTGGTTGTGACCTTCATGGAGAAGTTCCTTTTGTGGATGCTTTGAGGGGATCAGGTCCCTCAAAGGCTATGTTTTTCAGATTTTACCCTTATTTGTTGTTATGATCTTACCTTCTTTTTAGAGGCTTGGATCTTTTGGGCTACGTGGTTAGACCTTGTGAAAAAGTTGTGAGGTTTTTCTGTAGGGCTAGGTGGAAGGCCTTGGGACCTGTGGTTTTCACTCAAAATCATGTAGGTCATTGTGTATTTTTTTATGGAAACCACTGCGAGAGAGGTAGGATTGTGTTTTCCAAATACTTTTTAGTGGGGATATTTGTTTTACACATGTTTTTTGATTTAGTAATGGCAGGTGATCATGTTTTCATTATAGGCATATTGATGCATTCATCTTTTGATTGAGGTACCTCAGATTCTTACTTTACAAGACTCACTTCAACAGGAATGAATGTTCGGGAGGCTGGCTGGGTCGACTAGTGTTTCCACTTTTTCTAATGTATTGAATGTGTGGGTAGACTCTCGCTACTATAATGACGTCGTGTGTACATTTTAGGTGGTAAAGATACACACTATTTTCACATGGTATTGTTTGAATCTAAATCGGTTGGTGGATGGTGCGAGACAAGGATTGATGTTTCAAGAAATTTCATGGCCTTGGATCCCAGATGTTCTGTTGGAATGTACCTCCATTGTAGAGGTGGCATCGTGAAATAAATCAGGTACCATAAGACGGTTGACTCGTGGCTAAATCCTGGTCAGGTTTTCATTGGATGGTAAGCATAGATTAGATTGAGCTAGACATGCCTTTTTTTGAATCTAGATGTATTACTATTAGAGATGATCATGAACTAACTTGATTCGTCTTGAGTATGCTGAGAGAGCTTTAGCCCTACACTGAGAAACTTTCTATTTCTTAATGTTCTTCCCGGTTGTAGAGGGAACCTGTTGTGGTTTCCTTCAAGGAGCATTATAAGGAAATCCATATGGTGGAGAGTGCACCATTGGTTGTTTGAGGGTGGCTTTTCTCATTTTAATTAACCATCAGTGATTTCTGGGAGGGTTTGAGCTGATATTTTTCTTTTGAGATAACGATAGGGGTATTCCTATGGTGGGGAGTACCATATCAGTCACAGTTAAATTCATTTCACGTATAAGGTAGTTTTTAAGGCTATAAGGCTGGTTTTTGGAAAATACATATCGTTTGGTTATGCAGATGCTCAGGTTGGTAACATGGCTACTTGTCCTTTCATAAGGCTTCTCAGGGATGATAAGGTTTATGGTGGGGATTTTGTAAGATCATGTGTTTTTTTGGACAGTAGTTTTGAGCAGAAATTTGAATTTTTACTGTTGGATGCTTGTGTGTAACACCCCGAGATTTTATGAAAAATATTTTTTTAATTTCATTAATGTCTTGTGTTGTACGCTACACCAAAAGGAGCTTGCACAACACGCATCCTTGACTTGCCTTTCATTACACGCAATCACGACCTTCCTTGATAGTGTGTGTAGTACGCAATACCGAGTTTCACTAAACAACGATATGCTATTAAAATATTATTAAAACTAGCCGTTATGAATAGTAATAACCACTTTTTGAAATTTTGTAAATTTTATTATTCAAAATTGACTTCATTTTTGGATTCGGAATATCGGAATTAGCTTAGGGTAAAATTTTGGTAATTTTTGGATAACTTTCATATTTTGATGAATAGTGGAAATTACTAAATTTTAATTAAAAACAACTTTTTCAATCGAAATAATTAATAGTGATAAATTATTAATTTTAGTGGTTTTAAAGTATATTTAGAGTATATTTTTACAATTTAATACAATGTTGTTCATTGGATGTAATTTCACATTTAAACCAGTTATAAACAAGTGTCAATCTTTTGATAGTTATTATCTCTTAAAAACACACCTTTTGTTTTGACGACGAGAATTAATTTTTACATTAATTAATGCAACTGATATGTTTTGAATTTGGTAAAATAGAAATCATTTTTGAGTTCATAATATCAAATATAGCTTAGGCCGAATTTTTGGTATTTTTCTGAAAACTTTCAATTTTTGATGAATAGTGAAACCACTAAGTGGTAGTTAAAAAACTGAATTGTTCATAAAACTTAATTTTACAACTTCTGTGAGTGGAATTTCAAAAATCCGAGAGACACAGTTGATGTCAGTAAGTAAAATGTGGTTCAATGAGATGAAAATAATTTTTTGGTGAATAGTAACTTTTTACTTTTTTTTACCACGGTTAAAAGTAAATAGGGTAATTAAGGATAAAAATGATATTATTATTATCCTAACACATGTACAAATTCTATTGGATAAGTTTAATTCGACCAAAAACAAGCTTAGGAATAAAATATGACCATTTAGGCCCACTTGGAGTAGATTAGGACATTTATTATTAATTTATTTAAAGATGGGTTAAAAGAGTTAAAATCAAAGTTTATTTAATAAAACATTTTTAATATGGGGTTATACATAAGATAAATTCGACTATAAATATTCATTAGAAAGATAAAACTATTTCCTACATAATTGTAGTTTATTTGTAATTTTTAGAAATTAAATAATTTAATTTATTTATGAAACAATGATGATGCAGTAATTATCTTATTAATGAAATATTGACATAATTGATGTTATAAACACAAAAATAAATGAAATTTGAGACTTTTTATGAATTACACTAATTTTCTAGGTTACTATGATATATTAGTGTTTATTTAATCAACTTGTTTCGAACATATAATTCTGTTATGACTTTCACAAAAATCATATATCAAATAGTGTCAAAATTGACACAAAATAGTTTTTAAATCAAATATTATATTATTAATTGTTATTTTATTCCTAAAAATCTAAGGTTCGGACAAATGACTTAGATAAGGATATATATATATTAATAATAAACAACTTGGGGTTCGTTTGGCATGTTATAGTAAGTGTATTAACCATATAGTGTAAGAAAACAAAAAGTCACGGTAAAAGTTAAATTATTTAACTTTGAGTTAAATCTAATTGATAAGGTTAAAATAATAACCTAAACTTGTCTAAATCCTATTGGTTGATTGTATTTCGACCCATCCCCACTTTACCTTAGAAATAAGACCCTTTGGAACCATTATAAACCGATTTTGACTTTAATATAAAATAATATTTTGAGATATTCCTAAGGTGCCCCTCTCCTCCCTTATAAAAGGGAACCTCCTCCCTCTCTTCCTCACACTACTTTGAGCCTTCAATCTCAGCCAACCCCTGCCAAAATCTCTTCTCCACTTCCCTAGTATCATCCTAGAGGTCCTGGTATTCTTCAAAGACCATCCTTAGTTCGTTAAGTAGAGGTTAAAAAAAGGCGCGTCAAAAAGAGGTAATATCCATTACCGATCTTTTTCAATTTATTTCTTCTTCAACTACTTCTTCTTTAGTTGTTTCATGATAAAGTAATAACATCAGTATTACTTACATACTGATATGTTATTATAAATATTAAACAACCCTAATTCACCTTCTATCCATCCTACGGAAAAATGAAATCACCGCGCGTGCGTACGTACGGAATACCGTCTCCACGCAGTGGTGTAATCTATTTTCCACCATCACCTTAAAAGGATGGGGATAATGGTGTAATGAGTAACTATATATGATTATTATAGAGTGATATTGATACTGAAATATTATGCATACACTTCAACACAATTCCACAACCATGGGAACGATATCATCGCTCGTGCGTACGTACGGACTACCGTCTCCACGACGCGATGAGATTCATTCTCAATGATTAACCATTCATGAATGATTATAAAGTATATATAATAAGTACTAATGAAATATATGACATAATAATGATACTGTATTTTTTTATATTTATATGTATGTCATCTACTTAATTCCATTCAATTCAATAAGGAAACGAAAACAGCGTTCATGCGTACGTACGGACTACCGTCTCCATGAACGGTGTATTTCTTTCCATTTACTGATTTATTATATATATTTATATCCTGAATATATATATATGTATATATAAATCATGTTTTATGTTCTGTAATTAAGTAATCATGATCTAAGTAATCATATGAATAATTACAAGTCAAAACACGGACGACAAATGAAACAATTTTACCCAAAACGCTCTTTAACATGGAATTTACAAAAGAACGGGTAATATAAAGTCATAAGTGAACCATATATGATATCATAACAATGAATATGATTCTGTAATAAGTAAATGACATTATTTAAATCATTATACAGGAGGTTCGGACACTTACGAAGCAAATCGGACCTAAGGTAAGGGAAAATCTCGCAATCTCAATTTTTATCCGAGATTGTTTATACTTTGAAATTTACTGGGGTGTATTTTATCATCCAAATCCATGTTTCCTCAATATGTAATATAATTTCAATCCACCTACAATTATTTAAATCCAATTTTACCCTTCGGTGAGTTTTTAGTAAAATATATGAAAGGAATCTTTTGTCATTTTTCGTACGTGGTACTTTTTGACTTTTCCGACAAAAGTACGAGAAGAATGTTTTTATAACTTATACGGCATGAATGGATTTTTAAAACATTATTTCCATGAAGCTTCCTTTACAAGTTTTCATGTTTATTTTTAACCAACTTATTTTAGTTTAAAATTTTATGACATGTTAAGAAAGGAAAAGTGTTTTTGAAGAAGAAAGGATATTTTCCTCAAGTATGGAGTTCAAGTGTTTTATCAAAATTATTTTCCATCTAAGATAATAAAGGGTTCTGTTTTTATCCCTATTATTAAATTGATTTTATTATGTTGTGATGGAATTATTTTTATAAATTCCTTCAACTTATATGAAATGTTTTATGATGTCACGATGTTTAAGATTCCCATTTTTATTACATGGGTTATGAAATGATGTATGATTTATAATTTTGTGGCACACATAAGAATGGTATAATTATGAGATGGGTGGGACCTATATCTCCATCCAATGCATTGGGTAAAGATTTTATATCTCATGAGATAGACATGGCTGGAACGGTAGGTTATACCGGTTCAGTGAAACAGGACTGAAACGAGGGTGACTCGGTTCAGAAAGGGACTTTGTCCACTAAGATAGTCTTGGAAATGAGTCTTGACTAACAAGAAATGATTATTTATGATTATGTGTGTATTACACAAAGTTTCATGTTTTAGGTTATGATTATTGTGATTACATTTCACTTCCATGATTTATCCCATGTTATGAAATTATGCTCTCTTTTGTAGGTTAAGATATCCAAAAGTTATGTTCTTATGAATATGATGTGATTGATTTTTCTTTTGTTTACCCTTACTGATCATTTGAGATCACCCTTTTATGTTTTCTTTTCCCCAGGATATAAATAAAGGTTTTAGGTAAAAAAAGGGGAGATCATTATGGGAGATATTGAAGATCTTTCACCACGATTAGAAGATTACGTTTCGAGTTTCCAAAGACACTAAACTATTACGATCCTTGTGTGTGTGTTTTTGTTATGTACTATGTATTCCGCAAATGTAATGTAATTTCCATGTACGTCAAGATACGGGTCTCTACAGTTGGTATTAGAGGAAAGGTTTAGTCAACCTTTGGAAACTAGGATGCGAGAACTTTAGTGAGATCCCTAGAGATATTTATAAGGTATGTCTAGGGATGTCCCTAAGGATAAGTATACGTATAGGATACAGTCCTAGAACTACGGTAACGATCATAGAATTTAACCTAAGATGTTAGATATTGAGGATACTCCACCTCTATTATGTTGTTTTCCCTAGCATGATTTTGCCTCTCACACTATTCTTTTTTGGGTTTTAGAAAATGGCTGGAAACAAGGTGATTCACGATAATGAAGGATATGATGGACAATGGAATGATATTCTTCATAATGAAATGGGATTTGGAAGTCCAAACATCATTATTATGCCGAATCAGCAATCTCATAATATGACCAATAAAGTAAAATTTGGTAAGTTTCCTGACTCGGCTAATAAGAGAAAGATGTAGTTTCATGATGATCATAGAGGAAAGAAAGTTCAATTTCCCCTATGTAAATCATGTGGGAAGAGGCATCAAGGAGAATGTTTCAAAGGAACTGGAAGATGCTTTTGGTGTGGAAAAGAAGGACACAAATAAAGTAAATGCAAAGGAAAAGGTTCAGTTAACAACATGGATGAGGATAATGGTATTGCTACGACATCAACAATGGTTAAATGTTTTAAATGTGGAATGTACGGGCATTATGCAAACCAATGCCCTAAGGTAAAGTATCATGAAGATAATCAGTATGGTCGTATGGGAAGTATTTATGTGGATGATGATGAAGAGACTACAAATGATATGTGAGATGAAAGAATTGTTGAATCTCGGTCAATGGTTTAAGAATGTAGTGGAATGATTACATGTTTATCATGTGTAATGTTGTATAAGTAATCTCATGGTACTATGGAATAAAGAGACATGTAAGGATTGTTACACTGTTGTCTGATTAATGTTACCAGTATCCATGAAAGGTTATTCAGATATTTTTGGAATGTAGATGATATGCACATAATGAAGGGATAAGGAGAAAATTAAATGTTTGATAGTATTCATGAGCTCATGACTGATATAAGGAGAAGGTTATATCATGGTTTGAGTATATAGAATTTTTGGATTTTGGTATGTGGAAAGAGTTAACTTTTGACAGCATTCAGGTTTTCACTAAGGTTTAATGGGTATTCATTTTTTTTCAAGAGAATACATCATTAAGGTATTCACAAGATTGGAATATGACCAAAAAGATATATGGGGGATAAATGATGGTATTCACATGCTTGGACCGAAGTATTTTAGATAAGCCTAAAGATTGTAATGGATTATGTTAACCATAAGTTACTATTGTTTAAGTATAGAACTTTTTTTGATATTATTTATGTGATGTTATAGTAATGTAGCTTTAGAAAAAGGACAACCTGCAGGACGGGCAATAGCCCATCGCTTCGGACAAGGCTGTGGAAATCGAACCCACAACCGAAGTGCGACTGACCTTTATCACCTACCACTGGCCTACAGGAAGTCCTTGTTTAGTAGAAACTAGTTTTATTATATTAAGCAGTACGATATATGAAGTATAAGTCCATTTTAGGAACCATATATGATAAATCTCACTATAGAATGACTTATGTATATTTAATAACTTTTTCTAACCTTTTGTTTGAGACAGATGGAATGACCTGTCATTCTATCACATGATCTTTTAACACTTCATTTCTTTAAGAGATGAAGTGGAAACTGTTCAAAGCAGGAACAACAGTGAGATTGTACCAAAATCAAGTAAGTATTTCTTCTAATTCAAAATTTTCAACTTTAGGGAAATGATATTGAAAACCAAAAATTTTGTCCTAGTGATCCTATATCTGATGAATTAGATGGTACCCTAGATCATCACAAATTTATGGCTTTGTGATTGTTGGCTTTTTCATAGCCATGTCCTCTACCACTCTCCATCAGAACATGATAGTTAGATTTCTCTTCCATGTCCATATTTTCACCTATGTTCTCCTATGTGGATACCCAGTGATTAGTTAACATGGGTAACCATTACGTTTTATACTTTAGTTTTTAAAGATAAGTTTTGGTATTCCTTTTTACGATGTGGGTTTCTATCAAAGAAACTTTCAAATAGTAATCCATTTATAACCCCGACGAATTTCGAGGGCGAAATTCATTTTAAGGGGGGTAGAATGTAACACCCCGAGATTTTATGAAAAATATTCTTTTTAATTTCATTAATGTCTTGTGTTGTACGCTACCCCAAAAGAAGCTTGCACAACACGCATCCTTGACTTGCCTTTCATTACACGCAATCACGACCTTCCTTGATAGCGTGTGTAGTACGCAATACCGAGTTTCACTAAACAACGATATGCTATTAAAATATTATTAAAACTAGCCATTATGAATAGTAATAACCACTTTTTGAAATTTTGTAAATTTTATTTTTCAAAATTGACTTCATTTTTGGATTCGGAATATCGAAATTAGCTTAGGGTGAAATTTTGGTAATTTTCGGATAACTTTCATATTTTGATAAAAAGTGGAAATTACTAAATTTTAATTAAAAACAACTTTTTCAATCAAAATAATTAATAGTGATAAATTATTAATTTAAGTGGTTTTAATTATATTTAGAATATATTTTTACAATTTAATACAATGTTGTTCATCGGATGTAATTTCACATTTAAACCAGTTATAAACAAGTGTCAATCTTTTGATAGTTATTATCTCTTAAAAACACACCTTTTGTTTTGACGACGGGAATTAATTTTTAAATTAATTAATGCAACTGATATGTTTTGAATTTTGTAAAATAGAAATCATTTTTGATTTCATAATATCAAATATAGCTTAGGCCTAATTTTTGTATTTTTCTAAAAACTTTCAATTTTTGATGAATAGTGAAACCACTAAGTGGTAGTTAAAAAATTGAATTGTTCATAAAACTTAATTTTACCGCTTCTATGAGTGGAATTTCAAAAATCCAAGAGACACGGTTGATTTCAGTAAGTAAAATGTGGTTCAATGAGATGAAAATAATTTTTTGGTGACTAGTAACTTTTTACTTTTTTTTACCACGGTTAAAAGTTAATAGGGTAATTAAGGGTAAAAATGATATTATTATTATCCTAACACATGTCCAAATTCTATTGGATAAGTTTAATTCGACCAAAAACAAGCTTAGGAATAAAATATGACCATTTAGGCCCAATTGGATTAGATTAGGACATTTATTATTAATTTATTTAAAGAAGGGTTAAAAGAGTTAAAATCAACGTTTATTTACTAAAACATTTTTAATATGGGGTTATACATAAGATAAATTCGACTATAAATATTAATTAGAAATCTAAAAAGATTTCCTACATAATGGTATTTTATTTTTAATTTTTAGACATTAAATAATTTAATTTATTTATGACACAATGATGATGCAGTAATTATCTTATTAATGAAATATTGACATAATTGATGTTATAAACACCAAAATAAATGAAATTTAAGACTTTTTATGAATTACACTAATTTTATAGGTTACTATTATATATTAGTGCTGATTTAATCATCTTGGTTCGAACATATAATTCTGTTACGACTTTCACAAAAATCATATATCAAATAGTGTCAAAATTGACACAAAATAGTTTTTAAATCAAATATTATATTATTAATTGTTATTTTAATCATAAAAATCTATGGTTTGGCCAAATTACTTAGATAAGGATATATATATTAATAATATACAACTTGGGGTTCTTTTGGCATGTTATATTAAGTGTATTAACCATATAGTGTAAGAAAACAAAAAGTCACGGTAAAAGTTAAATTATTTAACTTAGAGTTAAATCTAATTGATAAGGTTAAAATAATAACCTAAACTTGTCTAAATCCTATTGGTTGATAGTATTTAGACCCATCCTCACTTTACCTTCGAAATAAGACCCTTTGGAACCATTATAAACCGATTTTGACTTTAATATAAAATAATATTTTGAGATATTCCTAAGGTGTCCCTCTCCTCCCTTATAAAAGGGCACCTCCTCCCTCTCTTCCTCACACTACTTTGAGCCTTAAAGCTCGGCCAACCCCTGCCAAAATCTCTTCTCCACTTCCCTAGTATCATCCTAGAGGTCCTGGTCTTCTTCAAAGACCATCCTTAGTTCATTAAGTAGAGGTTAAAAAAAGGCGCGTCAAAAAGAGGTAATATCCATTACCGAACTTTTTCAATTTCTTTCTTCTTCAACTTCTTCTTCTTTAGTTGTTTCATGATAAAGTAATAACATCAGTATTAATTACATACTGATATTTAATTATAAATATGAAACAACCCTAATTCACCTTCTATCCATCCTACGGAAAAATGAAATCACTGCGCGTGCTTACGTACGGAATACCGTCTCCACGCCGTGGTGTAATCTATTTTCCACCATCACCTTACAAGGATGGGTATAATGGTGTAATGAGTAACTATATATGATTATTATAGAGTGATATTGATACTGAAATAGTATACATACACTTCAACACAATTCCACGACCATGGGAACGATATCATCGCTCGTGCGTACGTACAGACTACCGTCTCCACGAAGCGATGAGATTCATTCTCAATGATTAACCATTCATGAATGATTATAAAGTATATATAATAAGTACTAATGAAATATATGAAATAATAATGATACTGTATTTTTTTATATTTATATGTATGTCATCTACTTAATTCCATTCAATTCAATAAGGAAACGAAAACAGCGTTCATGCGTACGTACGAACTACTGTCTCCATGAATGGTGTATTTCCTTCCATTTACTGATTTATTATATATATGTATATCATGAATATATATATATAAATCATGTTTTATGTTCTGGAATTAAGTAATCATGATCTAAGTAATCATATGAATAATTACAAGTCAAAACACGGACGACAAATGAAACAATTTTACCCCAAACGCTCTTTAACATGGAATTTACAAAAGAACGGGTAATATAAAGTCATAAGTGAACCATATATGATATCATAACAATGAATATGATTCTTTAATAAGTAAATGACATTATTTAAATCATTATACATGAGGTTCGGACACATACGAAGCAAATTGGACCTAAGGTAAGGGAAAATCTCGTAATCTCAATTTTTATCCGAGATTGTTTATACTTTGAAATTTACTGGGGTGTATTTTATCATCCAAATCCATGTTTCCTCAATATGTAAAATTATTTCCATCAACCTAAAATTATTTAAATCCAATTTTACCCTTCGGTGAGTTTTTAGTAAAAGATATGAAAGTAATCTTTTGTCGTTTTTCGTACGAGGTACTTTTTGACTTTTCCGACAAAAGTACGAGAAGAATATTTTTTTAACTTATACGGCATGAATGGATTTTTAAAAAATTATTTCCATGAAGCTTACTTTACAAGTTTTCATGTTTATTTTTAATCAACTTCTTTTAGTTTAAAATTGTATGACATGTTAAGAAAGGAAAAGTGTTTTTGAAGAAGAAAGGATATTTTCCTCAAGAATGGAGTTCAAGTGTTTTATCAAAATTATTTTCCATCTAAGATAATAAAGGGTTCTGTTTTTATCCCTATTATTAAATTGATTTGATGATGTTGTGATGGGATTATTTTTATGAATTCCTTTAACTTATATGAAATGTTTTATGATGTCACAATGTTTAAGATTCCCATTTTTATTACATGGGTTATGAAATGATGTATGATTTATAATTTTGTGGCACACATAAGAATGGTATCATTATTAGATGGGTGGGAAATATGTCTCCCTCCAATTCATTGGGTAAATATTTTATATCTCATGAGATAGACATGGCTGGAATGGTAGGTTATACCGGTTCAGTGAAACAGGACTGAAACGAGGGTGACTCGGTTCAGAAAGGGACTTTGTCCACTATGATAGTCTTGGCAATGAGTCTTGACTAACAAGAAATGATTTTCTATGATTATGTGTGTATTCCACAAAGTTTCATGTTTTAGGTTATGATTATTGTGATTACATTTCACTGCAATGATTTATCCCATGTTATGAAATTATGCTCTCTTTTGCAGGTTAAGATTTCCAAAAGTTATGTTCTTATGAATATGATGTGATTGATTTTTCTTTTGTTTACCCTTACTGAGCATTTGAGCTCACCCTTTTATGTTTTCTTTTTCCCAGGATATAAATAAAGGTTTTAGGTAAAAAAAGGGAAGATCTTTATGGGAGATATTGAAGATCTTTCACCACGATTAGAAGATTACGTTCCGAGTTTCCAAAGACACTAAACTATTACGATCCTTGTGTGTGTGTTTTTGTTATGTACTAAGTATTCCGAAAATGTAATGTAATGTCCATGTACGTCAAGATATGGGTCTCTACATTGTTAGGGGTAAAATAGTCTTTTCCCCTACCATTTTACCTTAGATATTTGTTTTGAACACTATTTTTGTCCCAAAATAGGGTCTTGACCCTAGGGAAGGCGTTTGGTTGAAATCTGAGCTGTTCGAATTTTAGTGAAATATTTAATATTTAAAATTATTAAATTAAATATTAAATTACTCATGTAGGTTAATTCCTATATAAATTTTAAATGGAGCATAATATTGTGATTATTTCTCCTCCATTGAGTTTGTAATGGGGAGTTTGGCCTAGAAAATGCCTAAAATCGAGTCGGGCGTCGTGGTCAAGCTGAGGCCCTTTTTCTTCTTTTTCTTCTTTTTTGTTTTCATTATTTTCAATTCCTTCTTCCTACATCCACAAGTTACTTATGCTCTCAGTCTTCATCATAACCTAAGGTAGAACTAGGAGAGGTATAAATAATAGGACATTGATGGTATGAGAGGTTTTCTTTCAGAGCTCTCGACACATAGAGTTAGCGTATGGCATCTATAGATGGTAAAAACAACTAAAACTTCAACAATTTTTTACCCAAAGGTTAAATTTATGTTTCCACAATATACCCCCTTTAAATGTGTTGTTTTAAGACTTTAACGACTATTTATTCTTGTTTTTTCTTCTCAAGGATGGATCTATTGTTTTGGGGGTGAAAACGGCTGTTTCGGGCGATTTGAGGGTTTTCCTGTCAGGAAACCCAGGTTACACATCGTGTGTTCTAGTGGAACACAACATGTGTTCTTCCCGTTCTAGGATGAATAAATTTTCATAAGTACATGATTTTTACTTTGAGTACATGCCATGTGGTGGTATATGGTCGTGTCTCTATCCGTGTGAAAAAAACATTTGTTTTTTGTTTTCAAATAGTGCTCTCCATGTACTATGAACATGTCTTGAAATCTAAAGTACATGCCATTTACTTTTTCTAGCATAGATTTTGGGGGTATTTTGTTCCCTGGAATTCATTATTGAATGTGTGAGTATTCCTTTTGAGCATTTTTCCACGTAGATCTCAATGGTGGGATCCTATTGACATTTAGAGGTCATCTAAATGGTGTTTTGAGGGTTTCTATCTAAATGGAAAGGTTCTTCCTCTAGTAATCAAGATCATTGATGACCTGAAAGTGAGACTTGGTGTGGATGATAGGTTGGGTGTTTGGAAAAACCTAGTTGTGACCTTTGATCTGAGATGAGTTGTGAGCTATCACTCTTAACATAAACTTTGAATAATTACCCCTTGTGATACATCCCCTTCTGGTCTATGAGGTCGTGAGACTAGATGCATCCAAGGATCCGCTGAGGTATGCCTTTACTTATGTGGTGATCTAGGATTTCCCTTGTAGGATCTCTCTCATGTTCTCCTTTTAGAGGTTACCTATTTTAGGATAACTCTTTTTTTTTCATCATGCGAGGATCCCATGTAAGATTTCCCCCATGATTTTTGCTAAGGATCCCATGTAGGATTCCTTCAATCTTTTTTACCTAGAGGATCCTGAGCAGGATGCCTCCTCAGTTTTTGACTTGAGGGTCCCAACGAGTGATTGTGGATTGACCAACCCTGAGGAGTTACATCAGGTTTGGGTGGATATGGGGTTTGGGTGTCACTTAGAACCTTTTCTAAACTTTCAAGACCATGGGGTTGGGTATGTAGTGTTTGGTTGGGCATTCAGACTACCCTCACTCATTTGATTATATCTGACTTGGTTTTGCTGATGCAGAGGTGCTTCCTAGTTGGTGGTTGTTGAGCCTGACACGCAGTGTCTTTGTTGTTTTTTGGGATACCGAAATGTGCTCTCCTTGGATCCAGAAACTAAGACATGTTATTTTTGATATTTTACTAGTGCATAGTGGAATTATGTGGGACTTGGCTGCTGGTCCGGGATATATATATATATATATATATATATATATTGTAATATATATATTTTTTGGGATATCCATAGGTGCTTCCTAGTATCTGGTTATTGACCTTAACATGTTTACTATTATTCCATGAGTGATTTATAGATTCTCATTGTAGGAATTCCTGGGAAAGACTCATGGGTAGAATTTTATGCCTGTGGGAGATGATATGATATGCCTATGGGAACGGATCAGATATGCCTATATGAAAGGATCAGATATTCCTATCAGAATGTTTGAGATATGCATGCGGGTGAGGTTGTGCTCTTCCTAAGGGTGAGGTTTTTTCTATTCCTGTGGGCAAGGTTTGTGAGTCTCAGTTGGATTCATGGGATTGTGCTCTAAGTTTTTCTTATCAGTGACATTTTATAGGATTGACTGTCGGTATAGGGAATCCTTTTTTATAGTATTGAATGTTGGTATGTGGTATCCTTGTTTGAGATTGGAGGTGAGTACATGTGAAACTAGGTGTAGGATGAGCATCCCCCTGTGGTGATGTAGCTTGCTCAGAGATATAATTTTGGAATTTTCAAAGAAGGTACATGTTGATGGGATTACAGACCCAAATATCTACTTAATGATATAAGACTTGAGTGGAAAAACGTCTAGCTAAATTCTCTTGCATAGCATGTCCAAGAGATCGGGCTTATGGACCCAAGGATCGACTGTTGTTGTGGTTTCATGATGTTTGATACACATACCAATGAATATTTATATTCATGTACATATTTATAGGTATGAGACTATACATGTGTACGTATATTGATATGGAAATATATGGTGGCACATTCTAGTTGATAGGGATTACAGACACTGAGTTCGACTATGGTTTCACATTTGGGTTTTAGTACCTTTTGTTGTGTTCCAGCTAGGTTGAGAACATTGCTGTTGCATACACTTTTAGTACCTTTTGTTGTGTTCCAGTGTTTGGAGATTGGGTATGTGGATTGGATCGGAGTTAGTAGTAGAGCCCTATAATTTTACTTTCAATTTATTTGGTACTTATATCTGTATGGTCAGACCAGTGGGTGACCTGTGTTTTATTGTATTGCATTGTTTTCTGTGCATTTACAACATTTTACTATTACAACATTTTCTATTTTAGTTTTTTATTTCTTCTATACTCTATTTACTTTCAATTGTGTATGATACATAGCTATTTCCACTTTTTTCTTACTCTAGTATTAGAGAATAGTCTCCCCACTATCACTCCCTAGGCCCTAATTGCTAGTTAGAAGCCTCTGGCATATGCGGAGGCATGCTTGAGGCCTTGTGGTGAATAGGCTCGGAGCACCGTTTTAGTGGATTCCGGGTCAAGACGTTATAATTCTGATATAATTCTTCAAATTACTCTAGATGGTTTATGATTAAGTTTATTATTTTGGTTAATTATTAAAAAAATTATACTAGTTTCAATATTAATATTTATATTGATTAAGCTTCACCCCTTTCATATGAGGACTGAATAAGACTTAGTAAGTGAAATGTGGGTCCCATTATAGCCACTTTATATATCAGTAGGTCACATGAGACAAACTAGCCTAGATTTTAGTTCAGTCCTTACCCAATTATGTTGATTTCATAGAACAAGGCCTTGAAATTATATTCAAATTCCTTTCTAAGGTCTCAATGGTATGTTTCATATGTGTGAAATTATGCATTCCATCATTATGAAATTATTTATTGATTTCCATGTGATTATTTTATTTTTGATGATATCAATGGATAATTTTATATCTCGTATGATTATATAAATGGAATTATTTGATCATCATTTATTATTTCTATATTATTAATACCATATTTATCTTCCATTGAATGAATATCCTCAAAAATAATCTGAGATCACCCCTTTATTATATTTCTTTTCCCCACTCATCAGATGCGTCCCACACACCCGCAGTTTCCAAAAATCCTTTGTCTTTTCATGCATCGGATCCATCTACGATTAGAATACCATCATTGGTGACCTTTGAACTTGGCCCTATACAAGCACTGATATTTGGATCCTTATATGCAGATGGAAATTGTCCAACATTCAAGGAATCCATCTGTGGTTCATCCTAGAGTTCGAGAGGTTTTGGTTTTCATGAAATTCAACAATTTTCCCATTGATTTGTGGGAATTATTCTAGTTTGATTGTCTAGATTTTTCCAGATACGTATGAAGAGGTGACTAGCTGTCTCAAATAGACTCTGGTTGCGCGATTTGGATCAACAAATCCATCTTTATATCTCTTCAATAAGTTTGTGAATTCTTGGGGGATTTCCTCTATGGTAAATTTTTCTTCAGTGCATCAAGTTTCATTATAATTAATATTTAATTCTGAGTCAGATTTCATTCATGCATGGTTCAATGCTCCCGGGATCATGGGTTGTTGGCATTTCAAATTGTCCCGATGGTCGATTGATGTGCATAAAGTGAGGGAAAGTCCTCATGTGGTGGTTTTGATTTCTCTTCCAGGTTTTCCACTACTGATGAATAATGATACTATTCATAGGGTCATCGGGGATTCCCTTGGGGGTTTCTTTGTGTGGATAACAAAATACGTGGTTATGAGAATGTATCGACTGCAATAATTTGTGTTGAAATAGACTTATCTGCACCTATTCTAAACAAGATATCCTTGAAAGTGAAGGAATTTATTTCTTAGAAATAGGATATTGTTTTTATTGTGTTACCAAGATTTTTTTCTCATATTCTTTACTAGGACATTCCATTCATGTTTATAGGAATCCACAACGAGGTAATTTCAGTCATACAAATTCTGTAACGACCAAATTTAATGAGTTATCTGCTGATGTCTCTATGGAGATTGAGAAGGATGCTCCTATTTCTTTTGAAAAATCATGTAGAGAGGAAGTGAATAAATATTCAATCCATTCATATCCTATAATGTCCAAAATTTCTTAGATATCTTATGATGATACTATGGGAATAAAGAATTTTACTCCTGTAACCTTTGAACAATCATGCAAAAAAAATATTATGGAAGTCATTAAAATTTTTTCAGCCTTGGTATATCCCATTTGAGGAGGATTTTATAAGGGAAGATAGGGTGAGAGGTTTAATAGATGTATGTATTAATGTTCAAGGTTTCATGTTTTCATGGGCAATGTTGGAGAAACAGTCTGTGGTCGATACATTGTTGCCTCTTTTTCCTCTGGTGTTGAGTTTGTCCAGAATAGAGGTTATCCAAGTTAGAGATGAAATTGGAATAGTGACAGGTGGGGGTTGAGGGTCATGTAAATTACTATTGAAGGATAATAAATCATGGACTTAATCTAAAGATAAAATAGATGATGGTAGGTGAAATTGTTCTATTGTTCCTGTCAGTGAAAATTATGGAAACTGCTCTCCTTTGAGAAAGGTGGGAGGGAGATTTTTAAAGAGACAATCCTTTTTGTCTTCTCCTAGGAAATATACTTTGGACCTAGAAAATGGAGTATGTACAAGAGAAAATCTATGATCTATGCATGAGTTTTTATCTTCTCCTTCTAATGTGACCAAGATGCCTAAGGTCAAATATAGGCTAAAGATGTTACAATGATTATATACCTAATATGAAATGCACATGGAATTAGCGCTCGAGTGAAGATATAATTTTTGGCCATGGAAATCAAAAAAGACAAGGTTTGTATTGCTGTTATTCTAGAGCATATGAAGAACATGTCGAGGGTAAACGAGTTTACTTATAGACTCAGAATGCATACTAGTTTACATGCAGAACTACATAATTAACATATATGGATTTTTGAAAGAATAAAATGAAGGTGGATCTGATTAATTCTGGTGATCAGTATATTACGGTAAAAGTCAATATAGGTGTGGAGTTTATGTATCTATCCTTTGTGTATGGTTGTTGTGATGCTCAAATGTGAAAGGTTTTGTGGAAGGATTAGTATAGCTTTGATCCAGAAGAATTACTATGGTTTGTTGGTGGGGATTTTAATATTATTTCTGAACCAGATGAGAAGAAGGGTCAGGATATATTTCCACATATAGCTAGTATGAGTTTTGTATGATTTATGGAGGGAAAAGGTCTTATGGACATGGGTTATTCATGCGACTGTTTTACTTGGTGTAACAATCATAAAGGTGATTGTAGATGCTGGAGTCGGCTGGATAAAAGTTTGTAAAATTATTATTCTATTGATTGGTTTACCAATGATAAGGTAGAACATCTTGTTCGTGGTATCTCGGACCCTTCACTGCTGCTAATTTCTTTTCCTAAAAGACAGAATGGTATTGAGAGTTTTATATTCTGTAATCACTGGGCTGGTGTACAGGGGTGTCAATAGTTGTTTAATGATAGTTAGGGAGAAGATATCCAAGTTTATGCTTGGTCTTCTTTACACAACAAGCTGAGGTGTTTAAAAAATAATCTTCAGGTCTAGGAAAAAGACATTCCTCCTTTGGACCAGGATGTTGAAATTTTAAAATAGGAAGTTGAATGATTGGAGAGATCCCTTGAGGATGCATTGGATGAGGAAAATTATAAGGAGTTGTATACTAAGAAAAACCCGTTAGCTATTCTTCTTTTAAATAGGAACGTGTTGCAAGGGAAGGTTCGAGATTGAAATGGCTTCATGCAGGTGATAAAAACTCATCCTATTTTCATGATTGTATTAAATAAATGAGGAGGTTATTTAAACCGAATATTCTTCTGGAAGATGGGTCTTACTCATATGATAGAGGGGTGATGGGAAATATAGCTTTCTCATTTTCTAAAATGTTACGGGAAAATACCAATCCGAATATGTTAAATTGATATCTGAGAGGAAAATATGAGCTGTTTGAGGTGATTCCCAACATGCTTTCTAATAATGATAATGCGTTGTTAGAAGCAAT
Organism: Viscum album; assembly: GCA_963277665.1. Classification (NCBI taxonomy): domain Eukaryota; kingdom Viridiplantae; phylum Streptophyta; class Magnoliopsida; order Santalales; family Viscaceae; genus Viscum; species Viscum album. The sequence continues at coordinate 999,037,769 of OY728141.1, read as the reverse complement.
TCTAGATGAAAGGGATATTTATGATGCTATTATGGGTATTGATCCGGAAAGTGCTCCAGGATCGGATAGTTTTCCTTCTTCATTTTATAGGGGGTCTTCGGAGATTATAAAATCTGATATCATTATTTCCATTCAAGATTTCTTTCGGGGTGGTTCCTTACCAAGAGTGGTGGGCGCTACTACTTTGGTGATGCTCCCTAAAATTAAAAATCCAGTTTCTATTCCTGATTATAGGTCGATAAGTATATATAATTTTCTTTATAATAACCTTTCTACTATTGTCAACATGTGGCTTTCAATGTATTTTCCTAGATGGGTTTCCTTAGAGAAAAATGGTTTTGTAAAAGACCATTTCAGTTAGGGTGCAGTGGCTTTGTCCCAGGAAATGATTCGGGATATTAACTTAAAAACTAATGGTTCAAATGTGGCTTTGAAGCTTGATATGAACAAGGATTATGAAAAAATGGAATGGGGCATTATCAACAGGGTGCTCAAAGGTATGGGCCTTTCTTATTGGACTCTAGATATCATTTTTAGGTGTTTTATCTCTTCTTGTATGGTGGTTTCATTCATGGGGAGAACCTATGGTATCTTCAAGTCTTCTCATGGACTTATATAAGGGGATCAAATTTCTATGACTTTGTTTATTCTTATGGAAGAGACTTTGCATCACCTTATTAACAAAAAAATGTCCACATGAATTATTCTTCAATATCATAGGAAAATGAATCAACCTTCGATTTCTCTCCTAATGTTTTTGGATGATACTTTAATTTTCTGTAATGCTAGTGGAATATCGGTTGGTGGTTTATCTACGATCCTAGACGAATACTGTTTTTGGAGTGGTCAGGTGATTAATAGATCCAAGAGTAGTGTTATTATCTTTAACAATTGTGGTGACAGGAAGGTTTCATCCCTGTGTATAATATTGGATATTCATAAGGGATATTTTCCGATGGAATATCTTGAATCTCCTATTGTTCCTGGTTGTCTTCGAATTTGCGACATTGATTATATTGTGAATATGATTGTGAATCGTGTGTTGAACTGGAAAAATTACTTTTTATCCTTTGGTGTCTGGATAACACTAATCAATGGTGTGTTAAATTCCATCCCTATTCATGCTCTTTCGCCTAGCTATGTCCCTAAGGGAGTCTTTTCTTACGTTGATAAAGTCTTGCAGGGTTCATTTGGTATGCTTTATCTAAGGGGAAACACCATTTGGCATCATGGGACCTAATGGCAAGAACATTCCAAGAAGGTGGTTTTGGAGTGAGAATTTTGACTAATATCATTAACTATATAAATGAAAAACATTCTTCGGAAGTGTGGTAGGAGTGAACTTTTGTGGGAATATAATGTCCTATAAAGGGACTAGTTATGAATAAAATTCTATTTCAAATGGATCTTCTTTCTGGCCCTTAATCAAGGAGCTTTTTCCAGTTATTCTAAAATATTAATGATGGATTGTAGGGAAGGGGGAGTTATCTTTTTGGTTTAATAACTGGGAAGGTTTAATTTTGGGATATCCGGGATGTCTTGGACCTTTGATTTCCTTCAAGGAGTCTAGTGAACATCTCAGTTTTATTGATGCAATTCTGGATGAGGGTCAAAGGGAGAATTTTGATTATTTTATTTTAAATTATAATATGGATAAGTGTGTGTTTACTACTTCCAATACAAGGGATTTTTCTTTAAAGGACTTCAACCAGATTTCGACTCCTCAAGGGAAGCATGATACTCGGAATAAAACGATATGGTATAGTTGTATTCCAACTAAATTCAACTTTCTTGTATGGTGGATAAAAAACTAGGATATTCCTATAGATGAGTATGTGAGGAAGATAGGAATTAACCAGGATTCAAAATGTCATTGATGAAAGTTATATAGGGAATAAGACACTAATCACCTTTTCTTTGAGAGTTATTGGGCAAGAGCAATATGGATATTCTTTGGAGAAACTTTCTTGTATGGCGGATAAGAAACTAGGATATTCCTATAGATGAGAATGTGAGAAAGATAAGAATTAACCTGGATTTTAAATTTCATTGTTGCAAGTTATATTGGGAAGAAGACACTAATCACCTTTTCATTAATATTGATTGGGGCAGAGCAGTATGGAGATTCTTTGGAGGGTTTAATGATATTTTTTTCTATTGATCTTGAAGAAAATTATTTTATGGAAAGATGTTTCCATTGTATTAAAGGTGAGGGACCGAAAAAAATGGCCAGAGCTATAATCTTAAGTGCTGGTTGTTGGTGCATCTTGTGGGAAATGAACAAGACCAGGCTTGAAGGTATTATTTCTATGGAATGTTCCATTATTATGAGGATGATATCACTATTAATTGATCTGGTTAATGTTCTTAATAAATGGAATGATTCTCTTTTATTGAGATCCTTGCAGAGGAATGTTTCTATGATTCAGCAGCATGTTCATGTGATAAGATAGAATTGGGTCTAATGGATGGCTGCAATCACAAGTTTGAAGTTGAATTTTGATGTTTCTTGATTTCTAGGTAATATACAAGGAGGAAGGGTGGTTCGTGATGCAGGGCGGAGTGTCCTTCTTTCCTATTCTGCATCTTTTGGGAGGGGAAATTCAATTCAAGCAGAAGCCAAACCTATGAAGATGGGTCTTGTTTTGTGCGGTCAAGAAAATATTATACTCATCTAGGTTGAAACTGATTCTTTAATTATTCATGATGCAATTCATGGTAAAATTCTAGCTCTTTGGTCGATAGCCTACTCTATAAGTAAGTGGAAAGTTATCCTCAACAACACCAACATTCAGATTTCTCATGTGTGGCAGGAGGGAAACAAAGTGGCTAATTATCATGATTCATTGGAGGTGGAAAATCAAGGTAATCATGTCATTTTTTTTATATTTCTTTACAATTGGATTCATGGGGGGTTAATTTGATTAGGGGGGATCAATTGGGTCTCCATTACTTTAGCCCCCCTAGCTAGTTTTTCTTTTTATTCTTATTTGTCGGTTTCCTCTTGGTTGTATTTTTTACGTGTCTTTAATAAAAATTCAATGTTGAATGAATGTATTATTATTTATATGTAGGGATATGCTACTTGGAATAATGGAGTTCTCAAATAAAATAATATTTTGTGTTATGTTTCCAAATGTAATGTCAAATTTAAGTATGTTTCTAGTTTATCATGGCTATTAAACTATTTGGTCCTTTGGGATAAGATTTATTGTATCCAGTTCCAATTTATTAAAGTAACTAACAGTTCTCAGAAACTAGAGTTAGGGTATTTATATCCTTCACCTATAGGCATCCCACTAGCTAGATGACTGGTGTAGGAAAAATTTATGATCATCTAGGAACTCCACTGATCATTTTGTGGAAGCCTTCTAGCTAGCCAATAGAACCTATAGACCTTCTAGCATTATTCCATCTAGGACCATCTAGTAGGTGTCCTCCAGCAGCTAGCAGGTGTCCCTATGCTACAAAAAACTACGAAAAACCCTATTCTAACTAATGAGTGAACCAAAAAACGAAAAGAAATAAATTAAAATAACTCCATAGTTGGTTCTATGTACCAATGTGTTACACAATATATTTCAAAAAATCATAAAATTGAGACGGTTCCAATTCTGGATTCGAATTATAATTCTATGTTTTTATTTTTTGAAAAGAAATTACAATATCATAATATATTATATTTTAAAACATTGATGGATCTAGAACCAAAAAAATTGTATTTTCTTTTAAATTTCATTCACAGTGTTGATATAAATTTTTTAGTCATTTTAAATACTAAAATAAAATAGATGAACTCTGAAATTATCAAAATTCTAAAATATCTAAATATTTAATTTCTTACACTGACACCTAATTATCTTTTCTAAAATAAAATTTGGACTTGATGTTGCAAATAATATAAATGTTTCAACACTCTTAATGTAAATAGGATTTATTCCCTAACTATGTGGCTTTTTGGGATGTTTTATCTAATCATGATCTCATAATAAAAAATATATTTTTTCCTTGATCTATGGTCTTCTAAGAAAATAACTGTAATTAGTTTATTATGTAAATTTTTTAAAAATTATTAAACAAAATTTTTTCACAAAATAAAAAATTAATTTTGTAATATCTAATTATGTGTTGAAAATCAATCAGATTGGGGATAGAGGACTAGGAATCCCTAACTTCATTTTTCTTCGGTGGCCACGCTACACTAAAAAACCCATGATGTTTGAATCTATATAACTGTGATTCAATTCAGCATTTCACACACTGAGGAGACCATTCAGGGAGAACTAAGGTGAAATAATGGGTGATTATGATGGAAGTTTCAGCCATCACATGTTTTCCAGGTGGTTCTTTTTTTCTCTTAGTGGTCATATATCATGGAGTATAATCAGAAAAGGAACAATGGCCCTTGTCTCAACTTCCAATGATGCTATAGAAGAACAAATCAATCTTCGTATGTTCCCTATCATGGAATCAATCAACCAGTCAAAATGGATGCAACTATAGAAATTAGTAGATCTTGATGATCGTCTTACAACTGTTTGGAGTTTTATCGATTTTAAATGTGTACATTAGGGTGTGTGTGTTTTCACATATTATTTCCTTATATGGATTTTAAGAGAAAATATTGGCGGACTAGGTTGATTAATTTATGGCCATGCATTTAAAGGTTACAAAATTGGAATTTGAACTTCAATCTAGCTGATTTCAAGGAGTCTTATACTCAAGTTTGAGTAAAAATCGATGTCTTAAACGAGATCTTATGGAACTTAAAATTTTTATTTTATATTCCATATAAAATAGGAGTTCTTATAAGGATAGAAAGTGCCACATAAATGGTGTATTTGGGCCATTTTTCTCATATGTTGGTCGATGTTGATATAAGTGATCCATTGACTAATAAATTTGTGCTTTCCAATTCACAATATGATATTAATATTAGAGTTGAAATATAAAAAAAATGCCTATCTTTGTAAAGAATGTATTATTATTGGTCACTCAATCACATAATATAGGAGAAAAATTATCTTTCCTACATTCTAATTGAATAGAAATGATTTGGATCATTACTAAAGAAGTAATAATAATTCTATACTTCTTACAGAGGTATAAGAAAATGTAAGAAATGTTGTTGGAGTTAATCCGCCTCTTGGTACAACTCCCTCATTGGGAAAATCTATTGATAATGATCTTATTTAATTACATGATAAGGGAGGACATATTTCATATTACCCTATGCTGGTAAATGAAAACATAGAATGTGCCCAGTTCAGGAATGATGCTCCAACTGAATAGATTACACAACATATTACTACTAACATGTCATATCAAGTTAAACCCATAATCTCTTGGGATTATTTGGGAGAAAGTGAAGGTATGAATGGAATTTTTTCTTTCAAGGAAATGGAAACCAAAGGTCCCTCTGATGACAATGTTTTTGAATATTTATATGACAGTCAAGCTTCAATGGAATGTTTTTCTCAGGAGGTATTGTACCTCAATATATGGTAATAAAATGTATTATATATGAAAAGAACCAAAGGGGGAAGGCTATGTTGGATGAATTTTATTTTCTGAAGGCTAAATAAAGAAGAGAATTTCCATCTAAAATTTTCCCTATTTAGAGAAAATAGAAAAATTAAGATGTTTTTAATAATCATGTTTTGACAATATCTATTTTTCACTATAATAAATCTTCAGAAAAAGTGGCTATTGAAGAAGTCTCTTCTCCTCTTAAACATGTTGCCTCTACTTATTGTAATGAATTTACCGATGGTTCTGCTCCTAATATAAAAGATTCAGCTTCATTATTTATTAATCCTCCCCATCAGATGCTGTTACGGATGGAAACATTCCTCTTCTAAAAGCTAGAAATCCCCCTGCTAGAAAAGATGCATGGAAAATGAATTAGAATTCTAAGATAAATGAGGTAAGTATGATTAGATTTAAAACCATAGCACTAGTTCATGTCTTTTACAATAAAGGAAATAGAGAATCTAGAATCCATTCTCTTACTCTACCTATTATATAAAAATTAAAAATGAATGTAACCACTCATAATTCTTTTGAACTGCTGGCTTCTAAGAGCAATGAAGAAGATGGACATAAAAGTGACGATGCACCTTCTATGAATGAGATGAGAAAATATGTAGTGGTTGGGCACTCTGATAATGGATATTTCCCATGGATGTAGGTAAAAACTTGGAGAAGTGGTCTCGACCCTCATAGTAGGGGTTGAAGATCCCCTTGTTATAGTATTCACACTTTCTCTCGAGTTAATTGTGATGTTTTTTTGTTGCTTGTGTGTTTTTCGACTTTATTGTCAGTTTTTTACTCCTTGGCATTGTATCTTTTATTTTTTATTATTAATAAAAGGGGCCTAAAGCCTTATCCTATTAAAAAAAATAACTGCAGAAATATTTATTAGTTTATGATAACAATTAAATTTTAATTTTATTACTTTAATATATTTTCAAATAGTTAATTATTTTTTATTATTTTTTGTATTTTTTTTCTAACATTTTTTAATAGATAATTGATTTTTTTAATATATTATTATTTATTATTTATTTATTGTTTTTTTATTATTCATTATAAAATTATAAATATTTTATAAAATACTAATTCTTCAATGGTTTTAGTAATAGTTAATTACTTTTCAAAATTTTAATTTTAAAATTATATAAAATATAAGTTTATTGTTAATTTTCAAATTAATAATCTATTAGCTTTTAATATTTTATAATTTCTATTAATATATTATTGACTATTTATTTTTTATTATATTTAATAGTTTTTTTTTCTAATATTTTTTTCTAATGCAAATGTAATTTTTTTAATATGCTATTAGTCTCTATAAATGAATGAATTAAATTCAAATCTTCTTTACAAATGATTTAATAACATTTAATTAGTTTTAATTATTAATAATAAAATTAAAAATATTTTATGAAATAATAATACATAAGTAGTTTTTATAATCTTTCATTACTTTTCAAAATTAGTTTTATTATCTTACATATAATATAAATCTTATAGTAGTTTTCAAATCTCTGATTTATTAGTTTTTAATATTTTATCATTCTTACATCTATTTGAGTACTGCATTATTTTTCTATGACATGCTATATACATTGGATTATTATTATAAAATTACAATTCTTTTGTGGTTTTTATAATATTTTATTAGTTTTCAATATTTTGATTCAAATATTATATAAAATACAAATATTTTATTATTTTTTTATATTATTAATTTTTATAATATTAGTTTCCAAATTGAATATAATAATTTAAATCTTTAAAAAATTAATATTTTGATTTTTTAAATTAATTATTATAAATTTAAAAATATTACATAAATTAATAATGCTTAAATAGTTTTATTATTTTTTATAAATTTATATCTCCAATTAATATTAAATTAAATAATATTTTTATACTATTTTATTAGGTTTTCTTACTGATATTTTTCAAATAACTTTATAAAATCATTTCTAATATTTTTTATTTTTTTATTATAAAGTTTGTTTTATATAATAAGTTTTAATAATTTATAATACAATTTATTTTTTATTAATTAATATATTTATTAAAACATTATTATTATTTAAATACATTCTTTGAATATTTTAGTTTTTTAAAATTTTTATAATATCATTAATTAAATATTATTTATAATTTACTAATATTTCTCATTATTTGTTATTTATCCAATTTCTTATTTTTCTTTAATATTAAAAACTTTTTCAAAAAAAATTCGACATTTTTAATTATTTTTTAATTATTTTTATTAATTTTATAACATTATTTCATTGTAAGAATATTTTAAATAGTTTATAAGTTTTTATAAATGTATAACATAAATTCAAATTATGTTATTAAATGTAAAATATTCGATTAATTTTTTTAAAAAAAAGTTGTTTAAATTTTATATATTTTACTAAGTTTTACTAATTTATTAAACAATTTAAAATTTATTAATTATTTTTTATTGATTATACTAACTTACATTTATTATTATATTACATCAAACTACCACTGAATAATTAAAAAATTGCAAAAATCTAAAAAATTAAATAACAGGTGACAAAGTAGTTAAATTAAATGAACTAATAAATAATCTAATAATAAATTAAAAAAATACAATTAATTAATTATTTAAAAAATGTTTAGAAAAAAATCTCTTGATTGAGTATAAGAATATGAAATCAAAATTTTCTTGGTAAATTTGGATATTAAGGAGTATTCCTAGAGAAAATGAAAGAGAAACATGGAGAAAACATGGTTTTGTGAGAGAACATATATCAGGAATAAATATATATACAGTGGGTTTTTTATGATGAACATTTGTAACCTAATAAATTATTTCATTAATATTTATTTATGATAGATAGTTGTGGTTGATTCCATTAGTTGTGATGAGAATTTACAATGAATTAAGTATTAATCATAAATAATATGCCAGTATATTTAAGTAAGCATTATTTTATGAAAATTATTTTTATTGGACTCAATCTATAAAAATAATTTTCAATTGTATTTTATACATTTTTTTAAAAAATAATCTTGATATATTAATGAACCCACTGCAAATAATCTATCGATATATTTTATACATTTATTAAAAAAAATATGATGGATTAGTGAATATGTTTAAAATAATACATATTATTACATACATATATATTTCCATCACAAAATATTCTTTCCCACACAAAACTATATATGAAGGATTTATGAATTCATTAAATTTTTTTCCAAAACCTGTATAGGACACCCAAAAATTTGGAACATGATTCATCTCGTGGCAAGAGTTGAAGGGAATTCCCAATCCCCAAAACCTTGTGAAAAGTTCCAAGGAATCATATAGAAACCATTGAGAATGAATTTCCCTAATAAATCAATAATGAATGGTGGATTTACAATTGGAAATACGGCGAAACTGTGTCATCCATCGAAATTCCATGCCATGTAAATAAGTAGTTAAAGATTATAATTGAAACCTAATAAGGAATAAGAAAGTTAAACATTTAATATATTAATAATTAACCAAAATCAACCACATTCCCAAAAAAATAAACTATATCCAATAAATAGAGGTGTCCTAAGTGGGTAATGTAACTCAAATACAAAAAATGAATAAAACAATAAGAGCCATAGCTACCCATCTCCATGTTCATGAAAAACAAATCTACCTTCCACCACCATCAACCTAAACTGAGGGATAAAACACAAACTATAGTGTCCCAACTAAATTGAATATACCTGAAATATAATAGGTGAATGAAAAATATTCCCAATGGGTATCCCACCAAACCCCTTGCATATCCTTTAAAAATAAAACCATTTCATTCTATTTTGAAATACATTTAGAAATATACGATTTTTTCCTTTTTAAGATAAAAAATAAATCACTCACTATTAAAAAATCCTTTATAAGAGAAGAGATCATTTAAAGAGAAAGACAAGAAGTTTCATAATTTTTTTAAAAAAGGAATACCTCGATTATAATGGTTTAAAACACTCCGTTAATATTGTTTATCAATGAAAATATATATAAGGCATATTAAATCACACAAATAAACATATAAAAAAACTAAAAAAACATGGGGCCCTAAGGATCCTTATAGAACATGAATAATAAGTCATTATGTATAAATAACTATTGTCAGATTTAAAAAACCTACCCTAACACCAAGTATTTCCCTGCCTAGCCTAACCATGGGGAAACTCCCTATGAAGATAAGCCTCTAACCTTAGGTCTACTATCTATAGCATGAAAATATACTATTGTAAAAAAATTCATGAGTCACCCACTGAGAAAAAGTGGATTCACATGATGAGAAATTAGAGGTATGATGAAGAACATTCAATATAGAATAATCATATCAGTAAGTAATAAATCTCAACCTCACCTCAAACCACCATTCACTGAAATATCCCTTTTTCCATCGCAACACATAAGAAACACACAATCCCCAACACCAAGAATAATATATATACAAAACAAAAATGAATACTAATTTTACATTAAATAAGGGGAATGACTCAAGGTATTACTACCTATATAAAAAAATTAAGATCACCAACTAGTCATTTTAATTTTTTAAGGAAAAATTTATTTAAAACACTATTGAAACTAAATAATGTAACCACCATGAAATCAGAATCATCCAAGTATTTTAACACATTTTAAAGAACCAAACACACCAATAATTTCTAGGGGAAAAATATATGAATTTTTTAAGTAATTAAAAATATAATTAAATGAGATTGTTCACTTTGAAGTTCCATGTTGGGATTTAATTAAACACTTAGTGTGTTTAGAATTTGAAAATAATTTTTAGACATTATAGTTGAAAAAATCCCTTAGTACCCATTAAAAATAAATATAAAACTAATATACTTTCAGAAAACCATTAAAAATGAATGGTACTTTTTACATCCACAGCTTATTTTAATGTTATTTTCCATTTAATTTCCATTATTTCTTTTTTTTGGGGGGTTTCCCAATCATTTTAGTGGAAATAGTGGGTTTTCAAAATTTGGTCCAAACGTGGAGCCCATTTCCAAATTTAAAAATATATTTTGTTTCTTTTATAACTCCTTCATTTTTCAACATTTTACAAACATTCCACTTCCCAATTGGAATCACCTAGTATATTAAAACCACAATATCAATTTAGACCCCATAGAAATCCATAATAATGAAGGATTTTGGTTTTTTATTAAGGTGTTGGCCGAACCCGAAATCCCATTTTCTTCTTTAAAATATATATTTTAATTATTTAATATCTCATTAAATTTTTATGGGGTTTCAGGGATTCCAAATCACACCCAAGACCACTTACCGTATATGCTCTCTCATTCTCTCCTATCTCACTTTAGAGCTCATATAACTTTCAGATTAGGGAGATCATTCTTAATCATACTCAACTCTCACAGATTTGAAGAGGTAAAATGTTTCTTTCATAACTCCTTCAATTTTCACTCTTTTCCCCCAAATTTAGTCCCCATATGACCTAATATGACTACATAGAGAATACCTACCAGTTTTGGTTAGTTCAATATTCAACTATTGGTGGATTTGTTCCAATTTCTTCAAGATTCCTTCAAGTAAGTGTTTCTCTCTTCATTTCCTTCCTTCTCCTTTGGGTTTCCTCCCTCTTTCTCGTGGTTCTAAAACGTCCAGAAGTTAGGGTTAGAGCCTAGTGTTTTATTTTATGTCTCTTTGGTCAGATATTGTGGATTAGGGTTATTTTTCACCCCCTTGTGGTGCGGCGGTGGTGCGGTTGAAGTTTTTCACAAAGTTTTGAGGGATTCAACACAAAATGTTAGGGGATTCCTTCTGTAACCATTTTATGATGAGTTATATTTCTATATTTACTCATTTTTCATATTCCTCATATGTTTTTTGTGGTGGGAAAACTTTTTTTTATTTATTTGGTTAAGCGTTTAATTTTATAGTTTCATTTTAGCTTGAAATTGGGTGTTTTTTATGTGTAACTCTTGGGTTATTATATAGGTGTATTTCATAACATATGAAATTGGATTAATAAATATTTTATGGGATGATAATTATTATTTGGTAGGGTCTTTGTGTACTATTGGGTTTGAAATAGTGTTTTTGAATGGGTTTATGTGTAAAACCATGTTATGCCTCTTGAAAGTGTTTTAAGAAAATGATTGTGTTTTGATGTGCATCTTTTATGGTATTATTCGAGGTGATATTATAATACATGAGATTGGTTTATTAAATCATTATAGTGCGTCTAATTATGTTTTGGATTGGTATTGGTGTGATTTTTTCCTTGAAAGATGGTTTTGAATTGGTTTTTATGTGCAAATCATTGGTATACTCCTTAGAATTTGTTTATGGATGATTTGAATGGTTAAATGATTTATGTAATAGGAGAAACCATATTGGAAAACTATTTTGGATTGTGTATATTTTGAAATGGTCCATTCTAAATGTGAAAGGGGTTGTCATGTGATGTTTATCCTTTTGGAAATTTTTTATAAAAATGTTTAACGAAATTACTGAAATGTGAAAGTGATGTGAACATGATGTGGGAAGTTTTGTGTGACTGTGATGTGAAAGAATATATTTTTTTTATGAAAAGGGTATTATGTAACATGTTACTGGGTTGTTATGTGATGTTTAGAATCTTGGGAATGATTCTATAAAATTTTTAAAGGATGTTTTGAATTGTGAATGATATCCAAAATGTGCTGTGGTCTATTTTTGTGTGAATTTGATTTCAAAATCAATTTGAATGAAAAGGGGGATAATGTTCTTTTGTGATGTACATGTCAGCTTTTATTGTGAATGTGTGATTTAGAAGTGGTATTTTCTTGTGAAAATTATATTTAATGGATTTTTGGACTTGTTTGACCATAAGAGGGAAACCCAGGCATCTTGGTGGGTGGATGTGTACTAGTATGCTAGTTATCCTGTGGGGTTTGGCCTTAGTTTCATGTATCAAGATTGATGATGAAAAAATTAAATAAACTATGATGATGATGATGATGATGATGATGATGATGATGATTATGGGGGTACCATAAGGATATGGTTATGATCCCTACTAGTGGCTCATGTGCAAGAGAACAGATATTGTGATGGAAACTCTCACTGAGATATGATGTGCCTCGCACCCACAGTGAGAAACTGCCAAGGTGTTATTTTACCATTTCATGTTATCATTAGTTAATTTGTTCTTACCATTGGCATATAGTACGGTTGGTTGGAAAGTTCATAAGCATTATTATTATTTTTAAAAGTGTTGATTCTTTAAAATAGCCCAGTTGAAATCTATTTTTCTTTAAAGTTTCATCTTCTAGAAATTGTTACTTACATTACCTATTTATGGAAATTTGAAATATTTTCATCTATGAATTATTATCACTTGGGATCTCTTAGTGGTGGTATCCTAATGGGATTTGGCTCACACCCTACTTACACTCTTGGGTGTAAGTAGACTTGGTGATTTTTTTCATAGGTTTGGGTACAACTTTTCTGCCAATGGTTTGGGTTTTTAGTGGTCCTTCATGGTGCGGTGTTGTGGAGATGGCTTGAGGGAGGTGCTTATTTCCATGTGGAGGTTCTTGGGCTGTCTTTTTTTCTTATTTACCTTTGTAATGGTCTTTTAACATTGTTTTAAATTATGTAATTCAGTTCAAATTTTTTGTAAAAGATGGTTTTGTTTAAAAAAATTGGATTTGTTTTATTGGATGTTTTTGTCATTGTATACTTATAAACTAGAGAAAATCATTCCCAATTCTTATTTTATGATACATGGGATGTTTTTACTACCCGTGGGGATCAATAAATCCCTTCAGGCCTTTCTATGGACTAGGTCAGGTGCTGGTTTTGATGGCGACCATATTCGGTTTGTGACAAAATGGTATCATAGGTGCTTCACTCTTTTGGGTCATGTCATATGGGTAACAGTCAGGATAGTATGGATTTTGGACTATTGAGACTTTACATTCCAGTTATGGGTAGTGTTCTTGTCCAGTACACCCCATGACGGTATTCGACTCTCTAGGGGAAGTTAGGATATTTTTGAGTCCATTGGTTTTATTGGTTTGATGATGATTAGGGGAAATGAAAGGAGAGTTGGGTTAATGGTCTCAGTGAGCTTGCAAGGCTGGTCTAGCCATGTGGAGCTTGGGATATTTCCCTAGATAACTCTCTATGATAGTGAATTGATTGGAGTATTTCCACAAACCATATGTCTAATTCACCCACTGAAACTAGTTTTCTATCGAATTGTATTATGTCATTTAGTTTTTAAATCTTTGATGTTTTTTTAAAGAAAAATGACATGGTTTTAAGAAGCACATCGTTTTTGTGAAATTATTTTATAATTAAGATAGAATGGTTTGATTTGTGAAATGGTGTAACTGAATTTTTAGAATTGTTTTGAAATTGAAAATTGTGTGTTTACACATCTTTTTAAAGCAAGAAATTATATTAAGGTTGGTTTTGAAAAAGAGTTTCCAATATAGTTTTCTACACTAATGAAACTTGTTTTAATGGGATGAAATTATTTTCAGGTCATGTGTGGAGTTTTGAAATGGATTTTTATTGGGTAACTAAAGATCATTTGAAATGTTTTATGAAATTTTAGAATTTTGTTTTAAATTAGAAGAGATGTGTTTTCAAAGGAATGGGTGTTTAGGAAAGGGTGTTTTCATAAATCCTAAAGTGTTTTTAAAAGGGTTGATATGTTTTGAAATTTATTAGAATATCCTGAAAGTGATTTTTCATTTGAATGATTATTCCTTTCTGAAAATATTTGCAAACTATAAATTGGGTTTGATTTTATGGTTAGCTGGTTTGAGAAAAAGGAAGTGTTGGTTGAATGTTTTGGTTATAAAAAGTGGAAATATTTTTTGTTTTAACCATTGGTATTTCTGTGAGAAACCACATGCATGGGGTTATATTGGATGATGGATGGTTAATGGAATTGCTGGATGAGTGTCAGGATGGATATGAGGAGGTTACCCTGTGTGGCACAAAAACTTGCATGTGTGAGGCCCATGGGGTACCATTGGTGGATACGCTAACCACTGAACCGTTTATTTACGGAGAGGTGATTTTAAAAGAAAACATGTTGTCTTGATAACTTGTTTGGGATGGTGTGTCTTATGTTTTTTTGTAAATGTTTTTTTGGGATGTTTTAAGTCTAATAACCCCTCTTGTTTGAATGGTGTTTTGGGTTTGTTTTTGGTTGGTAAGTTGGGTTGAAGGGCTGATTAGTGGTCTCTTCTAAGAAATGTTTGGGAAGCCTTTATAGTGGTTCCCATAATGTGTTTGTTTCTGGATTTTGGGATTTTTAACTAATGGACAATCTTGGTCGGGTCCTTGGGTTCTCTCATTGGATAATGTACGTCCACATTAAGAGTTAATGCACGACTGAAGTGCAGACCAGGTTGTTTCGCCATTGGAAGATCCTCCAGTTGATCAATATAAGGAATATTTTTCTCAAGCTTTGGATATTGAGTGTACACCATTTCATTTCTTGGTTTTGAGGATCCTCTTGTCATAGGAGTGTGCCCGTGGAAGGTCAAAAGAGACCTTAGTTTCTTAAGATACCTAATTCGTCGAAGGTGGAAGTGGTCTGGGGTTGTTAGTGTGGATGGTGTCTAAGAGGGCCTCTGGGTATTTCGTAGTCTCTTCTAAGAAGGGGTTAATGTTAATACACTACTGTGGGAAATCTATTCATGAGAGGCTGTTATGGCCACTTTATAGAATTGTGTGATGTTCTTTAACATTGCATAATGTCCCACTACATGTAATGTTTCTATCCGTCTCAATGGTCATGTTCGGCGACGCCTTGTGATCTCATGTGCTCCTTTAACTATAAAGGGGAATTTGTACAATATTTTGTGAGTCTTTGTTTTTTAGAAGTGCGATTCCTTTAGGTAAATGTTGACAACCTTTTTTTAGAGGGAGGTGTTTATATTTATGCTTTTCTCCTTCTATTTCTCATCTGAAGTAAATTAGGGGTGTTTTTTGTGCCTCTTACAATCCCTTGTTTCATAAAAATGTCAGGTTTTGGTAGAGTGAGTTTTAGAGTGTGTAATGTTTTGGTGAACCCATCTGGGATTGTGGTGTAGTTTTTTGAAGCGCCAAAATAATAAGTTCCATTTAGTGGTTTCCAATGTCTAACTGTGAGTCTGAAGATGCTTCAATCCTTTGAGCTCCATCCATAGGTCCCAGATAGAAGCTAGTGTGTAGTCAGGGTAAATACCAGGGTCATTCAAACCCTAGTACAAATTCCTATCCTCATTATGAATGATGGGAGTAGTTTAGACCTCTGGTGTCTTCATCTTTCTTTTTTTGCTCCCGTTAGATGGAAAGAGGTGGGAGGAACTCATGTCGATGCTATCGCCCAATTTCATTCTTTTCCTCTTTTGTTTCCCTTGATTTTTTAGAGTATGGTTAGGAATTTGGCTAGATAGGTTGATAAAATGGTTTGTGAATGCTTAGTAGTAATCATTCCCCATAAAAAAATTCAAATAGAAGGATCCACATGGTTAGTGCACGGTTTCTCAAACTGTGCGGATTAACCGTGCGACCGTCCCAACTCTTTAAATTTTGGTTCTTCCTGTGTCGTCCCATGCTGGTCGGTTAAGATGGTTGATATTTATGGTGGGAAGACCCACTATGATTATAATGTATTATACTTTTGAAATTTTGAATGGAGGTCTACCCCTTGTACCGGGGAGTCTGTTTGGGCATCCCTCTATTAGTGTCTCGATCCTATCTCAGGAAAATTTTAGTTGTCTGTTATGGTGGGGAGTCCATTTTTGCCTCCCCATACTAGTAAATTAGATTTTTCCTTGGTCTTGGATTGTAAATAGGTAGTCTCATTCAGAGCTATCTAAATACCAACATCTTCCTTCTATAAACATTGGTATTAGAGAGCACCCAACCGTTTAGTTATTGAAAGGTAAGTCTGACCTTGTTCGGTGTTGTTGTTCATTAGGGTAAATTGCTTGATTCTTGTTCGGATAGTGTATGAGGAGTTTTATTTTGGGATAATGTCTAAATGTTTTTGAATGTTTTAGGAATGTGGTGTATGTTTTGGTTGGTGAGAGTATTCCTTCTTTGATTGATCAATTGGGGGTGTTTTGGCCTTTTGTGGGCAAGCGAAACATGGAAAAGGAGTCCATTTTGGCCTTTCGGTTGGGTTTGGTTTTTTCCTTTGGCCTTTCTGTGGCTTTCTGAGGGTGGAAAATTTTATGATGGGATAATTTATACATAAATGGATTATTTTAACTATATCTTTCATTTATTTTCCAATATTTCTTTATTTTTGGGGTTTCCCAATCATTTTGGTGGAAATGGTGGGTTTTCAAAATTTGGGCCAAATCGTGAGACCATTTCCAAATTTGAAAATAAATTTTGTTTTTTAATAACTTCTTCATGTTTCAACATTTTACTGCCATTATAATTCCCAATTAGAACACGCTGGTATATTAAAACAACCATATCAATTTGGACCCCATATAAATCCATAATAATGAATGATTTGGACTTTTTATTAAGGTGTTAGGCCAGCCTGAAAGCCCATTTCCCACTTTAAAGTATTTTTTTACTTCTTTAATATCTCATTCCATTTTTATGGTTTTTCAGTGATTCCAACTCTCACCTGAGCCCACTGATCCAAGGAACTCTCCCATTCTCTCCTACCCCTATTTGGAGTTAATATCCCTTGCGTATTGTGGAGATCTTTCTTAATCATTCTCAAATCGCCCATATTTGAAGTGGTAACATGTTTCTTTCATAAAGACTTCAATTTTCACTCTATTTAACCATATTCAGTCCCCACATGACCTAATGTGACTCATTAGATTAGAACTACCAATTTGGGTTACTTAAAGATTCGACTATTAGTGGATTTGGGCCGATTTCTACAAGATTTATTTAAGTATGTGTTTCTCTCTTCATTTCATTCCTTCTCCTTTGGGTTTCATCCCTCTTTCATGATGTTCTAAAATGTACAGAAGTTAAGGTTCTAACCTAGGGTTTTATTCTTTGTATTTTTGTCTAATATTATGTTTTAGGTTTGGTTTTCACCCCCTTGTGGTGCGAAGGTGGTGCGGTTGATGTTTCACACCGAGTTTTAAGGGTTTCGACACAAAAAGGTAGGTGATTTCATGTGTGACCATTTTATGATGGGTTATCTTTCTATATTTACTCATTTTTCATATTCCTCATATGTTTTTTGTGGTGTAAAAACTTTTTATGATTGATTTTGTAAAGTGTTTAATTTTATAGTTTCATTTAACTTGAAATTGGGTGTTTTTCACGTGTAACTCTTGGGGTGTTATTTGGGTGTATTTCATAACATATGAAATTGGTTTACTAAATATTGTTTGGGATAAAAATTCTAATTTGTTAGGGACTTAGTGTTCCATTTAGTTTGAAAGGGGTGTTTTAATGGTTTTTTTTGTGTATAACCATGTTATGCCTCTTGAAAGTGTTTTATGAAAATATGTTTGTTTTCATGTGCATCATTTGTGGTATTATTCGAGGTAATTTTATAATACATGAGAGTGGTTTATTAAATATTTATAGGGATGAAAATTATATTTTGGATTGTTATTGGTGCAAATTTGTCTTTGAAAGATGGTTTCGAAATGGGTTTTATGTGCAACGATTTGGTATACTTCTTAGAATTGTTTTATGAAAGATTTGAATGGTTTAATGAATTATGTAAGAGGTGAAACCATATTAGAAAACTATTTTGGATTGTGTATATTTTAAAATGGTCCATTTTAAATGTTAAATTTCTTATCATGTTATGTGTATCCTCTTGGAAATGTTTTATAAAAAAATTTAACAGAATTACTAAATTGTGGAAGTGATGTGAACATGATGTGGGCAGTTTTGTGTGAGTGTGATGTGAAAAAATGGATTTGGTTTATAAAAAGGGTATTATGTAACATGTTATTGGGCTGTTATGTGTTGTTTAGAATTTTTGGAAAGATTTTATAAAATTGTTAAAGGGTGTTTTGAATTGTGAAATATATGCATAATGTGTTGTGGGCTATTTTTGTGTGAGTTGGATTTCAAAATCAATTTGAATGTAAAGGGGGATGATGTGATTGTGTGATGTAAATGTGGGATGTTTTGTGAATGTGTGATTTGGAAGTGGTATTTTCATGTGCAAATTATATTTCATTGCTTTTTGAACATTTTTGAACACAAGAGGGATACCCAGGTATCTAGGAGGGTGGACGTGTACTAGTATGCTAGTGATCTCGTGGGGTATGGCCTTAGTTTCATGTATCAAGATTGAAGATGACAAAACTAACTAAACTATGATGATGATGATGATGATGATGGGGGACCACTAGGTTCTAGTTATGATCCCAACTAGTGGATCATGTGGACGAGAATAGATATTGTGATGGTTACTCTCACCGAGATACGAGTTACCTTGGACCCACAGCGAGCTAGTTCTTAGGGGTTATTTTCCCATTTCATGTGATCATTAGTTATTTTGTGCTTATCGTTGGCATATTGTATACTTGGTTTTAATATTAATTAGCATTGAAATTATTTTTAAAATTGATGATTCTTTAAATATCCCACTTGAAATCTATTTTTATTTAAATTTGCATCTCTTAGAAATTGTTACTAGCATTCCATGCTTATGAAAACTTGAAAGCCTTTTGTCGTTGAAAGTTTATCACATGGAATTTCATAGTGGTGGTATAATACGGGGATTTGGATCACACCCTACTTAAACACTTGGGAGTAATTAGACTTCAGGATTTTTGTCGTAGGTTTGGGTAAAACTTTTTTGCCCATGGTTTGGGTTTTTAGTGGTCCATCAAGATGTGGAGTTATGGAGATGGCTTGAGGGCGGTGCCTCTTTCCATGTGGAGGTTCAGGGGATGTATTTTTTTTAGTTTTTTACCATTTTAATGGTCATTGAACATTGTTGTAAATTATGAAATTTAGTTCTAAATTTTTTTAAAACATGGTTTTGTTTAAAAAATCAAGATTTGTTTTATTGGATTTGTTTGTTGTTGAATTCTTATAAACATGGGTAAATCATTCTCAATTATCATTTTTTGATACCCATGCACTTTTTGCAGCCCATGGGGATTGGTAATTACCTTCAGGCCTTGCCACAGGCTGGGTCAGGTGCCAGTTTTGATGGAAACCATTTTCAATTCATGAAATTAATTTATAAAACATTTAATAAATGAGTTAGAAAATACAATAATAAATACATATCCATTTAATAGGAAAACTACATTAAATCACATCAATTTTATAAACCTATGATTAATTCTATGATAAGGGGATAAGAGAGGTCTTAAAATATTGGATTGAACCCTAAACTACATAAGGACCCAATTACAAATTGAATGAACTTGAAACCTAGGTTTTCTTGACCATAGTATAGAAAGAACAATAGAGAAAAGGGAGGAAATAATGAGAGCAAATAATCTAAGAAATATTAAATTTTATATTGGACTTTAAGACATGAATAAATCCAATGATTTTTCCCTATAGATGCATTAATACCCAAGGGATAAGATCTATTATTTTTTTGGGATTTAATAGAGGTATAAATAATTGTTTTATAAAATAAATTGAACTATTAGAAATGGAATCCTCAATTTTTAATAAACATAGACTGGATATAAATTTCGGCTACATGGTTTGTAAAATTATGGGTCAACTATGCATGCCTTATAGGATGGAATGGGAAAAATGTATGGTTTGGTCACATGATTTGAAAAATAACTATTATAATCATGAGAAATGCCTTGTTAAAGATGTATACAATCATTTATGATTGTATTGTTGTTTCTAATAACCTTGTACCTAATGATGCGATAAGGAAAATCTCAATTTTTCAAAAAAAATCAAGAAAAATAATACAATACTCATGTATAAAAGTAAACACTAATAGATAAGTAAAATAATAAAAATAATTAGGGTTGGGGTGTGATAATTTTCTCCACCATACTAGTTTTTATCCTCATAAATTTCCATATGAATTGGTTGATCAAAGAAAGTACAAGACATTAAATTTCATAAAGATATGGCTCACGAAACTAAAATTTTAATCCATCCAAGGTTACCACTAAAAAACATGGACATCACCATCAAAAGGGACGTTGAGAATACAGTACACACTGAAATTATTAATACATAAGCAATATCAAAGTATTACTAATAAAATCATTAAGGAACCCAAGATAGAAAGATAGTTTAAAAATGTTGGACAATCAATTATTTAAGGTATATTCCCAAAAACCAAGGAACACCATTACCAAAGTACATATTATACAATGCATAATGAACCTAATATGGTTCTCTCAATATCCATATAACCTTCATAAAATAATACCTTATGAAAATCCATTGGAAATCAGTAGGTATGGGTGAGGTTTTTCAAGATAAAGAACCATCCCAATAACTAAACATCCAAACATCAATAATGATGACAATGCGAAAACATGGGGTCAAGGAAACCATGATTCAACCTAGGAATACTATAAAATGTTAAATAATTTAATTAATAGGCATACTTTCATCATGATAGTCTTCTCTATGTCGTTCAATCTACCATGTTAAGAAATTATACCAATTTTCTATCTCCAAAAAAGAAACAATTTAAAAACTAAAAAGAATCCAAAGAACTTAAGGGGGAGGGGAACAACCCCAAAATCAACTACACACCATCATAAATATTTAAAATTATCCACAATACATTAACACCATCAATAAATTCTAAAAAATACATATTAATTATTATTAAAAAATAATATATAGCTAATAATAACAATAAGGGAAGGTGGAAAATTAAAAGTAATACCTCAAATGACTTCCACATACACATTAGGATTAGTATATTACACCTCTAGATCTTATAAAGTGGTAGATATAGATCCACCAATCTTATAATAAACTCCCCTACAAAACCGTTGCATGTGCCCAAATGGCCACAACTATGATAGATCTTTCATGTTTTTAGACACAGTGACTTTTTATGCCCTAATTGTCCACACTAGTGGAACTCCAAAAGATTACTCATAGAAGAGGGTGATAAGGAAAAACTGGGTGGTATTTTGACATGGCCATTGGCTTAGTCCAACTTATATCACTTCCCTTATTGGATCATCCTCCACTACCCCCAAGAATTAGAGATACATCAATAGCCTATAGTTAACCAGCCAAACAAGCTTTTATTTTGATTGAATTCTTTACCAAAACTTCGTAGATATTATATCCAGGTAAATAAACTTTCAATAAGATATTTGGTCAAACATATCCTCCAAAATACTGAGATATCAAAGAACTATCAAAATCCTAATTAGTAAGATAAAACCTATGTTTAGAGAAATATTAAACATACTCCAGTACTAATAAAATACCATATGGGAGACTATAAAATTACATAGAATATGGTATCATCATAGCATTGGGGAGTTATTACTGAATGAGTAGTGTCTTAAAACCTTCATTGGAGATGTATTTTTGTTGTTTCATCTATATAATAGACTTCTACCCATTCTAAGTAATTCCTTACAACATAATGGTTCCAAATTTAAGATTGAGATATTAGGTAGGGCCAAGTAATAAAAGGATCTCGTTAATCTTCAAAAACCAATATTTCACTCACAAATGTCTAGTTGACCAAGGAAATGATGTGGGTTTAAATTCTATAATTCTAGAATGAAATCCCTATAACGAACTGGAAAATAAAGATATTATTTCTCTATAATTTGAGCCGAAGGAAGGATCAACTTAGACAAGACTTGATCAACCATAGGGCTTATATATGGGGAACCATTTATGATTCCCTCATGAGATTCCATGTAAATTTGGAAGGTAAATTTCCTAAAATAATAACAAACATGAAAAAAATCAAATAAAACTTTAATTCCCAATAAAATAAAATCAAATATGATTTAATAATGTGATAATGAATTCCCAAATAGAATCATTGTGAAACCAAAAAAACATTATAGATATTTATTTTGAGAAAGAATCACATTTATTTTAAATCACCCCTTCCAAATACACAATATATCACATATAAAAACTACTCTGAATGTTTTCTCTTTTTCAAAATTACCTTTTAAAACATTCAGTAAATTCTATTATAAAAATTAATATAGAAATTTTTAAATTTGTTTTCAAACCTCCCATATCATCAAATAAAAATGTTTATAACCCATTTACCTTTTCACTATAAGAACATTTAACAAAAATACCTTATCTTCATAAATTACAACTCCATATTTAGAGAAACCAATGTATTCATTATAAAAATAAAAAAACCAAAATACCACTAATAAATCTTAATATACTCTATAATTAATCATAAATCCATAAGTAAAAGAAAAAAATAAAACTGAAAGCTATAATGAACCAAAATACAAAATAAATAAAAACTATCCATGGTTTGGATACATGGTATGAAAAACAATAATACAACCATGTGAACCTCATTTGAGGGTTTCTAAATTGATAAAAAATGTCTAAAAATGGTTTTGTACACCATGGACACTAACATGTGACCATGAATTCCCTCCCAATTTCCACTACCAAGTCAAAAAACCTCAGAAATAACTAATAAATAATAAATATAAAAAAAACTCAAAAAAGAAACCAAAATCCTTGAATAAAATCATGATTCGAGCTCAAATTTGAGGCATAAACGTCCTAGATTACCCTAGTAACTTTGTTTTCATACTGGATAGTGGTGATTAGAAACCTACTCATGACCTTCCACTTTAGTTACAATGATCATATCTTCTATCTATCAGACACCCCAAATAAAAAGAGAAAATCTGTAACCTATTTCTTTTTATGATCCTAAAATTTGAAAACATTTTTTCACAATACTTTTTAGGCCAACCCTAAACCTAGAACACAACCTTTCCCATAGAAATTACTAGGGGCCACTATATATCCCCATGATATAAAAATAAGTGTTAGGGAATCAGATAAAAACCATTGGGAATGATTTCAATTAATGAATCAATAATGAATAGAGGATTTACGCCTTGAAATTCAGCATGACCAAACCATACATTATATTTCCAAACCATATAAATAATTCGATACAAATTATAATAGAAAAGAAATAATAAATAAAAAATATAAAAATAGAACATATTAAAAATAAACTAAAATCGACCATGTATCCAATAAAAATAAACTACATCTAATAAAACAAAGGTGTCTGTAGTGGATGATTCAACTCGAACACCAAAAAATAAGAAGAACAAATCCAAAGATATCCATATAGATGTTCATAAAAAATATCTCCACATTCCACCACCATCAACCCAAACCAGTGGAATGATAACATACTCATGTGTCCCAACTGAATCGACTAGAATTGAAATATAATAAGTATAAGAAAGATATACCCAGTAGGATTCCTCCCCACACACAGCATATAACCTTTAAAAATAAAACCATTTCATTCTAGTTTGAAATAAATTTACAAAAAAATATTTTTGTTTCCATTTTATGTTATAAAATAAATCACTCTCTTTTGAAAAACTATTTAAATGAGTAGAGGGCATTTGAATGAAAAAAAATGGTTGTATGAACTTATTAACAAAAATTTCATAAGAATGTCTCAAATATCTCACTTAAAATGGTTTATCAAATAAAAAATAACCAAACCATATTAGCTCACATCAATAAATAATTAAAATAAATTCAAAAATCATGGGAACCTAGGTCACTTTAGAGATGAACCGAACAAATTCAAAAATAACTATATAGAAATAATCGGTGTTGAATATGAACAAACCGACCTAACACCTGTTACTTACATACTTGGACTAATAAAGGGGAAAATCCAAAAGCATAGAAACATCTATCTTTAGGACCACTGACAGAATCTTAGTCACAGACTAGGGTATAAAGTGTTCATGATACACCAACCTAGTTACCCATGGATTTCCTTGAAAGAAAAAATGGAGGTGATCTAAAAAAATATTCCACATACCATACTCATATCAATAAGAAAGAAATATCCACCTCACCTCTAAACACCCTTCATAGAAAAAACCTTGTTTTCATCATAACACATATCCAATACACAATCCCATTTATCAGGCATACTACATATAAAAAACATAAATAAAAACTTATTCTCCATTAAACAAGGGTCATGTATCAAGGGATTACTACCTTTAAAAATCCAACTGAAAGTTCCAAACCATCATTTTACATTTTTTAAGAAAACATGCTACATAAAACACCCTTGAAATCAAATAATGTAACCCCCAAGAAATCACAATCGTACAATTATCTTATCATTATTTAAATAAACAATTATACCCTCAATTTTTAGTTAAAACTTTTTTTAAAAAAATTTAATGACTAATACATGTGCTTAAATAATAGAATTAATTTTAGAAATTCCATATGGGATTTTAATCAAAAAAAAGTGTGATTGAAATTTGAAAAATGTTATAGAGATTAATTTCTTAAAAAATCCCTTAATTACAATTAAATATAAAGCTAAAACCATTGTATTTTAAGAAAAATATTTAACATAAAAATTTTAAGTCATAAAAATTTCAAATGTAAGTTAGAAAACACAATCAATCATAGTTCTATATTAAAAGATCCATATTGTGATGAAATAACCTAGGATAACCTTACCCATCACTTGATCCAATTCACCACTAGGCCTAAAGGGTGGTTCTAATCCCCATGAATTGGAAACTAGTTATTAGGTATCAAGAAAAAACACTGGTAATTATTTCACCCTTATAAAAACAATAGACATGATAAGGATTCCACTCAAAAATCTGGCATGGCCAATTCTTAAATTGGAATTCCACATAATCATATAAAAACCCAAACTAAAATAAATAGAAAATAATAAAAGTAACTAAAAGGAGAAACAATTGTGTCAAATGAAAAAATACGTAATAAAAAAACTACATGTTCAAAATAAATTGGTGTAGAAAAATAAAAAATAATCCAATACAGCTGGTCAAATAGGCTAACGTATAACAATCCCTAAAGAAACTATAATTAAACCCAAACAATTATAATACATCTATATGTGACCTATAATCCCACAATATGTTTAAAATATTCCATAAATTGTACAACCAAAACATATACCCAAAAAATATTGAACCAAATATAAAAAAGAACACTATCTAGGAAATTGAAAAAAAAATCTAGAAGACTGTATACAACCAATAGTGTATATAGGGTGTGAACTAAACATTCCCATAATGATTTTATTATATGGTTTATTCCATTTCATTTAAAAATTCATTTTAGTAATTCTAGTTTTAAATATTAATATAGGAAATATGATTTTCTCATTAAATTGATATAAAACCAAACATAATTCCCTAATGGAATTTGTAAATCAACTCCCCTATTAAAATAAGAAATTCCAAAAAAACTTTTTAATCAAAACATATTTAATAATTTAAAGCATACTTATTTATAAAATACATTAAAATAAGATATATTCTCTTTCATAATTCTAAAATATTCCATGAACTTCATTTTATAAAATTCATACCACTTTCCCTTCTCAATATCATTTTCCAAACCATTTTACAAATCAATTTAGAAGGTAAACCAAATAAAACAGAGATGAATATAAACACAATAAGTCACCAAGATACCAAAAGATCATAATAAAATAAATGTCCAACAATGGTTCCATGGAATAAACCAAAGGATAGAGTATATAAACAAGTAAAAAATCCCATAAACAATCATCAATGGAATAAAGGTATCATTGGAAACACTTTGGGATATAGCATGAATGATATTAGACCCAGTTTACTTGAGTCACACCTTTCTAGGGTTCCCCTATGTAAAACTAAAACATACCTCTCAGTATCCTCTTGGTTGATAGAGTACAATGTCAACCCATAAGAGGTGCTATTATCCTATGTAAATTTCTGGTGGGAGAACACCTAGCTATAGTAACATGAATTTGGCACTTCTATTAGTTACTCTTATTCCCATGAAGTGTCAAGGAAAATGTAATCATATAAGAAATACAAAGTAATGTTGCATCATCAATAATAAGTTAGAATAAATAAATCCCACACATAATATAACGACCCATACTTTACATACACTGTTAATACTACAAAATCGAAGCACACTTATTACAACATATGACAAAACCACAAAGGACCGTATAGGTATAGTGTCTTTAGAAACTGGGAAACATAAACAACTGGTTCATAAATCTTCTACAGTGTCTCCCATTATTTTCATCATATCTAGGGTACCTTTTAGAATATTCTACTTAATATCCATCTGCCTGACCTATGGAAAATAAGACATACAAAAAGGGTGAGCTCAAATGCTCAGCAAGGGCAAATAAAGGAAATAAAAATCATATCATATCTTTTTGAAAATAATAACCTGAAAAAGAGATCATAATATCTTAACATGGAATAAATCATAGAAGTGAAAATGAGATCCCCATAATCATAACATAAAACTTGAAACTTTGTGGCATGCACACATAATCATAGAGAATCATTTCTTGTTAGTCATGACTCATTCCCAAGACTATCTTAGCGGACAAAGTCCATTTCTGAACCGAGTTCACTCCTCGTTTCAGTCCTGTATCACTGAACCGAAATAACCTTCCATTCCAGGCATGTCTATCTCATGATATATAAATCTTTACCCAATGCATTGGAGGGAGATATAGGTCCCACCCATCTCATAATGATACCATTCTTATGTGTGCCACAAATTCATAAATTATACATCATTGCATAACCCATGTAATAAAAATGGGATTCTTAAACAACATGACATCATAAGAAAATTCATATAAGATAAAGGAATTCATAAAAATATTTCCATCACAACATAATCAAATCAATGTAATAATAGGGATAAAAACAGAACCCTTTATTATCTTGGATGGAAAATAATTTTGATAAAACACTTGAACTTCATTCTTGAGAAAAATATCCTTTCTAATTCAAAAACACTTTTCCTTTCTAAACATGTCAAACAATTTTAAACTAAAAGAAGTTGATTAAAAATAAACTTGAAAACTTGTATAGGAAACTTTTTGGAAATAATGTTTTAAAAATCCATTCATGCCGTATAAGTTAAAAAAAACATTCTTCATACTTTTGTCGGAAAAGTCAAAAAGTACATCGTACGAAAAACGAAAAATGATTCATTTCATATCTTTTACTAAAAATTAACCGAAGGGTAAAATTGGATTTAAACAATTGTAGGTGGATGGAAATAATATTTCATATTGAAGAAACATGGATGTGGATTATAAAATACACCCCAGTAAATACCAAAGTATAAACAATCTCGGATAAAAATGAGATTGTGATATTTCCCTTACCTTAGGTCTGATTTTCTTTGTATGTGTCTGAAGCTCCTGTATAATGGTTTAAATAATGTTATTGACTTATTCCAGAATCATACATATTGATATGATATCATATATGGTCATATTCTTAGCTTCTTATTAGTAATATTTCATTGTCACTTGTTACTCGGGTCTTTATTGCCTTTTGTTCTTATGCATGTTTTGCCGAATAAATTCTTATTATTCTTTTAAGTTTATAGATACCTTATATCCAGAATGGTATTAGTGTAACATATATCATATTTATTCATTCAATTCATTTATTTAATTACTATTTAATGATGATCATGTAGAACGAGTCGCATCACATCGTGGAGACGGTATTTCGTACGTACGCACGAGCGATGATATTGTTCCCATGATCGTGGAATTGTATTTAAGTGTATTTATACTATTTAAGTATCAATATCACTTTATAATAATCATATATAGTTACTCATTACACCATTATACCCATCCTTGTAAGGCGATGGTGGAAAATAGATTACCCCACGGCGTGGAGACGGTATTCCGTATGTACGCACGCGCGGTGATTTCATTTTTCCGTAGGATGGATAGAAGGTGAATTAGGGTTGTTACATATTTATAATAACATATAAGTATGTAATTAATACTTATGTTATTACTTTATCATGAAACAACTAAATAAGAAGAAGTTGAAGAAGAAAGAAATTGAAAAGATCGGTAATGGATATTACCTCTTCTTTGAAACGCCTCTTTGAATCCTCCACTTAGGGAACTAAGACTGGTCTTTGAAGAAGACCAGGACCTCTAAGATTATTCTAGGGAAGTGGAGAAGGTATTTTGGCAGGGTTTGGACGAGCTTGAGTGCTCAAATTGGTGTGAGGAGGAGGGGGAGGAGGTGCCCTTCTATAAGGGAGGAGAGGGGCACCTTAGGAAGATCTCAAAATATTATTTTATATTAAAGTCAAAATCGGTTTATAATGGTTCCAAAGGGTCTTATTTCGATGGTAAAGTGGGGATGGGTCGAAATCCTATCAACCAATAGGATTTAGACAAGTTTAGGTTATTATTTTAACCTTATCAATTAGATTTAACTCTAAGTTAAATAATTTAACTTTTACCGTGACTTTTTGTTTTCTTACACTATATGGTTAATACACTTACTATAACATGCCAAACGAACCCCAAGTTGTTTATTATTAATATATATCCTTATCTAAGTCATTTGGACGAACCTTATATTTTTAGGAATAAAATAACAATTAATAATATAATATTTTATTTAAAAACTATTTTGTGTCAATTTTGACACCATTTGATATATGATTTTTGTGAAAGTCATAAAAGAATTATATGTTCAAACAAAGTTGATTAAATCAACACTAATAAATCATAATAACCAAGAAAATTATTTTAATTCATAAAAAATCTCAAATTACATTTATTTGATCATTTATAACATCAATTATGTTAACATTTCCTTAAAAGGGTAATTACTGCATCATCGTTGTGTCATAAATAAATTAATTTATTTAATGTCTAAAAATTATAATTATGTAGGAAATATTTTTAGATTTCTAATGAATAATTATAGTCGAATTTATCTTATGTATAACCCCATATTAAAAATGTTTTATTTATTAAACTTTGATTTTAACTATTTTAACTATTCATTAAATAAAATAATATTAAATGTCATAATCTAATCCATGTGGACCTAAATGGTCATATTATATTCATAAGGTTGTTTTTGGTCGAATTACACTTATCCAATAGAATTAGGACATGTGTTTGGGTAATAGTAATATCATATTTACCCTTAGTTACCCTATTTACTATTAACCGCGGTAAAAAAAGTAAAAAGTTACTATTCACCAAAAAATTATTTTTATCTCATTGAACCACATTTTACTTACTGATATCAACCGTGACTGTCAGATTTTTGAAATTCCATTCACAGAAGCGGTAAAATTATGTTTTATGCAAAATTCAGTTTTTAACCTACCACTTAGTGGTTTCACTATTCATCAAAAATTGAAAGTTTTCATAAAAATACCAAAATTTCACCCTAGGATAATTTCGGTATTCCGAATCCAAAAATGAGGTCCATTTTGAAAGATAAAATTTAAAAAAGTGTTTATTACTATTCATAATGGCTATTTTAAATAATATTTTAATAGCATATCGTCGTTTAGTGAAAACTCGGTATTGCGTACAACGCAAGCTATCGAGGAAGGTCGCGATTGCGTGTAAAGTAAGCCAAGCTAGTGTGTAGTGAAAGATTCCTTTGATGATATATATATAACATAAAAACAAAATATTACTCATAAAAATCTCGGGTGTTACATTCTACCCCCCTTAAAAAGTATTTCGCCCTCGAAATTCGTCACTTTGTAACAAACAGATGAGGATACTTCTACCTCATTATATCCTCAATCTCCCATGTAGCTTCTTCAAGTTGGTGGTTCCTCCATAAAACTTTCACCAATCGAGTGGTCTTGTTTCGTAGGACTTTTTTGCTACGATCCAGAATCTCTATCGGTTGTTCTTCATAAGAATGATCTTGCTCCAGCGGTACAACTTCTAAGCTGAGTACGTGTGAAGGATCAGGTATGTACTTTCTCCGGAGAGATACATGGAACACATCGTGAACTTGAGAGAGATTCAGTGGAAGCGCTAATCGGTAAGCTACCTTTCCAACACGATCCAGTATTTCGAATGGACCGATATATCTAGGACTCAACTTCCCCTTCTTTCCAAATCTCATAACCCTCTTCCAGGGAGATATTCGTAAGAACACTTTATCACCCACTTCAAACTCTAGGTCTTTTCTTCGGTTGTCGGCATAACTTTTCTGTCTACTCTGAGCTGCTCTTATGTGTTGTTGAATAGATCTGACCTTTTCTGCCATTTCATCAACGAGATCAGGTCCTAATAGATTTCTTTCCCCAACTTCATCCCAGCAAGTTGGAGTCCTGCATTTCTTTCCATAGAGAGCTTCATAAGGAGCCATCTGAATACTGGAGTGAAAGCTATTATTATAAGAAAATTCCACCAAAGGTAGGTGTTGATCCCAACCTCCTTTGAAATCCATAGATCAAGCTCTCAACATATCTTCTAGGTTTTTAATTGTTCTCTCAGACTGACCATCTGTCTGAGGATGATAAGCAGTGCTGAAACTCAACTCTTTATCCAGAGTATGCTGAAGACTTCGCCAGAACTTCGAGGTAAATCTCGGATCCCGATAAGATATAATAGAAAGTGGTACTCCATGCAATCTTACCACTTCCTTTACATATATCCTGGCAAGCTGATCTAGAGAGAAATCCTCTCTAATAGCAATGAAGTGTGCAGACTTTGTAAGATGATCAACTATGAACCAGATAGCATTATTGCCTTTGGATGTTTTAGGAAGTCCTGTGACAAAGTCCATAGTGATGTTTTCCCATTTCCATTCGGGTATGGGTAATGGTTGTAACATCCCCTTAGACTTCTGTCTCTCAGCTTTAACTTGTTGACAAACCAAGCATCGAGAGACATATTCAGCAACATCTCTTTTCATGCCATCCCACCGGAAGTACTCTTTCAGGTCCCTATACATCTTCGTGCTTCCAGGATGAATAGAGAATGAATAACTATGAGCCTCATCCAGCAGCTCCTTTAATTCGGGGATGGGAGAAACATAAACCCGATTCCTGAACATTATTATCCCATCACAATCAAGGTTGAATTCAGGAACATTTCTAACCTTCTTTTGTAACTCGACATCTTCTTTCTATGCCTCTTTAATCTTCACATGTATAGATGGTTGAACATTCATTTGAGAAAGATAAGATTTTTCCCCTTCCATTATAATTCCAAGATCCATCCTTTGTAAATCCATAAATATTGGATCTTTTGTGATCCTCATCATGGATAAACTAGCATGGTCTTGTCGACTTAATGCATCTACCACCTTGTTTGCTTTCCTAGGGTGGTAATGGATTGAGCAGTCATAATCCTTAATCAGCTCCAACCATCTTCTTTGACGCATATTCAGCTCCTTTTGTGTGAAAATATACTTTAAACTTTTATGATCAGTATAAATATCACACCTTTCACCATAAAGTTAATGCCTCCAAATATTTAATGCAAAGATTACCGCAGCTAACTCCAAATCATGTGTTGGGTAATTTTGCTCATGGATTTTCAACTGTCGTGAGGCATAAGCTATCACCATATCATTTTTCATAAGAACACACCCCAATCCCTTCTTGGATGCATCATTGTAGATCACAAACCTTTCTCCACTACAAGGCAGTGTGAGCACAGGTGCACTGGATAACCTTCTTTTCAACTCCTTGAAATTATCTTCACATTCCTCTGTTCAAACAAACTTAACTCCTTTCCGAGTCAACTTGGTGAGTGGATTAGATAATCTTGAAAAATATTTTACAAAACATCGATAATATCCAGCCAAACCAAGAAAACTTCGGATCTTAGTTACTGTTGTTGGTCTCGACCATCTTTCGATAACCTCTGTTTTTGTTGGATCCACAGATATCCCCTCTTTTGAGATTATGTGACCCAAAAAATGAAACTTTTTGTAGCCAAAATTCACACTTGGTAAATTTGGCATAAAGCTTCTCCTTTCTCAGGGTCTTCAATATAATTCCCAAGTGATCTTCATGCTCTTACTTGCTCTTTGAATAGACAAGAATATCGTCTATAAAGACTACCACAAATTGATCAAGATAGTCTCTAAAGACTCTATTCATTAGATCCATGATGATAGCATGGGCATTAGTAAGACCAAATGGCATCACTATAAATTCATAGTGTCCATAGCTTGTACAGAAAGCCGTCTTTGGTATATCCTCCCTTTTGACCCTTAATTGATGATACCCTGAAAGAAGATCAATCTTGGAAAAGTATTGAGCTCCGCGTAGTTGTTCAAATAAGTCATCAATGCGTGGGAGAGGATATTTGTTATTGATAGTGATCTTGTTAAGTTCTCGATAATCAATGCAGAGTCTCATTGATCCATCTTTCTTCTTAACAAATAGAACAGGTGCTCCCCAAGGTGATGCACTAGGGCGTATGAATCCCTTATCAAGATTCTCTTGGTGTTTCTTCTTCAATTCCTACAACTCAATTGGGGCCATTCTATAAGGTGTATTTGAAATAGGAAAAGCACCCGGTACGAGTTCTATTGAAAACTCAACTTCACGATTTGGTGGAAGACCCGGTAATTCCTCAGGAAAGACATCATCAAACTCTTGTACGATGGGCATATTCTTAATTGCGAGTTTCCCACCAACCATTTGAGATAAATTATCTTCATTTAGTGAAATCAATACCCATAAAATGGAATAAATTTCCACTGGAAGGTTATGTTCATCCTTGCATTGATAGACGATCATAGATTGATCTAGAATATGAAATGTGACTTCCATTCTTTGGCAATTGATATGAGCTCTGTATAAAGAAATCCAATCCATGGCAAGAATCACATCGAATTCCACTAAAGGAAGGATCACAAGATTTGCAGGAAGCACTTTCCCAAAAACGTCAATTGGAGAAGAATTATAAACTTTTGATGCGATTGATGTGCCATTAGGTGTTGTCACAGCTAACTCAACATCTAATTTTTGAGGTAATACAGTGATACCCTTAGAAAATTCTTCAGAAATAAAAGAGTGGGTGGATCCAGAATCAAATAAAACATTTGCTACTTTAGAGTGGATGGTAAGTGTACCTTTCACCACTTCGTTATCGTACTCCACATCGCTGATAGAAATTGCATGTGACTTTCCTTTGTCTTTAGCCTTAAGAGTTTGTTGATGTCAACCATCATCATCAACCCTTGGATTTGGGAATTGATTGGCATAATGCCCCATCTCCTTTCACTTGAAACATTGAAGTGTAGTAGGTTTATTCTGTGTATCCCTTCCTTTGTTTGCATAATTAGACATCTTCTTCCCATTATCGCGGCATTCAAATTCCCGATGACCTTCCTTTCCACATTTGAAACATTTACTTGTCCCTTTAAGACAACTCCCTCCATGTTTCTTTCCACGCTTTGAGCATAAGGGAAAGCTCATCTTCTTTTCAGTGTGCTCTTTAGATTTTCCTTTGAATTCCATTTTCCTCTTCTTATCAAACCCATATGACTGATGGGTTACTCCAATCTCCATCTCGACTTTGAGAGAACATCGAACGATTTCCTCGTAGCTATTGAAGTCCCTTATGGCTAACACCCTTCGAAGACTTGGTTTTAAGCCACTAAAGAATCGATCGATCTTACTCTCAGGTTGGATAATAATACCAGAAGCGTACCTTGCAAGTCTTGTAAAATTTGCTTCATAGGTACCAACAGATTCATCATCCCTTTGCTTCAGTTCAAGAAACTCTTTCTCCATCTTTGTTCGGAGAATACGAGGGAAGTACTTATTGAAAAATAAGTTCTTGAACTCGTCCCATTCCATGGACTCAATTTCATCCCTTTGCCTCGTATTCTTAATAAGATTCCACCATTGATCAGCATCTCCTTCCAAACGATACACTGCTAGGATGACTTTATCATGTTCAGAACATTGAAGAACTGAAAATATCTTTTCAGTAGTACTAATCCATTGTTCAGAAACTAATGGATCAGTAGACCCGCTGAAAGAAGGTGGACGCTGCCTCATGAAGGATTGAACAAAATGTTGCTCCTTCCTTTGCTCGTTTGGAAGTCCTGCATGATTCATATCTTGAGAACGTTGTGTAAGCATAGCTACAAGATTTTGCATTCCAGCTCCCATATCGTTTGGTTGCTCAGGGGGACAATCATTTCATTTCCCATCGCATTCCGCATTCACACGGTTCCTTCGGGTTCCAGCCATTGACTAAAACCAAGAAGAATAGTGTGAGCAACACTAATAGGAAAACCACATAATTCAAGAATAAAATTTTCACGCTTAAGGTCTTTTCCTAGTTTATTCATGTCCATTTCTAAAACACTAAGATTGTGTTCTATGCTTAGACTTATCCTTAGGGTTCTTACTAAGGCTTTCACATCCTAGTTTCCAAAGGTTGACTATACCTTTCCTTTGATACCAACTATAATGAGCCATACTTTACATACATTGTTAATACTTCAAAATTGAAGCACACTTATTACAACATATGACAAAACCACAAACGACCGTATAGGTATAGTGTCTTTAGAAACTGGGAAACATAAACAACTAGTTCATAAATCTTCTACAGTGTCTCCCATTTATTTCATCATATCTAGGGTCCCTTTTAGCATATTCTACTTAATATCCATCTCCCTGACCTGGGGAAAAGAAAACATACAAAAATGGTGAGCTCAAATGCTCAGCAAGGGAAAATAAAGGAAATAAAAATCATATCATATCTTTTTGAAAATCATAACCTGCAAAAGAGATCATAATATCTTAACATGGAATAAATAATAGAAGTAAAAATGAGATCCCCATAATCATAACATAAAACATGAAACTTTGTGGCATGCACACATAATCATAGAGAATCATTTCTTGTTAGTCATGACTCATTGTCAAGACTATCTTAGCGGACAAAGTCCATTTCTGAACCGAGTTCACTCCTCGTTTCAGTCCTGTATCACTGAACCGAAATAACCTTCCGTTCCAGCCATGTTTATCTCATGAGATATAAATCTTTACCCAATGCATTGGAGGGAGATATAGGTCCCACCCATCTCATAATGATACCATTCCTATGTGTGGCACAAATTCATAAATCATACATCATTGCATAACCCATGTAATAAAAATGGGATTCTTAAACAACATGACATCATAAGAAAATTCATATAAGATAAAGTAATTCATAAAAATATTTCCATCACAACATAATCAAATCAATGTAACAATAGGGATAAAAATAGAACCCTTTATTATCTTAGATGGAAAATAATTTTGATAAAACACTTGAACTTCATTCTTGAGGAAAATATCCTTTCTACTTCAAAAACACTTTTCCTTTCTAAACATGTCATACAATTTTAAACTAAAAGAAGTTGATTAAAAATAAACTTGTAATTTTTATAGGAAATTTTTTGGAAATAATGTTTTAAAAATCCATTCATGCCTTATAAGTTAAAAAAACATTCTTCGTACTTTTGTCGGAAAAGTCAAAAAGTACATCGTACGAAAAACGAAAAAAAATCCTTTCATATCTTTTACTAAAAATTCACCGAAGGGTAAAATTGGATTTAAACAATTGTTGGTGGATGGAAATAATATTACATATTGAGGAAACATGGATGTGGATGATAAAATACACCCTAGTAAATACCAAATTATAAACAATCTCGGATAAAAATGAGATTGTGATATTTCCCTTACCTTAGGTCCGATTTGCTTTGTATGTGTCCGAAGCTCCTGTATAGTGGTTTAAATAATGTTATTGACTTATTCCAGAATCATACATATTGATATGATATCATATGTGTTCATATTCTTAGCTTCTTATTAGTAATATTTCATTGTTACTTGTTACTCGGGTCTTTATTGCCTTTTGTTCTTATGCGTGTTTTGCTGAATAAATTCTTATTATTCTTTTAAGGTTATAGATACCTTATATCCAGAATGGTATTTGTGTAACATATATCATATTTATTCATTCAATTCATTTATATAATTACTATGTAATGATGATCATGTAGAACGAGTCGCATCACATCGTGGAGACGGTATTCCGTACGTATGCATGAGCGATGATATTGTTCCCATGATCGTGGAATTGTATTTAAGTGTATTTATACTATTTCAGTATCAATATCACTTTAAAATAATCATATATAGTTACTCATTACACCATTATACCCATCCTTGTAAGGTGATGGTGGAAAATAGATTACACCACGGCGTGGAGACGGTATTCCGTAAGTACGCATGCGCGGTGATTTCATTTTTCCGTAGGATGAATAGATGGTGAATTAGGGTTGTTCCATATTTATAATAACATATCAGTATGTAAGTAATACTGATGTTATTACTTTATCATGAAACAACTAAAGAGAAAGAAGTTGAATAAGAAAGAAATTGAAAAGATCGGTAATGTATATTACCTCTTCTTTGAAACGCCTCTTTGAATCCTCCACTTAGGGAACTAAGATTGGTCTTTGAAGAAGACCAGGACATATAGGATTATTCTAGGGAAGTAGAGAAGGTATTTTGGCAGGGGTTGTCTGAGCTTGAGTGCTCAAATTGGTGTGAGGAGGAGGGGGAGGAGGTGCCCTTTTATAAGGGAGGAGAGGGGCACCTTAGGAATATCTCAAAATATTATTTTATATTAAAGTCAAAATCGGTTTATAATGGTTCAAAAGGGTCTTAATTCAAAGGTAAAATGGGGATGGGTCGAAATACTATCAACCAATAGGATTTAGACAAGTTTAGGTTATTATTTTAACCTTATCAATTATATTTAACTCTAAGTTAAATAATTTAACTTTTACCGTGACTTTTTGTTTTCTTACACTATATGGTTAATACACTTACTATAACATGCCAAACGAACCCCAAGATGTTTATTATTAATATATATATCCTTATCTAAGTCATTTGGCCGAACCTTAGATTTTTAGGAATAAAATAACAATTAATAATACAATATTTGATTTAAAAACTATTTTGTGTCAATTTTGACACTATTTGATATATGATTTTTGTGAAAGTCATAACAGAATTATATGTTCGAAACAAGTTGATTAAATCAACACTAATATATCATAGTAACCTAAAAAATTATTGGAATTCATAAAAAGTCTCAAATTACATTTATTTGAGAATTTATAACATCAATTATGTTAACATTTCCTTAAAAGGGTAATTACTGCATCATCGTTGTGTCATAAATAAATTAATTTATTTAATGTCTAAAAATTATAATTATGTAGGAAATATTTTTATCTTTCTAATGAATAATTATAGTCGAATTTATCTTATGTATAACCCCATATTAAAAATGTTTTAGTTATTAAACTTTGATTTTAACTATTTTCACTATTCATTAAATAAAATAATATTAAATGTCAGAATCTAATCCAAGTGGACCTAAATGGTCATATTATATTCATAATGTTGTTTTTGGTCGAATTACACTTATCCAATAGAATTAGGACATGTGTTAGGGTAATAGTAATATCATATTTACCCTTAGTTACCCTATTTACTATTAACCGCAGTAAAAAAATAAAAAGTTACTATTCACCGAAAAATTATTTTTATCTCATTGAACCACATTTTACTTACTGATATCAACCGTGTCTGTCGGATTTTCGAAATTCCATTCACAGAAGCGGTAAAATTAACTTTTATGCAAAATTCAGTTTTTAACCTACCACTTAGTGGTTTCACTATTCATCAAAAATTGAAAGTTTTCAGAAAAATACCAAAATTTCACCCTAGGCTAATTTCGGTATTCTGATTCCAAAAATGAGGTCCATTTTGAAAGATAAAATTTCAAAATGTGGTTATTACTATTCATAATGGCTATTTTAAATAATATTTTAATAGCATATCGTCGTTTAGTGAAAACTCGGTATTGCGTACAACACAAGCTATCGAGGAAGGTCACGATTGCGCGTAAAGTAAGACAAGCTAGTGTTTAGTGAAAGACTCTTTTGATGATATATATATAACATAAAAACAAATTATTACTCATAAAAATCTCGGGTGTTACACATAAGCTCTAAAATCCTCACATAAAACATCCCTTTTGTAAATTAATAAGAATTATAATTCCTTTTCAGGTTCATAATAAATATCATTCAATACAAATAAAATGTCTTAATTGAGGGTCTCACATGATTTAAAAATAACCTTTTTAAATTTTCCAACTATACCTCACTTTTAAAAAATAGATCAGGATGAAAAATTATTTCACACCATTTGAAATCATATTTAAAACATATTAGAAAACCATTTCATTAGAATTATAGATTTAAAACCATTTAAAACATTCATATATTTTTAGTATAACTCCATAAAACCACACATTACCCAATTCACAACCTAAACGGGTTCAAACACCCTCAAGTGTCATATGTCATTTAAAAAAAATACTCTTATACATTTCATAAAACATTTCACTAAAATAAATCTTTAGGAAACCAATAAAATCCCAAAACCCCCTTTCTACTAAGTGGTCTGACCCTTGAAACATTTATAAAATCCAAGATACATATATCATATTGGTTTAATACAATGAATTAAAAAATTAGAAACATAATAAAACCTAATAATATTACAGGTAAATGAAACATATAAAAATACCTACCTTGAACCAAGTGGAAAGCCCTCACAATAAAATGTAATGTAAATAGGAAAATATTGACCCCTCTCATTCCCTAACAACCAGAACCCCTAAGTAAGACCAAAAATGAAACTCAAATATGAACCAAAAAGTGACTAAGGTTCATGGGAGGTTAAAGAACCAAAGGTTAATAGAAGTTAATGGAGGGGAAAGGTAAGAAAAAAGATAAATAAGGGGTAACATGAAGAAAAAAACATAGAATAAAGAGGGAGGGCCAAAAATTTAAAGAATGAA
This sequence comes from Viscum album, assembly GCA_963277665.1. Taxonomy (NCBI): domain Eukaryota; kingdom Viridiplantae; phylum Streptophyta; class Magnoliopsida; order Santalales; family Viscaceae; genus Viscum; species Viscum album. The sequence goes on along the minus strand of OY728141.1, from coordinate 998,998,332 downwards.
GGGAGGAAAGAATCCTCAGAGTGCTTTCCCTCATTGGCTAAATAAATTGGTTGATAAAATAGGGGGAGGAGAGTTGACGTCAAATGGGGGAATGACTAATTTTACATTTTAAGTAAACTGGGTAGATTGCATAGTTAAGATACATGGTTTGGTAAACCATACGCCAACCGTGTAGGAGCCACCAGATAAGAAAAACACACTTTCATTGTTTCGATACACAGTTTTCTAACCATGCGCTAACCATGTAAAACTTCTCTACTAAAACTACAGATTCACCTACATGTATCCCTCCATGTTTTTACTAGTGGGGTAGAAATCATGTACCAACACCATTCTGCAAAAGGATTTCACATTGTTTATACTATTTTTTACATGGTTTATACTCAACTGTGTGCTACTAATATAGATTAACCATGTATGAAAAAAATGGACTAGAAAAGTCTTTATTTAAGGGTCATCACATAGTTTTCCCTAAAATATGTGTGCTAATCGTGAATAAAGTGAAAATTTATAAATAAAATAAAATCAATCCAAAAACGTCCAAAAAAATAAAATTACCCAAAAAAATATATAAAATATAAAACAATAGTGACATGTGAATACCATAATTCTTCCCATCATACCAATTTCTACCCTAATAAAGTGATTGATAAATTTAAAAGTAAAAAAAGATCTAAAAACCCCAACACCTATATATGAGGTTGTATGGGATATAAATATTAAAGATATCCAGTGAGAGTAAAATAACAAAAAAATACACATCTCCACAAAACTGTTCACTCAAACTTCGATCACCGTTATTTATATCCAAGAAGAATTCAACCCAAAACCACCATATCAGAAGGCTCTAAGAATATGGATACATATTATTGGTCTAAAAACCATTTAAAATTTCTCTCAAATGGTGGAATCAATGGGATATCTCTTTTATAAAGATATAATCACCCCCAACAATATTCCACAAGCCAATAAAGCAAGACACTAAAATGCACCAACCATGCCCATAATAGTAGAATTCCCTAGAAGAAATATCAAAAGACCTCAATATTAAGTCACCAAAAAACCAAAACCGTCATATCACATATCACTAAAACTAGATAAGATACCCCAAACACGGGAATTCATTGATAAAAATTGACTTTACCTCTAACTTTAGTTTATGTAACTCAGAAAAAGGGTGATTTATGACCTCTCACCCAAGACATGATCCCATGATGAACCTAAAAATATCAAACCCAACACCATCTAGTGTATAATCTATTCTAGTTCCAAAATATGTCCTAAAAACATGAAACCCACACCTAGGTCCTCCCCAATTCCAAATAATAAAAACTCAACCAAAGAAAATTCCACACACAAGATCCTAAAAGGAAAATATAAAACACTAATTCATAAACATATCCATGACAATAAACACTTCACAATGAGGTACTGAAAAATAAATAAGTAATTCATACAAAATAAATCACCTCAAAACCTCAACCTTCTCTAAACTCAATAGGCATAAATACCAAAACATAAAATCATATAAGATCACTCTAGGTAATTCAACTCACATGATTTCTAAACACAACCCAACAACATTAATATTTTAATATGACCTAGATAACAACTTAGAGAAGATATTTGTTTCATTAATTATTATATAAAAAACGTTTATGGATTTATCAGTCCATTGGTGGTCTCGTTAGAATCAATTATCATATAGATACACCTAAAAAAATGGATTCACCTCACAAAACATCATTGGTGATAAACTTCCAAATTTCTTCATGACATTTAGGGGAGGCATAGCTACATACATGAAACAAGAATTTATTCCATTCATGTTTCAAAAAATAAAATTAATTTATCTAAAGAACTCTAAAAGAAAAAAAATAAAATATACAAGACAACCAAGGAAAAATATATAATACAATATTTTTAAAACTCTCCTTTATTTCAAAACAAACCTATTTGAAAAATAAAATCCACTTTAAAAATGAGCCAAAAATTCACTTCACAAAATCACACATGTTAATTAGAACATCACAATCTCTAAAAGACCCCACATAGACTCCTTAGTGTTCCCTTTATATTTTAAAAACACTTCATGTGTTTCATTTTAAAATCAAAACTTCTATAAATCTCTCTTTGATTTTAAAACATCTCTATCAATACTACCTTCTTTTCAAAAACTTTTTCAATTTTCATAATGAAATCCAACACTTTTAAAATGTCTCATTTTAATTATAAAACTCTTCACAATGGTCCATGAAACATTGTATTAAAAACTAATAAATTTTCATTAAATACTTATTTCAATTAAAAATAATCTTCTAATTAAAAATGATATAAAAGGACCATTAATCTTCAATATATTTAAAAAACATCAAAATATTATTTGAAATTTAAAAAATATATAATATAAAAATAAAAATTAAAACATAATTCCAAAAAAGGTCCATAGAATCAATTTCAACATCACCGAATAACATAAAACCTCTATAAAAATCCACTAATAAACCTTATACCAATTATAATAACCATTGAGATAATTTTGGAATGAAATGGAGGAAAAAAATTGTTGAAATTAAAATTGTTTATAGTTTTTCCTCATGGGTTGGTGAACTTTAAAATAAACACTATAAATGTGATAGACCAAACCACAAAAGATATTTACAATTTTCTAAACCATGCAAGCATACCATGTGAATCATTTAATTTCTTATATTTTCCTCTTAAAATCCCTAAGTGACCACCAAAACCATTGGTATACTAAATAGTGATCAAAACATCACAATATCATATCAAAACACTTCAAGAAAAATAATAAATTAATTTGGATTCAATATTAAAACTTGGACTTCCTATGGTGACTCTATGCTCAGTGAAATAAATAGTCTAGGACACTCTCCCTACACCTACCTATCATATTATTACATCCCTATCTCCATACTACCTAAATTTTCAAGTAACAATTTGGATCTTAAAGATCCTAGGTATTAAAAATAATCAAATCTCTAATACCATTTTCAAAGAACTGGCACAGACTGACCTAACCCACTAACTAACCCAACACTAAATTAAACACAAATGGAATTCTCGATCCCCACAGGCTGGAAAATAGTTATTGGGTATCAATAATGAAAACTATTGAATCATTTAACCCCCATATAATCAATAATCATGATTATATACCACCTATAAATCTAGAATGATTCATACGTAAATTGGATGTCCACAACAACAAATAGATAAAACACATATAAAATTAATTAAAAAGAAACCAAGTAAATTAAAGCAAAAATATTAATAAAAATAGAAAACACCATAATAATAATAAACTACATGTTCAAAATAAAACGTGTACAACAAAATAAAAAATAAACAAACATGACTAGTCAAACAAACTGATATATAACCATCCCAAAAGAAAAAATAAATTAAACTCAAGCCACTATAATCCATCTCTGGGTGACATGTGGTCACTCACCATGTCCCAAATATACCATAAAAAGTCTAACAAAAACATATACCCAAAAAAACAAAACTAAATACAAAAAATATCACTAATTAATAATATTAAGTGAAATATGAAGGCTGAAAGAACAAAATGGTGTATAAAGGGTGTGATCTAAACATGCATAGTGGGATTTCAAAAAAGTTTTTATTTCATTAAACTTCAAATTCAATTCATTAATTCTAGATGAAAATATAAATATAAAATAGGGTTTTCACAAGAAATTGAGATTGAACCAAACATCATTACAATACGGCCTTTATAAAAGACCCCCCTATTAAAATAAGAAAGGATGAATCCCAAACCTTTTAATTGGACAATTTTAAAACATTGAAGGAGGATTATTTATAAAATTCATAAAAACATGACAAGTAACCTTTCTTATTTCTGAAAAGTGCCTTTAAATTTTTTTATAAAGTGAATACCCCTTTCTATTTTAAATTCCTTCTTACGAACTATTTTACCAATAAAATTGGAAATTTAACCAACTAAAACATATATGAATTTAAACACAAGTAGTCTCTAAGATACCAATAGATCATAACAAAATAAACAAACAATAATGGTTTTATGTGATCAACTAAATTATTGGGTATACACACAAGGTAAAAAATCCCCCAAGAAATCCTAATTGGAAAAAAGTATCATGTGCAACACACTTGGACCAAACATGAAGGGTACTTGACTAGGTATCATTAGGACACATTTATATTTGGGACCCCTATGAAAAATTAAAACATACCACTCAGAACCCCCTCACATCACCGAGTACAAAGTAAACCCCTCAGAGGATCTAGTCCCATTGGGAACTAGTTGGTAGGTGCACATTTGGTTAGAGTAACACATATCTAGACATTCTATTCGTTACACAAGTTCCCATTATTAGTTATAGATGTGGTTACTAGGAAATCATGACAAAGTATCCATCACATAATCCATAATAAATCACAATAAATGAATCCCACACCCAACTTAAAATTACATCACATAAAAATACCCTTTTATAAATGGCTAATAATCAATATCCTCTTTGGGTTAAAATATATATCCATCAATAAAAATATATTGGTTAAATTTAGGGTCACATATGTTCTAAAAATAACTACTTTAAAATTTTTAATTTTAACTTTTCTTCCAAAAACCAATTGAAGATTTCACTCCATTTTACACCACTTTAAATACACTTTAAAACATCCTTTATAACCATTTATTTGAAATTCACATTTAAAATTATTAAAAACTAACAACCATTTTTAAAATATTTCCATAAAAAAGTTATTTATCCAATTTTCAACCAAAATTTGGTCAAACACACTTAAATTTTATACTTCATTCAAAATAAACCTTTAATTAATTTCAAAACACTTGAAACTAGAACAAACTTTAGAAAACCACTAAAATCATTAAAAACCATTATTCTAAGGGTTTTTACCCTATATATATTTATAAAATACAACATATCTATGTAATATATATTTAATTAAAAAAATTAAAACATTGTAAACCAATAAGAACAAGAAAATATGAAATTTAATGGAAACGCACAAAAACACATTCCTTAAACCAAGTGGAAATCCCCCATAATTTTTTATAATGCATAACTTTAAATAGAAAACACTAAAATAGAAAATGATAAACCCTTATCATTCTCTAACAACCAAATCCTATAAGTTAGACCAACCTCAAACCCTAAATCCAAGCCACACAGTGATTAGGGATTTCATAGGGGTGATAAACTAATGTGAAATAAAATATAAAGTAAGTAAAAGAGAAGAAAAAGTAGAGAGGAGGGATTGACCTTAAGAAAAACACTTTGAAAAAATAGGTAAATCCATAAATTTGAATAATTAATGGGGTAGGGAAACCCCTTGGTCTATTTTTCGCTTGGAAAAAAAAAATGGGAGAGAAAATAGGGAGGGGTGAATTAAAATAGAAGGGGTGATTAATTTCACATTTTATGTAAATTGGTTAGATAAAATAGTTAGGGTATGTGGTTTGGTAAATCATGTGAAACCATGTGAGAGACACCAGATAAGAAAAACACATCACATGGTTTAGCCTCAAGGTTTCCAATGAAACATTTCTTTTTTAAAATCGTAAAGCCACTTGCACACTTGTCATAGGGCTTCTACTAATCTTGAAAAAGATATGTTACAACATCCTTATACACAAAAGGTATCTCATGGTTTCTATTGTTTTTCATATTTTTTGTAATCATCTATGCATCAACCTTATTGACTAATTTTATGGGAACATAATGAAAAAGAAAATTTCCCATTTAAGGGTCGTTAAATGTTTTCACCTAAACATTTTATGTTAATCGCGTTCATATATAAATAACTACAAAATTAAAGCTCAATAAAAAAAATTATAAATATTTAAATTAACCATAAAATAATTTAAAATATAAAAAAATTGAATTTAGGTGTTACAAATTAATGTGACCACCTACCTTTAATATCTTCACTTTTATAAACCAAGGATTAAATATAGCAAGTGGTTGGGGGCTTACATGAGTAGAAAATTCACCTTGTAATCCTACATCGAACTAGATTCAAAATCTTAGAAGGCCCCCTTAGGAGGTATTTATGGGGAGGTCCATTGTCATTTCTCATGGGTGGAGGTCTTGGTATAGTGTCGTAATGATGACATGGGAAAGAGGACCAAGGAACAAGGAAATGTTTTGGAAAGTGTTGAGGAGGGGCATCATGACATGGAACTGAGTGTGGGGGTTCTAAGAGGTACACTACATCATGGATCCTGATAAATGTGTCGTTGAGTAGATATGTGATAGTGTAGGTAGGCTATACATGATATAAGAGAGTTCTACGGGTGAAAAGTTTATAGCACTGTAGTATAGTTCGGTTCACTACATTGTGGTGTGTATGCCAAGGTGCGGGGATAGGGTAAGCTTGTGTAATGCCCTTCAGTCCACTGTTACTTCATTTTATTCAACGTATAGACCCATAGGTCATGTAAGGGTTCCATATCAACTCATAAAATGTGGTTTTAAACAAAAAAAATTAAATTCCATGGAAGGAGTAAATGTATAATAAGGGGTTAAGAGTAGCCTAAGAAGATTGAACTGGACCATACGACCAAGAAATACCTAGTAAAAAAATGAACATGAACCCTAGGTTCCTAGAAATGTTTTAGGGAATGAACAATAGATAAAATGAAGGAAGTAAATTGTTAATTAAAACTTTGAAATATTACCTTGAATATTTGGACTCCAAACATGAAGGAACCACATGATTTTTCTATGGATATTAAGGGAGATGTGTGGGAGAGGATCCATGGGTATTGTGGATTGAATGGAGGATGAAATAGGATTCATAAGGGTTACATTCAACTAGGTAAAAATAGAATTTTTCTTTTTTAAAAATTATAGTCAAGTTACATGGTTTGGCCTCATAGTTTTTAAAACTATGTGTTACTGTGTGAGCCACAATTGATGGATTGGGAACAATACATGATTTGGACATAGAGTTAGTAAAACAATGTTCTAACTAAGAAAAGAATCTATGTTAATACTAAAAAACTACATAGTGGTTTCTTTATGGTTTCTATGAATTGTATGTGAAACCATGTAATAGAAAAAGTATCAATTTATTCAAAAAAATAAATGTAAAGGACAAAGAACTGAAATAAAAAACTCAAAACCAATTAATAGATAAAATAATTGATAAAAAACGGGTTTTTTGTGTGAAAAAATATTATATATTTTGATATAAATTCACTATTTCATCTCAAATCTGAGTTTCTTTTGTGATGGTGCACATTCGATCCAAAATTGTTTTTGGATAACATGTAATATAAATTAAAAAGTTTTATAAATTGAAATTATATCTATTGGAATTGATTTACATCATAAAAAGTTTCCTCAAAATTACTTATTTATGAATGAATAATATCAATCACAAATTACCCATTTTTTAAAAAGTCAATTTCTTATTATGAATGATTGGTGATTTTACATTTTCCCATCATATTTAGGTGATATAATGAAAGAAATACCATTTATTTCTCTATATAAATATTCCAACGAAGTAATAAAGGTATTTGGATATGAGTATTCCATAGAAATAACAAAACGGGTTACTAATTAAATGAAAATTTGAAGTGATTATTACAAAAAAATGGTCAATATTATGGAATATAGGTTAATTATCGAGAACTAGAAATATTTAACAATAAGAAGATCATACTTATTTTTTCAATTTTTTAGCTACATTATACCAAATCCATCTTAAATTAAGACAGTTTCCAGTAGTGAATATAGTCGATTTTGATATATTTTGTTATGAAATAATAAATTAAGAGTTATTAAGATATATGAATGCATATTGGGTTGCTTCAGTGAATGATATAAATTAAACATAATGTGGTTAATATTATCTTGGATGATTACATGTTTCTTGGAAAAACAACAATCAATATTTATTTTCAAAGAGAACTACTGAAGCAATAGGATTTGAATTGACTCAATTATGTACAAAACTATTATAGGTGAATCAATAAGATAAGGATATTAGAGTTGAGGTGAACTCTCCAATTATTTACAAGTGTTATAACTCGATTTATATTAATCATAGAAAAAAACATATTTATTACTCTTGGATAAATAAAATTGAGATAAAGTATCACTTCATAAAGGAGAATGTTGAGAAAGTATTTTTTATGTTGGATTAAGTGTCAACCAAGATCAAGTTGTAAACATCATGAAAAAAGGATATACTCAGAGAATTTTTTGAGAATAATCAGTTGTCTTTTAGAGTCCAACCATTTCTATCCACATAAATAGTTTAGAGAAATACCCCTCTCCCATATGGTTTTTATCATTCTACTCATATGTTGAAAAAAATTATTTTTATCAAGCTGTTCATGGAAAGGTATAATTTTTCTCCTGAAATGATTTGTTTTTATGACATTTCTCATTTTTCAAATTGTCACATTGATAAAGGGGAAGAGGGTTTATATTTTTATATGGACATATTTTTCTCAATTGAAGAGTTTTTCTGTATTCATATAATGAAAATGTTGAATAAATTATTCCCTAGGAAGGTGTAAGAGGATAGAACATAAATATTTATTCAGTGGTGGGAGTTGATATGAGAATCACAAAAAATAATTAGTTTCAAGAGGTTTATTGATTTTATTTTTCAGTGATAGTTACAATTGGTGAATATGTGAGTAGAAAAGTATCTTTCAAACTATTTATTAATTTTTTGTAGAGAAATGTATGAGAATCAATAAAGTATTTAATGGTAAAAGTTTCATTTAAATCTTATTTCTCATATCAATAATGACTCATGTGAGTATATAGTATAAGTATAGGTGAATGAATGAAAACACTATCATTTAATATATATTTATTATTGAAATAAATTATTGGAAAGCTAGGGTTTTGGTTAGAAGGATGGAGAATTATTCCCTTGAAGAAAAATGGGTTTGGATATCAACTTTTTAACATCAGTCTCTTAGAAACTGATGTTAAAAGTGTAGTGGATGTATATTTAATGTTGGTTTATTATCAAACCAAAATTAAAATGATGTTTTGGGAACCATTAGATTTTTTTATTTAAAACCAACATTAAAGGTTTTGGGTGATAATTTTTAATGTCATCTTTCATTAAACCAATGTTAAAAAGAACTTTTTATTTTGATATTTAAAAAAATTAAATAAAATTTTTAACATCAGCTTTTTATAAAAGTTGACATTAAAGTTTTTTTAAAAAAACACCTCAACCAAAAACTATCATTTTATTTTCCATCATCCCTTCTCCTCTCTTGACCTTCGACAGCACTTATGGCACTCAAAACCCTAGATGAAAATCAATATTACCTTTTTAGTAATTTTCATCAATTTTTCATGTTAGTTCTTCTCAATATGAATTAATCATTTTTTAAGTAATACTAGGTATTATCTACTTCATGGAAACCCTCAATAGAACAGAAAACACACCTAAATGTTTTATTGTTTCTTTTCTCTACGTTTTTTTCAATTATTTTTTCTTTAATCATGCTGAGTTTTTCCTATTTCAAAAGGCTTCAAGTTTTTTTTGGAATTAAAGATATTTTTTCATTATTGACCTCCAAATTCTATATGTTATTTTTTTACTTTTTAAAATAACTTAATTTTTTGTTAGATATAAATTTTATTCATTTATGTATTTATTTTCATGCATTTATTGTTAATTATTTTTTGTTAAAATTTGATTCATGATATACGTATTTTATTATTATTAGTTTTTTTAATTGTAATTTCATTCTTCTAAAGTAGTTTCTATTTAAAATTATTCTTATTTATAAATATTTATCATTATAAGTTTTTATTGAATCCATTTTTTTCATTAATTAATTTTTTAATTTATAAATTATTTTTTTCCATAGAATTACTTTTGGATTAAAAAATTGTAACATTATTTTTATTTTTAACTTTATTAGAAAATAAAACATTTGGTAAAAATTTATACATTTTCAAATTACCTATTTTTATATATTCATAATGAGTTAAATTTAATTTTTTTCAATTATATGTTTTGATAATTATGTATAATTTTTTTTCATTATCAAATTGCTATCAATAATTAATTATTTCGATTATATATTTTTATTTTTAAAAAACTATGTATTTATAAATATTTTTAAATGTTTATATGTTTCTATATATTCACCTTTAATATTGTGTTCTTAGGTAATTAATGGGTCATAATTGGAAATAATTACAAAAAACCGTTCATTATTATGAAAAATGAGTTAATGATTTCTTGGAATTTTCTAAATTAAATATTAAAAAAAGATTTTATTTTCTATACATGCGTGAATTATTTGAATATTATAAAGTAAAATAATAGATAAATTAAGGACTATATTATTTTATATTGTTTTATCCATAATTATATACATTGGATATGGCATGGAAATTTAACAAAAAATTCAACATTTAATGTTGATAAAAATATTCAAAATGAGATAGAGGATCATACTGAGGAATTATTCAATGATTTTAGAATTGAAACCATATGAAAAATAATGAATTGTTGAATTATTTTAAAGAAATTTTGAGAAACCATTAATCTTGGGTTGCACTAAATATACTGTGTTAGCAGTAGTTATCATATTAGTTAACTTGAAAGAAAGAAATGGGTGGGGTAATAAAAGATTTTCTAAGTTACTTAAACATTTAAATAATATAATTCCTTAATGAAACAGTCATCCAGATTCCAATTATTAGGAAAATAAAATATTATTCCCAATGGGATTGGGTTATAAAAATTTACATGTTTTCCCCAATGATTATGTGTTTTATGTGAATGAATATGAATATTTATCAAAATTTCCTAAATACGAGACATCATTCTATAAGATAAATGAAAAAATCAACTATGATTCATTCTCTGGTACTTGTATCTAACCTTCTTCTAAAGAAATTTGGTACCTTCCAATAATATCTTTTAATAATTCCAATATTTCAATTATGATTCATTCTCATGTACTAGAATCAAACCTTGTACTAAAGCAATTTTTTACCTTATAGTAATTATTCCTTTCATGAATATATTTTCAAATTAAATTAATTATAAAAGGTTAATATGGAATGCACAAGAGTGAATCTCTTCTGGTAACTTACTTAACCATGATGATTCACTATAGTAAAAGATATTGCATAAATAATTTCCTAATTTTGGAAGTGAATTTAGAAATATCCAAATGGGACTATAAACAAATGTAATGTCTTCTTACCAGAGCCTTAGTAGAGAGCACAGTTAATGAACGATTTTTTTGGTAGTTTACTTATTTTCTCCACATATATGTAAGATGAAAAAATATTTTATGGTGATATTTATGAATTCTGGACCAAAAAAATAATTAAACTATATTTATGTGTTCCTTTTATTATTTATTAATGTTTTTAAACTTCTATGGGAGTTAGGTGTTACAATTATTTTAACATAAAAGAATGATTATTTTCTTTTATGTTATTTGATCATGTTTAAAATAAATAACTTTTCTTCATATGAAAATTTATCTGTATATAGTGTTATGGGAAATAAATAATGTCCAATTTTTGAGGAATAGACTTCACATTATCAATTACATAATTGAATAAAAATACTGTAAAAGAGTCATCAATTTTTTTTTTAATTTATCAACCTTATCATTGATTAAAAAAATTAATGGTTTATAGGAATATAATCTTCCCACACAAAAAAATTTATTTAAATAATATTATGATAGGGTGAAAAATATTTATTTCACATTTTAAAAAAAATCAAGTTTCAATCATCAAAAAAATATCTCAAAGAAATAGTCATTCTTTTTCAAACTACCTTATTCAAGACTTTGAGAGAAAAAACATAAAATTTAGGTTCTGTATGTTGAAAAAATAAATATATGACAGATTAATTATAACTTTGTTAGATATAAAATGAAATAAAAAATATGGATTTCATGATAGATTGGACTTGATATTCATGGGAATATGTTTGGATTTATCTCTCACTATTAATGGAAATAGAACATATTTACCTCCAACTTGTCACACATTAATTAAGAGTGAGAAGATGATTTTTTTCCAGTATTTTCATGGTATTAAATTACGCAGAATATATTATTTAAATTTGAATAATTTGGTGTTATTGATGAATTGTAAGTTATTAGGTATTGAATCTCATGATTTTCATGTATTGATGCATCAACTTATATTGGTACCACTGTGTGGTGTATTTATAACACCTCTCAGAAATAATATCATCAGGTAATGTAATTTTTTCAAATTCAATTATAGTAAAGTCATTGATCTAAATTTTTTTGGTGTGATGGAGATTAAAGATCATCATATACCATTCAACAATAAATATATTTTCTTCCAATGTTTTTTGATGTAATGGTACATATGGTTATTAATCTAGTGCATGAGATAATAATATATGGACCTATTTGTTTATGTTGGATATGTCCTTTTAAATGATATATGAAAATTTTGAAGGGATGTGTTAAAACTCCTCATCAACTTGCATCCTTTATTATTAAAAAATATATATTGAAAGAGGTGATTAAGTTCTGTGTTGACTATTTTTTATGAAATGAAACATATTGGTCTCCCTATATATTGACATATGATAGCTAATACAAAAGGTATAAGGAATTTAGGATTAAAGGTAAACATAATTCCATGCGATAAAGTGATGCATGATCATTTATATATTTTGAAAAAAAAATGATGAGGTACAACGATATATATCATAATAAATTGTTGAATTAAATGTACAATATATGAATAGAAATTATAACATGTTAATGATTGAGTATAAAAATACATATGTTTCATGGTATAAAGAGAAACTCATCACAAATATATATTCATAGAAAAATAGTGAAATGGTTGGTTGGGGGACCATCTCTTAATTTGATCACACAGTTTAGTTTTAAGAACATTTTACAAACATGTAAGGATAACAAGAGTAAAATTCAAATTAGTGAGGTAATGTTCGTCAATAAAGAACCACATTTTTAAAATGAATAATAAAAAACCAATTTCTATATAAATAGAGAATTTTTGGATTTCTTATGGATATATGGGAAATTTTTTATACTAAACTTTTAATCATGTTGTTTAAGTAAATCTAGGTTGATAGTAATAGTTGAGTAAAACATGATGATTACGGGTTTACACTAGTTTATTTGAGAATATTTAGTTTCAAATATGAATCATTTATCATGGAGACACATGAAAATAAAATATTTTATTTCATTGATCTAATGAATGATTGATGTTCTATCATTTTTATATGGAAAATAATTTATTTGGGAGATGAGGATGATGATTATGTTATGTATTTATAAGTGGCTTATTCATCCAATATGTGATTTTTGGATGATAATAATGACTATAATATAGATAAAGTCAAAGTTTTAGGAAGTGATCATTTTGAAGGGATGTGGTAAAACACTAAAAATACTCTCATTATTTAGGTAAGTATTTATATTTTATTTATTTGTTGAATTTTACATTCATAAAAACTAAATTTTTTAGTTATTAGATCTTTAATGATATATATTGATTATTTATATGATTTTAGTGTTATTTTATGTTCAACAGTTATGGTTAAACATTTTTTGATTGAAAAACCAGATATACATCATTATATTTTGGTTAAATCTATATATATAAAAACAATTGTTTTAACTATGATATTTAATTTTATAAAATGTTCTATAATTTTAGAATTAATGTTTATTCTTATTTTTTAACTAGTATATGTTTTGGTTAAGAATCATGACTTCATTTTTTTAATTTACACATCTGTGAACTAATATTAATTATAATTTCATTAATTGTGGGATTTTTATATTATAGTGGTCATTGAATTTTAGAATTATTCTGCCCAAATAAATTAACATTATATTGGTTTCTCTCTTTATTATGGGATGTTCGTTGAAATTTAGAAACATGTTAGACAAGTAATTTTTATTGTTTTTTATAATTCATTTATTTTTAATTCTTATTTTTTACACATGTTTTGTTAGTAGATATATATGAAAATGATGGTCATGAAAAACTTTTAAAAAATATCACTTTTCAATAATGTAGCCAAATACAATCCAATATGTGGAAGTAATGGTAAAAATATTTTATATTAGATAGTATTTGGTTTTTGTTATATATATGTATATATGTGTGTGTGTGTGTGTTGATTTTTATTTCCATGTTAATGTTTTATAACCGTAGTGTCATATTCAAAAAAAATAGGTATAATGTGGTTATTATGTTTTAATATTCATGTATGAGATAATTACAACTAGGTCAACAACTGAATTTGATATGGTTCGTTATATTAATTATTTTATGTTTTATATCAATATATTTTGTTTTTATTATTATTATAAAATTCATTGGTTTTAGATATTTTCAAGGATTTCAATTCGTATACAAATAATGAACTTACCCAGCTTCGTAGATTATTTGTGAACTATTTTTTCATTATGATTTTGATTTAAATTATCTGGTATGTCAATTTTAAATAGTGTTACAAAAATTAGTATTTATACAATCATATTCAACTTCAAGTTGTTATATTCTATTTATTTTTATAGGTGTTTATCTATTTTATAAATTATTATGGATTTATAAATACAATCATAATTTTTGTTTCACTTTCACTTACATGAAATTTTTTTTGTTCTATTTTTTCTACAAATGGTAATTTCAACTTATGTTTTATATCAAAATATTCTATTTTTTAATCTTATACCATTCATTGTTATTATATATTTTCAATAAGATTGAGTCGTATAAAAATGAAGAACTTAACCATATATGAATAGTGTTTGAGAATTATTTAAGCATGGTTAACATTTAAATTATAAAATAAGTATCTTTTATTAAATGTTTCAAAAAATAGTAATTAGTTATTCATTTTTTCTTAATGTTTTTGTATTATGTTATTTATAGTTTTATTGTTTGAAAACTATTTTTTATTTTTGGTTAAATTTTAAATTATTATGTATATTTATTTCAATTTAAGTTTAAAAAGTTAGTAATTATATATACTTTTTTTCCTAAATATTTTATATTCTATTTATTTTTATAGGTTTAGATGTTTTAGTTGTGTCTATTTTAATAAAGTTAAAGAAATTAGTATTTATATCAATTGCTTTATTGTTTTTTGGTATGCTGTGTTTGATTTTATAGGGTTATTCATATATTTAAGTTAGTATATTAGGATGAATACATAAATCTTTTAGAAATTTTTTAAATAATTATATTTTATTCTTTTTTATAAGTTCTTTATTCTTAATTATAATTATTTATAAATTTTTTGATAAATTATATGTGAAAATACAAGTCATGTAAGAGGTTTAAAAATGATTAAATATTGATACATAATCCAAATAAAATAAACTATGTGAAATTATTGGTAAAAATATTTTATTTTATATAATATATGTTTTGTCTTATATATATGTGTTGGTTTTTATTTTTAATTTAATGTTTCATAACTACAACGTCATCATCAAAACGTAAGGGTGGAATACAGTTATTTTGTTTTAAGATTCATGTTTAAGATAATGATAATTGTGATAATGAATAAATTTGATAATGTTATTTATATTAATTATTTTGTGCTTTATATAAAAATATTCTATTTTTAATCTTATAACATTCATTTTTAGTATACATTTTCAATGAGGTCGAGTCATATACAAATGAAGTGCTTGAACATCTTCTAATTCATTTTTCAAACTATTTAAGAATAGTTAACATTTATATTATAAGGTCCGTCTCTTTTATTTAAAATTAAAAAAAATTAATTACTAGATAATATTTTTTTCCTAAATTTGGTATATTTTATTTTTACAAGTTTCTTGTTTGAAAACTAATATTTATGTTTGAATAAATTTTAAATCATCATGTATGTCTCATTTAATTAAATTTTAAAAATGAGTAATTAGACAAGAGTTTTTTTCATAAAGTTGGTATATTCTGTTAGTTTTTAGGGATTTGAGTTGTTTGAAGTGTGTATTTTTTATTAAAGTTAATTAAATGAGTATTTATACAATATTTTTCTTATTTTAGTGGGTATATTCTATTTAATTTTATAGGTTTTATCTTAGAAGTTGGTGTTTTCTTTTATGTTTATAGGTAGTTAAATTTGTTTTCCTAAAGTAATTTAAAATATATTTTTTTAAATAATTTTCAATTTACACATTGGTTTTTCTTAAACTAACATTGAATAAAATAAATAGGACTTTTGGTGTTAATTTTTATTAAAACTTGCATAAAAATATCTTCCCAAGAGTCTATTGACATTGGTTTTTTACAAAAGGTGACATCAAAATCCTTTTAGAGGGTAAAAAAACATTCTACATCAGTTTAATAGAAAAATGGATGAATAAAGGTCCTTTTTTCATCAATTTTTTTATAAAAACCAATGTAAAAAATCATTTTAAAATGTAAAAAAGAATTTTGGATTCGTTTATTTAAATAAAACGACATCAGAAGGCTTTTTCCACCTGAATTTTTATAGTAAACCAACTTGCAATTATATGTAATTCATTTTCAACGTCATTTTTCTTAAAATTTGATGATGAAAAATTTGTTTATTTTAATTCTTGTTTATGTTTAGACCTTTTTTTTTAAACTAATATCAAAATACTTATTTTTAAAGTATCCTGGGTCAACTTTGATTAAAACCCAATGTTAAAAATTAAAAAAACAACAACATTAAATGGTGTTTTCCACTAGTTATTATCAATAAACCCAAATGGGGTAATTGTTATAAAAAACTCATTGGATACATTTTTGGGTTGTATTTTTTGAAAAAAAATAAGTTAAATATATTTTAAAAACCTCAAGGAATCCTTGTGAATGGATGTTGTGAAGGCTATAAAATTAAGGAGGAAGTTCGAGTTTTTGTTTAGAATAACTAATCCATTCCTATGAATAGTTTTACCTTGTATATAAAAGTTTCTAAAAACGTGGAAAATTCATGATTATCACTGTATATATAAGATTAATTGGTAATAAAAAAGATTCATTCAAGTGATATGGTATACTAAGTTGGAGGAGGATGAATAAAAATTATAAAGTTAAATGATACATAATTTTCTTTTTTTCACAACATCAGATTAATATTGTATTTTAATTGTCTATATAAGAGTATATTTACAGAAAATGGGTTTCGTAAGATTGGTTTTCCTTCATAGTTTCATTAATTCTACATGTGAATAGTTAAATTATAAATTTTTGTTGTTCCCAAACATCAATAACTACAAAAGTATAGCATAATGGTATTATGGGGTCGATTCCCCAAGGATCGAGGAATGTAGTGAAAACTTTTGACTAAAGGATAGATTTTTCCAATTTTCATTGATGTATTTACTAATTTGAAGTCTTGATTAAATGGATGCTATATAGGCAGAAATATAGGAAAGGTATAATAGAGGAGAACCAATTTCAAAGGGTTGTTTTAGTAGCTAAATTAATTCAACATTACTTGAAAAACAATCAAATAAAATAGCGTCATAATGATCCCTATTAATCTACCATGGCATCTCAATTCATCATTTTCTGAAAACTTAATATAAATAAAGTGCATTATAATTATATCTCCAAAATCCTAAGAATAATCTAATTCAATGGTCATGAATTAATTATCTCAATCATGTAGGTATTCATTCAAAATTGTAAGAATATGTTGAATAAATCAATGATGAATAAAATATACTCATCGACACAACATGATCCTATTGAATAAAATAATCTTACAAGTTAATGAAAATTAGACTTTATTGGTACTCACCCCCTTTAATTGATTTTTCAATCCCTTATTGATTTATTTCTCCATGGTTAGATGATTTCCAATAATGAATAAAAAAATTATTTAGGGAAGATAATATAATATAAATAATGGGAAAACATGATTTTAATTAAACTATGAATCATGCACTATTACAGAAAAACAAATCATACTAATGAAAAACCTATCTATGGTGAATAGTCTTCAGGTTGGAACCCTAGAGGAAGTTTCTTGGGGGTTTAATTATCCCCTCCTACATGGTATGATCCTTGTTAAATAAGATTACAAACTTCCTTGGATGTAAGTTGGTCAAATCGATTTAAATTACCTTGATAACACAAAATATATAATATTTTAATTTTTTTGTTGATTTTGGGTCTATTTCAGGAATTCATGTTTTACGCCATAAATATTATAGATCTGGTATGCTCCATCAATTATCTCACAAAGTAAGTTAGTTCCATGTCATAAAAAATATTCTGTCCTACATCATTTACGCCATAATTTTATGTTACGACATAAATCCCTTTTGGGAGACATTGAAATAAACAATAAACTACCTTCTATAGTGTGAAGTGGTGATGAAAATTGATGTGTACCTCATCCTCTTTCCCAATTTAGAAAAAAAATTCTTTTCATTCAGTAAAAAGGTTTCATCATAGGTTTTGATGTTTTTCCACTCTTTAATCCAACTTCAGTATTTGTTCTATCTTCAATATTCTATCCCAACATCATCATCATTTTCCATGTTTTATGTTAAGGAATATCTTTTTTATATTTCCATGTTTTCAACTAGACTCTTCTAAATTACATAGATAAATTGATCTATCCCTAAAAACAAAAAAAACCAATTAAATAAATCATTCTTCTTAATTAAATTATTCAAAAACCAATACAAACAAACAGAAAATCCTCTTAAAATATCGATGAAAAATAAAAATAATAAAGATTAATCTATTATATATATAATATTAATGTGGAAGAACAAGTGGATATGTCATATTAATCGTAGATATATTTAAAATTAAAATTGAAGTTACAACTATTTTTATCAATTATGGAAAAATATGATATTCATTAAGAGAAAGAAACTATTATGTAAGAATTACTTTGAATACTCCTCTGGTATGCAAGATTCAATAGTTTTATCTGATTAGTGGAATGAGAGATCTGTATGTACTGGGTCATGTGAACGATACTTTGGTGGTAATTTTATTTCTTAATTTAAATCAACATTTACAAAATTTTAAAAAGAGAAAAACATAGGGTAACTTAAGAGGGATTGACTTATTGTTCCTGGATGGATTATTTGACCCAAATTTATTTCTATATAAAAATGTAAATGATATGGATTTTTAGGGATATAATAAAATATAAATGAAGGTGGATTTTGAATAAGTATTAGTTCTATATTCATGTCATATTTTAATGAAAAATATGAGAGATATAAAAAAGAGAGAGGAATAAGATGAAGATAAGAGATATAATTTTTGAAGAATCGTTGTTGAACATATAAACATAGAGAAATTAAATAAAATTAATATATATATATATAATTATATAAGTGAAATTTTTTTTGGGAATAAGGAGAGAAACAAGATTAATTCACTACTAAAAAACTCGGTTTATCCAATGCTAGGGATTTAACAGCACTAGCTAAAAAATCGGTTAAAGATCCCCTTTTACAGTGCTAAAAAACCTTTTTAAAGGGGGTATTTAACAGCACTTTTTTGTAACACTTATAAATGGGGACTTTAACACCACCACAAAAAAACACTGTTAAAGGGGGGGGGCCTTTATCAGTGTTATTTCACAAGTGATGTTAATGTCCCACCATTTATCAACAAATTAAAAAAAATCACTAATAAATTTATACTTAAAAAATTATTCATTTCTTTAAAAATAAAATATAAATACATAAATGTATTTAAATTTATATAAAAATAATTTATATTTTTTACAAATATGGTTTAGATAAGGAAATTTTGTATTTACACTTAACATATATGTTATTTAGTGGAAATAACATATAAACTAATTAAAAAATATATTTTTAATTAGTAATCTAATTATTATTACGAATTATTACTCATTTAATATCTATTTGAAGATAAAAAATAAAAAATAAAAATAAAATATCTAAAATAAGTTGAAAATGTAACTCAAACTTGAAACGATCATAACATTTGATCTGGGTGTCTGTTTAGGCTCTACCACATTTCAAATTAAATCCTATGATGAGCTCTAGTACATTGATGGTCTCAGACTGAGTTCAAAGATCTATGTTGGGTTTTCATTCCCCATAATGTCCTAGAAGGCCTCCAAAACTGAGCTTTTTTCGCTGACACTGGTTTCTTAAAATTCAAATGGCTATAACTTTTGATCTGTGTGTCCGTTCATCCTATTCCACATATCATAATAAATATTGTTTCATGATATTCAATTTATATGTGTGTAGATCTAAAAAAAACTCATGTATTCGAATTTATTGTCATTTCATGGTTTTTAGTGGTTTATGGTTTTTAGAGTTTCCTAACATTGTTATGTGTTTTAAGGGTTTTTAGAGTTAATATCCATTTTAAATATATATATATATATATGTATTAAATATATATATATATATAACTATATATATAAACATATATATATATATATATTAATGTATAAATATATCGATAACAAAATATAATGAAATATATATTAACATATAGATATATTAGAAAATGAAAAATAAAAAAGTATAGTGTAGTGGAAAAGTAGCTTGCGTATAAGCTAGAGGTCTTTGGTTTGAAACTCACTGGAGGACGGGGCGCACATTGGGGGTGTTATTATCAAAAGAATTAATAATGAGTGTGGGAGAGGCATTGATAAAGGGGTGGGGGAAGCGCTGATAAGGGGTGGGGTGGGGCATGAAAAAAATACCCTTTATTAACGGGGCCTTTAAATGTTCTTTTTCCCCCCTGTTAAAGGCCACCCTTTAACATCACTTACATTATTAGTTTTGATAAATCCCCATTACCATCTCTATTCAAGTCCCAATTTTCAGTAGTGATTTAATTTTATACCAGTGAATGAAGAATAAAATTCAAGATGTTCGACTTACTGTAAGGCTATGTATATTATATCATCTTGATGAAAATATGGTTTGTTTAATACACTTTTCTTGGTGTAATTATTCTTTATGCCTCATGGAAGTTAAGTTTGGTTCACAAGGAGAATAGTTATTTATTTCTTGTGATGAGAGCATTGATTTCTCCAAATATGTTTGGGTTGTACACCTAGAGGGTCATTATAGATACTTAAAATTATAAAAATAAAAGTAAATACACTTCACTAATTTAGTGCATTGGCTTATATTTGTTGTATAATCCTTGTATGTATCCCAATGTCGATGGACCTAACAAAAATGTGTGTCTCTCCTTACTACTTTATTGATTCATATTCATTGTGAGGAAGATAAACTAGTTCCTATTAATATTTGAACAATATTTTTTTGATAAGGATCATTTAAGAATCAAAAAACCGTAATTCACCCCCAACATCACATAGTATTATATTTTTTTTAAGGCACAAAATTATTTTATGTGATACAATTCATGGATATGATCCTGATGATTCATGTTCTTGATAAAAATTTATAATATCGCTTTGTATCTTGGGTAGAATTGATTCTTTTCTAGAGGCATCACTTTTCTTATAATTATGGATTATTCAGTACATAGTTGTTATATATTTTATAAAGGATATAAGGTATTGTTGAAACCAATAGGTTTTTAGTTGTATTAGTTTAAAATAAGAGTTTAATGTCTAAGGAATAAAAGAGAATGTGGATACCATACGCATGGGAATCACCTTCATAAGTTGTGAAGATGAAATGAGGATTTGTAAAGACATAAATCAAGTTCATAGGAGCAGTATTTGATGTTATAAAGATAGTATTTGAGAATTTGAATCTTGAAGACCTGGAAAATAGGATGAATATATTTATGAAGATGTGTGAAAGTAGTTTGAATGTTGTATGTTATGGAAGTAAATGATTTAGAAGGAGATCATTCTGAAGTTTGGTTGTTTGATATCTAGGAAATAATTATGTAGCTCTAAAATGTAGAAGAGAGTCTAAGAAATTCAAAAAGTATTAAAATTATCCTTGAATATATAAGAAAATTAGTCTCATATGTAATATATTTTTCCTAGATATTTTAGAATACTAAATAGGAATGGAATGTGTAATCTATTTTAGTTTGATGTGTACAATGTTCTTCGTCATATATAATATTTTTTTCCTCATATGTTAAAAGATCAACCTCATATATAATCAGTTCATTCTCATATGTTAAAGGGTTTTCCAGAAAAAAAAGGTAATTCATTGAAACATCATATATAATTTATAAGAGACATTCAGTTTAGAACATAGTTGAAAATGGAAAATGTGATAAAATTTAAGATTCACTGAAACTCTCCGTAAGTTTCACCCTGTATTTCATATGGGTTTCCTTGTATTTCATTAGAGTTTCCTTGAAAATGTAAGATTAGTTTAGGATGGACTCATGAGAAAATGGAAGAGGCATAAAATAATAAGGTTTATTTAACCCATTGAAAAGAATTTTCAATAATTTCATAAGGTTTGTTAAAAATTTCATAATGTTCATCTAGACCATTTCATAAGGGTTATCAGTGCTAAGAAGTTAGATAAATGAAAAGGTTATTAACTCTCCTAGTAGATTTTAAGTGTCTTCAATTCATATTTTAAGGGTTATTTAGACATTATATAAGGGTCTTCAAGGAATTTTGTAATCTTGATTCCAATTGATTATTTTTAATGAACTTGTCCATCTATAGATCTCAATTTAGTTATTTTTGTTAAGATAGAGAGAATTATTCCACAATGTCTGCATACATTGAACATACATTCAACCAAATAAATAATGATGTTTATTATTAATAATAATATATTATTGATAATTTTGTCAAATTAAAATTAATAAAGATAAAGAATTTATGGTAGAATTAATACTTATATTCTCATTGTAGATTGTGAGGATTATGGATATTTGAAGGGTAGGATTTCATGGTTCTATTCTCATAGCGTTTCCATATTATAAACATGTAAAATAATCTTATGTGATATTTATAGAAATATTTGACCACTATAGAGAAAATAAATAGAATTTAAGATAAGATATCATTGTTTGAATTAATGGAGTTTCTATATTCCAAATACAGAAAATTATCTCATGTGAATATTTTTTGAATATATAAGAAGTGTATGATAAAAAAGGGGAAATTTTTAGTGGATATTAAAATATCTAAGAGTAAAAAAATAATAGAGGAGAGTCCTAACAATATTATCGATATAGTAACAAAGAAAAATAAGACGATAGAGATTATACACATGAGGATTTTAGCGATCATATCAGGTTTAGTTTGGTTGATGAAGGCTTGTATGAAGGTGGAGTGCCACTTCTATATATTTTAATTGAATAAAAAGTGTGATATCATAATTACAATATGGAATTATTCTCATCTAGAATGTGTTTTTTAGTTTTTTTATGGTCCTGGGTTTATGGAATAGATATTTGCATTAGTTATTTTCTTAGACAAGTGTGTTGGGATGCAATGGAGGTGTGATAAGTGTTAATATAGGATATGGAATGATCCTTGGGAGTTTTCCTGAGTTCAGGGGTTTGAATTTTATAAATTTCATTACATGTTTTCTAGTATTAATTTTTGGTAAATTAAGGGTTTGGAGATCTTTAGATGTTAAAAAATGAATTTTTAGAGTTTGATGCGTTTTTTGAACTTTCACTGGATTTTTAGAAATTTTGGCATATGCATTTAAGTATGAGTATTACCATGTAAGGTGATTCTATAATCACTGTTACTAAGTAAAGGGATTCCCATGTAGGGGAATTTGGAAACATTATTGTAAATTAATGGGATTCGTATGTAACAGTATTTTCATGTAAGGGGATTCCCAAGTATTTGAATCAAGAAACATTCTTCTGATGTTAGGTAATTTGAATGTGAGTATATTTTTATGTAAGGTAATTCCTATGTAATATAATCTTGAATCTGTATTTCTAAGAGGATTCCTAATTATGAGGATTTCTACGTATAGGGAATTTGAAATTTCCAAAAAAAAATTCCAAATTTTGGAAATTATTAATAACGTTTCCAAAGACATTATAATATTAAATAATTGATTAAAACATATTTTAATGGTTTCTATGCTCTATCATGACTAGAAGCCACCCAAAATCATTCAAGGGGGTCTCATGATTCTCTATTATTTTTAGTGTAATATATCTCTCTTTTCATGTATAAATCTCGGACAATAAGAAGTAGGGGAAAGATATGAGTAAGTCTTATAGTCTACATGTGACTAAGGAAATGATTTCTCACTATTTCTTCATCACTCGCCATAAAACTCAAATTTCAGGTCATTTTTCAGATTTTTATAATTACTATGACTAAAA
This sequence comes from Viscum album, assembly GCA_963277665.1. Classification (NCBI taxonomy): domain Eukaryota; kingdom Viridiplantae; phylum Streptophyta; class Magnoliopsida; order Santalales; family Viscaceae; genus Viscum; species Viscum album. The sequence continues at coordinate 998,974,048 of OY728141.1, read as the reverse complement.
CAAACAAACTAAGGGTTTTAATGAGTATAATCTTAAAAAATCTTGGTAAGTGGTACCTATATTATTTCTAAATTATATGTGTGTTTTGTGATGTGTTATGAGAAGGTGTACATGCAGTGGTACGGGTAAGAGTAGTTGGGAACATTTTAGAATTGTTTTATTATTAGGAGGTATTGGAGGCTAGTACTATACAAAATATAGTGTGATTGAGCATGGTATGTCATAGAAGGTATGATATGGGATTCCATGGTAAGTTGGGCTTGATGACATTTGTTATGGAAATCGTTTTCATGATGCGATGGTTGATATAGTTCCATGGAAATTTATTAAGAATGGACTATGTTTATGTGAGAGTTTTTGATCATGGGAAGTGCAGTGACATTTTTCTCTATGATGAAGCAGGTTTTATTGAACACTATTTTTTGTTGGGAAACGTGGTTCATATGTGGAAATAAAGGTTCATTAGTGGTGCATCGAATGATATCAGTGATATATCTCATCTAGGTGTCCAATGAGGCTATTGGGTTTGTTTCCACATAGGTTAGGACCCATGACGTGGTGTTTACTACTCATTGTGGGTTGTTTCTTCCATAGATTAAAAAAATAGAGGATGTTTTGGACCATCGGTTTGGAGGAGGTGGTCATCATATAAGGCCACAACTATTGGTAGTTGGGAAAACTTGTTAGGGGTTGAGGCTCACCATTTATGTGAGGCTGATGGGTCCAAAATATGTAAGGAAAGATATTTTCTTGCCTTGGGTTTGTAGTTTTTTAATCCTATAGTGCGAAATCATGTAAAGTAATCAGGATTTTTTTATGGTTTGTGGAAATTCCTTTGGGGTTTTGTGATAACTCAGAATGGTTATGTAGTGATGTTGTTATGTGATGTCATGTAGTATGGATTTGGTTAGAAGGATGAGGTTCTTTATGATATGGAATATCATGGATGCATCACTCCACTACATCACTATATGGGGAAGTTAAAGTCTTACTTGTGGTTTTTGACCATAATAGGAGTGATTTGTTTGATATATGATTTGTAGTTGTTTATTTAAATTTTTAAACACATTGGTATATGTATGGATGTAACCTAGGGACATCATTGGTGGTGGAATACTGATTCTATACTCACACCTACATGAACCCTCTAGGATGCATGAAGACTTTATGGTTATGAGTATAGGTAAGGGAAAAGGCTTGACGTGAGAAGATTAGTGGACAATAGTATGTGGATAGTGCACTGTCTAGATGTGGGTTTTTGGAAGACATTATAGTTGGTTCCTTGATGTCAAGATGTTTGTTCATTTTGATTATTTTGGACATGTATATATCTATTTTATCCCACTTTTGGTACTATTGAATCATTTATGAATGAAAATTCATGGGGATATTAGTTGGATTACCATATATATTTTTCTATTTTTTGTCATTCCTTTTGATATATTTCTTATATATTTTTTATATTATTACTTATATTATGTTGTTGTTATTATTATTATTATTATCATTAGAGGGTATAGTCTCCCCACTATCTCCAAATATACCATTGTTTCTAGTCAAAGGCCTTTAGAAAATAGGGATATGTGCCTAAGGTCATGTAGCACACCACCGATCTGGGCATAGTTGAGTGGTCTAGGGTAATGGGATCTTACATTGTTGTATCAGAGCTTGGTCATTACAAGGTAGTACCAGAACAAGTTGGTTATAAAGTGGTAACAGTGTTTGGTTTTTACCTGGTGGTATTAAATAGGCATTATTTAAAATTGATTTGTTATTTGGGTTATGTTTAACCTTGTGTCTATAAATATATTTAAACTTGGTATGGATGTTGTGTTGTGTTTCTATCCATCACCTATATGAGCTGAAGTCCAAGTTATCAGGAGAATAGGTATTTTTTTTCTTCTTTTCATTACAGATGTAGTTATTTCAAATTTTCCCAAGCATTATATATATATATATATATTTGATGTTAATGATCTTTCTTTCAAAATCTTATCCCTAGGAGGAAATAGGTAGTTCTCATGTATAATGTTAAACAAATAGGATTCACATGACATATGTGTGTTGCTTGTGATTTTTGTTTTTAACCTATAATAAAAAGATGGGGTTAGATATTTAAAGTGTTTAAAATAGCCTAAGCAGTGTTTTCTTACATAGTACTTTGGTGGAATTCTAATTAGTGAACCCAAGAGAGGGTACTGGTTCCAAAAATAAAAAGGTTCTTGGCTATCTAATGTGTGAGGAACAACTTACAGAATGTTTCTATGTATATAATTTTGGTGTAATTATACTTAGCTAGTCCTAGTATGAGACCGTAGTGTGATAAGTATGTAACCCTATATGGGTGTGATGGATATTAATCTTGGACATAGTATGGGTAGGCAGGGGTCATAAGGCTGGATGATATTTTACTTGGGTGCTACAGGGAAGTGTAAGAGATAGTGGTTCATGCTTCCTATTACATCTCTCCCTACTTGTGATATCAAGACTATTATATCTCTTTTGATTATGGTAATTTGTTCATAGAGATATTACACCTTGATAAACACTGTTTGTATTTTTATGAGGTCAGATATATGGTTCCTGCAAGGAATAAAGAGGTTGAGGCTACACAAGGTGGAGGTGAGAATAAGTAACAGGTGGAGGCTTTGAGGTGGAAAGGACAACCACAACAAGTATTGGAGTTTTCTAAATAGTTCGATGAGCTACTTAGGGTGAGACTAGTATTAATTTTTTTAATTATTTATTACAAATTTCAAGGAGATGAACTAACCATGGAATGTTTGACATATAAGTTCTAGTTATAGAATCCTTTATTATTTCTGGGTAGAGGTGGACCCTGGGGAGTATAATTATAGATAAAGTATCTAAAGACTATCTTTTATCTGATTGATACACCCCTAGAGAAGAGGGTGAAGTTGGATATATATATTCTTAGAGGAATAGAAAAATATTTGTGGGATGTATAACTATAGGTAGGATAACATGAGGGGATATCATGGTAGGACTTTGAGGCTATATTCTTCTAGTAGTTGTTTTAAACTTTTTGAGGGTGTATTGGACCCAAAAATATATTCATTTGTCATAAGGGGAGTCCTAATTTATGGATTATGCTTAAAATTTTATATACTTTTTGTTTGTGATGATGTTGGTGATGGATGAGGTTACCAAGGTATAGAGATTTGTGGATGGAGGGTATCGTTCTCATAAGTTTATTGCTGAGAAGAATTTAATGTCTAATGACCAATACATATGTCCGCAGATAGGAACTTCCAATGACACTATGAAATGTGGATTTCCAACTGGAGGGTATCGTTCTCATAATATCCTCCAGGATCTTACTAAGGGCGCACACCATGAGAAGGTGCCTCAATGTTTTATAAGTCCTCACCCTTAATGACCTATATTATTTGTGTCCCTCAAATAATATCATCTAGCCATAGAACATATATTCAAGAACAGTGTTATGGCACTTATGGGTTCTGATTATAGTAGGGATCCGCTATGACCCTTTAATGAAACAGTTGTCCTTAGGACATTATCGCATTCATTGTCACGCAGAAGAACAATCAAGATGTGATAAGGCTTTTATTAATGAATAAAGTACAAAATAGTTGGTTCTAGACCACCAACTCCAACAGACTCCCACTTGGACTAGAGCCAACTAATAACAACCTTTAACTCGCTAGCTCTCACATGATATTCATGCTTCTGCTGAGATAGGCATTTAGTCATGGGGTCTGCCACGTTCTCTTCCATAGACACTCTACCCACAGCAACTTCACCCCTCGGATATAAATCCCTCAAGAGGTGTTACTTCAAAAGTATGTTCTTTGTCCGTTGATGTGACCTTGGTTCTTTTGCAAGAGCCACTGCTGCAATATTATCACAATACAATGTAATGGGATCATTACTTATAGGCACCATATCAAGCTCCTGGACAAAGTTCTGAATCTATACGGCTTCCTTGGATGCATCAGAAGCCTCTATATATTCGGACTCCACTGTAGAATTGGTGACAACTTGCTGCTTTGAACTCTTCCATCTCACAGCTCCTCCATTGAGATAGAAAAAATATCCAGATTGCGACTTCAAATCGTTATGATTTTTCTGAAAACCAGCATCAGCATACCCTCTGATGACAAGCTCCTCGTCTCCTCCATACACCAGGAACATATCCTTGGTTCTTATCAGATACTTAATGATAGTCCTAACAGCAGTCCAATGCTATTCTCCTGGTTCTTCTTGATATCTTCCTACCATGCTCAGTGCATAGGAAACATCAAGCCTGGTACATAACATGGCAACATGATGGATCCTATAGCTGAAGCGTATGTGATCTTACTCATTATATATTTCTCTTGTTGTGTCTGAGGACACATTTTATTAGAAAGATGTAGGGCATGTGACACTAGAACCTATCCCCTCTTGTATTGTTCCATACTAAATCTCTTTAGTATCTGGTCAATGTATGTACCCTATCTTAGTCCAAGCAGCCTCTTGTATCTATCACGAATTATCTTGATCCCTAGAATGTAGGCTACTTATCCTATGTCCTTCATGGAGAAAAACTTGTTCAACCAGTCCTTAACTGACTGTAAGACTGGTTCATCATTTCCAATAAGTAATATGTCGTCAACATATACTACTAGGATAACGATCGCATTCTCATTAAACCGCTTATAAACACATGGATCACATTTGTTCTTAACGAAACCAAATTCCGTTATGGCTTTATCAAATCGAATGTTCCATGACCTGGATTCTTGCTTCAATCCATAAATGGATTTCTTCAACTTGAAAACCTGTTTGGATTCACCTAGTGTCACAAACCCTTCTGGTTGTGTCATATAGACATCTTCCTGAAGGTTCCCGTTAAGGAATGCTGTTTTCACATCCATTTGGAAAATCTCTTAGTCATGGTAAGATACGATGGAAAGTGTGATTCTTATGGATTTAAACATGGCCACTAGTAAGAAGGTTTCATCATAGTCAATTCCTTGAAACTGTCTGAATCCTTTAGTCACTATCCTTGCTTTATAGGTGCTAACTTGAACATCCATGTCTAGTTTTCTCTTGAATACCCATTTGCATCCAATAGGGTTTACATCATCTATCTCATCAACCGGAACCCAGACTTGGTTCTGATACATGGAATCCATCTTAGAATTCATAGATTTTAGCCATCTTGCAGCTTCTGATCTTTCTACTTCTTCCTTGTAGGAGATAGTTTCATCATTGTCCAAAAATAATGATTCACCATCCTTGGTGACGAGGAAACCAGATCTCTCTGGTTCCCTTACCTTTCTTGAGAACCTACGCAATAATTGTGTTTCTGGAACCTCTTCTACAGGGATCTGTGGAACTTGTTCCTATACCAACTTTTGTGTATCTTGAGTATAAACTTTGTCAAAGTCAATCTTGCTCCCACTATCCTTTTTTAGGATGTGCTCCCTCTCAATAAAGACAGCTTGTCTGGTGACAATCACTTTCTTATCCTGAGCGGTATATTGGTAATATCCATTCATTTCCTTAGTATATCCTATAATGATACACTTTGTTCCCCAGGGTGCTAGTTTTTTTCCTGATAAGGCCTTAACAAACACCTCGCATCCCCATACAGGTGTATGCGACAAAATGGGTTTCATTCCATTCCATAACTCGGAGGGAATTCCATTTTCTGCCTTAGTTGGTACTCAGTTTAATGTGTATGCTTCAGTTTCTAATGTATATCCCCAAAAGGATAATGAAAGATCCACATGACTCGTCATCGACCTCATCATTTCCAACAAGGTGTGGTTCCTCCTTTAACTAACACCATTCCACTGTGGTGTATAAGGAGGAGTGAGCTGAGATAGAATCTCAGACTCCCGTAGAAGATTGATGAACTCTTGGTTCAGATATTCTCCACATCGATCTGATCGAAGTTTCATTATCATCTTACCAAGATGATTCTCTACTTCATTCTTGAATTCCTTAAATTTCTCTAAGTCTTCTGACTTATACCTCATTAAGTAGAAAAATCTGCATCTACTCAAATCATCAGTAAAAGTAATGAAGTAAGAATATCCACCTCTAGCTTCTACTGGAAATGGTCCACATACATCCGTGTGTACCAATCCTAGAAGCTCTATGGCCCTTTCACCCTATCCACCGAAAGGTGTCTTGGTCATTTTACCTTGTAAAAAAGTGTGACATCTATCAAGTGGTTTTATCTCAGTAGAGTCTAAATAGCCATCTTGGTAGAGCTTTGTCAAGTGCTTCTCATTTACATGACCGAGACGGTGATGCCACAACTGGGTGATGTATGAGTCATGTGAGTTTGTTTCGTTATTTATTTCCAACACTTGGTTTTCGTAATTTAATACATAAAAATAATTATTTAAATGTTCCATACCATAAAATATGTTGTTCTTATAAAAGAGACAACCCTTATTTCCAAACATGAAAATAAATCCATCTATATCCAAACAAGATACATAAATTATGTTCTTGGTAACACTAGGCACATAATAGCAGTTATGTAAAACCAAAATCATGTTATTCGGCAATGAGAGGAGGTAGTCGCCAATAGCCAACGTAGCTAGCCTTGCGCTATTGGAAGCTCGAAGATCCACCTCTCCTATGGAAATATTTCTAAATCTACTTGGTTCCTGCATTTGAATACAGATGTGATCCTCACAAGCTGTATCTAATACCCAATGTGTAGAAATGGAAAGATTACACTCGATAACGCTTCTAGGTGAAGTTCCTCTTCCAGTGGCCCTGCTTTCCCCATGCAAAACACACCGGCTCATGTTCCTTGCCCTGCCTCTAGATCTCCCCCTTCTTGGAGAGACGGTGCTCGGGGGCTTCAGACCATTTATAAGTCTTTGGCCCCTTTTCCTTGTCCTTCCTTTTCCAGTTCACCATAACGATTGTGGGTTTGTCACCCCCCATTTCCTTGTCTACCTAGAGAATCAAGGTCAGAAGCTTTGATAGACTCTTCTCATTTCCACTCATGTTATAATTGATAATGAAGCTAGAGAAGGTTTTGGACAGTGATGATAGGATGATATCTATATGCAACTCATCAGGGAATTTAATCCCTAAGATGTCCAGGTGATCAATGTAGCCAATAATCTTGACTACATGAGGCCCAGCTGGCGAAGACTCTCCAAGATTAGTTGTAATCAAAGCATTGGATATCTCATACCTCTCCTGTATCGCCTTCTCTAGGTAGAGATCCTTAAGGTGAGACATCATGCTATACACGTCCATGTTTTCATGTTGCTTCAAGATCTCATTGGACATGGACGATACCATGAAACACTGGACATATGTGGCATCATCCATGTGTTTCATATAGAGAAATAATTCCTCATCACTAGCCTCTTTCCTATGCACAACTGGAATAGGATCTTCCAGTACTTACAATTTCCTTTTTTGGCGAAGGATGACGCGTAAACACCTCTGCCACTCTTGGAAATTGGTACCAGTGAGAAGGTTTTACTTCTCAAGTATGGTTTGCAATGATATGTTTGAAGTAATTTTCTTGTCATTTCTACAAATTAAGATGAGCAAAAGTTTATTACTTTATTAAAAAACTGAGACAACTAAATAAATAAATACTTATTAGTCTCCCGCTATTTTATCGAAATCCAATAGACCTCACCATTGATATCGGAATATTCTGTTGTCTGAATATTCTAGTGGAAATGATCCATATTGCCCTTATCATTACCCCAAATAGGGTTGGTCAAGAAACTAAAAGGGTGTTAAGTAGGCATTTCAAATTCCAACTGCATTAACTCGCATCTCCTTGATCCGTTGAGTGGACTCCACAATCCTGAAATCCTTTTATTTTGGATTTCCTCAACCTTTGCCTCTTGGTCACACCAAGTCCTACTGTGGCAGTCAACCCTTGATGTGAACCATGTCAAGTCAACCCAAAACCTTGAATTAGAATTCCCTGATAATTGAAATCACCCCAACTAGGGTTATTCAAGCACTTTGAGCTATGGTTCGATTCTAACCAATATTATTGAAGGCTATACCGACTTAATATTTCTTTTGATGGATTTTATCCTTATACTTAAATTTCCATTTTATTACCTTTGATTACATGCTTGTTAATATTATGTGGGATATAATTAAGTGATTAACCATGTCTAAGATAATATTTACGTATAAGCCGGTTTTATTTTAGTTTCATCCTGCATGCTTGTTTAATTCATTAATTATGTGATCGTGACGACACACCCACAATAAATAATCCATGAAACTGACAAAAATAAAATAAATGGTATGATCATGAGCTTTTTCTATTGGTTAGTTTATCTAGCGGTTGATAAACTAACCCAAGACCTAGGGTAGAAACACCTTGAACCTTTCGGGTTAGTGTTTACAGCTTTCCACCTATCCACCTTTGTATCTCCTTGGATTGATTTCACCTTGGCTCTTGACTTGAGCCGCCTCCACTAGCTTGGGATCTCCATCCATTACATATGCATTTATCTCACACGCAGGTGAGGGGTAAAAGGGGTTTTTACATAAAATAATCCTTGGGCATGCAGACCATACATATTAATGAGGAGATTGATCGCAGGCCAACAGATTTAATTTAAATAAATTAATTAAAAGAAACCATTCACATACAAAGATCTTGGTCTAGCTCATGATCATCCACACATGCAATGATATTTACGCATAAATAAAACTAGAATTCAATTCTTTAATATTTCATGTTTAAGATAAATCACGCTCGAATTAATTAATTATCTTTAATTAATCAATCCATTTATCTTAAACCCTTTTCTAAACTTCCTTGAGATTCTCATCCATCATAATTTTAAACAAATAAATTAATTTAAAATTATCCTTGTACGTATCTTGTACCTTGGAGGAAACCCGGTGAATTCCCGTTCATTACGCAGATGTTAAATTAAACACATATATATAAAACACCTATCACGTGTTGTGACTCAGCTTTGTGCCTACACCATGGTACACGTCTCAATAGTTTATATAATATAATAATAAATTTTAATAAATCTGCATAATTTGGGTGAGTACATGGTGTGTTGTTCCGACTACACGACATGTACTTTTTCTTCACCGTCCATCCGAAGTACAGGCCTGAGGACAGGGCATGTTAATGTACTTAGGAAATTTTCGGATTACACGGCGTGTTCTGTTGGACACACGCTGTGTAGTTTCCGCGTTACATGGTTTCCATCCGGGCAAGCCATGTACAAGGTTCACGACCCAACCCCAACCCGATGGGACTACAAGCCGTGTTCATTGGACCACACGGCGTGTAATCCATAAACCATGCACCACCTATTTCTGGTCAACACATGGTGTCTTAAATTCTTAGAAAGAATCCAATACATGACTTGATTTGGCGGACCAGTCAATGCATTGAACCTAGAATACACGGTGTGTACTTCTTAATAAACACCGTGCATTCTGGTGTTGTACGGATAGAAGCGTTTGGCTCCTTCAGATGAGTTCCTCTATTTTATTTTAATCAAAATTAAAAGAAAAATTTGTTTCTAAAAGGTGAACGAGAATGAGGGAGTAGGAACAGATCTCGAGATTCAGATTTCCAGAACGATTAAAGATGAATTGAAATAACTAAATTATTAAATGCGTAAATCACCAACAAAAAACTAAATAATTATAATCAATGATATGACCACACTGATACCACTAGTAGGTTCCGAGTGCAGCAGAAGCGCGTTGGTGGGATTTCCCAACTTTAATTTTAGCGTTAAACAACTTTCAATCTGAGATCCGTCACGATATAAAACTCCAGATCTTAGGAATGGAACGAAGAACGAAAAAGAAAAGAAGAGTCCCAGAACCGTTGAGACAGGATCATCATATGTTGGTTATAATTAATTTAATTAATTCACAAGAATTACCTCGGTGGAATTATTTCTTCATCGATGTCTCCAGTCACAATCATGTGATCCGTTTTTGCATCGTTGAATCCAAGTATAGGATTCCTCTAGTGGTGATCCACACGTGCTCCACGTATCTCTGGACGTCGCCAAAGGGATCTCCGGGTGCTAGCGCGGAAAAACCTTCTCTTGTGATGCCCACCTTCGACTGCCTTGATACAGTGGAGGTTCTCACTCTCATAACATGATGGAATTATTGGTGGAAAGGGAATTATCTCTTGGCTTGAGAGTATTTCCAAATCTGTTGTGCACAAAAATGGCTCTGGAAAAGTGTTGGGGTTGTGAGGATATTTATAATCGGGTTTGAAGTTAATAGTGTTATGACAATAAATAAACGCGTTACGCGTTTTATTTATTTCATTAACTCTTATTGAAACCCCATGTAGAATTATTAATTCCTTGACATGCTCCCACGCTGATTATAATTAATATCATTTAATAAAAAATATTATATCCTCAAAATCCCGATTGGAAAACTACACGGAGTGTAATAATTAATACACGGCGTGTACTTGTTTTCCATAAAACTACACGGCGTGTATATTTAATATACATGGTTTGTCCTTTTATTTTCCATTTTTCTCCACCACATTTATTAGACCTTGAGTAATGGCTATTTATTTCTTAAATAAACGTAACTACATTACTCGCTAAAAAATATATTCCTTTTCCCACAATATATTCTCTCGAATAACTAGTCTCGAAATAAATGTGATCAGGCATCCTTAAATAATTATTAAACCATAGTCAGGAATAATATTTATTTAACTTGTTAAATCAATATTTAACTGAGATACATGGACACACTTAGTGTGTGACCCTCTAGGACTCTTTCTCTGGGGCATTAGGCGGAGCCTGCCTAAAGTCCAAGGTTAGAGTCTAGCAACACCCCAACGCACCCATAGAGAAAGAAGTTAATGCCGCAATGACATGTCACCTCCATTTAACGTTTACCATGTAATATACTCCCTTTGCCTAGATATCTCTAATCAAGCGGGTTGAATGCTAGTGTCATCAACTCATGTGCTTGATTATTCTTTCTTTCACTTCTTGTAATTGAACTCGACAATACATTACCATGGCCCTGGATTTATTTATTCAATATCAATTCCATCAAAGGGCCTGAGATATCTACTTCCGTTATAGAACAGAAGGGACAAATCCTTTCTCTCATTATCTATTAATGCAGTATTTATAAGGCCCCATCCTTAAACCTTACTTAATCTTGAGTTTTTACAAGATTACACATTGAGGATCTTTTCAGGTTTAGAGTTTTAGAGAATTAGATCATGAAACTTGCATTACATTCCACATTTAAACAAAGTGGTTACATAAAAGATAGTATTCATTCTTCCCACCAACGGAAACATATTGAAAATAAAACATGGATTATTTCTTGACACATCCTTGACACTATCATCACATCATGTACCTTTCCCTTGACCTGTGAAAAACATTTCAAAAACATGGGATGAGCATAAAAAACACAGTAAGGTTTATAAAATATATGGAAAGGAAACATGAGTTCATATATACATAAGAATGAAATTATACTTTACCCATAAAACATAGGCACTTTAACATACCTCATCAAATCATCAATAAATCATAGAAATCATAAGACATAGAAGGTAACTTGAGTCATTCATAACATTCTTACGTAGGGAGTAACCCTCTTGGTTACGTTTGGAATACCCACCACAATATATTCCCTAAAATCTCTTTGTATAAACCTTAACGTTTCACTCCTTCGCGTTACCCAATGCATTGGAGAGCTATATCGGGCTCACCCGCCCTTAGTCTATCACGGAAACACCCGTCTTCTTAATAATGCCCAAGAACCTCAACATAATCGTATCACATAAAAAATGTATAAAGGAAACATAAAATTTCCACCTTTCAATCACAAGATATCGATACAACACATTGATATAAAACCATTATGAAAACAATTTTCAATACCAAAATAAAAGAAAAGTAAAATATGGTATTTATTTCTCTTTTAAAAAAAAGGTATGGCTTGTAGAGGAAGCCGAAACTCAAATAATGGTCACGGCGGTGGAGAAGTCGTTGTCGCCGCATACGTACGACAAAAACATTCCCTTTTGTCGTTTAATAAATGCTTCGTATAAAAAATATTCCTTTGGAATAAATGTAAAAGTCAAAGGGGTTTATACACCGTATAAAAGATAGTTGTGTATAAAACAAAATATTCTTCAATGAAAGGAGATTCAGACGAAGTCCCATACAAAGATGGTATCCTTGGATTAAGGATAAATCAATTACAAAATTATGTGTGACAAAATAATACACCAAATATAAGTGGATATTAAGTGTAAAAAAATCAGAGGTTATTCACACATATTCATAGAACGACATATTCAAGGAGTACAAGCTTATCCCAAAGAATCTAAATTGGGTTAAGAAGTTCCCTTGCAATAATTAGATAGCCTAACGACGTCACATCAAAATTCAGAAAAAGAGTTGATGAGAGATAAAAAGGGTATCTCATCACTTGGACATAAAATTTACATCAATAAGGATATAGAAGAACATATCCCAAAATAATATTATGTTAATTAAAAGAAATAACAAAATAAGTCTTTTAAAAAGAGGAGGGTGAAAGGTTCCCTTACCGACATGGGTATCTTTCGAAACATACACCCCGTAAAAGAAGGACAATACAACATTGATGTAAATACTCATAAATGAAAGAATATTACACAATGAGTAAAATAATGGTCAGTACATACACCACTCAAAAGAAATTGTGTCAAATGTAGCATAAAACTCACAGGAATAAAAGTGAGATGAAAAAACCCTTACAGAAACTCGGCAGCCTAACGGCGCCACTTAAAACTTCCAAAAATGGATTGATGAGATCAAATAGGTTATCTCAACACATTAAAATAAAATGTACATCAAGAGGAATATAAAAGAACATCCCCCATCATAACAAATAGGAGCTTAAAAGAAGCGACATAAAAGAGAGTACTTAAAGAGAAAGAGAGAGGTTAGATCTCTTACGAAAATTCGGCAGCCTAACGGCTTCACTCAAAACTTCCAAAATGGATTGATGAGAGAGAATAGGGTCTCTCATCATATGTACATAAAAATTACAGTAAGAGTAATATAAAAGAACATCACAATCACAAGAAATATTAGCTTAGAAGGAATCACATAAAAGAGTGTACTTAAAAATAAAGAAAGGAGTAGGATCCCTTACCTCAAGTCCAACTTGTCTTGTTCGTTTCTTTATATTCCTGAATAATAAACTTTGGTCAATTAATAATTTCCTAAGTACCTCTTTTAGAGATTATTATTCAGTTCTTATCACATATTATAATGTTATAATAATTGTTTAATAATGTTAGTTCATATCAGACGTTTTTGCTGATGTTTGGTACATGAGTCAAAAATGAACTTGTTTGAAAAAAGATTGCCCATGTAGTTATAAGTAAATAATTTCCAGAATAGTATTAATGATTAAAATATCATATATATCCTGTAAATATTCATTTAATACTATTCCATATCATTTGGAGATAAAAAACGAAAAGCACCGTTCATGGAGATGGTAGGTCGTACGTACGCATGAACGCTACTTTCATTTTTTGTCATATTAATGGAATTAAAACAAAATGAGAGAGATATATATATATATGTTATAATTCCGGAATGATATCCATAATTTTGATGTAATATATTACATATATATCCATTATATATATGTACTTATAGTATTACATAACATTTTGAGATAAGAAATGAAATGTACCGTTCATGGAGACGGTAAGCCGTACGTACGCATGAACGCTACTTCCATTTCTATTTCATATTTAATGGAATTAAAACATAATTATACGTAATATTATTTTAATTCCAGTATGGTATCATATATAATATAATTAAATATATCCTTTATATGTACCACATATGGTATTAACGAATCAAATCACTTTGAGGGGGCGGTAGTCCGCACTTCCTTAAATGAAGATATCGCGTTTACCCATAATGGAAACCATAAAGGTATTCCCAAAATAAAAAATACAGAAGCTTAAGGAAATAATAAACATATTATATATCATATATAATTATATTTTCATCTTAATGGCCACCTTTGAAGGTGTTAAAAGAATGTTGAACAATCATCGTTTCGGGAGGCAGAAATTCGTCATCCACGGAAACAGTATGTTCTTTAACCATTAGATGTAGGTGTGTGTAATTGTAGCTAGAATACTTTTTATAACAATATCCTAGTATATTTAGGATACTGGATTTGTTACAAAAGAAAATAATAAAAAGATTTTAGGGGGTTGGAGAAGCAAAATAAAACAAAAGGACTCAAAAGAAGACATTACCTTAAAATCGGGTAACTCCCTTTGGTTTGAGATCAAAGGCTTCATTGGGAAGACTTCTGACCAAAGTGAGGCTTCGAGGAGTAACAGAGGGATGTGGAGAGACAAAATGGGCAGGGGTTGGCCGAGCCAAAGGCTTTTGGATTGTGGTTAAGGAGGAAGAGGTGGGGGCCTTTTATAAGAGGAGAGGAGGAGAACTCTTGTAAAGTTACAAAATGTTACTTTATTTTCAAAAGAGTTTCGGATTTTAAAGGTCCCACATTGATTTATTTCGAGGATAATGTGATAAGAGTTATAAATACACTCATCCAATAGTTTTGGGACATGTTTAGGTCTTGGATATTACATTATATTTCCATTTTATTTAAATCGTTAAATAATGAGGTCATCACTGCATCATCATGATGTCATAAATAATTTAATTTATTTAATGTCTAAAAATTATAAAAAAATACTATGATGTAGGAAATCTTTTTTTATTTCCAATTAATATTTATAGTCAAAAATCGTACTTGTATAACCCCTTGTAAAAAATTGTTTTAGTAAAACATTTCATGTTTGTCTCATTTTTACTTTAACTTTAAATAAAAAGATATTAATGTCATTTTCCAACCAACGTGACTTCATGGGGTCCCCAAGTTGACCCATGGGTTGTCTTGGTCGTCCATGACACATCCAATGAGGTTATGACATGTGTCAAGTTCATTTAATATTATTAAAACATTATTTTTACCTTAAACTACACTAATTACCTCTAATCACGATTAAAAACTTAATAAGTTACTATTCACCAAAATATTATTTTAATCCCATTGAACCACATTTTACTTCTTAATGACATCCATGTATGTCGGATTTTTTAAATTCAAAACACAAAGGTGGCAAAATTTCATTTAAACGGAAAATCAGTTTTTATAAGTACCACTTAGTGGTTTCACTATTCATCAAAAATTGAAGTTTTTCAGAAAATTACCAAAAATTCACCCTAAGCTATATTTGATATTCTGAATTCAAAAATGAAGTATATTTTAAAAAATTCAAAACATTTAATTCACATTAATTAATTTAATAATTAATTCCCGTTGTCAAAGCAAATAGCGTGTTTTTAGGAAACAATAAGTATCAAAAGATTGACACTAGTTTAAGTCTGATTTCAAAGTGAAATTAATTCCAATGACCACTATTGGATTTAATGGTAAAAATATATTCTAATTTCACTTTAAAAACAATTCAAAAGATAATCTAATAATATAAATAAATTTTATTAAAAAGAGGTTTTGAATTAAAATACAACATTTTACACTATTCATTAAAAAATGAACTTTATCGGAAAGATACCAAAAATTTACACAAAGTAAATTTTGATGTCCCGATTCTTAAGAAGAGTTTTATTTGGTCCAATAGAATTTATAAGAGTGAAAAAAACTATATTTAATGACGGTTCGCCATCAAAAGGTGATAAGTGACCCTTTAGTGAAAACCAGGGCATATACGCCTAAAATTGAATTCTTTCCGTATTTTAAGCCTTTATCTTTTATTGGAAAAATGTAAAAACATTTAAAAACATATATAATCATATTTTAGTTATTTCTATCCATTCCCTCCAATAAAACGGCTACATGTTAACTGCCATTTAAAATAATATTATTTTATTATTAGAGTGCAACGTAAGATTCCCAAAAAACTCGTTATTGTGTGTTGGGTACGCCATTGAGAATAGCGCCCCCTTTAAAGTCATATTAATATTTTATTCACAAATATGGATAAATATGAAAATTTCATATTCTTTATTTACCTGGGGTGTTACATCCTTCCCCCCTTTTGGGAATTGCGTCCTCGCAATTTTAAAATTGCGCTTGGAAACATCCTTGAAAGTCCCACATCGGAACAAGAGTCAGTAAAACAATCACTTTAAAATAAAGAAAGATAAGTTCAAAGGTCACCCGAGTTAACCCATAATAGGATTCCAAGTATGAAAATATGGACATGGAGGAAAAAACAAAGGGTCATGTTCTGATGGAGAGTGATAGAAAACATGTTTAGGAGAAAGTTAACCATGAGAAAATCACAAACTTGTGATGGGTTAAACGGTATTCGATTCCCCAGTAGGAAACGTTAATAGACAAAATTTTTGTTTTAAGTTACTTTTTATTGAGGAATTTATTCATAAGGAAACATAATCACTTATCATGTTGACTTTCAACTTTTATTAGATTCCTCACACAAAATCATATTTTCTCCAAAAGACGAGTATTTAGGAAGACTTGTTCGCATTAAGAGTACTATAATCAACTTCCAGAGAGTCACCTAATCCAAAAAAGAGAACTATATACTTCCCATGTATTTAGACTCTAACCAAAACCAAAACCAAAAAGGTCGGTACATGAACAGATAATCCAGAAAAGGATAACCCTCTATAAAAAGAAAATCTATTCTTAATCTCAAAAATTTGTCCAATAAAACCCAAAGTTCAACGAAGACCATTCGATAAACAATTTGTCCATAAAATTCTTCAAAGTAAACCAAACTAAGATTTAAACCCAAATATTTGAAGGATTTAGTCACATATTCTTCCAAGTTAAATCGTAACATTTATCTCCAAACAACATCAGTTGCTCCTAAAGTTGCATATTGAAAAGTAATTAACCTAATCACATATCTTCCATGATAGGTTAATAATTTTCATAAATAACCCAAAATAAACTTACTCTTAATTCATAAAATCATATAACTAGAAATAATCGGTCAAAATAACCAGGGAATTCACGTAGTCCAGTGGTAGGCGATTAATACCAGTCACACTTTGGTTGTGGGTTCGATTCCCGCAGCTTTGTCCGACACGACGGGTTGTCACACGGTCCGCATGTTGTCCTTTTTCCAAAACTCTATAATTCTTAAATCATTCCCCAAAAAGGGATAAAATCTTCAAAAATAAACATAACATATTTTAACCTCAAGTTTATCTCTTTCCTTTCATTTTCCATCATAACATATAATAACCCATAATTACCTCAAAAGTAAGAATCATATAAACCCTAATGGTTACCTGTATAATTATTACCTGAACTTCCACATGGATTGGTCATCTCGTACATGATGCATTAGAGAAATCACCAAGGTTGAAGTGGTTTATCATGACTCCTTGATAGTTGGTTTAGAACAACCATGAGATTCCTCATTGAATCCCCCATCTCATCCAGTCTCTTAATCAGAGAACCACCACAGATTCCTTCAAACCCATTGTCACTTTGGTGCCTTCTAGATCCATCCATTTACTAAAACCAAAAAGGTTAGTGTGAGTATATCAACATAACCATCATGTACTAATGAGGAAGATAAACACTAAGATATACTTACTCATTCACTTTATCTAAAACTATGACTCTTTCTGAAATCCTAACCATTATGGTAATGTCACTTGTGCTTAGAGAATACCCTAACCTCTAAAGTTATCTAAACCGACCTTTGATACCAACTATAAGGCCCCAACCTTAAACCTTACTTAATCTTGAGTTATTACAAGATTACACATTGAGGATCTTTTCAGGTTTAGAGTTTTAGAGAATTAGATCAGGAAACTTGCATTACATTCCACATTTAAACAAAGTGGTTACATAAAAGACAGTATTCATTCTTCCCACCAACGGAAACATATTGAAAATAAAACATGGATTCTTTCTTGACACATCCTTGACACTATCATCACATCATGTACCTTTCCCTTGACCTGTGAAAAACATTTCAAAAACTTGGGATGAGCATAAAAAGCTCAGTAAGGGTTATAAAATATATGGAAAGGAAACATGAGTTCATATATACATAAGAATGAAATTATACTTTACCCATAAAACATAGGCACTTTAACATACCTCATCAAATCATGAATAAATCATATAAATCATAAGACATAGAAGGTAACTTGAGGCATTCATAACATTCTTACGTAGGGAGTAACCCTCTTGGTTACGTTTGGAATACCCATCACAGTATATTCCCTAAAATCTCTTCGGAGAAACCTTAACGTTTCACTCCTTCGCATTACCAAATGCATTGGAGAGCTATATCGGGCTCACCCGCCCTTAGTCTATCACGGAACCACCTGTATTCTTAATAATGCCCAAGAACCTCAACATAATCGTATCGCATAAAACATGCATAAAGAAAATATAAAATTTCCACCTTTAAATCACAAGATATCGATACAACACATTGATATAAAAACATTATGAAAATAATTTTCAATACCAAAATAAAAGAAAAGTAAAATATGATATTTATTTTTCATTTTAAAAAAGGTATGGCTTGTAGAGGAAGCCGAAACTCAAATAATGGTCACGGCGGTGGAGAAGTCGTTGTCGCCGCATACATACGACAAAAACATTCCCTTTTGTCTTTTAGTAAATGCTTCGTATAAAAAATATTCCTTTTGAATAAATGTAAAAGTCAAAGGGGATTATACACCGTATAAAAGAAGGTTGTGTATAAAACAAAATATGCCTCAATGGAAGGAGATTGAGATGAAGTCCCATACAAAGATGGTATCCTTGGATTAAGGATAAATCAATTACAAAATTATGTGTGACAAACTAATACACCAAATATAAGTGGATATTAAGTGTACAACAATCAGAGGTTATTCACACATATTAATATAACGACATATTCAAGGAGTACAAGCTTATCCCAAAGAATCGAAATTGGGTTAAGAAGTTCCTTTGTAATAATTAGACAGCCTAACGGCGTCACTTCAAAATTCAGAAAAAGAGTTGATGAGAGATAAAAAGGGTATCTCATCACTTGGACATAAAATTTACATCAATAAGGATATATAAAACATATCCCAAAATAATATTATTTGAATTAAAATACATAACAAAATAAGTCTTTTAAAAAGAGGAGGGTGAAAGGTTCCCTTACCGACATGGGTATCTTTCGAAACATACGCCCCGTGAAAGAAGGACAATAAATCATTGATGTAAATACTCATAAATGAAAGAATATTACACAATGAGTAAAATAATAGTCAGTACATACAACACTCAAAGGAAATTGTGGCAAATGTAGCATAAAACTCACGGGAATAAAAGTGAGATGAAAAATCCCTTATGAAAACTCGGCAGCCTAACGGCGCCACTTAAAACTTCCAAAAATGGATTTACATGATCAAATAGGTTATCTCATCACATTAAAATAAAATTTACAGCAATATTAATATAAAATAGCATCCCCCATCATAAAAAAGAGGATCTTAAAAGAAGTGACATAAAAGAGAGTACTTAAAGAGAAAGAGAGAGGTTAGATCTCTTACGAAAATTCGGCAGCCTAACGGCGCCACTCAAAACTTCGAAAATGGATTGATGAGAGAGAATATGGTCTCTCATCATATGTACATAAAAATTACAGTAAGATTAATATAAAAGAACATCCCAATCACAAGAAAGATGATCTTAGAAGGAATTACATAAAAGAGTGTACTTAAAAAGAAAGAAAGGAGTAGGATCCCTTACCTCAAGTCCAACTTGTCTTGTTCGTTTCTTTATATTTCTAAATAATAAACTTTGGCCAATTAATAATTGCCTAAGTACCTACTTTAGAGATTATTATTCAGTTCATATCACATATTATAATGTTATAATAATTTTTTAATAATGTTAGTTCATATCAGAGGTTTTTGTCGATGTTTGGTACATGAGTCAAAAATGAACTTGTTTGAAAAAAGATTGCCCATGTAGTTATAAGTAAATAATTTCCAGAATAGTATTAATGATTAAAATATCATATATCTCCTGTAAATATTTATTTCATACTATTACATATAATTTGGAGATAAAAAATGAAAATCACCGTTCATGGAGACGGTAGGTAGTACGTACGCATGAACGCTACTTTCATTTTTTGTCATATTAATGGAATTAAAACAAAATGAGAGAGAGATATATATATATATGTTATAATTCCGGAATGATATCCATAATTTTGATGTAATATATTACATATATATACATTATATATATTTACTTATAGTATTACATAACATTTTGAGATAAGAAATGAAATGTATCGTTCATGGAGACGGTAAGCCGTACGTACGCATGAACGCTACTTCCATTTCTATTTCATATTTAATGGAATTAAAACATAATGATACATAATAGTATTTTAATTATAGTATGGTATAATATATAATATAATTAAATATATCCTTTATACGTACCACATATGGTATTAACGAATCAAATCACTTTGAGGGGGCGGTAGTCCACACTTCCTTAAATGAAGATATCGCGTTTACCCATAATGGAAACCATAAAGGTATTCCCAAAATGAAAAATACAGAAGCTTAAGGAAATAATAAACATATTATATATCATATATAAATATAGTTCAATCTTAATGGCCACCTTTTAAGGTGTTAAAATAATGTTGAACAATCATCGTTTCGGGAGGCAGAAATTCGCCATCCACGGAAACAGTATGTTCTTTAACCATTAGATGTAGGTGTGTGTAAGTGTATCTCGAATCCTTCTTATACAAAGATCCTAGTATATGGATTATACTGGAGTTGTTACAAAAGAAAAGAATAAAAAGAGTTTAGGGGGTTGGAGAAGCAAAATAAAACAAAAGGACTCAAAAGAAGACATTACCTTAAAATCGGGTAACTCCATTTCGTTTGAGATCAAAGGCTTACCTGGGAAGAATTCTGCCCACATTTAGGATTCAAGGAGTAATATAGGGATGTGTAGAGACAAAATGGGCAGGGGTTGGCCGAGACAAAGGCTTCTGGAGTGTGGGTAAGGAGGTAGAGATGGGGGCCTTTTATAAGAGGAGAGGAGGGGCACTCTTGTAAAGTTACAAAATGTTACTTTATTTTCCAAAGAGTTTCGGATTTTAAAGGTCCCACATTGATTTATTTCAAGGATAATGTGATAAGAGTTCTAAATCCACTCATACAATAGTTTTTGGACATGTGTAGGTCTTGGATATTACATTATCTTTCCATTTTATTTAAATCGTTAAATAATGAGGTCATCACTGCATCATCATGATGTCATAAATAATTTAATTTATTTAATATCTAAAAATTTTAAAAAAAATAATATGATGTATGAAATCTTTTTATATTTCCAATGAATATTTATAGTCAAAAATCTGATTTGTATAACCCCATGTACAAATTGTTTTAGTAAAGCATTTCATGTTTGTCTCATTTTTACTTTAACTTTAAATAAAAAGATATTAATGTCATTTTCCAACCAAAGTGTCTTCATGGGGTCCCCAAGTTGACCCATGGGTTGTCTTGGTCGGCCATGACACATAAAATGAGGTTAGGACATGTGTCAAGTTCATTTAATATTATTAAAACATTATTTTTACCTTAAACTACACTAATTACCTCTAATCGCGATTAAAAACTTAATAAGTTACTATTCACCAAAAAATTATTTTAATCCCATTGAACCAAATTTTAATTCTTAATGACAACCATGTATTTTGTATTTTTTAAAATTCAAAACACAAAGGTGGAAAAATTTCATTTAAACGGAAAATCAGTTTTTATAAGTACCACTTAGTGGTTTCACTATTCATCAAAAATTGAAGTTTTTCAGAAAATTACCAAAAATTCACCCTAAGATATATTTGATATTCTGAATTCAAAAATGAAGTATATTTTACAAATTTCAAAACATATAAGTCACATTAATTAATTTAATTATTAATTCCCGCTGTCAAAGCAAATAGCGTGTTTTTATGAAACAATAAGTATCAAAAGATTGACACTAGTTTAAGTCTGATTTCAAAGTGAAATTAATTCCAACGACCACTATTGGATTTAATGGTAAAAATATATTCTAATTTCACATTAAAACAAATTCAAAAGATAATATAATCATATAAATAAATTATATTAAAAAGAGGTTTTGAATTAAAATACAACATTTTACACTATTCATTAAAAAATGAACTTTATCGGAAAGATACCAAAAATTTACAAAAAGTAAATTTTGATGTCCCGATTCTTAAGAAGAGTTTTATTTGGTCCAATATAATATATAAGAGTGAAAAAACCTATATTTAATGATGGTTTGCCATCAAAAGGTGATAAGTGACCCTTTAGTGAAAACCAGGGCATATACGCCTAAAATTGAATTCTTTCCATATTTTAAGCCTTTATCTTTTATTGGAAAAATGTAAAAACATTTCAAAACATATATAATCATATTTTAGTTATTTCTATCCATTCCCACCAATACAACGGCTACATGTTAACTGCCATTTAAAATAATATTATTTTATTATTAGAGTGCAACGTAAGATTCCAAAGAAACTCGTTGTTGCGTGTTGGGTACGCCATTGAGCATAGCGTCCCCTTTAAAGTCATATTAATATTTTATTCACAAATATGGATAAATATGAAAATTTCATATTCTTTATTTACCTGGGGTGTTACAGTATTACTCGTGACGCACCCAACGTATCCTACCTCGCTGCGAACAGTGTGTCGTCACAGTTTTCGTCAATACATCTAAGTGCGCGAGTTGTAATACACATTAATAATAATCTTAAAGTCTAAGGAACAATACACACGTCCGCAGGTAGGAACGTCCAATGACACTATGAAATGTTGATTTCCTACTCGCGGGTCTCGTTCTCATAATATCCTCCTAGATATTACCAAGGGAGCACACCATGAGAAGGTGACTCATAGTTTTATGAGTCCTCACCCCTAATGACCTGTATTATTTGTGTCCCTCAAATAATATCATCTGGCCATAGAACATATATTCAAGAACAGTGTTATGGAACTTATGGTTTCTCATCATAGTAGGGATCCGCTATGACCCTTTAATGCAATAGCTGTCCTTAGGACATTATCACATGCATTGTCACACCGAATAACAATCAAGATGTGATAAGGCTTTTACTAATGAATAAAGTACAAAGTAGTTGGTTCTAGACCACCAACTCCAACAAATAGGACATAGTAGTTGGTGAGATACCCAGTGGCAGGGATAGGGGGAGATGGGGAATGAATATTTGTAGGGAGGATGATCAGAGGGTAGTTGGGATTCTGGTCAGTTGCATGTGGTTCAGAAAATGTACTCATATAATTATAGAGATCCAATGATAGTTAGAGGTATTTTGTGAGGGTAAAAATGGTTTTTTGTTTTTTATGATAGATACTGGTTAACCAGGTGCATATATAATTTAACAAAGTGTTTATTAATATGTGATAATAATGTATGATTCCATGTAAATGTGTTATTTTTTGGCAATGAGAATGAAAGTGGGCATCGAGTGTGACTAAATATTTATGTGGGAATTAGATTTGGTGTGATATTTATGCGTACACCACATAAGATTTATGGTAAATGTGGGATGCATTGGCCTTGAGAATTTAAGTGGGAATTGGGTGTGATGTAAGATGAGATGTGGAAATAATAATGATATGGGGTGGTGATGTAAATGGTTAGTGATTACATAGATAATTGTTTTTTGTAGAAAATATGGGTGTGATCTAATTGTTGTTTCTTTTAATTTATTCAATATGAGAATGGGAAGTAGATTCCTGTAATGAACTGTCCTAGGATCCCACCAAAACTGGCATCCAACCTATCTCTCTACTAGCTTGAAGGGTGTTTTTGATCCCCATAGGATACAATATAGTGTTTGGAAATCATATAACACACTTTGGGATCAATTTCTCTATTTAATAACCAAATCCACAGACATGATCTCCAACTAGAAGTCTAGTAGGACATATTCACAATTCATACACACATGAATATGTAAGAATCACAAAATAACTAAACATACAATAGAGTGTTCATCATGAATAAATAAATAAAGACCTCAAAAATGAAAAACAAAAGATAACCAATATAACAAAATATCTGAACAAGGTCGAGGGATCCCTAGATGATACAAAAACATCAAAAAATAAAAAAGAAACCCAAATGGTGACCAAACATCATTGTGTGGATCTATATTCACTCTACATATCTCAATCTAATCGGAGAACCAAAATGAACATAACTAAAAGGAGATAATATGGATATGGAACTTAAAAAAGAAACCATATGAACTACATACGTTGAATGGTGTATGCATGGTGTGAGAAAACCAAGCTTAGTTAGATCTCATCAAGGATTTTGTGAACTAATTTCAATAAAAATTATGATAGTTTTAGATATAATTAGAAAATAATTTCATGTAGATTATATTTCCCCAAAAATATCAAATCATAAGTTTTTTCATAAACCAACAACTTCTTTGAATGGAAATCAACCCATTTTGAAAAAACTACTTTAAAACCATTATATTCTCTTCAAAACACCCATTCCAAAATCTCCTTCGATATTAATTTTAGAAAAAACTATATAAAAACAATTTGAAAACCATTTCATTTAAATAATAGAAAATGATCATGAATAATAAATTAAATATAAAATAACCATGTCAAATATGATATAAAATAAGGAAACCAATAACCAATGAAAATCATTGTGCTAACATAGATAAATAAAACTAGGGGATATTAGTGAAATAATCTATCTATAATTATCTTGTATCATGGGAAAAAATGGGCTCTAACAAGAATAATACTAAATGTAGTGTCATTTCGAAAACAATATCTAGTTTCCTCTAGTGAAATTGAGAAAATCTATGTATGGAACTCTCTCTGGGCTCATCAAGTAAAACATAAATCCCTAAGAGGTTGAAACTCCCCTAGGAACTAGATAGTGAGTGAAAACTAGTATAGAAAAACATATAACAATATCTTATACATATCTACCTAGTTTCCCATGATACAACTAAACAGAGGTGAGAAATCAAAAATCCAATAAATAGGCACACAAAACAAGAGTATAATAATAACAATAAGTCTCATCTCACCTCTTATATCCTCACAATAAATATACCCTTTTAAATTCAAGCGTATCAAATCAAATATAAGACATTCACCTCAGGCTAAAATCAATATTACACACATATAAATAAATGGGATCCTAAGAGGGTCTCACACATTCTATGAAATTCATAATAAAAGTTCTAAATGAGCATTACAAGTAACATGGATAGGGATTCGAAGACATTTTTCAACTTCTAAAATTCATTTAAAAAACATTTTTATTAAAAAATTAAAAAATTATATTTAAACCATTTAAAATATAAACACCCTATTTACTTGAAAATAACTTTCCAAGAAAACAATATTACCTTCATTTAACTTAATACAAAATTGTGGTCAAATTAGATGAAACACCCACTCCATTTTAAACAGACCATTGAAGTATTTTCTCAACCAAATAGAATCCAAAAACCCTATTTGAAATAGGGGAAACCTTTGAAAACTTTTTATCACATTTTATTCAAAGTGGATAATCACTCTAAAACACATAGACTCTTTTATACAAATATTATATATTTATATAATTTTGAAAAAATCATTTTAAACTGTCAAAGAATCAAAATAAATTCAATTTAGAGAAATAACATAAAAACATCTACCTTAATCACATAGGAATCAATTTACTACAATACATAACACATCGCCTTTGATAAAGATGACTCAAAAAATCCACTAGATACCCTCCAAAATCCATATCAACCAAAAACCCCAAATTTAAAATATCCGTTACTAACATATTCATACCCCATATGCCTCTAGGCTAAGATAGGTAGAGGGAAACATAGATAAAACCTCGATAAATATGAAGGATAATAATAAAATAATCATAATTTAAGATTTCATGGATAAATCACTAAGAAAACATTATAAATCCATTAAGGATGGGGTGAAGAGGGAGAGGATTAGATGGGAGAGGCCCCTGGGGTGCTGGGTTTGAAATTGGGAAGCCAAAGGAGGATTACCAAAAATAAAATAATTTAAAATGACGAAATTACTCAATCTGGATTAGTTCTCATGGTTTACTCAAATGGTTTACCAAACCATGTAGTAACCATGTGATCACAAAAGTCAAAAACGTTAGAGGTTGCATTTTTTAATTTACACAATTTATCAAATCATCCATCAAACCATGTAGCCCTAAAACAATTTAAAATTTCAAAAAGTTTACCCTAAAACACCCCTAACTAAAGGGAATAAGTTAACCTTATAAATATATATAGGGAAGTGAAATTAGTGGCCTTACAATTCTATCCACTATTCCACTCTCATCCCTTGGAAAGTCCTGAGTAAAATTTTTATAAACAAAAATAAGACATCCAATAGACCCCTTATCCTGAGGTGGAAATGTATGGTTCAATGAGAAAAGGTCCTAAGAAAAGAATCCAAAAAACCCTCTAATCCACTCCAATGAATCCACAAATACTATTACATGACTCCAAGAACAATTCACCCACAACTAGAATCACAATGATAAGGTACCTTGATTAAGGGGAGAATGATACCTAGTGTAGGTCTCCCCATAATTTAGATTTAGTGTAAAATTTTGAAATACAGATGAAAATACATTATATCAATAACCACTCAAATAAACATGTCTCTAAGGATTCCATCATTTCCACCAAACTCAAGAAATCATCGTAACATTGATTCTAATTCACAAAGAAACACTTCCAAAAGATTACCCAATATCCCTAACCATGAACCATCACCAAGATCAATAACACATCCCCACCACAAGATCAAAGAACCAAAACACCAAGAGACACGAAAAAGAGGTCCCAACACAATTAAAAATTCATAATGGGTTATATAGGACCACAAACTAAGAACTCCAACCCATGGTTATCACAAAAATACAAAAAAAACACCTCTAAGTGCTCAATAATCCGAAGGCTATTTTCATCCTATTTACCTGGTAACTAAACCAATGGTTTCCATGATCATCATCAGGAATCAAATCCTCAAAATATACAATTTTAAATTTAGTTAGGGGAATTCCCTATTTTATTATACCAAAAAACTCCTCTCATTTTTCCTGGAAAAAGGACCCCATTACAAGGATTTTAATCCCAGTGGGCATGAAATCACATTAAACATGAACTAAAATATCAAACAAAAATAAAATACCCCATGTTCCCACTTGTCCATGTCAGACCTTCTATCTTCACCTGTTTTGGTAGATCCAACATATATCCTAATGCCAGCAGCACAACCATTATCGCATATATACTTCATTTCATCATCTTATAATGATACCCTCCCTCCATCATCATCACCCCAAACATCTCCCATTGTAGCAGATTCATTATCCAACAATATTACCCACTGAATATGGCCTCCTAGTGTCTCCAACCCTGTCACTTATGGAACTGTTCCCGAAATTTACATTGTCAAGGACAAGCCCCATGCTAGAAACACACAGGAGACCTTACTCAAAAAATAGCTTATGAATTTCCCAACTTATAAACTTTTTGATCCCACTTAAAGTTTTTAAAACATACCCAGAGGGATATATGGTATGGTTTAATAGTCATATTCTTATCTGTATGGTGTTGTAGAGTGGTTGTGATGGATACACCGAGAAACTCGATAATATAGCTTGGGCTGTGATGGTGATTAATGGTATCTACAACATGAGTCCCAAATCAGGCATGGAGGGCTGCTGGGTATGGAATATAAGTCCCAAATTTCGTTATATCAATTATAAGGGTGTTTTCAATGTGTAGTGGGTAGTGATCTCTGTTGATAGTAAATCATTAAAGAAGGAACTCTAAAGAGAAAAATATTTTGGTAGAAGGGTGTGCCCAAAAGGGACCCTACAAGTGGTATCATTGTCAGGGGTAGCTTCAAATCCTTACAGAATACATAGATGGGGATTTTTTTATTCCCGCTTAAAATATATAGTGCATACACTATGTAATATTATGCATAGTTTAATAGTTGGTTTCTTGTATACATGGTGTTATGGCATGACTATGATGGTTATGTCGTGACGCTTCATACAACAACATGATATATGATGGTTTCACCAGTATATCTACACCCTAAGTACCACATCATTCAGGGAGGGTTTTTGTGAAAGAAAAATAAGTCCGATTTGTATTTCTTCTCATTATAGGGCATTTTCATAGAAAAGTGGGCATTGAGCTAAGCTAAAACCATGGTCATGAATGATGAATCTTAAAGTGGAAAATATTTTTGTGTAGGGGTGTTCCAGAAATGGAACCTAAATACATGGATAGGGTTTAAAGTGGATAAAACATCAAATCCACCACTCAGTCTTGAGTCTGGGTAGAGTTTTTGAATGATGGAATAACCTCCTAACTAAAAAAATGGTTTCACTAAAGATCATGTTAGCAAAAAATATTCCACTCCAGTCTAAATACATTCTATGAGTTATGAAATACATATAAAAACATGAACTCTAATACACAAACATTAAAAAACCATTCACCAATCTCACATTCTTTAAAAACAACTCATTTTATAAAAACAAAACCTATATTTTAAATTTCCATGAATCCCTCAATTTCCAAAATACCATATCGTTTCCATTATAAAAACCTCTTTCAAATTTAATTTCATAAAAATATATATTATTCAACAAAAACTTCATTAATTTCACAAAAAATAAATAGTTTATTAAAAAAACCCCCTCTTTATGTTGAAACATTTTTTCTAAACAAAATTAAAAATATTGATCTTAAAAACATTTCATAGTCATTAAAAATATTTTCAAATTCACATAAAAATATATTTTAAAAATAAATTCCACTTTAAATATTCTTTTAACCCCAAAAAATGAACTTTTCAACATATAATGTAATACCCTTAAGGGAAAAAATCAATAAAAAATATGATCATCGTCCAAAACCCACATTTAACAACACTAAATCCAATATAAAACTCCATTATTTACCCTCACACTAATAGTAATCACCATTGGGGGAATTCTAGAAATAAAGGGATTAAAAATAGTGATTTAAAAGGAGAAATTACACTATGCATGGTCAGGATACATGTCTTGGTAAACTATGCTCTTTCCTTGTGATCAACATTGTAATGGTTTAGAACCATTTTTCACATGTAGCACATAGATTATGTGACTATGTGAGCTAACCATATAACTTTGGTTCATTAACCACATTAACTTATGAAACCTAGAAAGACCCCCAAAATCAATGATATGATCTATGGGGATCTTGATTCTATCATGAAACATACCAAATAATAATATGTATTATCAAGAACCTAGGTACCTTTACAAGAACCAAGGTTCTATTGCTATTTCTAACGAACCAGTATGGGATACCTCCTGACCTGGAAGATGACCTTGATTACCATAGTACTAAAGGGAATTTCTAATCCTAAAAAGTTTGAAACTAGTTCCTGAGCATCAAAAAACATTCTTTGGGAATTATTTCATCCTCATATTACCAAATCCACAAACATAGACTCTACCCAATAATCTAGAATTACCTATCCATAAGTTAAATATCCATGCATGGAAAAGAATCTCAAGATAAATAAACATCCAAAAAATTACCCTATATTAATGAATAAATAAATGAAGTATTAATAAATAAAATCATAAGATACATGAAACCACTTTAATAAATAAAGTAAAAAATGTTTAGGCCAACATGGGTGATGTATGAACATCCCAAAATTAAAATAATACCAAAATCTAATAAAAAAATCTCTGTGTAACTTTATGGTCACTTTCCATATCCTAATAAAATCAATGAACTATCAAAAATATAAATAAAATGAGGGAAAATATTCAAGGAACCTAAAAAGAATCCATATTAACTATATTCACTGAATGGAAAATGTACGGTGTGAGTGAAACCAAACTCAATATGATATCAACATGGATTTTATGTAATAATTTCAAAAGAAGTTTTGTTTTATTATAGTTTTCAATATAGTTAGATCATGATTTTATATAGATGATATGTCCAAATAATATCAAACCATATGTGTTTTCATAAACCAATTAACCCTTTCTATGGAAATAAATCCTTTTTGAAAACACTTATTTAAACCCATTATTTTCTCTTAAAAACACACATTCCAGAATCTCATTTAAACGATATTTTAGAAATAAAATTTCTAAAAAAATTGAAAAAAATTATTTCCAAAAATAAAATATTAGAATAAATAATATAATAACTATTAAACCATTATGATAAAAAAGATATTAAAAAGTGAAACCAACATCCAAATAAAATCATAGTGAAAAATGGTTTAGCCAAACTAGGGATGATATGGGTCTAATATCCCCTATATATCATTATATAGTTTCATGTGAACTATATGAGGCTCTAACAAGAATGATACAAGACTTGGTATTATAAAAAACACTCTATCCATGGGGCCCCTAGTGAAACTGGGACAATCTCCATCCAGAACCCTCTTGAGGATAATTGGGCAAAACATAAAACCCCAGGAGGGAACATCTCTCCTAGGTCACTCTCTTGTGAGTGCATAGTAGGATATAATAACACACATCCAAACCATCTATTTAGTTTCCCAATGTCCCATGATAAAAATTAATTTAGGTGAGAAGTCAACAATCCATGAAATGATCACAAAAATCAAGAATAAAAAAAATAAACAAAAATTTCATCTCACGTCCAATATCATCGTATGAAACAATCCCTTTTAATTTCAGTCATATCAAAGGAAATATATGGCATTCCCCTCAAGATACAATCCATATAATAAGAACATAAATAAAAGGGATCCTTAGAGGTTCTCATAAATTCTTTAAAACTCAATATAAAATTTACAAAATGCCTGACTAAAAATGTAACTCGAGATTCAAATCGATTTCCCACCTTCTGAAATTAATTTCAAAATATCCCTATTTATCAAAACATTTGGAAACCAAAATAAAACTATTTAAAACATAAACCCCGTATTTTCTTGAAAATATATTAAAAAACTAACACATTTACCTTCACCTAATATAAGACCCAAAGATTTTTAAATTCCATTAAAACAATCACTCAATTTTAAACAAACCATTGAATTACTTCCTCAAGCACCTGGAATCCAAAACCCCACTTTTAAATATGAAAAATAGTTGAAAAATATTTCACACCCTTTATTCTAAGTGAATACTCACTCCAAAGCACTTAAAATGTTTCATTTAATTATCATACATGGATAGAATATTGTAAAAAAACATTTTAAACTATCAAAAATATATTGAAAATACATTTAAATGAAGAACATAAAAAACTTCATGAATGGGGGAATCAAGTCATTACATGTCGGAACACATTGCCTTCAATGGTGAACTCTCAAATAATCCATGAAATACCCTCGACAACCCCTAAAAACTAAAACCCAAAAATTATAACAACTCTAAAATTGGTATTTGACCCCCATGTCCACAAGGGTTAGAGAGATATATAGGGAAACATTTAGAAAACCAAGATAAAAAATAAGGATAAGAAGAACAAGACCCTTACCCAGAGATTAGAATAATAAATCTCCAACAAACCATAAAAATACACTATGTAAGGATTTTATAGGGAGATAATCCATTGTAGGAGGAACCTGGGGTGTTTGGTTTAAAATAGGGAACCTAAAAAAGGAACCCCCAAAATAAAAGAACATAAAATTACCAAATTACCCAAACCTAAGAGGGTTTCCTGGTTTACTCACATGATTTACTAAAACCTATGGTAACCATGTGAACACCACTATTAAAAACTAAAAACATTTAATAGTTTACTCTACAAGGTTTATCAAACCATATATCAAACTTCGAAACCTCCAAAAATATTCAAAATTTCTAAAATTTAACCTCAAAATAACCCAAACTCAAAGTAAGAAGTTGACCTTATACATATATATATGAACTTAACATTGGGGGTTTAATAATTATTATTGTAGATAGTTCCCATGGGAGGATTCAGTTTATCATGTTGGTTAACAGAGGTAGTCTTAGTATTTGGGAATTATATTGGGTTTTTTAGTACCATATTGGTATTCTGAAAATGTGTAGAGTGGGATGCTCTGATATTGGTAAGATTTCTTCAGTAAGTTTCCAAGATAACCTTGGGGTAATATATTTTATGGTGGGGATTTTTTAATTTCCCGTGTTTGTAGAATAGATATTGGGTTTGGGTCATATCTTGTATAAATTTTTTGGGACCCAGTTTTGGTATTGGAAGTGTCGATATTGGATAAGGAATGATCCTCGGTAGTTTTCCTAGGCTTAGAGGCTTAAATTTTATAAATGTTATTCCATTTTTTCCAGAATTAACATTTAATTGTTTAAGGGGTTTTGTATTTTTAGAAGGTCAATAAATGAATTTTATAGTTTTAGTTGTTTTAGGGCTTGCAATATATTCTCAAAAAAATAGTAAAATCATTTCAGGTTATTTCAATGTAAGAGGATTTTTGAAACACTATTACTAAGTAAGGGTTTTCCCAAGTAAGGGAAACTTTAAATATATGTCTTAAGTAAGGGAATTAAATATGGGATTCTAAGGTAATGTAATATTTAAACATTGTTCCTATGTAAGTGAATTTGTATATAATGGGATTTATAAGGGGATTCCCATGTAAGGGAATCTAGAAAAAATTTTCCTAAAAAAGGGCCCCCCATGTAAGGGAATTTTTAAGGGAA
Organism: Viscum album; assembly: GCA_963277665.1. Lineage (NCBI taxonomy): Eukaryota > Viridiplantae > Streptophyta > Magnoliopsida > Santalales > Viscaceae > Viscum > Viscum album. The sequence continues at coordinate 998,941,183 of OY728141.1, read as the reverse complement.
TTCCTGTGTGAAGAAAATTAAAATTTCTAATGTTTCAATATTTTTTCTTATAATGAAAAATGATTCCAAAACCTTCCTTCTGACATAACACCCTTCCTCATTGTATTGAGGAGTGAAAAGGGAGATACTTGGCCTTTGGTAATATCCCCAAGACACCCAAGTATGGGAATAAATTCAAAGGGCCTCAAGAATTTTGGGGATCATTTTCCCTTTGAAAGACAAAACATCCAAAATTTATAAACAATAAACAACCAAACCCGTATATAATTCATGAGTAAAAAATAAAACTCAAAACATAACCAAACCAATAAAAAATGTCATAGTACTAGAGGAAACAAAAATATACTCAAGGAGAACCAAAATACCACAAAACTTAGAACTCCTAAGTGACATCAACTATCAATACCTAACCCTCTCCAACCTCCAACTTTAAATGTCAATCACACAATATCAAGAAGCATCACTAATTAACTGAGATACCTTTCCTTTACCTGTTTCTAGATAGATAAAATCTCTAAACACACAATAGTACCCATGAATGGGGTGAGTCCAAACATAATAGGTTTTCCCTAATGAATTCTCAACTTGTTCCACTAGGATATTACTTGTTGTCACATTTATAAAAAATAGTTTTTATCATTAAAAATAGTTTATATCAAATCCAAACTAGTTTTTCATGGAAGGAAATAAAACAAATCCATTAAAAAATTCTCAGTTTTATTTGGTTTAACTACTCCATTTCTACACACACAACTATCCACATACACTAAATATTTTTCTTACCATTTATTGTGGAACATTACCTCCAAACTCTTTCCCACTTTGATGGTGGTACTTCACAACCATTACCCATCCCACTCAACAAATTCCCAATCAGGTGTACCCAAATCATGCCAATATATTACAACCAAAAAAATTTCTTTAATAAAATTATTTCAACGAACACTTTACATGATTCAAAACCAACCCATAATTTTAAAATCATCATTTTAAAATTATAAAATAAATGGTTTTTTGAAAACCAATCAACTTTCCACGATTTCTAGGCCTATACCAAAATGATATTTCCAAAAATAATTACACAATAATTTCAAAAACATTTCAAGAAAATAATTTAATTTAATATCATACTTTAGGTAGAAATAATATAGAATCCACCTACAACACAATAGTTGGGGAAAATGAAGAACAACACAATAAAACCTGAAGGACCAATCACTACCCACGTTCTCTTCAAAAGATTCACCATTATATTCTCATTAAACATTAATAACACATAGATATATCAATAAATAGCTAAATATATGTATCCTAGCAAGATAAAAACATCGGATCTAAGAAGAATAAGGATGTACTTGAACCTAACAGTGAATTTGGGCCTTCAACACACATTGATTCGCCTGAATATTGCTCCCAGATTAATGGGGATAATATCTCAAGCCTAGGGAGAAAACATGAATTTTGGATCTTAGGAGTTTTAGGAGAAATTAGGGTTAAATGGGTTATTTCAGATTAGATCCACAATTTATATAGGACCCAGTGTACAATACATAGTTAGGCCACACTGTTTGGAAAACTGTGAACCAACCATGTGGTTATACTATTTTAAGGACACACCTCACACTATTGTATTACATAATTATAAAAATCATATGCCAGCCGTTATTTTCTTGCTATTTCAAATTTCACATTTTCTTTTAGGAATTCTCATGGTTTTTCCAAATTGTACACCAATTTGTCACTGACCAAATTCCCACACTCTTTACATGAATAGTTTCCTAGAGATTATATACAGTTTCTACTAACCATGAACTATCCATAATCCTCTATAACATCTTATAAAACAGTCCCAAACCCATTATAACCTCTTGAATAATAAATCAAACCACATATAGACTTAATATAAATGAATAATGGGTCATGTAACTAAATTTGGAGGTGGTAAATTCTCCCCACCATTGGTAATTCCATCCTTGGAAAGTAAAAAAATTAGAACAGTCATGGATGAGTTTAAGAAATTGTTCTATCATTTTCTTTTTACACTCCCATGTTACTTCTGGAATCTAAACAAGTTACCAAAAAAATCCCAACTAGACCTATGCTTTTCCTATTAATGGTATTCTCTATTTTCTATCCAAAATCTATATTGAAACATGAATTAACATAACATATGTCTCTAGGTTAATGTGATCCCATAAAACCACATGGTTAGTATCAGGTTTTTACATTTTCAACTGGGATACAAGAATCACAGTGTGCACTAAACTGAACCAAAGTGGTAAAGATAACTGATATTCTACCTCACCAACTCATTCAAGTATCTCAAAAAGACCTATGTACTAAGGATACAACATTCCATTGTTACTAAAATGATGATTTCCAATCCTTAGAGTGATTCTAAAAAACACATGGTCACACACCTCAATTGAAAATAATCACCTATAATGATCCTCATATGAATTCATGATGAATTTGTGCCATATCCATTATATTTTTGATCAACTGAATATCCTCTATTTCCTCTTACACAAGTCTGTGTCCAATTAGTGAAGTCCCACCTATTTCCACTGAATAAAGTGGAGAATGAAAATTATTTCCTATATGTATTGATTCCTGATAGATGTTATTGTATGACAACTCTAATAAAGTTATACTCTCTTCTCATGATCCACCAAAATCCATTAAACAATCCCTAATGATATCCTCCAATGTTTTTATTTTCTATTATGAATATTTATCAGTTTGAGGATGACATGTCATACTCATAGTGAACTATATTCCAAGGGATTGATATTAGGATTTCTAAAAACAATATCTAAACATGGGGTCTGAGTCCGATACAATCGAGACTAGAACACAATGCATTTTTAGAATTTCTTGAATTTATATTTTGGAAAATTCTTCCATTGAATCAATTTCATAATTACAGATGAATTTAACTACCTTTGGGAGATGATCCACAATCACCCATGTTGCATCAAGTTTCTAAACCATCCTTTTTAGACATATTAAAAAATCCATGGTGATCTACTCCCATTTTCTCACAAGAATTGGTAAATACTACAATGTACCCACTTTCCAATTATGATTGTACTTGACCTTTAGAAAGGTGAGGCTTCTCAATAAATAATCCTCTATAACTATTTTCATTCTAATCCACCAAAATTGTGATTTCAACACTTTATACATCTTCTAAAGAGAAAAGTGAACAGACCATCTAGAATGGTGGAAGACACTAAGAAGATGTTCCTAATAAGCTAAAGGTATCACCATATGATATTTAAATCACAACACTAAATTCTCATCCAACTTCCTACTATCAATGGTCTCCCCACCATTGAGTTTTGACCTCATAGTAACACAATCATGATTAGATGTATAATCAACTTTATCCTTCCCCACTAAATCAGGAATAAACAAAACTATAAACAAATCTACAAAATCACCTTATTTTTCATAATCTGGATGCATATCCTCTATGACTGTCATTAGTTTCCACTGGTTGAAAGCCTTTTTATCAAATTGATCATATGACTACCTAGTAAATGAATCTACCATTCAGTTCCCTTTACCTAATGTATACATTATTTCGAAGTAAAACAACTATAAATTCTTGATCAATATGTGCTACCCTAAATTTGGATCAATTTGTCAGAAAAAAACAATATATTATGATTTGTAAACACCATGACTTTCTCATTAAAGAGGTAATGATGACAAGTTATTAAAGTATAGACCATATCAAATAATTTCAAGTTGTGTGTTGTGTATTTCTTCTCATGAAACTATAATTGTTTTCAGACATAAGAAATAACATGATCTCTCTACATGATAAAAAATCCCAACCCATATCTTGATGCATCATAATAAACTATATATCCTTTTTCGGAATAGAGAAACACAAGGATAGGTATTGATGTAAGTCTAACCTTGTGTTATTCATAAGATTTAAAACATTCATGGTTCCATTGGAAATGAATTTTATTACATGTCAATGCTATCATTGGTATTTCAAAAAATGAAAAACCACATACAAAATGTCTGTAGTATCCTAATAAGACAAGTTAACTACATATCTCAATGAAAATATTTAGTTTCTACTAAGAGATAACATATTATATATTTTCATGATCTTTAAAAGAAAGTTTTTTATAAATTACATGTCAAAGGAAACATAACTATTACATCTAAAAAATTACACTTTTGTAACTTTATATAAAAAGGACACTCTCGTAAGATACCCAACACTATATAAAATTGTTTCTCATGTTTTTTTTGTCCTAAAATACTTCATCATATCATTAAAAGACAACCCCACAATGGAATAAATATACCTATGATATATTTGATTCATCAATTATATATATATATATATTTGATTTATTCTTAAGACCAAGAGGAATAACCACAAACTCATAATGGGCATATCTACTTCTGAAAGATTTCTTTAGAATATCCTCCTTCCGAACTCACAATTGGTGATACCCCAAACATACTTCAATTATAGATAACCATAGGTATTTAATCAATTAATAAAACATATCATAAATACGTGGAAGTAGATACTGATTCTTTATCATAACTTGGTTAAGCTTGAGATAATACACAAAAAGTCTAAGATTTATATCCCCCTTCATTTGAAACAAAATAGGTGATTACCATAGAGAAAAGTTTGGTCAAATAAACCCTTTGATTTTAAATTATTTTAAATAAACATTTAATTCCCTAAATTCTATTGGTTTCATCTAATAATAGAGAAATGAGATTAGACTAGTCCCTGGTAAGAGATCAATCGTAAACCTCACCTCCCTTTTTTGTGAAAACCCCTTGATTTTTTTGGAAAAAACACCAGTAAATTGATCACTAATAGTAGGAAAATATATATTCCCAATTTAATTTACAAATTCCAAGGTCATCACTACCAACCTGTAATTTATGGTTATAACCATCGGTGCAAAAAGTTCTTCTCTACTTTCCTTTCCAACCTAATATCCTCAAAATAGATCTTTGACATCATTTGGAAATTTAAAACAAAACTTTTAGGAATAATAGTTAATGTGAACCATTAATGATGTCAACCAATCCATAGAAAAATCAAGTCATATAAATTTATCTCAATCATAGATAAATCACAAAGAAACTCATCCCTACTGATGGTTTTAGAAAAAATCATTACACATAAATTATCTTCATTCTATTTAGACTAGAGAGGTTTTAAGTTTCAAAACTAGAGGCATCATCTCAACATGTAAACCAATATGACCAAAAATACAACAAGAAATAAATTATAGGGATGTTCCTATATCGAAAAAATATTGAATAAGGGTTAAATGAAAAATAATCATAGCTCTCATTTTTGATGGAATAGATTAATCATCCATGATCACTTTCTCAGCTCCATACAATGGCTTAATCATTGAAATTTTCTCTTTGATAACCTATTGAGATTTCATTGGTTGAGTAGTCATGGTGTTCCAAGAATCACCTTGTATTGATCTATTCTAATAAAGAGTGTTATTCTTCGTCTCTTGTCCTATCAAAGAATAATATTCCTAAGACAAATAATATGTGTCTCTAGAACCCAACCATGGATCACTATGATAATAGTGTTAAATATTCCCCATCTTGTTTCAATTGTGACACGAATTAGGTGGTGTCATACAATATTGCTTTATGGGATCTAGTGAACCACACTGAAAACATTTTGTCTTCCTTCTGGTTGAGAGGAAGATTTACTTATCAAATGGTTTAATTCTAAGATGTACCACCACTTTGGACGTAGGTTACCCTCTTCTGCTTTTTCCCATCATCATAATTACCACATGTTCCCATAGGGATAATCATGCTCCCTCAAACCATATTTCATAAGATATCCCTTTTTTTTTTACAGTCTCTCTATTTAACATCTCTATATACACTTTTATACATAGAATGAAAATATTTGAGTGAATATTCGGTATAAAACCCAACTCAAAAATGTATAACTTTAAGGATACACATAAAGTTAATTAGAGGTAAAAGTGGATTAAATTCATAAATCTAACTTCATACTCTATCAACATGATTTTTTATTACCTCAACCTGAATAGATCCATTATTCTAGCAATCTAAATGGTGTGAAGATAGAATTCATTGTTAAAAAATACCTCAAAATCCTACTATATAATGCCTTGGTCCAATTTATTAAAAATTTATAATTCTCTCCATTGGCATGTGATATCCTCTAGTGTATTTGTTTACAACTTAAATACAATTATACCGGTGTCCTATGGAAATCTAAGACATGATTCTTTCTATTTCAATAGACTTCTACATTTTACGGCTCAAAATCCCCCCAAAATATTTGTGGATTCTACATTTGGAACTAAACCAAAATTTCCACTTTCCATGGTTCATCATTCCTATTACCCTTATACATGTCCTAAAAATCCTTGATAATGCTTTAGACTAACTGTTGGTTCACCTATGGCTCAGGTGGATCCACATTTCTAGCAACCTCCTCTGATTGATTTCTATGACACCTATGAGGTTCCATTAACTATAACAAAACCAAAACTCCATTTAGATCCACTAATTAGAAACATAAGTATTTTAAATTTCAATATACCATATTAACACATATCACTACATATCTTTCAACAATTCAAACATTTTTAACATATTAACTATTTTTGAAAATGTTATAACCATGCTTTTCAAAATAAATCATTTTAACTATTTTCAAAAAACAAAACTTTTACCCATTTTACAAACCATTATATTCAAATTAAAAATATATTACCATTTGGAAGTCCTATTATCAATGCATGTCATGTGACTCTAATCATCTAAACCCATGATGACAATGTGATAACTTACCTAAAAGTTTCTAAAAACACCCATATACCCAAACTCCTTGGCAACATGAAGTTCTTCATAAATAGGTTAGCTACGCATTTTTATTATCTATATTTCGAGTTATGAAAATATTAATCCTTACTACCATCCCAAGAAGAAATAATAATACTATTTCCAATTCTATGACCGAAAAAAACTGACACCATTTTCCCCAAAATACATTTGGGCCGACCAAGACTAATACCGTTTGTAACATCACACCGCTCCTCATTGGCTTGAGGAGTGTTAGGGGAGCTACTAGGACTTAGGTGACATCCCCAAGACAGTAAAGGAAGTAAATAAATTCCATATTCCTCAAGAACATTTGGTGGAAAATTTTCCCATTGAAATATAAAACATTGAAACTAAATAAATGATAACCAACCAGAGAACTATATGATTCATGAGTAAAAAATATAACTCAAAACATAACTAAACAAATAAACTATATTAGAGTACAATAGGAATCTAAAATACATAATCAAAGAGATCAAAAATACCATAAAACTCAAAACACTCAAGGTACATCAACTAGAAACACCCAACCCGCTCTAAACTTCAACTCCATATGCCAAGTATATGGTATCAAGAAGCCTGACTAATAAAATGAGATATTTTCCATTATCTATGACCCAATATATGACATATTAAAATTCAAAATAGTTATTATAAATGGGATGAGTCGAAAATCAATAATATTTCCATAATGACTTCCTAAATCGTTCCACTAGGACAATACTTTTTATCATAATTTATATAAAGTAGTTTTAATTAGTAAAAATGGTTTATAACAAAGACAAAACAATGTAACCTGGAATGTAATAAAAAGCGATTTAAAACATTTCCCAATTTTATTTTGAATACCCATTCCATGTCCACACACAAAACTATCCAAACACACTCAAGATTCTTGTTACCATTGATGGTGAAACTTTATGTCCATAATCTATCCCACTTTGATGGTGGCACCTCATGACCATTATCTATCCCACTCAACACACTCCAAAACAATTATGAAAAAATATTTATAAGACATTCCAAAAAACATTTCTTTCTTTAAATAATTAAAAAAAATACTTTACATGTGTTAAAACCAAAACATAATTTTAAAAACATCATTTTAAAATTATAAGAAATGGTTTTTATGAATACCAATCAACTTTCCACAATTTCTAATCCAATACCAAAATGAGGTTTTTATAAATAAAAACATAATGACTTCAGAATTATTTTATGAAAAAAATAATTAAATCTTAGGATCCATGTTCTAAGTCAATTATAGATGATGGAGAACCCACCTACCTCAAAATGATTGGAAAAAAATGAAGAATGGCACAACAAAACATCATGATCTGATAACAACCCATGTTACCTTCACTAGATCCAACATGATTTCATCATTAAACCATTAATAAAAAATTTATATAGCCATACTGGACAATATATATGGTTATGATAAACAAGGGAAACTTGTATATAAGACTAAAATGGAATAATGGGAACTTACCATCAAATTCAGGTGTCTAAAACACTTTGATTCACCAAAGGATCACTCTTAGATCGAAATGGATAATGTATGAATCATATAGAGAAAAAGGAATTCAGGATCTTAAGATTTTATGGGGAAAATGAGGTTTAAAGGTATTAATTTGGATTATATTCACAATTCAAGTATATCCAACCATACACCGCATTGTTTGGAAAATCATGCACCAACAGTGTAGGGATAATATCTTAAGGACACACCTCGCACAGTTGGATCACATGGTTAGACAAACTATGTTCTAATCATAGTTTTCCATCTATTTCAAGATTCACGGTCACACCTAGGAATTCACATGGTTTGGTCTAACCATGTACCAACTATGAACCATCCCATTTCCCACTATATTCAATTTCACAGTTTCCTAGAGATGATATATAGTTTCTACTAACTATGCACAAACTGTGCACCTCTAGAAAAGTCTATAAAACGTGTCAAATACACATTAAAACCTATATAAACAAAAATTGAACATTATATAGACTTAAAATACATTAATAATATTCCATGTACCAAAAACTAGGGGTGATACACTCTTGATATTAAATAAATGATTAAAACACATTTTAAAAGGATTTTAGGGCTCCCTCACACCTAGAACACACCCACAAAATGTCCAAGGGGGGATCTCACAATTATCTATTCTTATTGGAGGGGGATCTATCTTGTTTCATTATGTAATCATGTACCATATGAAATAGGAGGGAGATAAAGGTAATTATTTCAGTATGTATGTGATTAATGCCTATATTTGTCACTATTTATTCATCTCATTCTGAAAAACCCTAATTTATTGGTGTTTTCAAGATTTTTCAAAATCATATGATTAAATAAAAAATAGTTTTAGGAATCTAACATGTGGATTCATGAAAATTCTATGAAATTATTTCCTAGATTACTACTAAATTATACATGTGTGATGTGATTTTTAGTAAGAAGGAATTCATGGGGTGGTCTGAGTAAGACCGGTTATGAACAACCTCGATTTTTTATTATTCATAGGAGGTAAAATAGGGTAGTATCATGTATAAAATATTGTATTCACGATTGAAAAGATATAGTTTCTGTGACATGGGATTCTGTGGTAAGTTGGGAATGATGAAATCAGTTATGGACATTGTTTTTATGACGTGATGACCAAAATGGTTATGTATAATTTTTTTTGGTATGGATCATGTATTTATAGATAATTTTAATCATAGGAAGTGAGGAGATATGGTTTTTCGAGAAAAGTGAATAGTGTTGACCATTACTATGGTTAGGTGATGTTGTTCACTGGTGGTTGTTCTTCCTCTAAGGTGGCATATTTATAGGTGGTGTGGAAATGGAACGATGAGGATCATCACCCGTCCCTTTTTATATAGGGATGGGTTCTCGTCAAATTAACAATTCCTTTTTCTTCGGCCTGTTCAGCATCATTATCTTTTAAAGAAGGTTGGACTAAACCTGTGGGATTTTTTTGTCCCAGTGGGAGATTGCGTGGGGGTAAAGGACTTTTTCAATCAGTCCTTCTCAAATATAACTTCCTCAGATGGTATCAAATGGGTTTATTTGTGAATCCATGAATGCCCAATGGACCTGGTATCCATGATTCATGGACCTTCTTTCCAAATGTAGGTGATTGTTAGCTGAAAATTTGGCCAACAACGCTTAAGGAATACATTGATCGATAGGATGGGAGGTCAGGCTCACTACACCCTTCTAGGACAGGATTTTTACCTCTTCCGGGACTCTCTTATAGATTTACTTCATGTTCATATGTATCTGAATCCTTGGTTTCTTCCAAAAGAGTGTGTCCGCTGGCTACCATTGGTTTCCTGGATCATCATAGGCCTTCGTATATTTGATGATATAGAGGTGATGCTAACATGAGCCATATAATAAGGTGCTCTGTAATTTATCATCATCCAGGGGGACGGAAGGTGACTTGATGTTTGTATCAGGCCCATAAGAAGGGCTTCCAACGTATCCTCATGAGATAAATAAGAACTCAAATAGTTCGTATTGTGTGGGGCATACTCATGGAAGATTCCCAATTGAGGAGGCATGATTGAGAGGACCCTTTTTGGATGGGCACCTTCTTGAGATCGGGACTTCTGGCTAGCATCCTACATATCCTAGTTTGACCAGGAATCAGAGTTCTCATACTTCAGAATTAATGTGAAATTTTTAATCATTGCAATCCTCTAAGACCATGTGATTCATGATCAATGTGAGAAACAATAGGATTTGAAAGATTCAACAATTCACATGCTTCCTCCCCTATTGGTCGGGGAGGGAGAGCCCACGACGGAAGAATCTAGGGTGACAGTGGGCAAGAGAGTGGTGCAATGAAACCTTCAATGTGTAATGACATTGAAGGTAATGCAGAACTACCTCAAAAGATCAGGGACTTACCTCAGTGGGAGGGCCCCAGAGCTTGTTCTGGGAAGGGGAGTAGTTTTGTCTTTCTCAAAGGGGGGAGAGAACATAAATCCTCAAACTGATCACTATTCTTAATTGAATGGAAAACCAAGTGATCAACCTTAATCCCTAGAACGGGGAGGTTCACGTTAGTGTCCAAAGGTTGGACTCTAGGTTACCATGGGAATGTAGACCCTTGGGAATTCTCAAATCATGCACCTTTCTGGGGAGAGCCTTCATGACTTCGCTTACCGTGGGTATGTAGACTCAATGGGGCATGATGATTCACCAAATGGTCTGATCATATGGGTCCAGTATCTTTAGAGGAGGGTTTGGCCTGATGTAGGAGGACTGGTTAGCAGAGGGGTCATGGAGGACTTGATGGTAGTGGAGGGGTGAAGTTCGAACCAGAGTAAACAATACTTGAAAATACCCCATTATGCGTACTAACTTTTTATGCAGGATGGGGGAGGATCCGCATGAAGTAGTGGTATTTAGGCAGAGTGGTCATCCTCATACTGATGCAGTACGTGGACATGGGTATAAACAACGATGTATCATAGTAGTACATGGCCCATCATGCCACTTTGGGTTACACCCACACACCGATGCAGTATGCGGAATCAGGTTTGGTCTATGTAGTAGTATTCTATGCAGAGCACCATATTTAAGGAGGGTCTGATGGCTTATCGTTCACGGGGAGTTCATCCATGAGAAGACTTTAGTTCATTGTTCACCTATTAGGTTCGTGGTTCTATTATTATTATCATTTAATTCCCTCGTTTTATGATTCGTGGCTTGATTTACCCTCGGAGGGTGTGGTTCGTGGTTTGGGCTTCACCGATTAAACAAGAAAGAGGCCAGAGTGAAACCTCTGAGTCATCCTCAAGCATTCGCCGTATGTCCTTCTCTTTGTCAGTCTCTAGGTGTTTCTACTATTATCCATTTTATAGAGAATCATGACACTTGTATTTATTGGGAATATGTCATCATTTGAGGAGGCCCATCTAGATATCTTGACCCGTGCAAGACTCGTTCAACCGGGGTTTGTGGAGGCTTCGGTTCGCGATAATGGTTTGCAGAACCCAAATGGTTTGCTTCGTCCACGAACCAATGAGTTAGTGGTTGGATATGTGGATTAACATCGTACGCACAACTTATTAGGAAACACAGTTCACAGTCTTCCTTGATTTCTGGCCATCGCCTCATTGTCCAGTGGTTCAGGGATCGTTCCACGTACTTGGTGGGTTTCAATCCAGCTGGTCGGAAAACCTTTCCCGATGATGGTACGTGGGCCACTTGAAATGCTTTGAAAACCTGAATTCCACCATGTTTCTTCTGAATATTGAAACTCAATTTGAGTCTATTCACCTTTCTATACTTGTAAGAGTGCTTACTTCCATAATCAAAGCATTATTGGGAGTATTTTCTTCACTTAGAAAACTTTTCAGGACCCTACAAATTCCCCCATCAAAATGGTGTTCATTCAAAATGAAAAGGGAACTATTCTGATGTAGAAGCGGTCCTAAACAAAAATGGTTCACAGTAGAAATGCTGGACCCAGTAGGAGGGGACCAAACCCATATATAGGGGACCATGTCATTTTTCTTTTACTCTTTCTTGTGGCGAAAACTACTCTCAATTTCCATGGCTTCCTCTTCTCTCACGTACCATGTTCCTTACGAAAATCATGTTCGCGAACTGCTCTGTACATTTTGTGAACCGATTTACTCTCCATCTTTCCATTCGCTTACTATGTTCTAGATTTCATGAACTGTTTTGTGGAATTTTATGACTAAAATCTGGATTCTACATTGGAGGATGCTACGCGGCTAGCTTGTCTGCATACTGAATTTGAACCAGCGAACTAGAATTTTGAAAATTATCAATCTCAACTTAAACCTTAGTCCAAAATTTTTGAAATACAAACCTAACAAAGGCCTAGGCTCGTGGTATCCATATTCCTCAAACCTTTTTGTTAATCTTCCAATGATCTATGGGAAAACTCATCATGGATGGTTCACGTACCATGGTTGTATGCGGTGAGAGGCATCTGTGTACCGTAGATATAGGTGGGGTTACCTCTACATATCATGCAGTATGCGGATTGTGGCTACCACCTACTGTTTCTAGAATCCATTACCCATAGCCCATTAGGGATGTATTTTTATTTATTTAGACATTATTACATATCAATTATCGAATAATTTTTTATTGGAATTACCTTTCATCGGCTTCTAGATCTTTCTATGGAGGCTAAAATGGAAAATTTGCAGGCCGTTATTGATGTCGCTACTCCTTATGAGGGTACTATTATTGCCCATATTTGTTCTGCTGATGAACAATCAAAGGACATGGAGGCTTTGGTTGATAAAAAAACTCCAATCATTCCATTTCACCAATCTCTTGAAAATATTCTCACATTGGGTCAATGAAAGTACGCGGTCTTAGAAATTCTTCTTTCTTACAGGTTTGGAATTTTTCTAACACAGAGACCCTGGCTCCAAACCCGATTGATCATCCTAATGCCTGGATAATTAATAATTATATTCTGAATTCTTGGATCTCTTTAAAGGGGAGGTACCTTCAGATAGATACTACCTTCGGGTATTTGTTTCACTATGCACCTCAAACCTTAGAGGGGGTGCAGAGGAGACCCAATTAGACGGCCCACTGTTACTAGAGTATCGTGAGGAAGGCTACAAGGAATGAGTTGCATGGCTGGTCATTTCTATGGGAACTTTATCTTGGTGTATCATTTGTCTTGGACTGTGGGTTTCCCTTTTAGGTTCTCTGAAGTTGTGAAGAATTCCAAAGCTGAGATATAGACTATAGGACTGTACAACGCCACTTGGGTTTCTCAGACATACAACCATCTTCCTAATACCCTTATTTCACATCTCTTAAGCAGGTGGAGTCTAGATAGCAACACTTTCCATTTGACTCATGGGGAGGTCGGCATCAGCCTTTGGGACATCTAGCTGATTTTGAGAGTCCCTTTCATCAGGAATATGTACGCTGAATTTATTCCTCCCTCCATAGTTTGGGATGGTGAGGAAAGAACCCCCCCCCCCACTTATTTTTCCCTGAAACTAATCATCCAAGTAGAGGAACTTCTGAAGGAAAGTGATCCTTGTCTGAAACAGGATGTTCCATTTGACGACTGGTTTGGTACTTTTGTTTAGCATACTGGTCTCATAAATAATTTGTGGATACCTAGGGATTGTCCCACTAAAGCCACATAGAGGCGAGTAGGTACTTACTGACCCACCTTAGAAGAGGGGGATTTTATGAAATAGGGATGGGTGATTATTCCTGAAGTTGGTTAGTTATTTCTATTGGCGGATTTCTTGGCCATGTTTCTGAGTGGGTGGATCCTACCAGTGCAAGAATTTGGTGGCGTAAGAGCCTCAAACTTTACCATGGCCACTTAGTTGGCCACTAGAAAATGAATCAATTTGGTTATCCGAGTGTTAGCCAAGATGTACTGCCTACTGGGCCGAATAAGCAAAGGGGGTCACCCTACAAGATCGTTGAACCATCTCAAATTATTTGGGTCTAGATGGGATCCCACATAGTGGGATATTCCATCATCAATTCTCTACCAATTACAAATTCTACCCTCTGACCGTACCTTTGCACACCAGCGGGGTTATGTCACCAGATTGGGCTTCAAAGGATAAGCAATAGGAGAAAACCGAAAAGAACATGTTGGACATAATATCTTGTCATAATGTTTATGAATGTTTATCTTACCACCCTTGTGACTCCCCTACTAGTACTATTACAAATAGTTCATCTGGATTCTTTATCAACTGATGTTACTTATTTTCTATGAGAGAAGGCATCCTGGTTTCCCACATAGAAGGAAAACTTATTTGTGAGGGCTATGCACCCTGCATATTTAGTCGACAATTTAATTGCATTTAGAAGTTGTTCCCTCTGACTATTAACAGTGCTCTCCAAAAGAAACACCTAATGGTATCTCTCCATTTATATCTAATGTTCACCTATGAAGACACCTAGAGCTAGGCCAGACATCCAGATTCTAGGGATTCTGTGCCCTTCCTTACCGAGAACTATACTGAGTCTTGGGCTTTGTTATATCTTGATGGACAATTAGATGACCTGGTGCCCATTGTGACAACATACAAGGCATCTAGGGTGAAAGTAAAAGGGAATAAAAAGGGAGTTTCTAAGCACTCTTGTCCAATAAAAGTCCTTTGAAGGTCTGTTCACTCCGCCACCCCCCCCCCACTAGGAAGGTTGGGACACATGGGGTTATGACCTTACGGGTGGCCTAAAAAGCTACTGGAAACTTTTCAATGAGTCCATCTTCCATTACATTCATGGATGATTTTTCAGTGGCATTTGGGCAATTGGACCTTTTGATAGGTCATTCATCTACCTATGACCATTATCCCTATGATTTATTGCAGCTTCTCAAAACTAGGGAAGTGAACTTTAATTGAATTGGCTATGTGTCCTCACAAGATGACATTTATTTTGATTAGGGTCCAGATAGGGTGATTTTCTATCTTAAGGACCTCGAGACCGTAATTCACTCTAAAAGAGGTCATCATAAGTACTCGCATTAGGATAGAAAAATTGTTTTGAATATCCCCTATATTAGATTTCATAGATTCCATATCTTCAACTATTATTATATTCTCAAAATCAACTTCTTAAATCTTAAAAATGATCCTGGAATGAATGTTAAAGATGAATATATCAAAGAGATTCCCAGTATCAACCTCACTAAGCTGAGTAACACTATAATCCTGAGATCCAATAATTACATTGAAATCAAAAGGCTTCTAAATCAACTCTAGACACAAATTCTTATGTAATAAAATGAGAATCAGTTATAGGTGAATCAATCATCTTGGAACTAGACAAAACATGCTCTACATGATCTGATCCAGTTGCTGGAGAATCAAAATAAAATGCTTGAAGCTAACAAGATTCATAAATTATCACAATTTGAGATCCCTTAGGATCTATTATAGAAACCATGATAGAAGTTACATGATAATCTGGTGGACTATTGTGATCATCATTACTACCATCATCACCATATTAATTAGGATAACAAAACCCATGAACCTTTTTACCAAGAGATGGATCCCCCTTGGATGCTGCTCTCCCCTTAGCTGTGGTAGAAGGTTTATCTCAATGATCATTTCTCTAACTAGTTGAACCTTAGGATTCTTCCCCCTCAACAGATGCTCTTGACTCACCTCTAATAGATGAATCATCATCAATAGGATGAATAGAACATGGTCTCACCATATCTAGATACCTATCTAGAACTAAAAAAATAGGAGATGGATGCAATTTTTTCCTCCCAATAGCATTATCCTCTTCATAATGACCTTCAGAGTCTTGAGATATTTCATCAATCCCATCCTCATAACTATCATACACTGACACTACAACTATTGTGGTTTTAGAAGAACTACAAACTTTTTTATTCTCTAGAAACTTTAGTCACTTCTTCTTCTCCTTCACTCAATAGTCTCTCTCTAACAATGAAGGAAACATGTGTATATATGGATAAAAAAGATACATTTGAGGTTTTGAAAATATCTAGAAAACTTCCTGCCTAAAATAAATCAGATATATTTTATTCGTACTTATCTAATTCCTCTTCCACTTCCTCATCAGAAGAATAATTCAATATCTCGTATATCTCCAATATAGGGTCCACTATATTCTTATTCCTTGTAGGTTTTTCTACATAAAATCCTCATAAATAATTTCATTATCTTCTACCCATATCTTTATTCATGGATTCCAGTTTGACTTTCATTATTTTACAAGAAAAATTTCTTAAACAAAAACCACCAAAATTTACCTCTACTACCTCGTCCTCATTAACCAATCCCTTTACTTCAAGCATAGTTGAGATCATCATATGATAGATCAGAGAGTTTTACTTGGATAAGGAATTAATCACATCAATCATATGAACCATTAGATATCTAAAAAGATTATTTTTATCCCCTATTTTTATAAGGAATAATATAAATGCATCATGGTATATCATCATCATAAAATCCCCTTTTTTTGGGCATATCATATCCTGAATGAATTTGAACAGCATTCTAAACTCACCATCGAGTTCTATAATAGTAGGCCTTATCACTATATCATTTATGGTTAGTGTTAGTAGTGTATACTCATATAAAAATAGTTCATTACCACTTGGTGTAGATCCTGGATAGTCATCAGAGACACCTTGATGAGGCACATTGATACACCTAGACAAATGCTTTGAAGAAAATCTATCCTCATTTCCATCTGTCATTCTATGAATGGAATCTTTATTTTCCCCAAATATGTACTCTAAATATTGGTAAAATCGATGTACCATCCTTAGATAAAATGGTCTATAATTCCTTGAAAATCATTATATCTTTCCCTGGTACTAAATCACCTTGATTACTAGTTACTTTCTTGAAATCATCCATTTTACATCTATTTCTTTCACTACATAAACTACTCAATTTGCAAGATGAGGATTTTACAGTTTAACTACAGAACGGTTCGATTTTACATGATATTTCTTCATAGGTTGTGCTAGTTTATAAGATGTCACTAAGGGGTTATTCACCTTTACAATTTCACTAAAATGAATGTAAATTAAGAGTGTGAGGAAGGGTTAAGTTCAAGGGTGAAGTGAATGTGAAATGCTTCAAAGGGTGGGTGCGATCGAGAGAGTGTTCCAAAATCATATTTAAGTTCACTTTTATCATTTAGGGATTTTAGATTCAAAAATATAATAAAATATAAATAAATACACTTAATAAAAATTTAAGATATAAAAAGAGTTCTGGAAGAACATGAGAACAGAGACTCAATAAGTATATAACCAACAATGGATCTCTCACTAGTGGATCACCAACAGTGGATCTCCAATAATGGATCACCAATGGACTCATAATAACTAACATCTTGAATTATCTGAACCACACTAACACAAGGTATGTCTCATAGTTAATTGTATATCTCAACAACATAATAAGAAATATGAGGAGGGAATTCTAGTATTCCACATATATATTAATACAAAATATTTTTCATTGGATGGTTAAAATGGAATTATCCTAACTACACCATCTCTATTTATTCACATGTATAATATTAACGTGTCTCTAACCAAACCTTCTCACTCAAGGTTTGTAACACATTATCATATTGACGTAACCTTTGAACTCAAGGATGGACCCAACTTCCTTGATTACAAACTATCTTACTATAGCCATCATCCTTTCACCTAGGATGTGGATACAATCACATAGTTCAACATTTCACTATGAACATATTAAGAACATTTTAATGAAGCATCATAAACAACCCACATCATCCCAATGTAGAATCCTATGTATAGAGGTATCCTATGGATATCCCTTGGGATTATTCCTTACCAACTTCTATTGGTTACTCACATGGACCAACTACATGAACCTAAAACCTTCACAATTTAATGATTTACCATGGAAACCACTAGGTCATCCAAACCTTAACCATTCATGGACCACTAACTCTAGGTCTAATCTACCCAAGAGTATATCCCTACCTTAATTCTTTTTAATAGGCATGGTTCTATAAATACCATTCCATTTTACCCATCTATGCCCTATCAAGAGTAAATTATAAAAATTTGGACCCACATGAACACTTTTATACAAGGAGGAAAACATTATTGGGAAACTCATGCACTTGAATGCATGACAGTATATACAATAACATAAAACAAAAATCATGGTTATGGATTTATATAAAATCATATGTCATAATACAATAAGAAAACTATGCTAGTATATCATGGTCAAGGAGAAAAAAAAGAATATAATATTTTGAAAATTGGGGCATTCCATGAATTGAGGTTAACCAGACAAAATGAAATCTCAATCAAAACCATTTTAGATATCTTTTAAAACATAAGTTAAAATTCTATTTATTAATCATTTAATATGGAATCAGAAACCATTTTTACTCACACTAGGCCCTTATATTAATTCCTAAGGAAAATATTATTTAGAAAACCCCACATTTGATTTGAAATTCCATTTCCAATCCATCATTTAAAATCATCTCATACACCTTGAAATTTTATTTAAAATATTTCCCTTTATAAATACATTTTTTTATAAAACCCCCTTTTAAATAAATAGTTAAAAAATAAAACACATTTTCCTTGAAAATCCAACTCACACCACCAAACAATCCATGAATATTTCCATAGTCACTTGTTCGACCAAGGCTAAACCAACAAACCATTTTTCATGTTATGTGGCCCTTATTGACTATTAGGTCAAGACGAACACATCCCTATTTAAGGTTA
Organism: Viscum album; assembly: GCA_963277665.1. Taxonomy (NCBI): domain Eukaryota; kingdom Viridiplantae; phylum Streptophyta; class Magnoliopsida; order Santalales; family Viscaceae; genus Viscum; species Viscum album. The sequence continues at coordinate 998,922,011 of OY728141.1, read as the reverse complement.
GAATTAAAAAAATCACAAAACATGATAATAATTACTATATTGATATAATATAGACATAAAATCACTTAAGGATCAAGCGAATTAATAATGTAATGGTCACCTATTTCATTATGAGTTAATAAGAATATACTCACTACAAATATCTGGACATTCTCCCTTTAATTAGAAGAAATTTGGTGATCTGAAAAAATCCCAAATTTATGGCACAGTTAAAGGAAAACATGAAAATGGTGAAAGAAATGAGAAATAAATACTAAATGGAACGTTTAATTAACACTATATACTCCCTAAAATAGATGGTATAAAGATATGGAAATAATCAATGAAGATATCCCTAATGATAGAAAGAAATGAGAGAGGATAAAAATTGGGCAAATTCACAGTATTCTGAAAAAATGGCCTAAACCTCCTCTTTTTTATATTATTTTATTAAATAATTATTTATAAAGAAACTAGATAAAATTTATCACATTAAATTCTGTAAAAAACTAGGAACCTTATGTACTAACTCTTACATATAGGGTGTCCCTTATGTGTTGTAGGAATCCACGTACTTAACTAATTTTTTATTGAACTCCAATGAACTTATTTACAGGAACCCTTACACATCACCCTGAAGGAACCTTATGTATAATAGGGTGATTTTAGGACATAGACAAATTCCTATTCCCAAGGACTGGTATATATCATCACTGAATAATCTTACATTTCACTTATTATCAACTCTTACATTTGGGAATTTACAATCTTTTAGCTAAGTGTAATGCTTACGTATCACTCTTTACACATATGGGGAGCCATACATATCAACCATTATATATATTGTGATCCTTATGCATTGCAAGGGATTCCAACACATTAAATAGATTCCAAAAAGAATGAACCTTATGTATGGTGACCCTTATGTATAGTAATTTCAATCATCCAAATAGAAATTTCCTTACATATGAGGACCCATACATATGGGGGACTTTATATATGAGACTTAGCTAATTTTCTTAACGGAACGACCCAAAAATATGAGGTAACCCAATATAAGAGTAATATCTTACATTAAAAAATTTACAAGATTTTAGTTCAAGTACATGTAACCCTTATATATCACAGGGTGACTCAATGATTCCCTCACTTATTTTAAGGACATCACATATCAACCATTTTATCTCAATACATAACCATTTCAATATCTCAATACCTCATGATAAGATAATCCTTGTCCACATCATGATTCCAATATATCCACTCATTACATAATGACCCACTAAATCATTGTGTGGTGGGCTTCTAACTGAAGATCCCCAACCACCAACACCCAAGAACTCTCTCTAGGCAATCTTTCATCATACCACTACTCCTAATACATCCCATAAATCATTTAAAACATAATAAAAACTCTCCTTCCTCATTATAAATACATAAATTCAAATTTCCCATGATTTCCCCAACATGTTACATCTAGGATCATTACAAACTCCCCACCATAATACTTTTTATCCTTGAGAAGTTTCATTAGTAATTATACTATAAATCCTGAATTTCATTGGTCATTAATACTCTATTATTCCCCACATTATAACTTGAACATTGAATGTTCTTCCATTTCATAAATAAATCCACCAAAAAATACTATTATTTGAAGGCCTAATTACCCAAACACAAAGCTTCCCACTGATTAAACCATAATCTCCATCATCTCAAAATAATAAATTCTCCCAAATCTAACCCTAAATTATCTTAGATACCAAGAAAAAATATCCTAGGTACCCCACTCTTCACCATCACTAAACACTAGGATGGTTCTCTACCACACCCATCAATCCCAAGACACTAAAGTTCCAATAACTAATTCATCACTTGTATTATGGTTCTCCCCACCATAATAATTCTCCCATATTGTTAGATTCTGACAAATGGTGCTCCCCATCATAATAATCACATAGTAAAACCCATATCGTCTTTTCAAACTAAAACCCAATTAAAACTGACATCTAGATTCTAAATCCTAATAGAAATCAGCAGTCCTACAAGATTAAAATACCTGGCTCTCTCAAAACAGAAACAAAATACCTGCTAAATACATAACTCAAGAACCCATGCCACTCTATATCAACCACTAAAAATTAAAAAATCATGGACTACAAAGTCAAAATTTTCTTATTCGATACATTAAAATAAACGAATCCACATCTACTAACCTCACATGTATCTTCCAAACTAACATGACACACTAGTTGATAACACAATATTAAGAATTAGTGTCCCTCCCAATCAAAACTATAGAATCGAGGTCGGAAATTTTGAATAGGTACCAGTAGATTATTTATACCCACTCAAAACATTTTTAATCCATAAAAAATTACCCAAGTTTCAAAACACCCCTAATAATCTAACAATTTTTTCACTGAAATCAAATGCTCAAAATCACCAACCTAGTTAGTTCTTTATTTTCCAAAAAACAAATAATTTTTTCAAATCCGCTTTAAAACCTTGCTTCAAAAACCTTTTCTACATATTTTATTTTTAAACTGGAGAATCTAAAAATATTCTATGTAAAATGATCTTATAAACACATTTATTCATGTTTCATTCTACCACATGGGTTTTCTTTCTAAAAAATTATTTTTCTAAAAGAACATGCATCTAAAAAATAATTTCCCTATGGTTTCCAAACAATCACAATCATAATCATTTAAAAAATCCCCATAAACATAAATTAATCAAATCACCCATTATAATATATTCAATAAAAAATTGTATATATTATACATTTATTTTATTAATGATATATTCTAATGAGAAAACTCATGAAACAACACGTCAAACAACAACTCTCATAAGTGTACATATTATGCCCTAAGTATTCCACTATCATAATTCATAAACATGGTACTATATCCCAGCTGATCCAAATGACTCATAACTAGTCTCATGCATCGCAAATTATGATTCTTGATCCTAAACCTCTACCATCCTATAGTTCATATTCCCAACATTGAATATCCCTAGGAAACATGGTTTTCAAACCAATTTGTAATGTCTAGGAATACTCCAAATATACCAACCAAGTCATAACTTCTTAAATCCACGTATAACTGAAATTATCCCATTTCAAAACACACTCAGATACTAATTGTAATGACCTAACTAGGATCACTCAAACAGAACCTGAGCGGGAGTGTTTCAAGACCATATGTATGCCTCCTCTTTTTCTAGAATATTCCAACAAGTGAGGAGGGATGAAAATAGTCACGGGGAAAAAATTCCATCATAAGTAAAACAAAAGGGTCATTCATGAATCTATTGAAATTTTATCTTGAACCATTAATTTGGTGAACACACCCAAAACATTTACACAATAAATAGAGATCTTAAATCACCCTTATAGTCTATAATACAATAGTAATAAAATAATATACATGATGAACCTAATGAAAAAAGTATTGATTAAAAATACACATGCATAATAGGATTCATCATAAAAACACGGACATGTTGGCGCACTTACATGTATAGATGCACAACAATAACTTTCAAATTAACTAACTTCCCTCTAGACCAACTCAGATATTCATCCACACAGAATCCTCGAGCTCCACAATAAGCTATACTTGAACCACTTAGAGTTCAAAATGGTATTTTTCCTGAGGGAAAACATAATATCCCCCCACATACATCTAAACCCATATCATATACATTGATAGGGGTAATACCAACTACTAAGTAGTAATCCCCATCACCTCAATATATTTAGTTTTTTTTTTCAAATGGGTGTGGATGAAATATATATTATGGGTGAAAGTCATGTTTTGAAACACACACACCTAGAAACATGACATTAAATGAATAAGAAATCATATGTGTTAGTTCATCATGTGCTAACTAGGAAACTAAGATACGTAACCCCACCTACTTCTTGCAATTCTTATAATATGTTTATATGAGTCACATATCAAGGAATATCACCTTGATATTGTTATATCATAGTCAGTCCCATGAATATATAAAACCCATCCTATATGAAAAGTAATATAGGGAAGGAATATTGATATAAAAACTCTTTCAAAAGTTTAACCATCAACTTAGAGAAAGTTATCATGGATACATCTCACATATAGTAGTCAATATACCGCAAGTGATCTATGGAGGGTATCTTTATAGTCACCTCTCTCATGAGTCGAACCAAACCAACATGAGGTAAGTCCCATGGATAATCATATATATAAAAAAAATTGTGATATGAGAAGATAATATCAACAAGAAACCTCTCATATAAGTTGAATTGTTCCCACTTGGGGTAAGTCCCTTGGAATAATCCAAAACACACCATCACTAGGTGAGTGCCATGTATAATCACAACAAGTATATGACCACACCTTATCACTAATGTTTTTCACACATCATTATCTCAATACAACCATATTACTCAATGTTCACCCCAATATCCTGGATCACATACTATCATACCACAACCCACTGCCCTCTTACCCATGATATTTTCATAACCACTTATATCAATATGTTAAAAATCACACAATAGGAACATTTAATAAACAAGTGTAAAAAACCACACCAAACTAATCAGGAATCACATTAATAAAATTACCCTTGGAATATATCTTTTTATTATTCCTTTATAACCTCCCAAGTGTACTCACATGGAGTACATCCATGAACCAAACCCGATCACAACTGAAGGATTTACCCTCGAGACCCATGTTCCAAACCACTAGTCCATCCATGCCTTAATCATTCTTGGACATCTCACTCTAATCCTAATATACCTAATAAGATAAACCTCTCTCACTTCATGCTAATTTTCATGGTTCTATCAATTCCAAGTCATTTTACCTATCTGTACCCTCTAAAGGATCAATGGCTTCAATTTGAACCCCACAATCACTTTTATACAATGAGAAAACATTATACAAAAAATCTTGTACCTATATGTATGATATTCCATACAATAATAAAAAACACCAAACATGGTAAGTTATTAATATAAAATAATTAACTATTATACAATAAGAAAAATATACAAGGTTTTCATGATTAAGAATCAGAAAAAAGTATACAAGATTTTAAAAGTAGGGGAATTTTCCAAATGACATTGGAAAAACAAAAAACAAATATCTATCCATGTCCTTATGAATTTCCTTTAAAACAAAAGTTAAAAAAGTCATTGTTAATTATTTAAAAAGCAATTAAACATTTCTTTACTCAAGATGGTACCTTTTCCAAAATCCCAATGGTAACATTCTTCAGAAAACCCCACATAAGATTTGAAATGGCATTTCAAAATCATCATTTGAAATCATCCCATTCACCTTGAAATTATAATTAAACTATTTCCATAAAAAATTTATTTCATTCCAAAAAAAATTCAAAAAAAATTAAAATAGAAAACCCATTTTTTGTGAAAATCCAACCTACACCACTAAAAAAATCTATGGATAGGGGAACCCGCACTTTTTCATCCAAGGTTCCACCAATGAACCATTTATCAAGCTATGCAGACCTTGTTGACAATTAATCCCATGAAAGGCAATCCTAATTCTTGGTCTAAAATCATGTAATTCATGAATAATATAATAAGAAAAATATTTTTAGTATATGAATATGAAATAAAAAAAAGATCAAGAGATTCAATAATGCAAAGTCCACCTTACTCATTTGAAGTAGAAAACACTACATACAAAGAAACTCTGGTAGATCAGGCTTTAATTTTATAAAAATAAAAAAATATAAAAAAATAGATCATAACTAATAGAAAATAATAAAATGGTGAGTGTAACAAAAAATAAACACTCTAGGTCAACTAGACATACACCCAACTACTCTCTGTAATAGATTTCATGAAGATTCAGTAACAATCGATGCATATATCCAATAAGATATTAAAATATGAGAGAGGTAAAAAATAGGGAATTCCCCATATGTTCTAGACAAGATGGACTAACCCCCCCCCCTATTATTTTCATCATATTTCATTAATTAATGAATAAGAAAAAACTAGACAAAACTCATCACATTTAATTATTGAAAAACACAATGATCCATATTTATCGACCCTGATGTGTATGGTGACACTTATGTATCCTAGAAAGAAAGCTTACATATCGTAGGGCTCCCCATGCTTAGCAAATTTTTCTATCCAACATTGAAGAGCTTTACATATGGGAACCCTTTTGTATCACCCTTGAGGACCCTTATATATCACTAAATGAATTTAAGACTTAGATAAATTTTACTACATAAGTTCTCATATATATCACCCCTGAAGACCCAAATGTATTATTGGTAATTAACCCCAATATATGGGACTTGTAACATTTTTCTAACCTAGGATGACCTTTGTGTACCACACTTTACACAAAATTTTATCCTTACATATGAACCTTACATACAAGTGACCCTTATGCATCCCAGTGGTTTCTACTAACTAATAAATTTTCTTAATAGGAGGACCCTTATATTTGAGGAACCTTACATATGGGTACCCTTATGTATAGAACATTAAATAATTTATAAATATAAATACCCTTATATATGGGGAAACATGAGTATGGGGACCCTTATATATGGTACTATTCCAATTATCTATAAAAATAACCCCTATGTTTAAGGTATGATTATATAAGAGTAAACACTTACATTCCAAATTTTACCATTTTCTAGAACCAGCACAGTTAACCCTTATGTATCATAGGGTGACTCGACGTTACCTTTATGTATTATGAGGCTTACCTTCACATATTGAGCTCCCTATATTGATACATTAAAATTTAACATCCCAATACCTAACGTAGTGATTCTTTATGCCCACAGTCTGATAGAACAAATTAAAAAAAAATCTTTTCCTTCCCTTACATCAGTTTCTTCGGATAGAACAATTGGTTGGAGGCCTTCTTGAAGGAATTCCAAGTGAGATCTTCATGAAACTTGGATTACATGACAAATTCCCACCACTTATTACCAGTACCTTTGATCTTATAAGTGGTGAATACAACCTTGAAGTCTTATAGTGTTTTTGCTAATTTAAAACCCCTTTTAATCCATTCCTCACAATCTTCTAGACCCTCATCACCAAGAAAGATCATTGTATTCTTCTTGGTATAATCTAAATAATGATCCACCATTCATTCTAATTAAACATTGGTGACATGTCGCATAGATTAGATTGTATGAATGATAATTTATAAAAGAACTAGATTGACTGAAGCATTCACCAAGGCTTCATGTGCACAAAGAAAAAAAGTATGGTGCTAGAACATATTCCCAATTGGATGCCACTAAAGAATCTATACAATGTCTATCCACATGTACCCCTTAGTTCATATTTAAAATATATTTCTAAAACTTACCATAATATATCATTTTCCATTTATAATTCATTTTTTGGTTTTATTTTCTAAAATCATGTTATATTCAACAAAATAGAGTAATATGGCATATCCCATTTTTAATGGCATAAAAAATAATTAAACAGCTTTCAAGCATCAATTTTCCTAAAATAAATAATTGGGATGATAATCATATCGAAAGACCAAGTACGTAATGTAATACTAAATCAGACAAGTGAACAATAAATGACATAAGGTCATACAAAACAATCCACTAATACTCTTGAGGAACACTAGCTGACATATGTAACTCCAATAACCTAGGAACTCTAATCCCAAATAAATGCTACCCCTAGTGTCCATGACATCAATAGAACATGACCTAGTGATAACTTACTCCACTAAGGATAGTGTTTGAGTTTTTCTCATACCCCAAGGTGTCCCATGTGTGTTGTTACATCATCATAAAGTTCAAAGAAACCAAAACAATGTTCCATAAACATTTTTCAATTCATAATCCAAAACCAAGATTCATAAAAATATTCCAAGGCATAAGCCATTCCAAATCCATTCAAAAAAATTATAAAACATTTTTATCGTGATCCAAACTTTTTTTTATGACTGAAAATCCATTTCTATTTTTTAAACATATTTGATCTAATTTAATAAACACATAACATGTCTCAAATAGTTTCCAGGAAAAATCCCCCCACATAATAAATCACTCACAAATCAATTCCATTTATTATTATCAATTTCATAATCAACCATTGTAAAATATAAATAATAGAAGGTATGAAATGGGTTAGAAAATAGGATAAATACACCTACCACAAGAATGATGAAATGTCATTACCCCTTTAAAATGGGTGTTGAGGGGAGGATAGGTCAGATCCTAGAGTAGTTATATCTGGTTAAAACATCATAATAACTCCATTTCAAATCTATATTCAATGATCTAGTTTCAATTCACATCAGTTTTATAGAGAAAGAAATTAGAAACAAGATTATAAGGAGTCCTCTTATTGGATTACAATGAACATTAAACCATGCCTTTGATCTACTCAATGATTTTCCAAAGGATTGGGTAGGATATCCAAAATCAACCAAGGATCCTCCTAATAAATTTTATTGGGGTCATAATAGTTTGATTGGGGGTTTAAGAAAACATTTTGGGTGAAATTTATAATTTCAACCTTACTAAATCATATCTCCAATAATGCCACATGCTACTCACTGAGCTCCACTGTTAGTCGATGGGTGAAAGCATAACACCTATGTAGAACCCCGATATTTTAAAAGAACACTATGTTCAATATCATATACTGCGTACAACATCGAGCCAAAACAAACCTCAAAATATTATTATTTTAATAGGGTTGTAATAACCTAGCTGTTAACTTAGCAGTTATGAATAGTATTAACCAAATTATGAAATATATATATAGAGGACCTACTCAATAAAAATTCATTTATTAATTATTATGAAATAAGAACTCAACTTTTAGTAAAGTTATTTTTTGCTTCATAAATATCTTTTATTGAAAAATAATTTTTATTTATTTGTTAGAGAATTATTATAAATAATTTCAAGAAAATAAAATAAAATAACCTTTTTAAAATAACCATATCAAAATTATATTTGGGTGAAATTTTGGGGGATTTCTAAAATGATTTATTTTCTAGTCAATAATGAAAAATAATGATTTTTATAGAAAATTGTATTTTTTTTAACTATTTGAAAAGATACATTTTATTTTAAAATGTTTTAAAAGTAAAAAAATATGTGTATTGTGTTATTAATAATACAATTATACTAATTGTTATCCATTTCATAATTCAATTTGGAATAAAACCTTTTTATACAATTTTTTTTAATAAAAACAGCATTTTCCTAAAAAGAGGATTTCACCACGTTTTTCACGCTTATTATAAAATTAATTGTTGATATTTATAGAGATTAAATTTAATAAAATGGATTTCATATTTGGAATTAGTATTTTTCATATTTAGTAAATAGTTCAGTTTAATTTTTAGGCATTATAAATAGTAATTTTGGTAACAACAACAACAACAATAATTTTTTTATTGAGGAAGAAAAACCTAGTACCACACTTCGGGGCTAGGATGAGGGAAAAAATAAAGTTGTATATAATAATGAATACCAAAAAATTCATTAATAATAGAAATATCACCATTAAGGGGAAAGGATCCCACATAAGAGAAAATAGATACGGTGTCAGAGGTCAAAGCCCGAGAAGTGGGCTAATATGCCATTTTATTACCCTCCCACCATGTGTGAATAATACTCATGCCTTTGAGAATCAGATTGTTACACCTACAGAGTAAATATTTGATTCACCAAGGAGTGGATATACTACCATGTAGAGATTTTAAAAGGAGAATGATATCATCTTCAATAGAATCATGACGGATATTATTCTCCATTCATATAGAAATATAATCAAGCAGTGTATTTGGTTCAGCCTAAAGTGATTCACCTATATCAAAAGAGATGATGAAAGCAATAAAAATTGATGCATTATTATATCCCACAATATTTCCTCCTCCAATCACACCAATAATACATGATCCATCTATGTTATGTTTTAACCCTGAATCATGTCTGTGTCATCCAATCCAGCAACTAGGGGGAAATACAGGAAGAGGAATCAACTTACCAAAAAACTTGAGTGAAATAAAAGAAGGATAGGCATCCCAATTAGAAAAATATAAGATCAAGTATTCCATAAATCTCTATGTTATAAAATAAATATCAATCAGAGTGCTCTGGATACCATTAAAGTGAGATTTATATCTTTTGAACCATAAGAAACAACATCCAACAGAAAAAATACATCCCCTCTCATTTTTTGTAGATATTATCACCAACCCCTAGAAATCAGAGAGCAAGGAAGTTTTCACTCAAAAAATTTTGTGACCCCACACCGGTAAAGCTTCCCTGACTAGTCCACAACCATTTTCCCACTAACTTTTGAAAAAAAGATTATTCACAGTTTCGTAAAAATTAATACCATAAATATGGAACCGGGATGCTAGTTGAATACCTAAATTCTGGAAATTGTCCTCAGTTGGAAGGGTGTTGTTCTTGATGCACCACATAAAGAAATTGATTTTTGAACGGATATTCTTACACCACAGTATTTCTCACCACCCATCCCATTCCAACTTCAAGTGAACCGTCTTACTATATTACATAATGGAGAAGGTCACAAACACTGAACCAGTGAACAATAAAAAATTTGAGTCTGTCAAGGGCTTGATTAAACCAAAGACTCATTGCATATCCTTTTCTAGCACATCATTAATAATCACAGGGTTCCTTTGGGATTCACAGAATGAGATATTATAGCTGTGAAATCCTAGGAACCCAAGGATCATCCCGCTCTAGTTATAAAAACAAAACCTAATGTCCCTCTACCAAATGATCCATCTCACATTGTTCTCAAATTTTTATGTGAAAGGTATGACTAAACACCATAGAGTTGACACTCTTCCTTTCAGTGGATATGAGATCCCATAATTTATTTTTGTTATCCTTCCACATAGTGTTTGACCCTCTATGCACTCAAAATCTAGATTTTCATACTTCCCTTGCATGGTCTATGATATTCTTCGAACGCTGACACCTCCCTCATTAACCAGCCTTGCTAATCTTCCCCTTGAGGCTTAATGGCGCTTCCTCTCGAGACGTGCATCCCATAATAAAGAAAAACTAATCCACTCCAAGTTAGAAATAAAATATTTTGCAACCCTAATAATATAAATAACATGAATGATGTTGGAACAAAGGAAATTTATGATCATTTTTCCATCCTCAAAAGGATTGTAAGTGGTTTTTCTAGTTGGTGATTCGTCTAGTAATATTTTTCACTACCGTGTCCAGGTGCCAAACCCAGAGCTAGAATGAAGATATGTGGATGCCTAAATAATATATAGGTAAAATCCTCCTATTTATGAAAAATTATTTTCTATGTTCCTAGTTCTCCCTTCATTATACTAACTAGTAACAATAAATATGCTCCTCCCATGGTTTACTTATTGCTCACTCCAATAATTTTATACGTCAATAACCCTGTTGGTGCCATGAAAAGAATTCTTATCTCCATTAGAAAATATAATGGTATCACCCACTTATATAAGATGAGAGAGGACCTGTAGGTGGTCTGAGCACCAATATAGAAAAATCCTTACCTCAAGGACATTCCTAATAATGTACCCACTAATGAATTCTATGTCAAGATAAATATTGTGGATGATAGTTGATCTACTTGGAGAATCCCTTGGACTGAATTGAAGAACCTATAATTTTTCTCTATAAATGAGATGGATAGACATTCGGAGCTAAAAAAATTGAACAAAACATTTGTAAAGTGAGTAGATAAACCCATGATTTATGTAACCTTGATTATAAATAACCATTCCAAATGATAATAATACTTTTCCATATCAAGCATTATAAAAATGTTCGACCCATGAAACTTCTGATTTAAATTACTCAGTATCTCCTAAGTAAGACCAAAAAACCCTTGTATAGTTATTCCTTTAATGAATGTGTGTTTCTTCTCATAAATCCATCAAGGAGAATAATAGGAAATTGTTCAATTAATGAAATTGGCTAGAATTTTAGACACAAAGTTTCGCAAACTGATTAGTCTACTCCGATTAAGACATGAAGGATCCTTTTATTAGGGATAACGACCATTGAAATAGCACTTTCCACTCAGGGGATACTACCACTATGGAACAAATCCTTCACCACATAAATTATGGAATACATAAACAAATCCTAGGTAGAAACAAAGAATGAACTTGGGATTCCATCTGGTTTAGGTGTGTAATCTAGAAAAAATATATAAAACCACCTTGTGGACTTCACGTTTGTCGGGAATGGATTACATCCCCTATTAACATGATCTAACACAGCACATGGAATAAACTCAAAGAGATCATATTGAACCCTCAAAAATCCCCCAGACATTTAGGGGTTTGGCTTAGCCCGAAGAGTTTGAAATGAACTTCAGCTAGACCGACCACCTCATCATGATCACTTACAATGGTACCATCATCCCAAATAATGTTAGGCATGATGTTTTGGCATATCTATTTGATACATTCATTAAAAAATGATGAGTTCTTATACCCATATTAAAGATAATTAATTCTATAGTTTTCCTGAGTGAGGCATTCCTATTATAGGAGATACACTATAAGTTCATTCTTCCTTGTGATAATGTGACCAAACAGACCTTCATTCAAATTAGACTCAAGATTCACTTCAATATGATCCACCAATACACCAAGACTATCAAATTAATGAGAGTACATAGGCTTGATCCTTCTCTATGTTTGGAGATCACATCATAGATGCCTCATCCTATTATGGAGACCAATCCACAGGTTTCCTAAAACCATTTTTTTCTACAATTCATTCACCATATGAAAAAATTCAATTTCAAAAATCCAAATATGTGAAAAAATGAAACACCCTCATCTATTATCAACATGGGGAAAGATCACCCAGATCAAGGAATGTCCCAAAATGGATTAAGAATTGTGTGTCACTTTTGCATCTAGAAGGGTTGAAATGGTATTAAGGTTGGAAGGGCAGTGGTCTATCCTACAACATCCATGAGCTTCCCTTATCTGGTTGTTTCACCATGTGAAATAGTCTACGGTGTAACCCAAATATAATCATCCCTTTTAAAAAAGAAAAGAGGAAAATTTAGTGATCTTCCTCCTCTGAAAAAATCATCCTCCTTTCATTTCAGATTGATCTAATATAATGTTAAAATCTCCTCCCACTATCCACCGCACATCCCCAGAATGAAATGACTGGAGATCTCGCAAATGTATTTCTCTAGAAATTCACTCTCATTTAGCATTGAAAAAAGTCACAAAAATCCATCGGCTCCCCATGTTAACATAAATGGTAATAAATTGACCAGATGTTCACATAACTGAACATAGATTTTTAAACACCAAAATATCCATATATGAAAATTTGGAGAGTCATCTTTCATGTAATTTCAAACCATGATCCCTGGAGAAAACTCCAAAATTATAGAGGAAGTTTTCTTCATCTCTAAGACTCTTATCCTTGAGAGGTTTCTGGTGTTCAAACACTTGATCAAGGAAATATGACTTAACCTGGTTCCTAAGTCCTCAGGCATTCCACAATAGGAGTATAGTCATTGACGAAGGTTGAAGGAGGGGATGGCCACTTCCATTGAAGATTCACTATTTTTTTTGTTTCTATATGCACATAGTTGCTTATTCATTGATCTGGTCCAAATTCTTCAAGTTGGGGAGATGATCACAAGGGTGAACAAACCACTTGGTCCATTCCTAGAACTCTCAGAGGATGGATAGAGAGAGCTACAAAACAATTAGATAATGAATGGAAAGAGAAACCTGAAGGCCCAAGATCTATAAACTAATGAGAGGGAGGATGGGAGAGAAGCACCTCCTTGTCCTTACAAATTATTATTTTTCACTTGCGTAGGGAATTGTTGGAAGTTTCCTACATAACATGCATATACACCACCAAATCATTGTTGGGAAAAGAGTAGGAGGGAGGGGGCCAAGGGGAGGGAAGGGCCCAACCTGGATGAGATGCCAACGGGGCCTCGAGAGGCCTTGAAACTAGAAAAGGGAGTAGAGCCTCAAGACCATCTAGAGGTGGGGGGGGAAAGGAGATTACAAGAAAAAGATAGGACATTGAAGGATACAGAAGGACCACCTGGGTGTCTACATGGTACAATGATGAAACAAGAGCAACTAAAGAATCACCACCACGGAAAGAGACCCAGGGACTAGAATTAAGTCTACTTATCCATGTTTTTAGGTGTTAGTACCCCTAAAATACCAACCTTACATTCCTTAACATATGATCTAAATAAGGTATAAAAATTAATAGGTAATCGTCTTTACTGTGTTCTTCATGTTTATTTCATCTTCTACTTACTCTTAAAGTGTTGTACCCATCCTAATATAATATATCCAGTATAATAAATATATTAAAATATTATATTTATGGGAAAACCATATTAAATATCTTTTTCATCTTATGAAAGGTGAGAACATCACTCATGTGTATGTATGGTTTACCATATACACATAGCGATGTAATTCATTTTTCATCACCACTTTAATTATATGATTATAAATATGTAAACAATTATTATAAATTATATTTATAAAATAACTATGGTTATAGAACTATAATATAATATTTATATCTTCTTAAATTTAAATTCATTTGAAAATGATAGCATCACTCGTGTGTACGTATGACCTACCGTCTCCATGAAGCGATGTGAGTTGTTTTTAATTTATGCTTTACATGGATGGTAATAAGGATATATTTAAAGAATATATATATATATATATATATATATATATATATATTATATATGATATAATAATTATTATGAAAAATAGAATAATTATTTACCTTTCTTTTCTTCCATCCATTGAAGGGTGAAAACATAACTTGTGGGTATATACGGCTTACCATCTCCATGGCAAGTGTAATTCATTTTTCTAATTATAACTGTTAAGGTTGACCCTGAATAAGTATATAATGAATATAAATGATAGTTATATAATTTTTAAAATTATATATGTGATTTAACCATGATAAAATTAAAATTATTGAAACTACCAAACCAAAACATACATGAAAAATGAAACATTTATTACCCAGAACTGTGATTTTAAAAAAAATTAATAAATGCATGATAAAATGATACAACTAAATCATATATATTGTTATGTATTTAAATAATATTCTATAATGTATATATAATAAATATATATTATTATATAGGAGGATAAACCACATACTAAGGAATGTGATCCTTACTTAAAAAGTTTATTTTCTCACTTTGGTTTCTATAAGACTTATGTAATATTCACCACTGTCTTATTTTATATGGTGTATATACTATTTATTTAACATATTATATCTTAAATAACATTAATTTAATGATACATAAAGTTTCATTTGAATTTATTTTTTCAAGAGGTTTATGGTTTAAAATTCACTAAAGTTGTAAGGGTTTATTTCACAATCTCCTCATTATTCGAGATTGTTTATGTTTAAGTCTCTACTGGGGAAAATTTCTCTTCTATATCCATATTTTCTAAAAAAAAATTCAATTTATCTTCTATAAAATTATTTAAAACGAATCTTTCTATCAATTTCTAAAATGGTTTATTTTTTAATTTCCTTACAAAAGTTTGAAAGGTGTGTTTTTCTGAACATATATAGAATGAATAGATTTTACTAAATTCACAAAAAATATATATTCAGAATATTACCTTATATTTTTACAAGTTTATTTTCAAATAACATTTTTTCCTTTAAAATTTTGTACCTTTTAAAAAATAAGCAATTTCAAAGTGAAAATGGTATTTTCCTAAATAAATTTTCAATGAAATTTTTAAATTACATTCATGTATGTAAAAATATAAAAATTGAATCTTATTATTTATTAAATTTATTATCTTATGATACCTTGTTCTATTTTTTATTGGATGGTTTATGATCATTTTGACTAGGGGTGTACTATTTTTATATCATTATCCATATTACTCTAGATGGTTTGTGATTATGTTTATGGATTGTGGTAATTATTATCATTTAATATACTAGTTTTAATACAATTGTTTATGTTTTTAATGACTCAACCTGTAACACCCCGAGATTTTATGAAAAATATTTTTTTTAATTTCATTGATCTCTTGTGTTGTACGCTACACCAAAGGGAGATTGCACTACACGAAACCCTGACTTGGATTACATTACATGCAATCACGACTTTCCTCGATAGCGTGTGTTGTACGCAATATCAGGTTTCACTAAACAATGATATGTGGTTATAATATTATTAAAACTAGCCATTATGAATAGTAATACCCACTTTTTTAAATTTTATAAATTTTATCTTTCAAAATGGACTTCATTTTTGGATTCAGAATATCGAAATTAGCCTAGGGTGAAATTTTGGTATTTTTCTGAAAACTTTCAATTTTTGATGAATAGTGAAACACTGGGTTACTATTTAAAAACCGACTTTTTATTTAAAAAATTATTTATTTTATTTAAATTTATTTTAGGTCAAAATTGATACATAATACCTATATAAGTTCAATGCAATTCATTGGAGTAATTTTATAATAAATTTAGATATATAAAAATTTTATCGAACTTTTCACCGTCTTTTACCCACCTCCTAGGAGAATTTGGAAATTCACATAAAACATAATTTTACCGCTTCTGTGAGTGGAATTTAGAAAATCCGAGAGACATGGTTAATATCAAGGACTAAAATGTGGTTCAATGAGATGAAAATAATTTTTGGTGAATAGTAACTTTTTTCCTTTTTTTACCACGGTTAAAAGTAAATAGGGTAATTAAGGGTAAATATGATATTATTATTACCCTAACACATGTCCTAATTCTATTGGATATGTGTAATTAGACCAAAAAAACCTTAGGATTAAAATATGACCATTTAGGCCCACTTGGATTAGATTAGGACATTTATTATTAATTTATTTAAAGAAGGGTTAAAATAGTTGAAATCAATGTTTAATAACTAAATAATATTTAATATAGGGTTATACATAAGATAAATTAGACTATAAATATTAATTAGAAAGATAAAAATATTTCCTACCTAATTATATTTTATTTATAATTTTTAAACATTAAATAATTTATGTTATTTATGACACAATGGTGATGCAATAATTACCTAAATAATGAAATATTAAAATAATTGATATTATAAATACCCAAATAAATGTAATTTGAAACTTTTTATGAATTCCACTAATTTTCTAGGTTACTATGACATGTTATTATTGATTTAAGTGAATGTTTTCGAACTAATCTTGCTGTTATGAGTTTCACAAAAATCAGGTACCAAATAGTGTCAAAATTGACATAAAATAGTTTTTAAAACAAATATTATATTATTAATTTTAATCTTATTCCTAAAAAGCTATGTTTCGGAAAACTGACTTATATAAGGTTATATATATTAATAATAAACAACTTGGGGTTCTTTTGGCTTGTTATAGTAAGTTTATTAACCTTATAGTGTAAGAAAACAAGAAGACAGGTAAAAGAAAAATTATTTAACTTAAAGTTAAATTTAAATGATATGGTTAAAATAGAAAACTAAACTTGTCTAAATTCTATTGGATGAGAGGATTTCGACCCATACCCACCTTAGATTCTAAATAAATCAATTTGGATCTATTAAAAACCGAAAATGACTTTATTGTAAAATAATATTTTTAGTTTTTCCAAAGGTGCCCCACTCCTCCCTTATAAAAGGGCACCTCCTCCCTCTCTTCCTCACACCACTTTGATCCTTCAAGCACGGCCAAAACCAGACAAATTATCTTCTAAACTTCCCTAGAAACATTCTAGAGGCCCTTTTCTTCTTCAAAGACCAATTTTAGTGCCATAATAGGAGGTCTCAAAAAGGCGCTTCAAAGAAGAGGTAATGTCTGTTACCGATTCTTTCAACATTATTTCTTCTTCCACTTCTTCTTCTCTAGTTTTTTCATTATGAAGTAATAAAATCAGTATCAATCATATGCTGATATGTTATTATAATTATGAAACAACCCTATTTCACCATCTATCCATCCTACGAAAAACGAAATCACCGCGCGTACGTACGTACGGAATACCGTCTCCACGCCGTGGTGTAATCTATTTTCCACCACCACCTTACTTGGATGGGAATAATGGTGTAAATAAATAACTATATATGATTATTGTAAAGTGATATTGATTCTGAAATATTATACATACAATTCAATACAATTCCAAGATCATGGGAATGATATCATCGCTCGTGCGTATGTACGGACTACTGTCTCCACGACGCAATGAGATTCATTCTCCATGTTAACCATTCGTGAATGATTATAAAGTATATATAATAAGTAATCATAAAATATATGACATAATAATGATATTATATTTATATATATATATATTTATTTCATCTACTTAATTCCATTCAATTTAATAAGGAAACGAAAACAGCGTTCATGCGTATGTACGGCCTATCGTCACCATAAACGGTGTATTTCATTCCATTTATCGATCTATCATATATATATGTATATTATGAATATATATTACATATAAATAATGTTTTACATTATTTAATTAAGTAAATCAGGATATAATTAAGAATATTAAGAACAACAAGTCGAAACACGTACGATAAATGAAACGATTTTACCCAAAACACTGCTTTTATATCGCATTTACAAAAGAACGGGTAATATAAAGTCATAAGTGAACTATATATGATATCATAACAATTAATATGATTCTATAATAAGTCAATGACATTATTTAAATCATTATACATGAGGTTCGGATACGTATGAAGCATATCAGACCTAAGGTAAGGGACAACTTTTCCAATCTCGTTCTTATCCGAGATTGTTTATTCGTAAGTATTTACTGGGGTTATTGTTATCATCCATGTACATGTTTTATAATGTGGTTTTTATGTATGTTTATTGTCCTATTTTCCCATTTTTGACATTTACTACATGGTATGTATGGAATCATTCTTTTACGAGGTACTTTTTGACTTTTCCGGCAAAAGTACGAGAAGAATGTTTTTTTTAACTTATACGACACGAACGGATTTTTATGGTTTCATAATGCCTCATTTTCATAAATCTTCCTCTACAAGTTTTCATGATTATTTTCAAAAAAACATTTCCTTTTAAAATTGCATGACATTTTTTGAAAAGAAAATGATTTTGAAGAAGAAAGAATATTTTTCTCAAGAATTCATTTCAAGTGTTTTATCAAAACCATTTTCCATCTTAGATGACATTATTTCATATGTGTAGGTTTCAAGTATAATGTATATATGATTTACATGTTTTCTCTTTTCATATTATGAAATGATATTCATTTATTTTATATAGATTATGTGATGATGGGATGATGTTTATGAACCCCATTTTATTCGTTGGATTATTATGAATGATGTATGTTTATTTTGTGGCACATATAAGAATGATTTCATTATGAGATGGGTGGGACCGATATCTCCCTCCAATGCATTGGGTAAAGATTTATATCTCATGAGATAGACATGGCTGGAATGGTACGTTAATCTGGTTCAGTGTTATAGGACTGAAACGAGGAGCGAACTCGATTCATAAAGGGACTTTGTCCACTAAGATGGTCTTGGCAGCAATGCCTTGGCTACTATGGAAATGATGACATGTGCTGAATGGTTTCCACAATTACATGTTTTATTCCCATTATATTTTATCATGATTGATGTTCCATTATGATATATTCCTTACGTACTTTTATGATTTATGTCTTTGCTCAAGGTTTTAATGTTTAGATTTCATGTTCAAGTTTTTGCTTTCAAATTTTTATGGATTGTTTTATGTTATCTATGTTTTCCCTTAGTGAGCATTTGAGCTCACCCTTTTTATGTTTTATTTTCCCCAGGAAATAAAGAATGGTTTTAGGTAGGGAAACAAAAAGGGGAAGATCGTTATGGGAGATGTTGAAGATCTTTCAACATGATTAGATGTTTATATTCCGAGTTTCCAAAGACACTAAACTATTACGATCCTGGTGTGTCTGTTTTTGTTATGTATTAAGTATTATTCAAAAGTAATGTATTGTCCATGTACGTCAAGCTTCG
Organism: Viscum album; assembly: GCA_963277665.1. Classification (NCBI taxonomy): domain Eukaryota; kingdom Viridiplantae; phylum Streptophyta; class Magnoliopsida; order Santalales; family Viscaceae; genus Viscum; species Viscum album. The sequence continues at coordinate 998,901,928 of OY728141.1, read as the reverse complement.
GGTCTCTACAGTTGTTATCAGAGGAAATGATTAGTTAACCTTTGGAAACTAGGATGCGAAAATGTTAGTGATATCCCTAGAGATATTTCTAAGGTATGTCTAGGGATGTCCCTAAGGATAAGTATACGTATAGGATATAGTCCTAGAACTATGGTAATGATCTCAGAATTAAACCTAAGATGTTAGATATTGAAGTTACTCCCCCTTTATTATGATTTTTTCCTATCACACTATTCTTTTTGGGTTTTAGAAAATGGCCGGAAACAAGATGATTCACGATAATGGAGTATTTGATGGACAATGGAATGATATTCTTCATGAGCAACCAAATGAAATGGGATTTGGAAGTCCAAACATCATTATTATGCCGAATCATCAATCTCATAATATGATCAATAAACTCAAATTTGGTAAGTTTCCTGACTCGGCTAATAAGAGAAAGATGGAGTTTCATGATGATCATAGGGGGAAGAAAGTTCAATTTCCCCTATGTAAATCATGTGGGAAGAGGCATCAATGAGAATGTTTCAAAGGAACTGGAAGATGCTTTGGGTGTGGAAAAGAAGGACACAAATCCAGTAAGTGCAAAGGAAAAGGTTCAGTTAACACCATGGATGATGATAATGGTATTGCTACAACATCGACAATGGTTAAATGTTTTAAATGTGGAATGTACGGGAATTATGCAAACCAATTCCCTATGGTAAAGTCTAATGAAGATAATCAGTATGGTCATATGGGTAGTATTTATGTTGATGATGATGAAGAGACTACAAATGATATGTGAGATGAAAGAATTGTTGAAGCTTGATCAATGGTTGAAGAAGGTAGTGGAATGATTACATGTTGCTCAAGTGTAATGTTGTATAAGTAATCTCATGGTACTATGGAATAAAGAGACATCTAAGGATTGTTACACTATTATCTTTCCTTAAGTTTTGAAAGTGTATGATGAATGGTACCAGGAACCATGAAAGGTTATTCAGATATTTTCAGAAAGTAGATGATATGCGTATAATGAAGGGATAAGGAGAAAATTAAATGTTTGATAGTATTCATGAGCTCATGACTAATATAAGGAGAAGGTTATATCATGGTTTGAGTATATAATATTTTTGTATTTTGGTAGGTGGAATGAGTTAACTTTTGACAGCATTCATGTTTTCACTAAGGTTTAATGGGTATTCATTTTTCAAGAGAATACATGATTAAGGTAATAACATGATTGGAATGTGACCAGCAAGATATATGGGGGATAAATGATGGTATTCACATGCTTGGTTGATGACATTTCAAGTAATCTTTTTCTTTATACTATGAGATTGGACATATGTATTTTGGATAAGCCTAAAGATTAGAATGAATTATGTTGGACATAAGTTAGTATTTCTTAAGGCTAGAATTTTTTTTATAATGTAGTTTTAGAAAAAGGACAACATGTAGGATGGGAGACATCCCATTGTGTCGGACAAGGCTGTGGGAATCGAACCCACAACTGAAGTGCAAAAGGCCTTTATCACCTACCACTGGCCTACAGGAAGTCCCTGTTTAGTAGATACTAGTTTTATTATATTAAGCAGTATGATATATGAAGTATAAGTCCATTTTAGGAACCATATATGATTAATCTCACTATTGATCGACTTATGTATATTTAATAACTTTTGCTAACCTTTTTTTTGAGACAGATGGAATGACTCGTCATTCTATCACATGATATGCTAACACATCACGAATAACAAATTTGACTTCATTTCATTAAGAGATGAAGTGGAAATTGTTCAAGGCACGAACAACAGTGAGATTGCACCAAAATAAAGTAAGTATTTATTCTAATTCAAATTTTTAAACGTTAGGGAAATGATCTTGAAATCCAAAAATGTTGTCCTAGTGCCCTTATATCTGATGAATCAGATGGTACCTTAGATCATCAGAAATCTATGGCTTTGTGATTGATGGCTTTTTCGTAGCCATGTTCTCTACCACTCTCCATCAGAAATTGATGGTTAGATTTTTCTTCAATATCCATATTTTCACCTATGTTCTCTTACGTGGAAACCCATTGATGAGTTAATTTGCGTAATCGTTACATTTAATACCTTATTTTTTCAAATTAGGTTTTAGTATTACTTCTTACGATGTGGGTTTCTATGAATAGTAAACGATTTATAACCCCGATGAAGTTCGAGGGTGAAATTAATTTTAAGGGGGTAGAATGTAACACCCCGAGATTTTATGAAAAATATTCTTTTTAATTTCATTGATGTCATGTTTTGTACGCTACAACAAAGGGAGATTGCACTACACGCAGCCCTGACTTGTCTTACATTACACGCAATCACGACTTTCCTCGATAGCGTGTGTTGTACGCAATATCAGGTTTTACTAAACAATGATATATGGTTATAATATTATTAATACTTGCCATTATGAAAAGTAATACCCACTTTTTGAAATTTTATAAATTTTATCTTTCAAAATGGACTTCATTTTTGGATTCGGAATATCGAAATTAGCCTAGGGTAAAATTTTGGTATTTTTCTGAAAACTTTCAATTTTTGATGAATAGTGAAAACATTGGGTTACTATTTTAAAACCGACTTTTTATTTAAATAATTATTTATTTTATTTAAATTTACTTTTGGTCAAAATTGATACATAATACCTATATAAGTTCAATGCGATTCATTGGAGTCATTTTATAATAATTTTAGATATATAAAAATTTTATCGAACTTTTCACCGTCTTTTATCCACCTCTTAGGAGAATTTGGAAATTCACATAAAACATAATTTTACCGCTTCTGTGAGTGTAATTTTTAAAATCCGAGGGACACGGTTAATATCAAGGACTAAAATTTTGTTCAATGAGATGAAAATAATTTTTGGTGAATAGTAACTTTTTACCTTTTTTTACCACGGTTAAAAGTAAATAGGGTAATAAGGGTAAAAATGATATTATTAATACCCTAACACATGTAATAATTCTATTGGATAAGTTTAATTCGACCAAAAACAACCTTAGAAATAAAATATGACCATTTAGGCCCACCTGGATTAGATTAGGACATTTATTATTAATTTATTTAAAAAAGGGTTAAAATAGTTAAAATCAAAGCTCAATAACTAAATCCTTTTTAATATAGGGTTATACATAAGATAAATTCGACTATAAATATTCATTATAAAGATAAAAATATTTCCTATCTAATGTTATTTTATATATAATTTTTAGACATTAAATAATATAATTTATTTATGACACAATGGTGATGTAGTAATTACATAAATCATAAAATATTAAAATAATTGATATTATAAATACCCAAATAAATGTAATTTGAGACTTTTTATGAATTAAACTAATTTTATAGGTTAATATGACATGTTATTATTGATTTAAGTAACTTTTTGTGAACTAATCATGCTGTTATGATTTTCACAAAAATCAAGTACCAAATAGTGTCAAAATTGACATAAAATAGTTTTTAAAACAAATATTATATTATTAATTGTTATGTTATTCCTTAAAATCTAAGGTTTGGAAAAATTACTTAGATAAGGTTATATATATTAATAATAAACAACCTGGGGTTCTTTTATCTTGTTATATTAAGTTTATTAACCTTATAGTGTAAGAAAACCACAAGACACGGTAAAAGAAAAATTATTTAACTTAAAGTTAAATCTAAATGATAAGGTTAAAATAGAAACCTAAACTTGTCTCAATTCTATTTGATGAGAGGATTTCGACCCATCCCCACCTTATCTTTGAAATAAATCAATTTGGAGCTATTAAAAACTGAATATGACTTTATAATAAAATAATATTTTTAGTTTTTCCAAAGGTGCCCCTCTCCTCCCTTATAAAAGGGAACCTCCTACCTCTTTTCCTCAGACCACTTTGAGCATTCAAGATCAGAAAACCTCTTACAAATTCTCTTATCCACTTCCCTAGAAACATCCTAGAGGTCCTGGTCTTCTTCAAAGACCAATTTTATTTCCCTAAGAGTATGTCTCAAAGAGGCGTTTCAAAGAAGAGGTAATGTCCGTTACCGATTCTTTCAACTTTATTTCTTCTTCCACTTATTCTTTTTTAGTTGTTTAATTATGAAGTAATAAACTAAGTATCAATAATATACTGATATGTTATTATAATTATTAAACTACTCTATTTCACCATCTATCCATCCTACGGAAAATGAAATCATCGTGCGTGCGTACGTACAGAATACCGTCTCCACGCCGTGGTGTAATCTATTTTCCACCACCACCCTACTTGGATGGGTATAATGGTGTAAATAAATAACTATATATGATTATTGTAAATTTATATTGATTCTTAAATAGTATAAATAAACTTCAATACAATTCCACGATCATGGGAATGATATCATCGCTCGTGCGTACGTACGGACTACCGTCTCCACGACGCGATGAGATTCATTCTCCATGTTAACCATCAATGAATGATTATAAAGTATATATAATATGTAATAATGAAATATATGACATAATAATGATACTGGATTTATTTATATATATTTATGTCATCTACTTAATTTCATTCAATTCAATAACGAAACGAAAACAGCGTTCATGCGTACGTACGGCCTACCGTCTCCGTGAACGGTGTATTTCATTCCATTTATTGATCTATCATATATATACATATATTCTGAATATATATTACATATAAATCGTTTTTTACATTATGTAATTAAGTAAATCAGGATATAAGTAATAATATTAAGAACAACAAGTCGAAACACGTATGATAAATGAAACGATTTTACCCAAAACGTTGCTTTTACATCGAATTTACAAAAGAACGGGTAATATAAAGTCATAAGTGAACTATATATGATATCATAACAATGAATATGATTCTATAATAAGTCAATGAAATTATTTAAATCATTATACAGGAGGTTCGGATACATACGATGCATATCGGACCTAAGGTAAGCGATAACTTTTCAAATCTCGTTCTTATCCGAGATTGTTTATTCGTATGTATTTACTGGGGTTATTTTTATCATCCATGTAAATGTTTTCTAAAAGTGTTTTTATTTATGTTTAATGTCCTATTTACCCATTTTTTACTTTTACTACATGGTATGTATGGAATCTTTTTTAACGAGGTACTTTTTGACTTTTCCGGCAAAAGTACAAGAAGAATGTTTTTTTAACTTATACGGTACGAACGGATTTTTACGGTTTCATAACGCCTCATTTTCATAAATCTTACTCTATAATTTTGAATGATTATTTTCAAAAAAACCCATTCCTTTTAAAAGTGCATGACATTTTTTGAAAAGAAAATGATTTTGAAGAAGAAAGGATATTTTCCTCAAGAATTCATTTCATGTGTTTTATCAAAACCATTTTCCATCTAAGATGACATTATTTCATATGTGTATGTTTCAAGTATAATGTATATATGATTTACATGGTTTCTATTTTCTTATTATGAAATGATATCCATTTATTTTATATGGATTATGTGATGATGGGATGATGTTTATGAAACCCATTTTATTCTTTGGGTTATTATGAATGATGTATGTTTATTTTGTGGCACAAGTAAAAATGATTTCATTATGAGATGGGTGGGACCTATATATCCCTCCAATGAATTGGGTAAAGATTTATATCTCATGAGATATACATGGATGAAATGGTAAGTTAATCCGGTTCAGTGTTACAGGATTGAAACGAGGAGTGAACTCGATTCAGAAAGGGACTTTGTCCACTAAGATGGTCTTGGCAGCAATGCCTTGGCTACTATGGAAATCATGACATGTTCTGAATGGTTTCCACAATTACATGTTTTATTCCAATTATATTTTATCATGATTTATGTTCCACTATTATATATGCCTTGTGTAATTCCACGATTTATGTCTTTGCTGAAGGTTTTATTTTTTAGATTTCATGTTCAAGTTTTTTCTTTCAAATGTTTATGGATTGTTTTATGTTCTCTATGTTTTCCCTTACTGAGCATTTGAGATCGCCATTTTTATGTTTTATTTTACCCAGAAAATAAATAAATGTTTTAGGTAAGGATAAAAAAAGGAGAAGATCGTTATGGGAGATGTTGAAGATCTTTCAGCATGATTAGATGTTTATATTCCGAGTTTCCAAAGACACTAAACTATTATGATCCTTGTGTGTCTATTTTTTGTTATGTATTATTTATTCCACAAAAGAAATGTATTGTACATGTATGTCAAGCTTCGGGTCTCTACACAACCCTTCCATATGAGGAATTAATTAGACTTAGTAAGTGACAGTAGGGTCCCTCTATAACCCCTCAATGAATTAGTAGGTCTCATGAGACAAACTTTCTTGGGTTTTGTCTGAGGGCATACCAATTTATGTTGATGTCATGACACAAGTCCTTGATGTCACTCTCATATTTCTTTTATGAGGCCTCAATAGAATGTTTTAGAAGTAAGATATTATTCATTCCATTATTATGAAATCAGTTATTGACGTCTATGTGATTATTTTACTTATTTTGATATCCATATATAAGTTTCTATCTCATGAGATTATTTATATGGAATTATCTGATCATTATTTATTCTTTCAATATTATTTATGTAATTACACAACCCCAATTACCCAGAGTTGGTGCATTATTTTAATACATTGGCATGAATACAAGGAATCAATTCCCGAAATACCGATCAGTTTAGCAGTCTTGAAAAATAGATTACATACATGGACGTTACATTACACTTTAGAAAATAAAACAAAACATAAATGATCCTTTGATAATGCCATTAATCACCTAGATTAACCCTGATTATCAATCATAATACACTTCTTAGAATCCTGAGAAAATTAAAACATTGAAAGGGGTGAGCTCAGATGCTCAATAAGGATAACAATATAGAGAAAACTTTCATAAATAAGCATAAACATTTAAGGAAATGTATAAGACTAAAACAAAAGCCTTTTTAATATTAAAATTAAGCATAATATGGAAAAGATACAATAAAATAATTACATTTACATATTCACATGGATATTTTAAAAGTCGAATAATCACATTAAATATCAATAGCTACTTTCATAATGATGGAATGCATAATGGCAGATGATCATAACCACATAGTCAAAGCCTTGTTCCAAGAATACAAATAATATTTTGTAAAGGCCTTGTTCCAAGACACTAGTTTGTCTCATGAGACCTACTGATGTATCGAGGAGCTATATAGGGCTCTACCCATCACTTACTAAGTCCATTGCATTCCTCATATGAATAGGTTTAAACATAATATAAACATTCGTATTAAAACTGGCATAAAAAATGTCAATACTTTACCCATAAACCATGAATTGTATAAAAATAACACATCTACAGTAAAATATATCACAATTTAGAAAGGAATTCATTTAAATAGATTTTTGAGTCAAAGTTTCCCATACCACTTTGAAAATTTTGAAATTAATTAACATTTTAAAACATTCATGTCCATTTAAAAAAAATACTTAAGACCATTTTGAAAGCATGGACATTAAGGAGAATGGTTCAGAAGAATAAATCTATAAACCATTTAGTATGATGTTTTAGAAAAAATTACCTTATAATAATCCCTTTTAAAACTATTTTATGAAACATGGACATGGATAATAAATATGTCCCAGTAGATACTTACGTAAAAACAACCTCAGATAAAAGAGATTGTGGAATTAACCCTTACCTTGAACTTTCCTTTAGTCGAGGGTATGTTTAACCTCCTATATGAAAATCATAGTATGTTATTAAGTTATACCAGAACCATATTAATATTTATTATATCATAAATGATTCATTTATGACTTTACACTTCCCTTTTAATAATAATTTCCATGTTAAATTAACAGTTTGGGTAATAATTGTTTTCTTTATCGTACTTGTTTCAACTTGTTAATCTTGATTGTATCACCTAGATAAATATATAAATACTTCCAGAATATAAAACATGATTTATATATCATATATTTTTTGAATATAAATATGTATAATAGATATATATATGAAATGAAAAACACCATTTATGGAGATGGTAGTCCGTACGTACGCATAAATGATGTTTCCGTTCTCATATCGTATTGAACGGAACTAAGTGAATAAGATATATGTAAGTATATATATATATATATATAAACATATCCAGTATCATTATTATGTCATATATTACATACTTATTAGTAATAAAGGTTTTTATAATCATCAATGAATGGTGAATGTGGAAATGAATCTCATCGCGTCGTGGAGACGGTAATCCGTACGTACGCATTAGCGAAAATATCATTTCCTTAAAGGTGTGGAATTGGATGGTATATTAATTTTACAGAGACATTATATTGTTATTTTAATTATTTATATACATGTTACTCATAATTTTACTCATCCAAATAGCATAGTGTTGAATAACAAATTACACCACGATGTGGAGACGGTAAGTCGTATGTATGCACGCATGGTGACATTATCATTCATAATATGGATAAAATAATGAATATAGTTGTGAAATATTTATAATAACATCACATTATATATATGATACTGGATTTATTATTTTATAATGGAAAGAACAAAGAAGGAGTAAGTGGAAGAATAAAAGAACTTGAAAGAGGTTGGTGAAATCATTACCTCTTCTTCAGAATCGTCCATTTGATTTGATCAAAAGGACTCCATAGATTGGCTTTATGATCAAATTTTTGCCTCTAGGATGAATTTAAGATAGTTGGGAGGATATTTGGGCAGGGATTGACTGAGCCAAATGGCTTTGGATGTGTTAATTTGAGATAAGGGGAAGTTCCCTTTTATAAGAGGGGTGTGGGTCACTTTAGGAAAAGATTAAAGTATTAATTTATTATACAATCATATTCGGTTTATAATGGTTCAAAATGATTTTATTTAGATCCTTAGGTGGTTATGGGTCGAAATAAACTCAACCAATAGGTTTTAGACAAGTTTAGGTTACCATTTTAACCTTATCTTTTAGATTTAACTCTTAGTTAAATAATTTAACTTTTACTGTCTCTTCTTGTATTCTTACTCTATGTGGTTAATAAACTTCATCTAAACATACAAGGGAACCTCAAGTGGATCATTAATGACATATATAATGTTATTTAAGCCCTTTTTCTGAACCTAACATTTTTAGGAATATTATAACAACCAATAATATAGTATTTTTTTAAATATAAATTTATGTCAATTTTGACACTATTTGGTATTTTTTTGTGAAAGTCATCACAAATTCATTACTTCAAAAAAATATACATTTAATCATCCCTAAAATGTCATATTAAGCTATAGAATTCGTGGATTTCATAAAAAATTTGAAATTATATTTATTTTAATATTTATAATACCATTTATTTTATTCTTTCATTAATAAGGTAATTACAGCATCATCAATGTGTCATTAATAAATTTAAATATTTATTCTATAAAAATTATAAATAAAATACCATTATGTAGGAAACCGTTTTATCTTTCTAATTAATATTTATAGTCGAATTTATCTTCTGTATAACCCTATATTAAAAATGGTCTTATTATTAATCATTGATTTTAACTCTTTTAACTCTTTTTTTAAATTAAATAATAATAAATGTCTTAATCTAATCCAAGTGGACCTAAAGGGTCATATTTTATTCCAAAGGTTTTTTGTGGTATAATTAAACTTATCCAATAGAATTAGGACATGTGTTAGGGTAATAATAATATCATTTTTACCCTTAATTACCCTATTTACTTTTAACCGTGGTAAATAAAAGTAAAAAGTTTCTATTCACCAAAAATTATTTTTATCTTATTGAACCACATTTTACTCCTTTATATTAACCATTCCTATAGGATTTTCAAAATTCAATTCACAAAAGAAGTAAAATTAAGTTTTATGTGAATTTAAAAATTCTCCAAAGAGGTGGGTAAAAGACGGTGAGAAGTTCAATAAACTTTTTATATATCTAAAATTATTATAAACTGACTCCAATGAATTACATTGAACTTATATAGGTATTATGTATCTATTTTGACCTAAAATAAATTTAAATAAAATAAATAAATATTTAAAATAAATATTCGGTTTTAAACTATAACTCAGTGTTTTTCACTATTCATCAAAAATTAAATGTTTTTAGATAAATATCAAAAATTTACCATAAGATAATTTTGATATTCCAAATTCAATAATTAAGTCTATTTTACCAAATTCAAAACATAGAAGCTTAATTTATTAATTTTAAAGTAATTCCCGCTATCAAAACCAAAAGGCGTATTTTTAAGAAATAATAACTATCAAAAGTTTGACACTTGTTTATGTTCAATTTCAAAGTGAAATTACTTAAAATGAACAGAATTGGATTAAATGGTAAAAATATAATCTATTTATAATTACAAACCATTAAAATGTATAATTTAACACTACAAATTATTTTGATTAAAAAAGTTTTCTTCAGTTAAAATACTGTATTTCTTCACTATTCACCCAAATATGAAAGTTATCCGAAAAACACCAAAAATTTATTGAAACTAAATTATTATGTCCCAATTCTAAAGAAGAAATTTATTTTGTCCAATTTAGTATATAAATGTTTCAAAATTGGATTTAAACAGGGTTCACCATTAAAAGTCAGTAAAAGTATATTTTTTGAAAAATACTTCTTTTTGTAGAATTGAAATAGTGATGTAGATGCTCAATATACAAGAGGGGGGTGAATTGTATACTTTAAAAATTCCTTTGGAACCTTTAAAGTTAGTTACAAATAACTATGTTTTCCTTAAGCAAAGGAAAGGGCTAAGTTTAACAAAGTTAAACTAAGAAAATTCACAACACCTCTAACACTGAATGCAAACTTGGAAAGAGATTCCGAAAGTAGGTTCCGAAAATATGGTTCTGGAAATTGAAACTTAACAAAAGTTACAATATGAGATTCTACCTTAAAGCATATAGAATCTAAATGAAACAGAGTACAAGTAAGGAAGTATAAGAAATTTATACTTTCCTTATAATACAAAATGCAGTGGAAATAAACAAGTAGTAGAACTACAAGTAACAAGATAATAGTGTTTTAACCCAAAGAGAAGGGTATCCAACAACCTTGGATAAAAGTTCCTTGATTTATACTTTCAAGAAAGTCTGTCTTACCCACACCAGGGTAAGCCCTCGATACAAAGATCGGAGTGTCTCTGTCTTGCTATCCCCGCAAGCCCTCAACTTCAAGTTAGTTGGCAACCTCTATCTTTCTCAGCAAGGAAGCCCTCGAACTTCAAGGTAGTCGGCACCTCCGTCTTCCTATCCCCAGAAGTCCTCGAATTTAATCACCAACATTCGGAGTCGCACGAAGCTTTGAGAGTTAATAAGAGCCTCTCTCTCTAGAAATCACTTCAATCATGTAATCACATGAGTCAAAGATCAGTTAGCCTTTCAGCACCGAGCTCTTTCAAATGAGCTCCTATTTATAGGTAAGGTCGGCCTCCTTCCCAACAGTCATATTTTACTTAAAAATTGGAGGGACCTGTACACGTGTCACTTAGCCAACGGTTAGTTTTATAACAGAATAGATGACATCGTTTTATAACAAAACAAGTGTAACAGAATGTATGACACCGTTTAAAATCTAACTCAAAAGATTTGGAGTGAAGGTTCGGAGTGAAAGTTCGGAGTGTAAGGAAAATAATAAAGAGTAGTCAAAATATAAAGTCATAAGAAAAATGAAAGTTCAGATTGAAAAATTCGGAGTCTGAATAAATCAGAGTGTAAAAAACAGAGATGATAAGATTCTGTTTAATAGATAAATTCGAAATGAGAATTCAGAATGTGAATTCATCATTAGAATTTGTAGTGAGAATTCCTCATCAGAATTCGTAATGAGAATTCATCATCATGAATTCGTAATGAGAATTCGTCATCATAAATCTTAATGAAAATTCATTATCAGAATTCATAATGAGAATTCGTCATTAGAATTCGTAATGATAATTCCATGTCGAACTTCATAAGGATTTGTATCCTGAATCTGGAATAGGACTTAGTCAGAGTTTGTGACCGGAATTCGGAATGATACTTTATTACAGTTCTCATCTGGAATCCGGTGTGAAACTTCCTTAGAAATCATATCCAGAATTCAGATCCTAAAACAGAATACTTTATATCAAAGTTTCAAACAAATCCGAGAAAACAGAAATGAATCCGAATTTTATACTTAGGAAAAATATGGATGAAAATATGATAAGGATAATTTTTCTTACAAAAGTGAATTTCCTTATAAAATCAATTTTCCTTATAAAAGCAATTTTCCTAAAGATAAGGTGTTTGTGATTTTCAAAACAAGAAGGAATGGAAAAGTCATAAGGAAAACCTTATTGACTCTACAATCTCCCCCTTTTTGGAAAGCACAAACATCCTTGAAAAAGAAATTCTAAGAAGAAAGAAAAACATTAAGGCTTATCTCCCTTTGATTTAAAGATATAGATGAATACGACTAACTCCCCCTTAGGCTTTGAAACTCTAAGGATCATATTCTAGATTTCCGGAGTGACATTTCATTACGAATAAGAAAGTCTTCTTTAATGAAAAACTCCCCCTTAGATAAACTCTTATTAGAGTTATTTTTCTTAAGTATCTTTTCCTTCTCCCCCTTTGTGATTTTCAAAAATAATTCGAGGGAATTGAAAAAAATAACAAAGTACCTGAAACATTAGTTAAAACAACAAAAGAAACGACAAGCACAAATTTCATTACATTTGAAATTTCAGCAACAAAAGAAAATACAAAAAAAAATCGGATCTGTCTATTTGGGATCTTTTTCCTTTGCCATGAGACCCTTTAGAATGGTCTTTATCTTCTTTAAGTCTTTATGATCTTCTTCATCTTGCTTATCTAAGACCACTATTCTTGCAGATTGAGCTTCAATCTTTTCTTCCTGGGCTTGAAGCTTTTCTTCCTGAGCTTTGATCTTTTCTTCCTGAGCCTTCATCTTTTCTTGAAACTCAATCCGATGATCCCTTTCCAACTTCCAGTTTTGAGAGACATAATTTAGCTTCTCATTCAGATCTCTGACTTCTTGAATCTGAAAGTTCTTTTCATCTGTCAGCTTCTCTTCAAAGGAAGAAGTCGGCTCATTTATCTTCCTGTCCTCAGTATCAAAAGCAACTTTAACATTTTCTTGGAATTCATCAAATAACCTCATTTCTTCCACAGTCTTCCTCGACCAGTTTGTCATCCTCTTGCAAGATTTTCTATGGGCTTCATATCCAACAAAAAAAGTTTTGAACTGAGCTTCAATCTCAACACACTTGTCCATGACCATAGATACGGAGTCTGATTTTTGATTTAAAGCATGTTGGAGCATCTGAAATCTTGAGTCAATACTTGAGAAGGTCGGAATGGTTCCCACCAACTTCTTTAAACCCTCAACAACAAAGTCATGCCCCACCGAAGATGAATCCGAATCCGAGACTCTGCTTGGAGAATTTTATTCTTCAATAAGGTCAAGATTTCTCTTTGAAGAACTACCAACTTCCTTTCTCTTCATCACTTCTGAGCTCGGAGTATCAGCAAGAATTTGCTTTCCCTTGTCTTTTTTCAGAATAGAATCTTGTTCCGGAGTTTTCTTTTCACTATCATAGACTTGGACAACATTATCTTCCTCATCAGCAACTTCCTGAACACCAACCTCTACGTTTTTCATCTGAGCAATATCATGTAAAATTTGTTCTTCTTCTCCATGATAAGCTACTTCTTCTTCTCCTTTCTCTTCATCCATTGCTGGAGTAACTAGCTTCGAAGATTCAGCTTCTGAAGTTCGGAGCGATAAGTGTTCCGAAGGTGTCCCCTTATAATCATCTACTTGTTTCAACACATCTCCAGTTTCACCACTTCCTTCAGAAACATCTTCTTCTTCTTCCACATGCTCAACTTGCTCACCTTGTTCAACTGGCTTAGCCACTGCCTCTTCCGGAGCAACAAATTCTCTTCCTGGAGTCTCAGGTAGAGATTCCAATGAAAAGGATCTCGGAACAGGAATGCTCACAGAAACCATCTCATTGAATTTTAACAAAGCCTGAGCTACCTCAGCCTTAGACATCTTCTTCTTGAGATTCTTTTCTTTTTCTTGTTTTTCTAGCTCATCCGAAGTTCTTTCCTTCAAGGCCTCAGCCTCCGCAGGGTCCAAGCCAAACTGAGGCTCCCCTTGTACTCTCTTTTATTTCATCTCCCTCCATTTAGCAACAACCTCATCTGGGTAAGATTTCTTCTTCTTTGGTTTTGGAGGTGCGGAATGAACTTCCTTAGACTTGAGATCCTGAGCTTCTACTTCCACTTCCTTCAGCTTTCTCTTCCTTACCGGCTTAGAATATTCCGGATCAACAGCTTTCGGAACTAATTCTATTTGAGCAGGTAGATCAATAAATTGTCCAGACTCATTGTCAAAGGCTACATCCATTCTTTTGAGTGTACCATCATTCACCAGCATGATCTTGAAAACTCTTGGCTTAGATTTGCAAGCCTCCTTAAAAGACTCAAGGCACCGAACTATCAACTTACAGAGGATTGCTGGATACATAATAATCTGAGCTCTAATATTTCCTTTCTTCAAATTCTCAAGAGTAATGAGAATGTGCTTCATCAATTTAAACTTCCTCAGATTTATCAGAAAATCTACGATGTAGATCTCACTCTTCTTCAAGATATCTTTGTCACCTTTCCTTGGTACGATAAGACCCTGTACCCATAACTCCAGAATCCGGAAATTTGTAGATAAACTTGCAATCTTCGTAGCCTTGTCATCTGCCAGTGCAAGAGTTTCTAAGGCTTTTTCCTTGATGAAGCTACCCTTAGAATCTGGCAACACATGAGAAACAAACTCAGCTTCAACTTCATTGTTTAGCCCTACCAAGCTGGCTGCCTTGGCATATGAAAGCTTATAAGTCTTACCATAAGACTTAAAAGACAATTTTTCCTTTCCATCTTCCTGAAGAAAAGAAAATGTCTCATAGAATTCAACAAGTAAGTCTGAATACACTTCATCTTGGTTCCTGGGTTTTGACACCGCAACATCTTCCCAACCATTAATATTGATATTCTTAGAAATAAGAGAATCATACTTGTTGAAGAAATCTAGATGGACCAGCCTCTCTCTGTATACTAACCACTTAGAAATCGTCTTGGAGGAAGACATGTCTTGCGAAGCTACTTCCACATACATTCTGATTTGAAAACCTCTGAGAAGTTCAGAACGAAAAAAAACTGGGGTTCGGAATGGCCCTAAAACAGATAGGCAGAGCTTCGGGATGCGAGATCTTGAAAACCGATGTGGGACAACCATTTGGGTCCCTTTTATATAGGCAATGAGATGACGGTTCAACTTCCACGGTTGATCGAACGGTTGTGATAAGCTGAGATCATATCTGACGGTCGAAAACCAATTCTCTTGAATCCAATCTTTTGAGGTTTTTATTAAAACAAAGAATTAATAAAAATATAATCCGAAAACAAAATATAAGAAAATGCCAGCAAGTAAAATATGACTACAAAAACCTGGGTAAGGAAATCATACCTTTCGGATTGGCTTAAGAGTATTATTCGTAATGTTTAATATTCTTACAAAAACTTCGAAAAACAACTTTATTAAGAAAAGAAAAAATTCAGAAAACTCACTACGAAAAATAGACTCAGTACGGAAAACTCAGTACGAAAATTTCATTACAAAATTTTGAAAACGAAAAACTTATTATGGAAGATTCGGTACGAAAATCCCGTTATGAAAATATCAGTACAAAAATTTTCCATTCCGGATGTTTTCAATACGAACACTTCCATTCCAGAAGTATTCTATACAAAAATATCAATTCTGGAAAGTATTAGTTCCAGAAATTCCATTCCGGAATTTTAATTCCGGAAAGTTTGAAAATAGTTTTTGAAAAATTTTGTTAATCTTACAATCAAATGTACTCCCCCTATGAAAAAAAGTTTATTGCTGTAAGGAGACTTTTTCAACATAAAGTTAATGAATAATGATTACCTTATAGTTATCATTCATAACTTCTGTTTAATGTATTCAAATCTATCAGAAGGCAAAGATTTTGTGAAAATATCAGCAAGTTGATCTTGCGTTCCGATAAACTAAAGAATAATATCACCTTTAAGTGTGTGATCCCTAAGAAAGTGATGCCTAATATCTATGTGTTTTGAACGGGAGTGATGTGTAGGGTTCTTTCTAAGAGCAATGGAACTAGTGTTATCACACAAAATTTGAGTTTTAGTAAAACTCAAGCCATAGTCTGTGAGTGTGTGTTGCATCCAAAACACTTGAGCACAACAACTTCCAGCTGCTACATATTCAGCTTCAACAGTGGAGAGTGCTACAGAATGTTGCTTCTTATAGGACCAAGAAACTAATGAATCTCCTAAGAAATGACAAGTTCCAGATGTACTTTTTCTATCCATTCTACATTCACCAAAGTCAGCATCAGAAAACCTTTTTAGGATAAAATCATTTCCAGAAGTATAAAATAATCCTAGATCCATGGTTCCCTTAAGGTAGCGAAAAATTATTTTTACTACCTTTAAGTGAGATTCCTTTGGATTGGATTGATATCTTTCACATAAGCATACTGAAAACATTAAGTCTGGTCGACTAGATGTTAAGTATATTATACTTCCTATCATACCTCTAAAAGATGTTTGATCTACTGGTTTCCCAGCTTCATCAAGGTCTAGAGAGTTTGAGGTACCAATGGGAGTACTAATATTTTTAGTGTTGTCATAACCATACTTTTTAAGAAGATCTTTAATATACTTATATTGAGATATGTAGGTTCCTTCTGGTTTTTGAGAAATTTGAAAACCAAGGAAAAATGTTAACTCACCCATCATACTCATTTCAAACTCAGATTTCATTAGACTTGCAAAAGATTCAGTCAAAGATTGCTAAGTTGAACCAAATATGATGTCATCAACATAAATTTGAACAATCATAACATTTTTCTTATCTTTCTTTATAAAAAGGGTTGGATCTACATTTCCCTTAACATAGTTATTTTGAATAAAAAATCCAGTGAGTCTATCATACCATGCTCGTGGGGCTTATTTAAGGCCATACAGTGTTTTGGTAAGTCTAAAAACATAATTAGGATGTTTTGTATCTTCAAATCCAGGAGGTTGTTCAACAAAAATTCCTCTTGAACATAACCGTTAAGAAAATCACATTTCACATCCATTTTGAAAAGTTTGAAATTAAAGAATGCTACAAAGTCAAGTAGAATATGGATAGATTCTAGTCTAGCTACTGGAGCATAGGTTTCTTCATAGTCTATTCCCTCTTGTTGATTATAGCCTTTAGAAACAAGTCTAACTTTATTTCTTACTATGACTCCATTTTCATCACATTTATTTTTGAAAACCCATTTGACTCCAATTACAGAAGTTTCCTTAGGTCTTTCAACCAAGGTCCATACTTTATTCCTTTAGAATTCATTTAGTTCATCTTGCATGGCTTTAATCCAATCATCATCACTTAAAGCTTCCTCAGGGCTTTTAGGTTCTACTTGGGAAAGAAATGCTAGATGTTCTACTTCATTTCATAAGGAAATTCTAGTCCTTACAGGTTGATTTACATTACCAATGATACTATCACTGGGATGATTCTTAAGAAACGCCTGATATGGATTTTGAAAATCCTGTTCATCAACATAGGGTAGAAAGTCTTCTAGGGTAAATGTTTCAAGAATATCTTCTTGAATATTATCCTTATCAGAAGGTTCTTCAATCAAAGGTTGATAATCAGTTTTTGAAAACACATCCGAGGATGTAGGCTGAGGTGTTTTAAAAACAAAAGGATCTGACTCATCAAATTTTACATGTATTGTTTCTTCAACAGTACAAGTGTTTTTATTAAAAACTATATAAGTCTTAGATGTTGTGGAATAACCTAAGAAAATTCCTTCATCAGATTTTGGTGTGAATTTATGTAAGTTATCTTTAGTATTCAAAATGAATACTTTGCAACCAAAAACCTTGAAGTAGGATAGTCTTGGTTTTCTACCATTCCAAAACTCATAAGGAGTTTTATTAAGAAAAGGTCTAATCAAAACTCAATTTATAGTATAACAAGCAGTACTTATAGCTTCAGCCCAGAAATGTCTAGCTATAGAATATTCACTCAACATGGTTCTAGTTATCTCTTGAAGAATTCTATTTCTTCTTTCAACTACACCATTTTGTTGAGGAGTTCTAGGTGCTGAAAAATTGTGAGTAATACCTTTTTACTACAAAAAGTTTCAAAATCAGAATTTTGAAATTCTCCTCCATGATCACTATGAATATTTTTCAATGGAAGGTTTTTGTCATTTTTAACTTGAGCTCTAAAACTTTTGAAATAAGAAAAAGCTTCAGATTTCTTTGCTAGAAAATAAACCCAAGTAAATCTAGTGTAATCATCAACTAGTACAAACACATAATATTTGCCTCCAATTATTCCAGTTTGTGTTGGACCAAAAAGATCCATGTGAACTAACTGTAATGCATCGGTTTTTGAGACTTCATCGATTGATTTAAAACTAGATTTGTGTTGCTTACCATATTGACAAGGATCACAAACTTTAGAAGAATCAAATCTAAGCTCTGGTAGATCCTTAACTAGTTTCTTCTTAGAGAGATTACATAGGTTCCAAAGGTTACCGTGACCTAGTCTTCTATTCCATAACCAGGAATGATCTTCTATTACACTAAGGCAAGGAAAATCTTGGCTCTTGAGGTCTTCAAAATTTAAGGTGTAAACATTCTCTTTCCTGTTGGCTGTTAGAATAAATTCTTCCTTGGAATTGTGAACTAAGCACTTATCATTCCTAAAATTCACAAGGTAACCTTCATCACATAACTGACTTATGCTAATAAGGTTGTGCTTAAGACCCTTAACAAAAAGAAGATTTGAAATCAAAGTTTTACCAAGAAAAACAATATTAGCAATACCAACAATCTCACCCTTAGCATTATCTCCGAAAGTTACCTTTCCTCCCTTCGTTTTGATAATCTTTTCAAAATAGATTTTGTTACCAGTCATGTGCCGGGAACATCCACTATCCATGTACCATGTATTGTTGCTGGTACTCTCTTTATTTTCCTGAAATCAAGAAGAAAATTAGACTTTCGGAATCCAAACTTGTTTGGATCCGAGATTTCCAGCCAAAAAAATTTTAGGTACCCACATCTTCTTAGAAAAGTAAGCTTTGTGAAATCCTAGAGATTGAGTTTTGTTTAAGGAACAATTCTTTGCCCAGTGACCACCACATTGACACTTGGTACAAAATGGGTCACTTTGAGGAACAAAATAATTGTTACTGAAGATTGTTTTTGCATGAGTATAACCAAATCCGGATTTATTTCTTAAAGGTCGTATTTGGGAATACATTTTATCAAAATTTTCCTTACCATGGATAAAGTTTGATAAACACTTATTTAAGGAAAAAATTTCAGACTTGAGTTTTATAACCAAGTTTTTATCCTCAAAATCATTAGTTTTAGAACTAGAGCTAGGCTCGAAAAAAAAATTATTAGAAATTAATTTTTCTAATTCTAAGGAAAGTTTGTTCTTCTCAAAACTTACTTCCTCAAGAATTTTTGAGATACTTTCAAAATCTGCATTTTTCTTATCAAGATCTTTAGAAAGATCTGATATCTCTTTTGTAAGAATATAATTCCTAGAGTTTTCCTTATCAAGTTTTTTATTGAGTTTAGAATTCTCAATCTCAATAAGTTCAGCAAACCTAGAGACTTCTTCATAAGTAGGTAATGTATTTTCTTCGTCAGAAGATGATTCTTCATCAGAAGAGTTATAATACTTACTATCATTATAATTTAAAGAAACATTGGTCAATGATTCAGAATTTCGTACCTTAGCCAAAAAACAATGATAATCAATAGGTAATATGGCTATAAGACCAAGATTATTCTGTCCTGAAGATTCATAATCAGAAGATTCATCTGAAGAGTCACCACCACTGGAACTCCAGGTGTCATTAGCTTTCAGAACATTCTTAGCTTTTCCTTTATAATACTTCTTTCTGTTCCTGTCTGAATGTCTTTCTTTCCTTTCTTTCTTTTTGAGCATAGGGAAATCTGGTCTTATATGTCCAGCTCTCTTGCATTCATAACAAGTAACTTCTCCATCTTTCTTATCTTTCCTTTCCTTTTTATTATACTTGGATTGGAAATTTCTCTGGCCAACTATCTTATTCATCCTTCGTGCAAGATTTGTTAATTCACTTTATGATATTTCACTCTCACTAAAATCTGATTGAAATACCATCTTCTTAGACTTAGATCTGGTTACTCTCTCAGGAGTCTTAGCTTTCATATGATTTGATGTTGTTGTGAAAGCAACAGTACCATTTCCATTTTTCTTTTTGATGTTGTCAGCATCTCTCTTCATTCTGGTTTCATGTTGAAGAAGAGTTCCAAAAAGCTCATCAAGAGAAATCTGAGTCACTTTCCTATTCTCATCTATAGCAGTTATTTTTGACTCCCACTCATTAGGCATGATATCAATTATCTTATCCACAAGAGCTTCATCATCTAAAATTTTCTCTCCCATAGACTGTAGGCTGTTTACGATAGTCATAAATCTCTATTGAACTTTACAGATTGGTTCACCATAAGGAAAGTTGAAGCCATGATATTCAGCTCTAAGAATAGCTCTCCTAGTCTCAATCACCTTAGAAGTTCCAAATTGTGTAACCTCTAACTTCTTCCAGATACAGTTAGCTGCTTTACAAGAAGAAATTTGGCTATATATATTTCTGGTCATTGAACAAAGTAGAGTATTGCATACCTTATAATTGAGTTGATATTCTTGCTTTTCCTGGTTTGTAAAAGTTCTAACATCCTTGTCAGGAATTTTATAATCACCAGTAAGCATAACAAAATTGTCTACTCCAGTGTTGATAACAAAAGTCTTCATTCGATCTCTCCAGTACTCATAATCATTACCGTCAAAGATTGGTGGTCTTGTAGGATTTAGATTATCAATTGAACCAACATTAATTCCTGTCATACTTATAATAACCTTCAGCACACAAACTTGTTAGTAGAAAAGAATTTGTAATAACAAAGTTCGGAATGGAAAAGTTCGGAATTAAAAAGTTCGGAATGATAAAGTGAGCAAGAAAAACTTATTCGTAAGAACAAGTATTTCAGAGACCTCCTTTGATACCAATTGTAGGATCAAAATAGTGTTGTAGATGCTCAATATACAAGAGGGGGTGAATTGTATACTTTAAAAATTCATTTGGAACCTTTAAAGTTAGTTACAAATAACTATGTTTTCCTTAAGCAAAGGAAAGGGCTAAGTTTAACAAAGTTAAACTAAGAAAATTCACAACACCTCTAACACTGAATGCAAACTTGGAAAGAGATTCCAAAAGTAGGTTCCGGAAATATGGTTCCGGAAATTGAATCTTAACAAAAGTTACAATTTGAGATTCTACCTTAAAGCGTATAGAATCTAAATGAAACAGAGTACAAGTAAGGAAGTATTAGAAAGTTATACTTTCCTTATAATACAAAATGCAGCGGAAATAAACAAGTAGTAGAACTAAAAGTATCAAGATAATAGTATTTTAACACAAAGAGAAGGGTATCCAACAACCTTGGATAAAGGTCCCTTGATTTATACTTTCAAGCAAGTCTGTCTTACCCACACCAGGGTAATCCCTCGATACGAAGATCGGAGTGTCTCTGTCTTGCTATCCCCGCAAGCCCTCAACTTCAAGGTAGTTGGAAACCTCTGTCTTCCTCAGCAAGGAAGCCATCGAACTTCAAGGTAGTCGGCACATCTGTCTTCATATCCCCGGAAGTCCTCGAATGTAATCACCAACATTCAGAGTCGCATGAAGCTTTGAGAGTTAATAAGAGCCTCTCTCTCTAGAAATCACTTCAAGCATGTAATCACATGAGTCGAAGATCAGTCAGCCTTTCAACACCGAGCTCTTTCAAATGAGCTCCTATTTATAGGTAAGGTCGGCCTCCTTCCCAATGGTCATATTTTCCTTAAAAATTGGAGGGACCTGTACACGTGTCACTTAGCCAACGGTTAGTTTTATAACAGAATAGACGGCATTGTTTTATAACAAAAAAGTGTAACAGAATGTAGGACACCGTTTAAAATCTAACTCAAAAGATTTGGAGTGAAGGTTCATAGTGAAAGTTCGGAGTGTAAGGAAAATAATAAAGAGTAGTCAAAATATAACGGCATAAGAAAAATGAAAGTTTGGAGTGAAAAATTCGGAGTCTGAATAAATCAGAGTGTACAAAATAGAGATGATAAGATTATGTTTAATAGATGAATTCAGAATGAGAATTCGGAATGAGAATTCGTCATTAGAATTCATAGTGAGAATTCCTCATCAGAATTCGTAATGAGAATTCATCATCAGAATTCGTAATGAGAATTCATCATCATAAATCTTAATGAAAATTCATTATCAGAATTTGTAATGAGAAATTGTCATTAGAATTCGTAATGAGAATTCCATGTCGAACTTCATAAGGATTTGTATCCTGAATCTGGAATAGGACTTAGTCAGAGTTTGTAACCGGAATTCGGAATGATACTTTATTACAGTTCTCATCTGGAATCCGGAGTGAAACTTCCTTACAAATCTTATCCAGAATTCGGATCCTAAAACAGAATAATTTATATCAAAGTTTCAAACAAATCCGAGAAAACAGAAATGAATCTGAATTTTATACTTAGGAAAAATATGGATGACAATATGATAAGGATAATTTTTCTTACAAAAGAGAATTTCCTTATAAAATCAATTTTCCTTATAAAAGAAATTTTCCTAAAGATAAGGTGTTTCTGATTTTCAAAACAAGAAGGAATGGAAAAGTCATAAGGAAAACCTTATTGACTCGACACTTTTATCTGAAAAAAATGAATTAGTTCATACATTATGTCTAAGAAACTCATAATATGGATTCTTAAATTAAAAGGATTATATATAGTTTAAAATTCAGTTAATACTATTCATAACCTCTTTTGAACGACTAGTTTGGTAAGCCGTGGTGCGCTTGAACTCGATATTGCATGTAGTGTATGTTATTGAATTACTTTGAAGAACTAACATAATATGAAATCTTGGGGTGTTACATTCCTCCCTCCTTCATTAAATTTCATCCTCGCAATTTGAAATTTTCCTTTAAAAATAAAAGGTTGAAAATAGAAAATACCTATGTGGGAAAACCCACATCTGAAATTTGGTTAATAAAATGTAGTCTTAAGAAGAGGAAAAAATTATATATATATATATATATATATATAAATACTTTAAAAGTAGAGTTTCATCCTTCAACTAATTCCTACCACAAACTCATCTTTCACTCAAAAAGATTTCAAAAAAAAATATTTATCCTAATCGTATAGGGTTCCAAAAATAATGAATTTAAAATTCATTTATCAGACTATTTAAAAAAATCTAAATTATACAAACGAGTATGTCACGTAGTCCATTGGTAGGTGATGCACCCTTGTCGCTCTTCGGTTACAGGTTCAAGTCTCACGGCCTTGCTAGATGTGACTAGTAGTCGCCCGACCTCTAGGTTGTACTTTTTATAAAAATCCAAAAATAACCTTAACAATAGCATCCAATTTTAAACATAATTCATTCCAACCTTTAGACTTATCCAAAATATTTATATCCAAACTCTCTGTCCAAAATTTTTAAGGAAGTTAAAAAAAATGAATATCCCTTTTTCTAGGTAATAACATGTGAACGCCTTCATCATGTATTTTTTTAAAACATCACAACATCCTGAATTACCAAAATCAACCATCTCTTATTCCAAAATCACTACCGCATTATCAGGACCATATTAAGGATTACCTTTCCTTCAACCATGTATTTTCCAAAAAGTTTAGCTTACTATTAAGTCACATTTCTTAGAACCATATAATCTCAAATCCTGAAAAAATAGTTCTGCAGTACAGTCCTTATTTATCTCCTTAATTCATGTAACCAGTATAATTTTGATATAACACTCAAATGAAATAATTATATAATAACAACATAAGAACACTATTCATTCCTCATCATCTGAGGTAGTATCATAATTTTATTATTATCCAATAACATTATTTCTGGTATACTCTTATGAATGGGACTTTGATTTGCGTAGTGTCTGAACGCCTTGCAGATGAAGCATTTTACATTTGAAAACCTTTTCTTACCCTTTCAATCACGTACTTGGTGTCTTTTTTCTCCACACTTATAAAAAACTCCCATTACTTCCGTTCATTTACCAAGGTGATTCATTCAACATTTATCACATATTTGAAAATTCTTATTTTCCCTCTTCCCTTTATCCATCTTTCTCTTTTCCATCCTATTCTTCTTTTGCTTCCCTTCAAAGCCATAGAACTAAAATAATTATTTACTTATCTTATTAACACATGATACTATTTATTCATATGTTGAGAATACATGGTAGACTATTTCCCTCCAAAATGTTGGCTTAATACTATGAAATATATGATCCTTCTTACTCTTTGCATCATACGTATTGCTGGAGTTCACATTCCATCCATTGGGCGTCATTTCTATACAATGGCATACACTAGGTCAGTTTATGAATTGCAATGAATAAATACAAACTTGTAAAATACCTAACATAAATTGAACAGTTTACGGATATAATCCATAAAAATATTTTCTTTGAGAAGATATATACTCGTAAATCCTTCATAATGATTTGTAATGAAAATGAGAATTATCCAAATCATTTCCCCCGGGAGTGTCGTAACCAAGAGTACAGAAAGGCCCATTTTCGTGCACCAGTTCCCGTTTGAGTCTAGATCAAATAGGTGTTTTTGGGTTTTACCCCTAGGTACATCTGTTCCGGAGCCGCCTTTACCTGCTCGTATCTAGAGAGGGATGTATTTTCTTGGAAAACACACAAAATCTCTACATTACCAAAATTCTAGGAAGTTCTTCTATACTAATCCTCAAAGTCTATCTTAGGGTAATGTGCTCTAATCAATGTTTATCTAAATCTATTTTCCAGGTTATTACTAAACTTCTTCTAATACAAACTCTAACTCCCCAACCCCAGTTACCCAGAGTCGGTGCGTTATTTTAATACATTGGCATGATTACAAGGAATCAAGTACCAAAAGACTGATCAATTTAGCATTCTATGGAAATAGATTACATACATGGACATGACATTACACTTTAGAAAATAAAACACAACATAAATGATCCTTTGATAATTCCATTAATCCCCTAGCTTAACCCTACTTATCAATCATAATACCCTTATTAGAATCCTGAGAAAATTAAAACGTTGAAAGGGGTGAGCTCATATGTTCAGTAAGGATAACAATATAGCGAAAACTTTCATAAATAAGCATAAAAAGGCAATGTATAAGACTAAAACAAAAGCCTTTTTAAACTTAAACTTCAGCATAATATGGAAAAGATATAATAAAATAATTCCATTTACTTTTTCACATGGATATTCTACTAGTCGAATAATCACATGCAATATCAATAGCCACTTTCATAATTATGGAATGCATAATGCCAGACTATCATAACCACATAGTCGAGGCCTTGTTCCAAGGCTACAAATAATATTTTGTCAAGGCCTTGTGACAAGACACTAGTTTGTCTCATGATACCTACCGATTCATCGAGGAGTTATAGCGGGATCCACCTGTCACTTACTAAGTCCAATGCATTCCTCATATGGAAAGGTTTAAACCTAACATAAACATTCGTATTAAAATTGGCCTATGAAATGTCAATACTTTACCCATAAACAAGGAATGGTATAAAAATAACACATCCACAGTCAAACATATCACAAAACCTTCAATAAAATACGGAAGATTTGTATCATAATCATTCAACTTCAAACAAGTTTAAAATCCATTAAAGGATTTTTACATAGAGGAAAATGATTTGTAAAACTCTATGAGAGAAATATCCCTTTTTAATGAAAACATTTAAAAGTCACACAATTTAGAAAGAAAGACATTTAAATACATTTTTGAATCAAAGTGTCCCAAACCACTTTGAATCTTTTTAAAGTAATTAACATTTTAAAACATTCATTTCTATTTTAATAAATCCTTAATACCATTTTGAAAATATAAACATTAATGAGAATGGTTTAGAAGAATAAATCTTTAAAACATTTAAAATGATGTTTTAGTAAAAAGTCCCTTAAAATAATCACTTTTAAAACTATTTTATGAAACCTGTACATGGATAATAAATATTTCCCAGTAGATACTTATGTAAAAACAACCTCAGATAATAAAGAGATTGTGAAATTAACCCTCACCTTGCACTTTCCATTAGAAGATGGTACTTTTAACCTCCTGTATGAAGATCGTTGTATGTTGTTAATTTATACTAGAACCATATTAATATTTATGATATCATACATGATTCCTTTATGACTTTATACTACCCATTTAATAATAATTTCCATGTTAAATTAACATTTTCGGTAATAATTGTTTTCTTTATAGTACGTGTTTTAACTTGTTACTCTTGATTGTATCACATAGATCAAGATTTAAATACTTTCAAAATATAAAAAATCATTTCTATATCATATATATTTAGAATATAAATATGTATAATAGATATATATATGAAATGTAAAACATCATTTATGGAGACGGTAGTCCGTACGTACGCATAAACGTTGTTTCTGTTTTCATATCGTATTGAAAGGAACTAAGTGAATAAGATATATGTAAGTAAATATACATCTATATATAACTCCATTAGAATTATTATGTCATATATTACATACTTATTGGTAATATATATTTTTATAATCATCGATGAATGGTGAACGTGGAAATGAATCTCATCGCGTCGTGGAGACTGTAATCTGTACGTACGCACAAGCGACAATATCATTTCCTTAAATGTGTGGAATTGGATGCTATATTAATTTTAAAAATACATTATCATATTATTTTCCTTATTTATATACATATTACCCATTATTATATCCATCCAAATAACATAGTGTTGAAAAACAAATTACACCATGGCGTGGAGACGGTAAGCCATACATACACATGCATGGTGATATTATCATTCATAAGATGGATAGAATAAAGAATATAGTTTTTCCATATTTATATTAACATCACAGTATATAGAAGATACTGGAGTTATTATTTTATAATGGAAAAAACAAAGAAAGAGTAAGTGGAATAATAAGAGAACTTGAAAGAGGTTGGTGAAAGCATTACCTCTTCTTCGGGTTCTTCCTTTTGATTTGATCAAAAGGGCTCCCTACGTTGGATTTCTGACCAAAAAAAGGACTCTAGGATGAAGTTAGGATAGTTGGGAGGATATTTGGTCAGGGTTTGGACTATCCAAATGGCTTTGGAGGTGTTAATTTGAGAGAAGGGTAAGTTCCCTTTTATAAGAGGGGATGGGGTCACTTTAGGAACATATTAAAGTATTAATTTATTATACAATAATATTCAGTTTATAATGGTTCCCAATGAATTTATTTAGATCCTTAGGTGGTAATTTGTCGACATCCACTTAACAAATAGGTTTTAGACAAGTTTAGGTTACCATTTTAACATTATCTTTTAGATTTAACTCTAAGTTAAATAGTTTAACTTTTACTATGTCTTCTTGTATTCTTACGCTATATGGTTAATAAAATTACTCTAAAATTAAAATAGAACATCAAGTGGCTCATTAATGACATATATAATATTATATAAGGCCTTTTTCTAAACCTTACATTTTTAGGAATATTATATCAACCAATAATATAGTATTTGTTTTAAATATAAATTAATGTTAATTTTGAAACTATTTGGTATTTTCTTTTTGAGAAAGTCATCACAACTTGATTACTTCAAAAAATATACCTTTAATCATCCCTAACATGTCATATTATCCTATAAAATTCTTGGATTTGATAAAAATATTGAAATTATATTTATTTTAATATTTATAATACCAGTTATTTGATTCTATCGTTAATAAGGTAATTACTTCATCATCATTGTTTCATTAATAAATATAATTATTTAATCTATAAAAATTATAAATAAAATACCAATATGTATGAAATTTTTTTATATTTCCAATTAATATTTATAGTCTAATTTTTCGTATGTATAACACTATATTATAAATGTTTTAGTAATTAAACATTGATTTTAACTCTTTTAACTCTTCTTTATATTAAATAACAACAAATGTCTTAATCTAATCCTAGTGGACCTAAAGGGTCATATTTTATCCCTAAGGTTGTTTTTGGTCGAATTACACTTATCCAATAGAATAACGACCTGTGTTTGTGTAATAATATTATCATTTTTACCCTTAATTACCCTATTTACTTTTAACCGTGGTAAATAAAAGTAAAAAGTTACTATTCACGAAAAATTATTTTTATCTTATTGAACCAAATTTTAATCCTTGATATTAACCATGTCTCTCGGATTTTCTAAATTCAACTCATAGAAGCGGGAAAATTAATTTTTATGTGAATTTACAAATTCTCTTAGGAGGTGGGTAAAAGATGGTGAAAAGTCCAATAAAATTTTTATATATCTAAAATTATTATAAACTGACTCCGATGAATTACATTGAACTTATATAGGTATTATGTACATATTTTTGCCTAAAATAAATTTAAATAAAATAATTATTTTTTTAAATAAATATTCGGTTTTAAACTATAACTTAGTGTTTTCACTATTCATCAAAAATTAAAAGTTTTCAGAAAAATACCAAAAATTCAACCTAAGGTAATTTTTATATTCCAAATTCAATAATGAAGTATACTTTACCAAGTTAAAAACATATAAGTTTCATTTATTAATTTAAAATTAATATCCACTGTCAAAACCAAAAGGCATATTTTTAATAAATAATAACTATCAAAAGTTTGACACTTGTTTATGTCCAATTTCACAGTGAAATTACTTACAATGAAAATAATTGGATTAAATGGTAAAAATATAATCTATTTATACTTCCAAACCGTTAAAATTTATAATTTACCAATATAAAATATTTTTATTAAATAATTTGTTTTCAGTTTAAATATAGTATTTCTCATTATTCACCCAAATATGAAAGTTATCAGAAAAACACCAAAAATTTAGTGAAACTAAATTATTATGTACTGATTCTAAAGAAGAATTTTATTTTGAAAAATTTTATATATAAAAGTTTAAAATATTGGATTTAAAAAGGGTTCACCATTAAAAGGTGGTAAAAGTATATTTTTTTGAGAAATACTTCTTTTATCTGAAAAAAATGAATTAGTTCTTAAATTAGGTCTAAGAAACTCATAAT
Organism: Viscum album; assembly: GCA_963277665.1. NCBI lineage: Eukaryota > Viridiplantae > Streptophyta > Magnoliopsida > Santalales > Viscaceae > Viscum > Viscum album. Next base: position 998,872,557 of record OY728141.1, on the reverse strand, counting down.
ATGGATTGTAAAATTATGAGGATTATATATTGTTCAAAATTAAGTTAATACTATTCATAACCACTTTTGAGCGGCTAGTTTGGTGAGTCGGGTGCGCTTGAACTCGATGTTACCAGTAGTGTAATTTATTGAATTACTTTGAAGAACTAAAGTAATATGAAATCATGGGGTGTTACAATTCATACCTTATTTCATCCTCATAATTTTTATTGTATATAAATAAATGGGTCTAAGGCTGAGATAAAATGATAAAAAGGGAACATACTATGTTTTGTTATGTTTCCAAATATTTTGAAAATTTTAAGTTTGAATCCAGTTTACCAAGACTATTAAACCATCTGGTTACTTAGGATATAATTTATTATATCTAGTACCAATTTAATAAATTAATCACTAGCTAGGGGCTACTGGATTTTGGGTCTTTATTTTTGGTATTAGATAATGTTTAATATAAACCATTGTAATTAGATTTATGAAATCATAAATTATGGAACATACCCATATAAAAAACATTGAGAATATTCCTAAAAAAATCAAGTTTATGATTAGGAGATTAGCAATGAAACAAAATCCATTTATCTCAAGTGTTTCACTAGTTTTGAGATTATGAATTCTGTTTCATATTGTTATAATTAATCCTAGTGCATGTCATTATTTATAAATAGCACATATTGGAAGGAAGGGAAACCATATCAATGTGTGTAGTTTATATAGGGATTTGACTCTTAGGAAACATAATGAAGATGGAGTTGGAGCTACAGCAAACGATGAACAAATTATAACTATATTGGGATAGATGACTTATATTATAAGCAAAAAACTATTCTTGTATAGAGCATCTTGATAATAAACAATGTGGGGTAACAATGTTATACTACTTCATGCATAAAAAACCACCTTCATTTAATGGGACTATAAATCTATTTGTAACTAAGAAATGGATATGTTCCCTAGAGAATATATCTATTACATTGGAAATTAATGAAAGGGAGAAGTTTCTCATTGTATTTTATCACCTCTCCAGGGATACAGATTAATGGTTTTCACTAACTCATAACACTAACGATGAGGAGTGAATAATGATTATAGAAAATAATAATTTTAATTAAATTTTCATAGAAAGATACTTCCATCATAAATAATGAGATGATATTGAGATATAATTCTTCAGTATGAAAAGAAAAGGGAGGGGAAATTTTTTCTAAGTATGAAGCTAACTCTATAAAATTGTACAGGAATTTTGGGACTATATATGTAATCCAAATTATAAGATTTATTATTTAATTAATGGTAATAAACTAATACTTTGAAGAGAACTAATCTCCCAATAATTCTCATCATATGAGTATATTGCATCATGTTCTATCAAGATAAAGAAATAATTCCACAAGTCTTATGGTCTCAATGAAAAGAAAGTGAATAAAGAAACACTAGAAAAAATTGATAAATAAAATAAGGGAAATAAGAATTTTCCCACAAGTGATAATTATAGATAGAATCATTCTTGTGATTTATTTAAAGGAATGTGAGCTTACTACAACTGTAGAGAGAAAGGCACTAAGATTATGATTTAACAGGAAAGAAAGAAGCTTCTAAAGTATAATGATTCAACTATAAAAAGATGGGGTATTATGAAAATGAATCCGCTAAGATATAAAGGAATATAGCTCGAAATAAGAAAAGGGATCATGATCTAACTTATAATATTACTACAATCATAGTGGAATGATAAAAGTGATTTTGTATTTCAATTCAAGAGTTGTGTTTTAGAAGTATTTTATCAAAGATATTTTGGTTATAAGAATAATGAAATGTGTAAAGACTTTACTATATGAGTTTTTCTTAAGTATTTGAAATCTTGTGTTGAATGGTACTAATAACCAAGAAAAGTTATTAGTAGTAATGTGGTATTTTTTAGAATACATGAAAAAGGTAAAGGTACATCTAATATGTTCCTGATGTTGAGATGGAAGTAAATGGGGTGGTATTGGTGAGTTTAAATATGGTTTGTGATTTGATTCATGATATAGTATACTTCATTTTTTGTATTTATAGAATATGTTCGATAATATGAGATTTTATTTTTGGAAGCATATTTTGGAAGCATAAATTTTTCATTAAGTTTTTATGTTGATTTAATATATTACCATTTATAAAAAAAGTGATTATGGTATTTACATGTAACATTAATAAGGTAATTTATAGGGTATTAAATATAACTTAATTTATTTCAAAAATATTTGGATTTCTTATTATGGTTTGTAATACTTTAGAGAAACCATAAGGTCAAATACTTATGGAATGGATTAAGTTGATCTTTGGATATAATTGTTCGAGGATAAAGTATGATTTGTCATATTGGATAACATGTTCTAACCATTTTGGTCTTGGTAAATGTTCAGAGGATTAAGGGAGGACTTTTGGATTTTATGATTTAACAAAATATTATTTTAGTGCTTCAATGATTACAAAACATTCATATATTATATCCATTTCCTGGAATGAGAGATGCATTGTAAATTGATTAAAACACAACTAAAGGATCAGAATGTTCTTTTGACATGGAAAGAAATAATTTTTTTTATTTTATTGATTCCATTATCTGGATATTAAAAAACTCTCTTGACATTAGGAAAATGAACATGAAATAAAAAAATTATGTGTTTACTTTTCTTATCGAGGAATCAGTGATCACTTCACCCATCATGTATTTATAGTTTTGTGATGGTTAACATTATCATAATCATGTTATTTATCACTCTTTAATAGTACTTGGGTGTTAAATTTCAATTATTTGTCCAGATTTTCACTTCTCACTAATTTCCTCTTATTTAGAGGCATAATTTTGTGATGACTTTCAGAATTACCTTTCCCTCTTTTTAAGAAGAAGCTGTATAAACCATTTTTACGGTGTGGGTTTTCCATTAAGGTATTTTCAAATATCAAACCATTGTTTACCAAAAAAAGGTTCAAATTTTGAGGGTGAAATTTATTTAAAGGGGGATATAATATAACACCCCGATACATCAAAAGAACACTATATTCGATAGCATATACGACATGCAACACCGAGCCAAAACAAACCTCAAAATATTTTTATTTAAATATGGTCTTTATAACCAAGATGTTAAATTAGAGGGTATTAATTGCATTACTAGAATTATGATATATATATTAACTACTAAATAAAAATTCATTTATTATTTCATATGAAATAAGTACTTAATTTTTAGTAATGTAATTTTATGCTTTAAAAATAAGTTTTCTTCAAATATTATTTTTATTATTTTTATGAGTAAATATTACAATTAATTTTTGGATATGATAAAATTGGTATTTTATAAAAAAATATAATTTTTTAAATCATCATATAAAAATTATATTAGGGTAATATTTTTCATTTTTCGGAAAGATATTTATTTTCCATTGAATAGTGAAAAATAACAATTTTTATTGAAAACTGTATTTTTTTCAACTATTTGAAAAGTTCCAAATTATTTAAAAATGGGTTAAAAGTAAAATTATTTCTATTATATTATAAATAATAAAATTATATTCATTATAATCAATATAATAATTTAATTTGGTAAAAAAAAATTATACAAAAAATGCATTTTTGAGAAAAAACATTATTCTTCTAAAAAGAGGTTTTCATCACGTTATACAGATTTATTTTAAAATTAATTTCTGAAATTTTTATATCATTAAATTTATTAAATATTTTAAATCATAAGGAGTAGATTTATTAAATACCACCCTTTCAATTTTAGTCATTATGAATAGAAATCATTGTAAAATTTATCATCTCAGAAAAGGGTAAATCGGGTTAATCTATGTTAAAACTGAGTGATTAGGTCATAATATTAAATTTTAATTTTTATGAGCTGAATTTAATTAAACATAAATCAAATAAACTCATAATATAATGGTTTAAGGTAAATTTTTCCATTAAAATGTCCTTTATAATATTTAAAATAAAGAAAGTAACAAAATGTAACTATCTAAAATTTAAATATCTGTTATGTTTCCACATAGAGAAAAAAGAAATATATAAATAAACCTAAATTTAAATTTTTATCTGAATTAAATTATTATCATGTTATAAGTTTATATTTAATTTTTTAAAATTATATAATTTCCTTAAATGTTTGTGCAACAGTAATATAGTTTTTTTAATTAACAAAAATATAAAATAATGATTTTAAAAATATAAAAATTTATATAATTTGAATTATTTAACCTGTAGTATAAATTTTGTAGATCTATATGAAATATTATATAGTTTTTAAATCATTATATTCTAATTCACATTTTTATTGACATATTTAAAGTCAAATTAAATGAATAGTGTCAAAATTGACATTAATAATATTTTTTCAAAGTAATATTTTAATAAATTATTTAAAATTCATAAAAATATTATATTTGGGAATGTAAATGTAATATGGTTGAAAAAATTATCCATGGTACATGTATGAGTCACACTCCCATTTATATTAAAACTATTACCCATTTGTGATTAAAATAGTAGTTACCATAGTTAATGTCAAAAATAATAAAGGGATTAATAAAAAAGATAAGGATTAAAATGATATAAAATATTGTCTAAATTTAATTGTATTTTTTTATTTCAACAATAGACTTTTTTTTATTCAAATTAATGAAAATTGGGAATAATTTGTCTCTAAAATGGTCATATTATATTTTAATTGTTTTATGAAATTCCAAAGGTTCCCCTCACCTCAATTATAAAAGGACTCACATTCTGTCACTTATTTACACCATTATAAGATTCATAGATCAACCAAGAACTACCCATTAAAATTTTCAACATATTATAAATGTTTTGTAGGTATTTTTACCCATAAAATACAAACCTTATGTACTATAAAAAATGATCTTATGAATGTCTTATGAATAAGAGGTAATCATCTTTACCAAGTCCTTATAGTTTATTTCTTATTATACTTACTGTTAAAGTGTTTTACCCATAATAAGATAATATATATAGTATAATAATTATTTTGATATTTTATTTTTATGTAAAAACCTATTTTCAATCTCCTTTCCATCATACAAAAAGAGAAACCATCACTCGTGTTTCGTACGGATTATCGTCTCCACATAACAGTGTAATTCATTTTTCATCACAACATTAATTGGATGGCTACAAAGATGGAACTAATGATTATATATGATATTTATGACATAAATATTGTTATATAATTATAATATACTATATTATTTCTTACCTTAAAAACTATTGGAAAACAATAATGTCTCTTGTGCGTGTGTGTGAACTTCCGTCTCGACAAAGCGATGTGATACATTTTTCATTCACTCTTAACATGGATGGTAATAAGGATGGATTTAGTGAATATATATATATATATTATATTATATAATTATTATTTTATAAATTATAATTATTATTTACCTTTCTTTCATTATATCCATCTAACGGTGAAAATACAGTTTATGCATATATACGCATTACCGTCTCCATGAATAGTTTAATTCATTTTTCAATATAAAAATTTTGTAGATGACCTTGAATATTTATATAATGAATATAAATGATATTTATATCATTTTTAACATTATTTCTATGATTGGACCGTTATTAAATTAAATGTACCAAAACTACCAAACCAAAACATGCATGAAAAAGGAAGTAGTTATTACTCAGAACAATGATTTAACAAATAATTATTAATAAATGGGTGGTAAAAAGTTATAAGTAAACAATATATGTTATGATATATATGAATATATTTCTGGAACATATTTTTAATAAATCTATATATCTTATATGAGATTTTATAACACATACTAAAGAAGTTAGAAGTCGGACCTAAGATAAGGATTTTCTCATCTCAATTTTGTTTCCATGATACATATATTGTATTCACCACTTTATTATTTTATTGGTGTATATACTACCACATTTTACATTTTATTTAGTTATTACCATTATGTTAATTATATTTAAAGTTTCATTTTATTTTTTTCTTTCACAAGGCATAAGATTCAAAAGTTACCAGTGGTATGGTTTTATTTCACAATCTCATCATTATTCATGATTGTTTATTTTTAAGCCTCCGCTGAGGAATATTACAATTATATACCAATTTTTTGAAGAAATATAGAAAAATGTTTTTACTATCCTCTTATAATTTTTAAAATCCATTTTTAAACATATTTTACTTTTACAAAATGGTTTAAAAGTAATCTTCCTATCATTTTCTGAACGATGTAGTTATTGACTTTTCTTATACAAGTTTGAATGGATTTTTTTAAATTATATGGAATGAATGTATTTTCTCAATTTCAGGGATTATATATGATTTTAATCATCCTTTACATGTTAACTAGGTTATTTTATGAAAAAAATTTACATTATAATTGCACATATTTTTTAAAATAAGTGATTTGAAAGTAAAAAGGGTATCTTCCTTAAGAAATTTTCAATGATTTTTTAAATTATTTTCATATATATCAACATCCTTTGTTTAATATTATTATTTTCATAGGTTATTATCTTATGATACCATCTACCATATTTTATTGGATTTTTTATCATCATTTTGACTGGGGATGTGCTATTCTGATATAATTCTCCATATTACTCTGGATAGTTTATGATTAAGTTTATTGATTGGGCCAATTATTAACATTTATTATACTTATTTCAATATGAATGTTAATGTTGATTAATATTCACCCCTTTAATATGAGAAATTAAATATACTTAGTAAGTTATGGTTGGGCCCACTATATCCACTTTTTGTATATGTAGGTCTCTTGGGACAAAATATCCTGGATTTTAGTTGAGGCCATACCCATTAATGTAGATGTCAAGGAACATGGCCTTGACATTATTTTAAAATTCCTATTATAAGGTCTCGATGGTCATTTTTATATGTCTAAAATTATTCATTCCATTATTATGAAATTATTTATTGATTTCCATGTGGTTATTTTATTTTTGATGATACCCATATATAAGTTTCTATCTCATGAGATTATTTTTATGGAATTATTTTGTCATCATTAATTATTTCCATATTATTTATACCATATTTATCTTACATTGTATGAATATCCTGACTAATAAATTGAGATCACCCCTTTATTATATTTCTTTTCCCCAGGATTCAAAGAAATGTATTATTATTAATATGTAGGGATATTCTACTGTAAGTAATGGAGTTATCAAATAGAATACTATGTTTTGTTATGTTTCCAAATGGAATATAAAATTTATTCATGTATCTAGTTTATCATGTCTATTAAACTATTTGGTTTTTTGGGAGAATATTTATTGTAACTAGTTCAATTTTAATAAATTAACCACCAGCTCTAGGAAACTAGAGTTAGGGTCTTTACTTCCTTCACCTACAGGAATCCCACTATCTAGATGACCGGTGTAGGAAATATTTATGAACCTCCATAAACTTCATCGATCAGTTGGTGGAATCTTGCTTGCTAGAAAATAAAACTTATATACCTTTTGGTTTTCTTTCATATAGGACCATCTAGTATGGTCATCCACCAGCTAGATGGTGGCCCTATTCTACAAAAAAACTACCAAAAACCCCTCTTATAAACAATGAATGAACCCTAAATCAAAAAAAAAATTAAAAGATCCCCATAGCTAGTTTTATGTACCTAAGTGTGACATAATATATTTCCAAAAATCATAAAATTGATATAGTTACAATTTTGGATTCTAATTATAATTCTATGTTTTTACTTCTTGAAAAGATAGTCCAATATCCTAAGATAATATATTTTAAAACTTTTATGAATCTAGAACCAAAGAAAGTTGTATTTTCATCTAAATTTCATTCCCTGTGTTGATTTAAAAAATTATAATCTTTCCCAAAACTAAAATAACATAGATTAACTCTATCATTATCGAAATTTTAAAATATCTAAAGATCTCATTTCTTTCACAGACACATAATTATATTTTCTAAAATAAATTATATATTTGATGTTGAAAATAATATAAAAGTTTCGACACTCTCAATGTAAATAGGATTTATTCCATAACTATGTGGATTTCTGGGATGTTTTATCTAATTATTATCTCATAATAAAAAATAGTGTTTTTTCGTTGATCCATGGTGTTCTAAAAAAATAACTGTAATTAGTTTATTATATAAATTTTTTAAAAAGTATTATACAACTTATTTTCACTAAATAATTAATTAATTTTTTAATAACTAATTAAGCGTGAAAAATCGATCAGATTGGGGATAGAGGAGAGGGACCCCCTAGCTTCAGTTTTCTTCAGCAGCAATGGTACGCCCAAAAACCCTGGAAGATTGAATCTGTATAACAATGATTCGATTCATCATTTCACGCACCGAGTGGTTCTTTATTTCTCTTAGTGGTGATACCTCACAATGTATAATCAGAAAAGGAACAATGGTCATTGTCTCGACTTCCAACGATCCTATAGAAGAAAGAATCAATATTTTTATATTCTCTATTATGGAATCAATCAACCTATAAAAATAGATGAAACCAAGGGAATTAGTAGATATTGTTGAGAAGATTACAATTGTTTGGGGTTTTTTCTATTTTAATTGTGTAAATTATGGTGTGGGTTTTTCCACATAATTTCTACTTATATAGATTTAAAGGGGAAATATTGGAGCACTAGGTTGATTAATTCAAGGCCATTTATTTTAAGGATACATGATTGGAATTTGAACCTCAATCTGACTGATTTCAATAAGTCTTATGCCCAAGTTTCAGTAAAAATCCATTGATTAAACTTGATCTTATGGAATTTGAAAATTTTAAATGATATTTCATCAACAATAGGAGTTTCTAAAAGGATGGACAGTGCCACTGAAATGGTGTCTTTTGTACATTTTTCTCAAATATTGGTTGGTGATGATCAAAGTGCTCTATTTATTGATAAATTTTCTCTTTCTACTCAACAAGAAGATATTAATCTTAGAGTTTAATAAGAAAAAATTCCTCTTTTTGTAAATAATGTCTTATTATTGGTCACTTTATCTCATACAATTGAAAAAAAATTATCTATCCTAAATTCAAATTCAAGGGACATTATTTGGATCCTTATCAAAGAAGAGATCATAATTCTACACTTCTTGAATAGGTATGGGGGAAATGTAGGAAATGTTTTTGGAGTTGATCCCCCTCCTAGTATAACTCCCTCATTGGGATAGTCTATTGATAATGATCCTATTTCATTACATGATAAGGGAGTCCCTATTTCATATTACCCTGTTCTGGTAAATAAAAACATAGAAGGTTCAATGTTCTGGAATCATACTCCAACTAAAGAGAGTACACTGCATATTACTGCTAACTTGTACTATTAAGTAAAACCAATAATCTCTTGGGATGACTTGGGAGAAATGAACATATTAATGAAAATGTTTCTTTCAAGGACTTTCTAACCAGAGGTCTCTTTTATGACTAGGATGTTGAATATTTAGATGATAGTCAGGCTTCCATGTAATGTTTTTCTTAGGAGGTAGTGGACTTCAACATATGGTAAGAAAGAAAGATGATATATGATAAGAACCAGAGGGGGAAGGATAAGTAGGGTGAAGTTTATTTTTTAAGTCCAAATAAAGGGGATATTTTATAACTAAAAAAGTACATATTCAAGGAAATAATAAAAATTAAGATCTTTTTAATAATCATGTTTTGATTATATCTATTTTTGAATTTAGAAAATCTGTAGGAAAAGTGACTGCTGAAGATGTCTCTTCTCCTCTTACAAATGTTGCCCCTGATTCTTGCAGTGAGTATCCCAATGGTTCTGTCCCTAATGGAAAAGGGTCAGCTTCATTATTTTTTTCATCCTCCCCATCAGATGTTTTTATGGATGGAAACATTCTTTTTTAGTAAGTCATTCATCCCCCTTCTTGAAAAGATGTGGGAAAATGAATGGGAATTCTAATCTAAATGAGGTTACTCCGATTATCCTTCAAACCATAGTGTAGTGATAGTATTTTAAAATGAAGGGAATGGAGAGTATAGAATACATTATCCAACTCTACCTATTAAAGAAAAAGTAAAAATGAATGTAAGCACGCATAGTGCATTTGAACTGCTGGCTTCTGAGAGCAATGAGGAAGATAAACAGAAAAGTGTTGGTGCACCTACTATGATCGAGATGAGAAATGATATTGAAGTCGTGCACTCTGATGATGGATATGTCCCATGTATGTAGGTAAAAACTTAAATAATGGTTCTCCACCCTCATGGTAGGGTCAGATGATCCCCTTATCATAGTTTGCTCACTCGCTCTCGAGTTAGTTGAGATGCTTTTTGCAGCTTGTTTTTTTTTGGAATTTGTTGTATGTTTGTTTACTCCTTGACTTTGTATCTTTTCTTTTTATTATTAATAAAAGGGGTCTTAAGCCTCAACCTATATAAAAAAAATAAGTGTAGAAAATATTTATTAGTTTATGATAATAATTAAATTAAAATTTTATTACATTAATATATTTTTAGATAGTTATTTATTTTATATCAAATTTTATTAGTTTTTACTAATTTTATTAATTTTTGTTTCTAATTTTTTTTAAAATCTAGTTAATTTTATTAATATATTATTATTTATTTATATAATATTATTTTTTAAATATTAATTATAAAATTGTAAATATTTTTTAAAATACTAATTCTTAAATGGATTTAGTAATAGCTAATTAATTTTCAAAATTTTATTTCTAATATTATATAAAATATAAAAATATTATTAGTTCTAAAATTACAAATTTATTGTATTTTAATACTTTGTTACCTCTGTTAATATATTATTATCTGTTTATTTTTTTTATTATTATTATTTGTTTCAAATATTTTTTTTCTAATAGCTAAGTAATTTTTTAATATATTATTAGTATCGATAAATGAATAAATTAAATTCAAATATCTTGTACTTATGATTTAATAAAATTTAATTAGTTTTAATTATTAATTATAAAATTAAAAATATTTTATAAATGATAATATATAAGTTTTTTTTAATGTTTCATTAGTTTTCAAAATTAGTTTTATTATCTTACATATAATATAAATCTTATACTAGTTTTCAAATAGCTTATTTATTAGTTTTCAATATTTTTTAATTCTTACAGCTATTTCAGTGCCGATTTATTTTTCAACGACATGCTATTTTTATTGAATTATTATCATAAAATAATAATTTCTATGTGGTTTTTATAATATTTTATTAGTTTTTAATATTTTGATCAAAATATTATATAAAAGACAGATATTTTATTACTATTTTTGTATATTATAAAATTTTCAAATATTATTTTTCAAATTAAAAATAATTCATTAAATCTTAAAAACAATTTATTTTGTTTGTCTTAATTAATTATTATAAATTTAAAAATATTACATAAATTAATAATTCTTATATAGTTTTATTATTTTTTATTATTTTTTATAAATGTATACCTTTACTTAATATTAAATTAAATAATTTTTTTATAATATTTTATTAGGTTTTCTTACTAATATTTTTCTAATAAGTTTATAAAAAAATTTCCTATATTTTTTTAAGTTTTTATTTATTGTTATAAATGTTTCTTTATAAAATAAGTTTTAATATTTTATAATACAATTTATTATTTATTAATTACTTTATTTATTAAGACATTATTTCTTTTTAAATAAATTTTCTAAATCGTATACTTTTTTAAAATTTTGTACAATATTATTAGTTAAATATTATTTATAAATTGATAATATTCTTTGTTGTTATTATTTATCCAATTTCTTATTTTTAATTGATACTAATCATTTTTTATTAAAATATTAGTCATTTTTAATTTTTTATTTAATTTTATTAATTTTATAATTTTATATCCTTATTAATATTTTTTTTAACATTTTATAAGTTTTTATAAATGTATAAATTAAATTTAAATTATGTTATTAAATTTAAAATATTCGATTAATTTTTTAATTTTTTTTTAAATTTAATATATTTTACTTAGTTTTAATAATTTATAATACAATTTAAAATTTCATTATTATTTTTTATTAATTATAAGAAATTAAATTTATTATTATATTACATCAAACTACAACGGAATAATTACAAAATTACAACAATCTAAAAAATTGAATAACAGATAACAAAGTAGTTAAATTAAATGAACTAATAAATAATCTAATATTAACTTAAACAAATACAATTAATTAATTTTTTAATAAAATAAGTTTTGAAAAACTTATCATGATTGAGTAAAAAATCTAAAATCGAAATCTTCTAGGTAAATTTGGTTATTAGGGAGTTTTTATTGAGAAAATCAAAGAAAAACTGGGAGAAAACTTGATTTTGTTAGAGTAGAGGTATAGGGAAAATATATATATACAGCGGTTTTTATAATCAACATTTCCAATAGAATAAATTATGTCATTAATATTTATTTATGACAGATAATTTTGGTTGATTCCATTAATTTTGATGGAGGTTTACAATGAATTAAGTATCTATCATAAATAATCTACCACCATATTTAAGTTAGCATTCTTTTCTAAAAATTATTCTTAATGGACTTAGGCTATAACAAATAATTACCCACTACATTTTTTACATTTAAAAAAAATTAATCTAAATATATTAATGAATCCATTGAAAATAATCTTCCACTATAATTTATAAATATATCAAAAAAATAATTATGATGGATTAGTGAATTTTATTAAAATAATACAGATTGTTCCATACATATATGTTTCCATCACAAAAATATTATTTCCCCAAAAAAGCAATTTGCGAAGGATTTTTGAATTCATAGAAATTTTTTAAAAACTATTCTAGGACTCCCCAAAATCAGGCACATGATTCCTCTCGTGGCAAGGCCTAAAGGGTGTTCCCAATCCCCAAAAGCTGGTGAAAAGTTCAAAGGCATCATAAAAACCATTGAGAATGACTTTTCCTAATAAATCAATAATGAATAGTGTATTTAAAACTAGAAATATGGCATGACCCATTCATCCATAAAATTTCCATTCCATGTAAACAATCAGTTATAAATTAGAATAGAAACCAAACATGGCATAATAAAGATAAACATTTAACATATTTATAATAATATAAAATCAACCACTCCTCCAAAAAAAATAAACCATATCTAATAAACAAATGAGTAATATGTGTCTGATATAACTCAAATAAAAAAATGAATAAAACAATCAAATCCACTGCTACCCATATCCATGTTCAAGCAAAACATATCCACCTACCACCACCATCAACCTAAACTGGGGAAAAGATAACAAACTATCTTGTCCCAACTAAATTGAATATTCATAAAATATAATAGGTATAATCAATATATTCCCCATTGGTATCCCCCCAAAACCCCTTTCATAACATTTAAAAATTAAACCATTTCATGATATTTTAAAATATATTTAGAAATATATTATTTTTTATTCATTTTTAAGATAAAAACCAAATCACTCGCTATTAAAAAATTCATTAAATTTGAAGAGTTAATTTAAAGAGAAATATAAGAGGTTTCATAAAATTATTTTAAATGGAATACCTAGAAAATAATGGTTTGAAAAACTTTTTTAATAGTTCTATCAAAGAAAATATATATAAGGCATATTAAATCACACCAATATACATGTAAAACAAACTCAAACAACATGGGAACCTAAGAAGCCTTATCAAAAATGAATAATAAATCATTATGTCTAATTAACCAATGTCATATATGAATAACCTACCCTACCACCTAGTATTTCTCTACCTAGACTAACCATGAAAAAACTCCCTAAAAAGATAAGCCTTTAACCTTAGGTATACTATATATAACATTATCATATACTAGTGAAAGAAATGTTCATGAGTCGCCAACCTAGCAACCATGGATTCCCATGATGAGAAAGTAGAGATTGGATGAAAAAATCATTCAATATAAAATAATCATATCAATAAGTAATATATCCCGACCTCGCCTCCAAACATCCTTCACTGAAATATCCCTTTTTCCATCACAACACATAAGAAACAAAAAAACCCCTTCACCAGGAATAATATATATACAAATAAAAAATGAACACTAATTTTATATTAAATAAGGGGAATGTCTCAAGATATTAATACCTATATAAAAAAATTTAAAAGCACCAACTGTTCCGTTTAAATTATTAAAGGAAAAAAGTTATATAAAACACCCTTGAAACCAAATAATGTGACCACTAAAAAATCACAAGCATCCAAGTATTTTAAAACCTATTAAACAACTAGAAACACCCTTAATTTCTAGGTAAAACATTATAGGAATTTTTTAAGGGCTAAAACATCTAATTAAATGATATAACTCTCTTAGAAGTTACAAGTGTGAATATAATTAAACACTTTGTGTGTTTGGAATTTTAAAATTATTTTGGGACTTTACAGGTAAAAAATCTTTTAATTCCCATCAGAAATCAAAATAAAACCAATATACATTCACAAAACAAAAAATAATTAAGGATATTTCATAATAAATTTAATAAATGTGTTAGAAAACCCAATAAATAGTACATATCCATTTAACAGTAAACCTTCATTAAATAAATTTGATTTTATAAACCTTTGAGTAAAGCATCCATTTGGGGATAAGAGAGGCCCTAGAATATTTAATTGAACCCTAAACTCCAGAAAGACCCAATTAAAAATTTAATAAACACAAAATCTAGTTTTTCATAACCACGCAAAAGAAAGAACAACAGTGGAAATGGGGTAAATAAAGAGAGGAATGAATCTAAGAAAGATTAAATTTAATATTTAACATTAATACAGGAATAAATCACATGAATTTTACCTATAGATGAATGGAGATACAAGGGATAATATCCATTATTGTTGGGGATTTATTAGAGGTAGAAATAAGGTTTCTACGGAATAAATTTTACCAGGTGGAAAGGGAATCCTCAATTTTTAATAAACATAAACTGGATATAAATTTTGGCTGCATGGTTTGTAAAATTATGGGTCAGTTGTGCAAGCCTTACTACATGGAATGAGAATAGTGTATATTTTTGTCACAAAATTTGGAGATATTGTTTTAATAATGATAAATATATTGTTAAAACTATATACAAGCATGTATGGTTGTCTTAGGGTTTCTACTAACCCTTTACCTAATCATGAAATACAAAAAATCTCAATTGTTTCCCAAAAATCAAAAGAAATGATCTAATACTCATTGATAAAAGTAAACACTAATAAATAAGTAAAATAAAAAAAGTATAGTTGTGTGTAATAATTATCTCCTCCATAAAAGTTTTTATCCTCAAAATGTTCTATATGAATTGGTTGATCAAGGAAAGTACTAGAGGATCAACATCATGGAGATGTTACTCAAGAAACTAAAATTAGAATCCATCCAAGGTTGCCACAAAAAACCAGGATATCACCATCAAAAGGTAAATTGAGAATACTGTACACACTCAACTTCTCGATACATAAGCAATATCAAAGGATTACTAATCAAATCATCAAGGAACCCATGATGGAAATAGAGTTTAAAAATGATGGACAACCAATTATTTAAGGTATATTACCAAAAACCAAGGAACACCTTTTCCCAGGTATATATAATACAATTCATAATGAACCTAATATGGTTCTCAAAATATCCCTATGATTGTACATAACATAATACCTTATTACAGTTTATAGTAAATCATTAGGGATGGGTGAGGCTTTTCAAGACAAATAACCATCCTAATAATTAAACATCCCAACTTCAATAATGAAAACAATGCGAAAACATGGGGTCAAGGAAACCATGATTCAGCCTAGGAATACTAGACCATATTCAATATTATAATTAATAGGCATCCTTTCATCATTAGAGTCTATTATATGGTGTTCTTTCCACCATGTTAAGAAATTATACCAATTTTCTACCTCCAAGACTAAAAACAATTTAAAAACTATAAAGAAGCCAAAAGACTCAAGGTGGAAGGAAACAACACCAAAATCAACTACACACCATCATAATGATTCAAAATTATCCACGATACATTAATACTATCAATAAATTCTTAAAAATTAATAAGAATCATTATGAAAAAATAATATATAGCTAGGAATAGCAACAAGGGAGGGTAAAAAATTAAAAGTAATAACTCAAATTACTTATACATGGACATTGGGATTATTATATTTCACCCAAGGATCTTATAAAGGGGTATATATGGATCCAACTATCATATAATAAACTCCCCTTGAAAGCCTTTGCATTTTCCCAAAATGGACACAACTATGATAGATCTTGAAAACTTCTAAACATAGTGAATTCTTATACCCTAAATATTCACATATGTGGAAAACCAAAAGATTATTTTTATAAGAGGCTTATAAGGAATAACCAGTTGGTATTTTGACATGGCTATTGGGTTAGTCCTACTTCTATCACTTCCATTATTAGATAATACTATATGACCCCCAAGAATTAGGGATACGTCAATAACCTATAGTGTACCAGCCAAACCAGCTTTAGTTTTGATGGCCTTATTTACCACATTTTCATAGATATTAATTCTAGGTAAGGAAAAATTAAATAAAATATTTGGTCAAATATATCTTCCAAAATACTGAGATTTCAAAGAATTATCAAAATCCCAATCAGGAAGATAAAACATGATTTTAGAAAAATATCAAGCATACTCTAATACTAATGAGATACGTTATGAGAGACTATACAATTACATAGAATTTGGTTTCATCATAGAATTACAGATGTATTATTTAATGAGTAGTGTCTTAAAACTTTCTTTGGAGAGGTCTTTTTGTGGTTTCATCTTTATTATGGATTTCCACCAATTCCAAGTAAGTCCTCATAGCATGTTAGTTCCTGATTTAAGTGTGAGATATTCAAGATGATCAAGACATTAAAGGATCCATTCAATCTTCTATGACTAATATTTCACCCACAAAGAGTTTGGTTGACTAAGGAAAAAAGGAGGGTTCAAAATATATAATTCTAGAAGAAATCCCTACATTGAATTCGAAAAGGAAGATCACTTTTATCTATAACTAGAGTAGAAGGAAGGACCGGCTCAGACAAGACATGATCAAAGGGAGGTCCTACATATGTGAAACCATCTATGATTCCTTCATGATATTCCATGTAAATTAGGTAGGGTAGTGTCCTAAAATAATAATAAACATGAAAAACAATCAAATAAAACTTCAATTCACAATATAATAAAATCAAATATTATTTAATAAAGTGATCTTCAATTCCCTAATAGAATCATTGTGAAACCCAAAAAAAATTAGATATTCATTTTAATAAAAAATCGCCTTTATTTTAAATCGCCACCATCTAATAAACTTTATATCACATACGAAAACTACTCATAATGTATTCTCCTTTTCAAAATTACCTTTTAAAATATTCAATAAATTCTATTATAAAAATTAATATAGACATTTTTAAAACATTTTTTCCCAACTTCCCATTTCACCAAATCAAAATGTTTATGACCCATTTTCTCTTTAAGAACATTTAACAAAAATACCTTATTTTCATAAATTCCAACTCCTTATTTAGAAGAAACAATTTTTCACTATAAAAATAAACAAAATATAAATAAAAATACCACTAATAACTCTTAATATACTATAAAATTCATCATGAATCCATAAATAAATGAAATAAAAACCACCCAAACTATAAAGAACAAAAATACCAATTTTTAGGAGAAATAAAAATTGTTCATGGTTTGGATACATGCTATTAAATACCATAATACAACCATATTAATCTCATTGGAGGGTTTCTAAATTGATATGCATGGTCTAAAATGGTTTTTTAGACCATTAATTGTAACTTGTGGCCATGTATTCCCTCCCAAATTCCACTACCAAGTCAAAATATTTCTAAAATAACTCATAAACCATCAATATAAAATTAAAAAACTCAAAAATAATCAAAATCCTCGAGAAAATTCGTGATTTGATCTCAAGTTGGAGACAAAAAAATCCTATATTAATCGAGTAAATCAGTCGTCATACCGGATGGTGGGGATCAAGAACCTAATCATGACCTTCTAATTTAGTTCCAAAGATCATATCTTCTATCTACCAGACACACAAAATAATAAGAGAAAATCATGAACCAAATTCTTTTTAAGAACCTAATATTTTTAAAAAAATGACAATACTTTTTTGACCATTCCTAAACCTAGAACACAATCTGGCCCATGGAAAGATTTGAGGGGCACTCCAGATCACCGTGATATGAAAACAAGTGTCAGGAATCAGATAAAAACCATTGGGAATGATTTAAATTAATTAATAAACAATGAATAGAGGATTCACACCTTTAAATTCAGCATGACCAAAACATACATTATATTTCAGAACTATATAAATAATCAGTTAAAAATTAGAATAGAAACTAAAAAATACATAAGAAATATGAAAATATAAAATATGAATAGTAAACTAAAATAAACTATGTAACCAATAAAAATAAAATACATCTAATAAAATAATGGGGTTTGAATTGGATGATTCAACTCAGACACCAAAAACAAATAAAAATAAAATATCAAAAGATACCCATCTTTATGTTCAAAAAAACATCTCCACCTTCCACCATCATCAAACCAAACAAATATAATGATAACAAACTCATGTATCCCAACTGAATAAACTAGACCTGAAATATAATAAGTATAAGAAAGACATACCCAGAAGGTATCCTACCCACACACCACATATAACATTTAAAAATAAAACTATTTCACACTAGTTTGAAATACATTTACATAATAATTTTTTCCTATTTTAAGATATAAAATAAATCACTATCCTTTAAAAACTCTTTATATGAGAAGAGGTCATTTGACTAAAAAGAAAAATGGTTTCATAAACTTGTTTTAAAAAAACCTTGATAAGAATGGCTTGAAACACTCACGTAAAATAATTTATCAAACAAAATATAACGAAACCATAGTATCTCACACCAAAAAATAATTAAAATAAACTCAAATATCACGAAAACCCAGTTTACATTAGAGAAAACCTGAACACATTTAAAAATAACTATAAAGAAATAATCAGTGTCGAATATGAACAACCCAACCTGACACCTGTTACTTACTTACTTGTCCTAACCAAGGGGAAACTCGAAAAGCATAGAAACCTCTAACCACAGGACCACTAGCCATAGCCTAATCTTAGACAATGGTATAAAGTGTTCATGATACACATATCTAGTTACCCATGTATTTTTGTGAAAGGAAAAATAAAGGTGATCTAAAAAAATATTCAATATAACATACTCATATCAATAAAAAAATAAATATCAACCTCACCACCAAACACCCTTCATAGAAATAACCTTGTTCCATCATAACACACGTCCAACACAAAATCTCATTTATCAGGCATCATCCATGTACAAAACAAAAATAAAAACTTATTTTCCATTCAACAAGGGTCATGTCTCAAGGCCTTACTACCTTTAAAAAACCAACATAAAGTTCCAACTCAACATTTTACATTATTTAAGAAAACATGTTATATAAAACACCCTTTAAAACAAATAATGTAACCATGGGGATATAACAATAGTACAAGTATATTAACAACCTTTAAATAACCAAATACACCCTCAATTTTGATTTAAAACTTCTTATAATTTTTTTAAAGACTAATACATCTACTTAAATAATAAAATACATTTAGAAGTTCTAAATGGGATATTAATCAGACAATTGGTGTTATTAGACTTTGAAAAAGGTTTGGAGGTTAATTTCTTAAAAAATCCCATCATACCAATTAAAAATAAATATAAAAACATTGAATTTTACTAAAACTATTTAACATACAAATTATAAATCATAAATAATTTCAAACATGAGTTAGAAAACACAATCAATCATAGTTATACCTTAAAAGAGACATGTTGTGATGAACCAACCTAGGTTGACCTAACCTATCGGTTGATCCAATTCACTACTAGGCCTAAAGGGTGGTCCTAATCCCTATGGATTGGAAACCAGTACCTAGGTATCATGAAAAAAAATGGTAACTATTTCAACCTTATAAAAACAATAATCATTATAAGGATTCCACTCTAAAATCATTCATGACCAATCTTTAAATTGGACTTCCTCATAATCAAATAAATACATAATATAAAATAAATAAAAAATAATTAGAGTAACTAAAAAGAGATATAATAGTTAAAATTAAACACAAAAGTCATAAAAATAAAATACATGATCAAAATAAATTGGTGTATAAAAATAAAAAATAAACATAGCTGGCTGAACAGGATAATATATAATAATCTTAAAAGAAACAATAATTAAACCCAAATCATTATAATACATATCCAGGTGACCCATGGTCACATACCATGTTAAACACCTTCCATCAATGGTCCTACCCAAACATATACAAAAAAAAATCGAACCAAATACAAAGAAGTACATTATCTAGGAAATTGAAAAAAAATTAAGAAGATTATATACACTCAATGTTGTATATAGGGTGTGATCTAAACATGACCAGCTTGATTTCATTATATGGTTTTTTAAATTTCATTTCAAAATTCATTTCATTAATTCTAGTTTGGAATATATATATATAGGAAATATGGTTTTCCCATAAAATTGATATAAAACTAGACATCATGCCCTAATGGAATTTGTAAATCAATCCCCTTCTTAGAATAAGAAAGGCTGAATTAAAAAAATTAATCAAAACATTTTTCACACTTTAAAGGAGAATTATTTATAAAATACATTAAAATAATACATATACCCTTTCGTATTTCTAAAATATTCCTTTAACATCATTTAATATAATTCACACAACTTTCCATTTTCAATCTCATTTTCCAAACCATTTTAAAAAATCAATTTGGAAAGTAAACTAACTAAAACATAGATAAAGATAAACACAATGAGTCACTGTCATAACAATAGATCATAATAAAATATATAATCAATAATGGTTCCATGGAATAAACCAAAGGACATGGGATACAAAAAAGTAAAAAAATATCATAATCAATCCTCAATGGAATCAAGGTATAATTGGAAACACATTGGGTTATTGCATGAATTATATTAGACCCTATTTACATGAGTCAAATCTCTATAATGTTCCCCTATGTAAAAATTAATATACCTATCAGTACCCTCTTGGTTCATAGAGTGATAAATAAACCCATGGGAGTTGCTACAATCCTATGTAATTTTCAAGTAGGAGCACACATAGCTATAGTAACCAGAATTTGGTCCTTCTATTAGTGAATTTGATTCCCATGTAGAGTCAAATAAAATGTAATCATATAAGAAATCGAAATCATTTTTGCATCATCAATAATAATTCAGAATAAATAAATCTCATACATAACCTATAAAATCCTCACATAGAATAACCCTTTAGTAGATTCATAAGAATTAACATTCATTTTGGGGTTTATAATCTATATCAATCAATACAAATAAAAGTTATCAATTGATGGTCTCACATGTTTTAAAAGTAACCTATTTAAATGTTCCAACTATACCTATCTTTTAAAAACTATCTCAGGATTACAAACTATTTCACACTATTTGAAATCAACTTTAAAACAACTTTTAAAATCATTTCATTGGAATTATAAATTTAAAACCATTTTAAACATACATACCTTTTTAGTATAACTCCATAAAACTGCACTTTATCCAATTCACAACCCAAATGGGTTCAAACACCCTCAAGTATCATACTTCATTTAAAAAAATTCTCTTATAAATTTTATAAAACTTTTCTCTAAAATAAATCTTTAGAATACCAATAAAATCATTAAACCACCTTTATAATAAGTTGTCCGACCCATGAAACATTTATAAAATCTAAGATATCTATATCATATAGGTTTAATATAATAAATTAAAACATTATAAACCAACTAGAACCTAATAATATTAAATGTAAATCAATAATATAAAAACACTTACCTTAAACCAAGTGGAAACCCCTCACAATAAGATGTAATGTAAATAGGAAAATAGACACCCTTCTCATGCCCTAATAACTAGAACCCCAAAGTAAGACCAACCATGAACCCTATATATGGACCAAAAAGTGACTAGGGTTCATGGGAGGTTGATGAACCGACAGTAAATGGAAGTTAAAAGATGGTAAAAGGAAGAAAAAAAGATAAATAAGGGGTTAACTTGAAGAAAAAAAATTAGAATCAATAGGTATGGTAAAAAAATTTAAGAATGAAGGGAGGAGAGAAACATCAGAGTTGTTTAACCCCTTGGATAAATAAATTTATTGAGAAATAAGGGATAGGTGAGTTAAAATTGAAGGGGGAATAACTTATTTCACATTTTAAGTAAACTGGGTAGATTGCGTAGTTAAGATACATGGTTTGGTAAACCATATGCCAAACATGTAGGATCCACTAGACAAGAAAAACACTCTTTTATAGTTTGGATACACAACTTCCAAACAACATGCTAACCATGTAAAAATTCTCTACTAAAACAACAGATCCACCTGCATGCTTCCCTCTTAGTTTCTACTATTTCTGGACAATTCATTTACCAACACCCTTCTAAAAAAAATATTTCACATGGTTTCTAATAGGTTTCTCGTGGTTTAGTGTCAATTGTATGCTACTCATGCCGACTAACCATGTAAAGAAATAAATGAACTAGTAAAGTCCCTACATAAGGTTTATCACATGGTTTTCTCTAAACTCTGTGAGTTAATCATTAATGGAGTGAAAATTTATAAAAAAAATTAAAATCAATCCTAAAATGTCATAAAAAAAATTACCACAAAATAATAAAAATATAAAACTATAGTGACATGTGAATGTCACAATTCTTCCCACCATACCGCTTTCAACCCTTATAAAGTCATAGAAAATTTTAAAAGTGATAAAGGGTTTGACAACCGCATCACCTGTATTTGAGGTTTTGTGGGAAAGAAATATTAAGGAGGTCTATTGAGAGTAAAACACCGAATAGATACACAACTCTTCAAAACTGTGCACTTAATCCTCGAACATCATTAAAAGTCTCTAATAAGAATGAAACCCAGAACCACCATATCCCGAGTATCTAAGAATATAGATACATATTATTGGTATCAAACCCATTTAAAATTTATCTGAAATGGTGGAATCAATGGTATAGCTCTTCTATAAAGAGATAATCAACACCAACTATTATTCCACAAGACAACAAAGGAAACCACTGAAATCCACCAACAATAACCACAATATAAAAACTAGATCAAATCCATAAAGGTAATATTACCCAATAAAATTTCCAGAAGTCCTAAATATTTAGTCACCAACAAACCAAAACCATTACATCATGTATCACTAAAATAGGACAACATACCCAAACTAAAAAATTTCCTTTATAAGAAAATGACATTAACTCAAACATGAGTTTATGTAACTAAGAAAATGGGTGATTTAGGACCTCTAATTAGGGTCATGATATAATGATTATCCTAACAATATCCAAGCCAACACCAGCTAGTGCATAATATATTCTGGTTACAACTCCATCCTAGACACTCAAAACCCACACCCAGGTCCTCCCCAAGTCTAAACCATCAGAACTCAACCAAAGAAAATTTCACACAAAACATCCTCAAAAGACAATATAAAACAACAATTAATAAACATAACCATCACAATCAACACTTCACAATGAGGTACCAAAAATATATAAGGAATTCATAAAATACAAATCACCTCAAAACCTCAACCTTCTCTAAACTCAATAGGCATAAATCCAAAAATATATAATCATATAAGATTACTCTAGGAAATTCAACTCCTAGGATTTCTAAAAATAACCCCCACTTAAAATTTTTAATAGGACATTAATAACCACTTGGAGAAGATATTTTATTCATGAATTTTTAAATAAAAGGAGGTTATGGATTTACCAGTACACTATGAGTCTAATTAGAATCAATAATTATATATATACACCTAAAAATGATTCACCTTGCAGCACATCGTTGGTGATAGACTTCGACATTTTCTCATGCAATTTCTGGGAGGCACAACTACAATACATGAAACATGAATTTATACCATTCATGTTTCAAAAAATAAAATGAATATCCCTAAATCGCACTCAAGGAAAAATTCAAATACATAATACCACTAAGGAAAACATATAATAGAATAGTTTTAAAACTCTCCTTTCTTTCAAAACGAACCTATTTCAGAAATCCCACATTTAAAAGCAGCCAAAGATTCAAATCTAAAAATCACACACATTATTTTAAACATCAAAATCTCTAAAAAACGCCACTTAGACTCCTCATAGTACCCTTCCTATTTCAAAAACACATCATGAGTTTAATTATAAAATCTAAACTTCTATGAAGCTCTCTTTCATTTTAAAATATCTATATCAATACTACCTAATTTTCAAAAACTTTTTCAAATTTCATAATGAAATCAAATAGTTCTATACTATTTCATTTTAATTAGAAAAATCTTCACAATGGTCCACGAAAAATAGTTTTAAAAACTAATAAATTTTCAGTACATCCATCTTTAAATTAAATACAATATTCTAATTAAAAATAAAATAAAAAGACCATTCATCTTCAATATATTTAAAAAACGCCAAAATATTCTTTCTAATGTAAAAAATCTATAATATAAAACTAACTATTAAAACATAAGGCCAAAAAATGCCCAAGGAATCAATTTCAACATCACTGAGTAATTCAAAATCTCTATAAAAATCCATTAATAAAACTTATACCAATTAAAATCACCATTGGGATGAATTTAAAATGAAATGGAGGAAAAACTAAATAAAATTGGGGAAAATTAGAATTGTGTAAGGTTTGACCACATGGGTTGGTGAACTATACTATAGCTACTATAAAGTTGATAGACCAAACCACAAGGGATTTACACAATTTTCTAAACCATTAGAGCATACCATGTGACTCATGTTCTTCCTCCATTTCCTCTTAAAATACCTAAGTGATCACTAAAACATTAATACTCAATAATGATCAAAACATCACAATATCATATCAAAACACATCAAGAATAATAATAAATTAATTTGGATTCATGATTAAAACTTTTTCTTCCAATGGTCACTCAAGGATCAGGGAATGAAAAAGTATGTGACACTCTCCCTACACCTACCTATCATATTATGACATATCTATCTCCATACTAACTAAGTTTTCATATAAAAATTCATATCCTAAAGATACTAGGTATTCAAAAAAATCTAATTTATAGAACTAGTTACAATGAACTAGCACATACTCACCTAACCCGTCACCTAACTCAGCTTTACATTAGGCCCAAATTTCATTCTCGATCCGCATGGGATGGAAAATTGTTCTTGGGTATTGATAATGAAACCATTGGAATGATTTCACCCTCATATAATAAATAATCATGATAATTTACCACCAATAAATCTAGGATGATTCATCCATAAATTAGATGTCCATGACACCAAATAAATAAAACAAATATAAAATTAATTAAAATGAAATAGAGTTAATCATAGCAGAAATAGTAGTACCAATAAAAAACACCGTAATAATAATAAACTAAATGCCCAAAATAAAACAAGTAAAAAAAATAAAAAATAGACAAAGATGACTAGTCAGACAAAATGATACATAACCAACCCAAAAGAAACTGTATATTAAACCCAAACTACTAAAAGCTTTCTCTAGGTGACCTATGTTCACTCACCATGTCCCAAATCTTCCATAAAATGTATAGAATAAACATATACCCAAAAAACATAAAACTAAATCCAAATAATATCACTAATTAAGAACTTTAAATAAAACATGAAGGTTTCAAGGACAAAATAGTGTATGTAGTTTGTGAGCTAAACATGATTAGTGGGATTTCAAAAAAGTTTTTATTTCATTACCCTTAAAATGTAAATACATTAATTTCATATCAAAATATAAATAGAAAATTTGTTTTTCACATGCAATTGTGATAAAACCAAACATCATTCTAATATAGACTTTAATAAACATCACCCTACTTAAAATAAGAAAGGATGGATCCAAAACCATTTAATTGAACAATTTTAAAACATGGAAGGAGGATTATTTACACAATTCATAAAAACAATACAAATACCATTTCTTCTTTCTGAAATATGCCTTTAAATTTTTTTTATAAAGTGAATACCCATTTCCATTTTAAATCCCATTTTCCAAGCTATTTTACAAATCAATTTGGAAATTAAACCCACTAAAACATATATGAATATAAGCACAAGTAGGTTCCAAGATAACAATATATCATAACAAAATAAAGAATCCATAATCGTTCTATGTGATCAACTAAATTCTAGGGTATACAAACATGGTAAAAAATCCCCAAAACAATCCTCAATGAAAAAAATATCATGTGAAACACACTATGCTTAAACATGATGGATACTAGAACAGATCTCCTTGGGACACATCTCTCTTGGGGCCCCCTTTGAAATATTAGAACATATCTCTCAGAACCCACTCATATCACCGAGTACAAAGTTAACACCTAGGAGGATATAATCTCCTAGGGAACTAATTGGTAGGTGCACATCTGGTTAGAGTAACACACATCTATACATTCTATTAGCTACCCAAGTTCCCATTATGAGTTAAAGAGCAGGTTATTTGGAAATCATGACAAATTATCATCATGTGATCAATAATAAATCACAATAAATGAATCCCACATCTCACTTACAATTCCCTCACATAAAAATACCCTTTCATATATAGATAAAACGCAACATCCTATATGGGGTTAAAATCTATATCCATCAATAAAAATATAGGGGATAAATTGAGGGTCCCACATGTTCTAGAAATAACCACATTAAATGTTTCAATTATAACTTCTCTTTTAAAAACCAACTCAAGATTCCAATACATTTTACACCATTTTAAATACACTTTAAAACATCCTTTAAAGCCATTTTATTTTAAATACACATTTAAAACTATTAAAAAATAACATCCCTTTTTCAAATATTTCCATAAAATAGTGATTTATTCAATTTTCAACCAAAATGGGGTCAAACACGCTTAAATTACATACTTATTTTAAAATTCACCTCTTATGATTTTCAAAGCACATGAAACTAAAACAACTCTTTAGAAAGTCAATAAAATCCTAAAAACACCATTATTCCAAGTGGTTTAACCCTATAAATATTTGTAAAATCCAACATATCTATATCATATATATTGAATTAAAAAAAATAAAAAAACATGTGTAATAATATGAAATTTAATGGAAACACACAAATTCACCTTCCTAAAACCAAGTGTAAAAGCCCCCAAAATTAGTCATAATGCATCGCCAGAAATAGAAAACACTAAAATATAAAATGATAAACACTTAAAATTCCATAATAACCAAATCCCCTATGTTAGACCAACCTCAAAACCTAAATCCAAACCATATAGTGATTAGGGTTTGCATGAGGGTGAAGAACTAAAGGAAAATGAAATATAAAGTATGATAAAGTGAATAAAAAAGAGAGGGGAGGGTTGAACTTAAGAAAAAACATTTAAAAACTGAGGTCAGGTCCTAAATTTGAATATGGAAGGGGGTACAGAAACCCCTTGGTGCATTTTCCCCTTGGAAAAAAAAGTTAGAGAAAATAGGGATGAGGTGAATAAAAATAAAAGGGTGTAAATGATTAATTTTAAATTTTATGTAAATTTTGTGGCTCAAATAGTTAGGATACATGGTTTGGTAAATGATGTGAAACCATGTGAGAGACACTAGATAATAAAAACACATCACATTGTTTAGATTAAAGGTTTCCAAACTATGTTCTACCCATGAAAAATTGGTATGTTAAAACTAAAAAGCCACTTGCACACTTTTCATAGGGTTTCTACTAATCATGCATAAGATATGTGCCAAAATACATATGGTTTGTAATCAACTATGCATAAACCTTGTTTAATAATAGTATGATAACAAAATGAACTGGAAAATTTTCCATTTAGGAGTCATAGAATGGTTCCACTTAAACCTTGTATGTTAATCATGTGTAGAGATAAATTTATATAAAATTAAAACTCAATAAAAACAATTAAAATAATTGTGATTACCCATAAGATAATTTAAAATATAAAACAAAAATTTCATTTAGGTTACATGAATAAAAGAAACCACATTTAATTAACCTCTTCACATTTATAAACCAAGGAGTAAATATAGCATTTGGTTAGGGGCTTACATGATTGGAAAAGTCACCCTATAATCCTACATCAAACTGGGGTTCAAATTCTAGAATTCCCCCCTTTAGAGGTATTTATGTGGTGTTCTGTTGTCATTTCTCAAGGGTGGAATCCATGGTATGGTGTGGTAATGATGAAACATGACAGAGGACCAAGGAACAAGGAAAGGTTGTTGATCGTGTTGAGGAGGGCATCATAGCATGGAACTGAGTGTGGTGATTCTATAAGGGACACTACCTCGTGTATCTTGATAGATATTTCATGTAGTAGAGATACTATAGTGCAACTAGGTTATATATTTCATAAAAGTGTACTACATGTGAAAAGTTCATAGCACTATAGTAGAGATTAGGTTCACTATGTCGTGGTGTGTAGGCCAAGGTGTGGTGATAGGGGAATCCTATGTAATGGACTTTAGTCCACTTTTACTTAAATTAATGTAATCTATAGACCCATAGGTCATGTAAGGGTTTTATATAAACTCATAAAATGTGGTTTTATACAAATAAATAAATAAAAACTAAATTTCAAGGAAGTAGTAAATCTATAATAACGGGTTGAGAGTGGCCACGGAAGATAAAAATATACCATACTCTAAATAAATACCTATTTAAAAAAGCACATGAACCCTAGGATTCTATATACATGATATGGAGTTAATACAAGATAAAATGTAATAAATAAGGAGTGAACAGAAACTATGAAATATTACCATGGATATTTGGCCTCAAAACATGAAGAAACAACATGATTTTTTCATAGATGTGATGGGAGATGTGTATAGCAGGAACCATGGATATTTTGGATTGAATTTATAAGGGCATAGGGGTCTTAAGGTTTAAATTCCACTAGGGAAAAAAATGAAATTTTCCTTTTTTAATAAACCTAATCAAGTTACATGGTTTGTCCCCATGGTTTTTTAAACTATTAGTAACTATGTGAGCCTCACTTGATGGATTATTAATAGTACATTATTTAGACACAAAGATGTTAAAGCCATGTTCTAACCCTAAAAAATCTTTTTCTAAACTAAAAATGGATGCAGTGTTTTCCTTAGGGTTTCTTTGAATTGTACGCCTAACCATGCGATAGAAAAAAGTATCAATTATTTCCAAAAAAATCAAAGGAATGGACAAAAAACTAAAAAAAACACCAATAAATAGGTAAATTAATAGATAAAAATTTGGTCATTATGTGACGAAATATTATATATTGTGATATACATCCACTATTTGACATCAAATGAGACATTCTTGGGTGATGGTGCACATTCGCTCCAAAATTATTTATGGCCAACATGTAGTAGGACTTAAAAAGTTTTATAAATTAAAATTAGATATACGTGAATTGATTTACATCACAAAAAATTCTAAAAAATACTTATTTATGATAGACTAATATCCATCACAAATTACCCATTGTAAAAAGTAAATTTTTTATTATGAATGATCTGTGACTTGGAATTTTCCCTTTATATTTAGGTGATACAATGAAGGTAAGACCATTAATTTCTCAATATAAATATTATGAGGAAATAATAAAGGTATATGGAATGGATTATTACATATAAATAATAACACTAGACACTAATCAGATGAAATTTTCAAGTGATGATTTTAAAAAATAGTCAATATTGTGGAATATAGGCAAATTTTTGAGAACCTGCTATATTTAACAATAAGAAGATCATACTTATCTTTTCACTTTTGAAGCTACATTATACCAAATACATATCAAATTAATATAGTTTTAACTTGTGAGAATACTGTATTTTGATCTATTTTATTATGCAATATTATATCAAGAGTTATTAGGATATATGAATGCATATTGAGTTGGTTCCACAGATGATATAAATTATACATTCGGTGGTTATTTTTATCTTTAAAGCTTGCATATTTCTTTTTTAATCAACAATAAAGATTGCATTTCATTGATCACTACTAAATCTAGATACATTGAATCGACTCAATTATATACAATACTCTTATAGATGAAGCAATAACATAAGGATATTGGAGTTGAGGTGAAGTCTCCAATTATTAACAATTGTTATAACTCAAGTGGGAGGTTGTTATAGAAATATAACTTTTTACCCCTATTATTATGTGTTGTATAGGAAGGAATATGAATTTTTATCAAAATTTCTTAAATGTGGATCATCATGATATAAGATGAATGAAAAAATAAACTATGATTCAATCACAGTTACTGGTATCAAACCTCCTTCTAAAAAAATTTGGTACCTTCCCATAATTCCTTCCAATAATTACAATATTTAAATTCTAATTTATTCTCCAGAACTGGAATCAAACCTCATACTAAATCAATTTTTTACCTTTTAATAATTCCTCATTTTAAGAATATATTTAAAAATTCAGTTGATGAGAAAAGGTAAAGATATAATAAAAATGATTTAATATCTAATGGTAACTTACATCACCCCGATGATTCAACATATTATAAGTGATTTGATAAAAAATTTCCTAATTTTGTATGTGAAGTTAGATATCTCAGAATGGGACTATGAATAGATGGAATGAATCTGTATTGGAGCTTCAGTAGCTAGCATAGTTCATGGCCTATTTTTTGGTAGTTTACTACTTTTACCCACATATATATAAGAACAAAAAATATTCTATTTTTATCTTGACGACTTCTATAACAAAAAAACAAAGAAATGGTATTGATGTGTAGCTTTCATCATTGATTGTTGTTTTGAAACTTCTATGGGAGATAGGTGATAAAAAAATTATACATAAAATAAAGAGTATTTTCTTTTATGTTCTTTGATAATGTTCACTATAAATGAATTTCCATCATATAAAAATTTATCTATATATAGTTTTAAGGGATATAAAGAATGTCCAATTTGTGAAAAATAGACTTCATATTAACAATTTCATAATGGAATAAATATAGTGTACAAGGTACATTGAATATTGTTTTGAATTGATCATCCTTATCATAGATTAAAAAAATAATCCAATGGTTTATAATAATATAATTTTCCAACACAATTTTTTTATTAAAATAATATTATGATTGGGTGAAAAATATTTATTTCACATTTAGAAGGAAATTATGTTTTGGTCATCAAAAAAATATCTCGAAGAAATAGTCTTTCTTTTTCGAAATACCTTCTTGGAGACTTTTAGAGATAAAACATAACATTTATGTTCTGCATGTTAAGAAAAAAAATATGATAGTTTGATTAGACCTTTTTTAGTCATAAAATTAAATAAAAAATATGGATTTCATAATATATTGGAATTGATATCCATGGGAATATGTTTGGATTTATCTCTCACTATGAAATAAAATAGAACATAATTACATCCATCTTTTCACACATTAATCAAGAGTGAAAAGAACAATTTTTTTCATTATTTTCATGGTATTAATTTACCCAGTGGATATTATTCAAATGTGAATAATTCTGTGTTATTGAAGTATTATAAATTATTAGGTATAGAATATCATGATTTTCATGTATATATTCAATAAATGATATTGGTCACACTCTTAGGTATATTTTTAACACCTCTCAAAAATTATATCATAAGGTTTTGTAATTTTTTCAAATCCATTTGAAGTAAATTTATTGATCTAAATTAGTTAGATATTCTAGAGAATGAAGATTTTATAATACCTTTAAATTATAAATATATTCCCCATCTTTTTTTGATATAATGGTTCATATAGTGGTTTTTTTGGTGCACGAGATAAGAATATATGGACTTTTTTATTTATGTTGGATGTATCCTATTAAATGGTATATGAAAATTTTGAAGGGATATGTTAAAACTCATCATCAACTAGAGTCCTTTATTGTTAAAAAATATATATTTAAAGAGGTGATTGAGTTCTATGTTGACTATTTTTATGAAATTAAGCAAATTGGTCCCCCTATATATTGACATATGATAGTAGATATTGAATTTCCTAGTCAAGATCCAAGTATCACTGAGAGGGGCCGGGGTTGAATCAGTGATATATTTTCTTTTAATGTTTTGTTTTTTTAAACAACATTCGCCTCCTGTTAAATAGTTACTTCCCTACTGAATGCACACAACAATAGGAACAAAAGATTTACAAGGTTCACTACTCCACAAGAGAAGCTACATCCTTGTTATGTTACAGAAATAATCTGGTACCACACAATCAACTATAAAATTGTCCTTTGATGTGTAATATAAGGAGTAGGATATTCCCTTTCACTCATGTAGTACGTGAGAGATAACCATCTAGTATGTGTGCACCCTCTTAGCACAAATAGGGTAAATAAATATCTATGTGCTTCTTGACAAACAATCACAAATCTGGTCATAGAAAACAAATCTTCTCTTTCTTATATAGAAGCTAATAGGAACTACCTAGACTTCATAAGAATGCTTAGTCCTATACCCCTGTCATATATTGATCCACTTGAATGTATTTATCACTGAATTTGGGTATTCAAATCTTTAGCTGGAAGATCTCTTTTGCGAAGCTCTGAGCTTCGCAAAGAACTCTAGTTTGCAAATCTCACTAGTTCTCAAAGCTCACTAGATCAAAGAGATCACTATTTCATAGGGCACAGATTGGTATTTGAGAAATTCACTTATTTCTCAAATCTTAATGGCACGTTGTGAAGCTCTTTTCCTTCCCAGCGTTCACTGCCTCCGTAGATATCACTTTCTCTGTGAACCATCATCGCAATTCTAGAGCTCCAAAATTCTTGCAGAGTCTCTATACTTTTCTCGAGGGGTTAGGGGCCTATTTATAAGAGTTTCCCACTAACTCTAGAACCTTCCATCCATCTCAACGCCAAATCAACATAAAATAGAGGAGCTCCATAATTTTCATAGAAATTCACTCTATTTCATGAAGCACCATGGATACTTTTGGGATTTGTAAAGCTCTTCGTAATCATGGTGCATTCCATAAAATCCTTTGCACCATCATGATTCTCCTTATTTCTCTATTCCATATTTCTCAACTGTAATTCTCTTTGTTCCTTTATGCCACATAGTACTTTGTAATGCTTCTTCTCTTTACAATTCACAATGCTCGTCGTAATCGTGATGAACACCATCAACATTCTTCATGTCCTTTTGAAATCTACTTCATGAATCCCATCTTTGTGAAATTAATTCCTTTTCCATATTTTGATTAGATCTTTAAAAAAATCCACTTTTCGCAATGCTAGCCCAACTCCAAATATTGGACCCCAAAAATTTGGAAAATACAGGGAAACAATTCCACCTTAGAAACCTACTTCTGCAAGACCAACCATTCTGATTGTATACTTCTTTTATCGCCCTTTCTTTCATAATTCTTGCATCATATGTTCTCCAACCAACGTATGATCTTTGTGAAATAAATACCAGTAAATCATCCTCAAATTTACCATGGAAAGTATTAACTTTCTTATATTTACTCACCCACATATACAAAGTGAAGTGATTTCCTTTATTCTCAAACTTCTTTGACAACAACATACAATAATTCTTGCATCAAAAAACTTATTTATCCAACTTGGTAAAAAAAATCTCCCCCTTTGGATTTTTTTTTCAACTAAGATTCATAAATCACTAAACTTTGAAAAATCAAGAAATGGTTCACATATCAACAATTATAAGCCTACGTGAGATAACTCATTGTAGGAAATAATAAATATTGACATCAACACCATGTTGTCTAAATGTAGTGACTACATAGCATAATATTTCCTCCATGGACTTCTTCACATCGTCAAAATTCCTGAAATAAAAAGAAATTGTTTCCTACAACCACTATACAACCATTCTGCAACCATTCCAACAAACAGATAAAATAGTTCACACACTTAGATGTTGAATTCAAAGATTAACCACAATTCCCCCTTTATGCATGCTTCCATAAGGATAGATTTATAAAAAAATTATCCCCTTTAAAAATACTATCCAAAGGTAAGATGAGAGTGTGGACATAAACATGTACCTCAAACTAAATGAGAAGGAGGTTCGACACCCATGTTCAACCTCAATTTATAAAATGGTTCCTTCAGTAATGGTTTTTTGAGTATTTTAGCAACTTGCTCCGATGTAGGAACGTACTTCAGCTTCAATTCATTCTTATCTATCTATTCTTTGAAAAAGTGGTACTTTATTTCAAATTTTTTTTGCTATAATGTTTTACCAAATTCCATGTAAGATTTATTGCACTATAATTATCACAACCCAAGAGGAAGGGTAGCTTTACATCAACTAGTAGATCTTCCAACTGAGTCTTCATCCACATGAGTTGGGTAGCAGCTTGAGTAGCAGCAACATACTCAGCTTCAATTGTGCAAAGAGTTGCTGAATTCTATTTCTTCTCATGTCAACGAACACAAATTTTCCCCATAAAGAAAACTCCACCATATTTGGATCTTAAATCATCAATGTTTCCTTCCCAATCGGAATCTAAATACCCAAATAGATCATTATTTTTTGATCCATCATACCTGATTCCAAAAAAAAAATTGTACCTTTGATATATCTAAGAATTATTTTTCCACCAATCAAATGTGATTCTTTTGGAGCACTATGATAAATTTTCATATAAGATAACACCATAGAGGATGTTGGGGCTTGAGGAATTCAAATATAACAAACTTCCAATCTGCTTCTGAAACTCTTTCTGATCAACTTCATTGCATTCTCCATCTTTTTAAAACTTGGTTCCCATTGAAATTGGTGTGGATATTGGTTTTGAATTTTCTATGCCAAACTTATTCAGAAGTTCCTTATCATAATTTTCATGAAAAATATAAATTTGGTTCCTATTATGTGAAATTTACAACCCAATAAAGTATTTTATTTCTCCCACATGGACATCCGAAATGACTTCTTCATATCCTCATCAAATTTTTCCCATGGTATTTCATCATTTCTAACAAAGATAATGTCATTGACATAAACAATTATGATGAGAGAAAACTCCAAACATTCTTAGATGTAATGATTATTGTCAACTCTACATTTCTTGAAATCCGTATTCCTCAAGAAAGTATCCAATTTAGAATACCATGCCCTCGGATCTTGTTTTATCCCATACAAATCCTTCTTCAAACTGTACACATAATTTCCATCCTTCCCAATTAAAAATCCATAAGGATGATATATGTAAACTTCCTCATCAGGATCACCATTAAATAATGTGGATTTTACATCCATTCGAAATATATTGTAACCTCATTGTGCAGAAACAGTAATAAATATTCTGATTGTTTCTAACCTTTCCACGGGTGAAAAGGATTCATCAAAATCAATTCCTTCAATTTTTTAATACCCTTTTCAAATAGTCTTTCTTTGTTTCTTATCACAACGCCTTCTTCATTCAACTTTTTATGGAAAACCCACTTTGTTCCATTAATGTTCTTGTGGTCCGGCTTGGGTACAGGTTAAGAAGTATCATTACTCTCTATCTGATCAAGATCATCATTCATAGCCTGAACCCATTCTGGATGCTCGAATGGTTCATTTACATCATTCGTTTCAACTTCTAAATAGAGATTAGTGTGTGAAATAAAATTCATTGTTCTTCTTGTTTGAACCCTCTAGTGTTGATCTCCAATAATGTTTTGAGCCTCCACTTGTTTCCTTATCCTAGGATGGACTATTCGAATTTCATCATCATCACTTGAGATTAATGGGTCTGATTCCTCTTCTTGAGTAGGATTAAAATAGTCTATAGTATTATCAGAATCGTTAACAAAATATTCTTTATCCCTCTCAAATTCCACATCATCATATGAATTCTTTTCTTTCTCAACATTATCAACGACATTCACATATATATAATCAATAATTCTTCTTGTTTATTTGTTTAAATATCTATATCCTCTTCATTCTAGAGCATAGCCAATAAAAATTAAATCATCTCATCTTTGCTCAAACTTTCCATGGTTTCCACCTTTCTTATTTATAATGCATGGACTCCCAAAAACTATTAAGTGTTTCAGACATGGAGTATTTTCATAGAACATTTCATAGGGATTCATATTTGAGTTTTTCCTATAGAATAATTGGTTCTGAATATACATAGCAGTGCCCATGGATTTCCTCCAATAATAATGAGAAAGGCTAAATTCAAGTAACATAGTTCTCTCCATTTCCACCAAACATCAATTCTTTCTTTCAGCAACCCCATTTTTTTGAGGTGTGTATGGTGAACTAAACTCATGCTGAATTCCATGCTTCTCAAGAAAACATTCAAACTCTTCATTATTATACTCACCACCATGATCAATTCTCAACTTCTTCACTGAATCCCCACATTCATTCTCTTCTTTCTAACTAAAACACTTAAACATTTTCAGAGCATATGAATTTTGTATCATGTACATAACACATGTAATTAAAGTAAAGTAATCAATGAAATAAATGAAGTATTTATATCCATTTGTATATTTATTTCTCATTGGTCCACATATATCATAATTTATAATCTCCAAGGGACATTTTAAGAAAATGTCAACTCTATTATGTATAGAGTTTGTAATCTTCCCATTCTCACAAATAGTGCAACACCAATCTCTTCTTCTTGATAAATCAGGAATATCTCAAACACTGTCTCGCATTGATAACTTGCACATATTTCTCTGACACATATGTCCCATCCTTTTATGAAACAACTGATTATTATCCACCACACCCATGTAACAAGAGTTCTATACTTCACCAATATGTAACAAATTCCCTCTTGTACATTGGCCTCTCATAACTACATTTCCATCATTTTCACTTTTCAAAATAAACCCATGTTTTCTGAAGACAACTTTTTTGGCATCATCACAGAGTTGTGACACACTTAGAAGGATGAGTTTCATCCCATAAACATATAGTTTTTTCTTGTATTCCATCTTTTATTTTCCAATGATGGATGATCCAACACCTTTGATCCTTTAAGATTCATCATTTCCTAATGTGACTATTCTTTATTTGAAATCTTTCACATTCATTAACATATTTAAGTCTCCTGTCATATGAGATGAACACCCACTATCATGGATCTAAGGTCGTTATCCTTTCATAGATGTTAATGTGGTTTCAACAACAAGATCTTTCTGTTCATCCTTTTCTAACACTTTTTGTTGTGTTTCCTCCAATTTAATAACCAAGTCAATATGTTCTGGCTAGACAACCGAGCACTCTATCTTTTTAGAACTAGAAAATCCGCCTTTCTTATATTTTAATGTTCTCGAATTTTGAGAATTTTTAAAACAATTTTCTTATTCTGGTAACACAATCAGACAACCCTTAGCAAGATGTCCAGGTCAATCACATCTTTTGTAAATAGTTTCTAGTGGGTGGAACTTATTATTAACTTTCAAACCAAACTTATTAGATATATTCTTTACCTTTTTTCGGTTTTTTCTTTTAAAAATATTGACTCCATGAGATTCCTTATCTTCCAAATATTTTGGAATAGTGGTAATGTTGTTTGTTGAACCAACACATATTTTACATGTGTTTGAATCCACTAGAATATGATCAGTAGCCATAGAGTTAATATTTCCTTCCAAAACATCCATACTGACTGGAGTTGTGAACATGTTTCTCAATAATCTTCTTACTAGAAATCTGTTGACCATAATCCTTCAACTTTTGAATTGTAAATTTCTTCTTCAGCTCAGATTTTTGTTCAGACTTACGAGAACCAGAAGTATTACAAATCTTTTTGGACTCAGTATTTTTATAAGTTTTTTATTTTTCAGTATTTCTCAATTTGACCAAATGCGTAGTCTTTCCAGCACTGTTCTTATCAGATTCAGTTCCATCTTTCTTCTCAACCTTTGAAGGTAAATTTTGTTTATCTTTCTTAGGTTCATTCTTATCAGAACATTCCCCAACTTTGGTAACAGATTTTTTGAACCTCATGTTTCTTTCCTCACCTTTAGAAAGTTTATGTTGGACATGTTCCAACTCATATTCTATTTTCCCTTCATCATAAATTATAGTTGATAATTACAATTCTTTTAAATCTAAAGATAATTTTTCATATCATCAATCGCCTTTTAAAATTTTCCTTTCTTATCGAGAAATCCTTATTTTTCATTTCATAAAGAGTTTTCATTTTTTAATTTCCTATTTTTTTTCTCAAGCCTTCATATCTTTCTCAAATATTCCTTCAAATATTCTCTCAGAAACAGTTCAAGTTGAGTTTCATCTTCTTTAGTTATTTTTCTCTCATAATCATAACTATTTACAGTTGCAAAAAAGGTACTCTCTAAAGCTTTCTCATCAATAGAGGTTTCAGATTCAGTCTCAATATCATCATCTTCTTCATTTTTTGAAAAAATTTACTTCTTTTATATTTTAATAACTTTTTATCCTTACCTCTGCCGGAATATTTCTATTTTTCACCCTATTTCTTACATGACCTTATTGGTCTTCTATCTTCTTCATAATTGTATTCATCTTTCCCTTTTGGGGGAAAATTAACCACAAAGTGGCCAACGGCTTCATAATAAAAACATTTCTAATGGAGTTTCCCTTTTTATTTCCCTGTGCCTCTTTTCACATTAATAAAAAGAATAAAATTTCATCAAAATGTTTACATACCTCCTTTTCAAATTGGATTCACCAGCTTCTTCTTCAATACAAATTTTCTTTGACTTCTCTTTCTTTGTAGCCATGAATAAAATTTCTCTATCTACTTTTTATTTGCTCTTCATATTCATTTACCTTCTCATTTCATAAGTTATGAGAGTGATATACAAATCATATAGATATAATGTTTCAGGATCTCTGTCTTCCAGTTATGAAACTTTAGCATCAAAATTATCAGTAATAATTCTCACGATATTTTCAAAAACTGTATAATCCTCTAACTTTTCACCAAGACAACTAATTGTACTGACAATGTCATTCATCATGGTAAATAATTCCCCAATTGATTCATGATAACCCCTCTTTAAGTATTTATACTTTTTCCTATATATTTGATGTTTTTACTTATTCACTTTTGTATTTCCTTCATAGATGTTTTTCAGTTTGTCCCAGATTCCTTTAGTTGTAGAAACTCCTTAAACTCTTAAAAATTCACACATAGAAAGAGATAAGAGTATGTCATTTTTAGCTCTTACATCATTCTCAAGATTCTTATTATCTGCAGGAGTAAGAGGAACCTTATCATCAATAGCAGGAAATCCATCTTTTGTAGTTTCAAGAACGTCATATCCAAGAGATAGAATATAAGGAATCATTATATCTTTCTAGATATAATAATTAATCATATAAAATATAGGAATCCACTTATGGTTTACGTAGTTCATATTCTCCATCAAATATTCTCTTCAAAACATCAGCAAAAAACAAATGAAGGGAACTTTTCACTCTAATACTAATTGAATTACCCAGTCAGGATCCAAGTATCACTGAGAAGGGGAGGGGGTGAATCAGTTATATCAATTATTTTTATTTTTCTTTAAATAACCTTCATCTCTTGTAAAAGAGTTATTTCCTTACTGAATCCATGCAACCATAGGAACACAAGATTTACAAGGTTCACTACTAAACATGAGTATCTACGTCCTTAGTATAATATAGAAATAATCAATTACCACAAAATCCACTAGAAAATAATCCTTTGATATAGAATACAACGATTAAGATATTCCCTTTTAGTATTGTTGTACTTGGGAGATAATCCTCCAGTATGTGTGCACTGTATTTGCACAAATAGGGTAATGAAATATCTCTGTGCTTCTTGACAAACCATCCCAAATATGATCTTTGAAAACAACTCTTCTCATTCCTATCCAGAAGCTGATAGAAACTACCCAGAACTAGTAATAATATTGAGTTCTATATGCCAGTCATATCTTGATCCACATGAGAGTACTTATAACTTAATTTGGGTATTCAAATATTTAGCTCGCAGAGCTCCTTCACAAATCTCCTTCGCGAAGCTCCTAGATTCGCATATCACTCTAGTTGGAAAATATCCCTTGTTTGCAAAGGTCACTAGATCATAGAGCTCACTATTTCATAGAGCACAGATTGTCCTTTTTCAAGTTCACTTCTTTCGCATAGCTCAATAGATCATCACGAATCTCCTTTCCTTCATGGAGCTCACAACCTTCGTAGATCTCACATTGTCTGTGAACCTTCTTCGCAATTCAAGAGCTCTAAAATTCTCATCAAGTCTCTATACATTTCTCGAGTGGGTAGGATCCTATTTATAGTCATTTACCACTAACTATAGAACCTTTCAGACACCTTATCTCCACATCAGTATCAAATTGCGGAGCTCCATAATTTCCACTGAAATCCACTCTGTTTCGTGAAGCACCATGGCTATTTTTCGGATCGATGAAGCTCATATTAATCGCAGTGCATTCTATCAAATTTATTTAACTATCATGATGCTACTAATTTCTGTGTTCTACATTTCCCACCCACAATTCACTTTGTTCCTTTGTGTTGTAGAGCTCTTCGCAATTCTTCTTCTCTTCGCAATTCATAGTTCTTGTCATAATCACAAAGTACACCATCAACATTCTTCTTGTCTTTGCAAAATCTACTTCATGAAGCCCATATTTGTGAAATTTATTCCTTTTCCATATTTTTAAGAGATATTCAAGGAAATACAATTTTTGAAATGCTATCCCCACTCCAAATTTTGGACCCCAAATTTTTTTTCAAACACTAGGAAATTGCGCCACCTTAGACACCCTCTTCTGCTAGACCAACCATTCTGATTGGCTACTTATTTTCTCACCCTTTACTTTATAATTATTGCATCATAAGTTCTCCATCCAACATATGATATTTGTGAAATACATACTAGAAAATTATTATCATATTTACCATGGTAAGTATTAACTTTCCTATCTTTCCTCACCCACTTATATAAAGTGAAGTTATTTCCTTTCTTCTTAAACTTCCTTAACAAAAAAAGACAATACTTCGTGCATCTGAAAACTTCTTCAAAAAACTTGGTCCCAATAGATAGTAAACTTCTATGGAATTGAGTATTAAAGGTGAAGTTCATTCCATGTGATAAAGTGATGTAGTCTCATTTATATATTTGGAACAAAACTGATGAGGTTCAGAAATATATATCATCCCATATTGTTGAATTATAGGTACTATATACGAAAAGAAATGAAAACTAGTTGATGATTAAGTGTAAAAAGATATATGTTTCATGGTTTAAAGATAAATTCATCCCATATATATCTTCATCAAAAACAGTGAAATGGTTGTTAGGGGATCATCTCTTAATGTGATCACATGGTCTGTTTTTTATACTAATGGGTGCACATTTTATAAAAAAATAAGGATAAAAAGAGTAAAATTCATAATAATGGGGTAATTGTTATCACTAAAGTTCCTAGTTTTTTAATCCAAAAAGATAAAAACTCAAATTTTATATCTCCTAAAAAAATTTATTTATTGAGGATATTTGAGAAATTTATATACTAAATTTTGACTCATGGTGTTTGAGTGTAACTGTGTTGATAGTAATCATGGTGTGAAACATGATGATTATGGGTTTACACTAGTTTTATGAAAAGATTTAGCTTTAAATAGGAATCATTTATCATGGCGACACATGAAATGAAAATTCTTTATGACATTGGTCCAATGAATGATCGATAGTATATCATTTTGAAAGGGAAAATATTTCATTTGGGTGATGAGGATGATGATTATGTTCTGAATTTATATGAGGCTTATTCATCGATTGTGTGATTTTTGGATGATAAAAATTAATATATTATAGACATATTCCATGTTATATGAAGTGATCATATTGAAGGTATATGAGGAAACACTAAAAATACTCTCCTAATTATTTAGGTAAATATTTTTCTTTTATTTATTTATTGAATTTTACAAGTATAAAAACACAATTATAAAATTATTAGATGTGTAATTATATATATTGATTATTTATATGATTGTTGAGTTATTTTTTATCAACAGTTATGGTTAAACATTTTTTGATTGAAAACCAGATGTACATCATTATGTTTTAGTTAAAATTATATATATATAAACAATTTTTTATCAATTATATTTAATTTTATTAATTTTTTTTTATCATTTTAGAATTAAATTTTACACTTATTGTTTAACATTCATATGTTTTGTTTAAGAATCATGACATCATTTTTTTTAACATACACATGTGTGACATAATTTATTTAATTAAAAGTTTTTCGTAATTATCGTTTTTAAATATTCAATTTTCTAATAATATGCAGGTATGCATAATTTCATTAAATTTGTCTATTTAAATGACAGACACAGAGGTGGAGGAATATTTATTGAGCTGTATGAATTTTTTAATATTAGTAAATATTCAGAAATATAATTATTTAATGAAAGAAAGCATTTAATTTATAAAAAAATAATTGCAGGGTTGCTGATGTACTTCTTATGGAGGAGTATCCTCCTTATTCTATAGAGAAATCAATTACTAGAGTTGATAGGAATTAGATTACTGTTTTATCACTTTCTCATGGAGAGAAAAGAATATAAATTAATTTTGTTGATAATTATAATCCAATTGGACCAAATGAAGTGAAGTTTACGAGCCAACATGACTAAGCATTTATGGTATGATAATTATTTTATATTGAAAATTTTCTATTAAATTAATTAATTAATTATTAGTTTATTTTTACATAACAGGAATCTATGAGATCTCATTAAGATATCTAGTTGTAGAACATATACTCTCATACTTTATCTGATGGAGGGCGTCTTTTACTGGATGAGAAAATTATTGTAGAAAAGTTTGATGCATTAAGAGCTCAAT
Organism: Viscum album; assembly: GCA_963277665.1. Taxonomy (NCBI): domain Eukaryota; kingdom Viridiplantae; phylum Streptophyta; class Magnoliopsida; order Santalales; family Viscaceae; genus Viscum; species Viscum album. Next base: position 998,829,506 of record OY728141.1, on the reverse strand, counting down.
AGACTTGTGGTTCATAAGCAGTCTAGTTTGGTCTTCCATGCCCCCGAACTCCCCGTGAAAAATGAAAATATCAAGAAGGAAAAAAATGAAAAGTATTTTACAAAAAATAGAATGAAGTATATGACATAATTATAAGAAATTAATTTTTATTTTCCATGAATGTTTATATTTTTTAAATTAACAACAATAATATAAAATTTTAATTTTTCATTTTAGGATCAACCAACAAAGGGTAATTTTATCTCTAAGGGATGGATGGACACCCAAACTATTGTTTTTGGAAATCCCAAACACCTCAATCGCAGAAGAGGATATGATGTGTGTGTCAGTATTAGGAATGTTTTTGGTCATCAATGTAAGAAATAATGAGACCCAGTAATAGATTCCTTAAAAGATGAGCTAAAAGACCTGATATAGTTTATGGGTGATCAAATTCAATCAGTTGTGTAGGCTATGTTTGAACAATTGAAGAGACAATCATAGCCTGCATAGCTTGCATGGACTATGTATCATGCCTAGCCTTCCAACTCATATTCTCTACCTCCTCATTCAAACTCGGGCTAATATTTTGATTTATATGCTAGAGTTCCCCATTTATGTATTGTATCATATAGAGTTGTACATATTTTGGGGGATTATATACATAACTATACTATACAGTTGGGTCAGGAAAGAAAATAATTACATGATATTATTGATCTAACTAGTGTACGTCCATTACCTCCTGAGGAAGTTATAATAGTTGGAGATTGTAAGAGTAATTTTTTAACTTTTTCCAGCTTGCCTTATTCCTTATCTAACATACGAGATATGCATTATTTTTTGAAATATTATTTACATTTGATTGAAAAAGACTTATTAGGATTTATGAAATTTAATTTATATATAATTATCTTAAATCAAAATAATTATTACAAATGAAACAAATGATTAATGAACTAAAAACAACATATACTTCTGAGATTTCTGATAGGATAGAATATTATCCCAGTTTTCTTCTTCCTTGGATAATATTTATGAGTTTAATATGACTAATTATATTTTTGGAAGAGAATATCTATTGAGAATATTCAAAAAAAATATCATGGATCTTATTATTTTTTATGATATCAACATGCCTGTATTGAAGCTATTTTCCATACAATTAAATTTATATTTCAGTTTTTATTTCTTTAAATAAATATGATTTCAAGTGACTTACTATATTTCTTATTTAATTAGGTATCTACACAAGTTTCTAATTCAAAATTATACCACTAGTGTTTATGGTATTATAGATCTAAAATACTTCTCAAAGGTTGTGTAATATGTGAATACTACTTATAAAGTTAAATATATATGTGATAGATTATCAAATATAGAGATTGGGTGCTAGTTTTTTCCATTCCATGATGGGTAACAACACTAAGATAATTATGAACTAATATTCATTATATATCAATAATTAGAAACTTGTTTTATTATAGTGGTCATTGGATGTTAGGAGTATTCTGCCCAAATGAATTCACATTATATTGGTTTCTCTCTTTATTAGGTGGTGTTCCTAGAAAATTTAAACAACTTGTTAGATAGGTAAGTTTTATTGTTTTTTTATAAGTATTTAGTTTTTTATTCTTATTTTTTTATATATGTTATATTTATTTATATATATATGAAAATGATGGTCATGGAATATTTTTAACAAATATCACTTTTTGATAAACTATCCAAATAAAATCCAACACATGGAAGTAATGGTAAATATATTTTATATTAGATAGTATTTTATTTTTCTTATGTGGGTGTGCGTGTTTGTTTTTATTTTCAATTTAATGTTTTATAACTGTAGTGTCATATTAAAAAAGGAAATGTGGATTGCGGTTATTATGTTTTAAGATTCATATATGATTTAATCACGACCACGTCAACAACTGAATTTTATAAAGTTAGTTATATTAATTATTTTATGTTTTATATCAAAATATTCTATTTTTTAATATTTTAAAATATATTATTATTATATATTACCAAGTATGGAAATATGTATACAAATAATGAACTTTCCCAACTTCTTAGTTTATTCGTAAGCTATTTGTTAAGTAGGATTGTGATTTAAATTATCATGTATGTCAATTTTAAATAATGTTAAAAAAAACAAGTATTTATACAATCATATCCTAATTCAAGTTGGTATATTGTATTTATTTAAATAGGATTTTTATTTGTTTTATAAATGGTTATGGATTTATAAATCACGACATACTTCTTGTTTTACTTGCACTAACTTGAAATTTTGTTTGTTCTATTTTTCCTACAAATGTAAATTTCAACTTATGTTTATATAAAAATATTCTATTTTTTAATATTATAACATTCAGTGTTATTGTATATTTTTAATGAGATCAATTCATATACAAATGAATAACTTAACCATATTTTAATTTTGTTTGAAAATTATTTAAGAATGGTTAACATTTAAATTATAAGGTACATATCTTTTATTAAAAGTTTAAAAAACTATTAATTAGTTATTCATTTTTTCATAAAGTTTGTATATTATGTTTTTTATAGGGTTCTTGTTTGAAAATTATATTTTATGTTTGGTTAAATTTTAAATTATTTTGTATGTTTCTTTTAATTTAAGTATAAAAAATAAGTAATTATATAAAAACAATTCTTAAATATTTTATATTCTATTTGTTTTTATAGTTTTGTATGTTTCACGTGTGCCTATTTTAATTAAAGTTAAAGAAATGAGTATTTATATAAATTGTTTTTTGCTTTTAGTTGGTATGTTGTGTTTGATTTTATAGGGTTATTAATTTCATTAAGTTAGTGTATTAAGAGGAGTAAATAAATCTTTTAGAAATTTTTTAAATAATTATGTTTTAATATTTTTTATACTTCTTTATTCAAAATTGTAATTGTTTATAAATTTTTTGATAAATTATATATGAGAATATAGGTTATGGAAAAGGTTTAACAAAGATCAATTGATGATACATAGGCCAAAAAAACAAATGTGTGAAATTATTGGAAAAAGATGTTTGATATTAGATAATATATGTTTCATATAATATATATGTGTCAGTTTTTATTTTTAATTTAATCTTTCATAAATGTACTGTCATCATCAAAAATTAAGGGTATAATTTAGTTATTTGGTTCTAAGATTCATGTTTGAGATATTAAAAATTGGGATGATGACTGAATTTAATAAGGTTATTTATATTAATTTGTTTGTGTTTTATATAAAAATATTCTATTTTTTATTCTTATAACATTCATTCTTAGAAAATATTTTCATCTAAGTCGATTCATATACAAGTGAAAAAATTACCCATCTTCTAATTGTTTTATTTACTAATTTAAAGTCTTAAAATTAAATAGATATTATACTTACAGAAATACATGAAAGGTATAATAGAGGGGAACCACTTTAAAGGGGTGGTTTTACTAGTTAAATTAATTCAACATCACTAGAAAAAAATCATCTTAAATATCTTCACAATGATCCTTATCAATCTACCATAGAATCTTAGTTCATGGTGGTCTGACAACTTAAAATAACTAAAATACAATAAGATCATATTTCCAAAATCCTAATAACAATCTAATTCTGTATTCATGATTTAATTATCTCAATATTGTTGGAATTCATTCACAATTGTATGCATATTTTCAATAAATAAATGATGAATAAAAAACTCATCGACACAACATGATACTATTAAATGAAATCATCTTACAAGTGAATGAAAATTAGAATTTTTTGGTACTCTCCCCCTTTAACTGGTTTCTCTCTCCCTTATAGATTTATCCAATCATCGCTAGGAGATTTCCAACAATGAATAAACCTAATTCTATAGTGAAGTTAATATAAGAGAAATAATGGTAAAACAATAATTAAAATAAACTATTAATCATAAACTATTACAGAAAAATAGTAAATAGTAATGAAAAACCTTTCTATGGTGAATGGTCTTTGTGTTGGAACCCTAGAGGTAGTCTCTTGGTGGTCGAATTATCCCCTCCTATATGATCTAATATTTCTTAAATAGGCTTCTAATTTTACTGGTAAGTTAGTTAGCAAAACCGATTTTAGTTACCCTGATAATACAAAATATAAGATATTTTGATTTTTTTTGATTTTGGTTTTATGTCATGAATTCAAGTTTTATGCCACAAATATTATAGCTCTGGTCAGTTCCATCAAGGATGTCACATTGTAAGTTATTTCCAAGGAATTAAACATCTTTTGTGTCACATCATTTACACCATAATTTTAAGTTATGCAATAAATCCCTTTAGTGAGGCTTTGAAATAATCCATAAAATAAATTTTATTGTGTGAAGGGGTGATGAAAATTGTGGTGTACCTCAGGCTCCATCCCAATTTAGAAGATAAATTCATTTCACAATGTAAAAAAAGTTTTATCATAGATTTTTATGTTCAGTTACTCTTTCATCCAACTTCAGTTTTTATTCCTACTTCAATTATCTATCTGATATTCATCATCTTTTTCTACGTTTTGTGTCATGTAATATCTTTCTATATTTCCATGATTTCAACGAAATTATTATAAATTCCATAGAAAAACATATCCTTCCATAAAAACAAAAAAACCATTTAAATCAAGCATGCTTCTCAATTAAACTGTTAAAAACCCAATACAAACACATAGAAAACCCTCTTAAAATATATATTCAAAATAGAAATATTAAAGATTAATATATTATATATATTATATTAACATGGAGGAAAAAGTGGATGCGTCATATTAATATTTGATATATTTAAGATTAAAATTTAAGTTTCAACTATTTTTAGCAATTATAGAAAAATATGATATTAATTTAGAGAATGTTACTAATATGTAATAATAACTCTGAAGACTCTTCTAGTATGCAAGATTAAATAGTTTTATTCTAAATAATGGAATGAGAAATCTATAGGTACTAATTCATGTGAAAGATACTTTGGTGGTAATTTTATTTCCTATTTTAAATCGGCATTCATAGAGTGTTAAAACAAGAAAAACATTGGGTAACTTAAGGAGGCTTGACTTATTGTTCATGGTGGGATTATTTGACATTAATTTATTTCTATTTTAAAATGGAAATTATAGATATTTTAAAGGATATGATCAAATATAGATCAAGGAGGATTTTTAATAAATATTAATTCTATATTCATCACATCATTTAAGGAAAAATATTATAGTTATAAAAATAGAGAGGAATAAGATTATGAGAATAGAGATAATTTTTGTAGAATAATTGTTTGAAAGAATAACGTAGAGAAATTAAATAAAATTAACTTATATATATATATATATATAATTAAATAATTGAACATTTTTTTGTTGGAATAGAGAGGGAAACAAGATTAATTCACTACTACAAAATTGGGTTTATTCAGCTCTAGGGATTTAACAGCGCTAGCTAAAAACGTTGTTAAAGACCACCTTTTCTAGCGCTAATAAAAGAGTTGTTAAAGGGGGTCTTTAAAAAGTCTTTTTTGTAACGTTGTTAAATGGGGTCTTTAAAAGTGCTACAAAAACCATTGTTATAGAGGGCCTTTATCAGTACTTTTTTACAAGCATTGTTAAAGGCCACCGCTTTATCAGCACTTTTAAAAAATCACTGATAAAAATATACTTTAAAAAATATATATTTATCATTAAAAATAATATATTAATATATAAATATATTTATATTGATATAAATAAAATGTATATTTTTTAAAATAAGTTTTAGAAAAGGTAAATTGGAATTTACACTTAATATATATGATATTTAGTAGAAATAACTTATAAAATAATAATAAAATATATTTTTAATTAATAATATTACTATTTTTACCAATTAGTAGTCATTTAATATCAATTTGAAGATAAAAAATCAATAAATTAATAAAATATCTAAAATAAGTTGAAAATGTAACTCGAACTTCAAACAACCATAAATTTTGATTTGGGTGTCTGTTTGTGTTCTACCACATATAAAATTTAAGCATGAAATGAGATATTTAACATAGATGGTCTTAGACTAAGATAAAAAAGATATTTTGGTTTTTTCATCCCCATAAAGTCCCATAAGGCCTCCCAAATAGGGTTTTTTTCCGACCCTGGTATCTTAAAATTGAAATGGCTACAAATTTTGATTTGAGTGTCTGTTCATCCTATAAAACATATCATATTGAATATCATTTCATGATATTTGATTTCAATGAATGTAGATCTGAAATGGAATCATGTATCAGAATTTATGGTCGTTTTATGGTTTTTAGGGGTTTAGATTTTTCATAATTTCTTGACGTTTTTATGTTTTTTAAGGGTTTTTAGAGTAAATATCCATTTTAAATAAATATATATATGTGTCTGTGTGTGTGTGTATTTAAAAAAATATATATAAATACAAATATTAAAAATTATATATAAATATATAAATATATGGATAAAAAATATAACAAAACATATATTAATATGTTTATATCTAAAAAAGGAAAAACAAAATGGTATAGTGTAGTGGAAAAGGCGCTCGTGTATAAGCTGGAGGTCTCAGATTCGAAACTCAATAGAGGTAGGGGCATATGTTTGGGGTAGTATTATATAAGGCACTGATAAAGGAGGTGGTGGAAGCACTGATAAATGGGTGGGGGAAGCGCTAGTAAATGGTGTGGGTGGGGTGTGGAAAAAAATACCCTTTATCAGCAGAGCCTTTAAGAGCACTTTTTTGGAACTATTAAAGGCCATCCTTTAACATTTCTTACATTATCAGTGTTGATAAATCCCTTTTACTAGCTCTGTTAGAGGCGTGATTTGTAGTATTTATTTCAGTTTATACCAGTGAATGAAGAATAAAATTCAATAGGTTCTACTAATTAGAACGCAATGTAGATTCTATCATCTTGATGAAAAGATGGGGTGTTTAATACATTGTTCTTGTTGTAATTATTTATTATGCCCATTGAAGTAATTTTTTGCTCAAATGGAGAATAGTGATTTGTTTCTTATCAGGAGTGAATTGATTTCTCAAAATAAGTTTGGGTTGTAAACCTAGAGGGTCAGTATAGCTACTTCAAATTATAAAAAAAGAAATTCACTTCATTAATTCGGTGCATTTGTATATAGTTTTTGTATAATCCTTATATGTATCCCAGTGTGGGTGAACATAACAAAAATGAATGTGTCTATCTTTATCAATTTATTGATTCATATTCATTTTGAGGGAGATAAAAGAGTTCCTACTAATATTTAAACAAGATTGTTGATAAGGATCATATAAGAATAAACATACCTAAATTCACCCCCAACCTCTCATAGTATTATATTTTTAGGACCCCTAATACTTTTATATGATACAATTCATAGATATGATCATGGATATTCATACTCTTGATAAAAATATTATCATGTCCCTTCGTATCTTGTGTAGAATTGATTCTTTTCTAGTGTCATATCTTTTCTTACAATTATGGATTATATAATTAATAATTGTAATAAAATTTATAAAGGATTGGGGATATTGTTGAAACCAAGATGTTTTATGTTGGATTGGTTAAAAATAAGAGTTTACTATTTATGGAATAAATGAAAAGGTGGATACCATACACATTGGAATCACATTTAGAAGTTGTAAAGTAGAACTAAGGAATTGTAAAGACATAAATATAGTTCATTGTATCAATAGTAGATGTTATAAATATAGTATTCGAGAAGTTGAATCCTGAAGACTCGGAAAATAGGATAATGATATTCAATAATTTGTTTGGAAGTAGTTTGAAATTAGTATTTTATGGAAGTAAATGATTAAGAAGGTGACCATTCTGAATTTTGGTTGTTGGATATCTAGGAATTAGTTATATAGTTCTAAATTAAATAAGGGAGTTTAAGAATTTGAAAATGGAATAGAATTATCCTTGAATACATAATAAACTTAGGCTCATTTGTAATATTTTTCTTTTGAGATTTTATAATACGAAATAGGAATGGAGTGTGTAATCTTTTTTAGATTGATGTGTACATGGTTCGTTGTCATATATAAGAGTTTTTTCCTGATGTGTAAAATATCAACCTCTTATATAATAAGTTCATTCTCATATGTGAAAGGGTCATCCAGAAAAAAAATGTAATTCATTAAGAAAACATATAAATTTTGTAAGAGACATTCAGGTTGGAACTTAGTTGAAAATAAAAAATCTGATAAAATATAAGAGTCACTCAAACACTTCATATGAGTCACCATGTATTTCATTAGGTTTTCTCTAGATTTCATTAGAGTTATATTGAAAATTTATGATTCATTTAGGATGGACTCATGAGAAAATGGTATAGGCATAAAATCATAAGGTACATTTAACCCATTCATAAGAATCCTCAATAATTTCATAAGGGTCATTAAAAATTACATAATGTTCATTTAGACCATTTAATAAGGGTCATCAATGCTATAAAGTTATAAAAATGGAAAAGTTGTTAACTCACCTAGTAGATTTTAAGAGTCTTAAAGTCATATTGTAAGGTTCATTAGGCCATATTGTAAGGGTCTTTAAGGAATTTTGTAAGCTTGATTCCCTTTGATTAATTTTTATGAAATCATCCAGCTATAGATCTCAATTTATTTATTTTTGTTGGGATGTAGAAAATCATTCCATAATGTCTACATATATTAAACCAACTTTCAACCACATCAATTATGATGTTTATTATTAATCATATTATATGATTGATAATTTTGTCAAATTAAAATTAAGACAGATATGGAATTTTTAGGAGAATGAAGACTGGTATTCTCATTGTATATTGTGAGGATTATGGAGATTCAAATAGTTGGATTTCATGGTTCTATTCTCATAGGGTTTATATATTGAAACCATGTAAAATTATCTTATGTGATATTAATCGAAATATTTGACCAATATAGATAAAATAAATATAATTTAATATAGGATATCATTTTTTGACCTTTTGTAGTTTCCATATTCAAAATATAGGAAAATATATCATTTGAATATTTGGAGAATATTTATGAATAAGAGGAAGTTAAAAAGGGTGGAATTTTTGGGGGATATTAAAATATCTAACAGTCAAAAAAGAAGAGAGGAGAGTCTGAGAAATATTAAAGATATAGTTACAAAGAAAAAGAAGATGAAGGATATTATACACATAAGGATTCTAGTTATCATATTAGGTTTAGATTTATTGATGATGGCTTGTAGGAATATGGAGTACCACTACTATATCTTGCTATTGAAGAATAAGTGTGATAACATAATTCCAATATGGAATTATTCTTTTCTAAAAGTTGTTTTTTATTTTTTATGGTCCTAGGTTTATAGAATATAGATTTTTGTTAGGTATTTCCTTATACAAGTGTGTTGGGATGCAATTAAGGCATTGGAATTGTCAGCATATGATATGGAATGAGCCTTGGCAGTTTTCTTGAGCTCAGGGGTTTGACTTTTATAAATGTGGTTACATGTTTTCTATTATCAATTTTTGGTAACATAAGGGTTTGGAGATATTTAGAAGATCAAAAAAATGAATTTTTAGAGTTTAAGGGGTTTTTGAACTTACAGTGGATTTTCAAAAATATGGTATTTTCATTTAAGTGTGGGTATTCCCATGTAAGGTGATTCTGGAATAACTATTCCTAAGTAAAGGGATTCCCCAGTAAGGGAATATAGAAACATTATTATAAACTAATGGGATTCATATATAAGTTGATTTTCATGTATGGTATTCCCAAGTATGAGAATATAGAAACATTGTTCCTAAGTAAGGTAATTTATAACTGAGTGTATTTATAAGTAAGGTAATTCCTATGTAAAGAAATCCTAAAACATTATTTCTAAGGGGGATTCCTATGTACAGGAATTTATAGGTATAGCTAATTTTAAATTTCTAGTTTCTTTCCAACTTTTGGATATGATGAACAATGTTTCCCAAAACATTATAATATTAAATAACTGATTAAAACACTTTTTTAATGGTTTTTATGTTCTATCATGCCCAGAGCACCCCCAGAATCATTAAAGGGGGGTATCATGATTCTTTATTATTCTCAGAGGAATATATCTATCTTTTCATGTATAAATCATGTACCATCGGAAGTAGGAAATAAATATGATTAAGGATAATGGTCTACAAGCGACTAATTAAATTATTTCACACTATTTGTTCTTCTCTCACAAAATAAAACCCAAATTTTAGGTCATTTGTTAGATTTTATTATATCTTGTGACTAAAAATGAACCAAAATAAGGTTTCTAATAAGTAGAATCCTAAAACCTCTAGGTAGGTGGTAGCTATATTATTTATAAAATATATGTGTGTTTTTTTATTTCTGGTAAGAAGGTATGCATGCAGTGGTACATGTAAGATAAGTTAGGAACTTTTTAGAGTTTTTATTTTTACTAGGAGGTATTGGAGGCTAGTCCTATATAATAAATTGTACATTTGAGCATGGTAAGTCATGGAAGGTATGATATAGGATTCCATGGTTGGTTGGGATTCATGACGTTGGTTATGGAAATCATTTTCATGATGTGATGGTTGATATTGTTCCATGGAAATGTATTAGTAATGGACTATGTTTATGTGGGTGTTGTTGATCAATGGAATTGTGGTGAAATTTTTCTCTATGATGAAGTAGGTGGTGTTGATAACTATTGTGGTTGGGTAATATGGTTTGTAGGTGGAAAGAGAGGATCATTAGAGGTGTGTCCAACGATATCAATGATTTATCTCACCTTATGAGGCCTATGAGTCTATTGGGGTTTTTTCAAATGGGTTAGGATGTATGAGGTGGTTTTTACTACTCATTTTTGGGTGATTCATCCATAGATTAAGAAAAATAGAGGTTTTTTTACCATTGGTTTGGAAGAGGTGCTCATCATAGAAGGCCATAGCTGGTGGTAGTTGAGAAAACTGGTTGGGGGTTGAGGATCACCATTTATGTGAGGATGATGGTTCAGGAATATGGAAGGACATGCATTTTTATGAATTGGGTTTGTAGTTTTTTAATCCTATAGTGAAAAATCATGTGAAAGTACTCCGTATTTGTTTTATGGTTTGTGGGATTGCCTTTGAAAAGTTGTGATAACTCAGAATGGTAATGTAGTGATGTTGGTTTGTGATGTCATGTAATATGGATTTGGATAGAAGGATGAGGTTCTTTCTGATATGGAATATCATGGATTAATAACTCCACTCAACCACGGTATGGGGAATTTAATGGCTTACTTGTGGTTTTTTACCATAATAGGAGTGAGTTGTTTGATATATGGATGGTTTTTGTTTATTTACATTTTTACATACACTGGTATATGTATGGATGAAGCTAGGGATTCCATTAGTGGTGGAATAATGATTTTTATATTCACACCTACATGAGCCTTCTAGGATGAATGAAGACTTTATAGTTTTGAGTATAGGTAAGGGAAAAGGCTTGGCATTAGGAGATTAGTGGACAATAGTGTGCAGATTGTGCACTGTCTAGATGTAGGTTATTGGAAGACATGTTAGGTGGTCCGTTGATGTCAGGATGGTTTTTCATTTTGATTATTTTTGGCATGTATACATGTGTTTTCATACATAGGTGGTACTATTAAATCCTTTATTAATGAACATTCATGTTGATATTAGTTGGATTATCATATATACATTTCAATTTATTATCATTGGTTTTGATGTATTTCTTATATTATGTTTATATTATTATTTATATTATGTTGTTTTTGTTGTTATTATTATCATAAGAGGGTATAGTCTCCCTACTATCACCCAATATATTGTTGTTTCTAGTAAAAGGACATTAGAATATAGGGATATGCACCTAAGGTTATATAGTTCACCACCGATCTGGGCATAGTTGAGTGGTATGGGTCAGTGGGATCTTATAATGTTGTATCAGATCTTGGTATTTACAAGGTTGTACCCAAGAAAGTTTGTTACAAAGTGGTAACAGTTTTTGGTTGTCACATATTGGTATTAAAGAATGGTTATCTAATATAGATTTTTTATTTGGGTTATAGTTAACCTTATGTTTAGAAATATATTGAAACTTGGGATGGATTTCATGTTTTGGGTCTATCCATCACCTATATGAACTGAATTCCAAATTATTAGGGGAATAGGTATTGTTATTATTTTTTTGTTACAGATGTTATTACTTCAAATTGTTTCTAGAATTATTTATATTATTTTTAGGTTATTTATTTTTGTTTTAGACACTTTTCCTTGAGATTATAGAGGTATTACTCAAGTATAATGTTAAAAAAATTGGATTCACATGACATATGTGTGTTGCTTTTGATTTTTGTTTTTAACTTGCAATAAAAGGGGGGTTAGATATTTATAGTGTTTAATGTAGGATAAGCAGTTTGTTCCTACATAGTATCTTGGTGGAAGTATAATCAGTGAACCCTAGAGTGGGTATTGTTTCAAAAAAAATTAAAAGGTTCTTGGCTATTTAATTTGTTAGGTACAACATTTTCAGCATTTCACTATATATCATTTTGGTGTAATTATAGTCCTAGTATGTGACTCTTAGTGTGATATGTATGTGACCCTATATGGGTGTGGTGGATATGGATCTTGGAGATAGTATGGGTAGGCGAGGGTAATAAGTCCAAATGATATGTGACTTGGGTGTGGTAGGGAAGTGCAAGAGATAGTGGTTCATGCTTCCTATTACATCTCTCCCTACTGGTGATATAAAGACTATTATATCTATATTTATTATGGTGTTTTGTTCCTAGTGAGATTTAACCTAGATAAAGTTTGTTGTATTTTTTGGAGGTCAGATATGTGGTGCCTCCAAGGAATTATTAGGATGAGGCTAAACAAGGTAAAGGTGAGAGTAAGCAATAGGTGGAGGCTTTGAGGCGAGAAGGATATCTACAACAAGTAAAGGAGTAGGGTAAATGGTTGGATGAGATACTCAGGGTGATATTAGTATGAATTATTTAATGTATTTATTAAAGATCTCAAGGAGATGAAATAACCATGGAATATTTGACATTAGAGTTCCATTTATTGCATCCTCTATTATTTCAGGGTAAGGGTAAACCTGGGGAAGTATAATTATGGATAAAGTCTATGACGACTATCTTTGATTCGATTGAGACACCCCTAGAGAAGAGGGTGAAGTTGGATATATATATTCTTTGAGTAATATAAAAATACTAGTTAGATGTATAAGTACATGTAGGCTAACATGAGGGGATATCATGGTAGGAATTTGAGGCTACGTTCGTCAAGTAGTTTTTTCTGACATGTTGCGGGTGGATTAGACCCACAAATATATTCATTTTTCATAGGGGGAGACCTAATTCATGGATTATGCTGAAAATTTTATAGAATTTTTTGTTTGTGATGATGTTGGTGAGGGATGAGGTGACCAAGGTATAAGTATTTTAGGTAGGGTTATGTTATATTATTAAAGTTCTGGTTAACATGTTTAGGTTGACCATATTATTTGAAGTGGTAAACCAAGTTATTATATCTAAGAATAATTTAATAAATGGGATCATAATAATATGAATAGTTGGTTTAAGAGACAATGTTAGTGGATATTTAGGTAACCATAATCTAGGTTGTGAGGAAACTCAGTTTTCTAGTTAGAGAAAAGTTGGATGATGCCACTGTGGAGTTTATTATTAGTGACATGCTTTTATTTTGGGTGGGAGATTCATTTTTAGGCTCAATGTGATCAATCATTGAAGTATTTTCAATCATGTGGCCAAACAGGGCATCTGGAGAGGATTTTTTAGAGGCCTTTGTATACATTTTGGGTTCATGGAATATGTCATAATTAGTAAACAATTTTGATTCCAAGATCATGTAGTCTGGATTCATCTACACGTGTAAGACATAGAGGTTAGTGAGATACCCAATGGTGGGGATAGTGGGAGATGGGTATTGAAGATCTGTATGGAGGGTGATCATAAGGTAGTTGTCCTTCAGGCCAGTTTCATGTGGTTTAGAAAATGTACTCATAGAATTATAGAGATTCAATGATATATAGAGGTCTGTTGTGAGAGTGAAACCATGGTTGTTGGTTTTTTTATGATAGATACTTGTGAACAAGGTGCATATTCAAGTTAACAAAGTGTTTACTAACATGTGGTAGTTTTATATGATTCGTATTAAATGTGGTATTTTTTGGAGACAAGAATGAAAGTGCGAATTGAGTGAGACTAATTATTTTTGTAGGAATTATAGTGGTGTCATATTTATGTTTATATGAAATAAGATTCATGGAAAATGTGGGATTCATTGGCATTGAGAATTTTAGTGGGAATTGGGTATGATGAAGAATGATTTGGGAGAATAATAATGATACGAGGTGATGATGGATGATGGTTGGTGGTTACATAGGTAATTGGTGTGTGTATAAAATATGGGTGTAATCTCATTGTTGTTTTAGTAAATTTGTTCGATATTAGACTGGGAAGGTGATTACTCTAATGAAATACCCAAGGTTTCCACCCAAATTGGCACCCAACCAATCTATCTACAAGCCTAAAGGGTGTTTACGATCCCCATAGGATAGAAACTAGTTCTTGGAAATAATAGAACACACTTTGGGAACAATTTCTCTCTTTAACATCCAAATCCACAAACATGATCTCTACTTGGAAGTCAAGTATGACCTATTCAAAATTTATACACCCATGAATATGTAAGAATCAAAAAATAAATAAACATACAATAGTGTGTGCATCATGAATAAATAAATAAATCACTAAAAATGAAAAATAGAAGATAAACTATATCACAAAAAAAATCAACTGAAGAAGGTTGAGGATATCCTAGATGATACAAAAACATCCCAAAATAAAAAGAAACCCAAATTGTGAACAATCATCTTTGTTAGACTCTATAGTCACTATAAATATCTCAATGCAATCAGTAAACCAACCTCAACATAACTAGAAGGATATACTAAAGATATGGAACCTAAAAAAGAAACCATATGAACTACGTACACTGAATGGTGTATGTATGGTTTGAGAAAACCAAGCTCAGTTAGATCTCATCAAGGATTTTATGCACTCATTTAAAAAAATATACAAGTTTAAGATATAATTAGAAAATAAATTCTTGTAGATTATATTTCCAAAACAAATATAAAATCACAAGTGTTTTCATTAACAAACTACCCCTTTTAATGGAAATCAACCCATTTTGAAAACATTACTTTAAAACCTTTACATTATCTTAAAAACACACATTCCAAAATCTCCTTCCAAATTAATTTGAAAAAAAACTATATAAAAACACTTTTAAAACAATTCATGTTAAGTAATCCAAAAATATCATGAATAATAAAATAACTATAAAATAGCCATGCCAATAATGATATAAAATAAGTAAACCAACAACAAAATAAAATCATGATGTTAACACAGGTCAATGAAAACATGGGATATGAGGGAAATACTATATCTAACATCATCTAGTAGAATGGTAAAAACACAAGTCTCTAACATGAACTATATTATACTTGGTATCATTTTAAAAACTCCATCTAGGGTCCCCTAGTGAAATCATGACAATCTATGTCTGGAACCCTCTCGAGGGTCATCGGGTAAAGCATAAACCCCTAAGAGGGTGAAACTCCCCTATTAATTATCTAGTGAGTGAACATTGGACTAGAAAAACAGGTATCAATATATTATACATATCTTCCTATTAGCCCATTATAAAATTCAATAGAGGTGAGAAATCGAAAATCCAATAAATTGGTATATAAAATCAGAGTGAAATAAATACATTAAGTCTCATCTCACCTCATATATCATCACAAGAAATAGACCCTTTTAATTTAAATCATATAAAATGAAATATAATAAATACCCCTCATGATACAATCTCTATTACACACATTTAAATAAATGGGATCCTAAGAGGGTCTCACACATTCCATGAAATTCAAAATAAAAGTGTTAAACGAGCATTGTTAAAACAAGGCTCGGGATTCCAAGAAATTTTCTTACCTTCTAAAATTCATTTCAAAACAATAATTTTTATCAAAAATTTAAATATATATATATATATATATTGAAACTCGTTAAAATGTAAAACACCTTTTACATGAAAATAAATTCCAAAAAATAAAAATTACCTTTATTTATCTTAATACACAAACAATGTCAAATTCCATGAAAAAGCCCACTCCATTTTAAACAAACCATTGAAATATATTTTTCAACCACATATAATCTAAAACCGAAATTTCAAATAGGGAAAACCCTTGAAAACTATTTAACACCTTTTATTCCAAGTGGATACACACTCTAAAACACATAGAGAGTTTTATATAAATATTATAGATAGATAGAATTTAGAAAAAAAACATTTTAAACTATCAAGATTTTAATGAAATTATATTTAAAGAAATCACATAAAACATTTAACTTAATAATTTAGTAATAAATTTACTATAAGCCATTACACATCAACATTAATAGAGAAAATAGATACAATCCAAGAGATACCCTCTGCAAGCCATAGAAACCCAAACCCCCCAATTTAAAATAGATGTAACTAACATATTCAAACCCCATATTCCTCTTGGATAAGAGAGGTAAAGGAAAAAATATAGAAAAATAATATAAATAGGAAGTATAGTATGAAAAAAAATCAAACCAAAATATATGATCGATAAATCACTAAGAAAACGTCACAAATAAATTATGGAAGGTGAGGAGAGGGAGATGATAGAATGTAAGAGGCACTTGGGGTGTTAGGTTTGAAATGGAGATGCCAAAGGAGGATAACCCAAAATAAAATAACTCAAAATGACTAAATTACTCAAGATATTTTAGTTCTCATGGTTTACTCACATGGTTTACCAAACCATGTAGTAACTGTGTGATCACAACTGTCAAAAATAGTATAGGCTAAAAAATTTAATTTTCATGGTTTATCAAATCATCCATAAAACCATATGTCCCTATAAAAGATTCAAATTTTTTAAAAAATTACCTTGAAAAACCCCTAACTCAAGGGAATAATTTGACCTTTTAGATATATATTGGAATGTGACATTAGGGGAATCAGAATTCTATCCACCATGCCACTTTCTGTGTGCTCAAAAATCTGAAGGAAATATTCATCCTTTTTACTTGAGCAATAAACCAAGGGTTTCCATGATCATCACCAAGAATCTAATACTAAAAACATCCATTTTTTAACTGGTAGGGGGAATCCACCCCTAATAAACCATACAAACTCCTCTCATTTTCCTTGGTAAAAGGACCCTATTACATTGATTGTAATCTTAGTGGGAATTAAATCAAATGAAAAATGACCTAAAAGATCAAACATAATGAAAATACCTCATGTACCCACTTGTCCATGTTTGACCTTCTCTCTTCACCTGTTGTGGTAGATCCTACATATCTTCTAACGCCAGTGGAACCACCATTATAAAAGATCCACTTCCTTTCATCTCCTTACAACAACACCATCCCTCCATCGTCATCACCCACAATTCCTCCCATTACAGAAGAATCATATTCCAATAATATTACCCATAGAATGTGGTCTCCTAGTGTCTTCAACCCCATATCTTGTGGATATATTCCCTCAATTGACATTGTTGAGGAAAAGCTCCATGCTAGAAGCACACAGGATGCCATACTCAGGAAAATAGCTTATAAATTTCCTTTCTTAGAAAACTTTTAGTCCCACTTAATATTTACAACACATAGAAAAAGGAATCTATGATATGGTTTAACAGTCATATTCTTATCTGTAGGATGCTATGGTGTGGCCATCATGTCTAAACTGAGAAACTAGATACTACAGTATGGGCTATGATGGTGTGTCATGGTATATACAACTTGGGTCCCAAATCAGGCATAGAGGGATGTTGAGAATGTAATATGAGTCCCAAAATTAATCCTATTAATTATAAGGTCGTTTCAAAGTGTAGTGGGTAGTGATCTTGGATGATAGTAAATCATTAAAGAAGGAACCCTAAAAGCACAATATTTTGGTAGAAGGGTGTGACCAAAAGAGACCCTACAAGTGGTATCATAGTCAGGCGTAGCTTCAAATCCCTAAGGAATACAATGAGAAGAATTTTTTTAGTTTCATGTAAAATATATATCACATACCCTAAGAAATCATAGACATAGTTTAATATTTGGTTTCTTGTCTGTAGGGTGTTATGGCATGGATGTGATGGCTATGTCGTGACGCTTAGTACTGTGACATGGGTTGTGATGGTTGAACCATTGTATCTACACCCTAAGTACCACATCATTCCTAGTGGGTTGTTGTAAAAGGAATATAAGTCCCATTAGTCTTCTTTCTCATCATAGGGACTTTTTATAGCTATGTGGACACTAAGACCTACTAAAATCAAAGTCATTCAAGAGGAATATTATAGTGGAAAATATTTTTGTGGAGGGTTGTTCCAGAAATGGACCCTATAAAACATGAATGTGGTTTAAAAATGGATATAACATTAGCTCCACCACTTAATCTTGAGTCTGAGTAGAGTTTTTGAATGAAGGATTAACCTCCTAACTAGAAAAAATGGTTACCCGAAATATCTTTCTAGAAAAAAACATTCCACCCTACTCTAAATACATTCTAGGAGGCATGAAATACATAACACAAAACATGAAATAAAATACCCCAACATTGAAAAAAAAACCCTTTCACAAATCTCACATTCTTTTAAATAAACTCAATTTATAAAAAAGCCATTATTTTAAATTTCCACGAAACCCTCAATTTCCAAAATACCATCCTGGTTCCATTATAAAAACCACTTGAAATTGTCATTTCATAAAAATATATTATTTATACCAAAACATCATTAATTTCACTAAAAAATAAATAGTTTATTAAAAACCTTCTCTTTATGTCGAACATATTTCAAAAAATATATTAAAACCATTGATCTTAAAAACATTTTATATTCATTAAAAATATTTTCTCATTCACTTAAAAATTGGGTTTTAAAAGAAACACCCCATGAAATATTCTTTTAACCCCCAAAAAATATAATTTCCAACATATAAGGAAATACCCTTTGGAGAAAAACCCAAATGAATATTATCATCATTCAAAACCCACATTTAATAACACCAAATCCATTATAAAACTCCCTTATTTACCCTCACACTAATAGTAATCACCATTGGAATAATTATATATATAAAGGGAGAAACAACAGTGATTTCAGAGGATAAATAACACTATACATGGTTTAGATACATTTCCTGGTAAACAATGCTCTTACCTCATGATCAGTAATGTAATGGTTTAGAACCATTTTTCACATGTAGCACATAGATTATGAGACTATGTGAGCTGACCATATAACTTTGGTTCATTCACCACCTTCACTTATGAAACCCACAAAGACCCCCAAAATCACTGATATGATCTATCGGGATCTTTATACTCTCATGAAATATTAAAATCCATCAAATATACTAAAAATAAACTTAGAATTATGACTCAAATGCCCAACATCCTATGGTCACATGAGTTTTGTCACGAACTGTAGTGATAAATAACCTACTCATGAGATTCCTCTCACGTCCCGATGACATTCCTAGTCTCCAATCTACTCAGAAACACCCCACATAATAATATGGATTCTCAAGAACCTAGTTACCTTTAAAAAAACCTAGGCTCTGCTACCATTTCTAACAAACCAGGCTGGGATACCTCTTAACTTGGAACATGACCCAGATCGCCACATGCCTAAACAGATTTACTTATCCCCATAAGTTTAAAACTAGTACCTTATCATAAAAAACATACTTTGGGAATTATTTCATCCTCATTTTACCGAATCCACAAACACAGACTCAACCTAGTACTCTAGAATGGCCAATCCATAAGTTAGATCGCCATTCATAGAAAAGAATCTCAAAACTAATAAACATCCCATAGAGTACCCTATATGAAGGAATAAATAAATAAAGTATTATAAAATAAAATCATAAGAAACCTAAAAAATAAATAAATAAAGTAAAAAGTTTTTAGGACCTCATGGATGATATGTGAACATCCCAAAATTAAAATAAAACCAAACTCTGATCAAACATCTTTGTGTAACATTATAGTCACTCTCCACATCCAAATATAATTATTGAACTAACAAAGATATAAATAAAATGAAAGACTGTAGTCAAGAAACGTAAAAAATAAACCATATTAACTGCATTCACTGAATGTTGTATACAAGGTGTGAGTGAAACCAAACACAATATGATGTCAATAAAAATTTTATGAAATAATTTAAAAAGATATTTCATTTTATTTTATTTTTAAATTTTGTTAGAAAAAGATTTTTTATAGATGATATTTCCAAAAAATATCAAACCATAAGTGTTTTCATAAACCAACTAACCATTTAAATGTAAATCAACCCCTATTGAAAAAAATATTTAAAACCATTATTTTCTCTTAAAAACACAAATTCCAAAATCTAATTTAAAATACATTTTAGAAATAAAATTTCTAAACAATGTTTGAATTTTTTAATTTTAAATAAGATAATATGAGAATGAATAATAAAATAACTAGTAAATAATAATGCTAATAAAGATATAAAATAAAGAAACCAAAATCCAATGAAAATCATGGTAAAACACGGTTTAGTCGAACTAGGGAATACATGGGTGGAATATCCCCTATATAACATTATCTAGTGTCATTTGAAACACACAAGGCTCTAACAAGAATGATACTATACTTGGTATCATAAAAAACACTTTATCCATGGGTCCTCTAGTGAAACTAGGACAATCACTATCCAGAACCCTCTTGAGGGTAATTGGGTAATACATAAACCCCCAAGAGGGAACATCTCTCCTTGGTCACTCTCTAGTGGGTGAACACTAGGATATCATTACACTCATCCAATCCTTCTATTTATCTTCCCAGTGTCCCATGATAAAACTCAATGGAGGTGAAAAATCAACAATCCAAGAAATGAGCACACAAATCAAGAATAAGAAAATAAACAACAAATATCATCTCACATCATATATCATTGCAAAAAAACCCCTTTTAGTTTCAATCATATAAAATGAAATATAAGGAATTCCCCTCAGGATACAATCCATATTATATGAATATAAATAAAATGGATCCTAAGAGGGTCTCACACATTTCGTGAAATTCAATATAAAATTTACAATCATGCCTTACTAAAAATTTAAATTAGGATTCAAATCCATTTCCCACCTTCTGAAATTAACTTCAAAATTTCCATATTTGTCAAAACATTTGGAAACCACATTAAAAATATTTAAATCATAAACTATCTATTTTCATTAAAAAATATTGAAAAAATAACACATTTACCTTCACCTAATATAATACCCAAACATTGTCAAATACCATTAAAACAAGAAATCTATTTTAAACAAACCATTGAAATACTTCATCAACCACTTGGCATCCTAAAACCCTCTTTGAAATAGAAAAAACACTTGAAAACTATTTAACACCATTTATTCTAAGTGGATACTCACTCAAAAATACTTAAAAATTTATATAATTATCATACATGGGTAAAATATAGTGGACAAAATATTTTAAACTATCAAGAATCTAATGGAAATACATTTAAATAAATAACATAAAAACAAATACCTCATAAATGGGGGAATCAATTCATGACATGTCAGAACGCATTGCCTTCAATGGTGAACTCTCAAATAAACAAAGAAATAACCCCAACAAACCCTAGAAACCAAAACCCAAAAATAAAAACAAGCCTAAAGAAGGTTATTTGACCACCATGTCCACTATAGTTAAGATATATATAGGTAAACATAGAGAAAACCAAGATAAAAAATAAAGCGAAGAATAACAAGATCATTTCCTAGATATTCCATGAATAAATATCTATCTCCAAATCGTTTTTTTTATTATTTCCTAAAACCACTTTCATGGGGTAAGTGGGAACCCGAATGAATAAATCTCTAAGAAACTTTAAAAATACACTATGTAAAGAGATAAGAGATATAGGGTCCATTGTAGGAGGAACCTGGGGTGTTTGGTTTAAAATGGAGAATCCAAAGCAAGATCCCCCAAAATAAATGAAATTAAAATTACCAAATTACCAAAACCAATGAAGGTATCATAGTTTACTCATATGATTTAATAAACCCTATGGTAACCATGTGATCACCACTATTAAAAACCGAAATCTTTCTGTAGTTTAATCTACATGGTTTATCAAACCATGCCTCAAACATTGAAACCTTGGAAAATATTCAAAATTTCTAAAATTTCACCTTGAAATAACCTAAACTCAAGGTAAGAAGTTGTCCTTATAAATATATATATATATGAAATTAACATTGGGGTTTTAACTATTTTTATAGTATAGAGTTCTCATGGGAGGAATCAATTTAATATATTGGTTAACTACTGTAGTCTTAGTATTTTGGAATAAGAATTATCTATTTAGTACCATATTGGTATTGTGAAAATTTGTAGAGTAGGATACCCTGGTATTTGTAGGATTTGGTTAGTAAGTGGCCAAGATAACCTAGGGATAAGAAATTATATAGTGGGGATGTTTTAATGTCCCATATTTATATTATAGATATTGGGTTCGGTTATTTTTTTGTACAAGTGTTTTCAGACCCATTGTAGGTATTGGAATTATTGGTATAAGCTTAAGAATGATCCTTGGTAGTTTTCCTAGACTTAGGGGTTTAACTTTTATAAATGTTTTTCCATGTTTCCCAGCATAAAATTTTGTTTATTTAAGGGGTTGGATATTTTATAAGGTCAAAAAATTAATTTTTGTAGTTTTGGTGTTTTGGGGCTTGAACTAGATTCTCAAAAATATATTAAAACAATTTAAGGTTATTCCCGTGTAAGAGGATTTTGGAAACACTATTAAAATGTAATGGGATTCTCAAATAAGGGGATCTCTAAACACATCTCTTAAGTAAGGGAATTCATAAGGGTATTCCTAGGTAATGGAATATTGAAAAATTGTTCCTAAATAAGGGAATTTATATTTAATAGGATTTATAAGTAAGGGGATTCCCAGGTAAGGGAATCTAGAAACACTGCTCCTAAAAAAAGCGATCCCTAATTAAAAGAATTTATAAGGGAATTTTTAAGTGAAGAAATTTAAAATTTCAATGTTTCAATATTTTTCCATTGATGAAAAATGTTTGCATAACCTTCCTTCTAAAAAACCACCCCTTATCATTGGCTTCAGGGGTGACATGGGAGATACATGGCCTTAGGTAAAATCTCCAAGACACCAAAGGCTGGGAATAAATTCCAATGGCCTCAAGAATTTTTGGGGTTGATTTTCCCTTTGAATTATAAAACATCCAAAATACATAAATAATAACCAACCAAACCTCTATATAATTCATGAGTAAAAAGTAAAACTGAAATCATAACCAAACCAATAAAACATATCATAGAACTAGAGGAAACCAAATTATAATAAAAAAGATAAAATACCACAAAACTCAAAACTACCAAGTAACATCAAATAGCAACACCAAACCCTCTCCAACATCCAACTTTACATGCCAAGCCCACAATATCAAGAAACATCACTAATGAACTGAGATATCATGCCTTTAACTATTTCTCGATAGATAAAATATATAAACACAGAACAGTACTAAATAATGGGGTGATTCTAAACTCAATAGGAATTCCCTAATGAATTCTCCACTCACACCACTAGGATAGGACTTGTTGTCACATTTATATATAATATTTTTAAGCATTAAAAATAGTTTATTTCAAATCCAAACTAGTTTTTTCATGGAAGTAAATAAAAAAATCCATTAAACCATTTCTTAATTTTATTTGGTGTAATTATTCCATTTCTACGCACACAACCATCCACATACACTCATGATTTTTTTTTCAAAATTGACGGTGGAACTTCACATCCATGTTATGTCCAACTTTGATGGCGGTACTTTACAACCATTACCCATACCACTCAAAACACGCCCAATAGGTTATGCCAAAATCAACCTGATATATTACAAAAAAAACAAATTTAATTGTTTAATTAATTTCAAAAATCAATTTGCATATGTCAAAACCAAACCATAATTTTAAAATCACCATTTTGAAATTATAAAAAATAATTGGTTTTCTGAAAACCAATCAACATTCCATAATTTCCATACCAATACCAAAAAGATATTACCAAAAATAATTACACAATAATTTCACCACCATTTGAAGAAAATAATTTAATTTAAACTAATTCATAAATTTATAATTCAATTAGAAATAAGATATATAACACATACCCCCACAACAGTTGGGGAAAATGAATAATGACATAATAAAACATCAAGAACCAATCACAACCCACATTACCTTCACTAGATTCAATAAAATTTAATCATGAAACATTCATAACACATAGATATATCAATAAAGGACTAGTTATATGGTTCTTAGGGAGATGAAAACCTTAGAACTAAGAATAATCAGCACTTAATAATGAATCTGGGCCTTCAACATAGTTTTATTTGACTAAAAATTTCTCCCAGATTTATGGAGACCATATATCATGACAAGAGAGGAAAAATGAATTTGGGTCTTCATGGTATAGGGGGAAATGAGGGTTAAAGGGGTTAATTTGGATTAAATCCACAAATTAAGTATGGCCAATTGTACACTTCATAGTTAGTCCATAAGGTTTGGAAAATCACACACCAACTATGTAGTGATCCTATTTTAAAGCCACACCTCACACGGTTAGAACACACAATTTTAAAAATCATACACAAACCATGATTTTCCCTCTATTTTAAAGTTTACATTTTATTTAAGGCATTATCATGGTTTGACCAAATTGTTCACCAACTATTAGCTTACCCGATTCTTACTCTATTTCCTTTCAAAGCATCCTAGAGATTTTATATGGTTTCTATTAACCATGAACAAACAATGCACCTTCCTAAAATCCTCTAAAACATTCCCAGACCCAACCTAACCTCCTGAACAATAAATAAAACAATATATATATACTCAAAATACTTGAATAATGGGTCATTTACCTAAAATTTGAAGTGATACATTCTCCCCACCATTGGTCTTTCCATCCTTGGAAAGTAGAAAATAAGAAATATCTTTGAAGAGATTGTGACCTTGTTCTATCATTTCAATTTTACACTCCCATGTTTCTTCCAAAATCTGAACAAGTTTCCATAAAATCCCTACTAGACCAATTATTTTCTTATGAATGACATTATGTTTCCTATCCAACATCCATACTAGAACATGAATTAAAATAACATATGTCTCTAGGTTAATATGATCCCATCAAACCACATGGTTTGGATCAGGTTTTTACATTTTCAACTGAGATATATGAAACACATTTTGCACTAAACTGAACCATAAGGGTGAAGATAACAAATACTTTACCTCTCCAACTCAATAAACTATCTCAAAAGGACCTATGTATTGAGGATACAACTTTCCATTCTTTCCAAAATCATGATTCCTAAGCCTTGGATATATTCTAAAAAACACTTGCCACCCACCTCGAATGAAAAAAGTCACCGATATTGATCCTCATATTTATTCTTGCTGAATTTGTGCCATCTCCATTTTATTTTTGATCAACTGAATCATCTCTATTGTCTCCTAAACATGTTTGTGTCCAATTAGTGAAGTATCACCTATTTTCACCTAACAATGTGGAGAACGAAAAGTATTCCCCATATTTATTGATTCCTAATAGCTATTATTGTATGATAACTCAACTAAAGTTATATGCTCTTCCCATGAGCCACCAAAATCCATTACACAATTCCTATGAATATCTTACAATGTATTTCTTATTCTGAATATTCATCTGTTTGAGGATGATAATCCATAAAAATAGTGAACTATGTTCCAAGGAATTTATGTAAGGATTTCAAAAAAAAATATCTAAAAATGGGGTCTTAGTTTGATACAATTGAAACTGGAATACCATGAATATTTAAAATTTATGGAATTTAGATTTTTGAAATTATTCCATTGAATTAGTTTCATTATTAGGGATGAATTTAGATAACTTTGTGAGACAATCCATAATCACCCATGTTGCATCATGTTTTCTAACAATACTTGGTAGAACTATTACAAAACCCATGGATATATACTCCCATTTACACAGAATAATTGGTAATTGCTACAACATACCCACTGTTCATTGATTCTCTTTCTTTACCTGCTGACAGGTGAGGCTTCTAAAGACATACATTGCTATAGCTATTTTCATGGTAATCCACCATAATTGTGCTCTAAACTCTTTAAACATATTTTAAATACCAGGTTAAATAGACCATCTTGAATGGTGGAAGAAATGACCTAAGCATATTGTTGGGCGTGGTAAAAGAAAATTTATTTTCCTATTGAAGGAAAGTGGCTGACCAGGGTCGTCTCACATGAGGATCGATTCAGTCGGTTCAATCACTTATTCTAGTTCACATATTCTAATTCTATTTTGTTTTTAATTAATTATTGAAATTTATTTTTTAAAGGTTTTTTAAAACATGGAATTAAAATAATGAAATAAATAATTCAAATCAGGATGCAAACAGAATGAAATTAGGGAAGAAATGTCTTGGTAACAGGGTTGGATAACACATGTTTTTTCAATATTTATTTATTGCTTAAATTAAATTTGATAATTTATTTTATGAAACATAATTGATGAATTACATCCCATTTATTTAAATAATGTGTTATTTTAGAATGCCTCTGGCACACCAAACCATGCCTCCTCCAATAGTCAACTAGGATAACACATCAACCGAGAATGTTATCCCAAAAAGACTCAGCTCCACAGTATTTCGTTTCATCCATTATAGAAACCCCAAATATACCATATGAAGGGTTTTACTAAGATAAGGGAGGAAAAAATAATGAATCAACGAAAAGGAATGGATTTTTGAAATAGTGTCGTGGTGGATGACTATCGCACCCATTCCATACTCCTCCACCAACCACATATAAATTTAAAACATTTTAAATTTAATCTCAATAAGAAATAACAGCATGAAAACCTCACCAGGTCTAAGCCTCGAGTAAGTCACTTTCCATGGTCACTTTCATAGAGATCACAATGGAAATATGGAAGAGAGATAGAAATTAGATTAATATTGGAAGAGAAAAGGGGTGGAAGAAGAAAATGGGAAACACTTTAATATAAAAAATAAGCATGCATTACAATGGAAATGAAAACTAAAATATAAAAATAATAAATAAATAAAATCCTAAATGTCCCCTTGTCCTCCTTTCATTAGTTCCATGAATGGTGTTGGGAATGATTAGAAATATTTGAGAGGTAGGAGCTCCTCTCCTTTTATAGGTAGATTTCTGTCCTCCGAATTGTGTCACATTTTTGACCCATTAATTTTCCAATTAACGTGTGGATCCTTTAATAAAAGTTCTTTATAATTGTGTTTTACATTCACCATATAAATTTTAGATTAATTGGAAATAGGATTGATGAGTTTTGATTTTTTTATTATAGGTTTCTTTTTCTGGACGCAGGCTTCATGAAGTTTCCTCTGAATGTATAACATCCACTAGAAACCATAATGACTTATAAAGTCCCTATAATTAATTTTTGAGGTGAGAATATGTCCCTAGTGGTATCCCAGGTAGAATCACTTCAATTGGAGTTTTTTAGGCTGAGATGGATGCCCTTTTTGGTGGTGGGGTCCACACTGTCTGCCTGGAAACTCCTTCACCATATTTTGTTTTTTAAGACCTCTAGATGCTCGAATATTCCCCTGGTCTAGAAGACAACATTGGATGAAATAAAATAAGTATTCAAAAAAAATATTCACTCAATTCAAATTTATATTTTTTAAGAAATTACTAAAATATCCCTGACGTAAAAATCTGTCCAAAATACAGAATTAGACGTGTTTCACCATTTTTCTCAAAACGCATCCTAAATCCAAAATTAATTAATATAAGCTGAAATTGATAATTTTGTGTGATTAAAAAATTTTAAATTCATAAAAAAAATGTGAAAAATATTATCTCTATCAATTCCCCAATACTTAAATTGTGCTTGTCCTCAAACATAAAATCTCAACATCGAATTCAGAGGACATCAATGTTACCAATATTCAATTTCCAAAGTAATTAAATTTAACAATTTTCAATGTCAAATAAAACATTAAAAAATACATATAAAATATCAATTTAATTTCCCATTTTTCAAAGAAAAAATTAATTCATGTTTTTTACTTTTCCCCTTTGAAAAAAATGGAACTTCTTCTTTATTTTATTCAAGCTTATCAATTAATTATTATTAAACATTACACATCATGATTTACCTCAGCTTTGAATTTTGACTCACATCTCTCATGATACAATTCACGTAGAGTTATGCTCATATCATGAGAACATGCACCTATCCACAATCATGTAAAATAGTAACTTTCTCCACTTTTTAAAGACAAAATGCACCTAAAATCATGAGGACTTTTAAATAATGGTTCAAATAAATATGAGGCTTACAGTTGGTAGGATTGGATGTTTGAAAACTTAAGGCTCAAAGAGGAGGTTAAGTACAATGCATGATATCAAAAAGTGTAATGAAATTATCCCCTTCAAAGTAGCAACACCCACTTCCCCCAAAACTCAATGTAAGGTCATGATTAAAGCTAATCATAATGAATGATTAATTCACCCTCTTAATTTTTTTTAATTTTTTATATTTTTTCTTCTTTTCAAAAGTTATTATTAGATCAAACCTCACATCCATCACCTAACCACCACTACAAAAAAAAATCTTATACCAACAGAAATTTATTGACAGATGGTATATTTGTTGGTAAAAATGAAAAATTCCAACATATATTAAATTTTATTGGTATAGATTTTATATACCCACACTTTTTTTCACCAATATTTATATATATTGATATTGATAATTTAATACCAACAAATTTTTTACCAACAGTTAGATCTTTTTCTTCATCATTTCAGTACTAATATTTTTTAACCAACAAATAAATCCATTACTATTAACTATTATTACCAACAAATATTTTACCATTATAAAAATATGTTGCAATAAATAATCCAATAACATAAAATATTTTACCAAAAAAATAATATATATATATATATATATATTATTTTTAATAAATATTATAAATTATAAATATTTTAATAAAATCATATAATCATATGTTCTCATTTACACGTTAAATGTTTGTGATAATATATATATGTGTTTGTGTGTGTGTGTGTGTGATATAAAATTGATGATAAATTATTATAATTTTTGGAGACTTGAATAAGACTGAATATAGTAAAAACTAAAAAAGACAGAGTCAGGTATATATAATTTTTTATTCAAAATATATATATATAATTAATTTGTTTTTCATTATATATAAATTATATATAAATTTATTATACATCATGATTTTTTTAAAATTATATCAATAATATGACACACTCTTTCCTAAATTAAAAGTCTCGAGCCGCATTGATCAGATCATCATCACTCTGACTTCCATTGTCATACTCGACCCGGTAAATTTCAGTTTATTGTAAAAAAAATGTTTTATTGTTATTATTATAATAATTATTATTTTATATTACTTTATTTTATTTTAATTTAATTTTTTAATTTTAAAATATTCCTTCTCCCTTTCTCCCAAACTTCACCCCACCCCCTCCCCTTCGTGTTTGTGCCCCATGCCACAGCGAACCCTATCGGTGAGCCTCCCTCCTCCTCTGGCCCCGGTGAGTCTTAGATCATGGACGCCCTCCTGGGCCTTGTCATCTTGATGGAAGAAGTGATGAAGATCATTCCTGTCAAGAAGAAGACCCACACGGGTCAGAGGATGTGTTTCAAGGCCTTTGTTGTCATCGGAGATAGTAACTGTCAAGCGGGGTTGGGGTTAAAGTGCGGAAAGGAGGTGGCAACCGCCATCTGAAGCACCATCATTCTGGAGAATCACTTTTTGATCCCAGTGAGGAATGGCTATTAGTGTATTAGGATAGGGCCTCCCCACACTGTTCCTTGTAATGTCACCGGAAATTGTGGATTTGTCCCCATTCGAATGGTCCTTCCCCCCATGGCTCGGGGATTGTGGAAGGTAGGGTTCCCAAGAAGGTCTTTCAATTTTCTAGTATTGAGGCCATTTTCACTTTGTCCCGTGGATCTACCAAGAATCTTTGGAATTTTTTGAAGGCCACTTTTGGCTGCTTAATAAAAACCTATGGGTTTCTGAAACCTGATTTTTTGGGAACCACTACTTAAGGTCACCATTCTAGGAGTACACTAATTTACTGGAGTTTCCAAACAAGCTCATAGCCCTCATTGAAGATAAAGTACCCAACCAGTAAATGCTCTGGTGAGAAGGTTTGTTTCATTTCATTTTGTTTCCTTGAACTAATGTTTGGTTTTGGGATTTAAATGTGATTGAAGCTTCTTGTTTCTAATAGAATTTTTCATTTTCATGGTTTTTCAATTGATCGTATGCTTCAGTGTTTCATTTCTACGTACTAAAGAACATAAGTTCAATTACAACCCATTTACCCTCTTATTTATGTGTAATTAAATGATTCAAAGGCCCGTGTGGAGTAAATTTATATTGAAATAGATGGGCAGTATCATTATCGGCAAGAGGTTTTCTAGAGATTTGTTCTTCAAGGATTTTTTGTCATGTCTGTCTTATATTTCTTTTCTTTTCATCATTTCCTGATAATAACACGTGATGATCACCAATTTAAAATTCCATGGTTTATAAATCACTTAAATTTCTTCATGTTCCGTCCATTCTAACTATTGTGAGTGTTTTTATTAGGTGAATAAATTTTAAAAATGTAGTACCTCTTTGAAGATTTACTTCCCTCAAATGGGTGTGATTATGGCCTAATTGTAACCTCTTCATATGTGGTCTATTTGAGTCATCTTTTTCTAAAGAATGGATATGTGTGTTAATGTGATGCTACATGAAATCTCTTTTAATTCCATGATGGTGAAATTGATCCTTGTGTATGCACCACAACTTTCATTTTAGTTAATAATTTTTTTAGGGGTGTGCAGTGGAAAAAAAATCATGTCTCATATGGTTTGAACTAGATTATAGAATTTTTAGTTATGTGTCACTCTTAATTGATGTTAGTGTCATTCATACGGTTTTTTGGTCACATGTTAGATAATATTATTGTTATATTTATATCACATATTGTTATTTTCATTTGTTCTTGTAACTGGATATCTTCGGTTAATGTGGTCACTTGTAATTTTAATTTTTCTATTGTTGTTCTCACTAATTATATTTATATCACTCATTTTAGAAATTATTTTGGTATTTGTAATATAGTCTTTTTGTGGTCATGATGGATAATTTTATAGTTATTTTGGTATCTAGATAGATTATCTTATGGTTTTTGAAAAGATTATCTTATGGTTGTTGTTTCCACTGGTTAGATTATACTCTTGTTGTGGTTACTGGATGATAGTTTTATATCATGTGTTATTATTTTTATATCTTTCATTTAAATGAAAAAAAAATTGAAAATTGTTTTTTTTTTGTGATCAGAACGTTTCTCGTGATGAATCATGTCTAAAGTGGAGGGAGCGGGGACATGAGATGCTTCAAGTATAGAAGTATGGACTACAGTTAAAGGGATGACGACGAAGTTGTGCATGTCCTGATCCACTAAATTATATCATAGCTCATGTGATGTTATGGGGATTCCAAGATGTCTGATGTTTGCAGGAAATAGATTGGGGATGATGTTTCATTGAGTTCCATGTAATTTCTTTTACTGTCTGAACATGTTTAAAAATGATTGTAATCTATTTCATGGAGCTTCTTGTCTTTTCATGAAGTTTGAACATGTATTTAAATTATATTGGAACTTGTTTTTTTAAATAAAGTATTGGTTTTTTTTTGTTTATATAAGCTAATTTTGTAATTATTATATACTAAATATAATAATATATTATATATAATTATATTTATAAATATAATATAAAATTTTGACAATAAATATTGGAATACCAACATTTAGAGTATAATTTACATTCAAATATTAATTGTTGATATTGTTTATAAATGTTAATAATATAACCAACAGATATATTAGTTATATTAATATGTTGATAAACTTTTTTACCACCATATATATTATCTTTTGGTATTATTATAATTGGAATAGAATCATTTTATTTGTTGCTATAGCATTTAGAGATAGAGTTTTTACCAACAATTTAGTGACAAGACAATTTTTGTTGGTAAAACGTTTTACCAATAGAAAATGCATTTTTACCAACAGATATAACCCTATTGGAAAAAGATAATTATTTTTTAGTGCACATACAATTAGAAGATCATTGGTCTTGAAAATGGTGATTTTTAATTCTTCCAAATCACAAATGTTTTTTCTTTTTTATATCTTTTAAAAAAATTAAATTCAAGAGGGGAAATGAAGTACAATGAATTATTCCACAACCACTTTCAATTTACATAATAACTCCCACACACCTCTTCCTTACAATTTATAACATCCCTTATACCATTATTCCCATCACCCCCACACTTAATCTTTAAAATATCATGAAAATACCAAGAGTAGGGTAGGAATGGATAAAAATGGCTTGAAACATGTCTCATCCCTATAAAGGTCATTCATGGTCTCTATGGGATAAAAGAAGGATTTATGTAAAGGTGGTATTTAAAGATTATTATTTTTCCAAAGATGCCTCAATAATTTTATATTTTATTTTGTATAGTCATATATTTAACAAGTTCAAATGCATGTTCTGGTATGTGACGAGTCCCAAGATCACTCAAGAAATATTCTCAAGAATAAATAAGAAGTTCTTGGTCTAAAAATCCTCTCAGGAATGAGACATATGATATTGGAAAATCACTAAAGGAATTATTAATAATAAAAAATTAATTCACATGAATTTCATTAATTCAAAGTATGAAAAATGGTAATAAAATATCATTTACATAAATCAATTAATTCCATAAATCATGAGTTATCGTTTCAATATCCATGATTCACTTTAAACATTAATTTTTTTCATTTTACTAATTTGGTCTCATTAACATTAAAATCTAAAACATGGAATCACAGGATTACTAAGAAACTCATGAATCCTAGATAACTCATGTAAAGAAATACTTCAAGTGCGGGCATTAAAATTATTATCATTAGAACTCAAAAAAAGTTTTGGACCAAAAAATGTAAGGAGTTTAAAAGTTTAAACAATAAAAATGAACTCCATTTTGAAATAAAGGTCTAATTCTCTTCCTATATTTAAGGATTTCTTTTCCCATTTATGAACCTACAAAATATAATTACTCACTTAAGAACAAGTATCATGTCATTAAATATAAAAAATATAGGGATGAGTGGGACGGATGTTATAATAATCTAAAAAGGAATTTGAAATATAAAAAGAATGTAAAGATAAATCTTTGTATAATCCCCCCAAGTGGGCCCTGAATTTTTACTACCTCTAGAGGGAAGTACCATCTTTTATCCAAAATCAAAGGATGGATGAAGATTATTTGATTTGAACCACCACATGTGGATTTTCCTACCATCCACATATATGTTCTTGTTTATGATGACTCCATGGATAGAGTACACCAGATCTTCCCCCTTCGCAATATGGTACAACTTACATGGTAGGTGTTGGATGAAGTACTGATCCTCCTTCTCCTTCATTGCTACTTGTGCAACGTTCTCTTTCTCTTCTTGTATTCCCTCCAATGAATATTCAATGTATTTTGGGAGATCCTTGTGTTCCTCAACAGGTGCATCTTCTTATTTCTCATCATCCTCCAAGGCATAATAAGAGTCATTTAATTCTAAAAATTCAAAACTATTAGGGGCGATACTAAAATTAGTTTCAAAAAAATCAAATGAGTTTGAGTACAAGATTGTATCATCACCCTATGTAAGCTCATATTGAATATTTTTCCTTGGTGTAAAGTTACACTTAGAGTTGATTATCATGGGATGGAGGTAGGTAGTTGGGATCCTCTATCTTCACTTTAAATTCCACCACTTGGGTGGTGTCTTCTTTCAGTAGTGCTAGCTCTTATTTATAAGGCTTGGAGAGATCAAGTAGTTCCTCAGATTTATTCCAGAATTCATCAAGTTATTGTTTATCCAAAAGTCATCCGGAGTACAGATCATCCTATAGACCTGGTCATTTAGATCAATGTAATCGATATCTGGTTCTTCATATTGCACCGGGGAATAATATTCCCATGAAGAATAATATGAATTTGAAATCATCATTGAAAAATTATTTTTTTAGATTTTTTTAGGAATGAAAAAAAATCAAATATGTGAATTTTGAAATGTAGAATAAAGTAACTTCTTAGTTCCCTAAAAATAGTGCAAGTTTTTCCACACGCCTGTCGTAGGGCATGGAAAAATAAAATTTATTTTCCTAATGCAGCACAGTGGTAGACTAGGGTCATCTCACTTGATAAGTGTTTTATTCAGTTCAATCACAAATTCTAGTTCACCTATTCTAATTATATTTAGTTTTTAATTAATTATTTAATTTTTTTAAAGGTTTTGGAAAACATTCAATTAAAATAATGAAATGAAGAATTCAAATCTAGATGCAAATAGAATGAAATCAGGGGAGAAGGGTCTTTGTCCTAAGGTTGGATAACACTAGTTCATTCATTATTTATTTATTGTTTAAATTAAATTTGATAATTAATTTTAAGAAACATCATTAATGAGTTACTTTCCTTTGATTTAAAGAGTGTGTTGTTTTAGCATGCCTCTGGTACACTAAACCACACCTCCTCCAATAGTCAACTAAGATAACACCTCAACCAAGAATGTTATCTCAAAAATACTTAGCTCCACCACATGTCGTTTCATCCCTCATAGAAACCCCAAATCCATAGTATGTAGGTTTTTCCTAAGATAAGGGAGGGAAAATAATGAATCAATGGAATGAATTGATTTTGGAAATAGTCTCATGGTGGATGATGGTCGCACCCATGCAATACCCCTCCACCCACCACAAATAAATTTAAAACATTTTAAATTGAAGCTCAATAATGAAGAACACCCTGAAACCCTCCCCTGGGTCCAATCCTCAAGTTAGTCACTTTCCATGGATAATTGCAAAGATATCACAATGGAAATATAGATGAGAGATAGAAATTATTTAAAGATTGGAATAGAAAAGGGGTGGAAGAAGAAAATGGGAAAAAATAAACATGCATCACAATGGAAATGAAAACTAAAATATAAAAATTGATAATGAAAAAAATCCTAAATGGCCCCTTGGCCTCTCTCCTTGGTGCCCCGAATGGTGTTGGGAAGGATTAGAATTCTTTCAGAGGTAGGAGCTCCTCACCTTTTATAGGATGATTTCATTATTCCAAATTTTGTCTCATTGTTTACCCATTAATTGTAAGATTAAAATATATACCCCTTCATCAAAGATCTTTATAAATGTGTTGGTTGTTCACCCTAAAAATTTCATATTAATTGGCCATGGAATGTATGAGTTATGATTTTTTATTGGAAGTATCTTTTTCTGGATGCAGGTTCCATGAAGCTTCTTCTAAATGTATAACATCCACTGGAAACATTAATGACTTCCAAACTCACTAAAATTAGTTGTAGAGGCGTTCATATTTGTCGTCGTGCTATCCTAGGAGGAATCACTTCAATTGGAGTCAGGTAGTTCGAGATGGACGTCCATTACAATGGTGGGGTCCACAATGTCTACCTGGAAAATCCTTCGCCTTCATTGTTTTTTAAGACCTCTAGATGCTCGAATCTTCCCCAAGTCTAGAAGAAAATGTTAGATGAAATAAAATAAGGATTCTAAAAAACCATTAACTCAATTTGGATTTATATTTTTCAATAAATGACTAAAATAACCCTAATATAAAAATATGTACAAAATCCAGAATTAGATGCTTTTCACCATTTTTCTCAAAACACATCATAAATCCAAAATTGATTCATATAATCTAAAATTGATAAATTTGGAAGATTAAAAAAATTTAATGGCATAAAAAATGTGGAAAATATTTTCTCTATCAATACACTAAGAATATGTTCCTGATAAACTAAAGGTATAACCATATGATCTTTAAATCACAACACTAAATTCACATCCAACTAACAACCCTAAATGGTCTCCCCACTATAGAGACCCTAATCTTGACATACATTTACATTACATTACTTTTTTGGAATACTTAGTACATAACAAAAACACACACACAAGGACCGTAATAGTTTAGTGTCTTTGGAAACTCGGAATATAATCTTCTAATCATGGTGAAAGATCTTCAACATATCCCATAAATATCTTCCTTTTTTATACCTAAAACCTTTCTCTATATCCTAGGTAAAAGGAAACATAAAAGGGTGAGCTCAAATGCTCAATAAGGGTAAACAAAAGAAATATCAATCACATCATATTCATAAGAACATAACATTTTGGAAATCTTAACCTGCAAAAGAGATCATAATATCATAACATGGGATAAATCATAGTAGTAAAATGTAATCCCAATAACCATAACTTAAAAAATGAAACATTATGGAATACACACATAATCATATAGAATCATTTCTTATTAGTCAAGACTCATTGCCAAGACTATCTTAGTTGACAAAGTCCATTTCTGAATCGAGTTCACTCCTCGTTTCAGTCCTGTTTCACTGAACCGGTTTAACCTGCCGTTCCATCCATGTCTATCTCATGAGATATAAAATCGTTACCCAATGCATTGTATGGAGATATAGGTCCCACCCATCTCATAATGATACCATTCTTATGTGTTCCACAAAATTATAAATCATACATCATTGCATAACTCATGTAATAAAAATGGGATTCTTAAACAACATGACATCATAAAAAAATTCATATAAGATAAAAGAATTCATAAAAATAATTCCATCACAACATAATAAAATCAATGTAATAATAGGTATAGAAACAGAACCCTATATTATCTTAGGTGGAAAATAAATTTGATAAAACACTTGAACTCCATTCTTGAGGAAAATATCCTTTCTACTTCAAAAACATTTTCCTTTTTTAACATGTCATACAATTTTAAACTAAAAGAAGTTGATTAAAAATAAGCTTGAAAAATTTTAAAGGAAGCTTCTTGGAAATAATGTTTTAAAAATCCATTCATGCCGTATAAGTTATAAATAACATTCTTCTCGTACTTTTGTCGGAAAAGTCAAAAAGTACCTCGTATGAAAAACGACAAAAGATTCCTTTCATATCTTTTACTAAAAACTCACTGAAGGGTAAAATTGGATATAAACTATTTTATAAGGATATAGATATTACATATTGAGTAAACATGGATGTGGATTATAAATATTCCCTAGTAAATTCTGAAGTATAAACAATCTCGGATAAAAATTGAGATTGCGAGATTTTCCCTTACCTTAGGTCCGATTTGCTTCGTAAGTGTCCGAAACTCCTGTATAATGATTTAAATAATGTCGTTTACTTATTCCAGAATCATACTCATTGTTATGATATCATATATGGTTCACTTATGACTTTATATTACCCGTTCTTTTGTAAATTCCATGTTAAAGATCGTTTTGGGTAAAATCATTTCATTTTTCGTCCATGTTTTGACTTGTAATTATTCATATGATTACTTAGATCATGATTAATTAATTACAGAATATAAAACATGATTTATATATAATATATATTCAGAATATACATATATATAATAGATCAGTAAAGGGAAAGAAATACACTGTTCATGGAGACGGTAGGCCGTACGTACGCATGAACGCTGTTTTCGTTTCCTTATTGAGTTGAATGGAATTAAGTAGATGACATACATATATATACACATAAATAAAGTATCATTATTATGTAATATATTTCATTATTACCTATTATATATACTTTATAATCATTCATGAATGGTTAACGTGGAGAATGAATCTCATCGCGTCGTGGAGACGGTAGTCCGTACGTACGCACGAGCGATGAGATCGTTCTCATGATCGTGGAATTGTATTGGAGTGTATGTATACTATTTCATAATCAATATCACTTTAAAATAATCATATATAGTTATTATTTACAC
Source organism: Viscum album (assembly GCA_963277665.1). NCBI lineage: Eukaryota > Viridiplantae > Streptophyta > Magnoliopsida > Santalales > Viscaceae > Viscum > Viscum album. The sequence goes on along the minus strand of OY728141.1, from coordinate 998,791,400 downwards.
CATTATACCCATCCAAGTAAGGTGGTGGTGGAAAATAGATCACACCACGGCGTGGAGACGGTATTCCGTACGTACGCACGCACGGTGATTTCGTTTTCCATAGGATGGATAGATGGTGAAATAGGGTTGTTTAATAATTATAATAACATATCATTATATGAGTGATACTGATGTTATTACTTCATAACAAAACAACCTAAGAAGAAGAAGTGGAAGAAGAAATTAAGTTGAAAGAATCGGTAACGGACATTACCTCTTCTTTGAAGCGCCTCTTTGAGATCTCCTTTTAGGTCACTAAAATTGGTCTTTGAGGAAGACCAGCACCTCTAGGATGTTTCTAGGGAAGTGGAGAATGGAATTTGTCAGGGTTTGGACGAGATTGAAGGCTCAAAGTGGTGTTAGGAAGAGAGGGGGGAGGTGCCCTTTTATAAGGGAGGAGAGGGGCACCTTTGGAAAAACTAAAAATATTATTTTATTATAAAGTCATATTCGGTTTTAAATAGCTCCAAATTGATTTATTTCGATGATAAGGTGGGGATGGGTCGAAATACTCTCATCCAATAGAATTTAGAAAAGTTTAAGTTCCTATTTTAACCTTATCATTTATATTTAACTTTAAGTTAGATAATTTTACTTTTACCGTGTCTTTTTGTGTTCTTACACTATAAGGTTAATAAACTTACTATAACAAGCCAAACGAACCCAAAGTTGTTTATTATTAATATATATAACTTTATCTAAGTCATTTTTCTGATCCTTAGATTTTTAGGAATAAAATAACAATTAATAATATAATATTTGTTTTAAAAACTATTTTATGTCAATTTTAACACTATTTAGTAATTGATTTTTGTAAAAATCATAACAGAATGATTAGTTCGAAAAAAATTTAATTAAATCAATAATAACATGTCTTATTAACCTAGAAAAATTAGTGGAATTCATAAAAAGCCTCAAATTACATTTATTTTGGTATTTATAACATCAATTATGTCAATATTTCATTAATAAGATAATTACTGTATCATCTTTGTGTCATAAAAAAATTAAATTATTTAATGTCTAAAAATTAAAAATAAAATACCATTATGTAGGAAATCTTTTTATATTTTTAATGAATATTTATAGTCGAATTTATCTTAGGTATAACCCTATATTAAAAATGATATACTTATTAAACATTGATTTTAACTACTTTAACCCTTCTTCAAATAAATTAATTATAAATGTCCTAATCTAATCCAAGTGAGCCTAAATGGTCATATTTTATTCCTAAGGTTGTTTTTGGTCGAATTACACTTATCCAGTAGAATTAGTACATGTTTCATGGTAATAATAAAATCATTTTTACCCTTAATTACCCTATTTATTTTTAACCGTGGTAAAAAAAAGTAAAAAGTTACTATTCACCAAAAATTATTTTCATCTTATTGAACCACATTTTACTTACAGACATCAACCGTGTATCTAGGATTTTTGAAATTCCATTCACAGAAGCTGTAAAATTATGTTTTATGAAAAATTCATTTTTTTAACTACCACTTAGTGGTTTCACTATTCATCAAAAAATGAAAGTTTCTAGAAAAATACCAAAAATCAGGCCTAAGCTATATTTGATATTATGAACTGAAAAATGATGTCTATTTTACCAAATTAAAAACATATCATTTTCATTAATTAATTTAAAAATTAATTTCCATCATCAAAACAAATAGCGTGTTCTTAAGAGATAATAACTATCAAAAGATTGACACTAGTTTATGACTGGTTTAAATGTGAAATTACATCCAATGACCAAAATTGTATTAAATTGTAAAAAAATATTCTAAATATACTTTAAAACCACTCAAATTAATAATTTATCACTATTAATTATTTCGATTAAAAAGGATGTTTTTAATTAAAATTTAGTAATTTTCACTATTCATCAGAAAATGAAAGTTATCCGAAAATTACCAAAATTTCACCCTAAGAGAATTTCGATATTCCGAATCCAAAAATGAAGTCCATTTTGAAAAATAAAATTTAAAAAATTTCAAAAAGTGGTTATTAATATTCACAACGGCTAGTTTTAATAATATTTTAATAGCATATTGTTGTTTAGTGGAACTCGTTATTGCGTACTACACACGCTATCGAGGAAGGTCACGATTGTGTGTAATGCAAGGCAAGTCAAGGATGCGTGTTGTGTAAGCTCCTTTTGGTGTAGCATACAACACAATACATTAATGAAATTAAAAAGAATATTTTTCATAAAATCTCAGGGTGTTACATTCTACCCCCCTTAAAATGAATTTCTCCCTCGAAATTCGTCGGGGTTATAAATGGTTTACTACTCAAAAGTTTCTTTAATATAAACCCACATCGTAAAAAGGAATACCAAAACCAATCTTTAAAAACAAAATTATGAAACGTAACGGTTACCCAAATAAACTAATCACTGGGTTTCCACATAGATGAAAATATGGATAGGGAAGAGAAATCTAACCATCATGTTCTGATGGAGAGTGGTAGAGAACATGGCTATGGAAAATCCAGAAATCACAAAGCCATAAATTTGTGACGATCTAAGGTACCATCTGATTCATCAGATATAAGATCACTAGGACAACATTTTTGGTTTTCAAGATCATTTCTCTAAAGTTGGTGAGATTGGAATAAGAAGAAATACTTTCGTGATTTTGGTATAGTCTCACTGTTGGTCGTTCTTTGGTTAATTTCCACTTCATCTCTTAAAGAAATAAAGTTGAATTTTTCATTCATGATGTGTTAGCAGATCATGTGATAGAATGATGGGTCATTCCATCTGTCTCAAACAAAAGGTTGGAAAAGTTATCAAAAAATACATAAGTCTATCTATAGTGAGATTAATCATATATGGTTCCTAAAATGGACTTATACTTCATATATCATACTGCTTAATATAATAAAACTAGTTTATACTAAACATGGACTTCTTGTAGGCTAGTGGTAGGCGATAAAGGCCAGTCGCACTTTGGTTGTGGTTTCGATTCCCACAGCCTTGTCCGACGTGATGGGATATTGCCCATCCTGCAGGTTGTCCTTTTTCTAAAGCTATATTACTATAACATCCCATCAATAATATCGAAAAAAGTTCTATCCATAAAAAATACTAACTTCTTTCCAACATAATCCATTCTAATCTTTAGGCTTATCTAAAATACTTCGGTCCAAGCTCATAGTATAAAGGAAATGATTACTTGAAATGTCACATACCAATCACGTGAATGCCATCATTTATCCCCCATATATCATAAGATATATCTTGTTGGTCAAATTACAAACATGTGAATACCTTAATCATGTATTCTCTTGAATAATGAATACCCATTAATTGAACCATAGTGAAAACAAGAATGTAGTTAAAAGTTAACACTTTCCACATACCAAAATCCTCAAAATTCTTTATACTCAAACCATGATATCACTTAGTCCTTATATTAATCATGAGCTCATGAATACAATCAAACATTTCATTATCTTCTTATCCCTTCATTATGCGCATATCATTTGCTTACCAAAAATATCTCCATCACTTTCCATGGTTACCGGTATTATAAAATTATTGAAAACCACCATATACAAATACATAAATATTCCAATATTCCACGATACTATATACAAAATTATTTTGGAATCCCATTACATAAACACTTAATCATTCCACAACATCGTTGTCATATTCAACATCGCCAATAGTGATAACATGTGACTTCCCTTTGTCCTTTTCCTTAAGTGGTTGCCCATGTCGATCATCACTAACCCTTGGATTAGGGAATTTATTAGCATAATGCCCCATTTCCTTGCACTTGAAGCATTGAAGTGTTGGTGGTGCGTTCTCTACAGTCTTTTCATTATTCACATCATTAGAAACCCTTTTTCCATTACTTCTACACTCAGCTGCTCGATGACCTTCTTTTCCACACTTAAAACGTTTTCAAGTCCCTTTAAGACAATCTCCACCATGCTTCTTTCCACACTTTGAGCATAAGGAAACATTCATCTTCTATTCACCATTATTCTGAGATTTCACCTTGAACTCTATCTTTCGTTTCTTGTCAAAACTATGAGATGGATAAGTAACACCAACTTCCATTTCTACCTTGATAACACAACACACAATTTCTTCATAGATACTAAAGTCTCTTATAGCTAATTCCCTTCTAAGATTTGGTTTTAATCCACTGAAGAATCGATCAACTTTACTTTCAGGTTGGATGATAAATCCAAATGCATACCCTGCAAGCCTTGTAAAATTCACTTCGTATATACCAAAAGATTCATCATCCTTTTTCTTTAGTTCAAGAAACTCTTTCTCCATATTTTTTCAAATAATATGAGGGAAGTACTTATTGAAAAATAAGTTCTTGAACTCGTCCCATTCCATGGACTCAATTTCATCTCTTGGCCTTGTATTCTTGATAAGATTCCACCTTTGATCAGCATCACCTTCCAAACGATAAACTGCTAAGATGACTTTATCATGTTCAGAACATTGAAGAACGGAAAATATCTTTTCAGTAGTACTGATCCATTGTTCAGCAACAAGTGGATCAGAAGACCCACTGAAAGAAGGTAGACGTTGCCTCATGAAGGACTCAATAGAATATTGTTCCCTTCTCTGCTCATTTGGAAGTCCAGAATGATTCATAGCTTGTGTAAGTATAGCAATAAGATTTTTCACTCCATCTCCCATAACATTTGTTTGTTCAAGAGGACAATCATTTCATTGTCCATTACATTGATCAACATGGTTCCTTCGGGTTCCATCCATCGTCTAAAACCCAAAAAGAATAGTGTGAGAGGAAAAAAATCACGCTAGGGAAAACAATATAATAAAGGGGGAGTAACTTCAATATCTAACATCTTGGGTTACCGTAATTCTTCTACTATAACTTATACTTATACTTAACCTTAGGGGCATCCCTAGACATACCATAGAAATATATCTAGGGATCTCACTAAAGTTCTCGCATCCTAGTTTCCAAAGGTTGACTAAACCTTTCCTCTGATACCAACTGTAGAGACCCTAATCTTGATGTACATTGACATTACATTACTTTTGCGGAATACTTAGTACATAACAAAAACACACACACAAGGACCGTAATAGTTTAGTGTCTTTGGAAACTCAGAATATAATCTTCTAATCATGGTGAAAGATATTCAACATCTCCCATAAAGATCTTCCTTTTTTTATACCTAAAACCTTTCTTTATATCCTGGGGAAAAGAAAACATAAAAGGGTGAGCTCAAATGCTCAGTAAGGGTAAACAAAAGAAATATCAATCACATCATATTCGTAAGAACATAACATTTTGTAAATCTTAACCTGCAAAAGAGATCATAATATCATAACATGGGATAAATCATAGTAGTGAAATGTAATCCCAATAATCATAACTTAAAACATGAAACTTTGTGGCATACACACATAATCATATATAATCATTTATTATTAGTCAAGACTCATTTCCAAGACTATCTTAGTGGAAAAAGTCCTTTTCTGAATCGAGTTCACTCCTCGTTTCAGTCTTGTTTCACTGAACCGGTTTAACCTGCCGTTCCAGCCATGTCTATCTCATGAGATATAAAATCTTTACACAATTCATTGGAGGGAGATATAGTTCCCACCCATCTCATAATTATACCATTCTTATGTGTGCCACAATATCATAAATCATACCTCATTGCATAACTCATGTAATAAAAATGGGATTCTTATACAACATGACATCATAAAACAATTCATATAAGGTAAAAGAATTCATAAAAATAATTCCATCACAACATAATCAAATCAATGTAATAATATTTATATAAATAGAACCCTATATTATATTAGATGGAAAATAATTTTGATAAAACACTTGAACTCCATTCTTGAGGAAAATATCCTTTCTACTTCAAAAACATTTTTCTTTCTTAACATGTCATACAATTTTAAACTAAAAGAAGTTGATTAAAAATAAACTTGAAAACTTGTAAAGGAAGCTTCTTGGAAATAATGTTTAAAAAATCCATTCATGCCGTATAAGTTATAAATAACATTCTTCTTGTACTTTTGTCGGAAAAGTCAAAAAGTACCTCGTACAAAAAACGACAAAAGATTCCTTTCATATCTTTTACTAAAAACTCAACGAAGGGTAAAATTGGATATAAACAATTTTATAAGGATATAAATATTACATATTGAGGAAACATGGAGTTGGATGATAAATATTCCCCAGTAAATTCTGAGGTATAAACAATCTCGGATAAAAATTGAGATTGCGAGATTTTCCCTTACCTTAGGTCCGATTTTCTTCATAAGTGTCCGAACCTCCTGTATAATGATTTAAATAATGTCATTGACTTATTAAAGAATCATACTCATTGTTATGATATCATATATGGTTCACTTATGACTTTATATTATCCATTCTTTTGTAAATTCCATGTTAAAGAGCATTTTGGGTAAAATCGTTGCATTTTTCGTCCGTGTTTTGACTTGTAATTATTCATATGATTACTTAGATCATGATTAATTAATTCCAGAATATAAAACATGATTTATATATAATATATATTTAGAATATACATATATATAATAGATCAGTAAATGGAAAGAAATACACCATTCATGGAGACGGTAGGCCGTACGTACGCATGAACGCTGTTTTCGTTTCCTTATTGAGTTGAATGGAATTAAGTAGATGACATAAATATATATACACATAAATACAGTATCATTATTATGTCATATATTTCATGATTACTTATTATATATACTTTATAATCATTCATGAATGGTTAACGTGGAGAATGAATCTCATCGTGTCGTGGAGACGGTAGACCGTACGTACGCACGAGCGATGATATCATTCTCATGATCGTGGAATTGTATTGGAGTGTATGTATAATATTTCAGAATCAATATCAATTTACAATAATCATATATAGTTATTATTTACACCATTATACCCATCCAAGTAAGGTGGTGGTGGAAAATAGATTACACCACGGCGTGGAGACGGTATTTTGTACGTACGCACGCGCGGTGATTTCGTTTTCCGTAGGATGGATAGATGGTGAAATAGGGTTGTTTCATACTTATAATAACATATTAGTATATTAGTGATACTGATGTTATTACATCATAATGAAACAAACTAATAAGAAGAAGTGCAAGAAGAAATAAAGTTGAAAGAATCGGTAACGGACATTACCTCTTCTTTGAAGTGCCTCTTTGAGATCTCCTTTTAGGGCACTAAAATTGGTCTTTGAGGAAGAACAAAACCTCTAGGATGTTTCTAGGGAAGTGTATAAGGTAATTTTTTAGGGTCTGGCCGAGATTTAAGGCTCAAAGTGGTGTGAGGAAGAGAGGTAGGAGGTTCCCTTTTATAAGGGAGGAGAGGGGCACCTTTGAAAAAACTAAAAATATTATTTTATTATAAAGTCATATTCAGTTTTAAATAGCTAAAAATTGCTTTATTTCGATGCTAAGGTGGGGATGGGTAACAATTCTCTCATCCAATAGAATTTAGACAAGTTTAGGTTCCTATTTTAACCTTATCATTTATATTTAACTTTAAGTTAGATAATTTTACTTTTACCGTGTCTTTTTTTGTTCTTACACTATAAGGTTAATAAACTTACTATAACAAGCCAAACGAACCCCAAGTTGTCTATTATTAATATATATAACCTTATCTAAGTCATTTGGATGAAACTTAGATTTTTAGGAATAAAATAACAATTAATAATATAATATTTGTTTTAAAAACTATTTTATGTCAATTTTGACACTATTTAGTAATTGATTTTTGTAAAAATAATAACAGAATGATTAGTTCGAAAAAAAAGTTAATTAAATCAATACTAACATGTCATATTAACCTATAAAATTAGTGGAATGCATAAAAAGTCTCAAATTACATTTATTTTTATATTTATAACATCAATTATGTCAATATTTCATTAATAAGATAATTACTGCATCATCATTGTGTCATAAATAAATTAAATTATTTAATGTCTAAAAATTACAAATAAAATACCATTATGTAGGAAATATTTTTAGCTTTCTAATTAATATTTTTAGTCAAATTTACATTATGTATAACCCTATATTAAAAATTATATACTTATTAAACTTTGATTTTAACTATTTTAACCCTTTTCCAAATTAATTAATAATAAATGTTCTAATCTAATCCAAGTGGGTCTGAATGGTCATATTTTATTCCTAAGTTTGTTTTTTGGTCGAATTACACTTATCCAATAGAATTAGGAAATGTGTTAGGGTAATAATAATATCATTTTTACCCTTAATTACCCTATTTACTTTTAACCATGGTAAAAAAAACTAAAAAGTTACTGATCACCAAAAATTATTTTCATCTCATTGAACCACATTTTACTTACTGACATCAACCGTGTCTCTCGGATTTTTGAAATTCCATTCACAGAAGCGGTAAAATTAAGTTTTATGAAAAAATCATTTTTTTTAACTACCACTTAGTGGTTTCACTATTCATCAAAAAATGAAAGTTTCTAGAAAAATACCAAAAATTAGGCCTAAGCTATATATGATATTATGAACTCTAAAATGATGTCTATTTTACCAAATTCAAAACATATCAGTTGCATTAATTAATTTAAAAATTAATTCCCGTCGTCAAAACAAATAGTGTGTTCTTAAGAGATAATAACTATCAAAAGATTGACACTTGTTTATGTTTGGTTTAAATGTGAAATTACATCCAATGACCAAAATTGTATTAAATTGTAAAAATATATTCTAAGTATACTTTAAAACCACTCGAATTAATAATTTATCACTATTAATTATTTCGATTAAAAAGGTTGTTTTTAATTAAAATTTAGTAATTTTCACTATTCATCAGAAAATGAAAGTTATCCGAAAAGTACCAAAATTTCACCCTAAGCTAATTTCGATATTCTGAATCCAAAAATGAAGTCCATTTTGAAAAATAAAATTTACAAAATTTCAAAAAGTGGTTATTACTATTCATAACGACTAGTTTTAATAATATTTTTATAGCATATTGTTGTTTAGTGAAACTCGTTATTGCGTACTACACACGCTATCGAGGAAGGTCGCGATTGTGGGTAATGCAAGGAAAGTCAGGGATGCATTTTTTGTAAGCTCCTTTTGGTGTAGCGTACAACACAAGACATTAATGAAATTAAAAAGAATATTTTTCATAAAATCTCAGGGTGTTACACCCACCATTGAGTTTTGAACTCATAGTAACACAATCATGATTAAATGTCTAATCAACTTTATAATACTCCACTAAATCCAGAATAAACAAAAATATAAATAAAACTACAAAATCTCCTTATTTTTTATAATCTAGATCCATATACTCTATGAATAAAATTGGTTTCCACTGTTCCAAGCCTCTTTATTCAACTGATCATATGACATCTGGGTTAATGAATCTTCCATTGAGTTCCCTTTACCTGATGTATACATTAACTCAAAGTAAACAACTGTAAATTATTGATCAGTATGTGCTATCTTAAATTTATATAACTTTGTGGTAAATTTTGTTTTCAATGTATTGTGATCTATAAACATTCTGAATTTCTCACCAAAGAGGTAAAAATGCAATGTATTAAAAGTATGCACCATAGAAAATAATTCTAACTTGTGTGTTGGTTAGTTCTTCACATGAAACCATAACTGTTTTAAGACATAAGTAACTACATGATCTCCCTGCATGAGAACACATCCCAACCCATATCTTGATTCATCATAATAAACTACATATCCCCTTCCATAATCTAGAAATATAAGGATAGGTGTTAATGTAAGTATAACTTTAATTTCTTCAAAGTATTTAAATCATTCATTGATCCATTGGTAAATAATTTATTTACTTTTCAACGCTATCACTGGCGATACCAATCATGAAAAAACACATAAACAATTTCAGTATTATCCTGCAAAAAAAAGGTAACTAAATATCTTAAAGACATTATTTAGTGGTTTCCAAGAGATAACATATTCTATCTTTTCAATATCTATAAAATAACCTTTTTCATAAATTTCATGGCCAAGGAAACATAACTATTATATCTAAAAAATTAAACTTTGATAACTTGTCATAAAAATGATGCTCTTGTAAGATACCCAATAGTATAGATAAGTGTTACTCATGACTTGTTTTTGTCCTAAAATACATCATTATATCATTAAAAAACAACACCACAAAGGAATCCAGATACCTATGAAATATTCAATTAATCAATTATATTAATATATTCATTATATTGGTAATACCAAAAGGAATAACCATGTACTTATAATGTTCATATCTAATTCTGAAATATATCTTTAGAATATCCTCCTTTTGAACTCGCAATTGGTGATACCCTAAACATAATTTAATTTTAGGGAACCAATGGTCTCTAATAAATTGATCACAAAAATCATAAATATATGGAAGAGGATACTAATTCTTTATCATAACTTGGTTAAGATTATGATAATGCTCACAAAGCATCAGAGTTCCATCCTCCTTTATAAACAAAATAGGTACTTCCCATAGAGACATGTTTGGTCCAACGATCCCTTTGATTTACAATTCATTTAAATAAACATTTAATTACCTAAATTATATAGGTTTTATCCAATAATATATAAATTAGATCAGACTGGTCCATGGTATAAGATCAATCGTAAACCCCACCTATTTTTTTGGTTAAACCCCCTAGAATTTGTCAGGAGAAACGTCAAGAAATTGGTCAATAATCGTAGGAAAAACTATATTCCCAATTTAATCCACTAATTCCAAGGTCATCACTTCCAAATGATAAGATATGGTTCTAACCATAATTTCCAAAAGTTATTCTCTACTTTCCATTACAACCTAATATCCTTAAAATATATCTTTTACATCATCCACAGATATGAAACTAACCTTTCGGGAATAATAGTTGATGTGAACCTTGAATGATTTCAACCAATACATTACCAAAATCAAGTAAAATAAATCCATCTCAAGAATTGATAAATCCATAAGAAACTCATCTCCATTTATGGTTATAGAAAAATCATTACACATAAGGTATCGACACTCTCTTTTGACAAGATGAGTTTGTAGTTTCAAAACTAGAGGCATCATCTCAAAATGTAAACCATTATCATCAACAATACAACAAGAAATAAATTAGTGGGATGTGCCTATATCAAACAAATATTTAATAATGGTATAATGAAAAATAATCATACCTCTCATTTTCGACAGACTAGATTAATCATCCATGATCACTTTCTCATCTCCATACAATGGCTTACTCATTGGAATTTTTTATTTTTTACCCTGTTGAGATTTCACTGGTTGAGGATTCATGGTGCTCCTAGAATCACCTTTAATTGATATACTCTAATGATGACTATTATTCTTCTACTCTTGTCCCATCGAAGAATAAGATGCTTGAGAAACATAATATGTCTCTCTAGCACCCAAACTTGGAGAAATGTGACAATAGTGATACAGATGCCCCATATTGTTTCAATTGTGACATTCTCTAGGTAATGTCATACAATATCACTTTATGTGATCTATTAAACCATACTAAAAACATTTTGTCTACCTTTATGTTGAGGATGAATATTTACTTTTCCAATCTTCTAAATCTAATGTGTACCACCACTTTAAAAGTAGGTTACCCTCTTCCCCTTTTTCCCTTCATTAGAGTTCCCACCTATTCCAAAAGGGATAAACATTCCCCCTCTAACCATATTTAATTACATGTCCCTTTTTTCATTGGAATACTATTGAACATCTCTATATAATCTATTATATAGATAATTAAGATATTTTAGAAAATATCTAGTATCAACCCCAACTCAAAAATGTATACCTTCAAGGACACACATGAAGTGACTTTGAGGTAAAATTGGATTAAATTTATAAATTTAGTTTCATAATCTATCGCCATGAGGTTATCTTTCTTTGAACTAAATAAATCTATTATTATATAATTTCTTAAAGGTGTGAGGATTGAATTTATTGTTAAAAAATACCTCAAAATCCTCCCACTTAATACCTCAGTCCAATTAATCCAAAATATATAATTCCCACCATTGTCATGTGAAATCCTCTAGTATATATGTTTCCAACATAAATTAAACTATGATGTTCTCCTAAAGAAATCTATGACTCGATTCATCTGATTTAACTAGACTTCTACTATTTACAGCTCAGAATCCCCCCAAAATATAGTTGGATTCAACATTTGGAACTAAACCAAATTTTCCACTTTCCATGGTTCATCATTCCTATAACCCTTATCCATGGCCTAAAAAACCTAGACAATGCTTTACACCAACTATTGGTTCACCTGTGACTTAGGTTAAACCACATTTCCAACAGCCTCCCCCAATTGATTTCTATGACACCTACCGGGTTCCATTCACTATAACCAAACCAAAACTCCATTTATTCTCACGCATTAAAAACATAAGGCTTATAAATATCAATAAAAAACATTAACACATATCACTACTTATATTTCTAAAATTATAACACTTTCAACATTTTAACTATTTTTGAAAATGATAACACCGTGATTTTCAAAATAAACCATTTTAAATATTTTAAAAATCAACACTTTTACCCTTTTTATAAACCATTATATTATAATTAAAAATAAAGTACCATTGGGAAGTCCTGTTATCAATTCATGTCATGTAACTCACATCAGCTGAACCCATTATAATGAAGTGACAACTCACCTAGAAGTGTCTAAAAACACTCATGTACCCAAACTCCCTGGTAACTTGAAGTTTAGCATAAAGAGGTTAGAAATTCATTTTTATTCTTTATATTTCATGTTCTAACAATATTACACCTTACTACCATCCCAAGAAGAAAGACTAACACTCTTTCCAATTTCATGACCAAACAAAATTAACACCATTTTCTCCAAAATATATTTGGACCGACCAAGACTAATACCATTTGTAACAGCTCACCCCTCTTTATTGGCATGAGGAGTGTCTGGGGAGATACTGGGCCTTAGGTGATATCCCCAAGACACCAAAGGCTAAAAATAAATTCCAAGGTCCTCAATAACATTTGGGGGAAAATTTTACCATTGAAATATAAAATATCCAAACTATATAAACAATAACCTTCCAGACCACTATATGATGCATGAGTAAAAAATAAAACTTAAAACAAAACCAAACCAATAAACTATATCAGAGTACAAGAGGAAACAAAAACACATAATCAAAGAGAACCAAAATACCATAAAACTAAAAACTCGCAAGTGACATCAACCATAAACACCCAACCTGCTCCAAACTCCAACTCCATATTCCTAGTACATTGTATCAAGAAACATCTCTAAAGAATTGAGATACATTTCCTTTATCAATGGCTCAATAGATGACATCTAAAAATTCACAATAGTTCTGAATATTGGGGTGAGTCTAAAATCAATAACATTTTCTGAATTACATCCTAAATCATTCCACTAGGACAATACATTTTATCATAATTTATATAAAATAGTTTTAATTGGTATAATCAGTTTATATTGAAGAAAAAACAATTTTACATGGAAAGTAATAAAAAAGGATTTAAACCATTTATAAATTTTATTTTGAATACCCATTGTATGTCCACATACACAACTATCCACACACACTCAATATTGTTGTTACCATTGATGTTGGAACTTTACATCCCTACTCTCTCCCACTTTGATGGTGGTTCTTCATGAACACTATCTATCCTAATCAACACATGCCCAACAAGTTATGAAAAAATCATTCCAAGACATTCCAAAAAAAATATTTCTTTAAAGAATTTAAACCAAAAACTTTACATGTGTCAAAATAAAATATATTTTTAAAAACATCATTTTAAAATTATAAAAAAGGTGTTATGAAAACCAATCAACTTTCAACAATCTCAAATACAATAGAAAAACTAGGTTTCTATAAAGAACTGCATAAGGATTTCACAATTATTCAAGAAAAAAATTAAATAAATATAAGGACCCATGTTATAATTCAAGTATAAATGTGGGAGAATTCACCTACCTCACAATGATTGTGAAAATGAAGAATGGCGCCCAAAAACATCACGATTCGATCACAACCCATATTACCTTCACTATATCCAACATGATTTCATCATTAAACCATTAATAACACACTTATATATCCATAATGGAATATATCTATAGTTATTAGAAGGATAAGAACCTTGGATCTAAGAATAATGAGGAATAATGGGAACTTACCATTAAATTTGGTTGTCCAAAACACTTTAATTCACCAAAGGATCACTCTAGAATCGACGGGGGTCATATATCAATCCTATAGAGAAAAATAAATTCAAGATCATAGGATTTTATGAGGGAAATGAGTTTTAAAGGGGTTAATTTGGATTTTATTCACAATTCAAGTAGTTCTAACTATATTTTATATGGTTTGGAAAACCATGCACCAACTTTGTGGTGCTACTATCTTAAGGACACACCTCGCATGGTTGGATCGCATAGTTAGAAAAATGATGTGCCAATCAGGATTTTCCCTCTATTTCAAGATACATGGTTTCTCCTGGGAAATCTCATGGTTTGTTCAAACCATGAACAAACTATGTACCTTCCTAGTTCCCACTATCTTCCATTTCACGGTTTCATAGAGATGATGTACATTTTATACTAACTGTGCACAAATTATGAACCTCCAAAGAAGCCTATGAAACATGCCAAAACACCTTCAAACATCACAAAACAGAACTTGAAAATTATATAAACTTAAAATACATGAATAAAGTGTAATGTACCAGAAACTTGGAGTGATAAATTCTTTATATTAAATAAATGATTTAAAAAACATTTTAATGGGATTTTAGGGCTCCCTCACACCCGGAACACACCCAAAAAATATCCAAGGGGGGATCTCACAGTTATCTCTTCTTCTTTGAGGAGGCCCTATCTTGTTTCATTATGGAATAATGTACCATATAAAATAATATGGAGATAAAGGTAAGTATTTTATTTTGTATGTTATTAATGCTTATATTTCTCACTATTTATTCATCTCATTATGAAAAACCCAAATTTAATGGTGTTTTCTATATTTTTTGAAATCTTATGATTATATATACACTATTTAGAGGAATATAACAAGTGGATTCAGGAATAATAAAATAAGGAAGTTCCTAGATTACTACTATATTATACATGTGTTATGTGATTCGTAGTAATTAGGCATGCATGGGGTGGTCCGAGTAAGATCATTTATTAACAATGTAGGTTTTTTATTATTAATAAGAGGTACTATATGGTAGTATCATGTATAAAATAGTGTTGTTAAGATTGAAAAAACATGGTTGGTGTGAAATGGGATTCCATGGTTGGTTGGTAATGATGACATTAGTTATGGAAAATATTTTTATGATGTGAGGAATGAAATGGTTATGTGGAAATTTGTTGGGTGTGGATCGTGTATTTATAGGTGATTTTAATCATAAGAAGTGAGGAGATGTGGTTTTCCAAGAAAAGATAATACTGTTGACCATTACTATGGTTCGGTGATGTTGTTCACAAGTGGTGATATAGGTTTATCGAAGGTGTATCCTATGATGTTTGGTACGCCTCTCACCATGGTTGGTTGATAGGATGGTTGGGGTCATGTTCACAGAGGTTAGTATCCGTGAGGTGGTGTTGACCGGACTATTTTTTTGGAGGCCTATGTTGAATAAGGAACAAAGGCTATGGTGTTTAACATTGTTATATAAGATGATATCACCATAGAATTACAAGGTTACTAGAAGTTGAGTAACCCAATTTTGGGATGCTTATTATCAATTTTGTGGTGCTTATGGGTTTAAATTCTCTAAGTATGATTATTTTCAAGCCTTGGGATTATCATAAAACTGATCTAGTAGTGATGAAGTATGCAGAAGTCCTTGGGACCTGTGTTATGATGTTTAGAGATGAATTTTGGGAATTAGGATTACTCAATACAGTTATTTTTTATGTTCTCAAGTGATGATGAATAGTATAGTATTGGTTGGAAGGATTATGGCTCTTATGGTATGATTAATCATGGATTCATCATTCCACTTTGTCATTGGATGAGGCATGTAAAGTCTCAAGTTTGGTTGTTGAGAATAATGGGTTCATGTTTTGTGATATATGGGTGATCTTTATTTATTTATGTTTTTTAATACACTAGTATATTATGGTGTTAAGCTACGTGTAACGACCTAAAAATTCATTAATGAAAATTCCTCTTGTACTGTTTAAAAGTATTATTATGGTTATGTAAAACCTATGGACATATTTGGTTTTATGTTTTGGATTTTAAAATACCGTTAAAAATTGTGACCACTGCTAATATAGACGTTGAATAGTGATCACATGATTAGTATACATATATGGCTATAACAAATAAAACTTACTCAGAAAAAGGATGTGATGGCCACATCCAGTCGACATGTCCTGTATGAAGACCTTTTTTTGGAGCACAGAAAGGATGTGGCATCATTGGGCTTCGATCATGACCCATCCAAAGATGATCTTCAACACATTATGCTTGGACGGAATCACCTATGGGAGATGTGGAAGTTAATAGAGATTACCACTCGAGTGATGTTATCTGAGCCACCCCAAGAGTCTATCACCATCGCTCACCTTACCCTTAGGTCTTTTACATGTGTTGTAATGGGTTATGTAAAAAGACCTTATCACTATGAATATGTGCATTATTTTTTTATATAATAATGAATATGCATTCATTTTATTATAGTCACTTTGTAAATAGTCTTTAAAGAACAAATAGTATTTTTAGTTAATATTCAAATAAGAAATATATTTTGATGAATTAGTGAATTTTTTTTAATTAAATAATATTTTAATAAAATATTATTATTATTATAAAATTAATTTTTATTAAATAAAAATTAGTGTATAATTTTATGAATGCAATTGTAATTTTTATTAATGTTTAAAAGCTATTTTTGTAAAAACCCAGGAATTTTAGATAACTTTAGTTTTTTATTATAAAAGTGAAAATTCACATATTTAGAAAATTACTTATATAAAATTTATATTATTTTTGGAATCATTACATCAAAATTATCCAACTGTGAATTTTTCATAATTTTCTGAGACAGTCAGATTTTTGGGTAGAAATTAAATATTGTTTGAATATATAATGTGTTTTATGACATCATAATGACCCAATAGTTATGTAATAGAATACTATAAACATTATGTTCGGCCAATATATGTTTTACCATTAAAATAATTTTATTTTGGGTTTGTTTGATTTATTTTACAAAGCTTTAGTTAACCCTTCAAGGATTATAAAACATTTTGTCTTTTTAAATTGTTTTCCATGAGAGTGTAACTCACCTAAACATAAGAAAGCCTATTATTTTAAGATTTTAGGCCATTGGACTTAAAAAAATTTGTTTTCCAATTTCCTTTTGAAAAAACCCAAGGGCAAAAACCATGGTCTGGTTTGTGGTTTTGATTATTTTAATGTGTGGTGTCCCAAACCTAAATAACAAAGAATTCCCTCTCCTTTCCTACATAAATCCACCCAAGATCCCACTTACCCCTCACTCAAATCAATTTTAGTTAGACCAAACTCTTCCCTCCTCTCTCTATAATCCTCCCAAGGATCCCTAATCTCCCATGAATCATCTCTCAAGACCCTCCCAAGCCATTGGGATCACACTTCCAAGTAAGGTATTTCTTCCATTCTAAATTTTGTCCCAGTTTCTTTATATTGTTATATCATTTTTCATTGAAATAAAAATGTTGTGGAATGATTTATCACCTCCCCCATACTTCCCTCTTCATGTTTAAATAATGAGAGTTCCCCTTTCACTCTCATTAATTCCTCCCATGTACACCCATTACCTTGTCAAAATTCCGTAAGCAATTTCTCTATCCTCATTTACATTCAATCAATTCTTTTGTATTACATATCTAAGTTCCATTAATTTTGTTTGGATATGTATTTATATGACCCCCCTTACTGTAATTTCATGTACATATTATGATACACCCATTTCACTCTCATCATCCATTTTTATGAATCCTTACGTCATGTCGTTATGCTGTCGAAATTGCACCGCATTTTCTCAAGCCAAGATTGTTGTGTAGTAAATACCATAACCATGTCTCTATAAAGGGTATTCCACTTTATGAACATATAAATATTGAATATTAATTTCATTTATTTATTCCACATTAATAAATCATGTAATAACTTGTTATGTTTACTGATTCCATGTTATATGATCCATGTGGCACACTGATGCATGAAATGAAATTTTTATGAAGGGTGTGTCCTGAGAGCGCTCCAATGCATTGGGTAAAGTATACTATCATAATACATCATGTTAAAAGGTTTTTGACTCATTATAATTCAATTGAAATGATGTTTTACTCATACTTCATGTGTGATTAGGGTTTACTCATGCTCTATGTGCAATGAGCCTTGCCTCATGCTAATTCCATGTAATGTGTTGTTGCCACATTTCCATGTTATGATTATCATTCTTTGTCAGGCCTTTTGGTTAATGTTTCTATTGTGATACATTTATATGTCTATTTTAAACATGTATTATATTCCTCATGTTATTCTATGTTTATTCCCTTATTGGGATTTATAGCTCACACTTTTCTTATGCATGTCCTTAGGTTATCCCATGAAATGCTAAGTACGAGGGAATGTAGTGGTAATGTAAAGGAATTTTTTAATAAAGATGTTGTGTTTGATGCTTAAAGTTGTTATGTAATGTTCCTAAGTCCCAAATACACAAGACCTATCAATCTTCCATGTTGTATAAAGTGAATATTTTACATAATAAATCATGTTTAAGTGTGTAATAAAAAGCAGGGTTGTCATAGTTTTTATCAGAGGATATGTTTAGTTATTTTTGGGATTAGGATTACAAACCCCTAGTAAAGACTTAAATATATGACTAAGTATAATAAAAACATCCATAAATTTTGGTGATTGTTGAGTAAGTTGTTTATCAAGCAAATACATCCATGTCTGGATATGATCAGGTAGAGGTGGCTCTGGCACAAATGTACCTAGGAGTGAATACTCCAACAAGGAGTTTCATGCTTGACTCAGGGTATCCTAGTACACGAAAATGGGCCTTGTTTTACTCTTGGTTAAGACACTCCAGGAGGATATACATTGGTAAATTCACGAGCTTAGTATGAACAATTATTAAGGTAATTAAAAAAATTCCCCTAAGAATATATTTTATAAAGTAGATCAAGGAAAACAAATATTGAAGCCTAAAGATTCATAAGTTAAGGAAATAAAATCTATTTATAAGTCATCTATTTTTGTCCTTGGATTTTCCTTTATGTGTTAATAATTTAAGATACTCATCCTTATGTATATATCTGATAGAGTAAAACCATAATCAAAAAGTGAAAGGCATGGTTATCTCCTATAGTTCTACATATTATTTTATATCTCAAAAGTTTAGTTGAGATATCCCAAAACCACCACAAATCATGGAAGTAAAGATGTTGGTGAGTACAAAAAATGGGGAAATCATTTCATCACATGAATATAACTTCTCCTCTATCATAATTTGTGGATTGAACTTCCTGGAGAACCTCATCATACTCCCTCTGGTGGAATTTGATGCAATTCTCAACATGGATTTGATTTTCTTTATATAGAGCCAACATAAATTGTTGTGAGAAGGAAATCACTCTCCATGTGGATAATCGACCCCCATTTCTGTACAAGTGCATGGAAAAGGATGAATCTTCTTTAGTTACATCATCTCAAGCATGGATATTACTTCACTATGAGCATGCGTATCTGTCTTAGATGATTGATTCTAAGGAGGCAACCATCCTTGGATACATGCCTATTGTGAGGTAATTCGCCGAAGTGTTTATCGAGGAATTCCATGGTCTTCCTTCTAGAAGAGATGTAGAATTCTCAATTGACCTTTTACATGGGGCATTTCAAATATCCAAAACTCCATATAGAATGGATGTGGTGGAGATTAGGTATATGAAGAAACAACTACAAGAGATTCTGGATAAAGGGTTTTTACTCCCATGTGCTTCACCATGGGATGCACCAGTCCTCTTCATCATAAAGAAGGATGGGTCAATGCTCCTTTGAATTGATTATCATGAGATCAAAAAAATCACGATAAAGAAAAAGTATCCTCTTCCACAAATTAATTACTTATTCGATTAGCTTCATGGAGAAAAATAATTCTCCAAGGTAGATTTGCGGTCAGGATATTATCAAGTAAGTGTGAAGAAGGAAGATATACCCAAGACTACCTTTTTTACAAGATATAGGCATTATGAATTCATAGTAATGCCTTTAGGACTCACTAATGCTCCATCAATTTTCATGGACTTGATGAATAGAGTCAATAGAGGTTACCTCAAAAAATTTGTGGTAGTCTTTATTGATGATATTCTAATATAATCCAAAACCAAGGAGAATCATGAGGAGAATCTAAGAACTGTACTAGAGTCATTGAGAAAGGATAATCTCTATGAAAAGTACAACAAGTGTGAGTAATGGTTGAATGAGGTCTCATTATTGGGACATATCATCATAAGAAATGGCATATTTGTGGATCCCTCAAAGACATCTTCAATAGAGGGATGGTCGAGGCCAACATCAGTAATAGATATCCATATATTCTTGGGGTTAGCTAGATATTATCGATGATTTGTGAGAAATTTCTCACGATTTTCCAACCCTCTTACCAAGATAACTTGGAAGGGAGTAAAGTTTTCTTAGAGTTATGAATGTGAATAAAGCTTCAAGGAGTTGCAAAGGAGGCTTATCATTTCGCATGTGGTCACTTTACCCACAAGTGGAGAACTTATTGTGGTATTCAGTGATGCTTCAAAGAAGGGAATTGGCTGTGAGTTGATGCAAAATGACAAAGTCGTTGCTTATGCTTCAAAGATATTGAAATTTCATGAGAAAACCTATCCAACATATGATCTATAGTTGTCTTTAGTGATATTATCTTTAAAAATTTGGTGGCATTATCTCTTTGGGGAGAAGTGTGAAGTATATACGGACCACAAAAGCCTCAAGTATATATTCAAAAAGAAAGAGTTGAACATGCACCAATTAAGATGGTTAGAGCTGATCAAAGACTATGACTGCTCAATCCATTATAACCCTGGTAAAGAGAACAAGGTGGAAAATGCTCTAAGTAGAATGGACCCAGTGATTCTATCATTGATTAGAATGGAGAAGGATCCAATCTTCTTAGATTTGATGAATATAGACATGAGAATCATAAAAAGGGAAAATCATCAATCCTTTCACAAATGATTTCTCAACCATCTCTTTAGGAAAAGCTAAAGGATGCTTAAAAGGATGATGTGGTAATTGAGAAAAAATTGGAAGCTATCAGAAAAGGGAAATCCACAGAGTTCAATGTTAATGAAGAAGGAATTGTGAGATTTGGGAAAATACTATATGTTCCATCATGTCCGGAGCTAAATATAGAACTTTTGTATGATGCACATATTTCAAATTTCTCTATTCACCCTGGAAACACAAAGATTTATCGAGATGTCTAAGAGAATTATTGGTGGGATAATATGAAGATGAAGATCGCTGATTATACATCAAAGTGTCAGGTGTGTCATCAAATGATGGCAGAGAGGAAAAAGTCTAAGGGGATGATGCAATCATTTCCCATAATAGCATTGAAATGGGATAAAATCACCAGGGACTTTGTCACCAGACTTCTGAAGATATCAAAAGGTAACAATGCAATCTAGGTTGTTTTGGATCATCATACAAGGTTTTCACACTTAATTCCAATTCGGGAGGATTTCTCATCGGATCAACCGACATGGATATACATTAGGGATGTGGTAAGGCTGCATGGAGTACCACTATCTATTGTATCTGATCGAGATCCATGATTCACCTATAATTTTTGAAAGAGTATTAAATATACTCTGGATACTGAACTAAACTTCATTACATCCTGTCATCCTCAAATTTATGGACAATTTTATCAAGATTTTCAGACACTATAAGATATTTTAATAACATGTTCAATGGAATTTAAAGGAGGTTGGGATCAACATCTTCCTCTGGTTGAAATATCCTATAATAATAGTTTCCACTCAAGTATCTGAATGGCACCATATGAATACCTTTATGGAAAAAGGTGTAGAACACTGGTGTGTTGGGATGAAGATGGTGAGCGTAAGCTGCTAGGACTTGAAATAATTGAAGAAATGGTGGAAAAGGTAAAAACCATTCAGCAGCATATCAAGGCAACCCAATGTCTACAGAAGAGTTACCTAGATAACCGTTGACAATACCTTGAGTTAAAAGTTAGAGACATGGTATTTCTATGCATATCTCTAAGGAAGAAGTTCATGAGGTTTGGTATTAAAGGGAAGATAAGTCCCATGTACATCGACCCCTTTGAGATTTTAGATCGTTTCGGGGATGTGTCTTATCGACTAGCACTTCCACCTACTATGGACAAAGTACATGATGTTTTTCATGAATCCCTCTTAAAGAAGTAAATACCATACCCTTCACATGTACTCTATTCAAAGGTAGTACAACTAGATGATGATCTTTCTTACGATTAGAAACTAGTGAAGATCTTAGATCGTACAGAAAAATTTCTATGAAATAAGACAATGCCCCTCTTCAAGGTGTTGTGGGAAAACCACAAGTTTTATGAATACACATGGGAATTAGAAGAAGTGGTGAAGCAGAGTTACCCACATCTGTTTTAGTGTGGGAAAATGAAATTTCAAGGGATAAATTTCTTAAGTGGGTAAGATTTTAACGACACAAAAATTCATTAATGAAAATTCTTCTTGGTCTATTTAAATTTCTTCTTATGGTTATGTAAAACATATAGAATAATTTGGTTTTGTGTTTTTAATTTTAAAATACTCTTAAGAATTGTGACCATTTCTAATATAGTCATTGAACAATGATCACACTATTAGTATAAATATAGGGCTTTAACAAATCTAATTTACTCAGACAAAGGTAGTGATGGCCTCATCCAGTAGACTTTCCCCATACGAAGCCCATTTGTCAGAGATCGGAAAGGAGTTGGCATCATTGGGCTTCACTCTTGAATAATCCCAAGCCAAGTTTTAACACGTTAATCTTGAACGGAATCGCCTATGGGAGAAGTGGAAGTTGATAGAGATTACCACTCGAGCGATGTTATCTGAGCCACCCTAATAGTCTGTCACCATCACACACCTTACACTTTGGTCTTATGCGAGTATTATAAGGGATTATGTAACAAGACCTTAGAACTATTAATATTTGCATTATATTTGTATATAATAATGAATATACATTCATTTTATTTTTGTTACATTTTAAATAGTTTTTAAAGTGCAAATATTATTTTTAGTTAATATTCAACTAAAAAATCTATTCTGATGAATTAGTGGATTTTTGAATTAAATAATATTTTAATAAAATATTGATATTATTATTAAATTAATTTTTATTAAATTTAAATTATCATATAATTTTATGAATGCAATGGTAATTTTTATTAAGGTTTGAAAACTTTTTTTGTCAAAACCTACGAATTTTTGATAAATGTCAGTTTTTATTTTAAAAGTGAAAATTAACATATTTAGAAAATAATTTAGATAAAATTTATATTATTTTTGGAATCAGGACGTCAAAATTATCAAATAGTGAATTTTAAATAATTTTCTGAGATAGTTGAAGTTTTGGGTAAAAATTAAATACTATTTAAATATATAATGTGTTTTATGACATCATAATGACCCAATAGTTATGTAATAAAATACTATAAACATTATTTTCGTCCAATATATGTTTTACCATTAAAATAATTTTGGTTTTTGGTTTTTTTATTTAATTTACAATGCTTTAGTGGACCCTTCAAGGCTTCTAAAACATTTTGTCTTTTTAAATTGTTTTCCTTGAGAGTGTGACTCACCTCCACATAAGAAACTCTATTATTTTAATAAGTTCGGACATTTTCATTATAAAATATTGTTTTCCAGTCTACTTTGTAAAAAACCATGGGCAAAAATCATTGGTTGGTTTGTGGTTTGGATTAGTTTAATGTGTGGTGTCCCAATCCTAAATAATAAAGAATTTCCTCTCTTTTCCTATATAAACCCACACAAGCTCCCACTTCCTACTCACTCAAAGCCTTTGGTGTTCGACCAGCCTCTACCCTCCTCTCCCTAGAATATTCCCAAGGTTTCCAAAGCTCCCAAGAAGCCTCTCTCAAGCATCACACTTCCAAGTAAGGGATTTCTTCCTTTCTAAATTTTGTCCAAGTTTCTTTATATTGTTATATCCTTTTACTTTAAATTAAAAATGTTTGGGTATGATTTTACACCTCCCCCATACTGACATATTCATCTTTGAATAATGATAGATCCAATTTCTCTCTCATTAATTCCTCCCATGTACACCCGTTACTATGACAAACTTCAGTAATGAATTTCTCTCTCCTCATTTACATTCAAACAATTCTTTTGTATTACATATCTAAATTCCATTAAATTAGTTTGGATATGTATATATATGACACCCTTACAATATATTTCATTTAAATTTTATGAGGAACTCATTTATCTTTCATCAATCATTTTTATGAATCATTATGTCATGATGTTATGCTATCGAAATTGCATCGCGTTTTTTCAAGCCAAGATCATTGTGTAGTGAATACCATACCCATGTCTCTATCAAGGGTATTCAACTTTATGAAAATATACATATTTAATGGTAATTTATTTTATTTATTCCAAATTACTTAATCATGGAATAACTTATGATATTCATTGATACCATGTCATATGATCCATGTGCCACACTTATGCATGAAATGAAATGTTTAAGAAGGGTGTTCCCTGATAGCACTCCAATACATTGGTTAAAGTATATTATCATGATACTTCATGTGAAATGAGTTTTTACTCATGCTAATTCAAGTGAAATGAGGTTTTACTTGTGCTTCATGTGCAATGAGGGTTTACTCATGCTCCAAGTGCAAAGAGCCTTGCCTCATGTTAATTCCATGTTAAGTGTTATTGCCACATTTCCATGTTATGATTATCATGCTTTATCTTGCCTTTATGTTCATGTTTCTCTTGTGATAAATTTATATTCCTATTGTCAAACATGTATTATATTACTCATGTTATTCCATTTTTATTCCCTTACTGGGATTTATAGCTCACCCTTTTTTTATGAATGTCCTCAGGTTATCCCATGCAATGCTAAGTACGAGGGAATATAGTGTTTATGTAAAGGATTTTTTCAATAAATATGTTGTGTTTCATGTTTTAAGTTGTTATGTAATGTTCCTAATCCACAAATAGACAATACCTCTCGATCATCCATGTTGTATCAAGTTATGTTTTATCTAATAAATCATGTTTAAGTGTGTAATAAAAGTAGGGTTGTTATACTAGTTATGTCATTAGTGGTGTCCTACTAAGTTCATACTCACACCCTACACAGGGCCTTTGGAAAGTGTGAAAACTTTGTGGTTATTTAGTATAGGTAATGGAAATGTATCAATGTCAGGATCTTAGTGGACATGGTAATACATATGGTGATGATATAGATTCAAATATTCCAAAGATAGGACAATCAGCTTCTCTGTGACAAGATGGTAGTTCATTTTGATTATTTTTTACATGTATATATATTTGACCGGCTCACAAGAAGTATTATTGACTCCTGTATAACTATCATGTTAAGTAGGTATTATTTAGATTATCATATGTATTTTTGGCCCTTTATTATTTTTTATTTTGATATATTTATATAGATGTGTATAGATTATTTCTTCCATTATGTTATTATTATTATTATTATCTAAGGGTGTATTCTACCCATTTTCACCCAATAGACCCCCATTGGTAGTTCGTAGATTTTTTTGTATGGGGGCATGCATCTATAGTCACATAGTGTACCTTTGGTCCGGTCATAGTTGAGTAGTATGAGGTAATGGGGTCTTATAGTTGTGATTAAAGGAAGGAATAGAGTAATTCCTAACATATTGTGGATACATTCATCCAAATTTGAAAAAAGAGGAAATAGAAAACATGGAAGAAAAAAAATAATCTACCTAGAGTTGAAGATGTACATTATTCATTATCACAATGCAGATCATAGAGAGACCCAAATTCCTATAAATTTTTTAATAACTTACCATATCAGTTCATGAAGGACAATAATAGGTTGTGTGCCTTAGGCGAGGAGTGACCAAACCCAAAAATATTGTAAATTAAGTTATCCTTGGCATGGAGTCACCATAATAGAATTTTCATCCATCAATCTTGTACAGTAGTGGATTTTAATGCGATCAGTACATTATTGGAATAATCTCTTGATATTATAGCTTTATGATGCGCTAAGTAAAATCCTTGTATGTATATGCATTTCATTTATGCATTTGTGTTTGTTTTGGAAAGAGTGACATAAAGATTATAAAGATAAACATGGTTCTTTTTAACATTGGAATAAGATTTTAAAATATTATAATTGGGTAAGGGAAAATTTTTAATTTTTTCTACAGCCTAATTCACCCCATCCCCACTTAGGGTGTCATGGGTTATAGCATTGTATATTAGAACCTAAATTTTTTTAACTTCTTGTATCAGTGATGTAAAATCCCTATTAGATATATTTTTTGGTATCAATACCAACACTAAGAACCAACAATTTATATCAGGATATATATTTAGTGGCATCAAACCACTAATAAGAAGAAGATATATAAAAATTGATAAATAAAGAAAAATACATGAATTTTATATTTATTTATTTATATACTAAAATATGGTATTAATTGATTGATTTTTAGGATACTAAAAGTAATTGAAAATAAAAATCCTGACCAACAAGTGGTGTCCCCAGAAAAAGACTATCGCATATTCTTTTCGATGATGGAAGGTATTGTGGGGGGTTGGTGTTTTACATTTAATTGGAGTTGGTATCCTAGAACCAGCTATTTTGTAATTTATATTACCATTTATATTCAAATAAGTGAATATTAAATATATCTTACCACATATTGATCATTATTCTTCATTAATTTAATCTAATAATGCCATAGGGTTTCTATCGCATCAAAATAGGTCATAGCAATTCCATACTATGATAAGAACCTTGATATTCTTTGATGATGTCTCTTAAATATTTTTGTTCTTATGGTAAGGATGAAAAAATATGATGGGAACATGGTTTACCAACTGTCACGAGTGATTTATCATAAAAGGATAAGGATTTATCTCATGAATTTCACACTTATAAATTCCCAATATGGGAGATTATGATGGAACCCCCCCCCCCAATACGAATTCCACATGTTTGTATGTTGTTGGAACTCCTACATACGAGCATGTGTAATGGTCCTTAGAAAATAATATTATTATTAATACATATCACGACTCATGTACTTATATTTATTGATAAAAACTATGATTCTTTATATTCATGCTATTCTTGTTGTGTTGGTTACTTCATGATTGGTTTGTTATTAATGAATAATTAGTGGAAGGATTTTTCCTTTCCATTTATGTAAATTGATATCTTGACCCTTTAACTGTAATATAACCATAAAAAAAATTCATGTCCATGGTGATGTAGACAAGTTCATTCCAGATAATCAAAGAAATATATATCAAGAATTGAGGTTTATGAAACAAGTATACATCCTCCTAGATGAGATATTGATACAAAGATTTTATATTACATATAATGAAATTATACGTGGTTGTCAATTTTGTGACATTAACTTCATACTCTTGGGTGCCTTGACCTATCGCTATATTGTAATCTTATACCTTAATAAATCTCACCTGATTCCAATGAGGAAGAAGCCTAGAGGTTCATACACTAAGTGTTTCTATTCATATCAATTAAATTAAATTTATTTTTATTTTTTGGAATGATTATTATTCTTATGTTTGGGGAATTATTTTATTCAGTATTTTTTGATATCATAAATTAAATAGATATTTATTCAAAAGTTAATTATTTAATTACACAGATATATAATGTTTATTTATTTATTTATTAAATAATGAAATATTTAATAATAATATTTATTTGGGTATTGGATAAATTCTGAAGAAGAGCGGGTTGATATTTGGTTGGGTGATAAATATTAATTTTCTTGACGGTAAAATAATATTC
Organism: Viscum album; assembly: GCA_963277665.1. Taxonomy (NCBI): domain Eukaryota; kingdom Viridiplantae; phylum Streptophyta; class Magnoliopsida; order Santalales; family Viscaceae; genus Viscum; species Viscum album. The sequence goes on along the minus strand of OY728141.1, from coordinate 998,763,157 downwards.
ATCATTACACTAGTCAGAACACGACACATGACATAGAGACATTTAGATTTTTAATATATTATTGATGGCCATTGGGAAAATAAACAATATTTTAACCTTAAATTTGTATATATAAATAAATGACTATGTTTATTATTCTATAGAGGATCAAATTTTAAAAAATTATTGTGAACAATAAAATATAGATCTCTCTCTCTCAAGACAGAAGAAAACTCTAGGGTTTCTTCTCTCAAGACCAAGAGATTATCCTCCCTCCACCACCTTATTAATAAAGAGATTTCAGGGATGATTCTTAAATTCAAAATTAATCATTTTATAGATCACGTAAAACACCACAGGATGATCTATTTTCCATGCTATCACGTATGGATCACTTATAAAAGGATTCTAAACTTGGATCCAACAAGAACAATGATGGTAGAACAAAATGGTTTTGAATGATGAATATATTATTTAAATAATGATCTCAAGATTGAGGTATTCTATATTCCTATATATTTAAATTAACTAAAAATTTATCATCTAATATCCTCTTAGTTTTGTCATGTATCTCAAGTTTCATCAAGAAAAATTCATTTTTCATGGCTTCCACGTCTTGTACATGAAGAAATATTTTTTGAATCCGATAATTGGTGATTTTGGTCAAGCCCTAATAAGTGATTCTGCTATTCTTGGAACCTTCATGTGGTATCATATAAGGTTACATTAAATTTTATAATTATTTAATAATTGTTGATCAATTTTATATTTAAAATTTAGATTTCATTTAATGTTGTAGTTCACTCTTAATATGTTGTCGAGATATCTTCTCCCACCTCTTCGATTCTCACTCACTGAAACCAAATTGGTTAATAATTAAAGGAGAATGTATTGAAAGAAACCATACAGAGCTTTTAATTACTCTATCTAGATAACACAATGTTACATGATGTACACTTCTTTGTCATATGTCATGTGTCTGTGTTCATTGTATCAGGACACCCACATGGACTACAGGTCATCATATAATTAATCCACCCCATGTTCATTAAATTAACACAATTTTTATAATATCTAGGGTGTAATGTAGCATTTTCTGATAAAAAATCATTTATCTTGTATAAATTCCTTGTAGTCTATATGTTTTCAAAGTGGAAAACATTGAGTCAAGAAGCATCATGTAATTAATACACCATGTGTATTTAATACATGATGCATATAGGCTGGAAGCCATGTATCAATGAGTAAACACACCATGTATCCTTCCTAAGAACTATGTATATCATAAATGTATGTGTGAAGTATAGTCTGAGTTCATGGGTGTGTATTGCAGACATCTGATGAAGCACCATACATGTCATGTGGCCAGCCTACATACACTGTGTACATTACATATTTATATGGAAATATTATAATTTATCAATTACTCCATTCAATGTAATAAAATATAAATTTTCAGTCATTTTATTGAAAATAAATTTTGGTATTTGTGTTTTATAATAAAAAATGATTAATAAAATTATGCGTAATATTTGAAATGACAATTCATGTATGGTCATTTTATATTGAAGACTCAATGTGCATTAAATCATACAGGAAATAAAATTTTCATGTATTTTGCGTGCTATTAATATGGAAGTACAATACATGAAATTATAACAAGATTCATGTATGAAATATTTTCTGTTAATGAATTTATATAACAAGGACCATATTGAGTAGTTCAGACAGGTACTCGTTGAGCTACTTCCATGTATAAAGTTGTGCACTTATTTTTATTTATTTTAAATAAAATTAATTTTTTTTTTGAAATCATAGTTGATAAGAATCTCCAACATTATTGAATGGAATATGATATAGTGGATTATTTTATTTATAATATTATTTATTTGATTAATTCATGTTCATTTTATCTTAATGAAGAATGAAATAAAATAAATTCTAGCTAGTTATTTAAAATGTGTAGTCATTTCATGTGCATGACTGGTCATGATAATTTACTAGACCTATGTATGTGTTGGTTTTATTTAATTTAATTTCATTATATGGGTTTGTAATTATTTATTTTTAAATTAAATATGATGTCATGCATTTCATATATACCTCTTTTATTATATAGGACATATGTGTTTAAGGTTGTTTTATGTAATTTCCCTTACCCAATACTTTGGTTCCCCTCAACTACATGTGATTTATAAAACATATGTAATAAAAGGACTATTCTAAGGCACATGGATTCGGTTCAAGGAAGAGCTGAGGTGGAGTCTGTTCAAGATAGAACTGAGGAAAACCCAACACGGGCAATACATAGGTGGATAGGTTGGATGGTGCAACTCATTCCAAGACCGGCACAAGGAATTTTCCCTTATGGACACAGGTTTATTTATTATATAATAAATAAATCAACCATTGGCATGATCACATAAATTATATATTTATTTTATTTTCTTCTTATGCGTGGTAAATTTTATGGATGAAATAAGGTAATCACATATATAAATGGATTTATATAAAATGATGGAATTAAAATAAATTGATTGTGTGTACATGTTTTATCGGCACATGGTTAATCCCTTAAGTAAATCCACATTATATTAAAAATACATGTAAAATGATAAAGTAAAAAAATTTATCCCTAATAAACAAATCCCTTGACTAAATATTAAGTCAAACTAAGCTTCCATTACCTTATGGAGAATGAAACCATAGAACAAAGTGTTGTTCCAACCCTTATTGGGTTACATGCTTTTATTAGGGAGTTATTATGAAAGTTATGGGTTATTTTAACCAAGTATACATCAATATAAGTTGAACTCACTATAATTGATATTATTTTGAGGCATGTGTTATAGAATCCTAAGTGAGGGTTTTAGGATTGGGGATTCTACTCAACAGGTCAAGGAGATATAAGCTCGTAGTTGGAAAATATATTCCTACCTAAATACCTTTGATTAATTGACCAGTACCTTTCTTGGATTATTATAAGGGGAATATAAATCCTTTCAACTAGAATTTTTGTTCAACTAAACATTATGATTCCAATGGTGAGGGTTGTTGGGACTTGATAAAATAGTGTGATACATATAATTAAATTTATTTTTTCTCACTTTTATAAACAGATAAAAAAATTATAATTACCCTAAATTGTTTTAGAATTAGGTGGAAATATAAACAACCAAAAATATAACTCTACAAGCTATCCTGGATAAATACCATAACCTTATTTGAACTAACTTTGAGGAATGGTACAAGTGCTTTTTCATTTTACTATTCTAAGAAATGCAATTATATGTGATGGAGACCCTAATTCATAATCCTCCCACTATGAAGGTGACTGAGGAACAGTTACTTATCTATGAAAAACACATGGATGATACAATATATGTCTAGTGTTTAATGTTATCTTGACATCTAATGAACTACAAAAACAACATGAGATAACATATGCATGTGAAATTATCATTCATCTATTTGATATTTATAAGGAGAGATAAAGACAATAATAATTTGAGATATTCAAGTCACTCTTTACATGAAATATTGTAGAGGTACCCCAGATAGACCTCACAAGTTAAAAACGATTGGGTACATTGAGTGTCTAGAAATTTTAAGGTTTAAACTACCCGATGAATTTTATTACGATCACAATCTCACCTCACTCCCTCAAATATTATTTAACTTTGTTTTGAATTTCAACATGAACAATATAGATAAGTCACTCACAATTATCCCTACCTGAATTCTATAGATTGATAAGGGACTGAATCCTAAAAAATTCTTATCACTTATTGTGAATAAGAGGAAAGACATTGAAATGAACACCAAGACTAATTACAAGTCTAAGGCTTCTATGAACTTCCCTTCCAAGAAGATGAAGATCAAAGAGGATGCGAGGGATAAGGATTTTATCGCTTTTTTATGTGGTAAGAAATTCCACATGAAGAAAAACTTCTTACTGTGAAGGAAGCTAGGAAATGCTTCAGTAATGTTCATTATTGATTGTTACATTTAAATTTCTATGAATTTAGAATTGGATACATCATGATATTCTCCCATTTGTATACGATTTTAGGTGCCTAGTAGATTTTGAAATTTCGCATGGGGTGGGGTGGATTTTCAAGAACCAATTGTAGTTAAGTTTTGAGCACTAGCCTTTGGAGACTACCACCTCACATTTCCAATGGGAATGATCTTGGTTCTTCTTAATTATTACTAAATGTCCAGAATTAGAAAAAAACATTATATTTATTTATAAATTAGATATGTAATTTTTATTCTTATGTTTTAAATTAAATTTTATTCTTTTATAATGAATCTATATGTTATGGTAAGGAAAATTCATACAATGGTATTTATGTTTTAGATTATGAGAACTAAGTGATGGAAATAGATAATAAATTTGGTTCACTTGACCCATACCACACTCATTTATGGAATCATATCTTAGTTTATTTAAACAAGAAATGGTTGACTAAGTTATATCAAGATGGTTATTTATATTCATTCAATCTAAAACCACTTGGAATTTTTCAAGCATGTTTACGAAATAATATGACTAAATAGCCAATTAGTGAAAAGGAGAAAGGGCTACAGAACATATAGAGTTGTTTAAACTGATGTATGTGTACCAATAGCATTTGAAGAAAGGGGTGGGTACTCATACTTCATACTATTACTGATGATTTTAGCATGTATGAATATATATACTTAATGAGGTACAGGTTATAATACTTTGAGAAAATCAAATAATTCAAAAATTAGGTTGAAACCCATATTGGTAAGAAGATTATGAAACACCACTGTAACGCCCCGACCCCAGTTATCTAGAGTCGGTGCATTATTACATAACATTGGCATGATCACAAGAAAGATCAAATCTTGAAAGATCGATGGTTTAGTAGCCTTGGAAACACTAGATATATTCATAAGTCTTACATTACATCATAAAAATGAAAACTACAACAACGTCTTTTCTTCATATTCCACACTCATATCCCCACATACTATCCCTAAAGGTAATTCATAATTTACTTCTTCATACCCTGGGAAAAATAAAACATAGAAAAGGGGTGAGCTCAAATGCCCAGTAAGGATAAAAATATAGCGGAAACTTTCATAAATAAGAATAAACATTTAAGGCAATGTATAACTAAAACAAAAGACTTTTAAACTTGAACTTCAACATAGTATGGCAAAAGTAAAATGAAATAATTCCATTTACTTATTCACATGGATATTCTACTAATCGAATAATCACATGAAATATCAATAACCACTTTCATAATGATGGAATGCATAATGACAGACTATCATAACCACATAGCCAAGGCCTCGTGCCAAGACTACAAATAAGATTTTTCCAAGGCCTTGTGCCAAGACACTAGTTTGTCTCATGAGACCTACCGATGCATCGAGGATCTATATCGAGCTCCACCCGTCACATATTAAGTCCAATGTATTCCCGTATGAAAAGGTTTAAACATAACATAAACATTCGTATTAAAACTAGCATACGAAATGTCAATACTTTCACCATAAAATATGAATGGTATAAAAATAGCACATCCATAGTCAAACATATCACAAAACCTTAAATACAATATATAAGTTTTGTATCATAATAAATCAACTTCAAATAAGCGTAAAATCCATCAATGGATGTTGACATAGATGAAATCAAAACTCTTTTTAGAGAAATATCTCTTTCTATTTTTGAAATCATTTAAGAGTAATATATTTATAAAATAAAACATTTTTCTTTGAAAATATTCTTATAAGCTTGTAAGGGAAGCTTTGAAGATTTTATAACGGCATAAAATAACTGCACCCGCCATATCAGTTAAAAAAACATTCTTACCTTAATTCTGTTGAAATGGTTAAAAGCACCTTGTTTGGAAAACGACGGAAAGATTCCTTTATAAAACTCTTAGAAAAAGTCAAACAAGGGTATAAATGACTTTAACCCATATTCTTTTAAATATTAAAAATGTTTTGAAATACATTTTTAAGAAACATGGATGTGGATGATAAAGAGATCCCAGTAGATTATTACGTATAAACAACCTCGGATAATGAAGAGATTGTGAAATAACCCTTACCTTGCACTTTTCCTTGGTTGAGGGTAGGTTAACCTCCTTTATAATGGTGAAATAATTGTTATTAAATTATACAATAATCATATATATTAATATGATATCATATATGATCTTTTAACATTGATTTGTTAATAATATCTTAGAATTATCGTCGTTTCGGGTGTTACCTTACTCGTTTTCTTTTATATGTTTTGTTACATAAGCCGTGTTTTTTATGGATAGGTTGTATCTTATTCATATAAATAATGATATCAAGTCCTTAAACATTATTTTTAAATCATCAAATGATAATTATACTTGAATGGATACGATGGAGAATGAATCTCATCGCGTTCGTGGAGATGTTAGTCCGTACGTACGCACGAGCGACGATATCATTCTTTTGATATTAAAATAATATATAAATGGATGTTATATCATATATACAGAATAATTAACATTTTATATTTATTATTTACATGAGTTACACGTCATTATTATACCCATCCAAATAATAATATATTGAATAACAATTACACCACGACGTGGAGACGGTAAGCCGTACGTACGCACGTATGGTGACATGTTATTCAAAGGGTGGATAGAATACTGAATATGGTTGTACAATATTTATAATAACATCACAGTATATATATGATACTGGAGTTATTATTTTAGAATGGTAATAACAAAGGAAGAAGAAGTGGAAGAAGAAAGGAACTTGGAAAAGGGTGGTGAAATCATTACCTCTTCTTCGGGTTCTTCCTTTTGATTTGATCAAAAGGGATCCTTAGGTTGTATTTCTGATCAAACTAAGGCCCCTTGGTTGTAGTGAGGGAATTTGGGAGAGTATTTGGGCAGAGTTTGGCCCAACCAAAAGGCTTTGAAGGTGTAAAGAAATGAGAAGGAGGAGTGCCCTTTTATAAGAGGGGTGAGGGGAACCTTTGGAAAAGCTAGAAATATTAGTTTATAATAAATTCATATTTGGTTTATAATGGATCCAAAGTTGATTATTTAAATGTTAAGGTGGGTATGGGTCTAAAACCACTCAACCAATAGAATTTATAAAGGTTTGGGTACGTATATTAACCTTATCTTTAAGTATTAACTCTAAGTTAATTAGTTTCACTTTTACAATGTCTTTTTGTATTTTTATATTATATGGTTAATAAACTTACTATATACATCCAAGAGACCCCCAATTGGTCCATTAATGATACACCTATCATTATATAAGTCTCTTGGATGAACCTTAGATTTTTAGGAATTTAATATCAATTAATAATATAATATTTGTTTTAAAAGATATTTTATGTAAATTTTGAAACTATTCAATAGTTGATTTTTGTGAAACTCATAACAGAATTATTACTTAGAAAAAATTTAATTAAATCATTCCTAACATGTCATATTAACTTATAAAATTAGTTTAATTCATAAAAAGTCTCAAATTATATTTATTTGTGTATTTATAATATCAATTATTTTAATTTTTCACTATTATGGTAATTACTGCATCATCATTGTGTCATAAATAAATTAAATTATTTAATGTATAAAATTTATAAATAAAATATCATTATGTAGTAAATATCTTTATATTTCTAATGAATATTTACAATTGAATTTATCTTATGTATAACCCTATATTAACAATGTTTTAGTAAATAAACTTTGATTTTAATTCTTTTAACTCTTCTTTGAATTAAATAATAATAAATGTCCTAATCTAATCCAAGTGGACCTAAATGATAATATTTTATTCCTAAGGTTGTTTTTGGTCGAGATACACTTTTCCAATAGAATTAGGACATGTGTTAGTGTAATATTAATATCATTTTTACCCTTAATTACTCTATTTACTTTTAACCGTGGTAAATAAAAGTAAAAAGTTACTATTCACCAAAAATTATTTTCATCTCATTGAACCACATTTTACTTATTGATATTAACTGTGTCTCTTGGATTTTCGAAATTCCATTCACAGAAGTGGTAAAATTAAGTTTTATGAAAAAATTCAGTTTTTTTAACTACCACTTAGTAGTTTCACTATTCATCAAAAATTGAAGTTTTTCAGAACAATGCCAAAATTTTACCCTAAGCTATAATTGATATTCCGAATTCAAAAATGATGTCGATTTTACAAAATTCCAAACATATAAGTTGCATTAATTAATTTAATAATTAATTCCCGCTGTTACAACAAATAGCGTGTTTTTAAGAAACAATATATATCAAAAGATTGACAATTGTTTATGTCCAATTTCAAAGTGAAATTTATTACAATGAACACCATTGGATAAAATGGTAAAAATTTATTATAATTATACTATAAAACCACTAAATAATATAATTTATCAATATAAATTATTTTGATTAAAAAAGTTATTTTTAAGTATTTTTCACTATCCATAAAAATTGGACGTTCTCAGAAAAATTCAACTTAGGATAATTTCGATATTCTGAATCCAAAAATGAAGTTCATTTTGAAATATAATATATATATATATAATTTCAAAAATTAGGTATTACTATTCATAACAGCTAGTTTGATTGGTTGTGGTGTGTTAGAACTCGATGTTGCGTACAACACACGCAATCTCATTATTCAAAGAGAAGCGTACCGTAGAAGCTTGGGGTGTTTCATTCTCCCCTCCTTCAAATAATTTCATCCTCGAAATTTCTAGAATATTATCTCATGAAAAGACTCGGGTGGTTCTTCATCATAAGTTCCTCGGGTTCCCACGTTGCCTCTTCCATCTTATGGTTTCTCCACAAAACTTTTACCAGACGTGTCGTCCGGTTTCTCAGAACTTGTTCTCTCGTATCAAGAATCCTGATGGGCTCTTCGCAATAAGACAGATCGAATTCCAATTCTAATTTCTCATAGGTGAGTACATGTGTTGGGTCAGGCATGTATTTCCTCAACAGAGATACGTGGAACACATCGTGAACTTTGGAGAGACTTGGCGGAATTGTCAATCGGTAAGCTACAGCCCCAATTCGTTCTATAATTTCGAAAGGTCTGATGTACCTGGGACTCAATTTACCTTTCTTACCAAAACGTATGACTCCCTTCCATGGAGATACCTTCAGGAAAACATGATCACCGACTTGAAATTCCAAATCCTTCCTTCAATTATCGGCATAACTCTTCTGCCTACTTTGAGCTGCTTTGATGTGATTTTGGATTACCTTCACCTTTTCCATCGTTTCCTCCACCAGTTCTGGGCCTACATGTTTTCTTTCACCAACGTCATCCCAACAGGTTGGTGTACGACATCTCTTTCCATATAACGCTACATATGGTGCCATCTGAATACTCGAATGGAAGCTATTGTTATAAGAAAATTCTTCCAGAGGTAAATATTGATCCCACATACATTTAATGTCAAGTGAGCAAGATCTCAACATGTCTTCTAAGGTTTGAATAGTCCATTCTGATTGTCCGTCTGTCTAAGGGTGGTAAGCAGTGCTCAAATGAAGTTCAGTATCCAGGGATTTCTGAAGACTTTTCCAAAATCTTTAAGTAAAACGGGGATCACGATCAGAAACAATCAATATGGGTACTCCACGAAGTCTCACAGCTTCATTAATATATAGTATTTCTAGACGTTCCAGGGGTAGATCATCTCTTATAGTAATAAAATGTGCTGAATTTGTAAGACGATCAACAATAACCCATATTGCATCGTTCCTTCTAGGAGTCTTTGGTAGCCCCATGACAAAATCCATCGTAATATTGTCTCATTTCCACTCCGGTATGCGAAGAGGTTGCATAACTCCTCCAGGATGTTTCCTTCCATCTTTCACTTGTTGAAAAACCATACATCTTGACCCAAAATCAACAATCTCCCTCTTCATGTTGTCCCACCAAAAATGTTCCTTCAAATCTCTATACATTTTGGTGCTCCCAGGGTGTATAGAGAAATTGGATCTATGAGAATCATCCTGAAATTCCCTTTTTAGATCAGGTATATCGGGAACACAAAGTCTCCTCCCAAATTTCAAAATTCCATCTTCATACACAAAGTCTCTCAGTCTCCCATTATTCACATCTTTAATCTTCTTTTGAAATTCTTCATCATCGGTCTGAGAACTCTTAATCCTTTCTAGTGAAGATGGTTTGGAAACCATTTGAAAAAGAATTGATGTTTCTCCTTCCCTGGTTATTCTCATTTCCATCTTCACTAGATCCATCAAAATTGGATCCCTTTCAATTCTCATCACATTCAAAACACCATGGTCTTTTCTGCTCAAAGCATCTGCCACCTTGTTTGCTTTCCCCGGGTGGTAGTGTATCGTACAATCATAATCCTTGTGTAATTCAAGCCATATCCTTTTCCTCATGTAGAGTTCTTTTTGTGAGAAAATATACTTCAAACTCTTTTGATCATTATAAATATCACATTTTTCACCATAGAGGTAGTGCCTCCATATCTTCAAAGCAAAGATCACAACTGCTAACTCGATATCATGAGTAGGATAGTTTTGTTCATGAATTTTTAACTGTCGTGATGCATAGCCAATAACCCTATCATTCGGCATACGGACACAACCAAGTCCTTTCTTTGATGCATCACTATAAATAACGAACCCATAATTCCCCGATGGTAGAGTCAATATAGGAGCATTGACTAATCTTCTCTTCAGTTCTTCGAAACATTTTTCACACTCTTTTGTCCAAACAAATTTAACCCTTTTACGTGTGAGCTTCGTTAATTGGTTAGCCAATCGGGCAAAATTCTGGACGAAACGTCGATAATAACCTTCTAAACCAATAAAACTATGTACCTCAGTTATACTCGTCAGTGCTAGCCATTCTTGGATTGCCTTAGTCTTAGAAGGATCAATAGAGATTCCATCTTTAGACACAATATGGCCATGAAAAGAAATCTCATGAATCCAGAATTCACACTTGCTAAACTTCCCATATAATTCATGTATTCTCAGAGTCTTCAGGATAATGCGCAAGTGATTTTCATGATCTTCGTAGATTTTTGAGTATACCAAGATATCATCAATAAATACCACCACAAATTCATCAAGATACTCTTTGAAAAATCTATTCATCAGATCCATGAATACAGAGGGTGCATTAGTCAATCCAAAAGGCATTACATTAAACTCATAATGCCCATACCTGGTTCGAAATGCTATCTTCGGAATGTCTTCCTTCTTCACACACAACTGATGGTATCCAGATCGAAGGTCAATCTTTGAAAAGTATTGTGCTCCATGCAGTTGGTCAAATAAATCATCAATTAGAGGTTGGGGATACTTGTTCTTTATTATTATAGCATTGATCTCCCTGTAGTCGATACATAACCTCATAGACCCATCTTTCTTTTTAACAAAAAGGACAGGGGCTCCCCATGGAGAAACAGTAGGGCGAATAAATCCCTTATTACTCAATTCCTCTAGTTGTTTCTTTAGTTCAACTAATTCTACAGTGGCAATTCTATAAGGGGTATTCGATATAGGACTTGATCCAGGAATTAAATCAATGGAAAACTCAACTTCTCGTTCTGGAGGATGTCCAGGTAAATCTTCCGGAAATACATCTACAAATTCTTTCACAACAGGTACATACTCTATTTGAACATTCCTTTCCTCACCCATAGTTATTTCATTCTCTTCCTCCCCAATAATTGAATTTAGTTGAGCTACTGGGGGTGGATCTAGATAAGAATTAGGCGGTGACGATTCTTCTCTAAAGATAAGGTGTTCCTTATCATCATCATCATCAAAAATTGTAACCTCTTTCTTCTTACAATAAATCTTCGCATCATAGTCCGAAAGCCAGTCCATACCAAGGTTTATATCGAACTCAATCATAGGTATGACGATGAGATCAGCAGATAAAGAACATTTATGTGCTCTAATGGGGACTGATTCAAAAAACTTTGTTGCAAAGATACTTCCCTTAGGAGTTTTAACTAAAAACTCCCTTGTTAAATCAAATTGTAAATATCTGATTTTCTTAGAAAACTGGGAAGATATGAAACAATGCGATGATCCAGAATCAAATAATGCATTTGCTAAACTTGAGGAAACCATTAAATTACATGCCACCACGTCTTTCGAAGCTTCTACCTCAGTAGTAGTGATAGCATAATCTTGGCCTTGATCCCTTGGCCTTTTCTGAGGTAAGTTCTCTTGACTCTTAGGACATTCATTTGCATAATGCCCCATATCCCTACAATTTTAGCATTGAACATTGGTGGCTTCCTTCTTCCCCTTGCAATCACGAGCTTGGTGGCCTTTCTCACCACACTTGTAACAGACTCTCGTTCCCTTCAAGCAAGTACCGGGGTGTTTCTTCCCACATTTACCACAGGATGGATATTCACCCTTTCCCTTCTTCCCCTTATTTCCATTCCTATATTGATCAGCAGGTCTCTTCTTCTCTTGTTTTGCTTTAAAGTCATAAGACTTAGAGAATTCCTTTTCGGTCTTGATAGCACATGAGACAATGTCTTCGTACGACGAGAAGGATTGTGAGACTACTTCTCGACGGATAAATGGTTTTAACCCATCAAAGAAAAGATAAATCTTTCTTCTTGGGTTACGTATACAATCTCCAGAATACCTTGCTAACCTTGTAAAGTTAGCCTCATACTTTCGACATTCTCATCCTCCTTCTGTCTCAGACTTAGAAATTACCTTTCCATATCTGCTCGATGGTCGCGAGGAAAGTATTTTTCTAAAAACATATCTTTTGACTCCCTCCATTCCATATTTGATACTTCATCATCTTCCTTCATGTTTTGAATTAATGACCACCATTGATCAGCATCTCCAGTGAGTCGGTAAACTTCCATGATAACTTTTTCCATTTCACTACTCCCCAAAGCCTGAAATATTTTCTCTAGGGAATTTATCCATTGCTCAGCTACTAAGGGATTTGTACTCCCATTGAACGTTGGTGGTTGTTACCTCATGAATCGATCTAACATTGATCCTCCATGCTGTGGATCAGGGTGTTCCATATGAGTAAGGTTATTATTCATAACCTGAGTAAGTTGTCCCAGTATGGTGATTAGCTGATCGGCACCAGTTGCATCACCAGCTCCACTATAATTATCTTGAGCAGGAGGGAAATCTCTACATGGAGTGCGTGCATTCATACAGTTTCCATTTCTTCCACTATTCACCATTTCTAAACAATGGTATAAACTAGATCAGTTTATGAATCAAAATACATAATCCCAAACTTACAAAACACTTAACATAAATTGAACTATTTATGGATATAATCCATAATCATAAGAATGTTTTCTTTGAGGAAGTATATACTCATAAACCCTTCATAATTATTTGTAATGAAAATGAGAGTTATCCTAAGCATATCCCCCGGGAGTGTCGTAACCAAGAGTGCAGCAAGTCCCGTTGTCGTGCACCAGTTCCCGTTCGAGTCTAGCTCAAAGTGGTGTTTTCGGGTTTTACCCCTAGGTACATCTATTCCAGAGCCGCCTCTACCTGCTCGTATCCAGACAGAGATGTATTGCTCAGAAAACTCACAAAATCACTACAATACCAAAATTCTAGGAAGTTCTTCTATACTAATCCTCAAAGTTCATCTTAGGTCTACGTGCTCTAATCAGATTTTATCTAAATCTAGCTTCCAAGGTTTGTACTAAACCTCCTCTGATACCAACTGTAACACCCCAACCCCAGTTACCTAGAGTCGGTGCATTATTACATAACATTGGCATGATCACAAGAAAGATCAAATCTCGAAAGACCGATTGGTTTAGTAGCCTTGGAAACACTAGATATATTCATAAGTCTTACATTACATCATAAAAATGAAAACTACAACAACATCTTTTCTTCATATTCCACACTCATATCCCCACATACTATCCCTGCAGGTCATTCATAATTTACTTCTTCATACCCTGGGAAAAATAAAATATAGAAAAGGGGTGAGCTCAAATGCCTAGTAAGGATAACAATATAGCAAAAACTTTCATAAATAATAATAAACATGTAAGGCAATGTATAAATAAAACAAAAGCCTTTCAAACTTGAACTTCAACATAGTATGGAAAAAGTAAAATGAAATAATGTCATTTACTTATTCACATGGATATTCTACTAATCGAATAATCACATGCAATATCAATAACCACTTTTATAATGATGGAATGCATAATGCCAGACTATCATAACCACATAGCCAAGGCCTCGTGCCAAGACTACAAATAAGATTTTGCCAAGGCCTTGTGCCAAGACACTAGTTTGTCTCATGAGAACTACCGATGCATCGAGGAGCTATAGTGGGCTCCACCCGTCACATATTAAGTCCAATGCATTCCCATATAAAAAGTTTTAAACATAACATAAAAATTCGTACTAAAACTAGCATACGAAATGTCAATACTTTCACCATAAACTATGAATGGTATAAAAATAGCACATCCATAGTCAAACATATCACAGAACCTTTAATAAAATATCGAAGTTTTGTATTATAATAAATCAACTTCAAATAAGCTTAAAATCCATCAAAGGATGTTGACATAGATGAAATCAAAACTCTTTTTAGAGAAATATCTCTTTCTATTTTTGAAATCATTTAAGAGTCATATATTTATAAAATAAAATATTTCTCTTTGAAAAAATTCTTATAATCTTGTAAGGGAAGCTTCGGCAATTTTATAACGGCGGAAAATAACCTCACCCACAGTATAAGTTAAAAAAACATTCTTACCTTAATTCTGTCGAAAAGGTTAAAAGAACCATGTTTGGAAAACGACGGAAATATTCCTTTATAAAACTCTTATAAAAAGTAAAACAAGGGTATGAATGACTTTAACCCATATTCTTTTAAATAGTAAAAATGTTTTGAAATACATTTTTAAGAAACATGGATGTGGATGATAAAGAGATCCCAGTAGATTATTACGTATAAACAACCTCAGATAATGAAGAGATTGTGAAATAACCCTTAACTTGAACTTTTCCTGGGTTGAGGGTAGGTTAACCTCTTGTATAATGGTGAAATAATTGTTATTAAATTATACAAGAATCATATATATTAATATGATATCATATATGATCTTTTAACATTGATTTGTTAATAATATCTTAGAATTATTGTCATTACAGGTGTTAACTTACTTGTTTTCTTTTATATGTTTTGTTACATAATCCATGTTTGTTATGGATGGGTTGTATCTTATTCATATACAGAATGAAATAAAGTCCTTAAACATTATTTTTAAATCATCAAATGATAATTATACTTGAATGGATACGATGGAGAATGAATCTCATCGCGTCCGTGGAGACGGTTGTCTGTACGTACGCACGAGCGACAATATCATTATTTTGATATAAAAATAATATATAAATGGATGTTATATCATATATAAAGAATAATTAACATGTTATATTTATTATTTACATGAGTTACACATCATTATTATACCCATCCAAATAATAATATATTGAATAACAATTACATCACGACGTGGAGACGGTAGGCCGTACGTACGCACGTATGGTGACATGTTATTCAAAGGGTGGATAGAATAATGAATATGGTTGTACCATATTTATAATAACATCAAAGTATATATATGATACTGGAGTTATTATTTTATAATGGTAATAACAAAGGAAGAAGAAGTGGAAGAAGAAAGGAACTTGGAAAAGGGTGGTGAAATCATTACCTCTTCTTCGGGTTCTTCCTTTTGATTTGATCAAAAGGGATCCTTAGGTTGGCTTTCTGATCAAACTAAGGCCTCTAGGTTGTAGTGAGGGAAGTTGGGAGAGTATTTGGTCAGAGTTTGGCCGAACCAAATGGCTTTGAAGGTGTGAAGAAATGAGAAGTTGGAGTTCCCTTTTATAAGAGGGGTGAGGGGCACCTTTGGAAAAGCTAGAAATATTAGATTATAATAAATTCATATTCGGTTTCTAATGGATCCAAAGTGTATTATTTAAATTTTAAGGTTGGGATGGTTAGAAAACCACTCAACCAACAGAATTTAGACAGGTTTGGGTACTTATATTAACCTTATCTTTAAGTATTAACTCTAAGTTAATTAGTTTCACTTTTACAATGTCTCTTTGTATTTTTATATTATATGGTTAATAAACTTACTATATACATCCGAGCGACCCCCAAGTGGTCCATTAATGATACACCTATCATTAAATAAGTCTCTTGGAAGAAACTTAGATTTTTAGGAATTTAATATCAATTAATAATATAATATTTGTTTTAAAAACTCTTTTATGTCAAATTTGACACTATTCAATAGTTGATTTTTGTGAAACTCATAACATAATTATTACTTCGAAAAAATTTAATTAAATCCTTTATAACATGTCATATTAACTTATAAAATTAGTTTAATTCATAAAAAGTCTCAAATTATATTTATTTGTGTATTTATAATATAAATTATTTTAATTTTTCACTATTATGGTAATTACTGCATCATCATTGTGTCATAAATAAATTAAATTATTTAATGTCTAAAAATTATAAATAAAATATCATTATGTAGGAAAGCTATTTATCTTTCTAATTAATATTTACAATCGAATTTATCTTATGTATAACCCTATATTAAAAATGTTTCAGTAAATAAACATTGATTTTAATTCTTTAACTCTTCTTTGAATTAAATAATAATAAATGTCCTAATTTAATCCAAGTGGACCTAAATGATAATATTTTATTCCTGAGATTGTTTTTGGTCGAGATACACTTGTCCAATAGAATTAAGACATGTGTTAGGGTAATATTAATATCATTTTTACCCTTAATTACCGTATTTACTTTTAACCGTGGTAAATAAAAGTAAAAAGTTATTGTTCACCAAAAATTATTTTCATCTCATTGAACCACATTTTACTTATTTTTATTAACCGTGTATCTCGGATTTTCGAAATTCCATTCACAGAAGTGGTAAAATTAAGTTTTATGAAAAAATTCAGTTTTTTTAACTACAACTTAGTAGTTTCACTATTCATCAAAAATTGAAGTTTTTCAGAACAATGCCAAAATTTCACCCTAAGATATAATTGATATTCCGAATTCAAAAATGATGTCGATTTTACAAAATTTCAAACATATAAGTTGCATTAATTAATTTTATAATTAATTCCCACTGTTACAATAAATAGCGTGTTTTTAAGAAACAATATATATCAAAAGATTGACAATTGTTTATGTCCTATTTCAAAGTGAAATTAATTATAATGAACACCATTGGACAAAATGGTAAAAATATATTCTAACTATACTATAAAACCACTAAATATTATAATTTATCACTATAAATTACTTTGATTAAAAAAATTGTTTTTAAGTATTTTTCAGTATTCATAAAAATTGGACGTTCTCAGAAAAATTCAACTTAGGATAATTTCGATATTCTGAATCCAAAAATGAAGTTCATTTTGAAATATAATATATATGTAATTTCAAAAATTAGGTATTACTATTCATAACAGCTAGTTTGATTGGTTGTGGTGTGTTAGAA
Source organism: Viscum album (assembly GCA_963277665.1). Lineage (NCBI taxonomy): Eukaryota > Viridiplantae > Streptophyta > Magnoliopsida > Santalales > Viscaceae > Viscum > Viscum album. The sequence continues at coordinate 998,745,600 of OY728141.1, read as the reverse complement.
CTCGATGTTGCGTACAACACACGCTATCACATTATTCAAAGAGAAGTGTACCGTAGAAGCTTGGGCTGTTACAACCACTCTAGTCATGATGGATAATATCTTAATCAAGACTTAATAAACTATTTATGGGAGTATAATGATTCATCCCCACTAACTCCTCCTTATACACCCCAGTGTAATGGTCTAAGTGAAGGGAGGAATTATACTTTTTTTAACATGGTGAGGTCAATGATGAGTTAAGAAAACTGTCTACCATCTTTTTTGGATATTCATTATAGATAGCAATGTATACAGTAAATCAAGTACCAAATAAATTAAAATATGGAATTTCATACAAATTATGGAGTGAAAATAATCTCTCATTATCAAATACACATGTGTGGGGATGTGAAGTGTTTTTTAAGGCCACTTCAAAAAACAAAAATTTATCATGAGGCACAAAGTGTGTATTTATAGGATAACCTACAGAAATAAGGGGAAATTAACTATATAATCCAATAGATAAAATGGTAATAGTGTAAATAAATTACATGTTACTTGATAGAGAGAATCCCTCTAAAATATATAGTGGGGTGAGATAGACATTGATAAAGTCCAAGATCATGATACATAATATTTGGTATAGGAACAATTTCCACGAATACCTTTGGAATAAACCATTACAAAGACACAAGTACAGTGATAGAGTACAAAAGAGAACATAGAAGCTGAAATATATGGTTTTCTAGTCATTGGGTATATTGACTCAATATTAGTAGACAATAATAAACCTTTAACCATTAAGAAAGCAGTGATTGGCACTATTTCAACCAAATGATAAGAAAAAATGAATCCTAAAATAGATTCCATGTACCAAAAACAAGTCTATATTTTGGTGTATCCTCATGTTTTTGTGAATAATATTGGTCATAAATGGTTATTCAAGAAGAAACTAGACATAGATGTTCAATTTAGTACCTATAAAGTATTACTGGTTGCAAAAGGTTATAAATAGCACCAAGGAATTGACTATAATGAAACATTTTCACCATTATCCATACTCCAATCCATTAGAATTATACTTTCCAAAGTAACATAACATGAAAATGAGATTTGGAATATTTATTTCAAAATATCTTTCCTTAATTTGAACCATCACAAATATTTCTATATGACACAACCAGAATGGTTTATGAATTTTGGTAAATGTAATAAAGTATGCAAGTTGTATAGATACACTAATAGATTGAAATAAGTATCTGGGTCATGGAACATACTTTTTGATTAATCCATAACAAAATCTGGTTTTTTAAGAAACAAATGTGATCCTCATCTCTATAAAAATATTAGTGGGAGTGATTTCATTTTTCTAATAGTATATATTGATGAAATTTTACTTATTGGAAATGAGATACCTAAATTACATGTCGTTAATATGTGGTTAAATACATGATTCTCCATGAAATACTTAGGTGAATCCGCATATGTTCTAAGGATCATGATTTATCATGACAGATATGAGAGGGTTCTTAGTATAATTTAACTTACATATATGGACAAGATGTAGAGGTGGTTTAGTATGAAACAATCTAAGAAGGGATTGTTTCCTAGATAACATGGTATTCATGTTTCTAAGAAAATGTGCCCTTAGAAACATGAGTACAGATATAGAATATAATGGATTTCATATCCATCATTAATTTCAGTCGGACATGTATTTCTTGTTAGGTGAAATGCTATATTTCACTTATCCATTAAGTGTATTAAGTCAGTCTGATCTAGGATACCACCATTGGATGGATATCAAAATCATCCTCAAGTATTTGAATCTAACTACAGATATGTTCCCAGTATATAGAGGATGTGAAGAGATATTCATAAGAAGATATGTAGATTCTAGTTTAAAAATATATTAATATAATTAGAAGCAGTAGTTGGAATATGTATTTACCATCAATGGAGGGGTCGTGAGTTGGAAGAGCTCAATGCAAGTCATGGTTTTCGATTCTAAAGTGGATTTAGAGTACATTGTGACTTATAATGAAACTAAAGAAGAAGTGAGGATATGTAATTTCATCTAAAAGATTGATGAAGTACATGTTGGTCAGAGTGAGTAACTCAAGAGGGGGTGAATTAAGTACCCAAAAAAATTATTTTTAAAAACTATTAAAATAAAATCCCCCAAAATAATTAAAAATGACCAGTTAATCAAAAAATTATAATTATATAAGTTTAAACTTCTATAAAATTTTTCAAAGTGGGATTATGGATTAGTTAAAACAATATTTGAAATCACATTAACTTTTTATGCTGAATTACATAAAAAAAATTTATAAACGCAGGTAAAGACTAACTATCAATGTAAAGTTTTATTTATAGATAAAAATAAAAAATGAAATATTATCTTTGAAATGATGAAAAAAAACTCAAAAAACATAGTGTAATAAAAAAGGTTTCGGTCTCAAGTCGAAAATTAATCCCCTTTACTTTAAAATCACTTATTGTCAAGAAAATGATTATAATTATAATAAGATTCACAAACTGGATCATGTTTTTACAAACAAAAACACACAGGTTGTCCAGGATCAAACCCTATTTAATAGTTATACATGGAAAGAAAATAAATACAGTCCATGCAGGACCTCTTCCATAGTTTTAGTAGGTAAAAAAATATGGAACGATGATAATGTGTGTCAATCACACTCTAGTTTGATCACAGGAGATAGTGTATGTAAATAAAAAGGGAAATACCACACACTTCTCAAATATAAATCATAAAACAGAGAGAAAAAATGAGTAGATATAAGAAAAGATAATGTTTCTCAATCTTTTATGCTTTAGTTTTTTAGAGGTCCTAGAAAAATTCTTGGAAAAGAGTTTGAATGGGTTATTCAATAATTATAAGAAAAAAAGTATCAAAGAGTCTAGAAAAGTTTTTATAATTTTAGTCTGTTGATGTTCATAAAAACTTCCACACGGGGTCTCTTGATTTAGTGTATGAAAGGTTATTATCCCTATGTGTATTCCAAACTTTTTCACACATGCATTTGTATCAACATATATTCCCCCATTCACATGAGGGATATCTTATTAATATATAACTATGAAGATTCAAATTATTAGTTGAAGAATAATAATAATAAAGATATATGGAATCCTCATACTGAGCACTAAATCAAGAAATCTCTGAATTTGTATTCAATGTATTCATGGATTAGTTTAAGAATATTGATTAATAAATCCAGGTGAGGATTTCTGTATTTAATTCCATAAACCATCCATTGGAGGAATTAAATTTAATTGAAAATATAAATAGTAACATAATAGTGGTGGATCAACTTTGATAGTATTATAGACCAATAGTATATTAGACTAACGGTAGATTGGTCCAGTGGTAAAGATGTCAATAACATGTCATATTAACTAATAGTAGACCCAATCAGCACTACATAAGGTCTGGTTGTAGCACAACTCTAGTGGTATATATGGATGGAGGTAGATCTGGATGGAAATAGCACAAATATACTGGTATCACAGGTCCATCGATAGCACAACCCTGACAATAGCATAACTCTAGTGGTATTAGATCTCTAGAGGAACTAGAACTCTTGTGGGAGAATAGGTATAATTGTAGCATACGTCTGGTGCTAATAAAACTCTAGTAGTAGAAGATCTCTGGTGATAACAGAACTCTGGAAGTAGATGTAATCCATCGGTATATCAAATTGAACTAATGGTATATCATCACAACCAATGGTAGATCTATATAACTAAATGGTATATCTATACTTAACCATTTTCTTCACAAATTAATGTAATATCAAAAAACATTAATTTGATTAAAAACAAAATAATCGTGATTTGTGATAATTTAAATAAAGTGGTTCCAACAATCTCCCCCTTTTGATGATAAAAAATCATGGAATTTATAACCATGTATAAAAAATATACTATAGAAATAAATAGGTAAATTGGAAAAGTAATGGTCATTTTCTACTAAACAATTAAAATTTATAAAGTGAGATGTTGAGTTTAAAGGTTGAAATAGAATTAAAAACTTAATATGAAATTCTATCCAAACAATTTCTCCAACTTTCGTGACTATCAAAATGATAGGACAATAAAGAGAAAAGGTAACGAAATAAATCAAGAATAATAAAAGGAGTGATCCAATATAATACATAAGTTAGTTTTTGCATCAAAAATAAATACAAGGGAAGAATAGAACATATCCTCTATCAAAAAATAATCCCCGAACGAATCAATCTCATCTCTTTGGGAGGAATGATCATCTGGGTCCTTTTCTTTTCCATAGATTGGAGGCACATATGTAGTGTATGAGGGTTCATATTTAAAAGTATGAAGCTCACAAATAACCACTGATCTAAGATGTCGAATAGATTCAATTAGTAAAATTCTAAAGGGATGATACTAAGGAGACAGGCATGTGGAAGATGGTGCAGAGTTGAAGGCTGATATAGGTATGGATTATGGTTCCACCATTTCTACCCAAGAGACATAAATAAATTGATTCATCATATTCAAAAAATCCATAATTATATTCCCACTTCTCTCTATCTTAGTGAAAATTTCCTTATTCTATAAATATCTTGATTTGAGGGGCTAGGACTTTAAGTTGGTCAACTTGTTCGTTGAATTCCCTGGTAATAAGAGGCATCCTTAAATTATTAGTAATAAATTTAAAATGTGAATTCAGCTCATGTTTGGTATATATTCTAGAAAGGTAGAATTTTATTTCCATAGTGATAGTCTCCCTATCACTTGTATCCTCGTACAAACACTCCCTAACAAGTTTATATATATGCTCACCATGTTTTCTGATTTTCCAAAGGTCCTCCTGATGAGATGCATTGATTTCTCCTAAGATGTAATTATACTCTTATATGAATATATATCTAATTATATCTTCATCAATTGAAGGTTTAGAAGGTGGATAAGTAGATGTAGATACAACAATGGGTGGTAGGGTATCCAACTTCTCTAAAAGAGATGTTTGGTTTTTAAAAAAACTGGCTCACCTATCCCATAAATTGGATTTCATAGATTACATATCATTAGCTAATATTAAATTCTCAATATCAAATCATTAAATATTAAAATTTATCTTTGGATGAATGTAAAAGACAAATAGATCAAATAGACTTCTAGTATTAGAATTATTGAGCTGAGTAACTCTAAGATCATGAGATCCAATAATTCCACTGAAATGAGAAAGCATACATTATTTGAAAGATTCCAAATCAACTCTAGAAACTTATTCTTACGTAATAGAATGAGAATTAGGTATAGATGAATCAATCCTCTCATAACTAGAAAAAATAGGCTCTATGTGATCTGATTTAGTAGTTGGAGCATCAAAAGGAAATGCTTGAAGCTGACCAGCTTCATGAATTATCACAATTTGAGATCCCATAGGATATGTTCTACAAACCAATATATAAGGTCCATCATGAATTGTTGGACTGTTTTGATCATCTTTACTACCATCATCACCATATGAATCAAGATAATAAATCCCTATAAACTTTTAACCAAGAGATGGCTCCCCCTTGGATTCATCTCTATCCTCATCTATGGTAGCAGGTTTATATCTATGATAAGTTCTCTAACTTGAAGAACCTAGAGATTCCTCCCCTTCAATATATTCTATCATCTCAGCTATAAGATAGGAATCATCGTCAGTAGGATGAATAAAACATGGTCTCCATACATCTATAGACCAATCTAGAACTAAAACATCAAAAGATGGATGCAATTGTTCCCTCTCAATAGCATTATCCTCATCATCATGGCCTTCTGAGTCATGAGTTCTATCATCATTCCCATCCTAAGAAACATCATACATTGACTCTATTTATCTTGATGTTTTAGAATAACTATAAACTTTTTTATTCTCTAGAAACATTAGTCTCTTCTTTTTCTCCTTCACTCAACAGGCTCTCTCTAACAAGGAGACAAACAGGTGGACATCTGGATCCAAAATATTGAATTGGTATTTTGAAAATATCTATATAACTTCCATCTTCAACCAAATCAGATACTTTTTATTTAGCCTTATCTAATTCATCTTTCACTTCCTCATCAGAATAATAATTCACAATCTCATATATCTATAAGATGGGGTCCAACGTATTCTTAGGCCTTGTAGGGTGTTCTATATGGAATCCCCATAAATATTTTCATTATCTGAAACCCATTTCTTTATTAATGGATTCTAGTTGACATTAATTCTTTTAAAATTAAAATTTATTAAGCAAAAACCACCAAATTTTACCTCTACTAACTCATCCTCATGAACCAATCCCTTGACTTCCATCATGGTTGAGATCATTTTATGATAGATTAGAGATTTTGACATTGATGGGGACTTACTCATCTCCATCTTATGCACCATGAGATATCTACAAAGATTAATTTTATCCCCTATTTTTATAAGGAATAAAAGAAACGGATCCTAGTACATCACCATGCTAAAATTCCCCTTCTTGGGACATAACATATTCTGAATGAATTTGAATAGTATTCTACACTCACCATCAAGTTCTATAGTAGTAGGCATTCTAGTTGTATCATTTTTTGTTAGTTCCAATAGTGTATCCTCATATAAAAATACTTCGTTATCACATGGTATATATATTTGATAGTCATCAAAGACACCTTGATGGGGCACATTGATAGACCCAACCTAATTCTTTGAAGAAAATATATCCTCTTTCCACCTATCATGCTATGAATGGAATCTTCCTTTTCCCCAAATATGCACTCTACATATTTTTAAAAATGATGTATGAACCTCAGATTAAATGGTTAACCATTCCTCTAAAACCATCATAGCTATCACTCATCCCAAATAACATTTATCACTAATTATTTTCTTGAAATAATCCATTCCACATCTATTTATTTCACTCCAAAAACTACTCGTTTATAAAGATGAATATTTTTTGGTTTAACTATAGAACGTGTTGATTCTCCCTAATATTTATTTGTAGGTTGTGATCATTATAAAGATGGAAATAGGGAGATGATTCACCTTCATGATTTCACTTAATTAAATGTGAAGGAAGAGTGTGAGTAAGGATGACGTTTGAGAGAGAAGGGAACATGAAATGGTTCAAAGGGTATGCACGAGTGAGAGAGTGTTTGAAAATTAGATTAAAGTTCAATTTTATCATTTTGGGATTTTAGATTCAAGAATATAATAAAATATAAATAAATACACTAAAAAATAATATATAAAAATATAACTAGTAGCACATGAGAACAGATACTCGGCCGGTATATAACCAATAGTGGATCTCTCACCAGTGGATCGCTAATAGTGGATGTCAAATAGTGGATCACCAATGATGGATCTCTATTGGTGGATCACCAATGGATGGTCACCAATGGTGGATCATCAATGGTGGACCCCCAAGGGTGGATCTTCCAACTATGGATCACCAATAGTTGATCACCAATGGTGGATTGCCAATGGTGGATCATCAAATTATGGATATTCAATGGTCTAAATTTTTAGAAAAATATTAAGTGAAGTTTATCATTCCTAGTTCATGTTTCATATAGTTTAATATCTCATAATTTAAGGAATTTTTAAAAATATCAGCGAGGGAATGTTTAGTTCCTATGAATTCAAGAGTTATATGACCTCTTTGGAAATTATCTCTTAAAAAGTGATGTCTTATATCAATATAATATGTCCTATAATAAGATATACGATTCATTGAATTATTTATTGCACTTTTATTTTCAAAATTTAAAGGTAAATTTATAAATTGATATCCATAATCTAGAAAAGTGTGTTTTATCCAAAAAAATCATAGAAACTTCCTACACCTATTATTTAAACTTCATTAGTGGATAGAGAAACATAATTTTTCATTTTACTACACCATGATACCATTGACTTTCTCAAAAGAAGACATGTTCTGTAGTTTCTTTTTATATCTAAATTCATGGCACCAAAATCCACATCTGAGTAACTCACTAAGTAAAATGTTTATCGACTAGGATAGAACATTCTTAAATTGGTTGTATACTTGAGGTATTTGAGAATTATTTTAACAGAAAGTAAATGATATTCTTTAGGATTTTCCTAAAAACAAGCACACATACACACACTAAACATAATATATGGTCTAATTGAAATTAAGTATAGAAAAATTCCAATCATACATCTATAACTGGTTTGATCTACTATCTTTTCATTTTCATCAAGATCCAGCTTACAATTTATACTCAAGGGAGTATCATTACTTTTAGTGATATCCAAACCCAAATGTTTTAGAAATTATTTAGTGTACTTAATTTGATTTAAAATAATTCCATAATTATTTTGAAAAAAATGAAAACCATTAAAGAATTTATGTTCTCCTATTAAACTCATTTAAAATAGACTTTCCATAATTTTGGAAAAATCTATTAAAAATTAACTTTTGGAAGATCCAAAAATAATACCATCAATATAAATTTGAACTATTAAAACAGATTTTGAAATTATTTTTATAAATATAGTAAGATCATCTGTGAATTTTTTAAGACATTTAGAAATTAAAAAGGATCTGATCTAATTGTACCAATCTCTAGGATCTTGTTTTAAACCATATAAATATTTTGTTAAATTAAAAACATGATTTGGAAAATTAACATTTTGAAATCCATGGGGGTGTTCAAAAAAAATATCCTCAACTATATAACCATTCAAGAATGAACTCTTTACATCTATTTCATACAGTTTGAAATCTAAATGGGCAATATAGGAAATCAGTATTCTAATGGATTTCATTCTATCCACTGGTGCAAAGTTATCCTCAAAGTCAATACCCTATTCCTGACTATATTCTTTTACAACCAATATAGCCTTGTTTATGACTATAGTGACTGACTCATCAACTATGTTTCCAAACACCCTCTCAGTTCTAATAGTCAAAGTGTCTTTAGGTCTATCTACAAGTTCCCAAAATTTATTACTCTCAAATTGATTAAGTTCTTATTACATTTCCATCACCTATAATTCATCATTAATTGCATCATTGATGTTATAAGTTTAATATATGAAAATAATGCTTGATGTTCAACCAAATTTCTATGAAAAACTATTGTTTATGTTCCTCTACTTAAGTATAAAAAACATCTAGATGATATTATCTATGATTTTTAACAGTTCTAGGAAATTAAGTCTTAGAAATATCATTTTCTTCTATTTGTTCAAGTTCAAGTTCAAGTTGTTCCTCATAAATTGAAAATTTTTCTGCTTGTTCCACAGAACTATCACAAGGTTTTGTATTTATATTAATATTTTACATATCATCTTCATGTTTTTTTAAATATTTATTAGGCTCATGTGGATTAATTTCATCAAATTTTACATTAATTTATTCTTCCACAATTTTTTTCTTTTATTAAATACCCTATATGATTTACTAGATGTTGAATAACCAAGTAAAATTCCTTCATTAGTCTTGTAAAAAAAAATTCAAGATTATAATTAGTAGTAAGAATAAATAATTTGAAAATAAATACTATAAAGTAATTAACTTTGGGTTCTCTACCATTCTATAGTTCATAAGAATTTTAATTTAAAATATTTTTTATAAGAACTCCATTAATTATGTAACAATATTTATTTATACCCTCTTCCCAAATATAAATAGGTATGTAGTACTCATTGAGCATGGTCTTGGAAAAATTTTGAAGGGTTTTATTTATCATTTCCACAATATCATTCTTTTATGGGGTCTTATTAACATAAAAGTTTTTATTATAGACATTTTATGAGAAAAAAAATCAACCTCTTGATATTTAAACTCACGGCCATGATCACTTCTAAAGGTATTAATTATAAGTCTACTAACATTTTATACAGATTTGTAATACATGGTAAAATTTGAATAATATTCACTTTTGTGAGCTAGAAATAATTCCCAAGTATATCTATAAAATTTATCTACAGTAACATATACATAGTGTTCCATGTTTAATATAAAAACTCTAGAAAGTCCAAAAAATTCCTTTTGAACTTGTTCTAGTGGATGAGAAGTTTCAACTTCTTTGATTTTAAAGTTATTTTATGTTGCTCCCCTTTTTTACATGGCTAACAGAATTTATCATTTGGGAATTATAGTTTACATAAATCCTTGAATAACTCTTTCCTAGTTAGATTTATAAGTTAATGAATATTGAAATGTCCTATTATCCTATTCCAAATCCAAGATTCTTTGTGAAAGTCACTTAGACATGAAATATTTTTAGAAATCAGGGAATATAAATTAATAGAAAAAAAAATCATTTCTCAAAGTGGTAAAAACTAAATCATTTTTAGAATCAAATACATTTTAGGAATTATTTTAAAATTTAAAATGAAAACCATCATCACATAGTTTTTATATTCTAAAAATATTATATTATAATCCATCAATAAATAAAACTTTAGAAATTAAAACTATGTTAGAGTAACTAATTTTTCCAACACCAGTTATTTTCCCTTTGGCATTTTCATTGAAGGTGACAGGACAACCATCAACTTTGATCAGGTTATTAAAACATGAATAGTCCCCAATCATGTGTGTGGAATAGCCATTATCCATATACTATAAGTTATTACTAGATCTTTTCAAGTAGGATTCCTACATAAAAATTTTACACCAAAAATGACTTCAGTACCCAAATATTATTGGGTTATGAAATGTTAGTAATAAAATCATTGGAAATACAACATTTCTTAATAGTTTTCCTATAATAAGGTTGTAAACTTTCATAAAAAAAATACTTTTTTAGGTCTAGAAGTGTAAAAACTAGTTGTAGAAAAACTAAAGCAAGGAAAAATAACTATTTTTAATGATCCTCCACTATTCGGTTTAAGACCCTATTCCAATAGTATATTTGGGTGTTGTTGATTTCCAAGAATATGGGTCAAGTTATTTCTTATATTTGTAGATATTTCCAAATTTTTCATTAGTTTATCATTAGATAATTTTAACTCATTGTTATCTTTTAATAGTTGAGAATTTTTATATTTCTCGATAGTAAGATCTATTTTAAAACTAGTAATCAAGTCATAATTCTTCTTTAGAATATTATTTTTATCTTTAATATCATTAAAAGTATCTTTCTAAATGTTATAGTATTCAAAAATTTCATCATTAGAAATTTTTTCATTGCTTTGTTAATTTTCATAGGAATTAAAAATATAAACTGGAGATGAAGGAAAACATTATATACCTCACATGTGTTTGTCATAAAACACATGTTGTCTCTATTATTCTTATCCTCATGGGTTGATTCAAATTCAATTGAATTGTCTTCTAAGTCACTCCATGTTCATTTCTTGGATTTCTTATACCTCTTATCCTTTTCATCGTATTTCTTATTGAATTTTATCTTAGGAAAATCATCTTTAACATGACATTTTCTTTTACATTCATAATATATTATTTCATTTTTAACATAATCCTACTTCCATTCTTTTCTTGTGTTACCTGTATTGTCATAATTTTCTTTACATCTGGGTTTTCTAAATAACATATTCTATTAATATTAATTTTTAAGTCTTATAACTAGGTGGTCTATTTCTTCATCATTGTTAGTAGGTTAATCTTCATAACTTGAGTTTTCTGTATTGATCTTATCATTTTATTTTGAATAAGTGGATTTCAAGGATATATATATACTATTTGATTTATTCAATTCATCTCAATTTACTTTAAGTTTCTCATCATAAATTATAATCTTTCCTATCAGCTCCAAAATTGGTAACGTTGTTACATCACATGACTCTCAGATTGACACTGAATTCCCCCTCCATCTATCTATTAAACACCTCAATAGGTACATCACAAGACCTTTTTTAGGAATTGGTTTTCTAATTTAATGCATCATATTTTTTATCACATTAAACCTGAGATACATATAAAAAATATTTTCATGAAGTTTCATATTAAAAGTATCATATTTAATAGTATATGTATTTAAGTGAATCTCTTTTAAATTAGATGTTCCCTCATGAAAAATAGAAAAAGTATCCCAAGTTTCAAAATTAGTAGTATAAGGATAAATTATATTAAATTATTCATCTATTAAAGCATAATATAAAGCATTCATGGATTTGTAGTTATTATTATAAGATACTTTTGTAGAATCACTCCATTCAGATCTAGCAGTTTTGGGTGATTCATATTTTTCTTCAATGATAGTCAATATTTCAAAACCCATGCTTTCAATATGAATATTAATTTTTATTTTCCACTGAGCATAGTTGGTGCCATTAAAATAAGGAGGCATGTTTCTAGCATATCCCTCTTACTTATTATTATCCACAAATAATTTAATTCAGAAACAATAGAAATATAAACTTAATATCTTTAAAATAAAACGAAATCTTATTTTTAAAATATATTTGAAATCCCCATTAAAATAAAATGTTTGTCGAAGTGAGTAACTCAAGAGGGGGTGAATTGAGTACCCAATAAAAAAATTAAAGACAATTTAAAATCAAATCCCCTAAATTAATTTAAAATGCTCAGTTAATCCAAATATTTTAATTATATAAGTTTTATCTTTTATAAAATTTATCAATGAATAATTAGGGCATAGTTAAAATAATATTTGAAATCTCTTTAAATTTTGAAACTAAATTACATAAAACAATAATTAATATAAACACGGGATAAGACTAACTATCTATGATTTTTTTTTACAGATTAAAAATAAAAAATTAAATTCTATCTTTGAAATATAGAAAAATAAAACTTAAAACACACAATGGAATAGAACAAGGGGTTCAATATCAAATCGAGACTTAATCCCCTCCACAACGAAATCACCTACCACTAAGAATATTATTATAACAGTAATCAATTCCACAACCTAGATTGAGTTTTTATAATTAACGTCTCACAATATTTCCAGGATCATAGTCCCTTCCATAGTTATATATGGAAATAAAAAAATTACAGGAATTGTATGACCTCTTCCACTATTTCCATGGGTACAAAAATATGGAAATATGAGAGATTGTGTAAAGAACACTCTAGTTTGAGCGTAGAAGATAGTGTATATGAATAAACATATAAATATAACACACTACTCAAATGTAAAGCATAAAATAGAAATAAAAAATGAATAGAGATAATAAAAGATAAAGTCTCTTGATCTATGAAACTTTGTTTGTTTAGAGACCCTTGAAAATGTCTTGGAATTGATCTCAAAAAAGTTCTTCAAAAATTGAAGGAAAATATAGTATCGTAGAGTCTAGAAATATTATTTGGTTTTCAGTATGTTTATGTTCAAAAAAATATCTACATAGGTATCTTGATTTAGTATATGAAAGGTTATGATTCATCTATATATTCAAAAAAAAATCATACCCACATGTGTATCTTCATATATTCCCCCATGTGCATGGGGGAGATCTTCTGAATATATAGATTTATATATTCAAATTATCTATTGAAGAATGATAATAAAGATATCATGGATCCCCATACTGATCTATAAATCAATAAATCTATAAAATTATCTTCAATGCATCCATGTACTGGTTGAGGTATAATTATTAATAAATACCTCTGAGGTTATATGCATTTAATTACTTAAACTATCCATTGGAGGAAGAAAATTCATATAAAAAATAGAAATGATAGCATACTGGTAGTGGATCAAATATGAAATTAGTATAGACCAATGGTATATTAGACTAATATTAGGTCTTCCATGTGGTATATATGTCAATGGTAGATCATCTAAACTAGTGATGGATTTTATTAGTGGTAGATCAGGTCTGGTGGTAGCACAACTCTGGCGGTAGATCTGGCTGGCGGTAGATCTGGATGGCGGTAGCACAACTCTAGCAGTATCATAGAAATGGTAGTATAACAAGTATGGAAGTGGAAAAACTAATATGGTAGTAGATCTATGGCGATAGAAAAACTCTGGATGTATCATAGGTATGGAGGTAGAATAAGTATAATGGTAGAAAAACTATAGCGGTAGTTGGTCTCTAGAGGTAGAAGAACTCTATCGGTAGATATAATCAATCAGTAGAACTAAATGAACTAACATTAGATCATCATACCTAATGGTAGGCCTTCATAACTAACTATACATTTATACTTAGCCAATTTTATTTACAAAATATTGTACTATCATGAAACATTAATTTCATTTGTAAAAATAATAATGATTTGTTAGCATGAAAATAAGGAGGTTCCAATAGTACTGAATAGTAAATACCCTATCATGTATAATATGATAATGCTGTAGTAGAGGATCTCAGTAAATAACCAAGGTCACATCAGCAGATGAATCACATACTCTTAAAGTATCATATAATGAGGTATTTTTTTCAAAGCAATGTAGTTGTAGAGAGAACCATGTCCATGAAAGAAAACATGGTGTATTTCTTAATAAAACCCCTATCTTATCATAAACTTGATCTTCATGCGAGTGGTGGAACTCTTAATATCATTAGTATTTTTCTATAGAAAAAGCAGAGGTTTATTAGAGTTGGTAACTAAGATCCAACTAGTTTTTTATTTAGATTTTTATTTATATTCAAATAAGTGAATATTAAATATTTATTATCATATACTGATCATTATTGTGTATAAATTCAATGTGATGATATCCTAGGGTATTCTTTACTTAAAAATATGTCATAGAAGTTCCCCGCTATGATGAGAACATTGAGGTACTATAATTATGTCTGTTAAAGATGTTTCTTTTATAGTCATGATGAGAAACTATAAAGAGGAACATAGTTATTCCACCCTCATGTGTGAGTTCTCATAAAATAATTTGGCTTCATCTCATGAAGTTCATGTAAGGGTTGGTGTCTCGAGAACCAACTATTTTGTACTTTTATTACATGAATGTTCACTTGTTATATATTGTTCATTATTCTGCATGACTATAATATAATAATGTCCCAGAATATTTGTTGCATTAATAAGGTCATGGCAGATCCCCACTATGATGAGAACCTTGAAATTCTATAACAATATTCTTAAATAACGTTCTTTGGTTGGATGACATACTATGATAGGACACATAGTATACAGACCATCTTGTGTGAGTACTTGTAAGAATACAAGACTCTCTCTCATGGAGTTCGCACTTAGTAATCTCTAAGATGGGAGATTATGTGAACAGACTCTCCATTAGTAATTTTGCATTTCTTGGTGTCATCAGACATTGCTATCTACGAGCGTGTGTAATGGTCCTCAGACTAGAATATTATCATTAACTCATGTCATGACTCGCGCACTTAGATTTACTGAAAAAAACTGTCACGCAGACAGTTGGTGGGAAGTAGGGTACGTTGGGTGCGTCACGAGTGACATGTTGTTAATGGATAAGTCAAGGAAGGATTTTTCCCTTCCATTTATGGAAGTTGATATCTCGGACCTTTGATTGAAATAGAAATTTTGCATGAAATTCCATGGCCATGGTGTAAATGATGTGTTTATTTCAGGTAGTCAAAGAACGAAGGATCAAGCATATAGGTTTATGACACTGCCATCAAACCTGCTTTATGAGATATTGAGACAAATGGATTAAATTACATAGTAAGAGTTCATATGAGGTGACACATAAATGAGGAATCAACTTCTTTCTTTTGGGTGCCTTGACCCGTTGCTAGACAGTAATCTTGTATTTTAGGCAAGCCCGCCTAATGCCAATGAGAAAGGGGCCTAGAGGGGCACACACTAAGTGCATTCAAGTATCACAAGTAGAATAAAGATTATTCATGTATGTGGTTTAATAATTATTCAAGGAATCCTAAGTCTTTTTAATGTTGGAGGAAGAATAAAATAAAACAAGTACATGTCGTCTATCAATGATTACACATCGTGTAGTTTTATTTTTAAAACAAGTACACCCGGTGTATCATTAAATGTACACACCATGTAGTTTTCATTTTGGAAAGGAAATGAATAAATAAAAACAAGATATACAATCCGTGTACATTGAATGTACACACCGTGTAGTTTTAAATGAAAAACAAGTACACATTGTGTATTTATTAATACACACTGTGTAGTTTTTCCAGTTGGGATTTTGAGGAAATATTGTTTTATTAAATGATATTTATTATAATCAATGTGGGTGCATGTCAAGGAATTAATGACTCGACATGGGGTTTACAAAAGGGAGTTAATGAAATAAATAAAACATGTAACACGTTTATTTACTGTCATAATTCTACAACCTCAAAACCGATTATAAATATCCTCACAACCCCATCTCTTTTCCTAAGACAAGAGAATCGTTGTGCACAACAATTCTGGAGAATTCTTTCAAGTCCAAAAGATCCTCTTCCTCTAAGAATTCTCTCAAGACCGATAGAGATCCTCTTCCATCGGATCAAGATGATCTAAGGTGGACAACACAAGCAAAGGTTTCTCTACGCTTGCACCTAGATACTCCTTTGGCGACGTCCAGAGATATGAGGTGCACGTGTGGATCACCGCTAGAGGAAGTCTACACTTGGATTCTGTGACGAAATGACAAATCACATCGGAACGTGATCAAGAATATCAATGAAGAAAGAACACCAAAAGATACTTCTTCTCAATTGATTATATTAATTATAATCAACCTCTAACGATCCTACTTTGTGGTTTCTGGAATTTCCAATTCTTTGTCTATTTCTGGGATTTGATCTGTGGAGACTGGAATTTATCTTTGTATTGATCCCGGATTTATCATTGTTAATGACAAAAAGACAATTGGGCACATCCACCCACGCGCTTCTTCTACACTCGGAACCTTCAAATGGTATCAGAACGAGGTTACAACGTTGATTATAGTTATTTAATTTTCATTGATAATTTACGCAATTATATTTGATTCAATTGGAATAAATCGTTCTATAAATCTGAATAAACGATATTTGTTCTTCCTCCTTCGTTTCTCAATTCATATCATAGAAACGTCCTTTTAATTTTAATTTTGATTAAAATAAAAACGAGGAACTCATCTGGAGGAGCCTCTCTTTCTGTCTGTACAACACGGGAATACATGGCGTGTAATGAAAACTACATGTCGTGTAGTTAGGTTCAACGAACTGATACTGGTCCGCCAAACCACGCTGTGTGAATTGATTACACCTAAGCATTTAACACCCCATGTTGACTAGAGTTAAATAGAACGTGGGAACCAGAATACGCAGCGTGTATGTTGGAGCAACACGCCGTGTAGTCCGATCCATCCCAAGTGAAAACGTATACAAACGAGAAGCTGTGTACCACATACATGGGATTTCCAGGCCAGTTACCGTATAACAAGTACATGCCATGTATGATTTATCTACACACCGTGTACTCAAAAATTTCCAAAGTACATAAAACACGCCAAAGCCCCTGGAGTGTACTTTGGATAAAAGGTGAAATAAATACATGCCGTGTAAATATAAACTACATGCCATGTAATTTCCAGAAATGGAATTTCACCAGGTTTCCTCCAAATGTACAAAGACACCGTACAAAGAATATGGATGAGAAGAATCTCAAGGAAATTCAGAAAATAATTTAAGATAAAGAATTGATTAATTATAAGATCATAATTAATTGAATTCAAGTGCGACTTATCTTGAATAATATAACGATTAAAAGAATTTTAATTATAAATATGCGTAAATGTCTTTTCATGCTATGGATGATCATGAGCTAGACCAAAGACCCTTTTTATGTGTGTATAGTTTCATTTAAATTTGTTTAATTAAAATTTGTTGGCCTATGATCCTTCTTCCACTAAAATGTAGGGCCTGTGTGCCCATGGTTTCTTTAATGTAAACCCCATGTAATGGAGGATCTCCCAAGCTAGAGGAGACGGTTCAAAATCCGAAGTTAAGGAAAAACCAACCCAAGAAGATACAAAGGTGGATAGGTGGGAGTTGAAAAACATGAACCATCGGGTTCAAGGTGTTTTCCCTAGGTCGGGGTTAGTTTATCAAAACTGCTAGATAAGCTAACCAATAGAAGCTCATGATCATTCCATCTTATTTTAATTCTGTCTAATTGCATGGATTATTTATTATGTATGTATTGTCGGGATCACATAATTAATAAACAATCATGCAAAGATGGAATAAAATAAAACCAGATTATGCGTAAACATTATCATAACATGGTTAATCACTTAATATAGCATCACTTAATATTAACAAGCGTGTGATAATGCAAAACTATGCATAAAAGATTAAATTCCCTCAATACCATATTAAATCAGACCAAGCCTTTCGTTACTTGATTAAGGGAAAGACTCAATAATGCTATATGTTTGAACAACCCTTGTTGGGACACTTACTTTTATAAAGGAAGACCTTATGAAAGGTATTGGGTTGACTTAACCATATTACATCAAGAGGAGTAGCCCTTACTAGACTTGATGTAATATTGGAGGCAATAGTTGAGGAAATCCAAGTCAGGATTTCAGGATTGGGGAGTCCACTAAACAGATCAGGGAACTGTAAGCTCAAAGTTGGGAAAGACCTACCTACCAGAATACCTTCAAATAGATTGACCAACACTTGTTGGGGTTATGCGAAGGGTAATATGCATCCTTACCACTAGAATTTCAAAGCAACTGGACATTCCGAGTTCAATGGTGAGGGCCATTTGGACTTGATAAAATAGTGGGAGAATTAATAAATTCATTTATTATTTTTTGTAAAATGTAATCAAAAGGTACTGATAAATCTACTCTTTTAATTTGTAGAATCAAAATGACAAACTCATCAACTGCATTTTCTCTGCGATCAATTCTGGATAAAGACAATATCCTCACCGGCAGTAACTTTCAGGAATGGTTTAGGTGCCTTCAGGTTATCCTACACCATGAACGAAATTTTTATGCGCTGGAGTCGTCACTTCCTGATTCTCCTACCCCAGGGGAGAGTGATGAAGATTTATTGGTCTATGATCAATATTTGAGTGATTCACTCGACATTCAATGTTTGATGATGTCATCAATGTCTAGTGAGTGGATGGAGTCTCATGAAGACATGGATGCCTACAGCATGCTCGAGCATCTCTGTGGTATATACTAGGAGAGAGCAAGATAGGAAAGGTTTGAGATCTCCGAGGCTCTATTCCAGAGAAATCTTGGAGAAGGTGCCCCAGATGGGCCTCATGTAGTCAAGCTCATTGGCTACATTGAGCACTTGGAGGTTCTAGGGTTTAAATTCCCCGAAGAAATGGGTACCGATCTCATTCTTACATCACTCCCCCAGAGCTTCTCTAACTTTTTTGTGAACTTCAATATGAACAACATTGAGAAGTCTCTATCTGATCTTCTAATCCTAATTCTCTAAGTGGACAATGATATGAAGTGTGATAATCCTTATGTCCTTATGGTGAACAAAAGGAAAGGTGAGACGAAGAGCTTTAAGCCCAAAGCATCTTCAGGGCCTTCCAAGAAAAGGAAGATCAAAGGGGAGGCAAGGGAATATGAGGCTATTTGTTTCCCATGTGGTAAGAAGGACCATTGGAAGAAAAACTACACCCAGCCAAGGAAGTAAGGAAAAGATTCAGGTGCATTTGTTATCGAATGAATTCTATCTGTTTCTACCAATTGGGTATTAGATACTGCTTTTGGTTCTCACATCTATATCCAAATATAGGAACCAAGTAGATTTAGAAAGATTGACCAAGGTGAGGTGGATCTATGAGCATCCAACAGAGCCAGACTCGCTTTTGTAGCTTTCAGAGACTACCACCTCACGTTGCCTACTGGGATGGTCTTGGTTTTGAAAGGATGTTATTATGTACCCTCTGTAACCAAAAACATTATTTCAGTATCTATATTAGATACTTATGGATTCATCTTCATGTTTGGAAGTGGATGTTTCTACTTTTATAAATATAGCATTTGTTTTGGTAGGGAACATTTATATGATGGAATTTATGTGATAGACTACCCAAACCAAGTAATGGCAATCAATGAAAAATTAATTCACATGACTCATACCACACCCAACTTTGGCATCACCAGCTAGGTCATGTCAATGAGAAACTCTTGACAAAATTACATCAAGATGGGTATTTAGATTCTTTCTAACTAAAACCACTTGGTTTATGTCATGCGTGTCTACAAGGAAAAATGACCAAATCCCCATTTAGTGGGAAAGGTGAAATGGATAAAGAGTTTCTAAAATTAGTTCACACAGATGTGTGTGGGCCATTTCCAGATGAAGAAAGGGGTGGGTTCTCATACTTCATAACTTTTACTGATGATTTTAGTAGATATGGATATATTTACTTAGTGAGGTATAAGTCAGATTCTTTTGATCGGTTCAAAGAATACAAGAATGAAGTTGAGAGCTAGCATGGTAAGAAAATTAAGAAACTCAGCTCAGACAGAGGAGGAGAATATTTTAATTAGGACTTCATTGATTTCTTATAGTAGTTTGGGATTCTATCTCAACTCACTCTTCCTTACACACCTCAGTGGAATGGTGTAAGTGAAAGGAGGAACCGTGCCCTATTGTACATGGTGAGATCAATGATGAGTCATGCGAGTCTACCATTATCGTTTTAGGGATATGCATTGTAAACAGGAGCACACATACTAAACCAAGTACCAACTAAATCGATAAATGGTATTCCATACGAGTTATGGAGTGGATGCAAAGCCATGTTATCGAATTTACATGTGTAGGGTAGCGAAGAATTTGTTAAGGCCTCTTCAGGTAAAAAACTTTCACCCTGAGGCACAAAGTGTGTCTTTATAGGATATCCCAAGGAAACAAGGGGATATTACCTATACAAACCCTCATACAAAAAGGTTACAGTGGAAAGACATGCCATATTCCTTGAGAGGGAGCACATCTCCAAAAGAGATAGTGGGAGCGAGATAAACTTTGATGAAGTAGAGGCTCAAGATACATAGGAGTTGGTACAAGAACAGATTCCAAAAAGCCCTGTAGAAGAACAATCTATTCCAGAGACACAAGAACTACATAGGAGCATGAGAGAGGGGGGAGAACCAGAATGATATGGTTTTCTTGTGACCAAGGATGGTGACTCATTATTGGTTGACAATGATGATCCTCTTACCTACAAGGAAGAAGTTGAAGTCACAGATGTTGCCAAGTGGAAACAAGCCATGAATTCTGAAATGGATTCCATGTACCAAAACCAAGTCTGGATTTTGGTAGATCCTCCAGTTGATGTAAAGCCTATTGGTAATAAATGGGTATTCAAGAAGAAAATGGGCATGGAGGGGAAAGTCAGATCTTATAAGGAATGACTGGTTGCAAAAGGTTTTAGAAAGCGTCAATTAATTGACAATGATGAAACCTTTTCCCCGGTTATGATGCTGAAATCCATCAGAATACTATTGGCCATTACCGCTTACCATGACTATGAAATTTGGAAAATGGATTTCAAAACGGTATTCCTTAATGGGAACCTCTAGGAAGATGTCTACAAGACACAACCTGAAGGGTTTTTGACTCCAAAGGATGAAAACAAGGTATGAAAGTTGAAAAAATCCATTTATGGATTAAAGAAAGCATCAAGGTCATGGAACATTCATTTTGATGAAGTTGTAATGGAATTTGGCTTTGTTAAAAACAAATGTGAGCCTTGTGTCTACAAAAGGATTAGTGGAAGGGCAGTCATTTTCCTAATTGTATATGTTGATGAAATATTACTAATTGGAAACGATGTACTTGTCTTACAGTCAGTTAAGGCATGGTTTCATAAATTCTTCTCCATGAAAGACTTGGGTGATGCAGCATATATTCTAGGGATCAAGATCCATCGTGATAGATCCAAGAGATTACTTGGCCTGAGTCAATGTACATAAATTGAAAAAATACTGAAAAGATTCAGTATGTAATAGTTCAAGAGGGGATTGTTTCCACTGTCACATGAAATTCATCTTTCTAAGAAAATGTGTCCTCAGACACATGAGGAAAGAGAGAGAATGGCAATGATCCCTTACGCATTCATGATTGGGTCAGTCATGTATGTTATTCTATGTACGAGGCTATATGTTGCTTATGTCACATAAATGACTTATTTTGAAGTTAAATTTTATTTATTTTCCTTTAATTCTTTGTTTTGGATGGTTTCCAAAGGTTTTATGGAGAAATAGATGAGTTTTCATGAATTGGGCCAAACCGTGAGCCCAATTCCAGATTTAAAAATAAAATTTGTTTCCTTTATAACTTTTTAATTTTTTAATATTTTTCCCTCATTCCAATTCCTAAATGGTCTCCTCTAACATATTAACACTAAAATATAAATTTGGATCCTTTATAAATCCATAATAATGGTGGATATGAGTTTTTATTTAAGATATTGGGTCTGCCCGAAGGCCCATTTCCTGAATTAAAAATATTTTTTAATTTTTTTATATATCCTTTACTATTTGCTTTTTTTGGGTGATTCCACCTCTCTATATACCCTAAGAAACCCAGAAGCGCTCCCATTTCCTTTACCCCCTCCTTGGAGCTCTTTGAAATTGCGAATTAGGGATGATCTTCATAGGGTGTCTCAAATTGGACAGAATTGAAGAGGTAACTTCATCCCTTATTAACTATCTCAATTATTACTCTTTTCCCTCCATTCTAGTTCCTAAATTACCTCCTAAATCTTTTTGGAACAGTACCTGAATTTTGGATGTTTTCAATTTCAGAAACTATTGTTTTTGGAGTGATTAATTCAGGATACTTCAAGTAGGTGAGTCTATTTCTTTCCTCTTTCAAATTGCTTAGGGTTTCTTCCCTAATTCTCGAATTATAAAAATTCCAGAAGTTAGGTTTCGTGCCTAGGTTCTAAATTACTGTATTTTGGGTTAAATATTGAGGTTTTAGGTTTATTTTAACTTCCTTGAGGTGCGGCGGTCGTGTGGGTGATGTTTCACCCCAATATTTGAGGGTTTCGACACATTCAGTAGCTGATTTCGTGGGTAACCATTTAATGATGAGTTAGTTTGCCTGATTAAATAATTTTTCATATTCCTTATATGCTGTTTATTATGCAAAAACAATTTTTGGTAGCAATAGTAAAACATTTGGTATTAAAGTTACATTTGTGTTTGAAGTATGTATTTTTCAAATGTATTTCGTGAGTTATCTCTTGTAGTAGTTTTGTAAAACATGGAAGTGATTTATTAGTTGTTGAAAGGGGCTGCCAATTTTGGTTGGGTAATAATATAGTGTCATGTGGGCCTAAAAATGAGGGTATTTTAATAGGTTTTATGTGTGTATCCTTGTTATACTCTTTGAAAGTGTTTTATGGATTTGTGTGTTCTCATGGGTATCTTTTGCGATATTGTTCAAGGTGATTATATAACATTTGAAAGTGGATTATTACTTGTTGATTTGGATGCCAATTCTGTTTTTGTAAGAGATTTGTGTGATTTTGGCTTAAAAATAGGTTTTTGAAATGAGTTTTCTGTGCAAGACATATTTGCACAACTTGGGTTCTTTTTATGAAAATTGTAAATTTTTTAGTTGGTTAAACAAAGTGGGAAAAGGGTGAATATGTACTTTTTGGTATATGTGTTCACGTATTATGGGGTTTTGAAAGGTTATGTGATGTTTTAATATTTCAAATATTTTTAGAATGTTTTGTAAATTTCTGTAATGTTTTAGTAAATTGTGATGTTGGAGCGAAACTTGTTTGTAGGCTCTTTCGTGTAAGTTTAATGATAAAATGATTTTGAAGGTAAAATGGGTTTTATGTAACAAGTGAGTGGGCTGTTATGAGAGTTTTAATATATTGTATTGGTTTTATAAAATTTTTTAATGAATTTTTGGAATTGTTAAAGAAATGTGAAAAGTGTTGTGGGCTATTTTGGTGTGAGCCAGATTTCAAAATCAATTTGAATGAAATGTGGACTTTTGTGACTTGTTCTGTATACATGTTGGCTGTTTGGTGAATTTATGATATGGAAATATTATTTTCTTGTGAATATTATATTCATTGACTTGTTGAACTTGTTTGAGCACAAAGTGAAAACTCGGGTATCTAGGTGGGTGGACGTGTACTAATATGTTAGTGAATCTGTGGGGTTTGGCCTCAGTCTCACTTAGCAAGATTGACGCTTACAACTCTAACTAAATTATGATGATGATGATTGGGGACCACTAGGTTATGGTTATGTACCCTACTAGTGGATCGTGAACGAGAATGGATATTTTTTATGGTTAGTCTCACCGAGATACGAGGTACCTGGGACCCACAACTAGCTAGTGCCTAGGGGTTATTTCCCATTGCTTGTCCTCACTAGATATTTTGTGCTTATCATCGGAATACAGTATGAGTGGCTGGAAAGTTCAATAGCCTTGGTATTTCTTTTAAAAGTGTTTATTCTTTAAATTAGCCCACTTGAAAACTGATTTTTTTAAGTTGCATCTTTTAGAAATTGTAACTAGTTTTTTTTTATGTTTTTGAAAACATGCCTGCTTTTTGTATTTAAATGTTTATCACATGGAATCTCTTAGTGGTGGTATCCTACTGGGCATTGGATCACACCCTACTTAAACCCTTGGGTGTAAGTAGACTTGGTTATTTTTTTTGTCGTAGGTTGGGTACAGTTTTTAGTACCATTGGTTCGGGTTTCTAGCAGGTCCTTGGTGGTGAAGTCTTGTGGGGATGGCTTGAGGGAGGTGCCTCTTGCCATGTGGAGGTTCTTGGGCTATTTAATTTTGGTTTTTTACCTTTGGTATAGTCTTTTTGAGTTGTTTTACGATATGTAATTCAGTTCTGAATTTTTGTAAAAGACTGTTTGGTTTGAAAAATCCAGATTCGTTTTATTGGATTCTTTTGTTGTTTTAAGATTATAAACTTGGGTAAATCGTTCCCAATTCTCATTTTATGATACCCGAGCACTTTTTCTAGCCCGTGGGGATCAGGAACGCCCTTCGGTTCTTGCCATGGACCGGGTCGGGTGCCGATTTTGAAGGCAACCAGATTCGGTTTGTGACAAAATGGTATCAGAGGGTGGTTCGCTCTCTTTGGGTCATGTTATTTAGAGAACAATCAGGATAATATGGAGTTAGGATTTCTGGGACTTTGAATTTCAGTTATGAGTAGTGTGTCTGATCACCACACCTCATGACGGGATTCACATCTCTAGGAGAAGTCGAGACCGTTCAGAGTCCTTTGGTTTTCTTGGTTTAATGATGATTAGGGGAAATGAAAAGAGAGTTGGGTTAATGGTCTCAGTAAGCTCACAGGGCCTGGCAAGCCATGTGGAGCTGAGGATATTCCCAATAACACTTTTTGTGATAGTGACGTGATTGGAATATGGCCGCCAACCATATGTCCAAGTCACCCACTGAAACTAGTTTCCTCTCGCATTATCTTGTGTTCTTTAGTTTTGAAATATTGGAACTTTGGTTTTAAAGTGACTTGGTTTTAACAAGTGTAAAGTTTTTGTGAAATGATTTTCAAATAAATATGGAATGGTTTGATTTATGAAATAGTGGAACTAAATATTCAGAATTATTTTGAAATTGAACATGGTGTTATTACACCTCTTTTGAAAGCAGAAACTATACTGAAGTTGGTCTTGAAAAATTGTTTCCAATAATGTTTTCTAAACTATCATAGGGTGTTTTGTTGGGATGAGATTTTATGAAATTGATGGGAATAACATGAAATTGAGTTCTTGTATAAATGGTTGTTTCTTTTTGAAAATTTTAGTAATATTTGAATTGGGATTTAGATCCCTTGGTTTGCAGTTTTGAGAAAAAGGATGTGTTGGTTGGCCGTTTTGGTTTTGAAAAGTGGAAATAATATTTGTTTTAACATTTGGTATTTCCGTGAGTGACCACATGCATGGGGTTGTATGAGATGATGGATGGTTGATGTCATGATTGGATGAGTTCCGAGAAAGATATGAGGAGGGTGCCCAGTGTGGCAGAAAAACATGCATGTGTGGGGCCCATGGGGTACCATTGGTGGATATGCTTACTGCTAAACTGTTTGTTCTCAAAGAATTACTTTTAAAGAAAAACATGATGTCTTGATGAATATTTTTGTATGGTTTGTATTATGGGTTTTTGAAAATGTTGATGTTGTGGGATGTTTTGATTCCAAGAACCCCTTCTGTTTGAACTGTGTTTTGGGTTTGTGTTTGGTCGGTAAGTTGTGTTGTAGGGACGGTTAGTGGTCTCTTTTGAAAAATGTTTTGGGATGCCTTTAAGGTGGTTCCCTTCATGTGTTTGGAGCTGGTTTATGGCTTGTTTTGACCAATGGACCAGATTGGTTGGGTCCATGGGTTCTATCATTGGATAAGGTACGCCCCCATTAAAGGTTAATGCATAATTGAAGCGCAACCCAGATTGTCTATCCATTGGAAAATCCTCCAGTTGATCAATATAAGGAATCTATTTCTTGAGCTTTTTAGATTGAGTATACACCCTTTCCTTTATTGGTTTTGTGTATCCTCTTGTATTGGGAGATTGATTATGGATGGTTGAAAGTGACCTTAGCCTCTTAAGTTTCCTAATTTTTCGAAGGAGTAAGTGTTCTGGGGTTGTTAGCATGGATGAGTATTTGGATAGTGTCTAAGAGGAACTCTCGATCCTTATGATGTCATGTGCTCGATTGACTGTAAAGGTGAAAGTTGGGAAATCATCTGAGAGTCTCTATTATGTTGGGAGAATGTATCCCTTGAAAAAAACATAAAAAAATATTCCATTTTAGAGGAATTTGAGTATAAGTGTTATTTACTTCTATTGTTTCTCACCCGAACAAACAAGGTGTGATGTGTGTACATCTTCTAATTCCTTGTTTCAGTGAAATATCGAGTTAGGGTAAAGTGGGTTTGGAATGTGTTATATCTTGGAAAAACTTATTGGGGATTGCAGTGTAGTTTTTGTTTGCAATGAAAGAAGAATTCTCATTCAGGTGGTTTCCAAAGCCTAACTGTGAGGCCAAAGATGCTTCAATATTTTGAGCTCCAGCCATGGGTCCCAGTGAGAAGCTGGCGCGTAGTCAGGGGAAACCCCAGTGTCATTTAAACCCTTGTGCAAAGTCTTATCCTCAATATGAAATATAAGAAGAGTTTAAACCTATTGTGTCCTAATATTTCTTCTACTATTGATGTTCGGTGGAAATAGGTGGAGGGCCTTCTACCCATGTCATCGCCCAATGTTATTCCCTCCCCCTTTGGTTTCCATTGAGTCTTTAGAGAAAGGTATGAAGTTTGGCTAGATAGGTTGACCACACAGTTTGCACTTGGTTAGTAGTGACCATGCCCAAAAAAACCAAGTAGATAGAAGAATCTCCACTGTTAGTTCATGGTTTCCCAAACCGTGCAGACAAACCATGTGGTCATCCCAACACTTTATATTTTGGGGTCTCTCTGTACCGGCCCATGCTGGTCAATTAAGAGTGTTGGTTCTTATGGTGGGGAGCCTATTTTTTCCCCCGTACCAATAACTTAGACTTATCCATGGTCAAGGATTGGTGGTAGGTAGTCTCATTCAGATCTATCAAGCTACCTAAATCTTCCTTGGGTAACCATTGAGATTGGAGAGTGCCCAATGGTTTAGTTATAGCAAGGTATGTGTAACCTTGTTCGATGTTGTTGTTCGTTTGAGTGAATTTCTTGAGTCTTGTTCAGATGGTGTTTGAGAAGTTTTCCTTTGGGATAAATCCTGAATGTGATTTATTGTTTCAGGAAAGTGGTGTATGATTTTTTTGTGAAGTATTCCTTATTTAATTGATCAATGGAGGTGTTTTGGCCTTTAGGGGTGAAACCTGGAAGGGGAGTACATCTTGGTTTATCAGTTGGGTTTGGCTTTCATATCTGGCCTTTCTGTAGCTTTCCAGGGATGGAAAGTTTTCATGGTGGGGAGAATTGTTACATACATGACTTATTTTGAAGTTAAATTTTATTTATTTTCCTTTCATTCTTTGTTTTGGATGGTTTCCAAAGGTTTTATGGAGAAATAGATGAGTTTTCATGAATTCGGCCAAACCGTGAGCCCAATTCCAGATTTAAAAATAAATTTTGTTTCCTTTATAACTTTTTCATTTTTTAATATTTTCCCTCATTCCAATTCCTAAATGTTTCCTATGACCTATTAACACCAAAATATAAATTTGGAGCCTTTAGAAATATATAATCATGGTGGATATGGGTTTTTATTTAAGATATTAGGCCTGCCCGAAGGCCCATTTCCTACATTAAAAATAATTTTTAATTGTTTTATATCTCCTTCACTATTTTTCGTTTTTTCAGTGCTTCTACCTCCCTCTCTACCCTAAGAAACCCATAAGCGCTCCCATATCCTTTACCCCCTCCTTGGAGCTCCTTGAAATCGCGAATTAGGGCTGATCTTCATAGGGTGTCTCAAATCGGCCAGAATTGAAGAGATAACTTCATCCCTTCTTAACTCTCTCAATTATTACTCTTTTCCCTCCATTCCAGTTCCTAAATTACCTCCTAAATCTTGTTCGAACAATACCTGAATTTTGGCTGTTTTCAATTTCATAAACTATTGTTTTTGGAGTGATTAATTCAGGATACTACAAGTAGGTGAGTCTATTTCTTTCCTCTTTCAAATTGCTTAGGGTTTCTTCCCAAATTCTCGAATTATAAAAATTCCAGAAGTTAAGGTTCGTTCCTAGGTTCTAAATTACTGTGTTTTGGGTGAAATATTGAGTTTTTAGGTTTCTTTTAACTTCCTTGAGGTGCGGTGGTCGTGCGGGTGATGTTTCACCCCAATATTTGAGGGTTTCGACACATTCGGTAGGTGATTCCGTGGGTAACCATTTAATGATGAGTTAGTTTGCTTGATTAAATAATTTTTCATATTCCTTATATGCTGTTTATTATGCAAAAACAATTTTTGGTAGCAATAGTAAAGCATTTGGTATTAAAGTTACATTTGTTTTTGAAGTATGTATTTTTCAAATGTATTTCTTGAGTTATCTCTTGTATTAGTTATGTAAAACATGGAATTGATTTATTAGTTGCTGAACAGGGATGCCAATTTTGGTTGGATAATAATATAGTGTCATTTGGGCCTAAAAATGAGGGTCTTTTAATGGATTTTATGTGTGTAAACTTGTTATACTCTTTGAAAGTCTTTTATGGATTTGTGTGTTCTCATGGGTATCTTTTGTGATATTGTTCAAGGTGATTATATAACATTTGAAAGTGGATTATTACATGTTGATTGGGATTCCAATTCTGTTTTGGTAAGATATTGGTGTGATTTTGGCTTAAAAATAGGTTTTTGAAATGAGTTTTTTGTGCAAGACATATTTGCACCACTTGGGTTCTTTTTATGAAAATTGTAAATGTTTTAGTTGGTTAAACAAAGTGGGAAAAGGGTGAATATGTACTGTTTGGTATATTTGTTCATGTATTATGGGGTTTTGAAAGGTGAAGTGTTGTTTTAAGATTTCAAAGATTTTTAGAATGTTTTGTAAATTTCTGTAATGTTTTAGTAAATTGTGATGTTGGAGCGAAACTTGTTTGTGGTCTCTTTCGTGTAAGTTTAATGATAAAATGATTTTGAAGGTAAAAGGGGGGTTATGTAACAAGTGAGTGGGCTGTTATGAGAGTTTTAATATATTGGATTGGTTTTATAAAATTTTTTAATGAATTTGTGGAAGTGTTAAAGAAATGTGAAAAGTGTTGTGGGTTATTTTGGTGTGAGTCGGATTTCAAAATCAATTTGAATGAAATGTGGACTTTTGTGACTTGTGTTGTATACATGTGGTCTGTTTGGTGAATTTATGATATGGAAATATTATTTTCTTGTGAATATTATATTAATTGACTTGTTGAACTTGTTTGAGCACAAAGGAAAAACCTGGGTATCTAGGTGGGTGGACGTGTACTAGTATGCTAGTGAATCCATGGGGTTTGGCCTCAGTTTCACTTAGCAGGATTGACGCTTACAACTCTAAATAAATTATGATGATGATGATTGGGAACCAATAGATTATAGGTATGTACCCTACTAGTGGCTCGTGCACGAGAATGGATATTTGTGATGGTTACTCTCACCGAGATACGAGGTACCTGGGACCCACAACTAGCTAGTGCCTAGGGGTTATTTCCCATTGCTTGTGCTCACTAGATATTTTTTGTTTATCATAGGCATACGGTATGAGTGGCTGGAAAATTCAATAGCCTTGGTATTTATTTTAAAAGTGTTTATTCTTTAAATTATCCCACTTGAAAACTGATTTTTTTTAAGTTGCATCTTTTAGAAATTGTAACTAGTTTTTTTTATGTTTTTGAAAAAATGCATGCTTTTCGTCTTTAAATGTTTATCACATGGAATATATTAGTGGTGGTATCCTACTGGGCATTGGCTCACACCCTACTTACACCCTTGGGTGTAAGTAGACTAGGTTATTTTTGTTTTCGCAGGTTGGGTACAGTTTTTAGTACCATTGGTTCGGGTTTCTAGCAGGTCCTTGGTAGTGAAGTCTTGTGGGGATGGATTGAGGGAGGTGCCTCTTGCCATGTGGAGGTTTGTGGGCTATTTCATTTTGGTTTTATACCTTTGGTATAGTCTTTTTGAGTTGTTTTACGCTATGTAATTCAGTTCAGAATTTTTGTAAAAGATTGTTTGGTTTGAAAAATTCAGATTCGGTTTATTGGATTCTTTTGTTGTTTTAAGATTATAAACTCAGGTAAATAGTTCCCAATTCTCATTTTATGATACACAGGCACTTGTGCTAGCCCGTGGGGATCAGGAATTCCCTTTGGGTCTTTCCATGGACCGGGTAGGGAATGCCCTTCGGGTCTCGCATTAAGTGTGGTAGGAAGATATCAAGCTAATCCAGGAGACCGCCATTGGATGGCAGTCAAGACAATCGTTAAGTATCTGAGGCGTACTAAGGATATGTTCCTGGTTTATAGAGGAGATGAGAAACTAGTCATCAGAGGATATGTAGATTCTAGTTTCCAGACTGATCAAGATAATATGATGTCACAGAATGGATACATCTTCAGTTTAAATGGAGGTGCAGTGAGATGGAAGAGCTCAAAGAAAAGTGTGGTGACAGATTCTACAGCGGAGTCCAAGTATATTGCAACTTCTGAGGTAGATAAAGAAGCAGTATGGATGTGAAGCTTCATCTAAGAGCTGGATATAGTATCGAGCAGTAAATATCCTATCACACTCTACTGTGATAATACTATAGCAGTGGCACTTGAAAAAGAGCCAAGGTCACATCAGCGGACAAAGAACATACTTCGAAAGTATAATCTCTTGAGGGATTTTTCTCAGAGAGGTGAAGTTACAGTGAGTAGTATTTCCACAGAAGACAACTTGGTGGACCCCTTGACTAAAGCCTTGACTCAGCAGAAACATGATCATCATGTGACGTCTAGCGGACTAAAAGTCGTAGGCAGTTGGCTCTAGTCTAAGTGGTTGTTTGTAAGGGTTGGTGTCCTGAGAAACAATTGTTTTGTACTTTTATTAAATGAATGTTCCCTTATTATATATTGTTCATTGTTCTGCATGACTATAATATAATAATGTCCTTGAATATTTGTTGCATTAATAAGGTTATGGAAGATCCCTGCTATGATTAGAACCTAGAAATTCTATAACAATATTCTTAAATAAAGTTCTGCAGTTGGATGACATACTATGATAGGACACATATTATACAGACCGTCGTGTGCAAGTACTCGTAAGAAGATGAGACTCTCTCTCATGGAGTTCCCACTTGGTAATCTACAAGATGGGATATTATGATAACAGACCCGCTATTAGTAATTCCTCATGTCTTGGTGTCATCGGAAATTTCTATCTACGAGCGTGTGTCATGGTCCTTAGACTGGAATATTATCATTAACTCATGTCATGACTCGCGCACTTAGATTTACTGACGAAAATCGTCACGCAGACAGTTGGTGGGAAGTAGGGTACGTTGGGTGTGTCATGAGTGAAATATTGTTAATGGATAAGTTGAGGAAGGATTTCTCCCTTCCATTTATGGAAGTTTATATCTCGGCCCTTTGATTGAAATAGAACTGTCGCATGAAATTCCATGGCCACGGTGTAAATGCCGAGTTTATTTCAGGTAGTCAAAGAATGATGGATCAAGAATTTAGGTTTATGACACTGCCATGAAACCTATTTGATGAGATATTGAGAAAAAGTGATTAAATTACATATTAAGAGTTCGTATGAGGTGATACATTAATGTGGTGTCAACTTCTTTCTCTTGGGTGCCTTGACCCATTTCTAGACAATAATCTTGTAATTTAGGCAAGCCTGCCTAATGCCAACGAGAAAGGGGCCTAGAGGGTCACACAATAAGTGCATTCAAGTATCTCAAGTAGAATAAATATTATTCTCATATGTGGTTTAATAATTATTCAAGGAAGCCTAAATCGTTTTAATGATGGAGGAAGAATAAAATAAAACAAGTACATGTCGTGTATCAATGATTACAAGTCGTGTAGTTTTATTTTGAAAACAAGTACATGCCGTGTATTATTAAATGTACACACCGTGTAGTTTTTATTTTGGAAAGGAAATTAATAAATGAAAACAAGATATACACACTGTGTACATTGAATGTACACGTCGTGTAGTTTTCAATGAAAAACAAGTACACGCCGTGTAGTTTTTACAGTTGGGATTTTGAGGAAATATAGTTTTATTAAATGATATTTATTATAATTAGTGTGGACGGATGTCAAGGAATTAATGACTCAACATGGGGTTTACAAAAGGGAGTTAATGAAATAAATAAAACTCGTAACGTGTTTATTTGTGTCATAACTCTACAACCTCAAACTCGATTATAAATATCCTCACAAACCCAACTCTTTTCCTAAGACAAGAGAATCGTTGTGCACAACAATTCTGGATAATTCTTTCAATTCCGAAAGAACCTCTTCCACCAATAATTCTCTCAAGACCAAGAGAGATCCTCTTCCATTGAACCAAGACGATCTAAGGAGGACAATGAAAGCAAAGGTTTCTCCATACTAGCACCCGGAGACTCCTTTGGCGATGTCCAGAGGTACGACGTGCACATGTGGATCACCAATATAGGAATTATACATTTGGTTTCTGCGACGCAATGACGAATCACATCAAAACGTGATCAAGAATATCAACGAAGAAAGAACACCCAAAGTTACTTCTTTTCAATTGATTAAATTAATTATAATCAACCTGTAATGATCCTACTTTGTGGTTGCGGTACTTTCCTATTCTTTGTCTATTTCTGTGATTTGATCCGTGGAGACTGGCGTTTATCATCATATTGATCCCGGATTGATCATTTTTAATGAAAAAAATCCAAGTGGGCACATCCACCCACGCTCTTCTGCTGCGCCCAGAACCTTCAGTTCACACTTATTAATCTCCAAGATAGTTGATTATGTGGATATTCCTTCCTTTAATAATTCCAAAGTTTTTCATGTCATTGTAATTGTTATTTGTGATCATGTGTAAAGGTGCTTATACTTTAAGATTATTATTAATAAATATCATCAATTGCATACTTAAAGGTATTGATGAACCCCGCGATGCACTATGTTCAGGATAAGTGGGATATGATAGGTATGTCAAGATAGGTATGTTATTAATGAATTAGTCGAGAATAGATTTATCCTTTACATTTATGGAAATTGATATCTCATCCCTTTGGTTAGAGTGGAATTTTAAAAATAAATCCCATTTTCATGGTGATGTGGATAGGTTTATTTTGGATAAACAATGAAATATATTCCAAGAAATAAGGTTGATGACATAAGTATGAAACCTACTTCATGAGATATTGAGACAAAGGGATTATATTATATAGTGTGAACTCGTATGTGGTTGTTGAATTTGCAACATTAAATTATTCCTCTTGGGTGACTTAACACATTGCTATATAGTAATTTAGGACTTTAGACAATCCCACCTAATTCCAATGAGGAAGAAGTATAGAGATCTACACACTAATTTTTTCTATTGATCATGATTAAATTTAATATTAATTTAATTATTAATATAAATATTATTATCAAGTCTGAGGAATAATTTTATTCTTGATTTATTGATCATATAAATTAAATAAATACTTATTCAAATGGTAACTATTTAATTACAAGAATATATAAGTTTTATTTTTTTAATTATTTATTAAATTAATAAATGTTGAGGTGGATGATCGGATAGATATGAGGTCCAATGATAAATATTAATTTTCAATATGGTAAAATAATATTCACGGACATTCTATCACACCATGAGAAAATAATAATAATAATAATAATAATAATAATAATAATAATAATAATAATGCATTGCAGTGGGATATTTAAACGTTTAATATATTATTGATGGGTTTTTTTCAATTAAATAATATTTTACCCATAACCTTTACTATATAAATATATGACTATGTATATTGTTCTAGATTTTATCAATTATTTGATAATCGTTGTGCATAGTGAAATATAGAGCTCTCTCTTAAGACCGATGAACACTCTTGCATTTCTTCTCTCAAGCCTGGGATATTCTCCTCCCACCTCCACATTATAAATAATGAGAGTGAAAAGATGATTCTTTAAGCCTGAATGAATCATCATAGGGGTCATGGAGAATAGTTCGCAATGATCAATCCAACATTCTAGCACCCAAAAATCCATCAACATTGTTCAAAGGTCAAAATAAAATTTTTGGATCACCTTTAGAGGGACTCTATACCTGGATCTTAAAAGCAGAAAGATGGTAGAACAAAAGGTTTTTTGATTATCAACATATTATTTGAAAACATATCTCAAGAATAAGGTATTATATCTTAATATATATTTAAATTAATTATAAATTTAATATGAAATATCCTCTCGATTCTTGTATTTCTGTCAAGTTTCATCCGAAAATGTTTTGTTAGTCATAGATTCAATGTCATGTATATCATGGAGTATCTATTAAATCAAAAAATTGATGTGTTAAACCAGGTTCTTATAAGTTCTTATACTTCACCACAAATATTAAAATTTAAATAAATATTTTCCTAATTTGGAAAATTTGAATCACTGTGAACATAAAAATAACATGGTATCACTAGTTTATAATTGATAAGTGATATTGGTTGGATTATCATACAATATGACCCACATCTTGATGCCTCTATTAGTAATATATTGATGGTTCTTGAGAGAGTATAAATAAGTTCATAGGATGTGTTTAGGATGATAAAACTCAATCTATATGTGTTTATGTAAGTAGGTGAGTGACATGGATTACTTTTGGATTGTTGAGTGAAACTCTTATTTTCTACAATGAGTTCTAAATCAATAATCTTAGAGGATTTTTCAATGGCTCGATACTAACTAATATATTCAATTAGTGAAATAATATTTCTTAAATTGGAAATATATATAAGTTATTCATATATTAAAAGGTGTAAAATCCTAAAAACAATTAACTAGTTGTATTATATTCTATCCACCAAGTGGGTCAGGGGTTGGTGTTCAAGGATTTTGTCTAATAAGTGGTGTTGAAAAATAGTATCAATAAGTGTAATTGATAAGAGGATTTAATGATGGAATTTTTATTTCAATTTGTGGAGAATATAACCTAATTATTAAAATTTATAATTACATATGGTGTACTATTATTAATGTTGTAAGGATGACACAATTTTGAAAAAGGAATCTAGAAATCCTAACATTAAATGGGATACATAAGTGTATAATAATGGGAAAGTAATTCCAACTGGATACCCATATTTAGTTTAGAGATATATGGGGAAAATATTAATAGAAAATATGGAGAAATCCAAATGGGAATAAAATTAAAGGCAAAAATATAGATAAATTAGACCCTTTTCATTTTAATGAAAAATGTGGAGAAAATATAGCCCATAAAATATTTAATTTTGGAGGACCTTGGATTTATAAAGAAAGTGAAGTGATTATTTATATCCCTCAATGGATCATGGGTTTTATAAAAGTATTCTCAACAAAATTCAAAGTGGTAAAATGTTGCAACTAAGAGGTTGTATTTTGTAATTTTCTACAATAAGCGTTGGGTGTTGAATAAATAAATGAATAAGTGGATATCAAACAAATAGGAACTACATTCATAAGTTGTTAATATAAATTAAGAAAGCTTAGAGATTTGGAGTTAGTTTTGATGAGAAACATTATATGTATAAAAATATTGTCTAGAATTTGAATTCTAAAGGCCTAGAAGAGAAGATGAAGATGCTTTAGATGATGCCTAATAAAAGTTCAGAAGCTATATGTTATGGGAGAAAATAACCAAGAAGGTGAGAGTTCATAAGTTTATTAGTTGTAAGTCTAGGAATAGGTTATATAATTTAATAATATAAAAGTGGATTTAAATGTTTCACAAAATATTTGAAGTCACCTATAATATGTAATAATGTTGGGCTAATATATAAGATATTTTCCCTAAAGACTATAGAATGAATAAAAGGTAAGGCTTGTGTGTTATATTTTAGGCTAATATATAAGAATTTATCAATCTTACTAATAAATTATTCTTCATATGTGAGAAGTTCATCCACATATGTAGGAATTCCATTTTCAAACATAAAAGGGATACCCAAACCAAATCCTAAGTCATTAACACATCAAATACATTTTATAAGAGAAAATTTAGTTGGGACTATGTGTAAAATAGAAAATTTAATAAAATGTAAGAGGCACTTGAACATTTGATAAGGATCTACTTGAATTTTGTAAGGGTCGTCGTGGATTTCATAGGATTGACCCTAAATAATATAAGAGTAATTCAGGTAGAACTCATTGGATAATGGTAAACAAATGAAATCATAAGGGTCATCGAGAAGTTATTAAGGGTCATAAAAAATTGTGTAAAGTTTATCTGGATAGTTTTATAAGGTTCATCAATACTGTGTAGATAGAAAAATGGAAAATTCTGGAACTCTCCCTCTATAGTGTAAGAGTCTTCAATAAAGATCATAAGGGTTATCCAGCTAAATATTAAGGCTTATCAAGTTGTTTCTTAAGGTTCATTCCCTTTGATTATTTTTTGTGAAATCAGTTACTTATAGATCCCATTTCAGATACTTATCCTAACATGGAGAATATCATTTCATGATGTCAGCATACAATGAACTTCCAAACAACCTTTTGAATTGTGATATTAATTATTAATCATAATATATGATTTATTATTCAGTAAAATTTGAATAAAAAAAGTTGTGGATTTTTTGGGTTAATAAAGACCAATATTCATGAGGGATATTGTGAGGATTATTTAGAATTAAAGAGGATGATTTCCCAGTGATATCCTTACATTTTTTTCATATTATAAAAATGGAAAAAATCATATGCGATATTTATGAAATTATTTTACAAGTATATAAAAATGAAATGGAATTTTATTCTTAATATCATGTTACATATTTTTGGAGTTTCTATATTCAAAATATTGGAAAATATATCACATAGATATTTGGTGAATATATAATAAGAAGAAGAGAAAATAGGGGAACTTTGTGACAATTATCAAAATATCTATGAGTAGAAAAATAAGATAGGATAGTCTGGGAAATATCTAGGATCATGTCATAATGAATAAAAAAGAATAATTACATGATCCATAGAATGATTTTAGTGATCATATTTGGTTCAGTTCAATTGAAGAAGGCTCTAAGGAAGGTGGAGTACCATTGCTATATTTGTTCATTGAAGAATTGTAATGAGATAATTCTAGTATAGGATTATTCTCATCTCGATGTAGTTTACAAAATATGATTTGAGGAAGATATAGATTAATTCGTCACTGGAATCTGGTAATCTCATTTATATTTGTATAAGGTGGAATAAACAAACATAAAATCCAATAGATCATAAACTAGGAGTTTAATATTCACATTATCCATGCTTATTATACTAATCATGAAAATTCCTACATGTCTATAAACTTTTGAAGAACTTATCTAAGTAGTGTGTACAAGAAAAGAAGAGTTAGTTAACCTTGGGTAAGGGGTGACTAAACCCAAAAATATTATAAATGAAGTGATCCTTGGTGTAGAGTGACCATGATCAAATATTTATCCTCCAAACAACTGTAGTAGTGGATTATAGTATAACATTACATTTTCATCAAATACTCTCTAGATTATCCCTTTGTGGGGAAAAATTAAAATTATTTTTTTGGATGCATTTCAATTCAAATTATGTGTTTCTTATCATAATTGTTCTATTGATAGTAAAAAGTTAAACATAGTTTCTGTAATCATGGGAATAAAACACTAGAAGAAGATAATTAGGTAATATAAAGAGTTTAATTTAAAAAAACCCCTTGATTAACCCCCACCCTCTCATGTTATCATGAGTTATAAAATTATTTTTATTTTTGTGGATGAGAATTAAATTTTATAATAGAATGTTTATAAAAAACATTAAGAGTTACCCCCAAAAGAATTTTGGTGGATTTCCAAAATAGTTCTTGGATAAATTTTCATAATTTTTTACATATGATATATCATATGATGAAAATTTGTCATATATTTTCCAAAAGGATTTTGAAAATATTTCAAAAATTATTATGAGATATAGTATCATAAGTTTTTACATATGGTATGACATAAGGTGAAGGTATTCTATGTCTATGAGGATTTATTTAAAGTTATAGATTGATATAAATATACACTAAGATCACAAACATGATGCAATGGTTTAATATATGTTGTAGTCTATATTGTCATTGACCGCATCATATAGAATGTCTTCACATCATGGTATTATAAATGACATTTTACGTGTTATGAGATAATGTGCATCTTGTCCTTATTCTCCAACCTCAAGCTATCATGATCAGGTTTTTCATCAGGAAATTATGTTTTTAAGAGTTTGAACATCCAACATAATTGTTTAAATGTTAAAAAATTAATCACAAATAAATATTCATAATTTACATATGTTATTTCTTAAAATGTTTATAAAACATTATATTCAATATAACCATGTTTTTAGTTTCAAGAATTCTCCTTAAATGACTATATAAAGAGAATCATTGTTTCTAATTTGGGTTCATCTAATTGGTTTGATACACCTCTACTTTAAGCTCTCGATTTCTATCATTATCCTCATCCTTTAATATCAAGTTTCCAAAAAAAATGAGGAAGAGAGGATCCTTACCATGCATTGGGAGATTTATTTATCCTATGGATATCTTAAGAAGAAGGATCCCATTAATTGGTTCTTAGGGATCATCATCAAGATATGTGAAAGATCTCAGATATGTTCTGATCGACATAGAAAATGTATATAGTTATCCATTTTTATTCAATAAAATACAAATTGAAAGATATTGTGGGTTTATAGGTTTTAGTTGACAATTTTTCTATTCTTGGATAGGTTGTATCCCCTTAAAAATCTAATATTATCTATTTTAATACATTCTATTCATGGATTATATCTCCAGTAAAATGGAATAAAATGTTTGTGATAACCCTTATGCTAACATCTTGGAACTTAAATAGAAATAATTTTCATCCATGTTTTGATATGACCTTATTTTTCTCACATTCAAGTAGTCTCCCTAATGTATCATGATGTTCATCCATCACACGTGAAGTTTTTTAGAATATATTTCTTATGTTAAAAAACTCATATTTTTAAAACCGATTAAAACAACTATAATTTAATATATAAAATTTTCAATAATATTAAAAAAAAATATTTTACATCCTTATATTTATTAATTAGTTTTTTATTTAATTCAAATCAAAATTAAATAATTAAAAAAATAGTATATATTAAAAATAAATACATAACTCATTTATCTAAAAATAATTCTAACAATTCTACCATAATTTTTCAAATCTTATAGAAATACTCTTAGAATACTGAACACTACAAAAAATGAATTACTGGTGGTTTATTAGTGGAGATTTTAGGACATCAACCCCCACCCCTACCCCCAATGGAGGGAAACCCCTATGAGGCCCTTCCCCTTGTGACAGAAACCCCTAATGGTAACCCCCTTTCCCTTATCCCATTAACACACATCCTCCTTCAACATTACTCTAACCTATTCCCCAGAAACCACCCTTTACCCCATTAACCCTGTGACCCCAACCCCCCATCCATCTACTTTCTTCTCTACCTCTACCTAGATCCTCAAATCCCTGTCTGTCTGGGAGTCAAACAACGCTGGAATCTCCTCCTTAACCACCATGTTGGTTTCTTCCCTCTCCTCTCTAAACTTCATTCCCTAACCTAAATAGCTTTATCCTATAGTATCTAACCCCATTTATTGTGAGAAATAATATTCTTTCATTTATTATGTTTATGTTTTTTATGTTGTATGTTTCATGTTGGATTGGATCAACATTTTCATGTTGTATGTTTATGTTTTTTTATTGGATCAAAAAAATTTCAAACATATGGAAAGAATTATCCTCTAATAATGACTTGAAACTATATTATAAATTAATATAAAATCATAATCATATATTATAATGGGATTAAATCATCAATAAATATTTATAACCATGATTTATTACTATTAATTTATATATATATATATATATATATATGTATGTATATATATATAGATAGATATATCTATATTTAATTATTTTTTCATTTATTTCAATTATATTTAAACTTTGATGTATTCATATTATTTTTTAGTTTTAATTATGTGTCGATATATTTTCATTATATTTAAAACTAATACAAATATTCTTAAATCTTTATGAATGATTTTTCATTAAAATCGTTATTAGTATTCTAATAATTTTATAGTATGTTAATAATTTATTTTACTTGTTTGATTAAACATTTATAGCTTTATTTTTGAATTTTCAAGGGGGTTTTGTTAATCCAATAAATTTGCACAAAAGTTGGATTAATTTATCATGAAACAAACCTTGGTATTCTTAAGGTTTGGAAGAATTTTTAGATTATGAAATTTCAAGTGTCTCATTATAAATTCAGACTATGGTTGAATAAAAATTAAGTATATGAGCATCTAATATTGAAATATTTTCATACTCAATATGTACGTTGGATTTTGTATAGTGAATCGAATTTTATGGAAATTCAAATCAATGAAAATGTTTTCAATGAAACATAGAGTGTCTTGAAAGAGAGATTTCAGTACAAAACTTGATAAATGACAGATTTGAATTTTCAAGATACAATAACCACTATTTTAATAGATCAATAGAACCTAAATTTTACCCTGAGCAGGTTAATCTTTCTCAAAAATATCAATGACCAAAAAAATTAGTTTTATAAATTAGCTAAAGATGGAAATAATGAATTTTATTATGGTTGTTCAAAGTATTCTAAGCTCTCTTTTTTACTCAAGTTGTATCATATCAAGTGTATCTTTTGAATTAATAATAATGAAGTGTACATGATTTTGGAGTTGCTTCATGATATATTTAGAGAATCTAATATCTCTATATCATTCTATGAGATTAATAAAATAATTTATAATCATAGAATTGATTATATAAAAATACAAACATTCCCTAATGATAGAATACTTTATTAGGTATAGGAGTATAATAAAAAATAATTTATGACATTTCATACAAGTATATTGAAATCAATGAGCAGGAGTGAGAGAACAAATGAATTCAACACCAAGAATAAGCACAAGAAGAAGACTCTTGCAAAGGTATTGCAATACTTTCCTAAAAAACCATGCTTCCAAATAATATTCATGTCATTTAAGACTACATGTGATATGAAGTTGAATACTTTGGAATGTAAAAGTGATGAATCAATGATACATCCAAAAGATTAAATTTCATGTAAGGTATTTGATTAATTATATCAATATTTTTATTCAGATCCAACTAATTTATGTTCTGGGTTGGCTTCATAATGGTTTTAACCATTTAGGTACATGAAGTACTAATTATTATATATGGTTAATTGTTTTTATCCACTAAAATATACCTATGTGGATATGTTTGAAGAATAATTCTATTATTATTTCAATGATTATTCTAGAAAATAATTTTTTTTGGAAATGATATTGATGTATACCTTCAGCCTCTAGTAAAATAACTATTCAAGTTATGGGATTATTGTGTGGACACATTTGATACATCAATGAGAGAACTAATCAAAATGAACTATTCTTTAATGTAAAAAATTAGTGACATTATTAAATTTGGAAAATTATTTGGTTGGACCACTCATACCGGTTTGACTTGTCTAGTTTTTAATTTTCATTTTGAACCCCAATGATTACCTCATAGAAACAAATGGTGCTTTATATTTCATCTTAGATTTTATTATGCATCTCAAAAATTCAAATTTAACAAGACACAATTCAATTGAGATTTTTAATTGAAAAAGTCACCAAAGGTGTTATTTGGTTTATAAATCTTGGGAAAATTAATAAATTTCATTGTAGAATTTGGAAAACATAATCAGTTGAAAGGAGGAAAAGTGTATGAGGTACAGTGTCCGAAGTAGTTGGAACAAAACTATGGAATAAAATGAGTATATTTTCCAAACATCCTTATTGGGAGTTCAATTTTATACATTATAATCTTGACGTAATCCATATTTAGAAGAAAATATCTGAAAATGTACATTTTACATTACATAATGATCAAGGTAAATCTAAGGATCACCTTAATGATCATAAGGATTTATAATTAATGAACATAAGGTGTGGTTTATGGGAAAATGAAAATGGAAAGTATCCTTTGTATATTTTCGAAATGAAACATCATGGGAAAGATATATCCATTTAAAATTTTAAAAATGTAAATGTTCCAAATGGATAGTCAAGTAACATTTCAAGGTGTATTCAATTAAAAAATAAAAAGTTATATTGATTTAAAATTCATGAATCATGCATTATAATGCAGTACTTTCCTAATTTTTCTTTTTGTAATAGGTTGCCTAAAATTTAGTTGTAGTTATAGTTAATCTTTTAACCTTATTAAAATAACTTTTCAGAGAAACACTAAATCCAATTGACCTTGAAAATTTTTAGGAAAGATTTATTTTGACACATTTTCATTTTGAGATGTTATTTCACCTTAATTTTTCATGATCATGATTCATTTTACTGGTCATATAGTTGAGGAAGCTAGACTTGGTGGACTAGTACACTTTCAATGGATGTATCCAATTTTTAACTGTCTTAATATAATTTTTATTTTCATCAGATACTTAGCACTTTTGAAATCATATGTGAGGAATAAATCTCAACCAAAAAGATTTATTGCTAAAGGTTATATATCTGAAGAGTGACTAACCTTCTTTTCAAGGTATTTTGATGGGACTCAGAGTATATTTAATCATTTTGGGCATGTCGATTACATCTCTAATAATTATAATTTTGAAAAATAGTGATCGGTATTGTTGATTCAAAATTCTTCTTTTGACTTTTATATTCAATTTTGTTTTTTAAATAAAGAAACTCTCTTTTCAAATGAATTCATATATTTTTTTATCATGATATTGTTTTAAATTTTATCATTATGATTTTCATTGGACACGCCGATAAGGATTTCCATCGTACAAATCGTTTAGTGTCGCACTAACAAGATAAAT
Source organism: Viscum album (assembly GCA_963277665.1). NCBI lineage: Eukaryota > Viridiplantae > Streptophyta > Magnoliopsida > Santalales > Viscaceae > Viscum > Viscum album. The sequence goes on along the minus strand of OY728141.1, from coordinate 998,702,112 downwards.
CATATTCACTTTCCTAATGAAAATAATCATACTCATTTATTGTTCACATACTGTTTTTTCAGAAGAGATAAATTATTTTTATACTCATTTTATTGTATCCATAAAATAGTATCGTATCGAAATAAAAATATTTTAATAAAAACGATTTCATGTATTTTGTTTCAAATTGATTTATCAAACGATGTTGTTATTTCTATTATAAGATTACCATTGGAGTGCCAGGTGTCCAAGTCCCTCCAAATTTTCTAAGAGAAAATATGATTGTTGAAATCCAAGATGAAAGTTGGGATGTTTTCCTATAAATATTAGGTCATTTTAATGATCTTTATGTTTGACTTCTGATAAACTTAATCCAATGTGCGAGACCTCTATCAAATTATTGTTTCATACGAAAGACTCTAAAGAGTTCAAGTTATGAACTACTAATTCTATATAATTGTTACTTCAAATATTTTTTATTTTATTAGTGAGACACCAATCATTGGTGATTATGATCAAGGCTTTCCATTGATAAGAAGACATATTTGTAGTTCAATTGAAGATTGGGGGCTTCTGAGGGTAGGAAGACAGAGGCGCCAATCACCTTCTTGATCAAGGGCTTCTAGGGATAATAAAATAAAAGATGATCATCATATTGAAGTATTACCCTGGTGTGTATAAGATAGACTTTAATGAAAGTATAACTCAAGTGACATCTAATCTAGGTTAAAGGATACCCTTTACACCGAGTTCTAAGAATTGTATTCTTTTACATTTACACTGCATTGTAATAAAAAGTTAATTGCTTAATATTTTTATTTTTTATTGATTATTTTGTTTATCATAACCAATATTATTACGATACTTTTTTAATATATTCTAATTAATATATTAGTGATTATGATCAATTAATTTATCCAAAATGAGTCAATACACTTTATGATTGAATCATTGTATTGTTTTACTCTAATTGTCGTTACCATTGTGATTACGATATTTTACATGCTTAATCTGTTTAAATCATTTCCACTATGAATATGATTAAATTCTTCTATGACCTATGGATTTAATTATCGTAACCAACTTGATTACAATTATTTTATAACCGGACCTAGGGCCCTATCTGATTAATGTTTTAATACATTAAGAGGTATTGTGAATTGAGTTAGTTTAAATTATTTTAAACTAAATTTCATTAGAGATAAAAAAATTAAACCTAAAATTCACCCCCCCACCCCCCACTCTTTTATTTTATGCCATCTACATATACATTTTGATCAAATAATTGGTATCAGATCAGGTTCCCACTACTCATATATTTTCTTACATTACTTTTTCAAGTTAGTTATATTCCTTTTATAAACTTTTTTGTTTATAAATATTTTTACACTAACGTGTACTGTAAAAAAAGAGATTGTGTATTGTTTTAAATATGAAATTACTTAATGTCAGTTAAATTGAAAATATCAATCCTTCAAGACCACCTATTTTTTTGTAACAATTATGAATATTGTAGAGATAGAATTAAGACCTGTGTGATCAATACTGGTGTTGAAAATTTTATTATACAGACTAGGGCCTATAAAATTTCTAACAAGGAAGTTATACTCTTTACCAATCAAGAGAAACAGGAATATCAATTGAATTATAAAGTACATAATACTTTACTTTACCAATTACTAGAAACATATACATCTGTATTTCATCTTGTGAAGAAGCCAAATTTGTTTGGAAAAATCTACGGATAACTCATTTTAAAACATTTAAAGTGGTTGGGACTAGAAGAGATATGATAATAGAATATTATCAATATTTTTAATTCCCATACAGAGAACTTGTTTTTTTAGTTCAACAGAGATTCATGACAATTATAAATATTTTACAATCCATGGGTGAGAAAGGACTAGATGATGATATCCTAATTGAAAAGATCATAGATATCATGATAAATGAATGTGAATCAAAAATTATAACTATTGATGAATCAAGAAAATTCAAAAATGTAAATATAGATGAGTTATTTGGAACTATTTTTCAATATTATGAAAATAGATGCAGCAAAAGTCAAAAATAATAATGGCGGAGTTGCTTTTACTTCAAATTAGATGATGGATAAGACTCTTGAAATGATAGTAAAATGAAATAAGAAGACATTTTTAGTTCAATTGGACTCAAGTGAATTATAACATTCAGAGAATTAATTTGAAAACATTTTTCAAATAATGAAATATATTTTTAGAAAGAAGGACATTCAACATATATATAAGAAAAGTAACAAGTATAATAAGGAAAATAAAGATTCTGATGTTACTTGTTATGAATTTAATAAAGCTGGACACATCAGACCTATTTTTCCAAAGATAAAAAGAAAATATATAAAGGAAAGACATTATAAAAGGAACCATAAAAATCACTATAATACAACATGAAAGAAATTATTAAATGAAAATGACTCTTGGAGTTCTAATAGAGGAGACTCTTCAGATGAATCTTTATACAGTGAAAATTCTAGAGAAAAGAATATTGGAATTCTTTCAATAATACTTATTGAAAATCAATGTTTCCTGGAAAAGGTACACACTACTGAATATTTGACCAGCATGTCTTTAAATGAAAATTATCTTGAAGAGAATAATTATACATCATTAGATGAAAATTCATCCTCATCCAGTGATAATAATACATTACATTTATATGAATAGGTTTCTAGGTTTGAAAAATTACTTTAGAATTAAATTTACAATGTTAAAAAGAAATTTGAAAAGGAAAATTCCAGAATAAGTGTTTTAACAAAAAAAGTATCAGATCTTTCTAAGGATCTTGATAATAAAATTTTTAAAATTGATTCTATTTCCAAAAAACATTAGGAAGATAAATCTAAGAAATAAATTCTTTCTAAAGATTTTGAAAAATTCATTTCTAAGAAAAATGTTTTAGAAATAAAACTCAATTCTGAAACTAATACTAATTTGGGTAAGAATTTGGTTATTAGACTAAATCATAAAATTTTCTCATTAAGAAAAATTTTATCAAAATTTACTTTTGTTATGGAAGGATTTGATAAAATGTATAAACAACTTCATCTATAGGGTAATAGGTTAGGAATGGGATATACTCATTCAAAACCTATTTTTAGTAACAATTATTTTGGTCCTAAAAATTCCCCCTTTTTCACAAAATATAAAAGTGGTGTTCATTGGAAAAAAAATAGTTCCTTAAAAAAAATTTAATCTTTCAGATTCTACAAATCCCATTTTTTATAAAAAATGTGGGTTCCTAAAATTTTTCTTTCTAAAATTTCTGGATCTAAGAAAGTTCGGATTCCGAAAACCTAATTGTTTTATTTTCAAGAAAACAAAGAATGTACCAACAAAAAAACATATAGTACATGGATAGTGGATGTTCCCAAAATATGATAGGTAACAAATACTTCTTTTAAAATATTATTGAAATGAAAGTTGGAAGATTTACATTCAGATACAATGCTCAAGAAAAGCTTTGATTTCAAAAGTTTTTTTAAAAAATGTATTAAGTACAAGCTTATAAGAATAAGTCAATTTTGTGATGAAGGTAAACTTGTGAGTTTTATAAATGATAAATGTGTAGTACCCAATTCCAAGGATGAATTCATTCATTCTACCCATCGACATGAGAATGTTTACACACAAAAATTATAAGGCCATAGGAGCCAAGACATACCTTGCCTTAGTGAAATGGATGATATATCTTGGTTTTGGAATATAAGATTAGAACATTATAACCTTATGAACTTATATAAATTTTCTAATAAATAACTTTTTATGGATCTATCAGAACTTAGATTCGATTATTCAAAAGTCTGTAACCCTTATCAATATGGACAGAAACATAAGTTGATCTTTAAATCAATCAATGAAGTTTCAACTTCAGATTCTTTACAATAGGTTCACATAGAACTTTTTGGTCCTATATAAACTAGAAGTATTGGAAGAAAGTATTGTTTATTTTATTTAGTTTATGACTACACTAGATATACATTGTTCTTTTTTCTTGCAAAGAAATATTAATCCTATTGATATTTTAAAACATTTATAGCCAAAGTGAAAATTGTTAAAAACCTTCCATTTTTAACTATTCATAGTGATCATGATAGATAATTTTTAAACTCTGATTCTGAAACTTTTTATAGTAAGAAATTTATTACACATAACTTTTCATATCCTAGAAATCTTTAACAAAATGGTGTTGTTGAAAGAAGAAATTTTATTCTTCAAGAGATAACAAGAACCATATCGAGTGTATATTATATTGAAAAACATTTTTGGGCTGAAGCTGTGAGAACTATTTTTTATACCATAAATTTAGTTTTAATTAGAACATTTCTTAATAAAATACGTTATGAGTTTTGGATAGGCCAAAAACAAAAAAGTCTCATATTTCAAAGTATTTAGATGAAAAGTATTAATTTTGAATATAAAATATAATTTACATAAATGCAAACCCAAATCCAATGAAGGTATATTATTAGGCTATTCCACTACTTCAAAGGCTTATAGAGTTCTCAATAAAAATTATTATAATGTTGAGGAAACAGTACATGTTAAATTTCATGAAATTGATCACTTTATTTTTAAACAATACCAATCTATATCTTCTAATGTGTTTACCAAAACTGATTATCAACCCTTGATAGAAGAATCTTATAATAAGGATAATACTCAATAAATTGTTTCTAAAGTATTTACTCTATAATACTTTCTACCTTATGTTGATAAATAGGTTTTAAAAAACCCAATTGAATTGTTTTTTAAGAATCATCCCAGTGATAGTATCATTAGTGAAGTAAATCAACCTATAAATACTAGAAGTTTCTTGAGATATGAAGTAGAACATCTAACATTTCGTTCTTAATTTAATCCAAAAAGTCCTGATGAGGCTTTAGGGGATGAATATTGGATTAAATAAATACAAGATTAACTAAATGAATCCGAATGGAATAAAGTTTTTACCATGGTTGAAAAACCTAAAGAAACTTTTGTAATTGGAGTAAAATGGGTCTTTATAAACAAATGTGATGAAAATGGAATATTCATTATAAATAAATAAATACTAGTGCCTAAAGGTTATAATCAACAAGAGTGAATAGATTATGAAGAAACCTATGCTCTGGTAGCTAGACTTGAATCTATAAATATTCTATTAGCCTTTACAGCATTCTTCAATTTCAAAATTTTTCAAATGGATGTGAAGTGTACTTTTCGTAACTGATAAGTTCAAGAGAATGTTTTTTGTTAAATAACTTCATGGTTTTGAAGATACAAAACATCATGAATATGTTTTCAAACTTACCAAATCTTTATATGGCCTTAAATAAGCCCTTAGAGCCTTTTATTATATAATAACAAGATTTTTTTCAAAATAATTTGGTTAAGGGAACTTCTGATCAAACACTTTTTATAAATAAAGAAAACAAAAATGTTTTAATCATTGAAATTTATGTTGATGAAATTATAGTAAAATCAACTTATCAATCTTTAATTGATTATTTTTCCAATATCATGAAATCTATGTTTGAGATGAGAATGATCAGTGAGTTAAAATTCTTTCATAGTTTTAAAATTTGTCAAAAACAATAAGGGACTTATACATCTCAACATAAGTATATTAAATATCTTCTTAAAAAGTAGGTATTTGACAATACTAAAAGCATTATTACTCCAATTGGTACCTCACATACACTTGATCATGATAAAACTGGAAAACCATTAAATCAAAAAACTTTTAGAGGGATGATAGAAATTCTACTATACATAACATCTAGTCATCCAGACTTAATGTTTTCAGAATGCTTATGTGTAAGGAATCAATAAAATCCAAAAGAATCCCATTGAAAAGCAGTGAAAATTATTTTCACTATTTAAAGGAAACTATAGTTTTATGAATTTTATATTCTTTTGGAAATGGTTTGGAATTGAAAAGTTTTTTGGATGCTGACTTTGGCGGTTGTAGAATGAGTATAAAAAGTACTCCTAAAAATTTTCATTTTTTAAGTGATTCATTAGTTTCTTGATCTTGTAAGAAAAAACACTCAGTATCACCTTCCACTACTGAAGTTGAATATGTGGCAGATGGAAGTTGTTGTGATCAAGTGTTTTGGAAGCAACACACACTCAATGATTATGGAATGAGTTTTACCAAAACTCAAATACTATATGATAACACTAGTGCCATAGATTTAAGTAAAAATATTTCACATCACTCATATAAAAAACACAAAGATATTCTGCATCACTTTCTTAGGGATCACAAGATTAAAGGAGATATCATTTTACAATTTATAATAACTCAATATTAACTTGTTGATATATTTATAAAACCATTAAAATCTAATAGAATTAAATATGTTAAACAGAATCTAGGAATGATCATTATAAAGTAATCATTCATATCTACGTATTTTTTAAAATCATCTCCTTACGTTAAGTTATTCATTTTCAAAGGGGGGTACATATGTTTGGTATATAATTTTTTTCATAACCCAAAAATTTTGTAACTAAAAATTTTCATAACCAACCATTTTTGTAACCAATTGTTTTTTCAGCACTATATTTTTTTTTCAGCACCATATTTTTTTAAAAAAAATTTGAACTAAGTTTTTTTGTTTTATTTTCATTTTAATAACATTATATTAAAACCAAGAAATTAATCTTGAAATTATGAAAAGATCAATTATTTATACTTTTCACTTTGTTTTCAACTCATTTATGATTTTTTGTACTTGTTTTTAAAACTTCATCAGATTCACTTCGAATACGATAAACTTTTTTTAAAAAATATCCATATATCATTTATCTCAACTATTGGATCTACTTGATCTAATCTAAGCCATAGAAGTTTAATGTTAACATTTCCTTCACCAATATAAAGGTAACCCCCTCCCTCCCTCCTTACCCCACATTGGTTATCTCAACCATTGCGTCAAATCTATGTTGATCCTCAAATATCCAACTCTGAACGTTTTTATACTTAGAACATTACAACATGCCCATGTATGAAACATCATTAATCTCTCCCAAATAATTTCTGCAAAAATATTTAACAAAAATAAAATTCTTTCAAAAAATATAACTCACTAGAGAGTTTCATGATAGATATGATTCATCTCAGAAGTGAATTATTCAGTTTCAAGGATGGGAGTCATTATGTGTTGAAAAACATAAACCCAAGATCTGATTATCATGGACAAAGTGATAGAATTATATAAAATTTTGATGTTTGATGATGAATTAAAGGTATATTTTAATATTTATGATAGTGAAATCAGTATTTCATAAAAATAAGAAATGTGTTTTCTTCATGTATAATTGGAAAGAGATGTTTTCTTCTCCCAAAAGTTTCCAAAAGAAAAGAAAACATTAATAAAGGAATGGGCCGAGAAATCGTTTTTTGAGATTTATGAAGATAAAATAAAGAACACCCTTCTTTCAGCTGATAATAGACAAAATGAATTCTAGATGAAAGGTTTCGTAATCCCCAAGAGTGGTAATAGAGAAACTCTCAAAGTTTCATATTTATTTACACTTTATTATCTTGTGAATATGAGGAAGATAAACTTAATGGGTTACATTTTTGAAACCATTAATAAACTCATGTTTGGACCAATCAAGTCCCAGTTAATCATGTTTCCAGCTATCCTAAGTAAATTCATTCACAAAAGTTTGATGTTTTTCAATATTCCTCTTAATTCAGTACTAAGAAATTTATGATTTATTTGGATTATTGATGATATATTAAGGGGAATGAAATTTCATTTTGATCCAGAATCTAATTTTTTTAAGGATTTTGAAGTTGAAACTCCAAAATAAATAGTTGTGGGAATCCAATGAATACCAAAACAATCAGTGTCAATTATTACAGAGAAATAGAAGAAAGAAAATTTTGATTCTCCTTTAAAACAAAATAATAAAAGTTTTTAATTGGGAGGAATGTATGATAAATGGAGAAAGTAACATGATGAATGGAAAGAAGGAGATCGACAATTTGGTCTCAATCCTGCTGAAGTCCTTGATAAAAATATTTGGACCGATGAAACCATCAAAAACAAAAAAAGGAATAGAAATTGAAAATGATAAAGGATATTATTTTTGATATTGATAGTTTTATGAAAGATTTTGAAAAAAAAAGTTCTAGATTCAGTATCAGGTAAAATTTTCCAAAAGAAACATTTACCCCCTCTGTACAAGATAAAGGAAACAATAAGAAAATGATTGGTGAATCAGATCCACAAAAAGTACCTCAAGAAAATTATCCAGAAGAAAAAGAGGAAAAAATAAGAAAAATAGATGAATATATCAATGAATAAGATGATAGAGATGAATAATAAGAAACAGAAGAAAAAATAATTAATGTAAAAGGAAATTGGTGAAGAAGAAAAGTCTCAATCTGATAAAATTCCTATGAAATCCTCATATGAAACTTCTTGTAAGATACCTTCTCTAGATAGACATACCTTAAAACAATACCAATAGTTAAAATCATTAAAATCTTGGATAAGGATGAACCAACAAGATATGATGACATTTGAAATCAGAATTCAGATGATGCATATGTTGGATGTCATAGTGTAGAGGTTCCTAATTATAAGGAAGACAATGATTTGGAAAAGACTATCTCTTTGAAAAGATATCAATATATTGTTACAACACTTAGAATAAATGAAAATAAAATATTGTATTTATCAAGAATCAAAGGGATGATTTTCTTTGTTTTAGAAAATTAAAACATGAAATCATACTCTATCAAGCATCAAATAAAAAGACTGACGAAACTTGAGGCTAGTTTCAAAGTATTGGAAGAAAGCACCAAGGATCACACAAAGTGTTGTAATAAAGTTGTGATGTGGTCTCATAAATATGTAGAAAGTATCAAATCACATGAATACTCAATTAAAAATATCAAAAAGACAGTTAATGAACTCTCATATGCATTCAACAAGTTACATAGCAATACAACTCAAAAAATGAAAATAATCCTAAGTAAATATGAAAGAAATTCTAAAATTTAAAAGTGATTAAAAAAACTCTTAATTTTATTCAATAAGAAGTATCAATGTTAATGTTTTATAATGATGAGATAATTTACTTGAAAAATCAAAATGTCATGATGAATGATAGGATTGAATTCCTAGATAATAAGAATAAATATTAGGAAGATTATGTTCGTTCTCTAGAAGAGAAGCTAAAGTCATAGGAAGAACTGATTCGTACTAAGGGCCAATTTTTTGAAGATAAAGAACAGAAATTTTAGTCTCAAAAAGAATCTATTGATAAGATCATGTAGGATAAGAAAGAATTCAAAAATATGAATACAGTCATGTTAGATATTATGAATAAGTACTAGGAGAAATAAAAGGAAAAGTAAATGAATTTTTTAAAATCTTGTTGTATTATTTTAAAAACATCAATGAATGTTTCATCCTATATAGTATTTTGTTTGAATATATTTCAATTCCTTTTGGATAAATGTTCCTTTACTAATTATATTTGATAAAACTTTTGTTTCCTTGTAGATTGTATTTATCTAACCCCTTTTCTAGATATTATAAGATCTTCCCTATTGGTTTTGTAAATCACAAAAGGGGTAGAACAATTCATAAAAGGGGAATAATAATTAATAATGGGGAAAAATGTATTTGATAAGTTGAGAAATTATCAGAAGGATAATATTTTTAGTAAGGAGAGAATTTTTTTTAAAATGTGATCCTTAGGGATTTTTGATATCCTAAGGGTGATTAGTCATATTCAAATCATATTCAGAAGTGTTTTAAAACTCAAAGGAAGATAAGTATAAGTGTTAACTTCTAAATAAGATAAGTATTTACTTTATTAATCCTCTAATTGACTTAACTTTTGGTTTGTTCTTTCCAAACAGGGGGATATTGTTGAGTTAAAATTATTATTTTGACTTTTCAATTCATTTTTGTTTTGTAGATCACAAACTCCCTTTTAAAATGAAATCATATATTGTTTTATTAAGATTTTGTTTTACATTTTATCATTACTATTTTCATCGAACATGTCGATTATGATTTACATTTTACATGTTTTCCAGTGTCGTACTGACAAGATAAATTGTGTCCACTGTCTTAAAAAAAATCATCATACTCATTTACTATTCAAATACTATTTTTTTGTAAGTGGAAAATTATTTTCAGACTCATTTTATCATATCCAAAAAATATTATCGTATCAAAAGAAAAATAATTTAATCAAAACGATGTTGTGTATTTAGTTTCAGTTTTATTTATAAAATAATTCCATTGTTTTAGTTATAATATGACCCTCAGAGTACCAGTTTTCCAAGTCGTTCATATTTTTTCGGAGAAAATCCCACCTTTGGAATCCAAGATGACCATTGGGATGTTGAACTATAAATATGAGGTCATTAGAATGTGCATAATGATAGAATTTTGATGAACTCAAGACACTATGTAAGAGCTTTGTAAAAAAATTTCTTCGTGCGAAAGTCTCTGAAGATTTCAAGTTGTGAATCGATCATTCTACATACTTGTTACTTCAAGGAGTTTTGATCTTGTTAGTGCGACACTGATCATTAGTGATTACGATATACGGATTACATGGATATTATGATATTTGTACCAATAATTTGAATATCATGGGATTATAAGGGGTGGAAGACAGAGGTGTCGATCACCTTCTTTATAGAGGGCTCGTGAGGATAGCAGGATAGAAGATGATCATCATATCAAGGGATTACCCTAGTGTGGGAAAGATATACTTTTTTTAATGTATAAAATAAAGGACCTCTATTCTAGGTTAAAGGATGTCATTCTCCTTGGGTTAAAAGAATTTTATTCTTTTACATTTATGTTTCATTGTAATAGAAAGTGAATTTTTTTATATATTCATTTTTTTATCGCTAATTTTGTTTATAATAACTAATCTGATTATGATAATTTTTTAGTATACTCTGATTATGATTTTAGTGATTATAATCAATTCATTTATCCAAAATGATTTAGTATGATTTATGACTGAATCGTTGTATTGTTTTACTCTATTCATCATAACCATTGTGATTACGATATTTTACATGCTCACTCTGTTTAAATCATTTAAAACGTGAATATTATTAATTTCATATACGACCTGTGGATTTCATTATATCAATAAACTCAATTACGATACTTTTATAACTGGAACAAGGTCCTTTTCTTATTAATGTTTTCGTATATAAATAGTTGTTGTGGATTTAGTTAGTTTAAATTATTTTAAACTATATTTTGTTCTGGATAAAAACCAATGGTTTTTAAACCTAAATTCCACCCCCCTCTCCTCTTGTATTGTTCCATATGCATATACATTTCAATCCAATAGGATATTGCTGAAAGGTTTCCCTATTTTATAATTACATAATCATATTCATATTATTAACATGTAGATATTTTATTTATGTTAAAAGTAAGACATTATATCTTTCTTTCTTGATAATGAATTTTTATAATCGATCTAAAATATCTAATAATTTTTTGTTTTTGGCTCAAGGTCCTCTAAGGCAGGTTAATATATTACATTCCTATATTATCCATGGATTAATGTTTCATATAACTATTTATGAATAAGGCTTGAAAACTCAAAATAGTTGTGTACTATACTTATAAATCTGAGATATTATGGAAATCTAGTTGATATAATCAAATTAAACTATCATGGTCAATTTTAACTTTGTCTTTTTCAAATTCAAGTGGGTAAAAATTGATAGGGGTATAATAAAAAATTTGTTATATGTTAATTCTATAAACTTTTATTTCTTGATACATACTAGTAAACAAGAATAGAATGATGTATTTATCTTGGATTCACAATAAAATATGGTTTATTATGTGGGTGATGAATTAAATGAATTTTGGATTGTTTTTGTACACTTAAAATAGATATACTTGATGATATGGGTGATAAAGCTCAATTGGTACTTTAAGATAGTGAACGTCATTAGGAACAAAACATTCAATAGTTTTTCACTGAAAATTGAAATAATATAACTTAAAAGAGAGGGTTAAAATAAATTAATATTTATAAAGAAGAATGATAAAATTGAGGAAAATGAAGATAAATATAATTGAATGTATAAATTAGTAATGAAACAGTATTATAATTTCATGTCACTATGTGTTTCATACATATATACGTTGTTCTATTTTTTAATTTTTTTTATAAATATTTAATTTTGATTATTTTTATACATTAAATATATTCTAAGATACATTGAATTTCATGAATGTTGAGGAAAAACAAAAATAGAGATCCAATCTGGTTATCATCTCAGAGTACACCGCCTTTACCATAACCTTCAGTGGATCCCCGTTATATTGTAATACCAAAAACTTTTAGAAAACCACTAGTTTACACATATATAGTTGGTAGCTCATTTTCTGATACACCTCCAATGGTGGAGCGGTTTGTCACACCTCCATCTAGAGGATATTGGTAAGTTACCCTTACTATTATGTGTGTCTTTGTAAAAAACTGTATATTTTTATTAGTTATTTAATGTATTTTTCAAAATATAATGTTAAAAATAGAATAAATAAAATTATGAATACATCAGATGTATGCTACCTAAAAGAATTATAAATTATATTTCATTTTGATGAGTTTGGGGTGATTAATAGGTAAATATTCAAGAATATATGGTCATATTCTTGGAAAATATACTTGTGAGATGGTGAGTCTTATCATTAATTATAAATATTGGAGGTATATTCCCATATATTGGAGTAACGAGGTGTTTAAAAATAGATTAAAGGAAGTAAAATTGTAATATTCATTGATGATTAATTTAAAAGTTATAAGTAAAATTGTTAAAATACTTATAAAGTGTTATGTTTTGTCTTTTAAGGTGTTTTTTCATTTTGATTTCATTGACTCCATTTCACTCCAATGGACCTTGAAATTTTTTGAAAAGAAATATAGAGACTTTAAGTGGAGATTATGTCATGATTTTAATAAAACTTCTCATACAACTCATAAAATGTATGAGAAAGAGCATGGAGGCATGTATCGTGAGTAGTGGAAGAAGTTTTTTGATATTAGTAGGGATTCATATTGTGAATTATTTTCATATTTTATAGTTTCTTAATAATAAAACCCTAAGAAATTTATATTTTTTAGTAAACTTTATATTTTTCAAAAACATATCAAAAAGGTACAATGAATTATAAAAAATAATTCATTCCTCTTATCTTTAGGTCGCAAAGTTTTCCATAAAAAATAGAAATATTGATTGTTTTTTCCATTATTATTTATATTATTTTATTATACCTGAAGGTTTTTTACAACATGTGTAACACCCCAAGATTTTATAAAAAATATTCTTTTTAATTTCACTAATGTCCTATGTTGTACGCTACACCAAAAGGATCTTGCACAACACGCATCCTTGACTTTCCTTGCATTACACGCAATCACGACCTTCCTCGATAGCGTGTGTAGTACGCAATAACAAGTTTCACTAAACTACAATATGCTATTAAAATATTATTAAAACTAGCCGTTATGAATAGTAATGACCAATTTTTGAAATTTTGTAAATTTTATTTTTCAAAATGGAATTCATTTTTGGATTCGTAATATTGAAATTAGTTTAGGGTGAAATTTTGGTGATTTTCGGATAACTTTCATATTTTGATGAATAGTGAAAATTACTAAATTTTAATTAAAAACAACTTTTTCAATCGAAATAATTAATAGTGATAAATTATTAATTTGAGTGGTTTTAAAGTATATTTAGAATATATTTTTACAATTTAATACAATGTTGGTCATTGGATGTAATTTCACATTTAAACCAGACATAAACAAATGTCAATCTTTTGATAGTTATTATCTTTTAAGAACACGCTATTTGTTTTGACGACGAGAATTAATTTTTAAATTAATTAATGCAACTTATATGTTTTGAATTTGGTAAAATAGAAATCATTTTTGAGTTCATAATATCAAATATAGCTTAGGCCTAATTTTTGGTATTTTTCTGAAAACTTTCAATTTTTGATGAATAGTGAAACCACTAAGTGGTAGTTAAAAAAACTGAATTGTTCATAAAACTTAATTTTACCGCTTTTGTGTGTGGAATTTCAAAAATCCGAGAGACACGGTTGATGTCAGTAAGTAAAATGTGGTTCAATGAGATGAAAATAATTTTTTGGTGAATAGTAACTTTTTACTTTTTTTTACCACGGTTAAAAGTAAATAGGGTAATTAAGGGTAAAAATTATATTAATATTACCCTAACACATGTCCTAATCCAATTGGACAAGTTTATCTCGACCAAAAATAACCTTAAGTGTAAAATATTATCATTTAGGCCCACTTGGATTAGATTAGGACATTTATTATTATTTAATTCAAAGAAGAGTTAAAAGAGTTAAAATCAATGTTTAATAACTAAAACATTTTTAATATGGGGTTATACATAAGATAAATTCGACTATAAATATTTATTAGAAATATAAAAAGATTTCCTACATAATGATATTTTATTTATAATTTTTAGAAATTAAATAAATTAATTTATTTATGACACAACGATGATGCAGTAATTACCCTTTTAAGGAAATGTTAACATAATTGATGTTATAAATGCTCAAATAAATGTAATTTGAGACGTTTTATGAATTACACTAATATTCTAGGTTACTATGATATATTAGTGTTGATTTAATCAACTTGTTTCGAACATATAATTCTGTTATGACTTTTACAAAAATCATATATCAAATAGTGTCAAAATTGACACAAAATAGTTTTTAAATAAAATATTATATTATTAATTGTTATTTTATTCCTAAAAATCTAAGGTTCGGCCAAATGACTTAGATAAGGATATATATATTAATAATAAACAACTTGGGGTTCTTTTGGCATGTTATAGTAAGTGTATTAACCATATAGTGTAAGAAAACAAAAAGTCACAGTAAAAGTTAAATTATTTAACTTAGAGTTAAATCTAATTGATAAGGTTAAAATAATAACCTAAACTTGTCTAAATCCTATTGGTTGATATTATTTCGACCCATCCCCACTTTACCTTCTAAATAAGACCCTTTTAAACCATTATAAAACAATTTTGACTTTAATATAAAATAATATTTTGAGATATTCCTAAGGTTCCCCTCTCCTCCCTTATAAAAGGGCACCTCCTCCCTCTCTTCCTCACACAACTTTGAGCCTTCAAGCTCGGAAAACCCCTGCCAAAATCTCTTCTCCACTTCCCTAGTATCGTCCTAGAGGTCCTGGTCTTCTTCAGAGACTATCCTTAGTTCTTTAAGTGGAGGTTAAGAAAAGGTGCGTCAAAAAGAGGTAATATCCATTACCGATCTTTTTCAATTTCAATCTTCTTCAACTTCTTCTTATTTAGATGTTTCATGATAAAGTAATAACATAAGTATTACTTACATAATGATATGTTATTATAAATATGAAACAACCCTAATTAACCTTCTATCCATCCTATGGAAAAATGAAATCATCGCGCGTGCGTGCGTACGGAATACTGTCTCCACGCTGTGGTGTAATCTATTTTCCACCATCACCTTACAAGGATGGGTATAATGGTGTAATGAGTAACTATATATGATTATTATAGAGTGATATTGATACTTAAATAGTATACATACACTTCAACACAATTCCACGGCCATGGGAATGATATCATCGCTCGTGCGTACGTACGGACTACCATCTCCACGACGCGATGAGATTCATTCTCAATGATTAACCATTCATGAATGATTATAAAGTATATATAATAAGTACTAATGAAATATATGACATAATAATGATACTGGATTTATTTATATTTATATGTATGTCATCTACTTAATTCCATTAAATTCAATAAGGAAACGAAAACAGCGTTCATGCGTACGTACGGACTACCGTCTCCATGAACGGTGTATTTCTTTCCATTTAATGATTTATTATATATATGTATATCCTGAATATATATATATATATATAAATCATTTTTTATGTTCTGGAATTAAGTAATCATGATCTAAGTAATCATATGAATAATTACAAGTCAAAACACGGACGACAAATGAAACAATTTTACCCAAAACGCTCTTTAACATGGAATTTACAAAAGAACGGGTAATATAAGTCATAAGTGAACCATATATGATATTATAACAATGAATATGATTCTGTAATAAGTAAATGACATTATTTAAATCATTATACAGGAGGTTCAGACAATTACGAAGCAAATCGGACCTAAGGTAAGGGAAATATCACAATCTCATTTTTATCCGAGATTGTTTATACTTTAGTATTTACTGGGGTGTATTTTATCATTCACATCCATGTTTCCTCAATATGTAATATTATTTCCATCCACCTACAATAGTTTATATCCAATTTTACCCTTCAGTGAGTTTTTAGTAAAAGATATAAAAGGAATCTTTTGTCGTTTTTCGAATGAGGTACTTTTTGACTTTTCTGACAAAAGTACGAAGAATGTTTTTTTTAACTTATACGGCATGAATGGATTTTTAAAACATTATTTCCAATAATCTTCCTTTACAAGTTTTCAAGTTCATTTTTAATCAACTTCTTTAAGTTTAAAATTGTATGACATGTTAAGAAAGGAAAAGTGTTTTTGAAGAAGAAATGATATTTTCCTCAAGAATGGAGTTCAAGTGTTTTATCAAAATTATTTTCCATCTACGATAACAAAGGGTTATGTTTTTATCCCTATTATTACATTGATTTGATTATGTTGTGATGGAATTATTTTTCTGAATTCCTTTATCTTATATGAATTGTTTTATGATGTCATGTTGTTTAAGAATCCCATTTTTATTACATGGGTTATGAAATGATGTATGATTTATGAATTTGTGGCACACATAAGAATGGTATCATTATGAGATGGGTGGGACCTATATCTCCCGCCAATACATTGGGTAAAGATTTTATATCTCGTGAGATAGACATGGCTGGAACGGTAGTTTATACCGGTTCAGTGAAACAGGACTAAAACGAGGGTGACTCGGTTCAGAAAGGGACTTTGTCCACTAAGATAGTCTTGGCAATGAGTCTTGACTAACAAGAAATGATTCTCTATGATTATGTGTGTATGCCACAAAGTTTCATGTTTTAGGTTATGATTATTGTGATTACATTTCACTACCATGATTTATCCCATGTTATGAAATTATGCTCTCTTTTGCAGGTTAAGATTTCCAAAAGTTATGTTCTTATGAATATGATGTGATTGATTTTTCTTTTGTTTACCCTTACTGAGCATTTGAGCTCACCCTTTTATGTTTTCTTTTACCCAGGATATAAAGAAAGGTTTTAGGTAAAAAAAAAGGGAAGATCTTTATGGGAGATATTGAAGATCTTTCACCACGATTAGAAGATTACGTTCCAAGTTTCCAAAGACACTAAACTATTACGATCCTTGTGTGTGTGTTTTTGTTATGTACTAAGTATTCCGCAAATGTAATGTAATGTCCATGTACATCAAGATACGGGTCTCTACAGTTGGTATCAGAGGAAAAGGAGGTAGGAATGTATCTGATCCTTGGGAACTCTCACATGTGAGCGTTGGACGAAGCATGGCTCTCCGCCCAAGGGCTTCATGAGGAAATGGCTGCCACTGGGGATGGTGGTGTGTCCCGCCCAAGGGGTGTAGCCTCCCATGTAGTGCCCTGATAGGTATCAATTGTAGTCCACTGGAAGTAATTCCAGACCGCTACAGTTGGTATCAGAGGAAAGGTTTAGTCAACCTTTGGAAACTAGGATGCGAAAACGTTAGTGAGGTCCCTAGAGATATTGCTAAGGTATGTCTAGGGATGTCCCTAAGGTTAAGTATACGTATAGGTTATAGTACTAGAATTACGCTAACGATCATAGAATTAAACCTAAGATGTTAGATATTAAAGGTACTCTCCCTTTATTATGTTGTTTTCCCTAGCATGATTTTTGCCTCTCACACTATTCTTTTTGGGTTTTAGACGATGGCTGGAACCCGAAGGAACCGTGTTGATCAATGCAATGGACAATGCAATGATTGTCCTCATGAACAAACAAATGTTATGGGAGATGGAGTGAAAAATCTTATCTCTATACTTACACAAGCTATGAATCATTCTGGACATCCAAATGAGCAGAGAAGGGAACAATATTCTATTGAGTCCTTCATGAGGCAACGTCCACCTTCTTTCAGTGGGTCTTCTGATTCACTTATTGCTGAACAATGGATCAATACCACTAAAAAGATATTTTCAGTTCTTCAATGTTCTGAACATGATAAAGTCATCTTAGCAGTGTATCGTTTGGAAGGTGATGCTGATCAATGGTGGAATCTTTTTAAGAATACGAGGCAAAGGGATGAAATTGAGTCCATGGAATGGGACGAGTTCAAGAACTTATTTTTCAATAAGTACTTCCCTCGTATTCTTTGAAAAAATATGGAGAAGGAGTTTCTTGAACTAAAGCAAAAGGATGATGAATCTGTTGGTATATACGAAGCGAATTTTACAAGGCTTGCCAGGTATGCATCTGGATTTATCATCCAACCTGAAAGTAAAGTTGATCTATTTTTCAGTGGCTTAAAACCAAGTCTTCGAAGGGCATTAGCTATAAGAGACTTCGGTAGCTATGAAGAAATTGTGCGTTGTGCTATCAAGGTAGAAATGGAAGTTGGTGTTACATATCTATCTCATGGTTTTGACAAGAAACGAAAGATGGAGTTCAAGGAGAAATCTCAGAATAATGGTGAAAAGAAGATTAATGTTTCCTTATGCTCAAAGTGTGGAAAGAAGCATGGTGGAGATTGTCTTAAAGGGGCTAGAAAATGTTTTAAGTGTGGAAAAGAAGGTCATCGAGCAGCTGAGTGTCGAGGTAATGGAAAAAGGGTTTCTAAGGATGTGAATAAAGAAAACACTGCAGAGAATGCACCACCAACACTTCAATGCTTCAAGTGCAAGGAAATGGGGAATTATGCTAATAAATTCCCTAATCCAAGGGTTAGTGATGATCAACATGAGAAACCACTTAAGGAAAAGGACAAAGGGAAGTCACATGCGATCACTATTGGCAATGTTGAATATGACAACGATGTGGTGGAATGATTAAGTGTTTATGTAATGGGATTCCAAAATAATGTTGTATCATGGAGTATTGGAATATTTATGTATTGGTCTAATGTGGTACTCAAAGTGATTGAAATATTTTTGGAAATAAGATGATATGCGCATAATGAATGGAAAATGAGAAAATGAAATGATTAACAGTATTCATGAGCTCATGATTGATATAAGGACTAAGTGATATCATGGTTTGAGTATATAGAATTTTGAGGATTTTGGTATGTGGAAGGTGTTAACTTTTAATTGCATTCATGTTTTCACTAAGGTTCAATGGGTATTCAAGAGAATACATGATTAAGGACTTTGAATGTTTGGAATGTGACCAACAAAACATATCTTATGATATATGGGGATCAATGATGGTATTAAATCTCTGGTAATCGTTTTCACTATATTATGAGAGTAGACTACAGTATTATAGATAAGCCTAAAGATTGGAATGGATTATGTTGGACATAAGTTAGTATTGTTTAAGGATAGAAGTTTTTTCGATATTATTGATGGGATGTTATAGTAATATAGCTTTCGAAAAAAGGACAACCTTCAGGACGGGCGACAGCCCATCGCGTCGGACAAGGCTGTGGGAATCGAACCCACAACCGAAGTGCTACTGGCCTTTATCTCCTACCACTAGCCTATAGGAAGTCCCAGTTTAGTAGAAACTAGTTTTATTATATTAAGCAATATGATATATGAAGTATAAGTCCATTTTAGGAACCATATATGATTAATCTCACTATAGAATGACTTATGTATATTTAATAACTTTTGTTAACCTTTTGTTTGAGACAGATGGAATGACCCGTCATTCTATCACATGATCTACTAACACTTCACGAATAACAAATTCAACTTCATTTATTTAAGAGATGAAGTGGAAATTGTTCAAGGCACGAACAACAGTGAGATTGTACCAAAATAAAGTATTTATTCTAATTCAAATTCTTCAACTTTAGGGAAACGATCATGAAAACCAAAAATGTTGTCCTAGTGCTCTTATATCTGATTAATCGGATGGTACCTTAGATCGTCACAAATTTATTGATTTGTGATTGTTGGTTTTTCCATAGCCATGTTCTCTACCACTCTCCATCAGAACATGATGGTTAGATTTTTCTTCTATATCCATATTTTCACCTATGTGGAAACCCAGTGATTAGTTTATTTGGGTAACCATTAAGTTTCATACTTTCGTTTTTAAGGATTGGTTTTGGTATTCCTTTTTACGATGTGGGTTTCTATTAAAGAAAATTTCTAATAGTAAACCATTTATAACCCCGATGAATTTTGAGGGCGAAATTCATTTTAAGGGGGGTAGAATGTAACACCCCAAGATTTTATGAAAAATATTCTTTTTAATTTCACTAATGTCTTGTTTTGTACGCTACACCAAAAGGAGATTGCACAACACGCATCCTTGACTTGCCTTTCATTACACGCAATCGCGACCTTCCTCGATAGCGTGTGTAGTACGCAATAGCGAGTTTCACTAAACAACAATATGCTATTAAAATATTATTAAAACTAGCCGTTATGAATAGTAATAACCACTTTTTGAAATTTTGTAAATTTTATTTTTCAAAATGGAATTCATTTTTGGATTCGTAATATTGAAATTAGCTTAGGGTGAAATTTTGGTGATTTTCGGATAACTTTCATATTTTGATGAATAGTGAAAATTACTAAATTTTAATTAAAAACAACTTTTTCAATCGAAATAATTAATAGTGATAAATTATTAATTTGAGTGGTTTTAAAGTATATTTAGAATATATTTTTACAATTTAATACAATGTTGGTCATTGGATGTAATTTCACATTTAAACCAGACATAAACAAGTGTCAATCTATTGATAGTTATTATCTTTTAAGAACACGCTATTTGTTTTGACGACGGGAATTAATTTTTAAATTAATTAATGAAACTGATATGTTTTGAATTTGGTAAAATAGAAATCATTTTTGAGTTCATAATATCAAATATAGCTTAGGCCTAATTTTTGGTATTTTTCTGAAAACTTTCAATTTTTGATGAATAGTGAAACCACTAAGTGGTTGTTAAAAAAACCGAATTGTTCATAAAACTTAATTTTACCGCTTTTGTGAGTGGAATTTCAAAAATCCGAGAGACACGGTTGATGTCAGTAAGTAAAATGTGGTTCAATGAGATGAAAATAATTTTTTGGTGAATAGTAACTTTTTACTTTTTTTTACCACGGTTAAAAGTAAATAGGGTAATTAAGGGTAAAAATGATATTAATATTACCCTAACACATGTCCTAATCCTATTGGACAAGTGTATCTCGACCAAAAACAACCTTAAGTGTAAAATATTATCATTTAGGCCCACTTGGATTAGATTATGACATTTATTATTATTTAATTCAAAGAAGAGTTAAAAGAGTTAAAATCAAAGCTTAATAACTAAAACATTTTTAATATGGGGTTATACATAAGATAAATTCGACTATAAATATTAATTAGAAATATAAAAATATTTCCTACATAATGATATTTTATTTATAATTTTTAGACATTAAATAAATTAATTTATTTATGACACAACGATGATGCAGTAATTACCCTTTTACGGAAATGTTAACATAATTGATGTTATAAATGCTCAAATAAATATAATATGAGACTTTTTATGAATTAAACTAATATTATAGGTTACTATGATATATTAGTGTTGATATAATAAACATGGTTCGAACATATAATTCTGTTATGACTTTCACAAAAATCATATATCAAATAGTGTCAAAATTGACACAAAATAGTTTTTAAATCAAATATTATATTATTAATTGTTATTTTATTCCTAAAAATCTAAGGTTAAGCCAAATTAATTAGATAAGGATATATATATTAATAATAAACAACTTGGGGTTCTTTTGTCATGTTATAGTAAGTGTATTAACCATATAGTGTAAGAAAACAAAAATTCACGATAAAAGTTAAATTATTTAACGTAGAGTTAAATCTAATTGATAAGGTTAAAATAATAACCTAAACATGTCTAAATACTATTGGTTGATAGGTTTTAGACCCATCCCCACATTACCTTCTAAATAATACCCTTTGAAACCATTATAAACCGATTTTGACTTTAATATAAAATAATATTTTGAGATATTCCTAAGGTGCCCCTCTCCTCCCTTATAAAAGGGCACCTCCTCTCTCTCTTCCTCACACAACTTTGAGCCTTCAAGCTAGAACAACCCCTGACAAAATATCTTCTCCACTTCCCTAGTATCATCCTAGAGGTCCTGGTCTTTTTTAAAGACCATCCTTAGTTCTTTAAGTGGAGGTTAAGAAAAGGTGCGTCAAAAAGAGGTAATATCCATTACCGATCTTTTTCAATTTCATTCTTCTTCAACTTCTTCTTCTTTAGTTGTTTCATTATAAAGTAATAACATAAGTATTAATTACATACTGATATGTAATTATAAATATGAAACAACCCTAATTCACCTTCTATCCATCCTACGGAAAAATGAAATCATCGCGCGTGTGTACGTACGGAATATCGTCTCCACGCTGTGGTGTAATCTATTTTCCACCATCACCTTACAAGGATGGGTATAATGGTGTAATGAGTAACTATATATGATTATTTTAGAGTGATATTTATACTGAAATAGTATACATACACTTCAACACAATTCCACGACCATGGGAACGATATCATCGCTCGTGCGTACGTACGGACTACCGTCTCCACGATGCGATGAGATTCATTCTCAATGATTAACCATTCATGAATGATTATAAAGTATATATAATAATTACTAATGAAATATATGAAATAATAATGATACTTGATTTATTTATATTTATATGTATGTCATCTACTTAATTCCATTAAATTCAATAAGGAAACGAAAACAACGTTCATGCGTACGTACGGACTACCGTCTCCATGAACGGTGTATTTCTTTCCATTTACTGATTTATTATATATATGTATATCCTGAATATATATATATATATATAAATAATGTTTTATGTTCTGGAATTAAGTAATCATGATCTAAGTAATCATATGAATAATTACAAGTCAAAACACGGACGACAAATGAAACAATTTTACCCAAAACGCTCTTTAACATGGAATTTACAAAAGAACAGGTAATATAAAGTCATAAGTGAACCATATATGATATCATAACAATTAATATGATTCTGTAATAAGTAAATGACATTATTTAAAACATTATACAGGAGGTTCAGACACTTACGAAGCAAATCGGACCTAAGGTAAGGGAAATATCACAATCTCATTTTTATCCGAGATTGTTTATACTTTAGTATTTACTGGGGTGTATTTTATCATCCACATCCATGTTTCCTCAATATGTAATATTATTTCCATCCACCTACAATAGTTTATATCCAATTTTACCCTTCAGTGAGTTTTTAGTAAAATATATAAAAGGAATCTTTTGTCGTTTTTCGAACGAGGTACTTTTTGACTTTTCCGACAAAAGTACGAAGAATGTTTATTTAACTTATACGGCATGAATGGATTTTTAAAACATTATTTCCAAGAATCTTCCATTACAAGTTTTCAAGTTTATTTTTAATAAACTTCTTTAAGTATAAAATTGTATGACATGTTAAGAAAGGAAAAGTGTTTTTGAAGAAGAAGGGATATTTTCCTCAAGAATGGAGTTCAAGTGTTTTATCAAAATTATTTTCCATCTAAGATAATAAAGGGTTCTGTTTTTATCCCTATTATTAAATTGATTTGATTATGTTGTGATGGAATTATTTTTATGAATTCCTTTATCTTATATGAATTGTTTTATGATGTCATGTTGTTTAAGAATCCCATTTTTATTACATGGGTTATGAAATGATGTATGATTTATGAATTTGTGGCACACATAAGAATGGTATCATTATGAGATGGGTGGGACCTATATCTCCCTCCAATGCATTGGGTAAAGATTTTATATCTCATGAGATAGACATGGCTGGAACGGTAGGTTATACCGGTTCAGTGAAATAGGACTGAAACGAGGGTGACTCGGTTCAGAAAGGGACTTTGTCCACTAAGATAGTATTGGCAATGAGTATTGACTAACAAGAAATGATTCTCTATGATTATGTGTGTATGACACAAAGTTTCATGTTTTAGGTTATGATTATTTTGATTACATTTCACTGCCATGATTTATCCCATGTTATGAAATTATGCTCTCTTTTGCAGGTTAAGATTTCCAAAAGTTATGTTCTTATGAATATGATGTGATTGATTTTTCTTTTGTTTACCCTTAATGAGCATTTGAGCTCACCCTTTTATGTTTTGTTTTCCCCAAGATATAAAGAAAGGTTTTAGGTAAAAAAAGGGAAGATCTTTATGGGAGATATTGAATATCTTTCACCACGATTAGAAGATTATGTTCCGAGTTTCCAAAGACACTAAACTATTACGATCCTTGTGTGTGTGTTTTTGTTATGTACTAAGTATTCCGCAAATGTAATGTAATGTCCATGTACGTCAAGATACGGGTCTCTACAACATGTATATATATATATATATTATAAAGGGTTATGATTTAGGCCGCCTGGTTGGATGAAAATAGATATTGGTTAATGTTCATCAGAATCCTATAGGTAGATTCATGAATGACCCTACTATAGAAATTTTCATTAGTAAGTTTCCCTCTTGTTAACCCTCTCTCCCTTATTCCCTATAGCTCTCACCATTTTTTGCACCCTATATCCCTTATATTCCCCCTCTCTCCCTCCAATGTGCCCACGTCCCTCACCCTTATGCACCATACCCCCCTAAACATAAAAATTTAAACAATAGGAAATGTTATGAAGTTAAAATAATTTATAAAATCATTATTAATATTATTGTATTAATATATTAAATTTCAAGAAGCCTAGTATGTGAACCCTACACAATCATCACTCTTTTTCTAAAGCGATATGGTTAAATTCATTTTAGGGAAGGATAATATTTGTTGTGTATGAGGGATGGGTTTGGGGCCTACTCCATCAGCTATCTTTGGTAGGTCACTGAAATCATTTACTATTAAACTATCTAGTGGGGTACATACAGTTCCATTGATTTAGAATCACTAAGGTAAATTTCAGGCCTAAAAGAGAGAGAATAAGAACATGACTTCTTTAAGAAAACATGGGTTTAATATAGATTATTTTTTAGTGGTAAATTCCAAACTCAATATCTAACACGTAGAAATGAATATTTTTTATTGTTTTGAGGATATTGTATCTTGTTGTGGTTTATTCTATGAGTTGGAGTTGGGGTAATGCAAAATGAGTGTTCTCTTTGAATTACATGGGTTCAGATTGGTGTGAAACCATAGGACAACCATCATTGAATCATTTTTTTATGTGTATGATCATATTTCATGTCAATCAGATGTTTTTTGTGCTCTGAATGACTCAATGTTATGTTTTAAAAGATATTAAAGGCTTTAAAAACATTCCTTATAGGGTAAAAATAATAAAATGGACATGTATTGAAGTGAAATCATAGGAAAATGACCATATAATGGTTTGTGAAATGTGAGAATTGACACCACGCGTATCTGATTTTAGGTTTTTATGGGATAATAATAAACATATTTTTACTGTTTTAAATCTATAAAAACATGTGTTTCATAATCAAAACCATAAAAAATGAACTTGTAGTGGCACGAAATCATAGTAAAATATTCATTGAATCATTTTTTATTTGTACAAGTAGATGTCACATCATTGAAATATATGGTGTACTTAGAATGACTCAATAATCAGTTTCAATAGATATAAAAGTCTTAAAAAATGTGCCTTAGGGGATCAAAACGAAGAAAAAACCTTATATTGGAATGAAATCATAGGAAAATGATCATATATTGATTTTTTAAATGTAGGAACTGAATCCACATCAATATGAGTTTCAATTTTCTCAGGATTATAGTAAACTCATTTTTAGTGTTTTAAAACTCTAAAATGAGTGTGTAACTATAAAAACCATATAAAAGGACCTTAGATTTACTTGAAATAATAGGAAAAATGCCTTTGAATCAATTTTTTTATGAGTAGAATTCACGTCAATGGGATATGTTGTGTGCTCAAAATGACTCAATAAATTATTTTAAAAAATATCAAATGATTTAAAAACATTCCTTAAGGGTTCAAATGTAAGAAAAAAACCTTGTATTGGAGTGAAATCATAGGAAAATTATCTTAGATTCATTTTTGAAATATAATAAATGAAAAAATTCCAATACAAGTTTTGGTTTTCCCAGGATGATAGTAAACACATATTTAGTGTTTTAAAAATATAAAAAATGTATATAATAATAAAAAACATTGAAACAATATTAGATTGGTATGTATTCAAAGGAAAACAATAATTGAATAATTTTTTTTGGGTATGAGTAGGCGTCATGTCATTCTGTTGTGCGGAATGCTTGAAATGACTCAATAATAAATTTTAATAGATATCAAAGTCTTAAAAAAATTTAATTATAGGGTCAAAACCAAGAAAAAAAATTCATTTTAGAGTGAAATCAAAAAACAATGAGCATAAATTTATTTTTTTAATATAAGAACTAATGCCACATTAATTCAAGTTGTGGTATTATTGAGAGATAGAAATCATATTTTTAGTGCTTTAAAACTCTAAAATGTTTGTGTAATAGTCAAATCCATATAAAATGACCTCAAATTGGTGTGAAATCCTTAGAAAATCATTTTTGAATCGTTTATTGTTTTTATGAGTTGGAGAAACATCAATATTATGTGTTGTGTGATCATAATGACTCAATATACAGTATTAAAATATATCAAATCCTTTAAAAACGTTTCATAGGGGGGTCAAAACCAAGAAAACAATCTTAAATTGGAGTGAAGTTAGAGGAATATTTTTGCAAATTTATTTTTTTAAATGTAGGAACTAACACCATTTCAATATGAGTTACGTTGTTCCCAAGATGACAGGGAACACATTTTTTGTTTTTTAAAACTCTAAAACATATGAGTAATTGTCAACCCCATAGAAAAATACCTTTTATTGGTGTGAAATCATGGGAAAACTATCTTTGATTCATGTTTAATGTGAATGAGTAGATGGAATGTCATTCTGACATGTGGTGTGCTCGAAATGACTCAATAAGCATTTTTGATAGATATAGATGTCTTTAAAAATGTGTTGTATGGGGTAAAAACCAAAAAAATAACCACTTATTGGATTGAAATAATAGTAAAAAACTATAGATTGATCTTTTAAATGTAGGAAATAACACCACATCAATCAAAGTTACGATTTTCCTAGGATGATAGTAAACACATTTTTAGCATTTTAAAACTCTAAAATGTGTGTTTTATGATCAAAACCATAGAAAATAAACTAATATTGGAATAAAATCATAAGAAAACCTTAATTGAATCATTTTTAACATGTACAAGTAGACATAATGTCAATTTAATGTGTAGTGTGCTCATATTGACTCAATAACCAGTTTTAAAACATATCAAATTCTTTAAAAATGTGTCTTAGGGGTAAAACCAAGAAAACTACATTGAAGTAGAGTAAAATCATAGGATAACGACTATAAACTGAATTTTAAAATAAAGGGATTTATTCCACATCTATTTGAGTTTTAGTTCTCCATGGATGATAGTAAATGTATTTTTAGTGTTTTAAAACTATAAAACATGCATGTAATGGTCAAAATTATAGAAAACATCCTAATATTAGAATGAAATAATTGTAAACCCATTTATAAATCATTTTTTACATGTATAATTATATTTATAGTCATTATGATATTCATTGTTCTCATAATGAATCAATAAGTAATTTTAATAGATATCAATTTTTTTTAAATCATGTGTTATAGAGTGATAACCAAGAAAATGCGCTCCAATTGGAGTGAAATATTAGGACACCAACCCTAGATTAATTATTGATATGTAGGAACTTATTATTTTTCAATATGAGTTTCAGTTTCCCAGGATGATAGTAAATGTATGTTTAGTGTTTTAAAATTCTTAAATGTGCATGTAATGGTCAAAATCATAGAGAACAACCACAGATTAGTGTTAAATCATATTAAACCCATAATTGAATCATTTATAACATGTATGAGTAGATATAAAATCAATCTAGCATGTGGGGTTCTTGAAATGACTCAATAAGTAGTTTTATTATATATCAAACTCTTTAAAAATGCATCTTATGGGGTCAAAACCAAAAAAATGGCATCATTGTAAAGACCCATTTTTTCCTTGTAAGACATTGATGTATTTTTATATATATTTATAGATATAGGAGCTAAGATGGTGTAATATTATTAGGCTTGGTGTGCCTAAAATTAATTTTATAAAAATATTAAATATATTTATATTGTGTGTCGCGTATCTTCTTAATAAAAATGGTATAAATCTTAAATGGAATATTTGATCAGAAATATGAGACCACAATTGAGCCCAGAACATGGTTTTCACCCTATGTGAGACCTCAAATAGTTCAACATGGGGAGTTTGGACACTTTTCTCATTGGTGTTGTGTTCAACGGATTAATTAATTCTTCAATTCATTAATTCATTGATTTTTAACCTAAACAAAATGTTTATAAATATAATATCATGGAGATTCATCCGTAATTAGCCTTATAATCTTGGGATCTTCTGAGATCTTCTCTCCTTCCTCTTTCATTGGGTAATCACTTTGGATGATAATGAAATGTCAGATCAAAGCATGTCAGAGTGTAGCGAATGCAACGACATCCTTCAATCATTAGTGGTGTGTTCTTCGATGAAGAACGATCCAATCTCCTGGTAGGAATCTTCAATTGGTGATTTACGCCCTATCATTAAATTTTTGAGTAGATCCATAATTTTTCATTGATCTGTGCCAATTTTTTCCTTAAACATGAGCTTTTATACCAGATTTAATTTGATGTATTCAATTTTTTCAAACCTGGTATCACCGTTCATGATCGTTGTCTATGAACACTTTACCAACGATCATCTAAAACTTTTTTATGGTGATTTTCTCAAATTTATTCTTTATGTTCATCTCCAGTAGGACCCCATGGTCCGAGTTTTCTATTTTCGGGTGTTATCGAGCCTGATCAAACCCCCAGAACTGCGACAGATCAAGAAATAAAGAATTGATCGATGAAGTATGGCCAGATCCAAGATGTTGGTGGGGAAAGGGAGATCATTTTAATGATAATTGTATTAATCCATGGTTGTGGAAAGCATGGTGTCATGATTAATGTACATAGAGACCATAGGAGAAAAATGGAGCTGATTTCTGGTGAGAGACGGCTCGAATCCATGATCCATGTCTAGATCTGCAAGTTTTAGGTGAAGATACAGTCAGATCTAAAGGTAGATGACCATATTCAACTTCCATGATTGAATTTTAGATAACTATAAAAACCCAGCCTATACACCATGTATAGAGATGAACACGCGGTATTTATACCCTTAGAAATGGTGGATAGGGTTTTGAGAAATTTTAAGGATGACACAACATGTAGTACTCCGACACACCGTGTACCCCGTTCCCAGTTAGACAACCCATGTGGAGGATGACATGAGTAGGAAACCATGTGTATTTAAACAGTCATGTACCCAATTCATGAACACATTCATGTCAAATGAGCGGCAACCCATTTGAGGCAACACGCCATGTACAAATTACATGGACACGGGGCCAGTACACAGACACAAGGTCCGGTACACGAACATGCCCAATAAGACAGGGCCCAGTCCCATTTAGTCTGAATACGTCATGTAGTCCACCTGAACTGCATATACTACTACATGGGATGGGATTTATGTGTCAGGTTGAGACATGGCCAGGTGGTGGAGTGGGACCACATGCCATGTGGGTCTCCTCGCATGTCATGTGGTTCCCCTCACACGTTGTGTACCCCCTTGACCTCTTTTGAGGAAACATTAATGTTCTCTATCTTCTTCATTTGAACTCAAATTTTGGATCATGAGTAGTCTATCTTGAGTTTTTTATATAGAACATGAGGGTTCCCTCATTTTTGGATTTCAAGATGCGATATGAAATTTTTACAACACAGAACTTATTGAGGTGATGTCTGATGACGGAAGTGATCACGAAGGATCAACAGATGCTTCTTCCGAGTGGAAAACCTATTAGATATGGAATATATCATTGATGACTATAGTATAACACCTCATAATCATGGTTGAGGTTCCTTAACAGCTAACTTCTGAGTGGAACCGCCCTATCGGATAGGCTGCAGGTCCTCGATGGCCAGAGTGAAAACCCCCTGTTTCACCAAGGCATGGGTCCTCGACTTCTGAGTGGAACCCCATATTAGATAGGGTGTGGGTCATCGATGACCAGAGTAGAACCCCCTATTTCACCAGGGCCTAATCCCTTTCCCTTAAATGTTAACCCCTCACCGGAATGGGCAATGTTCCTCTATATTACAAAGTCCCCCCCCCATAAGCATAGTGTGTGGGTCCTTATAACACTAGTGCGGAACCCCCCATCAGCACAGGCACGGGTTCACTACTTTGAGTTTATGGCCACTTTATTGTGCTACACAAGGATGAGGCATGGAATAACTTAGACTGTTACTTCCGAACAGACGTGTGAAATGTTGGGAATCATTGGTGGACTTTGGGAATGGTTGGATACACTTATTCTTATGATAACCAGTGAGGTGTATATCCTCTTAATCTCTCATTTGGTATTATTTTGACTGATTATATATATTTATATTCTTCTGTATCCACACCTTGTATTTGGTTACACTCCTTCCAGGAGAGGCGAAGACGTGTGGGGTATTCCATGTGCTTTCCATGTTAAGCTTCTCATGGTGGATGAGTCTATTATCCTGATATTGGTGGTGAAGACTCGACATGTAGTTCATCTACTCACCGTGTTGAGCCTCTTATGTTTGGAAGATCATACTTTCACTTTTGGTTTGGGTTGACCTATTCTCTTTCACTGTGGCTTTCATCTAGTGTCTTTATTTAATTTTTCATTTCATACTGCTCACCTTTCATATTTCTGGGTGTCCTTCTGGTTATGTATATACTCACCCATGCATGGGATTTTCCTAAACATATCATATCTTATGCAGACGACGGACATGTTGTCTGTGACTTCATAAGAGCATAGGGATACCTGGTACTTTGGACTGTGTATAGTGGTCATAGCTTTGGATTCAGGAGTTAGGCTCTCTCATAAGGTTAATTTTCAAATTTTGTTTGGTTGGGACATATTTATTATTGCATTTGAATTTTTTCACCTTTACTTTTCATTTTACACTATTTTACTCTTGTACTATCTAGAAGTCTTGCATGCATGGTTGTTCCCTTATCTTTACTTTTACTCTATATAAACTTTTACATCGAGATGGTTGTGTGTGTGTGTACAAGTACTTAGGAAAAGGCCTCCCTGTGTTATTTATACCTTTGGTGCTGGTCTCCAACACCTAGCCTATAGAGGTGGACTTGGCGTAATTGCAACTCAAGGCCCAACTTGGGTTCAGTCGTGACACTCAGAATGATGTGAAATCATTGAAAAATGACCATATATGTTTTTTGTATATAATAATTGAAACCACATCAATTCGAGTGGTTGTTTTCTAAAGATGTTTATAAACACATTATTAGTGTTTTAAAACTCTAAAATCTACATGTAATAGTCAAAATCATAACCACCTACCTTGGATTGGAGTGACATCATAATACATCCATCATTGAATCATTTTTTATATGTATGATTAGATAACACATCATTCCAACTTTTCGTGTGTTTGGAATGACTCAAAATGCAATTTTAAAAATATGAAAGGCATTAAAAATGTTTCTTAGAGGATAAAAACCAAAAAAATGACCATGTATTAGAGTAAAATCATAGGATAATTATAGTTGGTTGATTTTTGAAATGTAAGAATTGATTTCATGTCAATTTGGGTTGTATTTTTTCCAAGAAGATGTTAAATTAATTTGTAGTGTTTTAAAAATCTAAAACATATGTGTAATGGTCAAAACCATATAAAATGACCTTGTATTGTCGTTATATACTAAGAACTCCACCATATAATGATTTTTTAAATGTAGAAAATAATTTCATATTAAAGTATTTAAAACTTCTTATTGAGTAATTTTGAACACACTGCACATCGATTTAAAAGTTTATTATGTTATTATATACTTATCCATTTTGAGTTGAAAGAGTTTATTCATATATTAAATAGGTAATTTTAAGTTTTCAAAGTTCTCTAGTGGATGTATTATTTGTTTGGTGTTGTAATGTTTACTTTTTTATTAACAAAATAAAAAATGTTATTTGAAATATTATAAATATATTTTATGCCTATTTTGTTTCATGTTCCTTTTGTTAAATGTTTTGGTTTTCATTACAGGTGACATACGTCATTAGTAAGAAAGTGTTCGGTCGTTCTAATCCATGAAAATCTTCAGAAGACAGTCGTGATGACTTATAGTTTTTATGATATGGTTAAACATTATCATTGATTCTATGGCAATTATTATTTATTATGTTCAATTGTTCCGATTTTTAACTTGATTTTGTTTCAGTTGATATGATGGTGGGGTGGTGATTTTTGTGTATAATGTGTCGAACTATGGAGGTGTCCGGATATATTGGAGGTGGAGAGATGGACGTGATGGGCATAGGTTGGTGGTGGATGTTTGACCTATTATGTGTGTTTGTGTGTGTCTATATATATAATTACTCAGACTATTGGATTGGGCATAGATTTATGACAAATGGTTGTGTGTATATGATTGATGGATGTATTATTGAGTTAATTATATATTTTTTATTATAATTAATTAATTTTTAGTTACATTGTATATAAATTTTTAAAAACAAATTTATTTTATTTGAATTTTTAGCAGTGATTTATAGAAACCACCACTAAAATAAATAATGGTAGTTATTAAATTTTGCCATTACATTTTATCTAAACCACTAAAAACCCACTACTAAACAATATAGTGGTAGTTAATTTATTTTTTTCTCAACTTAATAAATAAAAACATTAATGAAGAAAACTATTAGTAAATTAATAAGAACCCACTACTAAATGTAAAAAAAAATACACTCAAATAAAATTACATTAAATAAATTGAAATTTCCTCTAATTGATTGTACTGAGTGTTATATATAATGGTTTCTATAGTTGATTATAATTGTTTTCCTGATGGTTTAAACTTCCACTAATAGTAAAAATTACTTTTGATAATACTCATTTTTTTCTAGTAAAAAAGTATTCAAACATTTAATTAAAAAATTAACAATTTAACATAAATTAAATTGAATGCTAACTGAAAAAATAAATTGAATATTGATAGTAACACATGGATGAAAGACAAAGCATGAAAACCTAGAAAAAAAATCGAAACAAAAAAATGCATTCCATGACCACACCTTGATCAGCCAAATTTAAATTAGGCACAGCCCAAAATGGTGCAAAAATATAGTAAATATTTTTATATCAAGATTATATTAGTTATTCAAATTTTTTAAAAACATCATTTTTAAAAAAATAGATAAGTATCCTCCAATATTTATTCATACGTGGCCCCTAGGAATTCTTTTAAAAGTTGAGGATGAAGCCTCAGTTTATTCAGGGAATGGGCTGTAGTAAAAATAAAATCATGCAACAGGTTCTATAGGGATGAACTCAACGAGACTCGAACTCAGGACCTCGATGATACCCACAGGGGCAGCCACCACTAAGAAGAACCCTAGGGGCACACATACTTCTTTTCTACTCGCTAAATTCGCTCCCTTTCAGACCCCTCTCCAATGATCTACCCCCCTATTTTCCATGTGATGTGAGTCATTATATACCAAGTGTCTAGAACCTTCCATATTTATCTGTGATCTGTATTTTTCATTGTTAAAGATTGAAGTTGGAAGGCTCTTTCCCTTATTCCAATCAAAATTTCTTCAATTAATAATATTAGCCATGTAATTTATTAAATGGTATTTTGTAATGAGGGAGTATTGGAGAGGAATAAAATCAGTTGGTCTTAGGATAATAACTCATTTGTGATAAAATATTGTGTGAGTATCCAATTAAAATTGAAGCATAAAAAAATTGAAGGAAATAAATTGAGACATGAATTTTATTACAGAAAAATATCTAATA
This sequence comes from Viscum album, assembly GCA_963277665.1. Classification (NCBI taxonomy): domain Eukaryota; kingdom Viridiplantae; phylum Streptophyta; class Magnoliopsida; order Santalales; family Viscaceae; genus Viscum; species Viscum album. The sequence continues at coordinate 998,667,813 of OY728141.1, read as the reverse complement.
TAGAGGATTAAAAAACGATATGGAAACTCAATAAAAATTCAACTATAAATCAAACTGTATGAAATTCAAGTAATTTACAAACTTGAATTATAATGAGATTGTAGAAAAACCTTTGTTAAAACTACACCCCGATATGCTTACACATTTTCTATAATAATTTTCTATAAAAAACGTTATCTATATGATATCAAAAACAAACCTTAAGTTTCATTGCATCACTTTAAATAAATCATCACACATCCCTACTTTCTCCTTTCATGGTGTTTTCTATGCCCAAAAATTGTCAGCCATGAATTGGGGTGCTGTGATGGTGGACACCACATACTGCTGCATTTTTATATCTTGTGAACCACCCATTTTTCTTCATTTCTATAAGTAAATAATTCTTTAAAAACATGTTCACAAAATCCTTTAAAATATTGAAATAAGATATAATGATAATATCTAAAATCTGAAAATATATTTTGGGATATTTTGTTATTTTATTTCCTCATGGAAAAAAATTTGGGTTGAAACTATCGATCACTCCCTTAGCCTGAAAAAAGAGAGATGAATTCCAATGAACTCAATTAGAAAGAAAAAGGGATGGTTTCACTCTAACTATAAACCTCTATAGATAATATGATGACACCATTTTTCGACTCTAACCGAAACCTAATATTCTACCTTCTAAAAGAAATCCAAACGTTGAAATCTTCATCATACATATGTCTGCACTTCCCAACAGAACAAAACTAAAACCAACAACACTTGAAACCCATATAACAGTGGTTGCCACAAAATTAGGAGTAACTGTAGAAACTAATTTCTCCCTCTACTCAACATACACTTAGCAATCTGTAACTTTTGATGCATCACCAAGATATTTGATATCGATTTTTTCACTAGTAACACTCCAAAAAAATGAATTAGGTGTAATACATGAAACACCTTCTCTAATATTCTTCATTTTCAAAAATTTATTTTTCCTAGTTGATGCTTTTTTGACTCATGTTTTATGATCATATGTGACAAAAATCTAATGAAGTACTCTTTTCAACTGTATTCATCAATTTAACACACACCTTTACATCAGTCTAGTAAATCCTATAAACCATTATACCTCGTGCATATTTCATCGATCCTCAAAAAAATGTCCATATTCTATTTTCAAATGATCTCCTAAATCCATAATTATCAAGAGTACAAATAAATATCAAATTATGGAGTATACCTAGTACATGCTTAAAATCCCTCAATATCAGCAACAAGCTATATCTATGGTGATACAAATATCACCAACACCAATGAAACCAATAGAATATCCATTTCCCATATTCAATATACCAAATTCACCTTCTTCATATGAATAAAATAGTACCCTCTTTGGTTTAATATGGTACAAGATTGTTGAATCAATAACTCATTCGTTGTATAGATCTGACATGTGACAATCAACGCCAACTAAAAGTAAATCACCATCACCTTGAATAATACATACTCTGATATCCTCAGAATAGATGTCGTATGTCTTATTTTCATCCCTAAACATTTTCAAAGCATAGTAGTTTCTCTACACACGACCCTCCTTATCACAAAAGAAGCACTTGAATTTTCCTTTTATCTTCGACCAACCTCTCATATTACTGCATCCATCTATCACTGCCAGAATACCAACATTACCTAAAAAATCACTATCAATGGCCTTTTTTTGAGACTCGTTCATCAACAATAAAGAAATCACATCATCCAATTTCAATGTGTCTTTCCCGAATAGTAATGTGTTGATGAGATTGTCTTATAAATCTGGTAAATAACCCAAGAGAAGTAAAGATTTATCTTCATATTCCATTTCAATAGGTATTGTCACTACCAAAAATCACATTTTATCCAATGATGTATTTTATCAACACTAAAAATAGTGTATTGATAAAAGGGTAATCTTTTTCATCTCTAGCTAGAAGAGTTCATAAAGGTAACTTTTATCAGCACTAAAAAAAGTACTTGTAAATGTGGATATTTATCATCGCTTTTCTTAGCGCTAATAAAAACTTTTAATAAAATAATGTTGTCTATATATAGAGAATATTTATATTCAAAAATTAATGTTTTTTATTTACATTAATTACAAAGTGCATGTATTTAATTAATATAAATAATATATATTAAGATATATATTTTAATCATTCAAACAATTATATAAATATAAATGATGTATTGTTAATATGTGATATTTGAACTTATATATTTATATCAATGTCTATGTGTATATATGTGTATTCATTACGATGTGTGTGTGTGTTTTGTGTATGTGTATATATTGATGTTGTACATGTACACATATATGTATGTGTATGCATATGTGCACATGTACGTGATATATATATAACATGTGTACATGTGTAAATATGACATGTACTTATTTCATATTTTTTGTATATTTTTTCATTTTTGATATAATATTTTAGAAATTTATTAATTTCTTATACGTATTTTTATTTTACAAACTATTAGTTTTAATATATTTTAATTTATATGATTAGTATTTATTCAATATAAATAAGGGGGCTCCCCCTACCTATTTAAAAAAATATAGTTATAAATCAAAAAATTTAAATTTAAATAATTATAAAATTATAATAACTATATTTATTATATTTATAATTATATATAATTATATATTAATAAATATATATAGAATTATATAAATATATATATAATTGTATACAAACATTTATAAATATATTTATTTGTAATTATACTTATAAATAAATAAATAAATATATATATATATATAATTATAAAATTATAAAAAATATTTTTAAATAATAAATATATTTATTAAATTTATAATTATATATTAATAAATATATATATATAACTATATATAACTATATAATTATATAAAAATATTTATAAAAATATTTATTTATAGTTATAATTATAAATATATATATAATTCTAAAATTATAATAAATATATTTAAATAATAACTATATTTAAATAATAAATATATTTATAATTATATATATTTATATTTTAAATATATATAATTATATATTTATATAGAAATATATAATTATATATAATTATATAAATATATTTGTAATTATATAGTCAAAAAGGTATGAATACTAGTTGGCAAGTCAACACATACCCACCAACTTTATTATAAAAAGTAAAGTGCAACAACAAAAAGGAAAGAGAAGCTCAACAAAATTATAAATAACTAAAGTAAGGATAACAAGAGATCAACTTCTATCTCTCCTGTTGGAAGCCAAATTCCTAGGATACCGACCTCTGTCCTTTGTGTGTCGCCCTCTCATCTATGAATTTGCATGTTGGGGCTGCACTAGATCATCACTCGATGAAGAGTCATAGGAATACTCTGGAAATATGTTTATCAGGTATTTATCTGAGATATCCTGATAATAAAGCCTCATATTATGCCAAAAACTATCTTTAATGTTTTTATAACAATTTTTGGACCATCAAATAATCTAGGCAACCAAATACATCTAGTTCCATTTTGTTGGTGGTAACTTCCAGTTATAAATCAAACCATTATTTAAGTTCATTTGTAGGACCATGGGGGAACCTCTCACCCTCATAGTCCACCGAAGGATTCTTTTTATTCCATGTAGCTTTACATTCAAGAAGTGAATCCCTTCCAAAATATTCATAAGTGGATTTCATCATCTTAGAAAATTAAGGTGGGTAAGACCAATCCCTATCATCCTTGTTATAACCCATGTCATCAGAAATTACCTCATTTGTTGCTAGAGGTTACAAAACTAACAAATCTTGATTCTCATCAACAACATGAGAGGCCTTTTTCTTAAGTGGATGAATCAGATTAGGTGTGGCTTGCCCAGATAGAGGCACATTTGTTCTGGATTTTTTAGGGAAAAACAGTTCAAAGCCATCTTCATATACAGAAATTTTATTTTTGTTCATTAATTTATCCATTATCATAGAAGTTGGTTCATCACATTAGTATGCCACATGAGTAGATCCAGTGCCTGCACATGGGTCAGAAGAACCCAAGGTGGGTGATCCCAACGCCAAGTGTGTGTTGGCCAAGTGGGACCCCTGCAATGAGGGTTCCTGCACTGGTAGAACCACATCCTGATTTCCTAGCTCCATCTACACAACAACTTCACTAGAAAGGACCTCAACATCCTTTAAATCATGATTAGAGGGTTCAACATTTCCCTGATTTATGGTCAAGATCGAACCCTTCTTATGGTTCTTCGGTATCATTGAATCAGTATATTTTTATCTGATTGGTCCACTCTAGTATTCTCCTCTCTCAATGGTTGAGTAGCTTCTTCCTTCACTCTGGTAGTATTGTTCCTCCTGCACCTTTCAACATTGTGGTATTTCAGCCCAAAAAAGGTTCAAAAAATACACTTTCAACAGTTATCAAACAAGTTCCTTATATTATGACATCCCAAGCAATAATCCAGTATTTTTTCATAATCAAAAATAAAATCAAACTGAAACATTTTTATTGTTAAACCTACTTTTTTTATCAATGGACTGATGAGATCAACCTCCACTAATAGCCTTGAAAATTATCCATATTTGGCCTTTTAAGTTTCCCTATCCATCTTAATAAGGACTCTAATTGCCAAAGAAATTTTCCACAAGATTTTAGGGTCCCATAGGAACCTTCTAACCCCTCTAATTCTCACCCAAATCAGGGTAATTGAGTTTTTAATAGATTGTGGTGAAAAAAATTCCTAGTCCTGAATCTGGAGGATTCGAGGCTTCAAATTCACCACACCAAACCCCCATGATTTAGACTTCAAATCCTTTATTGGGAATATAATGTGGGAAAACTCCTTATCTAGGGAAGTGATTATCCATCCAATGAAACCCCACACATCAATTAGGAACTTTATATAGTGACCCTAGCCTTTTTCACATATCATTACATGATTTTAATCATAATAAATCATCATATTACATGATAAGGATAGTAAATTCTAGTCTCTTGGAAGATTAGGTACACAATTAATCATCATAAAAACAACTTTTATTAAATCTCCATAATGAGATTCTATCTTCCATTGTTCTCATACATCTACATAGGACAACTTGGGGATAACATAAACAAAGGGATGAGCTAAAATCCCAGTAAGGTAATAAGCATAAGAATAAAGATTTAGAACATGGGTTCGAAGGCATGACATAACGCTATAAAAAGGCATGGATCATATGGAATAATAACATATTAACATGGGATCATATAAAAATTGATTCATAGTAATGTGTAAGCAACATAAAACATGACATTATCATGAATCAAGTCTCATTTCACATATAAGATCACAAGTTAGGGTCAACCACCAAGACCGTTGCACATGGTAGCACAAGTCAAGGATAACCGCCAAGACCTTTGCACATAAAGTCCCGTGAGACTCAACTTTACCCAATAAATTGGAGCAATATATGCTCAAATCCATCATAACATGTTCATGAATATTCTTTCCACATATATAATCATTCAAAAACCCAAGGTTTACCCATTGTAAAAATTGGGTATCCTAATCATGTCATAAAGAATAACAAATGGGAGTATCATTAATATGTCCATGAAGGGAAGGAATTGATCATACATATAAAATAATAGGTTATGATAGGAATATATTGTCACGAACCATCCCAGTGGGGCCCGTTCCGTGACTCCTCAAGCCCGCCTCCAATAGGCCAGGGGCTAGTGACTAGCACTAAGTAAGCATATCATTAACATGGGAGGAATTGCCTAAGTACCTATACACACGCGCACATCTCCAAGCCCACAAATACTGAAATGTAAAACACTAAGGAACAAAATGAATGCATACAAATAAACCCAAAACAACATAGTACGACAAAAGCTAGAGTACTAAATAGTAAACTGGGCTAGAATACAAGCCCACCAAAAAACAAACAAACAAGTGTCTGAAAACTTCAAAGTCCAACCTGTAAGCACAAAAGGCACTATGACTGTGGCTTGTAGCTGTAGGAACACTGCGGCCTATAGGGAACTCAAAAATCTCGGTCCTGTCCTGGTCCACCTTAGACTCTGTCAAAAGGATACTCGTCTGCACAAGACACCAGACGTGCAGGAAAAGCACGTGTAGGGGTGAGTATAACAATACTGAGTAGAGGACCCCAAAAACCACAAAGCAGTACACAAAGTAAAGGTACAGTCATCTATGCACAGTATATGTCTACATAACATATAGAAAAAACAAGATATAAACAAAACACAGAACATAGTCTAGAGACAAGCCACACGACCGCATACCTCCGTTAGGGATTTTGTTTGAAGATTCTGTGATGCACTCGTTCCGGGAGAATACACTCCATGAGTCTTATAGCTCTAATGATGTCTGTCTGAGAATTTTTTTTCATCGGGAACCGTCACAAGAGGTAGCTGCACTCATTACGGTAGACACACTCCCGGGTGGGAAGGTTACGGTAGAAAGAAGGCACTCATCATGGGAGACACACTCCTGGGCTGGAAAGATCACGATACACAGATGAGGATCACTGCAAGGGCCATGGAAGATACTGCAACTCATCCAGATTCACCAGTTAAGTGATACACCAGCTAGGTAGATGATCAACACCCGGTAGAGTTGGTCACGTCGATATTTGACTCTAACTAGGGTTAGGAATGGATAGAGGATCTCACTCAGGGCCTCTCGTAGGGATTCCGACTCTATCACAGAAAGTCCAGTTGAAGGGATCATACTCCTATAGAAGGAAATGATTCATGAACTTCAGGGAAATGAGAAGAAGGGGCACTAACCCAAAAGAAAGATGTCCAGGATACAATGAATAGGGGGACCATGCTGTTTTCCAAAAATTACATGGAGTGTAGAAAAGATACACGCCGTGTTGTCTGACCCCGGGTACTGCCCGTGTGCAACGGCCCGTGTCGTAGAACTGGTTGTGTAGAAAAACTTAGTACACGGTGTGTATTATGATGTACACACCGTGTCCGAGTGACTGGGGTTGGCCTTGTGTCACTGACCGTGTGGTCGTACGCGGCTATCAATCCGTGTCCATGTATCCCCTGGATACACACCGAGTTTCGCATAGCCACCTCTGCCGAGATGTACACGCTGTGTCGCCTAAAGCCGTGTAGATCATCCTGTGTCTGTGTACTACCCAAAGTACACGCTGAGCTTCAAGGAAAGTCCAAAATGCCATGTGACTGGGGTTACATGTTGTGTTATTCCTCTCTGACCCCAAAACCCTAGCTTCCGCTGCCAGTACTACACGACGTGTTCTTTGGAAGTACACACCGTGTATTCTCGAAATTTCCAGTAACGCGGACCTCCGCCGTCGCGCCTCCGGTGATGATCCATTCGTTGATCTGGTAGCCCGATCACCATGAAACCTTTAGGTTTTGGTCACCCCATCACTACGAAGCCACTTCCGGTGTTTTTGGACCATCGATCGGCTCTGAAAACATGTTTTGATCTTCCCGCATGAAGAACGCTCGAAGAACGCCCTTTCCCATTCCGGTCCGATTCATCATCCGCCATCATCGCCGCACCTCCACAAGGTTGTTTCGGTGTCGAACCTTCAATTTGGGATCTTTTCATCATGGAGCGGATGTGAAACGATCTGTTGTTCATCGCCCCACGAAGAACGTGAAGAACACGCGAGAAAAGAATGGGGAAGGAAAATCCAATAACAAAATTGAGGAACAAACCTCCACCATCGTTCATCCCAACGTTGATCCGCTCCCATTAATAGGTTTAAACAGAGTAGAGATCAACATAAATAAAATCATGGATTAATTTCCCCAAAATCATCCCAAAGAAAATCCTCCCGCAAGAACGTACGAATCTGCGGATCAACTTGTTCGTGGTTGATCTGCGTTCGTCATTTAAACACAAAAACAGGGAAAAGAAATTGAAATAACAAACCCCTGCCTTTTGAAAGGATTGATCGCTGATGAAGGCACCGCGCTGCCGTTGTATTTGAGATCCTTCAATGTCGGCGCAACGATTCTCGATTTCGATTCGTCGTCGTTCGTCGCCGAGAATTCTCTCCAACGCCTCACGGATTCTGCAGAGGTTCCTCTCAGAAGTTTCCCATGATCATCACTTGATTATACCAATAAAAATGGAAACATGACGGCATTGAATTATGTGGCGGTATTAATGACGCCAACTTTCCATTTTTTGAGTCATTATGACACGTCATTAATTGAGGAAACCATCGCGTCGTTGCTGCGCTGCAGTGGATGTTTCCTTAAAAATAAAATAAACATTGTAGATTTATTTTATTTTATTTTACTTGAAATGTATGAAAATTAACTTTTTCCCTTGACCCGTGCTGGTCGAGGTTAGGCTCATTCTTTGGAAAAGTCATCGTCCCGGATGTAACGATGCGCTCAGATTTTTAATTCGGGCATCCATTTGGAAACTGCCACAACCGCACACAGGCGCCAACTCACTTCACTTAGAAAAAAGTTCAAACCACCATTCCAGGATCACTGGTCCTCCGAATGATGTGTCGTCTTCATGCCCAGTCTCGAAAAAAATTCCATATAATATTTAAAATAATAAATGGAAAATCTGAGACATTACATTCTCCCCACATTAGGGCTTTACGTCCCTGAAAATACAAAACAAGGGCTACTCAAAAATATGTGGCTACTGGGCACGAATCTGGGCCTCCTTCTCCCATGTGCTCTCCTGAAGATTCACGTGCTGCTACCAGATGCACACCAAGGGAATCGATCACCCATGAAGGATCCTCTCCTACTGATCCTCGATCTCCACTGGGTACTCAGTAAAGGTCACTCCATCACTACTGGAAATCCGGGCTATAGCCACGGTTTTAAACCGTTGCTATAGGGCCTCAAACTATGGCTATAGGTAATATCCACGGTTTGAGGAACCGTGGATAAGTTTTGCATGGCTATAGGCCTAGACCTATAGCCCCAGTTTGGAATCGTGGCTCTAGACCTATAGCCACGGTTTAATCGTGGCTATAGGTATACAGCCACGGTTCAAACCGTGGTAATATCACTATAGTCACGGTTTATAACTGTGGCTATACAAGAGGGAAGACAACCTTTATTGACATGGTTTGAAACCGTGGCATTAGGCCTATATCCATGGTTAAAACCCGTGGCAATAATCCAATAGCCACAGTTTAAAACCGTGGCTATTGGTTCTGCAAATCAATAAAAAAATACCCCCCCTTCCCCCCTTCATGTTGTTTTGCCTGTGTCCTTGACCTTCTAGCAAATTGGAAAGCAGCAGCCACAATATTTTGGAATATTTCATCTGTATTAGTCCCTTGGATGCAGGGAGGCTTGGTCTTGGGATTCCTTAGGGTGAAGAAAAATTTTTGGATGAACTATTTGTATGACACCCTTCTGGGTGATTAAAAATCTAAGAAATTCCATAGACCTGAGGAAAGCAGTCTTCCACTAGCGCTGAGGACCCAAGATGTACAAAATAAAATCTTATTTACCTTCCTCTACACTAGATATGGATTAGGTTGCATCCCTGCACAAGTTAAATGATCAATATCTCCATCATGCACTGCTAAAATATACTCATGTGACATCTTAGAAGATGGGTGTTCTTTACGCATTGCAAGTTAAGTATTACCTCAAGAGAGTTTTGTTGTCGATGGAAAAATTGTGACTTGCAACCCTAACTACAGCATGTCAAACAATATTGTGTCCAAGATTGGAAGATAATTGATTGTTTAAAGTGGTATTCATCTTTAATTTCAAGCCAGAAAAAAATTGAGGGGTGGCTCTAAGAGATCAACTTTGAGATATTGTTCCTTTGAGATAATAGGGTGATAAAGATAAACAATCTTATCATTATGCAGTTTAATACAGCACCCCCCCCCCCCACCTGAACAGCACCCCCTCCATCCCCCCTGGACACCTCTACCCTCTACCTGGACAACACCCTCCCCCCCATACTGGACACCCCTCCTCCCTGTCTTGACAACACCCCCCACCCTACCTCCCTTATGGACACCCCTCCCCCCTTCCTGGACAGCACCCCCCCCCCCCGGCCTGGACAGCCCCCTCCCCCCTGCCTGGACAGCACCACCCCTGCTGGATAACCCTCCCCCCTGCTTGGACAGCACCGCCCTGCCTGGACATCCCCCTCTGCCTGGACAGCACCCCCCCCCCCCTGCTGGACACCCCTCCCCCCTGCCTGGACAGCACCCCCTGCTAGACACCCCTCCCCCTGCCTGGACACCCCCCCCTCCCCACTGCCTGGATAGAACCCCCTGATGTACACCCCTCCCCCTCCCTGGACACCCCCCCCCCCCCCCGAGACACCTCTCCCCCCTGCCTAGACTGCACCCCCCTGCTGGACACCCCACCCCCCTGCTGGAAAATTATTGAGACAACTGTTCTTATTCCTGATGAAAGGCCAATTGTGAAAGAAGAGATAAACCGGAGGTGGAGCATCAGTCAATGGATCAAATTATCCTTGGATCACTTACTGATGAAGATCGAACTGATGATGTGGTTATGAAAACTATTGAACATTCTCATACACCACCTATACCATCACCACATCCAATTGTGCATGAGAAATCACCCTCTATTAGTAAGATCTCATAAAGTTATAAAATTTAATATTTTGCCTCTGATATTCTAAATGAGTTTGATAATATTTGAGGAGATTATAATGACCTGAAAAAGAAGTTAAAATATACTAATGATGAGATTATAGAACTTAAGAAGTCCTCTACTCCAAAGGTTGATTTTGACAGGTTGGTTGGTTTAACGACTACCCAAACAAAGTTGATTAAGAATCTCCAATCATTCCCTCCTATTCAAAAAGTTGTTTCTAAGGTAAGTTTCAAAGAGCTTAAGGATTTGAATGGTCTAGTTAGATATTTGAAGGATGTTTATACTACCAATTATGCGTTAAATGATCTTGGTGAATGGTTGTATCTCAAAGGTACATGTTCCAAAATCTTTCAATGGTGCAATTAGACATGTCTAAAGATGTTCTTAACGAGGTTAAGTCTTTCGGGACTGAAATGAAAGGAATCCTACACACTTTATAAAGTGTTGTATTAAGCTAGTTTGAGTTCATCGAATGGTTTAAACCCTGTATAACTTCCACCTCAGAACCTTTAGTTCCAGCTTTTTATAGTATAGTTGATCAATTTCTCCCAAAATTGTATTATGTATCCTTACAGATTCAGTCCCTATAGTGTGATATGTTCACTCCATTCCTTATGCAAGATTTCAAGAGGAACATTATGAGTGAGTTCCATGATACCAAAGAAAATGTCAGGAATCTTGGTATTTGAACTAATAGATCCCTAAAATTAAGTAGTGGTCTTTTATGATTAATTTGATGGGAAGTTGAATGAAATCATGAATGTCTCTAAGGATGATCAATGTATGGTTTTTAGATCTCTAATTATAGTATCTAGAAACTACTAGCATTTTTTAACCTCTTTGAACAAGGCCTATAAATAAGTTCAAGGTCTATATTCATATTCTTCCTTGACAAAGCTAGTGGTTATTAGAAAACCGTTTTTTAGAAAAATAAAGAAATTATGAAAACACGTTTTTAAAATAATCAAACAATTATAGAATTCAAATTAAAGGTTTAAGAAAAGGGAACCTACCTCAACCTCAATCGTGTTTCTTTTGATGATGACAACTCGAATCTTTCTTTTTTCCGCTTGCATGCATATGCAACTTCACATATATATAAGGACACCTATCCCCTATGTACATATTTTCATGGCCAAATATGCACAAGGGGGTCCTTAGATATATGTTTGTACTTGCATATACCCCTTTACAGTTACAAGTTTATGCATATTTCATATCTATATATAAGCACACCAAGCCCCAATATATATATTCATACTGCCATGAGTGAATATATATAAAGGGGGAACTTATATATGTATATGCCTACCTATGCATAGACATGTAATTCTTCATCAATGGAGACTCAAATCCACCTTAACGAAATCCAAAACCCACTGCAAAAATATAAAAAACCCAAAAAATCACAAATTCCCTAATTAAAATTAGGCCAAAGAATAAAAACGGAATAAACCTTACCCAAATTTGATGTTGAATTCACTGTCATCGATGGTGGTGGATAGAACCAGTCTCGTCATAAGAAACCACCTATAAGAAAATAGTGGTAGAAAATGAGATATAATGACTTCTTATATATATGTGATCAGGATGTCAACTGTACATGATAAATGATACATGAATATATAACCAACAATGAACAAATAATATTAAGATTGATATGTACATCCCAATACTAAATAACATGATCATTAATAAAGCTCTTTATTTTTCAAACATCGCCTTCAATTGCCTATTCAAAAATCAAAAATCGCCAAAATATGAGAATAAAGTAAACCTCCATCATCACTTAAAAGCGAGAAATAGGGATTGGACATTGTTCTTAACCTAGAAAATTCATTCCTTGAATGTATAAAGTAACTAAAACTCTTCATGCCTATATCCTTCTTAATTTTCTAGATTGAAACCTCATTTTTTAGCATTTTCTTCTTCTGGAATTCACCTTTATTATTAGTTTATATAGGTTCATCCATTTTATAAAGTAGATAATTTTCCTTTTTTTATTCTTACTCAATCCACTTAGATTTTTCAAACCAGTTTTCTAATATGATTAGACAATATTTTGGTTCATGATATTACTTCTTCTTGATTGTATATTCCTTCTTTGTAGAAACTATTTCTGAACATGCGATAATTGGTTCTTTCCTTTTATCTTTCAAAAATTATTATTGTTATGGAATCCATGTCATAAATTCTTAACAATTTTTACTACTTGGTTTCCCTTCCACACACACTTTCAAAAGCCTTTAGAGTACCCTTTTTAGGCTCCCTTTCAAACTCCACACTAGAATTGTCAAGCACTAGCCCACTACAATATCAATTTTTTTTTTTTGGTCAAAGGAACAAAGCATATTTATTAGCAAAAAGAAAACAGAGATTACAAGAGTCTAAAAGACGGGATCAAATTACAATCTTTATGATGCAAAGGCATCAAGTTATTAGGGAGCTCCTCTAGCCAAGTTAGATTCTGAGCAATCCCTTTATTCGCGAGAGAATCTGCAACCATGTTAGCTTCGCGGTAAGTATGAGTTGCAATGAAACTGACGTCATGAAGAGATTGAAGACAATTCATCCAGAGCGTAGTAATTGACCAAGCAAGATGAATCTCTCCCTTCCAAATGGCTTGAACAACAGTGGTAGAATCACTTTCAATCCATAAGTTGTTCCACCCACGTTGAAGAGCAAAAGCAGTGGCGTGAATAACACTTAGCATCTCTGCTTCCAGAGAGGTTGCAGTACCGCAGCCTCCAAAAAAGCATCCCATAACATTACCATGATGATTTCTGAAGACAGCACCACAACCCGCAGGACCTGGATTTCCTTTAGAAGCTCCATCCACATTAATTTTAATCCAACCTGGAAAGGGAGGTCTCCAAAAAACCTCTAGAGTGCGGAGCGGTTTCGAGAATTTGGCCTCAACTCGAAGCCGCCGAAGGATCATAAAATCATCCACCAAATTGTTGCAGGAGCCATTCTGAATCAGCGCAGCTTCCCGAATAGCAATAAGAATACGCGTTTTACCTGCATTAATGTTGTGTGAGCAATTATTGTGAAGAATCGAGTTTCTATCATACCATATCACATGTATCAGCTCTGAGATCCCAGCAAGGAGCAAGTTTCTGATTTGTTGAGAGTTGTCCTTGGCCACTACAATATCAAATATTTATACTTAACCCAACACATTGATCTGAATGAAATCTTAGAAATACAGAAGCTCTAAATAGCATATTTACCGATATAAAGTCCTCATAGTTAACTGAACACACTGACTATACCAACCACTATAGGTAAATCATTAATTTTGGTGTGGTCTTGGAACCAAATATGGTTCATCCAACATCCAAATCTAGACACTAATTAGATGCATTGTTGATGAATTTTGACATAACATTATTCGATAATAACAACATTACTAATTAGAAACCCATCATGCCACAAACCTAAGCATGCATTATTACCACAAAATCATGAAACTACCTTTAATACATACTTCATAACAAAATATCATTTCCAAAAAACCAAAACCTAAGGTTTATCATAATAATCTAAGGGTTACTCTCCTACACATCAAGCATAACAACCAAACCCCACACATTCACCCCTGATAATAAGAAACCAGCAACCCCTTAACTGATCTAACAAGAAACTTCCTAATAAAAATACACAATCAAATCACCCCGAAATCACCAAAATTCCCTATATCAATATTTTTACATCAAAACATCAAGATATCAAAAAACAAACAAAAAACGTGTGAAAATCACTATGCCCTGCAGATCCCCCCCCCCTCCTACACCCCTCCAATATTCCATACAGACTCGCCCCCATTGCACCCCTCCCCACTACCCTACAGAGCCACCCCCTCCTCCCCTATGCCCTGCATACCCCCCCCCCCCTGCCCTCCTGCACCAGTCCCCCCTGCCCCTGCAAATTCCCCCCTCCAGACCCTGGACACCCCCCCACTCCCCCCTGCCCTCCTGCACCTCTCCCCTACAGACCCCCCCTGCCCTCCTGCACCCCTCCCATATGCCCTGCAGACCCTCCCCCCTTGCACCCCTCCCCACTACCATGAAGACCCCCCCACCCTCCTGCACCCCTCCCCTATGCCCTTCAGACCCCCCCCCCCCCCCCCCGCACCCTCCCCCCCCACACCCCCCCCCCCCCCCCCGTCCTCCTCCACACTGCCCTGTAGACCCTCCCCCACTGCCCTCCTGCACCCCTCCCCTATGCCCTGCAGACCCTCCCCCCTTGCACCCCTCCCCACTACCCTGTAGACCCCCCCCCCCCCCGCCCTCCTCCCCACTACCCTACAGACCCCCCCCCCCCCCTGCCCCTACAATTTCCCCCCTCCAGACACTGGACACCCCCCACTCCCCCCTGCACCTCTCCCCTGCAGACCCCCCCTCCCTCCTGTACCCCTCCCCTATGCCCTACAGACCCTCCCCACCCGGACAGGACCCCTTCCCCTTGACTGCTGCCATAGAAAAACCAATCCACTCCACTCCACCTCGAGCTCACAAACTGGCAGAAAACAAAAACCCAGCCTGTTCATCAAGACAGAAGCATTGGAAATTCCTCTTCCACCAAATCTAGTAATAGGTGATCCTTTAATAGAGAAACTAACAGACAGCAACATAGATTCAATAAGGTGTACAACTTCCTCTATTATCATGTTTAATATGGTGCAAAAACTATAAATTACATTAGATAGAAAAAAGGACACATTGTACACGCTTTAGGTAATTATACAGATTTTCCAAAGATTAAATCATCTTAAAAAATGAAGAAAAATGGATTCTTGAAGCTACTGCATTGAACAGCCTGCAATTACAGGACATACATGACTATAGAGACTTTTATAGAGCTTCCCAAGAAGGATTTGCAGCATTAAAAAATAATTGGGACCATCCTCAATCAAGAATGTTCCTAAAACTGATGACGAGTGTAGCCCTCTTCACTTCTGCAATACCATAAACTACTTAATAACTAGACAATTCATAACTAAATATTAGAATAATACATGAATCTTGACACTATACAATGGAAATATAATAATAATTGTTCCTATAGATACCAGAAACAAATAAGGGCTGACACATGCTCCCACCCCTACATATGAATCCATTCGACATATCCTTATGAAAAATGGACGAAAAGGATAATATTATATCCCCACTCCCATTAAAGAACATTCACATATTATTGTTTCTATCAAATAATTCTATTAGAATATCCTGGAACCAATTTAAGGGTAGAATCATATCCCCACTCAAGCCTTGTGAGACTATCAGTGTATTTTGGCAGCAGTAGTGAAAGGCCACTATTGCCATATCTCGACGATCAATAGGGGAGATATATATATTCCTCCCACCACCATTTAAGTAGTTTATTAACATGATTAAAGAGATAATTGTGAGTTTTCACATATTACTACTCCAATTCATGAGGATCAATGGTGTATTCTGCTGAAGAATGAAAAATAGGACCAAGATCATATTGTTGTTCTGATTGGAGATCATCAGACTATTTAAATGGTCACTTCAAGGCCGAACCATATTACTTTCGACCTTAAAAAAACTCATAACCATATTTTGAAGAAAAAAAGAGGTCTCCTAAGTGGGATCCCATATGTGAAGGTTGTGGTGCATAACACACGACCCCAAATGCCAAATGGAGATCATCTAAGAAAAAGTGCCTCTAATGTGTGTGGTGTTGGTTTGTATTTTCATCATTATTTAATACAAAGGGAATTACCTAAATGGTTAGGGTTGGATTGTAGGTGGTTGGGGGCTTGTGCAGGCTCGAATGCAGGTGGAAGGGGGCTAGAATGCTGGTGGAAGGGGGCTGGTTGTAGGTGATGGGGGGATGGTGCGGGCTTATTCGAAGGTGGAAGGGGGGCTGTTGCGGGCTAGAATGCTGGCGGCAGCGGGCTAAAATGAAGGTGGAAGGGGGATGGTGTGGGCTGGATGTGGCTAGAGTAGGGCCAAATCACAGCATTACCGCGACGTGACCGCGACATGACTGCGGCGTGACAGCGGTGTGACCGCAGCGTGACCATGGCATGACCGCAGCATGACTGCATCCTGTTGGCCTAGTCCAGCGACATCCGTAGGGCAGAATCTTCCACTTAGTTTCAAAAATGATGATATGGATGACATGAGAAGATGTTTTCTCGGAATATTTAAAGAAATTAATTCTAATCTGTGATAACTAGAGGATTGGATGACCCCTGATATACCTAATTCGGTGAGGGCTCAAATGTAGGTGGAAGGGGGCTGGAATGCTGGTGGAAGGGGGCTAGTTGTAGGTGCTGGGGGGATGGTGCGGGATGATTCAAAGGTGGAAGGGGGACTGTTGAGGGTTGTAATGTTGGTGGAAGCGGGCTGAAATGAAGGTAAAATGGGGCTGGTGTGGGCTGAATGTGGCTGGAGTAGGGACAAATCATGGCATTACTGCGGCGTGACCACGGCATGACCGCAGCGTGTTGGCCCGGTCCAGTAACATCCGTAGGGCATCATCATTCACTTAGTTTTAAATAGGATTATATGGATGGCATGAGAGGATGTTTTCTCAGAATATTTAAAGAAATGAATGCTAATCTGTGATGACTAGAGGATTGGATGAACCCTGATATACCTAATTCGGTGAGGGCTCAAATGCAGGTGGAAGGGGGCTGGAATGCTGGTGGAAGGGGGCTGGTTGCAGGTGCTGGGGGGATGGTGCAGGCTGAATCGAAGGTGGCAGGGGGGCTGTTGCGGGCTGGAATGTTGGTGGCAGCGGGCTGAAATGAAAGTGGAAGGGGGATGGTGTGGGTTGGATGTGGCTGGAGCAGGGCCAAATCATGACATTACCACAGCGTGACCATGGTGTGACCACGGCATGACTGCTGCATTAACGTGGCGTGGCCGCGGCGTGACCGCGGCGTGACCGCAGTGTGTTGACCCGGTCCAGCGACATCCGCAGGGCATCATCTTCTACTTAGTTTCAAATAGGATGATATGGATGGCATTAGAGGATGTTTTCTCATAATATTTAAAGAAATGAATGTTAATCTATTATGACTAGAGGATTGGATGAACCCTGATATACCTAATTCAGTGAGGGCTCGAATGCAGGTGGAAGGGGGCTGGAATGCTAGTGGAAGGGGGCTGGTTGCAGGTGATGGGGGATGGTGCGGGCTGATTCGAAGGTGGCAGGGGGCTATTGCGGGATGGAATGCTGGTGGCAGCGGGCTGAAATGAAGGTGGAAGGGGGATGTTGTGGGCTGGATGTGGCTGGAGTAGGTCCAAATCACGTCATTACCGCAGCGTGACCACAGTGTGTTGGCCCTGTCCAGCGACATCCACAGGGCAGCATCTTCCACTTAATTTCAAATAGGATTATATAGATGGCATGAGAGGATGTTTTCTCAGAATATTTAAATAAATGAATGTTAATATGTGATGACTAGAGGATTTGATGACCCATGATATACCTAACTCGGTGAAGGCTCGAATGCAGGTGGAAGGGGGCTGGAATGCTGGTGGAAGGGGGCTAGTTACAGGTGCTAGGGGGATGGTGCGGGCTGATTTGAAGGTAGCAAGGGGGCTGTTTTGGGCTGGAATGCTAAGAAATGGTAAAAAGATATGGAATGTAAAATGGGTTCTTTGTACATTAACCAATTTTTGAACTTATTAGATGAACGTGAAAGGGTGAGAACATTTCGGTGAAATTGGGATTTCTAAATGAGAATTTACAAGGATTGTAGTTTCTCTAAATATAAATAAAACCTAATTGTAAAAGGTTAAAATATAATTATTAGTATTGACAATACAAAAAATATTTCACCTATTTTGATGATATTTTATATTCATATATATCACATATACTCACATTGATTATGAGATATATCAAAAAGATTTCTAAAAAACTTTACATGTTGAGAATTTAGTTGTGGATGTTTATATGATATATCCTAAAGGTTTTAAAATACCAGTTGATACTTTTATATTATGCAATATGCAATGATATTTGATATAACAAACAATATGATATATACTTTCTTTAGATTCAAACCACAAAAGAATCCTTTTAAAAGAATAAAATCCATACAATATCATTATATATATAGAAACACTTTGGGAATTTTTCCCTCATTTTTGTAGGTCCAATTACTAATTCAAAGCCTCATGGCCAAACATTAAAGCTGTTATATACCAACTCACCAAATTTTCCATTACACAGTATATATTATCCCTAAAATTAGGAAATTATTTATTCTTAAGTTAGTATATAATATTTAAACAAACTAAACAACTAATCCACTAATCCAGAAAAAATTAAAAGAGCGTATTCATAAAAAATAGATGTTCAAGCATTAAAAATGGTAGAATCTTATATAGCAGGATATCTGCTAATTTAAATCATACATAAAAATGATGAATGTGTTTTAGAAAAAATTGAATGTAATAACAGGATATTATCTTATGCATGGAGTTTGGACTCAAACCTATATGACCAAGTGATTATATTATTACCCAATAACCTTTATCTTCATTTCATTATTGCACATTTAGTTTGTTATACCCAATTTTTTCTCTATTATTAATTGTCAAATATTAGTTATTTGTTCCTTCCCAAATGACATATTTTATTCATGTTTTCATTATTTTTAAAATAATCAATATTAGAAGTTAAATAATTGAAAATTTCATAATGTTTTTGTAAAATTCATTATATAGATAACCCATGGTGTGATCCAAATATCAGTCATTAAAAATTAAATTACTATTTTGTTAGGGTTTTATGAAAAAGTAATTTACCAGTCAGTAGATTCACCATTAATGTAAGATATTTTATCATAAGTGAATTAGAACTAGCTACTACTAGAACTAAACAAGATGTGTTTTTATTACGAATTACATGTTTTTCAAAATGACGTTCCTGCATACGTAGTTTAATTCATATAGGCTATGGTCATATTAGATTTATTGTTTCCAAAACTACATTTTCTATTAAGGCGTAGTGTTTTGACAGTGCGGGGTCGATCCTATAGGGGGTATGAGGTGTAATACATGATCTAATTATAGAACCCTTTGGGACATGAGTCGTCTCATGATGATTTTCTTTGGGAAAAATAAATCAAAGATAATTGGGTTTAGGATCAGAGATAATGAAGTGATCGAGATCAATTTTTGGGGTCATGAAAAAGATGATCTTAATTCTAAATCAGTATGTTCTCAAGGTTTAGGTTGTAAAGAAAGAAGATGTCACTAGTTTATCATGGTAAAAACATGTATATCTATCAATGAGGATGTTATTTTGTGTTCTAGAGATAACTAAATAATTAATTCATTAAGCATGGATTCTATGGTATAATTTTTCATAGTCTACTGGTAATATCCTATTCTACATCAATTAGGTTAGGGAAATTCATTTAAATATAAAATGGTCATGGTTTCTTAATCTAACGTAATTTAAAAATTTTATTTAACCTAATTAAAATTCCTTAAGATTAAAAAGATTATAATTAATGATTAACAAGATTCAGAAACCCCTACTCTTGATCACTACCAAAATAAGTTTAGTTATTCATGGTATAATTGATCACAAATTGGCGAGAAATTGAAAGAATATTTTACATGGAAAAAATACTGAGATTAAATGACTAACAGTCATGTAATTATTAGGATAAAAAATTAATCAACATTCAATTGAGAATAAGAAATGTAAATATCAAACCAAGAACAATTTCAATCAACATCATATTTTAAATAATATTGAGAATGAGTACAACACTGATTCGATGAAGATTGATGAGATAATCAATGAATTCACATATAACAGTGTTTGAGATGAAAAAATGGATGAATAACTTCATTAAAATAGATCCACAGTGCATGTATTAAATTAAAAAAATGAAAATAATTGATGAAATTTGAGTTTGGGGAGAGGTTGTTGAACGATAATGAGAGAACAATGAAAGAAAAATGAAAATTGACATCCCTTTTGTACATGGTGTGTTTTTGTGGGAGATTTCGTTGGGGAGGAGGGTGCCAATGTGGGAGAGTTCATCGGAGAGGAGGGTGCCGCTGTGAGAGAGGGCTGCATGGTGAGATCGTTGGGGAGATCGTTGGGAGGAGGATACGACGTCGGGGAGGAGGGTTGCACGACGATATGGTTGCGAACCAAGGGAGGATGAGGAGGGCTGCGGGGAGGAGGATACGCCGTCGGGGAGGAGGGATGCGTGGTGATAGGGTTGAGAATTGGGGAAGGAGAGGAGGGCTACGGGGAGGAGGAGACGTCGTCGGGAGGAGGGCTGCACAGCGTGCAAATCGGGGGTGGGGGGTGGAGGAGGATCCCGATAAAGATTGGGAAAAAAACCATGAAACTGATTTATCCATGGAAATAAAAATTAATCGTGGCAATATAAAGGCTATAGCCACAGACCTATAAAACCGTGGCTATAGGTCTGTGGCTATATCCCAGATTTCCAGTAGTGCATCCTCGATGTCCAGCTCGCCCCAGTCGATGACGTGCGATGGGTCATGCACGGACCTCCTCAGTTATGACACATGGAAGACATCATGTACCCGATGCAACTGAGGCGGTAGATCTAGGCGCTACGCCACCTTGCCAACTCTGCACAAAATCTGGAAAGGTCCGATGAACCTCGGAGATAGATTGCCACCCCGGCCAAATATCTAAAACCCTCATTGAGGTGAGACCCAAAGAAAGACGTGGTCTCCCTCTTCGAACTCCAGAGGTCTCCATCATCTATCAGCATACGACTTCTTTCGGCTCTATGAAGTCTTTATCTGCTCTCGGATGATCTGCACCTTTTCTGTGGTGGCTCGCACTAACTCTGGACCCATAAGTGTTGACTCTCTGGGGTCGGTCCAGAAAAGCGGTGATCGGCAGGGTCTCCCATACAAATCCTCGAACGGTTCCATACTGATGATGGAGTGGTAGCTATTGTTGTACGCAAACTCCGCCAGTGGTAGGTGGTCCTCCCAGCTGTGACCAAAGTCCAAGACGCAGGCTCATAAAATATCCTCAAGAAACTGAATGGTCCTCTCCGTCTGTCCATCCGTCTGGGGATGAAACTTTGTTCTCAAGTGTAGCTGGGTCCCAAAAGCCACCTGCAATCCCTTCCACAACTAGGATGTGAAGCAGGAATCTTGATCTGAGACTAAAATCGAGGGGACGCCATGAATCCGAACTATCTTATGCACTTAGAGGCATCCCAAGCTCTCTACGGAACTCTGCTCCATGATATCTAAGAAGTGGTCTGACTTGGTAAGTCAGTCAATGATCACCAAGATGGAATCATTCCCCTTGGATGTTCGTGGTGAGCCTGTCATGAAGTCCATCTATATTCCATCCCACTTCCACTATGGAACTTCTAGGGGTGAGCTAATCCCGCTGGAACCTGGTGCTCAGCCTTCACCTGTTGACATGTGAGGCATCGAGAAACGAAATCCGCTATTTCCCTCTTCATGCCTAACCACAAGAACTATCATCAGAGATCCCGTTACATCATTAACTCCCCGGGATGTACCGCCAAAGGGGATGTATGAAACTCCCTCAAGACATCCTTCTACAATTCCACTGGTACAATAGTGCATCCTCTAAAAAGAAGTACGTGCTCCCCACCTTGTGAATATCCATTAGGAGCATGTCATGTGGATAACTGAGCACGTAAAGCCACACAGTCGACATCCCCAAGTTGTGCCTCCCTAACTCTCTATAAGAGTGGAGGGCTGACAACCATCGACTATAGGTAAGTTGTATCCTCTCCATCCATGAGGGATAACTGTAACGCGGCTAATTGTTATGTCGCCTCACTCAACAGTTGTGCGCTCGACCTTCTACTAAGAGCATCTGCCACCTTTTTCACCTTTCCAGGAGTATAGATGATTTCAAAATCATAGTCCTGAAGGAACTCTATCCATCGTCTCTACCGTAGATGAAAATCTTTTTGAAAAAATATGTACTTGAGGCTCTTGTGGCTAGAGTAGATGATAAACTGCTCACCCATAAGGCAGTGTCGACACATCTTCAATGAGAAGACTACTGCTGCCAACTCGAGATCATGGGTCGCATAGTTCTTCTCATGTGGCCTAAGATGGCACGAATCATAAGCAATCACTAAATGTCGCTGCATCAGGACATAGCCGAGCCCGGTCCCTGATGTTTCGCAGAAAACTATGTACTCGACACCCTCCTCCGGCAATCTCAAGATTGGGGTTCTCATTAAACTCGGCCTCAACTTCTCAAAATCCTGTTGGCACTTCTCTATCCTCACAAAGGGTTTCCCCTTCCTGGTCAAGGCCATCATCGATGCTGATATCCGGGAGAAATTAGGAATGAGTCTCCGGTAATATCCTGCCAACCCAAAGAAGCTCCGCACCTCCGTCACACTCCGAGCTGGCTCCCATGCTAACACAGCCTTCACCTTGGCCAAATATACAGCTACTCCATATGCTGATATAACATGTTCCAGAAAGTGGACCTCTTGAATCCAGAATTGGCACTTCAAGAGATTCCCATAGAGCTGGTGCTCCCGGAGTATGTCTAGAACCGTCCCCAGGTGTCTCGCGTGCTCCTCCTCTAACCCTGAGTACACGAGGATGTCATCGATGAACACCACCATGAACCGGTCCAAGTACAACTAGAAGATCCGCTTCATCAGCCCCATGAACACTGTGGGGGCATTCGTCATGCCAAAAGGCATCAACAAGTACTCATAGTGATCGTAGCGACACTTGAAAGTTGTCTTCGTTTTATCCTCGTCCCGCACTCATAGCTGGTGATATCCTGATCGAAGGTCAACCTTCAAGAACCATTGTTCCCCTCTTAGCTAATCGAAGAGGTCATCGATTCTCATTAGTGGATACTTGTTCTTCATTGTCACCTGGTTCAGGTGCCGGTAATCCACGCACAACCTCAGACTCCCGTATTTCTTCTTGGAAAACAAGACTAGGATCGCCTAGGGTGAGACGTTGGGTCTTACGAAACCCTTGCTCTGCAAATCCTACAACTGCACCCTCAGCTCATGAAGCTCTGTGGGAGCCATCCGGTATGCCGATGAGGAAATATGTGTCATCCCGGGGTGTAATTCGATGCAGAAGTATATTTCCCGGTGGGGAGGTAATCCTAGAACATCTTCAGGAAAGACATCCTCATACTCTGCCACCACTGCTGGGAACTGAGAGCTCACAACATCTACCGCTCCGAGGGTAAGGCAAGCCAAATCATGAGTGATCGGCTGCACCCTCCTATGCATGATCCCACTTTTTGCTATCTGGCTTTCCTTTTCTCCGACAAAAGAAAACTCGTTCCATCACAGCAGACACACCGCACTCTTCGCCAAAAACAGTCAATCTAGTCATAGACCAAAGATAACCAATCCATACCGAGAATGACGTCATAAGGCTTTGACGCTACCACCAAGAGGTTCCAACCGAAACTCTCACCTCCAAGGGTAAGATCACACTATCTACAAAGGTTTGTGATCGTCGAGTCTCCTCCCTTAGGTTTCTCCAAGCGTAAGGCTTGAGTCAACAGTTCTACCGTAATCTTGAGGTTTTGTACACGACATGTGGCTATAAGGGAATGACGGGCACCTGTGTCTATGAGTACGGAAGCTAAGGTAGAAAAGACACAGATCGTACCTCGAATCATCCCTGGAGCCCCTGGGTCATATGCCTCGACCGCATGCAGTTGTCCCCGTCCCTGTCCCCCAGCTCCCTGATCCTGGTGCAGACCTCTTGGGGGGGGTGGTGGAAGTAAGTCAATGCTTCTTCCACCACCCGCAGCTCTCCCTGCTCCTCTGCCACGTCTTCCACCTAGCGAGTCTGCCCACTGAATTCTCTGTCTCTACCTCGGTGGTCCATCCACCGATTCCCTGTCAGCAGCTCAACGGGTCGGTCAATCTCTAGCGAGATGTCCCCTACCGTCGCATCCGTAGCATCGCTTCTCCCTAGGCTGACTAGATCCATCATTAGAGCCATGGACTGTCGATCCCCTATCCTGGATCCTCCTCCGATGTCTCTCACATCCTAATCCCTACGTCTGATGCCGGCTCCCTTCCACCGAGGTCTCCGCACCTGTCTGCCAATTGCTGACTGTCGGCGGCTGTCTCTGCTCCTCCAAGAAGCTCTCGACCACCAAAGCTTGCTCGGGCACAATAGCAGAAGTCGATATGGATAGAGGCATGACACTAGCTCAGATGTCTCATCGTAGACCTTGCTCAACGGTCTGAGCTCTGAAGTACTGATCCCTGACCATATCCATCGACTACCTGGCGAGGTCGGTGAACCTCAATGAATATTCAGCCACTGTCATACTGCCCTAATAGAGCTGGATTATCTCTTGGATGCGTACATATCTCAGCGTAACTGGAGAGAACTCCACCCGAAAGAGTCACTCGAACTCCGTCCATGAAAGAGTCTCCTCGTCATAAGTATGTGTGGTTAGACTCCAACATCATCCGGCCGAGCCCTGAAGAAGGCTCTCTCCAAGGATCACCATCTGGTCTGCTGGTGTCCTCACCAGACAGAAAACCCTGGTCACCGCCTCAAGCTAGTCCTCAGCCTCCTGAGGGTCAGGCTCGCCTCGGATCCTGAGGTGTCTCTGTCTATGGAACTCATGGAGCGCGCTAAGCCTGTGTTCCTCGCCGGTCAGTATTACAGGTACCACTGGCTGCTCCACTGGTGGTGGCATAGCAGGTGGGGTCCACCTGGTGGCAACGACTGGGGAACTGGTCCCTGTATCGAATCCTCATCACCGAGGGAGTCATCCTCATGATCGTGCTACTGTATCCTAGTGGGTATGCGTCACAGAGGCATCCTATAAAGAAACAAGATGTACCATGGTCAATGAGTATATCTGGATAGCTAACACAAAGGACATATAAAACATGACCCATTCCTATATGATGCTTGTACCTTTTATTTCCCAGCAACCAGTGTTTTCGTGTACCAAGTTGAAAAAACGGTTATCAGAGTCCTGGTGTATGGATACGTCAGCTTCCGCACCAACACTGGGGTCTCTGGTCTGAAAGCTGAGCCCGAAACGCTTAACACTGTTGCCCAAAACCAAAATCACATAATCTTGGTCCTAAGGTTGAACCGGCCACCTCTGATACCACTCTGTCACGACCCGTCCCCGTGGGGCCTGTGTCGTGACTCCCCAAGCCCGCCTCCAATAGTCCAGGGGATGGTGACTAGCACCGAGTTGGCATATCACTATCATGGGAGGCATTGCCTAAGTACTTGTACACACGCACAAATCTCCAAGCACACAAATGCTGAAATGTAAAGCACTAAGGAACAAAATGCATGCATAAAACTAAACCCCAACCAACAGAGTACGACGAAAGGCAGAGTACTAAAAAGTAAACTGGGCCAGAATACAAGCCCACCAAAAACAAACAAACAAGAGTCTAAAAACTGAAAAGTCCAACCTGTAAGCACAAAAGGTACTGGGACTGCTGCTCGTAGCTGTAGGAACACCTCGTCCTGTAGGGAACTTAGAAAGCTCGGTCCTGTCTAGGTCCACCCAGGACTTTGTCAAAAGGATGCTCATCTGCACAAGAAACCATACATGCAGGAAAAGCCCGTGAAGGGGTGAGTATAACAATACTCAATAGAGGACCCCGAAAACCACAAAGCAGTACACAAACTAAAGGTACAGTCAGCTATGCACAGTATATGTCTACAGAACATATAGAACAAACCAGATATACTCAAAATCCATACCGTATTCTAGAGACAAGTCACACGACCGCATACCCCCATTAGGTATTCTGTTCTAAGATTCCGTGATGCACTCGTTCCGGGAGAACAAACTCCACAAGTCTTATAGCTCTGATGACATCCGTCCGAGAAGTGTTGTTCGTCGGGAGCCATCACGATAGGTAGTTGCACTCATTACGGGAGACACACTCTTGAGTGGGAAGGTTATGGTAGATATAAGGCACTCATTACAGGAGACAGACTCTTGAGCAAGAAAGATCATGATACACAGATGAGGATCACTGTCCGGGCCATGGCGGATACCGCGACTCATCTGGATTCACCAGTTAGGTGATAAACCATCTAGGTAGAGGATCAACGGATAGTAGAGTTGGTCACATCGATGACTGACTCTACCTAGGGTCAGAAATGGATAGATGATCACACTCAGGGTCTCTCAGAGGGATGCCGACTCTATCACAGAAAGTCTAGCTTAAGGGATCATACTTCTGTTGTAGGAAACGATGCCTGACCTTCAAGGAAATGAGAATAAGGGTAACTAACCCAAACCAAAGATATCCAGGATACGGTGAACAAGTGGACCATGATGTTTTTCAAAAATTACACGGCGTGTAGAAAAGATAGATGTCGTGTTGTCTGACCCTAGGTACTGCCCGTGTCCAATGGCCCGTGTCATAGAACTGGTCGTGTAGAAAAATGTAGTACACTGCGTGTAGTATGATGTACACGCTGTGTCCGAGTGACTGGGGTTGGCCCCGTTTCACTGGTCGTGTGGTCGTACACAACTATCAACCCGTGTACTCTAACCCATGTCCGTGTATCCTCTGGATACACGCCGAGTTTCGCATAGCCGCCTCTGCCGAGTTGTACACGTTGTGTCGCCTGAAGTTGTGTAGATCATCCCGTGTCCGTGTACTACCCAATGTACACGCCGAGCTTCGAGTAAAGTCCTACATGCCATGTGACTGGGGTCACACACTGTGTTATTCTTCTCTGACCCCGAAACCCTAGCCACCGCCAGTACTACACGGTGTGTTCTTCCGATGTACACGCCATGTATTCTGGAAATTTTCAGAAACGCGGACCTCCATCGTCACGCCTCCAGTGATGATTCGTTCATCGATCTGGTCGCCCGATCGCCACAAAACCTTCAGGTTTTGGTCACCCCGTCACCACAAATCTACTTCTGGTTTTTTCAGAACTCTGATCGGCTCCGAAAACGTGTTTTGATCTTCTCGCATGAAGAACGCTCGAAGAACGCCCTTTCCCGGTCCGGTCCGATTTGTCATCCGCCATCGTCGCCGCACCTCCACAAGGTCTTTGCAGTTTAGAACCTTCTATTTGGGATCATTGCGTCATGGAACAGATGCACAATGATCTTTTGTTTGTCTACCCACGAATAATGCAAAGAACACGCGAGAAAAGAATGGGGAAGGAAAATCCAATAACAAAATTGAGGAACAAACCTCCATCGTCATTCATGACGGTGTTGATCTGCTCTCGTTTATAGGTTCAAAGGGAGCAGAGATCAAAATAAATATAAGCATGGATTAATTTCCCCAAAATTATCCCAAAGAAAACCCTCCCCTATGAACGTACGAATCTACGGATCAACTTGTTCGTGGTTGATCCGCGTTCTTTGTTTAAACTCAAAAATGGGGAAAATAAATTGAACTGACAAACCCCTACCTTTCGAAAGGATCGATCGTTGACGAAGGTGCCACGCTGCCATTGTCGTCGAGATCCTTCAACGTCTGCGCAACGATTCTCAATTTCGATCCATTGTCGTTCATTGCTGAGAATTCTCTCCAATGCCTCGCAGATTCTACAGAGGTTCCTCTCAGACATTTCCCATGATCATCACTTGATTATCCCAACAAAAAGGGAAATGTGATGGCATTGAATTACGCGGCGGTATTAATGACGCCAACATGCCATTTTTTGAGTCATTATGACACATCATTAATTGAGGAAACCTTCGCGCCGTTGCCACGCTGCAACGGATGTTTCCTTAAAAATAAAAATAAACATTGTGGATTTATTTTATTTTATTTTACTTGAAACGTCTGAAAATTAATTATTTCCCTCGACCCGCACCGGTCGAGGTTAGGCTCTTCCTTTGGAAATGTCATCGTCCAGGACGCAACGGTGCGCTCAAATTTTTAATTCGGGCATCCGTTTGGAAACTGCCACAACCGCGCACAAGCACCGACTCACATCACTTAGAAAAAAGATCAAACCACCATTCTGGGCTCACTGGTCATCGGAATGATGTTCCGTCTTCGTGCCCGGTCTCGAAAAAAATTCCATATAATATTTAAAATAATTAATGGAAAATCCAAAACATTACATATATCATGAAAATTGATCTCACATTAAGTAATAACATGTAAAAAATTACTTAAAAACATTAGAATTAAAACCTTTTAGTGTTGTTAAAGGTAAATATCAAAGGTCATTTAAAACATAAAATATAATAATAATTTATATAAAACCAAAAGTGAACCAAGAAGGTTTTTATAATAAAAATATTGGTTTTATAAAAAATAATGGTGACTTAAAAATAGATTATATAGTGCACTTGAAATTGGTTATGAATTTAAGAAGTTCCCTTAAAAGAGACTTGCTTATCATGAATAATTAAGGATGAAATCATTTAAAAACATGTATATATCTCAAAGATAATGATAAATGGATCTTTATAAATGATTTTTTATCATGTACACAGAATTTATAAGATGTAAAAAACAATAGATAACTTTATTTCGGTAAAAAGAAAGATAGATAAACCTGAAGGAATAGTGGATGTTTGGGTAGAATCCCTCACCTTAAGTGTGATGGTGTCCTTAATTTGATATTAATGTCCTGGATAACCAAATTAAATTCATTAATCAATATTTAAATAACCTATTATATATTTAATTTATTTATTATAACCTTATATAGCTCATTAATGACCTTTTTGATGGGTTAAGAGGTTCAATTTTATTGTTTGTTTCATTGGTTTTCATGATTGGTTTACTTATATACATGTGAGGATAAACATGTAATATGAGAATAGTTGTCCATAATTGGAGTTATATTTTATTTTTTATCATATATTATATTGATTGGGTATAAATTTGATTTGGTTATTTGGGTTGAAGATGAACCATTATATAAAAATTTTATGACAACTCTTTTGGTTAATTAGCGGTTTTTTATCACATAAAACACATTTTTCTTTATAAATTAATATCATCTGTACAAAAGATTACAGAAACATAAATTAGACATAATAAAAATATTAGAGTCTGTTTAAACCATAAAAATGGTTTTATGTCCATAATTAAAGATGTTAATAGAAATCGAAAACCCATCATCCTTGAATGTGAGAAATTAACACATCTCGGATGGTGTATTAATTTATAGTATAAAAGGTGGGGAAAAGATAGATTATTGTGAAATATTCCATTATCAAAACAAAATTCCATTACATGTAAGTTACTAGATTTATCATAACATTTGGATGAAAATGAGTGAGGAAAGAAAAAGAAAATAATTGAACTTATAAGAAAAAAAAGAAATGAAAAGAGGAATTTACCTCCTGAATATATCTTTCTTGAGAACTTCTTTAGGGGAGATGATTTGGTCATTTGAAGAGACCATGGGATTCTGGAAATGGGATAGAGGATTAGGGAGATATTTGAATAGAATTTGGAATTGGAAAAAGGCTTGAGAGGAGTAAAGAGAAGGAGGGTTAGGGTGTTTTTATAGTGAAGGAGAAGAGAGTTTTCTCAATATTTTATTCACTATTTTATTATTTTTCTCAAGACAAGAAATAGTACTGATTCTTGTGAAAAAAATAATAAAACGTGAATTTTCATTTGAACCCAAGGTTCTTACATCATCCACAACTCAATAAAGAGTGTATTTAACATATAATGTATATATATAGTAAATTACCATATTTTACTATTCACCAATAATTCAAGTATTTCATAAAAATTACAAAAAAACACCCCAACCATTTATAGACCTATAAAATTCAAAAATGAATCCCATTTTATTAAAATAATTTTCTAAATATGGAAAATTTAATTTTTAATTAAAATCATAATTTACTTGAAAAAAATACTATTTTTTAAACTAAAACAACTTTTCTAACACTTTTAAAAATAAATTAAGGTCTCTTGAAATTATCATATAATTATAAGTCATCAAAATACTCATTTATGAAGACATTTTATGAAAATAAATTTTCTTTTAAATTATTAAATTAATCATAAAATTATAATTAAATATACATGACTTAAAAAAATACCAACAATATGGTATAATTATTTCATATTGTCACTTATAAGATGGATAGATTTTAGTTATACTTTCCTTATTAAGGTTACTTATTCACTTGGAGTATTTACTAATAATAAGGTTCGTGTTACTATTCATAAGGGTAACATTACTATTCATATGGTTCAAATACTATTTACTAAAAATTAAGTTTGTCTTATCGGACTCCAAAAATCTTACTGATCACAACCGTGTAGGTCATATTTTAAAAATTCAAATCACAGAAGTAAAAATAGTATGTTTAAAGGTCATATAGTACTTAGTAGTTCATTGTGTTATGATTTCATGTGATTATACCATATGATATAATTATAAGAAGTGAATTTCCATTGATTAAACTTCGGTTCATTATATTCTTTCCCCTTTTGAAATTTCAACATCAAATTTTTATTTTACATTCTAAGAAGTAAATAGGTGTGGGTACTTTTCCTTCATTTCCTCCTCCAGTTCCAATGTTTCCTCTTCATACATATAGTTCGGCCATAGTACTTTGACCTGGTGAGTAGTCTTGTTGCATAGAAATTTACCTCTACAATCCAAGATCTTCACTGGCTGCTCCTCATAAGAAATATTATTATATAACTGTATTACCCCTAGAGAAAGGACATGTGAAGGATCTGGTATGTACTTCCTTAAAATAGATACGTGGAAGACATCATATAATTTAGACATGGTCGGTGGAAGTGTTGGTTGATAGGTCACAACTCCAACATGATCAAGGATCTCAAAGGGGACGATGTGCATGGGACTTAGCTTTCCTTTCTTCCCAAACCTCGTAACCTTCTTCCAGGGAGATGTGTGGAGGAATACCATGTATTAAACTTTGAACACAAGGTCCCATCAACAATTGTCTGCATTACTCTTCTATTGACTTTGGGCTACCTTGATGTGTTGTTGAATAGTTTTCACCTTCTACACCATTTATTTGACCATTTTAGGTTCTACTAGCTTACTCTCACTGAATTCATCACAACATGTCAGTGTTCTACACCTTTTCCCATAAAGGGATTCATATGTTGTCATTCGGATCCTGGAGTGGATAGTATTTTTTAAGAGAATTTGACCAGTGGAAGATTTTAGTCCCTTCCCCCATTGAAGTCCATAAAATATTCTCTCAACATGTCTTCTAGTTTTTGAATAGTTCACACAGATTGAACATCATTTTGAGGGTGATAGGTCATACTAAAGTTTAGTTCAATTCTTAGAGCATGTTGGAGACTTTTCCAGAACATCGAGGTGAATCTTGGATATCTATCAGACAAAATAGATAGTGGTACCCGATACAACCTTACCAACTCTTTGATATATATCCATGCAAGTTGATCCAATGAGAAGTACTCTCGAATTTTGATAAAGTGAGAAATATTTTTAAGATGATCCATAATGTCCCATATAGAGTTTTTTCCTCTGGATTTCCTTGGATGTCCAGTGAAAAAGTCTATGGTAATGTTCTCCCACTTACATGATGTCATGGGTAGTGGTTGAATCATCCCTTTATACTTCTTTCTTTCAGCCTTCACTTGTTGAAATACAAGGCACTTTGATGTATATTCATAAATCTTCTTCTTTATATTGTCCCACCAGAAGTTCTCTCAGAGATCTCGATGCATATTTCGGCTCCCTAGGTGAATTGGGAAGGTTGAGCTATGTGAGTCATTCAAAATATCCTTATTTATCACAAGATAAAATGGTGAACATAATAATTACCCAATTACAATAAATCCTTTCTCATAAATATTGAACTCACAAGATTTACCATTTCAAATAGTTTCCCCCCTTTTCATAATTTCCACATATTTTCTTTGAGCATCCTTTATTTTCTCCATGAGGGGGGTTGAGAAACCATTTGATAAAAGATTTATGATTCCACTTCCATAATGATTCCCTTGTCCATCATTTACAAATATAAGAATATTGGATCCTTCTCAACTCTCATCACTGATAAAGATATGGGATAATTTCTACTTAGATCATCTGCTGCCTTATATGCCTTATTAGGATGGTAGTGGATTGGGAATTCATAATCCTTGATGAGATCTGACCATCCTCTCTAGCTCATATTAATCTCTTTTAGTGTAAATATATATTTGATAATGTTGTGATCATTATATATCTCACACTTCTCCCCATAGAGACAATGTCGCCATGTTTTCAAAGAAAAGATCACAGCTGCCAACTCCAGATCATGCATGGGCTAGTTTTTCTCAAGAATTTTCAACTGTCTTGAGGTGTAGGAAATCACTGAATCATTTTGAATCAGCACATATCCTAATACCTTCTTTTAAGCATCACTGTACACCACACAGAGTTCTCCACTTGTTGGGAGTGTGAGTACTAGCATAGTGATAAGCCTATTTTTGATCTCCTTAAATATTTCATCACATTCTTATGTCTAGAAAATCTTCACCTTTTTCCATATCATATTGTTCGTTGGGTATTAAAATTATGAGAATTTATTCCCAAATCATTGATAATACCAAGATATACCTAGAAAGCTACAGATCTTCGTTACAGATGTTGGTCTGGGCCACTCTTCAATTTCTTTTATCTTGGAAAGGTCCACAGATATCACTTTTCTGGTGATAACATGCCCTAAGAATGATAATTCCTCCATCTAAAATTCACATTTACTATACTTTTCATAAATTTTATCCCTTCTCAAATTCATCAGCATGGTATTCGAATGCTACTCATGTTCTTCCTTTCTCTTAGAGTATATTATAATATCATCGATAAATACTACCATAAATTTTTTGAGGAAATATCTAAAGACTCTATTCATTAAATACATGAATATTTCTAGATAATTATTTATTATTAAGGGAATAATTATAAAATCATAGTTTTCTTACCCTGTTTGAAAGGTAGTCTTGGGAATATCTTCCTTCCTCACCATTAATTAGTGATATCCTAACCAAAGGTCCACCTTAGAGAAATAACTGGCCCCATAAATCTGATTGAGCAAGTTATCTATCTGTGGAAGGGGATATTTTTCTTTATCATGATTTTATTGGGATCAAAATAATCAATGTAGAGGAACATTGATCCATCCCTCTTCTTGATGAAGAGTACTAGTGCACCCCATGGTGAAGCACTCAGTCATATAAACCCCTTATCCAGATTCTCTTATAACTGCTTCTTTAGCTCATCCAGCACTATGGTATCCATTATATAAGGTTTATTTGATATAGGTAGAGATCCAAGAATATTTTCAATGTAGAACTCAGCCTCTTGATCAGGAGGAATACCAAGAAATTCTTCATGTAATCCATCAGTGTAATCCCCCACAATTGGAATATCTTTGGGAAGTATCATCTCTATTGTATCAATGATTTGAGCTAGACATGATTGCTCATAATGTAGTAATATCTAAACATGGTACAATGATTCTAAAGGAGAATCATATTCCTCCTTACACTTGTATAGAATTGAAGGATGCTTCAAGATGTGAAGATTGATCACCCTTTCCCGGTAGTTGATATTGGATTTGTATAAATATATCCAATCCATTCCCAAGATAACATAGAACTCCATTGAAGGATGTTTGAGGAGATTTTATGGGAGGTTCAGTCCTTAAACGTTAACTGGGGATAATTTATATACTTTGGATGCAGTAAGTTCCCCATTTTGTGTCCTCACAGATAACTCAACCTCCAAATTTTTAGGTGGTGTTTGAATAGTTCTACTAAACATGAAAGATATGAAATAATGCATATAATCAAAATTTAATAGTATGTTAACTGTTCTTTAATAAGTACTAGAATACCTATAACAACCTTTCTCTTTATTACACACTTAGACATGATTTATTACATAATATTGCACTTAAGACAACTTTGAGGATCGATAGTTCTAGTGTCTTGGGAAATTAGAAACATTACATAACAACTTATAACATAAAACACAAAATCTTTATTGAAAACATCTTTTACATGACCACAAAAATCCTTCGCACTTAGAATTGCATGGGATAACCTAAGGACATTCATAAAAAATGGTGAGATATAAAGCCCATTAAGGGAGTAAACAAGGAATAACAAAAACAGTATAGTACATGTTAGACAATAATCATATAAATGGAGCACAAGATATACATGAACATAGAGGCATGATATAACATGATTATCATAGCTTGGAAATGCGGAAACAACATTTAACATGATATTAGCATGAGACAAGGCTCAATGCACATGGATCATGATTAAACCCTCATTTCACTTGAAATATCATGAGTAAACCCTTATTTCACTTGATGTATCATGATACTAGTCTATACCCAATGCATTGGAGTGTTATCTGGGCACACCCTTCTTAATTATTTCATTTCATGCATAAGTGTTCCACATAGATCATACAATATGGATCCATTAAACATCATCATTTATTCCACAATAAGGGAATTTTGAATTCATAGATGAATATATTCAATCAATAAGTAAATTTTCATAAGGTGAATACCCTTGATAGATAAATGGTCATGGTATTCACTACACAATGACTTTGTCTTGGAAAATCGCGGTGCAATTTCGGAAGCATAACGGCATGACATAAGAATTAATAAAAATGGTTGATAAGAGAGAAAGGGGTATATCATCATATGTACCTAAAATGGACAGTAAGGCGGTCTTATAGATACATGTTTCAACATATGTAATGGAATTTATATGCATAATATAAAATAGTTGCTTGGATGTAAATGAGAAGAGATAAATCCCTTGTGGAATTTCGAAATGGTAACGGTTGTATATGGGAGTAGTTAATGAGAGAGAAAGGGGTATCTCATAATTAAAACATAAAGAGGAAAGTAGATTTGATGTGAGAAATCATAGCCCAACATTTGTAATTTAACATAAAATGGAATAACAACATAAACAAATTTGGAAAAAAATGATAAAGGAATAAATCCCTTACTTGGAAGTGTGATAAAAAAGGCTTAAAAGAGGCTTAAGAGAGGCTTATTAGGAGCTTTGGGTGCCTTGAGAGGATTATAGATAGAGGAGGTAATAGTTTGGTAGAGATCCAAAGGTTTTGAGTGAAGAGGAATGGGAGATTGAGTGGGTTTAAATAGAAAAGGAGAGGTAATTATTTATCATTTTGGTTTTGAACACTACACATTAAACTAATAAAAACCACAAAACAACCCATGGTTTTTGCCCATGGTTTTTTCCAAAGTGTAGTGGAAAACAATATTCTATAAGGTTGGTGTCCTAACTTCTTAAAATATTAGGATTTCTTATGTGGAGGTGAGTCACACTCTCAAGGAGATCATTTTGAAAAGTTAAAATTTATTATATGTCTTGGAAGGTCCACTAAGGAACCATAAAATTAATCAAACAAATATAAAATAAAATTATTGTAGAGGTAAAAATATATTATCAAAAAATCTATTTTATATTATTTTATTATATCACTATTTTGTCAATAGGATGTCATAAAACACGTTATATATGTAAAAAGTATTTAATTTGTATCCAAAAAATCCACTGTCTAAAAAAATTATGAAAATTCACCATTAGATAATTTCGATGTCTTGAATCCAAAAATGATATTTATTTTATCTAAATAATTTTCTAAATTTTTAAATTTTTAATTTTAAAATAATGACCGGCATTTATTGAAATTTCATGGGTTTTGACAAAAACAGCTTTCAAAACTTAATAAAAATTAAAATTTAATTCATAAAAATTATATGATGATTTATATTTAATAATAAAGTAATTTAGTAATAATATTTTATTAAAATATTGTACAATTCCAAAATCCATTAATTCATCAAAATAGATTTCATAATTGAATATTAATTAAAAATACTATTTGTGATTTAAAAACCATTTACAAAGTAACAATAATAAAATGAATGTATATTCTTTATAAAAAAATAATGCACATAACCATAGTGCTAATTTCTTCTTACATAACCCCTTTTAACACCCGCATAAAACCTAAGGGAAAGTTGTTCGATGGTGATAGACTCTTGGGGTGGCTCAAGTAACATCACTCAGGTGGAAATATCTATCAAATTCCACTTCTCCCGTAGGCTGTTCTGTTCAAGATAAATAGGTTAAAGCTCATCTTTGGCTTGGTCAAGAGAGAAGCCTAGTGATGCCACCTCCTTTCTGAGCTCCAAAAAATAGGCTTTGTTTGGAGAAATTCTATTGGATGAGGCCATTACTTCCTTTTTTGAGTAAATTGGATTTTTTAAAGTGCTATATTTATACTAATCCCGTCATCACAGTTCAACGACTATATTAGCAATGGTAACAATTTTTAATGGTATTTGAAAATCGAAAAAACATAAAACCAAGGAATTGAATATGTTTTATATAACCATTTTACATAATAATACATTTAATCATATCAAGAGTAATTTTAATTAATAAATGTTTGGGTCATTACAATATTCCTCCCATAAAAAATATCACCCTCTAAATTTCCTTTTCCCACACTAAAACAGATGTGGGTAACTCTGCCTCATCACTTCCACTGGTTCCCACGCCAGTTCATCAAACTTTCGGTTTCTCCACAACACTTTGACAAGGGACATTGTCTTATTTCATAGAACTTTTTCCTTACGATATAAGATATTCA
Organism: Viscum album; assembly: GCA_963277665.1. NCBI lineage: Eukaryota > Viridiplantae > Streptophyta > Magnoliopsida > Santalales > Viscaceae > Viscum > Viscum album. The sequence goes on along the minus strand of OY728141.1, from coordinate 998,630,544 downwards.
CTGGCTTCTCTTCATAGAAGAGGTCATTCTACAATGGTACCACCTCTGTATTGAGTACATGAAATGGGCCAGGTGTGTATTTTCTCAAGATTGATACATGGAATACATCAAGTACTTGAGATAGGTTCGGAGGGAGTTCTAGTTGATAGGGCACTACTCCAATGAAATCAAGGATCTCAAAAGGGTCGATGTACCTTGGAATTATCTTTTCCTTATTTCCATATCTCATAACTCTATTCCATGGTGATATGCAAAGGAATACCATGTATCCCTCATTAAACTCTATATCTCATCGACGATTATCAGCATAGCACTTTTGATTACTCTGAGAATCTTTAATGTAACGCAAGATGGTTTTAACCGTATCCACCATTTCATTGACCATTTCTAGACCTAGGAGTTTTCACTCCCCAACTTCATCCCAATATGTTGGTGTTCTACACCTCTTCCCATAAAGGGATTCATAAAGAGCCATTTGGATTCTTTAGTGGAAATTGTTATTGTAAGAGAACTAAACTGGAGTAATATGTTGATCTTATCCTACTTTTAAGTTCATTGAACATTCTCTCAACATGTCCTCAAGTTTTTGGATATTCTGCTCATATTGGCCATCAGTTTGAGGATGATAAGCCGTACTAAATTTCATCTTAGTATTCAGAGCTTGTTGGAGACTCTTCCAGAACTTTGAGGAGAATCTTGGATCTCAATCGGATACAATTTATAGTGGTCCTCCATGAAGCCTTACCACTTCTATGATGTATACCCACGCTAGTTGATCCAATGAGAAATCCTCCCAAATTGGAATGAAGTGTGCGGTCTTTGTAAGACTATCTACAACAACCCAGATAACATTTTTTCCTTTTTATGTATTCAGAATTCTGGTGGAAAATCTCATGGTGATGTTTTCCCATTTTCATATTGGTATGGGTAATGGTTGTATAATCCCCTTAGAATTTCACCTCTCATCTTTCACTTGCTGACATACCTGGCACTTTGATGTGTACTCAATAATATCGTTCTTTATGTTATCTCACCAATAATTCTCTCAGAGATCTCAATACATCTTTTTGTTTCATGGGTGGATAGAGAAAGTTGAACTATGTGCATCATCCAAAATTTCATTATTTAGCTCCGGATTTGATGAAAAATATAATATTGTCCCAATCTCACAATCCCTTCTTCATTAACATTGAACTCTGAGGATTTCTCTTTTTTTATAGTTTCCACTTTCTTCTCAACTCCCAAATCAACCTTTTGATCATCCTTTAACCTTTCCAAAAAAGACAATTGAGAAATCATTTGTGAAAGGATTGATGATGTTCCATTCTTTATGATTCTCATGTGCATCTTCATTAAATATATGAAGATTGGATCCTTTTCAATTCTAATCAATGATAGAATCACTGGGTCCTTTCTACTTAGAGCATATGTCACCTTGTTTTATTTCGTAAGGTGGTAATTGATTTAGAAATTATAGTATTTGATTGGCTCTAACCATATTCATTGGTTCATGTTCAAATCTTTCTTTGTGAATATATACTTGAGGGTTTTCTGATTCGTATATATTTCTCACTTCTCCCCAAAGAGGTAATGCCACCAATTGTTTTAAGTGAATATTACTACATCCAACTCTAGATCATGTGTTGAATAGTTTTTCTCATGAACTTTCAATTGCCTTGAAGCATAGGAAATGAATTTTTCATTTTTCATCAACACACATCCCATAACCCTCTTCAAAGTATCACTAAATACCACAAAAAGTTATCCACTTGTGGGTAATGTGAGCACGAGCATAGTGATAAGCCTTCTTTTCAGCTCATTAAAGATATATTTTCATTCATCACTCCAATAAAACTTGACTTCCTTCTGAGTTAGCTTGTAAAGAGGGTTTGACAATTGTGAGAAATTTCTCACAAATTGGCGATGGTATTCAGTTAACCCATGGAAGCTACAGATATCCTCCCTAGATGTTAGCCTCTGTCATCCCTCAATTTCATCTATCTTAGAGGGATCTATAGATATCTCATTGCTTGTGATGATTTGACCCAAGAATGATACTTCCTTTATCCATAACTCACACTTGTTATACTTTTCATAGAGATTCTCCTTTCACAAGGTCTCTAGTACAATGCTTAGATGCTCACCGTGATCCTCCTTGGTTCTTGAGAATATTAGAATATCATCTAAAAAGAATACCAAAAATTAGTTAAGGTAATCCCTAATTAATCTATTCATAAATTCCATAAATATCATTGGATAATTAGTGAGAATGAAAGGAACTACTATGAATTTATAGTGCTCTTATATTGTATGAAAAGCAGTCTTGGGGATATCCTCCTTCATCACCCTTAATTGGTAATATCCCGACCGCAAAACCACCTTGGAGAATTATTGTTATCCACCTAGAAAGTCGAAAAAGTAATCAATTAGAGGTAGAGGATACTTTTTCATTATCGTGATTTTGTTGAGTTCACGATAATAAATGAAAAAGCGCATTACCCCATCCTTTTTCTTGACAAAGAGGACTGGTGCATCCCATGGTAAAGAACATGGGCGTATAAACCCTTTATCTAAATTCTTCTATATATGTTTCTTTAGATCCTAAAGCTCCACAACATCCATTCTATATGGAGTCTTGGATATTGGCAAAGCCCCATGTATAATATCAATCGTGAATTCAACATCTCTTCTAGCAGGAAGTCCAAGAAATTCCTCAGGAAACACTTCAATAAATTCCATCATAATAGGCATGTCTTCAACGATGGTTGCTTATTTAGAATCAATTATCTAAGAAAGATATGCATGCCTAGAAGGCATTAATATTCATTCTTGAGATGATTGTGCTAAAGAAGATTCATCCTCCTCCTTGAAATTTTACAGAGTTGGGGGTCAATTCTACATATGGAGAGTGATTTCCCTTTCACTGCAATTTATTTTGGATATATATAAGTAAAGCCAATCCATGCTAGTAATTGCATCAAATAGAACTAGAAAAAATATGAAACTTTTTTCCAAGAAGTTTAATCCACAAATTTTGATAGGGGAGGAGTTACATTCATGGGTTGCAATGATTTTCCCATTTGTCATTCTCACCAACATCTCTACATCCATAATTTGTGGTGATTTTGGGATTATTGTACAAAACTTTTGGGATATAAAAGAATGTGTAAAACAAAAATCAAAAACTAAATTCACTATTCTTGAATTAATAACTAGCGTACCTATCACCACTTTATTGTTGGGGTTATCTTTTGTAGAAGTGATGGAAAAAGCTCTCCCTTGTTTCCTTGGAGGTTGTTGGTTTCCTCTAAAAACCCTTATATTAGGGAACTTGTTTTAAACGTTCCTGGGTTATTTATAGTTTAAGCAATGAACAACTCATTAAGGGTCGAATAGAGTGATCCTCTCCTCTGTCACAGTAGTGGGTTTTTCATGTTGGCAGTTAATAGCTAGGTTCCCTTCTCTTCCACACCTAAATCATTTCCTCATCCCCATCAGGAAATTTCTAAGGTTCTTATTTTCCCACCTTTGGAAAGTGGGGTGTTTTAATTTTCTAGCACCGTTGGATTTATCCATCAGAGTTACAGAATTAACCTCCACTTTTCACTTCTTATCCCCATGATACCCCTAAGATTCGCTGATCTCCATTTTGACTTTGAGGGCACATCATAAAATTTCTCCCAAGCTCTAGAAGTCACGGATCTCTAGGGCTTTCCGTAGGCTTGGTTTTATCCCACCAAAGCAGTGGTCAACCTTCCATTCGGGGGAAACGACAAATATGAAGGCATATCATGTATGCCTTGTAAATTTTGACTCATATGCTTAGATGGATTCATCGTCTTTTGGTTTTAGTTCAAGGAAGTCCCTTTACATATTAAGTCAGAGGGTGAGGAGAAAATATTTATCAAAAAAAAATTCAGGAAATCCTTCCATTGAAACACCTTAATCTCCTCCTCAAGATTCATATTTTTTATCAATTACCACCATTGATCAGATTCACCCTCCATATGATAATCATACAGAAGAAACAACTCTTGTTCGAAACATTGAAGGATGGAGAAGATATTTTCAATGGAGTTGATCCATTGTATGGTAATTGATGGATTGGATGATCCTTTAAAATAAAGAGGCCTTTGTCTCATGAATATCTTGATTGCAACTTGTTATTTCTTAGGGGGTTTGAACATTCCTCTTGACCTTTGTTTCTATTAAAATCATTATTTAACTAAGAGAGTATCATGACAAATTTTTTCATTCCATCTCCCATCGGTTTGGGAATCTCATTAGAACAGTCATCACATTGATCTTCTCATCAGTTGTTAGCTTGAGTCCTCCTATTACTGGTCATTGGCTGGAATAAAAGGAAAGTTAGGGGTAACACAAAAATGGTATTCCAAATATAAAAAGGGATAACTTATAAATTACAATTATTTCCCTAACATATGACTTTATAGGATTCAATTTATGTTATCCATGATCTACTTTCCAACATATATTCTTATGGAAAATTTATTTATTCCCTTAATAATGGTTCATACTAATCTTAAGAATTTAATAAAGCATATCCCCCGAGACTGTCACAACCAGGATTGTATAAAGCCCCATTATTGTGCACCATTTCTCATTCAAGTCGAGCTCAAAGCAGTGTTTTCACATTTTACCCCTAGATACATTTGTTCCAGAGTCACCTCTACTTGTTCGTATCCAAAAAGGGATGTATTTTTTGGACAAACCACTTACTCTATACTCACCAAAATTTAGGTATGTTTTTTGTATACATGGTCTTATCCCTAAGTCATTCACTAGGGTTTTCTAATCTTAATACAAAAAATAACTAAACCTATCCGTTAATATCAAATATAAAAACCTTGCACTTTATTACACACTTAAACATGATTTATTACATAAACTTTCACTTAAGAATACTTTGAGTATTGGGAGGTATAGTGTCTTGGGAAATTAGGAAATTTATTGAAAACTTATTTTACATGACCACAACATTCCTTCATACTTAGCATTGCATAGGATAACCTGAGGACATGCATAAAAAAAGGTGAGATATAAAGCCCAATAACGAAGTAAACAAGGCATAACATGAGGAGTATAGTTCATGTTATACAATAGGCGTATCATCGGATCACAAGAGATATATGAACATAAAGGCATGATATAGCGTGATTATCATAGATTAGAAATGTGTCAACAACATTTAACTTGATATTACCGTGAGCCAAGGTTCAATGAAGATGAAGCATGAGTAAACCCTCATTTCACTTGAATTAGCATGACTAAACCATCATTTCACTTGATGTGTCATGATACTAATTTTTACCCAATGCATGGGACTGATATTAGGGCGCACCCTTCTTAATCATTTCATTTCATACATAAGTGTTCCACATAGATCATAAAAAATGGACTCATTAAACATTATCATTTATTCCAAGATAAATTAATGTGGAATTAATACATTAAACTCTTTAATAAATAAGTAAATTTTTATAAGGTGAATACCCTTGATAGAGAAATGGTTGTGGTATTCACTACACAATGAATTTGGCTCAAAGAATCACGGTACAATTTCGGCAGCATAACGACGTGACATAAGAATTCAAAAAAAAATTATCAGAGATTAAGGGGTATCACATCATATTTACATGAAATGGACAGTAAGGGTGTCATATAGATACATGTCCCAACATATGTAATGGAATTTAGATGCATGATATAAAATAATTTCTTGAATATAAGTGAGGAGAGAGAAATCTCTTAGGGAATTTCGGCATGGTAATGGGTGTCCATGGGATGAATTGATGAGAGATAAATGGGCATATCATCATTCAAAAATAAGGAGTAAAGTATAGGGTAGGCAAAAAATCATACCCTAACATTTTTAATTGAGAATAAAATGTCATAACAACATAAATAAATTTGGACAAAAATGAGAAAGGAATAAATCCCTTACTTGGATGTGTTATCCCATAGGATTGGGATAGGCATGAGGGAGGCTTATTGGGAAATTGGAGAGCCTTGGGAGGATTATAGAGAGAGGATTCTATAGGTTGGTCGATCTCCAAAGGTTTTTTGTGAAGCGGAATGGGAGATTTAGTGGGTTTATATAAGAAATGATAGGGAATTCATTATCATTTAGGTTTTGGACACTACACATTAAAACAATCAAAACCACAAACTGTCCTATGGTTTTTCCCATGGTTCTTTCCAAAGTGCAGTGGAAAAAATTATTCTAAAAGACCAGTGGCATAAATTTTTAAAATATTAGTCTTTCTTATGGGGAGGTGAGTCACACTCTCAAGGAAATCATTTTAAAAAGTTAAAATGTTTTATAAGTCATGGAGGGCCCACTAAAGCACCATAAAATTAATCAAGCAAATCTAAAATCACATTATTTTAGAGGTAAAACATATATTGGCCGAAAATATCTTTTATTTTATTTTATTACATCACTATTTGGTCATTATGATGTCATAAAACTTGTTATATATTTAAATGGTATTTTATTTTTACCCAAAAAATCGACTATCTCAGAAAACAATGAAAAATTCACCATTAGATAATTTTGACGCCCTGAATACAAAAATTATATTCATTTTATTTAAATAATTTTATAAAATTTTAATTTTTAATTTCTAAATAAAAACCGACATTTATTGAAATTTCATGGGTTTTGACAAAAAAAGCTTTCAAACCTTAATAAAAATTACAATTGTATTCATAAAAATTATATGATCATTTATATTTAATAAAAAATTTATTTAATAATAATATTTTACTACAATATTATTTAATTAAAAAATCCATTAATTCATCAAAATAGATTTTGTAATTGAATATTAACTAAAAAGAATATTTGTGATTTCAAAATCATTTACAATGTAACAATAATAACATAAATGTATATTTTTTTATACAAAAATATTTCACATAACCATAGTGTTAAGGTCTTGTAACATAACCTCTTATAAAACCCACATAAGAACTAAGGGTAAGGTGTGCGATGGTGACAGAATCTTAGGATGGATTGGATAACATCGCTCAGGTTGTAATCTCTATCAACTTCCACTTCTCCCATAGGTGGTTCCATTCAAGCTTAACGTGTTGAATCTTAGCTTGGGATTGATCAAGAGAAAATCCCAGTGATGCAACCTCATTTCCTAGCTCTAACAAATCGGGTTCATATGGAGAAATTCTACTGGATGAGTCAATCACTTCCTTTTTCTGAGTAAATTGGATTTGTTAAAGCCCTATATTTATACTAATCACGTGATCACTGCTCAACGGCTATATTAGAAATGGTAACAACTCTTAACTGTATTTTAAAATCCAAAAAAAATAAAACCAACGAAGTTTATATCTTTTATATAACCATTTTAAATAATAATACATTTAATCAGATCATGAGTAATTTTCATTAATAAAAGTTTGGGTTTTTACAATACCTATCACCACATCATTGTCCGGATCCACCTCAATAGTACTGATAGCATAAGCCCATACTTGTTTCCTGGGAGTTTTTTATTGATTTCCTCTAACAACCCTTGGATTAGAGAAATTTTTTGAACAATTCCCATGCTCCTTGCAGTTGTAAAACTACACTACGGGCTAAGCGTTGATCTGTCCCTTCTTTTATTCTTCTACATTAGTTGGGTTTTTCATATCCCTCTAGCAGTTCTTATCAATATGTCTCATTATTTCACGTTTTAAGCAATTATTGGTTCCCTTTAGATAGTTCTCAATATTCTTATTTCCACAATTTTGACATGTGTGATTTCCGATATTCTTTCCATAATGGGATTTATTTGTCGAACCACCCATATTAGACTCCATTTTCCACTGTTTTCTTTTTCACTAGGCCAATAAGACCATTGAGAGTATCTAATATCCATTTGAACCTTGAGGGCACAATGGACAATCTCTTCATAAATTCGGAATTCAATAATTTCCAACACTTTTTGTAAACTCAACATAAGTCCTCTAAAGAAGCGATCCACCATTCTTTCGGTGTTCATAACAAGGCCGAAGGCATATCTTGCAAGCCTTTTGATGTTTTCTGCATACACCTCGATGGACTCATCTCCCTTTTACTTAAGTTTGAGGAACTCTCTTTACATATTGATATGGAGGTTTTGGGGAAAATATTTATTGAAAAACATTTTCGTGAATTCCTTCAAATCTATGGAATCAACTTCCACCTAGGATTTCATATTCTTGATCAGTGTTCACCACTAATCTACTTCCCCATCAAAAAGATTGATCACAACTATGAATTTCTTTTCTTCTAAGCACTAGATCATAGAGAATATATTTTCAATGGATTTAATCCACTATTCCTCAAAGAGGGTATTGGAAGATCCACTAAACATGGGAGGCCTTTTCCGCATAACTATTTGATAGCAACTTGTTATTTTCTTAGAGGAAGAGGTAATTTCATATGATTCACGTTATTATTTATAACTTGATCTAGATGAGAAAGTACTATCATGAAGTTTTGAGCACCCATTCCCATCATATTTGGCACATCATTAGGGAAATATTCACATTACCTATCACATTGATTATTGGAACGTGTTCTTCTATTTCCCAATATTAACTATGAAAAATAATGTACAATTATGGGGATTGAATACTTGGCTAATAAGTATAAAGGAAACTTTGAACATAAAAGGATACTATTTTAAAGGAGAATTATATCCTAATGTGGGATTCCCTAGGTTTAAATCTATCTTATCCTTGATCTGTTTCCTAACATATATTCTTATGGTATTTTTTCTTTTTTTCTCCCTTAATAATGGTTTGCACTACGCTTATTAATTTACCGAATCATATCCCCTGAGAGTGTCAAACTAAGAGTGTAGTAAGGAAAATTTTTGTGCACCAGTTCTTGTTCAAGTCTAGATCAAAGCGGTGTTTTCAGGTTTTAACCCTAGATATATTTGTGCCAGAGCCACATCTACTTATTTGTATCTAGACGGGGATGTATTTTCTAGATAAACCACTTATTCTATACTTTCCAAAATTAAGGGATTTTTTCTTACACACAGTCTCATCCTTAGTATTCTTTCTAAAGTTCTCTATTCCTAATATCCAAAAAATAACTAGAACATCCTATGAAACCAACTATAGGGACCCTATCCTTTTACACATAACATTACATGATTATAATCATAATAAATCATCATATTACAAGCCAAGGATCATGAATTATAGTGTCTTGGAAGACTACCTACGTAATTAAACATCATAAAAACAACTTTACTAAATCTCTATAATGAGCTCCTATCCTCCATTGTTCTCATATATGTGGATAGGATAAATTAAGGATAACATTAATAAAGGGGTGAGCTAAAATCCCAGTAAGGGGATAAACATAATAATACAGCTTTTGAACATGTCTTAGAAGGCATAACATAACGATATAAAAAGGAATGGAACATATGGAATCATAACTTATAAACATATAAATATATAAACATGGATTCATAGTAATGTTTAAGAAACATAAAACATGACTTTATCACAAGTCATGGCTTTTTTCATATAGAGGATCATGATTCAGGGCTAACCGCTATGACTGTTTCACATGGTAGCACGAGTCGAGGCTAACTACCAAGACCATTGCACATAACGTCTCATGAGAATAAACTTTACCTAATTATTTGGACCTCTATATGGTTTTAACCATCATTAAATTTTCATGAATATGATTTCCACGTATAGAGTCATTCATAATCAATCATACATAAACATAAGAGTTACCCATTGTAAGAATTGGGTATCATAATCATTTCATACAGAATAACAAATGGAAGTACCATAAAAATGTCCATGAAGGGAAATAATTTATCATACATAGAAAATCATAGGTTAGGATAGGCATATATCATGAAAAGTTATGTCACTTGAAGTAATAACATGTAAAAAAAGTACTTAAGAAACTTTAGAATTGAAACATTTTAGTGTGGTTAAGGAAAAATATCAAAGGTTGTTTAAAAATTAAAATGGAATAATATTTTATATAAAACCATAAGTGAAAAAAGAATAGTTTTTAATAATTTTTTTATAAAAATAATAGTGTCATAAAAATATATTATATAGTGAACTTGAGATTGTGTAAGAATTCGTAAAGTTCCCTTAAAACAGACTTGCTTATCAAGAATAATTGAGAGGGAATCATTTAGAAACATGTATATGCCTAAAATATAATGATGAATGTATAATTATAAATGATTTTGTAGAATTTACACATCATTTATATTATGTACATAAAAAACAGATAAATTCATTTGGGTAAAAATAAATATAGAGACACCCTAAGGAATAATGGAGGTTCGGGTAGAATCTCATACCTTAAGTCTGAGGGTGTCCTTAAATTAATATTAATGTACTGGATAACCAAATTAAATTCATTAATTAATGTTTAAAAAACATCTTCTTTATATAATTGATTTATTATAACCTTATTAATCTCATTCATGACCTTTTTGATGGGTTAAGAGGTTCAATTTCATTATTTGTTTCACTGGTTTTTAGGACTGGTTTACTTATATATATGTAAGTATAAACATGTAAGATGAGAATGATTGTCCAGAATTTTAGTTATATGTTATTAGTGATCATAAAGTAGATTAATTTTTTATAAAATTCATTTTTTTTATTTGGAGTGAAGATGAATCATTATATAAAACTTTTTTGATAACTATTTTGGTCAATTGGTGTTTTTTTATCACATCGAACACTTCATGATTTATAAATTAATATCATGTGTATAGAATATTCTAGAACCTAAAATTAGACACAATACATGTATTATAGTATTTTTCAACCATAAAAATTGTTTCATGACCATAATTGAAGACGATAATATAAATTGAAAACTCGTCATCCTAGAATGTGAGAAATTAACACATCTCGGTTGGTGTTTTTATTTCTGGTATAAAAGGATGGGAAAAGAGAGATGATGATGAATTATTAAATTATCATGTATGATAATATAGTTATCATAACATTTTTATGAAATAAGGTATGAAATAAAAAGAAAAGAATGTAACTTGAAAGAAAATATAATAAATGAAAAGAGGAATTTACCTCTTGAATATATCTTCATTAAGAACTTCCTTAGGCGAGAGGATGTGGCCTTTTCAAGAGAAAAACGGCTTTTGAACGTGGTATATGTGATTAGAGAGATATTTGATCAGAATTTGGACTAGGTACAAGGATTGGGAGGAGTGAAGACAAGGGGGTATAGGGTGGTTTTTTATAGTGGAGGAGAGGAGGGCTTTCTTAATATTTTTTTCATTATTTTATTATTTTTCTCAAGAAAAAAATTGTATTGATTCTTGTGAAAAAAATATAAAAATGTGCATGTGAGTTAAAACCCAAGGTGATTACATCATCCAAGACTCAATAAATATTTTATTTATCATATAATGTATATATACAGTAAATTGTTGTATTTTACTATTCACCAAAAATTCAAGTATTTCAGAAAAATCCAAAAAATTAACCCCAACCATTTTTCAAAATGTAGAATTAAAAATGAACTCCATTTTATGAAAGTAATTTTATAAATATGTGAAATATAATTTTCAATTAAAATCATAATTTCCTTGAAATAAATACAAATTTTAAAATTAAAACTACTTTTCTAACACTTTGAAAAATTAATTATGGTCTCTAAAAAATATCATATAATCATAAGTAATCAAAATACTTATTTATGAATAAATTTTTATAAAATAATTTTTATTTCAAATTATTAAATTAATCATCCTATTGTAATTAAATATACACGACTTACAGAAATACCAACACTACGAGATAATTATATCAAATTATCACTTATAAGATGGATAGATTTTATTTATAATTTCATTAGTAAGGTTACTTATTCACTTGGAAGATTTACTATTCATAAGGTTTGTATTAGTATTCATAAAGGTAAAATTACTATAAATAAGGGTTAGTTTCTATTCACCAAAAATTAATTTTTCCTTATCAAACTCCAAACATCTTACTAATCACAACCATGTATGTCAAATTTTTTAAATTCAAATCACAAAAGTAACAATATTATGTTTAAAGGTAACATAGTACTTAGTAGTTCATTGTATTGTGATTTCAGGTGATTATACCATATGATATAATTATAATAAGGGAATTTCCAATGATTAAACTTTGGGTCGTTACACTTATTCAACTAAAAGATACTCCATGGACTCTCTTGATACTACAAATAAAGATACATAATTATGAAGTTCTTACATTCTTTGATCTTATGGAAAATAATTCTGTGATTAGCTTCAAAAAATTTGATATCCCATTTATTCATAATATTCCTATAGAGAGGATTGGATTCACTCTAGAATCCCTCAAATGATCTTGAATTCACAACAAACTCAGAATCGAATGAATCCACAAGATCAGGATTGGGGTGCACACCTAGAACAAGAACATCACTATCAACCTATTCTTCAATAGCATAGATCATCATCTCTACCTAATCCCCTATAAATAGAGAAGAAACCAGACATTTTTCAAGATACGTATCCTTAAGAGGGTCAACCGAGACCGAATCATGCCTCCCTACCACAATCTGAGCATATGAACATGAAAAACCATTCCCTACATTCAGAGCCCAAGAAGTTGGGGGATCATCATTTTGCAAGTCACCTGAGGTAGATATCAGAATAGTAGGACCTATGGAAGGGAAAAGAGAACCTTCCATGGGATGAACAACTAGGGAATCGCTCGTAGAATCCATGTAAATCGATGATCAAGCAGGAAGATCATGATTTCCATACTGGACCGACAGGGGCTGAACATTCATCGCCATCACTGATCTTTTTAATTATATACAAATATTTTTTATTATATTTATTTGTAAATATAATTATAAATAAGTAAAAATATATTTAAATAATTAAAAAAATATAATAAATATGTTTAAATAATTAATATATTTATTACATTTAAAATTATATATATTTATATATTAATAAATATAAATAATTATATAAATATAAATAATATATATTTATATTTATATAAATATATTCATAATTATATAAAAATATTTATAAAAATATTTATTTATAATTATATTATTAATATATATATATATATAACTATAATTATATTTATAAATACATATTTAAAATTCAATTAATATATTTTTAATTAATTAAATGACTGTTTTTTATATTTATATTTAATTATATTTATAAATACACATTTACAATTATTTGAATATTTATTTACAATTATATACAATTATATTTATTTATAATTATATATATTTAAAAAATTTAATTATATTAATTATATTATTAAAATTAGGTTTTTATCGGTGCTAAGAAACTGATGATAAAGACCGGTTCTATCAATGCTTACTATTTTAGCACGGATAAAACTGCTCTTTAACAATACTTTTTAAAAGTTCTAATAAAAGCCTTCTTGGTCTTTTAAATATAACCGTAATAGATTTCTCTTTGATTGTGCCGTTCAAGTTCTCATGGAACCGAATCTCTATTTTCATTCTCTTTTGATCATTTCAGATGAATCAGCACCTTCAAAATCCAAGGTATGTGATCAATTTTGATCTGTTGCATCCCCTCAAATATCTTTATTTGTTTTTAATTTTACCAACTGGTTTGAATAGCATGTGCAATTATCTTATTTATGCTCAATCTACCTTTATGATTCTTCACCCAATATACCTTACCTCGATCCATTGTTGGTTCACCCTTCCCCTCATCTTCATGTTCATTTTCAGTCATTAATCATTATTTCTCACTCCAATTGCATGGAACTCCTAGTTGTGCACCGAAAAACCTCTACCCACTTATCATGTAAGGTAGTGAATGAAAATTATAAGTCGGTAGAGTTTTTTTGGGTGCACATCTGGTAATTGTATCCAACTTCCAAGTATCCCTCCTTCTCCCATGAATTAAAATCAAACAATTCTTCCTATTTTATTCCATTACTAGGAAGAATAACCGAAATCATTTTAATATATCATGATTTATTTTTAATTTTCATTGGAATTATGAAATCGTTTTAATTTAATTTGTATGATTTGATCCAATTTTTTATATTTATAGAAATTGAAAAAAATATTTCATTATACTTTTGATACTTATACACATAATATTTATTTATATGATTAATTTTTTGTTATAAGTTTCTTTTTAATAATTTTATCTTGTCAGTAAATTAATAATATTATATTTTTTTAATATTTCTCAATATTTCTTAACATTCTTATTATATTTTTTTATGGATACTAATTTGTAATATATTTTACACATGTGATATGGAATGAACACATGAGTTATGAACACGGATTATGCATGCAGAATAAACTATCATGTATGAAAGAACATGATGTTATGATATAACTAGAACATGGGTGGAGTCAATTTCTTACATGCCATCATAAGTTTATTTTACATCCAAACCCAACACATCTTACATCACCACCAATGAATTATGACTACGTTGACACAATATAGCTCATTGATCCAATGCCAACATAGCTAACAAAATAAATCCAACAAAATGAGCATTGTGATGCTCAACTCCTCCACTATTTTTTTAATTCCATCCAACTACACTACATGTTGAGTATTTAACGCTGGTTTATATTCTTGATATTATTCTTTATTCTATAATAATTAATGTTACTTTAATTCATTTAAAGGTACTTGATGTCGTCTTAATGGATTTTTTAGTTCATGAAAAGGATAGTTGATTTATATAGTGCTTTACCAAATCGAAGAAGAAAATTTTGTATTTATTTCTTGTCAATAAAGGAATTAAATGAAGACTAAATAGATATAAATATAGATAAATAATTGAATATCATGAACTTGGTTTTTAAATTTTTTTCTTAAAAATGGGATTCTATAATGGTATATTCCAAATTTGGTAGTCCATTCAAATTAAAATTTCCTGGTTGGCTTATTTTACATTCATGCCATGTTTTATAAAAGGTGATTTAATTGTTAAATCCATGTTGTGATGATAGTGATGGCTTTTTAGGGGGCTTGGATTGTTTAAAATTTTTACTTGTATTTAAGAAATTTAATGTTTTAAATTGTAATGTGGTGTTTAATGAATTGATTTTATTGGAATGGATTGTTAAAAGGCCCCTTTGATAAAATGTGAACTATCTGAAATGGGAATGAATCATGACAAACCCAGCTCGATACTTCTGGTTTATTTGACTTAAATTAATGATTTTATTCAAATATTGGTTTCTCAATACCATTTATTAGTCCCTATAAATGTTTTCATCATAAAAAAGTATAACTTTGGATCTTAATCCTCCTCTCACTGAAACACCCCCTAGCCCACTACATACCAATTGAAGAAATGAGTAAACACCAACACCTCCCTCTTGTGGATTTAAATTTCTCACTTCTTATTATGGATCTTGTCTTTCTATTTAATAATATGTTACGTCATAAAATTAATCCTACATGATATATCTGTGTTTTTTAATAGATGAACATTTAATTATATTATTTGTAACTTTGTATATATCACACATTCATTTCCTTCAGTGATTTCCACCACCACAAAACAATCTGTATACCCATCATTTAACTCATATTATCATAGAAAAATGAATTCATGTAGATTAAATTATTCTTTAAGAATGAAATTCTATGGGTTACAAGATAATACATTCTATTAATTTTTTTATTTTGTTAAATATTAATATTACTAAAACAAATATGATAAATATGAATTTAAAATGGATGAATGTCAGTCGTATGAAAAAATAGTATAAGGATGGGGTGAAATAGTTCATCAAGTTTGAAAAAGATCATGTATCATATGCTTCTTAAATCCTTTTTCCATGTTTACACTATTATTATCAAAGACTAATTAGTCCATAAGAGTTAGAAGAACAGTTGATCTATCATAGAATAGATCAAAGTTATTAATGTTGTTTTAAACATAGGCAAAACTTAAGGTATCTAGAGATTGATATAAGGTTGTGTTTTATGGATCATCTGATATGATTAAAAGGGTGGACAAATATGAATACCATATCTAGGATGTGATTACATGTGTGAATGATATTGAAGATATTATTTAGGAAATGAAAATGATAGTTGAATATGAACTTCATGATTGTCCAAAAATTGTTTGATAAGTTAAAGAGTTGTGAAAATATGTCATTTTACACTGGTTGTACTAAATATATAGAATTTTCATCCATACTAAAGCTAAATAATTTAAAATTTGGAAACAGATGTAGTGACTCTGGTTTTATTAAACTAATTTCTCTCTTGAATGATATGCTCTCATAAGATAATGAGCTTCCATTCCAAACAAATGATGATAAATAAATGATATATTCAATGGGTATGATCTCTGAAAGGATACAAGCTTGTCCAAATTATCGTGTGTTATTTCTCAATGACCACAAACCGCTTAAAAAATATAGTTTGGTTCTTCTCAATTCAACAAAGATGAATCAGGTCCTATGAAATTTGTTTGGTACTTTCCAATCATTCTAAGGTTGAGGTTCTTATATGTAAGTGAGGAGAGTGAAAGACAATTGACATGGAACATAGATACAGTAAATAAATATTGGAAACATTTTCACCCAGTATACTCTCTTCAATGGAATAGAATTGATCAAGAGTATCCAAAATTTTGAAATGAGCTAAGGAACCTTCATCTTGAGCTATCTACAGATGGAGTGAATCCTTTTGGTTTTCAAAGTAGCACTCACAGCACAAGGTCGATTTTTTTGGTCAAGTATAACTTTCCACCATGGTTATGAATAAAATGAAAATAAATTATTTAATCTCTTCTTATATTTAGACTATAAAAAATGGGTAATGATATTGATGTTGATTTGGTTCCATTGATCGAAGATTAGAAATTATTATGGGACTCATGTGTTAAGTTGTATGATGCTTACAGAAATGAATATTTCACATTGAGATCCATTTTTTATGAGATGATAAATGAATTTTAGCTTATGGAAATTTTTTAAGATATAGAATTAATGGAACTCAAGGGTATTCAATTTGTGAAGAATGTATTCAATCAATTAGGTTGAAGTATTCATAGAATATTTTGTTTTTAGGACATCACATATTTTTACCCTGGTGACATAAGTACCAATCTTGGAAGACATCATTTGATAAAATTTTAGAAGAATGTAAAATACAATCTCCAATAATAGGTGATCAACTATTGGAGAAAGTAAAAGATATGGACACTTCTTTTGCTAAAAAATGTGACAAACCTTACAAAAACTGGTTGGAAAAAAGATTAGTTTTTTTAATTACCATAATGGAATTGTTTTTACATTATAATTTTATTGATGTTATGTATTTTGAAAAAAAAAATTGTGATTGTGTGATTGGAATGTTAATAAATCCACCAAAAAAACAAAAGATGGAATTAAGTCTATGTTGGACATGATTTACATGGGAATACAGGATGAGTTGGTGCTAGTGAACAGTGAAAATTAGACTTTTCTTCCACTAGATGGTTCCACTCTTTCCAGGTAAGAGAGAAATCAATTTTTCAACTTATTGAATGATGTAAATCTTATATCTGGGTATTTATAAAATATCAATAATATCTTGTTAATAAATGATTTAATGTAAAAGGTTCTGAAATCACAAGACTGTCATGTTTTAATGCAAGATCTAATGTCATTAGATTAATGTTTTACTTTTTTCAAGAATTTCCATCACACATTAACAAAGATCTGTTTCTTTTTCAAAGATATATGCAAAAAAAATTATATCCCGTGAAATTTCCAACAATAGAAAAGGAAATTGTTGTCATATTATGTGAATTGGAGATATTATTTTCACTGAAATTCTTTGATATAATGTCTCACTTGATGGTTCACCTAGTAATAGATATTCGACTATATGCTTCTATACATTAAATATGGATGTACCCCATTAAATGGCATATGATTATTTTGAAAGGGTATGACAAAAATAGAATTCATTCATAAGGTCATATTATGGAGCGGTATATTATTGAGGAATCCATTTAATTCTATATTGACAACCTTTTGAATGTGGAAATAATTGGTCTGCTAAAGATTTATCACACCATGAATCTTTTGGGAGAAGAAATTTACGAAATAGATGTTGTCACAAATACTATTACAGAGTTGGAGAAGTCCCACCTTTATGTTTTTTATAATATTTTAGAGGTTTTTACAAATCTAAAAACCCATAAATTAATTCTTAACCATTTTAATTCATCATGGGATTAAACATGGATATAAAATACACATAATAAACAGATTATAGGATGGTTTGTGGCCATATTTTCATTGATTCAACTAAAAATATAGATTCAATTTCAGAACAACCTCATTATCTAGCCTGGGGACCAAGTCTACATTTATTATCTTATCATGGTTATGTAATTAATGGTTATATGTTCTATACAAATGAACATTATGACTATGGTTCCATGAAAAATAGTGTAGTTATACTTATGGATGAAGCTATGCATGTATCTGGTACCAAGGATAGAAATTCAATTTATGTGAATATATCATACTTTGGTATCATCAAAAAAAATTGTGAATTGGATTATACAACATTTCAAGTGAATATTTTTCAATAAAAGTAGGTTGATAATAAGAGTATAGTTAAAATAGATGAATTGAGATTCATGATGGTGGATTTTAGTAAGTAAGGGTACAAAGATGAAACATTTATAATGGCATCACAAGTAGTAAATTAATTTATGTTCCAAATCCTTCAAAACAAAAGTGGTCAATTATTCTGTTATCAACCAAAACCATTGAAGGGTCAGATGTCAATTCAAAGAGGATGACCCTTTCATTAGGATATCTCAATCATTTCATAGTAGTACCAATGATTATGGGGTCTTTTACGTTATAGGGTACCACAATAAAGGTATTTGGATACTCATTAGAGGGTTCAAATCCCATTAACCTTTAAAAAAGAGAGTTCAATAATGAGGTTATATTTTTTTAATATACATTGTGTTACCACACATTATTATCTATTCACAATTGTATTTATGTAATCTAAATTAAATGTTCAACCACTTATGTAGATAATGATTTTTTCACATGTCGATGCTCCCAATCCTGTGGAACAATAGGTTTCTTAACATGTTGGTGCTCCCAATGTAGAGAAACAATAACCTTCTTCACATGTTAATGATACTAATCCATAGGAAGAACATACTAGTGATTTTGAAGCAGAGGAAATGGTAGATTTTGAAAAACCTATGTCCTAAAAAATAGTATCATTGTAGCCTGATGGTGATTGAAAAACTTATTGAGTCAAGAAACAAAGTCATCAAATTAATGGTTGGATGGAATGCACACTATCAGCCTATTAACCCCAAAAAGGCCATGTTCAATAGTTACATTAGGCTAACTACCCGAATACGCATGCTGATTGATGATGATTTACACGTGCCTGTCATGGGGTGTGGCAAAAACAAATATTACCTAAGTTAAAATGCAGTAGAGTGGATTACCTAGGTTGTCTCCAGAGAGGAGTGCACAATAATTAAGC
Source organism: Viscum album (assembly GCA_963277665.1). Classification (NCBI taxonomy): domain Eukaryota; kingdom Viridiplantae; phylum Streptophyta; class Magnoliopsida; order Santalales; family Viscaceae; genus Viscum; species Viscum album. The sequence continues at coordinate 998,610,973 of OY728141.1, read as the reverse complement.
CGTCACCTTAAAATAGAAGGAAGTGAGGTTGTTTTTAGAAATTGTTTGATTTAGAAAATACAAGAAGGAAACTAAATAAAGTAAAGTAATTAAGTGAAAGTTTTGAAACAAATTGACAAATGATGTGATCTAAATCAGTGATATGAAATGGTGATCAGGTTAGGGTTAGTTTTCCGATTGTAATTCTATCATTGTTCATTTTACCCAATTCTCCTCTGCTAAATCGTTAAGAGTGAGAATCCACAATCATTTCTTATCACTCCCTTGGTCAATTAAAAATGTGAGAATAAACCTTACTAAAATCTTAGGTTGGTCTACTCTCCTTCCAATTTGTAATAGAGTTGTAGAAAATACTCCCAATTATCTTAGGCAATTCCCAATCGGGTCTTGTTTATCCCAAGTAATCAAGAACATTTACTACTCCTCACACACGTACCGGTGATCACCGAGTACTACACCACTAAATCCTGGTCTATTCCATTGTTTATAAACCGGAACCTAGTGGAGGGAGATATTGATCATTGACGAAATATAAATGAACAACAGAATCTAAAATCAGATACAATCGTACATGATAATAAAAACTGTTATAAGAAATTGAAACAGATTCGCAGAAGAGAAAAGAGGATTTTAAAACATTAATAGAAGGAACCCATGAAATAAAATATGGAAAACCTCTCCTTCCCCAATCACACAGAAGTTTACCACACCATGGTAAGGTTAATTGTGACTAATGGGAAAGAATAATTCATTACAAAACTAAGAAGAACAAAAGAGAGAAAACAAAGAACAGAAAATTTGATGCTCCAGAATCTGTACTCCAGAAGGTTTCCACTGTTATTCCCACCAGCCGGTTGAAACTCACTGATGTCCCTTCTTATATAATGTTTGGAATGAAGTTTTATATTGACCCACAAAATTTGAGAGTCATTTAACAGGTTTAAAGAATGATATGTCCGAATCACTGACCATTACTTTTCTGGCCGCCAAAAACTGTTTCACCCACTCCACTTGGACGCGACCAAAAGATGCCTTAATGAGATTAATATTTTATGAAATTTAATATGTACTTTACCTTGAAAGTCCTCTGTCGACACCAGCTGGAATCACATCATTATAAGGTAGGATGAAGGAGATATTCTATATTTAATGAAGTGGGGTCCATTCTGCCTTCCAAACTGATTTCTCCACTTGATTGAATTTTCTGTACCATTGGGTTTCCAATTTTCTCTTGGTACAGAAGGAACATTTGAATCCCACAAACATATAAATCCTAAAAAACGTATTCACTTCAATTTAACCAATATTATAAAAGTTATGCCCGAAAAACAGAAGCTTTATAAAACTGACAATTTTACAGAATTACCCCATTTTCACATTTAAGCCCAAAATACACCAAAAACACATAAATGATGAAAATACACTCATATTGAATAATTTGGAGGGATTAAATCATTGAAAAACATATATATAATAATAAAAATATTAACTCTATCAATTCCCCCACACTTATCACTTGGACTCCTGGACAAGTCAGAATCAAAATAAATTCAAAGTAAATTCAAAACACATATCCATGAGATCCACAAATTTGAAAACAAGAAACAAAATATATCATGCCTCCTCAAACTCTATTATTTCATGTTCTTAATTTAGGATCATTCAATAAATTTACTCTTCATTTCTCCTCCCATGCACACAAAACACTTACCTAACTTTCATTATCTCTCATTACACAAATTTCAATTTTTTTAGCAATGTCTTTCCCATACAAACTCATACAAGGGTCACCATAGGCTTGATAAATTCCTACATCTCCACCCGATGTGAGTTAAAGACATATGTTTATCATGAGGACTTTTTAAGGTTGTTCTGTGGCTTTAGGTTTGTAGGATTTATATGTGAAAATTATGAGGCTGAATGAAGAGGGCTTGGCTCTTTTTGAAGAAAAATTGCATTACTCTAATTTTCACAAAAGTATGGTCTTCTCTTCACTCCCCTTAGTATAAAATAAACTCCTTCTCCATGGAATATCAAGGAATGTTCCCATAGTTCATCATTTCAGTAGCAAACATTTCAATCTTCTCAAATATAATATTTCTTGAAAGCTCCAGAAAAGTCACAGCTTCCATTTTACATTAGAAGCTCCAGAAAGGCACAACTTCTCTCATCATGAAAGCTCCAGAAAAGGCACAACTTTCAGCAGAATGATTTTTTTTTTTGCTGCAATAACATCTCTTCAGCATTTTTTTTACCCAAATTATCCCCAAATAAGGTAGTACAATACAAGGCATCTTCCCCCCACACTTATGTTCAAATAGATCATGCAATTTCACTTCAAGAGCAGGTTGGATAGGGAATATTGGCTTGAAATGTGGCTAACCTAACAGGATTTTCATGGTTTCTATGGGCTACAAGGATTAAATGTTCAAGGTAGGCCATTATGAAAGGGATTATCTTGAAAAGGGGGCTTTCAAACCAAATAAATGCCTCAATAATTTAAAACAAAAGTACCTCAAACCCTCAAGTTTTGACAGGAATAAATCAAATTCTGGTTAAATCAAGCATGATTTGGTTCTCTCAAGAAGTGAGGTGAATGTAAAGAATATGAAAATAATAGGTTCAGAAGCCTCACGGGAATGTGATTACAAATATAAATACAGTGATATGTGGCATGGGATTCAAAAAACAGAGTATTTTTCATGAAATTCCCAAAGAATTGAACTTGAAACAATGTCATTTTCTGCATTCATTTAAGCACAGTTTAAAGGAATAAATTATTTCACTCATGGAGGTGGGTTTCAAAAATATCAATGATAATCATTTCAGCTCAAAAGTTTCAAAAACACACAAAAATTGAAAAATAAACCCACAAAATTTTAAACACTCACATGTTTTTTTAAACAAATAGGAAAACAAACAACACATAAAAATCCTACACTACAAAGGTTCCCTCCCCCACACTTAAATGATGCAGTGTCCACAATGCATTAAAATGTGTTTAACATGTAAGAATATTGGAAATTGAATCACAAAAATCATGAAAATATAAAGGAGAGGTACGACCTGATGAAGTTTATTGATAAACAGTTTGTAGGAGTGTGATCTCCTCCATTGGCTCTGATGGCATGGTCCCAAGGAATTTCTTCAATCTGTGCCCATTAATAGTGAATGGATCCTTCACTCCATCCTTCACAATCTGCACAGGACCAAAAGGATATACATGAGTAACTATAAATGGACCTTCCCACCTGGAATGAAGTTTACCTGGCATCATCTTTAGTCTTGAATTGAATAACAACACATTGTCTCCGGGATGGAAGTCCTTTGGTTGGATCAGTTTGTCATGATCCACTCTTGTTCTCTCTTTGTAAATCCTGGAATTTTCAAATGCTTCCCTTCTAATTTCTTACAAATCCTGTAATTGCAATCTTCTCTCTTTCCCAGAACTTTCAATATCCAAATTCATCTTCCTCACAGGCCAGTATGCCTTATGTTCCAATTCCACAGGTAGGTGACAACTTTTCCCATAAATCAGCCTATATGGACTCATTCCAATTGGTGTTTTGTAGGCTGTCCTGTAAGCCCATAATGTTTCTTCTAACCTTTGGCTCCAATCCTTCCTATTTGGATTAACAGTCTTTTCAAAAATTCCTTTTATTTCCATATTGGACACTTCAGCTTGCCCATTAGTCTGTGCATGATAGGGAGTTGATGTTTTATGATGCACCCCATACCTTTTCAACAAAGCCGCCATTCTCCAATTACAAAATTGAGTCCCTTGATCACTAATGATGGCTCTAAGAACTCCAAACCTACAAAATATGTTAGCCCTGACAAAATCAAAAACAACTTTAGCATCATCAGTCCTGGTGGCTTTTGCTTCCACCCATTTGGAAACATAATCAACAGCAAGAAGAATATAAGAATTTCCAAATGACATTGGGAATGGTCCCATAAAATCTATCCCCCAAACTTCAAATATTTCACAAAAATTAAGTGGCTTTTGGGGAATTTCTTGTCTCTTTGAAATATTTCTTGAAAATTGACCTTTTTCACACCGTTTACAAAATTCATGAGAATCTTTGAAAAGTGTTGGCCAATAAAGTCCAGATTCTAAAACCTTTCTTGCAGTCCTTTGAGGTCCAAAGTGGCCTCCACAAGATAATGTGTGACAAAACCTAAAGACTGATTCAATTTCATTATTAGGCAAACATCTTCTGATCATTTGGTCATTGCAAATATTCCAAAGAAATGGATCATCCCAGATGTAATATTTAGATTCAGATTTCAATTTGTGAATTTGGTGAGAATTTAAATGAGATGGGACCTGAGATGTTACCAGATAATTGACAATGTCAGCATACCAAGGTACTTCTCCTTCAATCAAGTACAACTACTCCCCTGGAAGGCAATCATTTAGTGGTTCAGTGTCTGGAATTTCACCTTCAGCGGTGTTCGGTAGTCTACTTAAGTGATCAGCCACTTGGTTCTCAGATCCCTTCTTATCTTTGATTTCTATGTTGAACTCCTGTAGTAGTAGCATCCATCTCAATAGCCTCAGTTTTTCTTCAGCCTTATTCATCAAGTACCTAAGAGATGCATGATCAGAAAACACAATGACTTTAGTTCCAAGAAGATACGATCTAAATCTTTCTAAAGCAAAAACAACTACTAAAAACTCTTTTTCTGTTGTTGTGTAGTTGAATTGGGCCGCATCTAAGGTTTTCGAGGCATGTTCAATGACTTGTGGCCTGCCCTCAATTCGCTGAGAAAGGACATCTCCAACTGCTTGGTTTGAAGCATCACAAAGTATCTCAAATGGTTCTTCCCAATTTGGTGGCTGCATCACTGGTGGTGTAATCAATTTCTTCTTCAACTCATCAAATGCTTCCCTACATGATCCGTTGAAATCAAAATCAGCATCTTTCAAAAGTAATCTAGAGAGAGGGAGAGAAATCTTACTGAAATCTTTTATAAACCTCCTGTAGAATCTTGCATGTCCTAAAAATGATCTAACATGTTTCACACAAGTTGGGTAAGGCAAAGAACTTATCACTTCAATTTTTGATTTATCAACCTTAATGCCTTTATGTGAAATGACATGCCCAATGACAATTCCTCTCTCAACCATAAAATGAAACTTTTAAAAATTCAAAACAAGGTTCTTTTCAATGCAAGTTTTCACAACTTTTTCCTGATTTTTCAAACAATGGTCAAACGAATTTCCAAAAATTGTGAAGTCATCCAAGAAAACCTCCAAGAAATCTTCAATGTGATCAACAAATATACTTACCATACACCTCTGAAATGTAAATGGAGCATTACACAATCCAAATGGCATTCTTTTGTATGCAAAAGTACCAAAAGGACAAGTAAAGGTAGTCTTCTCTTGATCCTCGGGGGCAATGGGTACCTGAAAATAACCTGAAAATCCATCCAAAAAGAAATAATGAGTTCTCCCTGCCAATCTCTCTAACATCTGGTCAATGAACGGGATAGATAAATGAACTTTTCGAGTGACCTAATTCAGCTTCCTAAAATCGATGCATACTCTCTAGCTATTCTGAATTCTCATAGGGACTAATTCATTATTTTCATTTCTCACAATGGTTAGTCCAGTTTTCTTGGGTACTACATGGATGGGGCTAACCCATTGTGAATCTGATATGGTATATATGATCCTGGCTTCTAATAACTTCTCAATCTCTTTTTTCACAACCTCCATCAGGGTTGGGTTCAGCCTCCTTTGGGGTTGTCTGACAGGTTTGGAATCTCCCTCAAGAAAAATTCTATGTGAGAACATGTTTGGGTTTATTCCTGGGATATCACCTAAGCTCCACCCTATTGCTTGGAAATTATCTCTCAAAAGCTCAATCAATGATTTTTCTTGAGTTTTAGATATATTATTAGCAATTATTACTGGTAATTTCTCCCCCTCTATAAGGTAAACATATTTTAAATTAGTGGGGAGTGGTTTTAATTCTAAATCAGGAGGATGCTCAAGAGATGAAACTAAATTGAGATTCTCCACTTCCAATGTTTTGACATCCTACACACAAGAAATCATATCATCTTCATCATCCTTTAACAAATTATCAAAGAAATCATATTTTACCTCTTCTTCCAACAGGAAATCCGAATCTCCAAGAGTTTGGGAATCCATATGTTCAGTGATATCTTTAATGGAAAAATTCTCTCCTAATGATAAAAATTCATGAAACATACCTGATTCTTCAATTGGTTCTATGTCATCTTCATGGGAGAGTGTGAAGAGTGAATGATCATCTGATGGGTGCCTCATGGATTCAAAAATATTGAAGTGGACAGTGATATCTCCAAACTCCATGGTAAGTGTCCCTTCATGGACATTGATGATGGTTTTGGCTGTCTTTAAGAATGGTCTCCCCAAAATGATGGGTGAGTGTGATGGGATCCTATCATCTTCCATATTCAACACATCAAAGTCAGCAGGGAATAAAAGATCTTTGACTTTTACCAGGACATCCTCCAGAACTCCTGCTGGGAATACTGTGGATCTATTTGCAAGTTGGACCACCACTCTTGTGGGCTTCAAGTCTCCCATCTTCAAAGAAGTATATACTGAGTGAGGCAATGCATTAATTGATGCACCTAAATCACACAAAGCATTAGAGAAATTTAATGAACCAATGGTGCATGGAATAGAAAACGTCCCTGGATCTTGACATTTGGTTGGCAATTGTGGTGTGATAAAGGCTGAGACGCTTCTTCCCAAATTTATCCTCTCATTCCCTTGAAGTCTCCTTTTCTTAGTGCAAAGATCCTTCAAAAACTTAGCATACTTTGGAATTTGTTTGAGTGCTTCAAGAAGAGGTATGTTGATTTCCACTTTCTGAAAGGTGTCAAGAATTTCTTTTTGCAGTGCTTCTTCTTGTAACCTCTTTGATTCAATCATCCTTGATGGAAATGGTGGTGGTATATCTTTCTTATCCCTTTGTTTCTTTTCAAATGGTGTTTCTTTTTTCTTCCTTCTTGGCCTATCATTATCATCCTCCTCTTTCTTATCTTCTTCCCGATGCATTTTCATAGAGTTTTCATCATTTCTAACTTCATTCTCACCCATATTAGTTTTTCTTGTTTCAGGTTCAATGGTGGATGGTGGTTGGAGTTATTTTCCACTTCTTGTAGTTATAATACTAACATTCTCTTTTGGGTTTGGGACTGTTTGGGAAGGGAGTTTACCTAGATTTTTGGTCATAAAGTCCATGAGACTCTCAAACTTATTGGACAAATCTTTAACAGTGTCTTTCAGTACTTCAAACTCAGATTTTTGTTGGTTTTAAATTGGAGGTTGGGCACTAGTGGATGGTTTCTCATAGGGACTTTGGATATTGGTTGGTTTTTGGTATGAAGGCTGATTATAAGACTGCTTTTGTTGAAATGGTGGAGTGTTCTGGAATTGATTCTGGAATGGGGGTTGGTTTTGAAACTGATTTTGGTACGGGGGCCTAGCTTGATTCTGTTGATTTCCAAATCCATATTGGACTTGGTTAGGCTCTCTCCATCCTTGATTTTGCTGGAACTGCCTTGGTTGAAAGGCTTCTGCACAACTTTCCATTCCCTGTATTTCAGCACACTGGTCAGTGAAATGATCAGGAGATGAGCATAAACCACATACCTTAGCTGGTGCTTGTTGGTCACTAACTTGCTTCAAGGCCATCTGCCTCACCAAACTAGTAAGCTCTTCAATCTTAGTTTCTAATAAGGGTGATGGATGAGAAGTGCGTACCTCATGAATACCTCTTGTTCTAATACCTCTTGTTCCAAATTACTGCGAGTTTTGGGAAATCTTCTCAATCAAGCCCTTGGCTTCTTCTGGAGACTTGTCAATCAGTTCACCTCCAGATGATGCATCAAGAAGGTTTCTGTCATTGTCCAGTAGTCCTTGATAGAAGAAGACAAGAAATTGGTGTTCCTCAATGGCTTGATGTGGACAGCTGGCACATAGCTTCTTAAATCTCTCCCAGTACTCGTAAATAGTTTCTCCAGATGATTGTCGTATGGCGTAGATTTCCTTATGAATGGCTGTGCTTCTAGAGGTGGGGAAGAATCTTTTCATAAAACATCTTACCAGGTCATTCCAGTCATGTACATCTCATGGTTGTAGGCCGTACAACCATTCTTTAGCAGCTCCATCCAATGAAAACGGAAATGCCTTCCACTTAACCTGCTCCTCAGTAATTCCACGGGGTCTGAAAGTTGAGCACACATGTGTGAACTCTTTAATGTGTTTGTTTGGATCTTCACCTGCCAAACCATGAAACTTTGGAAGCAAACGAATCATGTTAGGTTTCATTTCAAAATCATTTTGTAATACTGGCATGACAAGTTGATTGTTTTGATTAAGGAATTGTGGTGCATAGAGGTCTCTAAGTGTTTGGTTTTGATTTTCATCCATGATGACAGGCTCAGAGTGAACACTTGAAGTTTCACTTGAGTCTGTAAGGGGAACGTACTCAAATTCAGATTCTAAATTAATGTTTCTAAGTCTATTCAACAAGGTTCTTTCAATTTCAGGATCTATGGGTAAAGGTTCAGTTTTTTAGGTTCTAGTCATGCAATTTTGAAGAGAAAATATGAAAAGATAGAAAATAAAAGAAAAGAAATGTAGGCACTACCTCCCCGGCAACGGAGCCAAGTTTTGACATGTGCCTATCGTGGGGTGTGGAAAAAACAAATATTACCTAAGTTAAAATGTAGTAGAGTGGATTACCTAGGTTGTCTCCAGAGAGGAGTGCACAACAATTAAGTTGTCACCTTAAAATAGAAAGAAGTGAGGTTGTTTTTAGAAATTGTTTGATTTAGAAAATACAAGAAAGAAACTAAATAAAGTAAAGTAATTAAGTGAAAGTTTTGAAAAAAATTGACAAATGATGTGATCTAAATCAGTGATATGAAATGGTGATCAGGTTAGGGTTAGTTTTCCAATTGTAATTCTATCATTGTTCATTTTACCCAATTCTCCTCTGCTAAATCGTTAAGAGTGAGAATCCACAATCATTTCTTCTCACTCACTTGGTCAATTAAAAATGTGAGAATAAACCTTACTAAAATATTAGGTTGTTCTACTCTCCTTCCAATGTGTAATAGAGTTGTAGAAAATACCCCAATTATCTTAGGCAATTCCCAATCGGGTCTTGTTTATCCCCAGTAATCAAGAACATTAACTACTCCTCACACACGTACCGGTGATCACCGAGTACTACACCACTAAATCCTGGTCTATTCCATTGTTTATAAACCAAAACCTAATGGAGGGAGATATTGATCATTGACCAAATATAAATGAACAACATAATCTAAAATCAGATACAATCGTACATGATAATAAAAACTATTATAAGAAATTGAAACAGATTCGCAGAAGAGAAAATATGATTTTAAAACATTAATAGAAGGAACACATGAAATACAATATGGAAAACCTCTCCTTCCCCAATCACACAGATTTTTACCCCACCATGGTAAGGCTAATTGTGACTAAGGGGAAAGAATAATTCATTACAAAACTAAGAAGAACAAAATAGAGAAAACAAAGAACAGAAAATTTGATGCTCCAGAATCTGTACTCCAGAAGGTTTCCTCTGTTATTCCCACCATCCGGCCTAAACTCACTGAGATCCCTTATTATACAATGTTTGGAATGAAGTTTTCTATCGACCCTCAAAATTTTAAAGTCATTGGACAGGTTTAAAGAAAGATATGGCCGAATCAATGACCATTACTTTTCTGGCCGCCAAACACTATTTCACCCACTCCACTTGGAAGTGACCAAAAGATGCCTTAATGAGATTAATATTTTATGAAATTTACTATGAACCATTCATTGAAATTCCTCTGTCGACACCAGCTGGAATCACCTCATTCTAAGGTCATCTTAAGGATATATTCTATATTTAATGAAGTGGGTCCATTCTGCCTGCCAAACTGATTTCTCCACTTGATTGAATTTTCTGTACCATTGGGTTTCGAATTTGGTCTTGGTCCAGAAGGAAAATTTGATTCCCACAAATATATAAATCCTAAAAAAATAATTCACTTCAATTGGACCCATATTATAAAAGTTATGCCCGAAAAAACAGAAGCTATATAAAACTGACAATTTTACAGAATTACCTCATTTTCACATTTAAGCCCAAAATACACCAAAAACACCTAAATGATGAAAATTCACTCACATTGAATAATTGGGAGGGATTAAATCATTGAAAAACATATATATAATAATGAAAATATTAACTCTATGAATGATTCATGGAACAATGTTGTTCCCCCAAGAATAGATTAAGTAAAAATTATGATATTATTTCTTTATTTTACTTGAAAGAATAATGCAATATTGATTTAATATTCATTATCCCTTGTAGAGTGAATTTATAGTAGATGAATCCTAAATGAAATTTTTATTACTGCTTATTGGAAAAGATTATAGAGACTTTCAGACAATCCTTATAACTTTTCATATCAAAGATTTTGAAGGAAAAATAAACCTGTTCCCACAAGATATGTATGCACACCTGATAAACCAACAAGTGTAGGATGTTTTTATTAGTCGTTGTGAGGAGATATATTTTCAGGTACATTGTGACTAGTAATACATTTCTTGATAATACGTGTATTAATAACTTTGGTTATGAATTATTAATATACGAAACAATAACAACGTATTGAAAATAAGAAATGTATAAAAAACCAACATACCCCTACCATAAAGCAAGGATGGGGTACATTTCAATTGAAAAAAATGATATGTATTTTAAATATTTCATAATACTTTATGTGACATAAAATAAAAACATAATTATATTCCTTTTTGTATATACGTATTGATGAATCAAAATCCAAATTCACTTCCATCCCACATAATATTCCATGGAAGGAGACACGTGTAAAAAATATGGGATACTAATAGATGAAAAAACACAAAATTGTGGGAATAATGTGTAAGTATGACATAATAAAAAAACTCTTTCAATAGGTATTACATTATAATGATTAAATATTTTAATATATTTTTTATTTAAATTAGACAGAAGAATAATCACCAATTATACCTGATTAATAGCTACAATCAGTGGCTTAAAAAACCAGAACATTATGGCCACATCAAAGGTGCGGGTTTTGGGGTGTCACCATGAATATATTTTGTGAAAAGAAATGAACATGTGGATAAAGATAAGAAAATGGAAAATTTTATGGCATAATTAGTTTCTGTAGAAGAAAAAATTAATTTGTTACTCATAGTTATTATAAAATGTTATGGGTATGAATCGAAGAGAAGAAACAACACAAGAGAAACCACTACCTTAGAAAAACCAAGTAGTTCCCCTCAAAAAGATGTATTAGAAGAGGTAATCAATTTTTTTATAATTTTTTCTAAGAAATGTGAATCCGGAAGGCACTGATACCTTTCATGTACAAATATTCTATAGGGTTAAAATGATTGTGATTTATATCTATCAACACTGACACATCACCGTATTGTGAGGGGTACCATGTACAATATCCAATAAGATATTCTAAAAAACAAAAAAAAATTCCAATAATTCATGTGAGTGTGGGGATTCACATTGCTCAAAAGCAGAGTGTCAAGCTACCTGAATCACTTGATGATCTGGATATTCATACCGTTGAGAAAGCTATTGGAAATTTCATAGCATGTCTATTAGATATTGTAAAAATACATGTCGACAAATAGGTATTAATTTCCAATTTATTTTTCAATAAAAACATTTAAAAATTAATCAAAAATTACTTAAATAGATTAAAGTTGTTTGAGATAGACAAAGTGAAGGGGGTGAGATGAAATGTCGAATAAAAATGATCTAATGGATTAACCAACCAACGAAAATATCTTCACAAAGTACCTTTACCCTACCCGTTCAACAACAACATTTACTAAAATTAATTTTCATACATATATAATGTTATAAAGTAGTGATTTGACTATAATTTATTTTTAATAATAGATGTACGGAGAGGAAATTACATACTATATAGGTCTTGAGAATGTAAATGAAATCCTCAAGCATGAATGGCCAGGAGAATCATTTGTAAATGTATCGATGAGGTGTGTTTTTATTATTATTTTGTCCAATAGTTGATCTACTAGGTTAATTATGACTAAATACAATTCATAATTTTTTCAAATGATTATATCAATGCTATTTGTAGTGGAAAAACTAGACATAATGTTTGAAAGAAAATTTACATACAACAGACACTTCTTAATATCCATAATGTAGGGGTAAAACACTACAATTTAATCATATCAAATATATTTTCATTCATTTAATTACTTATTATTTTTTGTTTTTTAGGAATCATTGGTTACTCGTTGTATTCATTTTGGATACTTTGAAGATTTATTTTCTGGATTCAATGCATGAATACCTAATAAACCGACCACACATGATGAATTTTATCAATTTTTAATACACTACATAAAAAACTTAAAAATAAACATTAAGTTATAAATTTTGTGTTTTATTTTAAGGAAAAAAATTTTATGATAGGGTGGTGTTTAAATATCACCAAAATCATGATATGTGGATAGTCCATGAGCACAAAAATCCCATTAACTTCAACAAATGGAAAAGTATAAGGGTACATAAAATTACATACCACTATCAAAACAAATATAAAAACAAATTACTTATTTTTATCAATGTTTCTATAGTTACAAGAAAAAACTAATGTAAAATATTATGGTTATTATATTTAGAAATTTAGGAAAGATATCATATCACATCAACAAACTAGCATCCATTAAGGGTAATTTCTAATAACAATAACAATTTCATTATAATATTTAATAATCCCTTGTTTATTTATATTTTTTCTGTACTACTTAGACTTTTGATAGTCCTTGTATTCACAAAAGGAAATAAATTTGTTTAAAAATGAATGGGAAGAATAAATGGAATCAGATTGTATACAGATATCGTGAAGAGGTGACTTCCTACAACTTATTTAGTATATTTCATCGTCATTTTACCTAATTTTTTTAGTTAATATTCTTACCATTTTTATCTGATACTTATCTTGTTAATATTCATATTGATCAAGGATAAGGATGATATACTAATGATGGACTTGTGTACTATGATTATACACTCAACAAGGATGATACCCTCAGGATGATGAACTTTTCTTTTTATTCTTTAATTAATTCAACATTTTGGGTTAGGAAACAAAATTAATTTTAGATAACCCTGAATATTGAACACATTGAAGAAAAAAATACATTATGTGATGTGTATAATTGACCACACATCAATCTAATATGTGTAATGACTTCAAGTTATGTTTTTAGTTAAAAATTAACATTTTATTTTGAAACACATGTTACATACTCAAAATATAGAAAACACATTCAAATTCTGTTGATACTTTATTAAAATCATCCATAATTTATCTGTGACATGTAAGAATCAGCTACACCCCAATAAAATACATAGTGTTCCCATTATTATAGATTTAGTAACATGTTTCAAGTTTCATATTCTTGTGTAGGAATCAGTCAAACCTCAATAGTCCCTACTTAAATCTAATACACAATGTTCATGGTAGGAATCAAAGTGTTTGTTTTTAGTTTATATGTTACATTTTAGTTTAAAACACACATCACACACTCAAAACCAAGAAAAAAACATATTGTTTTCATAATTAAGTAAAAATCTATAAGTCATTTCTGAAAAGATTGAATCAACCACACCTCAATCTAATACACGGTGTGTCCGGTATGACTCAAAGTACATGTTTTAAGTTTAAAATTGGCATTTTAGTTTAAGTCACATGTCACATACTCAAAACTAAGAAAAAAAATAGATTTTTTGATACTTTAGTAAAAATTTTCTTAAGTCATTTTTGACATTTAGGAATCATCCACACCTTAATATGATACATGGTGTGCCTGGTATGACTTAAAGTGTCCATTATCATTTTAAAATTGAAAATTTAGTTCAACACGTATGTCACTAACTGAAAATAATGAAAACACTCTCGAATTGTCTTGATACATTAATAAAATGATTCATAATTTATTTATTACATGTAGGAATCAATCTCACTTCAAAAATCCATATGAGGTGACCGCTATGACTCAAATAGTGTGTTTTTAGTTTAAATTGACATTTTAGTAAAGTTTACATGAGTCATACTCAAAACTAAGAAAACACATTATTATTATCTTGATAACTTAGTGAAAAATACTTAAGTCATTTTAGATGTGTATGAATTAACCTCACATCAATCTTACACACGATGTGACCCGTATGACTTCAAGGGTGTCATTTTATTTAAAACTGAAATTGTAGTTCAAAACACACGTCACATACTGAAAATAAAGAAAACACATTCATTTTTTTGATACTTTAGTACAATGATCCATAAGTCATTTCTAACATAAAAAATTAACCACACCTCAATCTGATACACATTGTTCCCAGTATGACTCAAAGTGTCTATTATTGGTTTAAAATTGATAATTTAGTTCAAAACATGTGTCACTCACTAAAAAACAAGAAAATATCCTTTTATTATCTTTATAGTTTATTAAAATGATTCATATTTCATTTTTGATGTTTAGGAATTGGTCTCACGTAAAACTGACCCATGATGTGACATGTATGACTCAAAGTGTATGTTTTTAGTTTAAATTGACATTTTTGTAAAAAAGACACGTGACATATTTAAAACTTAGAAAAAACATTCATATTGTTTTCATACTTTAATAAAATTATCCTTAAGTCATTTGTGAAATATAGAAATCATCGACACATCAATCTAATGCACGATATGATGGGTATGACTCCAAGAGTGTCCTATTATTTAAAATTGACATTTTATTTCAAAAAACATGTCACTTACTCAAAATCGATCAAATGAATTCAGATTGTTTTAATACTTTAGGAAAACAATCCATAAGTAATTTTTTATGTTTAGTAATAATCTTCACCTTAATCTGATACATGGTGTTACTAATATGAATCAAAGTTTCTGTTATTAGTTTAAAATTAAAAATATAGTTCAAAATAGGTTTTACTCACTAAAAATAGAGTAAAAATGATCATATTGTTTTTATACTTTAGTAAAATTATTCATAAGTCATTTTTGATGCGTAGGAATTAGTCTCTCATAAAATTGACATAATATGTGACTGGTATGACTCATAGTGCATGTTTTCAGTTTAAATTGAAATTTTAGTAAAAAAGCCACATGACATACTCAAAACCAATAAAACACATTTTTATTATCTTTATACTTTAGGTAAAAAATAACTTAATTTGTTTTTAACATATAGGAATCATTCATGAATCAATATGATGCACTATGTGATAGGTATGACATAAAGTGTGTCCTTTTATTTAAAATTGACATTTTATTTCCAAAACCATTTCACATACTCAAGATTGAGAAACAAAATTTGGATTATTTTTATACTTTAGTAAAAAAAAATCCATATATCATTTTTTATGTGTAGAAATTATCATCTCCTCAATCTGATACACGGTGTGCCCAGTATGACTCAAAATATCTGTTATTAGTTTAAAATTGAGAATTTTGTTCAAAACATGTTTCACTCAATGAAAATAAATAAAATAATTTCATATTATCATGATACCTTAGGAAATAATTTATAATTCATTTTTGATGTGTAGGAATCAATCTCGTGTTAAACTGAAACACGATATGACTGATAGTATTCGAAGTGCGTATTTTCAGTTTAAATGTACATTTTATTCAAAAAGACACATGACATACTCAAAAATTAGAAAACACATTCATATTGTCTTGATACTTTAGTAAAATAATCCTTAGGTCATTTTTTATGTGTAATAATCAGCCACACTTCAATCTGGCGCATGGTGTGACCGGTATGACTCTAAGAGTTCCTTTTTATTTAATAATGACTTTTTAGTTCAAAACACATGTCACATACTCAAAACAAAGAATATACAATTATAATGTTTTATACTTTATTTTAATGACCTATAATTAATTTTTGATATTTAGGGGTCAATTTCACCACAATTTAATACACGGTGTGCCCGGCATGACTCAAAGTGTTCGTTATCAGTTTAAAATCGATAATTTAGTTCAACATGTGTCACTCACTAAAAACCAATAAAATGTTCTCAAATTGTCTTAATACTTTATAACAATGATTCCTAATTCATTTTTTATGTTTAGGAATCATTATCACATCAAACTAACACAAAATTTTACCGGTATGACTCAAAGTGTGTGTTTTAAATTAAAATTGGCATTTTAGTAAAAAAGACATGAGACATACTCAAAATTGAGAAAATGAATTCATTTTATCCTTATAATTTTATAAAATGATACTTAATTCCTTTTTTAGCAGTTGTAATCATATGCACATCAATGTAGCACACGGTGTGACAAGTATGACTCCATGTGTGTCTTTTTATTTAAAATTGGCATTTGAGTTCAAAACACATGTTAGAAACTAAAAACTAATAAAAATTTCATATTTTTTTGGTACTTCATTAAAATTATCCATAAGTCATTTTTGATGATTAGTAATCAGCCTCACCTCAATCTAATACACGATGTGCCTGATATAACTCAAAGTGTCCATTATCAGTTTAAAATTTATAATTTAGTTCACAGCATGTGTCACCCACTCAAAATAGAGAAAACATGATCATACTATCATTATATTTTAGGAAAATAATTCATATTTCATTTTTGACATGTAATAATTTTTTCATGTAAAACTAACACATGATGTGACTGGTATGACTCAAAGTATGTGTTTTTATTCTAAATTGACATTTTAGTAAAAAGGACACATGACATTCTCAAAAATGATAAAATGAATTTTAATTATTTTGATACATTATAAAAATGATGTTTAAATCATTTTTGACATGTTGGAATCGACCACATGTTAATATGATGCACAGTGTGACTGGTATGACTCCAAGTGTGTCCTTTTATTTATAATTGATATTTCAGTTTAAAACACACATCACAAACTCAAAACAAAGAACATGTATTCAGATTGTTTTGATATATTATGAAAATGATCCATAAGTAATTTTTGACATGTAGGAATCAACCACACCTTAATATGATACATGTTGTGTCCGCTATGACTAAAAGTTCCGATTAGCAGTTTAAAATTGAAAATTTAGTTCAAAACATGTATCACTCATTGAAAACCTAAAAAACATGCTTGGATTGTCATTAAACATTAGGAAAACGATTAATAAGTCATTTTTGATGTATAGAAATCAGTTTCACATCATGATGACATGTGATGTGACTGGTATGAATCCAAGTGTTCCCTTTTATTTAAAAGTGACATTTTTTTAATTTATTATTTCATAATCATATTTTATTTATTTATTTATAGTATTAACAACATAATAATTTTTTTCTTATATAGGTGTATTCCTTTTTTTGAGTTGGGGTGGTTTTTCAAAAACGAATACCATGATCCATATTTTTGAGAGTGGGTTGGGTGCCAAATATAATAAACCCATTGATGTTTTTGAATATTTGTGATAGTACTTGCTAATGTAATTGTACAAAACAATGTTTTAAATGTGTATAATATGGGTTTTTCTAGTATATGTGATTTAATTTTTATTTCAATTAAATTGTTAATTTTCCATATACATATTTATTTATTTTTTGTTGGGTGGTGTGATTTTAACAGTACACTATAGTAGGATGACCTTTATCAGTGCTAAAAAATCATTAATAAAGTTCACCCTTTATCAGCTCTTTTCTAGCACTCATAAAAGTTACCACTTTTAATAATGCTTAGATCAAAAATTCTTTTTTATCACTGATAAAGGCTTTTTCTAGTTCTTTTCAAAGCCACTTTTGTAGTAGTGTGTGTTATCTTTATCATTGATATTGACCTCCACTACATAAATCTCAATCAAACGTGTGGTGAACTCATTCATATGGTTACTAAAATATCCATTATTTGGTATTCCAAAATGATATAATCATTTTTCCAGATGTAAATGATTTTTTTGGCATTTTGATTTATATCTTCTTTTAATCTTCACCCAGATCTCGTATAGATTTGTTAGATTCATCATCTCCTATAGAGTATTATCATCTAAATACATATGAATCATTATGTCTCTAACTCTATCATATCCAACCAATCATCATCGTTTAAATGATATGGCTTCACTGGTTTTTTCTTCATTACCTTCTTTGTCATCTCATGAACCAAAAATATTTTTTTCTTTTTTCTTACATAGAGTAATATCATTTCATCTTTAAATAGTTCGATGTGGGAAGAAATATCATGGTGTGAATCAACCATATCTAATCAACAAGAAATAGGAATAACCTCCTTTGATACCATTTTTTGGGGAGGAAGTAGATCGATCCAAGGATAATAACTCAATTGTGAAAAATTATTGTGTGAACTTCCAACAAAAATTAATGTGTAAAAATAAATAGGAGGGAATAAATTGAGATGAAAATTTTAATATGGAAAACCCCACCAATATAGTGGATTAAAAAACTATGGGGAAACCAAAAAAATACACTATAAATATAAGATTATAAAATTCAAGTAATATCTAAAATTTAATAACAATGAGGGAATAGAAAAAACTATGTAAAAACCACACCCTAATACACCTTTGGCTTTTCTCTGATAATCATATTTGAAAAAACGTCACCACTCAGTGATCATAACCAAACACATGACATCATTGAAGAGCATAAAAAAATTGTTGCATAACCTGGTTTTCTCATTACATGGTGCTTCCCAAGACAAAAAACTATCACCCATGTATCTGCACACTGAAACATTGCACACTATGTATCTAATATTTTTTTCTACCTCTAGTTCCTCAACTCTAATACTTCTATTTTTTAATTAAATAATTCCTTAAAAACATGTGTAAAACATACTTTAAAATATTCAAATAAGAATTAATGATAATATCTTAAAATCCAATGTTATTTGTGGGATATTTTCTCATTTTATCTCATTGTTGAAAAAACTAGGGGATGAAAATATAATTAGATCCTTCATTCACTCTATATTCCTTTATATCTACTAATCAAGAATAGTTTGTTATTAGAAAATAATTGGTATTTTTTATTGCCCGATTTTTCTATTTTGTGAGGCATTTAATTTTCTAATGGATTCATTTTTATTTCTTGTAATACTCATCATATAGAACTTGATTGATAAGAGGAATTCAACATCCTTTGATCTTATTCATATTGGGAGGGGAGATTGAATTTCTTGTTATATTTATAAGATACAATGTGAGCGTTATTTTAGGAAATGGATTGGCTTATGAACCAGTTCTTGGTCGAGGGCCTATTTTGTCCTTTGGTTTCTCCTAATGATCAACTTAATCACTCCATAGAGATGATTTAGAATGAAACACTAAATAAGTTTAATCCATTTTTTTTAATTTTCAATATTATCCTTATTTTAAACATATATCAACCAATAATTTGTTTTTCATTAAAAAAATTTAAACAAACAATATAGAGATATATTCTATTTATTTCTTTTACTATAGCCAATTATTGATCCAAACACAATTAAGAAATAGTTTCTTTTAATTTACTAAAATATCACAATAATATAGATGTATTTGGGAATATCGATCCACACATACCTATGACATATGAGAAAATGGATCTGTAAAAAGAAACCTAAATGGTTATTTTAACATTTTAAAATTATTTATTCTATTTTAAATATAATAAATAAATAAATAAATAATATAAATAAAATTTCATCATTAAAAGTGGATTGATTTTATTTGTTGCGGCGAATCATAGAATCTTGGAGGAGATTCATAAATAATGTAAACATTGGATAATTGGGAGGCTCATGATGGTGCCCGTTTATCATCACTAGAAGCTTGAGGATTTGTATAAGAAGCTTCAAAGGGCTTGGGGATTAGAAGGATATCACATGGTCTCAATCGGTAAGGATTTTTTCCACTTTTCCTTCCCTTTAGATGAGTTGAAATATAGGTCTTGAGTTTGTGGTTTTGCCTTTATGAAACCAAGAAATATGGGGATCCATGATTAATATCCTCTCCTTGACCCTACGAAGGTAAAAAACTCAATCACACAACTATGGATTCAAATTAGGATACTTAGTTGGTTCTTCTAGAAATCAAATGTTCTGTAGTATATTTCACCTACAATTGGTATCCTTATTAAAATTAATTCTAAAAATGAGTGTATGAGGTATGGACGCTTTTCAAGGGTCTGTAGAAGTGTATTTTTTCACCTCTTATTTAAAAGGTCATTTTGTTGTAGGTGAACAGAGACTTGAACTATTTGTTGAGTTTGAAAAGAATCCTACATTTTTTAGAAAATTTTATTACATTGGATGTAACACCCCAAACTTCTACGGTATGTTTCCCTTTGAAAAATGTAATAGTGTGTGTTGTACGCAACATCAAGTTCTAACACACACCACAACCGATCAAACTAGCTGTTACGAATAGTAATACCTACTTTTTGAAATTATATATATTTTATATTTCAAAATGGACTTCATTTTTGGATTCAGAATATCGAAATTATCCTAAGTTAAATTTTTGTTATTTTTCTGAGAACTTCTAAATTTTATGAATAGTGAAAATACTTAAAAATAACTCTTTTAATAAAAATAATTTATAGTGATAAATTATATTATTTAGTGGTTTTAAAGTATAATTAGAATATATTTTTACCATTTTATCCAATGGTGTTCATTAGAATTAATTTCACTTGGAAATTGGACATAAACAATTGTCATTCTTTTGATATATATTGTTTCTTAAAAACACGCTATTTGTTGTAACAGCGGGAATTAATTATAAAATTAATTCATGCAACTTATATGTTTGGAATTTTGTAAAATAGATATAATTTTTTAATTCTGAATATCAATTATAGGTTAGGGTGAAATTTTGGCATTGTTCAGAAAAACTTCAATTTTTGATGAATAGTGAAACTACTAAGTGGTAGTTAAAAACTGAATTTTTCATAAAACTTAATTTTACCGCTTCTGTGATTGGAATTTCGAAAATCAGAGATACACAGTTAATATCAAGGAGTAAAATTTGGTTAAATGAGATGAAAATAATTTTTGGTGAATAGTAACTTCGTACTTTTATTTACCACGGTTAAAAGTAAATAGGGTAATTAAGGGTAAAAATGATATTAATATTACCCTAACACATGTACTAATTCTATTGGACAAGTTTATATCGACCAAAAACAACCTTAGGAATAAAATATTATCATTCAGGTCCACTTGGATTAGATTAGGACATTTATTATTATTTAATTCAAAGAAGAGTTAAAAGAGTTAAAATCAATGTTTATTTACTAAAACATTTTTAATATAGGGTTATACATAAGATAAATTCTATTGTAAATATTCATTAGAAATATAAAACGATTTCATACATAATGATATTTTATTTATAATTTTTAGATATTAAATAATTTAATTTATTTATGACACAATGATGATACAGTAATTAAAATAATAGTGAAAAATTAAAATAATTGATATTATAAATACCCAAATAAATATAATTTGAGACTTTTAATGAATTAAACTAATTTTATAGGTTAATATGATTTGTTAGGAGTGACTTAAGTAACTTTTTTTTAAGTAATCATTCTGTTATGAGGTTCAAAAAAATCAATTATTGAATAGTGTCAAAATTGATATAAAAGAATTTTTAAAACAAATATTATATTATTATTTGATATTAAATTCCTAAAAATATAAGGTTCGGACAAGAGACTTATATCATGATAGTTTTATCATTAATGGACCACTTGGAGGTCTCTTGTATGTATATAGTAAGTTTATTAACTATATAATATAAAAATACAAAGAGACATTGTAAAAGTGAAACTAATTAACTAAGAGTTAATACTTAATGATGAGGTTAATATAGTAACCCAAACCTGTATAAATTCTATTGGTTGAGTGGTTTGAAACCTATACCCACCTTAAACCTTAAATAATCCACTTTGGAGCCATTAGAAACCGAATATGAATTTATTATAAAATAATATTTCTAGCTTTTCCAAAGGTACCCCTCACCCCTATTATAAAAGGGCACTCTCCCTTCTCATTAACTCACACCTTCAAAGAATTTTGGCTCGGCCAAACTCTACCCAAATACTCTTTCAACATCCCTCACTTCATCCTAGAGACCTTACTTTAGCCAGAAAGCCAACCTAGGAGCCCTTTTGATCAAATCAAATGGAAGAACCCGAAGAAGAGGTAATGTTTTCACCACCCTTTTTCAAATTCATTTCTTCTTCCACTTCTTCATTATTTGTTATTACCATTATAAAATAATAATTACAGTATCTTATATATACTGTGATGTTATTATAAATATGGTACAACCATATTCAGTATTCTATCCATCCATTTAATAAATGTCACCATACGTGCGTAAGTACGGCTTACCGTCTCCACGCCGTGGTGTAATTGTTATTCAATAAATTATTATTTGGATGGGTATAATAATGATGTGTAACTCATGTAAATAATAAATATAACATGATAATGATTCTGTATATATGTTATACCATCCAATTATATATTATTTTAATATCAAAAGAATGATATTGTCTCTCGTGCGTACGTACGGACTACCGTCTCCACGAACGCGATGAGATTCATTCTCCATCGTATCCATTCAAGTATAATTATCATTTGATGATTTAAAAATAATTTTTAAGGAATTGATATCATTATAGATATGAATAAGATACATCCTATCCATAACAAACATGGCTTACGTAACAAAACGTATCAAAGAAAACGAGTAAGTTAACACCCAAAACGACGATAATACTAAGATATTATTAACAAATCAATGTTAAAAGATCATATATGATATCATTTTAATATATATGATTCTTGTATAGTTTAATAACAATTATTTCACCATTATACAAGAGTTTAACCTACCCCAACCAAGGAAAAGTACAAGGTAAGGGTTTATTTCGCAATCTCTTCATTATCCAGGGTTGTTTATACGTAATAATCTACTGGGATATCTTTATCATCCACGTCCATGTTTCTTAAAAATGAATTTAAAAACATTTTTACTATTTAATAGAATATGGGTTAAAGTCATTTATACCCTTTTTTGACTTTTTATAAGAGGTTTATAAAGGAATATTTCCGTTGTTTTCCAAACAAGGTGCTTTCTAACCTTTTTGACAAAATTAAGGTAAGAATGTTTTTTTTAACTTATACGGCGGGTGCGGCTATTTTCCGCCGTTATAAAATCGTAAAATCTTCCCTTATAATATTATAAGAATATTTTAAAATAAATGTTTTATTTTATAAATATATGACTCTTAAATGATTTCAAAATAGAAAGAGATATTTCTCTAAAAAGAGTTTTGATTTCATCTATGTCAACATCCTTTGATGGATTTTACGCTTATTTGAAGTTGATTTATTATGAAACAAAACTTCTATATTGTATTGAAGGTTTTGTGATATGTTTGACTGTGGATGTTTTATTTTTATACCATTCATGGTTTATGGATGAAGTATTTACATTTCTTATGCTAGTTTTAATATTAATGTTTATGTTATGTTTAAACCTTTTCATATGGGAATGCATTGGACTTAATATGTTACGGGTGGAGCCTGCTATAGCTCCTCAATGAATCGGTAGGTCTCATGAGAAAAACTAGTGTCTTGGCACAAGGCCTTGACAAAATCTTATTTTTATTCTTGGAAGGAGGCCTTGGCTATGTGGTTATGATAGTCTGGCATTATGCATTCCATCATTATGAAAGCAGTTATTGATATTGCATGTGATTATTCGATTAGTAGAATATCCATGTGAATATTTAAATGGTATTATTTCATTTTATTTTGCCATACTATGTTTAAGTTCAAGTTTAAAAGGCTTTTGTTTTAGTTATACACTGCCTTAAATGTTTATTCTTATTTATGAAAGTTTCTGATATATTGTTATCCTTACTGGGCATTTGAGCTCACCCCTTTTCTATGTTTTATTTTTCCCAGGATGTAAAGAAGTAAATTATGAATGACCTGCAGGGATATTATGAGGGGTTAATAGTGTGGATTATGGAGACAATATGTTGTTGTATTAGCATTTCACTTCATGATGTAATGTAAAACTTTATGAATATATCTATTGTTTCCAAGGCTACTAAACCAATCGGTCTTTCGAGATTTGATCTTTCTTGTGATCATGCCAATGTTATGTAATAATGCACCGACTCTGGGTAACTGGGGTCAGGGCGTTACAGTTGGTATCAGAGGGAGGTTAGTACAAACCTTGGAAGCTAGATTTAGATAAACTCTGATTAGAGCACATAGACCTAAGATGGACTTTGAGGATTAGTATAGAATAACTTCCTAGAATTTTGGTATTGTATAGATTTTTTGAGTTTTCCGAGCAATACATCCCTGTCTGGATAAGAGCAGGTAGAGGCGGATCTGGCACAGATGTACCTAGGGGTAAAACCCAAAAACACCGCTTTGATCTAGACTCGAACGGGAACTGGTGCACGACAACGGGCCTTGATGCACTCTTGGTTACGACACTCCCAGGGGATATGCTTAAGATAACTCTCATTTTCTTTATAAATCATTATGAAGGGTTTATGAGTATATACTTCCTCAAAGAAAACATTTTTATGATTATGGATTATATCCATAAATAGTTCAATTTATGTTAAGTTTTTTATAAGTATGGGATTATGTATTTTGATTTATAAACTGATCTAGTTTATGCCATTGTTTAGAAATGGCTCCTAGTGGAAGAAATGGAAACTGTATCAATGCACGCACTCCATTTAGGGATTTCCCTCCTGCTCAAGATAATTATAGTGGAGCTGGTGATGAAACTGGTGTCGATCAGCTAATCACTATACTGGGACAACTCACTCAGGTTATGAATAATAACCTTACCCGTATGGAGCACCCTGATCCGCAGCGTGGAGGATCAATGTTAGATCGCTCTATGAGGCAAAAACCACCAATGTTCAATGGGAGTACAAATCCCTTAGTAGCTGAGCAATGGATAAATTCTCTAGAGAAAATATTTCAGGCTTTGGGGAGTAGTGAAAGGGAAAACGTTATCATGGAAGTTTACCGCCTCACCGGAGATGTTGATCAATGGTGGTCATTGATTCAAAACACGAAGGAAGATGATGAAGTATCAAATATGGAATGGAGGGAGTTCAAAGATCTGTTTTTAGAAAAATACTTTCCTCGTGACCATCGAGCAGATATGGAAAGGCAATTTCTGAGTCTGAGACAAAAGGAGGATTAGAATGTTGCAAAGTATGAGGCTAACTTTACAGGGTTAGCAAGGTATGCTGAAGATTATATATATAACCCAAGAAGTAAGATTGATCATTTTTTTATGGGTTAAACCCATTTATCTATTGAGAATTAGTCTCACAATCCTTCTCGTCGTACGAAGACATTGTCTCATGTGCTATCAAAACAGAAAAGGAATTCTCTAAGTCTTATGACTTTAAAGAAAAGCAAGAGAAGAAGAGATCTAATGATCAATATGGGAATAGAAATAAGGGGAATATGGGAAAGGTTGAATATCCATCCTGTGGTAAATGTGGTAAGAAACACCCCGGTACTTGCTTGAAGGGAATGGGTGTCTGTTACAAGTGTGGTGAAAAGGGCCACCAAGCTCGTGAATGCAAAGGGAAGAAGGAAGAAACCAATGTTCAATGCTACAATTGCAGGGAGATGGGACATTATTCAAATGAATTTCCTAATCGTTAGGGGAACTTACCTCAGAAAAGGCCAAGGGATCAAGGCCAATCTTATTCTATCACTATTGCTGAGGTAGAAGCTCTAAAAGACGTGGTGGCTGGTAATTTAATGGTTTCCTCAAGTTTAGAAAATGAATTATTTGATTCTGGATCATCGCATTGTTTCATATCTTCCCAGTTTTCTAAGAAAATTAGATATTTCCAGTTTGATTTAACAAGGGAGTTGTCAGTTAAAACTCCTAAGGGAAGTATCATTGCAACAAAGATTTGTGAATCAGTCCCCATTAGAGCACATAAATGTTCTTTATCTGCTGATCTCATCATCATACCTATGATTGAGTTTGATATAATCCTAGGTATGGACTGCCTTTCAGACTATGATGCATAGATTTATTGTAAGAAGAAAGAGGTTATGAATCTTGATGATGATGATAAGGAACACCTTATCTTTAGAGCAGAATCGTCACCACCTAATTCTTATCTAGATACACCCCCAGTAGCTCAACTAAATTCAATTATTGGGGAGGAAGAGAATGAAATTACTTTGGGTGAGGAAAAGAATGCTCAAATAGAGGATGTACCTGTTGTGAAAGAATATGTAGATCTGTTTCAGTAAGATTTACCTGGACATCCTCCAGAATGAGAATTTGAGTTTTCCATTGATTTAATTCCTGGATCAAGGCCTATATTTAAGACCCCTTACAGAATGGCCACTGTAGAATTAGTTGAACTAAAGAAACAACTAGAGGAATTGAGTAATAAGGGATTTATTCTCCCTAGTGTTTCTCCATGGGGAAACCCTATTCTTTTTGTTAAAAAAAAGATGGATCTATGAGGTTATGTATCGACTATATGGAGATTAATGCCATAACAATAAAGAACAAGTATCCCCTACCTCCCATTGATGATTTATTTGACCAACTTCATGGATCTCAATAATTTTCAAAGATTTACCTTTGATCTGGATACCATCAGTTGTGTGTAAATAAGGAACACATTCCGAAGACAACATTTCGAACAAGGTATGGGCATTACGAGTTTACTGTAATTCCATTTGGATTGACTAATTCACCCTCTGTATTCATGGATCTGATGAATATAGTTTTCAAGGAATATCTTGATGAATTTGTGGTGGTATTTATTGATGATATCCTGGTATACTCTAAAAGCTACGAGGATCATGAAAGTCACTTGTGCATTATCCTGAAGACTCTGAGAAGACATGAATTATATGGGAAGTTTAGCAAGTGTGAATTCTCTCTTCATGAGATTTATTTTCTTGGCCATATTATCTCTAAAGATGGAATCTCTATTGATCCTTCTAAGACCAAGGCAATCCAAGAATGTCCAGCACCTACGAGTATAACTGAGGTACGCAGTTTTATTGGTTTGGAAGGTTATTATCGATGTTTCGTCCAGAATTTTGCCCGATTGGCAAACCCATTAACGAAGCTCACATGTAAAGGGGTTAAATTTGTCTGGAAAAAAGAGTGTGAAGAATGTTTCGAAGAACTGAAGAGAAGATTAGTCAATGCTTCCATATTGACTCTATCATCAGGGAATGATGGGTTCGTTATTTATAGTGATGCATCGGAGAAAGGACTTGGTTGTGTCCTTATGAAGAATGATAGGGTTATTGCTTATGCATCACGACAGTTGAAAATTCATGAGAAAAACTATCCTACTCATGATCTTGAGTTAGCAGTTGTGATCTTTGCTTTGAAGATATGGAGGCACTACCTCTATGGTGAAAAATGTGATATTTATACTGATCACAAGAGTTTGAAGTATATTTTCTCACAAAAAGAACTCAACATGAGGCAAAGGAGATGGCTTGAATCACTCAAGGATTATGATTGTACGATACACTACCACCACCCGGGGAAATCAAACAAGGTGGAAGATGCTTTGAGTAGAAAAGATCATGGAGTTTTGAACAATATGAGAATTGGAAGGGATCTAATTTTCATGGATCTAGTGAAGATGGACATGGGAATAACCAGGGAAGTTGAAACATCAATGCTTTTTCAAATGTTTTGTAAACCATCTTTACTAGAAAGGATTAAGAGTTCTCAGACCGATGATGAAGAATTTCAAAAGAAGATTAAAGCTGTGAATGATTTGATATTGAGAGACTTTGTGTATGAAGAAGGAATTTTGAAATTTTGGAAGAGGCTTTGTGTTCCTGATATACCTGATCTAAAAAGGGAATTGTTGGATGATGCTCATTGTTCCAATTTCCCTATACACCTTGGGAGCACCAAAATGTATAGTGATTTGAAGGAACATTTTTGGTGGGACAACATGAAGAGGGAGATTACTGATTTTATGTCAAGATGTATGGTTTTTCGACAAGTGAAAGCTGGAAGGCAACAGCCTGGTGAAGTATTGCAACCACTTCCTATACCGGAGTGGAAATGGGACAATATTACGATGGGCATTTTCATGGGGCTACTAAAGAATCCTAGAAGGAACGATGCAATATGGGTCATTGTTGATCGTCTTACTAAGTCAGCACATTTTCTTGCTATAAGAGAAGATCTACCACTGGAACGTCTAGCAAGACTATACATTGTTGAAGTTTTGAGACTTCATGGAGTACCCCTATCTATTGTTTCTGATCGTGATCCCCATTTTACTTCAAGATTTTGGAAAATTCTTTAGAAATCCTTGGATACTGAACTTCATTTGAGCACTGCCTACCACCCTCAAACAGATGGACAATCAGAATGAACTATTCAAACCTTATAAGACATGTTGAGATCCTTCTCACTTGACTTTCAGGGTACGTGGGATCAATATTTACCTCTAGTAGAATTTTCCTTTAACAATAGTTCCATTCGAGTATTCATATGGCACCATATGAAGCATTATATGGAAAGAGATATCGCACACCAACCTGTTGGGGTGACATTGGTGAAAGAAAACTTGTAGGCCCAGAACTGGTGGAGGAAACGATGGAAAAGGTGAAGGTAATCCAAAACCATATTAAAGAAGCTCAAAGTAGGCAGAAGAGCTATGCTGATAATCGAAGGAAGGATTTGGAATTTCAAGTCGGTGATCATGTTTTCTTGAAGGTACCTCCATAGAAGGGAGTCATGCGTTTTGGTAAGAAAGGTAAATTGAGTCTGAGGTACATCGGACCTTTCGAAATTCTAGAACGAATTGGGGTTGTAGCTTACCGATTGGCAATGCCACCAAGTCTCTCCAAAGTTCATGATGTGTTCCACGTATCTCTATTGAGGAAATACATGCCTGACCCAACGCATGTACTCACCTATGAGGAATTAGAACTGGAACCCGATCTATCTTATTGTGAAGATCCAGTCAAGATTCTTGATACGAGAGAACAAGTACTGAGAAAACGGATGACGCGTCTGGTAAAAGTCTTGTAGAGAAACCATAAGATGGAAGAGGCAACGTGGGAACCCGAGGAACTTATGATGAAGAACCACCCGAGTCTTTTCATGCGGTAGTATTCTAGAAATTTCAAGGACAAAATTATTTCAAGGAGAGTAGAATGTAACACCCCAAGCTTCTACGGTACGTTTCCCTTTGAATAATGTAATAGTGTGTGTTGTACGCAACATCGAGTTCTAACACACACCACAACCGATCAAACTAGCCGTTATGAATAGTAATACCTAAATTTTAAAATTATATATATTTTATATTTCAAAATGGACTTCATTTTTGGTTTTAGAATATCGAAATTATCCTAAGTTGAATTTTTGGTATTTTTCTGCGAACTTCCAATTTTTATGAATAGTGAAAATACTTAAAAACAACTTTTTTAATCAAAATAATGTATAGTGATAAATTTTATTGTTTAGTGGTTTTAAAGTATAATTATAATATATTTTTACCATTTTATCCAATTGTGTTCATTAGAATTAATTTCACTTTGAAATTGGACATAAACAATTGTCAATCTTTTGATATATATTGTTTCTTAAAAACACGCTATTTTTTGTAACAGCGGAAATTAATTATAAAATTAATTAATTCAACTTATATGTTTGTAATTTTGTAAAATAGACATCATTTTTGAATTCGGAATATCAATTATAGGTTAGGGTGAAATTTTGGCATTGTTCAGAAAAACTTCAATTTTTGATGAATAGTGAAACTACTAAGTGATAGTTAAAAAACTGAATTTTTCATAAAACTTAATTTTACCGCTTCTGTGATTGGAATTTAGAAAATCCAAGAGATACGGTTAATATCAAGGAGTAAAATATGGTTCAATGAGATGAAAATAATTTTTGGAGAATAGTAACTTTGTACTTTTATTTACCACGGTTAAAAGTAAATAGGGTAATTAAGGGTAAAAATTATATTAATATTACCCTAACACATGTCCTAATTCTATTGTACAAGTGTATCTCGACCAAAAACAACCTTAGTAATAAAATATTATCATTTAGTTCCACTTTTATTAGATTAGGACATTTATTATTATTTAATTCAAAGAAGAGTTAAAAGAGTTAAAATCAATGTTTATTTACTAAAACATTTTTAATATAGGGTAATACATAAGATAAATTATATTGTAAATATTAATTAGAAAGATAATAAGATTTCCTACATAATAATATTTTATTTATAATTTTTAAATATTAAATAATATAATTTATTTATGACACAATGATGATGCAGGAATTACCATAATAGTGAAAAATTAAATTAATTGATATTATAAATACCTAAATAAATATAATTTGAGAATTTTAATGAATTAAACTAATTATCTAGGTTAATATTATATGTTAGGAGTGACTTAAGTAACTTTTTTCGAAGTAATCATTCTTTTATGAGGTTCACAAAAATCAATTATTGAATAGTGTCAAAATTGACATAAAAGAATTTGTAAAACAAATATTACATTATTAATTGATATGAAATTACTAAAAATATAAGGTTCGGCAAAGAGACTTATATCATGATAGGGTTATAATTAATTGACAACTTGGGGGGTCTCTTTGATGTATATAGTAAGTTTATTAACCATATAATATAAATATACAAAGAGACGTTGTAAAAGTGAAACTGATTATCTAAGAGTTAATACTTAATGATAAGGTTAATATAGTAACCCAAACCTGTATAAATTCTATTGTTTGAGTGGTTTTCGACCTATCCCCACATTAACCTTTAAATAATCCACTTTGGAGCCATTAGAAACCGAATATGAATTTATTATAAAATAATATTTCTAGATTTTCCAAAGGTGCCCCTAACCCCTCTTATAAAAGGACACTCTCCCTTCTCATTAACTCACACCTTCAAAGCCTTTTGGCTTGGCCAAAATCTGCCCAAATACTCTCTAAAAATCCCTCACTTCATCTTAGAGGCCTTACTTTAGTCATAAATCCAACCTAAGAGCCCTGTTGATCAAATTAAAAGCAAGAACCCGAAGAAGAGGTAATGTTTTCACCACCCTTTTTCAAATTCATTTCTTCTTCAACTTATTCCTTCATTGTTATTAACATTCTAAAATAATAACTCCAGTATATTATATATACTATGATGTTATTATAAATATTTTACAACCATATTAAGTATTCTATCCATCCTTTGAATAACATGTCACCATACGTGCGTACGTACGGCTTACCGTCTCCACGTCGTGGTGTAATTGTTATTCAATAAATTATTATTTGGATGGGTATAATAATGATGTGTAACTCATGTAAATAATAAATATAACATAATAATGATTATGTATATATGTTATACCATCCAATTATATATTATTTTAATATCAAAATAATGATATTATCGCTCGTGTGTACGTACGGACTACCCTCTCCACGAACACGATGAGATTCATTCTCTATCGTATCCATTCAAGTATAATTATCATTTGATGATTTAAAAATAATGTTTAAGGACTTGATATCATTCCGGATATGAATAAAATAAATCCTATCCCTAACAAGAATGGATTACGTAACAAAACGTATCAAAGAAAACGAGTAAGTTAACACCCGAAACGACGATAATAGTAAGATATTATTAACAAATCAATGTTAAAAGATCATATATGATATCATATTAATATATATGATTCTTGTATAATTTAATAACAATTATTTCACCATTATACAGGAGGTTATCCTACCCCAACCAAGTAAAAGTACAAGGTAAGGGTTTATTTCGCAATCTCTTCATTATCCGAGGTTGTTTATATGTAATAATCTACTGGGATCTCTTTATCATCCACGTCCATGTTTCTTAAAAATGAATTTCAAAACATTTTTACTATTTACTAGAATATGGGTTAAAGTCATATATACCCTTGTTTGACTTTTTATAAGAGGTTTATAAAGGAATCTTTCAGTCATTTTCCAAACAAGGTGCTTTTTAACCTTTTCGAAAAAATTAAGGTAAGAATGTTTTTTTTAACTTATACGGCGGGTGCGGGTACTTTCCGCTATTATAAAATCGTCGAAGCTTCCCTTACAAGCTTATAAAAATATTTTCAAAGAAAATGTTTTATTTTATAAATATATGACTCTTAAATGATTTCAAAATAGAAAGAGATATTTCTATAAAAAGAGTTTTGATTTCATCTATGTCAACATCCTTTGATGGATTTTACGCTTATTTGAAGTTGATTTATTATGAAACAAAACTTCTATATTGTATTGAAGTTTTTGTGATATGTTTGATTGTGGATGTGTTATTTTTATACCATTCATGGTTTATGGATGAAGTATTTACATTTCGTATTCTAGTTTTAATATGAATGTTTATATTATGTTTAAACCTTTTCATATGGGAATGCATTGGACTTAATATGTGAAGGGTGGAGCACGCTATAGCTCCTCGATGCATCGGTAGGTCTCATGAGACAAACTAGTGTCTTGGCACAAGGCCTTGACAAAATCTTATTTGTAGTCTTGGCACGAGGCCTTGGCTATGTGGTTATGATAGTCTGGCATTACACATTCCATCATTATGAAAGCGGTTATTGATATTGCATGTGATTATTCGATTAGTAGAATATCCATGTGAATATGTAAATGGCATTATTTCATTTTTTTTCCATACTATGTTGAAGTTCATGTTTAAAAGGCTTTTGTTTTAGTTATACACTGTCTTAAATGTTTATTCTTATTTATGAAAGTTTCTGCTATATTGTTATCCTTACTGGGAATTTGAGCTCACCCCTTTTCTATGTTTTATTTTTCCCAGGATGTGAAGAAGTAAATTATGAATGACCTGCAGGGATATTATGAGGGGATAATAGTGTGGATTATGGATACAATATGTTGTTGTAGTATTTTTTCAATTCATGATGTAATGTAAAACTTTATGAATATATCTAGTGTTTCCAAGGCTACTAAACCAATTGGTCTTTCGAGATTTGATCTTTCTTGTGATCATGCCAATGTTATGTAATAATGCACCGACTCTGGGTAACTGGGGTCAGGGCGTTACATTGGAAACTCAATTTATTAGTGTTTTCAGAATATTATTTGTGTAATTTTAAATAATATTGGCTATAATATGGATAAATATATATTTAAAATTCTTATTGCCGATAAGGAAGACTGGGAAATGGCTAGAAGGAGGATATAGCTAGGGGTTCTATTCCAAGTCAGAGATAGCCCTAATATGATGTTGTGGATTCTAGTAGAATTCATAGACTCCAATAAATTAGGGATTAGTTTCCTCTTGCTGATTTCAAGAGCCACAAGGATTACACTTTATCTAAATGGGGTGATATTTCTAAATTTCCAGAAAATCATAAACTAAATAGTGAATTTGATGCTGATTTTGCTATCTTGTCGGGGGAAATTTCTTCTCAATGGAAAAAATTAATGATGGTGTAGTACAATATATAAGGTCTATTATGTCTAATCACATGGGGGTGTGAATCGGGATGGGGTGGCATCTAGTGACACCTGGCCTATTGATTCTAATATGGGGGCACACCATAATCACTCTATTGCTGTGAAAGGAAAACATCTAATTAATGTGGGGGTTTATACTAGAGTCAATGGTTCCATTTTTGACCTGAAATTATCATCCATGAAGATGGTGGAGACGACTCCTACCAATATAGAGAAGTCCACATTGTCTAGGAGATCCTCCTTTTCCAAATAGGCTGGGTTAAATGAATCCTCTGTGAATTATTTTAATATACATGAACATTTTTATGTTACTAATAGTAGAGAGTCCTACCTATATAAAGTATAAAAATAGAGGGAGCTTTGTAATAGGCCTCAATCCAACAAAGGTTCCTCGATCACCTATGGAAATGAGGATGTTCAGGGGGTGATAAGCCAACCCCATCTAGAGAAACAATTTTATCAATACGAACATGGAGAGGCTGAAAAAGAAACTTTTGAAGTTAAAGTGGAAGTTGGAGGAAGCAAATAGGTTTTTCTTAACATCAATGAAACATACACAAACATAGAGTCATCTCAAAATGAACTACTGATTGGAATACATATGGTGTATCCAAATCCATGGATCAATCGAAAGTGGAAAAGAGGTCACCAACCCCAAGGTAGGGGATGCAGTAGAGGATGATCAAGTGCTTTCTATTTTTTCTTAATAAATTTGGACATGTTTTGTTTTTTACATCTCCATCTTTGTTACCTGTACTTTATCTTTTGTACAAAAAAATTTGTGGATCATGGTCTTGATCATGGTTCACCCTACATTAGACTACTCAATAATTGATAATATATTATTAATCTAATACTGGAAAATTGAAATCTGAATTTCACATAAAGAATACTTAATGGATATCAAAGACTGTATGCTTTTAAATGGAATCTTGAGTAAGATTTTAAATAATATTTTTTGGATTACTTTGATGAAACTAATTCTGTGCAAAATAAAAGTTAAATATTGATTAGAATTATATATATATAAACAAAACAAAATAAATGGTTTAAAAACATAATAATAAAATAAAATTATTTCATAATTTTGGTACAATGGGATTTTGGTCAAAAGCATTAAATTGGTTCACATATTTCAGACCCATTTTAGTAACTTTAATAATTATATTTAAACTAGATCCAAAAAATTAAAATTAGAATTAAAAAACTCGTATATATTTTTTTACAAATGAATTTCACTAGAATAAATTAATCTCTTTAACATTATTTACTAAAATTTATTTGGTCATGAAGATATTTGGAATATCACAACAACCCCAATTTTTTTAAAAAATCATGTGGTTCTTATTAAAATAGTTTTAAAAATGGTTTAGAAAACATTTGGATCATAAATATTTATCAATATGTTTAAGTGTGTGTGTTTGTGCGCGCCATTAATTTTAACTTTTCATCTTCTAATGCTATAATTGTTTAATCTATAATATCAAATTTATATCTTTTAATAACAATTAATAAAATATATATATAAATAAAAAACTACAAAAAATAAACTATCTTCTACCTTTTTTAAAATATTTTTCAAAAAATTAAGATCAAACACTACATTATGCAAACATAATTTATATAAATAAAAACACTTCAAGATTTAAACATTTAGATAATAGAATCAAATCAAAATTAAATAGAGACACATTTAGACATTTACTAAATTCTTGTACACCATTGTGTCTATTTTTATTATATTATTTTATAAAATTTTAAGATATAAAGTTATAAGTTGTTTTGAGTAAAGCTATACACACATTCATATATGTGAACTAATAATGTTATCATTATATAACAATGTACTTATTCATCATTATTTGAGAATATTAAACTCATATTCCTTTCTTTATATAAATTAAGCATCAATTACCAAAATCCCTATTCCTCATACATATAATAGAATTTTATACCTTAAACTTCGACATAAAAAATTATCACATGTTAAATAAAGGTTTAATTATTAGCAATTTTTTATTATGATTTTAAATTCATTCATAATAAAGTATTTCATACCAAATACCTCAAAATTACCTTGTTAGAGGGACTATCAAATTTTTAAT
This sequence comes from Viscum album, assembly GCA_963277665.1. Lineage (NCBI taxonomy): Eukaryota > Viridiplantae > Streptophyta > Magnoliopsida > Santalales > Viscaceae > Viscum > Viscum album. Next base: position 998,575,176 of record OY728141.1, on the reverse strand, counting down.
TATATCTAATAAGGTTTGTGATTTCATTATCATATTGTATCAACTATTAGACATAATTAAGTATATGACCATTATGTATAGATTTTTCATTATAAATATTGTTAAATTTTTGTAGCCAATGTTTTTTACTGTCACAGTGTTGAACATTTAATGATATGAATTTTTATAATCACAATGGGTGTGAAAAAAGAGACCTAACTTATTATGTTTCTTTACTAATACGTGTTAAAGCTCCAAACTCATAAGTAATGTATTATATAAGTTTTTTTCTTTGATCCATGTGGTATTGTCTACCACCAAGCAGGAAAACTCAGTAATGAGTATATGTTTGGTCTTAAATATTATTAGTTTGATGCATTCTTAAAAGATTCAAGAATTTTTTGGATATTATTGTTCAAAGAACACATTTTTTCATATTATATTTAATTCATTCTAATGTGCATCTCCAATGAACTTGTATACATGCTAAATTTTCAAACATACAGTGTACAAAAAATTCTCAATAACTCTTTCATATTGAACAAAGTAATTTCTCTTCCAAAATTTAATATTAACCCTCTTATTAATGCACATGGAGTAGGAACCACTGAACAATAAAAATGTTCCAACTTATTTAAATTCATTTTAATATAATGTGATTATAAAAATATGATGTTATATTTATTTATAATTATTTTAATTATTAAAATAACATTATCTTCCCAATGATATTTCATATCAAAGTTTCTGGATAACACTATTTTGGTATCATTTACTTGATTTATTTTTTTCAGAAAGATAATATTATAAGAAATAGAAATATGCTTTCCAATAATTGTTTCATTTTATATAATGTGGATGTTATGTGTTGTTTCTTTAGTTAGGTTGTTAGATAATTGGGTAACTAGTTGGTTAGGGAGGGATGTCTTATTATTTTTCTTAATTCCTAAAAAACCCCATGTAAATAATAATAATAATAATATTATATATTGATATTTGCTAAACTCAAAAATTAAATTAAATATTATTTATTAAAATAATATTCAATATATATTATTTTTCACTAGACAATTAATCTTGGTTCACCATTCCTCCACAATATTTATCATACCTTAAATAATGAAGATTTATTTAGTGAATAAATATTTTTACATTATTCACCAATAAATAAATAAATATTATATTCACTAAATAAAAATTAAATATTTATTAAATATTTTGTTCACAAAATATTCTCAGGAATAACTACTGATAGAATATATGTGATCAATAAAACATGAATAATTATTAAACCATGTTCAAGAATAATATTTATTCAACTTATTAAATAATAAATATTATTATTATTTACCTAAGGTTCTGGATATACTTAGTGTGTGACCCTCAAGGCCTCTTTCTATGTGGCATCAGTAGAAAGTCCATGGTTACCATCTAGAAACATAACATGGATCCCATAGAGATATAATTTAATGTTTCAATATCATACAACCACATAAAGATGGTTATTGTATAATATAATCTCTTTATCTCAACATCTATAATCAATTAGTTTGCATGCTTGTGCCATTAACCTATATGCACAAATGTCTCTTTATTTGAATTTTTAGAAATTGAACTTTGTTCGAGAATACCATGGCCATGGATTTATTTATACTATATAATATCCATAAAATCACCTCAGATATTAACTTCTATTAAGGAAGGGAAAAATTATTTCTCACGTTATTCAGTAATAAAATATTACTCGTGATGCACCCAACATATCTTACTTCACTAAAAACATATGTGCACATGGTTTTCACTAATACATAAAAGTATGTGACTCATAACATACATTAATAATATTATTAAATTATAAAGACCAATACACACATCTATAGATAGGAAAATCCAATTACACAAATAAATGTGGATTTCATATCAGCAGATCTCATTCTCATAATTTCCTACACTAGAAATTACCAATGGCATGCACCATGAGAAGGTGCCTCAAAGTTCTATGAGTCTCCACCCTTGATTGCCTATATAATTTTTTCCCTCAAATAATTTCATATGGATATATAATATATATATATAATTAATAATACTATCATGGTACTTATATGTTCTCATCATAGTGTGGAACTTCTATAACCTCTCAATGGGAAAACTACTCTTAGAACATTATCACATATTATTTCATGAATAAAAAAGAAATCATGATGTGATAAGGAGATTATTAATATTAAAAAAATACTTGTTATCAAAAAGTAAACAAAATTTTGTTCTGGGGAACCAACCCCAACAAACTCCCACTTTCACTAGATCTCGGTGCTAACAACCTTCAATAGACTAGATCTCACATGATACTCATGCTTCCGCTGAGATAGGCCTCTATTCAAGGGGTATTCAAACTTTTATTTTGTGGAAATTATTCTTACTAAAACATCACCCCTATGAGAAAAATCCCTCAATAGGTGTACTTCTTAAGTACGTTCTTTGTCTGTTGTTGTGACCTTGTGTCTTTTGGAAGATCCACCACTACGGAATTATCACAATATAATGTGATATGATCTTTATTTATAGGCACCACATAAATCTCGTAGAAAAAAAATTCTATCCAAATAGATTCTTTGAATTTATCAGAAGATATTATATATTCATAATCCATTGTAGATTCAGCAACAACTGGCTTCTTTAAAATCTTCCATCTCACAGCTCCTCTGTTGAGAAAATAAACATATCCTGACTATGAATTTAGATCATTCTAATATATTTGAAAACTAGAATCAGTATATCGCCTAATTACATACTTTTCAACTCATCTATATCCCTATAGAATATCTATAGTTCTTATTATATACTTAAGGATATCCTTAACAGTAAACCAATTTTGTTCTCTTGGATCAACTTGATATCTTCCTACCATGCTCAATGTGTATGAAACATCTAGTATAGTACATAACATGTAATATACTTATAATCCTATCACCAAATCATATGGGACCATACTCATTATCTCTTTCTATTATTGTGTCTAAGGACACATTTTTTTAAAATGATGTATACTATGTGACACTGGAACCAATCCCATCTTGGATTGTTCTATACTAAATCTCTTAAGTAATTGGTCAATGTATGTACATTGACTTAGTACAAGAGGCATCTTAGATCTATCATGAATGATATTGATCCCTAGAATATATGCTATTTCACATAAGTCCTTCATGGAGAAACACTTATTTAAGAATCATTAATTGATTGTAAGACTGGTATGTCATTTCTAATAAGTAATATATAATCAATATATAATACTAGGATAATGACCAAATTCCCACTAAAATGATTGTAAACATGTGGATCACCTTTATTATTAATCAAATAAAAATCTTTTATGGATTCATAAAATCTAATGTTCCATGATCTAGATTATATCTTCAATATAAAAATGGATCTTTGCACCTTGCATATACTTTTTGTATCACCTGGAGTCACAAAACCTTATGGTTGTGTCATGTAGATATATTCTTGAGGGTTCCCATTAAGGAAAGCCATTTTTACATCCATCTACCAAATTTCATAATCATGGTATGCTACTATATAAAATATACTTATTATTGATTTAAATATAGAAACTAGATAAAATGATTCATTATAGTCAATTCCTTGATGTTGTTTGAATCCTTTAGTAACTAGCCTTACTTTATAGGTACTTACTCTTCCTTTAATGTCCAATTTTCTCTTGAATATCCATTTTCACCCAATAATATTTTCATCAATAGTTATATAAAAGAGAACCAGAAATTGGTTCTGATACATGAAATCCATTTTAGAATTCCTTTCATTTTTTCATATTACTGCTTCTAAGCTCTCTACTACCTATTTATAGGATATAGGTTTATTATTTTTAACCAATAATGACTCACTATATTTTGGGAATATAAATTCATATCTCTATGGTTAGCTAACCTCTCTAGTTCTCCTACACCGTACTTGTGTTTTAGGAATAACTTCTTCTCTGGGGACCTATGAAATATTTTAATGTACCAATTCTTTTGTATCTTGAGAATCAACTTTATCAAAGTTAATATTTCTTCCACTATCCTTCTTGAGGATGTGATCCCACTGAAGAAATACATTGTGTCAGGTTAAATTCACTTTTTTCTTGAGTTTTTGTATAGGTTGTATCCTTTTTTTCCTTAGGATTCCCTATAAAGATATAATTTTTCCATGAGGTGCTAGTTTTTTTCCTCATAAGGCCTTAAAAATTCCTCAAAACCCCATACACATTAATGTGATAGAGTGAGATTCATTCCACTCTATAAATTGAATGGAATTCTATTTTTTTTGCTTTAGTTGGTACTCAGTTTAGTGTCCATGTCACGGTTTGTAATGAAAACCCCTAAAAGAATAATGGAATATTTTCATGACTCGTCATCAACCTTACCATGTCAAGAAAGTTATGATTACTCCTTTCACTAAAACCATTCCACAATGGTGTGTAAGGTGGAGTGAGTTGAGATAAAATCCCAAACTTCTGTAGAAAGTTGATAAACTCTTGTTTAAGATATTCACTGACTCGATCTGATTGAATCTTATTTTTCTTATTTCCAAGTGGATTCTCTACTACATTCTTGAATTCTTGTAATTTATCAAAGGAATCATTCTAATACCTTATCAATTAGACATAGTCTTATCTACTCAAGTAATTAGTAAAAGTTATTAAGTAAGAATACCCACCTCTAGATTCTATGAGAAATAGTCCACACACATCAGTGTGTACCAATCCTAGAAGCTATGTAGACCTTACACAGTGTCCACAGAACGGTTGTTTAGTCATTTTTCCTTGTAAACAATAATGACATATTTCAAGTGGTTTTAACTGAAAATATCCAGAATAAGCATCTTGATATATCTTTTTCATATGCTTCTCATTTACATGACCAAGATGCAGATGCCACAACTAGTTGTTATTTGAGTCATGAAAACAAGATTTTTTTTATCAATTTCCAATACTTAGTTTTCATAATTTAATACACAAAGGTTGTTATATGAATGTTCCATACCAAAAAATATGTTTTATTTATAAAAGAAACAACTTTTATTTCAAATTTTGAAAATAAACCCATCTTTATCTAGGAAGGATATTGAAATTATTTTTTTGGAAACTATCATTGCATAATAAAAACCTCTTAAAACAGTATTATTCCTATTCAAAATAAAATTTGGTAATCTCTAATGGATAGATCAGTTGTCCTTTCACCATTGGTAGCTTTAAAATCTACCTCTCCTCTGGAAATATTTCAAAATCTACATGTTTTATACATTTGGATATATATATATATGTGTGTGTGTGTGTGTGTGTGTGTGATAACTATAATCTGTATCTAATACTCAATGTGTAGATATTGAAATATTAAACTCAATAATGAGTGAAAATTTAGCTTCCCCTTGGTTCTGGGTGAATTTCTTCTTCCTGTGGCCTTTCTTGCCACATGTAAAACACACCACTTCCTTTTCCTTTACCTACCTTTAGATATTCCACTGCTTGGAAGGATAATGATTATAATATTTAGAATTATTATGAGTCTTGGGCCCCTTTTCCTTGTTCTTAATGTTTTTTTCATCATGAGGATTTCATATTTTTCATTCCCCATGTCCTTTTCCACCTGGATAATGAGAGTAATAAGCTCTGAAAGAATCGTCTAATTATTTATCATGTTATAATTAACAATAAAACTAGAGGACTTGGGTAGTGTAGAAATTATTGGTTCTATGTTCAACTCATCAAGGAATTTAATCCCCAAGATATCTAAGTGTTCAATGTATCCAATAATCTTGACTATATAAGGCCTAGTTGGTTATTACTCTCCAAGATTGATTGTACACCTAGAATTGCAGATCTTTTATCTCTCTTGTCTTTCCTTATCTTGATAGAGATCCCAAAGGTGATGCATCATGCTATACGTATCTATGTCCTCATGATTATTTATAAGATCATTGGTCATGGATGATAGCATGAAACACTGAACATCCATGGAATCATTCAAATGTTTCTCATAGAGAGAAAAATCTTTCTCACTAGCCTATTTACCAAGTGCTTCAATAACAGGTTCTTCCAGCATATATATTTTCCTTTCATGTCATAGGATAATGCATAAGTGAATTTTCCATTCCTAAAAATCTGTGCTGGAAAGAAGTTTATCCTTATAAAGTATATATCATAGTGTTATATTTGAATTCATGTTTATTTCTATTTATATAATTAATAAAAATAGAATTTTAGCACTATAGCTGATAAATTATAGAAATAAATAAATATTATATATAATAATCTACCAAAATTTTATCTAAACCCAATATCCCTCACCATTGGATTTGTAATATCCTGTTGGTTGGACATTCTAGTGTATAAGATATATATTCCTCTTCTCATCACCCTGAATTTGGTCAGTTAAACAATTTGAAGTGTTTTAGGTAGAAATTACAAATTCAAACTATATTAAATCACAGTTTCTTGATCTGTTAAGTGGACTCCCCAATCCTAAAATCTATAAATTGGATTTCCTAAACCTTTTCTTATTAGATACACTAATTCTTTCTTTAACATTCAACCCTTGATGTGAACTAAGTTAAGTAAACACAATAATTCAAGTTATAATTTCCCAATAATTGAAATCACCTCAAATTTAGCCAGTCAAGAATTTTGAACTATGGTTTGATTTTAACATAAGTAGTGGAATTCTATACTAATTACATATATATTTATATATTTATATATATATAATTAATTTATTTTATCTTTCTGTGTAAGTTTACCATTTTATCTTTATTACATTATTGTTAATATTAAGTTGATTTAATTAAGTGACTAAAAATGTATTAGATAAAATTTATGCATAATCCAATTTATTTTAGTTATATATTGTATGATCTTTAATTCATTAATTTATGTGATCATGAATAAACATCCATAATGAAATAACCATGAAACTTTACAAAAATAAAATAATAAATTGTTATGATCATGATATTTTACTAATGGTTAGTTTATCAGGTAGATAATAAACTAACTGTCAACCTAGTAGAAAAACACCTTGAACCATTTTATGGCCCATGTTGTAGCTTTCCACTTGTCCACCAATATATCTCTCTTGGATTAGTTTCGCCTCAGATCCAAACTTGAACCACCTCCACTATATTTGGAGCTCAATCCATTACATATGTTTTACTCACTCATAGGTGAGGGGAAATAAAGGATTGGTTAAGGGTTTTATATAAAAGAAAACATGGTCACACTGGCCATTACATAATGAGAGGAGGGATGACACACAGACTATCAATGTAATTTAATAATTACATTAAAAGTAAACCAATTTCATAAAAAGGTCTGGTCCATGCTCATGATCTTCCACATACATGAAATGATTTATGCATTTAATAAAAAATAACATTCAATTATAATAATTCTTATTTAAGATAAATCACACTTGAATCAATTAATTATATTAATTATTTATTTATTTATTTTATCATAATTCTCATCTAAAATTTCTTGAGATTTGAATCCATCATAATTTAAAAAATTATTTAAAATTAACTGTGTACAAAAAAAATCCTTTTAGGTAACATTGTGAGTACCCATCTAAACTACCCAATGTGTATTATATTTTTATATTATTTAATCATGTGACATGTCACATAAATATCTTAATATTTATTTTCCTAACATCTACTATTAACTTAATGACCACAAAGAATACATGTTATTTATGTTTTGTGTTATTTTTCAATGCAAATAGTGTAATTATTGTATTATGACTTATACATGATATATAGTTTCAAACATCATTGTAATGTCCTAGATTTTAAGAAAGGTATGTTTTATTTTTAGTTTTGGTTAAACCTAGAAAATACGCCTTAGGGTTGGTCAGCTCGTTTCAAGATAGGTGGTAGAAGAGGTGTCGAAGGCGGGCTGCAATCTAAATACATAGTGTTTTCCTGAAACACGGAGCATAATTTAAATACATGGAATGTATTAGATACAAAAAGTGTACGGGTTTTTCCAGGCCTCCAGCACATTAGGAACTTTTTTCAAGAGGAAAAAACTCAATCTTTACATGGAATCGAAAGATCACACACTATTTAAATTCCCAACCATGTTTTTTTAAAGTGGTCGGGGGCTCATTTTAATATATCCCTATTTTTATCCCACATAAAAGAGGAGTTGAATGGGATACCTCCTCCATGACTAAGTTAGGGATCCCTCTACCACCTACACCTGAGATCTATTTCCTTCATCATTATTCATGTTAGATATGAAACGGTAAGCTCCCTACTCCCCCTTCTTCCTTCCTTTGTTTATCTTCCTATCTGTGGTGCTATTTTGGTGAAATATGATATGCCTGGTGCAAGAGGATATGCCCTATTTTTAGGTTTTAGTTCTTTTTCCTCTTTTTCTAGCTTGAATCAATGGCCAAAAATTAATGAGCAGTCATTTATAAATCTAATATTGGTGGTCTAGTTATTTTATCAAAGTTGTTTTCATTTATATTATGTTTCAATGTGCTATGCACTGGACTTATCCGATGATGCCTTAAAAACAATTAGTAAATTAATTTAAGTTCTTTTCCATTCTCAATATGGTCCTAGCTAGAGGAGAATCAACCCCTTGGTGGATCATCTTGACCTGAGCCACCCCTATGGGTGTGCCCTTCCTTAGAGTCCTACATTCTCGTTACCTTAAACTATTTAAACTCACATTGAGATGTGTTTTCCCTTGTAATAAATTCTTAGGTCCCTACACTTCATTTTATAATTTAATTACATGAATTAAATGTTTTTTCCAAATTGATTAAAGTATTATAAATTCAATTCCTTAGTAAATGGTTCGAGATCATGATGACTAAGTCGTTCCCTTATATCCACCTAGGAGTGATACTGAGGATTCCATTTACGAATCTCTCTGGATGGGCTCATCATGATTTATAATTATAATGTGTTTGTGATTGGTAATAGACTAAGAGCAATACTTGGTATTCCTTGGATAGGATTTCCATACATTTTATATACCTCCATGTCTGTTATACCAGTTCTCTAGGGGAGACACCATGCACAGGATTTGTGGATAGATGGTTACACCAGACCATGAGTGATAATCAAACCCCTATGTGAGATATTGTGGATGGACTTGAAGGGTATTGTTTTTACACCAAGTCTGGAGTGATACAAGGGATTCCATTTATGGATCTCATTAGATGTAATCCTACATTTTGGAGTATTTATTATGATTCTGGTGTGATTCTTGTGTTTCTTAATATGGTTATCCATGAACAGTCCTATGATTCCAGTTATTTAAATTCAAGAGATACATTTTTATATAATTTGAATAAATTTAATATATTCAATTAAAAACATGTCGACCAAGAAAAATCACATGCTTGGGAATTGTCTATATCTTGATAATTTATTTATAATTTCAAATTATTCCTAATATCATACTTTAACAGGTCACCTTGGTTTAGAGGAATTTGACTTAGGCCAAAATAGGTACATTCGGTCCAGTATCCCATGAGGAACCCGTTATGATGTATTTCAAATTTATCGCCTTGAATTTATTATTATTGGCACACTACCCATTTTATATAAACTGGTTGGAATGATCTATACATCGTTGGTAATGGACGACTGAGTATATCTCATACCCTTCTTGGTTATCCCTTTATACCTAAGTAGACTTCATGGTTTCTGGTATATATAAAGGGAAGCATTCAGCTTCATATGTTTGATTCTAAGTATTATGTTGGAGTATGGAAGCATATTATTGAGTCTATGCTTGTGATTCCAATAGTTACATAATTTATCCATTGGTGTTTTGTTATAGAATTTGTTATAGGATTTATCCCATGTATCATGTGAACTCATTTTTTTATAGCTACATAAAATGTTCATCATTATAATTTTTGTATGGATTTATTATTCCTCTTCTGCGTATTTATTATTTATGGGACATTCATTATTATTATTCCTTTTCTTGTTTATTAGTGCTTCTGTTATTCTCATTTATTATTTACCATTATGTTACACTCTGAATCATGGGGGAATAGTCTTCGCATGGGCACAACCTAGTCCCTTTCCTCTATTTAGAAACCTCTGGAATATAGGGAGGCACACTTGAGTTCATGTGGACAACCATCTCAGGGCACTGGTCAGTGTCTCCCAGGGTGAGATGTAACAAAGTTGTATCATATCTTTTTTTCATTTTTTCTTACTATTTGGGTATTAGACATGAGACTAGGATGTGATGGAATTTGGTAATGATATTATTCCTGAGATTACCTAACCCACATATAGGGGAAACCCAAATTTCTTGGTATGGGTTATTGCTAATGTGGTTTTTTCCAGTTATAGATGCATTGATTTCAATGTTGGGTGAAATACATGTTTTGTGATGTTATTATTATTTATATATTATTATTAATAATTTTATTTTCATTGGTATGGTACAACAAGGAGGTATCATCTCATGCATCATATTAGGCACCTATAAATTTCACATGTCATGCATTATGCCATACCATATCTATATTCCCTCATCCATTTCATGTATTTCATGTTATTATTGTGAGTGACCTTATTTTTATATATTGAAATGTGCTATAATTTCTTGTAGGTATAACATAATTTAACTAATTATTGTTCTTAAATCAATCTAAATAGTTTTTTCTATATAGACCGATGAAGATTCATTAACTAACCAATTATGCCACTGCTGATCTAAGAACCACAAGCTTTACAGGCTAACATATTAGTTTATTTGATTGGTGAATTCCAATTTTAATTTTTGAAGCAAGTACTTCCATAAATTGGGAATGGTGGTTTATTCAATCAAATCATTATACATGACATGTTACATCCTTATACTAGATATAAAGGTCAGGTCCTAGTTACTTGATGTATCAATTCCAATTTATAAATAATATTGGACTTTATATATTGGGAATGGTGATGTATTTAACTAGATTGAGATATTTATATCCTTATAAATTAGAATGAACATAAATAAATTAATGTTTTAAAATTAAATGGTTACTACTAAATGGGATTTCAATTGCAAAGTAAAGGGTGTTTTTTCTATACGATGAAATTGACACTCCATATACCAAAACCTCCATTGTGTTGTATGAGACCAAGACCCTCATCCAAACTTAGTAGTGGGTAGTTGGCAGTGTCTCTCCTGAGTCTGATTTTCCTTATCACCAAGACCTATCTTTAGGAAAATTCTGAGAGGTGTGACTCATTATATGAAGGATTTGTACCTACCCTTTCCTAATTTCTCTATATTTCTATCTATTGTAAGTCTTATTTGACGTGTGTACTTTGAAATTATAGACCTATGTCGCTTCTATATCCTCGCATAGTATGACAGGAGGGCGGTGATGTCCATGATTTGGAGGTGGTGGGCCCATATCCACTTGTATTACCTCCTTTAGTTCCAATTGAGGTAGTTCTATTGATCATTCACTGAGCATTGATGGTCAAACCTGAGATAACTTCTTCTATTTTATACAGTCTGTATAGGGTGCTCCGCAACCTACCCCTACTATAGTAGAATTGATATGGGAAATCCAGTAGCAGTATCCTCCCTCCATTTTGGGGGATGAGGGTCCTCAGGCTACTGATTCATGGCTCAAGGCCATGTTATATATGTTTGAGCATTTGGAGATCCCTCTAGAGGATAGGGAAAATATACCTACCTACATGCTTCAGGATTATGAAAATATTTGGTGGGATGTCATTTCCATGCTAGAGGTCATCAGGTTATGGTATGTTTGGGATTTAAAATTTCCTTTTATGATTAATTCTTTCCAGAAACATTGTGAACAAACCATACTTGAGAGTTTATGCACCTATGGTAGGTTTCCATTTCAGTGATGGAGTACTCATCTTGTTTCACCAAGATTTAGCATTTCCCACCAACTCTTATCGGTGATGAGCTGATGACTGTGATACAATTTGAAGATGGTATTTCATACACTATCCGATCACAGGTGAATTTTTTTTGGCTAACCACTATTTTAGAAAAAGTGAAATAGGAACTTATCATAGTGCTGAACATGAGGGAAGGTAGCAATGAGATCTAGAGTGGTTCAGCTTCCTTGCAAAGAGATGGTTTATCTATCAGTAGTAAGCATTGATTAGAGAGTTATTATGGGTGAAGTTTCATAAATATGACACACACCAATGGATTTGCGGAATATCACCAGTGTTTTAGGAAAGGGAATAAAAATAACAAGTTTTTGAGGATCCTGATTGAGTGATGAGCTTGCAGAAATATGGGTCACAGACTGTGTTTTTTTCAAATTTTCCCTCTTGTATCTAGTGTGAAGGGATCTATACTGACACATCTTTTAGGTATATTATCAGAAGCTCTACATAAATTTGGGAGTTGTTCTACTACCATCCAAATAGGCCAAAGAGTTGTCTATGGTTGAGGTTTTCATACATCTAAGGTTCAGTGCTAGAAGAGTGGAGCTACCTAGGTTAGTCAGGTTGCATCTCAGGCCCACAGTTCATGCCATATTTATATAGTGAAACATATTCCTTAGAGGAAGAGTCCAGGTCCTTTTACTAAACAAGGTACTATTTTGGTAGCCTCTACTTTATTTTATTCCCTATTTGATACAGGTGCATCACACTCTTTCATATCTGCTACAATTATTGAAAGTATGGTCTTATAAATGGAGTAATCCAATGGTATGATGACTCTCGACAAACCATTAGGGATTATATAAGTGAGTATATACTAATGAAAGTAGTTCAAACTTGAGATAGGTGGGTACCTATTTTTTGGAATTTATTTTTCCTTGAGATGGTCAGATTTGACGTCATTCTTGCTATGGACTAGCTGGTTCTTTATCATGCATGTGTTTATTGCTATCACTAGAGGGTGTTTTTAACATCAACCAAGGGTAGTGCTTATATTCATAAGGGAAAATGGGATATATAGGAAATTTGATATGTACCTGAGTATACTAGGCTAGGTTCGGTGACACCCCATAAGGCTAGTCTATTTATTATTTATCAAGGCATACAACTTGTATAATTCCCTCCTATTGTGAATCATTTTAGGGATGTCTTCCCTATTTATTTCTCTAGTTTACAACCTTTAAGAGAGGTGGAATTCACTATCACGTTAGTACCATTTGTTGAACCAATTTCTATTTCTCTTTATCGTATGGAACCTACTAAGCTATAGGAACTCAATAATTAATTAGAAGACTTAGAGGCAAAGGGTTTATCTACAATCCTATACCTCTTTGTGGGTTTTACCCATACTTTTTTCCAAGAATGTGGATGGTACCCTTATTTTGTACATGAATAATTGATGGTTGGTCTATATTACAATAAATAATTGGTATCCATTACATCATATAAACCACCTCTTCAACTATCTTTGAGGAGAGACAATTTTCTATAAGATTGATTTGAGGTTGGGATACCATCATGTGCATTTGAGACCATTAGACATATCACATACAATGTTTCTAAGTAGGTATGGATTGTATGAGTATATGGTTAGCCTTAAGAACATGCTGACTATTTTTATGGACTAGATGAATTGAGTTTTCTACCCATATCTGGATTCATTTGTGGTAGTTTTCATTAATGACATCTTGGTGTATTCTTGCACTAGACATGACCATGGTAACCATCTTGAGATTGTGTTTAATACATTGAGACTGAACCAAATATATAGGAATCTCAACAAATTCCACTTTTGGATCAATAAGGTTCACTTCTTGGGTCATATAATTTTAGAGGTAGGCATATCTGTTGACCCATAGAAGGTGAGCGTCGTAGTTTCCTGAGATTATCCTAAGAATATATTTGATATAGATAGTTTATTAGAGATATTTGGACATTATAGGTTATTCATTCTGGAATTCTAACACCTAGAAGTGTCTATTACAGGATTGAATAAAAATTTTATGAAATTTATATGGTCATATGCTTATGAGATAAATTTTTAGGAGATAAAAGGGAGACTAAATTAAGCTGTAAATACCCGTAAATTTCAAGGAATTTTTTTTTTCTTAATTTTCTTTGGAATTTTCCAAGAACGCAGTTTCTGACGGCACCTGATTCCGAGGCCCGGTGTGCCCGGAATCATTTTCCGAAGTTTTGGCTCGGGTACGTTCAGTGAACGGACGAGCGGGTTTTTCTAACTTTTGAACCGGTGCCCGGAATCGAATTCTGAGGGCACCGATGAAATCGCAGCACCGGTATTCGCTTAGAAACGCCTCTTCCGCAGTTGCGTTTGCTCGGGTGTGGTTTTTAATTTTCGGGCTTAAGGTTAAGAAATAAAATGATTTTGCGACAACTTTATTTTATTTCGCTTAAGCCACTTGGAAGCCACTTAAATGCGGATTGAACTGAGTTGAACTGGATAGGATGCTATCCAGAAATATCCTACCCCTTGGTAGGATATTTGTGAGGTGGGGCCCGCACGAGCCCTGCCGTTTCTTTCCGTTAAGAAACGCATCCGTGAAAACCCGTCTTAATGAAAGTCAACCGACGCGTTTTCTAAATTCTTAACAGACCATTTAATTGGGCGGTTTATTTCGTGAATTAAATGGGCTGTTTCTTTCGTGAATTAATGGGTCGTTTCTTTCGTTGAATTAATTCAACAAATTGATGGATCGTTTCTTAATCTTTTTTTTTCAAATTCGTTGGCGTATTAATAAAATAAGACCAACGCTTAACCTCTGGTTATTATGCGCTTGAGAGCTTTTGGGAGATTTCCTTCTTCTTCTTCAACCTTGACGAAGAACCTTCGAAGAACGAAGAACGCGAAGAACGTCGTTCTTCAACGAAGAACTTCTCCGCCGAAGAACACGATCCATCCACGACGTGACGTTCTTTTTCCGCATCATCTTTTCCGCGACGGTTTTCCACGACGAACGCCATCGACAACGACTCTTCCTCCGACGTCAAGGAATTGACACTGATATTCCACGACTCCGTCAACGTGCGACTATCGAGGTAAGGGTTCTTGAGTTCGTTGCTTTCTTTATATTTTGACTTTCCTCAAGACTTGACGAGGAACGCTCTTTTTCCGACGAAGAACGCCGCTCCGCTCTTCTTCGTCTTCGGTGTCAACGAGAGAGAACACCGCACCTTCCTCAGAAAACCTTCGTCGGCGTACAAGGATTCGCCAACGACGTGCTTCTTCGGACGCGCCTCTTCGTCAACGGATTTGACGAACGTCGACCGCGACGCCCGACCTCCGCGACGCCGTCTTCCGCGGAGCGTAGTCGAACCTTTGAATCTTAAACCCGAGGTAGGGGTTGTCGTTTTCTTTTGGTTTCCTTAATTTATTCTTGATCGTGAATCTATCAAGACTAACGTGTAACTTGATTTATTTTAAGTTGCGTTTTTAATTTAACGTGAGGGGGGCCGGACCGCACGAACACGGCCGAATTCCCCCCTCCATCGTTCATGTTTGTTTATGCGGGTGGGAGCAAGTAGCGTGGTGCCGTCGCACCACGCGGATGATCGTTCATTTATTTTTATGCAACGCCGTCGCGCTTCGCCGAGGAGAGTCTTCAAGAACGCGACGCCGTCGCGCCGCGTTGGAAGGATTAATGGCACGACGAAAGGGGCGCGGTGCCGTCGCACCGCGCCGGATGACGAACGCCGCGGCCGGTTCCGGGCCGCGGCGGGACGAGAAGACCGCGGCCGGTTCCGGGCCGCGGCGGGACGAGGAGACCGCGGCCGGTTCCGGGCCGCGGCGGAAGGGAAGACCGGCGGCCGGGCCGCCGGCGTCGGAAGCCGAAGAAGGGGACCGGAAATTCCGGTCCCGTTTGAGAAAACCGGCCGGCCAGCTGGCCGGCCGGATGACTTAAAACCGGGGAATTTAATTCCCCGGCCAACCATGAAAACCCCCCTCTTTAAGAGGGGGGGCGTTTCTTTAAAGGGAGGGGCCGGCTGCCCCCTCGGTTCCACCAGCAGGCCCCCCACGTGGGGGGGGGGGGGCTCTTTAAAATAAATGGGGCGCGGCCCTTGTGCCGCGCCGCCCTCCAGCAAAACGCGGGGCTTAGCCCCGCGTGCCACCCACCTCGCGGCACCCCGCCGCCAGCGCGGCCCGCCGCCGCCGCCAGCGTACCCCGCCGCCGCCGCCCGCGCGGCCCGCCGCCGCCACCGCGGCCCACCGCCGCCTCCGCCGCGCCGCCACCGCGCGCCGCCGCGCGCCGCCACCGGCCGCCGCACCGCCGCCGCCCGCCGCCGCCGGCCGCCGCACCGCCGCCGCCCGCCGCCACCGGTCGCCGCCGCCGGCCACCGCGCCACCCGGGGGGGTCGGGCCGGGTCGGCCCAGACCCGGACCCCCCGTTTCGAACCTGATTTGGTTTTTGGCTCATAACTTGAGTCTCGGACCTCCGAATGACGAACCGTCTGCGGAAACGCGATCCTTGGATCGAGACGGTCGTTTCGATATATCGCACTCAAGGTTTCGGGTTACTTTGAGTTCGGCCGGGTTGGTTCGTTCACGAAACCAACCGGGCCTTCGGAGCGGAAACGCTCATATCTTGAGCCACGAACGTCCGATTGACGCGCCGTCAGTCGCGTTGTGTTCCTCTTAGTGAATCGGATCTTTTTGCATACTCCGCCCGAGGTTTGGACGCAGGTGGAGTACGGTCGGGTTGGTTTTTCCTTAAAAACCAACCGGGCCCCGGAGACGAAAATGCCAATAACTCACAGACCGGGCGTCCGATTGACGCGCCGTCTATTTCGTTGACTTCCTCTTGATGAGACTGAACTTTTGACATACTCCGCCCGAGTTTTGGATGCAGTCGGAGTATGGCCGGGTTGGATTGTTCCCGAAATCCAACCGGGCCCCTGGAACGGGAAAGCTGATATCTTTCAGACAGGACGTCCGCTTGACGAGCCGTCAGCGGCGTTGGTGGTTACGTTGAGTAACGGTCCCTTTGAGTTTACCCTATGGGAGTTCGGGGTGCAGTTGAGATACGGCCGGGATTGGTTTCGCTCACGAAACCAACCGGGCCCCTGGGACGAAAAGGCTAATAACTCACAGACCGGGCGTCCGATCGACGCGCCGTCTGTTGCGTTGAGACCCCTGTGACGAGACGGACCTTTGAGACACTTCTTCGCGGGACCTTGTGATACTTGGAGTATCGACCAGTAGCTCGTGGAGCGGACCCGTGGTACTTGACAGTGGTGGTGCGCTTGGATGCAGCAGCAAACCCTTGGCGGTGGAGAGCTTGGTTGTAGCGGCGGACCCGCGATACTCTACGGAGTGTGTGCGCTTGGTTGTAGCGACAGACCCACGACGGTGGAGACGAGCGTGCAGAGTACGGAGACCGTGTAGCCGGCTGAGACCTGACGACTGCTTGACCGACTCGACTTGGAGTGAGTCGACTAGCCCAGTGGACGGAGCGCCCGGTATTTGGCGGCAGACCCACGGCGGACGGAGCGCCTGGTAGTTGGCAGCAGACCCGCGGTACTCGACAGGAGGAGTACCTCAGCAGGCTATCTGGGTAGCGCCCGGTATTTGGCGACAGACCCTCAGCGGACGGAGCGCCCGGTAGTTGGCCGCAAACCCGCAGTACTCGACAGGAGGAGTACCTCAGCAGTCCTAGGTTAGTGAGCGGCAGCCTCGGAGTCGTGACAGGACCACTGTACACTCTAGAGACGGAGCTCTTCAGCAGTTACGGTTTCGATAATTAAAATCCTGGTTTGAGCTGAGACTTTTGACCTTGTGTTTACTTCATGATTGAGATGGGTCACTTGCTAACTTTGGTATATGTATGGGCATATACCCGGGTAGTGGTTATCCGTCGATTTCACAATCCTTGTGTTTCCTCATGATTGAGATGGGTTACTTGATAACTTAGGTATATGTATGGGCATATACCTAAGTAGGGTTTATCTGTTGAGATCTTCTTGTGTTTATCCTTGTTGGTTTTAGTGAGACCTTGAGGGTCTCGGGGTCCCTACTGAGTATCGTTATACTCACCCCTGCACGGGCTATGCCCGCACCTCGTTGTGTTGGTTGCAGACGACGGCCAGTACTGGCAGAGGCCGAGTGTTCGAGGACTGGACGGTACCTGGAGGTGGACTATACGACGAGGCGGTACCCAGAGGCAGACCACTGGGCGGGTCATACTTGGAGCAGACGGCGGGACCCGAGGAGCAGAAGAGCTATCTGTACCCACCCTTCAGGTGGGATTTCCAGTGGACATCTCAGCGTAGCAGCTTTACTTTTCAGTCGCTGTTTTCCCTTTCGAGTTGTACTTTACAGTTGGGCTTGTATTTCCGGCCCCTTTTACTTTTCAGCTCTTCTTTTTGTACTTAGTGTTTTACTTCCGCTTGTACTCTGTGGTGCTTGTTTTCTTTATAAAGGCAATGCCTTCCCAGTTATCGGGATTTTACGCCTTTGGTGCTAGTCGCCAACCCCTGGCCTATGGAAGGCGGGCTTGGGGTAGTCACGGCACGGGCCCCGAGGACGGGTCGTGACAAATTGGTATCAGAGGAGTTCGGTTCTACCGCAGAACTTATAACTCTGATCTTTCTTTCTGTGAAGCAATAGTGTTAAGGGTACCGAGTGTGGTTTTCAGTCCAGGGAGTCCAGTGTTGGTGAGGGCGGCCGACGTATCCATACACCAGGACCCTGACAACTGATTTCCGACTTTGTGCACGAAAACACTGATTGCGTGTGTGTTTACAAAAGTTTTTCCCCTTAAAACAGCTCAAACCAGGTCAGCTCACCAGGTATAATCGTTTGATCGTGTTACGTTGTTTCTTTCAGGATGTCTTTTCTCAGACGACCAGCTAGAGCCCGGAGGGATGAGCGTGCTGACAGTCTGTCGAGCGACGAGGCTTCGGTACAGGGCCCTCTTGCAGTTGAGGCACCAGCGGAGGCACCAGCGGTACTACCATACGTTGGGCCACCGATGCCACCAGCCCCAGCAGTAGGCGATGCACGACGCTTGAGCGCGCTGCACGAGTTCCAGCGCCAGAGGCCACCCAGGTTCCGGGGAGAGACGGACCCACAGGCGGCTGAGTTTTGGCTGGAGGCTGTGGTGAGAGTCTTCAGGCTAGTGGGGACGTCGGCAGACTTCATGGTGATCTTTGCTACCAGCCTCCTTCAGGCAGCAGCAGGTAGGTGGTGAGCCACTTGTTTCAGTTTTGCGATGAGATGGACTTCGCATGGGAAGACTTCGAGACCTTCTTCAGGGTGGAGTTTGTGCCAGTATCTCTACACCCCGAGCGTGTACAGGAGATTCTGCCTTTACCGCGTGATTTTCGATCAGAAGCCGAGTCATCTGTGGGCAGTAGACAGATGATGCAGAGGTCCAGGAGGACCAGACCAGCAGTTGGGCGAACTCGGGTTTTAGGACCGGTGGTGCAGGGCACCCGGAGTGGGAACAGAGCTAGCCGTGCAAGGAGCAGGTTGTGTTACTCATGCCGAGGAAAGGGTCACCTGGCACGTGACTGTCCGACTCCTCGATCCGCAGGCTTGGAGGGAGCCACCGAGGTTGAGGCAGCGACAAATGCTTGAGCAACAGTAAAGCAAGTGGACAGGAGCGGAACTAGTGGATACGTCTCTTGTACTTCTAGTTCCATGTTGATGTTGCTTTTGTGTAGCGTCTTGTATTATGAGCTGCAATAATAAAAGACGCATCCTTTGTGATGTTTTCTTTCCTGTCCTCTTTTGTGATGTTACTAAGAGGTTCCAGTTGACTGTTGACTTGACCCTCACTTGTGAGACATCTACTGGAGGAGACCAGTTACCACACACTGATGCCGACAGTGTGACTCAACCCTTGGAGGCGAGAGTAACGGTTGGATCTCTTAGTAGTAGCGTCGAGGCCTTACGACGTCATCCTTGGTATGGATTAATATCATCCATGTTAGGATTGACTGTTTTAGGCAAAGAATGTGGTTCATCCTGGGGATGAGACCAGGTTTCTCTTATCGGCAAAGAAGAAATCTTGCAGCTCTTGTGGGACCAGAAATGGTCCGGGCCACGTCGGAGGAGGTCCATATCATCCAGGAGCGGATGAGGACAACACAGAGCCGGCAGAAGTCATACGTTGACAGGAGGCGGAGGCCACTAGAGTTCGAGGATGGTGACCACGTCTTCTTGCGGGTCACACCTCGACGTGGTATTCAGAGATTTGGCCGAGGCGGCAAGTTGTCTCCCCGCTTCATCGGGCCTTTCCAGGTCCTCAGCAGGGTTGGCAAGGTGGCTTATCGCCTGGCTCTGCCACCTCAGTTGCACCGGGTGCACGACGTCTTCCACGTATCCCAGCTGAGGAGATACGTGCTCGACCCCCTTCGCATATCATCGACCATGAGGAGCTAGACGGTGGCGATGAGTGTCTTATACGGAGGTTCCTGTGGGGATCGAGGATCGACAGGAACGGATCCTAGGAGGATGGTCGATTCCTCTTGTGCACTTTCTTTGGCAGCGCGGGAACCTCCAGGTGAGCACATGGGAGCGGAAGGCTCAGATGCGTGCTCAGTACCGCTTTGTTTCCCTAAGTTTGTGGTGAAGCTTTACGGGGACGTAAAGCCCTGTGGTGGGAGTAATGTAAAGACCCGTAAATTTCAAGGAATTTTTTTTTCTTAATTTTCTTTGGAATTTTACAAGAACGCAGTTTCTGACGGCACCTGATTCCGAGGCCCGGTGTGCCCGGAATCATTTTCCGAAGTTTTGGCTCGGGTACGTTCAGTGAACGGACGAGCGGGTTTTTCTAACTTTTGAACCGGTGCCCGGAATCGAATTCTGAGGGCACCGATGAAATCGCAGCGCCGGTATTCGCTTAGAAACGCCTCTTCCGGAGTTGCGTTTGCTCGGGTGTGGTTTTTAATTTTCGGGCTTAAGGTTAAGAAATAAAATGATTTTGCGACAACTTTATTTTATTTCGCTTAAGCCACTTGGAAGCCACTTAAAGGCGGATTGAACTGAGTTGAACTGGATAGGATGCTATCCAGAAATATCCTACCCCTTGGTAGGATATTTGTGAGGTGGGGCCCGCACGAGCCCCGCCGTTTCTTTCCGTTAAGAAACGCATCCGTGAAAACCCGTCTTAATGAAAGTCAACCGACGCGTTTTCTAAATTCTTAACAGACCATTTAATTGGGCGGTTTATTTCGTGAATTAAATGGGCTGTTTCTTTCGTGAATTAATGGGTCGTTTCTTTCGTTGAATTAATTCAACAAATTGATGGATCGTTTCTTAATCTTTTTTTTTCAAATTCGTTGGCGTATTAATAAAATAAGACCAACGCTTAACCTCTGGTTATTATGCGCTTGAGAGCTTTTGGGAGATTTCCTTCTTCTTCTTCAACCTTGACGAAGAACCTTCGAAGAACGAAGAACGCGAAGAACGTCGTTCTTCAACGAAGAACTTCTCCGCCGAAGAACACGATCCATCCACGACGTGACGTTCTTTTTCCGCATCATCTTTTCCGCGACAGTTTTCCGCGACGAACGCCATCGACAACGACTCTTCCTCCGACGTCAAGGAATTGACACCGATATTCCACGACTCCGTCAACGTGCGACTATCGAGGTAAGGGTTCTTGAGTTCGTTGCTTTCTTTATATTTTGACTTTCCTCAAGACTTGACGAGGAACGCTCTTTTTCCGACGAAGAACGCCGCTCCGCTCTTCTTCGTCTTCGGTGTCAACGAGAGAGAACACCGCACCTTCCTCGGAAAACCTTCGTCGGCGTACAAGGATTCGCCAACGACGTGCTTCTTCGGACGCGCCTCTTCGTCAACGGATTTGACGAACGTCGACCGCGACGCCCGACCTCTGCGACGCCGTCTTCCGCGGAGCGTAGTCGAACCTTTGAATCTTAAACCCGAGGTAGGGGTTGTCGTTTTCTTTTGGTTTCCTTAATTTATTCTTGATCGTGAATCTATCAAGACTAACGTGTAACTTGATTTATTTTAAGTTGCGTTTTTAATTTAACGTGAGGGGGGCCGGACCGCACGAACACGGCCGAATTCCCCCCTCCATCGTTCATGTTTGTTTATGCGGGTGGAAGCAAGTAGCGTGGTGCCGTCGCACCACGCGGATGATCGTTCATTTATTTTTATGCAACGTCGTCGCGCTTCGCCGAGGAGAGTCTTCAAGAACGCGACGTCGTCGCGCCGCGTTGGAAGGATTAATGGCACGGCGAAAGGGGCGCGGTGCCGTCGCACCGCGCCGGATGACGAACGTCGCGGCCGGTTCCGGGCCGCGGCGGGACGAGAAGACCGCGGCCGGTTCCGGGCCGCGGCGGGACGAGGAGACCGCGGCCGGTTCCGGGCCGCGGCGGAAGGGAAGACCGGCGGCCGGGCCGCCGGCGTCGGAAGCCGAAGAAGGGGACCGGAAATTCCGGTCCCGTTTGAGAAAACCGGCCGGCCAGCTGGCCGGCCGGATGACTTAAAACCGGGGAATTTAATTCCCCGGCCAACCATGAAAACCCCCCTCTTTAAGAGGGGGGGGCGTTTCTTTAAAGGGAGGGGGCCGGCTGCCCCCTCGGTTCCACCAGCAGGCCCCCCACGTGGGGGGGGGGGCTCTTTAAAATAAATGGGGCGCGGCCCTTGTGCCGCGCCGCCCTCCAGCAAAACACGGGGCTTAGCCCCGCGTGCCACCCACCTCGCGGCACCCCGCCGCCAGCGCGGCCCGCCGCCGCCGCCAGCGCCCCCCCCCCCCCCCCCCCCGCCGCCGCCAGCGCGGCCCGCCGCCGCCCCCGCGGCCCACCGCCGCCTCCGCCGCGCCGCCACCGTGCGCCGCCGCGCGCCGCCACCGGCCGCCGCACCGCCGCCGCCCGCCGCCGCCGGCCGCCGCACCGCCGCCGCCCGCCGCCGCCGGTCGCCGCCGCCGGCCACCGCGCCACCCGGGGGGGGGGGGTCGGGCCGGGTCGGCCCGGACCCGGACCCCCCGTTTCGAACCTGATTTGGTTTTTGGCTCATAACTTGAGTCTCGGACCTCTGAATGACGAACCGTCTGCGGCAACGCGATCCTTGGATCGAGACGGTCGTTTCGATATATCGCACTCAAGGTTTCGGGTTACTTTGAGTTCGGCCGGGTTGGTTCGTTCACGAAACCAACCGGGCCTTCGGAGCGGAAACGCTCATATCTTGAGCCACGAACGTCCGATTGACGCGCCGTCAGTCGCGTTGTGTTCCTCTTAGTGAATCGGATCTTTTGGCATACTCCGCCCGAGGTTTGGACGCAGGTGGAGTACGGTCGGGTTGGTTTTTCCTTAAAAACCAACCGGGCCCCGGAGACGAAAATGCCAATAACTCACAGACCGGGCGTCCGATTGACGCGCCGTCTGTTTCGTTGACTTCCTCTTGATGAGACGGAACTTTTGACATACTCCGCCCGAGTTTTGGATGCAGTCGGAGTATGGCCGGGTTGGATTGTTCCCGAAATCCAACCGGGCCCCTGGAACGGGAAAGCTGATATCTTTCAGACAGGACGTCCGCTTGACGAGCCGTCAGCGGCGTTGGTGGTTACGTTGAGTAACGGTCCCTTTGAGTTTACCCTATGGGAGTTCGGGGTGCAGTTGAGATACGGCCGGGATTGGTTTCGCTCACGAAACCAACCGGGCCCCTGGGACGAAAAGGCTAATAACTCACAGACCGGGCGTCCGATCGACGCGCCGTCTGTTGCGTTGAGACCCCTGTGACGAGACGGACCTTTGAGACACTTCTTCGCGGGACCTTGTGATACTTGGAGTATCGACCAGTAGCTCGTGGAGCGGACCCGTGGTACTTGAAAGTGGTGGTGCGCTTGGATGCAGCAGCAGACCCTTGGCGGTGGAGAGCTTGGTTGTAGCGGCGGACCCGCGATACTCTACGGAGTGTGTGCGCTTGGTTGTAGCGACAGACCCGCGACGATGGAGACGAGCGTGCAGAGTACGGAGACCGTGTAGCCGGCTGAGACCTGACGACTGCTTGACCGACTCGACTTGGAGTGAGTCGACTAGCCCAGTGGACGGAGCGCCCGGTATTTGGCGGCAGACCCACGGCGGACGGAGCGCCTGGTAGTTGGCAGCAGACCCGCGGTACTCGACAGGAGGAGTACCTCAGCAGGCTATCTGGGTAGCGCCCGGTATTTGGCGACAGACCCTCAGCGGACGGAGCGCCCGGTAGTTGGCCGCAAACCCGCAGTACTCGACAGGAGGAGTACCTCAGCAGTCCTAGGTTAGTGAGCGGCAGCCTCGGAGTCGTGACAGGACCACTGTACACTCTAGAGACGGAGCTCTTCAGCAGTTACGGTTTCGATAATTAAAATCCTGGTTTGAGCTGAGACTTTTGACCTTGTGTTTACTTCATGATTGAGATGGGTCACTTGCTAACTTTGGTATATGTATGGGCATATACCCGGGTAGTGGTTATCCGTCGATTTCATAATCCTTGTGTTTTTTCATGATTGAGATGGGTTACTTGATAACTTAGGTATATGTATGGGCATATACCTAAGTAGGGTTTATCTGTTGAGATCTTCTTGTGTTTATCCTTGTTGGTTTTAGTGAGACCTTGAGGGTCTCGGGGTCCCTACTGAGTATCGTTATACTCACCCCTGCACGGGCTATGCCCGCACCTCGTTGTGTTGGTTGCAGACGACGGCCAGTACTGGCAGAGGCCGAGTGTTCGAGGACTGGACGGTACCTGGAGGTGGACTATACGACGAGGCGGTACCCAGAGGCAAACCACTGGGCGGGTCATACTTGGAGCAGACGGCGGGACCCGAGGAGCAGAAGAGCTATCTGTACCCACCCTTCAGGTGGGATTTCCAGTGGACATCTCAGCGTAGCAGCTTTACTTTTCAGTCGCTGTTTTCCCTTTCGAGTTGTACTTTACAGTTGGGCTTGTATTTCCGGCCCCTTTTACTTTTCAGCTCTTCTTTTTGTACTTAGTGTTTTACTTCCGCTTGTACTCTGTGGTGCTTGTTTTCTTTATAAAGGCAATGCCTTCCCAGTTATCGGGATTTTACGCCTTTGGTGCTAGTCGCCAACCCCTGGCCTATGGAAGGCGGGCTTGGGGTAGTCACGGCACGGGCCCCGAGGACGGGTCGTGACATAAGCTCTGGTCCTGATTCATCTAGAGCTGGTAAGAATCTATATTGTCTACCATGATGCTTTAGTAATCAAGATAGGAGTAGTTATGATGTAGGTTGATCTGGTAGTAGTATATGGGTCCCTCCAAATGATACCTCATTAGTGGAATTACCCTATGTATAACCGCGATATAATAGTCATAGTTCATGTTGTACACTATTAGAGGCATTATCTATTGTGTAAATGGTTTGTTGTTTAAATGGGACATAAAAGACTAAAATACATTTCCACATAGAATGACTTGAATATGAGACAGTGAAGGTGAGTAGAATATCTACAGTACTTTCACTTTGATCTTCCTTATACACACAAAAAGGTTAATGTAGTGGCTGATGCCTTGTGCTAGAAGACTCAGATGTAGGAAATCCAAGAGTCCAGTAGTGGGTGGTAGTTTATGGATCTGTTTTTTGAGATGTACCTGGAGGTTCAAGAATATCATGGACAATCTATTTTAGTAGCTCTAGCAGTAACATCCTCCCTTCTAGAATGGATGAAGATGAGGAATCTATTAAATCCTTAGGGCCACATCCTAAGGGAGAGTGTCTCATGTGAGAACCCACCACATGGTTTTCTCATTGACCAGAATGAGATCATGTTCTTCCATAGGTGTGCATGGATGTCTGTTTACATATGACAATATTTTATGTGGGAATCCCATACATATATTAGGGTAGTTCACCCAAATCTTACCAAGATGTATGAATACATACGTCATCATTATTGTTGACCACGTATGAAGAAGAAGATTTTAGGTTTTATCACGAGATGTTCCACCAATCAACAGGTTAAATCAGAGCACTAGTGACCTACTAGACTCCTACAGCCTCTATCTATTCCTAAGTAGATATGGAATGATGTCTCCATGTATTTCATGATATATTTGCTGAGATCCCCTTGAGGTAGAGATGTTTTATAGGTGATCATCGATAGGTTGACCTAGGTCATAAACTTTCTACCTATCCAGGAGACCTTCTCAGTTGATGAGCTTGGGAGGATTATATCTTGTAGATTTTTCTCATTCATGGTGTCCAATTTTCTATCATATAATACCGAGATTCTTGGTTTACATCATATTTTTTAAGGGGTTACAAAAGTCACTGGGTTCACAGGTTCTCTTGAGTACAACGTATCACCCTCAGACCAACGGACAATCAGAGTGGATGATTTGGGTTTTGGAGGACATGCTTCAAGCATGTTTTCTTGATTTCATAGGTTCTTGGTAGAATCATATATCTATCATTTAGTTTTTCTATAGTAATATATTTCAATAAATGATTCATATGGATCTGTATGTGTCCCTTTATGGTAGGCCTTTCTGTTCACCTATATACTAGTTAGAGGCATGTGAGGTAGCCCTACTGGGTCCTCATATCATTCAGGAGACTTCATGGAAAATCTAGTTTATTCAAAGACATATGGATACAACTCAGCCTAAGAATAAGTCTTATGACAATCATCATCATAGACCTCTAGAGTTCGAGGTGGGACATCATGTCTTTGTTCAAGTTTCACCTAGATTGGGTCATAGAAGATTCTGAAGATATAGAAAGTTATCACCCTATTATGTCGGGCCTTTAGAGACCATGGAGATATTCAGACCAGTATATTATCAGTATAGTTACCTAAGAGGTATCATTCCATGAATGACATATTCCATGTATCACATCTTTGTCAGAATCGTGCAGACTCGTCTCATTTGTTTGATCTCGAGGATTTTGAGATGGAATCAGATACATCCTTTGAGAAGCATATGATATGTATCATTGATTGGATCATAAAGGTTCTCTGAGGTAGGTCAGTTCGATTAGTATGGGTGCTATGGAATCATGGACATGTACAAGATGAGACATAGGAGATAGAGGTAGACGTATGTACTTAGTGGCCAGAACACTTCTTGGATTACGCTTCACCTCCCTCAAAAAGGAAACTCAAGAAAAATTTATTTTAAGGAGGGGAGGTTGTAATGTCTCAGATTTTCATCAAGGTACATTTTCTTTTATGTTTTGGTTAAACAAGGAAATTTTTCCTAAGGGATTATTGGAACATTTTAGGAAAGGTGGTAGTAGAGGTGTCGGAGGATGGTTGCAGTCCAACTAAATGGAATGGACCTGAAACACAACATGTAATTTAAATAAAATGCATGTATTAGATACACAATGTGTAAGGGTTTTTCAAGGACCCTTGAACATCATGAATTGGGTTTTTCTTGAGGGGAAGAAACCCAAGCTTTACACAGCATGTGATGCTTACACATTGTGTAAATTCCTAAGCATGTTTTTTTAATGTTAAGGGGATCATTTTAATAGATACATTTTCTCTCCCACACATAAGAGGATCCATATGAGAGACCACCCCCACACCTATGTTAGGGATCCATCTTCCTCCTCTATCCAAGATTTGTTCCCTTCTCCATCAGTCATGTTAGATCTTCAATGGTACACTCCCTAATCCTCCTACTTCCTTCTAACACTTATCTTCCTATCCTATTTGTTATTTTGGTGTGATATGATACTCTATATTTTTAGGGTTTTCTCTATTTTTCCATTTCCTCCCATTCTATCTCAAATAAAAGGCTAGAAACAGAGTATTAGTATTCTATGAATCTAAGGTAGGTGGTCTAGTTCTTTTCCCTACGGTTTGTTGTATTTATATTAGGTGTCGTCATGAAATGCACCAAAATTCTCAAAATATGCCTCAAAACCCCATAGTAAATTAATTTAAATAGTTTTTCATGCTTAATGTGGTCCTGGGTAGTGGAAAATTTACCCCTTGGCTGATCGTCTTGATGTGATCCACCCCTATGGTTGTTCCCTTCCTTAAAGGTCTACGTTCCCTTTACCTTAAATTGTTTAAAAACCTATTGAGTTTTGTTTTCCCTTATAATAAATTCTTTTGAAATGATGAATTGAATTATGAGAAATGGTGTTCCATGAGTTAAGCCCCTACACTTCATGCCATAATTGAATTACATGAATTAAATATTTTGACCAAATTGATTATAGTATTATAAATGAAATGCCTT
Organism: Viscum album; assembly: GCA_963277665.1. Classification (NCBI taxonomy): domain Eukaryota; kingdom Viridiplantae; phylum Streptophyta; class Magnoliopsida; order Santalales; family Viscaceae; genus Viscum; species Viscum album. Next base: position 998,547,047 of record OY728141.1, on the reverse strand, counting down.
TCTAAATGGGTTGAGATCATGATGGCTAAGGAATACCATTATGTGAGGCCAAGATAAATATTCAGGATTTCATGTATAGATCTCCATGTATGGGTTCATCATGATTTATAGTTAAAATGTTTTTATGATTGGAAATACACTGGGATAAATACTTATTATTCCTTGGATGGGATCACCGTGTGTTGTAACTTCCTCCATGTGAGTGATATCGGTTCCCTAGAGGAGGAACCATGGATGGGATCAATGGATAAATGGTTACACTAGTCCATGAGTGATACTTGATCCTCTACATGAGATACTAGGGATATACTTTGAGGGTATTTTCATTACACCATGTTGGGAGTGATGTAAGAGATTCCATTTATGGATCACCATGGACATACTCCTACGACATTGAGTATTTATTATTCTCCTAGTGTGATACATGGGTTCCTTGATATGGTTCATCTTGGATGAGCCCAGGATGCTGCTTATTTAAATTCATGAGATTAATTTTAATATAAATTTGAGAAATTAATTTATTCAATTAAAGTATGCATCTGCCAATCTAAATCACATTCTTGGGAATGGTCTATATCATGATACATTATTTGTAACCACCATTATACCTTATATAATACTTTCATTGGTCACCTTGGTTCATAGGCATCAGACTTAGGCCAAAGTAGGTAGAGTCAATCAGGTATCCCATGAAGAACCCAGTCTGATGTATTTATTTGATTATTGCCTTGTATTTATTGTTATTGTCACACTTATCATTTTATATGCACTGAATGGATTGATCTAGACATTGTTGGTAATGGAATACTGAGTATATTTCATACCCTACTTGTTATGTTCTTAATACCCAAGTATAATTCATGGTTTCAGGTGTAGATACAGGTAATATTCCAACTTTTGATGTTTGATTATGGGTACAAGGATGGAGTATGGGAGCAAAGGACCAATCCTATTCTCGTGATTCTAGTAGTTACATCATTTAAAATTTAATATTTTTTTATAGAATGTGATATATTACTTCTCCCCTATATCTTGTGTATTTATTTTTATATAGCTACATGGAATGGTCATCATCATCCTTTTTGTATTTGTTGGACCCTCTATGATATAAAGGTTTTTATAATAACAAATAATGTCAATCTACAGATTCTATTATTTCATGTCATTTAATATCTCTAAGTAAATCAATTATGTCATAATAAACAATATATTTAAATAACTTAATAAACTATATTTATGCTTCAATATACTTACAAGTGTATATGTCCATGTATTTATGGATTTGACTTAATTTTTTAGTGTTCTTTGTAAGACAGACACTTCATAAGTTTCTCAAAGTCTCTGTCACCGTTAGTTCAATCGACACACCGATGATCGACACACTGATAGACGACAAACCAATGATCAACACACCGATTATTGAATCACCAACAGACGACACACCAATGATCGACACACTGATGGAGGACACACCGATGATCGACACACCGATGGATGAAACACCAATGATCGACTCACCGATTGACGACACACCTATGGTCGACTCACTGATGGACGAGTCACCGATGAACGACTCACCAATGGGCGACAGAACGATAGTATAAATGACTCACCAATACACTAAGTTACTGATACCGATGGAAATAACTCATTGATACTTATAGTCACTGATGCTTACGGACCGATGTTGACAGATCGATGTCTATGGGTCATCGATACTTATGACTCACTGATAGTCATAAATATTGTTTCAAATTTATTATTTTAAATTTATTTCTAACGGTCATATTTAGACAAATTAAAGTTTCTGACATTATTTAATGTTGTCTTTCAGATTATCTGTAGACAGTATGAGGTACATGCACGTGGGGAGATCATCATGCATGTTGTTCCTTGAAGTATAAAATGATTACAAGGTAAACTGTGCATAGCATGTGTGTGTGACAGACTGAGCGAATGTGCTAAATAGTGTAAATAAAAGAACTTGAAAACTAGTGCAAGAACTAAAATCTGAGTACATAAGGAGTTCAATAAGACAATCAATAATGTACTGAAATTCTCTAAACATCTAAACATCTAAGAGCTTTATACACCTAGATGCTAGAATATAGAGGTGGTGATACTCTGTTCTGAATCCATCTTCTAGAAGAGGACTCGAATATCTTTTTTATCCTTCAATATAGTCTAGATCTTCACTGTATAACACACAAAGACTTATAAACTCTATTCTTTTTTTATAACTCTGTTGTGATCTTATGTTTACTTTTTCGAGCAAGGTGTGTGCATCTGTCTATTTCACACACACTGTCTCCTATTCCTAATTAGATGATACTCAATATCCTCACACTCACTCTCTTTTTACTCCTGTATCCCACGTAGAATAGGGGAAGAGATCAAGTGTGATATTTTTTTTGTTTTTTCCCATGAATAACTGTGGTAGAGGTTAAGTGTGACCTGGACAGCCTAGTGTGCTATTTTGAACCCTGATCCAGGGTGTGGATCAAAAGTTTATTAATATAAAATTCTTGGTGGTAGGTGATCATCAAGTGGAGAGGACTAAGTCTCATCTTGAGATTAAACCTCCTGTTTTTATCCTCTATGTTTTTATCTTTTAGTTTAATCTTATTTGTGTTTATTTAATTTCAAATAAAACTAAATTGAACCTTGATAGTTAGTTTAGAAAGTTCTTATATCTATTCTAAATCTGTATATTGGTTTTAAAAGTTTGACTAATCATTAGATTGGTAAATATGATAACTAATCAATCTTCTGAGAAATTAATTGAACATTCAAGACTTTTATAAATTTACTACAAACTGACTTTGATTATATTTTAATTGGGGGATATTTTTTTAGAGAACAAATTTTAACAGATATTTTTAAAGATACTCATTTCACCCCCCCCCATTGAGTGATCTACTCTGACCAACATTTGGTATCCAAGGCTTAAAAATTATTGTCAGATTTTAAATCTTTTCAATTGTGATTATAGTTGTTTCTCAAAGATCTTAAAATTTGTATTATTTCTAAATTTTTATATCTTTGAAATTATTTTACAATTTTTATCATGGATAATAGATTAGAATGGGATGCGACCAATAGACCACCTTTCTTTAATGAAACTAACTATGCTTAGTGGAAGCTTAAAATGAAAATACATCTAGAAAGCATGGGGTTTGGAATCTGGAATGCTATTGAAAGTAAATATGAAATTACTGAAACTACTATAAATACTTGGGATTAACCTACTAAGACTACCTATAACAATAATTGTAAAACAATGAATGCTTTTTAATGTGCACTAAGGGATGATGAGTTTAATCGTATTTCTTCTTGTAAAATTTCACATGAGATTTGGGACACTTTTTCTGTTTCTCATGAGGGAAAATCTAATGTTAAAGAGATGAGATTAAATACTTATACTATTAAATATGACAACTTCATTATGAATATTGATGAATCTATTTCTGACATGTATCTCAAGTTCAATGAAATTTCTAATACCATGATTTCTTTAGGAATAGAATTTACAGCTAAAGATTAGATTATGAGGATTCTAAAATGCTTACCAAAAAGATGGCGAGGGACATCTATATCTATTAGAGAATTGTGCAACATTAATAATATTCCACTAAAGGAATTGATTGGAAAATTAATGATGTATGAAGAATAATTGAAGGTAAATCAAGAAGAGGATGAACCAAAACGAAATTTTGTAGCCTTCAAGACTACTTCTTTTAAAAGTAAAGACAATGATAACGTTAAATCTATTGGTAAAAGCCCCAGTAGTGAAGAATAAGCTTTAGATAGTGATGAATAAATGGCCCAACTGTCTAGGAGATTCAAAAAAATTATAGGAAAAAATGAGTTTTTTAGAAATCCAAATTATAAGGAAAGTATGATAACAAGGGAAAATGGAAATAGTACTGGAAGAGAAATGATAAATCAGAAAAGATAATTTGATAAAAATATAAAAATGAGAGTACATTTCAAGTCTGACTGTCCAAATATGAAATAAAAGAAGATGTATGAAAATAAGGACAAAAAGTATAAGAAGGAAATAAAGACCACCTGGAGTGCCTTTGAGGATATCTCCAGTGAATCTGATTCTTCTCGTAATGATAAGGACGATATGGATAATATGTGTTTTATGAAAAACACAACTGAGGTAACCTTAGACTCTCTTGTACATAAATCTTATTATTCTGAAAAAGAATGTGAGTCTGAGAATTTGAAAAATGATGAATTATTTGAATATTGAAACATGCTAGAAGAAATATGCAATGAGTTAAAAGATAAGTATAAATATTTTAAGAAACAGCATGCTCTTACTTTAACTGTTAATTCTAAACTTACTACTGAAAAATAGAAAAATGATCAACTGCTCAAGGAAAACAATGAGTTAAAAATGTATAATGAGCAATTGAAGAAGGACTTAGAAAAAATTACCAATGGAAAACATACCCTTAATCAAATTCATGGTAAACAAATATCTCCTAAGTATACTTCTGGGATAGGATATCAACTAGGTAAATGGAATTTATCCAAACCACATTTTGTAACCAAATGTAGAAATCTGTAACTTTTTTCAAAAACCAGAATTTTATAGCAAGTTCCAGTTCCAAGAATTCTTTTACTGCATCCAATTATTTAGGACCAAATAGAGTTTATTTTTCAAACACTCTAAATTCTGCATATTTGAATCCCATAATAAAATTGTGGGTTCCAAAAGCTTATATCACTAATGTATGTGGACCCAAAAAAATATGGGTACCAAAATTGTTTCTTGGATGAACTATTTTGTAGGAAAACTGCCTAAAGAGCTCCTGTAGAAATTTTTGGTACTAGGATAGTGGGTGTTCAAGACATATGAAAGGGGGTTATTCAACCATTAAAATTATTATAAATATTGATGGAGGATATGTTAAATTTGGTGACAATGGTAAAGGAAAAATCATCGGCCTAGGCCAGATTGGTAACCCTAACTCTATTTCATTTTCCAAAGTACTTTATGTTGATGGATTAAAGTATAAATTTCTTAGAATATCTCAATTATGTAATGATGGATTTAATGTTAAATTCAAAAATTATTCATTCCATGTATTTTATTCCAAGAATAATTTATTATTTACTTTTATTATAAATGATAATGTATATGTTATAAATCTAGACACACTAACCTCACAGATTGTTTCTTGTCTAAATGGCTTTCACAAAGAGTCCTAGATCTAGCATAGAAGACTATGAAATTGCCACATACACTCTCTTAAGAATTTAACTAGAAAAGGTTTAGTTGAAGACATACCCAAATTAGAGTTTCTAGACAATAAGTTGTGTAATCCTTGTCAAAAGGTAAAGCAACATAAAACATTTTTCAAAACAAAGAAAGAAGTAACTACTTCTCATCCTCTTGAGTTGGTTCACATGGATTTGTTTAGACCATCTATAGTTTCAAGTCTTAATGGGAAGAACTATGTTTTTGTCCTTGTAGATGATTTCTCTAGGTATACCAAGACCATTTTCTTAACTCACAAGAGTGGATCTTGTTCTCACTTTACCAAGTATGCTAGGACTATAAAAAATCTTAGTGGAATTAATATTAAATACTTAAGAATTGATCATGTTTGTGAGTTTGAGAACCAATATTTTGAATCTTTCTGCACAGAAAATGGTTATAATCATAACTTCTCTACCCATAGGACACCACAACAAAATGGTGTAGTATAAAGAAGAAATATAACCCTACAGGAAATTTCCCGAACTATGATTAATGAATATGACCTACTGATTTATTTCTAGGCTGAAGCTGTTAATACAGCTTGTTACATAATAAATAGAGTCTTAATTAGACCCATCCTTAAGAAAACTCCTTATGAGGTATGGAACAATAGGAAACCCAAATTAATTTATTTTAAAGTTTTTGGATGTAAATTTTATATTCTGAACACTAAAGACTATTTAGGTAAATTTTACCTCAAAATTTATGAAGGAATATTTATTGGATATTCTACATCTAGAAAAGACTATAGAGTCTTTAATAAGAAAACAAAGTGTGTAGAGGAATTTGTAAATGTCATGTTCTATTAAATAGATCCACATGAGCTAGAGACCTCACTAGAAAATATTGAAGAGGATATGTCTAATCTGCATATTAATGATAACATCTCAAATCATCATATGAAGGAATCTGTGAAAACTCCCAATTCTAGAAATTCTCTAGATCATTTCCATAATGAACTAGATCAAAATAAATAACCTAAAATAACCAATCCTACCTTTGTTAGACCAACTAGGACACTAAAAATCATCCCTTAGATTATGTTGTTATAGATTTAGATAGAGAAACACAAAGTAGAGATTCCTTGAGAAACCAAGTTGAGCATCAAGAATTCTTGTCACAGCATTAACCAAGAAATATAAATTATTCAATTAATGATGAATTTTGGGTAATGTTCATGTAAGAAGAACTTACCTAGTTTGAAAGAAATAAAGTTTGGAAACTTGTAAATATACTAAAGAATATTCTGACTATAGGAACCAAATGGTTGTTTAGAAAAAAAGTGGATGAAGATGAAAATATAGTTTGAAATAAATATACGTTGGTTTCACAAGTATATAATTAAGAACAAAGGAATTGATTATGAAGAAACCTTTGCACCAGTATCTAGGATTGAAGCCATTAGAATCTCACTTGCTTATGCAGCACACTTGGATTTTAAACATTTCCAAATGGATGTCAAGAGTGCATTCTTAAATTGTTAGATAGTTGAGGATGTTTTTGTTGAACAACCCCCAGGTTTTACAAATCCAAATTTTCCGAATCAAGTGTTCAAATTATCTAATGATTTATATGGTTTCAAACAAGCTCCAAGAGCTTGGTTTGAATGATTAAGTAATTTTATTATTACTAAAGGCTTTACAAAAGGAATTTCTTATCCTACTTTGTTTATAAAAATAATATCAAAATAAGTCATAATATATCAAATATATATAGATGATATTATCTTTGGATCTTCTAAAAATTATTTATGTAATGATTTTTCTAAATCAATTAAAAGTGCTTTTGAAATGAGTTTGACGGGTGAAAAAAAATATTTTCTTGGATTTCAAATATTTCAAAATAAATAAGGTATTAATATAAAGAAAAGTAAGTACACTAAATATCTTTTTAAAATATATGTCCTTGATGACATTAATTCTAGTGAAACCCCTATGAGTTCTACATGTAAATTAGATCTTGATGAAAATGGAAAATCTTTTGATAAAACTTCATACAGAGGAATGATTGGGAGTTTGTTGTACTTAACTACTAGTAGGTCGAATATTATGTTCAGTGCGTGTATGTGTGTAAGATTTCAAGAAAACCCAAAAGAGTCACATTTAAATGTTGTCAAAAGAGTTTTCAAATACCTCAAGTATACAACTAATTTAGGAATATTTTATCCTAAAGGATAACCTTTTGATTAAGTTAGTTATTAAGATGTTGACTTTTGTGGATGTAAGTTAGATAGAAAGAGTACCTCTAGAACATTTCACTTTTTAGGAAAGTATATAATATCATGGTATAGTAAAAAGCAAAATTCAGTTGCATTATCAATTATTGAAGTAGAGTACATTGTTGCTAGTAGTTTTTGTGCACAAATTTTGTGGATGAAACACACTTTATTAGACTATGGATTTCAATTCAGACATATCCCCATAAACAATGACAACACAAGTTCTATTAACATTTCTATGAATCCAATTTCTCATTCGAGAACAAAACATATCGATGTAAGACATCAATTTTTGAGATATCATTATCAAAAAGGTGATATACCTCTTGAGTTTATTGGGACTGAGCATCAACTTGTAGACATATTCAATAAACCCTTAAACATTGAGAGAATAAACTATATCAGACATGAACTAGGAATGGTAAATCTCTAAAATCCTATCAAACCTCTCTTATATGTGAAACTGATCTCGTGAAACCGATCAGTGAAACTGATCCCTTGAAACTAATCCTATGAAACGGATCTCGTGAAACCAATCAGTGAAATTGATCACTTGAAACTGATCCTGTGAAACTGATCTTGTGAAACTGATTAGTGAAACCAATCCCTTGAAACTGATCCCGTGAAATTGATCTCGTGAAACAGATTAGTGAAATCTGATCCCTTGAAACTGATCTCATGAAATTGATCTCGTGAAAGTGATCTCTTGAAACCAATCCCTTGAAACTGATTGTGTGAAACTAATGACATTAATGACCCTTTTGTAATTCTTTCTGTTTTAAATAAAATGATGAAATTTTATGTTCTTTTTACTGCTTTTCAATTTTTGTGCTTTACGATTTACAATCCCTAAATGATAAAATAAATTCAATTCATCCCAACATTTCACCTTCCTCTATACCTTGGACCTTCTTCTCTTTGACACTCTATCTCTTAAACTTTTAACCTTCAACTCCTTTTGAATCCGAATCCTTGAAATGGAATGGAAAAAAGTATGTGATAAAAGAGCTGAGAAAACCTACACCAGTTAAGCGTCAGAAGGGTGAGTCCAGTGTTTCTACAAAACCAAGTTTGGAAAGTCGAGTGGTTATAGCTGAGAAAGAAGTGTCTGCTGAGTGGCTTCTATCGAGCAAGTTGTTTTTGTTGAGTACTGGAATCTAAAGGGTGGCTGAGCTAGTTCTCAAACAATGAAAGACCATTCTATCCCCAGCTTGTGCATGAGTTTTATCTCAAACTGAAGATATCCCTGGATGGAGTTGAGTAAGAAAGGATGAAGTTAGTGGTGTAGCGAAAAGAGATATATTTTTCATCTAAGGATAGGGAAGAGTGATTGGATGTGCCTCGTGAAGGTGTCTATGTTGATTATCAGGGTAACATTCCATCTTCCTCTGATTTTTTTTCTTATGAAGATGCTCTGAAGGAGCTAACTGAAAATGAAGTATCGAGGAGAGCTACGACCATGGAATTTGATGGAGAGGAAAGATTGTGTATTAAGTTTATTCAACATTAAATCTTCCCAAGAAAGGGATATTTATCTTCTATGAAGTATCGGGATGTATTTCTGATTTACCTCTTAAAAATGCTATAAAGGTGAATATTTTTAGGTATCTATTGGTTCATATTTCTAATATGATAAAACCCTCTAAGAAAGCAACATGCTTGTACTATCCCATGATAATATCTTCCATGATAAAGAAATTGTGTTGTGTGAAATATGGAGATGAAATGATAAGTGTTTATAGTGTTTTCTGCTTTCAAAAAGATATTTTCAAAAGAAAGAAGATTTTCTAGAACCCATGGAAGAAATTTTGGGTAGGATATGAGGAAAGAATGTATGAGTAGTTCAATTTGATTGACCATCCTACCAGACTAAAGGATCAAGTTGATCCAGGCCTCAAACCAGGAGAGGTAGCCGTTTATTCTGATAAGGAAGTTGATGATGAGTTGCCAAGGGAAAATGATCTCTTTTTTATGACCGGAGTGATCCTAATATTGTTGAAATCCAAAAATACATGTATTATGGACCATCTAGTCCACCATTGGATTTACCCTCAAGGGAACCTTTGTTAGGTGATGAGGATGAGGAAGAGACAGAAGTCACATTTGTGGAAGGATATGTGAGTAAGTAAGATGAGGATTCTGATGATGATGATGGTGGTGGTGGTAATGAAGAAGGAGATGATGAGAATTTTAGTGATTCCTTAAAAGTGGGACAACAATTAGTTGAAAGATTCGGTGAGGAATCTGTACATGGAGCTGCTGATAGAGCTGATGGACAAGGTGGTGCAGATCATGTTGAACAGGAAGTTGTTGATCAGGGAGATACTGATAATGAGGACAGACCTCATCATCCTATTTTGTAAAATCAAGAACTCATTTAGGAGTTGAATTAAATTAGGGCTTGTGGCCATGAGGAAGAGGCTGAGGATCATATGCCTTAGATTAAGGAAATTCCTTGGGAAGTTAAAGTGGTTGGAGCACATGCAGAACCTCATGTTCAGTTGGTACCTATGCCCAAAAATGTTATTTTTCCTAGAGAACAGGATAAAGAGGTATATGAAGATGAAGTTGTGCCTTATCCTTAGGGAAGAAAGGTCAGGATTGACATTGTTAATCCAAGAGACTGGACCTATACTCAAGAGTGTAATAATGATCTAGGATACATTCTATTTGGGTTGGAATATAACTCTGATGAGGAGATAGTATCGCCTCCTCCTTCACCATAGGCCAGAGCTGAAGTAGAACCTATTATACCTATTCCACCAGTTGCACCTCCAGGAGATGATCCAGTAGCATAGCTAGTGCCTAGTGACTATGTCACTAAGGATGATTTAGAGCATTTCAAAACTGATATCTATGAGACAGTGAGAGCCTTTGTTGGATCTATAAATGAAGCATCTACTTCTACGAGTATTTTGGATGTTGATGCTGAAAAAATTGCAAGGATGGTGATCCCGAAGATTCAACCTAATCTAATTACCACAGTCTAAACCACCTTTAGAAATAATACTTTGCTGAGAGAATAAGTAAGGATGATGATAAATGAGTTGAACACTTTGACCACTGATTTCAAGACTTATTTTATTGGTGTGATGAAAGTTATTAGGAACTTAGGGACACATTTACTGAGTGTATATTTGAATAAATTGAAATAAGATCTTGGAAAGATGATACTGGTCCTTCTAGTTATAGAGGTAAGAGAGGTTTTTTTGTTGATTTGTAATCTCTCAAGGCTATGATCAGAGAAGAACTTCAGAACCTTCAGAGTGATTTGGACAAAGAAACTCTTTCAAAAGTACATAGAAATATAGACCTTGTTTACAATATGGATGGAAGTGCACAAATAAACCCTCTTTTACTCAAAGAGATATCAAAGAGAAAGTGGATAAGTATTTTACCAAGATCTATTCCAAGCATGATCTCATCAATAGCTTCATGTTTTTAGCCGAAATCTCAGAATTCCTCTAGTAACAGAAGCCTTTAAGAAAAAAGTGGCACAATTGAAGGAGTTTACCCCTCTATTAAATAAATTCATAGAGAATAAGTATGATTTTGAGAAGACCATGAAATATGGTGGTGAAATAATTAATGATTTCACCAACCTCCTCAATCCATATCTACATGTTCAAGCTGAAGCAATTTTGGTTCCTCCTGCTACTTCTATTGGCACTACCTCTCAGCCTCCTACTCCAATGACTGTCTCTCAGGCCCTTTATCAGATTCGACCAGTCATTATTGAGCAACCTCATAGATGTGTATTGTCAGAAACAAGACCTAGCCTTGCATAAAATTTCCCTATAGGTGTTTTCTTTCCTGGTATTGTCTTCACACCACCTCTTCCTACAACCAAACTGACATCTTTTGATCCTTCTCCTGATACTTCAGATAAAGACAAAGCCCCTCAAAATACAAAACCTTAGTGGTGGATTTTGTATTTGATAGGTATTTGTATCTTTAATTTTCTAATTGTACCCTTTTAACCCTTAATGGAAATATATTTTTTTGTCTTCACTATGTTTCTCATCTTCTTTATGTTATTTCCCTTTCTTCCTTCTCCTTCTCTTACCTCTTTTTTTGCTAATCCCAAAAGGTGGAGAAAGGTATAAGAATAAATTATTAATTAAAGTTATAGGCACAAGTTATTCATTTCAGGGGGAGAAACTCTGGTATAGGCCACATGGCATGTACTCACCATAATATATATACATATATTCCCTCTGATCCAATATTTGAGGGGGAGCTTTTTTTTAAAAACCACAAAAAGGGAAAGTTTTAGTTATATTGAAAAAATCATATTTAGTGAGATATGCTAAGTCATGTAATTACTATTCCTTAAAATCACATTATTCCATAATTTGTGATTATCAAAAGGGGAGATTGTGGGACCCTCTATGATATAATGGTTTTTATAATAACAAATAATGTCAATCTATAGATTCTATTATTTCATGTCATTTAATATCTATAAGTAAATAAATTATGTCACACTGAAAAATATATTTCAATAACTAAATAAACTATATTTAGGATTCAATATACTTACAAGTGTATATTTCCATGTATTTATGAATGTCACTTAATTTAGTAGTGTTCTATGTAAGACAAACACTTCATAAGTTTCATAGAGTCCATGGCACCATTAGTTCAATAGACACACCGATGATTGATACATCGATGGATGACACACCGACGATCGACACACTGATGGACGACCCACCGATGATCGACTCGTCGATGGAAAACACACCAATGATCGACACACTGATGGATGACACATCGATGATGGACACATCGATGGATGACACAGTGATGATCGACTCACCGATAGACGACACATCGATGATCGACTCACTGATGGGCGACACATCGATGGTCGACTCACGGATGGATGAGTCACCGATGAACGACTCCCTGATGGGCGACAGACCGATATCACAAATGACTCACTGATACAATAAATCACTAATACCAATGGAAATAACTCATTGATACTCAGATTCATTGATGCTCACATACTGATGTTGATAGAGCGATGCATGTGAGTCACCGCTACTTTTGACTCACTGCTAGTCATAAATACTATTTCAATTTTTTTTTTAAATTTATTTATAACAGTCATATTTAGACAAATTAATGTTTCTGACATTATTTAATGTTGTCTGTTGGACTATTCATGGATAGTACGAGGTACATTCATGTGGGGAGATCTTCATGCCAGTTGGTCCTTAAAGTACAAAAGGATTACAAACTAAACTATGCATAGCATGCGTGTGAGACAGAATAGGCGAATGTGATAATTAGTGTAAATAGAAGAACTCAAAAATCAGTGCAATAACTCAAAGATGGGTACACAAGGAGTTCAATAAGAAAATAAATAACATGTTGAACTTCTCTGAAAATCCAAAAATCGGTGAGATTTATACACCTGGAAGCTATAATACAGAGGCTTCGATACTCTGTTTTGAAGACATCTTCCAGAGGAGGACTCGAATATCTTTTTCTTTCTTTCAATATAGTCCAGAGCTTCACTATATAACACACAGAGACTTCTAAACTCTACTCTTTGTTTATAACTTTATTGTGATCTTGTTTTTACTTTTTTAAGAAGTGTGTGTGCGTTTGTCTATTTTACACACACTATCTCTAGTGCATAACTGGAGGATACTAAATATCCTCACACTCACTCTCTTTTTACTCATGTATCCCAAGTAGAATAGTATAGGAGATCAAGTGTAATTTGTTTGTTGTTTTTCTCATGAATAATTTTGGTAAAGGTCAAGTGTGACCTGGACAGCCTTGTGTGATATTGTGTACCCCGATCTAGTGTGTGGATCAAAAGTTTATTAATATAAACTACTTGGTGGTAGGTGATCACCAAGTGGAGAAGACTATGTCTCTGCTTGAGATCGAACCTCTTGTTTTTATCCGCTGTGTTTTTATATTTTAGTTTAATATGATCTGTGTTTATTTCATTTAAAATAAAACTAAATTGAACTCTGATAGTTAGTTTATCAAGTGTTTATATATATTTTGAATTTGTATATTAGTTTTAAAAGTTTGACTAATCTTTATATTATTAAAGCTAATAACTAATCAATATTTGGAGAAATTAATTGAACATTCCTGAATTTTATAAATTCACTAAAAACTGACATTGATTATATTTTAATTGGGGGATATTTTTTCAAAGAACCAATTTTAACAGAACTTTTTATAGATACTCAATTCACCCCCTATTTAGTGCTCTTCTCCGACCAACAGTGTTGATTTTTTATTCCTCTTCCACCTATTTATTAATTATTGGATGTTCATTATTATTTTGTAGTTGATTGATTATTATTGCTTCTGTGGTTATAAATTATTGTTTACCATTGTGTTACACTCCAACTCATGAGGGAATAGTATCTCCACAAATACATCATAGGACCTCGCTACTTGTCAGAGGCCTCTGGAATATCGGGTGGAACGCTTGAAGTCATGTTTCCAACCATCTTGGGGAACTACTCTGTGGATCCCAAGGAAGGATTATATAAATTGGTATCAGATCTTATTTTCCTTTTGTCTCATTTTTTGGGTATTATATAGTAGACTAAGATGTGATGTAATTTGGTAATGAGCATATGTTTGGGATTAGCTTACCGACATATAGAGGAAACCCAAATTGTCTGGGATGTTTTATTACTTATCTGGTTTGTGCCTATTACAGTTGCATTTATTTCACCATTGGTTGACTCACATGATTTGTGTTTTTATTATTATTTATATATTAATATTAAGGATTTATTTTCCTTTTCCTGGAATAGCAAGGAGGTATCATCTCATTCAGAATATTAAAAACCTATGAAATTCACTTGTCATGCACTATGTCATGCCATATTTATATCCCTACGTGCATTTCCTATATTTCATGTTATTGTTATGAGTGTCTTAGTTTAGATATATAGAAATTTTCTAATTTTTCTTATATGGTTGACATAATTGGATTAATTAAAGTTCCTACATCAATCTAAATGGTGTTTTACCATATAGATTGATGATAACACCTTAATTAACCAATTATACAACTATTGATCCCATAACCATTAGTTCTATGGGATGAAATATTAGTTTATTTGATTGATAAATGTTGATTTTAATTTATGAAGTGATTACTTCCATAAATTGGGAATGGCAGTTCATTCAAACAAATCACTATACATGACATGTTACATCCTTATAACATATGTAAAGGTTAGGTCATAGTTACTTGACATACCAATTCCAATTTATAAAAATTATGGGACTTTATAGATTGGGAATGGTGACATATTTAACTGGAATGAGATATCCATATCCATATAAATCTGAATGAACTTAAATAAATTAATGTTTTAAAATGAAATGGTTGCTACTAAATGGGATGTCAGTTGCAAAGTAAAGTGTGTTTTCCTCTATACCTTGCAATTTAAACTCAATATACTAAAACCTATGATGTGTTGTATGAGACCCAGATCCTAACCTAACTTTAGTAGTGAGAAGAAGAAAGTTTCTCTAATGACTTCTAATATTACTTATCACCTAGACCAATATTTAAGAATAAGATGAGAGGTGTAACTCATTATAGGAAGTCTTTTTACCTACCCTTTACTGATTTCTCTATTTTCCTATCGACTATAAATCTTATATGATGTGTACACTTGGAAATTGTAGACATATCGTAAGAACTTGGATCTTCATTTCAGGTATGGATCTTTATTTTGGGTAGTTTTTTGAGGAAAAATGAACAAATGGGAAATTTTCTAAGTGAACACTGTGTATTCTTGAGTACACGCCATGTACTGGCCGTGTAACAGCCGAGTACATGGATGTGTAGGT
Organism: Viscum album; assembly: GCA_963277665.1. Classification (NCBI taxonomy): domain Eukaryota; kingdom Viridiplantae; phylum Streptophyta; class Magnoliopsida; order Santalales; family Viscaceae; genus Viscum; species Viscum album. The sequence continues at coordinate 998,531,697 of OY728141.1, read as the reverse complement.
GACCTAGAAGACCACCTAAAGCAAGAGCCAGTTGAGGCTAATACACATCATGTACATTAAATGAACACACCATGTATTTTTATTTTTCTATGATTAATCAGCTCGGGGCTGAATCTCATCTCTATAAAACACTTCTTATGTCCTCGGTTCATATAGGAGAGAGACGAACGGCCGAAGATCTTCGATCTCTTCCCATTCCTCCATTAATTCTCTAATTGAGATGTCATTGGGTGTTTTGGATTCCCACTGGTGAGTTCTCTCTTTCCATTGAGCCTTCCATCCTGATTTCTCTTCTCTCATGAGTTATCGAGGGTTGAAAATTTTTACCCTTTTCGTAGATCTATGTTATTTTAGGCCAATTCTAGGGTCTATGTTCAAGATTTTTCTTTGTAAAACATCAAGGTATTTGGTTTGTGACTTTATTTGATTGTATTTGGATTATATATGATTAAATTACTGAACAAACATGTTTAGGGTATTGTGTATTTTGGATTTTTACCTTGTTTAATACCTTCTATGGTTTGGTTGTTGGAATAAGGGTTGTTTCCTATTCATAATTTTGTATACCCTTGTTTATGGTACACCCCATGGGTGTATTCCCTTGTTTGACTGATATTGGCAGTTTGTCCTAGGTTGGCTATGAAGAATATCATGTTTCAATGCCTATAGTTTTTAGGATGGATTTTTTTTATTATATGTGATGCATGTGATAATTTTCTTTGATTAAAGTTGAGCCATGTAGTATTTTGAATTTTATGTATAGACTTTAATGAATGTTATATGTGTTTTAATCTTAAATTAGATCATGAGATCCTTGGACCAGGAAAATTGTGGGGGTTTCCATGTTCATTTACAAAGGACTGTGAGTTCCTTGGTGTAGATTTTGACTCAGGGGGTATTGACCATGAGAGCTACCTAGAGGTCATTTATGATTATTTATACTACAATGGCCCAGGGTGTATTGACTGTGAGAGATACTTGGTGGTCGTGTATAAATCATTGATTCCATGTAGACCCTTGGGTATTGACCGTGAGATCCGCCCAAGTGGTCGTTTACAATTATTTATTGCTATGATAAACCAAATGTATTAGACCGTGAGAGATTTCCCAGAGGGCTGATATGAATGATTGATTGTTTTTCATGATGAGTCTTTCAAGATAAAGTACAAGATTGGACTCAGTCTTACTTGGTTGTTAGATGGTCTTTTGAGGCATCTGTTTTGATTTTAGATAGGGGATATAGTGCTTAGGATAGATCCTGATAATTTTAATATTAAATGGTTTGAATAGTTAATAAATGTAAATGAATGTAATTTGAAACTGTATGATTGTTTGCTTTTGAGTACTTCCTAGTTTATTGCTTCATTTTTCATGTTTCCTACTATATATATATTCACTGATAGTTAGGAACATATCATTTGGTGGTTACCTACTAGGATTCATCTGACACCCTGTTTGGGTCATGATTTTGGACCCAAATGGATTGTATGGTTATGGGTATAGATAAGGGAAAGTGACCTTCTTCATTGGGTACTAGATTTCTATTGAAGCTGGAGAGCATGGGACCAAGCTGAGGCTTGAGATGCTGTTGGAGTTTACTATTTTCTATATTTTGGTTTCAGTATTTTATTTCCATCATTTTGACTTGTTTGGATTCTTTCATAGATACAAGTTACATGCATCATTTATTTATATTTTCCACAGATATTTATACTTTCAGTAATCCTCTATTTACTTCTTTTTTATGGTGTTAATGCTTCCACAACAGTTCAATATTTGTTTACATTATGTTACTCTACCAATGAGGGAGTAGTTTCTCCACTATCACACCCAAGTCCCTCACTACTAGTCGTAAGACTCCAGCAGTTGGGGAAATTAGCTTGAGTCCATGTGACTAAACGAATACAGGGCACCTTTGGGCGACACCAAAAACTAGGACATTACAAAGTTTTATCAAAGGTAGGTTCATTTCTACTTTGTATTAATATTTGGAGCCTATAGATAGAGATAGTAAGGACTAGGTATTTGGTAATAATCTATACCCGGGAGTAGCTAACCCATGTACAAGGAAGATCCAAGTTACCTCGAATATTGCAATTCTTTTGGTTTTGCAGTTGTTACAGTTGATTTGATTTCACCAGTATATGACACACTTGTTTTGTGTTGTTATTGTTGATATAATTGTGGTTTTATTTCTGTTTCAACCAAATTATACGAGGTTATGCAGTCTCATACAACATATAGGAACTTTCTAGAGATCACATGTCATGCATTCTTGTCAAGCCATTTAGCATGCATTACTGATTGCATTTTGTTGTAATAGATGTTGTAAAAGATATGAATGTTGTTGTGATATATGTCATGATATAATACATGATATGTTTTATAGGGTATTAGTATATGTAATTTATCATTTTTATGGTTGCCAAAATTTTGTCCCTCAGGTGTTATACGACCTCTTGGTTCAGAATTTGGTGGATCATGTTTGAACTTTAGTATAATATTTTCAATATATGATGTTAAAAAAGATTACAAACTTTAATTTGTGGAGAGTATGGGATCTCATGAGTTGGAATTTGTCATGACTTGGACAAAATTCTATGTTTTTAAGGGTTCCGGAGAATTTCATAGGCATACTGTTTGGAAACCCAGAAAACATGACATGTGTTGTTATGAACACACACCATGTGTTCTTCTATTCTGGATGAAATGACTTTTCTTAAGTACATTCCGTGTACCATATGTACATGTTGTGTAGTATTTAACTATGTGACTGACTGTGTGATTATAGACATGGGGTTCATAAATGTTTGGTAGAACATTCCATGTCTAGATTGTACACATCGTGTTATAAGGAACCATGTATCTGACCGTGTGATCAACAACATGGATGGATGAAACTTAGGTTGTACATGCCATGTCTTATTTATGCATGTTGTGTTGAGGTGACCCTATCTCTAACCATGTCACTAACGACACAGGCAGTTAGAACTTAAGTGATACACATCGTGTCAGGGATGAGTATGTCGTGTAGTGTTACCCGAGAGAGAACCATGTAGTTCTATCCATGTGGAAGAACCTATGATGGATGGAAAATTTGGGTACACACCATGTCTTAGGAGAAACACACCATGTGTAGGGGTGTCACATGACCAGGTTTGGCAGAGTTACTCACCCATGTTATGGAAATAAGAGAACATGTCATGTGGGTGTTATACATGTCGTGTGCCCTTCTTTTTAAAACCTTGAATTTTTTCCTTATTATATTCAATTAATGCACTTCTAAGTTTCAGTCCTTGATAATATTGAACTAAGGTCTGTGATTGAACTTTCATATTCATGCCACCGAGACATCCTTCGGTTGTACGCCAGGTGCAGGGTGATGACCACAAACCGAAAAGGATAGATCGGGGACTACCAACAGATCCTCCCATCGTGCTCATCTTGGAAACAGGTGTTATACTCGACAAAGGTGTGGATGCATAGTTTCATGAAGGATTTATGAGGATTTTATAGACTTTTCAGGGAGTACTTCATCCTTCCCCAATCTATGGAATATCTGACGTAGGTGTTCTACCAGCAGCATCCTCCCACTTTTTCTAGGGATGGAGGACCACAAGCTGCAGAGTTGTGGTTCGAGTCCATGCTTTCTATCTTTGAGCATCTAGAGAGGCCTCAAGAGATGATGGTGAATCTTTCGATTTACATGATACATGAATCCTACAAGAGATTTTGGTATGATATCTCACAGGTAGAACGTCATCGGGATATTGCTTGGGAAGAGTTTTAGAGGACCTTCTATGATTACTTCTACCCCGAGATGTTGAGGGCCGATCGTGCTTGAGATTTCAGGAATTTGGAGTAGGGCGCTCTTTCAGTGATGGATTACTCATCCCATTTTATAGAGATTTAGTGTATCACACCTATTCTAGGAGGTGAAGAGTTATCTTTTTCTAGGCTCTTTAAGGATGGTCTTAGGTATAACATATGATCACGAGTGAATTTATTCCGGCTGACTTTAGTGATGGATATGTTGAACTACGAACTAATTATTGAGTGTAATCAGAGAGAGTTGGGAGCTATGAGCCAGGGCGGTTCAACATCTAGGTTTGGTACTCTTTCGATAGATAGCAGGAAGCGTTTCATGGATCTTACACACGATGTTTCTTCCGGTAGTCAGGTGGTTTTCTACTAGTGCAGGAAGAGTGGGAATACGAGACCACATTGCTCGAAAGACATAGTTGAGTGCTAGTCTTGTGGAAAGATGGGTCACCTTTAGAATTTATTCTATGTGTTCTCATAAGTAGTAAATGATAGGGGTTCTGTTATGACTCCACATTCATGATCAGGATCCCATACCCTCTATGGTTAGAGGTGCAATTCTAGTAACCTCAATTTTAGCTTCTTCTCTTTTTGATATAGAGGCTTCCCGTAGTTTTATATCTGTTTTGGTTGTGGAGATACTTGGGCTCTGTATATTTACTTCTAAGGATTTCATGAAACTAGACACTCTGTTGGGGCTTAGGACGGCTAGTGTACATCAGGGTGAGGAGTGACCTCTTGAGGTTGGTGGGTGTCACTTCTTATGGGACCTATACATTTTAGAGATGATAGGATTTGATTTCATTCTTGAAATGGATAGGTTGGTCTCCTTTAAGTCCTTTGTGGACTTCTATTTCTATACGGTGAGTTTCGCGTAACTAGAGGGTGGGTCTTTTCTACACAAGGGGGAATGGGATGTCCAGGTGAGCAGAGATAGACCCAAGCATCATGGGTTGGGAAGAATTAAAGCCCATATTTAAAGTTTATATCTGTATGATCATGGTACTTCCTAGATATAATTTCCTCCATTGGTGGATCATTTCATTGATGTATTTATAGATGAATTTTTAGGTTTACCTCTAGAGTGAGAGGTAGATTTCTCTTTTGAGCTTGTGCTAGGAGTGGAACCGGTGTCTATTCCTCCTTATAATATGGCAACATTAGAGTTACAGGAGCTCAATAAGTAGTTAGAAGAGTTGCAGGTGAAGGGTTTCTTATGACCTAGTACTTCTCCATGGGTTTCACCTGTCCTTTTAAAAAAAAGGAAAACGACACCCTCATACTTTGTGTGGACTATCTGAAGATGAAACAAATGATAGTTAAGAACTTATATCCCTTATCGAGGATTGATGATATCTTTGATTATCTTTGATGAGCCTGGGTGTTCTCAAAGATTGACATGATATCCGGCTATCATCAATTTCATGTTATACCATCAGATATACCTCTTATTGACTTTATAATCAGGTATTTTCTATATGAGTATTTGGTTATTTCATTCAGTCTCATGAACGCACCAACAATTTTCATGGAACTAATGAACCAAGTTTTCCATCCTTACTTGGATTCTTTTGTGGTTGTCTTCGTGGATAATATCTTGGTGTACTATCACACTCTAAAATACAATGACAACCATCTTGAGATCATTTTGAGTACACAATGAGAGCATTATTCATATTTTAAGATCTTAAAATTCCACTTTTGGATGGATCAGATTCACATCTTAGGTCATGTTATTTCATAGATAAGAGTATCAGTAGACCCAAAGAAAGTGAAATCAGTAGTTTCCTAGGAGCAGCTAAATAACATCTTTGAGGTAAAAAGTTTTCTGGGGTTGGATGGTTACTACAGGCGCTTTATATAGGATTTTTCATGCTTATCAGCGCCACTAAAGAACCTGACCAAGTAGGGTGAAAAGTTTTTGTGGACAGATTCCTACGATTCAGCCTTTCAGGAGCTTAAAGGGAGATTGAATTCAGCACTGATACTGATTTTTTTAAATCCTATAAATAGTTACACCATTTAATGTGATGCATTAGGTATCGGGCTGGTATTAGTGCTTATTCAGGGGGGAGGAGTCATTGCATACGGTTCTCGGCAGTTGAGGCCACATTAGAGGAATTACCCAATACATGATCTCTAGTTATCTGCAGTTGTGCATGCTTTTCACTGTTGTAGATATTATATTTTTGGAGAACATTTAGTGTTATACACTGACCAAAAAAGTCTCAATTATATCTTTACTTGATGTGATATATATTTGTTACAACAAAGATGGTTTGAGAACTTTAGTTCTTTGACTTTGAGATTTCCTACACACCTGGGAAAGAAAACACAGTGGCTGATGCATTGAGTAGGATGACTTAGATATAGATAGTTTAGGAGGCCAGCAGTGAGTGGCAGCTTATCAATCTATTATGTGAGATGTATTTGGAGTTGCATGACAGACAGGGGTAGACATTTATTTCTTCTATAGTTGTTACCTCTACTCTACTGTATTGATTGTGAATGAGGTAGCTATTATATTCTGAAGGCCTAGTCCTACGGGAGAGTGTGTTAGGAGAAGACTCTACACCTACGTGGACCATAGGATAGGATGGTGTTTTGTGTTTTCATGGGTGTGTATGGGTTTCAATAGACAAACGCAAGGATACTTTGTGATGTTTTCATGCCTCAGCATGGGCATTTCATCCTGGTGTCACCAGGAAGTATTGAGATCTACACCATCAGTATTGGTGCCCAGGTTTGAAAAGGGATGTTGTTAGTTTTGTTATGATATGTTACACCTATCAGCAGGTGAAGTTGGAGCATCAGCGACCATTAGGGATTTTACAGTAGTTACCCAATCTCTAGTTTAAGTGGAATTATGTCACGGTGGATTTTGTGATGGGTTTACTGAGGTCGCCTTGAATAAATGATGTGGTCTAGGTTGCATGTGACAAACTCACAAAGTTTTCACATTTCATGATGATCAAGGAAACATTCAATGTTTATGGTATTGTAAGGCTATACATATGAGGGATTGTACATTTTCATGGAGTTCTGCACTCTATTGTTTTTGAAAGGGACTCCTGGTTTACTTTTCGTGTCTTGTAGGAACTACAGAGGGATTTTGGTACACAGGTACTTCTGAGTATAGCTTACCATCCCTAGATAGATGTCCAATCTAAGTACATGATATAGGTTTTAGAGGACATGCTTTGAGCATGTGTCCTAGATTTTGGGGTCTCTTGGGAGAGACACAAGCCCCTAGTGAATTTTTCCTATAATAACAGTTTTCAGGTGATGATTAAGATGGAACCTTGTGTGGATTTGTATGGTAGGTCATGCCAATCACCCATTTTTTGGCTAGAGGCAAGAGAGGCAGCTTTTTTGGGACCTCGTCTTGACCATGAGACCATTGAGTATGTGGATTTGATTCAGAATAGGATGGCTACTGCACAGTCTCGACATAAATCTTACGTTTTTCAACGGAGACGACCTATGGAGTTCGAGGTCGGAGATCAGGTTTTCTTATGTGTCACACTAAGTTTAGGACATAGGAGGATTGGATATAGGGGAATCTTTCACTAAGATACGTTGGTCCATTTGATGGTTTGGGGAGAGTCTGTCTAGTTTCCTATCAGTTGATGTTACCTCAGAGGTACTGGGCTATTCATGACATATTTAGTTTTTCTCAGCTATGACATTTCTTTTCAGACCTGTCTTATGTTTTTTAACCTGAGGAGGTTGAGTTGTAGGTGGATGCATCCTTTGAGGAGCACCCTATTCATATTGTAGATCACAACATGAAGGTTCTCTATGGTCGGTCTGTTCCTATGGTAGGGGTGCTATGTTAGCACGGGCGAGTACTGGATGAGACTTGAGAGAGGAAGGCCGACGTATGATCATAGTGGCCAAAGTTGTTTGGAGTTTCTTCTTCTCCACCCTTGGAAGGTAAATTCAGGGAAGAATTTATTTATGGGGGGAAGTTTTTAAGAACCCAGATCCTTATTTCAGATATGGATCTTTATTTCGGGTTGTTTTTTAGGAAAAAGGAAGAAATGGAAAAGTTTCTAAGTACACACCATGTACTCTTGAGTACACACCGTGTACTCGGTTGTCCCATGTATTTGTGTATTGGTTGTGTAACGGCCAAGTACATGGTCATGTAGGTGACCTGGTATACCACCTAAACTAGGAGTCAGTTGAGGCTAGTACACTTAGTGTACATTAAATGAACATTTCATGTACTTTTCTTTTTATTTGACTAATCGGCTCGAGGTCGTGTATCATCTCCATAAAACACTTTGTATGCCCTCGATTCATATAGGAGAGTGACGAATGGCCAAAGATCTTCAATCTCTTCCCGTTTCTCCGTTCTAACTCTGATTGAGATGATCCTAGGTGCGTTGGATTCCCACCAGTGATTTCTCTCTTTCGCTTGATCCTTCCTTCCTAATTTCTCATCTCTCATGAGTTATCTAGGATTGATAATTTTTAACCTTTTCATAGGTTTACAAAATTCTAGGCCAATTCAAGGGTAGATGTTCAAGAGTGTTCTTCAAACAACATCAAGGTAGGTGGTTTGTGCCTTTGTTTGATTGTATTTGGATTATATATGCTTAGAGTGCCGAATACCCATGTTTGGGGTATTTTGTATTTTGAATTTTGGCTCTGTTTAATACCTACTATGGTTTAGTTTTTTTATTTAGGGTTTTTTCCTATTCTTAAGTTTGTATACTCTTGTTATGGGACACCCCATGGGTGTGTTCCATTGTTTTACTGCTATTGGAAGTTTGTCCTAGGCCTCATATGAGGCATGTCGTGTTTCCATGCCTTGAGTTGTTCGAAGGGAGTTTCTTTGGTTATATGTGATGCCTATGATAATGTATTCTAATTAATTTTTATCCATGTAGTAGTTTGAATTGCATGTAGAGCCTCTAATTAATGTTGTATGCGTGTTGATCTTCCAATGGACCATGAGATCCTTGGACCAGAAAAACCATGGGGGTTTCCATGTTTATTTATACAGGACCTTGAGAGCCTTGGTGTAGATTTTGACATAGAGGGTATTGACCATGAGAGCTACCTAGAGGTTGTTTATGATTATTTATACAACGTTGACCCAAGTGGTATTGACCATGAGAGATACCCAAAGGTCATGTATAAATTATTGATGCAATGTGGACCCATGGGTATTGACTGGGAGAGCTTCCCAGGTGGTCATTTCCAATGGATTACTTCTATGATAAACCAAAGGGGATAGATTGTGAGAGCTTTCCCAGAGGGTTGTCATGAATGATTGATTATTATTCATGATGATCCTTCTAAAACCAAGAACATGCTTGGACTCGGTCTTACTTGGTTGTTAAATGGTCTTCTAAGACATGTGTTTTTCTTTCAAAAAGGGGATACAAAGCTTGGGCTAGATCCTGATAATTTGATTATTAAACCATTTGAATAGTCAATAAATGTAAATGAATGTAATTTTAAACTTTAGGATTGTTTAATTTTGAGTAATTCCTACTTTATTGCTTAATTTTTCATGTTCCTTGCTATATATATATATATATATATTCACTGACAGTTAGGCACAGATCTTTTGGTGGTTGCTTATTGGGATTCATCTCACACCCTATTTGGGTCATGCTTTTGGACCCAAACAAATTATATGATTGTAATTATAGATAATGGAAAGCTCCCTTCTTCTTCATGTACTTGATTGTTATTGGATCTGGAGAGCATGGGACCAAGCTGGGGCTTGCAATGCTATTGGAGTTTACTGTTTACTGTATTTAGGTTTCAGTATTGTATTTCCAACATTGTGACTTGTTTGGATTCTTTCCTAGATACATGTTACATTCATCATTTATTTATATATGCCTTAGATGTTTATACTATCAGTCTTCCTTTGTTTACTTCCATTGTATAGTATTACTAATTTTGCTATTGTTCAATATTTGTTTCTGATGTATTACTCTGCCAATGAGGGCATAGTTTCCCCACTATCACACCCAAGGCCCTCGATGCTATTCACCATACTCTACCTCAAAATCCTCAAATATTATGCTATTAGTGCAACATTTTGAGTTTTAAGAAATAAATACTATGTTCAATAGCGTACATGATACACTACATCAAGCTTAAACAAACAACTAAATATTATTATTTAAATGTTACCATTATAAACTAGCTACTGGAATGGATGGAAGGGACAATATTTTTTGAATTATGAAAATATAGTTTACACTTATTTATATAATGATTCATTGGTTACCAAATTTATTATAAATGGAAATAAAAACCAATTGAGTATAAAGGATTTATTTTATGAAAAAACTATTTAAATGAGAATAATTGTGCTTATAAAATAATCATATTCCTCTTGTTGGATAATATTGATGAAATATTAAGTCAATATGATGTTTAAAGTTAATATTATATGTTTTTTAGACATGATATAATAACAAAATCAATTTTATGCATAGAAGAAGTATTTTTCTAAAAAGAGAATTTTTACCGCCTTTTGATGGAGAAAACATTTTAAATATAGTTTTTGACACTTTTATAATTATATTTGAAAAAACAAAATTCTTATTTTGAATTATTACTCAAAAATTTACTTTGTATAAATTTTTGGTGTTTTTTTGATAATATTTGTTTTTAATGAATAGTGTAAAATACTGCATTTTAATTCAAAACTGCTTTTCATATAATTTATTTAAATTGATATATTATACTTTTAATTGGTTTTAAATTATATTTATATTATTTTTTCTCATTTAATCCAATTTAGATCATTGGAATCAATTTCAAACTGAAATTAGATATAAAAACGTGTCATTCTTTTGAACGTTTCACTTTAAAACCCTATTATTCGTCTTTTCTAGGAATTGATTTTAAATATAATTTTCCCAATTATGTGAATTAAATTAAAAAAATGGATTCCTTATTTTTAATAATAATATCAAAATTAGGTTTTAAGGTCAATTTAATTTTTTTTATTAAAATTTTACCATGGAAAAAAAGTTATTTACCATAGTAACAGTAAAATTTTGACAAGGGTTAAAATTAAAAGTTAAAAGATTAACCTACCTAAAAACTACAAACTTTCAAGGGTGTTTGAGATGTGGATCGACCATAACAATACTATAGAACATTAATTACAATACAAAGTCTTGGAATTTAAATACTCCTCAATGTGGTTAGCTTTTAATATAAAATAATCAATAAACTAATCACTTTAACCCACCTCTCTGCCACCCTATTTAGACCCAAAAAGACATTTATCTCATAAAATATATGACCAAACCTATCCTCATAACTCTCCCCAAGTCCAAGTTCTCCTGGTCTCACCAAAAGACCAAATCCAAGGTCCTCAAGGGTCTTTCAAGAAGGGGATATTCAAGAGATAATTTTCTCAAAGTACCTCTCTTAATTTCTTTTCTTTTTCTACTTTATCCTCACCTCATTCATCCATAAATTCATGATCACTCCAGAATAATTTATATACTGGATTTTTTTGTTTATAATGTAATATCACATATCTATTTCATTTCTCACCTCCTCTTATTCAAATAAATTAAATTGTTGTCCAAGTTATGCTTGTTGATTGCCTCTGTAAATAATGTTTGTTGCTCTTTTTCATTTACCGCCTTCATGGATGGTCTTAAAAACATTATTATGGTTAAATAATATTTTAAATATTTATATTATAACCTATTTAACATTCAATAAATGTTATATTAATCATACCTTAATTTTCAGTATATTGTGGTTATACGATAACTTCATTTAGGGACGTGTGGACTACCACCTCCTCAAAATGATGTGATTCATTCACAAATCACATGGAATGTATTAAGGATTATTTTAGTAAAAATATATGATATAAATTAAATATTAATTCCATTATAATTATATTATATATGTATACATATTTACATACATTTCATTTAATGTTCATTCTTTCAATACGATTGAACAAAGAAACAAAATAGTGTTCATGTGTACGTACGGCCTACCGTCTCCATTAATGGTGTTTTTAGTTTGTCTTAAAATATTATTATATATAATTATATAATTAATATATAATATATTTATATAATTTTTTATATTCTGTAGATGATGGACTTATAACCACATGGACTATAGACATCATGCCAAGTTCATTTTCAACTCAAGAATCGAATATCGACAAAGCATCCGAAATGAACTTAAATAATTATGTAACTATTATAACATGGTAATTATTAATATAAAAGGAATAATAAATATAAAAATTTTATGAATCAAGTATATAATAACCTAATTTTATTATTCAGTAAGAACAAGAAACATGCGAGATGAGACAAACTCAAGGAAAGGTATTTTTCTAACTCAATTTCCAATCATTGTGTTATGCATATACTTCATTGATTTTTTATGCCAAGATTATGTGTGTAATAAATTTTTATTGGTTTATGTTTTATTTAAACTTATATTTGGTTGGATATATTTTTTCCACAAATAATCACTCCATTGATAAATTCTTATGTCATTGATATGAACTTTTAAAGGATTTACTCGCCTCACTTTTTACCTCTATGAGATATATGATTTATTCACCAGTAATTTATTTTTTGTGGTGTATATATAATGAAATTTGATATGAAATATCATAAATATATTCATATTCATAGTATTAAATGTTTAATTTGATTATTATTACTTTTATTGGTCATATAATTCGATAGATTACAAGTGGTAAGGGAATTTCTTAACCCAATTTCCATTCTTTGGGTTAAATTTATACTTCTTGATTATGTCGTTCAAATATTTTGGGTAAAATAAATTTTGAATATCTTAACTTTTATTTATATCTTGAATTTCATTCATTTTTTTCAAAAGGAATATTTTTATATGGAATTTTTACTTTCTATACAAAAGGACAAAAGGAAAGTTTTTTTAACATATATAACGAAAAATGAATTATTTGCTACCATAATTGTTATTTGATATATGGATTTCTCTATAAGACTCAATGTTTATAAAAGAAAAATAAAAACCATATTTCATTTTCATGTACTTTTGTATTGAAAATATTTTTTATAAGGGATTTATTATGTCAATATCTTGAAATAATATCTAGCGATTGCAATGTGGAAATGTTATTTATCCTTTATGCCATATTTATGTGTTGTGCTTATGTTTTAGTTATTGGAATTTTTTTATTAATACGGGTGATTCCATGATAAACCTAGGGTAGTTGAGCTCGTGATATTTGTTTAATGCATTGGGTAATGAGACAGAGTTAAACAATAAGGTTTCTTCTAAGATATTTAGGGAATATACTATGATGGGTATTCCAAATGTAACCATGTAGGTTACTCCCTATGTAGTTATGAAAGCTAAAATGTAAGTATTTTATGTATTGCACAAGTTATCTTTATGATTTATTATTTCTAATAATATTTTTAAGAATATGATTTTTTCATGAGGTATGTTAAAGAGTTTATGTTGTATGGGTGAAAATTATGATTTTGTGAGAATTATTTAATGAGTTTGAAATATTCATGGTCTAACAGTTTCATTACTTATTTTATATAACTTATTGAGATTTTTTTTCTCATCCTAAGTTTTTGAATTTTTTTCCATAGGTTATAAGTATGGGTAATAGAAATTAATAAGTCATGAGGAATGTTATGAAGGTTTTTATCAAGGAAAATAATTTATGTTTCATTTTAAAATGTTTTAAATTATAAAAAAAATGGATGGAATGTTGACTTGTCTACTTTGTGATATTTTAAATGTTATATAATTGTTATGTCTTAATTATCTAAAAATATAAACCTAAAAATATACTCATTGTGAATTCTTGACTTAACTCAAGATTATGTAACATTTAAGGCTGATTTATTATAATTGGTATCAAAGGAAAGTTTTAGACAACTTTAGGTATTGAGAGTTTTGGTTAAACATATAGTAACATTCTATGTCTATTATTTTGGCTAAATCCTTATTATATAACTTTTTAAGATAAAGGAAATTTGGTTAAAATTGAAGGAGGAGCATCTCAAACAATATTTTTATCTCTTTATAATGACTTTCTTGCTGTAATTATTGCAAAGTTATGTCTGAATGATTCCTAAACTTTTTCTAACATACAACTCACTTGCAAGTAGTTTTTTGAGATATCAAACACCTCCACTATACCTCAATACCATCGTGGATCATGGGTTGTTTTTAATCAAATATGATTTTCTCAATATTATCATATTTTCAAAAAAGTTAAATATTTTCAAGGAAATTTTAGATATTTTACTTTATCACAATATCATGAAGCATATTATGATTTTGAAATAGCTACTGAATAAGGAGACACTTTCATAGCATATTTATACTTACTTTTGAAATCTAGTATTTCAGAACATACTTATGGTATTTTAAAAGGACTATTTATTGAAAGATTCAAGTCAAAAAATTTCTAAATGGATTATAAAGATAATGTTTTATCATATGTTTTGGAATTATATGTCATATATGATTATTTTCCAAAACTATTTTTCTGTGAACATCCATATGACCCAAGTTGTACATAGTGTATTTGGATAAAGGAATTAAGTGATTTTAAATAATCTATAAATCATTTTGGAAATGCATAGAACTTTTATCTACATTAACAAAATGATGATGAAACTTGGTGGACACCAAGATCAAGGTATGACATTATTTCTTTTTGGAATAGTTTTATTAAATCATTTGGAGATTAAATGAAAAATTTAACTATATATAAAACATTATGAAATATGATATTGAGGTAATTATAAGTTGGGATGTAAAATGAAAGTTATGTAATAACATATGAGGTCAAAACATGTTGTGGTTATTATTTTGAGGATTTAATCTCATTTTGGGAATGTTATAAGAAATATATAGTTTTTGAAAAAGGACAACATGCATACCATGTGGAAACCTATAGCATTGAACAAGGCTGCGGGGATCAAACCCATAACTGAAGAGTGACAAGGATTTATTTATTACCAATATCATACATGAAGTCCCTGATTAGTATAACTTTTTCTTTTTAGTTAAATAATTTGATGGAATAAGAAGAATTTGATTTTGGGAACTTATGTTTTGTCAAATGGATATCTATGGAATTAGAAACTGATTTGGTAATTACGTAATAAATGTTATTTTGGAATTAGTTAACTATTTTAGGAACCCTATATGCCTAAGGAAAATAGAACACTATGGGATTTTATTTGAGGAGTAAGGGTTGAATTTTATTTTGGAAAATCTATGTTTTTATAGAGGACTTATGGTGATTTGGGTTATTTATAGAAATGATAAACCTATATTGGAGAATATGTGATTTTGGATATTAAATTTTTGGTATGAGTCATTAATATTCATTGAGGTTATTTGGAGATAAATGTTAAAATTTATCATGGAAGAATATGTTATCAAACCCTTCTAATTTTTGGGTTTCAATATTAGTTTGGATTATTTTGAGGAATTTTAAGGATAATTATTTATCAAATGGTCTATGTTGAAATTTGGGTATTACTTTTGAATTTTGGAGATTAAAAGTAGTTTTTTATCATACAATGGTTTATTCTTTTTGGGAATTAACTTCCAAAGTACTATACATTTTGTTTTTGGTTAATGTATAAATACATTAGAAATATATAGATCATCTTTTATGGATTATGTGATTCTCTAGAAGTTCATTCTAGTGCTTTAGGCATGACCAAGTCATCTTAAATACTCATCATTTGGAGAAAAATATGAGTTTGTAGTAGAAATTGATTAAAGGATGAAACTATACAAGAAAAGTAAGTATGTTTCCTTATGTTCTTAGTCAATATCATAAATAAATTCTACAACTTTATGAAAAGTATCTTAAAACAAAAACGTTTTCTATTTACTTTACTTAATACGAATTTAAATAACATTTAACCCATCACAAATTTATGGTTTTGTGATTGTTAATTGTATACTGAAAATGTTTATATCACTCTCCATCAGAACATTATGGTTATTTTTCACTTCCATGTCCATTTTTTCTACATGTAACATGGGTATTTGTTATCTCGGGTGATCTTCATACTTCTATTTCTGTATTTTTAAGTGGAAGTTTTATTGAACCTTGTTCTGATGTGGTATTTCAGTAGAGATATTTTGAAAATTCATACCTTAGTTACCAACCCCAAATTCAAATTTTTATGATTAAATTTATTAAATGGGGGAGTATGTAACATCCCAAGATTTAGGAAAGAAATACTATGTTTGATAGCGTACATGATATGCTGCATCGAACTTAAACGAACAACTAAATATTATTTTTTAAATGTCACCATTATAACCTAGCTGTTGGAAGGGCAGGAATGAAAAGTATTAACTAAATTATTTAAATATGTTTTACATATTTTTATATAATGATTCGTTGGTTACCAAATTTATTTGTAAGGGAAATAAAAAACCAATTGAATATTAAGGATGTGTTTTTATGAAAAACTATTTAAATTAGAATAATTTTGTATATAAAATAATAATATAGCTATTTTTGGATAATATTAATGAAATATAAACTCAATATTATGTTTAAAATTCATATTATATGTTTTATAGAAATTATATAAGAACAAAATCAATTTTATGCACAAAAGAAGTAATTTTCAAAAAAGACATTTTTACCTTCTTTTGATGGAGAACCCATTTTAAATATAGTTTTTTGACACATTTATAAGTTATATTTGAAATAATAAACTTCTTATTTGGAATTGGGGTATAAAATTTTACTTTGGATAAAAAAATTATGTTTTTTATAATATTTTTCTTAATTAATAGTGAAAAATACTGCATTTTAATTAAAAACAGCTTTTTCGTCTAATTTATTTAAATTTTTAGACTATAATTTTAATTGGTTTTAAAGTATATTAATATTATATTTTTATCATTTAATTTATTTTAGATCATTGGAATCAATTTCAAATTGAAATTATATATTAAAAGCTTTCAAACTTTTGAACGTTTCACTTTAAATCCCCACTTTTTAGTCTTTTCTGTGAAATTACTTTTAAATATAATTTTACCAATTCTGTGAATTGAATTAGGTAAAATGGATTCCATATTTGGAATCAGAAGGTTCAAATTAGACTGTAAGGTAAATTTCATTTTTAGCTCCAATGGGTCGAATACCCTGAGAGGGGGGTGAATCAGGGTATAACAGATTAAAACTTTCTCCCATTAGGATCTTGTTTTGTTGTTAGACAAAACTCAATTATCTCTTCATATCGTAGCAATATATGAATATATGTGAAATAATGCACAGTAAATTGTGGTTTTTATTTGTTTTACCCTCACTGGGCTACGTCCAAGGAGCATACAATGGCAATGCGCCAATGTACCAAATTCACTAAAGCTCATAACCAATAATGATTACAAAGTTAGGGCTTAATATTCTATGCCTAGGATCACTACCTTTAAAATGTTTATGGTTTGCTCACTTTATTCCTAATGGTCACTCCCTATTCCACTTTCTCTAGCTCACTACTGGTGGAAAGGGTTATCATTTTCATCTTCCTTCACTCACTGCTCTTAGAAAGGAATCCACTCACAGTTTATGGACTTGTAGGTCAAACACAATTTTTAGAAATGTAAGTCCCTTCACTTTCATGAATTTCTGAAACCTAAACTATAGGTAGATGCTCTTTTGAAGATCCTTTTTCACCTACAGATGAGTTCCACCTTCTTGGATATTGTTAGATACTAGAAAAATACTTTTGAAAACAGATTGTAAGATTTTTCAAGCTCTCTAGTTTTTTTGGTGAACCACCCACCTCATCCATGTACTGTGTACCAAAAAGGGTATGCGGACCACCCGCTCCACGTACAGGTACCTTTTTTGTGTACCGATATCGCCTCTGCATACCGATGCCTTCGTTCTGCCTCTACGAACTGCCCTTTGTCCATGAAATGTTCTCTATTCATGGATTGCCTTCATTTCTGTGTACCAGAACTGCCCATCTGCGTACCACTTATGGAACTATCCCACTCGCATACCATAGATTCATTCTCCATGTATTGATTCAACTTCTTCCATGTACCGTACTTCCTTTGCGGGTTAAGAATCCATGCAAACACCTTCGGAAAAATTTCTTCTATGCAAACCACTTTAACCTTCGCGAACCTCCCTTTGAGAACATCCTTTATCCTTTGTTGAAATATCAGATCAACAATATGTTCTCTAATGATATTTGGTCTCCATAGTAATCAGTGGGTTTAGAAATTATTATATAGGAAAATATATCCACAAAAACCGATAATCCAAGATTTACCAAATCATCGATTCTGCCTCCACTGCATACTGATACTTCAGCCACCAAGAATCGCAAGCCACCCGTGAACCATTTTTCCTATCTATTTTGCCTACTATATTTGTTCCTACATGTTCAATCTTCTCTGTTGATGTCACATCATCTGAGTACTCCACCGCCTTCCGCCATGAACCATTTTCGATTTCGCGAACCATAACCACGTACTCTTCCCGCTGCCTTGTACATGGTCGCATACTCTTCTCGGACATAGTATGTGATCCATGTCCTGGGATCCTCATTTCTCTTCCTTTTTTGACTTCATTCACCATTTTTCACACAAATTCCTGATTTTGAGGCCCCAAAATTTGACAAACACTAGGAAACTACACAACCTTAAAAACATGTCTTCAGCAAACACCATCCAAACTTATTTGCAGTCATATGGAATTGTTAACAAACAAAACCACACCCAAAAACATACCGAGGGGAAACCTTGAGGGATTTTTTCACAACAGTTATTAAAAATTTACCTTGGTAAAAAATTTATTTAATATTGTAAAAGTAAAATTTTGAAAAGGGTTAAAATTAAAAGTTAAAATCTTAACCTACCTAAAAACTAAAAAATTTAAAGGGTGTTTGAGGTGTGTCTCAACCATAACCAGAATATAAAATATTAATTAAAATCCAAAATCTTTGAATTTAATGCCACCTCAATGTGGTTATATTTTAATATAAAATAATCAATAATCACTTGGACCCACCTCTCCTTAAGTATACATACCACTCTACACCCATCTATTTCTACACACAAATACTTGTAACTCCTAAAATCTCTATCAAAACCTTTAATCCTCACTCTTCCCACATCCAAGTTATTTTGGTCTCGCCAAAAGACTAAATTCAAGGTTCTCAAGGGTCTTTCAAATAGGCGACATTCAGGAGGTAATTTTCTCAAAGTACCTCTCTTAATTTATTTATTTATTTCTAATTTCTCCTGACCTACTTTCTACATCAATGAACTATTAATAAATAATCCTTTATATAATATAGTTTTATCTTTACAATTGAATATCTCATATCTATTTCATTTCTCACCTCCTCTTATTCAAATAAACAAAATTGTTGTCCAAGTTATGTAGGTTAATCACCTCTATGAATAATGTTTTTGTTCTTTTTCCTTTATCGCCTTCATGGATGGTGTTAAAACTATTCTTCTGATAAAATAATATTTTAAATATGTATATTATAACCTATTTAACATTTTGGAAATTTCATATTAATCATACATTAATGTTTTCCATTTTGTGGTTATACGATAACTTCATTTAGGGACGTATGGACTACCGCCTCCTCAAAATGATATGATTCATTCACGCATCACAAGGAATGTATTAAGGATTGTTTTAGTAAACATATATGACATAAATGAAATATTAATTATATTTTAATTATATTATATATGAATATATATTTACATACATTTCATTTAATTTTTATTCTTTTAATACGATAGGAAAAACAAAAAATAGTGTTCTTGAGTACCTATGACCTACCGTCTCCATGAACAGTGTTTTTAGTTTGTATTAAAAGATTATTATATATACTCATATAATGAATATATATAATATATTTATATAATTTTTTATATTCTAGAGATGATAGTCTTATGATCACATGGACTATAGACATCATGCCAAGTTCATTTTCTACTCAAGAATCGAATATCGACAAAGCATCTGACATGAACTTAAATAAATATGTAATTTTTATAATGTGGTAATTAATGATATAAAAATAATAATAAAACTAAAAATTTTCTTAATCAAGTATATATTGATCTAATTTTTATTATTCAGGAAGAACAAGGAATATAAGACACGATTCAAACTCGAGGTAAGGGATTTTTCTAACTCAATTTCCATTCATTGGGTTATATGTCTAATTATTTGAATTTTTTTATGATAATATTATGTGTGGAATCAATTTTTTTGTTTATGTTATATTTTGAATTCTATTTTTGTGGATATGTTTTTTCTAGAGACAATCACCCCATTGATAAATTCTAATTTCATTGATACGAACTTTGTAAGGATTTACTCGCATCACTTTTTACCTATGTGGGATATATTATTTATTCACCACTAATTTATTTTTTGTGGTGTATATATATTGAAATTTTATATTAAATATCATTAATATATTCATATTTATTTTATTAAATTTTTAATTTGATTATTCTTACTTTTATTGGTCATACAATTCGAAAGATTACAAGTGGTAAGGGAATTTCTTAACCCAATTTCCATTCTTTGGGTTAAATTTATACTTATTGATTATGTAATTCAACTCTTATGTGTGAAATTAACTATAAATATATTATATTTTACTTATATATTTAATTTAATTCAATTTTTTTAAAAGGAATATTTTTATATGGAGTGTTTACTTTTCATACAAAATGACAAAAGGAAAAAAATTAACTTATATGGCGACAACGACTTCTTTGTCTCCATAACCATTATTTGATATTTGGATTCCTCTATAAGACTTAATATTTTTGAAAGGGAAATAAATACCATATTACCTTTTCATGTATTTTGGTATTTAAAATGGTTTTTAGAAGGTATTGATTATGTCAATATCTTTAAATGATATCTTCTGATTGCAATGTATAAATGTTACTTATTCCTTCATGCATGATTTATCTACTATGATTATGTTTTGGTTCATGGAAATTGATTATGAATATGGGTGGTTCTGTGATAAAACAAGGGTGGGTGAGCCCATGATATCTCTCCAACGCATTGGGTAATGAGACGGATTTAAACAATAAGGTTTCTCCTAAGAGATTTAGGGAATATACTATGATGGGTATTCCAAATTTTACTATGTGGGATACTTCCTATGTAGATGTGAAAGATACAATGTAAGTATGTTATGGATTCCACGAGTTACCTTTCTGATTTATTATTTCTAATAATTTTTTCAAGAATCATATTATTTTGTGAGGTATGTTTAATAGTATGTTTTATGGTTGAAAAGTATGATTTTGTGTGAATTTTTTCATGAGTTTTAAATATTCATGGGCTAACGGTTTCATTTGTTATTATATATATCCCTTACTAAGATTTTTTTGATAATCCCAAGTTTTTGAAAGGTTTTCCACATGGTATAATGATGGGAATACAAAGAAAGAAGTCAATATTAATGATATGAAGATATTTATCAAGGAAAAGAATTCATGTTTTATTTTAAAATGATTTAAATTGTGAAAAAAATGGATGGCATGTAGACTTATCTACTTTGTAATATTTGAAATGTTAAATAATATTTATGGCCTAATTCTCTAAAAATATAAACCAAAAAAGATACTCAATGTGAATTCTTGACTTAACTCACGATTATATAATGTTTAAGGCTGGATCCTTATAAGGAGGGTGGTGAATGCCATGCTCTGGAGGTGGTGGGCCCTGAGCCACCTATATTACATCCTATAGTGCCACTTGAGGCACCCATATTGATCTTCCATTAGTAACCAATTCTTAGTTCTGGGATATATTCTTCCATTTTATGAAATTTTTACAGGGTTCTCCACAACTTTCTCCTTCTATGACAGAACTGGCGTAGGAATTCTAGTAAGAGCATCCTCCCACCTTTTTAGGGGATTGTGGTCCTTAGTCTATTCAGTCATGGCTTAAGCCGATGTTATCTATCTTTCGACATTTATATATGCCTATATATATGAGGGTCAATTTCACTACCTATATTCTCTTGGATTCTATTAAACATTAGTGGTATTTCATTACTCAAGTCGGACGTCATCAGGGTATGGTTTGTGAAAGCTTCCAAACAGCCTTTTAGGATTACCTCTTCCCCTATCCATTGTGAGAAGACCATGCTCTAGAGGTTATACACCTATAGAAGGGTTTTATGTTAGTGATGGAGTACTCAAATCATTCCACCAAGTTTCATTTTTCACAATGAATCTCACCAGTGATGAATTGGAAACCACTAAATGATTTGAGGATGGAATTGCATACGCCATCCAATCCAAGGTGAGAATTTTTTAACAGACCACTATTTTAGAAATATTGAATCATATCCTCATCATATAGTGGAACATGAGGGAAGGTGGTAATAAGAGCTAGGTAGGTTCAGGTTCCTAGAAGAGAGATGGTTTATCTAACGGCAGGAAGAATCTATTTGAGGAAGCATGTGGGGTAAGTTCCAGCAAGATGACATGCACCAACAACTATGTGCTGGGTCACTATTGTGGTAGGATAGGTCATAAAAATCCTCAGTGTATGGGGAGCATGATCGAGTGCCAATATAGTGGTGGTATGGGTCACCTACAGTGTTTCTAGAAAAATTTCTCTCTTATATCAATTGAGAAAGGATCTAGGCTGGCATATCTTTCAAGTATAGGGTCATCAGGTCCCTGTCAGGCTGAGTATTGGTCTACTACCATCCAAACAGGCCGAAGAGGTGGTTGTGTTTGAGGTAGTTAGACAACTTAGGTTTAGCAGCAGCAGAGTGGAACTAATCAGGTTAGTTAGGTTACATGTCAAGGCCATGGTTTTGACTATATCTATGCAGTGAAACCAACACTATAGGATTAGATTTCATAGCCTTTAGCTATATGAGGTACTATTATTCTTGCCTCTACATCTGTTGTTTCCCATTTTGATACAGGTGCATTGTGCTCGATCATATTTTTTACAATTATGGAATGTCTGGGCCTAGAAATGGAGTACATATATAACTTGATGACTCTTTGCAAGACATTAAGGGTTCAATCAGAGATTATAATCTGATTAAAAGAGTTTCCCTTGAGATAGGTGGGTACCAATTTTTTTGGAACTTGTGTTTCCTCAATATAACCAATTTCAATGACATTTTTGGTATGGAATGGCTAGTGGATAATCGTTCCCATGTTTATTTTTATCACCGGAGGGTGTATTTCACATCACTTGAGGGTAGTTCCTATATTAATTAGGATGAACAGGATATCTAGGAAATTCTAGCTATCCTGAGTATACTAGGTTAGGCAGGGTGACAACCCATATGGATAGTCTCTTTATGAGTGATTAGGGAATATATATTATAGAATTTCCTCTTCTTGTGGATCGTTTTAGGTAATTCTTCCCTAATTATTTCCCTGTCTTACCTTCTCTATGAGAGGTGGGGTTCACCATCGAGCTATTTCCAAGTACGACATTGTTGTCTATTCCACCCTATCGGATGGCACCTACTGAGCTCCAGGAACTCAATAAGTATTTGGAATACTTAGATAAAAAGTGTTTTATATGATCGAGTACCTCTCTATGGGGTTCAACCATCCTTTTCTCTAAGAAGGTAGATGGTACCCTCAGTATGTGCATGGGTTACTGACGATTGAACTACCTTACAGTAAATAACTGAAATCCATTACCCTGTATAAAAAACCTCTTTAACCATCTCTGAGGAGTGAAAATTTTCTCTAATATTTATTTGAGTTTTGGATACCATTATGGGCATGTGAGGACATCTAACATACCACATAAAACATTAAAAAGTTGGAATGACTTGTGTGAGTATCTGGTTATGTCATTCATCCTTATGAATGCACTGACAATTTTAGTGGCCTTGATAAATATAGTTTTCTACCTGTATCTAGATTTATTTGAGGTAGTATTTATGGAAAACATCGTGGTGTATTCTCACACTATACACAACCATGTCAACCATCTTGATATTGTGCTGAATACACTAAGATAGAACCATATATATGTGAATCTCATAAAATGACACTTTCAAAATGATAAGGTTCAATTATTGGTTCATATCATTTTAGTGACATACGTATCTGTTGACCCAGAGAAGGTGAGTGTCATAATTTCCTAGAAGTATCCCAATAATGTATTTTTTATACGTAGTTTTTTGGGGCCAGTTGGATATTATAGAAAATCCATTTACAACTTGTCACACCAAGAAGTACCTCTTATGGTCTTGACTAAAAAGGCTATGGAATTCATATGGTCAAAATCTTGTGATTCTGCCTTTCAAAAGATGAAATGGAGACTGAATTCAGCACTAATCGTGATTCTTCCATATCTAGGAAGAATCTATACTATCTACTATAATTCTTTAAAAATTGGGCTTTAAGTAGTTCTAATGTAGGGTGATCGGGTTGTATCATATGGGTCTCACTAGCTATGACCTCATGAGCAGAATTACTCTATGCATGACCTCAATCTAGAAATTTTAGTTCATGATTTACGTTGTTGTAGAAATTTTCTATTGGGGAAATAGTTCATTATTTACACGGATCAAAAAAAAATTAAATACATTTCCACACTGCATGAATTTATTCTAAGGAAATGTAGGTTTGTAAAATACCTATAGTCTTTCAATTTAATGATTTCTTATACACCTAGAAAGGGTAATGTAGTGGCTGAAACCCTAAACTGGAAGACTTGTACATAGGACATCTAGAATTCTAATAGTGAATGAAAGTTGATGGATCAATTTTTTGAGATGCATTAGGATGTTTAGGAATATCAGAGGCAGTTTGTTTTTGCAACTCTTGTAGTAACATAATTCCTTTTGGAATGGGTGTGGATGATGAAGCTATCAGATACCAAGGGCCTCGTCTTGAGGGAGAATGTCTCAGGTGATTACCCAACACCTGTTTGGGTTGTTGACTAGAACAAGATCCTTTTCTTCCACGGTCATGTATGGGTTCCTATTGACATGCAAGAATATTTGATGTGGGGATCCCATGCCTCTGTTTGGGCAGTTAACCCTAGGCTTACCAAGATATACCAAGATGTACATCATCAATATTGGTGTCCAGGTATGAAGATGTGGATTATAGGTTTTTTCACAAGGTGTTCCACCTATCTACAGGTAAAGGTAGAGCACCAACGACCTATTGAACTCTTAAAGCCTCTATCCATTATCAAGTGGAAATGGAATGACATCACTATAGATTTCCTGATGTGCTTTCCAATATCCCTTTGAGGTAGTGATGTAGTTTGGTTGATCTCGATAGGTTGACCAAGGTCACATACTTATTACCTATCTGATATACCTTCTCAATTGATGAGATTGGGTGGATTTATATCTTAGAGTTTTTGTGCCTTTATGGTGTTCCACATTCTATCGTATTAGACCAAGACACACGGTTCACATCATGGTTCTGGGAGGGGTTTCAAAAGGCACTAGGATTATAGGTGCTATTAAGTTATCATATCACTCTCAAACAAAAGGGGGTCCAAGTAGAAGATATGGGCCTTGGAGTAAAATCTCTGAGCATGTTTCCTCAATTTCATAGGTTCTTGGGAGAAAAATATACCTTTCATTGAGTTTTCCTATAATAACAGCTTTACAGAAACGGTTTGGATGGCTCCCTATGAGTCCATTTGTAGTAGGTTGTTCCATTCACCTATGTGGTGGTTAGAGGAAGGTGAGTATTCACTATTGGGTCCTTGTATTATTTAGGAGACTTCAGATCAAGACCAGCTAATTCAAAAACATATTACTATATCTCATCCCATGTATAATTCTTATACTGATAGTAATTGTAGACCTCTAGAGTTCGAGATGGAACATCAGTTATTTATATGATTTTTCCTAGATTGGGTCATAGATGGAACTGGAAATAGATAATCTATCAACCTATTAATTCAAGCCTTTCAAGATCATAGATGTATTTAGTTTGGTATCATGTAGTTACCTTAGTGGTACTGTTCTATACATGAAGTCTTCCACGTATCACAACTTCCCTGGTATCATGTTGATGTGACTCTTTCATTTGATCCTAATGACATTGAGCTAGAAGGAGATGCGTCCATTGAGGATCATTTAAAATGTATCTTTGATCATAGAAGTAAGACTCACTGAGGTATGCCAGTTCCACTAGTCTGGGTGTTATGGTGTCACAACCATATATAGGACGAGACATAGGAGTGAGAAGCCATCGTACATTCTTAGTGACCGGAACTCTTATCAAATGAAACTTTACCTCACTCAAAAAGGAAAATCAAGGATGATTTGTTTTAATTGGGGTAGGTTGTAACATCTCTACTTTTCATCAAGGTACATTTTCCTTTTATATTTTGGTTAAATCTGAAAAATATGTCTAAGGTTCGGTCACCTCATTTTAGGAAAAGTGGTAGAAATGGTGTCAGAGGACGGCTACAGGGAAAATACACAGTGTGTACCTGAAACATGATGTGTAATATAAATAAACAATGTGTATTAGATACATTACATGTAAGGTTTTTTCCATTCCCACTCCATATTGTAAACGAGGTTTTTTCCAGGAGAAAGAAACCCAAGTTTTACACGACATGTAAAGCTTACACGCTGTGTAAATACAGATTCATGTTTTTTTAAATTGGTAGGGGATCATTTTAATATAGCCCTATTTTTCTCCCACATAGAAGAGGATCCACACAAGAGACATCCTCCACACCTAAGCTAAGGATATATCTTCCTCATCTATCAAATATCCATTTCTTTCATCATCGGTCACATTGGATCCATAACGGTAAGATTCCTAATCCTCCTCCACCCTTACTTTTTTTATCTTCCCATCATCTAATATATTTTGGTGCAAGCTGATATGCCCTATTTTCTTGGGGGGTTTCTTTTTTTTTCCTCCCATTATTGTTCAAATCAAATTTTGGTAATGTATGAGTGATTTTATATGAATATAAGGTAGGTGGTGTAGTTATTTTACCTAATTTTATCTTCATTTATATTATGATTCATCATTCCACGCACCAAACCTCTCTAGATATGCCTCCAAAACTTTTAGTAAATTAATTTAAATGGTTTTCTATGCTCAATATGGTCCTATATAGCATCAAATAAATCCCTTGGTGTATCATCTTGACAGGATTTAACCCTATGGGTGTGACCTTCCTTAAAGGCATACTTTTCCTTAGCCTTAAATTGTTTAAACACCTCTTGAGGTGTGTTTTTCCTTGTAATAAATTCTTTTGAAATGATTAATTGAATTAAGAGAAATGGTATTCCATGTGTTAGGCCCCTAAACATAATTCCATAATTTAATTTATTGAATTAAATGTTTTGAAAAAAATGATTAAAGTGTTATAAATGAAATTCCATGATAAATGGTTTGTGGTCTAGATAACTAATCCATACCATTATGTCAGGATGATAGCAATATTCAAGATTCCATTTATAGATCTCCATAGACGGTCTCATCATGATTCATAATTAGAATGTGTTGATGATTGGTAATATTCCAAGAGAGATACTTGGTATGCCTTGGATGGGCTCACTGTGCTTCTTCTCTACCTCCATGTGATTGATGTTAGTTTTTGAGGAGAGACACTATGGATGGGATCAGTGACTAGATGGTTACACCAGGCCATGAGTGATACTCGGTTCCCTATGTGATATAATATGGATAGACTCCGAGGGTATTGTCTTTACACCATGTCAGAAGTGATATTAGGGATACCATTTATGGATCTCCCTAGACGGACTATTATATCGTTGAGTATTTATTATTCTCCTGGTGTGATATGTGGGTTCCTTGATATGGTTCACCTTGTATGGGCCCAGGATGGTGCTTATTTAAATTCAAGATATTCCTTTCTATATAAATTCAATAAAATTAATTTATTCAATTAAAGGATGTGTCTGCCAAGCCAAACCACATGCTTGGGAACAGTCCATATCTTGATACTTTATTTATAACCACCCATTATAATTAATATCATACTTTCAAAAGTCACCTTGGTTTAGAGACATATGACTTAGTATAAAGAAAGTAGAGTTGTTCAGGTATCCTATGAGGAACCTGGTCTGATGTATTTATTTATTTATTGCCTTGTATTTATTATTATTCACACACTGCCCATTTTATATACACTAACTGGATTGATTTAGAAACTATTTGTGGTGTCCTGCTGAGTATATCTCACACCCTACTTGGTCCGCCCTTGGTACCCAAGAAGACTTCATGGTTTTAGGTGTAGATAAAGGTAAGTATCCAGATTCTGATGATTGATTCTGGGTACTATAACAGAGTACAGGAGAAGAGGACCAAGCCTATTCTCATGATGTTGATACTTAAAAAATTTGGCATTTTGTATTTTTTTCATAGCATGTGGTATGTTTCTACTCCAATGTATCCCATGTACTCATTTTTTATATCAATATGATCTGATCATCATCATTTTTGTATCCATTTGTTATTCTGATCTGGCCTATTTATTATTTATGGGATGTTCATTATTATTTTGTTTCTCCTTGTTTATTACTGATTCTGTTATTCTCATTTATTATTTACCACTGTCTTACACTTAGACTCATGAGATTATAGTCTCCCCAAAGACACACCCTAATCCCTTGTTTCTAGTTAGTATCATTCGGTGTACGGGGAGGTGCACTTGAGGTCATGTATCCAACCGTCTTGGGGAACCTCTTAGTGGCTCCTAGGGTAGGACTCTACGATAATGTGAAAATTAATTATACATTTAATATATATATATATATAACCAATTACATGGATTGTAATATCAACATAATGAACACATGGAACACATGTTGATAAGGTTTAAGTTTTATAATAAATTAATTGTCAATTTTATGTAATTTGGTAATATACACAGCGTGTACAATCTAGATACACAGTGTGTACCTTTCTCACCATTTACTCATGTCACAAGACTAGGGACTCATCATGTAACTATGTCATATAAAATTATTAATTACATGGCTTGTACAGGTGCTACATGATGTGTTTTCTACAAGTTACACAACCTCAAATCCTGTAGATCATGTAAGAGAATACGTAGATTGTCTTTGACTAATGGATTACACATCTTGTATGAATGATACACATTGTGTAGTTAGGCTAAACATTTTCTAGGTTGGCCCGGTCAACATGTGGTTTATTTAAATACACACCACATGAAATAAATTCACCTGGCTTGAATTAATTCTGAATTAATTTGGGATACATTAAATAGGGGTACAAGGCATATACCAATGAGATACATGACATTCACTCTTGTATTATCCAGCCAGAATTTTTGGCACCTCTGAATGACTTCTTAAAATTTATTTCATTCATAAAATAAATCTATTTGATTATATTTGTGTGAATGAAGATAAAGAAGATGATATATCATAATTTGGATTAAATAATTATTTAACTATAATTGAAAACTAAAAAAACATTCGTAAATCAATCAATGATCTTTAAACAATTATGAATAATTATTCATATGCTATGATACCACATAAAGGTTCCCAACACAGTGGAAGAACCATATAGGGCATGTACAACTTTGATTTTTGTCATAACTAATGATTAATCTGAGATTTACATGATGATAAATGTTTTTATCAATGGAAGTTAATCTAAGAAAAATTGATGATTGAAAGCCAGAACCAAGATGTAGGATCATTTCTTATTGTTTATAATTAATTTAAAAAATTAAATAATTGCATTATGATAAATTATTTCATTGTTGATAGATCTGAAAATGTCTCTAAATCATATCATCATTTAATTATAGTAATCAAGAGTATATTCTCTCATGCGATGATCCATGTGTGTTCCAAAAACCTCTGAATGTCACCGTAGGAATCTCTGGGTGTTATTATGGTAGATCCTGATTCTTGTGTCGTTCACCTTTGATTGCTCCAAGAATCGTTTGAAGAAAGATTCTCTTTAATCTCTCTATATTCAAGAGTGGTAGTGGAGGAGGATCTCTCTCATTTTTGAGAGTGATCTTGGATAGGGAGCTCTCTAAATATTGATAGGATTCTCTCTGGATGTCATTGTTTACAAAAAATTAAATGCCAACCCCTAATGGAAATAATATAATTGGGTTTATATATCACTAATTTTAGAAAATAATAATTGCACATGAGCCCTTATTATTTTTCTTAACTTCTGTGGAACCCCATGCTAATAATAATAATAATAATAATAATAATAATAATAACTCTTGATATGGGATAAACTCAAGAATTAAATTGTATATTATTTATTTAAGTAATATTAAATATATATTATTTCTCAAAAGACCATTAATATTAGTCCCCCCTTCCTCCATAAAATTTATCATACATTAAATGATGAATATTTATTTAATAAATAAATATCACTAATTATCCTCCAAATAATAAATAAATATTATATTTAATAAATAGAAAATATATATTTATTAAATATTATACTCACAAAATATTCTCTCAAATAACCAATGATAGAATAAATAAAATTAAGAAAACATGAATAATTATTATACCATGTTCTGGAATAATATTTATTCAACTTGTTATACGATAAATAATATTATTATTTAATTGAGGCTTTGGATACACATAATTTGTGACCCTCCAGGAATATTTCTTAGTGGTAATAGGTGAAACAACCCAATGTCCAAGGTTAGCATCCAGAAACACGTCAAGCTGACCATATAGAAACTAATTAATGTCTCAATGACATAAAACCACGTACAGATACTTATTGTGTAATATAATCCATTTATCTCGATATCTCTAATCTAGAATGTTTCATAATGGTGTCATCAACCTATACGTTCAATTTCTCATTCTTTGACTTTCTAGGAATTGAATTTTCCAAGAGAACACTATGGATATGTATTTATTTAGGCTATATCATTTCCATAAAGGGGAATGCGATATCAATTTCCATTAAAGAAGGTACAAATCCTTTCTTGCATTATTCATTAATGAAATATTACTCATGATGTACCCAACATATATTACTTTGGCACAAACATATGTTTTCTTGGTTTTCAACAATACATAAAATACGCTACTCATAACATCCATTAATAATAATATTAATTTCTAAGTACCAATACACATTTTGTAGCTAGAAACATCCAATGATACAATGAAATATGAATTTTCTACTGGAATGTCTCATTCTCATAATTTACTACATTGGAAATTACCAAGGGCATACACCATGATAATTTGTCTCAAATTCCTAGGATTCTCCACCTATGATAGCTTATATAATTTTTATCTCTAAAATTATTTCATATGGATATAAAGCATATATATTTAAAAATACTACTATGGTACTTCTAGGTTCTCATCATAGTGGGGAACTGATATGATCTTTTAGTGTGACAATTACTCTTCGAAAATTATCAAATATTATTTCATGTATAATAACAATCATGATGTGATAAATTGATTATTAATATTAAAAAATAATGAATACTGGCTATTAGAAAGTATACAAAAGTTGGTTCTAGGCCACCAACTCCAACATAAATAATGAAGAGCTAAAAAATTACTTAGTTCACCCACATTGAACTGCAAGCAAGAAACATACAACCATGATGTATCGATATACCAAATTCAATAAAGTATACTATTATTTTCAATGTTTTTATAAAACTCATTGTCTTCTAGGTTTATAACCAATCCTGATTTGAGAACCCACTTCTCTCTCAACTAAAGTTTACTTTCTTTTATTTTAGGGGATTCCTCGAATGTACTAAATCAACTTTATTCACACAAAAATTGGTGTTTCATGAAACTATTATATCATAAAAATGATGAATTCCACTTTAACACATAAATTATAGGCACATTCCTTATGGTTCATGTAACCCCCTTTTGTGCACAACTAATTTTCATTTGAAATTTATTTTCACAAATATTCCTTCACGTAATATCCTTTTTCTATGTAACTGATGTCCATGTAAATTCCTTTGTGCAAGTAATAGGTTCACATAATTCTAACATGAAAACATAGAACTTAGCTCTCCAATAAGACATATTCTCTAATTTAAAGATGATATTAGTTCCCTATATAAAAGTAAAATCAATCTATAAAACAAATGTCATGCAACCCTTCACAATTCTGGAAAATGTATCTCCTAGAGTTCAAAAACATCACTGAGTTCGTGCAACATATGCTCCGTGATCATTTCATTTAGTTCCACGAGCATATTTCCAACTTGTATGAGAATACTTTATTTTATCTAAAATTCTACATAATCTTCTCAAACAATATTTAAAATCCTATATATATTTTCCTTCATGAATACCATATGATCTTCTCCACTCTAAAACTTTGTCAGCAAACACAACCCGGAATCTTCACAAAGTAAACCTGGGTGATTTTTTTAAATAGTTTCCATTTTATATTATATGATAGTTATGTGGAGTTTCTTTAGTTGGGTGATTAAATAATTGGGTAATAATGTGGTTAGGGATGGGGGTTTTACTATCCATAGGGGGAAGTAGATGAGGATGTAAATTTTTACTTGTTTCACCTCCAATATAAAGACTAATTCAAGGAATATGAACACCTCACTTTTCATCTTACATGAATCATTAGTAAAACCAATTAAAATGGTTTAGATAAATATACTCTTCCATAGTAGGCACATTATATCATAGGGATTATGACACACTATCATTACAATAATAATATTCAATAATGAATAATGAATATTTCTTCATTGTATGTGTTTTAGGAATATCACATCAGATCCTTTTATAGATTGAGTAGAACTGAAACTTTTATAAATGAATTTTTATTATTGTTATAAATTGAGAATTCATAATAATTTCCAATATAAACAATTCCCATGGGGTTATACAAAATTTTTTGGGAATAAGAATATATTTTTTTACAAAGTATTTGTATAAAATTAAAATAGTTATTTGATAGCTTGTCCAAAATGTTTTTTGGAAGATAATAAAAATGTTTTTTGGATATGGTTTATAAGTTGTTACAAATGATGTGATATAAGGTTAAATATGTGAAATGTTTGAGGGTATTTAGTATAAGTGGGAGACTGATATATTTATATATATATTTGTGTGTGTGTGTGTGCACTAAAGTAATATTACAACTCACGATATGGTCATATCACTACTTGTGATGTGGGTATCATATACATATCAATTGCATAAATATATATGTGATAAGATTTATCCCAACATGCGATATTACATATCATGCATCACTACCAGTTCATCTAAACACAAGCTGTAATATGTTCACTTTAACATCATTTGATGATGTTTACAATAATTCTAACACATTTTAATAAATGTTTAATCATTAAACATTGATGGATTTTCTGATTTAAGTAATAACATATACATTAAAAATAATTTAACATATGAAACATCTAAGTATGTACTCGGTCTTTAGAGCATCAAGGGATTCTTATTTAAATAGAACCAAATTGAGAGGAATATATGTCAATATATGTGATTTCTGGCACATGTTCTCAAAAATTCAAAGTTCTATTATTTCTATCCTTAAACCTAAGTTATTAGCATACCATAGAGTTTAAATAGATCCTTTCTAAGAAGAAATGTTTACTTTGGTATATATTTTATATATTTTCATCAAGTACGTGTCGACACAAGTTAATTAAGGACATCTCACTTCAACAAAATTATATTTGATCGTATTGATGATCAAGATCATGCCCATTAATTAATGACATCTCAATACAAATGGATTTAGTGTCATTTTATATAAAAGGTAAATATTAAAGTGTAATATCATAATCCTTTAAAACCACATCTTGCAGTTCACATGTCACTATTTTTGAAAAATTTCAGGATCATATAAATTTTAGAACCGGTATTTTTATTCCATCCCAATCCAATATAATTTTTTACTAAATGAGTATGACCTATTCTAGTTAGATTTGGTTCCATATCTATGCATGATCTACCTGGAAAGATTAAAATTATTTTATAGCATACTGAATGACATACATGGATGTTCCCACATAAAATTCTATCTTTATATTTTAAAATGATTAAAAATATCTAATACATCATAATGAGCCATCCAAGACCAACCC
Organism: Viscum album; assembly: GCA_963277665.1. Classification (NCBI taxonomy): domain Eukaryota; kingdom Viridiplantae; phylum Streptophyta; class Magnoliopsida; order Santalales; family Viscaceae; genus Viscum; species Viscum album. Next base: position 998,497,739 of record OY728141.1, on the reverse strand, counting down.
TAGCTCGGACTATTGTTCAGGAGAGTTTGGAAAAACTCTAAAAAACACTGACTTACTCTAACATATTTTTCTATATTTTTGTATATAATTAGGATAAACCTAGAAAATATTTTTTAGACAAGTGAGGGTTTATAATTTCCCAAATCCAAAATTACACTACTATCTTAATCTAGTATATTTTTTGAAGGTTTGGATTATTGATTCATACCAGACACATCGTGTATCAGATTGAGGTTAGGATGATTCATACATGTCACAAATGACTTATACATAATTTTCTTAAAGTATCAAAACAATATGAATGTGTTTTCTTGGTTTTGAGTATATCACTTGTGTTCTCCACTAAAATGTCAATTTTAAATAAAAAGACACACTTGGAGTCATACTAGTCACACAGTTCCACAAATTGAGGTTTGAAAGATTCATAAACATCCCAAATGACTTTTGAATTGTTTTCCTAAAGTATAAAAATAACCTTAATGAATTTTCTCATTTTTTAGTATGCAGCTTTTGTTTTTTTACTAAAATGTCATTTTAAACTGAAAACGCATACTTTGAGCCATACCAGTCACATCATGTGTTAGTTTGAAGTAAGGATGATTCCTATAAATCATAAATGACTTATGAATCATTTTAAAATATTATAAAGATAATTGGATCATGTTTTCTCAATTTTCAGTGAGCGACACACATTTTGAACTAAAATGTCAATTTTAGACAGATAATGGACACTTTGAGTCATACCGGGAACATTGTGTATCAGATTGAGGTGTGGTTGATTCCTACACATTGAAAATGACTTATTAATCATTTTCTTAATGTATCAAAACAACCTTAATGTGTTTTATCATTTTTTAGTATGTTGCTTTTATTTTTTACTAAAATGCCAATTTTAAACAAAAATACCCACTTGGAGTCATATCAGTCACATTGTGCGTCAGATTAAGATGCGTCTAATTACTATAAATCATAAATGACTTATGAATTATTTTCCTAAAGTATCGAAATAATCAGAATGTGTTTTATCAATTTTGAATATGTCATTTTTTACTAAAATGTCATTTTAAACTGAAAACACACGCTTTGAGTCATACCGATCACATAATGTGTTGGTGTGACGTGATACTGATTCATAAATGTTACAAATAAATTATAAATTGGTGTCCTAAATTATCAATACAATAAGAGTATGTTTACTTAGTTTTCAGTGAGTGACACACGTTTTGTACTAAAATTTTAATTTTAAACTGATAACGAATACTTTGAGTCATACCTGGTACACTGTGTATCATATTGAGTTGAGACTAATTACTATATGTCACAAATTAATTATGGATAATTTTCCTAAATTATCCAAACAAGCCGAATGCATTTTCTTAGTTTTGAGTGTGTCACTTGTCTTTTCTACTAAAATTAATGTCAACTTTAAATAAAAAGACACACTTGGAACATACCGATCACACCATGTGTTGGATTGAGGTGAAGTTGATTCCTAAACATAAAAAAAACTACTTATGGATCATTTTAATAAAGTATAAAAACAATATGAATTCATTTTCTTATTTTTTAGTATGTCACTTATGTTTTTTACTAAAATTTGATTCTAAACTGAAAAAATGTACTTTGAGTCATGCCAGTCACATCATGTGTTGGTTTGATGTAAGGATGATTCCTATACATCATAAATGACTTATGAATCATTGTTTTATATTATCAAGAAAATTAGAGTGTGTTTTCTCAGTTTTCAATGAGCAACACACATTTTGAACTAAAATGTCAATTTTAGACTGATAACAGACACTTTGTGTCATACTAGGCACACCGTGCATCATATTGAGGTGTGGTTGATTCCTACACATCAAAAATGACTTCTGGGTCATTTTACTAAAGTATCAAAACAATTATAATGTGTTTTATTGTTTTTTAGTATGTCACCTGTTTTTTACTAAAATGTCAATTTTAAATAAAAAGACACAATTGGAGTTATACCAGTCACACCCTGCATTGGATTAAGGTGAGGCTAATTAATATCCATCAAAAATGACTTATTGATCATTGTACTAAAGTATCAAAACAATAAAAATGTTTTTTCATGGTTTTGAATATGTCTCTTTTTTACTAAAACGTCATTTTAAACTAAAAACACACACATTGAGTCATACTAATCACATAATGTGTTGGTGTGACGTGAGACTAATTCATACATGTCACAAATAAATTATAAATTATTTTCACAAATTATAAATACAATCAGAGAATTTTTTTTCTTATTTTTCAGTGAGTTCCACACGTTTTGAAATAAAATGTTAATTTTAAACTGATAATGAAAATTTTGAGTCATACTAGGTACACCGTGTGTCGGATTAAGGTGAGACTAATTACTACATGTCAAAAATGAGTTATAGATCGTTTTCATAATGTATAGAAACAATACAAATTAATTTTCTCAATTTTTATTGTGTCACATGTCTTTTTTACTAAAATTAATTTCAATTTTAAATAAAAAGACACACTCGAAGTCATATCGGTCACACCATGTGTTGGATTGAGGTGAAGCTAATTCCAACACATGAAAAATGACTTATGGATAATTTTACTAAAGTATCAAAAAAATATGAAATTTTTTACTCCTCTTTGACAATGTCACGTGTGTTTTTTACTAAAATGTCATTTTAAACTGGAAACACACACTTTGAGTCATACTGGTCACATCATATGCTGGTTTGATGTGAGACTGAAACCTACATGTCAAAAATGACTTATAAATAATTTTCATATATTATCAAGATAATTGGATCATTTTTTCTTTGTTTTCAGTGAGTGAAACATGTTTTGAAGTAAAATGTCAATTTTAAACTGATAACACACTTCTAGTCATACCAGACACACCGTGTATCATATTTAGGTGTAAATGATTCCTACATGTCAAAAATTACTTAAGGATCATTTTTATAAAGTATAAAAAACAATCTAAATTCATTTTATTGGTTTTGATTACTTAACTTGTGTTTTTCACTAAAATATCAATTTTAAATAAAAATACACACTTAGAGTCATTCCAGTCACACCACGCATCAGATCAAGGTGAAACTGATTCCTACAAGTCACAAATGACTTGTGGATATTTTTTTTTAATTTATCGAAACAATCTGAATTATTTTCTTTTTCATGATAATATCACTCTTTTTTTTAAAAATGTCATTTTAAACTGAAAATATGCACTTGGAGTCATATAAGCCACATTTTGTGTCATTTTGAGGTGAGACTGATTCCTACAGGTCAAAAAATACTTATAAATAGTTTTCCAAAATTATCAAGACAACCAGAGCACATTTGTTTAGTTAGTGTCACATGTTTTGAACTCAAATTTCAATTTTAAAATGATAATGGACACTTTGTGTCAGACCGAGAACACCATGTATCAGATTGAGGAATGACTGATTCATACACATCAAAAATGAATTATAGATCATTTTCCTAAACTATAAAAACAATACTTAGGAATTTTATTGTTTTGGAGTTTGTTACATATATTTTTACTAAAATTTCAATTTTAAATAAAAAGTCACACTTGAAGTCATACAAGTCACATCGTGTTTCGAATTGAGGTTCAGATGATTCATACACCTCACAAATGACTTTTGTGTCATTTCACTAAAGTATAAAATAATCAGAAATTTTTTTATCGGGTTTTGATTATATGATGTGTGTTTTGAAATAAAATATAAATTATAAACTAAAAACATATAATTCAAGTAATACCGAGCACATTGTGTATCAGTTTGAGGTGTGGCTGATTGAGTATGTGATGTGTGTTATAATTTTAACTATATGAAACAAGATTTAAAAGAGAGAACATGTTCCATTAATATGGAAGAGGAAACCCATTGTTGTTTGAAACACATCACATTTCAGTAAGCTTGGAATTTTCTCTTCCATCTAAAAGGAACATGTTCTCTCTTTTTTGGCATATTGCAGATTGTTAAAATAAAAATATGACTGCCCAAAACAAATGTGAAAAAATAAATAAGTATTAGATAAAAATGATAAGAAAATTAACTTAAAAATAGTAGATAAAATGATTTAAATAATTAACTAAGTAGTAGGAATTCACCTGTTCATAATGTTTGTATACATTCTTGACCCATTTCCTTATTTCCATTATCTCAGTTACAGCTCCGAAGTCCAATCTCTAACAAGCATGAGAAGCTTTGGACAAACCACCTCAACTCAAGAAAAATAATATACCTATATAAGAAAATAATTCTTATGTTAGTAATAATATAAATAAATAAAATAAACATAAATATGAAATAATACATTAAAAATGTCAATTTTATACTGAAACCACACAATTTAAGTCATGTCGGGTACACCGTGTATCAGATTGTGGTATTGTAGATTCCACTGTGTCTTTTTATCCTACAATTCATTCAATATTCCGAGTTATCTAACAATATTATTGTTTGATAACCCATAATGTTGAATGAATTGGATAATAAAAAGAAAATTTCATCGTCATGAGTGCACCATCCTTATTGAGTGCATGATCATAGTACATGAGTGAATCATCATTTTTGACAAAGTTGTTTCTTCCTGATATTTATGAAAATTAACAAAATAAGTATCAGATAAAAATGATAAGGAAATTAACTAAAAACCTAGATTAAATTATGAGAAAATAAACTAAATAAGTAATAAGAAGTCATATGTTCATGATATATGTGTACATTATGACACTAGGTATGCTACCCAATCATTTCAATATAAATATATTTCATATTGTGAATACGAGGACTTTTGAAAGTCTTGGTAGTACTGGAAAAATATAAATACACTAATTATTAATAAATATTTTAAATGAAATAGTAATTATCTTCCAAAGTACCTCTTTGGGGATGCTAGTTTGTTGATGGTATATGATATCTCTCAAAAATTTGAATACATAATAACCACAATCTTTTCCATTGTTTTTTAGACACTCTAGAAACAATGAAAAATAATAATAATTTGTTTAAATGTGTTTTGAAAATGAAAACTTATTATATATATCCGAATAATTATTCACTTGTAGAAGTAAATAGGATCATTATACACATGGATTTTTCTCATGTAATGATTTTATGTTATTTAAACATAACCCTATCATAATATAATTCACATTAAAACATAATATAAAATATATAACTTAAATTTGAGTTCTAAAATGTTGGATTTAGGGTATTAAAATTTACCAAACATCATCACGTGTGATCAGTTTTTTGGGTATACATGTAATGAATCTAGAAAATAAATCTTTGGAGTATCCAAATTAACTACAATGAGTAACCAATGTTGCCTAAAAAACAAAAAAAAATAAGTAATTAAAGGAATGAAAATATAATTTATATGATTAAATTCTATAGTTTTACCCCTACGTCATTAGTAATAAGAATATTTTGTCATTCATAAGTTTTCTTTCAAACATTGTGGCATATTTTCCCACTATTGCATCAATTTGATCTGAATCCAATGAGTTTAGTTGTGTAGAAGTGATGTGAGTACTAATGATTCCATATTTATATTCATAGTGTTTTCTCTTAAAGTAGTATTGACATAGATTCCTGAAAAAAAATATGAATTGTATTTAGTCATAATTAACATTGTAGATCAACTATTGAAAAAACAAATCATGAAAACACACCTCATGTATATATTTACAAATAATACTCCAATTCGGTTATACTTGATTCTTTCATTTACATTATCAAGAAAAATGTAGTATATAATGGCCTCTTCGTACATTTTTTATTCAAAATAAACTATAACATTCCGACCACTTTTTAACCTTATATCTACATGAACATTTAATGTTAATAAATTAATATATTTAATGGGAAGGGTATTGGTGCTTTGTGATAATAATTTTTATTGGTCAATTAATCCTTTAGATCGTTTTAATTTAAACATTCATTTCACCCTCTTCCCTTTGTCTGGATATAAAAACATTCATTGGTTTAGACCTTTTTTCATTAATTTTCAATGTTTTTTCAAGAAAAATAAATCACAAATTAATACTTCCTTATCAATATGTTTTTTATAAGATCTAACAACCATTATACAAATATTCCCATAGATTTTTTGGCCATATGAATATCTGGATCATCAAGTATAATAGGTATCTCAATGCTTGGATCATGAGTTTTGCTAATCCCCACTCTCACATGACATATTGGAAGTTTTTTTGTGTAAACATATTCTTATATATTAAACATAATATCCCTCATAATAAGTAGATGGGTGGGTTTTGATAGATATAAATCACAATCATTTTCACCCTATAGAAAATATGTACATGAAAGATATCAATGTCTGACTGATTCACATTTCAAAAAAAAAATTATGAGAATATTTATTACCTCGTATAAGATATATCTTTGATTGGAATGGATCACCTCAATGACAGTCAGGGTGGTGGGGGTGATAATCACATAGTGGTTGTTCTTGAGTTGTTTCTTCTCTTGGTTTACTTCAAATAACATTTTATAGAAACTCTAAGATACAATTTAATTCTTAGTCAATATAAAATAATCATGTATTCATCTCTTCCATTTTTTTTATCTTTATCCCCCAGTTCATTTATTTTCTCAAAATATGTTCACGTGTCACCCCAAAACCACGCACCTCTACCGTGACTATACTGTTATATTCACTTCAAGATCACAGATAGTAGTTGTTCATCTGGTATAGATGGTGATGATTTTGATTTCTAAGTTGGATAAAAAATATAGTAAAATAAGTAATCATTAGTATGTAATTACAATTTAAATAAATAAAATTTTATTAAGTCACACTTATACATGATTCCTACAATTTTTGTGTGTTTTCATATATTAGTATCATATATTTATTTACATGTGCCTCCTTAAATAGCATAGGATGTGGGATGGAAGTGTCTTTGGATTTGTAACGCCCCGACCCCAGCTACCCAGAGTCGGTGCATTAATTACATAACATTGGCATGATCACAAGAAAGATCAAATCTCGAAAGACCGATTGGTTTAGTAGCCTTGGAAACACTAGATATAATCATAAAGTTTTACATTACATTTCAAAGTGAAAAACTACTACAACAACAAAGTCTTCATATCCACACTATTAACCCCTCATAATATCCCTGCAAGTCATTCATAATTTACTTCTTCACTACCTGGGAAAAATAAAACATAGAAAAGGGGTGAGCTCAAATGCCCAGTAAGGATAACAATATAGCGGAACATTCAAAATAATCATAAACATTTAAGGCAATGAATTACTAAAACAAAAGCCTTTTAAAATTGAACTTCAACATAGTATGGCAAAAGTAAAATGAAATAATGCCATTTACTTATTCACATGGATGCAATATCAATAACCACTTTCATAATGTTGGAATGCATAATGCCAGACTATCATAACCACATAGCCAAGGCCTCGTGCCAAGACTACAAATAAGATTTTGTCAAGGCCTTGTGCCAAGACACTAGTTTGTCTCATGAGACCTACCGATGCATCGAGGAGCTATAGCGGGCTCCACCCGTCACTTATTAAGTCCAATGCATTCCCATATGAAAAGTTTTTAACATAACATAAACATTCGTATTAAAACTAGCATACGAAATGTCAATAATTTCACCATAAACTATGAATGGTATAAAAATAGCACATCCATAGTCAAACATATCACAAAACCTTCAATACAACATATAAGTTTTGTATCATAATAAATCAACTTCAAATAATCTTAAAATCCATCAAAGGATGTTGACATAGATGAAATCAAAATTCTTTTTAAAGAAATATCTCCTTTTATTTTGAAATCATTTAAGATCCATATAAAATAAAACATTTTCTTTGAAAATATTCTTATAAGCTTGTAAGGAAAGCTTTGAAGATTTTATAACAGCGTAAAATAACCGCACCCGCCGTATAAGTAAAAAAAACATTCTTATCTTAATTCTGTCGAAAAGGTTAAAAAGGACCTTGTTTTGAAAACGACGGAAAGATTCCTTTATAAACCTCTTACAAAAAGTCAAAAAAAGGGTATAAATGAATTTAACCCATATTCTTGTAAATAATAAATATGTTTTGAAATACATTTCGAAGAAACATGGATGTGGATGATAAAGAAATCTCAGTAGATTATTACGTATAAACAACCTCGGATAATGAAGAGATTGTGAAATAACCCTTACCTTGTACTTTTCCTTGGTTGGGGTAGGTTAACCTCCTGTATAATGGTGAAATAATTGTTATTAAATTATACAAGAATCATATATATTAATATGATATCATATATGATCTTTTAACATTGATTTGTTAATAATATCTTAGAATTATCGTCGTTTCGGGTGTTAACTTACTCATTTTCTTTTATATGTTTTGTTACATAAGTCATGTTTGTTGTATCTTATTCATATCCAGAATGATATCAAGTCCTTAAAAATCATTTTTAAATCATTAAATGATAATTATACTTGAATGGATACGATGGAGAATGAATCTCATCGCGTTCGTGGAGACGGTAGTCCGTACGTACGCACGAACGCTACTTCCATTTAATTTTTATTTTAAAAGAATCGAATCCAAATGATACATAGGTATATTACTATTCCAGTATAATATAATATTTTATATATGTTACTTAAGTTCATTAACACCATCCTTTATACGTTCCATGTGTGGTATGAACGAGTCATATCATTTTAAGGGGGCGGTAGTCCGCACTTCCTCAAATGAAATTATCGTATGTATATACAACATGAAACGAATAATGGTATGAAATAAAATGGAATTACAGAAGCTTATATATAAAATATATATCATTAATATCATATTTAATTATAGTGCCATCATAATGGCCACCATGAGAGGCGGTAATATGTATTTGAACAATCATCGTTTCGTGAGGCGTTAATTTTCCATTCACAGAAACATTATGTTCATCATCCATTAGATGGAGTTGTGTGTATGTGTAGTTTGAATACTTCTTATAACAACATCCTAGTATATTGAGGATACTGGTGTTGTTACAAAATAAGGGAAATAAAAAGAGTTTGGGGGTTGTAGAAGCAAAATAAATGAAAATAATTTAAGAGAAATCGTTACCTTTAATTTAGGTAACTCACTTTGGTTGGAACCAAAGGACTTCTTGAAATGCTTTCTGCCTAAGGGGAAGCTTCAAGGAGGAGGAGAGGGATGTGGGGAGCTTAGTTGGTCAGAGTTTGGACAATCCAAGTGGCTTGAGAGGTGTGAGGAATGAGTAGAAGTGGTCTCCTTTTATAAGGGAGAGGAGGGGCTCTTTAGGAAAGTGTGAAAGTATTACTTTATAATATATTTGTATTCGGTTTATAATGGTCCAAAAATCATTGAGGTCGAAGATAAGATGACTCATATTCTAAATAACATCAACCAATAAGAATTGGACAGGTTTTAGATAATATTTTAATCATTATAATCTTATTTATTTAAATGATTTATTAATGAGGTAAACATTGCATCATTATTGTGTCATTAATAATTTAACTTATTTGATGTCTAAAAATTATAAATAAAATATCATCATGTAGGAAATCTTTTTAGATTTCTAATGAATATTTATAATCGAAAATCCAACATGTATAACCCTATGTAAAAATTGTTCTTCTAAAAGATGTAAGCTTATGCCATTTTTATTTTTATTTTAACTTTATTAATATAATGTGTCATTATCACTTACAAGTGGCTCCAAGGGATCCCCAAATTGACCCAAGGATGCCCATGGTCGGGTATGTGTCCACCAATAAGGTTAGGACACGTTTTAGGGTAATTTTGTATTATTATAATATTATTTGTTTTAACCCTTATTTACCGGATTTACCCTTAACCATGGTAAATAAAATATTTACCACAGTAATTATTCAAAATGTCTAAAAATAAAAGTTACCTATTTACACAATTTGGAAATCCTGATTCCAAATATGGAATCCATTTTTCTAAATTCAAAACACAGAAGTGGCAGAAATTAATTTAAAATTAATTCCCGCTGTCAAAACAAAAAGCGTGTTTTTAAGAGGTAATAACTATCAAAAGATTGACACTCGTTTATATTCGGTTTAATTGTAAAATTATGTCCAATGACCAACATTATATTAAAATGTAAAAATATATTCTAAATATACTTTAAAACCACTAAAATTCATAATTTATCACTATTAATTATTTTTATTAAAAAAGTTGTTTTTAATTAAAATTTAGTAATTTTCACTATTCATCAAAATATGAAAGTTATCCGAAAAGTACCAAAATTTCGCCTTAGGCTAAATTCGATATTCTGAGTCCAAAAATGAAGTCCATTTTCAAATATAAAATATATATAATTTCAAAAATTAGGTATTACTATTCACAACGTCTAGTTTAATTAGTTGTGGTGTGTGTTAGAACTCGAGGTTGCGTACAACACACGCTATCGCATTATTCGAAGGGAAACGTACCGTGGAAGCTTGGGGTGTTACAAGATTTGGATCCATTAATTTGCATATAAATAGAGGAACATAATTATGTTTTTGTTTCATGTCACATAAAAGTATTATGGTGGATTTAAAATAAATACCTGTTTTTTTCAATTGAAGCCTACCACATCCGTTCTTTATGATAAGGTGTGTTAGTTTTACTACCTTCTGCTTATTTTCATCACTCAATTATTGTTTCATAAATTAAAAATTCATAATTAAAGTGATTAATACACATATTTTTAAACAATGTATTACCAACCATAATGTGCTTGAAAATATGTCTCTTCATGACACCCAATAAATGCATCCAATGCTTTTTAGCATATTAGGTTTGTATACATCTATGGTGGGTGTGGGTTTATTTTCCCTTCACCAAATTTGAGATGAAAATTAATTTTAATTGTGATAAATCCTTTCTGATCCTTTCTAGAAAGTATTAGTAAAAACTTTATTTAGGATTCATCTGTTATAAATTCACTCTACAAGGGATGATAAAGATTAATTCAATATTTCATTAATTTTTTTGTAAAATAAATAAATTGTATCATATTTTTACCCTAATCTCTTCTCAAATCAGTTTCTTAAGTTCTAGCACAACATTATTCCATGATTCTATATCAATCAGCTTGTGTTGTCGAGTGGTGAGCCCAATGAAACTGTTGAACATGTCCTTACTTGGGTTAACATCATGACTGAGCGTATTCCATCCAACTTCGAATTTGATGCCTTTGTTTCTCACCTTAATAATTTTTACTAACAGTTCCATAATTCCACACTTCTATTTTTTCTAGAAAAATAGTTTCTCACCATATAACATTTCCTTTGGTTCAACATCATCAATAAGTTGTTCTTCTAGATTGTTAACATTGAAATGTGCAGAATGTTTTCGTTACTTTGCATTTAGAGCACCAACAGGTTTAGAAACCTATTATTATTCATGATTGGGAGCATCGGCACATGCATGAGTCGTTATCTATAGAAGTGGTTGAACATTTAATTTAGATTATATAAATATATTAGTTGACAACTGAAAATATGAGGTAAAACAATATATATTAAAAATATATATAACATGATTATTGAACTCTTTTTTTAAAGGTTGAAGGGATTTGACCCCTCTATCAAGTATCCAAGTTCCTTCATTGTGGTCTCCTCTGACTTACAAGACCCTTATTACATTTGGACCACTACAAAACAATTACGATTCCCCAATTAAAGGTTCATCCTCGGTTGAATTTTCATTTGACCCTTTATTGATTTTGGTCGATAACAGAAAAGTTGATCACTTTCAGTTTCTCGGATCTCAAATATAAAATACTTTTACTTCCTATGATTCCATTATAAATGGTTCATCTTTTCACCCTTCCTTAATAAAATCTACTTTTATGAATCCCAATTTATATATATTAACAACACTCTTATTATCAACCCACTTGCATTGAAAAATCGATACTTAGAATGTTGTATAATCCAACTCCCATATTTTTTTGATGATGCAAAAGTATACCATATTAGCATAAATTGTATTTCTTCCCCTGGTACCAGATACATGCATTTATTTATATATAAGTGTAACTCCACTATTTTTTATGATACAACATTCATCATGTTAATTTGTATAGAACTTATAATCATTACATCTATAAATATTTTAATATAATACTTGAACACTGAATTAATTCTATAATTGAATCCAGATTTTCTACAAACTCTTTAAAAATATGGTCTCAAAACCATCCTATAAACTATTAATTATGTGTATTTGATATCCAGATTTTATCCCTTGATGGATTCCAATTCTTTATAATTTATTCATGGGTTTCAATATATGGGTATTCCTATAAACTATTATACGAAATGTAAAGGTGGGTCTCCTCCTGATATGTATTAGTGATTATGACAACATCTATTCTAGAAATTACTTCACCCATAAGCTTCCCAGTGTTATGATATTTCAGTAAACTAATAATTTTTACAATATAAAGGTAGCTAGTACAAAATTCAATGAATTCCTCAACAATATATCGCTCCATAATACAACCTTCTTCCCAACTTCAATTTTTGAAATACCCTTTCAAAATCTTCATATAAAATTCAAAGTGGTATATTTATCTATAATTTAGAGGACTAAATAGTTTAATCTATCTTACCAAGTGAACCATCAAGTGAACCATCATAACAAAGAATGTCGGTGAGAAGGACATTTTTTATTAACATTATATGAAGAAAAAACTTTTCCATATTTATAAATTTCAGCAGTTCTAGAACTTTACTACATATAGGTTTGAAGAAGAAACATAGCTTGGTCAATGTATGATGGAAATTATTGGAAAAAATGCAATGTAAATCTTTAGGCATTAGATCTTTCATCAAAACAAGATAGTCATGTGATTTCAAACCCTTTACCATTAAACTAGTCATTGAAATGATATTCTTGATATTCTATGAATACCCATATGAAACCTTTACATCATTTAAAAAGTTTCAAAACTGATATCTCTCATGGATGGAAAAAGTGTAAGCATCCATAGGAAGAAAAGTTCATTTTTCACCCATCACTGGCACCAACTCATCCTATATTCTCATGTAAATCATGTCCAACCTAGCCTTAATTCCATCCTTAGTTTTTTTGGATGAATTTAGTAATGTTATAATGAAACTATCACATAAATTTTTTCAACATGAATAGAATCAAGAAAATTACTGACATACAAATAATTCTAGTATGGTAATTCAAAAAAATATTATTTATTTTTCCCACAGATTTTTGTAAGGTTTTTAAAAAAAGTTTTACTAAAATCAATGTCTATATATTTTAAATTATCAATTATTTTATCACCTATTAGTGGATATTCCATTGTAAGTTCTTATAAACTACCATCGATTAATGTCATCTAATATTAGTACTTATGTTGTGAGGGTAGATATATGTGAAGTTTAAGAAACACAGTCTTTAATGAATGTTTCAACCTAATTGACTATGTATCTTGTTCACAAATGGGACACCCTTTAGTTTCTTTAAAAATATATCCTAACAAATTTCTATAATTAGGAAATTAATTTATCATCCTGTACCCCATGGATCTCAATGTGAAATCTTTATTTCTATAAGAATCATACAACATAACACTTGAATCCCATAATAATTTCAAATCTTCGATCAATGGAGCCAAATAAACATCAATATCATTACCCGATTGTTTTGGTCCTGATATAATCAAAGATAACATAATATATTTTTGTTTCATGCATAACCATGATGGAATGTTATAATTTACCAATATAACCGACCATGTATTATAGTGTTTCTTTGAAAACCAATATAATTTACTCTATCTATAGATATTAAAAGACAAAGGTTTCTAAACTCATTTTTAAATTCAGGATACTCATGATAAATTCTCTTACACTGAGGACAGTAAACCTAGTGATAAAGTTTCCCATATTTATTTCTTGTATCTGTGTGCCACTTCAATTACCTTGAAGTCTCCTCACTTCTATATAGGCACCTAATCCTTGAAATGATTGGAAAGTACCATACAACTTTCATTGGACCTGATTAATTATTCTTGTATCGATAATAACCACACTTTGGGAATTATTTAAGTTATTTGTGTTCCTTATGAAAAAGAATACAATTTTTTGGACAGACATGTATTCTTTCAGAGATCATACCCATTGAATGTAAAATTAATTTAAAATAATATGTTTGGATAAGAAGCTCATTATCTTCTAGGAGCATATCATTCAAGAGAGAAAGTAGTTTAGTAAAATTGGTGTCACTCTATCCATTTCCATCTTTAAATTAGACAGATTCAGTATGACAAACAATACTATATATTTTGTACTACTAGAATACAATATACTTTTTCAAAACTCTTTAACTTCTCAAATGATTTTTCAGAATCACGTAGTCCATAATCAATTGTCACTAAAATTTATTCAATATAAAATTCATCATCATTCACACATGTAATCAAATCCTTCATGTAGTCATCTAAATTATCCACACTTTTAATCATATCAAATGATCCATAAAACATAGTTTTATCCTATTCACTAGCTACATTCACTTTTTCCCCATGTTTATTCCAACATTTATAACTTTGATCTATTATGTGACAAATCATGTATTCATCCAACTCCTATAGACTTATTAGTCTTTAATAAAAAAAATTAAACATGGAAAAAGGATTTGAGAATGGTCATATACATGATATTTTACAAACATGATGAATTCTTTCACCCTTTCTTCATACTCTTCTGTTATGCAATTGACATCCATCCATTTTAGATTCATATCCATCCTATTTTATTTAGTAATATTATTATTTTAAAAGATAAAAAAATGGGCCCTTCAAATAAGGGGAACCCATCATTTGAATGTTTAAAATAATTTCAACATGATTTATAGGAAATGGGTAATTGAATTTAGGAAAAGAATTACTTCAATAGTGGTAAGTATTGTCCTATTAATTCATCCACAATGATCATCAGTACCTGTAATGGGATGACTACTAATCAGGGTAGTTTAAGAAATATAGGTGCATGTCTATAAGAGATAGGGGATGAGTCTAAAGAATCAAAATGAATTAATAACTATTTTGGAGATGAAGCTAATGAGGATGAAAGCAGTCTCCTTAAATCTAAGTGTTCCCAGTATGGGGAGTTGGTGAAGCACCAGACAAAATTTCTTAGTTTGTTGTCTAATGTTGAAAGAATCATCAACAATAGTTTGATCTCTACAAGGGGGTTTTTGATTGGTGTTACCATGAGAAGGCCCATTTGGATGGTCTTAAATGCCCTCATACTAAGATAACCATTGCAGATTCAATATTCAAAGAAAGCCTTCAATTACTCCATGAAAAGAAAGATGGTTTTGGCTAAGGACATAATTTCAGTAGCGTTCAGATTCTTGTGAGGCCAAGGTTGTAGGAGTGGGGTCATGAGGGATATCCATTTGGTTGGATGGAGTTTTCGGAATGCGCTTTCCATGGGTTTATTATAAATCTATATTATGTAGGTGATATTTTGTGTATCTAGGAGGTCTATGAAAGTTAATATGATCATATAAATATAGATTCCATACTTTTTCCTTCCACATGTATGTATTTATAGTTTAATACTTCATATAAAAAACAAACCAATCCTTTATTTTATGGATGTATCTTGATAAGAGTTCAGTGAACCAAGTGAAAATATAATTCAAGTGGGTAATGTGGGAAATTCATTCAACATGTGCCTTAATATAGGAATCTAATTATGGAATATATAGCTTTATCATCTTAGACAAAAAAACATGATTATGAACTTAGTATACCATATACTACATAATAAAATGTTTTTTTAATAGAATAAAAAATTTTAGTTGAAATAGCTCGAACATTACTAATAGAGAATACTATATTATAAAAAATTGATGAATCTATTCACTCTAATTTCAAATCTCAAAAAGAAATTTTAAAGTCAATGTGAAATTTAAAATATTCTTTATTGATATCATAATTGAAATCGAAAATATTATCCTCATTCTGAAATATCATAGAAAACCAATTTATTAACTTTAAAACCAATCATTTACCATTAAAATAACATTTACATTATAAAAAAACTGATGAATCTTGTCCTAATAAATCATTGGTACACTTTTTATTAGTTTTTAAAAATGATTTTCACTGTTAAAAAACATGTTACCCTTAATTTAAAATCACTTTTTAACAAAAATGTTTACCCATTGAAAAACATTTTTTGGAAAATCAAACACTGATTTCATTTTCAAACTTCCTTAGAAAACTCACTCACTATTTTCAAAACCAATCCCCTTCCATTTTGAACTGAGCATTAAAATTTTTAAAATCATGCATCACCAAAATAACATGAGAATTATATAATCAAGATAGTTTATAGAAGTCCCAATGAAGCTCTCTATATACATAGGTGTCACTATCTTATAGAAGTGATATATAAATGTATATATATTCACTTTTAGAAAATATTATAATTCACATCATGATTTTTATATTAGGAATATTAATAATTTATATTAAAACCATTTACTGGAGGGGTTTAACATCAGTTATATAAATGATCTCTGTTAAAACCCTGTTAATGTGGGTTTTGAAATCAATTATTAAATAAGTAATGTTAAATGTCACATTTAATATCAGTTATTCCATAACTAACATAAAAAAATTATTTTAATGCCATTTATATGTATAAACGGTCTTAAAAGTAATTTTTTTATAGCACACTATTTTGATTTTTTCATGACCTATCATAATGGTGCCCATGTCGTGACTCTCCAAGCCCACCTCCAATAGGCTAGGGGATGGAGACTAGTGTTGAGTAGTCATATCACTAACATGGGAGGCCTTAGCCTAAAGTAAATGCACACACACACACATCTCCAATCTCATACGATGATGAAATGTAAAACAACTGGTAAACCATGCATGCATACATCTAAATCTGACAACCAAAGTACAACAAAAAGTAATGGAAAGAAAACAGGTCTAAATACAATCCCAACAAAAAGAGTCTAGAAACAAGTCCAACATGAAAGTAAATATGAGAATTGTTTTCAAGATAACTGTAAGAACACACATCGATATGTCTAGCTCATTAAGCACCACCCGGTCTTGGTCCCTCTATAAATCCTCCAAAAGTTCAATCATTTACACAAATATGACATTTGTGGGAAAATCACATGTATGGGTGAGTATAAAAATACCTAGTAGGAAACCCTAAAAACACTAAGCATATAACAACAATAATAATAGTAAAATATATATAGGTTTATGTTTACAGTGCATATAATAAGAATAACCATATATACTCAATCAAAGAAAGAAAGTCTCAAGGTAAAGTCACAATCATAATGTCGGCCTAAGATTCATGCATGAAGGTTTCACATAACACTTTACTAGGAGAACACACTCTAAGAGTCAGATAACACTGATGATGTTTGTCTGAGAGGTCATGCTTGACGGGTCTTGTCATAGGAAGGATAAGTTGGAAGTATGCAGAGATATGATACACAGATGAGAATCACACCCTAGGATGTGGGGTATAACAACTCAATCTGGAATAACCCTCCAAGTATAGGATCTACACCCACATAGTGTTGGTCATGAGGTTACCATGAACTCTACCTAGGAAATAAGATGATAGAGGATCTCACTCTAGGCCTCATAGAAGGACTCCAAAAACTCTATCCCATAAGTCCTGCTGAAGGGATCAATATACTATATGTTGGACATGATTCCATACTAACCCTTAGGGAATGGATATAAGGAACGCATCCTAATGAAACTTTTCCAAGATGAATAGGACAATGGATCTAAGACTTCTTGAAGGGGGTACACAGCCTACACTAGTAGTACATGACATTTTTCTGTGACTCTAGGTTTTATTCATGTGAAAGTCATGTTTTTGTGTCTTTTTTAAAGTACATGGTGTTTTTATGATTGTGTAATTATGACCGTGTCCAAGTAAAATACTATTCCCATGTACACCTGGCTTGGTTATGTCTATGTCAGATTACACAGTGTGTTTGTACCTGTATTCTTCTGATTGTGTCTGTGTACCCTCCAAGGCACATACCAATCCAACCGAGAAGAGTCACACACCGTGTGGTAGGGTCACATTTCATGTGATAGGGTCTCAATCCATGTGATAGGGTCAAACATTATGTGATACATAACTTTATCTATAAACCCCAGATACCACTCCAAGGTCCCACATGGCATGTGTTCTTGAAATACCCGTAGTGTATATTAGGATTTCCATAAACCCATAGGTTCCTCACACAAATTCCAAAATCCATCCCCCCCCCCACCATCAATTTCACTCATGGAACTCATATATGGTGTTTTACCAGCCTTTCTACCACCGATGGATGGATTCTAGCTTTCGGTTTTCTGGAAATTGTTTCCCATGACGATACCTCCATTTCTTGTCAAAAACCCACACATGAACACCTAAAACTGGTCTTAATCCATTTTTGGGGCCATATCTTCATGATCCCCATGAAAAACCAAGTTTGGATCTATGATATCAAATCATTTAAACAAGAAATGGGTGCACAATGTTCGATTCCTTGGTATTTGGGTTTAACCACCAGGCAAACAAAACCCCAGTGAAGAGTAAATATAGAACAATGGGAGAAAATCAAGAAACACACAGGAGAGGGACAAACCTCATCCATGTTCATTTTTCCTTGATTCATTTATGTTATAATGATCAAAGAAGAACCAATAATAAATTAATTAATCTCTTAATAAATCCCCACAGATAAACCCATCCCACAATATGACCAACACATGAATCAATCCATTGGTCAATTGATTTTAGTTTGTCATAATAATTAATAATGGAGAATAAATCCAATCAGAACATCATCCAACCTCAATTCAAATTTATTAATGATTAAGAACGAAGCTACTTCATTAGTGTTGGTGATATCCTATGATTTCATTTTACACCATCTGTTCGATCTGGTTGTCGTTTGTCAAAGGATCCTCCTCTAATAGATTTACAATGCTCTCTCAGAATTTTAGGGTTAGGTGTATAACCCTTTAATTCTGGATATAACAACATATTCAAGGTAGAGTCCAGTTTTTTCATCAATTAATAAAATAAAATAATTATTTTAATTATTTTATTTACTTTACGTCTGCGATGAATTTTTCACCAACACCCTATACTGAAAAAGTTTATGCCGTTCCAGAGGTAAAAATTGCATTATGAACTCAACAGTTCCCTCAAATTTCTAATTCAGGCCTCTATTTAGATGTTATTCTACTTTTTTAGGAAAACTACACACATATTCTATTTAATATATTTAATATATTTCAAAATTTTATTCTGGGAACACTGGGCCTTAGAATCACATGTCACCTCAGCACTTGGTCTTGAAAATAATCCATACAATATCATAAAATAATACATGGAAAATCTGAGTTGCTAAATCCTCGCCACCTTGGGGCTTTACATCCTGAAAATCCAAAAAAAGTGGCTAATCAAAGAGATGTGGGTACTGAGCATGCAACTGGGCCTCCCACTCCTAGGTGATCCTTCGAAGATTCTCATGCTATTACTGGAAACATACTAAAGTAATCACTCACCCATGAAGGATCCTTTACTTTTTGTGGCAATTGGGTCCTTGTGACAGCACAACCACCCCGCCTTAACATGGTCGATGGGTCCTGGCCCACCAGGTACCCCCAGTTGCCCCGCAGACACGTGGGGCCCACCCCAGGGTCCACCCACGTGCCCAAACGGGTCATCTGACTAATGAATGCCCCCACAGGCTAACACATGTCTTTTCCAGTGTGCTTTGTCCTCACTCGCACACACCCTGGGAAACTTCCCAAGAGGTCACCCATCCTGATCACTACTCTAGGCCAAGCACGCTTAACTGTGGAGTTCTAATCAGAAAGGCTCCCGAAAAGGAAGGTGCACCTTGTTGACATGATTCATATCATTTAGTCATTTAACCCTTTATCATTTTGGGATGTTACAATCACCCCCCCCCCCCTATAGAGCACAATGCCCTCGTTGTGGGCCCTACATCTCAACCCAGGCAGTGCACCACACTTAAGGCTGGGTTCCTCCTCTGATACCAAATGTGACAACCGGGTCTCGGTGACAGCACAGCCACCCCGCCTTAACATGGCAGTCGGGTCCTGGCCCACCAGGTACCCCCAGTTGCCTCTCAGACATGTGGGGCCCACCCCAGGGTCCACCCACATGCTCGAACGGGTCATCTGACTAATGAATGTCCCCACAGGCCAACACATGTCATTTCCAGTGTGCTTTTTCCTCACTCGCACACACCTTGGGAAACTTCCCAGGAGGTCACTCATCCTGATCACTACTCCAGGCCAAGCACGCTTAACTGTGGTGTTCTAATCAGACATGATCCCAAAAAAGAATGGGCACCTTGTTGACATGAGTCATATCATTTAGTCATTTAACCCCTTATCATTTTGGGATGTTACACTTTTGATCATCAATCTATACTGGGTACTCAGCAAAGGTAGTTACCTCCTTGATGTCCAACTCACCCAAGTCGATAACATGTGACAGATAATTTTCATACCTCCTCATATATGACATGAAGAAGACATTGTGTACCCTGTCTAATTGTGGAGGTATATCTAAATGGTATGCTACCTCGCCAACTCTACACAGTATCTGAAAAGGGATAATGAATCTCAGAGATAGCTTTCAACACTGACTAAATCATTGTAATTCATGTCAAGGTAAAACCCATAGGAACACATGGTCTCCTTCCTCAAACATCAAAGGCCTTTTTTATCAGTCAGCATAAGACTTATGAGGGTTCTGTGAAGTCCTCATCTTCTCTTATATTATCTTCACCTTCTTAGTAGTGAATTACACCAACTCTGGGCCCATAATTTATAACTCTTCTGAGTTAGTCTAGCAATGTGGTGACCTATAGGTTCACCCATATATGGACTTGAATGGTCCTTACCAATGGTGGAATTGTAGCTTTTATTGTATGAAAACTCAACCAATGGTAGGTGATCCTCCCAAATATGGAAAAAGTATAACATGCAAGCTCACAACATGTCCTCTATAACCTGAATGGTCTGCTCAGTCTGACCGTTAGTTTGGGGGTGAAAAAACAAACTCAAATGTAGGTGAGTCCCATAATCCTCATAAAATCCCTTCCATAACTGAGATGTAAAGTGGTAATCATAATAATAAATGATATTTAATGGAACTCCATGGATCCATAATATCTTCTGCATGTATAGGATTCACAAGATCTCTACTGAACTTTACTCTTAGATAGCTAGTAAGTGGGCTGACTAGGTTGGTCGGTCTATGATCACCCAGATAGCATCATGTCTCATGTTCGTAAGTGGTAATCCCATTAGTAAGTTCACATATATCCCATCCCACTTCCACTCTGGCACCTTAAAGGGTTGATCTAAACTCATTGGAACTTAGTGGTCATCCTTCACTTTCTGAAAATTTATGCATCAAGAGACAAACTCTACAAATCCTCTCTTCATCACTAGCCACCAAAACCGACTTCGAAGATCTTGGTACATATTTTCCACACCCATATGTACTGTCAAAAGATATTTATTAAATATTCTTAGAACCTCCTTCCACAACATCACAGGTACCATCATGCATCCTATGAAAAGAACAACATGATCCCCACCATCATAAAATTCATTAAGAGCATGTCCAATGGATAATTGAGTACATAGGGTCTTGCAGTCAGCATCTCCAAGTTGTGCCTCCCTAACACATTGTAAAATTTGATGGATAAAAACCTTAAAATGGAGGTAATATCCTCCATCTCTATCCATGAAGTATAACTACAACAATCTCAACTACTCTGACACCTCATTCAGCAACTGTGAAGAAGATATCCAGTTAGGATAATATGCTACCATGTTCCCCTTCCTATGAGTATAGGAAATCTCAAAGTCGTAATCCTGGATTAACTATACTCATTGAATCTATCTCAAATTAAGATCCTTATTATAGAAGATATAATTGAGAATCTTATGGTTAGAATAAATGATAAAACACTCTCCCATCAGGTAGTTTCACCACATATTTAGTGCAAAAACTATCATTGATAACTCAAGATTGTGTGTCATGCAGTTCTGATCATGTTGTCTCAACTAACGTGAACTATAGAAAACCACCACCTACCTCTATATTAGAAAATAACCAAGACCGGTTCTGGATGAATCACGGAACACTACGCACTTTACACCCTCCTATGGAAATATCAAGATGGGATCACCCGTCAATCTCTGCCTCAACTCTCAAAAAGATTGTCGGAACCTCTCTATCCATGCAAAATGATTCCCCTTTCAAGTAAAATCTTACATTGGGGATGATATCCTAGAGAATTCAGGTATGAATATCTGGTAATATCCTATCAACCCAAGGAATTCATGCATCTCTTATAACGTCCTGGTTCTGGGTGCCGCCCAGAGGTTCCCCATACCCAGTTGGTCACATGGCCTCAAGTGCATTTCCCCAAATGTCATAGGCTAACAACTAGTACTGAGGGTCTTGGGTGTGATAGTGGGGAAACTATTCCCTCATTGGAAGAGTAATTCAGTAGAAAGAAATAGATAATAGTAGTGGAAGAAATAATAATACCATACAATAGTAAACAGCATAATATTAGAAGTAAGTGAACAAATACAGCATATATATATATATATCAATAATGATGTAAGTAAAAAGTATCTCAGAAAGAATCCAAACAAGTCAAAATGCTGGAATATAGTATTAAACCAAAGTACAAAGTAAAATAGGTAAACAAATCCAGTAGCATCGCAAGCCTCAACTTGGTCTCATCCTCTCCAGCTCCATAGCAATCAAGTACCTGAAGTAGAAGGGAACTTCCCCTTATCTATACCTACAACAATATAATCTGTTTGGGCCCAAAAGCATGACCCAGACAGGGTGTACGATGAATCCTAGTAGGAAACCACCCAAATATTTTCACCTAAGAGTCAGTGAATATATATTATAGGAAATAAGAAAAATAAGTAATGAACAAAGAAGCAATAAAAACTAAACATTCCTACATTTTCAATTACATTAAATTACATTTGTCAATTAATTTACCAAACGAAAAAAAGAAACCCTCTAGGAAGTTCTCACAGCCTATCTCCTCTGGTTCAACAAATCAATCTCAAGTAACCCTCTGGGTAAGTTCTCATAGTCTAAACCCTCTGGTTCAACTTATATAAGGGTAAAACGACCTCCTAGGTAAGCTCACACAGTCTAACCCCTTTGGTCTCATGAAAACATTGAATCAATGAGGAAGGACTCACCTTTAATTCCCCCTATTGTAGTTTAATGATAAACTACAGACACTCTGAGGAATCACTCAACTTCAATTCCCCATGTGGTCTCATAACAGTAACTATAGACACTCTGAGGGAGAACTCAACATCAATCCCCCCCTATGGTCTCATGGCGTAATAAAGAAATAATAGACACTTTGGGGAAACCCTCAACGTTAATTCCCCCTATGGTCTCACTACACCAGGATCCCACATCCCTTTGTAAAGAAATTGTGCATAAATGATGTTCAGCATCCAAAGTAAACCTCAATAACTACTTGGATAAATAGCTACAAAGCATATCACAACATCAGAAAAATCACTCCATCCTAACAACACTAGGAATGGAAAGCAAGTAGAATAATAGGAAAAACTAGAGCAAATGGTCAATATCAAATCAAACATGGGGAAAAACTCTATAGCATGGAAAAAATAACCCTATTTACAAACAAGAGTCCTAACTCAATCAAACAAGCATAGTAGGAATCAATAGGGTTAAAATCCCTAAACACAAAATACCCCAATCTAGGGTATTGGGCACTTTTTCACATAATATTCAAAAACTAACTATGGAAAGTCACAAACCCCCTACCTTAGTGTTGTATGATCAATATGCTCCGGTTTAAGCCCTTGAATCGTCCTAGAATGACGTAGATCTAAAAAAACTTCTAAAACATTCAACCAAGGATATCTCACGAAAGAGGAGGAATCAAGGAATGGGGATCTAGAAGAATGAAGAACTCACAGTGGAAATTCCAACGCAATCAATGGTAGTTTATTCAGAGAACATACGGTGGGTCAGGGGCTCTGATAAGAATTGCCAGCTTCTTTCACTCCTGGATGAGACGAGATGAGAAGAAGAGGGTTCTACCAATTAGACATGACCCTGGTCCATTTAATCAAATAAAAAGATAAGTACATGGCGTGTCTTTTAAAAGCATGATGTGTGTATATGCCTTTACTGGGACCCACTTTATGTAGTCTCCAGGTCACCCCACATGGCCATGTACTCGGCCATCACATGGTCAGTACACGATCACCCATGGAAATAGAGTACACAACGTGTACTCCTAAGTACACGGCATGTACTCCTTAAATTTCCAGATTCTCCTATTTTTCTAAAAAACACCAGAAAAAAACCCATACCTAAAAATAAGGTTTGGGTTATTACACCTCTGTCACACTCTTGGGTGGATCTCAATATAATATTTCCTTGACCTTCACTGGATCCACTTCTACACCATCTATTGAGATAACATATCCTAGAAAGTTGACCTCCTAAATCCAAAACTAGAACTTCAATAGATTCCCATAAAACTGGTCCTCTCCAAGTACATCCAAAATCATCCTCAAGTGTCTTGTGTTATCCTCCTCATATGTTGAGTACACAAGGATATATTCGATGAATACTACTACTAACTGGTCTAATAAAGGATGAAATATTTGGTTAATGAGTCCCATGAACACTGCTAGGGAATTAATCATGCCAAAGGGCATCCCCAAGTACTCATAGTTACCATATCAACATTTAAATGCTATCTTGGGTATATCCTCATCTCGTACTCACAACTGGTGATAGCTTGAACTGAGGAAAATCTTCAAGAACCATCGTGTACCCCTCAACTGGTAAAAGAGGTCATAGATCCTTGTTAGTGGATAATTTTTATTTATAGACACCTAGTTTAGGTGATGGAAATCCACACATAACCTCAATATCCCATCCACATTTTTGGAAAACAAAACTGGGGATACCCAAGGTGTATCACTATGTCTAACAAATCCTTTCATCTGTTAGTCCTCCAACTACACCTTCAGATTGTGAATTTGTACGAGAGCCATCCCATATGCTGGCATAGATATCAATGTCATCCTGAGGTGTAGATCAATATAGATATTTATCTCTCATTGGGGAGGTAATCCTAGAAAATACTCAAGAAATATGTCCTCATACACCGCAACCACTAAAGTGAACCAAAAACTCATAACATCCACTATACCAAGGGTCATGCTAGACAAATGATGAGTAATCGGCTACAAACACCTATAAATGAGTTCATCCTATGCTGCATGTGTTTTCTTTTCGTCCACAAAGGAAAACCTAGTCCCATCGTTGGGAACACACCACATTCTCCACCTGAAATATCCTATATAGGAATAAATTATAGATAACTATTACATACCTAAGATTATGTCATAAGACCTCGTCACTACTACAAATAGATCCCAATAGAAACTCTCTCCTATAAGATTTAGGTCAAACTGTCATCACAAGGGTGTGATCACTGAGACATCCCAAGTAGGAGTCTCCAAGCATGGTGGTTGATATAGGGGCTCAATTGGAATCTATAGGTCCCCAAACAGATATGTGGTAATAAAGGAATGACTAATTCCCATGTCTATCATTAATGTAACTAGGGTATAAAAGACACAAATCATACCTCAGATCATCCCCAAATCTTCTAGATCATAATCCTCGATCGCCTACATCTTCCTTCGACCCTATCCTCCAGCTCCATGAGCCTAGAATGGACCACCTGGGGTAATGGTGGTAACAAGTTTAAGTGTATACCACCTCCAGTATCTCTCCCGACTCCTCTTCCATGTTTTCCACCCTATGGACCTATCTTCTCCTTCCACTGCCACTACCTCGGCGACCCATCCACTATCTCCCTATCATCTATACAATGGGTTAGACAATCTCAAGAAAGATGTCCCCTACCATCATAGAAGTAGCACCGCATCTCCCTAGGATGACTAGACCCATATTATGATCCCTTAGATTAATACCCTCTATCTTAAGACCTTCTCCTAAAACACCTCACATGTCCAGGTCCTTGAGATTGACATTGGATCCCTGCTGCCGAAGTCTGTTCTCATGTGTGCCCACTACTAGTAACCACTATCTTTGTATTTTCAATTAGGAAACTCTCAACCACTAAATAAAAATCTAGAACTATAGTATATATAGGAATTCATAGATGTATAATGTTATCTTGTATGTATCTACATAGTCCTCACTTGAAGTTTTGATCCCAAAAGAACTAATCACGAACCATATCTATCGTATACCTGGACAGGTTGGTGAACCTCAATGAATAGTCATATATTATTTTACTACCCTATTGTAGATATAGAAGCCAATTTATGTGTACATACCTCATCATTTTTTGAGATAAATCCTCTCTAAAAAGTTTCTCAAGATCTGACCATGCTAGAGTCACCTATTCATAAAACTTGGTCACCAAACCCCACCATTATACTATCAAGCCATAGGATCACTCCAAGAACCACCATATGATCTGCGTATGTACTGAAAATATAGAGAAATCATGTCACCTCCTCAAACCATTCCTTATCCTCCTATGGTATGGGATCACATCATAACCTGAGGGGTCATTTTCACTGAAACTCATGAAGTTTTCTCAGCCTACGCACCTCATCTACATGTATTATGGGTATCATTTCCTACTCTACAAGTGTAGGTATAACTGGTAAACCACTTGCAGGTAACACCTCTAGAACAATCCCCTCTATTGATGCCTCATCACTAAGGGGATCATCCTCATGATCCTGATGCTGAATCCTAGATAAAATATGTCCCTGAGGCATCATAAAATATACAAGATGTACCACGATCAATGAGTATATCTTGAGAACTGAATCAAGAAGTAAATGGAAACCAAAAACCATTCCTACATGATGCATGTACCATTTATTTTACCTACAACCACTTCCCTCATGTATTGAGTCAAAAGGAAGGTGATTAGAGTCATGATGTATAGATATGTTGACCATCGCACCAACACCAGAATCCCTAGCCTAAAATACAAACTAAAAACACTTAACATTGTTTCTACAAACCAATTTCACATAATCTATTCCTAAGGTAGAACAAACTCGTATGATATGACTTTGTCATAAACTGTCCCAATGGAGCCCGTGTCACAAATCCCTAAGCCCACCTCTAATAGGTTAGGGACTGGATACTAGTACCAAGCAGGCATATCACTAACATGGGATACCTTATCCTAAAGTACTTATACACACACCACATCACCATTCCCATAAAATGTTGAAATGTAAAAAAAATGATAAACCATGCATGTATACATATAAATCTCAAAACCAGAGTATGACAAAAAGTAATGGATAGTAAAAAGGTCCAAATACAATCCCCCCAAAAAGAGTTTGAAAATAAGTCAAACCTGAAAGTAAATATGGGTAGTGTTGTCGAGATAATCGCAGGAACACACCTTAGTATTTCTGGCTCACTAAGCACCTCTTGGCCCTGGTTCCTCTAGGGATCCATCAAAAGGTTGATCGTCTACATAAGACATGACACATGCAGGAAAAGATAGTGTAGGGGTGAGTATAACAATACCTAGTAGGGCTCTCCAAAAACACTAAGCATATAACAATAATAATAACAGCCAGCTCTATACAGGTATATGTCCAAACAACATATAATAATAATATCCAAATATACTCAATCAAAGACACACAATATCAAGGTAAATTCATGACCGTAATTCTATCCCAAGAATCCTATTTTAAGGTTCCACATATCCCTCATCAAGGATAACACACTCCACAAGTCATATAACATGTATGAAATCCGTCTGATAGGTCATTCTCATTGGGTCTCATCATAGGAAGGATACACTAGAAGTATAAAGAGATTCAATACATAGATGAGGATCACATCCAAGGACATGGGGTATACCAACAACTCAATATGGAATAAATTAAAAATTATAGGATCAGCACCTGTGTAGTGTTGGTCATGACAATACCAAAAACTCCACCTAGTGAAATAAGATGATATAAGATCTCACTCCATGCCTCAAAGAAGGATTCTAACAACCCTATCCAATAAGTCTTTCGGAATGGATCATTAACCTATGTGTATGAAACGATTCCATACTAACCCTCAGGTAATGGATATAGGGAATACACCCTAACTAAAATTTTCCACATATAAGAGGACAAGGTCTCTAAGACTTCTTGAAGGATGTACACGGTGTGCACTAGTATTACATGGTGTATTCCTTCGAATCAAGTACTTCCCATATGAATGAATCATGTTTGTGTTCATTTCAAAGTACACAACATGTATGTTCCTATGTACTTAAGACCATTTACAAGTACACAAATATGTCTTTGTACACCAGGCTTGGTCAAGTCCACATCAGAGTACATGATGTGTGTGTGCATGTGTACTCCATGTTGTGTCTGTGTACCCTCTGAGTTACAGGCTGAGTCAACCGAGAAGGGTCACACTCCTTGTGATAGGGTAACATCCCGTGTGATACTTAACTTCATCTGGAAACCCTATCTAGCACACCAAGGTACCACACAGTGTGTGTTCCCGAAATACACACCATGTATATAAGGATTTCCAAATAATCATAGGTTCTTCAAAATGATTCCCGAATCTGTCACTGCCTCTTTCAATCATGCCCATGAAACTCAAATCCAGGGTTTGATGAACCTTTATGCTACCGAAGGTAGGATTATGACTTCTGATTTTCTATAAATCATCACCCATGATGATACCTCCATCGTTCATCAAAAAACCATGCACGGACAATTCCAACTGGTCCCAGTTCATCATTATTATCATCATCACATGATCCTCATTCCATATTGAGTCTAGGTATGTGATATCAAATAATTATGCCAAGAAAAGGGTGTGTAATGTTAAATTTTCAGTATTTTGGTTGAACCATAGGGAAAACAAAATGCTAATGAAGAATGCACATAGAAAAAAGGGATAAAACCAAGAAACACTCAAGAGATGACCAAACCCCAATCATGTTTGGTTAGCCTAGATTAATTTCCATTAGAATGATTAACTAATAACCAAGAATAAATAATTAAATCTCCTAAAAAATCATCATGGATAAAATCATCATACAATACGATTGACCCGCGAATCAATTCGGTGGTCGATTGATTCACGTTCATCATAGGAATTAAAAATAGGGAAGAAATCCAATCAAAATATCATCCTAACACAATTCTGGATTGATCACTAACAAAGAACAATGTTATTTCATTATCATTGGTAATATCCTCTGATTTTGTTGCATGTTGGTTTTCGATATTCAATCTAGTTTTCTTCCATCAATGGATCCTACTCTAATGTATTTCAAATGTTATCTCATAATTACAGAGTTGTGAAAAAAAACATTCAATTATGGATATAAAAATTATTTAAGGTAAAGAATAGGTTGTTTCATCATTGAATAAAATAAAATATTTTATTTTATTATTTGATTCATTTTACACCCAAGATGAATTTTTCACCAATGACCCATGCTGACAAAGGTTATTTCACGCCTAAGAAAAAACTCATGTTATTAACTCAATGGTGCCCTTGGATTTCTGATCTGGGCCTCCATTTGGAAGTTATTCCACTTTTCAGAAAAAATTTGTAGACATTCTATTTAATATATTTAATATATATCAAACATTTATTCCAGGCACGCTGTGCCTCAGAATCACACACCTTCTCAGTGCTTGATCTCAAAAATAACCCATACAATATCATAAAATAATACATTGAAAATTTTGAGTCACTATAGATTTTTCACAGAGCACATTTTCATGGTCGTTTTTAACTTTTCTTATATAATGAAAAATTTTAAAAATAGTTTTAACATTGGATAATATATAAATAGTCATAAAATCCAAGTTTTTGATGTTAATTAAATAAATAATTAACGTTACAAGTAAAATATCAAATAGTGTGCCCATAATGTTTAAATTTCTTTATAACACACCCATTCGATTTATTTTACCATCTATAAATTTATCATGTCACGAGCACACTTTTTACAATACCTTATATAAATTTCCCTTCTACCACATTCTATATTCCTGTTTTACACCTCCTTCATTGTTACAATGCTTCATCATTCCACTAGTTCTTCATTCCATCACTTTTCAACGATATTTATAATATTTTATCATTATTTGGATTATTTTAAGATTTATTGTCTTCACACACACACACATACACTCACACACTCACGCACACACACACACACACACACATATATATATAATGATTTTTTTTAAGAATACGACTTATTTGAATCAAGTATAAATGTTAAAGCCTCTGCATGAGATTTATTAAAAGAATTTTAAAATGTCGCATGATTTATTCCTTGGAATAAAATGAATATTAATAAATGATATTTATATTTAGGGGACACCACCACTAGTAAGGAAAATAAACCACAACATTGAGTTTTTTTGTTATTTTCATTTAGTTTCTGTAATTTTATAGTTCTTTCATCTAGTTTTTTATTCCAAGGGAGTTCTGTGTATTTAAATAATTTTTTTACAAAATCTATAACATTTGACATTGGTTATTTTGAAAAACTTCATTAAAGGTAACATATAACATTAGTTATAAAAATAAAAGATGTTATATGTAATTTTTTATATTGGTTCTCAAAATAAATGATGTTTAAAGCAAGGTTTGATGATATTTGATGTCCATTATCAAAAATAATTGATGTTGAAACCCTTTATGGTTAGTCAAAATAAATATTTTTTAGTTGTATTTTATAATCAATGATAAAAAATACATACAATGTTATTCATTATACATCAGCTGAAAAACTAACATTAACATATTAAAAATGTTTCCAAAAAGTATTATTTCACTAGGGCTTTTAGAATGGGGAAATTTGGAAAAGGATAGAATATAATATCCCTATATAAGGTCTATTCCCTTTACTATTTGAGGTAAAGAGTTGGCCACAACTTGGATTGATGGCCATAAAATTAAGGAAAATGTAAAGGTTTATCAATTCATAAAATATGATTGATAAATCAGACAAAATATCATGGAAGACAATGAGATTTTAAAACAACACATAATTCATTTAAACTAGTTGTTGCGGAATCCATTATGGGCGGTGCGATGTGGTGAAGGGGTGCAGTACGTTTCTAAATAATACATAAAAACAAGTGGAAAATCCATCAGTATAATGTGCAATTATGTAAAAAATCTAGAGTTGCAAGAAAAATCAACACATACCATATATTTGGAGAGGATCAATTCATCAAGAAAGTTAATGAAGAGCGAGCGGCACAAGTAGTAGGGTTCAACGAGAGTAGCGAAAATAGTAGGGTTCCACACTATTTTGAAGTCATGAGATAGGAGACTTTGTTAAAGTTTTATTTATAATATTAGGTAAGGATTTTATCAGTGTTTCAAATAAGCACTAATAAAGAGTAGTTTTATCAATGCTAAAATATTAAGCACTAATAAATATTTATCATTTTCATTTAAATATATTTATAATAATTTTATAATTATTTAAATATGGATTTATTTAATTATAATTATATATATTTAAATTATTAAATATATAATTATAAATATATATATATAGTTATTAATATATAGTTATAAATATAGTAAATATTTTTATTATTAAAAATATTTATTATAATTTATAATTATTTAAATATATATAAATATTTAAAATTTCATAAATACATTTTTTAAAAATTATTGATAATTATATTTAAATAATCAAATATTTAAATTAAAAAATTATTAAAAATTATATTTAAAATAGATTAATTATATAAATTTAAAAAATATTTTAAATATTAACACTTAATAAATAAAAACAAATTAATATTATTCATATAAATTACAAACATATTGAAAATATTATATACATAGTATATAAATATATTTATAAATAAATATTAAAAAATGATTAAATATATTTATGGATGAAGAGGGATTCCAATTGGTCCACCCTCAAAAATCCAAAACATTTGAGCCTCATTCACAAACTGTATAGGAGTAGGTCATTCCATCATCATAGCCTGATGTTGATCCTAATTCTGATATTTTTGGTAATTTGGCCATGGCCCCTATGGTGCTCTCTCTTCAGATGGAGCCTTCATCATGAAATTAGGTCAGTTCTATCCTGGATGAAATTTCAGGTGATCCTTCACCAAAAAAATGTGGAGGGTATTTTGGAAGTGACAAGAAATGTGCATGTGTCTTCTCACAACCTCTTTGGTTCACTTGATTCTTCTAATTATGTGCAAGAGGGTGAATAGAAGGGTACTTTGGTATCCAAAGAGAAAGCATCACAATATTTTTTTGGTGAAGTGAAGACCCTTGAAGTCAAATTCAACGATGAAACCTTTTTTGTTGACCCTTCTAAGAGGGTTGAATATCAATTAAATGATTGGGGAAATTGATTCAGAGAGCATCGACATTGAAGGTCTCCTAGAGTGGTTGAAGACTTGGAGGAGAGGCTGACATCCCAGAGGTCATGGTCGTCGGCATGGTAGAACTAATTGGAATGTAATACAAGATGAAGTGCACAAGATAAGGTCTATAATAAGAGAAAATCTTGGAATTCTATTGTTTTTATTGATGAGGGAAGTATTTACATGTTTGGACCCACATTTTAATTCCTATATTTTTCTATCATTTAATAAAGGTACATTGTCCCTACATGTTTTTTAAAAAGTGAATTCATAACATTTACATGAATTACATACATACATTTGTACGCATACACATCTAAACACACACATGTATATACACACATACACATACATACATGGAGTTATATATGTACATATATTTTAAATTATTTAATAATTTATATAATTATAAATGGGTTTCGGTGAGCGCTCTCCTCATGATGATGAAAATGGAGGTTGAACCCTACTTTAGTTTTGTCCTCCCCTATGATTCCATAGATCTAAAGAAGATCTTAACTAGTAGATATTGGATTTAATGATCTTGCAATGGTGATTCCCTAGAGAACAAGGCTTCTAATGTGAATCATCTAAAGGAATCCTATTTTTCTCATCCATTCACTTCTTACAATGATTCAATAATTACAAGAATCATCAAGAAGGGATCTATGGTTCATGTTGAAGTAAACTCTAATGTGGTTTCTGAAATACTTGTGATGTGAAAAAACTCAATCGTTGGAAGGATGGTTCTTCTGCGGGGTGAAAATTCATGGTTTCAGGATAACCCGGTTTGTTGAATCTCCATGTTGTGGGGGGTTTCTAATTGGAATTTTTTATTTCTTGGATAGGAATTATATGTTTGTATTTTTCTATTTGAGCATCTCAAATATAAGGCTCAGAGCCTTGGTTTATTGTCTTTAATGACTAACATGTTTTATGTTCATAAATGGTCATGTAAATTTAATTTGTAAAACATCAAGAACACTTATGATCAGGTATGTATTCGATTATATGGTATCAATTGGATTTTTTGGCATCCAAAAAACCTCCATGACATTACAACATCAATAGGAATTCCTATTCTCTTCAATCGGGAGACTGAAATGGTTATATTTGGACATTATTCTAGGATGTTGGTGGAAATTGATTTAAGTGAAACTTGTATTGACAAGGTTGTATTATCTACTAGAAATGATGAGATTAAAATGTGAGTGGAGTATGAAAAGGTTCCTTATCTATGTGAGGTGCGTAGCTCAATTGGGTATCAGAAAGATGCATGTCGAAGGGTTATCAATTGCTCAAAATGTGGTATCTGAGGGTATCAAGAAAAAGAATTCAGAAGACCTCTTCAAGCAGCTTATTCTAGGAATAAAGAGGATGTAACTACAAGGAGTTTTATTCCAGGGGGGAAGAAGAATTATGGTACTTCATATGACAATATTTTGAATCAAGGTTTGGTGTTGGGCTTTGCTGTGCAAACTAAATCATAGATTGGTGATATTTTTATGAAGGATTTTGTAATCCAGCATATGGATGAAACCTCTAAGAGGATGGCCGCAAGTTAGGAGTAGGGTAGTCCTACTCTTTTCCAAGAGCAACTATGGACATGGGTTGCCTACGGGGATGAGGAGGAAAGTGGAGAAGCTTATTAGGACCTTGAAAAATTAGTGTAGGGTGAGTTGGATAGCCAGCTGAATCAAGAGAAACACTTGATTTCCTCTAGACTCTAAAAAAGGTAAACAAAAACTATTAGATTCACTTATCTCTTAGAGGTCAAGTGAATTGTTTATGTTAGTAGGAATTATAGTTGAAGATGATGAGAATGTTTCCTTCAAGGGGTAGAGTTCTCCCCTCCAATATGAAATTGCTATTGATGCTTCAAATAAAAATGAAGTTTTTCAATAACATATTTCTAATGTTTTTTTCACCACAGTCCTAGGGGAATCTTCCCCTATGGATGATGCTATCTTTCATATGTAAGCATCTAAGAAGTGCATAGATCCTTTTATTATGCCTTTTTTATAGGTGTAGGAGCAGGAAAGTCAAGAAACATCACAAGGAATACTTTTCACTGATGGTGAACTGGATAGAAATGTGGAAAATGGGGGGGGGGGTATCCTTCACCACCAATTTCTAGTCCTAGTTTAAATAAATTTCATTTTCTTGATATTATAAATAGATCTAAAAGCATGGAGGTATTTTGGGAGGAATCTGGAAATGTACCTAGAGAAAAGAGCACTGGTAATTTGAAGGGAAATGCTTCAAATCAAGATGGTTCTATTTTGTCTTCATAAAATTATTCTTCTATAGGTACTAAGATTCATGATGGGGAGGATGAATCTTCAGCAATGTATGAACAGGATGATATTGTTGAGTCATAATTATTACTACTTTCCTTTCAATTCCTTTAGTTTTGGAAATCACAAACACTCTCTTAAAACTTTTTTTAATAAATTTTAATATACAATGTTTTTTAGTATGTTTTTGTAGAAAACATTACCTTATACCATATATATAAATGTTCAAATGTATTATGAATGTAAACTTTACATTACTCAATATGGTTCATCGGACTGAGGGTCTGTCCAATTATTGGAATAACTTTTATTTAGAATAGTGGTTAGAATTTTGTTTTGTCTACCTAACTAAAAAAAGTAATGACCACCAAACTGACCTTGGTATGGATAGATTAGACTAATCCTCATTCAGTTCATTATATTGATAATTAATAAGGAATTTCATTAGACTAACTGAAGTATATAATATGAAGCATATAATAATTGTTTATATCATAAGGAATACTTTTAGGATTGTAATGGTGTTAAACCAAAACAACATTGGACATTCAGTTATGCCAAATCATTGTGAGCTGTCAAAGAGCCAATTGTCCAAGGTCATTTAACTAACTTGGAAATATGATCATTGGGTATTCCCCTATAAATAGATTTTCATTTGAAGAGATGGGATATGATCACATTTTCAACTCAATTTTTATAATGTTTTCTCTACACAAAAATCTCATTCCAAATTATTTGTAATACCTTATAGATTCATAGTTCTAAGGAATCCTTGTTAGCGTTGTTTACTTTAGAATGTATTTTCTTTTATAATCACATCTAATCATTGTTATGATCATGGGATTCTAGAGATAAGAAGATTGTGAATCTGATCCATCAGATCAAGGGATTATAGGGCTAGGAATACATACACCAATCATCGTATTAAGGGATTATGAGGATAGGAAGACAAATCTAATTTTGATTTTGTATTGAGGAATTTTATGATAATGAAATACAGAGTTTAAAGTAAGTATAAAATTGTGGATGTATTTATTCAAGGTTATTGACTACCTTAACTCTTAAGGTTAAAAGGGTGTATTATTTTAATATATCCTATAATTCATTCTTACTTTTACAAGATATTATACTGATTTTTTTACAAGACTTTTCCTCTGTTCATGTAATAGAAATTTAGTCATTATACTTATCATTATTGACTATTTTTTATATATGTAACTTTGATTATGATAAAAACATAATTTGATATAATCCAATCAATTGTGATTCTTATTCTATTATTTTGATTATCGGATGAAGTCTAAGTCTAATAATATTACTTTAATAGGTTTTTTTCTTTGTTTAGTTTAATGTTTTTAAAATAAAATTCACCCCCCCCCCCTTGTAAGTATATCCATCTAAGATACTCTTACAATCCTACAATTAGTATCATAGTATGTTTATACTACTTATATACTTTCTATTTTTTTAATTTATTTATTTAATGCAAGTTATTTAATTTTTTGTACAAATTTTTTTTACAAACATGGTTACACTAATGTGTATTTGTAGAAAATAGTTTCTATTGTTTTAATATAGAATGTTTGAATCTTGAATCTCTTCATAATTTGAATCCTATTGATCCACATATCTTTCATGGGAATGACTATGAATATTGGAGAGACAAAATAAAAACTCTTGTGATCAACACTAGAGTTGATAACTTCTTAATGCTTACTAAAAAATATAGGATTCCAAATAAGGAAGTTTCTTCTTCCAAAAAATACTGATAAATTATAATATTAGTTGAACTATAAATTGATAAATACTTTATTATTTTCTATGAGGAGGAATATATATATTCATATATCATCATGTGAAGCTTCTAATAGTATTTAGAGTAAATTGGAAATGACACATTTTGGTACATCCAAAGTCATGGAATCAAGAATACTTATCCTTATTGTTGATTACCAAACCATTTATTTTCTACTTGGAGTGTCAGTTTCCAAGATTCACCAAATATTCATGAAAATTATAAATATTTTAAAGTCTCTTGGAGAAAAAAGTTCTTGATGATGATATTTTAGTCGAAAATATTATAGACATAATACCTAATGAGTGAGAATAAAAAGGAACAGTTGTGGATGATACAAGAATGCTTACCAGTATTACTCTTGATGATCTGATTGGTACTCTCATGCAGTACGAAGTAATACTTAAAATATATGTTAATAAAGCTAAAAATAAAAATGGTGTTGTTTCTTTTTCTAAAATATATACTATATCTACTAAATTTCAATCTTTATAGAAAGCTGTGAAATCTTTACGAAAGAAGAATGTTATTATTTAGTAAAATTCTAGTACATCAGAACTTTCTAAGAATGAATTGGACAATATTCCTAGAAGGATGAACAATTTTATTGGAAAGAAATATTTTCAATACATATATAAGAAAATTCATATTGATAAATGTGATAAGAAGGATTCGGAGGTCACTTTCTATGAATGTAATAAATACACTAATGGAAAAAAATTCTATACCCATGGTTTTGGAAAAACTCACGGGTATAGGTCACCCCTATACTGAAATTTTCCAAAAATCATGGGTATATGGTTTATTTCATACCTATACCCAAACTTTTTCAAAACCCATGGGTATAGGGTTTGGTTCTTGATCTATACCCATGGTTTTCAAAAAAACATTGTTATAGGGTTTGGTTCAAGACTTATACCCACAGTTTCTCAAAAAACTATGAGTATAGGTCAACCATATACCCATAGTTTTGGAAAAAACGTGGGTATAGGTTTGTGTTCAAAATAGATACCCTTTATTCTCTTATAACCATGGGTATAGATCCTATCTATAGTGACAGTTTTTGTAAGTAGTGGTTATAGATTTCCCATGTAAGTGTGGAAAAAAATTCTAGCGGGAATACCTATTGCCAGATTTTTCAACCTATATCTAGAGTTTAAAATAATATATATAAGTAAATATATATATATTTAAACCTATAATCATATATGGTGTAGTGTTTAAGAATTTGGATTCTATAGTGGCAGACCATGGTCCAAATATAGCGGCATAATTTTTTTTTAAAATCCTATAAACATAGTTTTAGAACCATGGGTATAGGGTTATTGACATGGAGGAATATTTCCTATACCGTTATTTCAATTGTTCATAAGCATGGATATATCATTTTAAAATCATGGGTGTAGCTCAAATCTATACTGCCAACTTAATCTCCCATGGTTCTTTAAACCATGAGTATAGCCTATACCCACGGTTTTTTTGGCTATACCCATGGTTCCAAACTGTGGCTATACAGTAATTTTATAGTAGTGAGATGGACATATTCGACATGATTGTCCAAATTTGAAAATTAAAGAAAACAAGGAAATTAATTCAGAATGAAATTCCAATAAATAATATAAGTCAAAAGGAAATAAAATTTTTAAATATGTTAACACATGGATTGATAGTGGTGGAGATTCTTCTGATAATTATTCTGATAATGAAGTTCCAAACAGAGGAACATTGGTATTTTTGCAAATGTACCCATGGAAAATCATTTTCTAATGGAAAAGGTACATACAAATGAATCCCTTACTAATATGTCTTTAAATGAAAATTATTTTGATGATAAAAATTCTACATATTATGGTGAAAAAATTTTCTCTATAGAATATAATACTTTACCTAGTCATGATGAAGTTTCTAGATTTGAAAAACAATTAAAAAATGAAAATTGTAAGATTTTAAAAAACATGATAATGTCAAATATAAGCTTGCTAAGGTAGATTTGGGAATAAATATTTTGACTAATGAAATATAAGATATTTCTAAATATCTTGATAAATCTAACTTGGAAAAATATTTTATTTCAAAATAATTCGAAAAAGTTGTTTCTAGGAAAAATAGTTTACCAAATAATTATGATAAAATTAGTTCCAAAACTATTAAAAATTAGGATTATAATTTAGTTTTAAAACTAACATATTACATTTCTATCATGATGAAAATTTTATCAAATTTTACCATTGGTAAGGAAAAATTAAATAAATTGTATAAGAAAATTTTTCCTTATAGCGATAATAATGGAATGGGTTATACATATAAAAAACCTGTTTTTAGTAAAAATTACTTTTTCCCTAAAAGTGCTCCATTTTTAATTGAATTCCAAAGTTGTGGTCACTGGATTAAGAATTTTTCTTTAAATAATGTTCAATATCTTTGGGTTTCACAAATATTAATTTTCAAAATAAATTTGGTTACTATAGTTTTGTTTTCTAATAATACTAGACCCAACAAGGTTTGGGTTCCGAAAAACTAATCTTTTTGTTTTTAGGAAAATAAAGATAGTACCAACAAAAAAATATTTTGTACAAGGAGAGTCGTTTTTTCAGACACATGAATAAAAACAATTTTTTTTTCAACAATATAATCAACATAAAATGTGGAAAAGTAACTTTTAGAGATAATTTTGAAGGAGAGATTATTAGAATAGGTAACATTATTATTCTTGGAAAATATATTATTTCAAATTTTTTATTTCTTATAGGTCATAATCACAACCTTATAATCATAAGTCAAATATGTGATTAATTTTACCTTGTGAACTTTATAAATGATAAATGTACTATACATTGTTATGAGGATGAATTTATTCCTTCTGCCAATCATCATGAGAATGTTTACACACTAAAATTAGAAGACCTTATAATCTGAGACTTACCTTTCCTTAGTGAAATGGAAGACCATTCATGTTTGTGGAATAGAAGTTTAGGACACTGTAACCATATAATCTTATCTAAGTAGACTAATAAAGGACTTGTTAATGATATACCAGAACTTATGTTTGATACTTCATAAGTTTGTGACCCTTGTCAATACTGTAAGAAAAATAATTCAAGTTTTAAATCTATTAGTGAGGTCTCAACTTATTATGCTTTACAGTTAGTGAATATTTACTTATTTGGTCCAGCACAAATTGGAAGTATTTTTGGAAAATACTATGTATATTTTTTAGTTGATTATTCCACTACATATAATTGGGTCTATTTTCTTACAAATAAATTCAAAGCCTTTAGATATTTTAAAACATTTTTTTCTATAGTAAAAAATGTAAAAACATACCCTTGATATCTATTTATAGTGATCATGGTAATGAATTTAAAAATTCTAATTTTGAAACTTTTTGTAGTTAGAAAGGTATTAAACATAACTTTTCAGCACCTATAACCCCAAAGAAAAATAGTGTAGTTGAAAGAAGAAATAGAATTCTTCAAGAAATAACTAGAATCATGTTGAGTGAATACTTAGTCAATAATAATTTTTTGGATGAAGAGGTTAGTACTGCTTGCTATACTATAAACTGAGTTTTAATTAGACCTTTTTTTAATAAAACTCATTATGAGTTGTGGACAATAAGAATACCAGAAGTTTCTTAATTCAATATTTTTGTTTTGAAATTATTTATTTTGAATAAAAAATATAATCTATTTTATTTTGTACCCAAATCCGATGAAAGAATATTTTTAGGTTATTCCACTACTTATAAGGCTTATATATTTTTAATAAAATTTCTTGTACTATTGAGGAAATAATATTTTCTAGTTTTTATGAAAATGGTCCCTTTGTTTTCAAACAACCCCAACCTATATCCTCGGATTCTATTTCTATAACTAATTTTCAACATTTTTTAGAAATTTATTCTCATAAAAAAATAACTCAATAATTAGTTTTTTAAGTTTTACCTCAAGAATATTTTATACATATTATTGAAGAATATAATTTTGAAAACCCAATAAGTCATTTTTTTCTTATGAATCATCCTAGTGAAAGTATCATTGATGGTGTAGATCAACTAGTTAGGACTATAAGTTCCTTAAAAAATTAAATTGAGCATTTAGATTTCTTTCCCCAGTTTGAACCTAAGAATCCTAATGAGGATTTAAGTGATGAGTATTTTATTAAGGCTATGAAAGATGAGTTCAATGAGTTTTAAATAAAAAAATTTGTACTTTAGTTGATCGAACTATAGAAACTTCTATAAATGGAGTAAAATGGGTATTTTGGAATAAATGTGATGAAAATTGGTTAATAGTAGGAAGAAAATATAGACTTTTTATTAAAGGTTGTAATCAAAAATAGGGAATAAATTATGAAGAAAATTATTCTTCATTATAAATACTTGAATCTATTAAAATACTTTTAGCCTTTGCAACATTATTTACATTATACTATTTGAAATGGATGTGAAGTGTGATTTTCTTAAAAAATATGTTCCGGAGTAGGTTTATATAGAAAAAATACCTAGTTTTGAAAATAAAAAACATCTAGAATATGATTATAAACATAAAAAATCACTATATAGACTAAAACAATCCCCTAGATATTGGTATGATAGGTTAACTAAGATTTTTCTACCAAACAATTTTTTTAAAGGAGCTACAAATCCAAACCTTCTTTAAAAATAAGTTAATAATATTATTATTATTATAGAAATTTATGTTGATGTCATTAAATTTGTTTCAACTCAAAAATCATTAACATATTTACTTTTATATCTTATGAATTATAAGTTTCAAATGAGTATGATGGGTGAGTTAACATATTTTCTTAGTTTTAAAATTTCACAAAAATGAGAAGAAACTTTTATATCTCAACATAAGTATATAAAATATATTCTTAAGAAATTTGGATATAAAAATAATAAAATTATTAGTAATTCTAATGTTTTATGTTTTATTTCCACTTCTCTATGTGTGGATATATTGTTTCTATACATAATCACCCCATTGACAAAATTCTTATGTCATTGATACGAACTTTTTAATGATTTACTCACCTCATTTTTTACCTTTGTGAGATATATGCTTTATTAACCACTAATTTCTTTTTTGTGGTGTATATATAATAAAATTTGATATGAAATATCATCAATCTCTTTATATACATGGTATTAAATTTTTCATTCAATTATTATTACTTTTATTGGTCATACGATTCGATAGATTACAAGTGGTAAGGGAATTTCTGAACCCAATTTCCATTCTTTGGGTTAAATTTATACTTCTTGATTATGTCATCCAACTCTTATGTTTGAAATAAATTTTTAATATCTTATATTTTATTTATATCTTTAATTTCATTAAATGTTTTTTTAAAATTAATTTTTTTATATATAGTGTTTACTTTCCATACAAAATTTCAAAAGGAATTTTTTTTAACATATACGGTGACAATGACTTCTTTACCACCGTAAATTTTATTTTATATTTTTATTCCTCTATAAGACATGATGTTTTGAAAAAAATAGATATCATATTCCATTTTCATGTATTTTGGTATTAAAAATGGTTTTTATAAGGGTTTTGTAATGTCAGTATCTTGAAATGATATCTTGTGATTGTAATGTGGAAACATTATTTTTCCTTTATGCATGATTTATTTATTGAGCTTATGTTTTGTTTATTTGGAATTTCTTATGTATATGGGTGGTTCTGTGATAAACCGAGGGTGGGTGGGCCCATGATAGATCTTCAATGCATTGGTTAATGATATGGAGTTAAACAATAAGGTTTATTCTAATAGATTTAGGGAATAAACTGTGATGGGTTTTCCAAATTTAACCATGTAGATTACTGCCTATGTAGTTGTGAAAGCTACAACGTAACAATGTTATGGATTCCAAAAATTACCTTTATGTTTTATGATTGATAATAATTTTTTTAAGAATTGTATTATTTCATGAGGTATGTTAAAGAGTTTATGTTTTATGGGTGAAAAGTATTATTTTGTGAGAATTTTTTCATGAGTTTTAAATATTCATGGACTAACGGTTTCATTCCTTATTTTATATCCCTTACTGAGATTTTTTTTCACAACCATAGTTTTTGAAATATTTTCCATTGGGTATAAGGATGGGTAAGCTAAAGTAAGAGGTCAAGATGAATGTTATGAATATTTTTATCAAGGAAAATAATTCATGTTTTGTTTTAAAATGTTTTAAATTATGAAAAAATGGATGGTGTGTAGACTTGTCTACTTTGTAATATTTAAAATGTTTTGTAATGGTTGTAGCCTAATTTTCTAAAAATAAAAAACTAAAATGATTATTAATGTGAATTATTGACTTAACTTATCATTATGTAATGTTTAGGGTTGGGTCCTTATAAAGAGGGTGTTAGCGGCCATGCTCTGGAGGTGGTGGGCCCTGAGCCACCTGTATCACCTCCTATATTGCCACTTGAGGCACCCCTATTGATTTTACATTGGGAACTAATGCTTATTATGAGATAGATTCTTCTGTTTTATGAAATTTGTATAGGGTTCTTCATAACTTACCCCTACTATGAAAAAAATGACCCAAGAATTCCAACAACATCATCCTCCCGCCTTTTCAGGGGATTGCGGTCCTCAGGTTATTGATTCATTGCTCGAGACTATGTTATCTATCTCTCATCATTTAGAGATGCCTCCAAATATGAGGATAAAGTTCAATACCTATATTCTCTAGGATTCTATTAAACATCGGAGGTATTTCATTACCCAAGTCGGACGTCATCTGGGTATAGTCTAGGTAGGCTTCCAAATAGCCTTTTATGATTACTTCTTCCCATAAACATTGTGAGAAGACCATGCTTGAGAGTTTATACACCTATAGTAGGGTTTCATGTTAGTGATGGAGTACTCAAATCATTTCACTGAGGTTCATCTTTTCACAATAAATCTCACTGGTGATAAATTGATGATCACGAGATGATTTGAGGATGGACTTGAATACACCATCTAATCCTAGGTGAGAATTTTCTGACATACCATTATTTTAGAAATAGTGAACCAGACCCTCATCGTAGAGTGGAATCGGAGGGAATGTGGTAATGATAGCTAGGTAGTTTTAGGTTCCTAGTAGGAAGATGGTTTATCTAGCGGCATGAATCATCAATTTGAGGGTTCATGTGAGGGTAATGCTAGCAAGATGACATGCATCGAAAACTATGTAGTGTGTCACTATT
The DNA here is from genome assembly GCA_963277665.1 of Viscum album. Taxonomy (NCBI): domain Eukaryota; kingdom Viridiplantae; phylum Streptophyta; class Magnoliopsida; order Santalales; family Viscaceae; genus Viscum; species Viscum album. The sequence goes on along the minus strand of OY728141.1, from coordinate 998,453,819 downwards.
GTGGTAGGATAGGTCATAAAAATCCTCAGTTTATGGGGAGCTTGATTGAGTTCTGAGAGAGCATTAGGATCTTCACCTATAGTGTTTCTGCCAAAATTTACCTCATGTATCTATTGAGAAAGGATCTATGATTACACCTCTTTCAAGTATAGGATTATAAGGTCCATGTTAGGCTGGGTGTTGGTCTTCTACAAGCCAAATAGGCTGAGGAGGTGGTTTTGGTTGAGGTAGTAAGACATCTTAGGTTCAGCGGTAGCAGAGTAGAACTGATCAGGTTATTTAGGTTACATGTCAGGACCATGGTTTCAGCCATATCTATGCAGTGAAACCTACACCTAAGGAGAAGAGTCTAGGGTCTTCAACTATATGATATACTATTCTAGTTTCCTTTACTTAAGTTTTTCCCCATTTGATACAGGTGCATCGCACTCCATCATATTTTTTGCAATTATGGATTGTATGGGCCTATAAATAGAGTACTTATATGGTGTGATGACTCTCAACACACCATTAAGGGTTTAATCAGATATTATACTCTAATAAAAGGAGTTTCCTTTAAGATAGGGGGGAACCAATTTTTGTGGAATTTTTTTCCCTCAAGATAACCAGCTTCAATGTCATTTTTGGTATGGACTGGCTAGTGGATAATCATTCCCATGTTGATTTATATCACTGGAGGGTGTCTTTCGCATCACTTGAGGATAGTTCTTATATTCATTAAGAATAATGGGATATACAGAAAAGTCTAGCTATCCCGAGTGTACTAGGATAGGCAGGGTGACAACCCATATGGCTAGTCTCTTTATGAGCGATTAAGGAATACATCTTGTAGAATTACCTCCTGTTGTGGATCATTTTAGTGAATTTTACCCTAATGATATTTATGGTTTACCTTCTCTATGAGATGTGGGGTTCACCATCGAGCTAGTTCCAAGTACGACACTGTTTTCTATTCCTCCATATTGAATGGAACCTACTGAGCTCCAGGAACTCAATAAGTAGTTGGAAGACTTAGAGAAAAAGGGTTTTATATGATAAAGTACCTCCCTATGTGGTTCAACCTTCCTTTTCCCTAACAAGGAGGATGGTACCCTCATTATGTGCATGGATTTTTGATGGTTGAACTAGCTTACAGTAAACAACTTGTATACATTACGCCATATAGACAACCTCTTTAACCAGCACTAAGGAGTGAAAATTTTCTCTAATATTGATTTGAGTTTGGGACACCATCAGGTGCATGTGAGTACATCTAACTTACAACATTCTAAATTATTAAGGGATTATGTGAGTATATGGTTATTTTATTCATCCTTATGAATGCGTTGACCATTTTCACAACCTTGATAAATAAAGTTTTCTACCTCTATCTGGATTCATTTTTTGTTGTCTTTGTGGAAAAAATCTTCGTGTATTCTCACAATATACACAACCATGTCAACCATCTTGATATTGTGCTTAATAAACTGAGAGAGCACTAGTTATATGTGGATCTCATAAAATTCAACTTTTGTAATGATAAGGTTTAATTATCAGTTCATATCATTTTATTGGAAGACGTATCTATTGACTCAGGTAAGGTGAGTGTTATAGTTTTATGTAAGTTTCCAAATAATGTATTTGATATACACAGTTTTTTGGGGCTAGCTGGATATTAAATGAAATTCATTTAGGACTTCTCACACCTAGAATCACCTCTTATGATATTGACTAAAAAGGGTGTGAAATTCATGTATACAGAAGCTAGTGAGTCCTCCTTTCAAAAGATAAAATGGAGACTGAATTTACCACTGATCATGATTATTCCTAAGCCAGGAATAATCTATACTATATATTGCGATACTTCAGGAATTAGGATCGGAGCAGTTATGATGTAGGGTGATCGTGTTGTAGCATACGGGTCTCACCATCTAAGACCTCATGAGAAGTATTACTCTATGCAAGAACTCAAGCTAGAAATTATGGTTCATGATTTATTTTATTGGAGGAATTGTCTGTTGGGGAAATAGCGCATTTTTTACCCAGATCCTAAAAGGGTCAAATACATTTGCACAGAGTATGAATTGAATCTAAGGAAATGAAGGTGGGTAGAATACCTATAGTATTTTGACTTTATACACCTGTAAAGGGTAATGTAGTGGTTGACACCCTAAACTGGAAGACTTAGACACAGGCCATCCAAGAGGCCAGTAGTGAGTGGAAGTTAATGGATATGTTTTTTGAGATGCACTAGGAGGTTCAGGAATATCATAGGAAGTCTATTTTATCATCTCTTATAGCAACATACTTCCTTCTAGAATGGGTGATGATGAGGTAGTTATCAAATACCAAGGGCCTCATCCTAAGGGAGAGTGTATCATGTGATAACCCACCACCTGGTTGGGTTTTTGACTAGAATGAGATCCTTCTCTTCCATAGTCATGTATGGGTTCCTATTGACATTCAAGAATAGTTGATCTGGGAATATCATGCCACTGTTTGGGCAGTTCACACTAGGCTTACCAAGATGTACATCATCATTTTTGGTGGCCAGGTATGAAGAGGCAGATTATAGGTTTTATCACAAGGTGTTCCACCTATCTACAGGTGAAGGCAGAGCACCAACGGCCTATTGTACTCTTAAATCCTCTATCCATTCTCAAGTGGAAATGGAACGACATCACCATAGATTTCATGATGTGGTTTCCCATATCCTTTCGAGGTAGTGATGTAGTATGGGTGATCTTAGACAGTCTGACCAAGGTATCACACTTCCTACCAATCTAAGAGAGCTTATCAATTGAGTCAATTGGGTGGATTTATATCTAGGAGGTTTTGTGCCTTTATGGTGTTCCACATTCTATCGTATCAGATCGAGATACCCAGAATACATCACAGTTCTGGGATGGGTTGTAAAATGCACTGGGATTAGAGGTTCTCTGGAGTTACCATATCACTCTCAAACCGACATGGAGTTTGAGTAGAATATATGGGTGTTGGAGGACATGCTCCGAGAATGTTTCCTCAATTTAGGAGGTTCTTAGGATAAAAATATACCTCTCATTGAGTTTTCCTATAATAACGGCTTTCATGAAATGATTCAAATGGTTCCCTATGATCTATTTACAGTAGGTTGTTCCATTCACCTATGCGGTTGTTAGAGGTAGGTGAGGATGCACTACTAGGTCCTTGTCTTATTTAGGATACTTCAGATCAAGTCAATATAATTCAAAAACATATAGCTACAACTCAGTCCGTGTATAATTCTTATACTAATATTCATTGTATACCTCTAGAGCTTCAGATGGGACATCAGTTCTTTCTATGATTTTTTCCTAGATTGGGTAATAGATGGATCTAAAAATAGAGAAATCTATCAACCTGTTATTCCAAGAATTTTGAGATCATAGATAGATTCGGGCTGGTATCTTGTAGTTACCTTAGAGGTATTGTTCCATACCCGACATCTTCCATGTATCAGAGCTTCACTGGTATCATACTGACATTTCTGTTTTGTTTGATCCTAATGACATTGATCTAGAAGAAGATGCGTCCATTGATGATCATATGAAATCTATCACTGATCAGAGCAGGAAGGCTCTCTAAGTAGTTTAGTTACTAATTTTTGGGGTTTATGGTAGCACAACCATTTACAGGATGTGACCTGGGAGTGAGAAGCCATCGTAAATTCTTAGTGATCAAAAATCTTCTCAAATGACACCTTACCTCCCTCATAAAGGAATCTTAGGGATGAATTATTTTAAAGAGGGGATGTTGAAACATCCTGGATTTTTAGCAAAGTATGTTTTCCTTCTAAATTTTGGATAAATCTGAAAATTTCACCTAAGGGACAGTCAGATCATTTTAGGAAAGGTGGTAGAAGAGGTGTTAGAGGCTATCTACAGGACAAATACACATATTGCACCTGACACATGATGTGTAATTTAAATACACAATGTATATTAGATACACAATATGTAATGGTTTGGTCATTCCCCCTCTATGTTTTGAAGTGGGTTTTTCCTAGGAGAAAGAAACCTGAGTTTTACACGTCACATAAAGCTTACACACCATGTAAATATCTAGGCATGTTTTTTTAAATGGGTAAGGGATCATTTTAACATATCCCTCTTTTTCTCCCACATATAAGAGGATCCAATCAAGAGACCTCCTCCACACTTATTCTAATAATCCCTCTTCCTCCTCTATCTGAGCTCATTTTCCTTCATCATCAGTCAAATTGGATCCATAATAGTAAGATTCTTAATCCTCCTCTATCATTCCTTTGTTTATCTTCCTATCTAATGCAATATATTGGTGCAAGATGATATTCCCTATTTTTAGGGGAGGGGGTTTGTTTCTTCCCGTTCTTGTTCGAATCAAAGGCATGTAATGGATGAGTGGTCATCTATGAATCCAAGGTAGGTGGTCTAGTTATTTTCCCTAAGTTTCTCTTCATTTATATTATGATTCATTATGCCACACACCAGAATTCTCCAGAGACACCTCAAAAACACTTAGAAAATTATTTTAAATGGTTTTCTATGCTCAATATAGTCCTAGCTAGTATCAAATCAATCCCTTGGTTGATTGTCTTGATGCGAGTTGACCCTATGGGTGTTACCTTCCTTAAAGGCCAACTTTCCCTTTACCTTAAATTGTTTAAACACCTCTTGAGGTTTTTTTCCCTTGTAATAAATGATTTTGAAATAATGAATTGAATTCAGAGAAATGGTAGGCCATGAGTTAGGCCCCTACACTTCATTCCATAATTTATTTACTTAAATTAAATGTTTTCACCAAATTGATTAAATTATTATAAATGAAATGACATGATAAATGGTTTGAGATCATAATAAATAATACATACCATTATGTTAGGTCAAGATCAATACTCAGGATTCCATTTATGGATTTCCATAGATGGGATCATCATGATTTATAATTAGAATGTGTTGATGATTGGTAATATTCCAATAGATATACTTGGTATGCCTTGGATGGGTGCACTATGCATTTTCTCTACCTCTGTGTGACTATTTACAGTTCCCAAAGGGAGACACCATGGATATGATCAGTGACTATATGGTTACACCAGGACACAAGTGATACTTAGTCCCCTATGTGAGATACTAAGAATAGAATTATAGGGTATTTTCTTTACACCATGCCAGGAGTGATACAAGGTATTCTATTTATGGATCTTTGTGGATGGACTCTTATATCATTGAGTATTAATTACTCTCATAGTGAGATATGTGGGTTCCTTGATATGGTTCACCTTGGATGGGCCTAGGATGGCACTTATTTAAATTCAAGAGATTAATTTCTATATAAATTCAATAAAATTAATTTATTCAATTAAATGATGTGTCCGCCAAGCCAAATCACACGCTTGGGAATAGTCTATATCTGGATACTTTATTTATAACCACCCATTATACCTTATATCATACATTAATAGGTCACCTTGGTTCAGAGACATCTGACTTTGGATGAATTAGGTAGAGTCAATTGGGTATCCCATGAGGAACCCAGCCCGATGTATTTATTTATTTATTACTATGTATTTATTATTATTGGCACACTGCCCATTTTATATAAACTGACTAGATTGATCTAGAAACTGTTGGTGGTGGCCTCCTGAGTATATATCACACCCTAATTGGGCTTCCCTTGGTACCCAAGAATACTTCATGGTTGTAAGTGTAGATAAATGGAAGCATTCAGCTTCTGATGTTTGATTTTGGGTACTATGATTGAGTACGAGAGCAGAGGACCGAGCCTATGCTCATGATTCTAGTACTTATAACATTTGTTCTTTTTTTATTTTGTTATATCATGTGGAATATTTCTACTCTCATGTATCCCATGTACTCATTTTTATATAGCTACATGACATGATCATCATCATTTTTGTATCGATTTATTATTATGATTTGGTCTATTTATTATTTATGGAATGTTCATTATTATTTTTTTGCTGCTTTTTTATTACTACTTATGTTGTTTTCATTTATTACTTATCACCATGTTACACTCTAAATCATGAGGGAATAGTCTCCCCATGGACACACTCTAGGATCTCATTTCTAGTCGGCAACCTTTGGCGCACAAGGAGGTGCACTTGAGGTCATGTATCTAACCGTCTTGGGGAACCTCTCAGTGGCTCCTAGGGTAGGACTCTACAATAGTGTGGAAATTAATTATACATTTAATATATATAAATATATAAATATATATATATATATATATAACCAGTTACATGGAGTGTACAATCAACTTAATGAACACATGGAACATATATTGATAAGGTTTAAGCAGTATAATAAATTAATTTTTAATTCTGTGTAATTTGGTAATATATATAGCGTGTACAATCTAGCTACACGGTGTGTACTTTTCTCACTATCTATTCACGGAACATGCCTAAGGACTCCTCATGTAATTGTGTTATATAAAATTATGGATTACATGGTGTTTACATGGGCTACATGATGTGTGGTCTCCGAGTTACATAGTCTCCAATCATGTAGGTCGTGTAAGAGAATACATGGATTGTCTTTGACTAATGGACTACACATCTTGTATGGATTCTACACGTTGTGCAGTCCGGATGACCATGTTCTAGGACTACCTAATCAACATGTGGTGTATTTAAATACACACCACATGCAATAAATACACATGTTTTTAATTAATTCTCAATTAATTTGGGATACATTAAACAAGGGTACATGGAGTGTACCAATGGGATACATGATGTGCACTCTTGTATTATCTGGCCATAATTATCAGCACCTTTTAATGAATTATTCAAATTTATTTCATTCGTAAAATTAATATATTTTATTATATTTGTGAGAACTAAGAGAAATGAGATCAAATCTCATAATTTGGATTAAAGAATGATTTAACTAAAATTGAAAACTAACAAAAAATTCATAAATCAATCAACAATATTTTAATAATTATATATAATTATGCATCCACTCTGATACCACATAAAGGTTCCCAGCATAGCGAAAGCACTATACGGGGCATGCCCAACTTGGATTTTTGTCATAATCAATGACTTATTTGAGATTTACATAATACTAATGTTTTTATCAATGGAAGTTAATCTAAGAAAAATTGATAATTGAATGCCAGAACTAATATGTAGGATCATTTCATATTTTTTATAATTAATTTAAAAAATTAATGAATTACCTTATGATAAATTATTTTTTCATTGATAGATCTAACAATGTATCAACATCATATTATCATTTCATTATAAGAATCATGAGTAGATTCTCTCCAGAGGGGATCCACGTGCGTTCCACATACCTCTGAATGTCATCGTAGAAATATATAGGTGCTAGTATGGTAGAGTCTAACACTTGTGTCATTCACCTTTGATTGCTCCAATAATTGCTTGAATAAAGATTCTCTTTGATTTCTCTAGACTTGAGAGTGGTGGTGGAGGAGGATCACTCTCCATTTTTTAGAGTGTTCTTGGAGAGGGATGTCTCTATATATTGAGAGGATTATCTTTGCATGTCATTCTTTACAAAAAATTAAATATTGACCCCTAAAGAAAATAATATAATTGGGTTTATATATTTCTAAGTTTAGAAAATAATAATTACACATGATCCCATATTATTTTTCTTAACTTATATGGAACCCCATGCCAATAATAATAATAATAATAATTCTTGATATGTTCTAAACTCAAGAATTAAATTAAATATTATTTATTTAAGTAATATTCAATATATATAATTTCGCAAAAGACTATTAATATTCATTCCCCATTCTTACATATTATTTATCTGACCTTAAATAATAAATATTTATTTAGCAAATAAATATCACTACATTATTCTCCAAAAAATTAATAAATATTATATTTACTAAATAAAAAATACATATTTATTAAATATTCTACTCACAAAAATATTCCCTCAGATAACCAAAGATGAAATATATACAATCAATAAAACATGAATAATTAATATACCATTTACTGAAATAATATTTATTCAACTTTTTATACGATAAATAATATTATTATTTAACTGAGGTTCTGGATACACTTAGTGTGTGACCCTCTAGGCCTCTTTCTCAGTGGAATTAGGTGAAGCAACCGAAAGTCCAAGGTTAGCATCCAGCAACACGTCAAGGCACCCATATAGAAATAAGTTGATGTGACAATGACATAAAACCACATACATACTCTTATTTTGTAATATAATCCATTTATCTCGATATCTATAATCAAGAAGGTTTCATGATGGTGTCATCAACTTAAATGCTCAATGTATCTTTATTTGAATTTTTAGAAATTAAACTTTCCAAGAGAATAATATGGCTATGGATTTATTTAGGATATATCATTTCCATCAAAGTGAATGAGATATCAACTTCTATTAAAAAAGGTACAAATCCTTTCTCGCCTTATTCATTAATGAAATATTACTCATGAGGCAACCAACATATCCTACTTTGCTTTAAACATATGTTATCATGGTTTTTATTAATAATTACATGTATTTGACTCATAACATCCATTAATAATAATCTTAATGTCTACGGACCAATACACATTCTGTATCTAGGAACATCCAATGACACAAATGAATTTGGATTTCCTATTTTCGGTTCTCATTATCATAATTTCCTACATTGGAAATTACCAAGGGTGTACCCCCTGATAAGGTGTCTAAAAGTCCTAGGATTATCCACCTCTGATAGTTTATATAATTTTATCCCTCAAATTATTTCATATGGATATAGAGAATATATATTTTAGAATACTATCGTGGGACTTTTGGGTTCTCATCATAGTGGGGAACTTCTATGATATTTTAGTATGACAATTAATCTTAGCATATAAACACATATTATGTCATGAAGAAGAACAATCATGTTGTGATAAGTAGTTTAATGATATTCAAAAATAATGAATACTAGTTACTATAAAGTATACAAAAGTTGGTTCTAGGCCACCAATTCCAACATAAATAATGATGAGGTGAAAAAAATTACTTAGTTCACCCGCATTGAACTACATGCAGAGAACATACAATGATGATGTGTTGATGTACCAAATTCAATAAAGTGAACTATTATTAACAATATTTAGAGAAAATCACTATCTTTCAGGTTTATAACTAGTCATGATTTGAGAACTCAATTATCTCTCAACTGAAGTGTACTTTCTTTTCCTTCAAAAGATTCTTAAAAATGTGCTAAATCAACTTTATTTACACAACAAGTGGTGCATAATGAAACTCTTATTTCATCAAAATGATGAATTCCACTTTACCACAGAAATTGTAGGCACTTTTCATATAGTTCATGTAACCCCCTTTTGTGCACAACTGATGTTCATGTAAAAAATTTTGACACAAATATTCCATCATGTAAGATCATTTTTCTATGAAACTTATTGCCACATAAATTAATTTGTGCAAGAAATATGTCCACATAGCTATTACATGAAAACAGATAACTTATCTCTCCTCTAAGTCTTATTATCTACACTTATGATGAGATTAATTCCTTATTTATAATTAAAATCAATCTAGAAAATAAGTGACGTGAAACCCTTCATAATTATGAAAAATTCATCACCTAGAGTTCAAAAACATCACTAAGTTCATGCGACATTAGTTCCGTGATCATATTCTTCGGTTCCATGAGCATCTTTCCAACTTGCATGAGAATCCTTTATATTCTATGAACTTCTACATAATCTTCTTAAACAAGATTGAAAATCCTACAAAGATTTTCCTTCAAGAATACTTTATGATCTTCTCAACTCTATAACTTTTCCAGAAAACACAACCCAAAATCATCAAAAAGTAAAATTGAGTGATTTTTTTTAAATAGTTTACCTTTTAGATTATATGATAGTTATGTGGAGTTTTTTCAGTTGGGTGATTAGATAATTGGATAATTATTTGTTTAGGGAGGGATTTTTACTATCCATATGGGGAAGTGGTGGAGGAAGTAAATTTTTACTTGTTTCACCTCCAATATGATTACTAATTCAAGGAATAAGAAAACCTCACTTTTCATCTTACTTAAATCGTTAGTCAAACCAATTATAATGGTTTAGAGAAAGATTCTCTTACACTTTAGACACACTATCTCACAAGTATTTTGGCACACTGTCATTACAATAATAATATTCAATAATGAATAATGAATATTTCATCATTGTATGTGTTTCATAAATATCACATCAGATCCTTTTATAGATTGAGTAGCACTGAAAGTTTTATAAATCACTTTTTTATTATAATTATAAATTGATAATTCATTATCATTTTCAATATAAAAAATGTCCATTGGGTTATAAAAAAGTTCTAAGGATGAGAATTTGTTTTCTACAAAGTGTTTGTATAAAATTAAAAGAGTTATTCGTTAGCTTATCCAAAAGAGTTTTGGAAGATATTAAAAATGGTTTGGATATGGTTTCATAATTTTTTGCACATGATGTGATATAAGGTGAAATATGAAAAATGTTTTAGGGACTTTAATATAACTGGGATATTGATATATATCTGTGTGTGGGAGCATACTCACTGAATCCATATTGCAACTTGTGATATGGTCATATCACTGCATGTGATGTGGGTATCATATTCATATCAATTGGATCTATATATATGTGATAAGATTTATCACAAAATTTGATATTACATATCATGCATCACTACCAGTTCATCTTCAAACAAGCTATAATGTGTTCACATTAACATCATTTAATAATGTTTATGATAATTTTAACACAATTTAATAAATGTTTAATCATTAAACATTAATGTATGATTTGATTTAAGTAATAACATATACATTACAAATATGGTAACATATGAAACATTTGAGTTTGTACTCGGTCTTTAGAGCATCCATAGATACTTATATAAAGGGAATCCAATTGAAATGAATATAAGTGAATGTATGTGATTTATGGAACATGTTCTCTCAAATTCAAAGTTCTCTTCTCTCTAATTAAACCTAATTTATTAGCATACCATATATTTAAAAATAGATCCTTCTAAAGAAGACATGATTCTTTTGGTTGATATTTTAGATATTTTCATCAATCAAATGTCGATGCTAATTAATTAAGGACATCTCACTTCAAAGAAATCATATTTGATCATATTGATCATCAAGATCATGCCCATTAATTAATTACATATGAATACAAATGGGATTAGTGTAATTTTAGATCAAAGGTCAAGATTAAATTGTAATATCATAATCCTTTAAAACCACATCTAGCAGTTCACATGTCACTATTTTTGAAAAAGTTCAGGATCATATAAATTCTTGAATGGTATTTTTATTCTATCCCAAACCAATATAATTTGTTAAAAAATGAGTATGACCCATTATAGTTAGATTTGGTTCCATATCTATACCTAATCTTCCTAGAAAGATTAAAATTATTTTATATCATACGTGATGACACACATGCATGTGTCCACATAAAATTATATTTTATATTTATATACTGTTAAGTTGTTTTCATTATTATTGTTGTTGTTGTTGTTATTACTATTATTATTATTATATGTTTGTGGGGTCTCACTTGAATTGATCGCAACCATTACTAGCATTTGGAATGCCTTGTGTCAAGTCCACCCATATGGACTCGGTCAAGTCAACCAATATGAACCTCTATAATATTTGTATTAATTATTTTTATTTTATAAAATTCAATTTCATCAGTAATTTCTACCCACTTGAAAGTCGCACCCTAACGAAGACAAAACAATTCTTAGATTTCTCTCAGTGTGGGGTGGGGCTTTCATACGTCGTTATTGATGTTTCCCCCCAGCACTTGGAAGTCGATTTTTCAGCTGGGAACATGAACTTTTTTTGGTAAATAAATGAAAATTTAAATATTATTTTATATTTAAAAATGATTAAAAATATATAATGCATCATAATGAGCCATCCAAGACAAACCCTGGCTCGAACTATTGTTCAGGAGAGTTTGGACAAACTCTTCAAACACCAACTTAATCTGATATATTTTTCTATTTTTATGTATATAATTAGGATAAACCTGGAAAATATGTTTTAGACAAGTGAGGGTTTATAATTTCCCAAATCTAAAATTACACAAGTGTATTAATCTATTAGATTTCTTGAAGTTTTGGATTATTAAGTGCAATTATAGGATTTATAGTTTTGTTTATTTGAAAACTGTTTTATATGATAATTGTTTCAGTTGCCCCATGGGCATAGTTCAGTGGCTACGCTTCTACTGTACCTGTGGTGGTGGGTTGAGGAGTTCATGGTTTCAAAACTCCATGTCTACAGCTTTCTTTCCTTCGTACTATCACCCTCGGGCCTACCATGTATATGAAAAGCATTTCCATTAAGTTGGATATGTTTAGATAATGACCCGGGGTTATTTTATCTTATCTCTCTAACATTTTAAAAATATTTCAATCACTTTCATACAAAACTATCATTGTATTATTATAAATATTATGATACTCAATGATTGTCGCAAAAAGTTTGATACATTTTTTATGAAAGAATATTCATACCTCCCAGACCCTCCTTCCCCTCCCCTAATTTTATCCATGTCCTTGGCTATCTTTGATGGTTCCACCTCTTGCTCCCATGCCTCTATTTCCTATGTCGCCCATACTCATCATGGTTGTCGATCCCCCATCGTCTGTATAACAGAACTATTACAGATCAGTTCTTTAACAGAATGAAAACACATACTTTAATAGCACTAAAAATCATTATTGTCCTAAGCTTCGTTAAGGGGGTTCTTTATCAGTGCTAAGAAATCACTGATAAAGGATGACCTTTATCAGCACTAAAAAAAGTGTAAATAAAGGTGGTATTTTATTGGTGTTAGTTTAGAATTGAAAAAAGTCTCCCTTTATCAGTGTTATAAATAATGATGATAAATGTCATAATGCTCCAATGTGGTGTTTGAATTATGGCACACTATAGTATCAACTTGTACATAGCAGCAACTTGTATTTGAAGAATTCATAATTTTATTGAAATAAAATTTACATCACAAATAAATAAATAAACACTATTTTATAGACATTTCAAACAATGTTTTGTACAATTAAATTATCAAGTATCATCATAAAAAATCAAAAATATCAATGTTTCATTGTCTTTGGAACCCTACCACCTCTCAAAAAACAAGATCATGGTATCAGTTTCTAAACAAACCGTCACAACTCGAGCAAAAGAATCCACCTGTATAAAAAAATAATTCTTATGTTAGTAATATATTTTTTTAACATGAAATATGGAAGTCCCCATATTTATTATTTAAATGTAAGCATCCTCTTATTATTTTGGGAATATATATCCCATTACATGACCATTTATGTCCTAGTGGGTTTTTTACCCCAATACATGATGCCCATAGGCCCAAATATTTATTCGAACTTATCAACACCTCACTCATCACAGACCATCTATAAAAACATGTCACCTCCTTTGAGAAGAAACCATCACTGAAACTGAATCCATCCAAGAATAGAACTGTCATCAACAACCACCTTACCCCCTTGCACGCTTTCACTGCCCCACTACATTTTTTCACTGCAAATCCCATAGCTGCTTCGAGAAGTCATCGACGCTATCCGAGACCCACCGCCTACTGTGATCCAACAAACTCCATCGAATATTTCTTCCTCCTAACACCCTAGTGTTGTCATAACAAATGATTTATGGATATTTTTTCTAAAGTATCAAAACAATCTGAATGTGTTTTCTCAGTTTGGAGCATGGCACCCATCTTTTTTACAATTATGTCAATTTAAACTGAAAACACTCACTTTGAGTCATATCGGTCACATCGTGTGTTAGTTTGATGTGAGACTAATTCCTACACATCAAAAATGACTTATGAATCATTTTACTAAATTATCCAGACAATTCGATCATGTTTTTCTGGGTTTTTAGGGAGTAACACATGTTTTGAACTAAAATATCAGTTTTAGACTGATAACAACCAATTTGAGTCATACCTGACACATTGTGTATCAGATTGAGGTTTGGATGATTACTATACATCAAAAATGAATTATTCATCATTTTTTTAAAGTATCAAAACAATATAAATGTTTTTTCTCGGTTTTGAGTATGTCACTTGTGTTTTCCACAAAAATGTCAATATTAAATAAAAAGACACACTTGGAGTCATACCAGTCACATTGTGCATCCAATTGAGGTGTGAAAGATTCATACATGTCAAAAATGAATTATGAATTTTTTTCCTAAAGTATAAAAACCATCTGAATGCATTTTCTCATTTTTTTAGTATATCACTTATGTTTTTACTAAAATGTCATTTTAAACTGAAAACACATACTTTGAGTCATACCAGTCACATTGTGTGTCAGTTTGATGTAAGGCTGATTTCTATACGTCAAAAATGACTTATGGATCATTTTCATAAAGTATCAATATAATCAGAGCGTGTTTTCTTAGTTTTCACTGTGTGACACACATTTTGAACTAAAATGTCAATTTTAGACTGATAACGGAAACTTTGAGTCATACCGAGCACACCGTGTATTGGATTGAGGTGTGGTTGATTACTAAACATCAGAAATGACTTATGGATCATTTTCCTAAAGTATCAAAACAATCTAAATGTGTTTTCTTAGTTTTTGAGTATGTAACTTTTTTTTTACTAAAATACCAATTTTAAATAACAGGACACACTTGGAGTCATACCGATCACACCATGCATCAGATTATGGTTTGGCTAATTACTATCCATAAAAATGACTTATGGATCATTGTCCTAAAGTATCAAAACACTCAAAATGTTTTTTATTAGTTTTTAATATGTCACTCTTTTTACTAAAATGTCATTTTAAACTAAAAAATGCACTTTGAGTCATACCGATCACATAATGTGTTGGTGTGATGTGAGACTGGTTCCAACATGTCAAAAAAAGTATAAATTTGTTTCCTAATTTATCAATACAATCAGAGTATGCTTTCTCATTTTTCAATGAGTTCCACATGTTTTGAACTAAAATGTTAATTTTAAACTCATAATGAAAACTTTGAGTCATACTGGGAACACTATGTATCAGATTAAGGTGATAAAAATTACTACATGTCACAAATGACATATGAATCATTTTAATAAAATATCAAAAAAATACGAATGCATTTTATCAATTTTGAGTGTGTCACTTTATTTTTTACTAAAGTTAATGTCAATTTTAAATAAAAAGACACACTTTGATTCATACCAGTCACACTATATGTTGGATTAAGGTGAAAGTTATTCCGACACATGAAAAATGACTTGTGGATCATTATACTAAAGTATCAAAACAATATTAATGTTATTTCTTAGTTTTGAGTACATCACATGTGTTTTTTACTAAAATGTCATTTTAATCTCGAAACACATACTTTGAGTCATACCAGTCACATCATGTATTATTTTGATGTCAGACTAAAACCTGCACATCAAAAATGTCATATGAATAGTTTTCATAAATTATTATGAAAAGAGGAGCATATTTTCTCATTTTTCAGTGAGTGACACGCGTTTTGAAGTAAAATGTCAATTTTAAACTAATAACACACTTTGAGTCATACCGGACACACCATGTATCAGATCAAAGTGTAAATTATTCATACATGTCACAAATTACATATGGATCATTTTTCTAAAGTATAAAAAAATATAAATTCCTTTTCTCGATTTTGAGAATGTCACTTGTGTTTTTTACTAAAATATCAATTTTAAATGAAAATACACACTTGGATTCATTCTAGACACACCATGCATCATATTGAGGTAAAACTAATTCCTGAACATCACAAATGACTTATGGATCTTTTTGAAATTATAGAAAACAATATGAATTATTTTTCTTGTTCTTGAGAATGCCACTCATGTTTTTTTACTAAAATGTCATTTTAAATTGGAAATGTGCACTTTGAGTCATATAGGACACATTGTGTGTTAGTTTGAGGTTATAATAATTCCTACATGTAAAAAAAGACTTATGAATATTTATCCTAAATTATCAATACAACCAGATCACGTTTTTTTTTTGTTTTTAGTGAGTGTCATGTGTTTTGAACCCAAATTTCAATTTTTAAAATGATAATGGACACTTTGAGTCATACCAATAACCCCATATATCAGATTGAGGTATGATTGATCCTTGAAAGAGCACTGTCGTGGGCACCCTCAAATGATTAATGTGATTTTTGGGTTCTTAGGTGCAGCAGAGTGGCTGACCAAGGTCTTCTCTCAAAGGAGGAAGTGAATTTAACAACTTATTAAAGGTATTCTAAAACAAATAAAATATAATATATTAAAAACACTACTTTAATGGAAGGGGTTTTTGTTATAGTTTATGAATATATAAGAAGTTTGATGGAAGAATATTGTACTTTTTTTGTTTTAGTTTTGAAATGAAGTTCGATTAAAATGACACAACAATAAGATGTTTTTTTAAACAATATTTAAAAGACGTAATCGATCTAACTATACCAATTCAATAATTTATTAATAATTATCATTTAAATTAATCATAACTTAATTATGATCCCTTAATTTGTTAAATCTCGAACCCTACGAGAATTAACTTTACCATGAAGATGAAGTGAATTTAACCTTAGGCTAACTTCGGAACATGCAATCGCAACACCCTGATTTGATTGATGTTCTAAAATTAGCTTATGGTAAGTGGTAAATTAAGGAACATAACCACTCTGGAAATGAGGATTAATTGAGTTTAGGGATTATATTTGAACTCTACAAATTGATCCCATGTGGTTTTGAATTACCGGTTAAGGTTGCGCTCTCACAGTTCACACAATTCCCGACCTCGCGTGTTTTGTGTTAATTATTCAATTGATTGATTAGTTTCATTTAAATTAAAACCTAAATTAATAGATCATAATATGTGAATTAAATTATCTCATTTATTAAAAATAAATGAATTAATAAGGATAGAGGTCGATCGATTACTAAAAAGAACTACTCTTCCATGGGTGGCGTAATCATCGTAGAAGCGTTTTGCATGTGCAAAGGTTTATAATGGGTATAACCCAATAACGCTTCTACTCAAGAATTACAACACAAAGAGGAAGATTAATAGAATAAATTTAAACAAAACATAAGAAAAGAGAAGAAATAAAATAAGAACAACTAAGTTTATTACACAAACAAAATCATTACAGCATGAAGGAGAAGAAGAAGGCTTCGTCGAAGGGATCCTTGCTTCAAGAGCTACCCTTATTGAAATGGTTGGCGAATTGGAGTGGATCCACTTCTCCTATTCCATAAACTTCCCAAAGCACGTCCCAAACCCACCAAATGAGAAAAACACCAATTTATAGAGTGGTGGGGAGGCTAGGTTCAATGTGGTTTCATGTGTTAATGGGGAATCTCGGACAAATATTTTATTCCAACGTTCACCGACCATTTGACCACCGAAACGCGTGAATTGACTGGCCTTCCAGAAGAATAAAATGTGTGGATATGGTTCCTATATCCCCTCTCCCAATTTGGGATCAATCCAGACCCATATTAAGGAGTTATAGCCGAAATACAAAAGCTTCTTCATTCTGGAGAGTTCAGGCCAACTTTGACTTCATGGCCCATTTTCAACAAACAAATGCACTCTTTATCTCTAGTGTCCTGAATAAAGGTTGTATATAATTAAGTTAGTAACACTGTTAAAAAATTTCAATTTCAAATAATAAATATAAAAATATTTATCTTCGAAATACTACAGTAAACTATAAAGGGTAAAAATGGAATTTTCATCAAATATTCAAATGAATGATCTAATCCCAAATAATTTCTAATTAAACATATTTAACACAATGTGTGGAAATTATATCATTTATTATCAATAAAATATTCAATAAAATAGTGTTTTATCAACTCCCCCATACTTACCCTTTTGCACTCCTGAGCAAAACCTCATATCAAGTAAACATTAATATCAAATCAAAACCAATTTTAAAACACATATCCTTGAGATCAAACAATTACACACCAAGAAACAAAAGATATCATGCCTCATAAAAAACCATTATTTCAAGTTCTTCATTTATATCATTCAATATATTTCTACTTTATTTATCCTCCCATGCACAAAACACTTACCTCGCTTGAATTTTCTCTCATCACTCAAATATCAATTTGTTTTGCAATGTCTTTATCATCCAAACTCATATAAGGGTCACCATAGGGTTGATAAATTCCTACATCGCTACCCGATGTGAGTCAAGGAAATATGTTTATCATGAGGACTTTTTAGGGTTGTTCTGTGGCTTTTGGTTGGTAGGATTAAGATGTGAAAAACTCTGAGGCTGAATGAGGAGGGCTTGACTCTTTTTTTGAAGCAAAATTGCATTAATCTAATTTTTACTTAAATATGGTCTTCTCCTCAATCCCCACAGTATAAATTCAGATCCATCATCATGAAAAGTCATGAAAAGTTTACACCATTCATCATTTCAGCATCAAAAATTTCAATCTTCTCAAACATGATTTTCTTGAAAGCTCCAGATGGGCACAACTTTCCACCTCAATTAGAAGCTCCAGAAAAGGCACAGCTTCACTTGTCATGAAAGCTCCAGAAAAGTTACAGATTTCAATATAATGACTTTCTTAAGCATCAAACACATCTCTTAAGAATTAAATTTTCCACCCAAAGTATCATAGAATGTGGAGGCACAACACAAGATAGATTCCCCCACACTTAAGCTCAACTAGATTATGCAATTTCACTTCAAGAGTTGATTGGATAGGGAAAATTGGCTTGTAATGTGGCTAACCTAACAGGCTTTGCATGGATTCTAAGGGCTAAAAGGATTAAATATTCAAGGTAGGACATTATAAAAAAGGATTCTTTGAAATAGGGGCTTTAATACCAAACAAATTCCTCAATCATTTAAACATAAGTACCTCAAACCCTCAAGTTTTGACAGGAATAGATCAAATTCTGGTTAAATCAAGCATGTTTTGGTTCTCTAAAGAATTGAGGTGAATGTAATGAATATGAAAATAATGGTTCAGAAGCCTCACAGGAAAGTGATTTCAAATATAAAGACAGTGAGATGTGGCATGGGATTCAAAATTCAGTGTACTTTTTATGAAATTACTAAATATTTGAACTTGAAACAAAGTCATTTTCAGCATTCATTTAAGCTCAGTTTCATGGTATAAATTGTTTGACTCATTGATATGCATTTCAAAATTGTGATGAGAATCATTTTAGCTCAAAAATTTCAAAAACACAAAGAAAATTGAAAAAATAAACACACAAAATTTGAAAAAACACACAATTGTTTTGTTTGTTTGTTTTTTAACAGGAAAAAAATTGAAATTACTAAACTAAAAGGTTCCCTCCCCCACACTTAAAATATTGAATTGTCCTCAATGTGAACCTATGAGATGATATATGCACATGAAATGCAGAATTTTTAAATAGGACAAATAATATAAAAGTGAAAGGGTTAGGAACAGCCTGATGTGATCAAGTGATGATGGGGTCATGCAGTGTGATAAAATCCACGGCATCAGTAGGAAGTCCCTCAATGTATCTATTCAAACATTTCCCATTGACTTTAAATCTACTTCTAGTGTCCTCTTGTGTTATCTCCACTGCACCATAAGGAAAAACATTAGTCACAATATAAGGACCTAACCATCTGGAACGCAACTTACCAGGCATCAGCTTGAGTCGTGAACTATAGAGAAGGACTTTCTCTCCAACATGAAACTCCCTTTGTTGGATCATTTTGTCATGAGATTCTTTTGATATTTCCTTGTAGAGACTTGAGTTCTCATATGATGACAGTCAAATCTCCTCAAGCTCTTGAATTTGCAACTTCCTTTGAATTCCATCTTGGGCCAAATCCATGTTGCATTTCTTTATAGCCCAATATGCCCGATGCTCGACTTCCACTGGGATATGACTTGATTTCCCAAAAACAAACCTAAATGGGGACATACCAGTGGGTGTCTTGTATGTTGTCCTATAAGCCCACAATGCATCATCCAAGCGCTTGCTCCAATCCAGCCTATTTGGCTGCATGGTTTTCTCTAATATTTGTTTCAGCTCACGATTTGAAACCTCAGTCTGGCCATTTGTTTGGGGGTGGTATGGTGTTGATGTTTTGTGTGTCACCCCATAATTTCGAAGGAGGGAAGAAAAATTCCTATTGCAAAAGTGTGTCCCTTGGTCACTGATGATGGCCTTTGGTACTCCAAACCTGCAAAAAAAATTGCTTTGAAAAAGTCCACAACAACATGAGAATAATCAGTCCTAGTGGCATTTGCCTCCACCCATTTACTCACATAATCAACAGTAACAAAAATGTAAAAAAAACCAAAGGAACTAGGAAAAGGACCCATAAAATCAATGCCCCATACATCAAAAATATCACAGAATAGTATGGGTTGTTGGGGCATCTCATGTCTCCTAGAAATGTTCCCAGTGTGTTGGCAATGAGAGCATGACTTACAAAACACATGGGCATTATGGAACAAGCTAGGACAATATAATCCAGAGTCCAAAACATTCCTAGCTGTCTGTTGGGGTCCAAAGTGTCAACCACAAGAAAGTGTATGACAGAAATGCAAAACAGACTCAAACTCATGATCGGGAACACACCTCCTAATGACTTGGTCACTAGACATGCGCCAGAGGTAAGGATCATCCCACACATAATACCTAGACTAACTTTTTAATTTTTGGACTTGATGCTTCTTCAAATTTGCTGGTATTTCAGAGGAAACAATGTAATTAACTAAATCAGAATACCAATGATGCGTACCTGAGATGGTATAGAGATGCTCATCAGGGAAAGTGTCCCGAAGTGGTACCTGGTCCAAGGTGTCTTCCTCTAGTGTGTGAGTAATCCTAATCATGTGGTCTGCCACCAAATTCTCTGATCCCTTCTTTTCCTTTATCTCAATATCAAATTATTGAAGAAGGAGCATCCATCGAATCAGCCTGGGCTTTGCATCTGGCTTCTTTAGGAGGTACCTCAAAGCTGCATGGTCAGAAAAAAAACTACTTTAGAGCCCAATAAATATGAACAGAATTTATCTAAAGCAAATATGACAGCAAGAAACTCCTTTTCCGTGGTAGTGTAGTTTGATTGGGCTGAATCCAGTGTCCTCGATGCATAGGTGATCACATGTGAACGTCCCTCCAACCTCTGAGATAAGACATCTCCCACCGTGAAGTTGGAGGCGTCACACATAAGCTCAAAAGGAAGGTCCCACCGCGGGGGATGTATGATCAGTGGAGTGGTCAGAAACTTCTTTAGCTAATCAAATGATACCTTTCATGAATCATCAAAATTGAAGTCAATATCTTTATGAAGCAATCGAGATAAGGGTATAGCGATCTTACTAAAATCTCTGATGAAGCGTCGATAAAATCCAGCATGTCCAAGGAATGATCGAACATCACACACACATGAAGGATAGGGTAAGGATGAAATAATGTCTACCTTAGATCTATCAACCTCTATCCCATGTTTTGACACTACATGCCCTAAGACAATGCCATGCTCTTCCATAAAATGACACTTTTCAAAGTTCAGGACCAGATTCTTCTCAATACAACGATTAAACACCTTTCCCAAACTACTTAGACATTCATCAAATAAAGACCCATACACTGTAAAATCATCCATAAATACCTCCATGAAAGTCTCAATAAAAT
Source organism: Viscum album (assembly GCA_963277665.1). Lineage (NCBI taxonomy): Eukaryota > Viridiplantae > Streptophyta > Magnoliopsida > Santalales > Viscaceae > Viscum > Viscum album. The sequence continues at coordinate 998,432,106 of OY728141.1, read as the reverse complement.
CAGAAAAAATACTCGCCATGCATCTCTAGAAGGAACCTGGGGAATTGCAAAGTCCAAATGGCATCCTTCGGTAAGAAAAGGTACCGAATGGGCAGGTGAATGTCATTTTCTCCTGGTCCTCCGGAGCTATAGAAACATGAAAATATCCAGAAAATCCATCCAAGAAATAATAGTGTGTCTTCCCAGCTAGTCTCTCAAGCATCTGATCAATAAACGGGACGGGGAAATGGTCATTGCAAGTGGAATGATTTAGTTTCCTATAATCAATACACACACGCCAACTGTTTTACACCCTCATTGGAACTAACTCATCTTTCTCATTTTTATCAACAGTAACATCACTCTTCTTAGGCACAACCTGAATTGGACTTACCCACTGAGAATCTGAAATGGGAAAGATTATACCTGCCTCGAGTAGTTTCTCAACTTCTTTTTTAACAACTTCCAGGAGGGTGGGATTGAGTCTCCTTTGTGGCTATCTCACCGGTTTAGCCCCATTCTCCATGAGAATCCTATGCATGCAAATGGAGGGGCTAATACCTAATATTTCAGCCAAGGTCCACCCAATCGCCCAAATGTTCTCCCTCAAAATATTCAAAAGGTTTTCTTCATGTTCAAAAGGGAGATTGTTATCAATGATAATAGGTAATCTCTCACCACTCAACAAGTATGAGTATTTCAGATTTGGTGGCAATGGCTTGAGTTCTAATGAAGGAGGGTGTAGTATGGATGGAGACATTTAAGGAACCAAAATATGTGCACAAAGAGCATCGGTATCAGAATATACATCATCAAAATCATATAATAAAGCATCAAATCCATCAGCATACTCTATAGCCATGTCATAATCAGAGTTCACATGATCAAAATCAGAATGTGATTCCATTTCAAAATCAAATCTTAGAGAGTCTTGTTCTTTAGAAACGAGTGTGGAAGTACTTTTAGACATCAAACTAGAACCAATACTCATAATCTCCCTAAGCATAGGACAATCCAATTCCATGGTGTTTTTACTTGGTGGTTCAAAATGGGAGATAAAAAAGCATAATGGTCCTCTGAGGGGTACTTCATGGAATCCATAACATTAAATATCACAAATTCATCTCCAAATTCCATGGAAAGTGTACCCTCATTGACATTTATGATAGTTTTTGCAGTTTTGAGGAAGGGTCTACCTAAGATAATGGGGGAATGAGAACTTACCTGATCATCCTCCATGTTAAGAACATAGAAATATGCTGGAAAGATCATTTCTCTTACCCGGACAAGTACATCCTCAAGAACTCCCGCTGGATATGTCGTAGCAATAATCGCCAATTGCACCACTACTCTCGTCGGCTTCAACTCACCGACCTATAAAGAAGAGAATATAGAGTGAGGCATCACATTTATTGAATCTCCTAAATCACAAAGTGAATTATAGAAGTGCAACTCCCTTATGGTACATGGGATGGTGAATGTCCCTAGATCATTGCACTTTTTCGGCATTGCTAGAGTTTGTGTAATGAGTGCTGACACATTCCTTCCAAGATTGATCCTCTCATTTCCCTTGAGCCCTCTTCGATTGGTGTAGAGTTCTTTTAAGAATTTGGCATACCTTGGAATTTTCTTAATGGCTTCAAGTAGAGGAATGTTGATCTCCACATGCTTGAATGTGTCCAAAACCTCTTTTTTCATTGCTTCTTAATCCATCTTATTGGTTTGAACAACCCTGTTTGGAAAAGGAAGGGGTTTAGGAGGAACATCATCAATATTTTTCTTACCTTTATCTTTCTCCTTGGATTTCTCATCAGTTGGTATGGAAGGTGGCTTCTCTGGAGTTGAGGTGAATCCCAGTGGAATGGTAGGTACAGATGTATCGTTCATTTGCTTCCCACTTCTCAATGTGATGGAACTAACATTCCCCTTTGGATTTGGAGTGGGTTGGGAAGGTAGATTTCCAGAATTCTTACTTACAATTTCATGGAGGGCGGTGGCAATCTGGCTCATTTGAGTCTTCAACTCCCTTAACTCTGAACCTTGACTCTTCGGTTCATTCTGTTGATTAAGAACAATTTGCTTCAATAGATCATCAGTGTTAGAATCTACCTTAGGTGGGGGATTCCCTTGTTATTGGTTTGTTGATGTTTGAGCTTCAAATCTCCTTTGGGGTTGTTGGAAACCCTGCTGGTAAGGCGGAGGCTGCTGGAAGTTTTGTTGAAAATGGGGCCTTTATTGTTGTCCAGATCCATAACTCATTTCTGATTGATCCTTCCACCATTGATTGTATATTGGAGAAAATGAATCAAACTTCTTTTGGGGATATGGTTGTTGCTGCTGCTGAAATGGTCTCCCAGGTAACACTGTTACACAATCTTCTGTTTCTTGGAGTTGTGGGCAACAGTCAGTTGGGTGGCTTGTCTCAGTGCAAATACCACAAGGCCTTGAAGGAGGGGGTAGAGATGTCTTTTGTTCCAAAGAAATTTTCCTCACCATAGTGGTCAATTCTTCCAACTTAGTATCAATCAAATGACTTTCAAGAGAATAAGGACTTACCTCATGTACTCCCCTGAAATGTGGTGTACCTCTATCACCAAATTGTAGGGAGTTTTGGGCCATCTTGTCGATCAACGCACGTGCAGCTACTGGTGTCTTGTCCACCAATGATCCTCCAGCTGCAGCATCTACCATGCTTCTCTCCATAGGTGTGAGTCCTTCATAGAAGTATTGGATGAGTAATTTCTCACTGATTTGGTGATGTGGGCATCTTGCACACAACTTCTTGAATCGCTCCCAGTACTCATACATTGACTCCCCTTGGGCATTCTTGATCCCCGATATCTCCATTCGAATGGATGTGGTCCTTGATGCTAGAAAAAATCTTTGCAAGAATAGATGTTTCAAATCATTCCAACATGTTACATCTTCAGGTTGCAAATAATACATCCAATCTTTTGCAGCTCCATCAAGTGAGAATGGGAATGCTCTTAATTTGATTTGATCTTCAGAAACATTTCTTGGTTTTAAAGTTGAGAAAACCACATTAAATTATTTAAGGTGTTTGTTGGGATCCTCACTAGATAAGACATGAAACTTTTGAAGAAGGTGAATTAATCCAGATTTTAACTCAAAGTCTGATTCGAGATTCGTGTATGAAATATAATTCGATTGATAGTTAATATCAGGTGCAGCCAATTCTCGAATGGTTATATTAAGTTAATTTCCATTATTTCCATCCATTGGTTCTTCTTTTATGTTTGAATTTGAATAACTTACAATTCCAATGTTTCCAGAAGAGAGGAATTCACCAGCTAGTTGAATATTAAAACTTCCCGTAGACTAAGAGTGTCTGATTCGTTCCCTAAGGCTGCGTTCAATCTCAGGGTCAAGATATAAGAGGTCTTCAGGATTATTTTGTGTCATAAATCAAATAAAAATTAAAAGAAAGTGAGTGGACCATAGTAAAATAAAAATGATAATTTGAGTTGATGGTCCAAAAAGAAAAGAAGAGGATGAAAAAAAATGAAAACCTGAGAAAGGGTAAAGATGAAAGAGAGAAGTGAAGAAAATAATGAAATGAAAAATAAAAGAAATACCTCTAAATGGTTGAATAAATTACTTGAATCCCCGGAAACGGCGCCAATTTGAAATATCACTGTCGTGGGCGCCCTCAAATGATTAATGTGATTTTGGGGTTCTTCGGTGCAGCAGAGTGGCTGACCAAGGTCGTCTCTCAAAGGAGGAAGTGAATTTAACAACTTATTAAAGGTATTCTAAAACAAATAAAATAGAATATAATAAAAACACTACTTGAATGGAATGTGGTTTGTTATAGTTTATGAATCTAGAATAAGTTTTCTGGAAGAAGATTGTATTTTTTTGTTTTTAGTTTTGAAATGAAGTTCGATTAAAATGACACAACAAAAAGATGTTTTTTAGACAATATTTAAAAGACGTAATCGATCTAACTCTACCTATTCAATAATTTATTAATCATTATCATTTAAATTAATACTCACTTAATTATGATACCTTAATTTGTTAAATCTCTAACCCTACGAGAATTAACTTTACCACGAAGATGAAGTGAATTTAACCTTAGGCTAACTTCGGAACATGCAATTGAAACACCCTGCTTTGATTGATGTTGTAAAATTAACTTATGGTCAGTGGTAAATTAAGGCACATAACCACTCTGGAAATGAGGATTAATTGAGTTTAGGGATTATATTTTAACTCTACAAATTGATCTCGTGTGGTTTTGAATTACCGATGAAGGTTGCGCTCTCACAGTTCACACTATTCCCGACCTCGCATGTTTTGTGTTAACTATTTAATTGCTTTCTTAGTTTCATTTAAATTAAAAACTCAATTAATATATCATAATATATGAATTACATTATCTCATTGATTCAAAATAAATTAATGAACAAGGATATAGGTCGATCGATTACGAAAAAGAACTACTCTTCCATGGGTGGTGTAATCATCGTAGAAGCGTTTTGCATGTGGAAAGGTTTATAATGGGTATAAAACAATAACGCTTCTACTCAAGAATTCCAGACCAAATAGGAAGATTAAGAGAATAAATTTCAACAAAACAGAAGAAAATAGAAGAAATAAAAGAATAACAACGAAGTTTATTACACAAACAAAATCATTACAACATGAAGGAGAAGAAGAAGGCTCCGTCGAAGGGATCCTTGCTTCAAGAGATAACCTTATTGAAATGGTTGAAGAATTGGAGTGGATCCACTTCTCCTATGCCCTAAACTTCAAAAATCACGTACCAAACCCACCAAATGAGAAAAACACCAATTTATAGAGTGGTGGGGAGGCTAGGTTCAAAGTGGTTTCAAGTGTGAATGGGGAATCTCTGCCAAATATTTTATTCCAACTTTCACCGCCCATTTGACCACAAAAACGCATGAATTGACCATATTTCTAGAAGGATAAAATGTGAGGATATGGTTCGTCTATCGCCTCTCCAAATTTGGGCTTAATCCAGGCCCATATGAAGGCATTATGGCCGAAATACAGAAGCTTTTTCATTCTGGCGAGTCGAGCCCAACTTTGACTTCATGGCCCATTTTCAACAACCAAATGCACTCTTTAGCTCTAGTGTCCTGAATAAAGGTTGTAGATAATTAAGTTAGGAACACTGTTAGAAAATTTAATATTAAAATAATAAATATACAAATATGTATCTTTGAAATACTACAGTAAACTATAAAGTGTAAAACTGGAATTTTCATCAAATATTCAAATGAATGATCTAATCCCAAATACTTTCTAATTAAACATATTTAACACAATGTGAGGAAATTATATCATTTATTATCAATAAAATATTCAATAAAATCGTTTTTTATCAATCCTACTAATCAAAAATTCTTTATGGATCATTTTACTAAAGTATAAAAACAATCTATATGAATTTTCTCAGTTTTGAGTATGTTACTTGTGTTTTTACTAAAATGTCAATTTTAAATAAAAAGAAACTCTTGAAATCATATTGGTCACACTATGTTTTGTATTAAGGTTCAGATGATTCATACATGTCACAAATGACTAATGTATCATTGTACAAAATTATAAAAATAATCTGAATGTTTTTTATAGGTTTTGAGTATGTGATGTGTTTTAAACTAAAATGTAAATTATAAACTAAAAACATACAATTCGCGTCATACTGAACACACTGTGTATCAGATTGTGGTGTTATTGATTGAGTATGTTATGTGTGTTTTGATTTTAACTATATGGAACAATATAGAAAAGAGAGAACATGTTCCATTCATATAAAGGAGGAAACCCCATAGTACTTAAAGCACTTCACATTTCAGGAAGAACGGGATTTCCTCTTACATCTGAAAGGAACATGTTCTCTCTTTTATGTCTTATTTCATATAGTTGAAAGAAAAATATGACTGACTAAAAGATATGTGAAAGAAAACTAAATAAGTATTAAATAAAAATGATAAGGAAAGGAACTTTAAAATAGTAGATAAAATGATGAAAAAATTAACTAAGTAGTAGGAATTCACCTATTCATGATATATGTATACATTCTTGTCCCATTTTCTTATTTCTATTATCTCATTTTTAGCTTTGAATTCCAATATCTCACGAGCATGAGAAGCTTTGGAAAAACCACCCCAACTTAAGAAAAATAATCTACCTATATAATAAAACAATTCTTATGTTTGTAATACTATAAATAAATAAATTAAACACAAATTTGAAACAATACATTAATAAAATATAAATTTTAAACTGAAACCACACAATTTAAGTCATACTGGGTACACCGTGTATCATATTGTAGTATGGTTTATTCCAAAGTGTATTTTTATCCTAGAATTACTTCAACATTCCATGTTATCTGACAATATTATTGTTTGTTAACCCAGAGTGTTTAATTCATTGAAGAATAAAAATAAAATTGCATCATCATGAGTGCATTATCTTTACTGAGTGCATGATCATAGTACATGAGTGAATCATCATTTTTAACAAATTAATTTCTTTATGATATCTATGAAAATTTACAAAATATGTATCAAATAAAAATTATAAGGAAATTAAATAAAAAAGTACATGAAATGGTGAGAAAATCAACTAAATAAGTAATAAGAAGTCATGTGTTCATGATATATGTGTAAATTCTGATACCAGGTATTCTACCAAATCATTTATAAATAAATATATTTCATATTTTGAATAGAAGGACTTTCAAAAGTCATGGTAGTACTTGAAAAATATAAATAGTAAAATTATTAATAAATATTTTAAATCAAATAGTATTTATCTTTGAAAATACCTCTCTTTGGGGATGTTAGTTTGTTGATGGTATATGATATCTCTCATGAATTTGAAAACACAATAACCACAATATCTTCCATTGGTTTTTTGGACATTGTAGAAACATTGAAAAATAATAATAATTTGTTTGGATATGTGTTTATAAATTGATTACATATTATATATATCCAAATACTTCCACTTGTATAAGTTAATAGGCTCATTGTGAAAATGGATTGTACTAATTCCATGATTTGATGATATTTAAACACCACTCTATCATAATAAAATTCTCATTAAAACAAAAAATAAAATATATAAATTAAATTTTAGTTATAAAATATTGGATTTAGTATATTAAAAAATACTAAATGTCATCACATGTGGTTAGTTTGTTGGGTATCCGTGCAATGAATCTGGAAAATAAATCTTTGGAGTATTCAAATTAACTACAATGAGTAATCAATGTTTCCGAAAAACAAAAATTAATAATAAATGAAAGGAATGAAAATATATGTTATATGATTAAATTGAATATTTTTACCCTTAAATCATTAGTAATAAGAAGAGTTTTTCATTCATAAGTTTACATTCAAACATTTTGTTTGGTTTTTTCATTATTTCATCAATTTGATCTAAATCCAATGAGTTTAGTTGTATATAAGTGATTTGATTACTAATGAGTCCATATATATGTTCATAGAGTTTTCCTTTAAAGTATTATTTATATAGATGCCTATAAAAAATAAGAATTGTATTTAGTCATAATTAACATAGTAGATCCACTATTGAAAAAACAAATCATGAAAACACACCTCATGAATACATCTATAACTAATACTCCTAGCCAGTCATAATTGAGTATTTCATTTACATTCTCAAGAGAAATTTAGTCTGTAATGGCCTCTCCATACATTTTTTCTTCAAAATCAACTATGACATTGCTACCACTTTGTAACCTTGTATCTACAAGAACCTTTAATGTTAGTAAATGAAGATATTTAATGGTAAGGGTATAGGTTCTTATGGAGATATTTTTTATTTATCAATTTACCCTTTAGATCATTTTGATTCAACCTTTAATTTCACCCCCTTCCCTTTGTTTGGTTATAATATCATTCATTAGTTTAGACCTTTCTTCATTAATTTTTAAAGGTTTTTCAATAAAAATAAATCTAAAATGAATACCACCTTTTCAATATGTTTATTAGAAGATCTAACGGCAATTCTAAGAATGTTCCAATATCTTGTTTGGCCAAATTAATATCTTCATCATCAAGTGGAATAGGTATCTCGATGCATGGTGCATGAGTTGTGTTAATCTCCACTCTCACATGACCTATTGAAAGTTGTATTTTGTGTAAAAAACTTCTTGGATATTGAACATACTTTCCCTTACAATAAGAATATGGTTGGGTTTTGATAGATATAAATCACAATCATTTTCACCCTATAAAATATCAGTGCAGGAAAGGTATCAGTGTTCGCCTAATTCACATTTCACAGAAAAAATTATGATAATATTAATTACCTCATATAAGATATCTCTTTGATGAGAATGGCTCGCCTAAAAGACGGTGGGGGTGGTGGTGGGGGTGATCATCACATAGTGGTTGTTCTTGAGTTATTTCTTCTCTCTGTTTCTTTTCCATACCATTTTCTAGAAAGTCTAATAGTTAATAAAGTTTTTATTCAATATCAACTAATCATGCCTACATCTCTTCCATTTTATTATCTTTATCCCCCTATTCATTTCTTTTCTCAAAATATGTTCGGGGTGTCACCCCAAAACCACGCACCTCTAACATGACTATACTGTTCTATCCACTTCAATCCCACCGATAGTAGTTTATTATCTGATATAGCTAATGATGATTATAATGTCTAAGTTAGATAAAAAATATAGCAAAATAAGTCATCATTATTATTTAATCCTGATTTAAAGAAAAATAAATTTTTATTATGTCATACTTACACGTGATTCCACAATTTTTGTCTATTTTCATCTATTAGTATTATATCTTTATTTACATGAACCTCCTTCCATGGAATATGATGTGGGATAGAAGTGTCTTTAGATTTAGATTCATCAGTCTGTATATAAACAGAGGAACATAATTATTTTTTTGTTTCATATCACATAAAAGTATTATGGTAGATTTAAAATACATACTGGTTTTTTTTCAAGTGAAGCCTACACCATCCTTTATTTAAGATAAGGTGTGTTGGTTTTTCTACCTGTTTCTTATTTTCATCACTCAGTTTTTGTTTCATAAATTAAGAATTTATAATCAATTTGATTAATACACATATTTTCAAACAATGTATAACTAACCACAATTTACTTGAAAATATGTCTCCTCGTGATAGATAGTAAATGCATCCCATTCTACTTAGCTTATTAGGTGTGCATACAACTATGGTGGGTGTGAGTTTATTTTCCCTTCAGCATCTTTGAGATGAAACATTATTGGAATTGGGTGAAATACTTTGTGATACTTTATATAAAGTATTAATACAAACTTCATTTGGGATTTATCTGCTATAAATTCACTCCACAGAGGATAATGAAGAGTAATTCAATGTTTCATTATTTTTTTAGTAAAATAAATAAATTGTTTCATAATATTACCCTAATCTCTTCTCAAATCAGTGAATTAAGTTATATCGTGACATTGTTCCATGAATATATATCAATCAGCATGTGTTGTTGAGTGGTGAGCCCAATGAAACTGCATGAAATTTCCTTATTTGGGTTAACATCCTAACCGTGTGTATTCCATCTAACCTTGAATTTTATGCCTTTGTTTCTCACCTTAATAATCTTTATGAACACAACTACACTATGACACTTCTATTTTTTCTGGAACATTGGTTTCTCACCATCTAACATTTCCTTGTGTTCAAAATCATCAATATATTGTTCCTCTAGATTATTATCATCAAAATGTGTAGAAGGTTTTTCTTCCTTTTTATTGGGAGCACAAATAGGTTGAGAAACCTATTCTTCCTCAAGATTGGGAGCATCAGCACATGCAGAAGTCATTATATAGAGAATTGGTTGAACATTTACTTTATATTATGTAAATATAGTAGTGAAAAAATGATAATATGAGGTCACACAATGTATATTACAAAAAAAATATAACACGATTGTTGAACTCTTTTTTTAAAGGTTGAAGGGATTTTACCCCTCTATCGAGTATCCAAGTCCCATCATTGTTGTCTCCTCTGACTTACAAGACCCTATTTTCATTAGGACTACTATAAAATGATTACAACGTCCCAATAAAAGAGTCATCCTTAGTTAAAATTTCATTTAACCCTTTAGTAGTTTTGGTTGATAACAGAACAGTTGACCACTTTCAGTTTATGGGATCTAGAATATAAAATAATTTTACTTCATATGATTCCATTTTAAACGGTTCATCTTTGTACCCTTCCTTACTTAAATCTACTTTTTTGAATCCCAATTTATCAATTTTAACAACACTCATGTTATCAATACACTTGAATTGAAAAATTGGTACTTGGAATGTTGTATAATACAACTCCCATATTTTTTTGATAATGCCAAAGTATTCCATATTATCATAAATTAGATTTCTGCCCCTAGTACCATATACTTGCATCACTTCATCTACAAGTGTAAGTCAACTGTTTTTTATGGTACAACATTTATCATATTCATTTGTATAGAACTTATATCCATTAATTATATAATCATTATAATATAATACATGAACAACAAAGTCATTCTGAAATTGAATCCGGATTTTAAACTGACTCTTTAAAAATATGGTCTCAAAACCATCCTATAAAAGTGTTAATTATGTGTATTCGATATCCATATTTTATCCCTTGATGGATTCAAATTCTTAATAATTTATTTATAGGTTTCAACATATGGGGAATCCTTTAAACTATTATACAAGAAATAAATGTGGGTCTCCTCCTGATATATAATATCAATTGTGAAAACATCCATTCTAGAAATTCCTTCACCCACAAGCTTCCTGGTGTGATGATATTTAAGTAAACCAATTATTTCTGCACCGAACAGGTAGCTGGTACAGAATTCAACAAATTCATCAACAATATATCACTCCAAAATACAACCTTCTGGCTGAATTTATTTTTTGAGATACCCTTTCAAAATATTCATATAATGTTCAATGGGGTATATCCATCTATAATGTATATGACCACATAGTCAAATCTATATTACTAAGTGAACCATCAAGTGAACCATCATATCAAAGAATGTCGATGGGATGAAAATTTCCAATTCACATAATATGAAAGAGATTTCATTTTCCGTAGTTAGAAATTTCACCAGGTATGTAACTTTACTATATATAGGATTGAAGAAGAAACATAGCTTGGTTAATTTATGATGGAAATTATTGGGAAAAAATACAATTTAAATCTACAGTCATTAGATCTTGCATCAAAACATGACAGTAATGTGATTTCAAACCCTTTACCTTTAAACCAATCATTGAAACAATATTCTTGATATTCGATGAATACCCATAAGAATCCTTTACGTCATTTAAAAAGTTTCAAAATTGATATCTCTCATGGATGGAAAAAGTGTAAGAATCTAGAGGAAGAAAAGTTCATTTTCACCCTTCACTGGCACAAACTCTTCTTGTATTGTCATGTCATTCATGTCCAACCTAGCCTTAATTCCATCCTTTATTTTTCTGGGTGAGTTTAGTAATGTTCCAATGACACTATCACATAATTTGTTTTCAACATGCATAACATCAAGAAAATTCCTGACATAAAAACAATTCCAGTATGGTAATTAAAAAAATGATTTCTTTTTCCCACTGATTTTTTAAAGGTTTTTTGAAAACGGTTTACTAAAATCTATGTTCATATCTTTTACATTCTCAAATAGTTTATCACCTATTATTGGAGATTCCATTGTAAGTTCCTCTAAACTCCAATCGAATGATTTCATCCAAGATCAGAACTTATGTTTTCTGGTTATAAATATTCGGTGTCCTAGTAACATAGTCTTTGATGAATGTTTCAACCTAATTTATTGTGTACCATGTTCACAAATGGGACACCCTTGAGTTACTTTAATGATATATCCTAAAAAAATTCCATAAGTTGTAGATTCATTTATCATCCTATACACCATGGATCTCAATGTGAAATATTTATTTTTGTAAGCATCATACAACATAACACATGAATCCCATAAAAATTTCAAATATTCAATAAATGGAACCAAATAAATATCAATATCGTTACTTGGTTGTTTTGTTCCTAATATAATCAAAGATATCATAATATATTTTCATTTCATGCATAACCGTGGTAGAAATTTTAATTTACCAATATAACCATCCATGTATTATAGTACTTATTTGAAAACCAAGAGAATTTTCTCCATCTGTAGATATTCCAAGATAAAGGTTTCTTGACACATTTTAAAATTTAGGATACTCCTGATCAATTCTATTCCATTGAGGAGAGTCTACATGGTTATGACATTTCCCATTTTTATTTATCATATATGTGTGTTGCATCAATTTCCTTATAGTTTCCTCACTTATATATAGTCACCTAAACCTTGAAATGATTGGAATGTACCATACAAATTTCATTGGACCTGATTCATTATTCTTATATCAAGAAGCACCACACTTTGGAAATTATTTAATTTATTTTTGGTCCTTGTGAAATAGAATACAATTATTTGTACGGACATATATTCTTCCAGAGATTTTACCCATTTAATGTAGAATTTATTTATAATCATATGTTTGAAAAATAAGATCACTATCTTCTGGGAGAATATCTTTCAAGAGAGAAAGTAGTTCAGTATAACTGGTGTCACTCCATCCATTTCCATCTTTTAAATTATACATCTTTAGTATGACTGAAAATACTATATATTTATTACTACTAGAATACAATGGCCTTTTTCAGAACTCTTTGACATACCAAACAATTTTGGATAATCATATAGTTCATCATCAACTTTCATTGTCATTTTCTCAATATGATCTTCATCATCATTCACACTGGTAATCACATCCTTGATATAGTCTTATTCATTACCCACACTTTTAATCATATCAGATGATCCCTAAAATATAGTGTTATCCTATTCACTATCTATATTCAACTTTTCCCCACGTTTATTCCAACATTTACAACTTTGATCTATTCTATGACAAATCAAGTGTTATTCCAACTTATATAGACTAATTAGTCTTTAATAAAAAAAATTAGACATGGAAAAAGGATCTGAGAAGGGTCATATGCATGACTTTTTACAAACATGATGAACTCTTTCACCCTATATTTTTACTCTTTTATTATTTCATTAACATCCATCCATTTTTGATTCATATCCATCTTACTTGATTTAGTAAAATTAATATTTTAAAAAATAAATAAACAAAAAAGGACCCTTTAAAATAATGGGAATCCAACATTTTAATGTTTAAAATAATTTCAGCACTCTTTATAGGAAATGGGTAATTGAATTTAAGAAAAGAATTAATTCACTAGTGGTAGGTATTATCATATGAATTCATCCACAATGATCATCAGTACATAGCATGGGATGACTACTAATCAGGGTAGTTCAAGCTATACAGGTTCATGTCCAGAAGATATGGGGGGTCAGTCTTAGGAAACAAAAAATAATAATAAATATTTTGGAGATGAAGCTAATGAGGATGGTACATGTCTCCTTAAATCTAAGTGTTCCCATGTTGGGGAGTTGTTGAAGCCCCAAACAATATTTCTTAGTTTTTTTTTCTAAAGTTGAAATAATTAACAAAAATTTTCTAATATCTACAAAGGGATTTTTGATTGGTGTGACTGTCATAAGGATCATTTATATGGTATTACATGAACTCAGGCTGAGAAAACCATTGCAGTTTCAATATTCAAAGAAAGAATTCAATTAATCCATGAAAAGAAAAAGGATTTTGGTCTGAGGACATAATTTCAGTAGCATTTAGATTCTTGTGAGACCAAGGTTGTAGGAGGGGGTTCATTATGGATATCATTTAGGTTCAATAGAGTTTGTTACATTCTCTTTCCATGGTTTTATTATCAATATATATTATTTAGGTGATATTCTGTGTATTTAGAAGGTATATGAAAGTTAATATGATCATATAAATATATATTCCATAATTTTTCCTTACACATGTATGAATTTATAGTTTAATACATTATATAAAAAATAAACCAATCCTTTATTTTATGGATGTATCTTAATAAGAGGTCAGTGATCAAAGTGAAAATATAATTCAAGTGGGTGATGTGATAAATTCATTCAAATTATGTCTAAATATAGGAATATAATTATGGAATATATATCTAGATCATCTTATCCAAAAAAACATGATTATGAACTCATTGTACCATATACTACATAATAAAATGTTGTTTTGAATAGAATAAAAAAATTAGTTGAAATAGCTCAAACATTTCTAATAGATCATACTATATTTAATAAAAAACTAAGGAATCTATTCACTTAATTTCAAATCACAAAAATAAATTTTAAATTCAATGTAATATTTAAAATATCCTTTATTGATATCATCATTGAAATCCAAAATATCATCCTCATTATGAAATATCATATAAATCCAATTTATTAACTTTAAAACCAATCATTTACCCTTAAAATAACATTTACATTATAAAAACTGATGAATATTGTCCCAATAAATCATTGGTACACTTTTTATTAGTTTTTAAAAATGATTTTCACTATTAAAAAACTTGTTACCCTTTATTTAAAATCACATTTTAACAAAAACGTTTACCCATTAAAAAAATTTGTGTATAATCAAACACTGATTTCATTTTAAAACTACCTTAGAAAAATCACTCACTACTTTTAAAACCAATCCCTTTACATTTTGAACCAAGCTTTAAAACTTTTAAAATCATACATCACCAAAATAACATGAGAATTATATAATCAAGACAGTTTAGAAAAGTCCTAGTGAATCTCTCTATATACATAGGCGCCACTATCTTATAAAATTGATATATAAGAGTCTATATATTCACTTGTAGAAAATAGTAGAATTCACATCATGATTTTGATATTATTTATATTAAAAATCAATATTAAAACACTTTACCAGTGGTTTTTAATATCAGTTATATAAATGATCTGTGTTAAAAAAAATTATATGTGGGTTTTTAAATCTGTTATTAAATAAGTAATGCTAAATGTCACATTTAATATTAGTTATTCTATAACTAACATCAAAACAAATGATTT
The DNA here is from genome assembly GCA_963277665.1 of Viscum album. NCBI lineage: Eukaryota > Viridiplantae > Streptophyta > Magnoliopsida > Santalales > Viscaceae > Viscum > Viscum album. The sequence goes on along the minus strand of OY728141.1, from coordinate 998,417,039 downwards.
TAATGTAATTTATATGTATAACTGATCTTAAATGTAATTTTTTTTACATCACACAATTTTGATTTTGTCACGACCTGTCCTAATTGGGCCTATGTCCTGACTCCCCAAGTCCACCTCGAATAGGCTAGGGGATGGCGACTAGTGTCGAGTAGCCATATCACTAACATGAGAGGCGTTAGCCTAAAGTAAATACCCACACACACACATATATCTATAATCCCATACAATGATGAAATGTAAAAAAAACAGATAAACCATGCATGCATACATGTAAATTTGACAACCAAAGTATAAAAAAAGTAATGGAAAGTAAACAGGTCCAAAAAAAATCCCACCACAAAGAGTCTAAAAACAAGTCCAACATTAAAGTAAAGATGAGTATCATTGTCAAGATAACCATAAGAACACACCTCGGTCATCATAATATTTATGAGGGATATGTGTAGTCCACATCCACTCCTAGATGATCTACACCTTCTTAGTAGTGAATCATACCATCTCTGGGCACATAAGGGCTGACTCTCTTGGTTTTGTTTAGCAAAGTGCTGACCTGTAGGGTTGCCCGTACATAGACTTGAATATTCCTTACCAATGGTGGAATGGTAGTTGTTATTGTATGAGAACTCCAGTAATGGTAGGTGATCCTCCCAACTATGAAAAAATTCTAACATGAAATCTCTCAATATGTCCTCCAAAACCAGAATGGTTCGATCATTATGACCATTAGTTTGGGGGTGAAAAACCATACTCAAATGCAGCTGAGTCCCAAAATATTCCTGAAATCCCTTCCATAACTGATATGTGAAGCGTGAATCAAAGTCATAAATGATATTTAATGGAACTATATAGACCCATACTATCATATTCCTGTATATGCGTCACAAGATCTCTACTGAACATTACTCTTGGATAGCTAGTAAGCGAGCTGACTTGGTGAGTCGGTCTATGATCACCTAGATAATATCATGTCCCCTAGTCGTACGTGGTAATCCTATTAGGAAGTTCATGGATATCTCATCCCACTTCCACTTTGGAACCTGAAAGGTTTGATCTAAACTCATTGTAACTTACTGATTAGCCTTCACTTGCTGACAAGTAAGGCATCGAGAGACAAACTTTACAACTCCCCTCTTCATCACTAGCCACCAAAACTGATGTCAGAGATCTTGGTACATATTTTCCACACCCAGATGTACCATCAAAGGATATATGTGAAACTTTCTCAGAACCTCCTCCCACAACATCACTGGTACCATCATGCATCCTCTTAAAAGAACAACATGGTCCCCACCACCATATAATCCATCAGGAGCATGTCCAAAGGATAACTGAGTACATAGGGTATTACATTCGGCATCCCCAAGTTGTTCCTACCTAAATCACTATAAAAGTGGAGGGGTAAAACCCTTTTAATGGAGGTAAGATCCTCCATCTCCATCCATTAAGTATAACTACAACAAGTTAAACTACTCTAACACCTCATTTAGCAACTACGAAGAAGATCACCAGCTGGGAGAATCTACTACCATGTTCCCCTTCCTAGGAGTGTAGGCAATATCAAATTAATAATCCTAGAGGAACTATAGTCATTTACTCTATCTCAAATTAAGATCATTTTGATAGAATATATACTTGAGAATCTTATGGTCAGAATAAATGATAAACCACTCTCCCATCTGGTAGTTTTACCACATCTTTAGTTAAAAAATGACTGTCGATAACTCAAGATCGTGTGTCACGTAGTTCTGATCATGTGGTATCAACTGACATGAACTATAGGAAAATCATCGCCTATCTCAATATTAGAACATTACCAAGCCTAGTTCCAGATTCATCATAGAGCACTATGCACTTGACTCCCTCCTATGGAAATATCAATATGAGATCACTCATCAATATCTACCTCAACTCCTAAAAAGATTTCCAGAACCTATCTATCCATGCAAAAGGATTCCCCTTTCAGGTCAAATATTCAATGGGGGATGGCATTCTGGAGAAGTTAGGTATGAATATCTAGTAATATCCTGTCAACCCAAGGAAGTTATGCACCTCCATCACACTCTTGGGTGGATACCAAGATAGCACTACCCTGACCTTCATTGGGTCCATTGCCACACCATCTGCTAAGATAACATATCCCAAAAAGTGGACCTCCTAAATCCAAAACTGGAACTTCAAGTGATTCCCATAAAACTAATTCTCTTGAATTACATCTAAAATCATCCTCAAGTGTCTCATGTTCTCCTCCTTGAATGCCGAGTACACAAGGATATCTTCGATGAAGACTACCACTAATTGGTCTAAGAAAGTCTAAAAGATCTGGTTCATGAGTCCCATGAACACTACTTAGGAATTAATCATGCCAAAGGGAATCACTAAGTGCTCATAGTGACCATATCAACATCTAAATTTTATCTTCAGTATATCCTCATCTCATACTTGAAACTGGTTATAGATTGATATGAGGTCAATCTTCAGGAACCATCGTGCACCCCTCAATTGATAAAATAGTTCATCGATCCTTGGTAGTTGATATTTTTATTTATGGTCACTTGGTTTAGGTGGTGGTAATCCACACATAACATCAATATCCCATTTTCTTTTTTGGAAAAAAAACTGGGGCTACCCAAGGTGTAATATTGGGTCTAACAAATCCTTTCATATTCTTTTACTCCAACTACACCCTCAGATTGTGAAGCTCTTCGAGAGCCATCCCATATGCTGGCATAGATATCAGGGTCATCCTGAGGTTTAGATCAATACATAAATCTACCTCTCAGAGGGGAGGTAAGGATGGAACATCCTTAAGAATTATGTCCTCATACTCCTCCACCACTATAGGGAACTAAAAACTCATAAAATCTACTACTCCAAGGGTCATTCTATCCAACCTATGAGTAATAAGCTACAACCTCCTATGAATGAGTCCATCCTATGCTGCATGGGTTTTCCTTTCATCGATAAAGGAAAACCTAGTCCCATCACTATGGACACACCACATCCTATACCTGAAATATCCTATATGGGAATGAATTATAGATAACTAGTCCATACCTAGAATGATGTCATAAGACCTCATCACTACTACAAATAGATCCCAATAGAAACTCTCTCCTACAAGAGTCAGGTCACATTATTAGTATAAGTGTGTGATCACTGAGTCATATTTAGTAGGAGTCTCCAAGAACAGTGGTCGAGATAAGGCCTCAACCAAAATCTCTAGGTCTCAAAACAGATATGTGGTAATAAAGGAATGACTAACACCCATGTCTATCAGTAATGTAGCTAGGGTAGAAAAGACACAGATCATACCTCGTATCATCCCAAGATCCTCTAGATCGTAATCCTCGACCGCCTGCATCTTCCTCTACCCCTATCATTGAGCTCGTTGAGCCTAGAATGGACCACCTGGGGGTGATGGTGGTAACAATTTGAAGCATATACCACCTCCAACTTCTCTCCCAACTCCTCTTCTATATTTTCCACCCTAAATACTTGTCTTCTCCTTCCACTTCCACTTCCTCGGTGACCCATCCACTATCTCCCTATCAACCATACAATGGGCCAAAAATCTCAATAAATATTTTCCCTACCACCACAAGAGTAGAAACACCTCTCCCTATGATGACTAGACCCATATTATGATCCCTAAACATAATACCCTCTATCCTATGACCTCCTCCTAAAACACCTCACACGTCTAGGTCCCTGAGACTAACATTGAATCCCTACTGCCAAAGTCTCTTCTCCTGTGTACCCACTACCAGTAACCACTATCTACGTATTCTCAATGAGGAAACTCTAAACCATTAAAGAACACTCTATAACCCTAGTATATGTATGAATCCATAGAGGTATAATTTTATCTTTTATATCTCTATGAAGTCCTCACTGAAAGTTCTGATCTCGAAAGAACTGATCAGTAACCATATCTATCGAGTAACTGGAGAGGTTGGTGAACCAAAATGAATAATCATCTATATCTTTACTTACCACCTAGATCTATAGAATCCACTTTATGTGTACATACATCATCATTTTTGGAGATAAATCCTCTCTAAAAAGTTTCTCAAACTCTGACCATGCTAGAGTCACCCCATCATATGACTAGGTCACCAAACCACACTATTATCCAATCAAGCCGCAAGGTCACTTCCATAACCACCATATGATCTTATGGTGTCCAAAAAATATAGAGAAATAATGTCACCACCTCAAGCCATTCCTCATATGCCTTTGGGTTTGGATCACATCAGAACCTGATGGATCATTGTCACTGAAACTCATGAAGTGTTCTCAGCCTGCCCACCTCATCTGTAGGTACTGTGGGTATTATTTTCTACTCTATAAGTGGTGGTATAACAGGTGCACCACCTCATGTTAACACCTCTAGAAAAATCCCTTGTATCTATCCCTCTTCACTATGGGGATCATCCTCGTGATCCTGATGTTGAATCTTATCTAACATATGTCACTGAGGCATCCTGAAATAGAAAAGATGTACCATGATCAATGAGTATATCTGGATAACTAACTCATGAAGTACACGGAAACCAAAAACCATTCCTACATGATTCATGTACCATTTTTTCCTACAAATAGTTCCATCGCATAATGAGTCAAAAGTTAGGTGGTCATGGTCATGGTGTATGGATACGTTGACCATCGCACCGGCACTAGAGTCCATGTCCTGATAGCCAAAATCAAAACACTTAAAACTGTTTCTACAAACCAATTTCACAAAATGTATTCCTAAGGTTGAACTGAATCCTATGATGCCACCTTTTCATGACCCATCCCAATGGGGCTCATGCCACGACTCCCCAATCCCACCTCTAATAGGTTAGGGGATGGCGACTAGCACCAAGTAGGCATATCACTAACATGGGAGACCTTAGTCTAAATTACATATACACACACCACATCACCATGCCCATACAATGTTTAAATGTAAAACAATTGATAAAACATGCATGAAAGAATATAAATCCTCCAACCAGAGTACGACAATAAGTAATATATTGTAAATAGGTCCAAATACAAGCCCACCAAAAAGAGTTTGAAAATAAGTCCAACCTGAAAGTAAATATGGGGAGTGCTTTCAAGATAAACACAGGAACACGCCTCAGTCTTTCTAGATCACGAAGCACCTATTGGTCCTGTTTCCTCTAGGAATCCATCAAAAGGTCGATCGTCTTCACAAGATATGACACATGCAGGAAAATCCAGTGCAGGGGTGATTATAACAATACCTAGTAGGACACTCCAAAAACACTAGGCATATAAAAATAAGAATAATAGTCATCTCTATACAGGTATGTGTCTAAAACACATATAACAATAATATCCTTATATACTCAATCAAATATACACAGTCTTAAGGTAAGGTCACAACTATAATGCCAGCCTAGGAATCTTGGTCTAAGGTTCCATATAGCACTCATCTAGGATAACATGCTCCATGAGTCAGATAACACTTATGACATCCATCTGATATGTCATTATCATCGGGTCTCGTCATAATAAGGATACACTAGAAGTATGAAGAGATACAATACACAGATGAGGATCACTCCCAAGGAGGTGGGGTATATCGATAACTTAATATGGAATAAATTTGTAAGTATAGGATCAACACCTATGTAGTGTTTGTCAAGATGATACTAAAAACTCCACCTAGGGAAGTAATATGATATAAGATCTCACTCCAGAACTCAAAGAAGAATTCAAAAAACTCTATCTAAGAAGTCATGATGAGTGGATAACTATCAAATTCATAGAACACGATTCCATACTAACCCTCAAGGAATGGATATAGGGATCACACCCTAATTAATAATTTCTAAGTATAAGAGGACAAGGGCTCTAATACTTCTTGAAGGATGTACATGACATGCACCAGTTGTACATAGCGTATTCCTTCGAATCGAGTTCTACCCATATGAATGAATTATGTCTATGTTGGTGAAAAAGTACATGGCATGACCATTCACGTGTACTAATGACCATTTAAAAGTACACAACCATGTCTTTTTACACCGTGATTGATCATGTCTACGTCGGATTACACAACGTGTGTGTTCCCGTGTACTCCTTGCCGTGTCTGTGTACCCTCTGAGTTACATGTTGAGCCAACCGGGAAGAGTCACACACCGTGTGACAGGGTAACATTCCGTGTGATACTTAACTTCATCTGAAACCCCTATCCACCACACCAGGGTCTCAAATGATGTGTGTTCCAAAAATTCACGTTGTGTATATAGGTATTTCCAAAAAATCACAGGTTCCTCACACGGCTTCCCAAATATTTCACTACCACGTTCAATCATGACCATGAAACTCGAATCTAGGGTTTGACAAACCTTGCTGCTACCAATGGTCGGATTATTACTTCTAGTTTTCTAGAAATCATTTCCCATGACGATACCTCCATCGTTCATCAAAAACCCATGCAGAAACACCTCCAACCAGTCCCATTCAATCACTTTTTTCATCATCACAAGATCCCCATGCCATACTGAGTCTGGATCTTTGATATCAAATCATTATACCAAGAAAAGGGTGTGAAATGTTTGATTCCTCAGTATTTGGGATGAACCACTAGGCAAAAGAAATACTGATGAAGAATGCACATAGAATAATGGGATAAAACAAAGAAACACACGAGAGAGGAACAAACCTCAATCATTTTTGGTTATCCTAGATTCATTTCCATTAGAATGATGAATGAACAACTAATAATAAATAATTAAATCTCTTAATAAATCTCCATAGATATACTCATCCTACAATACAACTGTCCCACGAATCAATCTATTGGTTGATTGATTAATGTTAATCATAGGAATTAATAATATGGAAGAAATACAATCAAAACATCATCCTACCATAATTCAGATCGATCACTGATGAGTAAAAAAGATGTTTCATTGTCGTTGGCAAGATCCCCTGATTCCGTTGCATACCAGTTGTTAGTCTTCAATCTTGTTGTCATTATTCAATGGATCCTCCTCCAATGTATTTCAAATATTATCTCAGAATTACATGTTTATTTGGATAAACCTTTAATTCTGTCTATAAAAATTTATTTAAGGTAGATTCTAGTTTGATGCATCAACGAATAAAATAAAATAATTTATTTAATTATTTTTATTCATTTTATGTCTGAGATGAATTTTTCACCAACAACCCATGATGAAAAAGGTTATGTCACACCTAAGATAAAACCCGTGTTATGAACTCAACGGTGCCCTTGGATTTATGATACGAGCCTCCATTTAGATGTTATTCTACTTTTTAGGAAAACTGTGCACACGTGCTATTTAATATATTTAATATATATCAAACATTTATAATAGGCACACCGGGCATCAGAATCACATGTCTTCTCAGTGCGTGATCTCAAAAACAATCCATAAAAATATCATAAAATAATACAAGGAAAATTTGAGTCACTAAATAATTTTAAGAGACCACCTTTTCATAGTGGTTTTTAAATTTTCTTATATAATAACCATTGTTAAAAATAGTTTTAACATTGGATAATATATAAATAGTGTTAAAATCCAAGGTTTTGATGTTAATTATATAAATAACAAATGTTACAAGTAAAATATCAAATAGTGCACTCGTAATGTTTCAATCTCTTTAAAACACACCCATTCAATTTAGTTTCCCGTCTATAAATTTATCATGTCACGAGCACACTTTTTACAATACCATATATAAATTTCCCTTCCACCACATTCTACATTCCTGATTTACACCTCCTTTCTTACTTCAATGATTTATTATTCCACTGATTCTTCATTCCATCACATTTCCATGATATTTATATTATTTTATCATTATTTGGATTCTTTTATGATTTATTGTATTCCCATATATATATATTTAATTGTTTTTTTAAGAATATTACTTCTTTGGATCAAGTATAAATGTTAAGGCCTATGTATGAGATTTATTAAAATAATTTTAAAATTCCACATGAGTTATTTCTTAAAAATAAAATAAATATTAACAAATAATATTTATATTTAGGGGACACCACCACTAATAAAGAAAAGAAACCACAACATTTAGCTTTTTTTCTGATTTTCATTTGTTTTTTGTAATTTTCTAGTTCTTTCATCCAGTTTTTTATTTTAAGGAAGTTATGCGTATTAAAATATTTTTTTTAAATCTATAACATTTGACCTTGGTTATTTTGAAAACCATAATTGAATGTCACTTATGAAATTGGTTGTAAAAATAAAAGATGTTATATGCGATTTTTGATGTTGGTTCTCAAAATAAATGATGTTGAAAGAAAGTTTTCATGATATTTTATGTCTGTTGTCAAAAATAATTAATGTTTAAACTCTTTATGGTTATTCAAAATAAATATTTTGAATTTAGTTTATATAATCAATGTTAAAAAATACATAAAATGTTATTCATATTTACATCGGCTGAAAAACTGACATTAACACATAAAAAATGTTTCTAAAATGTATTATTTCATTAGTGCTTTCAGAATGGGAAAATTTGGAAAAGGATAGAATATAATCTCCCTATATAAGGTATATTCCCTTTACTATTTGTAGTGAACAGTTGGCCATAGTTTGGATTGATGGCCATACCATGAAGGCAAAATGTAAAGGTTTATAAATTTTTAAAATATGATTGATATTTTAGACAAAATATCATGGAAAATGGGGATATTTTAAAACAACATATAAAACATTTAACCAGGTGTTGTGGAAGCCTTGATGGGTGGTGTGATGTGGTTAAGGGGTGTAGTATATGGCTACACGATTCATAAAAACAAGTAGAAACTCCATCAGCATAATGTGCATCTATGTAACAAATCTAGAGGTTCAAAAAAATCATTACATACCATAGATTTGGAGAGGATCGATTTGTTGAGAAATTCAATAAAGAGTGAGGGAACTAGTAGTAGGGTTCAAAGAGAGTAGCGAAAATAGTAAGGTTCCACAATAGTTTGAAGGTGAAAGAGAGGATACTTTTTTAGTTTTCTTTTTATAAGATTGGGGAAGGCTTTTATCAGTGCTTTTAAAAAATCACTGATAAAGAGTAGTTTTATCAATGCTAAAATATTTAGCGCTGATAAAGATTTATCTTTTTCATTTCAGTGTATTTATTATAATTTTATAATTATTTAAATATGTATTTATTTAATTATAATTATAATTATAAATAAATATATTTAAATTTTTATATATATAATTATAAATATAGTTATATAAATATATATAATTATTAATATATAATTATAAATATAATAAAGATATTTATTATTTAAAAATATTTATTATAATTTTATAAATATTTATATATATATATATATATATAATTTCATAAATACCTTTTAAAATAAAATTATCTATATTTATAATTTATTATTTAAATATTTAACTTACAAAATTATTAAAAAAATATTTTTAATAGATTAATTATATAAATTTAAAACATATTTTATATATTAAAACATAATAAATAAAAACAATTTAATATTATTCATATAAATTACAAACATATTGAAAATAGTATATGCATAGTATAAAAATATATGTATAAATAAATATTACAAAATGATTAAATATATTTGTGGACGAAGAGGGATTTCAATTGGTCCACCCCCAAAAATCCAAAACATTTTATCCTCATTCATAAACTATAAAGGAGTAGGTCATTCCTTTATCACAACCAGATGTTGCTCTTGATTTTGATACTTCTGGTAATTTGGCCTTGGCCCCTATGGTGCTCTCTCTTCAGATGGAGCCTCCATCATGCAAGAAGGTTGGTTCTATCCAAGATTAAATTTTAGGTGAGCCTTCACCAAAAAATGTGGAGGGTATTTTGGAAGTGCTAAGAAATGTTCATGTGTCTTCTCACAACCTCTTTTTGCACTTGATTCTTCTAATGATATGCAACAGAGTGAAGAGTAGGGTACTTTGGTATCCAAAATGAAAGCATCACAAGATTTTTTTGGTGAAGTGAAGACCCATAAAGTCAAATTCAATGATTAAACATTTTTTTCTGACCTTTCTAAGAGGGTGGAATCTCAATCAGATTAGGGGGAATGGATTCAGAGAGCATCAACATTAGAGGTCTCATGCAGTAGTTTAAGACTTGTAGGAGATGACAGCATCCCAGAGGTCATGGTCGTGGGTATGGTAGAAATAATTGGAATGAAATACATGATGAGGAGTTAAGGATAGAGGCTATAATAAGATAAAATCATGGTATTCTATTGTTTTTATTGATGAGGGAAGTATTTCCATGTCTAACCCCATCTTTTACTTCCTTTATTTTTCTATCATTTAAAATGGGGGCATTGTCCCTAATTTTTAAAAAAAAAGTGATTTCATAACATTTATGTGAATTACATACATACATATGTACACATACACATCTACAAAAACACATGTATATAGACACATACACATACATACATGAAGTTATACACGTACATATATTTTAAATTATTTAATAATTTATATAATTAGAAATGGGGTTTGGTGAGAACTCTCTTTACGATGATGACAATGGCGATTGAACCCTACTTATGTTATAGCCTCCACCTATGATTCTTCGGATCTAAATAATCTCCTCATTGGTGGATGTTTTATTGAATGATATTGAAAAGGTGATTCCCAAGAGAAGGATGCTTCTGATGTGAATCATCTAAAGGAAGCCTATTTTTCACATCCATTCACTTATTATAATGATTTTATCATTGGAAGAATCATCAATAAGGGATGCATGGTTCATATTGGATCAAACTCTGATATGTTTTTTTAAATACTTCTTATGTGAAAAAACTCAATCGTTGGAAGGTTGGTTCTTCCGCAGGGTGAAAAGTCATGGTTTCTGGATAACTTGGTATGTTGAATCTCCAAGTTGTGGGGTTTTCTAATTGTAATAATGTATTTATTTGATAGGTATTATATATTTTTCTTTTTTCTCTAAGGATATCTAATAGAAGGCTTGGAGCCTTGGAACACTATCTCTAGATATTGACATGTTTTGTGTTCGTAAATGGTCATATGAATTTAATTTGGACAAAATAAAGAAAACTTATACACAGGTATGGATTCGATTATATGACCTCAATTGGATTTTGTAGAATCCAAAAATCCTCCATGACATTTCAACCTCAATAGGTTTCCCTATTTTCTTTTACTGAGATACTAAAATGGTAAGATTTTCCCATTATTCTAGGATACCGGTTGAAATTGATTTAAGTGAAACTCATATTGAAAAGTTTTTTTATCTACTTGAAATTATTATATTGACATGTGAGTGGATTATGAAAAGGTGACTTAGGTATGTGAGGTGTGCAACTCTATTAGTCATTATAAAGATGCATGTCAAAGGGTTATCAAATTCTCAAAATGTGGTATCTGAGGGCATCTGGAAAAAAGATTGCAGAATACCTCTACAAGAAACTTCTTCTATGAAGAAAAAGGATGGAACTCTAGGGGGTTATATTCTAATAGGTAATAATAATGATGGTACTTTTTATTCAAATATTTTAAATCAAGGTTTGTTTTTGGGCTTGGTTGTGCAAACTAAATCATAGATTGGTGATATTGTTATGAAGGATTTTGTAATCCAGCATATGGATAAAACCTCTAAGTGGATGGATGAAAGTAAGAAGTAGGGTATTACTACTCTTGTCTAGGAGAAACTATGGCCATGGGTTTCCTATGGTGATGAGGAGGCAAGTGGATAGGTTTAGTCAGACCTTGAAAAATTAGTACAGGGTGAGGTGGATAGCCAGCTAAATAAAGAGAAACACTTGATTGCCTCTAGACTCCAAAAAAGGTATAAAAATAGATTCACTTATCTCTATAAGGTTAGTTTAATTGTTTAAGGAACGAGGAATTATAGTTGAAGTTGATGAGTAGGTGTCCTTGAAGGGGTAGATTTTTACCCTCTAGGATGAAATTTCTACTCATGCTTCAAATCAAAATGAAGTTGTCCAACAACATATCTCTAATGTTTTTTCCACTATAGTCCAGGGGGCATATTTCCCTATGGATGATGACATATTTCAGATGGTCACTTCTAAGAAGTTCATAGATCCCCTTCCTATGTGTTTTTCATAGGTGCAGGAGCAGGAGAGTCGTGAAGCTTTAAAGGGAATACCTGTCACTGATGGTGCACATGATGGAAATGTGGAAACTAAGGTGGGTATCCTTGACCCACCAATTTATGGTCCTGGTTAAAATAAATTTCATTTTCTTTATATTATAAATAGATCTCAAAGTAGGGTTGTATTTTGGGAAGAATTTGGAAATGCTCTTGGAGAAAATAGCACTACTAATTTGAAGGGAAATGCTTCAAATCAAGATGGTTTTGTTTTTTATTTATAAAATTATTCTGTTGGAGGTACTAAGATTCATGATGGGGAGGATGAATCATCGAGTATGGATGAAAATGATTATACTTTTGAGTCATAATTATTACTACTCTTATTTCCATTCCTTTAGTTTTGGAAATCACACTCTCTTAATATTTTTTTAATAACTTTTAATGTCCCAAGTATTTTAGTATGTTTTTATAGAAAACATTACCTTATATCATACATAGAAAGGTTCTAATTTATTATGAATATAAACATTACAATACTCAATATGATTCATCAGATAGATATTGTGTCCAATTATTGGAATAACTTTCATTCAGAACAATGGTTAGACTTTTGTTTGGTCTACTTGACTAAAAAAATTAAACACCATCGGACTGACCTTGGTGCTGATAGATTAGACTAATACTCATTCAGTTCATTATATTGATAATTAATAAGGAAGTCTATCATAATGACTAAAGTTTATAATATAAAGCATATAATAATTTTTTCTATTATAAGGAATACTTTTAGTATTTTAATAGTGCTAAAACAAAATGACATCAGACATTCAGTTATGCCAGAGCATTGTGAGCTGTCAAAGATCCAATTGTCCATGGCCATTTAACTAACTCAGAAATATGATCGTTTGAGTTTCCACTATAAATAGTTGGTCATTTTAAGAGATGAGAGATGAACATATTTTCAACTCATTTTTTCTAAAGTTTTCTCTACATGAATATCTCGTTCCAAAGTATTTGTAATACCTTATATATTTTTGGTTCTAAGGAATCCTTGTCAGGGTTGTTTCCTTTAGAATGTATTTTCTTTTGTAATCATGTCTAAACATTGTTACCATCGAGGGATTATGGAGATAGGAATATGGAAAATCCAATCCATCAGACCATGGTCTTCCAAGGCTAGGAAGACAAACAATGATCATCGTATCAAGGGATTCTGAGGATAGGAAGACAAATCTAATTTTGATCTTTGTATCAAGGGATTTCATGATAAGGAAAGATAGACTTTACAGTAAGTATAAACTATGGATACCTTTAGTCAAGGTTATTGAATACCTTGACTCTTAATGTTAAAAGGGTGTATTATTTTAATATAGCTTCTAATTCATTATTACTTTTACTAGATATCATATTACTAGTTTTTACAAGATTTTTCTATTGTTCATGTAATAGAAAGTTAGTCATTGTACATATCTTTATATACTATTTTTTTATCGATGTAACCTTGATTATGATAAAAGAAATAATTTGATATAATCAGATCAACTATGATTCTGATTCTCTTATTTTTATTATTGGATGAAGTATGAGTATGATAATAATACATTAATAGGTTTTGTGCTTTGTTTAGTTTAAAATTTTTAAACTAAAATTCACCCCCTCTTGTAAGTATAGCCATCTAAGATAATCTTATAATCCTATCGTTAGTATCTAGGTAGGTTTCTACTGCATATATTTTTTCTATGCTTTTACTTTCTTTATTTACTACATGTTGTTTAAGTTTTGATATAAACTTTTTGTTTATAAACATTGTTACACTAACATGTATTTGTAGAAAAGAGTTTCAATTGTTTTAAGATGGAAGGTATGAATCTGGAATCTCTTGATAATTTGAATCCTATTCGACCACATATCTTTCACGTGAATGACTATGAATATTAGAGAAATATAATGAAAACTTTTGGGATCAATTCTAGAGTTGATAACTTCTTAATGCTCATAATAAAATATAGGATTCCTAATAAGGAAGTTTCTTCTTTCAAAAAATAATGAGAAATTATAATATTAGTTGAACTATAAATTTATATATAATTTATTATGTACTATGATGAAGAATATATATAGTTAGATATCATCTTGTGAAGCTTACAATCGTATTTGTATTAAATTGGAAATAACACATTTTGGTACATCTAAAGTTTTGGAAACAATAAGAGCTATCCTTAGAGATGATTACCAAGACTTTGATTTTATACTTAGAGAGTAATTTTCCAAGGTCCACCAAAGATTCATGAAAATTATAAATATCTTATAGTCCCTTGGAGAAAATGTTCTTAATGATGATATTTTGGTCAAAAATATTATAGACATAATACTCAACGAGTGAGAATAAAAAGGAACAGTTGTGGATGATACAAGAAAGCCTACTAGTCTTAATCTTGAAGATCTAATTGGTACTCTCATGAAGTAGGAAGGAATAGTTAAAATAGATGTCAATAAAGATAAAAGAAAAATGGTGGTGTTGATTTTTCTAAAACATCTACTATATATACTAAATTTCAATCTCCATAGAAATTTGTGATATCTTTAATAAAGAAGAAAGTTATTATTTAGCTAGATTCTAGTACATCAGAACATTCTAAGAATGAATTGGATAATCTTCCTATAAGGATGAACAAGATTGTTGGAAAGAAATATTTTCAATAAATTTTGAAGAAAATTTTAGGGATAAAGGTGATAAGAAGGATTCTGAGGTCACTTTCTATGAATGTAAGAAAGACACTATTGGAAATAAAATATACCCACAGTTTTGGAGAAAATCATGGATATAGGTCACCCCTATACATAAAATTTTCTAAAAATCATGGTTATATAGTTTACCTTAGACCTATACCATTGGTTTTCCAAATCTTGTGTCTATAGGGTTTGGTTCTTGACCTATACCCATGGTATTCCAAAACCCATGGTTATAGGGTTTGGTTCAAGACCTATACCCACAGTTCTTCAAAAAACTATGGGTATAGGTCAAACATATACCCATGGTTTAGGGAAAAACGTGGGTGTAGGTTTGGTTTCAAAACCTATACCCACAATTCTCTAAGAACCATGAGTATAGATCCTCCATATAGCCACATTTTTTGTAATTCGTGGGTATAGATTTCCACCAATAGTGCAGAAAAAAATCCTACGAGAATACCTATTGCCATATTTTTCAACCTATAGTATGGGTTTAAAATAATATATATAAGTAAATATATATTTTTATACCTATTATCCTATTTAGTGTAGTTTTTAGGCATTTTTATTCTATAGTGGTGGTCCATGGTTCAAATCTAGAGATAGATTTTTTTTTAAATCCTATAGCCATGGTTTTAGAACTGTGGGTATAAGGGTTGTTGACATGGTGGACTATTTCCTATACACATATTCCATGGTTCATGATTGTGGGAATATCATCTTAAAACTCTGAGTATATCTTAGATTTATACTAATATCTTAATCGCCCGTGGTTCTTTGAACCATGGGTATAGATTATACACACAATTTTTTGGGCTATACCCATGGTTCCAAACCGTGGGTATACGGTAATTTTCCATTAGTGAGATGGACATATTTGACATGATTGTCCAAAGTTAAAATAGAAATAAAAGAAGGAAATGAATTCAGAATTAAATTAAAAGAAATATTATAATCCAAAAGGAAAAAAGGTTTTAAAATCTTATGGCACATGCCTTGATAGTGGTATAGATTCTTCTGATAATTCTTCTGATAATGAAAGTTATGGACAGAGGAACATTGGTCTTTTTGAAAATGTACCCATGGTAAATAATTGTCTAATGGAAAATGTGCATAAAACTGATTCCATTACTAAAATATATTTAAATAAAAATTATTCTAATGATAAAAATTATACATCTTATGATGAAAATTCTTCCTCTGTAGAATATAGTACTTTACCCACTTATGATGAAGTTTCTAGATTTTCTAAACTAATAGAAAATAAAAATTGTAAGCTTTTTAAAAAACATGATAATGTCAATGCTAAAATTTCTAAGTTAGATTCAGGAATAAATATTATGTATAAATAAATATCATATCATTCTAAATATCTTGATAAAACTAATTTTGAAAAGGAATTTTTTTCAAAATATTTTGAAAACGTTGTTTCTAAGAAAAATATTTTACAAAATAATTGTGAAAAAATTAGTTCCAAAAACATTACAAATTAGGATAATAATTTAATTTTTAAAAAAAAAATGAAATTTTTAGCTTGAAGAAAATTTTATCAAAGATTACAATTGGTAAGGAAAGCTTCAATAAAATGTATAAGCAGATTTTTCCTTATAGTGATAATAATGGAACGGGTTATACATATAAAAACTTTTTTTAGTAAAAATTATTGTGTTCCTAAAAGTGATCCTTTTTTCATTTATTTCAAAAGTGGTGGTCACTAGAAGAATAATTTTTCTTTAAATAAAGTTCAATCTCTTTGGGTTTTACAAAGGCTAATTTTCAAAACAAATGTGGTTACTAATAGTGTTGTTTTCTAATAATACCGGACCCAACAAAGTTTGGGTTCCAAAAAACTAATATTTTTGTTTTTAGGAAAATAAATATAGTACCCAAAAAAATATTTTTTTACATGGACAGTGGTTGTTCCAGACACATGACTGGAAACACAGATTTCTTCAAGAAGATAATCAAGATAAAAGGTGGAAAAGTAACATTTGGAGACAATTCTCCAGGAGAGATTATCAGAATTTGTAACATTGTTCTTCTTGTAAAATATATTATTTCAAATGTTTTATTTGTTATAGGTCATAATCACAACCTTATAATCATAAGTAAAATATGTGATGAAGTTTACCTTATGAACTGTATGAATGATAAATGTACTTTACATAGTTCTAAGGATGAATTTATTCCTTCTACCAATCAATATGAGTATTTTTACACACTAAACTTATAAGACATTATATTCCAAGACTTACCTTTCCTTAGTGAAATGTAATACCAATATTGGTTGTGGAATATAAGTATAGAACATTACAACCTTAGAATCTTTGCTAAGTTGACTAATAAAGGACTTGTTAAGTATTTACCATAACTTATGTTTGATACTTCAAAAGTCTGTAACCCTTGTAAATTCACTAAGAAAAATAATTCAAGTTCTAAATCTATTAGTAAAGTCTCAACTTCAAATGCTTTACAGTTGTGAACATGGACTTATTTGGTCCTACAAAAATTAGAAGTAATTAGTTGATAATTCCACTATATATACATCTGGGTCTATTTTATTACAAAGAAATTCAAATCCATTAGTTATTTTAAAACTTTTGTAGCCAGAGTTAAAAATGGAAAAACCTCCCCATGATATCTATTCACAGTGATCATGGTAGAGAATTTGAAAAATCTGATTTTCAAACTTTTTGTAGTAATAAAGGTATTAAACATTACTTTTCATCACCTAGGACCCCAATGAAAAATGATGTAGTTGAAAGAAGAAATATAATTCTTTAAGAAATAACTAGAATCATGATGATTTAATACTCAATCACTAAACATTTTTGGGATGAAGTGGTTGGTACTACCTACTATACTATAAATTGAGTTTTAATTAGACATTTTCTTAATAAAACTCATTATGAGTTTTGTACAGGATGAAAATTAAAAGTTTCTTACTTCAAGGCTTTTTGTTGAAAATTATTTATTTTGAATAAAAAAGATAATCTATATAAGTTTTCACCCAAATCCGATGAAGGAATATTTTTAGGTTATCCCACTACTTATAAGGCTTATAGAATTTTTAAGAAAATTTCTTGTACTATTGAGGAAACAATATATGTTAATTTTTATGATACTAATTCATTTGTTTTTAAAAAATCCAAACCTACATCCTCAGATGTTGTTTCTAAAACGGATTTTAGACCTGTTTTAGAAAATTCTTCTCTTTAAAAAATGACTCAAGAATTAGTTTCTAAAGTTATACCTCAGGAATATTTTCTACCTATTGTTCAAGAATAGACTTTTGAAAACCCAATACGTTAGTTGTTTCTTAGGTATCATCCTAGTGAAAGTATCATTGATAATGCCGATCAACTAGTTAGAACTAGAAGTTCCTTACAAAATGAAATTGAACATCTATATTTCTTATCCCAGTTTGAACCTAAGAATCCTGATGAGGCTTTAGGTGATGAGGATTGGATTTAAGATATGAAATATGATCTCAATGATTTTGAAATGAAAAAAGTTTGGACTTTACTTGAACGACCTATGGAAACTTCTATAAATGGAGTAAAATGGGTATTTTGGAATAAATGTGATGAAAATTGAATAATAGTTGGAAGTCAATAAATACTTGTTACTAAAGTTTATAATCAATAATAGGGAATAAATTATGAAGAAAATTATGCTCTGATATCAATACTTGAATTTATTTTAATACTTCTATCATTTGCAACATTCTTTACTTTCAAAATATTTTAAATGTATGTGAAGTGTGCATTTCTTAACGAATATGTTCAGAAGTAAGTTTATGTAGAAACAATCCATAGTTTTGAAAATAAAAAACATCTAGAATATGATTATAAACTTACCAAATCACTATATGGACTGAAAAAAGTACCTAGAGTTTGGTATGATAGGTTAACAATGATTTTGTTACAAAAAAATTTGTTAAAGGAGCTAAAGATCCAAACATTTTTAAAAAAATAAGTTAATATTATTAATATTATTGTAGAAATTCATTTTGATGGAATTAAATTTGGTTCAACTCAAAAATAATTAATATATTTATTTAAAAATATTACGTAGTCTGAGTTTAAAATGAGTATGATGGGTGAGTTAACATATTTTCTTAGTTTTAGAATTTCAAAAAAACAAGAATAAACTTTTATATCTCAATATAAGTATATAAAATAGATTCTTAAGAAAGTGGATATAACAATAATAAGATTATTAGTACTCCCATTGGTTTATATTTTATTTCCACTTCTCTCATTTTTGGATATATTGTTCCTACAAATAATCACCCCATTGATAAATTCTTATGTTATTGATACGAACTTTGTAAGGATTTACTCGCCTCACTTTTTACCTTTGTGAGATATATGCTTTATGCACCACTAATTTCTTTTCTGTGGTGTATATATAATGAAATTTGATATGAAATATCATTAATCTCTTCATCTTTATGGTATTAAATTTTTCATTCGATTATTATTAATTTTATTAGTCATACGATTCGACAAATTACAAGTGGTAAGGGAATTTATTATCCCAATTTTTATTCTTTAGGTTAAATTTATAGTTCTTGATTATTTCATTCAACTCTTATGTGTGAAATAAATTTTGAATATCTTATATTTTATTTATATCTTTAATTTCATTAAATGTCTTTTTAAAAGGAATATTTTTATATGGAGTGTTTACTTTCCATAAAAAATGACAAAAAGAAAGTTTTTTTTAACATATATGGTGACAATGAATTCTTTACTAAAATAACCATTATTTGATATTTGGATTACTCTATAAGACTTAATATTTTGAAAAAGAAAATAAATACCATATTCACTTTTCAGGTATCTTGGTATTGAAAATGGTTTTTATAAGGGATTGATTATGTCCATATCTTGAAATTATATCTTGTGATTGCAATTTGGAAATGTTATTTTTCATTTATATATGATTTATGTGTTGTGTTTATGTTTTGGTTATTTGGAATTGATTATGTATACGGGTGGTTATATGATAAAATTAGGGAAGGTGATCCCATGATAGCTCTCCAATGCATTGGATAATGATATGGAGTTGAACAATAAGGTTTCTCCTAATAGATTTAGGGAATACACTGTGATGGGTATTCCAAATGTAACCATGTAGGTTCCTCCCTATATAGCTGTGAAATATAAAATGTAAGTATTTTATGGATGCCACATGTTACCTTTATGATTTTTGAATTCTATCAAGTTTTTTATGAATCTTATGATTTCATGAGGTATGTTAAAGAGTTTATGTTTTATTGGTGAAAATTATTTTTTTGTGAGAATGTTTTCATGAGTTTAAAATATTAATGGACTAATGGTTTAATTACTTATTTTATATCCCTTACAAACATTTTTTTCTCATCCCTTGTTTTTTAAATTTTTTCCATAGGGTATAAGGATGGGTAAGAGAAAGGAAGAAGTCAAGAATAATGTTATGAATATTTTTATCAAGGAAAAGAATTCATGTTTTATTTTAAAATGTTTTAAATTATGAAAAAAAATGGATGGAGTGAAGACTTGTCTAATTTTTAATATTTGAAATGTTATGTAATGGTTATGGGATAATTCTCTATAACTCTAAAACTAAAAAGATCCTCAATGTTAATTCTTTACATTACTCAAGATTATATAATTTTTAAGGCTGGTTCCTTTTAAGGAGGGTGGTGACGACCATGCTCTGGAGGTGGTGGGCCCAGATCCACCTGGATAACCTCATATAGTGCAACTTGAGGCACCCCTTTTGATCTTCTATTGGGTGTAGATGCTCAGTTTTGAGATAGATTCTTCTATTTTATGAAATTTTTATAGGGTGCTCCACAACCTTCCCCTACTATGACAGAACTAACGCATGAATTCTAGAAGAAGCATCCTCCCAACTTTTCAAGGGAGTGTGGTCCTCATGTTGTTGAGTCATGGCTTGAGGCCATGCTATCTATATTTCATCATTTAGAGATTCCTCAAAAGATGAGGGTCAATATCACTACCTATATGATCTTGGATTCTATTAAACATTAGTGGTATTTCATTACCCAAGTCATACATCATCGGGGTATAGTCGGGGTAGGCTTCCAAACATTTTTTTTATGATTACTTCTTCCCCTATACATTGCGATCAGACCATACTCAAGAGTTTATACACCTATAGCAGGGTTTCATGTAAGTGATGGAGTACTCAAATAATTTCACTGAGCTTCATCTTTTTACATTGAATCTCATCGGTGATGAATTAATTACCACGAGATGATTTGAGGATGGACTTGCATACGCCATCCAATCCCTGGAGAGATTTTTTTTATAGAATACTATTTTAGAAATAGTGAAATAGACCCTCATCATAGAGTGGAACTTGAGGGAAGGTGGTAATGAGATTTAGGTAGGTTCGCTTCTTGGAAGGGAGATTGTTTATCTAGTGTTAGGAAGCATCAATTCAAGGGTGCATGTGAGGTAGTTACTGCTAGATGACATGCACCGACAACTATGTGGTGTGTTGCTATTGTGGTAGGATAGGGAATAAAAATCCTCAATGTATGGGGAGCCTGATCAAGTTCCAAGAGAGAGGTAGGATGGGTCACCTATAGTGTTTCTACCAAAATTTACCTTCTGTATCTATTTAAAAAAGATCTATGCTAACACCTCTTTCAAGTATAGGATCAGCAGGTCCATTTCAGGCTGGGTGTTGGCCTACTACCAACCAAACAATCCAAGGATGTGGTTGTGGATGAGGTATTCAAGCATCTTTGGTTCAATGGTAGTAGATTGGACTTGATCAGGTTAGTTAGGTTACATCTCATGTCCATGGTTTCATCCATATCTATACAGTGAAACTTACACCTGAGGAGCAAAGTCTAGGGCCATCAACTGTATGAGGTACTATTTTGGTTGCCTCTACTTAAATTTTTACCCTATTTGATATAGTTGCATCACACTCCATCATATTATTTTCAATTATGGAATGTATGGGCCTAGAAATGTAGTACTTATATGGCACAATGACTCTTGAAACACCATTAAGGGTCCAATCAGAGATTATACTCTGATGAAAGGATTTCCCCTTAAGATAGGTGGGTACCAATTTTTGTGGATTTTTTGTGTCCTCAAGATAACCATCTTCAACATCATTCTTGGTATGGACTGGCTAGTGGCTAATCATGCCCATGTTTATTGTTATCACCAGAGGGTGTCTTTCACATCACCTAAGAGTAGTTATTATATTCATTGGGTTGAATGCGAAATCCAAGAAAGTATAGCTATCTCGAGTGTAGTAGGTTGGGCAGGGTGACAACCCATATGGCTAGTCTCTTTATGAGTAATTAGGGAATACATATTATAGAATTACCTAATGTTGTGGATCATTTTTGGGCAGTCTTCCATAATTATTTCTCTAGTTTAACTTATGTATGAGATGTGGAGTTCACCATCGAGCTAGTTCCAAGTAAGACACCATTGTCCATTCATCCCTACCAGATGGCACCTACTAATCTCCAAGAATGCAATAAGTAGTTGAAAACTTAGAGACAAAGGGTTTTATATGATCAAGTACCTCTATATGGGGTTCACCAATCCTTTTCTCTAAGAAGGCGGATGGCACCCTCTGTCTGTGCATGAATTACTGATGGTTCAACTAGCTTATGGTAAGTAACTAGTATCCATTACCCCATACATATAACCTCTTTAACCAAATACGAGGAGTGACAATTTTCTCTCTTTTTTATTTGAGTTTTGACTACCATCAGGTGCATGTGAGGACATCTAACATACCACATACAACATTCTGAAGTAGGTATATCTTGTACGAGTATCTGGTTATGTCGTTCATCCTTATGAATGCACTGATTGTTTTCATGGCCTTGATAAATCAAGTTTTCTACCTGTATCTGGATTCATTTGTGGTAGTATTTATGGAAAACTTATTATTTTATTCTCACACTATACACAACCATGCCAAACATCTTGATATTGTGTTGAATACACTGAAAGAGCACCAGATATATGTGAATCTCATAAAATACCACCTCTGGAATGAAAAGGTTCAATTATTGGTTCATATCATTTTAGTGTAAAGTGAACCTATTTAACCAAAGAAATTGATTTTCCTAGTTTCCTTGAAGTATCCAAAGAATTTATTTGATATACGTTGTTTTTTTGGGAAAGCTGAATATTATAGGAAATTAATTTAGGTATTTTCACTCCTAGAAGAACCTCTTATGGTCTTGAATAAAATGGGTGTAAAATTCATATTGTCATAAGCTTGTGATTCCACCTTTCAAAAGATGAAATGGAGACTAAATTAAGCACTAATAATGATTCTTCTAGAGTGAGTAAGAATCTATATTTTCTACTACGATGCTTTAGGAATTGGGATCGGAGCAGTTCTAATGCAGGGTGATCAGGTTGAAGCATACTAGTCTCACTAGCTAAGACCTCATAAGAATAATTACTCTATGCACAACCTAAAGCTAGTAGTTGTGGTTCATGATTTACATTGTTGGAGGCATTGTCTATTAGTTAAATAGTTCATTGTTTACATGGATCATAAAAGGCTCAAATACATTTCCACACAGCATGAATTTAATCTAAGTCAATGAAAGTGGGTAGAATACCTATAGTATTTTGACTTAAATATTTATTATACACCTAGAAAGGGTAATGTAGTGGTTGACACCCTAAGCTATAATACTTATAAACAACCCTTCCAGGAGTCCAGTAGTGAGTGGAAGTTGACGGATCTATTTTTTTAGATGCACTATGAGGTTCCGGAATATCACAGGAAGTCTATTTTAGCAGCTCTTGTAGTGATATACTTCCTTATGGAATGGGTGAGGATAAGGCAGCTATCAGATACCAAGGGCTTCATCCTGAGGGAGAGTTTCTTAGGTGATAACCCACTGCCTAGTTGGTTTGTTGACTAGAATGATATCATTCTCTTCCATGGTCATGTATCGGTTCTTGTTGACATGCAAGGAGAGTTGATGTGGGAATATCATGCCTTTGAGTAGTTCACCCTAGGCTTATCAAGATGTACCAAGATGTACATAATCAGTATTGGTGGCCAGGTATGTAGAGGTATATTATAGGTTTTATCACAAGGTGTTCCACCTTTCTAAAGGTGAAGGTGGATCACCAATGACCTATTAGACTCATAAAGCCGCTATCCATTCTCAAGTAGAAATGGAATGACGTCACCATAGATTTCATGATGCTCTTTCCCGTATCCCTTTGATTTAGTGATGTAGTATGGGTGATCATTGATAGGTTGACCAAGGTCTCACAATTCCTACTTATCCGGTAGACCTTCTCAATTGATGAGATTGAGTGGATTTATATCTAGGAGTTTGTGTGCCTTTATGGTGTTCCACATTCTATTGTATCGGACTGAGACACTTGGTTTACATCATGGTTCGAGTAGGGGTTTCAAATGAACTTGGATTATAGTTTATCTTGAGTTATCATGTCACTCTCATACCGATAGGGAGTCCTATTAGCAGATATGGGTGTTGAATGACATTCTCAGAGCATGTGTCCTTAATTTCTGAGGTTCTTGGAAGAAACATATACCTATCATTGAGTTTTCCTATAATAAAATCTTTCAGGAAATGATTTGGATGGCTCCCTATGAGTCCATTTATAGTAGGTCATTCCATTCACCTATGTGGTGGTTAGTGGTAGGTGAGGATACACTACTGGGTCCTTATCTTATTTAAGAGACTTCAATTCAAGTCCAGCTAAATCAAAAACATATGGCTACAATGTCAGTCCTTACAGAATTCTTATACCAATTGTCGTTGTAGACCTCTATAGTTCGAGATGGTACATCAATTATTTCTCTTATTTTTTCCTATATTGGGTCATAGATGGATCTGTAAATAGATAAATCTATAAACTTGGTATGTCATGCCTTTCAGGATCATAGAGATATTTAGGTTGGTATCATGTAGTTACCTTACAGGTAATGTTCCATACACAATGTATTCCACGTATCACAGTTTTTCTGGTATCATGCTGATGTGTACTTCATTTAATACTAATGATATTGAGATAGAATTATATGCATCCATTTAGGATCATCAAAAATGTATCTTTGATCGAAGAAGGAAGGCTATCTAAGGTAGGCCAGTTTCACTAGTCTCGGTGTTATGGTAGCACGATCGTTTACAGGACATGGCCTGGGAGTGAGAAGCTATAGTACATTCTCAGTGACTGGACCTCTTCTTAGATGACACCTTACCTCCCTCATAAAAAATATATTCCAAGATAGATACTTGGTATGCCTTGATAAATGGTTTGATATTGTGATAACTAATCCATAACATTATTTCAGTCCAAGAGTAATACTCAGGATTCCGTTTATGCATTTCCATGGATAGTCTCATCGTGCTTCATAATTATAATTTGTTGATGATTGGTAATATTCTAAGAGAGATACTTGGTATGCATTGGATGGGATCAATTTGCATTTTCTTTACCTCCATGTGACTGATTCCAGTTCCCAAGGGGAGACACCATGGATGGGATTAGTAACTAGATGGTTACACCAGTCCATGAGTGATACCTGGTCCCCTATATGAGATAACATGGATAGACTCAAAGGGTATTGTCTTTGCACCATTCTAGGAGTGATACAAGGGATTCCATTTATGGACCTCATAGGATGGACTCTTACAGTGTTGAGTATTTATTATGATCCTGGTGCGATATGTGGGTTCCTGGATATGGTTCACCTTGGACAGGCCCAGGATGACGCTTATTTAAATTCAAGTGATTCCTTTATATATAAATTCAATAAAATTAATTTATTCAATTAAAGGATGTGTCCACCAAGCCAAATCACATGCTTAGGAATGATCCGTATCTTAATAATATATTTATAACTTCCCATTATACCTTGTATCATACTTTTATAAGTTACCTTGGTTTAGAGACATCCAAATTAGGGTGAAGAAAGTAGAGTCAATCGGGTATCCCATGAGGAACCCAGTCTGATGTATTTATATATTTATTGCCTTTCATTTATTATTATTGGAACACTATCCATTTTATATACACTGAATTGATTAATCTAGACACGGTTTGTGGTGGCCTAATGAGTATATATCACACCATTCATGGGCTGCCCTTGGTACCCAAGAATACTTCATGGTTTTAGGTATAGATAAAGGGAAGTATCCATCTTCTGATGTTTGATTCTGGGTACTATGATTGAGTATGGGAGTAGAGGACCAAGCTTATGCTTGTGATGGTGGTACTTACAACATTTGTCCTTTTTTATTTTGTTATAGCATGTGGTATAGTCCTGCTCCCATGTATTCCACGTACTCATTTTTGTATAGCTACATGACATGATCATCATCATTTTTTGTATTGATTTATTATTCTAATTTGGTCTATTTATTATTTATGGGATGTTCATTATTATTTTGTTGCTGATTGTTTATTACTTATTATGTTGTTATCATTTATTATTTACGTTCATGTTAAACTCTGACTCATGAGGGAATAGTCTCCCCACAGAGACACCCTAGACCTTAGTTGCTAGTCAACAGCCTCTGGTGTATGGGGAGGCACACTTGAGTTCATGTATCCAACCGCCTCGGGGCACCTCTCAGTGGATCCTGGGGCCAGACTCTACAATAATATGGAAATTAATTATAAATTTAATATATATATATATATATATATATATATATAAATAGTTACATGGAGTGTACTATCAACTTAATGAACACATGGAACACATGTTGACAAGCTTTAAGAAGTATAATAAATTAATTTTTAATTTTGTATAATTTGGTAATATACACCGCATGTACAATCTAGCTATGCGGTGTGTAATTTTCTCAACTTCTATTCATGGAACATGCCTAGGGACTCATCATGTAACTGTTTCATATAAAATTATGGGGTACATGGCATGGCTAAGCGACGTGTGGTCTCCAACTTACACAGTCTCCAATCATTTAGGTATTGTAAGAGAATATATAGACTATCTTTGACTAATGGATTACACATCATGTATGGATGCTACATGTTGTGTAGTTTGGATGACCATGTTCTAGGATATCCCAGTCAACACATGGTGTATTTAAATACAAACCTCATGCAATAAATTCACATGGATTTAATTAATTCTAAATTAATTTGGGATAAATTAAACATGGTTACATGGTGTGTACCAACAAGATACATGACGTGCACTCTTGTATTATCTAACCATATTTCTCTGAACCTCCAAATGACTTATTTGAATTTATTTCACTCATAAAATTAATTGATTTGATTATATTTTTTAGAACAAAGAGAAAAAAGATCAGATATCACAATTTTGATTAATGAATAATTTAACTAGAACTAAAAACTAACAAAAAAATCATAAATCAATCAATTATATTTAAATAATTATAAATAATTATGCATCTGCTCTGATACAACATAAAGGTTCTCAGTGCAGCGGAAGCACCATATGGGGAATGCTCACCTTATATTTCTTTCATAATCGATGATTGATCTGAGATTTACATGATGATAAATGTTTTATCAATGGAAATTAATCAAAGAAAAATTGACGATTGAACACCAGAATCAAGATACAGGATCATTTTAAATTATTTATAATTAATTTAAAAACTTAAAGAATTACCTTACGATAAATTTTTTCTGCGTTGATGGATCTGACAACATCTCTACGTCATATCATCATTGCATTATAGGAATAAAGAGTAGATTCTCTCTAGCGGTGATTTGTTTGTGTTCCACAAACCTCTAAATGTCGGCGTAGGAATCTCTGGGTGCCAGTATGGTAGAGACTAATGCTTGTGTCTTTCACCTTTTATTGCTCCAAAAATCGCTTGAAGTATGATTCTCTTTGATCTCTCTAGATTCGAGAGTGGTGGTGGGGGAGGATCGCCCTCCGTTTTTTAGAGTGTTCTTGGAGAGGGATCTCTCTAGATATTGAGATGATTCTCTTTGGATGTCATTATTTACAACAAATTAATTATCATCCCCTACAGAAATAATATAATTGGGTTTATATTTCGTTAAGTTTATAAAATAATAATTGAGCATGATCCCTTATTGTTTTTCTTAACTTATTTGGAACCCCATGCCAATAATAATAATAAAAATAAATCTTGACATGTGCTAAACTCAAGAATTAAATTAAATATTATTTATTTATTTAATATTAAATATATATTATTTCCCAAAAAAACATTAATCTCAGACCCCCATTCTTCCACAATATTTATCAGACCTTAAATAATTAATACTTATTTAATAAATAATATTACTATATTATTCTCCAAAAAATAAATAAATATTATATTTAAAAGAAAATATAAATTTATTAAGTATTCTACACACAAAATATTCCCTCAAATGACCATTGATAGAATATATACAATCAAGAAAACATAAATAATTATTATACCATGTGCTGGAATAATATTTATTCAACTTTTTATATGATAAATAAAATTATTATTTAATTGAGGTTCTGGATACACTTAGTGTGTGACTATCTCGGCCTCCTTCTCAGTGGCATTAGGCAAAGTAGCCTAGAGTCCAAGGTTAGAATCTAGAAACATTCCAAGGCACCCATAGAGAAAGAATTTAAAGTCACAGTGACATAAAACCACATACAGATTCTTATTGCGTAATATAATCCATTTATCTCGATATCTCTAATCAAGAAGGTTTCATGATCATGTCATCAACCCATACGCTCAATGTCTCTTTCTTTGAATTTATAGAAATTGAACTTTCCAAGAGAACACTATGGCTATGGATTTATTTAAGCTACATCATTTCCATCAAAGGGCATGAGATATCAACTTCCATTAAAGAAGGGATAAATCCTTTCTCTCATTATTCATTAATGAAATATTACTCGTGACACACCTAAAATATCCTACTTTGCCGCAAACATATTTTATCACGGTTTTCAGAAATACATCAAAGTACATGACTCATAACATCCATTAATAATATTATTAATTTATAAGGACCAATACATAGTCTGTATCTAGGAACATCCAATGAAACAAATAAATATGGATTTCATTCTAACGGGTATCATTCTCAAAATTTCCTACATTAGAAATTACTAAGGGAGTATACCATGATACGGTGTATAAAAGTCCTAGTAGTATCCACATATGATATATTATATAATTTTTATCCCTAAAATTATTTCATCTAGATATAGAGAATATATATTTAAGAATACTATCGTGGCACTTCTGGGTTCTCATTATAGTGGGAAACTGCTATGATCTTTTAGTGCGACCATTACACTTAGGACATTATCACATATTATGTCATGGAGAAGAATAATAATGATGTGATAATAAGTTTATTAATATTAAAAAATAATGAATACTAGTTATTATAAAGTATAAAAAAGTTGGTTCTAGGCCACCAACTCCAAAATAAATAATAAAGAGGTGAAAAAAATTACTTAGTTCATCCGCATTGAACTGAATACAAGGAACATACAACGATAATGTGTTAATGTACCAAATTCAATAAAGTGAAATGTTATTTACAATTTTTGGAGAAAACTCACTATCTTCTAGGTTTATAACCAATCATGATTTGAGAACTCACTTCTCTCTCAACTGAAGTGTACTTGCTTTCCTTCAGAATATTCCACGAATGTACAAAATCAACTTTATTCACACAAAAATTGGTGTGTCGTGAAACTCTTATTTTGTAAAAATGGTCTAATTACACTTTACCACATAAATTATAGTCACTTTTCTTATGGTTCATGTACCCCCTTTTTTCACAACTGATATTCATGTAAAAAAATTTTGCACAAATATTTTTTCATGTAATATACTTTTTCTATGCAACTGATGGACACATAAAATCTTTTGTGGAAGAAATATGTTCACATAAGTATTACATGAAAACAATGTACTTATATTTCCTTTAATTCTTATTCTATACTTTAATTATGAGATTAGTGGATTATTTATAATTAAAATAAATCTAGAAAACAAGTTTTCATGAAACCATTCACAATTATAGAAAATTCATAACCTAGAGTTCAAAAACATCACTGATTTTGTGCAACATTAGTTTAGTGAGAATCTTCTTCAGTTCCACGAGCATCTTCCTAACTTTCATGAGAATACTTTATTTTCTATGAACTTCTACATAATATTATCAAACAAGATTGAAAATCCTACGTAGATTTTACATCATGAATACCTTATTATCTTCTCCACTTTAGAACTTTGTCAGAAAACACAACCTGAAATCTCCAAAAAGTATACTTGAGTGATTTTTTTAACAGTTTCCCTTTTAGATTATATGATGTTTATGTGAAGTTTCTTTAGTTTGTTGATTATATAATAAGCTAATTATCTAGTTAGGGAGGGAGTTTTACTATCCATGGGGGAAGTAGAGGAGGAATTAAATTTTTACTTATTTCACCTCTAATATGAAGATGAATTAAAGGCATAAGAACACCTCACTTTTCATCTTATTTGAATATTTAATCAAAACAATTAAAATGATTTAGATAAAGATACTCTTCCACTTCAGGCACACTATCTCATAAAGATTTTGTCACACTCTCATTAAAATAATAATATTTAATAATGAATAATGAATATTGAATCATTATATGGGTTTCGTGAATATCACATCAGATCCTTTTATAGCTTGGGTAGAACTGACACTTTTCTAAATTGATTTTTATTTTTATTATAAATTTATAATTCATAATCATTTTAAATATAAAAAAATCCCATGGGGTTACACAAAAAGTTGTGATAATGATAATTTATTTTGTTAAAAAGTGTTTGTATAAAATTAAAAGAGTTATATGATAGATTATCCAAAAGAGTTTTGAAAGATATTCAAAATGGTTTTAGATATGGTATAGTAAGTTGTTACATGTTATGTGATATAAGTTGAGATATGTGAAAAATGTTAGGGACTTTAGTATAAGTAGGAGATTGATATATGTGTGTATGTGCATGCGTGCGTGCACACTAAATCCATATTGCAACTTTCAATATGGTTGTATCACTATATGTGATGTGGGTATCATATGCATATAAATTAGATATATATGTGTGTGTGATAAGATTCATCACAAAATGTGATATTACATATCATGAATTAGTACCAGTTCATCTGCACACAAGCTCTAATATGTTCACTTTAACATCATTTGATGATGTTTATGATAATTGTAACAAATTTTAATGAATGTTTAATCATTAAAAATTGATGGATGATTTTTTTAAGTAATAAAATATACATTACAAATATTGTAAAATATGAAACATTTGAGTATGTACTCGGTCTTTATAGAATTCAGGGATGCTTATATAAAGAGAATCAAATTGAGAGGAATATATGTGAATGTGTGTGATTTTTGGCATGTGTTCTCTAAAATTTAAAGTTCTCTTCTCTCTATCATTAAACTTAATTAATTAGAATACCATAAAGTTTAAATAGATCCTTCCTAAGAATACATGATTCATTTGGTTTCTATTTTATATATTTTCATCAAGCACATGATGAAACTAATTAATTAAGGACATCTCACTTCGACAAAATTATATTTGATGGTATTGATGATCAAGATCACACCCATTAATTAATGACATCTAAATACAAATGGGTTTAGGTAAATTTTATATAAAATTTAAATATTAAATTGTAATATAATAATCCTTTCTAACCACATCTAGAAATTCACATGTCACTATTTTTGAAAAAGTTCAGGATCATATAAACCCTTGAACTGGTATTTTTATTCCATCCCAAACAAATATAATTTGTTATAAAATGAGGATGACCCATTCTTGTTAGATTTGGTTCTATATCTATGTGTGATATACTTGGAAAGATTAAAATTATTTTATAGAATACCTAATGACACACATGGATGTTCCCACATAAATTGCTTGGATTTCTCTTAGTGTTGGGTGGGGTTTGCATATGTCATTATTGATGTTTTCCCCCCAGCACTTGGCAGTCTATTTTTCAGCTAGGAACATGAAATTTTTTTGATAAATAATTTAAAAAATAAAGATTATTTTATTTTTTAAAATGATTAAAAATATATAATGCATCATAACGAGTTATCCAAGACCAACTGTGGTTCGGTCAATTGTTTAGGAGATGTTGGTCAAACTCTTCAAACATAGACTTACTCTGACATATTTTTCTATTTTTATGTATATAATTAGGATGAACCTAGAAAATTTGTTATAGACGAGTGAGGGTTTATAATTTCCCAAATCCAAAATTACACAACAATCTTAATCCAGTGTATTTTTTGATGTTTTGGATTATTAAGTGCAATGATAGGATCTATAGTTTTGTCTATTTAAAAACTATATTATATAAGAAACATTTCCATTTCCCCATGGGCATAGTTTAGTGGTTATGTTTCTACTGTACCCTTAGTGGTGAGTTGAGGAATTCATGTTTTCAAACCTCAAAATCTGTAGCTTTATTTCTTTTTTACCCTCACCCTAGGACCTACCATGTATATTAAAATCATTTCCATTAAGTTGGGTATGTTTAGATAATGACCCAAGGTTATTTTATCTTATCTTTCTAACTTTTAAAAAATATTTTAATCACTTTCATACAAAACTATCATTGTATTATTAAAAAACTAATCCCCTGCCCAAATTTTATCCATATTGTTGGTTGTCTTCAATGGTGCAGCCTCTCGCTCCCCTACCTCTATTTCATACACCTCCCATACTCATCACGGTTGTCGAATCCCCCATCATCTATATCACACCACTATCATAGATTAGTTCTTTAACAGCACACAAACATAGACTTTAATAGCACTAAAAAAAATTTGTTGTCTTAAGCGTTATTAAGGGGGGGTATTTATCAATGGTAAAAAAGCACTGATAAATGAGGACCTTTATCAATGCTAAAAAACACTGATAAATGTGGTTTTTTTATCAACGCTAGTTTAGTATTGAAAAAAGTCTCCCTTTATAATTGTTATAAATAATGATGATAAATTCCATACTAATTCAATGTGGTGTTTGAATTACAGCACACTAAAGTGGAAACTTGTATATAGAAACAACTTATATATAAAAAAATCATAATTTAATTAAATAAAAATTACATAACAAATAAATAAAAAAACACTATATTATAGACATTTCAAACAATGTTTTGTACAGTTACATTAGGAAGTACTATCACAAAAATTTAATAAATATCAATGTTTCATTGTCTTTGGCACCCTACCACCTCTCTAAAAACACGATCATGGTATCATTTGTCGAACAAACCATTACAAATCGAGCAAAAGAATCCACCTCTATAAAAAATAATTCTTATGTTAGTAATATATTTTTTTAATAGGCAGAAGGGAATTCCCCCTCTTTATTATTGAAATGAAAGCATACTCTTATTATTTTGTGTAGAGATATCTCATTACATGACCATTGAAATACTAGTGGGTTTTTATCCCAATAAAAAAGGCCCATAAGCCCAAATATTTATCTAAACTTGTCAACACCTCACCTGTCACACACCTTCTAGACAAACACATTACCTTATTTGAGAATCTACCATCACCGCCACTAACTCCATCTGAGAATCCAATCACATTCAACAACCACCTTGCCCCCTATGCACCATCACCGCCCCACTGCATGTTGTCACCGCAAATACCACGGATGCTTTGAGAAGTCGTTGATGCTATCTGAGACCCACCGCCTACTGTGAACCAACGAACTCCATCAAAGACGCGTACCACCTAAAACCATAGTGTTGTAATAGAAAATAACTTATGGATCGTTTTTCTAAATTATCAAAACAATCTTAATTTGTTTCCTCAGTTTTGAGTATGTCACTCGTCTTTTTTACAAATATGTCATTTTAAACTGAAAACACACACTTTGAGTCATATCAGTCACATAGTATGTCGATTTGATGTGAGACTAATTCCTACACATCACAAATTACTTATGAATCATTTTCCAAAATTACCAAGACAATTTGAGCATGTTTTCTTGGTTTTCAGGGAGTGACACATGTTTTGATCTAAAATGTTAGTTTTAGATTGATAATAACCACTTTGAGTCATACCAGGTGAATCATGTATCAGGTTGAGGTACAGATGATTCCTATACATCACAAATGACTTATGAATCATTGTTTCAAAGTACCAAAACAAAATGAATGTGTTTTCTTAGTTTTGAGTCTGTCACTTGTGTTTTCCACTAAAATGTTGATTTTAAATAAAAAGAGACACTTTGAGTCATACCAGTCACACTATGAATAAAATTGAGGTGTGAAAGATTCGTACATAGAAAAAATGACTTGTGAATTTTTTTTCTAAAGTATAAAAATAACCTGAATGAATTTGATAATTTTTTAGTATGCCACTTATGTTTTTTTACTAAAATGTCATTTTAAACTGAAAACACATACTTTGAGTCATACCATCCACATCATGGGTCAGTTTGACATAAGGTTGATTACTATACATCACAAATGAAATATGAATAATTTTCCTATATTATCAAGATAATTGGAGCATGTTTTCTCATTTTTTAGTGAGCGACACACATTTTGAACTAAAATGTCAATTTTAGACTGATAACGGACACTTTGAGTCATACCGGGCACATCGTATATCGGATTGAGGTGTGTTTTATTCCTAAACATTGAAAATGACTTATGAATCATTGTACTAAATTATAAAAACAATATGAATGTGTTTTCTCAGTTTTGAGTATGTCACTTTTGTTTTTTACTAAAATGAAAATTTTAAATAAAAAGACACACTTGGAGTCATAACAGTCACACCATTCATCAGATTAAGATGACTCTAGTTAATATACACCAAAAATGACTTATGGATCATTTTATAAAAGTATAAAAACAATAAGAATGTGCTTTCTCAATTTTGAATATGTCAATTTTTTTACTAAAATGTCATTTTAAACTGAAACACGCACTTTGAGTTATATCGATCACATAATGTGTTGGTGTGATATGATACAGATTCTTACATGTCACAAATAAATTATATTTTTTTTCTAAATTATCATGACAATTGGAGCATGTTTTCTCAGTTTTCAGTGAGTTCCACACATTTTGTACTAAAATGTTAATTTTAAACTAATAATGAAAACTTTGAGTCATAACTGGTACACTGTGTATCATATTGAGGTGAAACTAATTACTATATGCCATAAATGACTAGTGAATCATTTTCCTAAAGTATTAAAACAAGCTGAATGCATTTTCTCAATTTTGAGTGTGTCACTTGTCTTTTTTACTAAAATTAATGTCAATTTTAAATAAAAATACACACTTGGAGTCATACCAATCACACCATGTGTTGGATTGAGGTGCAGCTGATTCTTAAACATAAAAAATGACTTATGGATCATTGTACCAAAGAATCAA
The DNA here is from genome assembly GCA_963277665.1 of Viscum album. Taxonomy (NCBI): domain Eukaryota; kingdom Viridiplantae; phylum Streptophyta; class Magnoliopsida; order Santalales; family Viscaceae; genus Viscum; species Viscum album. Next base: position 998,381,757 of record OY728141.1, on the reverse strand, counting down.
AACAATCTGATTTTTGTTCTCAATATTGAGTATGTCACATGTGTTTTTTACTAAAATGTCATTTTGAACTGGAAACACACACTTTGAGCCATACTGGTCATATCGTGTGTTGGTTTGATGTGAGATTGAAACCTACATGTCAAAAATGACTTATGAATAGTTTTCATAAATTATCAAGACAATCAGAGTAGGTTTTCTTTATTTTCACTGAGTGACACGTGTTTTGAAGTAAAATGTAAATTTTAAACTGATAACACACTTTGAGTCATACTGGAGGCACCATGTATCATATTGAGGTGTGAATGATTCCTACATGTCTTAAATTATATATGGATCATTTTTCTAAATTATGAAAACAATATGAATGTGTTTTCTCAGTTTTGAGTATGCCACTCATGTTTTTTTACTAAAATATCAATTTTAAATAAAAATAAACACTTGGAGTCATTCCAATCACACCATGCATCGGATTAAGGGGAAACTGATTCCTACACATCACAAATGACATATGGACCATTTTTATAAAGTATCAAAAAAATCTGAATTTTTTTCTCTTTCTTGATAAATTTACTCATATTTTTTACTAAAATGTAATTTTAAATTTGAAACACGCACTTTGAGTCATATGAGTCATATTATGTGTTAGTTTGAGGGGAGACTGATTCCTACAAGTCAAAAAAGACTTATGAATAGTTTTCCTAAATTATCAAGACAACAAGAGCACATTTTTTGGGTTTTTAGTGAGTATCACATGTTTGGAACTCAAAATTCAATTTTAAAATGATAACGGGCACTTTGAGTTATACCGAGAACACTGTGTATCATATTGAAGTATGAATGATTCCCACATATCAAAAATGACTTATGAATCATTTTCCTAAATTATAAAAACAACCCATAAGAATATTATTAGTTTTGAATATGTTACTTGTGTTTTTCCTAAAATATAAATTTTAAATAAAAAGACACACTTGGATTCATATCAGTCACATTGTGTTTTGGATTCAGGGTTAGATGGTTCATACACATCACAAATGACTTATGTATCATTGTACTAAAGTAAAAAAACAATCTAAATGTATTTGATCCGTTTTTAGTATTTTATGTGTGTTTTTAACTAAAATGTAAATTATAAACTAATAACACATAGTTCGAGTCATACCGAGCATACTTTATATCAGATTAAGGTGTGGCTGATTGAGTATATGATGTGTGTTTTGCTGTCAACTATCTGAAACAATATAGAAAATAGATAACATGTTCCATTTATATAAAAGAGGAAACCCCATGCTGCCTGAAAAACTTCACATTTTAGGAAGCATGGGATTTCCTCTTCCATCTGAAAAGAACATGTTCTCTCTTTTCTAGATTATTGAAAATAGTTAAAGGAAAAATAAGACTACCCAAAAGATATGTGAAAAATACTAGATAATTATTAGATAAAAATGATAAGTAAATTAACTTAAAAATAGTAGATAAAATGATGAAAAAATTAACTATGTATTAGGAATTTAATTGTTCATGATGTTTGTATACATTCTTAACCCATTTCCTCATTTCCATTATCTCAGTTGCAAATTTTAAGTTCAATCACTCGTGAGCATAATAATATTTGGACAAACCACCCCAACAGGAGAAAAATAATCTACTTATAAAATAAAATAATTCTTATGTTAGTAATACTATAAAGAAATAAATTAAACACAAATATGAAACAATACATTAATATAATATCAATTTTAAACTAAAACCACACAATTTAAGTCATACCAGGTACACCGTGTATCAGGTTGTGGTATGGTTGATTCCAACATGTCTTTTTATCATACAATTCATTCAACATTCTGAGTTATCTAACAATATTATTATTTGATAACCCAGAATGATGAATGCATTGGAGAATAAAAAGAAAATTGCATCATCATGAGTGCATCATCCATACTGAGTGCATGATCATAGTACATGAGTGAATCATCTTTTTTGACAAAGTAATTTATTTATAATCTCAGTGAAAATTTGAAAAATATGTATCAGATAAAAATGATAAGTAAATTAACTAAAAAAGTAGACGAAATTATGAGAAAATCAACTAAATAAGTAATAATAAATCATATTTTCATGATATATGTGTACATTTTGACACCAGGTATGCTACCCAATCATTTATAAATAAATATATATCATCTTTTGAATATGAGGAATTTTAAAAGTCATGGTAGTACTGGAAAAATATAAATACACAAATGATTGATAAAAATTTTAAATGAAATAGTAATTATTTTCTAAAATACCTCTTTGGGATGCTAGTTTGTTGATGGTATATGATATCTCTCATGAATTTGAAAACATAATAACCAGAATCTTTTACATTAGTTTTTTAGAAACTTTAGAAACATTGAAAAATAATAATAATTTTTTTATATGTGTTTTGATAGTGAAAACATATTATATATGTCCAAATACTTATCCACTTGTAGAAGTTAATAGGCTCATTATACACATGGATTGTCCTCATAACATGGTTTTATGATATTTAAACACCACCATATCATAATATAATTCTCATTAAAACATAATATAAAATATATAACTTAAATTTTATTTCTAAAATGTTGGATTTAGAGTATTAAAAATTAACAAACGCCATAATGTGTGGTCAGTTTGTTGGGTATCCATGCAATGAATCTAGAAAATAAATCTTTGGAGTATCCAAATTAACTATAATGAGTAACAAATGTTTCCTAAAAAAGGAATAAGTAATGAAAGGAATAAAAATATATTTTATATGATTTAATTTCAGAGTTTTACCCCTACATCATTAGTAATAAGAAGGGTTTTTCATTCAAAAGTTTTATTTCAAACACTATGTCTGCTTTTTCCACTATTGCATCAATTTGATCTAAATCCAAGAATTTTAGATGTATATAAGTAATGTGAGTACTAATGAGCCCATATTTATGTTAATAGGGTTTTCCATTCAAGTAGTATTAATATAGATTCCTGTAAAAAATACGAATTGTATTTAGTCATAATTAACATAGTAGATCAACTATTGGAAAAAAAATCATAAAAACACACCTCATATATACATTTACAACTAATACTCCTAGCCAGTCATACATGAGGATTTGATTTACATTCTCAAGAGCAATTTTGTCTGTAATGGCCTCTCCATACATTTTTTCTTCAAAATAAACTATGACATTACTACCACTTGGTAACCTTGTATCTACAAGAACCATTAATGTTAGTAAATGAAGATATTGAATGGGCGGGTATAGTTGCTTTCTGAAGATATTTTTTATTGGTCAATTGAAACATTAGATCATTTTTATTTGACCTTTCATTTTACCCCCTTCACTTTTTCTACCTATAATAACATTCATTGGTTTAGACCTTTTTCCATTAATTTTTATAAGTTTTGCAAAAAAAATAAAAAATGAAGAAAGACTGTCAATATGTTTTTTTGAAGATCTAACGGTCATTCTATAAATGTTTCAATAGTTTGATCGACCGTATGAATATCTGCATTATCAAGTGGAATAGGTATCTTGACACTTGGATCATGAGATGTGCTAATCCTCACTATCACATGACCTATTAGAAGTTGTATTTTTTGTAATTATCTTCTTGGATATTGAACATAGTAGCCCTCATAATAAGGAGATGGGTGGGTTTTGATAGATATAAATCACAATCATTTTCACCCTATAAAATTTCAATATAGGAAAGGTATCAGTTTTAGCCTGATTCACATTTCACATAAACAATTATGAGAATATTGATTACCTCATATAAGATATCTCTTTGATGGGAATGGATCAACTCAAATATATTGGGGGTGGGGGTGGGGTTGATCATCACGTAGTGGTTTTTCTTGAGTTGTTTCTTCTCTTTGTTTCCTTCCCATAACATTTTCTAGAAACTCTAACAGCCAATTAAATTTATATTCAAGATAAACTAATCATGCCTGCATCTCTTCCATTTTTTATCTTTATCCCCCTTTTCATTTTTTTTCTCAAAATATGTTCGTGGTGTCACCCCAAAACCATGTACCTCTAATGTGACCATAATGTTCTATCCACTACAAGGCCACTAATAGTAGTTATTCATCCAGTATAGCTGATGATGATTCTGATGTCTAAGTTAGATAAAAAATACATAAAAATAAGTAATTGTTATTATATAATTCCAATTTAAAGAAAAAAAATTTATTATGTCATACTTACACATGATTCCCACAATTTTTGTGTGTTTTCATCTGTTAGTATCATATCTTTATTTTCACGCACCTACTTTCATATCATATGATGTGGGATGAAAGTGGCTTTGGATTTGGATTCATCAATGTGTATATAAATAGAGTAACATAATTATGTTGTTGTTTCATGTAACATAAAAGTACTCTGGTGGATTTAAAATACATACCAGTTTTATTTCGAGTGAAGCCTAACCCATCATTTCTTTACAATAGGGTGTGTTGGTTTTGTTTCCTGTTTCTTATTTTCATAACTTGGTTGTTGTTTAATAAATTAAAAATCCATAATAAAAGTGATTAATACACATATTTTCAAAAAATGTATTACCAATCACAATGTACTTGAAAATATGTCTCCTCATGATAGCCAGTAAACGCATCTCATGCTTCTTAGCTTATCAGGTGTGCATACATCTGCGGTGGGTGTGGGTTTTTTTCCCTTCAGTATCTTTGAGAATAAACTCTGTTTGAATTGTGAGAAATTATTTATGATCCTTTCTATAAATTAATAATACTATCTTCATTTGGGATTCATCTACTATAAATTCACTTTGTAAGGGATAATGAAGTGTAGTTCAATGTTTCATTATTTTTTTAGTAAAATAAAGAAATTGTATCATAATATTACCCTAATCTCTTCTCAAATCAGTGTATTAAGCAATAGAAAGAAATTTTTCGATGAATCTATATCAATAATCATGTGTTGTTGAGTAGTGAACCCAATGAAACTACTGAACATGTAATTATTTGGGTTAACATCCTGACTGCATGCATTCCATCCAACCTCAAATTTGATACCTTTGTTTATCACATTAATAATTCTTACTAACACTACCACACTACAACACTCCTATTTTTTATGGAACATCAGTTTCTCAACATATACCATTTCCTTCAGTTCAGTATCATCAATATGTTATTCCTCTAAATTTTTAGCATCAAAATGAGAAGAAGGTTTGTGTTCCTCTGTATTGGTAACACCAATAGGTTAAGAAACCACCTATTCCTCAAGATTGGGAGCATCAGCACATACATAAGTCATTATCTATAGAATTGTTTTAACATTAAATCTAGATTATGTAAATATATTAGTGAACAAATGATAATATGAGGTAACATAATGTATATTATAAAAAAATATAACATGATTATTGAACTCTTTTTTTAAAGGTTGAAGGGATTTGACCCCTCTATAGAGTATCCAAGTCCCTTTATTATGATCTCCTATAACTTATAAGACCATGTTTTCATTAGGACCACTATAAAATTATTGTGACATCCCAATGAAAGTGTCATCCTCTGTTGAATTTTCATTGGACCCTTTAGTGGTTTTGGTCAATAACAGAATAGTTGGCCACTTTCAGTTTATGGGATCTAGAATATAAAATACTTTTACTTCCTATGATTCCATTATAAATGGTTAATCTTTTTACCCTTCCTTCCTGAAATCCACTTTCATGAATCCCAGTTTATCTATTTTATAAAAACTCATGTTATTAACCCACTTTCATTGAAAATTGGCACTTGGAATGTTATATAATCCAACTCCCATATTTGTTTGATAATGTCAAAGCATTCCATATTAGCATAAATTGGATTTCGGTCCCTGGTACTAGATACATCCATCGCTTCATAGACAAGTGTCACTCCACTATTTTTCATGGTAAAAAATTCACCATTTTCATTTGTATAGAATGTATAACCATTAATTATATAACCATTATAATTTAATACATGAACACAGAAGTCATTATGAAATTGAATCCATATTTTTTGTTGGATATTTAAAAATATGGTCTCAAAATCATCCAATAAACTGTTAATTATGTGTATTTGATATCCATATTTTATCCCTTTATGGATTTAAATTCTTAATAATTTCTTTATGGGTTTAAAAATATGGGGAATCCTCTAAAATATTATACAAAATGTAAAGGTGAGTCTCCTCTAAATATTTAATAACGATTGTGACAACATCCATTCCAAAAATTCTTTCACCCAAAAGCTTCCCAGTGTGATGATATTTCATCAAACCAATGCTTTCTACACCGAACATATAGATAATAAAGAATTCAAAGACTTCCTCAACAATATATCACTCTACAATATAGCCTTCTACTCAAATTCGATTTTTGACATGCCCTTTCAAAATATTCATCTAACTTTCAATGGTTTATATTCATATATAATGTATAGGACCACATAGTTGAATCTATATTACCAAGTGAACCATCATATCAAATAATTTCAGTGGGAAGAACAATTTCAATTCACTTAATATGATAGAAATTTCCTTTTCCACAGTTATAAATTTCACCAGGTCTATAAATTTACTTCATATAGGTTTAAAGAAGAAACATATCTTGGTTAATGTATGATGGAAATTTTTTGGGAAAAATCTCTCAAGAAAAAATTGAATCATTTTTGGGTTGATTGTGTTTATTGACAAAGCAGGTTTGTTTGGTCTTGAAAGGTGACTAGAGCGATAGAGGCTTGGGAAAATGGACTAGTGTGCCTAGAGGAAAGTTTCACATAGTGCTCAGGTTGGCCAAAATGTATATAAATATATGACTACCACTCCTCATTTTTTTCAAATCTCAACACTTAGATAAAATTCGAGCTCCAGTTGTGCAAGTGGTTTGGGCGCACAAGTATAGAATTACTTAGAAGTTGCACGCCAGTTGGTAGTTGTGCACCAATATTGGTTTAGGAATAAAAGGGTGTGAGTCATCCAAGTTTTGAGTTTGAGAATGGAGTTTCATGAAAGTGTTTAAGTGACACTTTCATTACATGTTTAAAGTAGCATCTAGGTTATCCTAGGGTTGCGTGAAAGTTGGTAGGTTACCAGTACACCTGCGGTAAATTTGTATTCATTAGTGTATGAAAGTGGAAAATCAATAGAGCATCTACATATAGTGGAGTATGAATTCATTTGTGATAATTAAGGTACCTAAAATTCTTTAAACTTTTAGTGTACCTTCGGAAGAAGTAGTGAGCACATTTCAGTTGAGAGATCAGTGAGAATTCATTTTCTGATTGGTTGTAAATTAGGAAGGACAGTGAGTTCACTCTGAACACTGTAAACAGTAGTGAGATTTTAGTGGATTTGGTACATTAGCACATTTCCAGTGTATGCTCCTTAGATGTATCTTAGTGAGGGTTAATCAAGTAAAATCATTATTTCCTATGCATGATTTAAATTTTGTTCATATATTTCTATGGGAAAGAGAGAGAATAGTGATTCTTTTGTGATGAAACATGATCTAAATAAGTGGTGGTTTTAATCTATCATACCCTAAATCACCCTCATATTAAGTTATTTTACCTATTGGTCTTAACAAAATTATTGGGTAAAATGTAATGTAAATATAAAGGCATTATATCTTGCATCAAAACATGACAGTCATGTTTTTTAAAACCCTTTACCTTTAAACTAGTCATTGACATGATATTCTTAATATTCAATGAATACCAATATGGAACCTCTATATAATTTAAAAAAATTTAAAACTGATATCTCTCATGGCTAGAAAAAGTGTAAGCACCTAGAAGAATAAAAAATTATTTTTCACCCTTCACTGGCACCAACTCTTCCTGTATTCTCATGTCAATCATATCCAACCTTGACTTAATTCCATCATTTGGTTTGCTGGGTGAATTTAGTAATGTTCTAATGACGCTATCACATACATTTTTTTTCAATATTCATAATATCATGAAAATTCCTAACATACAAACAATTCCAGTATAGTAATTCAAAAAAATATGATTTCTTTTTCCCATCGATTTTCATAAGGTTTTTTGAAAAAGGTTTACTAAAATCAGTGTTTATATCTTTTACATTCTAAAATAATTTATCACCTATTAGTGTAGATGGAATTTTAAGTTCTTATAAACTCCCATATAATGATGTCATCCAAAATCGATACTTATATTTTTGGGGTAGAAATCGGTGATGTCCTAGAAACATAGTCTTTGATAAATGTTCCAACCTAATTGACTATGTACCTTGTTCGCAAATGGTACACCCTTGAGTTCCATTAATGATATATCCTAAAAAATTTCATAATTCGGAAAATCATTTATAATCCTATACTTCGTGGATCTCAATGTGAAATATTCATTTTTGTAATCATCATACAACATAACACCTGAATCCCATTATAATTTCAAATCTTCGATCAATGGAGCCAAATAAACATTAATATCATTACCCAGTAGTTCTGGTCATGATATAAACATAGATAACATAATATATTTTTTTCATTCATAACCATGGTGTAAATTTATAATTTAACAATATAAATGACCATGTATTGTAGTGATTCATTGAAAACCAAGAGAATTTACTCCATCTGTAGATAATGCAAGACAAAGGATTCTCAACTCATTTCCAAATTTAGGATACTCATGATCAATTCTCTTCCACTGATGAGAGTCTACTAGGTGACTAAGTTTCCCATTTTTATTTCTCGTATATATGTGCCATGTCAATTTACTTGCAGTATCCTCACTTCTATAGAGGCACCTAAACCTTGAAATGATTGGAAAGTACCATACAATATTCATTGGATCTGATTCATTATTCTTGTATCGAGAAGCACCAAACTTTGGGATTTCTTAAAGTGATTTTTTTTTCTTGTGAAATAGAATACAATTATTTGGAGAGACATGTATTCTTTTATATATCATACCCATTTAATATAGAATTCATTTAGAATCATATGTCTAGATAGGAAGCTCATTATATTCAGGGAGTATATCCTTCGAGAGAGAAAATAGTCCATTAAAACTAGTGTCACTCCATCCATTTCCATCTTTTAAATTATACAGCTTTAGTATAGATGAAAATAATGTATATTTAGTATAACTATCATACAATAGCCTTTTTCATAACTCTTTGACTTCTCAAATAATTTTGTATAATCACGTAGTTCATCATCAACTATCATTTTCATTTCCTCAATATGATATTCATCATCATTCACACATGTAATCACATCCTCTATAACATCTTCTTCATTTTCCACACTTGTAATAATATCATATGATCCATAAAACATATTGTTATCCTATTCACTAGATACATTCACATTTTCCATATGTCTATTCCAACATTCATAACTTTGATATATTCTGTGACAAATCAAGTGTTATTCCAACTCCTATAGACTAATTAGTCTTTAATAAAAAAGGTTTAAACATGGAAAAAGGATTTGAGAAGGGTTATATACATGATATTTTACAAACTTGATGAACTCATTCACCCTATCTTCATACTATTTTGTTATACAATTGACATTAATTCATTTTCAATTCATATCCATCCTATTTGATTTAGTAATATTAATATTTTAAAAAATAAATAAACAAAATGGGGCCTTTAAAATAATGGAAACCCAACATTTGAATGTTTAAAATAATTTCAGAATGCTTTATAGGAAATGGGTAATTGAATTAAAGAAAATAATTACTTCACTAGTGGTAGGTATTATCCTATGAATTAGTCCACAATGATTATCAATACCTTTCATGGGATGACTACTGATTAGGGTAGTATAAGCAATATATGTGCATGTATAGAAGATATGGGGGATGAGTCTCAGGGAAAAAATAAAATAATAACAGTTTAGAAGATAAATCTAATAAGGATGATAATTGTCTACTTAAATATAAGTGTTCCCAATTTGGGGATTTGGTGAAGCACCAAACAAAATTTCTAAGTTTGTTGTCTAAATTTGAAAGAATCAGCAATGATAGTCTAATATTTATAAGGGGATTTTTGATTGGTGTGACCATGAGAAGGCTCATTTGGATGGTATTACAAGCACTCATGCTGAGACAACCAATACAGTTTCAATATTCAAAGCAAGCCTTCAATTAATCTATGAAAATAAAAAGTATTTTGGTCTGGGGACCGAATTTTAGTAGCGTTTAGATTCTTGTGAGTCCAAGGTTATAGGACTGGGGTCATGATGGATATACTATAGGTTAGATGGATTTGGATACATGCCATTTACATGGTGTTATTATCAATCTATATTATGTATGTGATATTTTGTGTATCTAGAAGGTCTATAAAAGTTAATATGATCATACAAATATAGATGCAATACTTTTTCCTTACACATGTATGCATTTATTATTTAATACTTCATATAAAAAAACCAATCCTTTATTTTATGAATGTATCTTGATAATAGGTCAGTGAACAAAGTAAAAATATAATTCAAGTGGGTGATTTGAGAAATTCATTAAACTAGTTTCTTAATGTAGGATGCCAAGTATGGAATAGATAGATTAATCATCCTAGCAAAAAAACATGAGTATGAACTCAGTGTACCATATACTTCATAATAATTTTTTTGAATAGAATAATAAAATTTTAGTTGAAATATATTGAACATTATTAATAGAGCATACTATATTATAAAAAAACTAATGAATCTATTCAATCTAATTTCAAATAACAAAAAAAAAATTTAAAGTCAATGTGAAATTTAAAATATCTTTTATTAAGATCATAATTGAAATCCAAAATATCATCATAATTATGAAATATCATAGAAATCCAATTTATTAACTTTAAAACCAATCATTTACCCTTAAAATAACATTTACATTATAAAAAACTGATGAATATTTTCCTAATAAATCATTTTTACACTGTTTATTAGTTTTTAAAAATGATTTTTATTATTAAAAAACATGTTACCCTTTATTTAAAATTAATTTTTAACAAAAATGTTTACCCATTAAAAAAACATTTGTTGGAAAATCAAACACCGATTTCATTTTCAAAATACCTTATAAAAATCACTCACTATTTTCAAAACCAATCCCTTTCAATTTTTAACCAAGCTTTAAAACTTTTAAAATCATGCATCACCAAAATAACATGATCATTCTATAACCAAGACAATTTGTAAAAGTCCCAATGAATCTCTCTATATACATAGAAACCACTATCTTATAGAAGTGATATGTAGGAGTCTATATATTCACTTTTAGTAAATATTATAATTCAAATCATGATTTTGATATTAGGTATATTAATAATCAATATTAAAACCCTTTATTGGTTGGGTTTGACATTAGTTATATAAAGGATCTATGTTAAAACCCTATCGATGTGGGTTTTGAAATCAGTTATTAAATAAGTAATGTTAAATGTCACATTTAATATCAGTTATTCTATAAATAACATCAAAAAAATGATTTTAATGTCATTTATATGTATAAATGATCTTAAAGGTAATTTTTTTATAGTGCACCATTTTGATTTTGTCATGACCTGTCCTAATGAGACCCATGTTGTGACTCCCTAAGCCCACCTCTAATAGGCTAGGGGATGGCAACTAGTGCTGAGTAAGCATATCACTAACATGGGAGGCCTTAGACTAAATTAAATGTTCACACACACATATACTAGCCCATACGATGCTGAAATGTAAAACAACTGATAAACCATGCATGCATACATATAAATCTGACAACCAAAGTACAACAAAAAGTAATGGAAAGTAAACGGGTCCAAATAAATTCCAACCACAAAGAGTCTGAAAACATGTCTAACATGAAAGTAAAGATTAGGATTGTTTTCAACATAACTGTAGGGAAACACCTCTGTTTTTCTAGCTCACTAAGAACTAACTGGTCTTGGTCCCTCTAGGACTCTGTCAAAAGGTCAATCATTTGCACAAATCTGACAGGTGTGGGCAAAGTCCATGCATGGGTGAGTATAACAATACCTAATGGGAAACCCTAAAAACACTAAGAATATGACAACAATAATAAAAATAAACTCTACATTGGTTTATTTATACATTACATATAATAATAATATCTAGATATAGTTAATCAAAGACATATAGTCTCAAGGTAAAGTCACAACAGTAATTCCAGCCTAAGATTCTTGCACAAAGGTTCCACATAACACTCATCTAGGAGAACAAACTCTATAAGCTAGATAACACTAATGATGTTTGTCTAAGTGGTCGTGCTTGTTGGATCTCATCATAGGAAAGATACACTGGGAAGTGTGAAGAGATACAATACACAAATGAGGATCCCAACCAAGGATGTGGGGTATAACAACTCAATCTGGAATAACCCTCTAGTAGAGGATCGACACCCATGTAGTGTTGGCCATGAGGATACCACGAAATCCACCTAGGTAAGAAGATAATAGAGGATCTCACTCTAGGACTCATAGAAAGACTCCAACAACTCTATCCAAGAAGTCCTACTAAAGTGATCATTATCCTATATGTTGGACATGATTCCATACTAAACCTTAGGGAATGGATATAGGGAAAACACCCTAATAAAACCTGTCCAAGATAAAAAGGACAAGGGGTCTAAGACTTCTTGAAGTAAGTACACAACCTGAAATGGTAGTACATGACATTTTTATTCGACACCAGGTTCTGCCCATGTGAACGGAACGTGTCCATGTCTATGAAAAAGTACATGGAGTACCTATTCATGTGTACTTATGACTATTTCCAAGAACAAGACTATTCCCATGTACTCTTGGCTTGGCTATGTCCATGTCAGAGTATACAATGTGTTTGTTCCCGTGTAAAATTGGTTGTGTCTGTGTACCCTCCAAGGTACATTCCGATCCAACTGAGAAGAGTCACATGTCATTTGATAGGGTCACACGCCATGTGATTGGGTCACACGTCCTGTGATAGGTTCACACACTGTGTGATACTTAACTTCATCTGTAAACCCAAGCTTCCACACCAGGGTCCCACATGGAATGTGTTCTTGAAATACACGCAGTGTATGTCTAGATTTCCAGAAACCCATAGGTTCCTTATGTGGATTCCTAAATCCATCCCTACCACTGTAAATCACGCCCACAGAACTCAAATATGGGGTTTTACTAGCCTTTCTTCAACTGATGGATGGATTCCAGCTTTTGGTTTTCTGGAAATCATTGCCCATGATGATACCTCCATTTCTCATCAAAAACCCACACATGAACACCTCCAACCAGTTCCAATCAATCACTATTATCATATTTTCATAATCCTCAGGACATATTGAGTCTGGATCTACGATATCGAATCATTTAACCAAGAAACAGGTGCAAAACGTTCAATTTCTAGTTATTTTGGTCGAACCACCAGGAAAACAAAACCCCAGTGAAAAATGCATTTTGAGCAATAGGAGAAAACCAAGAAACACACAAGAGAGGAATGAACATCACCCATGTTCATTTTTATTTGATTCATTTCTATTATAATGATTAATTAAGAACCAATAATAAATAAATTAAACTCCCAATAAATCCCCACAGATAAACCCATCCCGCAATATGACCAACACATGAATCAATCTGTTGGTCAATTAATTCATGTTTATCATAGTAATTAATAATGGGGAATAAATCCAATCATAACATCATCCTACCTCAATTTAGATTTATTAATGTTTAGGAATGAAGCTATGTCCTTATTTTTTGTGATATACTCTAATTTCAGTGTACACTAGTTTTTGATCTTCAATCTGGTTTTCATTCGTCAATGGATCCTCCTCTAATGGATTTCCAACTCTCTCTACAAGTGGTGGTATAACTGGTGCACCACCTAGAGGTAACAATTCTATAAAAATATCTCATATTGATACCTCTTCACTAAGGGGATCATACTCAAGATCCTAATGTCGAATCCTTGCTAACATATGTCATTGAGGCATCCTTAATTAGACAAGATGTCACCAATGGCCCCCGCTGACAAAGGTTATGTCACACCTAAGATAAAACCCATGTTATGAACACAATGGTTCCCTTGGATTTATGATATGGGCCTCCATTTAGAATTTATTCCACTTTTTCAAGAAAAATATGCACACATTCTATTTAATATATTTAATATATTTAATATATTTAATATATATCAAACATTTATTCTGAGCACACCAAGCCTCAGAATCACACACCTTCTCAACACTTAATCTAAAAAATAATCCATACAATATCATAAAATAATATATGGAAAATCTAAGACACTATAAAATTTTCACATAGTACTTTTTCATGTTGGGTTTTAAAATTTCTAATATAATAACTAGTGTTAAAAATAGTTTTAAAATTGGATAATTTATAAATAGTGTTAAAATCCAAGTTTTTTATGTTAATTATGTAAATAACTAATGTTACAGGAAAAATATCAAATAGTGCTCTCATAATGTATCATTTTTTTTAAAACACACCCATTCGATTTACTTTCCTATCTATAAATTTATCATTCCACTAGCACACTTTTTACAATACCTTATATAACTTTCCCTTCCACCACATTCTACATTCATAATTTACACCTCCTTAATTGTTTCAATGATTCATCGTTCCACTCAGTATTCATTATATCATTTTTCCACGATATTTATAATATTTTATCATTATTTTTCTTCTTTTAAGATTTATTGTCTTCACACACGCACACACACACACACATATATATATATAATGATTAGTTTTTTTAAGAATATAACTTCTTTGGATCAAGTATAAATGTTAAATCCTCTAAATTAGATTTATTAAAAGAATTTTAAAATGTCACATGAGTTATTCCTTGAAAATAAAATGAATATTAATAAATTATATTTAGATTTAGTGGACACCACCACTAGCAAGGAAAAGAAACCACATCATTGAGTTTTTTTTCTTATTTTCATTTAGTTTCTATAATTTTCTCGTTCTTTTATCTAGTTTTTATTCCAAGTGAGTTATGTGTATTGAAATATTTTTTTATAAAATCTATAAAATTTTACATTGGTTATTTTTAAAATCATCATTGAAAGTGACCTATAACATCAGTTATAAAAATAAAATATGTTAAATGTGATTTTTAATGTTGGTTCTCAAAATAAATGATGTTTAAACAAGTTTTGATGATATTTGATGTCAGTTATCAAAAATAATTGATGTTGAAACCCTTTATGGTTAGTCAAAATAAATATTTTGAAGTTGGTTTAAATAGTCTATGTTAAAAAATACATATAATGTTATTTATATTTACATCAGCTGGAAAATAACATTAACACATAAAAAAATGTTGCAAAAAGGTATTATTTCACTAGTGATTTCAGAAAGGGAGAATTTGGAAAAGGGTAGAATATAATCTCCATGTATAAGGTCCATTACCTTTACTATTTGAGGTGAAGAGTCGGTCACAACTTTGATTGATGGCCATACCATGAAGGCAAACTGTAAAGGTTTATCAATTATTAAAATATGATTGATATTTGAGACAAAATATCATGGAAGATAGGGAGATTTTAAAAAGACATGTAATCCATTTAACCTAGTGTTGTGGAATACATGATGGGTGGTGCGATGTGGTGAAGAGGTGAAATATGTGGATAGATGATGCATAAAAACAAGTGGAAACTCCATCGTCATAATGTGCATTTATGTAACAAATCCAAAGGTAAAAAAATCAACACATACCATAGACTTGGAGAGGATTGATTCGTCGAGAAAGTCGATGAAGAATGAGCAGTGCTAGTGGTAGGGTTCAATGAGAGTAGCGACAATAGTAGGGTTCCACAATATTTTGAAGTTGTGAGAGAGGAGACTTTGTTAGAGTTATTTTTATAAGATTGGGTAAGGCTTTTATCAATACTTTCAAAAAAGTCTTGATAAAGAGTAGTTTTATCAATGCTAAAATATTAAGCGCTCATAAAGATGTATCATTTTCATTTAAATATATTTATTATAATTTTATAATTATTTAAATATGAATTTACTTAATTATAATTATAATTATAATTAAATATATTTAAATTTTTATATATATAATTATAAATATATTTAAGTAAATATATATTTATTAATATATAATTATAAATATAATAAATATATTTATTATTTAAATATATTTATTATAATTTTATATTTGTTTAAATATATATATTTATAATTTCATAGATACGTTTTAAAAAAATTATATATATTTATAATTTAATATTTAAATATTTAAATTAAAAAATAATTAAAAAATAATTTTAATAGATTAATTACATAAATTTCAAATATATTTTAAATATTAAAACTTAATAAATAAAAAAATTAATATTATTCATATAAATTACAAAAATATTGAAAATATTATATGCATAGTATATAAATATATGTATAAATAAATATTACAAAATGAATAAATATATTTATGGATGAAGAGGGCTTCCAGTTGGTCTACCCTCTAAAATCCAAAACATTTGAGCCTCATTCACAGACTGTACAAGAGTAAGTCATTCCATTATCATGGACATATTTTTTTCTTGATTTTGATATTTCTAGTAATTTGGCCTTGGCCCCTGTGGTGATCTCTCTTCAGATGGAGCCTCCATCATTCTAGTAGTCCAGTTATGTCATGAATGAAATTTTAGGTGAGAATTCACCAAAAAATGTGCAGGGTATTTAGGAAGTGCTGAGAAATGTGAATGTGTCTTCTCACATCCTCTTTGGTGCATGTGATTCTTCTAATTATGTGCAAGAGGGTGAAGATAAGGGTAATTTGGTATCCAAAGAGCAAGAATCACATGCTTTTTTGGGTGAAGTGAAGTCCCTTATAGTCAAATTCAATGATGACACCTTTTTTGTCCCTTCTAAGAGGGTGTAATCTCAATCAGATGAGGGGGGGATGGATTCAGAGAGCATCGACATTGAAGGTATCCTGCAGTAGTTGAAGACTTGGAGGAGAGGCCGATATCCCAGAGGTCATGGTCGTGGGCATGGTAGAACTAATTAGAAATAAATACATGATTAGGAGTGAAGGATATGGGAAAGAATAAGAGAAAATATTGGTATTTGATTATTTTTATTGATGAGGGAAGTATTACTATGTCTGACCCCATCTTTTACTTCCTCTATTTTTCTATCATTTAATAAAGGGACATTGTCCCTAAATTTTTTTTAAAGTGAGTTCATAAAATTTATGTGAATTACAGACATACATATGTACACATACACATCTACACACACATGTATATGTACATATACACATACATACATGCATTTATACAAATACATATATTTTAAATTATTTAATAATTTATATAATTATAAATGGGGTTTGGAGAGCGCTCTCCTCGCGATGACGACATCAGTTATTGAACCCAACTTCAATTATGGAACCCCCCTATGATTATTATAATCTAAATAATCTTCTCACTGGTGGATGTTGGATTGAATAATCTTAAAAAGGTGATTCCCTATAGAATGAGTCTTATTATGTAATTTTCTAAAGGATTATGATTTTTCTCATCCATTCACTACTTACAATGATTCGATCATCATAAGGATCATCAATAAGGGATCCATGGTTCATATTTAACCAAACTCAGATTTGGTTTTTTAAATACTTGTGATGTGAAAAATCTTAATCATTGGATGGTTGGTTCTTCCGTGGGGTGAAAATTCATGGTGCTAGGATAACATGGTATGTTGAATCTCTTTATTGTGGGGTTTTTCAAATTGGAATCATGACTTTCTTGGATAAGGATTCTATCTTTTTCTTTTTCTCTATGAGGATCTCAAATAGAAGGCTTGGATCCTTGGTTCATTTCTCTAAAGACTGACCTCTTTTCTGTTCATGAATGTTCATTAGAATTTAA
The DNA here is from genome assembly GCA_963277665.1 of Viscum album. Lineage (NCBI taxonomy): Eukaryota > Viridiplantae > Streptophyta > Magnoliopsida > Santalales > Viscaceae > Viscum > Viscum album. The sequence continues at coordinate 998,363,867 of OY728141.1, read as the reverse complement.
TTTGGATAACATCAAGAACACTTATGCATAGGTATGGATTTGATTAAATGGACTCAATTGGATTTTGTGGCATCCAAAAATCCTCTATGACATCACAACATCAATTGGAGTCCCTATTTGCTTTGATTGGGATACTGAAATGATAATATTTGGCCGTTATTCTAGGATAATGATTAAAATTGATTTAAGTGAAACTCATATAGACAAGGTTGTTTTATCTACCTACAATGATGATATTAACATGTGAGTGGAGTATAAAAAGGTGCCTTGGCTATGTGAGGTGTGTTACTTGATTGGGAATCATAAATATGCATGTCTAAGGGTTATCAAATGCTCAAAATGTGGTATCTAAGGCATCTAGAAAAAGATTGCAGAAGACCTCTGCAAGTAGCTTCTTCTATGAAGAAATAGGATGGAACTCTAGGGAGTTATATTCCAAAGGGGTATAAGAACGATGGTACTTTTTATGAAAATATTTTGAATCAAGGTTTGGTGTTGGGATTATCTATGCAAAATTAATCATAGATTGGTGATATTTCTATGAATCATTTTGTAATCTAGCATATGGATGAAACCTCTAATAGGATGGATTCTAGTAAGGAGTAGAGTAGTCCTAATCTTGTCTAGGAGAAACTATGGCCATGGTTTTCCTTCAGTGATGAGGAGGAAAGTGGAGACGTTTAGTCGAACCTTGAGAAATTAGGGCAGGGTGAGGTGGATAGCCATCTAAATCAAGAGAATCACGTGATTGTCTCTAGAGTTAGAAAAGGTAAAAGATGATAGATTCTCTTTTCTCTCATAGGTAAAGTGAATTGTTTAAGGCAGGAGTAAATACAATTGAAGTTGATGAGCATGTGTCATTGAAGGGACAGAGTTCTCCCCTCCAGGATAAAATTGCTACTGATGCTTCAGATCATAATGGAGTTGTTCAACAACATATCTATAATTTTGTTTCCATCATAGTCCAAGGAGAATATTCCCCTATGGATGATGAAATATTTCATATGGTCACTTCTAATAAGTACATATCTCCCCTTCCTATGCCTTTTACATAGGTGGAGGAGCAGGTAAGTCATGAAGATTCAAAAGGAATACTTTTCACTGAGGGTGAACTGGATGGAAATGTGGAAAGTGGGGTGGGTATCCTTGAACTACTTATTTCTGGTCCTAGTTTAAATAAATTTCATTTTATTGATATTCTAAATAAATCTAAATTTAGGGAGGTATTTTCTGAATAATTTTAAAATGATCCTGGAAAAAAGAGCACTTCTGATTTGAAGGGAAATGCTTCAAATCAAGATGGTTATATTTTGTATTTATAAAATGATTCTACTGGAGGTACTAAGATTCATGATGGGGATGATGAATCATCAGTTATGGATAAACAGGATGATACTGTTGAGTCAAAAGTATTACTACTTTCCTTTCCATTCCTTTAGTTTTTGAAATCTTAAACACTCTCTTAAAACTTTTTTTACTTAATTTTAATGTCCCATTTATTTTAGTATGTTTTTGTATAAAACGTCACCTTCTACCATACATAGAAATTTTTTAATGTATTACGATTATAAACTTTACATTACTTGATATGATTCATCATATTTATGGTGTGTCCAATTATTGGAATAAATTTTATTCAGAACAGTGGTTATAATTTTGTTTTTCCTACTTGACTAAAAAAAGTAATGACCATTGAACTAACCTTGGTAGTGATAGATCAAACTAATCCTCATTCATTTTATCATATTTATAATCAATAATGAAGTCCATTAAACAAGAATATAAGAATTTTCTCTATCTTAAGGAATAATTTTAGGAATTTAATGGTGCTAAAACAAAAGGACATTGAACATTCAGTTATACCAGAGCATTATGAGATTTCAAAGAGCCATTTGTTTGAGGCTATTCAACTAACTCAGAAATATGATTGTTTGAGCTTCACCTATAAATATCCGTTCATTTGAAGATATTGGATATGATCACATTTTCAACTCAATTTTTCTAAAGTTTTCCCAACATGAACATCTGATTCCAAAGTGTTTGTAATACCTTAGAGAGTCGTGGTTCTAAGGAATCCTTGTTAGGGTTGTTTCCTTTAAAATGTATTTTCTTTTTTAATCGTGTCTAATCATTGTTACGATTGAGGGATTTTAGGGATAGAAAGATGGAGAATATGATCCATTAGATCAGGGTCTTCAGGGGATATGAATACATATACCAATCATCGTATTGAGGGATTCTAAGGATAGGAAGACAAAGCTAATTTCGATCTTCGTATAAAAGGATTTTCTGATAAGGAAATATAGACTTTACAGTAAGTATAAAACTGTGGATACCTTTAGTCAAGGTTATTGAATACCTTTACTCTTAAGGTTAAAAGGGTGTATTCTTTTAATATAGCTTCTAATTCATTCTTACTTTTACTAGATATCAAATTGATTGTTTTTAAAATACTTTTCCACTATTCATGTAATAGAAATTTAGTCATTGTATTTATCTTTCTATACTATTTTTTTATCGATTTAACCTTGATTATGATAAAGACATACTTCGATGTAATCTAATCAACCGTGATTATGATTCTCTTATTTTGATTATCAGATGAAATCTGGGTCTGATAATATTACCTTAATATGTTTTGTTCTTTGTTTAGTTTAAACTTTTTAAACTAAAATTCACCCCCTCTTGTAAGTATAGCCATCTAAGATACACTTATGATCCTAAAATTAGTATTAGAGTAGGTTTCTACTACTTATATAATTTATATGTTTTTACTTTCTTTATTTACTGCAAGTTTTTTAAGTTTTGATATAAAATTTTTTATAAACTTTTTTACACTAACGTGTATTTGTAGAAAATAGTTTCTATTATTTTAAGATGGAAGGTGTGAATCTTGGATCTCTTGATAATATGAATCCTAGTATACCACATATCTTTCATGGTAATTACTATGAATATTCGAGAGGTATAATGAAAAAAAATTTGATCAATACTAGAGTTCATAACTTCTTAATGCTTATTGGAAAATACAATATTCCCAATAAGGAAGTTTATTATTTCAAAAAATACTGAGAAATTATAATATTAGTTGAACTATAAAGTCATAAATACTTTATTATGTTCTATGATGAAAAATATATATATTCATATATCATCTTGTGAAGCTTTCAATATTATTTAGAGTAAATTGAAAATAACACATTTTGTTATATCTAGAGTTATGGAAATAAGAAGAGTTGTCCTAAGAGCTGATTACCAAGCCTTTGATTTTTTACCTATAGTTTCATTTTCCAAGATGAATCAAAGATTCAAGAAAATTATAAATATTTTACAGTTTCTTGGAGAAAAATTTCTTGATGATGATATTTTGGTGAAAAATATTATAGACATAATACCCAATGAGTGAGAATAAAAAGGATAAATTGTGGATGATACAAGAAGGATTACTTGTATTACTCTTGATGAGATGATTATTACTCTCATGTATTACGAAGAAATACTTAAATTATATTTCAAGAAAGCTAAAAAGAAAAATGGTGGTGTTTCTTTTACTATAACATCTACTATATCTACTAAAGTTCAATCTCTGGAGAAAGTTGTGAAATCTTCAAGAAAAAAATAAGTTATTATTTATTCAGATTCTAGTACATCAGAACATTCTAAGAATGAATAATATAATCTTCCTGGAAGGATGAAAAATATTTTTGGAAAGAAATATTTTCAATACACGTATAAGAAAATTCATAGGGATAAATGTGATAAGAAGGATTTTGAGGTCACTTTCTATGAAAGTAAGAAATATATTATTGGAAAAAAATTGATACCCAGAGTTTTGGAAAAAATCAGTGGAATAGGTCACCCATATACCCACAATTTTCCAAAAATCATGGGTATATGGTTTATCTCATACCTATACCCATGATTTTTCAAAACCCATGGGTATAGGGTTTGGTTCTTGACCTATACCCACTGTTTTCCAAAAACCAGGGGTATAGGGTTTGGTTCAAGACCTATACCCACAGTTCTTCAAAAAACTATGTTTATAGGTCAAAAATATAACCATGTTTTTGGAAAAAAACGTGGGTATAGGGTTGGGTTCAAAACTTATACCCACGATTCTCTAATAACCATGGGTATAGATCCTCCCGATAGCCACAGTTTTTTGTAAACTGTGAGTATATCTTTCCTGGGTAAGTGTGGAAAAAAATTCCTATGGGAATACCTATTTCTAGGTTTTTCAACCTATATCCACATTATAAAATAATATATATAATTAAATATATATTTTTATACCTATAATCATATATGGTGCAATGTTTAGGAATTTGGATTCTATAGTGGTGGTCCAAGGTTCAAATCTGGCGGCAGATATTTTTTTAAATCCTATAGATGTGGTTTTAGAACTGTGGGTATAGGGTTATTGAAAAGGTGGACTATTTCCCATACACCTATTTCCATGGTTAATAACTATGGAAATATTATTTTCAAAATATGGGTATAGCTCGGAGCTATACTGACAGCTTAATATCCCATGGTTCTTTAAACCATGGGTATACCCTATACCCATGGTTTTTTGGGTTATAACCATGGTTCCAAATCATGGGTATATGGTAATTTTCAAGTAGTGAGATGGACATATACAACATGATTATAAAAATTTTAAAAGGAAAGACAATAAGGAAATGAATTCATAATGAAATGCCAAGAAATATTATAGGTTAAAAGGAAAGAAAGTTTTTAACTCTTCTGACACATGGATTGACAATGGTGAAGATTCTTTTGATAATGAAATTTCTGAACTAAAGAACATTTTTATTTTTTCAAATGTACCCATGGTAAATCATTGTCGAATAGAAAATGTACATATAACAGAATCCATTACTAATATGTCTTTAAAGGAAAATTATTCTGATGAGAAAAATTCTACATCTTATGATGAAAAATTTTCCTATGTAGAATATAATACTTTACCCAATTATTATGAAGTTTCTAAATTTTAAAAAATATTAGAAATGTAAAATTGTAAGATTTTAAAAAAACCTGGTAATTTAAACTCTAAAATTAATAAGGTAGATTCAAGAATAAATTATTTTACTAATGAAATATCATATCTTTCTAAATATCTTGGTAAAACTAATTTTGAAAATAAATTTATTTCAAAATATTTTGAAGAGGTTGTTTCTGAGAAAAATATTTTTCAAAATAATTTTGATAAACTTAGTTCCAAAAATATTAAAAATAGGGATAATAATTTATTTTTAAAACAAAAATATTACATTTTTTAGCTTGAAGAAAATTTTAACAAATTTTACCATTGGTAAGGAAAACTTAAATATAATGTATAATCAAATTTTTTCTTATAATGATAATAATGGAATGGTTTATACATATAAAAAACTTGTTTTTATTAACAATTACTTTGTTCCTAAAATTGAACCTTTTTGCATTGAGTTCTAAAGCAGTGGTCACTAGAAGAAGAGTTTTTCATTAAATAAATTTCAATATCTTTGGATTTCACAAAGATTAATTTTAAAAAAAAATGTGGTTACAAATAGTTTTTTTTATAATAATATGGGGCCCAACAAATTTTGGGTTCCAAAAAAACTAATCATTTTGATTTTAGGAAAATAAAGATATCACCAACATAAAAAATATTTTTTACATGGATAGTGGTTGTTCTAGAGACATGACTATAAACAAATATTTCTTCAATAATATAATCAATATAAAAGGTGGAAAAGTATCTTTCAGATATAATTCTCAAGGAGATATTATCATAATAGGTAACATTGTTCTTATTAGAAAATCTACTATTTAAAATGTTTTATTTTTTATAGGTTATAATCATAACCTTATAAGAATAAGTGAAATATGGGATGAAGTTTACCTTGTGAAATTTAGTAATGATAAAAGTACTATACATAGTTTGAAGGATGAATTTATTCCTCCATCAAATAAGCATGATAATGTTTATACACTAAACTTAGAAGACCTTATAATAAAAGACTTACCTTACCTTAGTGAAATGGAAGACCAGTCATGGTTTTAGAATAGAAGGTTAGGACACTGTAACCTTAGAATCTTAGCTAAGTTGACTAATAAAGGACTTTCTAAGGATTTACCAGAACTTATGTTTGATACTTCAAAAATCTGTGACCCTTTTCAATACGGTAAGAAAAAAAATTCATGTTTTAAATCTATTAGTTAAGTATCAACATCTTATGCTTTATAGTTAATGCACATGTACTTATTTGGACCTTCACAAATTGAAAGTATTGGTGGAAAATAATATTTATATGTCTTAGTTGATTATTCCACTTGATATATTTGGTTATATTTTCTTAAAAATAAATTCAAATCCATTTTTTATTTTAAAAATATTGAAGCCAGAGTTAAAAATGGAAAGTATCCCCTTGATATCTATTTGTAGTGATCATGGTAGAGAATTTAAAATTTATGATTTTGAAACTTTTTTTGGTATAAAAGGTATTGAACATAAATTTTCATCACCTAGAACCCCAAAGAAAATGGTGTTGTTGAAAGAAGAAATAGAATTATTCAATAAATAACTAAAACCATGCTGAGTGAATACTCAGTCATTAAAAAAAATTTAGGATGAAGGGGTTAGTACTACATGTTATACTATAAATTTAGTTTTTATTAGAGATTTTCTTAATAAAAATCATTATGAGTTTTGTACAGTAATAAAACCAAAAGTTTATTACTTCAAATTTTTTGGTTTTAAATTATTTATTTTGAATACAAAAGATAATCTATATAAGTTTTCACCCAAATCTGTTGAAGGAATATTTTTAGGTTATTCCATTACTTAAAAGGATTATAGATTTTTTAATAAAATTTCTTTTACTATTGGGGAAATAATATATGTTAATTTTTATGAAATTTATCCCTTTATTTTCAAACAATCCCAACCTACATCCTCAGATGTTGTTTCTAAAACTGATTTTCAACCTTTTTTAGAAATTTATTCTCATAAAAAATAACTCAAGAATTATTTTCTGAAGTTATACCATAGGAATATTTTCTACCTATTGTTAAATAATAGTCTTTTGAAAACCCAAGAACGTAGTTGTTCTAAGGAATCATCCTATTGAAAGTATCATTGATGGTGCAGATCAACTATTTAGAACTAGAAGTTCCTTAAAAAATGAATTTGAACATCAGGATTTCTTATCCCAGTTTGAACCTAAGAATATTAATGAGGCTTTAGGTGATAAGGATTGGATTAAGGATATTCAAGATGAGCTCAATGAGTTTGAAATGAAAAAAGTTTGGAATCTAGTTGAACGGTCTATATAAACTTCTATAAATGGAGTAAAATGGTTATTTCGAAATAAATGTGATAAAAATGGAATAATAGTTGGAAGTAAAGTTATAATTGTTACTATAGGTTATAATCATTAATAGGGAATAATTTATGAAGAATATTGATAGTAATACTTGAATCTTTTAGAATACTTCGAGCCTTTGCAACATTATTTAATATCAAACTATTTGAAATGGATGTGAAGTGTTATTTTCTTAATGAATATGTTCAGGAGTAGGTTTATGTAGAAAAACTCCCAAGTTTTGAAAATAAAAAACATCTTGAATATGATTATAAACTTACCAAATCAATTTTTTTCTGAAAAAATCCCCTAGAGCTTGGTATGATAGGTTAAATGAGATTTTTTTTACAAAAAAAAAATTATTAAAGTATATATTGATCCAAAACTTTTTAAAAAATAAGTTAATATTATTATTATTACTATATAAATTTATTTTGATGACATTAAATTTGGTTCAACTCAAAAATCATTAACAGATTCATTTGCATATCATATGAAGTCTGAGTTTTAAATGAGTATGATTGGGGAGTTAACATATTTTCTAAGTTTTAAAATTTCAAAAAAACCATAAGAAACTTTTATATATCTACATAAGTATATAAAATATATTCTTAAGAAATTTGGATATAAAAATACTAAAATTGTTAGTACTCCCATTGGTACCCCCCAATACTTTAGATCTTGATGAGGCTGAGAAACCAGTTGATAAAAATATTTTTAGAGGTATGATAGGAAGTTTAATTAACATAATAGCTAGTCATATTGGTTTAATTTTTTTAGTATTCTTATGTGAAATATATAAATCCAATCCAAAATAATCCCATATTAAATATTCAAAACGAATTTTTCATTATCTTAAGGGAAATATGGATTTAGGCCTCTTTTATTCTTCTGGAAATGTTTTTAAAAAAAAAATCATATGTAGACTTTTGTGGATGTAGAATGGATAAGAAAAGTAAATCCAGAACTTATCATTTCATAGGAGATTCTTTAGTTTCTTGGTCATGTAAGAAACAAAACTCAGTATCACTTTCCACTGCTGAAGCTGAATATGTGGCAGCTGGAAGTTGTTGTGATCAAGTGTTTTGGATGTAACACACACTCATAGACTATGGAATGGATTTTAATAAAACTCAAATACTTGGTGATAATACAAGTGTCATTTCTTTAAGTAAAAACCCAGAACATCACTCACATGATAAAGACATAGATATAAGATACCATTTCCTTTGGGATCACACACTGAAAGGAGCTATAATTTTTCAATTCATCAGAACATGAGAAAAACGTGCTAATATTTTAAAAAAAACATATTGGTTCTGATAGATTTTAATATATGAAATAGAATCTCATAATTATCAATGTAAAGTGATTATTGATACCTACTTCTTATTTACCAATATCCTTATATTAATATACTCATTTTCATAGGGATATTGCAAATGTTTTTTCTTTTTCATAAAAAACATTTATTTTTATAAATTGTTAGTTTTTATAAAAAAAGTTATTGTAATGATTTTTCTGGACTCAATCTTTTATAAAAAAAATTAGATCCAAAATTCTTAAATTTATTTCTGGACTAAAAAATTATTATAAAATTTCTAGACAAAAAAATTATTACAAACTATCATATTCAGTTTTATTAATAAATCTATTGTAAAAAAATGATAATGAAACTAATAGTTTTTTTAATAAAAATATCTTAATCATACTTTATTATAAATCTATAATAATATTTTTATTTTTTTTCAAAAACAAAGAATAACGGTTTAATCATACTGATTGATCATTCCACTCTGAAAGGTATTCTTCTATCCTTTTAGTTTTTACATTATTTCATTAATTTAGTTTATAATTTTTGTTGTTTTACTTTCTATTTTAACAAAAAAATTGATTTGTTTTCAAAATTTTAAAAGTTTTCTTAATCAAAATGTTTCTCAATCTGATAAAAGTTTTAAAACGTTGAGAGTTCAAATAAAATTTAAAATTTTCTTCAATTAAATTCCAGTCATAAAATTTGAAAGGGTTTCAATTTCAACAATTGGTTTGAATGTGGAATTTGAACCGTCAAACCCATCACCTATATAAGGGTGTTTCACTTCATTTTCCCACGTCAGTTTTTAGTGTTTTTTCTCTCGAGCTGATTCACCCTTCAATTTCGTTAGTCTGATTATTTTACTTTTCATCTGATCGCTGGTCTTATATCTCATTATGATGAAAACAAAATAAGATTACATAAAGTTGTATGTTTTCATGGAAAGAATATTCAAAAGAACTTGGTTTGACAAGTGAGACACTACTCTCAAATGGATAATATCTTTTTGAGGATGAGAATCTGTTTGTGTAGAGAAGTCAGATAAAGATTTTAATCTTTATTATCCTGAGTTGGTTACAAAATTATATGCATCCTTTCAGTTTGATAAATAATATAGTAAGGATAATATTTCTATTACTATGTTTTTAAAAAGTTACAACCTTTCTTAAAAATGATTAGCATACTTGGTTGGTGTCCCTTCCAATGGAGAAGCATATTTACCTTCTCACAAGTTACTAGACAGTCTTGGAACATCCAAGAAGAATATTGTTGAAGCTTCTTTGTTTTCCTTCCATGATAAAGTAATAAAAGTATCATATCTAACACTGGGAAACAAATTTATTTCATTATATATGCAAGTATATCTTATCCCTAAGAAAGGTGATAGGGATACATTGAAGTTTTATGGTGTTTTCATTATTTAGTTTCTTTTCAATATATGGAAGATTGACTTGATGAAGTTTATATTCATTAAAATGGAATATATCAAAAGTTATTATATAAAGTCAAAGATTATAATGTTTACATCCTTTATCAATAAGATGAAAGTGAAGTGTATGGAATTTTATATTGTTGAAAATAAGCCATACTCAGTCTGAGAAAAGATTTCTTTTATTGGTAAAGACACAATGTCAAGGATGAAAGTTTTTTTGATTCAAAATCAAAAAAGTTTGTTGAAAATGTTGATGGAGTTTCTTTTGATACCCAATGATAAAATAAAGTATAAGAAGTTAAAAATAATAGAAAGGATGAAACATCCATACCTTTCAAGCATAAAAAAGAAAAGAAAATTCCTAATGATGTTTTTGAAAAAATCATGGCTCCTAAGGCTAAAAAGAATTCATGGGATCCATAGTTTAGTATTGATCTTGCTGAGACTAAGGCTCTAAAAATTTAGATAGAAAAATAATTAGTAGAATATACAAAAAGAGGAAATAAAAGGAATATATTACAAGAATATAAGATTAATGAAATTTTGTTGAAAGATGTTGAGAAGGCCTATGATAATTTATTCCTTCTGATTTCTCACACTGATTAAGTTATACTGGATGAAGGACTGGTTTTTGAAGAAATTTACATTGTTAATGCTGACACCCATTCAGTGGAAGATAAGGGAAAGGAAAATTTAGTTATTGAAGAACCGGTTCCAAACATACCAAATAAATAATCATAACCTGAATTAGTTAGAAAATGAGTTTTGATAACAGCAAGATCGTTATAGGTAGATCTTGAGAAGGAAGTCAAAGAAGAATCTGAAGAAGAAGAAGAAGAAAATAAATAAAATAAGAAATTTGATGATGAAGAAACCCATACAGATAAATATTAAAAAGAAAATGAATCATTCGAGTCATATTTATCTTTATCAGATTTACCATCTCAATCTGGTAAGGATAAAAAATTAGAAAGTACTCAGGAAGAATGATTCTCATTAGAAAATAAATAAAATCCATCCTCAAAGTAAGAAAAACAATATCAACATTCTCAGAAAAAAAAATTATAAAGATGAAACCAATAAGGATGTAGAAATTCTTGAGTTTTTAGATGATAAGAAAGTATCAAAGAAAGATGAAAAGAAAGGAAAATAAGTAGATGTTAGAACCATCATACCTAAACCTCCCAAGTTAAGACCGATCAATCAGACTCAAAATAAAATATTTCTAAAAAGGATTATGATTATATTTGTATTTCCTTAAAAAGTTTGACTGATTAGATTCTATATTTACCAAAAATTGAATTGAGATATAAGTTGCTTCAGGAATCCATGAATGAGAAATCAAAATTAATAAAATTTTTGACTGAAATAATGATCAGATTAGATACTGATTTGAAAGTTTTTCAAGAAAATTTTAAATCTCAAGAGTATTCTTACAATTAGATGGTAAAGTGGTCCAACCAAATAGATATTTATATTCATGATCATGATGATCAGTTTCTTGAATTAAAGAAATTATTATTATAAACAACTAAATACTTCAAAATTTATCCTTAGATATGGTTGGTAGAGTAAATTTTGTAGAAGAATTCATAAATACTATAAATTATTGGATAGAGGATGTGAATGTCTTGAAAGAAAATATGCACGACATGGAGTTGGATATGAGTAGACTCAGATCTTGTGAAAATGAACACATCATTATGAGGGGAGAAACTAAAGAGTTTAATGATGAAGTTAAAATTCTCAAGGATGACGTTATAAAGTAGGATGATTTGGAAGAAAATGTTGAAAAGTTGAATAAGTATAGACATGAGTTCAAGAATATAGAGGCCATTATGAAAAATATTATGAAGATATATTAATATTTTCATTTGAACTCTATATGTATTTTTTTGTAAAAAAATTGAATAACTATTTATTATGAATTAATTTTCATCAAAATTATTTGTGTTTGAATGTTTTCAAATTAAAATTGGTTTATGTTCTTTAATTTTATTCATTGATGATTAGTTAGTTCAATTTATTGTTTTGTATGTTTTATTTTCTAACATTTTAGTAAAATTCGGATTCTTTCTCATTCCTTTTTGAAAATCACAAAGGGGGAGAATGTTTTATTAAGGGGGAGAATGATTTACAATTGGTGAGAAGATTTTATTAAGGGAAATTGTTATTCTTTAAAGGGGATAAGTATTATTTAAAGGGGATAAGTTTTCAAAGTGGGTGATGTTTAATATCTTTCCATCCTATTCAAAATAATTATAAACTCAAGGGAAATTTTATAGAATATCTTCAAATTTATTAAAAGAACCAACGGTTGTAATTTTTTCAATTTATATTATTTTATTTAAGTGCTCATGGTTTTTTCTTTCCAAAAAGGGGGAGATTATTAGGTTGTAAGTATTACTTCTTTCTTTTCCATTCCTTTAGTTTTGGAAATCACAAAAACTCTCTTAAACCATTGTTTACTAACTTTGAATATCCTAATTATTTTAGTATGTTTATATAGAGAACATTACATTTTACCATATATAGAAATGATTTAATGTATTATGAATATAAAATTTAGATTACTCAATATGATTCATCAGACTAAATGTGAGTCTAATTATCAGAAAGAATTTTATTCAGAATAGTTGTTAGAATTTTGGTTTGTCTACCTAAATGACAAAAGTAATGGCCATCAGACTGACCTTGGTACTGATAGATCAGACTAATCATAATTTAGTTCATCGTATTGATAATTAATAAGTAAGTACATCAGGATAATATAAGTTTATAATTGGAAGCACATATGAATTGTTTCTATCATAAGGAATACTTTTAGCATTGTAATGGTGCTAAAACAAAATAACGTCAAACATTTAGTTATGAAAAATAATTATAAGGTATCAAAGAGATATCTATTTGTGGCTATTGAAAATACCCCTGAAATATGACTACGGGATCTTTACCTATAAATAGCTAGCCATTTTAAGAGCTAGCAGCTGATCACATTTGAAACTCAATCTATCTAAAGTTTTCTCTGTGTGAAAATATCATTCCAAAGTCTTCATAATACCTTAGGGAGTTTTAGTTCTAAGGAATCATTGTCAGGGTAGTTTCCATTAGAATGTATTTGATTTTTTAACCATGTTTGAACATTGTTACGACCAAGGGATTTTGAGGATATGAATAAGGTGAGTTTGATCCATCAAATCGAGGGCTTCCGGGGCTAGGAAGACAGACACTGATCATCATATTGATGGATTATGAGGATAGGAATACAAAGCTAATTCTGATCTTTGTATCAAGGGATTTTTTGGTAAGTAAGGACAGATTTTATATTAAGTATAAAACTATGGATACCTTTAGTCCAGTTTATTGACCACCTTTACTCTTAAGGATAAAAGGGTGTATTATTTTAATATAGATTTAAAGTTATTCTTACTTTTAATAGCTATCATATTGCTTATTTTTACAAGATTTTTTCATTGTGTGTGTAATATAATGTTAGTCATCATACTTATATTTATATAATTTTTATTATATTGGTGTAACCTTGATTATGATAAAAACATATTTTTATATAATCAGATCAATTGTGATTCCATTTCTCTTACTTTGATCATCAAATGAAGTCTGAATCTGATAATATTACTTTAAGAGGTATTTTGTTTGGTTTAGTTTAAATTTTTTAAACTACAATTCACCCCTTCCTGTAAGTATAGACATATTAGATACTCTTACGATCCTACAGATACTTAGAAAGAACCTAAGCAATGGAAGAGAGGCAGACACTCGAGAGGTTGGGGTGGATCTCGAAGGGGTGGAAGATGGAAAAGAATATGATTTTTTATTTTTTTTTTGTGTTTATGTCATTGTTGATGCCAATGTTTTTCTGTATAAACTATTGCTTTTCCTCACTTGTGTACTTTTCATTTTATAATAAATTTTTTAAGATCATGGATGTTAATCCATGGTCTGCACCGTCCTGAGCAGTTTATTTAATATTGATATAAATATATATCTAAATAAAAATATTCATTTATATATTATATAATTCTTTAAATAAAATATTAATAGATTATATTTATTTTAATCATAGACACTTTTTGTGATTAATTTATATAAATAAACTATTAAACATTTTTACTAATTTAAATTTGATAAATTTTTTATATAAAATTATGAAAATAAGATTCATTTTTGATTAAAAGTTATATAAATAATATTTATATATTACTTTAATATGTATATATATATAATTGTTATAATATAAATTTTATTTAAATATATATAAATATTTATTTTTTTATTTATAATTATAATTATAAATAAATATATTTATAAATATTTGTATATAATTAAATATATATATATTTATATATATTTATATAATTATATATAAATAATTGTATATATTTATTAATATATAAGTATATATAATTATAAATATAATAAATTTATTTATTATAATTTTATGATTATTTAAATATTTAAATATTTATTTATAATTCTAATTATAAATAAATATATTTACAAATATTTACATATAATTATAAATATAATTACTCAAAAAGCTCTTGGAGCCAGGCGAGCCTGTTCCTACCAAATTTATAAAAAATAAACACAGTGCAAGAAAGTGATAATGGATAGTTTTAAACAAAGGGCAAGACCTTATCCAAAAGAAAATTACAAATGAGGAGAAACAGGATTGTCCCCATCCTCATCATCGGTAGATTCCCATTCAAACTATGAATTCATCTTATTAAATAGTGCATAGTACTTTTCCCTGAGTTTTACCTGCTCCAGAGTGAGCTCCTTAGAAGAGGACTTGGTAGACTGGAAACTACCATGCCCTCGACCATGATTTTTTGGATGACGACCCCTCTTCCATTTTTTAGTTTTTTGTCAAGCTCCTTCTGGTTCATCCCCCTCTAGAGTAGGAGATTCCCTGTGAAAAATATTTGTCTCTATATTACTCTTTCCTTTACTGGATAAGGAGTTATCTTTCACCAGTTCCTCATCCACTTATTTGCACATAGCCCTTTAATAATTAGACTGACCATCAGGCACTGATTTAACTAGCACTGCAGGTTCCTCCGCGGAAAAATCATGACCCAAACCTACAACCACATCTTCCCAAGACTTAATAGAAGGGTAAAGACCTGAAGGATCCCCAAAAGTACCACTAATGGATATTACTTGATCCTCATTATCACCATGAATGGTTTCCTCCTCAACCATGTAGTTCCACTCCTTACCAATCATGAAAACATCCCTTTTAAGGGGATATAGAGGCCTTTTAGAAGACACCACCTTAACAACATTCTCTTATTTCTTCTTAGAAGAAAGCTCAGTTCCTAGCTTTTTCTTTGGTAGATCCCTAGATTCCTTATGTTTTGTAGAACCAACTTTATTATTTTGGATTCTAATGACATGTTAGTGGCCTAAAACTTGATGACCAACAACTTTATAGAAATCAAAAAAGGAAGGAACAACTTCATATTCAAAATCAACACCAATATTTAGTCCATCAACCAACATAGTGATGTTTCTTGTCCTTGGATGAATAAGATCAATATCTACTAGAACCCTTTCATAATACCCATATTTTCCTATAATGGTATTATCATAAAGCTTTAGAGGTGTCCCTATACAAGTAGTAAAATCATTTATGATTCACATATTTCAAAGAACCCAACTAATCCCATGAATGTAAACCCAGATCTATGTGTTGGTATGATTTTTATTAAAATGGTCAAAACCAAGTTCCCATGAAGAAATCTAGAAATCCCCTGGATTGAGATTATAGAATCTAAATCACCAAGAAACATAATTATTCAATTAGGATTAAAAAATAATATGAAAATATAACTTTCTAATCAAAATTATTTTACACTCGTTGAATCCCCAGATTCATCCAAGATTTTTCTTTAAATCAACTATATTATTTGGTTTTCCCCCTTTGGAAAGAATCAATTAATTGATTAATGAGAATTGACATTGATCAAGTCATTCCTGCAAAACAGCACAATCAACAAAGATAAGAAATATACCGTGATCATTTCAAGTAATTTGATACTCATTAGAGAAACATCCATCCTTCCTAGATAAAATTTTTACAAAAAGGAAACCCTTTTCCTATGTTTTGAAACACCAACATGATCATCTTTAACATTAGATGTAGAATAAATCTTAGGCTTTATAGAAAAATCATACGCACATGGGGTGTTAATTCCAACCTGATTAGGAACCACAGATGGTGATAGCTGATCCAGATTTGAAATATCCACAAGACTATTCCCCTAAGAAACTTGAGAAAAAACAACAGCAGATGACGCATCCACCCGAACAGCCGATGACACCTGATAGGGGATTGGTCGATCTGAAAAAACTGCCCGATCAGAAGTGACAACATCCATTTGAATCTAATCATGTGAAGTAGCCACATCAACCAGATCTGACTTCTGGTTAGGGTTTGAAACAATCACAAGCCACTTATCCACTAAAACTAGATCAACTTGAAACACCCAATTCGGGTTTACAGTATCCACAGATCCCATAACCACCATATCTTGTGTGAAAATCATGTCAGGGTTATATCGATCCCCAACTTGATCACCAGTAGAAGACTCCATCAAACCAAAACACGTATTTGAGTAATTAGGTATAGGTACACACTTACACCACCGGTGCACCATACATCCTCAGAGAGGCCCAAGGCGGCCAACCATGGGCTTGGGTTAGTTCCCAACATGGTATAGGGTCCATGAGTAATTATTAAAGGAATATCAGGTGTTTCCTTGTGAGGAATCAAAACTGGAACCTCAGGGTCAGGGCACAACAGTCGTAAGCACTCCACCATGCCCCCACGGGAAATAAAACATGTAGTCGGGTAACAAGGTATAGGTGCGGCCTTGCACCATCTGCGCGCCACACGTCCCCAGCAAGGCCTAAGGTGGCCAACCTTGGTCTTGGGCCAGTTCCTAATGGGGTAGAGGGTCCATGAGTAATTATTAAAGGCATCTCCAGTGTTGCACTATGAGGACTCGAACACGGAACCTCGGGTTCAGGGCGCCACAACCGTAATCACACCACCATGCCCCCACGGGCAAACGTGTATTTGGGTAACAAGGTTTAGGTGCAGACTTGCACCACCTGCACACCACACGTCCCCAGCGAGTCCCAAGGTGTCCAACCTTGGGCTTGGGCCAATTCCCAGTGGGGTAGAGGGTCCAAGAGTAATTATTAAAGGCATCTCAAGCGTTGCCTTGCGAGGACTCAAACTCAGAACCTTAGGGTGAGGGCGTCACAGTTGTAACCACTCCATCATGCCCCTGCAAGCTTATAAATATAATTATATGACTATATAATTATATATGTGTATATAATTATATATATTTATAAAATTATATATATTTATATAAATATATAATTATATATATATTTATATTTATTTATATTTATTAATATATAAATAAATATAATAAATATATTTATTATTTATTATATTTATTATAATTTTATAATTGTATATATATATATATATATGAAAAGGTAGGGAAATATATATATAATTATGTTTATAAATATATATATTTATAAATATTTCTATATAATTATATATGTATTTATATAATTATATATATTTATAAATATATAAGCATATAAAATAATATATTTTTAAGTATTGGGAGAAATGGTGTTGTAATCGGCTCTGGATGCTCTCATATATGTCAAATCCTAGGGTTTCTCGATGGTGTTGCATCCATCTCCCATGGTCATCCTTGATCTAAGAAGGTTTGATTCACACAAATTTGTGTCAATGGCTCACACTAATGCTCTCCATAAGGCTCCTTCTATCTCACAACTGTCGAAGGCAATCGTGGTTCTGATAGTGGCTCCAAGTAGTATTTATAGATATCTGTCTTCCGCAAGCGTTGCATCTGAGAAGGCTTCTACAACATCATCTATCCATGATCTAAGGATATTTGATTCACACAGATGTATTTCCATGATTCATGTTGTTATTTCCCCTCCTCTTGTCTTTGATAATTTGTTGTCAAAGGTGGTTGTGGTGTCGGTAGAGGCTTCTGTTCTATTAGCTTGCGATACAGAGGCATCTTCTCTGGTTGGTGTAAATGGGAAGGGTCTTTCCATTGTCTATAAGGGATCCACTTATTTCCACTTTCATAGACGAGGTAATGTGGTACATCTAAAGTTGTATCCAACTGTGGTCTCTCATCAACTAAAATTATGTGATTTCTCTATCATTGGTCGATTAATTTTTCTATAGGGCTCGAAGCCATGGAAAATTATGGATCTTGAAAATGCCTATTGAATATATGGGGTTTCTCTAAAAGGAAATGTGTATCATTGGTTCATGGGTTTTATCACTTACATTTATCTTAAGAAGAAATAAAGAATAAGGTCTGGGGTTTCGGTTCCATCTCCCTCAGGCCTGGAATGATTCACATACATGGATGGGATAGATATTTCAATCTATGGGAGGTAGGTAATACTTTTGTATAGTTTTGGATCAAAGTTTCTGGTTTAAATTGGCTCCTTTGGCACCCTAAAATACTTCATGACATTTCTCTATCCATTTGGATTACTATCAAAATGGATCGGGAGGCCAAATTAGCTAGATTTGGTCATTTTTCATGATTTTTGGTTTAAGTGGATCCCTATTCTTCTTTGGTGGATACGGTTGTTCTTTCAAAATATTAATAGGATCTCGATCTTAAAGTTGAATATGAAAATCTTCCCCAATTTTGTTTGATATGAAAAATCATTGGTCATGATGTCTCAAGTTTTAGGATATCGAGCATATGTGCATTCTTCTGCAACCGTAGACATGAGGAAAATGTGTGTTTCAAAAATTCAAAGCAAATAAAGCCCACAGGTGTGGATATTATTTTGGTCTTAGCAGATGATATTGTGATGGGAGGTAATAATCTAGTGATTTCAAATAAACAGAATGTGAATGGTGGTAAATCTGAACAGTTGATGGAAAATACTTATGGTAATGGTAGTGCAAGGGTTGCAGCTTACTATGTTCAATCAGGGAGTGACCCTATTGATATTTTTATAGGTAATTCTAATACTCAACCAGATTATTCTGACTTGAATGCAGATAACATTTCAAATAAGTTAGAAATTAATACTATGATAGGTCATGATCTTATCTAATCTATTTTATATGAGCAGACTGTGAATTCTGAAGGTGATTTATCTACTAGTTGAGTGGAGGAAGGGGTTACAAACCAGTTACAGTGCACTGGTAAAAAGAAACTATGGTCAAATATTATTGTCGGGACTGAGTAGAATATAGGGGAGGTCAATTTGGTGGTTGATAAAGTTTCTCAAAAATCCATTGAGATTGGTAATAAGAAAGTGATTGATAAGAATCCATCACCTATCATGGATAGTTTGGAGTTGATTGAGCATGATATTGGAGTGAAATATGTGGTGGATTATGCTTGAAGTGTCATTAATGACTTGACGTAGCAGCTTCTCATTCTTTCTGAGAGATATGAGTTGGAAGGGGATTGGTAGCAAACTAAGACATGAAAATGAGGTAAGCATCCAAAAAATCATGGACGAGGACATGACAGAGATGATTGGGTTGTAGTATGTGGGCATAAACGATCATATTCTTCTAAAGAGCTCACTCTATAGTAGGTGAAACTCAAGGAAAATTACATTATACCTTTCAATCAGAAGAGTTCACAGTCAGCATGGGAGTCTACTAATGATTCCTCTAGTCATGATTATGGGGATGGTCCAAGTTCTACCCATTTTTAGTTTTTTTCTGGATGAGAACTTTCCTTTTTTGTCCCTATAATTTCTCTTTTCCATGTTCCATCTTTTATTTTTTAAATAAATTTTGGTAGGATCAGGTTCGCTTGGATCCTGAACCCTTTTGGTATATAAAATTATAAATATAATAAATATATTTATTATAATTTTATAATTATTTATATATTTATTTATTTATTTATTTATTTATAATCCATATTATAAATAAATATTTTATAAATATTTTTATATAATTATAAAAATAATTATATATATATATTTATATATATTTATTAATATATAAGTATATATAATTATAAATATAATAAATATATTTATTATATAAATATATTTATTATAATTTTATAATTATTCAAATATATATTGTTCCGGGTTGGTCTCGAAATGCCCAACGGTTCCATATCCGACAATACGTGGACCTGCTTTCCAAAGATAGGTGTTCGCTGGGCGATTTGGCCAGCGACACTTAAGAACTCACATTGGTTGAGAGGATGGGAAGTCGAGCTCATTGCACCCTTTTGGGGGGAATTATTGCCTATTCCGGGACTCTCTTATAGATTTAAGACGTATTAATATGTTTGTGAATCTTTGGTTTATACCCAATCATAGTATCCATGGATTACTCCTGGTTGGTAATGGTCAGCTAGACGTAAGGGGTTCAGAATCATTTATGCCCTAGGTTTACCATCCCTCATTAGATTAAGGACCCCGAGGAGTCTGGACTCATTGAGGCGGCACTAGGAGTGGCGTGGTGAACCGACGTTAAAATAGTCAGATCGACCGGTTGTTGGGATTGAACCTCAGAGAGGCTTCCTACGTACCCTACCCAGGAGACAGGGATCAAAGTCCACGTAGTTCGCATAGGAGTGTTGGAGAGCCGACATGAATGTGAACCTGGGGGTCCGGTGGTGATCGGGCTTGAACCTCGTGGAGGCTTACTACATATCCCCGTGGTATGGAATCAAAGTCCCCGTAGTTCGCATAGGCTTGGGTCTTACACTCTAAGGAGTCCCATAAGAGGATTTCATGGTCAATGCTTACTCTAAGACCATGTGAGTCATGCTCGGTGTGAGAAACAAGAGGCAGCAGGGACTAGATGATCACGTCGCAAAAGGTGCGTCCGTGAGAAGGGGAGTGGGGTTTACCCATAGGGTGGCCCATAAAGTCGGGTCTTACTCCAAGGTGGATTCCCATAAAGTCTGGGCTTACTCCAAGGTGGATGCCCAGGGTGAAAAAGCGTAGAGGGAGAGGGAAAGAGGTGCTCCTATGCCTGTCACCTCTCTAGTTCCCGGGGGAAGTACGGAAGTGCATGGGGGCTTCCTTCTGATGGGTATTTTACTACCCCCCAAGGAAGGGAGAAGTGCCCCGGCCCCAACAAGTGGAGGGGCAGAAAGGGGAATCCCAAGCTCAGACTCCACATTATTGTGGGAATGGGAACCCAAGAATGCTTCGGGAATCTGCTCAAGGGTCAGGGAAACCCCTTCACCCCTGCTTACCGTGGGTATGTGAACTCAAAACGGCACGCTGGTGCACCTGAAGGTTACACCACACGGGTCTGGCGGCTCTGGTGGAGGCCTCAGCTCGGGGCCAATGAGTAGGCCAATGAGGGAGTCACGGAGGATCAGGCTGTATTGGAAGGATTTTATCTAGCTCGGGGAATGGGAACTTCAAAGGATTCGGTGGGCCACACAGAGGTATGGGTGCAGTGCCCTTCACGTAGGGAAGTGATACATGGTTGGAGAAGACATCCATGAACCAGGGTGGTCCGTGGACTGGTGATCATCCCACGAACTAGGGTGCTCTGTGGACTGGTGAGCATCCCGCGAACCAGGGTGGTCCACGGAACGGTGAGCATCCCGCGAACCAGGGTGGTCCGAGGAACGATGAGCATCCCGCGAACGAGGGTGGTCCGCAGAACAGTGATCATCCTGCGAACCAGGGTGGTCCACGGCTTCGGGTTCGATCTGCATACTAGGGTAGTTCACGGAGGGTTCCATGCGAGCAGCGGCGACCAAGGGCGGCGCCAGTCGGGGTTTCATCGGTTGGGGCTTCGCCTGCATAGTAGGGTGCTACACGGTGCAGCAGATCGGAAAAGAGGCATAAAATTCCTGGTCCGTGTGGAGTGCATCCGCAGAGGGTCCATGGTTCGTAGTCTTCTATTCTTTATTATTTTAGGTTCGCGGTTCACCAAGTTTTTATGCGTTTTTCAGTTCCTTATTAGTTCATTCCCAGGTTCATACATGCTCTGGTTCGTGAATCGGAACTTCACTGTTTGCGAAATCCTAAGCCTTTCTTAGAAATCCTTCCACCCGAATCAGATCAACCTCCTTCGAATTCCCTTCCAAAATTCCTATGATCTTCCCCATCGATCTCCTTTTATATATTGGGGAATGAGATGTATCTATGTTCATGTGAAACCTTTTGCGGAGGCCCATGATCGGATACCCAGTTCATGGATGACTCGTTCAATCTGCAACTCGCGGGGGTCATTGAGTGCATCTCCCCCCCCCTCGCGAACCAAACGAGCTCGGGGAGTGCTTTGCAGCCGCGGAGGGTTCTGCCTTCATTCTGCGAATGACAGCAGATACGGACCGGACTGGTTGAGGTGGTCTGCGGCAAGGGTGGTTCGTGACGGTGGATTGGTCTAGCGCTCGTCCTGATTTGCACCTGCAGAGGATCTTCGTCTCCATTCCGCGAATGACAGTGGTCCACGGAGGGGGTGTTTCGCGGAACTGGCCCCGTGGTGTCATCATTTGGACCGGTCTGCGGACCGGTTCGGCTTTGTTCATCCTTTGAGTTTTCTCCATTCTTCCCCCCAATTATTTGGGGGGAATTTGGGTAGAATCTCCTTTGCGGATTTTTTAGGACCCTACAAATTCCCCCCATCGGAATGGGGTCCGATCGAAACGAAGAGGAGGCCATTCTGATGCAGAGTGGTCCTGAAACTTGGATGGTTTGTGGTAGGGGAGTGGAACCAGTATGGGACCATGCCTATAAATACGGAGGGCCCTTCCTTTGTCATTTTTCGGATTCTTCGTGAAACCAGAGCCCCCTCGCTTTTTTTGTCTCCACGTGCTCATTCCTTCACAAAACGTCTCGTTTGCGAACCATCTACCATTTCTGCGAATCATTCCTCCTTCGCGGTCGCCTTCACCCATGGACCAATTTCCCAACCATGAACCAATACTTTTAATTAATTAAAAAGTAAGTCATGACGGGCCGTGGAGGAACTTGCTTCGCGGTTTTGATGGTCCGCTGAATGAAACCTTCTGGATTTTGAAAATTTCTTAAGTTTCCCAAATCTTAATTATTTAAATCTGGGATTAGGACTCCACAGAGCAACCTGGTCTGCGTTTCTCTGGTCAACGATCTGTGGGCTAGGGTACCGCGGATCCCTTCCACGTAGGGTTGGTTTGCACGATACATTCCTCGTGAACCACCTTATGAGGCCTACTTGCCAACCTTTTCCAGTATTTTTGTCCATATTTGATTACTCTGGACTAACCATTTTCCTGGTTTCTATAATTCAGGGAGAAAACATGGTTCCTCCTCACCATGAACCCAGGCCTACCACAGAGCCTCTTCCAATTGGTTTAGGGAGACGTCTAACTATGATTCGTAGAGCAGAGAGCATCAAAGAGGACCCTAATTGGTCCATCATTCCAGACGATGGTGTCTTGAAGGACCTGTTCTCTCCCGAGATGTTGGTTTATATACTATCAAATTGACTTCCTCTTTACGGTTTCAGTCTCCAAGATGACGTATCTATCCCTCCTACATTCTCAGGTCTTCCGTCTCCTTTATTGGAAGTGTTACCAAAGTGTGCTCAGGCGAACCTTACCCCATTGTGGGAGATAACCTTTGATTCTGATCTGAAAGAAGTTTTCATTTTGAGAGGCTCTTTTTGGACCCAAAGTGATCAGTATGCACAAGACTTCTCTCAAGAAGCTGTCCTCAAGAGTTACCCTTCCATAATCAACCTTGTTTGAGTGAACCCTGACGCGGGGTGGATTTCTAGGTGGGATATGAGGTTCGGTGGGCTTTTCTCGAATGACTAGGCCTGGGCCTTTTGGGTCCATCATCATTGTAGGGAATCTCCCAAGTCACTAGAAGGAGTCAATTTGTACTCCATAGTGTGGGCTTCCCAATTTGCTGTGTACCCACCATATCTGATCCTGCCTGACCTGCTCAGTCGCTGGTGTTCAAGCACTAATACTTTTCACCTTGCCCATGGTGAAGTTGGCATTAGCTTGTTGGACATCTACCAATTGGGAGGGCTCCAAATCATCGGTGAGATGTATGACGAGTTTCTGCCCACTCCTGACGTGTGGGACGACGTCGAACAAGTGCCTTCGTTGGCGAGGGATCTCCTGGTTATGGCAGAGCAATCACTCGGTCAGGCCTTGCGTTCCCGCTCTCTTATTTCTTATAGCACCTGGATAGGGTTATTTATGAACACCAGTGGTCCTATGCCGAAGATCAAGCGCCCCAGGACTCATCCTTCTCAACAGTCACGAACCATCTCAGGTTCCTACTGGGCGGTTCTGGAGGCGGGCAATTACCTTTCATGTGGTTACAAGGTGAACCCCGGTGTGTTGTCTATGCTCAGGCTAGCAGTTCTGTTTGCTATATTTCTGAGCGGGTGGTTATTCCCTTATCGGGATATCACCCCAGGCGTCAGGGCTTGCACTTTGATTATGGCAGTTGAGTTGGCAGAGGGTTGCCCGGTGAATTTGGATGTGCCCACTTTGGCTTGTATTTATGAACTACTGAGCCATATATAGGAGGGCGGGTCACCCTACCATCTGAGTGGGCCATTTCAGTTCTTATACGGCTGGATAGCGAATCACTATCGCTATTATGAGTATTTTCATAACACAGTAATTCCGCTTCCTACCTTTCGACCTACCCTGATTGATATAGATGGAGTTCGTTTGAAGTCCCTCAGAACTGATGAAGTTATCTAGCTTCTGAGTGACTTCTCCTAGTTTTCCTTCACTCCCTACCCTACCCTTTCCAGCATCGTGGTTATTAACCGTCGGGGGAGCCTGGAGGAGTTCTCTTACGTGATTTCACTGTGGGACGGGTTTTTGTCCGCATGAATCGACGAAGTTTCTTTATGTGATTTGTATTCCCCCCATCGTTTCTCTCACCAATTTGGATGTATGAAACTCCAAGTTTCCATTCCCCCTCCTCGGGCTCAAGGATTGTACCCAGCTACTCTCCGTCAATGGTGGTTGATGCTGATGCAGGAGGTATCTGACACAAGCATTCTCTTTCCTGGTATGGGAGTGGCTTCTATCTTATCCTTAGAGTAAGCAAGGATGTGGGTAAAACATTAACCCAATGGGATCTTGGGTAAGGCTGTCTGGCAGGTTCCCAAGTCAGGAGTCATTGCGGCTGTTGTGCTTACTGCACCTTCCTCATTGGCTCTGAGGGAGGACCGACTGATGGCTCGTCGGTCAAAGCGACTCAGGGGATTTTCCTCTCCCAGTCCCTCTACAGACGAAGTCCAGATGGACCCAACCTTCTTGGATGTGGATGAGAATGATCTCGTGGCTTCGGGTCCTGGCGAGACAATTCTTGATGTTTTTTCAGCCGATACCGGACTCAGCAACTTGGTTCCCAAACCTGAACCAGGGTTAGAAGCTTCAGGCCTTCCTGCTTCGGAACCATCTTCTGGTGTGCACATGTATGCGCTAATAGTAGTGCCAGACTTCGTTCCTGTGCTATCTAGCGAGGATACCAAATACCCTCATTCCATGGCAAACCACCGAGCAGTGTGCAGGTGGGCATGGCCAAAGATTTGGGAGATAGTTTCCAAAACCCCTCTAGTTGAGATGGCAACCAAAACCGAAGCTCTCCGAAAACTCTTCCTGGGTTTGGGGTCAGGTGGATTTAACTATCGGCAGTTCCATTCTCTCGCTTTCCAAGTTGTCATGGCCCGTGAGTAAGTTTCCACTAGTGAACACAAACTTTCTCACCTCACTACCTCTCATTGCGGGACCCGAGCCCTGGAGGAAGCCACGATACAGTTCCATCAGCTGATAGCACAGGAGGAGATCTCTCGAGATCAGGCAGTCATTCTATCCTCTGAGTTGCATGAATGTGAAGAACGGGTAGTGATGCTGAGGGATCAATTATCAACTATGACTGGTTATCTTGAATCCACTGGGAAAGGGATCAACGATCTCCAAACAACAGTGCAGCATACTCGTTCGGTGGCTGAGGTTGAGACCAGGGAGAAGGTCATGTTGGAGCAATCTTGTAACAACCTTCGCCACTTGGTTGCTGATCTGGTGGAGAGAGCGAGTCAGGCTCCTTTATGACTATGAGATCCATTCTTGTACTCCATGTTTTGCTTACCCCTCTCTTTTTCTGAGGGAGAGACCCCAGCTTGTGGACGTCCCCCCCCCCTTTTAAACGGATACAGCCTACGATAGTCTTCTATTACTGTAAAATTTTATTGTTGCTGGAATAATTGTTTCATAAATAACAACTCAATGAATCAGAATTAATCATAACTCAGGAAAATAGAAACAAAATCTAACTTTTTCCTGGACCATGGGATCCAGCGATCATAGTTTGACTATTTCTAGGATTTTGTAGATAAACCCCAAAAAAAATTCTTCTCTTGTTAACACCCTGATTTTTCCTAGGCCCATTTAGTGTGGACCCATTGGGTATGGACCAACTTTTTCTTAGGTCACCCTTTTCGGGTTTTCGGCCTAACAAGCTTTGTACCTCTTTTTGTGAGCGGTTTAAAGTCCCGCCGTCAAGACTATCACTACTGATGTTTTAGGTTGAATATCTTTGACTAGATATGGTGGGGAGAGGGCCCCAATGAGGTTTGGTTGATCAAAATATGTCTCGATACCCTTCAGACGCATGTGGGTGGAACATGTTTGGATTTGAACGACATGCAGGGCAAGTCTCAAGGCATGGGAGTTGTATCGGCGTATAGAGGTAGGAGGAGTATCACCCAAGGAAATATTGCCTTTGGTAGACAGGCCAGGGGTGATCAATATGAAGATCCGCTGAGGTCATGGTATACATAGTCGTGTAAAGGTTTCCTTAAGTCAATGAATCTCCATTTTTGATGGCCTGAGGACTTCATGGGATTCCGGATTATGGAAACCACCATGGGTGGCTTGGGGGATTATGAAAACCACCGGGGTGGCTTGGAAAGGGTATGTGAAGTCTGAAAGGTTTTGAGAACATCTGTATCAATTAGAAGTGTGGAACCAAGGTTCTTTTCTTACGCATTTATCTAGCATAAAGGACGGTTAGATCTTGGCGCATTTTAACATCATGCAGCTGGGACATCATCTAGAATGGAATGGCTTCTCTTGGTCCTTGGTAATATCATCAGAGACGTCCCACCATATTCAGGCAGGGTTGTGAAAGAGGCTGGTAAACTATAGCTTAGAGGGTTTCCAAATCCCGAGATGGACATGGGGGCTCAGGGGCCAAGAGGCGTACGGAGAGAAGTATTGCCTAAGGAAATATTGCCTTTGGTAGACGGGCCATGGGCTATCAATATGCAGAGCCGCTGTGGGCATGGTATTCATATTCATGAAAAGGTCTCCCTATGTCAATGGTTGTATTCTCCCGATAGTCGAGAAACTTTATGGAAGTTGAGATTCGGGACCACCGAGGGTGTCTTATGAGAGTTCGGCTTTTTCTGAGTACAGAGTGTGGTTTATGAGGAGAGGGTGCCTAGATATGGGAGAAACATATAGGCTAAATATCCTGAGAATGGGTGAAGTCATTCCTTCTTACACTGGTGCAAGACGGTGATTTGTGAAGGTCTGACATGTGCACTGAGGGATAGAGAAAAGCCTTTGTTCCTTACTGAACCCATGATAGGTTTGACCATGCAGTTTAATGTCATGCGATAAAGACGACTTCCATGCAGTTTAACGTCATGCGGTAAGGACGGGGACCATTATTAGATTCCGTGCATTTTAACGTCATGTGGTAAGGATAGGGGGAATTTTTAAAGGATGTTGTGCAGTTTAACATCATGCAGCAAGGACGGGGGCATTTTTAAACCATTGAAAATTCTTGTAGTTAGAGGAATTTCCCTGTATGTTTAATGCTTGGTCTTTACAGCTTTATGCCAAGTGGCCAAGATGTTCCGTGCAGTTTAACGTCATACGGTAAGGAAGTAGTTGCAAAGGTTTCTCTTGATTAGGATGTAACTGGGCTTAAATACATCGGCATGCCCCAGACATGGAGAGGGGTTTATTGGTGAAAATCGTGGTTCTGGGGCTTCTTGGATCAGGAGAAATGATATGGGGCTTTGAGGCCGGTGAGCGTACGGAGCTAGGAAGAGTGTTGCCTGTGAAAATCTTGCCTTCGGTAGATGGGCCATGGGCTATCAATATGCAGAGCCGCTGAGGGTATGGTATTCATATTCATGCAAAGGTGTCCACAGGTCGATAACTTTCCACTTCTGATGGCCGTGAATTCTTATGAGGATCCGCAATTGTCCGGGCCATGAAGTCTGACATTTGGTAAGAAAATGTATGGACATGTCGGGCATACTCAGTCCCGGTTACTATTAAAGCTTAAAGATCTCCCTATGCTGATTTAGTTTTTGCACAGGGGTGTACCTTTACTCCATGCATTTTAACATCATTCGGTAAGGAAGAAGTACTCCTAGTTTAACGATCATAGGGCTCGGACCACTGGGTGACCATTGCTGCAATCACTCGAAGGATAACTGAGTTACCATACCCTGATATGCTCTGAAAAGGGTGGGTGTGAAGGTTGTAAAATGAAACTCTGAGGTTTCTAGAATCAGGAGATGTGGTGTGGGGGCTCTAAGGCCGGTAAGCATACGGATCTAGGAAGGGTACCGCCCAAGGAAATCTTGCCTTTGGTAGACGGTCCAGGAGATATCAATATGCAGAGCCGCTGAGGGCATGGTATGCATAGTCATGCAAAGGTGTCTCGGGGTCGATAACTTTACACTTCCGATGGCCATGAATGATTATGAAAATCCAAGATTTCTCACAGTATAGAGTTCGGCATGTGGGGATAATGGTATCTGAGCATACAAGAAACAACTTCACTGCAATTGTCCGTTGAGTCAAAGTAGCCTAGTCCTGGCTTGATGTTCGTAGATGCAGGTCGTCATGTGAACCACGGGCGGATACATAGGCTAACCAGGTAAGGATGCCCTGGAGACGTTTGGATGTGAAAAGGGGACGAACTCATAAACCACTGCGCCATAAATTTCTGGATCAGGAGGTATGGTATGGGGGCTCTGAGACTGGTAAGCGTACAGAGCTAGAAAGAGTGTCTCCTGTGGAAATCTTGCCTTTGGTAGACGGGCCGGGGGTTATCAATATGCAGAGCTGCTGAGGGCATGGTATGCATAGTCATGCAAAGGTGTCCATGGGTCAATGACTTTCCACTTCTGATGGCCATGAATGGTTATGAAGATCTATAATTATCCAGGCCGTGGAGTCTGATGTATGGGGAGGATGTATCCAAATGCACAAGGAGTATTTCCACCTCGTTTCTCCATACATCTTAGGTGGTTCACAATGAAATCCGTGCAGTTTAACGTCGTGCGGTGAGGATGTGGTCCGTGCAGTTTAACGTCGTGCGGTGAGGATGTGGTCCCTGCAGTTTAACGTCGTGCGTTGAGGATGAAAAATACACCTCATGCAGGTCTGGTCCATACACGGGGGAAAGGGTCATTTTTAACTTTCATTATCCATTCAGTTTAACGTCGTGCAAAGAGGACGTAAAAATACACCCCGTGCAGGTCTAGCCCATACACGGGGGAAAGGGGACATTTTTAACATTCATTATCCATGCAGTTTAACGTCGTGCGGAGAGGACGTAAAAATACACCTCGTGAAGGTCTAGCCCATACACGGGGGAAAGGGGGCATTTTTAAATCTTGCTATCTGTTCCATTTAACGTCATGCGTTAAGGACAAGGAGTACACCCCGTGCCGGTTTGGTCCGTATACGAGGGAAAGGGCATTTTTTTAATCTTTATCCGTTCAGTTTAATGTCATGCGATAAGGATGAGGAATACACCTCATGCATGGATGGTCCGTACACAGGGGGGAAGATGGAATTTTAAACTTTTATTCGGGGGTGGCTGGGCCAGGACAGGGAACCCTGGCGTCACTATGTATCCTGTGAGGGCAGGAATCAAGATGCACGTAGTTCTCTGAAAGAAGTACACCCCGTGCAGGGCTGGTCCGTACATGGGGGAAGGGGACATTGTTAACTTTTATTTTATTTCATTTGGGAGTGGCTGGGTCAGGACGGGATCCCAGCGTTGCTACGTATCCTGCGAAGGCAGGAATCAAGTCGTACGTAGTTCTCTTCTAAATACACCCCGTGCAGGTCTGGTCTGTACACGGGGGAAGGGGGCATTGTTAACTTTTATTTTATTTCATTTGGGAGTGGTTGGGCCAGGATGGGATCCCGGCATCGCTATGTATCCTGCAAAGGCACGAATCAAGTCGTACATAGTTCTCTGCTAAATACACCTCGTGCAGGTCTGGTCCGTACACGGGGGAAGGGGAATTTTTTTTATTTGAGGGGTGGCTGGGCCAGGACGGGGAACCCTGGCGTCACTACATATCCTGTGAGGGCAGGAATCAAGCCACATGTATTTCTCTGAAATCCATTCAGTTTAACTTCATTCGGTTAGGACGAGGAATACACCCCATGCAGGTCTGGTCTGTACACGGGGGGAGGGAGCATTTTTATCTTTCCTTCTTTCATTTTTTTCAGGGGTGGTTGGGCCAGGATGGGGGGTCCTGGCGTCAGTATGTATCCTACGAAGGCTGGAATCAAGCCGTACGTAGTTCTCTAAAAGACAATACACCCCATGTAGGTCTGGTCCATACACGGGGGGGGGAGAGGGAATTTTTAAAACATCTTATCCATGCAGTTTAACGTAGTGCGGTGAGGACGAAATACTCTTAGTTTAAGGTCATAGAGTTAATATTGTTAGGTTCTTGGTAGTTTAACATCCTACAGCTCGGACGATCACTGCTTTTATTTATGATTTTGCGGACGTAATACTCTTAGTTTAGGGTCATAGAGTCTGGACCGTTGGATTCTTGGCAGTTTAACGTCATGCAGCTCGGACGATCCCCTTTTTTTATTCGTGAAGTTTATTGTTTTGCGGTAAGGACGAGGGATACTTTTGGTTTCTATGTGAAATACTTCTTCAAGAATCTCGCATTTGTAGGAGCGGTGGTGAATTGACTGTCCATGGAGATTAGGGAATATGCTCTGTTGGAGTATACCTTATGTATAACATGTGGTCCCTCCCATTTGGGCTCCATCTTTGTAGGTTTCCTTTCGGGTATCATTGGGGTTCAGAGGACCAACACCAATTCTCCTTCCAAGAAAGACCGAAGACGGAACTTTTTATTGAAGGCTCGTGCAATCCGGTTCTGGTATACTTCCAGATGGTGCAATATGTGCAGTCGCTTCTCGTCTAGCTGTTCCAATTCACCTAGTCATTTTTCTGATTACTCATCGTTGGATAATTGATCACAAACGGCAATGCGGAGCGAGGGAAATTGGATCTCAATGGGAAGAACCACTTCTGTTTTGTATACTAATGAGTACGGAGTAGCCCGAGTAGCGATGCGTATTGTGGTTCGGTAGGCCCTCAATTCATGAAGGAGTTTATCCGGCCATGACTTCTTGTCTTTTTCCACCATTTTATGTAGAATGTTGGACAGGGTCTTGTTGAAAGCCTCTATCTGTCCGTTGGCCACCACGTGGTAATGGGATTAGTGGTTAGCCTTGATATCATACTCTTGGTATAGTTTCTCCAGTTCAGCAGAGCAGAAGTTTGTGCTACAATCCATCAGTATGGTGTGAGGGACACCAAATCTGGTGATGATATTGGTTTTCACAAAGCTGACAATGCTTCTTGCCCCACCTTCCTTAAGGGGTACAGCTTCTTCCCATTTGGAAAAGAAGTAGGTTGCCGTGAGGATATACTTTAGTTGTTTGGCTATGGTGGGGGGATATGGTCCCATGACGTCCATTCCCCAGATAGAAAATGGCCAGGAGTACTTGGCCTGATGAAGTAACTCTGGGGTTTGGTGTATGAAGTTGGCATGAATCTGGCATGAGTGGCATTTTGCGGTAAAGCGCTCGCAATCTCGTGCCATTGTGGTCTAATAATATCCAAGTCTTTGAACCTGATGGGAAAGTTTGGACCCTGGCTGATGTGCTCCACATACTCTGGCATGCACTTCAGTAATCACGGGGGCGGTTTCTTCTCTGTCAAGGCATCTGAGGAGGATTCTGTCGAGGCCTCATTTGTAGAGGACCTCTTGTTGACCCACGCCGCCATATAGGACAAAGTTGATTGCCCTTCTCTGTATTTACTCTCGTTAATCCCTGTCTGATAGAAGTTCTCCCCCTTGAAGGTAGTTTTCAATGGGGGTCATCCAGCCGGTTGCGGGAGCATATGGCTCAGGGACAGGACTGACTTCATGGATTTCCTCTGTCTTGGTCTGAACGAATGGCAAGACCATTCGGCATTGAGAAATACTGATAAATGTTTCATCATGATCTGGGTTAGCTAGGGTTGTTGCCGTATTGGCTAATGCATCAGCCTGGGCATTCTGAGACTGGGGAATATAGGTTAATGTGGGTTCTGTAGAGAATTCTGACATTAGCTCTTGTACATGGTCAAACAGGGGAATTAGCTCCTCCTTTTTTATAGTATAGTCACCATTTACTTGCTTGATGACCAGTTCCGAGTCACCTTTTACTTTAAGGTGTTGTACTTGTGCCTGGAGTGCGAGTTCCAAGCCTGCAATGAGGGCTTGATACTCTGCTTCATTGTTTATACATCCTTCTGACAGGAGAAAGGAATATGGCAAGAATTCATTTTCTAGGGACATGAGTATTATCCCCAGACCCACCTCGTTAAATTTGGGGTCTTCTATCCTCTTTCTGATCGGGATCTGGGATGCGCCATCGAAGTACATTTCCCATGTTTGGAGCTCCTCTTGAACCGTGAAGATGTCTTCATCAGGTAGATCGACGTTCGGTGCGGTGTTCCCTATTGAAGGGTGCTCTGCCAGAAAATATGCCAATGCCTAGACTTTGATGGCCTTTTGAGGCACAAACCGGATGTCAAACTATTGCAGGATGACTGCCCATCGGTATAGGTGCCCGGTCAGCATTGGGCGGCTGAGTATGTACTTTAACGGGTTATTGTGTGAGACCAAATGGACTTCATGATGCTGCAGATAATGTCGCAACTTTTGAACTGCGAAGACCAAGTCCAAACAGCTCTTCTCGATGTTTGAGTATCGAGTCTCAGCATCAATCATTGTTCGACTGAGATAATAGAGACTGTTCTCACTGCCGGAATCATTATTTTGTGCGAAGAAGTCTCCCAGTGACCGCTCTAGGGCTGTCACGTATAGAATGAGAGGTCTTCCTTCAACCGGGGGCATGAGCACCAGTGGGCTTAAAAGGTACCTCTTTAGGCTGTCAAACGCCTCTTGGTAGTCATCTGTCCATTGGTACGTGACTCCCTTCTTCATTAACCTGGTAAAGGGAAAACATTTTCCCGCCAGGTTGGCAATGAATCGCCTGATATAGGCCAGGTGTCCTTGGAATCCTCTCAACTCAGTGAGATTGCGGGGAGGAGGCAGGTCAAGGATAGCCTTTGTCTTTTCAGGGTCGACTTCGATGCCGCAATGAGGTACAATGAAGCCAAGGAATTTCCCTAAGGTAACCCTGAAGGCGCACTTCAAGGGTTTCATCTTCAGACTATGTTGTCGAAGATTGTTGAAGACGGTTTCAAGGTCCGACAGGTGATCTAAGCGCTGCATGGACTTAACCACCAAGTCATCTATGTAACATTCGGCGAATTTCCCTAGGAATGGCTTAAATATACGATGCATGGCGCGTTGATATGTGCTGCCCGCATTCTTGAGACCTAAGGGCATGACCCTGTAATAGAATACTCCTTGGGGGGCCCTGAAGGTAGTGGCTTCCTCGTCTTCTCGGGCCATCCTGATTTGATTATATCCAAAATAGCCGTCTATGAAGGATAGAGCCTCATACCCAGCCGTCGCATTTATTAATAACTCAGTGATCGGGACCGAGAAGTCATCTTTCGGGAAATGCCGATTGAGATCTCTGAAATCAATGCAGATGCGGATTTGTCCATTCTTTTTCTTGACGAGGACGATGTTTACCAACCAGATGGGGTACTGGACCTCCCGAATGAAGCCTTATTTAATGAGCTTATCGACTTCAGCCTCTATTTTGGCATCATGTGAGGGTTTTTTCCTTCTAGAGGCATGTTTATAGACCAAGTGGTCTTCTGAAAGACCCAGGTGATGCGTCGCCACTTCGGGATCGAGTCCTGGCATTTCCGTGTAATTCTAGGCAAATACATCCTGATGCTGCTTCAGGAAATAGGTATATACCTCGTGCTCCTCAGGGGACATGAATGCACTAATAAGAGTGGGTCTCGGGTCTTCCTCGGTACCCAGGTTTATTTCCCTGAGCTTGTCCACTGTGGTGGAGATACCCTCCTCAAATGTGTGAGGTGCATCCCTGAGATCTTCCTCCTCTTCTTCTCCCAAATCCTCATCTTCTTGATCTGACAGGGGGAGAGTTTCCGGTCTGAGCCTTCGGGGGTTTGAGGGAGAGGCATCGTGGGAATCCCTGCTCGAGTATTCTCCCTCAGATTGTGGGTTGGCGGACGTTCCCGTATTTTCATGCCCGTCCATTATGGCTGAAGTCATGAAGACAGCTGAGTATGTGTCCGAACTTGAACCCTTTATCTCAATATAGTTGATGGGCAGTACATAGTCTCTACCAAGCTTCCTGAGGGGGTTGTCAGGAACCACTTCCAGACCATTTGGAGCGGGGATCCAGTCAACACTATCGGCCAAAGGCTTCTTCTTCTTTTGCTCATAAAATCTGGCATAAATGTAGTGTGACATGGAGAGCTCGAAAGGGGCCTTGTCGGTGTAAAATGTCCCACTTTTCCCATTGACGCAGTACTTAATACACTGGTGGTATGACGAAGGAATGGCCATGTGCTTATGGAGCCATGACCTCCCTAGCAGGGCATTGAATGTTGTGTTCTTCCGGACCACCAGGAATTCCGAGTAGGCCACGAGGTCGCCAAAATGGGTCTTTAGCTCAATTTTTACCATTGGCTTCTGCTCACTCTTGTCTTAACCTAATAGAGTTGTGGTTGAGGGTATTAAATCATCCTCACTGTATCCCAAATTACAGAGTTTCCGTAGGGGAAGGAGGTTAACTCCAGAGCCGTTGTCGATGAAGTATTTGCGGATTTCAACGTCATTCAATGTGTCAGACACATATAGTGGCTTGATGTGTCCTTGCATGATAGTATCTTCATCCTGACCGGTGAAATAAATCACCACAGTGCATTCAGTCGGGCCAGTATCCGTTCGATAAATCTCGGCGGCAGCTACCTCGACTTGAAACTTCTGGGGGCTGATCAAGGCTTCAATAAGCACCTCCCTGAGGTCGGCTGATAGACTCAGGGCATCCAGGATTGACAGTTTGGTTGGCACTGATGTCAGATGCTTGAGGATATCATATTTTTTCTCCAGTGGTCGAAGCTTCTCCGTTGGAGGGAGAGTTTTAGCGGGAAGCTTGGGAGTTTGAATATGTGACTAGGAGGGATTGGCTACGGGGTCAAATGTCGATGATGTCCCCAGGTTATGGGGACTCGGCCCGGCTGGTCTTCTTGTGTGCACTAGATGGCTAGACACTTGTTCCTCCTCTGATGGGTACCACAGAATGACGAGGACAGAGTGGCCTCTTGTGGAGGTGGGGGATATTCTTCTCCTGTTGAGTTCATTGAAGGGCTCTCCCACGGGTTTCCATGATATTGATGGTTTGGGCCGAGGTCCAACCATAGGGTTGGTTTTTGTCGCGACTGCGCCTTCCCTGATATCATATGCCTCTGCAATTCCTCGTCTCGGCTCCTCGTATTGGGAACTCGGGTTCATAATTGTACCCTTCATCAGGGAATGATTCTATAAGATGGATGACGTTGATGGAACCAAAGATTGGCTCTTCATCCTCTAACAGGTCAACTAGGTCGGTCATCCCTGATGGTGTCGTTTGGTGGGTCAGTGCCTGTGGCGCCAAATTCGAGGGCATGAAATCTGACAGCGTTGGGGATAACTTTGGCCTCGTTATAGATTTATCCTCTTGCGCTTATCTCATCCTTTCTTGATTATGCCTATACGACCAGATCGTAGAGGGTTGTGAGGCCGATACTATCGGTTGTGCGGCATCAGGGGTTGTTGGTGGCAACAGAGGTTGTCGTAGCTGAGCTCAGAGTATGCCCTGGGCTTGGTTGATAGTCTTCCAACTCACCCAGTTATCTAATTTCTGCCCCTTTTTTATGGTGACTTCCTGCCACCCCTCCCCTTTGTTAGAGTCGGTGGTAGAAATATATGTCACATGTTCCAAGGGTGGTCCCAGCTCGACCTTCCCGGAGTCTACCATCCTTTACAAGAGATCCTTGAAAACGAAGAATTCCCGAATATTGTGCCCCAACATTCGATGGTAGGGATAGTAGTCTGGAATTTCATTGCAGCCAACTTCTTCATGTTTCCTCGGCTCTGGGAGGTGGAACAAGTTGCAACTCATGGCGGCAATGAAATAGTCACAGACTTGGTCCTCTCAGAACGAGTATACTTTGTGTCTTCGTTCCTCAAACTGGTTCTGCTTTGACCCTTTATGATCTTCCCGCCTGGGCAGAGGCGTCCACTGATATACAGGGGGGGATTGACGATTTGGTGGAGGCCTGAGTCGTGGAGTAGGCATAGGGGTTGGCTTGAGCGTGACAGAGGATGCTTCAGCTCTAACTATTCTCTTTTCAAGAGCCTGTGAGGCCACTCGAAATGTCAAATTGGTCCGATGCAGGGAGTCCTCAATTCTATGGGCAATGGCTAAGAGATGGCGGAAGCCAGTGGTGCACTCCACTGGTATGATTGGAGTTCGCATCTTATCTCGATGATTGTCGATGCATATGGAAAGCAACTCATCTTGAGGCATTGTCCTGTTCCTAGAGTAGGTCAGACCTTTCCATGTGGAGATGAAGTCTGAGACTCTCTCGTTCTCCCTATGCTTTCATTTCATGAGTTCGATGACCGTTGTTTTAGGCAACATCGAGCTGAAGTGGAAGAGGAACTGTTGCCAAAGGTATTCACATCTTTTTACTGACTGGGCTGGCAGACTCATATACCAGACGTAGGCGGATCCTTGCAAGGTCCATACGAAGCATCTGAGTTTCACTACTTCTTGTTGTTCCGGAGTCCCCATTATAGGGTCACAATAGGATGCGTATTGCATCAAATGTTATTCCGGAATGCCTGATCCATTGAATATGGGGAATACAGGGCTCCCAAAATTGGGTGGAGGAGGCGTTTTGCTTACCCAATCCAGGTAGGGCTTCCTCTCTGGCTATATCGGAGCGCGCTGACCTTCCATTTCTTCCAATCGAGCCGTTAGTGCCTCGATGGTGTTGGTGAGACCCTGGTTTACATCTTTTTAGGCCCGGTCCTAGGTGAGTGTATCTCGAGGCATTGCCTGAGGATCCAACTCAGTTGGCACTAGGGGTGCATGTGTCATTTGTGACACCTTCAGAGGGTTCAGACGTACTCGCTCTAGTTGCTTCCTAAGTGGAGGGAAGTCCTGGTATTCATCCAGATCTATGTTTAGGTAGTTGTATGGGACAGGAGACTCATTGGGCAGGGTAAGCCCGGTTCGTGCTTCGTTTTCTAGGGAAAACCTTGGTCATTGAGGTGCACTTACTGAGAGTGCATGATGTGGCTCTTCTTGGGAAGCACTTTCAATAAGACGGTTCCTCTGGAGTAGCTTAGCGTTAATCCACCTCAATTATTTCATCTCCTCTTCTTGTCGAGCGAACCTCTCTTCGAGCGTAAGTGGCTCGTCTTTATAGAGAGAAGGAGGAAAGTTAAGGGTAACTGTTCTTTTGTTCTTAGCCTTGTTGGAGGCTCGTTGGGTGAGAAGAGGAAGGTTGGCTGAAGGGGCGGCTATGTTTAGGGTGGTTCTCTGGTTCTGGGTGTGCACACTTGGTGGTTCATTGTAGGTTGCAGCCTGGCCGGAACCATTGTCTCCCGATCCCTCCGGATTTTCATCATCCTTGGTGTGAACCACGGGGTTAGCCTCTATGGCATTGATGGATACATATCACAGGGCAGAGAAGATGTCATCTTCCAAATAGGAAGAGGATCTCCCGCGTCTTCTATTGGTATTCCCTCTTCTGTCCCAGGATTTCTTTTGGGCTCTGAGAGTTCTTTTATGCCACCTTACGGTGAGCCTTCCTCTCAGAGGGGATGATGATTCAAATGACGGGATAGGACGGAAACCCCCTCTTCTGATTTTCCTCCCTAGACAAGAGAATACTGACTCTCGTGGGGGAGGTTGTTGTTGAGGGGGTAATAATACCCCCATCCCTGAGGGATGGGGTTGGCTCTGTTCCTTGGACATTGAGTCTCTTCCCGTTTTTATTGGTCTTACGGGGGCATTTGTTGTCAAAAATTCCCCCATCCCTGCAGGCTGAGGATTACCCTGGATTGCGGCAGTGGATGTAGCTATCGCTACCCGCCTGATCTTTCATGCCCCCATTCGAGGGTGAAATGGATTTGGTGCCGAGTTCCTCTTTGAATCTATCCCTTTTGGGGAGGCAGGAAATGATCATTGATTGGCCTCTCTAAGGCGAGAGGCCTGTTGTATGCTCTCGGTGGCCTGATTTAGGAGTTCTTGAATGGATTGTTTCCGTCGGGCCTGACGCTTCTGGGACTTACTCAAGGTCTGTCTCTATTGGGTGTGTTGCCTTTCGCAAATAGGGAGACCACTCGATTGCTGTCTTGATGTGATGATGTTGCAAGAAACCATGTCGAATGGGTTCTTCTAGGCAGGGAGCGGAGTGAAATGCAGAGCTCCATGTTCTCCCCATCCCCTGATATGGACTCCTGTCAGAGCGTCACCGATGATGTGGTGCAGCTCGTGCAGCGCACGGAGGTAGGCTATCTCCATGTTTTCTTTGCACCTCTCGGGTCATTGTTGTCACGCCGAAGGAAGAGATTCTAGGTCAATGTGACGTAGTAGGTCTCCTATTGTCTTGACATGGTCTACATACCTGTCGTAAGGAATAAAGCTTGATTTCAGTCGGCAAAGGGTTGTCTATATATTATGGTGGATGCCATGCGCGCATTCTTCTGACAACTCTCTTAGTATGTCGAACGGAGAGGTGGTCATGGGCCAAAACATAACTGTTATATCATCCCCAGCCAGTCGTTTCCTCAGGTGAAAAATGTCAGCATACTCCTCCGCTAGTGACTCCTCTACCTGGTCATCCCAATTGAGATGTTCATTGATAGTGTGGTCGGAGGTAGTGGGACCAATAGGTGTTGAATTGTCATGTGGGTGATTTCGGTGTGGTTCAGAAGATGAACATGTCCCCGTACCATCTCCTGATTGAATAAGGATGTCGTTGGAGACTAAATGGGAATCTGACATGCTTGATCCCGTCCTTCTGAGTGCCTCAGCATACGAGGGCTTTTCTATGCTTGATTTGGCAAGGGTAGGGCGTCCATGTCGATATGATATGTCATTGTGGGGAGGGCCTTCACAATGACGGTAATAATGGCGAGGACTACCATTATTTCTTGACGCCTCACTGCATAGAGGACTTTTGTAGTGCACACCCTGGGGAGGACCTCCGAGGCGTGTCACAGCAAGGGGAGGACCTTCTGGCTACGTAGTGTTGTTACAGGGAGGGCCTTCACAACAACTTCCATCATGGTGAGGATGACCATCATGGTTTGACGTTCGATGTGTATCCTGTGGAGGACCTTCAAGACACACTGTGACGAGGGGAGGACCTTCTTGTTGCTTGGGGCCACTACGATGAGGACCTTCGCAATGGCGGTCGTGGTGGCGAGGACTACCATCACAGCTGCTGCAATGGAGAGGACTACCATTATAGCTTCTGCAGGGAGAATATCTGTGGGGTACACCCTAAGGAGGGCCTTTAGAATGTACCGCATTGAGGAGAGGTCCTTCTTGTTGTTTGAAGTCTCTACGGGGAGGTCCTCCGTTATCAGGGTGGTGAGGACTACCACCGTGATATAATGCCCGGCTGCGCAGAGTGTCGTTGTAGCATAACCCTTGGGGAGGGCCTTCAGGGCAGGCCACGACAAGGGGAGGGCCTTCTTGTCATGATGAGACATCATTGCAAGGAGGGCCTCCACAGTTGAGACTATGATAGCGAGGACTACTATCATAATCTGTGGTCCCACTGCATGGAGAGTGTTTTCAGTGTATACCCCGGGGAGGACCTTCAGGGTGGACCGCAGCAAGTGGAGGACCTTCTTGCTTCTTGATCTTCTAGTCACCTGGAGGGTTTCCGTGACTCAAATAAAAATAGGATCTCTCATGATTGATAGTTATATGCACGTGGGGGAGGCCCCCACGGGTGCTCTGGGGAGGACCTTTAGAGCTGCTGGTAGTGACATTGCGGGGAGGGCCTTCGCAACTGCTACTACCACTCTCATAATATGGTAATGGGTGGGTAGGGTTCAGAGCCTTCGATATGCACTTATCGGCATTGGGAACCCTATCTTCCAGTAGAGCGGATTGATGAACCCGCTCTTTATTTTCTGACTTCCTTCAGTGCATTTGTGGCGCTTTCTTGCGGATAGTGGGGACTGTGTGCTGTTGAAAATGGCCTTCACCTTCGAATCCCTGTCTAATTGGGTTTCTCAATGTTTTCGGGATACGCCGATGAACATATTGAATTTTAGCAGGGATATATTCCTGCTCTGGAGCATCCACTGTGATGGACGGGTGTCCCCCAGTTGGAACGAGTGAATATGCTCGATCTGGTTTCCCTTGCGTCGTGGAATATAGCTGGAGACCCTCCTGGGAAAAAGCAGGGATGTAGATCTGCTCTGAGGCGGCTATCTCATCTCTTATATGAGTTGCCTCAATTGGGGAGACGAGCTCACAGGCCTGAGTCCTTGCTGTTTCCGCTGATGCAATTAAATTTTGAAAAGTCTTCAAGATATGATCTGGGATTGATACCTACTCCTCCATCATTTCTAGGATATGCAGAGATACATCTTTGGCTAGAACGAGTATGAAGTCCCATTCCGGTATCGGAGTAGGAATATCCTGCTCTGGTCCTCTGGTGGTCATTGGGCACTGACAATTCTTCTATGTCGGGGCAGGTGAACGAATTTTCCCCTGTACTGGGATACGCCGGTTTATCTCTCTATTTGCCGCCACATCAGGATGGAAGACATTACTTGCATCCGTAGG
Source organism: Viscum album (assembly GCA_963277665.1). Taxonomy (NCBI): domain Eukaryota; kingdom Viridiplantae; phylum Streptophyta; class Magnoliopsida; order Santalales; family Viscaceae; genus Viscum; species Viscum album. Next base: position 998,322,590 of record OY728141.1, on the reverse strand, counting down.
GAGATGGCCCTGCATATATTGGTTTCCCACCGTATCGAGTTGGTGGCCTTTATTAGCAGGGAGACGTGCCCGCCTATGAGTTGCTTCCACATCTGGGTGGCGGGATTTATTGATCACCACCATGCCGGGATGGTAGGCATCAAGAGGACCTGTTAGGATCTGGTCCTGTAGACGTCGGGTCGCCACCACATCGGGTTGGTGGGCTTCACGACCCTAGGCAGGGAGAGGTTCCTACCCGGTAAGTGTCGTCCTGTGTGAGCGACAGGCTTGACAGAGCTCGGCAGGGATGCACGCCCGCTCATATGATGCCGCCATATCTAGATGGAGGGCTTGGGAGGAGCGAACAGGTGTATGTGCATTTTCATTATGTGTCTCCGTGACTGGGTAGCGGAGCTCCTCCTCGGGGACCAGGGTGAGGACTGGTCCCTGATTGTACATTTTCTGACCTCTTCGGGCGGTCCGAGGGGCTGGAGCTCAGGGAGTGTGGTCTTGGGTCCTCGGGGTGATGTCCACCCTAGAGAGAGGATGTTGGTTCGTGGCATGACCGCGATGACGTCTTCCGACGGGGGCCTTGGAGCGGAACCCCTGTTCAGCGGGGATTAAGTCCTCGGTGTCGACCTCATCTACCTCCCTAAGATAAGGGAGGTACGCATTGTCCTGTTCCATGGATAGACTCCTGAAACGGTTGGAGACAGCAACAGAGGTTGTCTGGATCTGCCATTGCGGCCGCTTCTGGGAAGGCGACCAGTGAGTCCTGGCAGATTGGAGGGCATGCATGGCCGCCTCCATCGTCGGGAGAGTACCATTCACGTGGTACTCTCGGATCAGTGCATCTGAGACCCAGTGTTGAAGACGCTTGGTAGGTGACAGGGTCCTCCGTTGCTGAGGAAGTCATGTCATCGCCCTGTTGGAAGCACGCACATGTGAGTTCCTTAGTGACTCCATTGGATCAAAGGGAGTTCTATGTGGTACCTGTAAAACATTTTAACAAATACATACAACAAACCCGTCAAAGCAGCATCTCATGATCCCATGCATAATTAATGACCTTTCTTGGCCCTCCTTGTGAGTATAAAGGGGGTATAGGATGTAATTAGGTTAAATCTGTCATGCTTGGTTAAAGATTCACGTCGGGTTCACCATTTCTGTTTCGGGTCGATCTCGAAACGTCCAACGGTTCCATATTCGACAATACGTGGACATGCTTTCCAAAGGCAGGCGTTCACTGGGCGATTTGGCTAGCGACACTTAACAACTCACATTGGTCGAGAGGATGGGAATTCGGGCTCATCGCACCCTTTTGGGGGGAATTATTTCATGTTCTGGGACTCTCTTATAGATTTAATATGTATTCATATGTTCACAAATCTTTGGTTTATACCCAAGCATAGTATCCATAGATTACTCCTAGTTGGCAACGGTCAGCTAGACGTAGGGGTTTGGAATCATTTATGCCCGAGGTTTACCATCTATCATTGGATTAATGACCCCAAGGAGTCTGGACTCATTGAGGCGGGACTAGAAGTGGCGTGGTGAACCGACGTGAAAATAGTCGGATCGACTGGTTGTTGAGCTTGAACCTCAGAGAGGCTTCCTACGTACCCTACCCAGAACACAGGGATCAAAGTCCATGTAGTTCGTATAGGAGTTTCGGAGAGCCAATGTGAATGTGGACCTGGGGGTCCGGTGGTGATCGGGCTTGAACCTCGTGGAGGCTTCCTACGTATCCATGTGGTAGTGAATCAAAGTCCTCGTAGTTCGCATAGGCTTGGGGCTTACACTCTAAGGAGGCCCATAAGAGGATTTCATGGTCAATGCTTAATCTAAGCCCACGTGAGTCATGCTCGGTGTGAGAAACAAGAGGAAGAAAGGACTATAAATCACGTCGCAAAAGGTGCGTCCGTGAGAAGGGGAGTGGGGCTTACACATAGGGCAGCCCATAAAGTCGGGGCTTACTCCAAGGTGGATGCCCATAAAGTCGGGGCTTACTCCAAGGTGGATGCCCAGGGTGACAAAGCGAAGTGGGAGAGGGAAAGAGGTGCTCTTGTGCCTGTCACCTCTCTTGTTCCCGGGGGAAGTACGGAAGTGCATGGGGGATTCCTTCTGATGGGTATTTTACTACCCCCTGAAGAAGGGAGAAGTTCCCCAGCCCCAATAAGTGGAGGGGTAGAAAGGGGTCTCCTGAGCTCAGAATCCACATTACTGTGGGAATGTGAACCCAGGAATGCTTCGGGAATCTGCTCAAGGGTTGGGGCAACCCCTTCGCCCCTGATTACCATGGGTATGTGAACTCAAAATAGCGCACTGGTGCGCCTGAAGGTTACACCACATGGGTCTGGCAGCTCTGATGGAGGCCTCAGATCAGGGCCGATGAGTAGGAAAATGAGGCAGTCATGGAGGATCAGACTGGATTGGAGGGATTTTATCTGGCTCGGGGAACGGGAACTCTGAAGGATTTGGCGGGCCACACGGAGGTATGGGTGGTGGCACCCTTCGCGTAGGGAAGTGATATGTGGTTGGAGAAGACGTCCGTGAACCAGGGTGGTCCACAGACTGGTGAGCATCCCACAAACCAGGGTGTTCTGCATAAGGGTGAGCATCCCGTGAACCAGGGTGGTCCGCAGAACGGTGAGCATCCCACGAACCAGGGTGGTCCACGGAATGGTGAGCATCCCGCGAACCCAGGTGGTCCGCGGAACGGTGAGCATCCTGTGAACTAGGGTGGTTCATGGCTTTGGGTTCGATCCACGTACCAGGGTGGTTTGCGGAGGGTTCCATACGAGCAGTGGCGGCCAAGGGAGGCGCCGGTCGGGGGTTCGTCGATCGGGGCTTCGCCCGCGTAGGAGGGTGCTACGCGGTGTGGCGGATCGGAAAAGAGGCATAAACTCCCTGGTCTGCAGGGAGTGCATCTGCGGAGGGGCCATGGTTCACGGTCTTCTCTTCTTTATTATTTTAGATTCGAAGTTCACCAAGTTATTATGCATTTTTTGGTTCCTTATTAGTTCGTTCCATGGTTCATACCTGCTCTGGTTCGCGAACCGTAACTTCGTTGTTTGCGAAATCCTAAGCCTTCCTTCGAAATCCTTCCACCCAAATCTGATCGACCTCCTTCGAATTCCCTTCCAAAATTCCTCTGCTCTTCCCCCTAGATCTCCTTTTATATAGTGGGGAAAGATATGTATCTATGGTCATGTGGCACCTTTTGTGGAGGCCCATGATCGGAGACCCGGTTCACGGATGACTCGGTCAATCCACAACTCGCGGGGGGCATTGAGCGCATCCCCCCCCCCCCCCCCCCCGCGAACCAAATGAGCTCAGGGAGTGCTTCGCGGCCACTAAGGGTTCCGCCTTCATTCTGTGAACAACATCGGATACAGACCGGACCGGTTGAGGCAGTCCGCAGCTAGGGGAGGTTTGTGACGGTGGACCTGTCCAGCGCTCGTCCTACTTCGCGCCCGCGGAGGATCTCCACCTCCATTCCGCGAATGACAGCGGTCCGCGGAGGGGGTGTTTTGCGGAACTGTCCACATGGCGTCATCATTTGGACCGGTCTGTGGACCGGTTCGGCTTTGTGCATCCTTTGAGTTTTCTCCATTCTCCCCCCCCCCAATTCTTCGGGGGGAATTTGGGTAGAATCTCCTTTGCGGATTTTTCAGGACCCTACATATATATATATAATTATAATTGTAATTGTAATTATATTTTTATAATTATATATATTTATATATGTATATATGTATATATGTATTATGTGCTTAGGGGTATAATTACATTAAAAATACACACACCACACACATAGGTCAGAAAGACAGGTCATAGCCCCCTAGGGATAGCTTACCCATCAAGCCTTATTTATTCAGTACATGGCCTGAAGGCCTAGGGGACATGAAGCCCATTACATGGCTCAAAGGCCCACAAACTGGACTGAAGGCCCAATGCAGCATCATGCATGCATCATACCACTTACATCATCTAGTCTGCATCATGCCTGCGTCACCGCCTACTTGCATCATGCTTGTGTCATTGCCTACCTGTAGAAATTCGCTCCCACCCATATTTGAACTCATGGCTGATGCATGATTACGGGGTGCCTTTACCACTCAGGCAAGCCCCCCAAATGCAATAATTATATATATATATATAAGTATATATAATTATAAACATAATAAATATATTTATTATAAATTTATAATTATTTATATATATATAATTATAATTATAATTAAATATTTTTATATAATTATAAATATATTTATATATATTTTTATATTTTTATAATTATATATAATTATATATAATTATATAAATATATATTTATTTATTTATTTATTTATTTATTAATATATAAAAATATATAATTATAAATATAATAAATATATTTATTATAATTTTATAATTATTTAAATATATATTTTTTTCATTTATGATTATAATTATAAATAAATATTTTTATAAATATTTTTATATATTTATAAATATATTTATATAGTTATATATATTTATATAATTATATATATATATATATATATATTTATTAATATATAAATATATATAATTATAAATATAATAAATAAATTTATTGTAATTTTATAATTATTTAAATATATATTTTTTATTTATAATTTTATAAATACTTTTTTTAAAACATTATATATATATATATTAATTATTAAAAATATATATATTAATATATCATATTTATATTAATTATATTTTTTTATTTTTTAGTTATTGTATGTAAATGAATATTTTTTAAATATAAATATTATAATTTTATATGGATTGATAATATTTTTTATTAAAATTTTTTATTAGTTCTAAAAATAGCACTGATAAATATACACCTTTTTTAGTGTTAAAAACACTGATAAAGAGGTACACCTTTATCAGTGCTTTTTTTAGCGCTGATAAAAGCTACCTTTATCACTGCTTTTATCTAACACTGATAAAGGTTACACTTTTATCAGTGCTTTATGTTTAGCACTGATAAAAGTCAGCGTTGGGTAAGGTGCGATTTGTGGTAGTGCCCGACGTTGTGTCGCCATACATCCATCAACATCATTGATGTCATGTCACTCTACCACAGTCATCACTACTGTGTCACCCCACCCCCATCATCAATGTCATTTCCTGCACTCACTATCGTGGTCATGTCACCCATTATTGGCTCTTGGCAATTGTTGTCATTGCAACATGTTGCATGCAACATCTTAGTCACACGGTGGTTTTTAAAAAAAAGGGGTGATCACTTGAAGTAGTCATGAATGGGTATTAATGACCCAACTTGTCGTGAGTGACAACAAGTAGTTTCTAGGCAGTTTCCTATGTCAGGAAAAAAACATTAACGGGCACCTTCTAATGGTGTTTTTTGAAACAAAATTATTATGTATGGAAAAAAATTATCCTTATGCATGTAAAACAGTAAAAATAAGTCATATGAATTAATTATTATTTCACTTATCCCCCATTATTTTATTAAAGGGTCATCGGGTGATCCCCTTAATTTTCAAGGAAGGGGTGTAACACCCCGAGATTTTATGAAAAATATTCTTTTTAATTTCATTAATGTCTTGTGTTGTACGCTACACCAAAAGGATCTTGCACAACACGCATCCTTGACTTTCCTTGCATTACACGCAATCGCGACCTTTCTCGATAGCGTGTGTAATACGCAATAACGAGTTTCACTAAACAACAATATGCTATTAAAATATTATTAAAACTACCCGTTATGAATAGTAATAACCACTTTTTAAAATTTTGTAAATTTTAGTTTTCAAAATTGACTTCATTTTTGGATTCGGAATATCGAAATTAGCTTAGGGTGAAATTTTGGTACTTTTCGGATAACTTTCATTTTCTGATGAATAGTGAAAATTACTAAATTTTAATTAGAAACAACCTTTTTAATCGAAATAATTAATAGTGATAAATTATTAATTTGAGTGGTTTTAAAGTATATTTAGAATATATTTTTACAATTTAATACAATGTTGGTCATTGGATGAAATTTCACATTTAAACCAGATATAAACAAGTGTCAATCTTTTGATAGTTATTATCTCTTAAGAACACGGTATTTGTTTTGACGACAGGAACTAATTTTTAAATTAAGTAATGCAACTGATATGTTTTGAATTTGGTAAAATAGAAATCATTTTTCAGTTCATAATATCAAATATAGCTTAGGCCTAATTTTTGGTATTTTTCTGGAAACTTTCATTTTTTGATGAATAGTGAAACCACTAAGTGGTAGTTAAAAAAATGAATTTTTCATAAAACATAATTTTACCACTTCTGTGAGTGGAATTTCAAAAATCCGAGAGACACGGTTGATGTCAGTAAGTAAAATGTGGTTCAATGAGATGAAAATAATTTTTGGTGAATAGTAACTTTTTACTTTTTTTACCACGGTTAAAAGTAAATAGGGTAATTAAGGGTAAAAATGATATTATTATTACCCTAACACATGTCATAATTCTATTGGATAAGTGTAATTCGACCAAAAACAACCTTAGGAATAAAATATGACCATTTAGGCCCACTTGGATTAGATTAGGATATTTATTATTAATTTATTTAAAGAAGGGTTAAAATAGTTAAAATCAATGTTTAATAAGTATATCATTTTTAATATAGGGTTATACATAAGATAAATTCAAATATAAATATTCATTAGTAATCTAAAAAGATTTCCTACAAAATGGTATTTTATTTGTAATTTTTAGACATTAAATAATTTAATTTATTTATGACACAAAGATGATGCAGTAATTATCTTATTAATGAAGTATTGAAATAATTGATGTTATAAATACCAAAATAAATGTAATTTGAGACTTTTTATGAATTCCACTAATTTTCTAGGTTAATATGACATGTTATTATTGATTTAATTAAATTTTTTCGAACTAATCATTCTGTTATGATTTTCACAAAAATCAATTACTAAATAGTGTCAAAATTGACATAAAATAGTTTTTAAAACAAATATTATATTATTAATTGTTATTTTATTCCTAAAAATATAAGGTTCGGCCAAATGACTTAGATAAGGTTATATATATTAATAATAAACAACTTGGGGTTCGTTTGGCTTCTTATAGTAAGTTTATTAAACTTATAGTGTAAGAACACAAAAAGACACGGTAAAAGTAAAATTATCTAACTTAATGTTAAATCTAAATGATAAGGTTAAAATAGGAACCTAAACTTGTCTAAATTATAATGGATTAGAGTATTTAGAACCATACCCACCTTAGATTCGAAATAAATCAATTTTGAGCTATTTAAAACCAAATTTGTCTTTATAATAAAATAATATTTTTAGTTATTCCAAAGGTGCCCCTCTCCTCCCTTATAAAAGGGCACCTCCTCCCTCTCTTCCTCACACCACTTTGAGCATTCAAGATCGTCCAACCCCTGAAAAATTCTCTTATCCAATTCCCTAGAAACATCCTAGAGGTCCTGGTCTTCTTCAAAGACCAATTTTAGTTCCCTAAGAGGAGGAGTCAAAGAGACGTTTCAAAGAAGAGGTAATGTCCGTTACCGATTCTTTCAACTTTATTTCTTCTTCCACTTCTTCTTCTTAGGTTGTTTCATTATGAAGTAATAAAATCAGTATCAATCATATACTGATATGTTATTATAATTATGAAACAACCCTATTTCACCATCTATCCATCCTATGGAAAACGAAATCACCGCGCGTGCGTACGTACGGAATACCGTCTCCACGTCATGGTGTAATCTATTTTCCACCACCACCTTACTTGGATGGGTATAATGGTGTACATAATAACTATATATGATTATTGTAAAGTGATATTGATTCTGAAATAGTATACATACACTCCAATACAATTCCATGATCATGAGAACGATATCATCGCTCGTGCGTACGTACAGACTACCGTCTCCACGACGCGATGAGATTCATTCTCCACGTTAACCATTCATGAATGATTATAAAGTATATATAATAAGTAATTATGAAATATATTACATAATAATGATACTGGATTTATGTGTATATATATGTATGTCATCTACTTAATTCCATTCAACTCAATAAGGAAATGAAAACAGCGTTCATGCGTACGTACGGCCTACCGTCTCCATGAACGGTGTATTTCTTTCCATTTATTGATCTATTATATATATGTATATTCTGAATATATATTATATATAAATTATGTTTTATATTCTGAAATTAAGTAATCATGATCTAAGTAATCATATGAATAATTAAAAGTCAAAACACGGACGACAAATGAAACGATTTTACCCAAAATGCTCTTTAACATGGAATTTACAAAAGAACGGGTAAAATAAAGTCATAAGTGAACCATATATGATATCATAAAAATAAGTATGATTATGTAATAAGTCAATAACATTATTTAAATCATTATACAGGAGGTTCGGACACTTACGAAGCAAATCGGACCTAAGGTAAGGGATAATTTTTCAAATCTCATTTTTATCCGAGATTGCTTATTCGTAAGTATTTACTGGGGTTATTTCTATCATCCATGTCCATGTTTTATAAAAGTTTTTTCATGTATGTTTAAAGTCCTTTTTACCCATTTTTTAATTTTACTACATGGTATGTAAGGAATCTTTCTTTTGTTTACGTTATGTGGTACTTTTTTGACTTTTCTGAAAAAAGTACGAGAAGAATGTTTTTTTAACTTATACGGAACGAAAGGATTTTTATGGTTTTATAAAGCCTTATTTTCATGAAGCTTCCTCCAAAATATTTCATGACTATTTTCAACAAAATCCTTTTCTTTTAAAATTTCATGACATTTTGTGAAAAGAAAATGTTTTTAAAGAAAAAGGGATATTTTCCTCAAGAATTCATTTCAAGTGTTTTATCAAAACCATTTTTCATCTAAGATGACGTTATTTCATATGTGTATGTTTCAAGTATAATGTCTCTATTATTTACATGGTTTTACGTTTCTTATTATGAAATGATATCCATTTCTTTTATATGGATTATGTGATGATGGGATGATGTTTATGAAACCCATTTTATTTATTGGGTTATTATAAATGATGTATGTTTATTTTGTGGCACAAGTAAGAATGATTTCATTATGAGATGGGTGGGATCTATATCTCCCTCCAATTAATTGGGTAAAGATTTATATCTCATGAGATTGACATGGCTGGAACGATAAGTTAATCCTGTTCAGTGTTACAAGACTGAAATGAGGAGTGAACTCGATTCAGAAAGGGACTTTGTCCACCAAGATGGTCTTGGCAGCAATAACATGGCTACTATGGAAATCATGACATGTGCTGAATGGTTTCCACAATTACATGTTTTATTCCCATGCTATTTTATCATTATTAATGTTTCTTTATGATCTATGCCTTACGTACTTCCATGTTTTATGTCATTGCTCAAGCTTTTTATGTTTAAACATTATGTTCATGTTTTTAAGTTAAAATGTATATGGTATGTTTTATTTTATCCATGCTTACCCTTACTGAGCATTTGAGCTCACCCTTTTTATGTTTTCTTTTCCCTAGGATATAAATAAAGGTTTTAGGTAAGAAAAAAAAAAGGGAAGATCTTTAGGGGAGATGTTGAAGATCTTTCACCATGATTAGAAGATTATGTTCCAAGTTTCCAAAGACACTAAACTATTACGGTCCGTGTGTGTGTGTTTTTGTTATGTACTAAGTATTCCGAAAAAGTAATGTAATGTCCATGTACGTCAAGCTTCAGGTCTCTACAGTTGGTATCAGAGGCAAAGGAGGTAGGAATGTATCTGATCCTTGGGAACTCTCACGTGTGAGCGTTGGACGAAGCATGGATCTCCGCCCAAGGGATTCATAAGGAAATGGCTGCCACTGGGGATGGTGGTGTGTCCCGCCTAGGGGGTGTAGCCGCCCATGGAGTACCCTGATAGGTATCAATTATAGTCCACTGGAAGTAATTCCAGACCGTTACATTTGGTATCAGAGGAAAGTTTTAGTCAACCTTTGGAAACTAGGATGCGAAAATGTTAGTGAGATCCCTAGAGATATTTCTAAGGTATGTCTAGGGATGTCCCTAAGGATAAGTATACGTATAGGATATAGTCCTAGAACTACGGTAACGATTTTATAATTTTACCTAAGATGTTAGATATCGAGGGTGCTCCCCCTTTACTATGTTGTTTTCTCTAGCATGATTTTTTCCTCTCACAGAATTCTTTTTGTGTTTTAGTTAATGGAGGGAACCAGAAGGAATTCAGTTAACATTGAATCCAATGGAAAAATTGGTGACTATGAGAAACAAAATTGTGTAATTAATAGAGAGAAAGATATTGTGATTATGCGGAATCAGTCATCGCGATATATGATTACCAAGGTGAAATTTAGTGGTATGCCTAATTCATCAAAGAAGAGGAAGACAAACTATTATGCATGTTCGCATGTTGAGGAGCATAAATAAAGGAAGATTTATATTTCTAAAGAAGGGAATAAGAAACTTGAGGAATACCTCAAATGGAGGGACCGATGTTATCTGTGTGGAGAAAAGGGTTATAGAGTGACAGACTGTTATGGAGTTCAATGTATTATTTGTGGAGAACATGGGCATTACCCAACTCAATGCCCTGACCTAAAAAGTTACTTCTAAATCAAGGAAGGACTTATTCCAGGACAATAATTGAAGAGGATGGATTAAAGTGTTTATGTATTGGTATTCAAGAATAATGTTGTTGAGGTAATTTTATTGTGTATTAGAATATTTTTGTATTATTTTATTGTGGTTTTCAATAATTTTAAGGTACCGGTAACCATGAAAAGTGATTCAAATATTTTGGAAATCAGATGATATGTGCATCATGAAGGGATAAGGAGAAAATGAAATGTTTGACAGTATTCATGAGCTCATGATTGATATAAGGAGTAAGTGATATCATGGTTTGAGTATAAAGAATTTTGAGGATTTTGGTTTGTGGAAAGTGTTAACTTTTAACACATTCATGTTTTTACTAAGGTTCAATGGGTATTCATTCTTCAAGAGAATACATGATTAAGGTATTCACACATTTTTAATTTGACCAAAAAGATATATCTTATGATATATGGGGGATAAATGATGGCATTCACGTGATTGTTATGTGACATTTCAAGTAATCATTTTATTTATACTATGAGCTTGGACCGAAGTATTTTAGATAAGCCTAAAGATTGGAATGGATTGTGTTGGACATAAGTTAGGATAGAACTTTTTTTGATATTATTGATGGGATGTTATAGTAATATAGCTTTAGAAAAAGGACAACCTGCAGGACTGGAGACAGCCCATCGCGTCGGACAAGGCTGTGGGAATCAAACCCACAACCAAAGTGGGACTGGCCTTTATCGCCTACCACTGGCCTACAGGAAGTCCCTGTTTAGTAGAAACTAGTTTTATTATATTAAGCAGTATGATATATGAAGTATAAGTCCATTTTAGGAACCATATATGATTGATCTCACTATAGATGGACTTACGTATTTTTTGATAACTTTTCTAACCTTTTGTTTGAGACAGATGGAATGACCTATCATTCTATCACATGATCTGCTAACACTTCACAAATAACAAATTCAACTTCATTTCTTTAAGAGATGAAGTGGAACTTGTTCAAGGCACGAACAACAGTGATATTGTACCAAAATAAATTAAGTATTTATTCTAATTCAAATTCTTCAACTTTAGAGAAATGATCTTGAAAACCAAAAATGTTGTCCTAGTGCTCTTATATCTGATGAATCAGATGTTACCTTAGATCTTCACAAATTTATGGCTTTGTGATTGTTGGATTTTCCATAGCCATGTTCTCTACCACTCTCCATCAGAACATGATGGTTAGATTTCTCTTCCGTATCCATATTTTCAGCTATGTGGAAACCCAGTGATTAGTTTATTTGGGTAACCGTTACATTTCATACTTTTGTTTTTAAAGATTGGTTTTGTTATTCCTTTTTATGATGTGGCTTTCTATTAAAGAAACTTTCGAGTAGTAACCCATTTATAACCCCGGCGAATTTCGAGGGCGAATTTCATTTTTAAGGGGGGTAGAATGTAACACCCCGAGATTTTATGAAAAATATTATTTTTAATTTCATTAATGTCTTGTGTTGTATGCTACACCAAAAGGATATTGCACAACAATCATCCTTGACTTGCCTTTCATTACACGCAATTGCGACCTTCCTCGATAGCATGTGTAGTACGCAATAACGAGTTTCACTAAACAACAATATGCTATTAAAATATTACTAAAACTAGCCGTCATGAATAATAATAACCACTTTTTGAAATTTTGTAAATTTTAGTTTTCAAAATGGACTTCATTTTTGGATTCGGAATATCGAAATTAGCTTAGGGTGAAATTTTGGTACTTTTCGGATAACTTTCATTTTCTGATGAATAGTGAAAATTACTAAATTTTAATTAAAAACAACCTTTTTAATCGAAATAATTAATAGTGATAAATTATTAATTTGAGTGTTTTTAAAGTATATTTAGAATATATTTTTACAATTTAATACAATATTGGTCATTGGATGAAATTTCACATTTAAACCAGACATAAACAAGTGTCAATCTTTTGATAGTTATTATCTCTTAAGAACACGCTATTTGTTTTGACGACAGGAATTAATTTTTAAATTAAGTAATGTAACTGATATGTTTTTAATTTGGTAAAATAGACATCATTTTTCAGTTCATAATTTCAAATATAGCTTAGGCCTAATTTTTGGTATTTTTCTGGAAACTTTCATTTTTTGATGAATAGTGAAACCACTAAGTGGTAGTTAAAAAAAATGAATTTTTCATAAAACATAATTTTACCGCTTATGTGAGTGGAATTTCAAAAATCTGAGAGACACGGTTGATGTCAGTAAGTAAAATGTGGTTCAATGAGATGAAAATAATTTTTGGTGAATAGTAAATGTTTACTTTTTTTTATCACGGTTAAAAGTAAATAGGGTAATTAAGGGTAAAAATGATATTATTATTACCCTAACACATGTCCTAATTCTATTGGATAAGTTTAATTAGACCAAAAACAACCTTAGGAATAAAATATGACCATTTATGCCCACTTGGATTGGATTAGGACATTTATTATTAATTTATTTAAAGAAGTGTTAAAATAGTTAAAATCAAAGTTTAATAAGTATATCATTTTTAATATATGGATATACATAAGATAAAATCGACTATAAATATTAATTAGTAAGATAAAAAGCTTTCCTATATAATGGTATTTTATTTGTAATTTTTAGACATTAAATAATTTAATTTATTTATGACACAAAGATGATGCAGTAATTATCTTATTAATGAAATATTGACATAATTGATGTTATAAATACCAAAATAAATATAATTTGAGACTTTTTATGAATTAAACTAATTTTATAGATTAATATGACATGTTATTATTGATTTAATTAATTTTTTTTGAACTAATCATTCTATTATGATTTTCACAAAAATCAATTACTAAATAGTGTCAAAATTGACATAAAATAGTTTTTAAAACAAATATTATATTATTAATTTTTATTTTATTCCTAAAAATCTAAGGTTCAGCCAAATGACTTATATAAGGTTATATATATTAATAATAAACAACTTGGGGTTCGTTTGGCTTCTTATAGTAATTTTATTAACCTTATAGTGTAAGAACACAAAAAGACACGGTAAAAGAAAAATTATCTAACTTAATGTTAAATCTAAATTATAAGGTTAAAATAGGAACCTAAACTTGTCTAAATTATATTGGATGAGAGTATTTTTACCCATCCCCACCTTAGATGCGAAATAAATCAATTTGGATCTATTTAAAACCGAATTTGGCTTTATAATAAAATAATATTTTTAGTTATTCCAAAGGTGCCCCTCTCCTCCCTTATAAAAGGGAACCTCCTACCTCTCTTCCTCACACCACTTTGAGCCTTCAAGCTCGGTCAACCCATGAAAATTTCTCTTCTCCACTTCCCTAGAAACATCCTAGAGGTCCTGGTCTTCTTCAAAGACCAATTTTAGTGCCCTAAGAGGAAGACTCAAAGAGGCGTTTCAAAGAAGAGGTAATGTCTGTTACCGATTATTTCAACTTTATTTATTCTTCCACTTCTTCTTCTTAGGTTTTTTCATTATGAAGTAATAACATCAGTATCACTAATATACTGATATGTTATTATAATTATGAAAAAACCCTATTTCACCATCTATCCATCCTACGGAAAACGAAATCACCGCGCGTGCGTACGTACGGAATACCGTCTCCACGCCGTGGTGTAATCTATTTTCCACCACCACCTTACTTGGATGGGTATAATGGTGTAAATAATAACTATATATGATTATTTTAAAGTGATATTGAGTCTGAAATAGTATAAATACACTCCAATACAATTCCACGATCATGAGAACGATATCATCGCTCGTGTGTACGTACGGACTACCGTCTCCACGACGCGATGAGATTCATTCTCCACGTTAACCATTCATGAATGATTATAAAGTATATAAAATAAGTAATAATGAAATATATGACATAATAATGAAACTGGATTTATGTTTATATATATGTATGTCATCTACTTAGTTCCATTCAACTCAATAAGGAAACGAAAACAGCGTTCATGCGTACGTACGGCCTACCGTCTCCATGAACGGTGTATTTCTTTCCATTTATTAGTCTATTATATATATGTATATTCTGAATATATATTATATACAAATCATGTTTTATATTCTTTAATTAATTAATCATGATCTAAGTAATCATATGAATAATTACAAGTCAAAACACGGACGACAAATGAAACAATTTTACCCAAAACGCTCTTTAACATGGAATTTACAAAAGAACGGGTAAAATAAAGTCATAAGTGAACCATATATGATATCATAAAAATAAGTATTATTATGGAATAAGTCAATAACATTATTTAAATCATTATACAGGAGGTTCGGACACTTACGAAGCAAATCAGACCTAAGGTAAGGGATAATTTTGCAAATCTCATTTTTATCCGAGATTGCTTATTCGTAAGTATTTACTGGGGTTATTTATATCATCCATGTACATGTTTTATAAAAGTGTTTTCATTTATTTTTAAAGTCCTTTTTACCCATTTTTTGACTTTTACTACATGGTATGTAAGGAATCTATCTTTTGTTTACGTTACGTGGTACTTTTTTGACTTTTCCGGCAAAAGTACGAGAAGAATGTTTTTTTTAACTTATACGGAACGAAAGGATTTTTACGGTTTTATAAAGCCTTATTTTCATGAATCTTCCTCCAAAATATTTCATGACTATTTTCAACAAAATCCTTTTCTTTTAAAATTTCATGACATTTTGTGAAAAGAAAAAAAAATTAAAGAAAAAGGGATATTTTCCTCAAGAATTTATTTCAAGTGTTTTATCAAAACCATTTTTCATCTAAGATGAAATTATTTCATATGTGTATGTTTCAAGTATAATGTCTCTATGATTTACATGGTTTAACTTTTCTTATTATGAAATGATATCCATTTATTTTATATGGATTATGTGATGATTGGATGATGTTTATGAAACCCATTTTATTTATTGGGTTATTATGAATGATGTATGTTTATTTTGTGGCACAAGTAAAATGATTTCATTATGAGATGGGTGGGAACTATATCTCCCTCCAATGCATTGGGTAAAGATTTATATCTCATGATATAGACATGGATGGAACGGTAAGTTGATCCATTTCAGTGTTACAGGACTGAAATGAGGAGTGAACTCGATTCAGAAAGGGACTTTGTCCACCAAGATGGTCTTGGCAGCAATGCCTTGGCTACTATGGAAATCATGAAATGTGCTGAATGGTTTCCACAATTACATGTTTTATTCCCATGCTATTTTATCATTATTAATGTTTCTTTATGATCTATGCCTTACGTACTTCCATATTTTATGTCATTGCTCAAGATTTTGATGTTTAAACATTATGTTCATGTTTTTAAGTTCAAATGTATATGGTATGTTTTATTTTATCCATGCTTACCCTTACTTAGCATTTGAGCTCACCCTTTTTATGTTTTCTTTTCCCCATGATATAAAGAAAGGTTTTAGGTAAGAAAAAAAAGGGAATATATTTATGGGAGATGTTGAAGATCTTTCACCACGATTAGAAGATTACGTTCCAGGTTTCCAAAGACACTAAACTATTACGGTCCTTGTGTGTGTGTTTTTGTTATGTACTAAGTATTCTACAAAAGTAATGTAATGTCCATGTACGTCAAGCTTCAGGTCTCTAAAAGGGGCATGTGGGATAGGGGAGCTGGGTGGTAAAATCTCACTAATAAAGGAGAAATAGGGGGAGACTCTCTTAAAAAAGGGTCCTCTTCTCATCTAAGATCCATCAACTATCACAAGTCATTTTCTAGATTCAAAGTCTTAGTGTGTATTTGTGAGATGTATTTATATTTAATTATTCAATATATATATTTTTGATATTTTCTCTTTACAATATTGAGAGAGTATTTATATCTATACTTTTCCATAGTGCAATCATTCTACTTTATCTGTGATTTTTTTACTCATCAATTATTTGGAGGGTTTTTCACATTACACTCTAATGTTTTTTTATTATTACATTTTTCAAATAATTTCATTATCTTAATATTAATGTTTTACCATGATATTAATCATTTCCAAAAAGTGGCATCAATGTGAGTTTTTGACCTAATATTGCTCACATTTTTTGGGTATTAATAATTATAATAAATTTGAATCTTTTTGACTCTGAATCTAACTGAAATTTTATATCAGAAAATGTTATTATGGTTATTTTATAAATTTTTGGGAAATTATGTTGTTTCTATTACAATGGTGTGTCCTTGTAACATTAAAATTGGACATCAAAAAGTTCAATGAGAGTTATTTTTCATTGTGAAACATGGAGATTCAAGGGGTCCTACTAAAGGATAATTTCTTATCAAAAATTGAGAAAAAAATAATGAGGGTAGCATAAAAGAAGTGGAATAACATATATGAGAATGTTATTTATAACATTAATTTGGATTCGATACATAGGTTCTTGTTCATTTTTATATAAAAAGATAGTAAAGGAAATATGTGATACAATAATAAAATTCTATGAGAGAGAGTCATTATATGATAAGATTTTCTGGAAGTGAAAATTATAAACATTTCATGTGATCGAGTCATCATCAATGACCGACCACATCATCATCCTAAATACCATATTCATTCAACTCACTATGTCATGTCTTTGGGCCTTATTTCACTGGGCCAATGAGTCGTGTAAGGGTTCCATCTCAACCCAACTAAAAAGGGGATTGTCCAAAAAATAAATACAAAATCTAAAGGCTTTTGGGCTATTCAGAGTGATCAACATAACATGTGGAGTCTCAAAGATAATGATTTTATTAATTTAAATTTATCCCAAAAGGACTTGTGTACATGGTAGGCAATCACACCTTGAAGATCATTGGGATTTTTACCATCAAAATGAAGATGTACATGTTGGATTTTATGGGGACAATTCTTGTCTATACACACTGAAAACAAACCACAAAAGGCCATTTTTTTACAAAATCTAACCATTTTTTTGGATTGAATAAATATTAATGAATAACATTCCTTTTATCAGATGAAATAGGGGTCCTTTTTTTTCTTATTCACTATGTTTTATGAAGATCACTAAGAAGCATCCAAAATACTCCTTCACCCTATAGTATCCACAGACTATTGTGAATCTACCAATTCTTGGGAAGCAATCCCTCTTCCTCGTAGTTGGTATCATAGATAGTTAAAAATAAAGAGAGGGTGAGAGGTTTAATTTATTGATTTTTTTATAGAAAAAATCTTGTGTTCAATATCACGGTCTTAACAAAAAATATAGGAATAATTAATTCTTCTTAAAGGCTTCATATCATCAAAAATTTCATAAAAAATCATTGTTTCATTGTTCCAAACATCAAAAAATTTGAACTATGGAACTTAAGTTGTGAACATTTAATAACATTTTATTAAATTAAGAATGAAATTTTTAATACTTAAACATTCTAGTAAACTTCTTTAAATATCATCAGATTATGTTTACAACTAATCATAATAGCTTTCAATGGGTAGAAAAAATAATGAAATCTAATACTATATAATGCATGTACTACATTTCATAGAACCATGACAAAGTAACCTTACCTAAAACATGATTTATGTAACGTCCCAACCCGGCTCACCTCTAAGATGGTGGCCGAACCGGTGGGTTACATGACCTCAAGTGCATCTCCCCGAATGCCAGAGGCTGCCGACTAGCAGCGAGGGCCTTTTTGTGTCTGAGGGGGAGACTATGCCCTCATAGATAATAGGTATTATCACAGATGAACTAAACAACAGTTAATAATAAATAGAAGAAGCATATAAATGAATAAACTATAGCAGAATCAATATAAATAATCCAACTGAATAATACTCAAGTGTCGAAGCTCAAAAAACGATGTCATGCCATGATGTATGTCTAAACTGAAAGTACAGAAAACAGAACCCAAGCATGCTATCAACTAAAGAGAAAAGAATCAAAGTGATACAACTGCATCATAAGCAAGGCTCGGTCCTCTGCCCCAGTCTCCATCCAAAGCAGTAAAAATCAATCAAGAATTAGAAGCAGCATGTTTCCCCTTGTCAATACCAGCAATCATATAATCTAATTGGGTGTCAACGACGCCCAAGAAGGGTGTGAGATAAAATCCTAGTAGGCCGTAACCCTCGATGTCTAAACCTTAAATTTTTGTGCAATAATAAAATGCAGTGTTCCATTATATAACAATTGAAAATAATTTATTAAGTGCAGTGAAATAACTAACTCGGCCCGGGTTCCAAGTGGCACCCGTGCCTAATCACATGCTTCAGCCTAATCCGAAAGTCTGAAAGGAGTACCTATAAGTAGAACACACATATGCATATATATGAATCTTAGAAGAGTAAGGTAAAACAAGGAAGAGTCATACCCCCAAGCTTGTGCTTTAACTTGGGCTCTGAGTCATGTGTCAACCAGGTGTGCTTCAACATACCAGAAAATATCTCAAATTTCAAGAGACTAATAGAGACATTAATATAAACCTTCAGTGCATCATTATTAATGTTCAAGTTGAGAGTCGTATTTTGGGTTCATCCTGAAGGTATCGCTATGGAACATCCTTCAATTATCTAATACCACTGAGCCCGTCCACAAAAATCTTTCAAAAGACTAAGAATCACTCATGGAATGGCTTTACCCTGAGTCCGTCCTGATCTCGCAAAAAGGGGTCGAGAGTCATCTGAGGCTGTATTATCCACATTGCCAATGGATTTGTCCCGATGGTCCCTTTTGGAACTGGTATCCCTCATAAGATTTAGAAAGATTGGGGAAGTCTTGGTCCGGCAAATCCAAGAACACCACCCCATGGCACATAAAGGTAACTGTCAAAAACGAAGGGTCTAAGCATGACCCATAATACGGGACCCACCTCCTTTCCTCACCCTGAATTTAATTAATGTTTTCACAATAGAAAATATGATATCAACATATTTAATTGCATCTTGAAACCAAACTGGTACACTCGTGAATCACACAGTTCAAATTAAATATTTCAGCATTGCAATCTTAACCAGGAAAAGTACCGCATCAACATAAACAGATAAATGCACTTTTAAATAAATAAAAAAATTATACCAACCAACTACCATGATCCAACAACTAAAAATTTCATAATTAATATCAATTAATTATTTAAATTAAATACAACAAAATAGGTTGTGCAAAACATGTAGATAAAGACACTTTTTTTATTATAAATAAACCAGTACAACCAACTACCAAAGATTTAACAATTCAAGATTCATAATTAATATAAATTAATTATTTAAATTAAACATCCCAGAAATAGGTTGTGTAACACATGGAGTTAATTAAATTAAATTCCCTGACATGTACATTTAAATAAATAAATAATTCAGCACAAACAACAATTAAAGATCCAACAATTTAAGGGGGTTGCGCAAAACCTGCAGTTAATTAAATTATAAACCAGACTAATGGAAAAATACCCCGACCATGTCGGCACGCCCAAAGGGGTTCCTGACCTTGTTGCAACAATTAAAACAAATAAATTTAGGAAATTAAGGCTATAATAATTACGAAAAACAATTAAAGTAACCAAATTGGGTAAAATTTCACAAAGACGATAGGCACCGACTAACGGCACAATGATGCGTTTTTATAAATCATAATGAAACAGAGGGAAAGATAGTCGACACCCAACCTTATAGTCACAAATGATCTTATGATCTATGGTAGGCTTTGATTTGACCTAAAACGGAAGAAAACATAAGATTTTAGAAAACCCCCAAAATAGGGTAAAATCCTTCTACAATGAACTGCGCAAAGGATTTGGAATGAGATCGCACGATTCTTGGTGTGTGGGATAAGCCTTACCAAGAGGTTCACAGCACACCTGATGATGAAGAAAACGGACGACGAATGGAGGAGCGGTGGTCTTCTGAAGAAGAAGCAATGTGGTGTGCACCACCTAGGGTGGAGAGGTGCGCCACACATAGGAGAGGGAGGAGAGGAGGAGAGGAAAAAAAGGTAAGAAAGAAAGAAGGAAGCAAAAAAAGGAAATAAATCAATAAATCAATCAAAATAAAATGGTAGAATAGATTAAACAAATAATTAAAATGGGTTTACCCTATTTTAATTATTTTTAATTTATTTCCAACTGTTTCTATTTTATTATATATTTTTATCCCTTTTTAAATTCCATTAACTTTCTTTAAATTTTTTATATTCCTTTTAAACCCATTTAAATTATTTATATCTGAATGTAGCGCTAGAGTGCAACGTAAAAATTTTACTTAAAGCCCGAACAAATATTTAATTAACTATAACAGCCGATCGGGACCCGCAACAGGGTGCGCAGGCGCGCCCTGGGTCCTTTAAGAATTTAGACAACAAAAACTTAAACAATCCACACCTTAATTTAAGTTGAAATGTTACATGCATTTATGTGGGTAATTAATAATATTTTATATAACCCAACAATAAATATTCATCCATGTATATACCTGTTATATATATATACACACACATGTATATTCATATATATACACCTTCACATGTATATATAACTATATATATTTAATCTCATATATATAGATATACCTCATATATATATATATATATTAATGTTTTTGTCCCAATATAATAATAATAACAATAATTAAAATAATTATTATTATTTAATTCAACCCATCAATTACACCATTAATATTTTAATGACAACAACCATTAATAAAAAGGATAGCGGTTATTAAATAAATATTGATTGTGCATTTGTATTTAATTGGAACAATTAATAATATAATATTTATTACATTACCCGGTTATTATTTACACCACGAAAATTTTATTAATAATGGAAGTGTATTTTCATTTGTTGTCTTCAACGCAAAAAATAATATTAATAATAAAATTATTATTATTATTTGTAAAGGCCAACAAAAAAATTTATAACCCAAATAAATTATCTTCGGGTGCGATATGACCAAGTGTCTGACGCTCGCAAAGGTTATACCCTACCTAGGGTAAACCCCATGTCTCAGAATTATCAATGATCTTAGATTTCTCATTTAACACACCGTTTGTGATAAAATAATTATTTATTATTTAAAAATCTGAATAATTAATTAATTGAAAATAAAGACGGTATTATCAAGTGCAAGGGAGCCAAACACCCGATGTGAATCAAAGTTATACCCTACCTAGGATAATCCTGGATTTTCGGACCTAATTGTGGTCTCCGATTTCTCGTACAACGCACCGTTTGCGAGTTATTTCATTTTTTTGAAAAGAAACAAACACGCATATCAATAAAATAAACTTAATATTTTTATTCTATCAACACTGTAGTGTCGAATATCGGTAACAAAAAGTTCTGACGCTCGGTTTTAAAACTAACCTGGCTAGTTAACTAAAAAAAATCTTGTGTTTTTTCATCCAGTTCAAAACACGGAACGTTACAACCTTCCCACCTTAGAACTTCTCATCCCCAAGAATCCTTTGGGAACAATGTAACTCTCACACGATATATAGGGTCATCAAGTCTCATACAAAAGGTCTTCAAACACTAAACGCACATTCAAAATTTGGTTAGGAAAGCGGCACATAATCCATTAAAATCTGAGCCAATGCTTATTTTCCAACTGATACACCAAGACAGTACTTATTCAAACACGTTTAGATAGATACACGAACATGTCATCATATCATTAAACATTTAATCAAAGTTACTTCCCACCTTAGGTTTTAACATTAGAAGATGGAAAATTTTGGGTTACGACACCTTCTTCCATCATAATTTCGTACAAGACACGCCCATTAAGTATTCTAGCGACGCTTCTTGCTTGATTTCTGAAATGGATAAAATGGTTGATTACCCATCGCCCTTAAAGCCTATGTCGAGCCAAATTTTTATAAAAATCCCTGGTCGACCCAAACCACACTTTTCTCACTTGATGACGTGTCAGAAAAAGTTCCTTCATTGACCGCTTCATTGAGCAAGAGAGAGAACTAGTCAAGCCACTATGACTGACCATTTAAGAAGGTTCTCGGCTTAGATGGAATGTTTTTATAGACTAAACTATGATGTATTCTTCAAAGGTATCTCACATTTACCACGAACACATCCACCGAAGTTCATACCTGACCTCCAGTGACCTTCTTTGATTTAGGCATCACCGAGCCCAACAAAAGTCTAGGGTAACCTCAGATTGAAACAAAAAGAGTGAAAGGAACTAATGCAAGGTAGTCCATACTCCATGTTTAAGAGTGAGACGTTGGTACAAGGGTAAGATGTCCATATCAAAAAATTAACTGAAGCCAGAGCAGCATCAGCCTGGCAGTCAAGTTAGATGAAACGGTTGGTGTAGAAGGGTTCGTCAGGAATTCCCACACGGAAATCTAAAGGTTACTCAAGACTAAACAAGACTTGATAAGAATGACACATCAACGTGAAACACTGAGAAAAACCACCCTAACAAATCCCAAAAACTTTTAAAGCTTTATCATGGCGTAATACTGATGCTCTCTTAGTGTATCAAGGATAAAGGCAAGATAGGGGACATGATCTTCACTTAAGGAAGAGTACACTAAGAGGATTATAAGATTACCATAAGGGAAACATTTAAACAACTAGCATAAAATCCCTACCAAACTGACTGGTGTGTCAAAATACCTGAGTCTCTAAAAGTCATCCCGAGCACAAGGAAAAACTTGATTCTTTTAACAGAGAAGTCATCGTACTACATAGATGACCCAAAACGTATTTAACAGCGCAATACTTGATGATTACACTGAACTCAACTGGTTCATCACAACATTAAGTACTTGAAGTCACCGCATACGTGAATGCATACTACCCCGAGAAGATATAGAATCAAGATAAATTTTAACTATAATGATGACATGCCAAGTCATCCATCAATGTGCAGAAGAGAGGGTTGAACGAATTATAAAGAAACTCACCATTCATATCGAATTCCTAACTTGATGAAAATGAGCATTACTCGTTGCTCAATCCATAAACAAAAGTCAAGGAAAACATGACCACACACCCGAACAAGGGTGTACTTTTAAGAAAGGGGGTCTGACTATGGACAATGGAATACAAAAGGTTATGTTCCAAAGAAACTCAAAGAGAAACTCAAACTATTCTTATACAAGGGTCTTAAACACAGGACATCGTTACAGGTTCCATATCCAAGCCCTTTATATTTCATCACATTTAATCTTTAAACATCAAAATATTTAATCAAAACATTAAGTACTATTTTTCAAAACAAAACACAAGGTACATGATCTTAACCAACACCTCAAGGGAAAAATAGGAAATCTTTATAAAACTCCATTTTAAAACATTTTACATTAATTGACATCATGTTCTTAATTAAGAAGTCTATCACATGAATTCCTTTTAAGTAGATAAGGTGAACTACAAGGGTACCACTAAGCTGGTCCGGGTTCATTAGAATGAAACAAAAAAAATAGTTGTTTAATTATTAAGAGTCACAACACCCATACAGGGTTATCTCATAAGGAACATGCACCAACTAGCCTACTTGGTTCTAGTTGTTCCTTTAGGTAATTAACCAATTAATTTGAAATTATAACATGATCAAACACATATCATCCTAGATATATGGGTGGATATCAACTTAATAATTGACTATATACTTTATACTTTTTGGAATTTGGCTCCCATTCAAAGGAAACCCATAAATTTAAGCAATGAAACCAATTACATAACAACAAGCTAGCAGTTCACTACAAGAAGATAATAGAGAGAGACATGTTGTAATCACAGAAGCATAACATTTTAATCATAGAGACATGATAATAGGAACAGAAGCATGATACAAGGAAAGCATGGTATTAAATAGGCAGAATACTAAATAATTACAAGGCAAGGCAAACAATTTTAATCAATAGGTAGCCTAAAATAAAACTACATGGCATGACAATATGCATAGCATGTGAATTCCTATGTGCCTATTATGATGCATGCAATGATTCATCCTTACCTTAACAGGACAAAGGTAAAATATCATAAATTCCACAACTTCACAAGCTGAAGAAATTACACCTATCACTCAAGGTGAAATCATATCAATTGTAACATCGAAAAGGATGAATCAATAATCCCAACCCTGGCCACTTGGTCATTTCCTGTACGTGGGGAGATCAGTCCCAGACACGGCTATTAACCAAGCATTGACAAATTCCTAGTCTCATGTCTACCAAACCAAAATAGTAAGACAAAGGAAGATAGCACCTCTGATACCACTATTTAATGTCCCAACCTGTCTCACCTCTAAGACAGTGGCCAAATCGGTGGGTTAAATGACCTCAAGCGCATCTCCCCGAACGCTAAAGGCTGCCGACTAGCAGTGAGGGCCTTTTTGTGTCCGAGGGGGAGACTATGCCTTAATAGGTAATAGGTATTATCATAGCGAGAGTAAAAAAAATTAATAATAAGTAGCAGAAGCATATAAATGAATAAACTGCAGTAAAAGAAATATAAATAATCCAATTGAATAATACTCAAGTGTGAAATCTCACAAAACGATGTCATTCCATGATGTATGTTTAAACTGAAAGTAAAGAAAACAGAACCCAAGCATGCTATCAAATAAAGAAAAAAGAAAAAAAGTGCGACAACTACATCACGAGAAAGTATCAGTCCTCTTCCCTAGTCTCTATCCTAAGTAGCAACAATCAATCAAGAATCAGAAGCAGCACGCTTCCCTTTTTCAATACCTGCAATCATATAATCTACTCGGGTGTCAAAGACACCCGAGAAAGGTGTGAGATAAAATCACAGTAGGTCGGAACACGTGGTTTCTAAACCTTTCCATTTAGTGCAATAATAAAATGCAGTGTACTATTATATAACAATTGCAGATAATTTATTAAGTGCGGTGAAATAAATAACTCGGCCCGGCTTCCAAGCGGCACCTGTGCCTAATCACCTGCTTCGACCTAAGCTGTAAGTCTTAAAGGAGTACATGATAGTAGAATACACATATTCATATATATTAATCCTATAAGAGTAAGGTAAAACAAGGACGAGGAATACCCCCAAGCTTGGGCTTTAACTTGGGGTCTGAGTCATGTGTCAACCAGTTGTGCTTCAACATAACAGAAAATGTCTCAAATTTCAAGATACTAACAGCGACATTAATATAAACTTTCAATGAATCATTATTAAGGTTCAAGTTGAGAGTTGGAGTCTGAGCCTATCCAGAAGGTATCTCTATGGAACACCCTTCAATTATCTAATACCACTGATCCCGTCCAAGGAAATCTTTCAAAAGACCAAGTATCGCTCGTGGCATGGCTTTATCCTGAGTCTGTCTTGATCTCGCAAAAAAGGGTCTAGTGTCATCCGAGGATGGCATAGTCACATTGCCAACGGATCCGTCCTGATGGGCCCTTTTGGAATCGGTATCACTCATAATTATTAGAAATCTTGGGGAAGTTTCGGTCCAACAAATCCAAGAACACCGCCCCCCGACACATAGAGGTAACCGTCAGGAACGAAGGGTCTAAGTGTGGCCCTTAATACAGGACCCACCTCTTTTCCTCACCCTGAATTTAATTAATGTTTTCACAGCAGAAGATATGATATCATCATATGTAATTTTATCTTGAAACCAAATATGTACACCCATGCATCACATAGTGAAAATTAAATATATCCGCATAGCAATCTTAACAAGGTAAAATACAGCATCAACATAAGTAGATAAATGAACTTTTAAATAAATAAATAAATTAGACCAACCAACTTGATGTTATTAATATTTTCACGACTTATTATATTCCCCCTTTACTTATTTTATATGAAATGTGCATAATTTGTGTGAAATATTAATGTTTTAATATTAAGTATAATATTTGAGCATTTTTAGAAGTAGTCAAATTGAGTCAGTTTAATGTTTTAATTATAACTATCACTATACTGATCTAAATTGTGTGTTTATTGTTTTTTAGGATTCTCCTTTCAATATAAAACATTTCATTAGAAGGAACCATGATCCAATTCTGCCATTTGAAGGGTCATATGGTCCTCACAAACAAGACCAAAGAATCTGTGAAGAAACTAGACTATTCATGAAGATTGATTTACTGGGCTCCATCCAGAAGTTCAAAAACCTTAACTCTCCACCATAATTCGGGGGACACTACATTTCATCTTGGATAAAAATTTCATGGCCCAAATCCAAGTACAAGGGGCCCAAATGAATCATTGAAGTCTAGCCCACCATTCTGGCCGAGAATGAAAATCAGTATAGTATGCATGACATATATCCTGATGTAATCATCCAAGAGAGCTGATATTTTGCAGTGTGAAATAGGGGATGTAGGCGGCCGACTTTGTTGAAGAAACCATTCGGATTTGAAGGCATCTTAATATTCAAAAACCCTTTCACATTATGGACTTCAAAAAGACTGGATTGAAATGGACAGTTTAAGTTTGTTTATTCAACCGGACATAACTTTTTATCCTTACGTCCAAATGACTCCAAATTTTGAGAGTAGTCGCCCAACATTATTGTCTACAACTTTTAAGAATAAGATATTTGAAGATTCGGCTGTCTGAATTGTCAAATTGGCGATGAAAGTGGAGGGACAGATTGGGAATGCAAACAGTCCACTCCTTGGGCTATAAATACTCTTCCCTTCTCTCCTTGAGAGGGGTTGGCATTTCAGAAGAGAGGAGATCACATTGGCACGACCAAAGCTTTGCCAAAGGCTTGGGAGGACCTGCCATACTCAAGTTTTCACTTGAGAGACCTTTCCTCCTCTCTTTCTTTTCACTTACTTTTGAGTTCTTCATTTTTGTAATCTTGTAATTCTCTTTCTTTGTAATTCTGTTTTAATGCAAGTTACTTCTTCAATATCTCTTATTATCTTCCACCTTCTGTATTTTAATATTAATGTTCTTAAAATAGTTTAAATTCAGTTCAATCCCCTTCCCTTCTTAAGCTTCCTCATTCAATCGAAATTCCATTTTTGATTCTTAAATTATTTCGTGTGTGTGTTCGGCACACTACTCTTATCTTGTCCCTTTCTTTTTCTTCTCTTTATAATTCATCACCATAAACATATATTACCAGATTATTAAACATCAAAATGGCTGATTAAATCTCTCATTGGGGTGAGTTATAATTTGGGGATGTTAATTGATTGAGAGTTTTGCTCGATGAGTATTCTTTAAATTAATATTGTGTATGTTAAACTTAATATGTCATGGATTAATGATATGTTTTGTTTAACAAGTGGTTTCCATGGATTATTGGAACCATAAATACACTACCATAAATAAGTTTTGATTGAGATTAGAACCCTAAGTTAAGTTAAGGCTTGGATTAAAGCCTTCACACTTAGGAATTCCAATCAACGTCAACTTATGACATGGGTGTTAATTTAATGCAATACAAAGTAAGGCTCAAGGATATCACATGCTTAACTCCCCAATGATGAACTCACCCCAATATTTATCAATTTGGTAAATCAAACATCATCCATAAATCATTTCAATTAAGCTCTGCAAACAAACCCCCCTAATCAAAATACAATCAACTAAAAACAATCGACTATTACGAAGTACCATCACCGAGGATTCGACCCGAGTGCTGCTATACACATTAGCAGAGCACCAGAACTTTGAACGGTCGATAGGCGACAATCGGCTGCACTTTCAAATGGCGTCATTGCCGGGGATGGTGCTTTAAGTAGTCATTAGTTTCTGGTTATTGTAAAAAAAACCCCAAAAAAATACAAAAGTTTAAAAAAATTGAAAAAAAACACAAAGAAAAACCCGTCTTCCTCTTTCTTCCAAAATCTCTCTGAATGACCCGTAGCCTTCCAAACAATCCTTCGGATTTGTTTGACCCTGAAATTGAGCGAACACTTCGCCAACTTAGGAGGAACATAAGAGATACTCAAATAATTCAAGAACCAGTCCTCATTCAACCAATTGAATTAGATATGGACAATCCTAGGGAACAAACATTGAAAGAACTTGCTGCCCCTGATATGAATTACCAACCTCTTGGTATTCAATATCCAAACATAGAGGCTGACTTCAAACTCAAGTCGGGTTTGATTCATCTTCTTCCTCATTTCCATGGTCTAGCTGGTGAGGATCCTCATCTTCACCTCAAAGAGTTCCAAGTGGTCTGCTCAACCATGAAACCTCAAGGGGTTTCTGAAGAACAAATCAAGCTAAGAGCTTTCCCCTTTTCCCTAGCAGATTCTGCCAAGTCTTGGCTCTACTACCTCCCACCTGGTTCCATAAACTCATGGGTTGACATGAAGAGACTTTTCCTTGAGAAGTTTTTTCCCGCTTCCCGAACAGCTTCTATCCTAAAGGAAATAAGCGGCATCCGTCAATTCCCTAATGAATCACTCCATGAGTATTGGGAGAGGTTCAAAAAGCTTGTGGCAACTTGTCCACACCATCAAATCCCTGACCAACTCCTGATCCAATACTTCTATGAGGGGTTATTGGCTATGGAGCGAACTATCATTGATGCTGCAAGTGGCGGTGCTCTTGTTGACAAAACTCCTGCAGCTGCACGAGAACTCATAAGCAACATGGCTGCAAACACGCAGCAATTCCATACTCGAGCACATGCTCAAGTGAAACAAGCCCAAGATAATCAATCCATAGAGCCCAACAAGATGACTGAGTGGATGAGTGAACTTACAGGTCTTGTGCGTCAACTAGCGGTGGCTACCAAAGCCCCAACCTCATCTTCTCCACAGTCACTATTCCCTGGACCTATCAAGAATTGTGGAATATGCAACTCTCCATCTCATCCGACTGACACATGTCCACAACTTCAAGATGATCCATCTGATTCATCTAGTCCAATGGAGCTCAATGCGGCATATGCTCAGCGAAACTTCAACCCTCAACAATCAGGTCAGTTTGTTAGAAACTTCAACCAACCCCACTCTGAGCCCTTCTCTTCTACCTTTAACCCACCTCTGAGGTATGGTAATCCCATTTCTCATCCTCCTCAATTCCCTCCTCAAAATCCAAACCAGTTCCAATATGGTCAAAGTGGTGGTATCCATCAACCTTATCCTTTTGTTCCTCAACCCCAAAGGAACAATCCTCCTCCTGGATTCCACTATCCTAACGAGCCTTCCCAATTCCCCACCCAATACAATCTCTTTCCCAAGAACCAAAATCAAGGACAACCCAATTTGGGACAAGCCTCTTCGTCTAAACAACCATGGGAAAGTGCTGTAGAGGATCTTGCTTCCTTCACCCGTTCTAGCCTCAAGAACATTGAAACCCAAATAGGTCAACTTGCATCCCACCTTAGCCAGCAGCAACCATCCAATTCATCCCAACTCCCAGCTCAACCATTACCCAACCCCAAGGGTAATGTAAGTGCAATTGCACTTAGATCAGGAAAGCAACTTGCTATGCCTCAAGATAAATCCTCAAACCCCCCTTTCGATGTTGATCTAGAAAATGAAAAGAACAAAAAGCTGGAAAAGGAACTTGAATCCACTCCTTCACCTTCTTCCATTCCACTTAGGAACCCGATTCCTTTTCCTCAAGCCATCTCCAAGCCTAAGAAGTCCTTTGAACCTGATCCGGAAATGCTTGACATGTTTAGACGTGTTGAAGTGAACATCCCCCTCTTAGATGCCATCAAACAAATCCCTAAGTATGCCAAGTTTCTTAAGGAATTGTGCACCCATAAGAGGCAACTTAGGAACATTGAAAATGTTTCAACTCAACAGTCCATTCCCATGAAGTGCAAAGATCCAGGGACCTTCACGGTTCCATGTCAAATAGGGAGTTCCAACTTTGATGATGCACTCATAGACCTTGGAGCCTCAATAAATGTCATGCCCAAATCCATTTTCTCCAACCTTGGTCTAGGTCCCTTGCACCCAACAGGTATTGTCATTCAATTAGCCAATCGAAGCACTGCCAGTCCTGAGGGGATAATTGAGGATGTTCTTGTTCGGGTCAATGATCTTATCTTCCCAGCTGATTTCTATGTCCTTGACATGGAAGGTGAGACGACCTCTTCTCGATCTCCCCTAATTCTAGGAAGACCATTCCTCATGACTGCGAGAACCAAGATTGATGTCCACTCAGGCATCTTATCCATGGAATTTGGTGACCAACTGGTCAAGTTCAACATTTTCCAAGCCATGCGATACCCATATGAGGATAACTCTGCATTCTCAATCCATGCTTTTGAGGACACTTCTAAGATTCAATCGAACCCCAATCCACCATGTTCTTCATGTTCTAATGATAAAGGATCTTGTGAAATATGCACCATGATTAACAAAGTCATAAATGGTGAAGTTGATGTGGACCTCTCATTCATAGACTCCATCAATCTAGAGGAACTTGAAAACTCTCTTGAATCCCACATCAACTCTGATCTCTACTGCTCCACCTTGGACAGTGTTGAGGAAAATGATCCAAACCCATCTAGAATCCCTTCTCCTACTCCTAACTTGTCTATCTCTCCAATCAAGGCTGAAACTGATCTAAAACCACTTCCTTCACACCTCAAGTATGCATTCCTTTTCCATGATCCCTCCTACCCTGTCATTATCTCTGCTTCACTTTTTGAAACTGAGGAGTCCCAACTTGTTCAAGTGTTAGAGGAAAACAAAAATGCCTTAGGTTGGACCCTAGAGGATATTCCAGGAATCAACCCTGCCCTTTGCATGCATCACATCCATCTAGAGGAATCATCCAAACCAATTAGGAAACCTCAAAGAAGACTCAATCCACTCATACTTGAGGTAGTTAGGGAAGAGATTACCAAGCTTCTTCAAGCTGGTATTATCTACCCAATTTCTGATAGTGAATGGGTTAGTCCAATTCAAGTCATTCCTAAGAAGGGCGGGATAACAGTTGTCACAAATGAACATGGAGAAGTGGTCACAACTCGGGTGAAAAACAAATGGCGTGTGTGCATCGATTATCACAAATTGAATGCTGAAACACGAAAAGATCACTACCCACTTCCTTTCCTTGACCAAATGCTTGAGAGATTGGCCGGAAAGTCATACTATTGCTTTCTTGATGGTTACACCGGCTACTTCCAAATTCCAATCGCACCTCAAGACCAAGAAAAGACCACATTCACTTGCCCCTTTGGAACCTATGCCTATAGGCGAATGCCTTTTGGCCTTTGTAATGCTCCTGCAACATTCCAGCGGTGTATGATGAGTATCTTTTCTGAATTCATTGAGAATTGCATGGAGGTCTTCATGGATGACTTTACCATTTATGGCGAGTCATTTGAATCTTGCTTAAATTCACTCTCTTTGGTCCTTCAAAAGTGTGTCAAGTGCAACCTTGTGCTGAATTTTGAAAAATGTCACTTCATGGTTTCAAATGGGATTGTTCTAGGGCACATCATTTCTCAAGAGGGTATCCAAGTTGATCCAGCCAAAATTGAGGTGATCCAATCACTTCCTGAACCCAAATCAGTTCGAGACATTCGGTCCTTCCTTGGTCATGCTGGTTTCTATCGGCGATTCATTCAGAACTTCAGCAAGATTTCCATCCCACTCACTCGTTTACTTCAAAATGATGTCACATTCAATTTTGACGAGGCTTGCAAGAGAGCCTTCATTGAACTCAAATCTGCTCTCACATCTGCTCCAATAATCCAACCCCCAGATTGGTCCTTACCATTTGAATTGATGTGTGATGCTTCTGATAGGGCCATTGGGGCTGTTCTTGGTCAAAGAAGAGAAAACATTCCTCATGTCATCTTTTATGCCTCAAAAACATTGGATGAAACTCAATCACACTACACTGTGACTGAAAAAGAACTTTTAGCTGTGGTTTTTGCCTTGGATAAATTCCGGCCCTATCTCTTAGGTGCCAAAATCATCATCTTCACGGACCACTCAGCATTAAAGTTCTTACTTAAGAAAAGTGATTCCAAACCAAGGCTAATAAGATGGATTTTAATGCTCCAAGAGTTTGACCTTGTGATAAAAGATAAACCTGGAAAAGAAAACCCTGTGGCTGACCACCTGAGTAGAATTTCTAATTCTTCTCATTCTGAAATAATTGATCCTGAATTTCCAACTGAACACCTCTCATCTCTCACTCCAAAGTTACCATGGTATGCCCCAATTGTCAATTACTTGGTTTCTGGTGTTTTCCCTGAATATTTTTCAAAATAACAAAAAGAAAAGATGAAAAGTGATTCAAAGCATTATTTGTGGGAAGATAATAAACTTTGGAAAACTGGGGCTGACATGGTAATTAGGAGATGTGTTGATGAAACTGAACAATTCTCCATCTTGGAATTCTGCCACTCAATGCCTGGAGGTGGCCACTTTGGACCACAAAGGACTTCTCGAAAGGTCCTAGATTCTGGATTCTTTTGGCCTTCACTCTTCAAGGACTCACACGAGTTCTGTCAATCATGTCCCACTTGCCAAAAGTTTGGCACAATTTCCAAAAGAAACGAAATTCCTAAAAAGCCATTAATCTTCTGTGATCTTTTCGATGTTTGGGGCATCGATTTCATGGGACCTTTTCCCCCTTCCAATGGATTATCCTACATTATCCTTGCTGTTGACTATGTTTCTAGGTGGGTCGAGGCCAAACCCACTAGGAAAGACGATGCTCAAACTGTGAGTGAGTTCCTCAAAACTCATATCTTCCATCGATTCGGAACACCACGTGCTTTGATAAGTGACTTAGGAACTCATTTCTGTAATAGAACCATGGAGTCACTTTTGAAAAAGAATGGGGTTGTACATAAAACATCCACTGCATATCACCCTCAAACAAATGGAATGGCTGAACTTTCTAATAGAGAAGTGAAAAGAGTGCTTGAAAGAATTGTTAAGCCCACAAGAAAAGACTGGCCCGATAGACTTGGTGAAGCACTTTGGGCCTATCGAACAGCCTATAAGAAACCCATTGGGATGTCTCCATTTAGGCTAGTCTTTGGTAAAGCCTGTCATTTACCAGTTGAAATCCAACATAAGTCATTTTGGGCTGTCAAAACATGTAATTTTGATTGTGAAAAATCTGGTGAAGAAAGATTGTTGTAGTTGACTGAATTGGAGGAGCTTCGACTCGATTCGTATGAGAACTCCATTCTCTACAAAGAAAAGGCAAAGTCACTCCATGACAAGTACATTCTTCGAAAGGTATTTCATGAAGGTGAAAAGGTAATGCTCTTCAATTCTCGATTTCGACTTCACCCAGGTAAGCTCAATTCTCGTTGGGATGGACCTTTTATTATTACTAATGTTTACCCATTTGGTGCAGTGCAAGTCAAAGACCCTTCTTCAAAAAGAACATTCACGGTAAATGGACACCGGTTAAAGCATCACCATGAGAGGCCATTCACTTCAGGTTCCACATCGACTTCCATTGACCCACCACTAGATGGAAATGGCGACCCACCAAATCCAAACCAGGGGGCACCTCTTTCCCTTTAACTCTCTCTCTATCTCTTCCTCTCTCTACCTCTTTATTCTTCTTCCTCTCTCTTTCATTTTGTTACCACTTTATTCATAAAACCCTTTCTTTTTATCTTTCTTGTGTGGGTGTGTATTTAAAAAAAAACCTTAAAAACTAAAAAAAACAAAAAACACAATTACTTAAAAAAATTACAAAAAAAGAGTCATGCTTACTCACCATCTAG
Organism: Viscum album; assembly: GCA_963277665.1. Classification (NCBI taxonomy): domain Eukaryota; kingdom Viridiplantae; phylum Streptophyta; class Magnoliopsida; order Santalales; family Viscaceae; genus Viscum; species Viscum album. The sequence continues at coordinate 998,288,296 of OY728141.1, read as the reverse complement.
TTTTGAAATTTTGTCCAACCATTTTGGGGAGTCAAAAGGCTTGTTTTAAACTCAAATATATTGAATTTTTATCTCAAACTTGGGTAAACAATTTTGTGTCAATAACAAACATTTTGAATGAACAATTTTTGGTGGAAAATGATTCTCCCCTACCGTGAGGAATAACATTAGCCTTCATGCCAAGGTCATCTATGGCCATCTTTTTCATTGTGTGTCTTCACCACTGATTGTGAGTCTTGAGTTTGTGGACCTTCGAGCTGAATTTCCATCTTTTGTATGCATTAATATGATAGAGGCATTTTCTAAGCCACATGAGAATCAGAATAACCAAATAGCCTCCCGTTACCCTTACATTGATCCTACTTTTGAAAGCCCCTTTGAGCCTATGAAAACCTTTCTTTTGATAGCCACATTACAAGCCTAATACCTTGTCCCACCCAACATCTTCATGGATTTTCATTGTACAATTTATTGAAATTTAAGTGTGGGGGGAATGGACTTCATTTTTGGGCGTACTTTCATTGATTTCCAATGTGTCATCATATGCTTGAGGGCAAGCATCCATTAAAGTGTGGGGGAGATGTTGTAATTCTGTGAGCTTTGGGGTGTATATGTGTAATTTTCATTTGTACAAAAGTCATTGAAAAGTGTTCAAAAAAAAATGAAAAAAAATTATATTAAAAAAAATGAAAAAAAAGGAATGGGTTGTGTCTTGGGTGGGTCAAAAATCATTCATCCTCAACCTTTGATCGTGTTATAACTACTAAAATTAGTTCCATGAGAAGATCAAACATGGGTTGGGAGATGACTGTGAGACTTGTTTCAAGCACAACTTTCGAAAAAAAAGCAAAAAAAAGAAAAAAAAAAGAACACTTGAATCATCTTGTATTGTGTCATTATTGGAAGTCTTCCATGTTGTACATATTCCATCATCTCACCCTATTCCATTTTCTATCTCCATCACTTTTCATTCATCACACATTCATGCCCTTGTAAATATGTGTTTCTATTTCCTTTCAAATCAAATTTCAAAAAAATGTGCATTGATTTTTCCATGTTGGTGTTTTTATCCCATCTTTTCCTTTGGACATTATATACCTACCGTCCCATAGCCACTGAAAAACCCCTTAAAAGACCTCTTGATTCTTGTACACATTAGATTTGGGAATGGAAGCTGAGAGCTCTTACAAACTCTTGATTTTCACTTTTTGTTGGTGAATGAGTGAACCTCCTAAAATACATTTTTATCATCTTGAGAGGAGTAAGTTTTGAGTGCCTACATTTTCCAATTCAAACCTTGAACATGAAAAAATGAATTGTTTCTGATGCATTATTGTGAACCAAATTTGTGATGGAATTCAATATGGATGAGTGAAATATTCTAAACCTCCCCTGATTGGAGAAAACAAAATTTTAATATTTGTTGGTGAGTGAAAATGATTTTGTCATGTTTTTATATTTGTTGCACATGAGGACACGCGCAAATCTAAGTGTGGGGGAGTTGATGTTATTAATATTTTCACGACTTATTATATTCCCCCTTTACTTATTTTATATGAAATGTGCATAATTTGTGTGAAATATTAATGTTTTAATATTAAGTATAATATTTGAGCATTTTTAGAAGTAGTCAAATTGAGTCAGTTTAATGTTTTAATTATAACTATCACTATACTGATCTAAATTGTGTGTTTATTGTTTTGTAGGATTCTCCTTTCAATATAAAACATTTCATTAGAAGGAACCATGATCCAATTCTGCCATTTGAAGGGTCATATGGTCCTCACAAACAAGACCAAAGAATCTGTGAAGAAACTGGACTATTCATGAAGATTGATTTACTGGGCTCCATCCAGAAGTTCAAAAACCTTAACTCTCCACCATAATTCGGGGGACACTACATTTCATCTTGGATAAAAATTTCATGGCCCAAATCCAAGTACAAGGGGCCCAAATGAATCATTGAAGTCCAGCCCACCATTCTGGACGAGAATGAAAATCAGTATAGTATGCATGACATATATCCTGATGTAATCATCCAAGAGAGCTGAGATTTTGCAGTGTGAAAGAGGGGATGTAGGCGGCCGACTTTGTTGAAGAAACCATTCGGATTTGAAGGCATCTTAATATTCAAAAACCCTTTCACATTATGGACTTCAAAAAGACTGGATTGAAATGGACAGTTTAAGTTTGTTTATTCAACCGGCCATAACTTTTTATCCTTACGTCCAAATGACTCCAAATTTGAGAGTAGTCGCCCAACATTATTGCCTACAACTTTGAAGAAGAAGATATTTGAAGATTCGGCTGTCTGAATTGTCAAATTGGCTATGCAAGTGGAGGGACAGATTGGGAATGCAAACAGTCCACTCCTTGGGCTATAAATACTCTTCCCTTCTCTCCTTGAGAGGGGTTGGCATTTCAGAAGAGAGGAGATCACATTGGCACGACCAAAGCTTTGCCAAAGGCTTGGGAGGACCTGCCATACTCAAGTTTTCACTTGAGAGACCTTTCCTCCTCTCTTTCTTTTCACTTACTTTTGAGTTCTTCATTTTTGTAATCTTGTAATTCTCTTTCTTTGTAATTCTGTTTTAATGCAAGTTACTTCTTCAATATCTCTTATTATCTTCCACCTTCTGTATTTTAATATTAATGTTCTTAAAATAGTTTAAATTCAGTTCAATCCCCTTCCCTTCTTAAGCTTCCTCATTCAATCGAAATTCCATTTTTGATTCTTAAATTATTTCGTGTGTGTGTTCGGCACACTACTCTTATCTTGTCCCTTTCTTTTTCTTCTCTTTATAATTCATCACCATAAACATATATTACCAGATTATTAAACATCAAAATGGCTGAGTAAATCTCTCATTGGGGTGAGTTATAATTTGGGGATGTTAATTGATTGAGAGTTTTTCTCGATGAGTATTCTTTAAATTAATATTGTGTATGTTAAACTTAATATGTCATGGATTAATGATATGTTTTGTTTAACAAGTGGTTTCCATGGATTATTGGAACCATAAATACACTACCATAAATAAGTTTTTATTGAGATTAGAACCCTAAGTTAAGTTAAGGCTTGGATTAAAGCCTTCACACTTAGGAATTCCAATCAACGTCAACTTATGACATGGGTGTTAATTTAATGCAATACAAAGTAAGGCTCAAGGATATCACATGCTTAACTCCCCAATGATGAACTCACCCCAATATTTATCAATTTGGTAAATCAAACATCATCCATAAATCATTTCAATTAAGCTCTGCAAACAAACCCACCTAATCAAAATACAATCAACTAAAAACAATCGACTATTACGAAGTACCATCACCGAGGATTCGACCCGAGTGCTGCTATACACATTAGCAGAGCACCAGAACTTTGAACGGTCGATAGGCGACAATCGGCCGCACTTTCACAACTACCATGATCCAACAATTCCAAAGTTCATAATTAATCTAAATTAATTATTTAAATTAATCACAACAAAATAGGTTGTGCAAAACATGCAGATAAAGACACTTTTTTTATAATAAATAAACCAGCACAACCAACTACCAAAGATTCAACAATTCAAGATTCATAATTAATATAAATTAATTATTTAAATTAAATGTCACATAAATAGGCTATTCAACACATGAAGTTAATTAAATTAAATTATTGGACATTCACATTTAAATAAATAGATAATTCAGTACAAACAACAATCAAAGATCCAACAATTTGAGGGGGCTACGCAAAACCTACAGTTAATTAAATTATAAACCTGACTAATGGAAAAATACCTCGACCATGTAGGAATGCCCAAAGGGGTGTCTGACCTTATTTCAACAATTCAAAAAAATAAATTTAGGAAATTAAGTCTAGAATAATTAGGCAAAACAATTAAAGTAATCAAATTGTGTAAAATTTCACAAAGTCGGTAGGCACTGACTAACGGCATAACAGTGCGTTTTTATAAATCGCAAAAAAACAGAGGGAAAGAGAGTAAATACTCAAAATTATGGTCGTATATGATCCTATGATCTATGGTAGGCTTTGATTTGACCAAAAACGGAAGAAAACATAAGATTTTAGAAAAACCCCAAAATAGGGTAAAATACTTCTACGGCGAACTGTGCAAAGTATTTGGAATGAGATTGCACGATTCTTGGTGTGTGGGATAAGCCTTACTGAGAGGTTCACAGCGCACCTGACGGTGAAGAAAACGGACAACAAATGGAGGAGTGGTGGTCTTTCTAAGGAGAAGTAATGTGGTGCGCACCACCTAGGGAGGAGAGGTGCGCCATGCACAGGAGAGGGAGGAGATGAGGAGAGGGAAAAAAGGAAAGAAATAAAGAAGAAAAAAAAGGAAATAAATAAATAAATAAATTAAAATAAAATGGTTGAAGAGATTAAACAATTAATTAAAATGGGTTTACCCCATTTTAATTATTTTTAATATCTTTCCAACCGTTTCTATTTTATTATTTATTTTTACCCCCTTTTAAATTCCATTAACTTTCTTTAAATTCTTTATATTCATTTTAAACCCATTTAAATTATTTATATCCAAACGTAGCGCTAGAGAGAAAGGTAAAAATTTTACATAAATCCCAAAAAAATATTAATTAAATATAATAGCCGCTCGGGACCCGCAACAGGGTGTGCAGGAATGCCCTGGGTCCTTTAAGAATTTAGACAACAAAAACTTAAATGATATGCATCTTAATTTAAGTTGAAACGTTGCATTCATTTATGTGGGTAATTAATAATATTTTATCTAACCCAAAAATAAATATCCATCCATGTATATACGTGTTATATATATATATATATACATGTATATTCATATATATACACCTGCACATGTATATATAACTATATAAATTTAATCTCATATATATAGATATACCTCATACATATATATATACATCAATGATTTTTCCCAATATAATAATAATAACAATAAATAAAATAAATATTATTATTTAATTCAACCCATCAATTATACCATTAATGTTTTAATGACAACAACCATTAATAAAAAATATAATGGTTATTAAATAAATATTGATTACTCATTTTTATTTAATTGGAAAAATTAATAATATCATATTTATTATATTACCTGGTTATTATTTACACCGCGACATTTTTATTAATTATAGAAGTGTATTTTCATTTGTTGTCTTCAATGAAAAAAATTAATATTAATTATAGAATTATTAATATTATTTCTAAAGGCCAAAAAAAATATAACCCAAATAAATTATCTTCGGGTGCGAAATGACCAAACGTTCGACGCTCGCAAAGGTTATAACCTACCTAGGGTAAACCCCATGTCCCAAAATTATTGGTGATCTCAGATTTCTCATTTGACGCACCGTTTGTGAGAAAATAATTATTTATTATTTAAAAATTATAATAATTAATTAATTAAAAATAAATATGTTATTATCAAGTGCGATGGTGCCAAACACCCGATGTGAATCAAGGTTATACCCTACCTAGGGTAAACCTGGCATTCCAGACCTAACGGTGGTCTCAGATTTCTCATATGACACACCTTTTGAGAGTTATTTCATTTTTTTTAAAATAAAGAAACACATGTATCAATAAAATAAACTTAATATTTTTATTATTTCAACACCACATGTCGACTATCGGAAACAAAAAGTTCTGACACTCGGTTTTAAAATTGACCTACCTAGTTAACTGGGAAAAAAATCATGTGTTTTTTCATCCGATTCAAAACATGGAACGTTACAATTTACTTCAATAATTACCATGATATAGTTAATACAACCACATAATGGTTTAGATTCAGTACATATTTATATCAATATTCTACTTTCACTAAATACCCATCAAGTTCATTCATTTTAATCGTACTCTTCTCTACTCGACTACCCAAATGAGTATCATATCTCATAAGTTTATAGGATTCTTCTACTTTTAATCCCATAAGTGATGCATATTTCTTATAAATAATTGAGTGAGAATAAATTATATCAAATAAAGTAAATAAAATATTAAAAGATACTAAAATAACACATATTATAATATAATATCCCTCCTTACATCAACTATAAACTGCTCAGCCGTATATACCCTGTATGTTCCCTCAAGCTAACCATGGGACCAAAATCCATACCCATTAGAAGGTAAAATTGACTATTGAATCTAACCAACTCACCATCCTCCTCGACCCAGTAAAGGGTTTTATAGGTATACCACTTATCCTAAACATAGCAGAAGACAATGATGCTTATGTGAACTAAAATTCTGACCATAGCATGGTGGTTTAGACCATGTCGTGGTCTATCCTTATGTGCAACCCAACATAGTATAAGAAACTATGTTGTGGTGACTGTATATGAGATTATTATATTTCATGATAATGCTCGACTTTACCTCTATCTTTCCATATCTACTATCATACTCGTTTTTTCAGTATATGATGAAAATTTGGAGGAGTTTTAACATTGGATATGATTTTTTAAATGTTAAATGGTGGTCAATCTAACCCAAAGGCCTTCAAGTGGTTGAATTATTTGGAGAATTTTTTAAAATGTACAATAAATATATCACTGAATGATTTTTTCTTAGAGACCTATATAAATTGGTTATATCCTCATGCATTTGTGTGGCATTCCATTATTTTGAAATGCTAGTTAGAAATCTACACAGTCAATTCTCTCCTGCTCTCATTTCTCTACATCCTTTAAACCCAAGATTCTAGGTGATCGTGGATTTAAAGAGATCCTTCATAATTATTTGGAGATTTATGTGATCTATGTATACCTTTTATAGAAGGATTATTTTAGATACTTCTCAGTGATCTCGATCAAATGATTGTAAACAGCTTCTATAGGTCGGATCAATAGGTGCAAGGTACACTTTCTTATTATTATTCATTTATATTCATTCCAAAAATATAGATAGATTTTTGGTTTCATCATGTTTTGGAGTTTTTATTCCACTATGTTTTATATTTTAGTCATCCATTAAAAACCCAATAGTAGTATTAGAGAAAATTTAAAGAGTTAATTTATTTCTGAGAAATCTTGCACATGAATGATGATGAAGTGTGGATCTCTACTCAGGTTCTCCATTATCGATGAAAAGAGTTTCATAACCTAAAGAGTTGGGTAAATGAAGTGTTTTGATAGGATCATATGGATTTCATGTTGTACATGTTTATATGATATATTTTATCTCACCAAATAGAGGTATGAAAGTTGGTATATTAGCATTTGGTTTGAATTTATAATGGATGAAAAATTTGGAAAAAGTAATTTTTTTATCTTTCAAGATATTTTTGAAGCCAAAACAACCATTTTTTTTCTTTATAATCCAATACCACAACATGTTTCTTCAAAAAAATTTAATTTCAGTTCTTCATACTGAAAACTAATGACATAGTTTTTTAAAAGCGATTTTTTTGGGGAAATATGAGGAAATCATTGAAAAATATAGCATCGTAGGACAATGCTCTATAATTTGATTAAGTTTTCTATATCACAGTGACCATAAAAATTAGAACCACTACAACATAGTCAAAAATGTAAATCTTTTTTAAAATATGGATCTGTTACCCAAAACTCCAGCAAAAAATGACATGACCAGGAGAAATGGTATCTTGAAATGAAATGATCAAAATGTCTTATCCAATCAAAATGACAACCAAAACGGTTGTGGACTTACCTAAAAAATATTTGTTTCTATGGGGAATACCACACCACGGGACAAGTAATTTCAAGAGTAATTATAAATAAAATAATATTTTTGTTAAAATTATCAAAAAAAAATCACCTTTATTTATGAACCATTCATAAATGTAAATATAAAATGTTTATATTAAGGCATAATTTTGAAAATTTATTTAAGAAATTCCAAAGAGTTTGGATGTTGATATGATCAATGGTTTAAATAAAATCAAATATGTGATATTTATTTTTATGTAAATTGTTTACATAAATATGAAATGTTTATTAATTGATAATAAAAGCATTCAAAAAATATCTCATAATTTTAATATGAAGGAATTCATATTAAAACCATGTAAATGATAATATGAAATGTTTATATTATAAAAATTAAATTGTTTAAGTTTATCCTTGTCTAAATTTTAAAGTGTTTATAATTTATTTATGAATTATTCATAAATTTTCCATCTTATGTTTAATTATGTGAATTTTTCATTTATTTATTTATTCCACATTTTATTCATAGATGTAAACTATTTATATTATGAATTATAATGCATACTTTAGTTTAAAGAGTTAAAATGATTTTATAAAATTTTATACATGCATCTAAGAAGTTACATTCTTGGTATAACAATAGATTTAATTTTATTCTATTGTGAATTTATATTGTATTGTATTATGAAATTGAATTAAGTAGTTGATTGTAATTTATGCATATTAGGTGTTAGAATTATTACAGTATTTAAATATCCCTTGAGTAAAGTATCCCTGGGTAGAGGGACTTTGGGTTGGACTCCTCATTAGACTAGAGGCTTATGACTTTTCTATTGGGGTTGAATATTTTTGATCCAGGCTTACTCTTATATGGATTGTTAGTTTCATAAAATTATAAGACTTTACCTAAAAAAGTTTTATATACCTTATGTATGAGCTTAATTTGTATATGTATAAATATAGTTAAATTTTAATTTACATTAGTAACACAAGTTATGAGGTTTTTAAAGATTTATACATCATTATGGTTTAGACATATTGATTTGGGATAAGGAATATGATTCCAAAATTATATCTTTTTTTTGGTAAAAATGAGATATTTCTGAAAAAGAAAAGTTTCCTTTATTGAATAAAAACAATGTTAAAAAAGTATAAAATGATTACTTTTACAAAAAAATCCTGATTCCAAAGTAGATAAAGACCTTCAGGTACTCTGTTGAGTAATGCCAATTCACTGGCCATAACCCCTTTATTCGCCAGCCATCTGCCAAGTAGTTTGCTTCATGGAAAGAATGTGTTATAATATAATTCATTGATGAAATGTATTCCATGAAATTGATCTACCTATTAGTCAAATTCCATGATATATTTATAGATCCATTTCTGATTGCCCGCACCATAGTGGTAGACTCACATTGAATCCATAAATTGATCCATCCTTGAAGTTTTTCCACTTTGTCCGCATTGATGATCCCAATCATTTCAGCTTAAAGGGAAGTAGTTGTACCACATGGACCAAAGATAAATCCCATTAGATAACCATAGTAATTTCTAAAGATAAAACCATATCCCGATGGAAAGATATTTCCTCTTGAGGCTTCATCCATGTTTCATTTGATCCATCCAGTAAATGAAGGAATCCATTTATCATAGAGGGTTCTAGAGGGAGGGTGATAATTACCTATAATTACAAAATGATTAAGAATAGAATGATCATGTATTGATTTATCACAAAAACCACTTTGATGATCATTTCACCTTGAACAATAACAATAATTCAAGCTAGCACTGTTTAAAGGCAGAATGTGATGCCCTCATGAATCTATTTATTAATACTAAACCAAATAACATGAAGAGTTTCAGTATTAGTCATAATGAGAAAGTTCTGAAGAATTTTTGAGATGGGAAGGTACATGCAAGTATTTAAATTCTCTCTTATTACAATAGCATAGGGAATCATAACTTCAAAGAAATCACCCACTGGTTTCCATAATGAAGCTATTGTAACAAAACTAAGAAAAAGATAATCAATATCCGCCCTATATTGATTATGTAGGAAAAATATCGAGCATATATTGATGCCCACAAACTTCAAGAATTCATCATTAGTTATCTTTTAGTGCATTTCCCTCCAAGAAAGAGTAATTCTAGAAGGTTTAATCCAAAATTTTGTTCAAAAATTTATCACAGGAGTAGATATGATCCATTTTAATCTCATGATAAAAAAATATTTTGAGAACTTTTCATTGGTACAAGGCTCCCAAACAAGAATTTCATCACCATTAGTGAAATTATAGATCAAAAAAATTACTTAATATCAACAGGAATAATATCCCAGGAATCCTCCATTTTCTCCTTAATCAAAATATGTGTATCAAATGGAATATCATGAGAGGTTAAATTATTAATGAGAGAAGTACCTGCCCAATTGTCTGAACAAAAATTGAGAGATGAATTAGTGTTGACCAGCCATTGATAATTAACCACGATATTGGAGAAAGAAGATTTCTAGGTTGTCACTATAGAGGATTCTATATAGTTCACATTTCCAGCTCTGAGCTTTCCCAAAAATATGGAATTAATATAATCAAGATATTTTTAATTCTCATTGATAAGTATCCACATAAAATTCACAAATAAATCCGGATTGAATTTGCTGAGGTTTTTAATACCAAGCCATCCAAAATCAATAGCTTGATAGAATTGTTTCCATGGAATAGTTTCAATTATTATTTGGAGGATAATTCTACTCCAATAAAAATTCTTGATAGAATAATTGATATTTTTAATCATGGAATCCATCCAAATATAAATAATAAAAAAATAAAAAAATTGGAAATAATAACTGATTTCATAAGACAGATCCCTCCTGCCATTGAAAGCGCCTTGACTTTCTATGAGGCTAATTAGTTTCTAATCTGGATAACAATGTGATAAAACTTACCAACATGAGGTTTTACCAAAAGCATGGGAAAACCCATATATATGAAAGGTAACACACCTTCACGTATTCCCAACTCATTGATGGAATTCACTTTTCTTGTAGAATGGATATTTTTTCCAAAATACAAGTATGATTTGTTCCAACTAACTATCTACCCTGAAACTTTTTCATAATGAAGGAGAGAAATTTTAATGTTATTGATATTTATTTTTTCTGATTGAGTGAAGAGGATGATGTCATTGACATATAATAAATTATTGGGAGAAACAAGGCCTCTTCCAACCCTAATAAGGTTCATTTTTTTAGTATCCACCATGATGAGGAGGCGCCTTATTAAGTAATCCTCAGTGATATAAAATATTATTTCTGAAATGGGATCACCTTTCCTGGCTTCTATTGATCAATTAAAATATCCTTCAAGAGATCCATTAAAAATCATTGAGATGTGGGATGAGCTCATAAGGACTTTAACCCATTTAACAAATACCTCATCAAATTTAAATATAATTAAAACCTTATAGATAAAGCCCCAATCAAATGTATCAAGATCCTTTTTAACAAAAATATTGAGATAAATGTTACCTTTTATGGTGTATTTCTTATGAAGGTTAAAACATTCAAAGTTATGATAAGACAACATTTAATAGTTCTACCTTTAATAAAGCCAAATTGTTTTGGGGACACAATTCTATTAGTAATGATGGAAAGCATGTTTCCAATAATTTTACAAATATTTTTTTAAATAGAGTTAACCAAGGAAATATTTTTGAAAAAATGAATCTCATTTTCATTATCTACTTTAGGAATAAGGGCAAGAAATTGAGCATTGGTTTCTTATGTAATATGACCTCATTTGAAAAAATTCTTGACAAGTCTGCAAACATCACAATGAATAATATCATATAAGTTTTGAAAGGATTCAACGAAACCATCCATCATAGGATATATTCCATATTTTAATCCAAAAATTGAATCTATGATCTCAAAGTCAAGAGTAATTACAGATAAACATGGATTATCCTCCCAAGTAACAAGAATTGGGACAATATATTCCATAGATTCAGTGAAATTGTTCGAATAATTAAAGAGATTCATGTAATAAGTTACAACATGAGTATCCAAATATTCTTTCTTATCAAATAAAATCTTGTTATCACTAAGAATATCCAAAGGCCTGTTTTTTCCAAAACATTTAAAGTGAGTTGAAAAATTTAGTGTTCCTATCACCATCCTTAATACATTTTATTTTATATGCTTCTCTCTATATGCCTTCTTTTAGGTTAAGAAAAAAAATAGGTCATTAGTTACCTCACTTTCATGATCAATACCTATGTAAAAAATAACAAAAAAAGTATACTTCTCCTGAATAGAGTGAATCATATAATCAATACAAGAAATGTTTTCATCAATGTGACAACATAATTCCTTGCTCCAAACTTTCATATTTTTTTAGGGTTTTGAGTTTTAAAATACAAGACAATGCATCATCCTTAAATGAAATAGAAGCCCAAGTTTCCAGGACAAATTTTCTACAATGAGGATGTAGGTTCCAATAATTATTGAATATGAAGGGGAATGGAGGTTTGTCTCTTTGGTAACAAACTATTTCCAAACAAGATGATGATAAGAATTAAATTTGTAAAAAGTATAGTAGGAGATAGAGGCCCAATCATCAAGGGATAAAGTATTGAGAAGGGTTCTATCTAATTTACTAGATAACATCTTATTAAGGTGAATTATATAATAATTATATTAATAAACTAAAAAATTGACTTCATAAAGATTTTTATTCTCAATACAAGCCTTGAACTCTCTGGTAGAGGTAGAGGAGTTAATCATGACTAACCTTTCATCATGATTCATAATGGAATTGAAATATTCAATATGGTTCTATGGAAAATTAATTGAAATACTCATGTATTGAATGTTCTTATATAACCCCCTACTTTACTGATATCCATTGTAAGCATATATAAAAGATCATTATTGTTCCCATGTGATTATAGTTTAAAGTGGCCATTTATTTTGTAGAGATAACCAAAAAAATTTATCTAGTATCAGGTGAGAAAATATCTAAAGTCTCTTGATGTCATTAAGACTGGTTAGTATTTATAATATGGTAACCTAGATTATTAGGTGAATAAATATTTTCTGAGTAAATCCTATTTGTTTCAGAAAGACTGAGAAGATCAGGCCTATGTTTATTGATAAAAATCTTAAGGATTCTAATTTTTTCAGGGTTGGATAGCCTCGAACAATTCCAAAATAGGATCTTCATTTAAAATTTCATTTGGATAAAGATATCCCTTTTTTCTTCCCACCTAAATTTCTATTTCTTATTTATTTTTGGGAGGAAGATTATTTTTTTATCATCAATGCTTGGACATTAACCCTTGAATAATATTTTTGGACTTAAGAAACTCACTATATTCTTATGAGATGGGAGAATTTCATCAATAGTGAATTTATTAACAAGTGAAACATTTTTGGCACAGTCTATATTCCTTTGAGCTAAAGGACTGTGGTTGGTAGTGTGTTGACCATAAATTAAATTATTGATGGCACTATCATCAAATATCAAGAGATATTGTTTCTTGGATTTCACTGAAGGTTCATTCTACATGTCCCTCAAATATTTTTTTCAGTTTGTTCATGGGATCCACTACTACTGGATATAAATACATCCATAAGTGAGTTTTTAGTAGGTTGGGAAGTATGAGAAGTAGCAAGAGAACTATGTCTGTTAGTGCATCGACCCTCCAATGAGCTAATCATGGTACTTGCATTAGATATAAAGAGCTCATGTTTGTTAAATAACACTGAAAGATCAATTTGCATGTCCCTAGAGAATTTTTTTTAGTTTTTTCATGATCTTGACTTATACTAGATATATAAAAATCAAGAGGTGAATGTCCAGTAGGGATGGAAACATGAGAAGTAGTAATTGTTGTGTCATTTAAGTTTTCCTTTCTTATAAAAACTTTTTGTTCAAGAAAATCCACCATAGTCATAGGTTGAGAAGAATTATCATCAGGAAGTACCTTTTTAGCATCTAGGTAATGAGAAGTTTCTTCATTCTCCCTTCTAGAAAATTCATCAAGGTTAACTAAGACTATGTTCTCATCAGAGTAAATAACATTCTAGGGGCATGTATTATTAGCATATTGAGTGAATCCAAAATTTTCATGTCTATCAAAGGAAACATCATAATAAACAGCATATAAAGGACCAACAAGACTAATAATATATTGGGAAAATGTGTGAAATTTAAAAACAAAATAAGAAAAGTTAATTTGAAAGTATAAGAATGTTTCCTCAAGTATTTAGTCAATGTTATTGAAACCTAAAGGTTATTTAGGGAAGGAAAAATCATTGTTTCTATATGATGGAATTGTTTGGGATACCTAAAGGAGTTATAGAAATTGTATGGAATTCCCATGTAAGGTATTAGTGTTATAGAAATAAATTATTTCATTTTAAAATGTATATAATACCAAATGTATACTTTACAAATTTTATAAGTATTCAAGAATCCAAAAATAAGGAAAGGATTGATGTAGCTTATAGTTTTTATTCAAATGATAAAGAAAAGGGTTGTTGAATATTAATTTTTAATGAAAATGAATAATTCAAGATCAAATGGATATAAATAAAAGATTTGTATTTTCGTATTATTGTATTATATGACAAGAGAAGTTTTTTATTAAAAAATGTTTGTTATGAACAAAATGTGATGATGGATTTGGTACACAAGGTTTATGATTCATCATATTTTATAAAAAAAATAAGGATAAAGGGAGTTTTATCTAGGATAAAAGGAGATTTATCCAGGATAAAAGTAGTTTTATTCTGGATAAAAGGGATTATCCAAATGTTTGTTAAAATATGAGGTAATTTTTCTCATCACTCAATAGTGACATATTTTAAATAATAAAGACATATTTTTAATAAATTTTTCCAAAATACATAGAATACCATATAAGATATGGAAATAATGGTTTATTTACTAAATGATTTCACTAAAGGAAATAAGTTTTATTTTCAAACAAAAAAAGTTTTTTTCTTATTTTAAAATGATATTATGAAAGAAATATAGTGTCTAAAAGACTAGTGAGAGTATGTTTGGACTTAAAAAAGTTCAAAGTTATCAAATAAAATATTATGTCAGTCAACGAACAAGGTGAATATTTATAACATCTCAACCCCAACCCATTATATTGGGAAAGGTAAAGGTGTTACTAACCTTAGGTAACATCCCTATACACCCAATGTTAATAATAAATGCTAAGGGAAATATAATACATGGGTGAATGATTTACCTTCTCTCACACACACACCCTATAAAGACAAAAAAACTACAATTAAAGACACTATATGATGCATGAAAATAAAATAGTTTAACACAATATCCAAATATGACTAAAAAATATTAGAGTTATAATAAAATAACAGATATATAATCAAACCACAACTTAAAATACAATAGACTCAGCAACGCCAATGTAGCATCACTTCCACCACCCAAAAAGAACAACTCCATGCTCCCACCTTCTTCACTAATACGACTACATTAGGATTCACTCATGAGATATGACACCTTACCCTAAACTATTTCATGGTAAAAAATGTATTAATACACACTAAGGATCATATTAAAGGGTGGGTATACAACCCAATTGGAAAACCCCAAAACTTCCCACACATTCCATTATGATAAGAACAAGTTATCTCATAGTTTTATATAAAATAGAGGTAAATCATATAAAATTTATTTTACAAATATTTATTTTAAAACAAGTAATAAAACCATTTATTTTCATATGGAATACTCAATCCAGAACACACACACACATTCATGCATCCATCCTTTGAACATTCCTAACCCATGAGTATAAAAATTTTCTTTATTGTCTAAGTCATCACTTAGTCATTTACCACTATTCCCCACCTTCATAGACCCCATGTGTGAACCAAAATGGAACCACACAATGTGATATGAAATCATGTAATCCTGAGTGTATTCTAAGGTCTCAAACCCATTAATTTAATATAAATCAAAATTTACTTTTCATAAATTAATCAAACACATTATGATAGTCACCCACAATTCATCATTTTAAGCCAAAAAATAAGGAGTGTTTTTCAATAATAATTCAACATGAGTTTTTTTATTTAGAAATAAAAATTAAATCAACTTAGAAATCAAAGACTTCAATTCATAGAGAAAGTATAGATAGAGAGAATCCACCCACCTTAAAATCATTTTCCATTATTACAGAATCACATAACGATCTAGAGATATTTTAGTTCCTCCTTCCATTCCTCTTCTATTTCCTATATCCAACAATCATTGATTTTTTTAAATCAACCACTAAAAGAAAGGGAAGCACCAAAATTTCCTTGAGAAGGGTTGGAGTTCAAGGTAAAATGAGAAAACCTAATGAGTACTGAAAGGGGTGTATGAAATAATAAATTATTTGGAACTATACCAATTCATGGAATGGCTAAGGAATTTACACCATGAATATTTTGGATTCACCATATATTAAAATTCAAGGTAATTCAACCTTCAAATTATGAAAACAATTCACGCCATGAATGAAAATCCATTCCATGAATGACTATGATAAAATTAGAACTGAATCTACCCATAAACCATTCACATTGTGAATAAGATTTCAAATAAAGAATTCCTTATACTGGAAGATTCTGCTCTAATTCCTCTTCATTATCTAGAACTCAAATGTTCCAATCCATGAGGCACTAAATCGATGCCATGATCTAGTTCGTATGTGACCTCATGCATGCCTCCCCATATTTCAAATGTTGTTGACTAGTAATGAGGGTCTGAAGAGAAAAGTGGGGAGACTATACCCTCTTTATCAGAGTATAAACACAGTAGAAATAATTCTAAAAGATAACATAATTAAAATGAAAAGTAAATGAAAAATATATGGAAAGTTTCAAAAATAACCCAAGTGAACCATTATATTACAATGATATTTACACTCTACATATCAGTAATTTATACCTTAAAACCCCAAAATACCAAAAATATGGAAAACCTTGAATATGGTCCCATGTTAAAACTAGACCTAAAAACCCATTCTCTAACCCTTTATCCCAAACACAAACCAAAATCTAGGTCCTTTTATTAAACTTACACATGAAACAAGTAGATTCTTCTTGGGTAACCATATTCCATGGTGGCTCAAGTAGAGTGTGAGTACAACTCAGTAGGCCACCACCAATGGTGTCAAAAGAAATAACCAATATAAAAAACAACTTATGAAGATAACAAAAGGGTAAAATAAGAAAGACAATAAAATAATCACGTGTTATAATAAAAATTTATTAATAATCCATTTGGACACTTGGGTTTCATCTTGTCATCTAACTAGCCAAACCTGATTCGAAATTTTTTTGTTGTCTAAACCATATGTCGTAGGGGTCACACACTTTAATTCAAAAAGATGTGTTCATTAATCAAATAAAATTAATGTATCTTGGAGAATCATTTCAGGTAACCATATCATGTCAAGACCATCCGATCTTAGAGAATCAGTCCAACACCCATACCATATCATAACCATCAACATCTGGAGCATCATTCCAACACCCATTCCATATCATAACCATTAGTTATTATAGCATTATTACAATACACATATCATGGATACCATCAGTGGTTTCGAGAGCATCAGTCTAGATCAGCCTAAGAATGATGATCCTCATTCCAACATCCCAACCATACCATTATTTACATCCTTCATGGTTTATTACAAAAAATGCATTTAGCTAATTTTCATAATCAAACCCTTTATAATTTTCTTTTATCCCATGTCATAAAATAAAAAAACCAAAAAACTTTGTTAACTATTTTTAATACATCCTTTAAAACATTATTTTTCTTCTTTGAGAAACCAAACATGGCCCAAGACCTTTATTTTCCATTAAAACCATTGAAAGATCTATCAAGGAATTTTCAACAAAGGGGTGACTACAGATCCATTTAAAATCAACATTGTAAACCCATTTAAAAACACCTTTAAAATTAACTTGAGTTCAAAACCTAATTTTAAAACATAATCCACTTTAAAACATTGATTTAACTCATTAAAAACCACAACTAGATCAAAATACAAAGAACGCACTTTAAACCATTTCAAAAGGCTTCCTAGATATTTCACAAAATATTATCATATAAAAAATTTCAATTCATACACTTAACATTTCATAACCACTAATCCAAAAATTATACCATGCATCCCTTTAACTATTACAACATACCAAAAGACAATTACCACCCATTTACACTCATAAATTATCTATCTCATTATTTTAAATCACATTAAACAACCTTAAAGGGATTGACATGACCCATGGGTAGCCCTCAGCCTGGTCTCAAGTCATTAATGGACCCAATGGGGTCCATGAAGTGTATCAAACATCAATCTAGGGACCAATTTACTTTTCTTAGCCATGGGAACAAAAAAAATAGCAAGGTATCACATTTTCACAACCATATACACAATAACAACAAAAAGACTATGGTAAAAAATCTTGTAAACCACCAAATTCATGCTTCTAGACAACCACTCATCCCACCATAACCATTGATTTTAGGTAAAACAACCTAAATCACACAAGAAAAGAACTCCCCAAAAATAGGGTTAATAAGATTCATAAGAATAGGAACAACCAAGGAAAGACTCTTTCATAAAGTAAAATAAAACGGGGTCATAAATTTACCCAAAGATTCGATTCACACTAAAAAACTACTCAAATGGATAAAAATTTTATGATACCCATCCATTGAAGACATGAGATCACTTGGTTCTCACCCTAGGATCATGGAGGAGAAATGACATGGGAAATCAGACGAAATTTTTTAAGGGTCAAGAGGGAAAAAAATAATTTTCCCACTTTTAATGAGGAACACAGTTTGGCCGTATAATTTTACAAACCATGTGAAAATAATGTGGTCTCCTCAATCCAAAGGTAAACTTATCCACATGGTTTATTTGTCCATCGGTATGGTATAGAAAACCATGTGGAAATTTTTTATTCCCCTCTTTCAAAGGGACCTCAAGTTGCACGATGTCCAGGGCCACCTCACATGGTGTGAAAATCATGCTCTATCCTCCTCCATGACTTAGGTTCATGGTGCACAGTTAACACTAATTCTGCTCTAACCAAAAAACTTACACTGTAAGTCCTAAAATTACTATGTTGCATGTCTTGAACCCTTAGGATACTCCCAAGACCTTACCTACTCCCAGGAAGAATTTATTTTACCATTTTTAAAGTATTTTAACCAAAATTTAAAATTAAACATACCTCATCATAAGGACTAGATCTTATAACCTCCCTGCCATAATAATTCTCATCCCCAAGATGTCTCGGTGGTCATCCATCCACATAACCCAACCTATTTAAATAATAAACTACAGTCAATGACCTTTTTTAGCTTCTAAAAGTATAAAACTCAACAATGAAATAACCTCTAACTCAAGTTACTCCACCATCCAAAACCCAAGCCAAAACCCATTTTCAAAATTAAAACACCAAGATAGAACTTACCTGATCCCATCCAATTGAAACATCAATCATATCATCACGTGATTACCCATCAAATATATGGTGGTCCCCAACATAAAAATCATCTTAACTCTACCAATCTATGATACTTGGCACCTGTACCATTGAAAAATTCCAAAAAAACATCTTAATTTAACTTACAAAACAAGACCGGGGTGGTTCCCACTAACCACATCCAAATACCCATGAGAACACTAATAAACATTTTCATTCATCCTCATTATCAAAATCCAACTAAAAAAATTTCATACCCAAAATCTGTGTAGTAATTGAGAACAAGTTGTCTTTTCCTAAAAAACATGGTTTCATTTCCTGAAGTATCTTCATATTTTCCAAGAAAACACACCAAATGTGGTTTGAAACTCACATAATCTATCCCATAAATTATCTCAAGTGAGACTATCCTCAACCTACTCATAATTAAAATGTTTATCTCCAATAGCAGGCACGTATTAACCTCTTTTGGTCATGATGTATTCATGCTCATAGGTATTCCATGACTACCCAAACATTCCCACTGGAGTCAATATTAATGTCATGTATGATTACACAACCAATGTATATATGATGCAAGAACCTTCAATTAATTTTTTTATCACTTTGAGCCCGAATCCAACATTCGGCTTGATCATCTACTACATCCATTCTCGTGAAAGAATTTCCAATAGAAATTTAAGCACGCACCTCATCAGTTTCTCACTGGTATCTCGATGCCACCTTTACCAAACCATAGCCAATTCCACATTTTTGTGACCCTACCAGCCTGAGGGACATACTCATGTGATCTACATGTCACTCTCCACCATAGTGGTGTCATTTCTACCATCTCACTCAACAAACTCTAACTGCCACAACCCGTGATCCAGTTATAGGCGAATCCTCAATGTTGGTGTGTCCATATCGCTCTCACCTGAGCAACACAATAAAAATTCAAATGTTCCCAGCTTCTAAGAACAGAACCCACGACATTCATCAACATCCAGTCCATCCAAAGAAACTTACTCATAAATAACCAATGGTTCACTTTCCATCATATGGTCTCACTTATACCATTACATGAGTGTAAACTCTAAGGATTATCTTCATCAAATAAAAATTTACTTTTATATATCTTATTTTATAGTTGATGATCTCTCATTGTACTCAAGATTATGTCAAGATGTTGGGAATGGTCTTCTTTAAACTGAGAGTACACTAAGATGCCATCGATGAATACCAACACAACCTTATCCATTTTTATTCCACCTCTATCTACAGGGACATATCAATACTTAAGAAAGTCCCTAGGTTTCCTTACCTACAAGAATATCATCAACTCCCTATCATCATGATTTAAGAGGGAAAATTATCCAAACTTACTACTTCCTCATAGATCTTTTCCAAGAATCTGTGCACTAACATTCTCTGTGGAACTACTGCCACTACACCACTCTAGTTCTTCCACCATAACTTAGGTGATTCTCAATGAAAAATTAAATTGTTTATCATACTAATCCCAAACCAAATGATCCCATGAATATCCAGTGCACATCACCTTGATTTCACCCAAAACAACAGGCACTTTCTCCCAACCCACCTTTTCACATGTCCCACATGACATCACACACTTCTAGCACATGGATACCATCATAACCTCACTAGAAAACTTATTCCTCACACTTTACTACAACCATTAATTGAACCTGAATTAAAATACCATGAGTAGTATATCAATAGACTAGGATCAACCACCAACTCAAGAAACTAACCATGCCTCCTAGTTATTTAGCCTCATCAGGCTTGAGGTGTCCTTGATATTTCTATCCAAAGTCAATGATGATTTCCATATCAAACAATATCTGAATAGTAGTGTTAGACATCTAAATGATCCTACCCTAAAAAACTAGCCTTAAATTCAACCAAAATCACTAAAGGTATTTCTTTAGAAAAGAAACCAAGACATGACCATTACTTTTACAGTAACTCGATGTAACCCATTGTGCATTGATTCCACCTATAAAGCATCCAATAGTTATTCACATTCCAAAGTAATCACAACACTAGGCTAACCTCCCTTACAGTTTCTCTCAATTACCCAAATCTATTGACTCGTGGCCACCACCCGAGTCATATTCCCAAAACATATGGATCTCCCACATATCCATACACATCAAAACTCACACAAGTCCTTACTCGTGGGAAACACTCCTTCCCCCATTCCAAATCACACAACTCATAGAACACAAAAATCAGTAAATTACTCTAGGTTCCATAACTATAGAAATACAACCACTAAAAACGACACCACAATCAAAGACACCTATTTCAAGGTACAATGTAAACCCATATGATCACAGTCAATGAGGGTTTCTACATCCACATCATCAAAATACACCTAAAAAAATAAATTTGATAGCATAACCAATGGCACAAATGTAACATACCATTATCCAACACATCCAAATCCATTATGGCCTCACAACCCATGACCAACAGTCTTATAACTAAGGCACTTTCATATCCCAAACCACCCAAACATAGATTCAAATAAAAACCTAGAGTATACTCATTTACAATGTCCCTAAAGGTTCCATAATTTCTATTTCCCCCTTAAACTTTACCATTTTTAAAACCCAAGGATTCGCATTTCAAACCCTTTCATTGAACACCCTCTCAAAATTTTCAGATTTATTCAATTTCATGATTCATGTTTTTAGCTAGATAGAGTATACTTCATGAGTTATAATGGGAAAAAATTTTATAAGTTTCTTACTATCACTTTATTTAACCAAAATTGTCACTACAAATGTCATTTATACTTGATTATTACCCTGAAGTCGCCTGAGGGGTTGTTCAAGTAGAGTGTCGCCATATACTCATACATATAAATCATATAAATTATTGTGGACACTTTAAATACCAACCCCACTAAATAATTAACAACAATATGCATATATGAATAACCAGCATACATAGACCACACAGAGAAAAATACACTACCATCATAATGAATCCTAGGGAACTATCAATCACAAATATCATATTGATGAATTATCAATTTTATGTTCCTAGCATGATGAATGAACACACACACACTCTTTTAATACTTTTCCAAGAGATAAAAACATCATAAATCAGTAACATCACATCCAATTTCACCACTCAAGGTGGAAATTAAGTCAAAAATAAAAGCGTAAAGGAACAACATCAATTTCCCACCCTTGGAAAATATATTTTTTTCACATATGTGGGGATATAGGCATCCATGAATGAGATCATTACCAAGACTCAACAATATACTAGTCTCCTTTATATAATGAAAAAATAGTAAGACAAAATAAAAACCTCATATGATACCAATTTGTAATGTCCTGGCCCAGGATCCACTAAACTGGTGCTCTAAGTTGGTTCATACGTGACCTCAAGTGTGTCTCCCCATACACCAAAGGCTTTGAATATTAGTGAGGGTATAAAGAGGAAAATGGGGAGAATATACCCTATTTATTATAGTATAACCAAAATAGAAATAAGTACAAAAGATACCACAATCAAAATGAGCAGTAAATGAAACAAAATACAAGAAGTTCCAATTATAACCCAAGTGAAACATGATATAACAATGATATGTACACTCTACATATCAGGTGGTTATACAATAAATCCTCCAAATACCAAAACTATGAAAAACCCCAAACATAGTTCCATTTCCAAACCAATCCTAACATCCCATACCATAACCCATCAACCAAAGCATAAACCCAAATTTAGGTCTCTAAGTTGATCATGTACCTGAAATAAGTAGCATATTTTCGAGCACCCAAGTCTCATGGTAGCCTAAGAAGGGTGTGGGTACAACTTATTAGTCCACCATCAATAGTGTAAAAATAAATAAATAGTCTAAATAATAGTGGATACAGGTATAAAAATGATAAAATAAACATTAAAATAAAAGAAGCATGTGTTAATAAACATTTATTAATTATCCATTTGGACTCGGTGGTTCCATCGTGTCACCCAACCAACCAAACCTGCTTCATCTATTGTTGGTCATCTAAACCATATGTCATAGGGGTCATAAAATTTAAGTCACAAAATTGTGTTTATTAATAAAAAATAATAATGTACCTTGGAGAATCATTTTAGGTAACCATATCATGACAATACCATTTATGTTTAAATAATTAATCTAATAAACATACCATATCATAACCATTAGTTCTTGGAGACTGAGTCCAAAACACATTCCATATCATAAGAATTAGTTCTTGGAGTATTAGTATAATTCCCATACCATGTATAACATTAATGGTGACTAGATTGTCAATTTTTCCAAACCTAAGAATGAGGAGCCTCAGTCCAACATCCCAACCACACCATTATTTACATCTTTCATGGTTCATTACAAACAATGCCTTTATCCAAGTACCCTAATAAAACCCTTTAGACATTTCCCAACTTTCATGTCATAAAATAAAAAAACACCATTGTTAACCATTAGGAATACAACATTTAAAAATATCGGTATTCTTCTTTGACAAACCAAACAAGGCCCAAGAGCTTCATTTTTTATTAAAAACATTGAAAGAGACATCATGGCATTTTATCTAAAGGAGAGACCACACATAGATTTCAAATAAACATTGGAATACCATTTAAACCCCCTTTAAAATCACCTTGAGGTTAACACCTCATTTTTAAACATAATCTGCTTTAAAACATTGTTTTCACTCATTAAAAATCCAAATCACACCATTTAAACCATTTTAAATAGGCATTTCACAAAATCTTAACATATAAAACATTTCAATTCATCTACATTTCATAACTACTTATACCTAAATTATAAAAAGCATCCCTTTAACTATTAAAACATACTAAAATAAATTTACCACCCATTTAGTCTCATAAATTATCTATATCATCATTTCAAATCTCATTACACAACTTTCAAGGGATTGGCATACCCCATGGGTAGCTCTAGGCTTGTTCTCAAGTCATCATGGACCCAACAGGGTCCATGAAGGGTATCACACATCAATCTAAGGAACAATTTATTTTTCTTTTTCAAGGACACAGAAACATAGTAAGTTAGAACATTAGCACAATTGAATTAAAAATAAAAACATCAATACTATGGGGAAAATATTATAGACCACCTACCTCATTCTCATAGACAACTACTAATCCCACCATGACCCTTGATATGGCAGTGTTTTAACACTCTTTGCCACACCCTTTTTGTATTTTTTACTGACTTTTTTATTTTAAAATGTTGTTTTTTATTAAATATTTGATAAATGTTGTGTTGTTGTACTTGCTGTATAAAATAATCAATTTTAGTTTAAATCAATTGTTTTTAATATTCATTATTTCCTTTTTAAATAATTCTTTAATTTACTTAATTATTTTGAATTTGATTTTTATTTTTTACAGTTTTATTTTTATAATTTTTCATTCTAGTTAGTTTAGTAATTTATTAATTTAATTAATTATTCTTTAAATTGTAAATAAATAACTCATTTTAGTTGTTAGTCTTTTAATAAGTTAATTAGTTTTAACAATTTAATCTTATTTAATTAATATTTTTATTAATTTAATTAATTATTTAATTAATTGTATAAATAATTTAAGCAAGTTACTGTAAATATTGTAATTTGTTCTTTAAGTAATTTGTTTATAAATTTTAACCTGAATAAATTCATTCATTTGAAAACATAATTTATTTTATTATTTATCTTTGTTGTTTTTAGTTTTTAATTCCATTATATTTAATTTAATTTATTAATTGGTTTTTTTAGTTTCATAAAATTATTTTATTTATTTAATTTTATTTGTTATGTTTGTTTGCAGGTGTTGCGGTCGCACGGTCCTGTTCCTAAACGGTGACTGTCTCACCGTTTCCACCCATCCTTAACGGTCACTGTCTCACCGTTTCCACCCATCCTTAACAGTGGATGTCTCACTATTTCCACCCATTTGTAACAGTTATTGTCTCACCGCTACAACTCATTTGTAATGGTGACTATCTCACCGCTACAACCCATTTTTAACAGTGACTGTCTCACCATTTCCTTTCCTTTTTATTTCCTTGTAGTGCTTCCTTGCACCTCACCATTGGCTGTTTTTCACAATTCTTCCCTGTTTTTTCCCTTCCTCGCCGTTACCATACCCCCTTCCGTTAGCTATTTCCCTTACCTCACTGTTGTCCAAAATTCTCACAGCTACCGTTACCTTCAACCTCACTGATTCACCTCCTCACTGTTATCCTTTTCAACCGGTGCCTCTTCACATCGTTTCTTTTCTTTTTTGTCTCACTATCTCAAAAACCAGCCACTGTCGCCACTGTTCCACTCCACTACTCTCACTCATGCAGCACCTCCTTCCACAGAAAACCAAGCACCCTCATGGTGACTCACATGCTTCTCCACTATTCCCCATTTCAGCCACCGCAAGCACACAGCAACCATGGAAAATCAACAACAGAACAAATAACCATCAAGGCAATAGAAAATTCCAAATTCAACACCAATAGCAGAAACACAAATCAAAAGCAGAATTTTAAAAAAACACCAGTATAGAAGAACAATTTCCAAGAAAGACCAAACCAGAAATCAGAAAATAACAAATTGTTGCCCAGTGAAATAGTTTTGTAGCCAAAGCTTGAACCTTCACGAACCAAACACAGTGAAACCTAACCGAAACCCAAATTTTCCACAGATCATGCCACCCTCCAACAACCCAAGCTGCATCACGCGATGTCCTTCCCTTCAACCTCGTCGTCGCGCCCTTTGCTCCACGGCTGGAACCCGAATCCCCTAACCTCACCTCGGCTCCCTTGTGTCATCGTACCAACCTCTGTCCGTGTTCCCAGCACTGCACCCCTCTGCTCGAGCTGCGCTGCTCACCATACCGGTCTTCCTCACAGCCACGTTGTATCCACATCTCCACAAACTCTCGGCCGCACTCCTCTACCTGCGCTTCTCCTCCCCTGCACAGAGACCGCCTGAGCGTCATTACCCTCTTCCCTATATCCACTCTGCACCGCACAAAGACCCCCCCCCCCCACCCCTCTTTTTGTTTTATTTCTTCTTTTATTTTAGTTTTTTTTATTCTATTTTTATAACATAATATATTATAATACATATATATCATATACAATATAATAATAATAGGTATATTAATAAAAGTATATAAGTTTATATATATATATAATATTAATTTCTTATTTGTTATTAATAGTTATTGGTTTAACAATAATATTAGATATTGGTATTATTATTTTCGTATTATAAATGTATAAAATATATTTAGATAGTTTCATTTCATTTTAATCTGACTCACGTGCATTTTTAACACTTGGAGGTGCTTCGCCGCATGCGCATCAATTCATTCAGTTAGGAGCAACTGCTCTGGTGACAAGCACGGGAGGGAACAACACAGTAAAAGCTACACATGGAGTCCAGGTAGCTCCTCGGGGGAGATTCCAGAGACTTCGTTTGGGTGATAAATGCACAAGAGGCGGGAGAGTCATTGAACAATCCAGAGTAGCAGATAGTTTGGGACATCAATTTGGGGATAGAGGGAACTGGAGATAGGTAGCGGGGCTTGGATCCTGACAAAAGGAGCAAAGCAAGAGGAATGAACATCTTACATCGAGAGCAGTTTGGAGTATCGAGAGGAGATAATCAGGTCATTTTGTACCTCAATTCCCAGGGTGGGACATCAAGCGCATTCCAGCATCGCATCCACCATTGAGCAGCAAGAATTAGAACTTTCAGGAGCAATAGAAGGGAGTACGAACATCTTAGTTTTGCTCGTGCTCTGTTTTTCTCCACTTATTTCAATATGAACTACATTGATTTTAATTCTATCGTTGCATTAAAACCAACCACTATGTCTGGCTAATTTCCTTCGAGGGGAATAAGCTGGTTGATTTGATTTGTTTAGTCTGATTCATGCGCTACATCATTTTTTTTGGATTGTCTCCCTCATTGTTTACAGACGATCTTATTTTCAAAACAACAGGATCGAGTGAAAACCGATCTTGTTTGCACCATAATAAAAATTGTTTCAATTTGAGTAACTCACTGACAAGTGAGTTATGCTCGAATTAGAGAGACACACTGAACTCAACTGACAAGTTGATCCTGGTGACTGCTGACTTATTTTCACCATGGGATGGAAAGACTTTTACAGTCGAAGGACTGCAAGAGCTATTTCATCACAAACTGACCAGACAACAAATCTGGCCAGTTACTTTTAGTCAGATCCATATTTTCTTAACTTCAGTGTATGAACAAGGCTAAGCAATACTGAATCGGCCAGTGGACTTTCCCCCCTACTCATTTATTGGTTGTCTACACCACAATTTCTCTCACTGCTCTGTCTACTTCATTTTCACTCACTAGATTACCCTCACTTCTTCACACAATAAATCTCACTCACTCCACTTCACAACCACCAAGTGTTTTTTTTCTTGTTTTTGCGTGTATGTTTTTGTTTAGTTTATTTTTTTTAGATCACCAAACACAACATTAGGCCTCCCTGTGGTTCAACCCTGTCTTTCCACTGTCCTAAGTAGTAAGTAGGTTATAAATTTTAGTTTTTCACCCGTTCCCAATGACGCGTGAGCATGCAAATTTTGGCTCCGTTTCCGGGAAGGCTAGGTGCGTTTAAAAAAACCAAAAAAAAAATTCACATAAAAAACTCAAAAAAAACACTAAAAAAATCTGCAAAAAAATTTTGAAATTCAAAAAAATTGTGAACCTGCTACATGAAAACCAGGTCTAAGTCTAGACACTTAGTACCTGGTAACCCTGAAATTGATAAACACCTTAAGGAAGTGAAAAAGAAAAAAGACAAGGTCAAAATGGAAGATAAAAAAATGAAAACTTGAACAACCCACTTCTTGAGAATTTGAACCAACCTAGAATGATGAACCCACCTGGGAATGAGATAGCTGAGAGGCACAGTTTGAGAGAGTTCTTGTTAACTTCGGTGTCTAGAAACCCATCATGCATTAGACTCTCTCCTAGGTCCAGGAATTATGAGATCAAGAAATCTATTCTTAGTTAGCTACCCACCTTCAATGGAATGCCTAGTGAATACTCTCTTGACTTTAGTATAGCCTTCTGTTGTAGTGTCCAGTAGATACCACTTAGGGGTCTCACTGAGGAAGAGCTTAAACTGAGAGTGTTCCCCTTCTGCCTCAAGGGCAATGCTAGGTCTTGGTTCCAACAGTTAGAAGAAGAAATCTTTTTCACCTGGGATCATGTTTTCAATGCCTTCACAATGAAATTATATCCTAGGAGGTTGACATCTGAAATTAGGCACAAAATCACTGAATTCCTTCATGATAAAGAATAAATGCTTCTTGAAGCCTGGGATAGGATTAGATGTTTGCTTAGGCAGTGTCTAAACCATCAATGTACACCTCAATTCCACATGGAAACCTTCTATAATAGTTTCACCCCTTACCACCAAACCTTGGTGGATTAGTCTTCTGGAGGATATTTTAGTGATAGGACTGTTGAGGAGATCAAACAGATCTTTAACACATTAGCTCAGAATTCCCAGCACAAATGCTCTAGGAGGAGAACCATTGTGAGAAAAGAAACTACCCCTGATCCTCAAGCAGAATCCCAAGCTGTTGGGTTCTTTAATGAGAACCTGCATCAAATCCTTAAGGAGAAGTGTCACCACTGTGGCATGTATGGCTATTCTCAAACCTGTTTTCCAAACTTTGATATGTCTGTCCAGCCTTATGAGAGTGTCAGCTTTGCTGGCTATGGACCTCAGATGCAGCTTAGAGATGATCCTTTTTCCAACACCTACAATCAGGGGTATAGGAACCATCCTAACCTGTCATAGAAGGAGCTGGGAGTCCTCCGACCTTCTGCCCCTCTTGGATTCCAGCAGCCACCTAGGCAGCAATTCCAACCCCAATCCCAACCAAAGGCTGAGTCATCCAACTCAAAAGATGAGTTGAGATACATGTTCCATTAGTTGATAGGGAGTTTTGATTAACAAAAGACCAAAAATTATTTTGATAAAGTTCAAATGGATGCTAGAATGAAGAACTTGGAAATTCCAATGGGGAAGTTGGCTAGGGATGCTAGTAATAGGGAAAAGGGTAGGCTTCCCAGCACCACTGAAGCCAATCCTAGGGAGAATGACATGGATATGACCACCATAGGTGGTCCCCAAACTCACCAAGAGTCTAGGAAAGAACCCCAAAATGTTGAAAATGAGAAACTAGATGAAACTGGAAACTCAAATCTGAAAGAACCTGAATCTGGAAAACTAGACAGCACCACCTGGAATCCCTCCAGTTCCAACTGTTCTAACTCAAAAACCCAAAGAAAATGGCTTGAAAAACAAATACAATAAAGGGAATCAACTTTTTGAAGAATAATATATAGAGATGCCCCCAATTTTGATGAATTTTTCCCCTAAAATCCCCTTCCCACAAAGAATTAAGAAACCAATTCATGATTCTGAACTGTTGAAATTTTTTAAGGTGGTTAAAAAACCGAACATTGATATCCCATTTCTGAAAGCATTGATTCAAATCCCATCATATCTGAAATCACTCAAGAAAATATGTTCCAACAAAAAGACATTAGAATAATTTTCCACCTATAGCTTAACAGAGGAGTGTAATGCAGTCTTGCAGAATAGGATACCTCCTAAGCTTTAGGACCCAGGAAGCTTTGTCATCCCTTGAACATTTGGGGATAGAGGTGGTAAGTTCAACTATTTGTGTGATCTGGGTGCTAGTATTAATTTGATTCCACTGTCACTTTTTCATCACCTGAGATTAAGAGTTCTCCAACCCACCACTGTTGTGTTACAGCTTGCTGATAGGTCCATTACTCATCCAGTGGGTAGGGTCGATGATATGTTAGTGGGAGTAGGAAAACTCTTTTTGCCTGATGACGTTCTTATCCTTGATATGGAGTGTGACCAGGAGGTTCCTATCATTCTTGGTAGGACCTTCTTGGCCACAGGGGGAGCTGTGATAGATGTGTCTAAGGGGAAATTGATTTTCAATTTGGGTGAATAGAAAGAAGAATTCAATGTGTTTAATAAAATCTAAGAACCCACCCACCCAATTTTCCAAAAATATGAGATGTTAGTTGATGAGAGTAGTGTTGATAAGGAGTAAGAGGAGATTCTCATAATGATAGCTGAAATCAATAGTGAACCTGAAATCACTGCTGCCTCTTGCATGGGGATCATCTCAAGTATGGAGAGAGAATTTATTGATTACAAGGGAAAATTTTTGGAGAACCTAGATGAGTTTGTTTTGGAGCACATTCTTACCCCGATAGAGGAGTCTGAGTTTGAGGAGATATCTTTTGGAGGCTCTTGCACTGAGGAACAGGCCTTGTCTACTGCCTTCTTCAAGAGGCAGCATGAAGACCTTGGGCCACCCAGGCCCAAGTGTCTTCCCTCAAGTTAGTCACCACCCACCCTTGAACTCAAGCCCCTCCCTACTCATCCCAAATATTCCTTTTTAGGAGATAATTCCACCCTTCCTGTGATCATTTCATCTAATCTAGAGGTGAGTCAAGAGAAAAATTTTCTTACTGTTTTGAAGATGTACAAGTATGTCATAGGTTGGTCTATTGCTGATATCAAAGGGATAAGTCCAGCCTTATGTATGCATAAAATTACCATGGAACCTGAGTGTAAGCCCAGAGTAGAAGCCCAAAGAAGACTCAACCCCTACATGAAGTAAGTTGTGAGAGAAGAAGTGATTAGGTTGCTTGATGCTAGAATAATTTTTCAAATTTCTGATATCCCTTGGGTTAGTCCTGTCCAGGTGGTACCCAAAAAGAGTGGAGTGACAGTGGTCACTAATGAAAGGAATGATCAAATCCAGACAAGGGTAGTGACTAATTGGAGATTCTATATAGACTACAAAAAATTGAATGCTTCCACAAGAAAGGATCACTTCCCCATGCCATTTTTGTATCAAATGTTAGAGAGATTAGCAGGCAATGAATTCTTCTACTTTCTTGATGGTTATTCTGGTTACAACCAGATTTCCATTGCACCTGAGGACCAAGAGAAAACCACCTTCACCTGTCCATTTGGGACATTTGCCTACCAGTGGATGCCCTTTGGCTTGTGTGGTGCTCCTTCCACTTTTCAAAGTTGCATGATTGAAATTTTTTCAGACATTATTGAGAGTATTATTGAAGTGTTCATGGATGATTTTTCTATTGTGGGAAATAACTATGATAACTATCTGAAAAACTTGGAACAAGTGTTAAAAAGGTGCCAAGAGACCAACTTAGTCTTAAACTGGGAAAAGTTCCAATTCATGTCCACTGAAGGTATAGTTTTGGGACACAAAGTTTATAAGAAGGGGCTAGAGGTCGATAATGCTAAAATTGAGGTCATACAAAAGTTGCCCCACCTGAAAATGTCAAAGTAATTGGAAGTTTTTTGGGTCATTTTGGGTTCTACAGGAGGTTCATTAAGGACTTTTCTAAGATCACTAGACCCCTGTGCTCCCTGCTGGTTAAGGACACACCCTTTGTATTCAATGATACATGTCTATAGGCCTTTAATTTTCTCAAGGAGAAGTTGACTACTTCACCTGTAATCACTACTCCTGACTGGAAACTTCCCTTTGAGGTTATGTGTGATGCTAGTGACTTTTCAGTAGGAGTTGTGTTAGGGCAGAGGAAGGATAGGAAATTACATGTTATTTACTATGAAAGTAAGCTGCTAGATGATTCCCAACAGAATTATTCTACGACTAAAAAGGAGTTGGCCACTGTGATGTTTTCTTTAGAAAAGTTCAGGTAGTACTTAATAGTATCAAGGATCATAGTTTTCACAGATCATTCATCCCTAAAGTATTTGCTGGCTAAAAAGGACTCAAAGCCCAGACTCATGAGGTGGACCCTGCAGTTACAAGAATTTGATTTAGTGATTAAGGAAAAGAAAGGGTCTGAGAATGTAGTTGCAGATCACTTGTCCCGATTGCCCAATTCCCCAAGTAAGGAACCAAAAGAGATCAACACTTCTTTCCCTGATGAACAATTGTTTGCTGCTTCTGTGCAGTAGTCTGCTTGGTTTGTAGACTATGCCAACTTTCTGGCAATTGGAGTCATGCCCAAGGATCTCTCACACAACCAAAGTAAGAGGTTTATATCTGAACTGAAATATTATTTTTGGGATGACCCGCTTCTCTTTAGGAGGTGTGCTGATGGGATTCTGAGAAGATGTGTGGTTGAGGATGAGATTTTACCCATACTTGAGATCTGTCATTCATCACCTTAGGGTGGCCACCATGGAGGATAAAGCACTGCTCAGAAGGTCCTACAGGCTGGTTTCTACTGGCCAACACTGTTTAAAGATGCTAGGAGTCTGGTTATTGGTTGTGAAAAATGTCAAATGTTAGGAAATGTTGGAAGAAGACAGGAACTACCCCAAAAAGGTATTCTGGAGGTCGAAATATTTGATCTGTGGGGCTTGGAATTCATGGGACCATTTCCATCCTCTTATGGGAATGAGTAAATTTTGGTTATTGTGGACTACGTGTCTAAGTGGATTGAGGCAGTAGCTCTTCCCAACAATTCAGCTGCTAGTGTTGTGAAATTCATTAAGAAAAACATCTTTTCCAGATTTGGTTTGCCTATAGAATTCATCATTGATAATGGGACTCACTTTAAGAATTATAAGTTCAAAGGTTTTATGGAGAAGTATAGGTGCTCACATAGGACAGGCAATACTTACCACCCACAGTCCAGTGGGCAAGAAGAAGTTTCAAACAGAGAGCTCAAACATATTTTAGAGAAAACAGTGTCTATCTCTAGGAAAGACTGGTCAAGGAAGTTGGATGAGGCCCTTTGGGCCTATAGAATTTCTTATAAGACTCCTATAGGGATGTCACCATATAGGCTACTCTTTGGGAAATCATGTCATCTACCTATTGAGTTACAGCAGAGATCTTATTGGGTAGTTAAGGCACTTAACTTTGATTTTAAATCTGCTGGAGAGAGAAGACTACTAGAGCTGAGTGAACTAGAGGAGATTCAAAGAGAGTCCTGTGAGAATGATGAAATTTACAAAGAACGAACAAAGGCTTTTCATGACTCAATCATTCAAAATAGGAATTTCAAGGTTGGTGAGAGATTCCTGATTTTCAATTCAAGATTGAAGCTGTTTCCAGTAAAGTTGAAGTCCAAATGGTCATAAACCTTTACCATTGTTAATGTTTTGGTTAATGGAGATGTTGAGCTAGTTGGAGATGAGAATAGACCTTTCTTAGTCAATGGTCAAATAATAAACCACTTCTTTGAAGGGCAGCTAAAGGGCTTGGCTTCCATATCTCTTTTGGAAAACTGAGCTGATTCAAGTCTAACTGAGGACTATAAACTCAGTGTTTCATGGGAAATAACCCATGGTTGCTTAGTTATTTCTCTTTTTATTTTGTTTGTTAATAAATTTAATCCATGCTTCTTGTTCTCCGATTCAATTTCTTAACTGCTGATGGTGCCTCATGATCTTTTATTGTTTTAGAGAGAGTTGTTTATGCCAGAAACATGTCCAAGAAACCCCAAGGGAGCATTCCATTGCATTGTGAATGAAGAGGAGTAACAACCCAGTGATGCTGAAGAGGATATGTTGATGAAAGCCACTGTTAAAGGTCCATGAAATTCAGTTAAGTGTTGTTCTACCTTTTTCACTTTCAATTACTTGTTTACTCTTCACTATGAACTAAGTGTGGGGGAATTCCTCCTAATCTATGAGAAATGAATATGTTTTCTTTCATGGGTGTTAGCTGCTAGCATCTAGAGAATTGAAAATGTATTTTGAGCTGATTTGTGAAACTTGCTTACACCCACTGCTTTCAATTTCATTATGTTGTTTCTGCACATCACTATTAATCATGCTACTATTTGAAGTAAATTGATACAATCTTTTGTCTGCTCACAATGATTCAAAGTATGAACATTTTAGAAATAAAAATACACTTGGTTGCTGGTGATGGTTGGTGGGGTTGGGCTCTTCTGTTTTTGTTTGTTTTTGTTTTTATTTTCTTTCACTTTTTGTGTGGAAAAGAAATCTACCACCTTGAAAGTCAACATTGGGGACAATTTTGGGTTTTAAGTGTGGGGGAGAGGGATTATTCTATTGTCATGTTGAATTCCCCCTTCTTGAACCTGAGTTTGTGTTTGTTTAAAAAATGGTCAAATTTTTTCAAAAAAAAAGGTTCAAAATTCCTTAATTTTTTTTCAAATTCTTTCATCAATTTATGGTCATTGGAGGTTCAATGTTATTTCAATCATGTCCTATTGAGTGGATAAGTTTTTTATGTATGTTGAGAGTGGCACTTAGTCTGAAACTGTTAAGCATGAATGGTTTCCGAGTGCAATTGTTCACTGTCTCTTTGGATCTGTCTGTTTAGGAACTGAGGATGAGAGTATGACAATTTAGTTTTTGTGGGATGATGATCATGACCTAGAGTAACTATAAGTTCTCACTAGAACCTAGGTAACTCACATTTTTATTAAATAATATTCAATCACTTTAGGAAGTCAATCCGAATGATTATTAATTTATTCCTTTGTAACTGGAGTAAAATGGGCAAATGGGATCCCACGGTGAGTATCTGAGACAAGGTGCATTGGGTGCGTTTCTATGAATAAATAAAGCCAATTTCAATTTTAATAAGTGCTATGCACAGTGCTCTGCACATGGAATATGGCTGGGAAAAATAGAAATAAAGCACCCTTGTCAAAAATGAACTCATTAAGGTGAGTGGAATTTTGAACCCAGATGAAGAATGGATCAATTGACTTGGTTAATTTTCATTTGGGTTGAATCAATAAAGTGATAAAATTAATGGATTTTAATTTTTGGAACATTTAGGAAGGTGAGAATGGAAGGTGACCTTGGTTAAGTTTTTAGTTCCACTTCATCTAACCTGTCAAAACTCCTTGAATTAGAACTTGAATTGGAAGGTGAAGTAGGAAAGTTAATGATTACACATAGGGGGAATGACATACTTCAGAGTGTACGAATTTGTGATGCTCTTGACTTCCAGGGGGTTTTTGAAGCTAGAAAGGACATCATTGTTGAACAACTTTTGAAAAACCTGACTCATTGTTTGGTACTACCCCTCTGGATATTAAAGTTTAATCATGCACCTTTTAAGTTGAAACTCACAAAACTTCTTTCTGTTTTAAGGTCAAAGACATGAATTTGTTTTAGGACAAACAATGCTTTAAGTGTGGGGGAGTTTGATGTGGCGGTGTTTTAACACTCTTTGACACACCCTTTTTCTATTTTTTACTGACATTTTTATTTTAAAATGTTATTTTTTATTAAATATTTGATAACTGTTGTGTTGTTGTGCTTGCTGTGTAAAATAATCAATTTTAGTTTAAATCAGCTATTTTTAATATTCATTATTGCCTTTTAAAATAATTCTTTAATTTACTTAATTCTTTTGAATTTGATTTTTATTTTTACTGTTTTATTTTTATAATTTTTCATTCTAGTTTGTTTACTAATTTATTAATTTAATTAATTATTCTTTAAATTGTAAATAAATAACTCATTTTAGTTGTTAGTCTTTT
Organism: Viscum album; assembly: GCA_963277665.1. Classification (NCBI taxonomy): domain Eukaryota; kingdom Viridiplantae; phylum Streptophyta; class Magnoliopsida; order Santalales; family Viscaceae; genus Viscum; species Viscum album. The sequence goes on along the minus strand of OY728141.1, from coordinate 998,252,476 downwards.
AATAAGTTAATTATTTTTAACAATTTAATCTTATTTAATTAACATTTTTATTAATTAAATTAATTCTTTAATTAATTGGTTAAATAATTTAAGCAAGTTACTGTAAATATTGTAAATTGTTATTTAATTAATTTGTTTATAACTTTTAACCTGAATAAATTCATTCATTTGAAAACATAATTTATTTTATTATTTAACTTTTTTGTTTTTAGTTTTTAATTCCATTCTATTTAATTTAATTTATTAATTGATTTTTTTTAGTTTCATTAAATTATTTTATTTATATAATTTTCTTTGTTATGTTTGTTTGCAAGTGTTGCGGTCGCACGGTCCTGTTCCTAAATGGTGACTATCTCACCGTTTCCACTCATCCTTAACGTTGACTGTCTCACCGTTTCCACCCATCCTTAATGATGATTGTCTCACCATTTCCACTCATTTGTAACGGTGACTGTCTCACCGCTACAACCCATTTGTAACGGTGACTCTCTCACCACTACAACCCATTTGTAACAGTGACTGTCTCACCGTTTCCTTTCCTTTTTATTTCCTCACGGCGCTTCCTTGCACCTCACCGTTGGCTTTTTTTCACCATCATTGCCTATTTTTTCCCTTCCTCACCGTTACCATACCCCCTTCCGGTAGTTGTATCCCTTACCTCACCGTTGTCCAAAATTCTCACAGCTACAGTTACCTTCAACCTCGCCGACTCACCTCCTCATTGTTAGCCTTTTCAACCGGTGCCTCTTCGCATCGTTTCATTTTTTTTGTCTCACTGTCTCAAAAACCAGCCACCGAATCCCCTGACCTCGGCTCCCCTGTGCTGTCGCACCAACCTCGGTCCACGTTCCCAGCGCTGCACCCCTCTGCTCGAGCTGCGCCGCTCACCATACCAGTCTTCCTCACAGTCGTGCGGTATCCACATCTCCACTAACCCTCGGCCGCACTCCTCTACCTGCGCTGCTCCTCCCCTGCACCAAGACCGCCTGAGCGTCGTCGCCCCCTTCCCTCTATACACGTCGTGCCGCACGAAGACCCCCCCCCCCACACCCCTCTTTGTGTTTTATTTCTTCTTTTATTTTAGTTTTTTTATTCTATTTTTATAACATAATATATTATAACATATATATATCATATACAATATAATAATAATAGGTATATTAATAAAATTATATAAGTTTATATATATAATATTAATTTTTTATTTGTTATTAATAGTTATTAGTTTAACAATAATATTAGATATTTGTATTCTTATTTTAGTATTATAAATGTATAGAATATATTTAGATAGTTTCATTTCATTTGAATCTGACTCAGGTGCATTTTTAACACTTGGAGGTGGTTCGCCACGAGTGCATCAATTCATTCAGTTAGGAGCAACTGCTCCGATGACAAGCGCGGGAGGGAACAACACAGTAAAAGCTACACGTGGAGGTCAGGGAGATCCTCAGAGGAGATTCCAGAGACTTCGATTGGGTGATGAATGCACGAGAGGCGGGAGAGGCATTGAACAATCCAGAGTAGCAAATAGTTCGGGACATCAATTCGGGGATAGAGGGAACTGGAGATAGGTAGCGGGGCTTGGATCCTGACGAAAGGAGCAAAGCAAGAGGAACGAACATCTTCCATTGGGAACAGTTTGGAGTATCGAGAGGAGCTGATCAGATCATTTCGTACCTCGATTCCCAGGGCGGGACATCGAGCGCATTCCAGCATCACATCCACCATTGAGCAGCAGGAATTAGAACTTTCAGGAGCAGTAGCAGGGAGTTCGAATATCTTATTTTTGCTCGTGCTCTGATTTTCTACACTTATTTCAATATGAACTACATTGATTTTAATTATATTATTGCATTAAAACCAACCACTATGTCCGACTAATTTCCTTCAGGGGAAATAAGCTGGTTGATTTGATTTTTTTAGTCTGATTCATGCACTACATCATTTTTTTATTTTCTCTCTCATTGTTTACAGATGATCTTATTTTCAAAATAATAGGATCGAGTGAAAACCGATCTTGTTTTCACCATAATAAAAACTGTTTCAATTTGAGTAACTCACTAACAAGTGAGTTATGCTCGAATGAGAGAGACACACCGAACTCAACTGACAAGTTGAGCTCGATGACTTCTGACTTATTTTCACCATCAGATGGAATGACTTTTACAGCGGAAGGACTGCAAGAGCTATTTCATCACAAACTGACCAGACGACAAATCTGGCCAGTTACTTTTAGTAAGATCCATATTTTCTTAACTTCAGTGCATGAACAAGGCTAAACAATACCGAATTGGCCAGTGGAATTTCCCCCTACTCATTTATTGGTTGTTTACACCACAATTTCTCTTGCTACTCTATATACTTCCTTTGCACTCACTAGCTTACCCTCACTTCTTCACACACTAAATCTCACTCACTCCACTTCACAACCACCAAGTGTTTTTTTTTCTTGTTTTTGCATGGGTGTTTTTGTTTAGTTTATTTTTTCAGATCTCCAAACACAACATGAGGCCTCCCTGTGGTTCGACCCTGTCTTGCCACTATCCTAAGTAGTAAGTAGGTTATAAATTTAATTTGTCTCCCGTTCCCAACGACGTGCGAGTGTACAACCCTTGATTTGATCTAAAATATCCTCAATCACAAATTATAATAACTCTCTAGAAATAGGGTTCATAAGTTTCAAAATAAGTGGAACAAAAAAGGAAATCCACTTCTAGAAAATATAATGAAATGGAGTTAGAGACTTACTTGTAGAGTTGATTCACACTAAACAACACCTTAAATTCCTAAGAATCAAAGTACAACGATCCCTACAATATATGGGAGGTGCTATTTTTAATCCTAGGCTTTTGGAGGAGAAATGAGGAGGAAAATTAGGTGAAATAGTATATGGTTCAATAGGGGAAGAAGTAATTTTCCCACTTTTAATGAGGCACATAGTTTGACCACACAATTTTCCAAACTATATTCCAACCATGATTTATCATCTATCTAAAGGAAAAAGAGTTGAAATATTTCTTTATCCACCTCACAAGGTTTGAAAATATTTCTCTCTCCTCCTACAGGCTGTATGGTCATGCTGCACTGTTATCACTAATCATGCGCCAGCTGTGAACCCTGAACTGTAAGTCCCAAATTTCCCTGATTTCATGTCACAAACTCATTTGATACTTCTAATACCTTCCATACTCCTGGGAATCATTTCATTAGTATTTTAAAATGATTTTAACAAAAATTTAAAACAAAACATACCTCATAATAAGGTCGGTATCTTACATTAACCTCATATGAACACCTCAAAAACCTTTTGAAACTTAAATAAAACATTAAAAAATAGGAAATACCTCAAACTTGGGGTGTTAAATTATCCCTGCCATTGAGATTTCCATCCTCATAAAGCTAGATATTGGTATTTTATTTAAATATCTATATCCATTACTCCAACATAAAATTTTCTCATTCCCGTATCTCTTCATGTACATGTCCATGCTTCCATATAACATGGGATAAAGAGATACGTCCACCTCACAAGATCTTATCTAGCCTATCCAGAATGTGAATTGGGGTATGCAAAATGGTAGCATCATGATCAAGTATGACCTAATCCCATATAATCATATGATCAGGATTTAGTTGGTATTACTTTTATTGAAAGAGGTGGAAACATTATGAAACAAAATGAATCTTGATGGAAAGGCTAGCTGCTAAACAACATCACCAATCCATTCAAGGATTCAAAAAGGTCCAACATACTAAGTAGATAACTTCCCTTTATTTAAAAAATTAAAATTATTGATCCTATGAGAGACCTTTAAGAATCCATGGTCACCCATAACAAAAGATAATGGAAAAAGATGATGACATGTATAATATTTTTTATAGATTTGGGTTGTTTCTATCCATTTCATGATCATTTTAATTTTCTCAGATGTCTTATGAACAAGCTTGGGTCTAATTAATGAATTTTCCCCTAACTTCTCCCAATAAAGTGGAGATTAAAAAGGAAAATAATATAGTTCTTTGAATGAAGCTATATATATCTTGGCCTGATAACTATTGTTATATGAGTACTCTATTAAAGGTAAATTATCCTCCCATAAACTACCAAAATCCATAACATAAGCTCAGATCATTTCCTCTAGTGTCTGAATGGTACGTTCTGACTACCCATCCATTTGAAGATGATATTTCATGTGTATGGTCAATTGAGATCCAAGGGATTACTATAAGGAGCACCAAAACGAAGAGGTTAATCTAGGATCTATATCAGATAAAAAATAAATGAGTACCCCATGTAATTTCACCACTTCTTGAATATAAATATTTTTTTCATCTATATGTTATATTCTTATATTTGGATAAAGTGGGATAAAATTTTGAGTTATCTGATAATCACCCATAGGACATCATTTTTCTCAATCATCCTCAACAAACCAGTGTTAAAGTCCACCAAAATATACTCCCTTTTACACATGGGTATGGATAATAATTTCAACAGTCTAGTTGGTCATAGATGTTCAGCCTTAACCTACTGATAGATGAGTCATTTTATGAAATAATCATCCACCCTTAATTTCGTAGATCCAATTATCTTTGGTTCGTTTAAATCTACCACTAGTATAAATGGAAATGCCAAAATTTCCTAGAGGAGGGATGTATCTTGAAGGAAAAGTAAGGAAACTAATGAGGACCAAAATGGGTGGAGGAAATAATAAATTGGTTTGAACTATACCAATTGTAACACCCCGAACCCTCTAGGATGGAGTCGGTGCATTACTTGTGATATTGGCATGGTTAGAAGGAATGAAAATCCCGAAGGAACGATCAGTTTATTAGTCTTGAAGAAACTAGATACATATATGTAACTCAAATTACATTGGAAAAGGTTACAAAATGCAATACATAACAAAAAAACTCAAAACTGCATCCACAGGAACTCAAAAGAATACCTTCTCTTCATCACCTGTTGAAGGTAGACAATGAAAGGGGTGAGATCAAATGCTCAGTAAGGGTTACAATAGCGGAATCATGAGTACAATAATAAATGAATCACAAACAATCTGAAAATGGCATAGTGAATTAATGAATAACTAATGCCATCAAGAACTAAAAATGAAACTGCATCCATAGATTTTGTCATAGTGAAAATTTCATGGATAATAATAATAACTGATAATGAATAAAGAGAATTCTTATTAATTGGATTTCATGTATCTGGCACATGAAACCATAATACCGTAAAAATGGTTTAGTTCTATGGGTAGAAACCCTTCTGATTTTTAGAAACAAACTCGAAGGGTCGTTGCCAAACTGTTTTGTCTCATGAGACCTACCGATGCATTGAGGGGCTATAAAGGACCCGACTCGCCACTGAATGTCCAAATAAATCTTTATAAATTGATTCAATACAAGAGAAATATGCCCTTTCAATATCCGTATAGAGTAGAGTATACAGATTCGTCAATTTTTTCATAATTAAAATAACTTTCCAAATAAACACCGTATGTAAAATGGTATACGGTCTAGACAAAAAACATATCCATGACATGAGATTATGGATATTTAATATAAATATAATTTCAAATGAAAAGTGATCTCAAATGGGTAGTAGTTACACCACATAAGGATTATTAGGTGCACAATACAAAGATAGTCACAACGAAAATGGCAGTTGAGACAAAGTCCCTTACCACAATGTAATCGATCGAACCGTATGACCAGAATTCACCCTAACCATTTTTTGACGTGTAGAATTCAAAAGTGAAATACATTTTTCAAAAATAATTTTCTAAATATTAATAATACAATTTTTAAATAAATTTATAGTTAATTCGAAAAATAACAATCTTAAAGTGCAATTAGTTTTATTTCTCATTGAAAAACTAATTAAGATCTCATTATCTTGTTGCCTTAAGAAAATGAAATAATATTATTATTTACTATTCATAAGGGTCATATTACTATTTATATTACTATTCAAAAGGGTATGTTACTATTCACCAAAAATTAAGTTTGTTCTGTCAGACTCTAAATGACTTACTGATCACAACTCTAGATGACCATTTTTCAAAATTCAAAACATAGAAGCAGAAAATTTATATTTAATGGCTAGGTTTTGACTATATACTAAATAACCTAGTGTTGTTTTGAAGGAACACAGTGATGAATATAATGTAACTTAGTGATGAATAGAGAAACATAACATAAAATGTTTGGGGTACTACATTATTCCCTCCTTCAGAAAAATTCTTCCTCGAAATTTACAAAATATTACTTAAAAAGATTCAGATATATCTTTAACATAAGCTCCTCAGGCTCCCATGTTGCTTCCTCCATCTTATGATTCCTCCATAGAAACTTTACCAGAAAATTCATCTGATTTCTCAATACTTGTTCTCTAGTATCAAGAATCTTGATAGGCTCTTCACAATACGATAGATCTAGCTTAAGTTATACTTCTTCATAAGTGAGTACATGTGTTGGGTCTGGCATGTACTTTCTTAACATTGACACATGGAACACATTGTGAACCTTGGAGAGACTTGGCGTCATTTCCAAATGGTAAGCTACGGCTCCAATTCAGTCCAGAATTTTAAAAGGTCTGATGTACCTGGGACTTAACTTTCCTTTATTACCGAATCATATAATACCCTTCCATGGAGATACCTTTAAGAAAACGTGATCACCTTCTTGAAACTCCAAATCCTTCCTTCAGTTATATGCATAACTCTTTTTCCTACTTTGAGCTATTTTGATATGGTTCTGGATAATCTTCACCTTTTCCGTTGTTTCTTCAACAAGTTCTGGTCCCACGAGTTTTCTTTCACCAACTTCATCCCAGCATGTTAGTGTACGACATATCCTCCCGTATAATGCTTCATATGGTGCCATCTGAATACTTGAATGGAAGCTATTGTTGTAGGAAAATTCCACGAGAGGTAAATACTGATCCCACACGCCTTGAAAATCAAGTGAACATGACCTCAACATATCTTCCAATGTTTTAATAGTCCGTTCTGATTGTCCATCAGTTTGTGGGTGGTAGGCAGTGCTCAAACGAAGATCAGTATCCAAAGCCTTCTGGAGACTTTTCTAAAACCTTGATGTAAAATGTGGATCACGATCAGAAACAATCGATAGGGGAACTCCATGAAGTCTCACAACTTCATTAATATATATTATTTTTAGACGTTTAAGTGGTATATCTTCTCTTATAGTAAGAAAATGTGTTGACTTGGTAAGATGATCAACAATGACCCATATTTCATCATTCCTTTTAGGAGTCTTCGGTAGTCCCATGAAAAAATCCATCATGATATTATCCCATTTCCAATCAGGTATGGGAAGATGTTTCAATACTCCTCCAGGATGTTGCCTTCCAGCTTTCACTTGTTGACAAACCATACATCTTGACACAAAATCAGCAATATCTCTCTTCATGTTGTCCCACCAAAAATGTTCCTTCAAATCTCTATACATCTTAGTTCTAGCAGGGTGTATAGAGAAATTGGAACTATGAGAATCATCCAACAATTCCCTTTTTATATCAGTTATATTGGGAACACAAATTCTCTTCCCAAATCTCAAAATTCCATCTTCATATACGAAGTCACTCAATCTCCCATCATTCACAGCTTTAATCTTCTTTTGAAACTCCTCATCATCAGATTGAGAACTTTTTATCCTTTCTAGTAAAGATGGTTTGGAAATAATTTGAAAAAGCATTGATGTTTCACATTCCATGGTTATTCCCATATCTATCTTTATTAGATCCATGAAAATAGGTTCCCTTTCAACTCTCATCTTGTTCAAAACTCTGTGATCCTTTCTGCTCAAAGAATCTTCTACCTTATTTTCCTTCCCTGGGTGGTAGTGTATCGTGAAATCATAATCCTTGAGTAGTTCAAGCCATCTCCTTTGCCTCATGTTGAGTTCTTTCTATGAGAAAATATACTTCAAACTCTTGTGATTAGTATAAATCTCACATTTTTCACCATAGAGATAATGTCTCCATATCTTCAAATCAAAGATTACAGTAGTTAATTCAAGATCATGAGTAGGATAGTTTTTCTCATGAACTTTTAGCTGTCGTGATGCATAAGCAATAACCCTATCATTTTGCATAAGGACACAACCAAGTCCTTTCTTTGAAGCATCACTATAAATAAAAAACCCATCATTCCCCGATGGTAGAGTCAATATAGGATCATTGACTAATCTTCTCTTCAGTTCTTCGAAACATTCTTCACAATCTTTTGTCCAAACAAATTTAACCCCTTTTCGTGTGAGCTTCATTAGCGAGTTAGCCAGTCGGGCAAAATTCTGCACGAAACGCCGATAATAACCTGCTAAGCCAATAAAACTGCGTACCTCAGTTATGTTTGTTGGCATTGGCCAATCTTGGATTGCCTTTGTCTTCACAAGATCAACTATGATTCTATACTTTGAGACAATATGGCCAAGAAAAGAAAATGATGGAAGCCAGAATTCGCACTTGCTAAACTTCCCATATAATTGATTTCTTCTAAGAGTTCCCAGAATAACTCTCAAGTGACTCTCATGGTCTTCATATATTTTTAATTATACGAGGATATAATCAATGAATATAACAAAAAAGTTATCAAGATATTCCTTGAAAACTCTATTCATTAAATCCATGAAAATAGATGGTGCATTCGTTAGTCCAAAAGGCATCATTGTAAACTCGTAATGCCCATACCTGATTCAAAATTTTGTCTTTGGAATATCTTCCTACCTCACACTCAGTTGATGATATTCGGATCAAAGGTCGATCTTTGAAAATTATTGAGCTCCATGAAGCTGGTCAAATAAATCATCAATCCGGGGTAGAGGATACTTATTCTTTATTGTAATAGCATTGATTTCTCTATAATCAATGCATAGCCTCATGGATACATCTTTCTTCTTTACAAACAAGACCAGGGCTCCCCATGGAGAAACATTAGGTCGAATAAATAATTTTTCACTCAACTCTTCTTGTTGTTTCTTTAGCTCCACTAGCTCCATAGTGGCCATTCTATATGGGGTCTTTGATATAGTTCTTGCACCAGGAATTAAGTCAATGGAAAACTAAATTTCTCACTCTAAAGGATGTCTAGGTAAATCCTCTGGAAATACATCAATGTACTCTTTCTCTATGTGCACATATTCAATTTGAATATTTATTTCCTCTCCCATAGATATTGGTTTATCTTCCTCTCCAAGTATTTCATTCAATAGAGCTACTAGGGGTGGTTCTAGATAAGAATCAGGTGGCGAAGTTTATTCCCTAAAGACAAGGAATTCTACACCATTTTCAAAAATTGTAACTTCCTTTTTCTTGAAATAAAACCTTGCATCATAATTTGATAGCCAATCTATACCAAGAATTATATCAAATTCAATCATGGGTATGATGACAAGGCTATCAACTAAATCACGTTTTGGTGCTTGGAGGGGAACTAGTTGACATGCCTTTGTTGCAATGATACATCCCATGGGAGTTTTGATTGACAACTACTTTCTTAAATCAAATTATACATATCTAATTTTCTTGGAAAACTGAGAGGATATAAATGAATGCGATGATCCAGAATCAAATAAAGTGTAGGCTAATTTTGAGAAAACAATTAAAGTACCTGCCACCACGTCACTAGGAACATCAACCTCCGCGGTTGTAATTGCATAGGCTCTCCCTTGATCTCTTGGATTTTTCTGATTCATGTTTCATTGGTGCTTAGGACACTCATTTGCATAGTATCCCATATTTCTACAATTGTAGCATTGAACATCATTGAATTGTTTCTTCCCCTTTCATTCATCAGATCGATGACCCTTTTCTCCACAGTTATAGCAGACTCTCTTGCCTTTCAATCATTTCCCGAGATGATTCTTTCCATAGTTCTCACATAATGGGAAACTGTTCATTACCTTGATCTTCTTTGGTGCTTCTCCTTTTCCTTTGTTATCAGATTGCTGCTTCTTATCTTGGTTTCCTTTGAAAAAATTTGATCTAGAAAATTCCTTATCTGTTTTGATGGAACTTGATACAATTTCATCATATGATGAAAATGATTGAGAAGCTAGTGGCCTTCGAAGACTTGGCTTAAGACCTTAAAAGAAATGATCAATCTTGGCCACTGAGTCATGAACGTAATCCACAGTATACCTGGCTAGCCTTGTGAAGGTAGCCTCATACTCTACAATGTTGTCTTCTTCCCTTTGTTTCAAGCCAAGGAATTTTCTCTTCATTTCAGTTCGTTGCTCACGAGGGAAATATTTTTCGAAGAATATTTCCTTAAAAGTCCTCCATTCCATATCCTCTATCTCCTCTTACTTCGTGGTATTTTGAATCAAGGACCACCATTGATCAGCGTCACCCTTGAGACAATATACTACCAGTACTATCTTTTCATTTTCATTGCATCTTAACGCCATGAATATCTTTTCAAGGGACTTGATCCATTTCTCATAAACCACTGGATTAGTAGTCCCACTGAAAGATGGGGGCTTCTGCTACCTGAAACGATCCAACATAGGTGTTGAATAGTTATTCGTTACAACTTGAGTAAGTTGTCCCAATATGTTCATGATCTGATCTGCTCCAACATTGACTGTGTTGACTTGCTCAGTAGGGATATCCATACCTTACCCACGAGTATTGATTCCACTTCTTCCATTAGATTCCATTTATAAATAATGGTATACACTAGATTATTTTATTAATCTCAAATAGAAAATCACTTAACATAGATTGAAATTCTATGCATATCTAATCTTATAAACATGGTTTTTCTAAGGAAAAATTTACATTAACTCCTTCATAATAGCTTGTAAAGAAAATATGAATTATCCTAAGCATATCCCCCAGGAGTGTCGTAACCAAGAGTGCATCAAGGCCCATTGTCATTCACCAGTTCCCGTTCGAGTCTATCTCAAATTGGTGTTTTGGGGTTTTACCCCTAGATACATCTATGCCAGAGCCGCCTCTACCTGCTCGTATCAAGACAGGGACGTATTGCTTAAAATATCCACATAATCTATTCCTTACCAAAATACCAGGATGTTCTTGTATTTTAATCCTCAGATACTACCTTAGGGCTTTGTTCCCTTCTATACATTTCCTACTTTAGTTTCCAAGTTTTCTACTAAACTTCCTCTGATACCAACTGTAACACCCCGACCCCTCTAGGCTGGAGCTGGTGCATTACTTCTGATATCGTAATGGTTATAAGGAATGAAAATCCCAAAGGAATGATCAGTTTAGTAGTCTTGAAGAAACTAGATACATAGATGTAACTCAAATTACATTGGAAAAGGTTACAAAATACAATACATAACAAAAAACTCAAAACTGCATCCACAGGAACTCAAAAGAAGACCTTCTCTTCATCACCTGTTGAAGGTAGACAATGAAAGGTGTGAGCTCAAATGCTCAATAAGGGTTACAAATAGCGGAAGCATGAGTACAATAATAAATGAATCACAAACAATCTGAAAATTACATAGTGAATTAATGAATAACTAATGCCAGTAATAACTAAAAATGAAAATGCATCCATAGATTTTGCCATAGTGAAAATATCATGGATAATAATAATAACTGAAAATGAATAAAGAGAATTCTTATTAATTTTATGTCATGTATCTATCAAATGAAACCATAATACCGTAAAAATGGTTTAGTTCTATGAGTAGAAACCCTTCTGATTTTTGGAAACAAACTCAAAGGGTCTGTCGCGAAACTGTTTTATCTCATGAGACCTAAAAATGCATCAAGAGGCTATAGAGGGCCCCACCTGCCACTGTATATCTAAATAATTCTTTATCCATTGATTCAATAAAATAGCAATATGCTCTTTCAATATCCTTATAGTGTATAGTATACAGATTCATCAATGTTTCCATAATTAAAATAACTTTCCAAATAAACACCGTATCTAAAATGGTATACGGTTTAGACAACAAACATATCCATGACATGAGATTATGGATATTTAATATAAATATAATTTCAAATTAAAAGTGATCTCAAATGGGTAGTAGGTACACCACATAAGAATTATTAGGTGCACAATACAAAGATAGTCACAACGAAAATGGCAGCTGAGACAAAGTCCCTTACCACAATGTAATCGATCGAACCGTATGACCAGAACTTAATAACCATCAAGTGAAGCATTTAATAACATGAATATAAGTAGAATAATGTTATTATATATCAAATTTAAGTACACATATACCAAATATAAGGAATAATTGGTGAACAATGGAAATCTCACAGAAATGGAAGTGAGGTGAGAAACCCCTTACCTTTTGCTCTAGTGTGTTCTTTATTGTTCTTAATGACCTGAATAATCAAATTTAGATTAATTAATTAATAATTACAGAACCTAATAAAAATTTTATTGATATGATATAACCTTATTAGGTTCATTAATGGTCTCTTTGATGGTTTTAAGAGATTAAATCTTATTAATTTGGAAGCATTTTCTTACTTGGTTTTCATGGTTCGTTTACTTGTTTCCATGAATGGAAGTTCATTTGAAACATGGTTAAACATCCATAATTGTTAATACATATTATTAATGAAATTATGGAGATATAAATGATCTTATAATGATTTTTGAGTTATAAACCATGATGATGATTCATTAATTAAAACATTAATGATGTTCGTTTAGATCGTTTTATTGGTTCTTTGATAATAACAACCTCATTTTGTTTTATAAATTAGAACCATGAGTACCAAAGAATTACAGAACCATGGGTGAGTAATAAAACATATATTATAACCTGGTTCAACCATAAAAATGGTTTCATGACCAGACTTGAAAGAATTATTGCAAATTGAAATCACATCGTCTACGATGTCGGTAATTCGACACGTCATGGACAATGTTTTTAATTCCTTGAACAAGTGGAGGAAAATAAGAAGATTGATGATGAATTTATTATGAACATTATAACATCCAGAATATACAAGATTCTGGAGATTTAATTCCTCTTGGGTAATAATAGATGAAGAAAGAATAAATAAATAACTCAAGATAAAAGAATAATTTTGAAATCGCTTACAAAAATTCGACAGCCTAACGGCTACGTAACATGGTTTTATAAAATATTAAAAAGAGAGGGGAAAAGGGTAACCTATCCAGAAATGAATCATAATATATAGTAGATAAATAATAAGAATAAAAATAAGAACATGGTTTGGAAACATGAAAGATATACCACATAAAAGAGAACTTGAAAGGAAGAAGAAAGAAATTGAGAACTTTCTTACCTTGTAGAGTAACCCTTAGAACTTGAAGGTTGGGACCTTGGGGACTTGAGAAAACCTTGGGAGGACTAATATGGAGGTAAGAAGGCCAGAATTTTGTTGAGGGATAATTGGTAATGAATTCAATGAAGGTAAGAGTTGGTATTTATAAGAAAAGTGAGGGATTATTTTAATAATTTCCAAGGGACACCTCATGGGTGGTTTTTGCAAAACCATGGGCTTGCGCAAGGTATTTTCCCTTGGTATACGACACTTGGGACACCTCACATCTTATTTAACTATTCACGTGTCTAACAGATTTATGAAATCATCATTACATCATTAATGATGTCATAAACACACCGAAACTAAAAACTGTATTTTTTACTATTCACTGAAAAATCAACTGTTTCAGAAAAATTCCCAAAATTCACCCTAACCATTTTTCGACGTGTAGAATTCAAAAGTGAAATCCATTTTTCAAAAATAATTTTCTAAATATTAATAATTTAATTTTTAAATAAATTCATAGTTAATTCGAAAAATAACAATCTTAAAGTGCAATTAGTTTTATTTCTCATTGAAAAACTAATTAAGATCTCATTATCTTGTTGCCTTAAGAAAATGAAATAATATTATTATTTACTATTCATAAGGGTCATATTACTATTCATAAGGGTGTGTTACTATTCACCAAAAATTAATTTTGTTCTATCAGACTCCAAATGACTTACTGATCACAACTCTAGATGACCATTTTTCGAAATTCAAAACATAGAAGCAGAAAATTTATATTTAATGGCTAGGTTTTGACTATATCCTAAATAACCTAGTGTTGTTTCGAAGGAACACAGTGATGAATATAATTAACTCAGTGGTGAATAGAGAAACATAACATAAAATGTTTGGGGTACTACACCAATTCATGGTATGACTAAGGAATTCATGTCGTCAATCTTCAGGATTCACTATACACTAACATTCAAGGTGATTCAGCCTTAAAATCATGAAGCTCATTCACTCCATGCATGGAATCTATCACCATGAATTAATATAATGAAATTTGAATTAAATATTCCAAGAAAACATTCACATCATGAATAATATTTCATGTTGTGAATTCCTCCTACTTCCATATTCCAGATCTAGTTCATATTTTTCTTCCATAATCTCCTTCGAACACCTCCAAAAAAATTCAAAACTTAAATAAAACATTAAAAAATGGTAAATACCTTAAACTAGGGGTGTTAAAATATCACTTAATATCTTAAAAGGTTTAGGGTACATCATTATAGGATTAATATAAAAATTCACATTAGTTACCAAAATATTTCAAGGGAAAGGTTTGATGGAAAGTTACATGGATGATCATTATAATGACCTATAATTTTATCAATGAAATTATTCCTCCTCGCGTCATGTAGTATAAAACACATACATAACATATATAAACTGAAATATTATTCTCATAAATGAAAAATGATACATCGGTTAGCAAATAAACTAATAATAATTCCAAAATATTATAGCGGGATGATAAATAGAAAATAAGAAAATTTGGATCTTCTAGGATGAACACACTCACAAACAAAGTTATAGAAATAAAAAATAACATTAATAATAAAATATACATGTAAAATATGAAATTATATAAAACCTTGGCAGAAAATAGAAGTGAATTATGAATGGAATAAGAGGTATATATACGATGTAGTAAACCCTTATGACCGTTAAAATTTTGACCGTTGGAATAGTAATGTGACTGGTAGTGATAGTAATATGGCCGGTAGAATAGTAACCTCACCTATTAAACTATAAATAAAATTTAGGTATCTTATAAATTAAATCATGATATATTTATATCATGGTATAAGTAAATAATTTTTTTAAAACTTATAAATTAAATGTTGGTATTTTTATAAAACATAAATATTTATTTACAATTTTATAATTATTATAATGTTTTAAAAGAATTATTTTCATAAAATAGATTCATAAATTAATATTATGTTGTATTATGATTATAACTTAAATTTATGATAGCTTAATAAATTTTTCAAAGTGTCATAAAATTGGTTATAATATTAAAATCGGTATTTTTCAAATAAATGATGATTTTAATTAAAAATTAAATTTATCATTTTTATAAAATTATTTTCATAAAATAGAGCCCATTTTTTAAATCCAAATATAAAAAAATGGTTAGGTTGAATGTTTATTATTTTTTTAAAATAGTTGTATTTTTAGTGAATAATAAAATGTGGTAATTTACAGTATTTAACATTATAAGTAAATAAATAAAATTTTGAGTCATGTATGATTAAAGGATGACGTAAGTTCCAATTATATCAAAATAAAATTCTCTAGTTACTTTATTTATTCATGGTAATCAACACTATTTATAGTCTTGATCCAAAATAATAAACAAATGAATAAAATAATCAAAAACACCCCTCTCCTCCCCTTATAAATACCACCCCTCACCACCTCTTCTCCTCACACATTCTAAGCCTTGAAGCATGATAATATTCTTCCCAATTAATATCCCAAGACTCTAACTCATGAACTGGTTTTTTTTGTCTCACCAAAATACCAATACCAAGTTCCCTAAGGAAGTTCTAAAGGAGACAATATTCAAGAGGTAAAATTCTTCTTCTTTCCCTTTTAATTTCTATTATTTTCTTATCCTCCTCTTTTCACCCCCATAAAAAAAACATGATAACTCTAGTATCATATATATACTATAATTTTATTTTTTTAATGTAATAACAATAATCAAATCTATTCTCTTCTACTTTTATTCTAAAAATGAAAACATTGTCTGTGATGTTTCAATTCACCGCCTTCATGAACGACGAGTTTTCATTTTTCATTAACACCTTCTAGGATGGTCATAAAAACATTTTTATGGTTAAATAAGATTATAATATGTATATTATAACTTATTTAATGTTCTAAAACTAATATATATACATAATATTAAATAATAAAATAAAACTAGTTCATAATGATTAAAAACCCGTCAAAATAAACTAAACATTTATCATTAAAGTTTTATCTAATGAATCATTATCATATATGAAAAAAATAATATATGAGACCATTTAAATTTTTTTAATTATATTAATACCATTTCATTCCACTTCTGTAGTTTTTCTTCCATTTGATAAGAAACCCCATAATTATACTCAAGGGAACCGATAATAAAATCATGAAACAAACGCTCCCAGAAAAAAAAATTAAACATTTTAACTCATAAAAATCGCCATAAATGAGATTAATAAAATTATAATAAATAAAATGTATATTGAAAATTTTCTGAATTAAGTTATTAATTAATCTAATTTGATTATCCAGGATATTGAGTGAAGGTTTAGAACACATTCGGACATATAGTAAGAGATCTCTCTGAACCTCCAAAATTACCATTGGGTTATGATTTCTATCTCTTTACACCAATGTATTTATTAATTATTATTATATAATTCTTCAAAATTATTTATATATTTTCCAAAATTATATATCCATATCAATTTATCCATATTTTATGGGTAAATACATGTTTTAAAAAAATTTCCTTCTCAATTCCTCTTGATAAGAAAACCCGATTAAAGGGAACTTTCCAATTTCTTACCCATTTTAAAGTACACTTCATAATATATTTTTATCAAAAAAAATTAAATTAGTCATTTTATCATGAAAATATATCTTGGTTTATTTTTGGTTTTATATAAATAATTATGCCTTTGTTTAGTTTAAATACTCTTTAATATTTTCCCTTAAAATATACTAAAGTGGCCCATTTCTAATGTTTCCTAAACACTATTTTTACATGTTTTAACTTAATTTGGACATCATTTATCATGATATATGACAATTTTACCTTATAAATGTCCAAGTATGATTTAAATTCATTATTTCATGGAAAACATTATGATATTTCATTTGGCTATGCCTTATGACATGATTATGATACCAATTTCTTTCCATGGGTAACCCTTATATGTAATCCTTATGTTTTATTCTTTATGTGGAACACATATTCATGAACATGTTAGTTGGGTTCACCTAGATAGAAATCCAATTAATTGTGTAATTTTTATTCTCATGAGACGTCATGTATAAAATTAGGGAGTAAACATAATCCATTATTAGAGTTTGTACAGCATGTGATATAGTCTTGGAAGTTATCCTTGACTCATGGTTATTTCATGTAGTATATTGCTACCACATTACTATGTTTACATGATCACATGATTCTATTTTCTATATGTTATGATTTTATATGTTCATTCATGTGCCATGAATTTTTATTTCATCATGTCATGCCTTCTAACTCATATATTATTCTTTATTCCCATATTTATTCCCTTACTAGGGTTTTTAGCTCATCCCTTTATTCATGTATTCCCTAGGTTATCCTATGAGGATGTAAGAGTTAAAATGAAGTTAGGATTTAATTATGGAGATTAAATAAAATTTTATTTTATTTTGGTTTCATGCTTTCTAATTATGTACCTATTCTTTCAAACACACTAGACTTTATGATCCACGGTTTGTATTCACTACTAAAAAATCAGCCTTTAACAGTGCTAAAAATTAAATTTATCAGTGATAGAGAAGTGATGACTATTGGAGTGAGATTAAAAGCTTGAGTATTTTATCAGCGCTAAAAAAGCGCTGATAAAGGGATCATTTATCAGCGCCTATAAAAGTGTTGATAAAGGGGAATACTATAGTGTGTTGTCACAGAACACTACATTACTAGTGAAATGCACTATAATAGCACACCATGACTCCAAAAACACCCTAAAATTATAAAAATAAAGTATGAATATAGAATTTAAATGAAGAGAAAGTAATCTAGACTTGTTTTCTCAGTTTTGGCAATGTGATGCACGTTTTAAACTAAAATAATACTTATATATTAAAAAAATGCATTTACAGTCATACCGGTCACACCATTTTTCATATTGATGTGAGGATAATTCTTACACATCTCTAATGACTTATGGATCATTTTCCTAAAGTATTAAAACAATTCGAATGTTTTTTCTCAGTTTTGAGTATGTCGCTTATCTTTTTTACTAAAATGACATTTTAAACTTGAAAAACGCACTTTGAATTATACCAGTCACATCATGTGGTAGTTTGACATGACACTGATTACTACATGTCAAAAATTACTTATGAATCATTATGCTAAACTATAAATACAATCATAGTGTGTTTTCTTGGTTTTCATGGAGTGACACTTTTTGAACTAAAATGTTGATTTTAAACTGATAACGGACACATTGAGTCATATCGGAAAAACCGTGTATTGGATTTTGGTGAGACTAATTCCTACACATTAAAAATGACTTATAGATCATTTTTATAAAGTATCGAAACAATATGAATGTGTTTTCTCAGTTTTGAGTAGGTGAGTCGTCATGTTTACTAAAATTGATGTCAATTTTAAATAAAAAGATGCATTTGGAGTCATATCGATCACACCGTGTATCGGATTGAGGTGAGGCTCATTATTACATGTCTGAAATGTCTTATAGATCATTTTCATAAATTATTAAAACAATTTTAATGCATTTAATTGGTTCTAAGTACACCACTTATCTTTTTTACTAAAATGTCATTTTAAAGTGGAAACACACACTTTGACTCATATTGATCACATCGTGTATCAGTTTGACATGAGAATGATTTATACACCTCAAAAATTAATTATGAATCAATGTTAAAAATTAAGAAGAAAATATGAGTGTTTTTACTTGATTTTCAGTGAGTGACATTTTTTAACTAAATTGTCAATTAAAAAGTGATAACGAACACATTGAGTCATATTGGGAACATCTTGTATCATATTGAGGTGATTATGATTCATACATATTAAAAATTATTTATGTATCATTTCCCTAAAGTATCAAAATAATCTGAAAGTGTTTTCTTAGTTTTGAGTAGCTTAGTTGTCCGTTTTACTAAAATTGATGTCGATTTTAAATAAAAAGATACACTTGGAGTCATATCGGTCACATTGTGCAACAAATTTAGGTGAAAATAATTCTTACACATCTTAAATGTATTATGGATCATTTTAATAAAGTATGAAAACAATATGAATGAATTTACTAAGTTTTGAGTACGTCACTTGTCTTTTTTATGAAAATGTCATTTTAAATTGGAAACATGCACTTTGACTCATACTGATCACATCATGTATTAGTGTCCATGATACTGATTCATACACACTACATATAATTTATGAATCAATTTTATAAATTATCAAGAAAATCAAAGCATGTTTTTAGTTTTTCAGTGAGTGAAATTTTTTGAACTAAACTGTCAATTTTAAACTGATAACAAACTCATTGAGTCATACAGGGAACATCATGTACTAGATTGAGGTTTTTCTAATTCATACATGTTAAAAATGGATTATGGATTGTTTTCATAAAGTATAAAAACAATATTAATTCATTTTCTCAATTTTGAGTAGGTTAGTTGTCCTTTTTATTAAAATTGATGTCAATTTTAAATAAAAAGTTGCACTTGGAGTCATATTGGTCACACCGTGATTCGGATTGAGATGTGGATAATTAATACATGTCCAAAATGTCTTATGGATCGTTTTACTAAATTATCAAAACAATATGAATGTTTTTGCTCAGATTTGAGAATGTTAGTTGTCCTTTTTATTAAAATTGATGTGATTTTTAAATAAAAAGATGCACTTTGAGTCATACTGGTCACATTGTGCATCGTATTGAGGTGTGGATAAATATTTTATGTCTCAAATTACTTATGGATTGTTTTAATAATTTATAAAAACAATATGAATCCATTTTCTTAGTTTTGAGTAAGTCACTTGTTTTTTTACTAAAATATTATTTTAAACTGGAAACATGAACTTTGACCTATTTTGATCACATCATGTGTCAATTTTATGTGAGAATAATTAATACATTTCAAAAATGAATTAAGAATCAATGTAGTAAATTATCAAGAAAATATGAGTGTGTTTTATTTTTTTTAGATAGTGACATTTTTTGAACTAAACCATTGATTTTAAACTGATAACGAACACATTGAATCATTGCGGTCACACTATGCATCGGATTGAGGTTCGGCTGATTCCTACATGTCCCAAATAACTTATGGATCATTTCCCTAAAGTATCAAAATAATTGGAATATTTTTTTCTCAGTTTTGAGTATGTCAGTTGTCCTTTTACTAAAATTCATGTAAATTTTAAATAAAAATAAGCACTCTGAGTCAACCTATCACACCATGTACTGTATTGAGGTGAGGTTTATTATTATATGTCCCAAATTCTAAAAGAAATCCTAACTTCCATTGTAACCATGGTTCTATTTTATTTCTATGTCGAACTTCCAACACTTCATATTGACTTGATGTTCTTGGAAAAAAAATTTCTCGTTATAGAAAATCAGAAGAGTAATAGAAGCTCATGTGCCCATTATATCACAAGAAGTCACCATAATGGTCACATGAGATTCATCTACTCTCCCGGTTTTAAAAAATGAGAAATTTTTTTCAGCTATCAACATCGAATCAATATATAGTGTTGGTAGTTCAATAAAGAAAGAAAATGAATATGGAAATAATGGTTACATTGGAAAAAAGAATCATTTTATCTCTTTTATAGATTGTTAAAGATAGTTGAAAGAAAAATATGAATTCCAAAAAGATATTTGAAAAAACTAAATAAGTATTAGATAAAAATGATAAGGAAATTAACTTAAAAATAGTAGATAAAATGAAGAAAAAATTAATTAAATAAGTAGTAGGAATTCACCTTTTCCTGATGGTTGTATTCATTCTTGATGCATTTCCTTGTTTTCATTATCTCAGTTGCCAACTCAAAGTCTGATCCCTCGTGAGCATGATCACCTTCAAACAAACCACCCCTACTCGAACAAAGAATCCACTTGTACAAGAAAACAATTATTATATGAGTAATACTGAAAAGAAATAAATTAAACATCAATATGAAATAATACATTAATTCTATGAATAATGATTTTACTATGAAAAAATTGTTGACCATAGGGATATGCCAATGATAAAGAAAGAATTATGATAAAAAAATGCAAATATATCTCACTAAATAATCAATTAATGAGTGAGGAGGATGAGGAGAAAATAATATAAATTAGATTGAAGATTTGAATTGTCTGACAGAAAGTAAAGATATCCTATTGGGTTCATAAAATATTCATTTTATACAATAAATAAATAAATAAACATAATATATTCTTTATCATATGTGAATTCCTTCCATTTGTGAGAATTACATGGATGGTAATCAGATATTCATAAGGGTGGAACCAAAAGTAAATGTTAAATAATGATATGTTTTAGATGGATTAAAGTAAAACATAAATAGTTTTATTAGATGTATGATGAAATAAATGAATTTATTTTTAAGAAGTATTAATGAGTGGGTTATCATTTCAAAGATGGCTTTATTTTTATCAACTATAAGAAATAAAAGCAAGGATGAAATCAATGAATAAAATGTCATTGGTGATCAAAAAGTGTTGGTGAAAACTCGAACGAGTAAGAATCTAAAAACAACATCATTATCCCTAAGTAGAAGCTAAAAATGATGATAATTAGATTATATCTATGCATAAGGATCTTGATATAAATAATAACAATGTGACATGAGGAGCTTAATCCAAATAAGAACAATCAAGTCTTCTTCTAGATCAAGTTTTTTCATATATTGTTCCAAAAAATGTCCATTAGTTTAAAAAATATGAGTTTTTTAGTTAATTTTTGTCCTAATTCTGTAAAACTCTTAACATAAAAGGTCGTGGTAATGTATTGTAATGAAATATTTTTATGTCATGTAATTGAGATGGTCACATCTATGGGGCATTATATTACCACTATAAGGGAAGAAAAAATGGATTTAAGTTTATATTAGTAAACCATAAAATTCAATAAAATTAAGAATACATAGTGAACATAGGATGTCATTAAATATAATTCTAAAGGTCTCATGATTTTATCTATGAAAAATGTTTTTTATTTAAAAAAATATATTTGATTAAAACATGTTTATTAAATTTACATCAATAAATGTTAATATTTTATTTTATAAAAATTAGTTAAATCTAGTGGGATAATATTTATTCTTGAATGATTAAAAATATTTTTTAAAATGTAAATAATAGGAAAATTTTCTCGTTAAATAAGTTACTTTTCAAAGAAAATGTCAAATTTAGAAAAAAAATTGATCAATCATAAAGGATTGAGAACAATAAATTCTATCAATAATGTACTATTCTTCTAAACCACGTAATGAAACAGTGTTTTGTTTCTCAAAACACAATGATACAGAGGTTTTTCCTAGAAAATGAATCATTCCAATTATTTATTTTCTGACTATAATTCAACAAAAAAAATCAAAATGTCAATTACATTTTATCTCAAAATCAGTTTTCCCTATATAATATAGGCCTAGCATTACAGAACATTAAACCTCTTTGATTTTTCTTTTTATAGTATTTAATTCATATTATTTAAATTAAAATTGAAATATTTCATAAATAAAAACTGAAAAATTATATTTTTTCAAGAAGTATTTAAATAAATAAGACAACAAATCAAACAAATATAATGTTTTTTCTCATCTAATTTTACAGTTACATCATAATCATTTGATTGTTACATTTAATAATTAACCCCCTAGATCTATCCCAATACTTGTGAAATAGTTCAAATTAATCCTAAATAAATCCAATAATTTTACACCATTTTTCAGTGCTTATTATACTAAAAAAAATTTCCTTAAAAATTCATTATACAGTAATTCCCATGTTTCAGATATTTCATCATCTATTTTTTGGAAAAAACTTCTAGAATTACCTTTAAAATAGAAGGGGATAACCTTATATTTCAGTTACTCCTCACTCAATTCTCTTAGATCCAATTGTTTCATGACATAATATAAGATCCCAACAATGTCATATATTTCATCATCTGAGGGATTTGCATGGTAATATTCAAAACCAATGACAACACCGACCACTATATGGATGAATTTTTCAAATTTTGAAACTTGGAAAGAGGTAGATGTCATGGAATATAGGTATTTGGAGCCAATTATACCTCAAAACAATATGAACACACATTGGGTTTAATGTATTTCAAGTCATGCAATACTAATTTTGTCCCAAGGAGACCCATAAGATATCGGGGAAGATGATACTTCAATATATCTAAAAAATAAATTTTGGGTTTTTTAATTATAGGATAGTTCAACTAGACTTGTTGGGACACACATATGTGGGGTGAGAAGGTTCAGTGGATAACTGAGGGAAAGTAGAGATATCGAAAAACCTATACTTCATTCGAGTTGTGGTTGCGTTCAACCCTTGAATTGCTCGAAACTTGGATTCGAGCCTTGGAATATTTGGAGCTCTAATTCTAACCTAGATTTGAGCTTGGATTCGACAACAAGGAGTGCTGGTAGCAGGTCACTTCTATGGAGAGCTTCGGATATTGCGAACAGGTTTGTGATGGTTAGGGTTCTTGAAATAGATCGTGACACTTTTATCAGTGCTTAAGAAAAAAACTGATAAAGATACCTTTTAACAGCATTAAGTTAATAAGCACCGATAAAATGAATCTTTATCAGCGCTAAAGAAGCGCTTTCTTTAGCGCTGATAAATAATTACTATAATTTTTCAAAAAAATAATAATTCTTTTTTAAAAATTATAATATTATATAGAATTATAATACTTATGATAAAAAAATTTATAAAATAATAATTTTATAATTCTTTGAATATAAAATTATTTATTTATAATTATATAAATACTTTAAAAAAATAATATTTATATAATTATATATTTTTATATAATTATATATATATAAACATAGAAAATATATTCATTATTTAAATAAATTTATTATAATTTTCTTATTATTTATTTATAATCATAGAATTATTTTTTAAACAAATATTATTTATTTATTTATAACTATAATATATAAAAATAATAAATATACATTTATAAATATATTTATTTATAAATATTTTTTATAAATATATTTTAAACATTATTAATGAATATTTAAACTTAAGTTCATGCATGTTAAAAATGAGTTAAATTGATTAATTAAAAATGAGTACAATATATTAAAAATTTGGATAAGTTTGATTAATATAAATCAATATAAAAATAGATATATATTGAAATAAAGATGAATACATATTGAAAATATTAAAAAATAGTAAATAAATATATAAAAAATAAATAATATAAATTGATTAAATTCAAAAAAAAATTGTGTGTGTGTATATGTATATAATACGTATATTTGAAACCAATATAATACTTTTGATCTATTTTATAAATTGAAAAATAAAACGACATTCAATTATGTCCATTACTCAATGCAATGAGTTAATTTTTTTAATTCATATTAATTTTTAATTATAAACCATTATTCACTAAATAAAATACTATTTAATGTAAAGAAAAAATATATTTTTTATTATATAAATAATATTTATATACAGTAATATATATCTATATATTTAATATATACCATTTATTAACATTATCAATAGTCATCTAATTAATAAAATGTTTAATATTTTTCTCAATTTACATATTTTTATTTTTAATTTGTTTAATTTTCATTTTACATGTACTTATATATTTAATATTTACTATTTTTCATTATTTATAATTTATATATATTATATTCAGTTTATTCATTTTTATCAATAATTATTTAACTAATAAAATTTGTAATATTATTTTTAATAAAACCATTTTTTATTTTATTTTTGTTTATTTAGTTATTTCATTTTATTTATTCGTACATTTATCTGCACTACAAAAGTGCTGATAAATAATTCCTTTATGAGTGCTAAAAATTTAATTCTGATAAAGGGTACTCTTTATGAGTGCTAAAAATAAAGTGCTGATAAATGGACACTTTAACAGTGCTAAAAAAGTGTTGATAAAGGGTTAAATTTATCATCACTTTTTTAGCGCTGATAAAGATTCCATTTATCAGTTCTTTTTTCTAGCGCTGATGAATACCAGTGCTATTAAATGCATGTTTTGTAGTAGTGATTTAATGGTTAATTATTCTTAAAATCATGTATTGATATGTGTAAAAGGATAGGGTCACTATAGTTGGTATCAGAGGATAGTTTAGTTATTTTTTGATATTAGGACTATAAAACTTTAGTAAGAACCCTAGGGATAATTCTATCACCTTGGATAACCTAGATTGAAACTTAGGGAATCACAAGTTAGGATATACTTTTAATTTACATGTTTATATTTCAATGTTCAAAGTTTCTTTTTTATATTCTTATTATCTAAGTATTCAAGCCCCCCTAATTGTACTTTATTTTTCTTAGTTAATGGCTGGAAATAGGATAATTTGGGCCAACAATCAATGTGATAGGAAATGTGATGATTTCCTTAATGAAATACCAAATCTGATAGGAATGTGAGCTCAAACGTTCACGATAGTGCTTGAACAACTGGATCACTATGACAAACCTGCTTTTTAATACAAACTTAAACATGATTTATTACATAAAACTTGACTTGATACAACAAATAAGATCGAGAGGTTTAGTGTCTTTGGGGATTAGGATCATTACATAAAAAACTTAAAACATGAAATACAACATCTTTATTGAAAACTTCATTTACATGACCACTACATTCCCTCGTACCTAGCATTGCATGGGATAACCTGAGGGCATGCATAAGAAAAGGGTGAGCTATAAAGCCCAGTAAGGGAGTACACATGGAATAACATGAGGAGTACAATACATTTTAGACAATAAGAATATCAATATAGCATAAGAGAAACATGAACATCAAGGCATGATAAAGCATGATAATCATAACATGGGAATGTGGCAACAACACTTAACATGGAATTAGCATGAGCCAAGGTTCATTGCACATAGAGAATGAGTAAATCCTCATTGCACATGAAGAACAAGTAAACACTCATTTCACTTGAATTAGCATGAGTCAACACTCATTGCACATGACGTATCATGATACTATACTTTACCCAATGCATTGGAGCGCTATAAGGGTGCACCCTTCTTAAACATTTCATTTCATGCATAAGTGTGCCACATGGATCATAAAACATGGATTCGTTAAACATAATCATTTATTCCACTATAAAGGAATGTGGAATCCATACATAAAATTTTATAATCAATAAGTAAATGTGCATAAAGGTGAATACCCTTGATGGAGAAATTGGCTTGGTATTCACTACACAATGGCATTGTCTTAGAAAATCGGTGCAATTTCGGCAGCGTAACGGCGTGACATAAGAATTCATAAAAAATGGTTGATGAGAGAGAAAGGGGTGTATCATAATATTTACATGAAATGGAAAGTAATGGGGTCATAGAGATACATTTCCAAACAATTGTAATGGAATTTAGATTCATGATACAAAAGTATTACATGAATGTAAAAGAGGAGAGAGAAGTTCCTTTCGGAATTTCGGAATAGTAACAGGTGTACATGGGAGGAATTTAATGAGAGGGAAAGTGGTCTCCCATAATTAAAACATAAATAGGGAAGTATTATGGAGGTGATAAACCATACCCCAACATTCATAATTGAAATTAAAAGTGCAAAACAACTTAAAGAAAATTGGACAAAAATGAGAAAGGAAGGAAAAATCCTTACTTGGAAGTGTGCTTCCAATGGATAGAGAGAGGCTTTTGAGAGGCATCTTGGGAGCTTGGGGAACCTTGGGAGGATTCTAGAGAGAGTTGGGAAGAGTTTGGACGAACTCCAAAGGCTTTGAGTGAGGAGGAAGTGGGATCTTGGGTGGGTTTATATAGGAAAGGTGAGGGAATTCTTTATTATTTAGGTTTGGGTCCCCTTACATTAAATTAATCCAAAACACAAACCATCCCATGGTTTTCACCCATGGTTTTTGAAAAAGGGAAGAGTAAAAAAATATTTTATAAGGCCAAAGTCCGAACTTCTTAAAATAATAATGTTGCTTATGTGGAGGTGAGTCACGCTCCTATGGAAATTAATTTAAAAAGACAAGGTGTTTAATAAGTCTTGAGGGGTCCATTAATGCTTTTAAAAGTAATTAAAACAAACCCAAAATCACATTATTTTAATGGTAAAACATATATTTTCCGAACATATAGAATATAGTATTTTATTACATCACTATTGGGTCATTATGATGTCATAAAACACATTATATATTTAAACGGTATTTAATTTTTACCCAAAAATTTGACTGTCTCAGAAAATTATGAAAAATTCATCATTGGATAATTTCGACATCCTGATTCCATAAATAACATTTATTTTATCTAAATAATTTTATAAATATGTTAATTTTCACATTTAAAATAAAACCCGTTTTTTAACGAAAATTCACGGGTTTTGACAGAAATGGCTTTCAAACCTTAATAAAAATTATAATTGCATTCATAAAATTATAAGATCATTTATATTTAATAAAAATTAATTTAATAATAAAAATAATATTTTATTAAAATATTATTTAATTCAAAAATCCATTAATTTAATAAAATAGATTTCTTAATTAAATAATAATTAAAAACACTATTTTTACTTCAAAAACTATTTACAATGTCTCAAAAATGACAAGGAGGTATATTCATTGTTATATACAAAAATAATATACATGAACATAGTACTAGTGATTCATTACATAACCCCTTAAAATAGTCGCATAAGACCTAAGGTTAAGGTGTGCGATGGTGACAGACTCTTGGGGTGGCTCGGATAACATCGCTCGAGTGGTAATTTCTATCAACTTCCACTTCTCCCGTCGACGGTCACGTTTGAGATTAACATGGTGAATCTTAGCTTGGTCTTGGTCAAGAGCGAATCCCAAGGATACCACCTCTTTTCCAAGCTCCGACAAATGGGCTTCGTATGGGGAAATTCTACTGGACGAGGCTATCACTTCTTTTTTCTGAGTAAATTGGATTTGTTAAAGCCCTATATTTATACTAATCATGTGATCACTGTTAAATGTCTATATTAGCAATGGTCAAAATTATTAACATAAAACCAAAGAAGTTGACATTTTATATAAACATAAAGAGAAATTTAATTAGATCAAGAGGGATTTCCATTAATGAAACTTTGGTTCGTTACAATATTCCCCCCTTAAGAAATTTCACCCTCGAAATTTTCCTTTTCCCACACTAAAACAGATATGGGTAACTCAGCTTCATCTTTTCCTTCGATTCCCAAGTCAATTCTTCAAACTTGTGATTTCTCCACAACACCTTGACTAGGGGCATTGTCTTATTTCATAGAACTTTTTCTATACGATCTAAGATCTTCACTGGTTGCTCCTCATAAGAAAGATCATCTTCCAATTGTACCACCTCATAAGAGATTACATGTGAAGGGTCGGGTATGTACTTCCTTAAGAGGGATACATGAAAGACATCATGTACTTTGTCCATAGTAGGTGGAAGTGCTAGTCGATAGGCCACATCCCCGACACGATCAAGAATCTCGAAGGGGTCGATGTACCTTGGACTTAACTTCCCTTTGTTTCCAAACCTCATGACCTTATTCCACAGAGATATGCATAGAAAAACCATGTCTCCAACTTTAAACTCAAGGACTCGTCGACGATTATCTGTATAACTCTTCTGTCGACTCTGGGCTTCCTTGATATGCTGCTGAATGTTTTTCACCTTCTCCACCATTTCCTCGACCATTTCCGGTCCAAGAATATTACGTTTACCGACCTCATCCCAACACGTCGGTGTTCTGAACCTTTTCCCATAAAGGGATTCTTATGGTTCCATTTGGATGCTTGAGTGGAAACTATTATTATAAGAGAACTAAACCAGAGGAAGATGTTGATACCATCCTCCTTTAAAGTCCATTGAGCACGCTCTCAACATGTCCCCATGTGTTTGGATAGTCCGCTCGGATTGGCCATCAGTTTGAGGATGATAGGTCGTACTGAAGTTTAGTTCAGTATTCAGAGCATGTTGAAGACTCTTCCAAAACTTAGAGGTGAATCTTGGATCTCAGTTAGACACAATAGATAGTGGTACTCCATAAAACATTACCACTTCCCTGATATATATTTGTGCCAGTTGATCCAATGATAAATCCTCCCGAATAGAAATGAAGTGTGCAGTCTTTGTAAGACGATCCACAATAATCCAGATTGCATTGTTTCCTTTGGATGTCCTCGGAAGTCTGGTGACAAAGTCCATGGTGATGTTCTCCCATTTCCATTCTAGTATGGGAAATGGTTGCATCATCCCCTTAGACTTCTGCCTCTCTGCCTTCACTTGCTGACACACTAGGTAGTTTGATGTATATCCAGCAATCTCCTTCTTCATATTATCCCACCAAAAGTTTTCTCAGAGATCTCGATACATCTTTGTGCTCCTTGGGTGAATAGATAAATTTGAACTATGTGCATTATCCAAAAGTTCCTTCTTCAGCTCCAGATTTTATGGAACACATATTCTTTTCCCAAACCGTACAATTCCTTCTTCATTAACATTAAACTCCGAGGATTTCCCCTTTTTGATAGCTTCCACTTTTTCTTGAATTCCCACGTCATCCTTTTGATCATCCTTTAACCTTTCCAAAATAGACGGTTGAGCAATCATTTGTGAAAGGATTTATGATTTTCCCTTCTCTATTATTCCCATGTCCATATTCATCAAGTTTAAGAATATTGGATCCTTCTCAATTCTCATCATTGATAGAATCGCTGGATCCTTTCTACTTAGAGAATTTGTCGCCTTGTTCGCTTTCCCAGGGTGGTAATGTATTGAACAGTTATAATCCTTGATGATCTCTATCCATATTCTCTGGCGCATATTAAGCTCTTTTTGTGTGAATATATATTTAAGACTCTTTTGGTCAGTATATATCTCACATTTCTCTCCATAGAGATAATGCCGCCAGATTTTAAAATCAAAGATCATAGCCACCAACTCCAGATCATGCGTTGGATAGTTTCGCTCATGGATTTTCATCTGCCTTGAGGCATAGGATATCACTTTATCATTATGCATCAGCACATAGCCTAAGCCCTTCTTCAAAGCATCACTGAATACCACAAAAAGTTCCCCACTTGTGCGTAAAGTGAGAATGGGCACAGTGATAAGACTCCTTTTCAACTCCTTGAAGCTTTCTCTGCATTCATCACTCCAAGAAAACTTTACTCCCTTCCGAGTTAGCTTGGTAAGAGGGTTGGACAATCGTGAGAAATTCCTCACAAATCGTCGATAATATCCAGCTAACCCCAAGAAGCTACGGATATCCTTTGCCAATGTTGGCCTCATCCAACCCTCAATTGCATCTGTTTTGGAGGGATCCACAGATATCCCATTGCTTGTGATGATATGGCCCAAGAATGAGACCTCCTTCAACCAGAACTCACACTTGTTGTACTTTTCATAGAGCTTCTCCTTGCGCAAAGTCTCTAGTACAGTTCTTAAATGCTCCTCATGATCCTCCTTGGTTTTGGAGTATATTAGAATATCATCTATAAAGACTACCACAAATTTGTCGAGGTAATCTCTAAAGACTCTATTCATTAAGTCCATGAATATTTCTGGAGCATTGGTGAGTCCGAAAGGCATTACTATGAATTCATAGTGCCTGTATCTTGTGCAAAAAGCAGTCTTGGGGATATCTTCCTTCTTCACCCTTACTTGATAATATCCTGACCACAAGTCCACCATGGATACGTATTGTGCTCCACGCAACTGATCGAACAAGTCATCAATTCATGGCAGAGGATACTTGTTCTTTATCGTGATTTTGTTAAGTTCATGATAATCGATGCAAAGCTGCATTGACCCATCCTTCTTCTTGACAAAGAGGACGGGTGCACCCCATGGTGAAGCACTTGGGCATATAAACCCTTTATCCAGATTCTCCTATAGTTGTTTCTTCATCTCTTCAAGCTCTACAACATCCATTCTATATGGAGTCTTGGATATTGGTAAAGCCCCAGGTATAAGTTCAATTGAGAAATCAACATCTCTTCTAGGAGGAAGACCAGGCAGTTCCTCGAGAAACACTTCCACGAATTCCCTCACAATAGGAATTTCTTACAGTATGGTTTCATCCTTGGACTCAATCATCTGAGCCAAATACGCGTTCTCATAGGGTAGTAATATCCATGCTTGAGATGATGGATCTAAAGTAGATTCATCTTCCTCCTGACACTTGTAAAGAATCAGGGGTCAATTCTCCATATGGAGTGTGATTTCCCTCTCCCGACAATTTATGTTGTCTCTATATAAGGAAAGCCAATCCATGCCAAGAATTGCATAAAATTCCACCAGAGGGAGTATGACGAGGTTCGCTGGGAAATTCAATCCACAGATTATAACAGGGGAGGACTTATATTCATGGGATGCAATAATTGACCCATTTTCCGTACTCACCAACATCTTCACTTCCATGATTTGTGGTGGTGCTGGGATTGTTCTACTAAACTTTTGAGATATAAAAGAATGCATAGAACCTGAATCAAAAAGTATGTTCACTATTCTTGAATGAATAACTAGAGTACCTGTCACCACTTCGTTTTCGGGGTTCACTTCGGCAGAAGTGATGGCAAAAGCTCTTCCTTGCTGTCTTGGAGGTTGTTGGTTGCCTCCGAAAACCCTTGGATTAGGGCACTAATTTTCAAAATGACCCGGTTCTTTGCATTTGTAGCATTGAACAACGCGTTGAGGTTTGAACGGAGTGTTCCTATCCTCTGTCGCAGTCGTGGGTCTTTCTTGCCGACAGTTAACATCTATGTGTCCTTCCCTTCCACACCTGAAACATTTCCTTGTCCCCTTGAGGAAATTTCCAGGGTTCTTCTTTCCGCACTTTTGGCAAGTGGGGTGCTGGATCTTCTTAGCACCATTGGATATATCCATCGGACCTCCAACATTTAATTCCACCTTACGCTTCTTGTCCCCATGATACCCATGTGATTCCCCGATCTCCATTTCAACCTTGAGGGAACATCGGACAATTTCTTCATAGCTATCGAAGTCACAGATCGCTAATGCTTTCTGCAGGCTAGGCTTTAGCCCACCAAATAAGCGGTAAAATTTGCATTCGGGGGTAATGACAAATCCAGAAGCGTATCGTGAAAGCCTTGTGAAGTTTTCCTTGTACGCTCCAATAGATTCTTCATCTTTTTGCTTGAGGGAAAGGAATTCCCTTTCCATCTTAAGCTGGAGGGTGCGCGGAAAATATTTATCGAAAAACATCTTCCGGAAATCCTTCCATTCCAATGTCTCGATCTACTCCTTAGGATTCATATTTTTGATCAATGTCCACCATTGATCAGCTTCACCCTCCATACGATAAGCCGCCAGGAGAACCTTCTCTTATTCAGAACATTGAAGGATGGAGAAGATCTTTTCAATGGAGTTGATCCATTATTCAGCGATCGTGGGATCAGATGATCCACTAAAAGTAGGAGGCCTTTGACTCATGAAGCTCTCGATAGCGACTTGTTCTTTATTAAGGGGGGTTGAACGTTCCTCTTGAACCGTGTTTCTATTCAAAACTTGAGTTAGCTGAGAGAGAAGCATGACAAAGTTCGCGATTCCCGCTCCCATTGGATTTGGCATCTCATTAGTACAGTCATCACACTGATCTTAACAACGGTTGTTAGCCCGAGTCCTCCTATTACCGGCCATTGGCTGGAATAAAAGGAAAGTTAGGGGTAACACATAAAGGGTAATCCAAAGACAAAAGTTGATGAATCATAAATAAACTTTTATTTCCTTAACTCATGAGTCTATAGGCTTCAATCTAGGATTTTCATGATCTACTTTCTAACATATATTCTTAGGGGCACTTTTTTTATTCCCTTAATAAGGGTTCATACTAAGCTTGTGAATTTACCAAAGCATATCCCCCGGGAGTGTCGTAACCAAGAGTGCAGCAAGGCCCGTTTTCATGCACCAGTTCCCGTTCGAGTCTATCTCAAAGCGGTGTTTTCGGGTTTTACCCCTAGGATACATCTGTGCCAGAGCCACCTCTACCTGCTTGTATCCAGACAGGGATGTATTTTCTTGATAACCCATTTACTCAATACTCACCAAAACTCAGGGACGTATTTATTGTACTTAGTCTTGTATCTAAGGCTTTACTAGGGTTTTCTAATCCTAATCCCAAAAATAACTAAACCTATCCTCTGATACTAACTATGACAACCCTATTTTTTAATACAAACTTAAACATGATTTATTACATAAAACTTGACTTGATACAACAAAGAAGATCAAGAAGTTTAGTGTATTTGGGGCTTAGGATAATTACATAAAAAAACTTAAAACATGAAATGAAACATATTTATTGAAAACTTCATTTACATGACCACTACATTCCCTCGTACCTAGCATTGCATGAGATAACCTGAGGACATGCATAAGAAAAGGGTGATCTATAAAGCCCAGTAAGGGAGTACACATAGAATAACATGAGGAGTACAATACATGTTAGACAATAATCATATCAATAGATCATAAGAGAAACATGAACATAAAGGCATCATAAAGCATGATAATCATAACATGGGAATGTGGCAACAACACTTAACATGGAATTAGCATGATCCAAGGCTCATTGCACATAGAGCATGAGTAAATCCTCATTGCACATGAAGCACGAGTAAACCCTCATTGCACTTGAATTAGCATGAGTCAACACTCATTTCACATGACGTATCATGATACTATACTTTACCCAATGCATTGGAGCGCTATAAGGGCGCACCCTTCTTAAACATTTCATTTCATGCATAAGTGTGTCACATGGATCATAAAACATGGATTCATTAAACATAATCATTTATTCCATGATAAAGTAATGTAGAATCCATACATGAAAATTTATAATCAATAAGTAAATGTGCATAAAGTTGAATACCCTTGATGGAGAAATGGGCTTGGTATTCACTACATAATGGCATTGGCATAGAAAATCGGTGCAATTTCGGCAGCGTAACGACGTGACATAAGAATTCATAAAAAATGGTTGATGAGAGAGAAAGGGGTGTCTCATCATATTTACATTAAATGGACAGTAAGGGGGTCATATATATACATGTCCAAACAATTGTAATGGAATTTAGATTCATGATACAAAAGTATTACTTGAATGTTAAAGAGGAGAGAGAAGTTCCTTTCAGAATTTCGGCATGTTAACGGGTGTACATGGGAGGCATTTAATGAGAGATAATGTAGAGACCAGAAGCTTGACGTACATGGACATTACATTACTTTTGTGGAATACTTAATACATAACAAAAATAGACACACAAGGATCGTAATAGTTTAGTGTCTTTGGAAACTAGGAATATAATCTTCTAATCATGGTGAAAGATCTTCAACATCTCCATTAATGATCTTCCCCTTTTGTTTTCTTACCTAAAACCTTTCTTTAAATCCTAGGGAAAAGAAAACATATAAAGGGTGAGCTCAAATACTCAGTAAGGGTAAGCATAGAGAACATAAAACAATCCTTATACATTTGAATGTAAAAAAACATGATCATAAAATCTAAACATCAAAATCTTGAGCAATGACATAAAACATGAAAGTACGTAAGGCATAGATCATGAAGAAACATTAATCGTGATAAATTAGCATGGGAATAAAACATGTAATTGTGAAAACCATTAAGAATGTGATATGATTTCCATAGTAGCCAAGGCATTAGTGCCATGACCATCTTAGTGGACAAAGTCCCTTTCTGAATCGAGTTCACTCCTCGTTTTAGTCCTCTAACACTGAACTGGATTAACTTACCATTCCAGCCATGTCTATCTCATGAGATATAAATCTTTACCCAATTAATTTGAGGGAGATATATGTCCCACCCATCTCATAATGAAATCATTCTTACTTTTGACACAAAATAAACATACATCATTCATAATAACCCAACGAATAAAATGGGTTTCATAAACATAATCCCATCATCACATAATCCATATAAAAGAAATGGATATCATTTCATAATAAGAAAATTTAAACCATGTAAATCATAGAGACATTATACTTGAAACATACACATATGAAATAATGTCATCTTAGATGGAAAATTATTTTGATAAAACACTTGAAATGAATTCTTGAGGAAAATATCCTTTCTTCTTCAATATCATTTTCTTTTCAAAAAATGTCATGAAATTTTAAAAGAAAAGGATTTTGTTGAAAATAGTCATGAAATATTTTGGAGGAAGCTTCATGAAAATAAGGCTTTATAAAACCGTAAAAATCCGTTCACGCCGTATAAGTTAAAAATAACATTTTTCTCGTACTTTTGTCGAAAAAGTCAAAAAGTACCTCGTAAAAGAAAGATTCCATTCATACCATGTAGTA
The DNA here is from genome assembly GCA_963277665.1 of Viscum album. NCBI lineage: Eukaryota > Viridiplantae > Streptophyta > Magnoliopsida > Santalales > Viscaceae > Viscum > Viscum album. The sequence continues at coordinate 998,216,782 of OY728141.1, read as the reverse complement.
AAAGTCAAAATTGAGTAAAAAGAAAATTAAACATACATGAAACCATTTTTAGGAAACATGGACATGGATGAGAACAATAACCCCAGTAAATACTTATGAATAAACAATCTCGAATAAGAACGAGATTGGAAAAGTTATCCCTTACCTTAGGTCTAATATGCTTCGTACGTATCCGAACCTCCTGTATAATGATTTAAATAATGTCATTGACTTATTACAGAATCATATTTATTGTTATGATATCATATATGGTTCACTTACGACTTTATATTACTCGTTCTTTTGTAAGTTCCATGTTAAAGTAGCATTTTGGGTAAAATCGTTTTATTTATCGTACATGTTTGGACTTTTTGTTCTTGATATTATTACTTATAACCTGATTTACTTAATTCCTGAATTTAAAACATGATTTATATGTAATATATATTCATCATATACATATATATATATATATGATAGATCGATAAATGGAATGAAATACACTGTTCGTGGAGACGGTAGGTCGTACGTACGCATGAACGCTGTTTTCATTTCCTTATTGAATTGAATGGAATTAAGTAGATGACATACATATATATATAGATAAATCCAGTATCATTATTATGTCATATATTTCATGATTACTTATTATATATACTTTATAATCATTAATGAATGGTTAACATGGAGAATGAATCTCACCGCGTCATGGAGACGGTATTCCGTACGTACGCACGAGCGATGATATCGTTCCCATGATTGTGGAATTGTATTGGATTGTATGTATACTATTTAAGAATCAATATAACTTTACAATAATTATATATAGTCATTATTTAAACCATTATACCCATCCAAGTAATGTGGTAGTGGAAAATAGATTGCACCACGGCATGGAGACGGTATTCTGTACGTACGCACGTGCGGTGATTTCGTTTTCTGTAGGATGGACAGATGGTGAAATAGGGTTGTTTCATACTTATAATAGAATATAAGTATATGAGTGATACTGATGTTATTACTTCATAATGAAACAACTAAAGAATAATAAGTAGAAGAAGAAATAAAGTTGAAAGAATTGGTAACGGACATTACCTCTTCTTTGAAGCGCCTCTTTGAGACCTCCTCTTAGGGCACTAAAATTGGTCTTTGAAGAATAGCAGGACCTCTAGGATGTTTATAGGGAAGTGTAGAAGATAATTTGGCAGTTTTTGGCCAATCTTGAAGGCTCAAAGTGGTGTGAGGAAGAGAGGGAGGAGGTTCCCTTTTATAAAGGAGGAGAGGGGCACCTTTGAAAAAACTAAAAATATTATTTTATTATAAAGTCATATTCGGTTTTTAATAGCTAAAAATTGATTTATTTAGAAGATAAGGTGGGGATGGTTCGAAATCCTCTCATCCAATATAATTTATAAAAGTTTAGGTTTCTATTTTAACCTTATCATTTAGATTTAACTTTAAGTTAAATAATTTTACTTTTACCGTGTCTTCTTGTTTTCTTACACTATAAGGTTAATAAACTTACTATAACAAGCCAAACGAACCCCAAGTTGTTTATTATTAATATTTATAAACTTATATAATTCATTTGGCCGAACCTTATATTTTTAGGAATAAAATAACAATTAATAATATAATATTTGTTTTAAAAACTATTTTATGTCAATTTTGACACTATTTGGTAATTGATTTTTGTGAAAATCATAACAGAATGATTATTTATAAAAAAGTTAATTAAATCAGTTATAATATGTAATATTAACCTATAAAATTATTTTAATTCATAAAAAGTCTCAAATTACATTTATTTGGGTATTTATAACATCAATTATGTCAATATTTCATTAATAAGATAATTACTGCATCATCATTGTGTCATACATAAATTAAATTATTTAATGTCTAAAAATTACAAATAAAATACCATTATTTAGGAAATCTTTTTATCTTTCTAATTAATATTTATAGTTGAATTTATCTTATTTATAATCCTATATTAAAATGTTTTAGTTATTAAACTTTTATTTTAACCATTTTAACCCTTCTTTAAATAAATTAATAATAAATGTCCTAATCTGATCCAATTGCACCTAAATGGTCATATTTTATTCCTAAGGTTGTTTTTGGTCGAATTACACTTATCCAATAGAATTAGGACATGTGTTAGGGTAATAATAATATCATTTTTACCCTTAATTATCCTATTTACTTTTAACCATGGTAAATAAAAGTGAAAAATTACTATTCACCAAAAAATATTTTCATCTCATTGAACCAAATTTTAGTCCTTGATATTAACCTTGTCTCTAGGATTTTCGAAATTCAATTCACAGAAGTGGTAAAATTTCATTTAAATGAAAAAGTTAGTTTTTTAACTACCACTAAGTGGTTTCACTATTCAACAAAAATTGTAGTTTTTTAGAAAAATACCAAAAATTCAGCCTAAGCATTATTTGATATTCCGAATTCAAAATTGATGTCTATTTTTCCAAAAAAAAACATAGAATTGGCATTAATTAATTTTAAAATTAATTCCCGTTATCAAAACAAATAGCGTGTTTTTTAAAAAACAATAACTATCAAAAGATTGATACTTTTTTATATTCAATTTCAAAGTGAAATTAATTCCAATTACCAACATTGGATTAAATGGTAAAAATATATTACAATTACACTTTAAACCCAATTAAAAATATAATCTAACCATATAAATTATTGCGATGAAAAAAGTTGTTTTTAATTAAAATATAGCGTGTCTTTACTATTCATTAAAATATGAAAGTTATCAGAATAATATGAAAAATTTATCCAAAGTAAATTTTTATATCCTGATTCCAAATAAGAATTTTATTTTTTCAAATTTAACTTATAGACATTTCAAAAACAAGATTTAAAATGGGTGCGCCATCAAAAGGCGGCAAAACTACATTTTTTGAAAAATACTTATTTTACTCGAAAAAATGATTTTGTTCTCATACCATGTTCTAGAAAATGTGTAAGATGAATAATAATATTATAAAATTAAAAATGTAGTTGATACTATTCATAACGGCTAGTCCATAATAATATTATAACCATATATCGTTGTTTAGTGAAACTTGGTATTGCGTACAACACATGCTATCGAGGATGGTCGCGATTACGTGTAATGCAAGCCAAGTCAGGGTTGCGTGTTGTACAAGACTCCTCCATTGTTTCGTATAACAGAATCCAACCATGTTTCATTTATACATTGAATATATATATATATATACACTCAATGTTTCATAGAATAACTACTATCAAAATTTTGTGTAACATGATCCAAGAATAGTGTTGTGTATACTTCAAGCTCATACGGTGTTGCGTATAGCGCAAGGTAATCTTGTTGTAGCTTACAACACAAGACATCAATGAAATTAAAAGAATATTTTTCATAAAATCTCGGGGTGTTACAGAGAAAGGGGTATCCCATCATTAAAACATAAAGAGGGCAGTATGATGGAGGTTCGAAACCATACCCCAACATTCATAATTGAAATTAAAAGGGCAAAACAACTTAAAGAAAATTGGACAAAAATGAGAAAGGAAGGAAAAACCCTTACTTGGAAGTGTGCTTCCAAAGGCTAGAGAGAGGCTTGTGAGAGGCTTCTTGGGAGCTTGGGGCACCTTGGGAGGATTCTAGATAGAGTTGGGCAGAGGTTGGACGAACTCCAAAGGCTTTGAGTGAGGAGGAAGTGGGAGCTTGGGTGGGTTTATATAGGGAAGGTGAGGAAATTATTTATTATTTAGGTTTGGGTCCCCTTACCTTAAATTAATCCAAACCACAAACCATCCCATGGTTTTTTCCCATAGTTTTTGGAAAAGGGAAGAGGAAAAAAATATTTTATAAGGCCAAAGTACGAACTTCTTAAAATAATAAGGTTGCTTATGTGGAGGTGAGTCACACTCTCATGGAAATTAATTTAAAAAGACAAGGTGTTTAATAAGTCTTGAGGGGTCCATTAATACTTTGAAAAGTAAATCAAACAAACCCAAAATTACATTATTTTAATGGTAAAACATATATTGTCCGAACATAAAGATTATAGTATTTTATTACATCACTATTGGGTCATTATGATGTCATAAAACACATTATATATTTAAACGGTATTTAATTTTTACCCAAAAATTTGACTGTCTCAGAAAATTATGAAAAATTCACCATTGGATAATTTTGACGTCCTGATTCCATAAATAAAATTTATTTTATCTAAATAATTTTCTAAATATGTTAATTTTTACATTTAAAATAAAAACCGTCATTTATCAAAAATTCACGGGTTTTGACAGAAATGGCTTTCAAACCTTAATAAAAATTATAATTGCATTCATAAAATTATAAGATCATTTATATTTAATAAAAATTAATTTAATAATAAAAATATTATTTTATTAAAATATTATTTAATTCAAAAATCCATTAATTTAATAAAATATATTTCTTAATTAAATAATAATTAAAAACACTATTTGTACTTCAAAAACTATTTACAATGTCTCAAAAATGACAAGGAGGTATATTCATTATTATATAAAAAAATAATATACATTAACATAGTACTAGAGATTCGTTACATAAACCCTTAAAACAGCCGCATAAGACCTAAGGGTAAGGTGTGTGATGGTGACAGACTCTTGGGGTGGCTCGGATAACATCGCTCGAGTGGTAATTTCTATCAACTTACACTTCTCCCGTAGACGGTCCCGTTCGAGCTTAACATGGTGAAGCTCAGCTTGGTCTTGGTCAAGAGTGAAGCCCAAGTATGCCACCTATTTTCCGAACTCCGATAAATGGGCTTTGTATGGGGCAATTCTACTGGACGAGGTCATCACCTCTTTTGTCTCAGTAAATTGGATTTGTTAAAGCCCTATATTTATACTAATCATGTGATCACTGTTCAATGGCTATATTAGCAATGGTCAAAATTCTTAACATAAAACCAAAGAAGTTGACATTTTATATAAACATAAAGAGACATTTAATTAGATCAAGAGAGATTTCCATTAATGAAACTTTGGGTCGTTACAATCACGTTATGAATAATAACTTGAATCATGTGGAATTCCATCCTTCTCCTAAGAAATAGAAAGTTGTTGTTGAATCCAATATACAAAAAAGGACCCCTATCCTTAGTGGATCTTATGATCCCCTCATTGTGGAACAATGGATTAAATGCATTGAGAAGATATTCTATATCCTATAATTCTCATAAGAATATAAAGTTGTGTTGGGGGTCTATCGTTTTGATGGAAGAGTTGATCCGTGGTGTACACTGATCAAAAACACAAAGTATAAGGAGAGACACTGCTACAAAACAATCCATTAATAGAACTTGATTTTATCAATGCTAGAAAAAAATGGTGATAAAGGCACCCTTTATCAGTGTTGAAACAAGTGCTGATAAAGGGTAACTTTTATCAATGCTTTGTTTTCTAGCACTGATAAAAGGAAACCGTTATCAATGCATTTTTTTAGCACTGATAAAAGAAAATCTTTATCGTTGCATTTTTTTGTGCCAATAAATGGTGTCCTTTGTCATCACTTTATTTTTAGTGCTGATAAAGGACACCCTTTCTCAGCACTTTATTTTTAGCACCAATAAAGGAATCCTTTATCAGTGCTTATTTAGAATTTATAAAAGTCTAAATAAAATGAAATAATGAAATAAATAAAAACTAAAATGATCTTATTAAAATAATATTAAAAAATTAATTAATTAATTAATTTTTGCTAAAAATAAATAAATTGAATATACTATATATAAATTATAAATAGTTTATATTAAATATATAGATATATGTAAAATAAAAATTAAACAAATAAAAATTAAAAATAAGTAAATTGAGAAAATATTTAACATTTTATTAATTAAATAATTATTGATAATGTTAATAAATAGTATATATTAAATATATAGATATATATATATATATGAATGTATATAAATATGATTTATATAATACAAAATATTTATGCTTTACATTAAATAGTAATATATTTATTGAATAATGGTTTATAATTAAAAATTAATATCAATTAAAAATATCGACTAATTGCAATGAGTAATGGAAATAATTGAACATTGTTTTATTTTTCAATTTAACATAGATCAAACATATTATATTGATTAAACATATGCGTAATTGATTCTTTTTTATATACATACACACACACACAATTTTTTTTTTTTGGAATTTAATCAATTTATATTATTTATTTTATATATATATATTTAATTACAATGTATTAATATTTTCAATATTTATTCATCTTTATTTCAATATGTATCCATTTTTTAATGATTTATATTAATCAAACTTATCCAAATTTTCAATGTTGTACTCATTTTTAATTAATCAATTTTACTCATTTTTGACATGCATTCACTTAAGATTAAATATTCATTAATAATGTTTAAAATACATTTGTAAAAATATATTTATAAATAAGTATATTTATATATGTATATTTACTATTTTTATGAATTTATAATTATAAATAAATAAATAATATTTTTTTTAAAGGTATTTCTATAATTATAAATAAAAAATTATAAAATTATAATAAATATATTTAAATAATGACTATATTTACTATATTTATATATATATAATTATATAATTATATATAATGATATAAATATTATCTTTTAAAAAATAATAAATATAAATATAAATAAATAATTATATATTCAAATAATTATAAAATTATTATTTTATAAAAATTATTATTATAAGTATTATAATTATATATAATAATTATACTTTTTTAAAAAAGAATTATTTTTTTAATTACTATAAATATTTATCAGCGCTTTTTTATCACTGATAAACATAGATATTTATCAGCATTAGAAAAGCCCTGATAAAATCGATCTTTATCAGCACTAAAACTTTAGTGCTGATAAATATCTATCTTTATCAATGCTAAAAACGATGATAAATATTAGTTTTATCAATACTTATTGACTAAGTGTTGATAAAATGTATCTTTATCATCACTTTTTTGGAAGCACTGATAAAAGTGTCTTAATCTATTTTAATAACCCTAATCATCGCGAACCAGTTCACCATATCTGAATCTCTTTACAGAAGTGACCTGCTGCTGATGCCCCTCGTTGTTGAATCCAAGCTCAAATCTAGGCTAGAATCAAGGCTACAACTATTCCAAGGCTCAAATCCAATGCTTGGGCAATTCAAGGGTGGAACGAAACCAAGTCTCGAATGAAATCTAGGTTTATTGATATCTCTAATTTCCCTCGGTCATCTACTAAAATTTATCATCCCACATATGTGTTTCCCAACAAGTCCAATTACACCATCCTATAATAAAACAACCCAAAATTCATTTATTTTTAGATATATTGAAGTATTGTCTTCCCCGGTTTCATGTGGCTCTCCTTGGTATAACATTGGTACTATGTGACTAGAAATATATCAAACCCAATGTTGGTTCATGTTGTTGTGAGATATAATAGGCTCCCAATACCTATATTCCATTACATATACCTCTTTTCAATCGTCAAATTTTGAAAAATTCATCCATATAGTGGTTGGTGTTGTCATTGGTTTGGAATATTCCATTGAAAATCACTTGGGTACATCTTTTTCATATTTTTATCAAGAAATTAATGTGATATGATTTCCTTGATTCACTTATAAACCAAGGAAAATGTTTCACCAATCATAGGCATCTTGATATCGTACCTTATATGATCCAAAAAAAATACATTGTGCTTTTTCCAATCCTCAAATATTATGTCTTCGACATATATGAGTACAAACATCCTTTGATCATTCTCTTTCTTGATGTAGAGGGTGTGATCAACTCTACTTCACTAAAAACCAAGATTTATTAGGTATTAATCCAACCTTAAATACTAGGCCCTCGGTGATTTCTTTATCTTATACAAAGATTTATTTAACTGGCACAACTTTCTATCATTTTAATCCATAATAAACCCATATAGTTTCTTAATGTATACTCCCCCTTAATAACTCTATTTAGGAACATAGATTTGACATCCATTTGGTATAATTTTAACTACATTTTCACTAAAATAACCAAAAAAATAAAATAGTTTCCAATCGGGCTATGGGAGTAAACTTATCATAAATATAAATTCTTTTGATCTATAAGTTCCCCTTTCACACTATCCATTCTTTATTTTGAGCCACTTTTCCATAGTCAATGAGTTTATTACTGAACACCCACTTGGTTCTGATAAACTTTCTATCTTCCAGCCTTAGAAAATTTTCTCATGCCACAATGATCTAATTTGGATCAAGAAACCCATGCATATATTTGATCTAATTATCATACTTTTTATCCTCTCTAAATTATTTAGGCTCCACTTGGGAAAAAATGAGGTTTTTTTGCAGAGTCTTACTCCTTTGAGTTTTCACTAAAAATTTCCGATCACCTATATCATTTTATTCATTAATTTCAACCATGCTTGTATTTCTTGCAGTTAATAAAAATATTTCTATATTTGAAATGATAACCCACTCATTAATACTTCTTAAAAATCACTTCATTTATTTCATCACACATCTAATAAACACTATGTATGTTTTACTTTAATCCATCTAAAAATAGATCATTCTTTAACATTTCCTTTTGGCTCCACCCTTAGGAATATCTATTTACCATGCATGTAATTCTCACAAATGGGAGTCATTACAAATTTTATATAACACAATGGAGTAAAACTATCATTCTCATCAGTTTCATCTCCCAAATAGTAATTATTTCAATTTATTTCTTGTAACTTATACCCCATATCTTTTATGTTTCTTTTACTACTCTGATCAGTAGTCATCATATGGATGAAAATTACTTTGATTATTTCAAGAAATGTAGGGTAATGTCCAAAAGAGATGGAGGATGAGTTCCAAACAAAAAAATGGAATGATAACTATTCATAAGATGAGCTGATGTGGATTAAAATTGTCTATAACTTTCACCTTTGGATGAATTCAGAGGATAACACCTACCATAGTGGAGTAATTATTTTCTTAAATTCAATTACCCATTTTCATAAAAGCATACTAAAATTCTTTAAAACAATCAAATGTTGAGTTTCCCTTATTATAATTATCTATAACTTTCACCTTTGATAATGGATATCTTATGTGTATTTATTTATTGTACAAAATGAATATTGTATGAACCCGGTTAGATATCTTTACTTTCTCTCAGACAATTAAAATCTTTAATCCAATGTATCTTATTTTATACTCATCCTCCTCACTCATTGATTTATTGTTTTGTGAGATCTATTTTCATTTTTTATCATCATTATTTATTTACCATTGGCAATACTTGTGGTCAATAATGTTTTCACAATAAAATCATTATCCATAGAATTAATGTATTTTTCATATTTATGTTTAATTTATTTCTTTTTAGCAATACTTATATAATATTTGTTTTCTTATATAGATGGATTCTTTTTTTCGAGTTGGGGTGGTTTGTTTGAAGCTTCCATGCTCCTGAGGTATTGGACTTCGAGCTTGAAACTGAGATAATGACAACAAGGAAATGTGTCAAGAATGTATACAACCATCAAGAAAAAGATGAATTCTTACTACTTATTTAATTAATTTTTTTATCATTTTATCTATTATTTTCAGTTAATTTACTTATCATTTTTATCAAACACTTATTTAGTTTTTTTCACAGATATTTTGGGAAGTCATATTTTTCTTTCAACTATCTATAATAAGTCACAACATAAATAAAATGATTCTTTTAGAAAATATAACCATGTTTTACATTTTAATTACCTTTCTTTGTTGAAATTTTGACACTAAAAATTAATTCAATGTTCTTACCCCAAAAAAAATTCTCATTATTGAAATCTAAAAGAGTGTATTATGTTCGTGTTCCCATTGTAGTGACTGATCATGATATAATGACCACCTAAGCTTCCTCTGCTCTTCTAACTTTCAACAACGAGAAAGGTTTTTCGGGTAAGAACATCAGTTCAATATGCAATGTGGGTAGTTAGACATATAAAAATAATTAAAACACGGTTACATTGGCAGTTAAGATTGTTTTGAGACTTTGGGACATGTTGGAATCAACTAAACCTCAATCTGACACACGGTGTGACCAGTATTACTCTAAGTGCTTCTTTTTATTTAAAATTGACATTAATTTTAGTAAAAATGACCACTAACATACTAAAAACCAAGAAAAAATATTCCAATTAGTTTTATACTTTATAAAAATGATCCATAAGTCATTTGGGATGTGTAGGAATCATCCGCACCTCAATTAGACGCATGGTGTGACCACTATGACTTAAAGTGTCTGTTATCAGTTTAAAATCGACATTTTAGTTCAAAAAATGTCACTCACTAAAGAAAAAAAATCAAACACACTGATATTTTCTTGATAATTTAGGACATAGATTCATAATCCATTTTTTATGTTTAGGAATTAGTCTCACATAAAACTGATACACTGTGTGATCGGTATAGGTCAAAGTGCATGTTTCCTATTTAAAATGACATTTTAGTAAAAAAAACAAGTGACCTAATCAAAACCTAGAAAATTCATTCATATTGTTTTTATAATTTAGTACAATGATCCATAAGTCATTTGTGACATGTAGGAATTATCCATACCTCAATTCAACACACGGTGTGACCGGTACAAATCCAAGTGCATCTTTTTATTTAAAATTGACATCAATTTTAGTTAAAATGACAACTGACCTACTCAAAACTAAGAAAATTCATTTTTATTATGCTTATACTTTAGGAAAACTATCCATAAGTCATTTTTTATGTATAGAAATCAGATGCACCACAATCCGATGCATGGTGTGACCGGTATGACTCCAAGTGCATCTTTTTATTTATAATTAACATCAATTTTTGTAAAAATAAAAAATGACCTACTCAAAACCAAGAAAACACATTATTATTGTTTTGATACTTTAGTAAAACTATCCATGAGTCTTTTTTAACATATAGTATTTATCCACTCATCAATCAGACATGCAGTGTGATTGGTATGACTCCAAGTGCATCTTTTTATTTAAAATTGACGTCAACTTTAGTAAAAACGATAACTAACATACTCAAAACCAAGAAAACACATTCATATTTTTTTATACTTTAGTAAAATGATCCATAAGACATTTTTGACATGTAGGGATCAGTTGCACCTCAATCTGACACATGATGTGACTAATATGACTCCAAGTGTGCCTTTTTATTTAAAATTGATATCAATTTCAGTAAAAATGAAAAATGGCATACTCAAAACTAAGAAAACACATTTGTATTGTTTTGATACTTTTTTAAAATGATCCATAAGTCATTTTTGATATGTAGGAATCATTCTCACCTCAATTTGATACATGATGTGCCCAGTTTGACTCAATTTTTTCTTTATTTTTTTAAAATCGACAGTTTAGTTCAAAAATGTTACTCACTGACAACTTATAAAATACACTGAGATTTTCTTTATAATTTAGAAAATTGATATAATTCATTTTTTACATTTAGTATTTGTTCTCACATAAAAATAATACACGATGTGATCAATATGAGTCAAAGTTATTGTTTCCAGTTTAAATAATGCTTGAAGATGAATAAGAAATGGTGTGATGTGCAAGAATCAACCACAACTCGATCTGATACACAAAGTTCCTTGCATGAATCAAAGTTTAGTTTAAAATTAAAACTTTATGTTAATTTATTTCTTTATATTATTACTAACATAATAATTGTTTTCTTATACATTTGATTTTTTTCTCAGGCAGGGGTTAGGATCAAAATACAAAGGAAGACTGATGTTTTTGAATATAGGTAATAATTTTTACTTATGTAATTTTTTAAACCAATGTTTGAAATGTTTATAATATAGTGTCTCTTTTATTTTATTTTTCTTATAAATTTTATTTCATTTTAAATTATGTATTCATACTTGATTTTTCTTATTTCGTGATGTTTTTGGTGTTGCGGTGTGTTGTTATAGAAAACTGAACTGGTGCAGTAGTGTGCCATTACAGCACACTGCACTAGCGCTACCGTGTATTGTTATAGAAAACTATAGTATGCCCCTCTATCAGAAAATTTTTAGTACTGATAAAATACCAGGGATTTTAATCTCTCTCTAGTAGTTAGTGCTTCTCTATAGCTAATAAAATCCATTTTTAGCGCTATCAAAGGAATATTTTTTAGTAGTGAAAATTGATTCCATGGATTTGGAAGGATTCAAAAAACATTCAATAAATACTTTCTCCAAACTCTCTGTATTAAGATGGAAAGGTATTTCCTTAGAACAAATCAAAAGTAAGATGACTCTATCAGTGTGTATGAGGAAAAAATTACAAGGATTTTAAGATATACCTCTGGATTTGTTATGAACAATGAAACCAATGTGAATCGATTCTTTAGATAAATAAATTCAAGTCTAAAAAATCATTTTCAATTCAAGAATTTGAAATCTATGAGGAGATTTTTTGTTGTTCCCTTAAGGTTGAGATGGATATTGGAGACCCTCAGTGGTATCGTGGTCTTGGAGATAAAAATAAAAAATAGAGTTTAATATGGGATGATAAATAGATAAATCCCATGATGGAAAGAAATACCAACATACCGCATGTCAAAAGTGTGGGAAGAAGCATCCCAAAAACTATATAAAGGAAACCAAGAGATGTTTTAAATGTTTAAGAGAGGGGTATTAATCTAATTATTGTTGAAGGGATATGAATAATCCCATAAACATGGAAGAAGAAATAAAGGCAACACTCAGACTGTAGTGTAGTATTTCAACTACATGGAACATGGTCATTATGTGATCCAATACCCTAAGATAAGTAAATCTACAACAACAACCTCCAAGAAAACATAGAAGGTAATATTTTATCACTACTATTGAGGTGGATCCTGACAATGATGTGGTGATAGGTACGCTAGTTATTCATTCAAGAATAAAAAATGTACTACTTGATTTTGGTTCTACACATTCTTTCATATCATGCAGGTTTAGTAGAATTATTAAAACACCACCTCAAAATATGGAGCTTGAGTATCTATGAGAAAAAATTTTGAAATTATTGAATCCAAAGTATATAACTCCTCCTAGTTAATGTTTATAGAATGAACCACCCAAAAATATCATCTAACTTTTTTCAGTGGAGTTTCATGCTATATTGAGCATGGATTGACTATCTTTATACAAATCCAACATCAAATTTTAGGGAAGGGAGATCACTCTTCACATCTCGAGGCATCCTATAATTCTATAAAAGTGTAAGGATGAGGATGAATATCCTTCATAATCATATTCTCAGTTGTGGATATTATTTCCTTATGAGAAATTATATCTATATCAAATGATTGAGACAAAGGATAGAATCATAATCAAAGACATGGAAATTGTGAGGGACTACACTGATGTGTTCCTTGAATAATTATTTGGTCTTCTCCTGACATAGAGGTTGAGTTCTCAATTGAAATTATTCTTGTATATCTGCTTATATCAAATACCCCTTATATAATGGCCACCATTGATTTGGAATAACTAAAGGATCATTTATAAGAGAATCTAGAAAAGGGTTTCATACACCTGAGTGCTTCATCATGGGGTGAACCAGTCCTATTTTCTAAGAACAAGTATGGATCAATGCACCTCTTCATTGATTATTATGAGCTCAAAAAAATCATGATAAAGAACAAGTATCCCTTGACATGAATAGTTGACTTGTTTGATCAACTACAGGGGGAAATTATTTCTGTAAGGTGTATCTTCAGTCAGGATATCACAAATTAAATGTGAGGAAGGAATTTATTCCCAAGACTACCTTTAAAATGTGGTATGGATACTATGAGTTCATATTGATTCCCTTCAGACTCACTAATTCTCTAACAATATTCATGTACTTAATAAATAAAGTCTTTAGAGATTACCTAAAAAAATTGGTAGTCTTATAGCTGATATTCTCATATACTCCAAGAGAAATGAGGAACATGAGGAGAATCTAAATATTGTGCTAAATACTTTGAGAAGGGATAAATTATGTGTAAAGTATAGTAAATTTAAGTTCTGTATGGAAGAAGTATCATTCTTAGGGAATATTATCACCATAAAAGGAATATATATATGCCCTTATAAGACAAAGGCAATTAAGGAGTAGCCTATACTAGCATCTGTAATAGAGATATGTAGTTTACTTTGTATAACTGGGTATTATCGATAATTTTTAAATAACTTATCACAATTTTAAAACCCCCTAAACAAGATAACTCAAAATGAAGTGAAGTTTTTCTAGACTAGTGAATGTGAATAATTCTTCAAAGAGTTTAAAAATAGTCTTATCACTACACCGATACTTACAATTATGAAAAATGGGGAACTATTTTTAGTATACAGTGATTCTTTAAAGAATATCCTAGGTTTTGTAGTGATGAAAAATGATAAATTGATAGCCTACACCATAAGGAATCTGAAATTTCAAGAGAAAAACTTCCCATGCATGATCTAGATTTGGCGTATATGATCTTTACATTTAAAATCTAGAAGCATTATATCTATGGGGATAAGTGTGATATACATACTGATCATAAGAGCCTAAAATATATATTTACACAGAAGGAGCTTAATATGCACTAGTGAATATGGTTAGAGCTCACCAAGGATTATGACTGCTCAATCCTTTACCATTCTGGTAAAGACAATAAAGTGGTGGATGCTCCAAGTAGAAAGGATCTTTCAACTTTATCAATGATGAGAATTGAGAAGGATCCAGTCTTCTTAGACTTACAAAGTATGGAAATGGTAATCATTAAGGAAAGAACATCATCAATCCTTTTTACTCTCACCTTGGAAATATGTATCCCTCTTCCACTTACTACCATCATTAGAGTTTACACTTTTTCCCATTGGTATCAACATACTTCTTCCTCCCATAGCTCCTAAGATGACCCTTTTATCTACCATTACTCTATTGACCATCTCTATATAATCTATAATATAGAGCATATAAATCTTTGAGAAAATCTCATCTTCCATCCCCAATTCAAAAATGTGTGCCTTCAAGGATGAACTAGTAGCAAACTAGGGTGAAATACACACTAAATTCATGTATTTATCCACATACTCTATGATATAAATATTTTCCTGCTTCAAACTGAATAATTTTATCATTATTTGAATTCTAAACCTGTGAGGGTAGAAATTTTTGTTGAAAAAATCCCCAAAATCCTCCCATGCAAGGTCGTGGTCAAATTTAGCCTACACAGCTAAATCCGACCACTAGAGTGCAAGATATTCTAGAATGTAATTTTCTAGCTTAACATTCAACTCTATTGGCGTGATGATGAAATTGAAGATATGATTCATCCTGTTAAACCACACTTCTACCTTCTCTAGTTCTGAATAACCCTGAAAATGGGTGGATTCTGTTTCTTGAACTGAACTGAATGATCCACTTTCCTTTGATCATCCCTCTTGTTCCCCATATTCATATCTTGAAAATCTTGTACTATACTTTGAACTAGCTTTTGGTTCACCTGTGGATCAGGTGAAACCACATTCTCAACAACTTCCTTTGGTTGGTTCCTATGACGCCTATCGTGTTCCATTTTTTATAACCAAAACAAACACCATAAGTGTAACTCTCTATCAACTAAAGGCTTAACATTTAAAATTATACCACATCATTATACCATAATAAATCTTTCAAAAACAACCTTTTCTACAGTCATCCATGTTTGAAAAAATAAAAAACTCAACTTGATTTTGAAAATCAAACCATTTTCAAAATACCACAACCATGATCTTTTTAAAGTCCTTCATTGGAAAACAATTTCAATATTTTAAAAAAAAATTCATTACATAAAATCACAAATCATTACTAAAAATTAAATATGCACTCCTAGTGGGAATTCATTTTTCTAATGCATGTCATGTTGTCTCATTGGCTAAAACCATGAAAATGAGATTTCAAATCCTGCAAAGGTCTCCAAAACACTTATGTACCCAACCCCTAGAAACTTAAAGTTCAGAATAAAAAGGATATATACATATTTTTATGCTCTATATTTCAACTCCTAATAATCCTAATACTTTCTACAAACCTGACATAAGGAATAGACCATAGTGAATATCACCTCCAAGACTTGGAGAACTAAATACCACTTATTAGGTAGGGAAAAATAAGCTGATACCACTTGTAAAACCCCACCCCTCCTCATTGGATTGAGAATGAGGAAGGATGTTACTGATACTTAAGAAACATCCCCAAGGTTCCAAAGGATGTAAATAAATGTCAAGGGCTTCATTAACATATAGGGGATGATTGTTCCTTGAAAATAAAATAACCAACCAAACATTCCATAATCAAATAAACCACTACATGATGCATGATATCAATGAAAGACAACTCAAAGAAACCACTAATATTAAAATCAACTAAAAACAAGTACTATAGTGAAATAATACAATATCAAGTACACAGTGGAAGACAAAACTCAAAGACTACAAACATGCTCCATGTTATAACTCTACAGCAGCCCAAGTATGACGACGTACTGCTAAAGATGTGTGATACCTTACCTTTTCCCATTCCCTAGTAAACGAAATCTGAAAAAGCATCAATTTGGATAAGTAGGGGTTTGTAATGAAACTCACTAGGTTTTCTTCAAATTACTTCCCTACTCATTCCACTATGATAGAATATGTTATCACATTTATATAAAATAGTTTATATAAAACAAATAAAAACAGTTTATCAAGGCCAAGCCATTTTAAAGTAAAACCGTTTTCACACCAAAATAGTTTTCCATGCTAAAGACATCTTTTATAAGGAAATAAACCAAACAATACTTAAAAACCATTTCACAATTTCCATTTTGGCATAACCATTCTATTCTACAAATCCATACCTCCAACCATGCATGAAAGCCTGGACCTCCCTATACTTGCGAGTGGTGAGTCATCCTTTCACTAAGCCTTCACTTAATGAACCCTTTGACAGAGGATATATATGAACCTTATCCATCCCACTAATGATGGGGGATACTCCTTACCCTTATCTTTCCTGATTGTATTTGAACACACACAACCATTAGGTTAAAAACCAATGCCAAAGCATCCAATTCAACCAATTCAATAAAATCGTTCTTTTTTATTGAAAAATAATTCAAAAAAACACTTTAATAAAACTAATCCTTTTATTGAAAACATTTCAATGAAATAATTTACTAAAATTCTAGAAAATCCACATTTTAAAATCAATAAATCAAAGAACTTGAACAACTAATTTCTACAAAACCACCAAATACACAAACCATTACTAAATAGGGTTTTAACCCTACTTTGAACACAAATTTCATAACCAAAATTTATCAATTTAACCAATTTTAAACTAATACTTCAATTTCTAAATAGATGAGTCAATAATGAAGCCACCTACCTTGGGTTTTATGATGAAAATGAATAACGGTATGAAAATTCCAAAAAAAACTAGGATGAATCTCAAAAAAACACCTTATATATCTTCCCCTATCATCAAAAAATACAAATATAATCATATTTGGATTACACTATCTTATATCTATCCACAGTGGATATAGATCTAAGAAACTGAGATTTTTAGAGAAGTAAATATAAGGAAAACCACCAAGAACAACTAAGAACGATCACTTACTATGAGAATCCGGATTCAAACCACCAAGAGACGCCTTTAGATTTCTTCCAAATCAATGGGGATAGGTTCTACAACCTTTTAGAGGTAAAAATAATGAGTTATCTCTATTTTGGGGTAAAAAAAGGAATTAAAACACAAAACTGACCTAGATCCACTTTTTTAGGATATAGTTCTCTAACCTTGCACCAGGCACTACCTCAAGGATGAACCTCGCACAGTTGGATCACATAGTTTCCAACCCATTCTCCAGCCATGAAAAATCCCACTATCTCAAGTGGTATAGTTTCTCCTAGGATGTTGTACGATTTAGACAAATTGTGTATCGCATGTGCGCCTTACCTTCAGCTCATGTTTCATTGTGCACGGTTTCATGAAGGTGTGGAATGGTTTTCCCAAATTGTGCACTAACTGTGCACCTTTGGAAAATCCTAAAAAAGTGTCTCAAAATTTCTCCAAACTCCCCCAAACTTCTCCCATGGACTTTACATACTTATAAATCATAAATAAATGGTTACTTACTTAAAACCGGGGTTCTACAATCAAAGAGTGAAAAAATGGTACAAATACTTGAAAAAGGTCATGAATATCCAGAGGAGAAGAAAATTAAACGTTTTATTTAAAAATGGTCATATAATTTCCTCAAATTTAAATACCATTTAAATATCATTAAAATTATTCTTGAGAAAAATAATCTTTAAACATTCCAAAGTGTCTCATACCACTTTGAAACATTTCAAATCTTAAGCCTCATGAAGAAATAATATTAAATTAAAGTTATAAATACCATGAAGAAAAAATTATTCATGATATAATATATCAAAATGGATAGTATATACTTCACACAAGAATTAAGTGTGAATATGACATTTATCTCACAGATGTAAAAGGTGAGATGAAAACCTCTTACCTTGTGTTTATTTTTTTGTGAACATCATTTAACTTTATGTATGATGGTTTTAAAAATGTTACTAACATATAAAATAAACATAATATCATATATTAACTCCTTATAATATCTTATTACCCATTTTTTAATAATATTTCATTATTTTCACTATTTCGAGTGTTAATTTCCTAGTTTCATGAGTATGTTTTGACTTGTTACTTGTTGTACCTATCAATTAGATCATGGTTTCCTCATCTCCAGAATTTAACACATTATTTAAATATTATATATATTCATTATATATGTATTTATAATAATCCATAAAATTTTGATATATGAAATTAAATGCACCATTCATGGGGACGGTAGGTCGTACGTGCACATGAACGTTACTTTCATTTATTTGTCGTATTAAAAGAAGGAAAAGAAAATTATATATATGTATATTATAATTATAGTATAATATGTATTTAATATATGTTACATAGGTTTATTAAAACCATACTTTATACATTTCATGTATATTTTGAACAAATCACATCGCTTTGAGGGGGCGGTAGTCCACACTTCCTCAAATGATGTTATAGTATTCTCACAAAATGGGGTGCATAAAGTTATGTGTTATAAAATAATTAAAGAAGTATAAAAGAATTATAAATATAATATATAAAATATATAAATATATTTTCTATCATAATTCTCAACCATGAGAGGTGGTAAAGGAAAAATGAACAACTTCGTTTCGTGAGGTGGTAGTTCGCCGTACACATAAACGGTAAGTTCATTACCCATTAGATAGAAGTGTGTGTAGGTGTAGATAAAACCCTTAACATAAAAAAATATTAGTATATTTAGGATAATTTTGTTGTTATATAATTATGTAATAATAATAATTTAAAGAGTGGAGAAATAAATAAAACTAAAGATATTGAGGAAGGATGTTACCTCTTATTCAGGTAACTCCTTTTAGTTTGCACCAAAGGGATTCTATGGATGGATTTATGCCAATGTGAGGATTCTAGTTTTAGAGGAGGAATTTTTGGGATCTATTTGGTCATATAATGGTCTAAAAAAGAGTCTTGAGATGTGTTATTAAGTGGTAGGGGTGAGTGACTTTTTATAGTGGAGGAGGTGTGCCATTCTTGTAAATTTTTTAAAAAAGAATTCCACCCACGTTTTTTTCTGAAAAGTGGATCCAATAATGGTCCAAAGTAGAAAAAAATTATTATAGAGTCTAAATATGTCAATAAAATGTATTTTGGACAAGTATATATGTCATTTTGGCTCTTGATTTTAAGGTTTAGTTCTTTATTATGTTAATTTTTCTCTTAATTATTGTAATTGATTTTAATTACTTTCACTAATATTTTTGGTCAAAAAATAAGGTTTAAATTTCTAGATATTATAAAATTTTATTATTCCAAATATGGGATCCATTTTTTCAAATTCCAATCATATGAGTGGCTGAAATTAATTTAAATTTAATCCCACATATGGGATGACAGTGTAGGTTTTTTAAGTAAAAATGTTCAAAAGTTTGCTAAGTTTTTAAATAAAATTTCAAAGTGAAATTGATTAAAATGATCAAAATTATATTAAATAAAATAAAATTTAGCTAATTAATCTTTAAAACCAATGAAATATATAATTTAATCATATAAATAAATCATATGAAAAAACAAGTTTTGAAATAAAATTCAGTATTTTCACTATTCATCAATAAAATGAAACTTCATAGAAAAATACCAAAAATTTAACCAAACATAATTTTTATGCTTCAATTTAAAAAATGAAATTTATTTTTACATATAAAATTTATAACATTTTTAAAATTTGGATTTAAAATAGGTACTTCATTAAAAGGCGGTAAAAGTGCCTTAATAAAAATATAGGCTTTTATGCATAAAATTGGGTTTGTTTTTATCGTATGACTATAAAATATATGGAATGAATATAAAAAATATTTGATTGAATAATATATATATATATATATATATTATTAATATCATTCATTAATTGAAATTAATTTAATTTATTATGATAAAACATCTTTGTGAGCATAAAAATAGTTTTCTATAAAAATATTCTTTTTATATTCAATTGGTTCTTATATTCATTTATAATTAATTTATAACCTATGAATTCATATTGTATTTTTTTAGAGAATATATTTTCATAAGTTATTTAATACTATTTATAATCACCAATATAACAGCTAGGTTATATCTTATTATATTAAATAATAATATTTTTAATAATATATTATTATTCTACAAAACTCGCTCTTGCGTGTAACGTAAGTCATTGAAGAAACTCATTATTGCATGCAGTTTGTGCTATATTAGTATCGTGTTCATTTAAAGCTATATCATGGGTTAATTTTATTAAAATTTTAAATATATTGTAAAAGTCTTGGGATATTATATTTCCTTACGTGCTTGGTGTTGCATGTCATACACATTATCAAATACAATGTTCTTACTTTAGGATTTTGGGGCGTTACATCAGAGGTTCAAATTTAGTAAATAGGCCCCTTTTATTTTTTGTCAATATGAATAGTAACCATGGTAAAATTTATCACATCAATAATGGTTAAATTGGGTTAATATAGGTTTAAACTAAGTAGTAAGGCTATAATTTTTCACTATACAGTAGTGCGTAGGTATGAGAGGTAAAGTAGTAAATAAATAAAAGTAAAAAAGTCAACTCAAGTTTCTAAGGGAGAACTAGCCAAACATACCTACTTCAACCTAAGCCAGAATATCTCTAAACTAGGTTTAACCTATAGAGATATAATATGTATATAAAATTATTGGTCGTATTCACAAGGTAACATAACTGGACATGTTATAAGGGTGGAAAACAAACATTGACCGAACACAAGAATGTTCTTTGGCTTGGTGGGTGTGGCCTTAAATATGATAAACAAGAATATCTTAGATCTTTAAACAAGATGAATTAAGGTTCTTAATAAAAAGTAATCTTGGTCCCGTACAAAGATGTCCATAAAGAGGAATCCCAAGTATCGCACTGGGATCACCAAAATAACCCATAACCATAAGAGTCTATCCAAGGAGATCTGTAAAAAGGAATCCCAAGTATCACTTTCTGTATGGAATAATGGCATAACCCACTGAACCTGTCCTAGGTATCACACGTAGGGGACTGAGTATCGCTCATGGAATGGTATAACAATCTTTACACAAATCCTATACGAGTTACCTTCCCTAGGTTACTAGTATCTCTTAGGGGGATAATAATCTCAATCATCCTATGATCCCATACAAGTAATTCCTACATGGGAATCCAAGTATCACTCAAGGAAAATACAACCAACTCAACCTAAGAGTCTATCCAAGGAATTATTACATGGGAATATAAGTATCACTCTTGGTGTAATTCAAATCAGGTTTCCTATGAGCTCTTCCTTGGTAAACCACTAGAAATAAAACCCTAGTTATCTAAGGTGTAATACAATTAATTTAATTATTAAAAATCAACTACCATAAGAGTACATATTCATAAAAATTCCAACACAACTCAAGTATACAAAATAGGTCCATACAATTTATTATTTTCAATTATATAATAATAAGGTCTATGTACTTAATCATGTCATTCATCACTTTAAACATCACTATTTTATTTTCCTTAGTGCACCTCATAGGTGATTTTTTATAACACAGGGTGAGGCTATCATTCTATGTTCATATAATTAAAATTCATTAATTAATTATAAGAGGATTCATTCTTAAAATCTTAAAAGATGACCAAGAGTGGGGAATATAAGGCAATATAAATTAAACATTTATGGTTGCATCCATAAGGGTATCCTAATTTCCCAAGCAAGGCATAAGCCAAGTATGTCTAGAAGAATCACTTGAGGGCTGGTTTGTATTGAGTTTGAATAACTCCCAATGTTAAAATTAAAGCATAAAATCTATCTAAATTATGGAATTAGACTCTACATAATTAATTTCACATTTATTTGGTGACACATGGAAATTTTGGAATGATTCAAAATATTGTAATTTAAAAATGGTGATACTTTAAGGGAAAAATATATAGACCACCAACCTTATACTTAGGACACTCTACTCGTCCAATATTGATCCTTGAATCAATCTGATTTGAGAGAAATCAAATAAACATACAAACACCCTAAAAATAGGGTGAATTGGATCACATGAAGATAGAACCAATGATGAAGAAAATAATATAGTAAGGAAGGAATAGGATTTTTAGACTCATTAAGGGGATTCCATTGCAATAGATGATGCTCAAAACGAAGGCTAGATGATAAATATATCTCCATGGAAGGAGTGGAGGAGGAGATATAGGAGCGCACTTCTACTCATGGATAGGAGGATAAGAAAATGTTAAACCCTTTAAAATAAACCTTGGGTAAAAGGGAAAAATTTATACTTTTAAATGAGGTGCGTGGTTTGGCCATATGGTTGTCCAAAATGTGCACCAAAAGTGCATGGGATATATCCTATGTAGGGGGATAGCACAACTCATGCACAAGGTTTGAGAAACTATGAAATTATCCTCTATGAATGAACCTACAATAGTTTCAAAGTCATTTGTCCCAGTGTACATGTTTAGAACAAACTGTGTGACACCCTCAACCTCTCTAAACAGGTCACACAGTTTTCCATGGTGGGTCGCATGGTTTCATACAAACTGTGCGCTCTTACCAGCTTCTCCCATTTTTATTTTTTAGATCCCTCCTCTACCAAAACTCAAATAAACACTTGGGACACCTTTAGAGCCTTAAACCAAGTCTAAAACACCACATTTGAGTGCTATAAATCTTGGAGTTATATTCTGTGACTCATTTTAGAGAACAAACCATCCACCAAATGGTAAATTTCAAATTCACTTTTAAATTTTACATAGTCCAAAACATCGGTCTTTATAACCTCTCCATCTTAGAACATCACATCCCCAAGAAGCCTTAGAGAAACAAAAAATAATAACACCCAACCTACTTAGGTTGTAAATTTTCATGAAAACTATCATGTTTCATTTCCAAAACACCCAACACACCTCCAAACATCACTTTAAGCATATAGTACATAGGCTATTAAGACTCAAGTCAATGATCATATTCAGAATTAATGTGTTAAGATGGAACTTACCTAATCCCATAAAAACTAGATACATGATCACATCATCATCTCTTTAATCACTCAGACTATGTCTCTCCCCATAATAGGTTTTATCATTTAAATTCCAATTCCGAGTCACGGTATCTCAACTATCAGAATTTTCCTACGGACAAGAATTTTATCATTCTAATGACGCTTCCAGCATGATTATCAACTTGATCAAATGGTTGAATTCTGATCAACCTTAATTAGCCTGTTCATGCCATATTTTCATGAAAAACCTTGTCCAAATAAAATTTTACTCACCTCATACCATTAACATTCTAGAAGTGGTTTCTCAATGACAACATCCATCGAAATAAGAAGGGAGCAAGTCGAGCCATGCCTGACCGAATATTTATGAAAATTCTCAAATTAGATGACTGGAGCATTAAAAACTAGATCCTAATACCTTTAAATTAAGGTACCTTGATATTTTTTATGATCACGCTCATAGAATCCCATAACCATCTTTCGGTGATGTCTCAAGCCAAACATCCATTATGTTGTTGTGTCCCAGCATGAAGGTGTATGTAAACCCGATCTAACACACTTGAATTATTACCCATAAAATGTCCCATCTGAGCCTAATTGGAAGTTTGGGTAACCTCAGAATCATTAAACAGAGTCTAAGGTTCTTATCCAAGGTAGTATATACTTTAGTGTTTATAACTGAGATGTTGGTACATGACTGAGCAACCATATATCAAGAACATTGACAAATCCCAATGGCAGTCAAGAAAGAGAACCAGTTAGTGTCCATGATTTCATCCAAGGTGTTCTTACTCGGGAACCTAGGTATCACTCAGTAATAACCATTCCTCTATAAACAACCATGCTTCTAGAGCACAACTCCTACATAGTCTATTTATTAGAATAAAAGGGAATTTTTAAATCATTAGCTCGAGATGTAATTGATGCTCTCTCAGTGCATCCTGGATGATATCAAGAAAGGGAACATGGTCGTCAATGAGACAAGAGTACACCAAGAGGATATCAAGAATTACAAGGTAGACCAAATACAATTCTTCCACATCCAATATGAATTTCTCGGTATGGTTTCTAACCAACCATACCCAACTACTAAAAAGAAGAGAAGTTGAACCACTACTGGTCAAATTAATTTAGAAGAGCTCAATTGTATCTAATAACGAAATTCCATACCCGACTGTGATTCCATTGCCACATTAAGCTTCATGTGATCACTCGAGTACAACCACCGAAGTACATCCCTAATTACAGTGTTCACAAAGGTTGCGTACATATCCAACCATTCCATTAGTGTTCTTCCCTAAAATCACCAACATATTTTGAACTCAATAGCCTCTAGGGAATTTAAAGAAAATCCAACCATTTCTAAATAGTCTTTTCACAGTTTTACTCCCTCTTCTTGGAAGGATACACTAAAACTACATGATGTGATTCTCCCCACTTTAGGAGTGTCCATATCATCACATTACTGAGAATAGGAACTCATCCCATGACACACTCTCTATCAACAACTAACCACAGTTTCTAGACATGGCCAACGCACTTTTATCAAGTGCTAACATGAAAATAGAAGGAAACCAAACACTTAAAATCATGCTAGACTAAATTTACTCTATATTTATGCATAACACTCCTCTTGATTTATGTTCATGTGCTCCGTATAATTATTCTTAAGAGCCAAAACAAACTAACCAATGTGTCAAAATGCCAAATATTATTAGAAAATCATTTGAGTATTGGGGCAAGACATATTTCCTTTAATTACTAGGTCACTCTAACATAGAGATGATTAGTGATCAAAGCATAATAGCTTAAGTCTTAAGGATTATCACCGAACTCATATGGTTTTTTGCATCATTTTAGCAACTCGACGGGTACCGCAGGTATAAATGCATACTACCCCAATAATTCATGATAAAAATGGAACATCCTTAATACTATCCATAGGATTATAAACCCTATTCATCCCATTATCTGATAGACTATAAAAATAACTAGCACAAATTTGTACCATCCTATACAACTTTAAAACAGGCTGATGACCTCTTGATTCATCCAACATTGAAGAGGAAGAAGAAGAAGGGTCATGTGACCTACTAATTAGCTGACCATGACCTAGGAATGTATAAACCTATTAAACCGATCATTATATAACGCTCACACCTTTAAAAAAATTCAAATTATTTAATGACCACCCATCCATCTTAGGTTTCATTTTAGAAACTAAAAGTCATACTAGGTATATCATCACCTGAACATAACCTTTTATTAGAAATCTCAAAACATCACTGGGGTTTTTAAAAATCTATGAGGGTACTACCTATATTGTGATAGACCCTTATTAAATCAGAAATCATTAACTCTATAGCTAGGTCATCCTATGGATGTCACTAATCCCTATATCCTATTATTTAGGTTAGAAGAATCTTATTTACAACACTCACATTCCCATCTAAGGAAGAACTCAAGGAATATTTAAACTACCCTTACATGATGGTTAAATCTAAGAATATATATACATGTTCCATTTAAGCCATTAAAAATAACATTTAGTTATTTAAAAATTTTAAAGTCTCAATATAAATGTCAAGTACCAGTTATAAGGCAAACTTTTCCTAGAAAAATTATTTAGTCAATTCCACAATCCACATAGGAAAGTTTCATAAAACTTCCTTTCAGGCATCATTTATTTAACTGGAATCTTATCACATTATAGGTAGATTATATTATACTTTGAATTTATGTGTTTTATTTATCCATATGGTTATAAAAATTGGGATTAGTTTAAGAAAATTTCAATTCCAATCTATTGAGGAAAAACACCCTTTAGGTTGTAATTGGAATTTTAATTAACTAATGTTGCATATAAGTACAGCTCAAATGCAAATAAAAAGTTTTTTATAAATTAAGGAGGGGATTTTTCAAGTAATATTACACCATAGGTCTATATTTGAACCCATATAGGTGTTTGTGGATAATTTAAACAATCATCACTATATAGCATAAGTATATCCCCATGGGGTTAAATACTAAGGCATAACAAATGGAAGGTGATCTACAAGGGTCTCAATCATACAGGAATAAGGGCGACCTACAAGGGTCCCATAAATTCATTCTGGTTTCATAAAAATGAATCTTGAAACATTTTAAACATTAATAATTAAAACACCCTTAGTGGGTTTTATCACATAAACATAACAAGCCTAGGCTGACCTACTTGGGTCAAGCCAAGGATAAGATGAAAATTCAACCAATTTATATAAGATTTAAGGTTTATAATCTTTTACAATTATAAAATAGTTTATAAGTATATCAAGATCATAAAATATGGTTCTATTATATGGGTCACCATTTTCCATTTTATAAAGTTCTCATACACTTTATAAATTGCAAGTTGGTTCTCATTTAATCGCAACCAATATGTTTCAACCCATGCAACTAAAGTTTCAAGGATCGAACACGTCATGACTGGTCAGTTAAGGTGTTATCATCAATCTATATGGGAAAACCCCATTTAGTTTTATGATAAAACTTTAATAACCATTTTTACATCACAATTATAACTTATTATGCTATCCTAAGTAGTAAATATAGGAAACATGGCATATAATTTCCTAATCATGATAGCAAGTAAGAATTATAAATAATTCACACAAGCATGTTATAAACAAAATCATGTGATATAATCACTAATACCTAGTGTCCAAAATAAGATTGTTGCTAAAACGCACAAGGTAAATCCAACATATTACAGGGAGTCAAGAAATGCAACCTAAATGGCATGTGAATATCTATGTCCCTATAATGATGCATATAATGCTACTTCACTATCATATCGGGACAAGGGAAAATACTATATATCTCATAAATCAATGAGTATTAAAATTTCACTAATCACTCAAGGTGAAATCATAATCAACTGTAGCAACGAATAGAACACACAACAATATCATCCCTAGTCACATGGTTTTTTCCTCATGCATGGGTTGATCACTCCCAGGCATGGCTATTTACCAAGTACTGAAACATTCCTAGTCTCCTATATACCACCCCAAAACAAAACGAAAAAATGAAACAAAACACTTTTGATACCTTTTTGTAACATCCTGACTTGGGATCCACTGAAACGGGTCCCTGATATGGTCGGTTACATGGCCTCAATCATGCATCCTCATACGCTAAAGGTTTCCGAATAGCATTGAGGGTCCAATGATGGTATGATGGGGAGACTATACCCTCATTATCATAGTCACACAATGGTATAACAATAAAAACATTTATCAATAGATAAATTAGTATAAATAAAAGATAGAGTGGTGGAAGATAAATAATAACTGATAAAATGGAAAATTCCAAATATACAACAATGCATGCATGTCCATGTGAGGCTACAAAACTAAAAAAACATGATGTAGGAAATAAAATACCATGCATGAATTAGTAAAATAAAAAAAATAAACCCCCAAGGATAACTCCATGAAAATACTAAGATTCATCTCAGTCGTGTTCTTTTAAGCTCTCATGTATGAAGTAACAGCACATGCATAATCCATAAACCTAAACCTACAAACATAAGGTCTATTCGAGTACCCCCAATGAAATGGTGTCCCAAATAGGTTGTGAGATATACTAAGTAGTCCACCACTAATGGTTTATAAAGAATAATACAATTTGTGAATATAAAATATAGTAGTGTGCGGATATGACAGGTAAAGTAGTAAATAAATAAAAGTAAACAAGTCTTCTCAAGTTCCTAAGGGACACCTAGCCAACCATACCTGCTTCGGCCTAAGTTGGAATACCTATAAACTAGGTTCATCCTATATAAATATAATATTTTTATATAATTACTAGATGTGTTCATAAGGGAACATAACTAGTCCTGTCATAAGGGATGAAAACAAACATGGACTGAACCCAAAAATGTTCTTTAGCTTGAAGGGTGTGTCCTTAAATATAATAAACTAACATATCTTAGATATTTAAATAAGAGGAATTAAGGTTATTAATCAAAATACATCTTGGGACTATCTAAGGCAATTCTTAAATAGTAATCCCAAGTATCGCACTAGGAGCACCAAAATTACCAATAACTAAAATAGTATATCCAAGGTAATGTATAAAAAAATACCAAGTATCACTCTCGGTATTCTACAAAGGAAAAACCCACTGAGATCAACCTAGGGATCACACGTTGGGGACTTATTATCTCTCATGTAATAGAATAACCATCTTTCCATCGATAACATCCAAGGAATCTCCCATAGGGTATTGGTACCGCTCACGAGGATAATAATCTCAATCATCCAATGAGATCGTCCAAGGAATTCCTACATGGGAATTCGAGTATCGCTCAAGGAAAATACAACTACCTCACCCTAAGAGTACGTATAAGTAATTACTACGTGGTAATCCAAGTATCGCTCTAAGAATAATGTAAATCAGGTGACCTATGATTCCATCCTTGGTAAACCACTAGAAAGGAAGCCCAAGTATCATCCAAGGCATAATACAATTCATTTAATCATTAAAGTTCAACTACCATAAGAGGCCATATTCATAAACATGTCAAAAAAACTCATGTATAAAAAATAGGGTCATTCCCATTATTCATTTAAATTATATAATATTAAGGGTCATGTACTGAATCATTTCGTTCATCACTTTAAACATCACTATTTTTTCCCATTTTTTAAAAGAATCCAACACACCTCATATATGGTTTTATTATAACACGGGGTGAGGCTATAAATATAAGTTTGTCTAATTAAAATTCATTAATTCCTTATAAGATGATTTTTTCTTCAAATATAAAAATATAACAAAGAGTTTGGAAGATAAGGTAGTACAAATTAAAATTTTAATGTGGTATCCATAAGGGTGTCCTAATTTCTTAAGAAAGTCATAATCCATGGACATCTAGATGACGCACCTGAGGGGTGGTTTTTATTTAGGTAGAATACCTCCCAAGGTTCAAATTAAAGCACAATAAATATCTAAATCATGTCATTTGATTCTATATAATTAATTTCATATTTATTAGGTGATGCATGGAAAGTCTGATGTGCAGCACAACAAAGTAATTTATAAACGGTGAGACTTTAAGGGGAAATATATAAACCACATACCTCATACTTAGAATAATATACTTGTCCAATATTGTTCCATGAATTAATATAGTTTGAGATAAATTTAAGAAATAGAAAAACTCCCTGAAAATAGGTAGAATTTGATCATATAAAGATAGCACCAATAATGAAGAAAGAAAAAAGGGAAGGAAGGAATATGAGTTATAGACTCACTGAGGGGATTCTATTATGATGTATAGTTCTCAAAATAGTGTTTAAATGATGAATATCTCTCCATGGAAGAGGTGAGGAGGAGCTCCATGAGGGGGATGATGCACATGGATGGGAGGAGAAGAAAATGGGAACCCCTTTAAAAGAAACCATGGAAAAAAGGGTAAATTTAACCCTTTAAATGAGGTGCACATTTTGGCTACATGGTTTTCCAAACCATGTGCCAACCATGCATGGGATAATGCCTATGTATAGGTATCGCGCATTTCATTGGCATGGGTTGAAAAAATATGTTCAAACCATGTGTTTCTCCTCTGTGAAGAAACCTACAACAACTGTATGGCCATGAGGCCTAGTGCGCTTCGTTTGATCAAACCATGAGACACCCTCAACCTCTCTAAACAAGTCACGTGTTTTCCATGGTGGGATGCATGATTTTATACAAAACTATTTTTAAAACATAGTTATTCACATGATAGATTTTTTCATATGAATAAAAGATATAACAGAATAAGAATAAGGTGATGAACATGGACATAGTGATTTATGTGGTTTGAGAATAATCCCTACATCCATGGAGAGGCGGAATCACTTCACTATGAAATATGGGAGCACAATAACAAGGAGATCATAATTTCTCACACCCCAAAAAACCCTATCTCAAAATGATATAATAAAGAAGATGATGGATTGTTCCACCAACCACATAGAAAGTATTTTTTGCTACATTGCTACAGCCACCCAAGTCCAAGTTGCTATAGTGTTCGGTGGCTTGAAGTTCACGAAGCTACAGTACCACTATCTCCAAAGTCTGCATTGCTATAGTGCCCTGTTGGTATCACCGGTCAACCTAGATATAGTTTCATTCCAATTTTTTCACTGATATAGTAACATGTCGGTTTAACCTATTCATCCCTGCTATAGTGGTCAGACTTTCTACAGTTTCCCAAAATTTTAGTCGGGGGCCTTCGGCCCCTGGACCCTTAGAGAAAGCACATGTTCCCCCTTGCAACCCTCAATGAGCTCACCATAGATCTTGGCCTGTGATATTTGAGGCTTTGTGTGTAGTATGAGACATAATCATTTATCCCAACATCATTCAAAAGGATCAGGCTACACTGATCCAACAAAATTGTGTTCCCTTACCAACTTCTCTCGGTTTTGAGATTTCAGATCCAACCACTCTCAAAACTCAACAACACACCTAGGAAACCTCTCAATCCTTAATCCAAGTCTAAAAACAACACATTTGATTTTTTTAACTCTTGTAGTTATTTTTTGAGACTCAGTTTAGAGAATAGACCATCCATCAAATTGAAAAATTCAAATTCCCTTAAAAATTATACCTGGCCTAAAAAATGGGACATTACAAATTTTAATTTTATCTGTATCACCATAGGTTAAAAATTTATTAGTTTAATGTAAAATTGTCTAAGAAAATTGCCTATATAATATTTAAATCGAAGAAAGTTACAAAATGTCACTCTCTTGGTTTTTAATATCTCTTATGTGTCCACATTGGGAAAAAAGCAAGTTATGAATGAATATAAGTATCTATTTTAATATTAATGAAATTATTTTCCTGATATAAATTTATTTTTAATTTTTATTCATTATATAATGATTTTAATTTCTTATACAACATCGATGCAGTATTTCTTCATTTAATAAAAAAATATAATAAATGATTTTAGAAATATTAAAATTGATATAATTTGATTAAGTTAATGTGTCTCAATAATTTTATAGATATATATGACATATTAGGGTGTTGTTAAATCATTATATTTAAATTATCCTTTTTTATTGATGTATTTAAGGTTATATTAAATGAATGGTATTAAAAATGACATTAATGATATTTTATAATAAATAATATTTAATAAAATGATATAGAATTCATAAAAGTATTAGATTCAACCAAATTAATGGAATATGGTTTTAAAAATCCATAATGGTCCATTTATGGGTTTTTTAATTTTATAGTAATATTATTAACCCTTAAAGAGTAGAAAACTTTAATATTACAGTAATTATCAAAAAGGTTAACAGAGGGTTAAAACTAAAAGATAAGGGTAAAAATGTGATTTAAACTTGGCCAAATTTTATTGGCTAAGAGTATTTCAACTATTAATCCTCATATATTTTAATATTATAAATTTTTATCCATTTTTACATCAAAATTAATTTATATTAATTTAATATTTTAAGAAATTCCAAGTGTACCCCTCCCCTCAATTATAAAAGAGAACCCACCTTTCTTCTTTTCATACCACTTTGAGCCTTATAGATCGACCAAACTCTACCAATTTCTCTTCTCAACTTCCCAAAACACATATTAGAGGTTTTATTATTCCAAAAATACCAACCCTAGATTCCTTTATAGGATATATAAAGGAGTGGTTTCAAAGAAAAGATAATTGCTTTAATCGATCACTTTCTTTTAAATTTTTTTTACCTCCTATAAATATGATATATTCTTAATAAAATAATAAATTTCGTATTATAAATATAATAAAATGTTATTATGATTATTAAAACGCCATTATAAACCTTCTATCCTATAAAATGGGAAGTGAAAGTGTCACTCGTGCATATGTACGGCTTAGTGTATCCACATAGAAATACAATTAATTTTTCATTACCATCTTCTAAGAATAGGTATTATGAGGGGTTTAATATTTATATAATATATTTATGACACAATTATTCTTCTATAATGATAATATCATGTCTACCTTTTTACCATCCAATCCTTTGGGAAATGATAATGTCACTCGTGCATACATGTGAACTACAACCTTCAAGAAGTGATGAGATTCATTTTTCATTTATATTTTACTTGGATGTTAATTAGGATTGATTTTATTAATATATATGATATATATTATATAATAATGATATTTTCAAGGTTAATTAGTATTTACCTTTCTTTCATTCCATCCATTAAAAAATGAAAACAGCGTTCATGCATACGTACGATTTATCATCTCCATGAACAGTGTAATCCATTTTTCTATCCCTAACTATTATGGATGATTATATATATAATAAATATATGTGATATTTATATAATTATTAAAAAGATATTTTATGGTACTATGATCAAATTACAAGCACCAAAACTACTAAACCAAAACTTACATGAAAAACGAAGCAATTATCACCCAGAATAGTGATTTTTATTAAGAATTGTTAATAAACAGGTGATAAAAGGTTAAAAGTAAATCACATATTATTTTATATATATGAGTATAGTTTTATAATAAGATATATAATAAACCTATATTTTTTATATAGATATTTCTAAAATGTATGAAGGAAGTTGAACCTAAGGTAATGGTTTTTATGTTAAAATCTCATTGTTTATCGAGATTGTTTATGATTAAGTTCTGATGATGAAATATTATGATAAACCTCTTAATATACTCCTGAATTTTCATCACGTATGGTTATTTCTTGAAAATAAATATTTTCCTTTCATTCTCCTCACCATATGTACTCATGAGACTAAAAATATTTTTTAAGGAAAAGCGATTTAATTTCTATCTTCGATTGAAAAAACTTTTTATTACATATCTATATTTTCTAAAAAAATTAAAGAACGCTTTTTTAGTTCTACTATGATTTTTTAAAGTCATTTTTTGTAACACCCCTGAATGATAAAGGGTTAAATGACTAAATGATATGACTCATGTCAATAAGGTGCTCCTTCCTTTTCGGGAGCCTACCTGATTAGAACTCCATAGTTAAGCATGCTTGTCCTGGAGTAGTGATCAGGATGGGTGACCTTATGGGAATTTTCCCAGGATGTGTGTGAGTGAGGACAAAGCACACTAAAAATTACATGTGTTGGCCTGTGGGGACAGTCGTTAGTCAGATGATCTGTTCAGGCACATGGGTGACCCTAGGGTGGGGACCACATGTCTGCGGGGAAATTGGTGGTACCTGGCGGGCCAGGACCTGACGGCCATGTTAAGGTGGGGTGGTTGTGCTGTCACCAGGACCCAGTTATCACATTTGGTATCAGAGGAGGAACCCAGCCTTAATTGTGGTGCACTGTCTGGGTTGAGATGTAGGGCCCACAACGAGGATTTTTTTCTCTAAAGGGGGGTGATTGTAACACCCCCGAATGATAAAGGGTTAAATGACTAAATTATATGACTCATGTCAACAAGGTGAACCTTCCTTTTCGAAAGCCCGCCTGATTAGAACTCCACAGTTAAGTGTGCTTGTCCTGGAGTAGTGATCAGGATGGGTGACCTTCTGGGGTGTGTGTGAGTGAGGACAAAGAACACTAAAAAGGACATGTGTTGGCCTGTGGGGACAGTCATTAGTCAGATAACCCATTCGGGCACGTGGATGACCCTAGGGTGGGGACCATGTGTCTGCGGGGCAACTGGTGGTACCTGGCGGGCCAGGACCTGACGGCCATGTTAAGTTGGGGTGGTCGTGCTGTCACCAGGACCCAGTTGTCACATTTTTACCCATGTTTTACTTTTTAAAAAAATGGTTTGAAAGGAATATTCTTTCTATTTTCTAAATGAGGTACTTTGTGAGTTTTTCAACAAAAGTATGGAAGGAATGTTTGTTTACTTATACAGAATAAACAAAGTTTCCCAATATCTTGACCATTCAATGTTTTGAAACTTTCTTTAAAAGTTCCCATGGTTATTTTCAATGAAAATTTATTCTATAATATTTTGGAAATTTTTATATTTTAAATAAGTGATTTCAAAATGGAAAGGTTATTTTCCTCAATAATGTTTTAATGATTTTTGTGGATTCATAAATGATGAAAACCTTCAATGTTGCTTATGATTTACTAGGATAATCCAAGGATATCATCCTTATTATTTCTCTAGATGGTTTTTTTATGATGGAATGATGTTTATGAAACTTGTTCTTTTTCCATAGGTAATTCTATGATTAAATGTTTATGAAACCCATTTCTTTTCATGGGTTATAAAATGATGAATAGTGTATGATCTTGTATAATGCATATCTATGATTTTCATTATATAAAAGGTGGGACCTATATATCTATCCAATTAATTGGGTAAGTACTGATATCTCGTCAGATAAATATGACTAGAATGTGGAGTGAACCAAATTCATAAAGGGAATTTTTCCACTATGATAGTCTTGGGAGCGAACCTTGACTACTATCATGGTTTTGGGAGTGATTGTATTCCACTATAAAAGTATTCAAAAAGATACATGAATTTTAAAGAAGTTATTTTATATACTTATGTGTATTCCGCAATTCCATGTTTTATGCCTATATTGTGATATCATAGACCATTTTATTTTACTCTTTTGTGATTCATGTGTTATAAACAACCAAGATTTATTCCATGATACAATATTATGATCTATGATATGCATGGTATGTTTTTAAAATATTAATCTCATGTTTTCATACCCTTTTTATCATGTTATAATTATATGATCATTGATATCTCCCTTATCAAAGCAGCCCAGCCATGGATTTGGAAAGGCAAAATCCATGACCATAAAATTTATTAATAAAAAGTAAAACATACAAAGCAAGATGGCAGAAAGTATACACAACATACAATGTAAAAATAGTAGAAAGGTCATCATATTTTTACCCTTTATTATGTATCCTTTCCTAGGTTATGAATAAAGGTTATATATATGATAAGTCTAAGAAAGGTAATAGTTATGATGATCTAAGTGGGAGATTATGTAAAACTATTATGAACCAGTTTTTTATGTTTCCAATTTTCCAAAGATACTAGACCTATACAATTCTAGAATGGATCATTATGTTATGTAAATAATATTCATATTCATATATTCAATACCTATGTATAAAATGTTTGGGTTGCTATAGTTGGTATCAGAGTAAGGTTCAGTTAACATTTGAAAACCATGATGAGAAAACTTTAATGAGAACCCTAGGGATAAGTCCAAGTATAGTATAAAGTCATAAAGTTTTGGTAATGAGAATGAATATCCTAGGTTAAATTTAAGTTTTTATAGAATAAGGTTTCATGATTTAGATATCATATAAATTATTTTTCATGATTATGTGGTTTACCCCTGTGATTATTTTTGATCATACTATGATTTTGGTTTTAATCAATGGATGGAACCCAAAGGAATCATTTTAATACTAAATTAGATGTAAAACTAAATGGTTGTCCTATTTAGAAACCAAATTTTATGGGGGATAGAATACAAAATATCATTTCTATGCTCACGCAACTTTCTCAAGTTATGAATCATACAGATATTACAAATGAACAAATGAGTGAAAAATGATTTGTTGAGTCCTTCATGAGAAAACTTCCACCATATTTTAGTGGGTCTACTGATCCACTAGTTGTTGAAAAATAGATGAGTACCTCTAAAAAGATATTTTCTATTTTCCAGTTTTTGGAATTTTAGAAAGTTATTCTAGTTTTTTATCATTTGTAAGGTGAAGAATATCAATAGTGGATTCTTATCAAGAACACAAATCAATAGGAAGAAAGTGACTCTATGGAGTGGGATGAGTTTAATATATTATTTCTCAATAAGTAGTTATATTACTCATATGAAAATAGAGAAGGAATTAATTGAGTTGAAACATAAGGATGATAAATTTTTTGGTACCTATAAAGAAAATTTTACAATACTTGAAAGGTACACTTCTGGTATTATCATCCAACCTGAAAGTAAGGTTAATAGATTCTTCACTGGCTTAAAACCACGTCTATAAAATTTGTTATCCATAACGGATTTTAATATCTACAAATAAATCATTTAATGTACTATCAATTTGGGGATAGAAATTGGAGTTACCCGTTAATCTCATGGTTTTAACAAGAAAAGAAAATTTAAATTCAAAGTAAATTCTAAAAAACATGGAGAGAAGATGATGAGCTTTAATTTATGATCAAAATATGGAAGGAAACATGGGGAAAATTGTCTTAAGGGTAATGGTAAATGATTCAAGTGTGTAAAGGAAAGTCATCAAGAAATATAATATCGAATTGATGTGAAGAAGTTAGATAATGATAGAGAGAAATCACCACATAATGCACCACCCCCACTCTAGTGTTTTAAATGAAAGGAGTATGGTAATTATTCTAACCAATTCCCAAATCCAAAGGTTAATGATGATAATATATTTCAAAAACCTCTTAAGACTATAGAAAAATGTAAATATCCTAAGATCACTATTTTTGATGAGGGGTACAATAACGACCTGGTAAAAGGTACACTTACCATCCACTACAGAATTGATAATGTATTATTTGATTCTATATCTACCCACTCTTTTATATCTAAATAATTTTTTAATAGTATCACAGTACCACCACAAAAAATAGTTTTTGATATAGTAGTAAAAACCCCTAATTTTACAATGATCTCATCTTAAGTCTATGATTCTTCTTTGGTTGAAGTTTGTGAGGATGTGTTTCCTAAATAAATTTAATTCTTCCTCTATTTAAATTTGATGATATTTTTGGAATGGATTAGTTTTCTTTACATAAATACCACATCAATTTTTGAGTAAGGGAAGTTATGTTTGATATTATAAAGCAACCTATGATTGTCTATCAGTGTGATGTAAAAAAATGAACTTATGATGGAAATTACATCCATATTATGGGTTATGATTCCTATTTAAAAGGGTTTTTATCCTAGATAGTTAGGGAGAAACTCAAAATAAAATATATTCCTATTGTTCAAGAGTTTATTTATGTCTTTCTAGAAGAATTTTCTAGTCTTCCAATAAATATTGAAGTTTAGTTTTCAATAGAACTCTTACCTAGAGCTACAACAATTTCCAAGAATTCATATAGAATATCCCCAATTAAGTTGCAAGAATTAAAAAAGAAACACCAGGAGAATCTTGAGTAGTGATTCATTCAGACAAGTGTGTCACTTTGGGGTGTGCCTATTTTATTTTTTAAGAATAAATATGGATCAATGTGACTCTACATTGATTATTGAGAACTTAACAAGATCAATATCAAGAAAAAGTATCATATTCCTCATATGAATGACTTGTTTGATCAACTGTGTAGAGCTCAATACTTTTCCCAGATTTATCTTCATTCAATATATCATTAATTGAGGTTCAAGAAGATGGATATACCCAACATGATATTCTGTACAATTTATGGACATTATGAATTTATAGTTATTTCATTTGGAGTTACTAATTCCCCCACTATCTTCATGGATTTAAGTAATATATTATTTAGAGAATACTTTTATTAGTTTTTGGTAGTATTTATAGATGACATTATTATATATTCAGAAAATTAAGGAGGAGCATGAAGTTCACTTAAGTATTATACTAAAGATCCTGAGGAAGGATAAGATTTATGAGAAATTTACAAATTATGAATTTTGGCTTTATAAAGTTTCATTATTGGGTTATATAATCTCATGTGAGGGTATATTAGTAGACCCTTCAATGAAAGAAGTTATTGAACATTGGACCAGACCAACCACTATGACAGAGATCTATATTTTTCTTGGTTTAGATGGATATTTTCAGTGCTTTGTGGAGAATTTTTTATGGCTATTGAATCCACCCACCTAGTTAACTCAGAAAAGATCTAAGTTCCATTTGAAAGATGAATGTGAGGAATGTTTTAAGGAACTAAAGTGAAGGATCGTTAGTACACATATGATTACACTACCCTATAGTGTAGAAAGGATTATAGTCTATAGTGATGCATCAAATAAGGGACTAGGATGTGTCCTCATGCAAAATGATGTGGTTATAGATTATGCCTCATAAAAATTGAAGGTCTATTAGAAAAATACCCAACTCATGATTTGGATTTAGCTGTGGTAATTATTTCATTAAAGATATGGAGGAATTTCCTTTGTGGGGAAATGTGTGACATATATATTGATCACAAAATTTTAAAGTAAATTTTCACCCAAAAATATTTGAACATGCTCTAAATAAAATGTTTGGATTTGATTAAAAATTATGACTACTCAATATATTACCACCCTGGGAAAGAAAAAAATGTGTCAGATGCTCTGAGTCCAAAGGATCATTCTAGCTTATCTATGATGAGGATCAAAAAAGATATGATATTTCTAGACTTGCAAAGGATAGAACATGAAATCTTGAAGGTAGGGGAGAAATATTATCTTTTTAAATGAGTTTTCATCCATCTATCCAAGTGAATATTACGGAGGCATGAAATGAATATGTAGAGATGAAAACAAAGGTGAGAAATGTTCTTGAGTTCAACCTTGATTGTGATGGAATAATTAGGTTTAGGAATTGTGTATGTGTCCCTTAAGTAATAGATTTAAGGAAGGGGTTTTTGGATTAATCTCATAATTATTAATTCTCTATTTATCCTGAAAGTATGAAGATGTGTATATATATGAAAGATTATTTTTGATGGGATGGAAATAAGAGAGATATTTTAGAGTATGTTTATCAGTTCTTGGTATGTTAGCAAGTTAATTCTAAGAGATATAAGTCTATGTGAATGTTACAACCATCATCCATAACAGAATGGAAATGGGAAAACATCATCATGGATTTTGTCATCAGACTCCCCAAAACATCTAAAGGTAATAGTATTATATGGGTTATAGTCAATAACATTATGAATTTAGCACACTTTATTTCCATTATATAATATTTATATCTTGATCAACTTACTAGGATATACATTAAGTATGTGGAAAGATTTTATGGTGTACCGCTATGAATTATATCTAATCAGGATCCAAAGTTTACCTAAAAGTTTTGGAGAATTCTTGAGTAGGATCTGGATATAGAGTTAAGTTTTAGGAATAATTATCATATATAGATAGATGGTTAGTCTGAGAGGACCATTCAAAATCTATAAGATATGTTAAGATCTTTCTCTATGGATTTCAAAGGAGGTTGGGATCATCACCTTCATTTGGCATACTTTTCTTACAATAATAGCTTTCACTCTAGTATTAATATGGTTCCTTAAGACCTTTATCATAGGAAGTGAAAAACTTAAATGTGTTGGGATGAAGTTAGAAAAAAAATCTATAGGGACCTGATATGGATGGGGTAATGGTAGAAAAGTTTAGATCCATTCAATAGCACATAAGATCAACTCAGAGTCAACAAAAATATTATGCCAGCAATCATCAGAAAGATATAGAGTTTGAAGTTGTTGATAAGGTAGTCCTATAAATATCTCCCTAGAATAGGTTGATGAGATTTGGAAATAATTTTAAGTTAATTTCTAGTTATATTTGTCCTTTTGAATTTTTTTTCGTATTGGGATGGTAGCTTATCGATTGGTACTACCACCGAATCTCTCTCAAATTCATGATGAGTTCCATGTATCTCTTCTAATGAAGTAAATACCTGATCCTTAACATGTACTGAACTCAAAGTTCATACCAATAGAGAAAGATATTTCTTATGAGGAACAACCAGTGGATATTTTATACAATAGAGAGAAAACTCTATGAAACAAGACCACTCACCTGTTCAAAGTTTTGTGAAAAAACCACTAATGTGAGGAAACTACATGGGAACCTGAGGATATAATGAGGTAGAAGTATCCTCAGTTGTTTTTATTAGATTAACGTAATTTTTAGGGATAAATTAATTTAAGTAGGGTATAATGTAACACCAAAATATTTTTTTTCAAATAAATTTAATTTCATTGATATATTTTATTACACGCAACAATGAGTTTAGATGAACCGCAACATACTATTAAAATATTATTATCACCTAGTATTTGGATTGGTATGTATGAATAGAACTAAATAAGTTATTAAAATGTATTTTTTACAGAATTATGAAATGAATTAATTATTTATCAATTAATTATAAATTAAAATAAAAATCATTTGAAAATAAAGGATATGTTTTTTTGAAAAAATCATTTTTATGTGCGCAATGTATTTTTATCCTAATAAATTAAATTGATAACTATTAGTGAATAATTTTAATGAAATTTATATATTATATATTCAATCAAATTATTTTAACATTTATCTAAATTTTTTTATGCATGGGATTATAATAAATCCAGTTTTATGCTTAAAAATGTATGTTTCTAAAAAGTGGATTTTGTCGCATTTTGTGCACTTAAATTAAAATTAATTTCTGTCATTTATAAGTATTGAATTATATGAAATGAATTAAATATTTAGACAAACTAGTTTCAAATTTTATAAATATGAACCTTTTATTTTTGGTCAATATGAATAGAAACTATAGTAAAATTTATCACCTCGGTAAAGGGTAAATCATGTTAATATAGGTTAAAAATAAAGGTTAAGGCTGTAATTTTTCATCATAATTATTATTATATGAATTTAATTCTACCCTTATCACATTATTCTTAAAATTTATTATTTTAAGGTACCCTTTTCCATGAAAATGCCCAATATAATATTTAAATCAAAGAATATTACAAAATGTTACTCTCTTTGTTTTTAATATCTAGTATGTGTTCACGTAGGGAAAAAAACAAGTTATGAATGAATATAAGTGTCTATTTTTAGCTTAATTAAATTATTATATTGATATAAAATTATTTTTAATTTTTATTAATTATATAATGACCTTAATTTCTTATCCAACACTGATGTGGTATTTCTCCATTTAATAAAAAAATATAATAAATAGGTTTAAAAATATTAAAAGTGATATAATTTGAATTATTTAATATTAAAAAATAATTTTATAGATCTATATGAAATATTAATGAGGTTTTAAATAATTATATTTTAATTACCCCTTTTTTCTTTATGTATTCAATGTTAAATTAAATGAATAGTGTTAAAATGGCAATAATGATATTTTATAATAAATAAATTTTTGTTTAATTATATAAAATTCATAAAAAAATATATATTTAGACAAATTAATGTGATATGGTATTAAAAATATACCATAGACCACTTATGGCTTGTTTTTCATTTTATAGTAACATTATTAACCCTTAAAAGTTATAAAACTTTAATATTACAGTAAATGTCAAAAGAGTTAATGGGGTTAAAACTAAATGATAAGGGTAAAAATGTAATCCAAACCTGTAAAAAAAATATTTTATAGAATTATTTTGACTTTTAATCGTCTTATATATTAATATTATCAATTTTTATCCATTTTTACATCAAAATAAATTTATATTAATTTAATATTTTAAGAAATTCCAAGAATCCCCCTCCCTAAATAAAAAAATGGAACCATCCTTTCTCTTATTCATGAAAATTTTAGCCTTATGTATTCAATAATATCTAACAATTTCTATTATTAACTTCCCTATCCACATCATTGATGTTTTTTTATTCCCAAAATACCAACCCTAGAGCCCTTTAGAGGAGGTCTAAAGGAGTTGTTTCAAAGAAGAGGTAATCTCTTTAACTAATCACTTTCTTTTAAATTTTTCTTTTACCTCCTATAAATATGTAATATTATGCATAGAATAATAAATTCAGTATCCTAAATATAATTAAATGTTATTATGATTATGAAAATACCCTTATACTCCCTCTTTCCTATCAAATGGGAAGTGAAAGTATCACTCATGTGTACATACGGCTTACCATCTCCACATAGTGATACAATTCATTTTTCATCACCATATTTTATGGATAGGTATTATAATGGGTTTAATATTTATATAATATATTTATGATACAATTTTACTTATGGAATTATAATATCATTTCTACCTTCTTACCATCCAATCATTTGGGAAATGATAACATCGCTCGTGCGTACGTGTGGGATATCACCTCCATGAAGCGATGTGATTCATTTTTCATTTGTATTTTAATTGGATGGTAATGAGGATGGATTTTATGAATATATATGATATATATGATATAATAATTATCTTTTAAATGTGAATTAATATTTAAATTTCTTTCTTTACATCCATTGAAAAATTAAAACAACGTTCATGCGTACGTACGGCTTATCGTCTCTATGAATGGTGTAATTCATTTTTCTATCCCTAACTATTATGGATGAATATAAATATATATATATATATATATAATAAATATATATTATATTTATACCATTATTAACATTATATATATTATGTAACCATGATCAAAATACAAGTACTGGAACTATCAAACCAAAACATACATGAAAAACGAAGCAATTATCACCATGAATAGTGATTTTAATAAAGAATTATTAATAAACAGGTAATAAAAGGTTAAAAATAAATCATATATAGTTTGATATATATTAGTATATTTTTTTAATAATATGTATAATAAACCTATATTTATTATATAGGAGGTTTGAAAATGTATGAAGAAAGTTGGACCTGATGTAAGGGGTTTTATGTTACAATCTAATTGTTTATCGGGATTTCATGCGATTAAGTTTTGATGATGAAATATTATGATAAACCTCTAAATATACTCATGAATTGTCTTCACCTATGGTAATTTATTTAAAATATATTTCTTACTTTCATTTTTATCACCCCATGTACTCAATAGATTGAAAATATGTTTTTAAGTAAAATAAACTTCATTTTTATCTTCAATCAAAAAACCTTTTTCT
The DNA here is from genome assembly GCA_963277665.1 of Viscum album. NCBI lineage: Eukaryota > Viridiplantae > Streptophyta > Magnoliopsida > Santalales > Viscaceae > Viscum > Viscum album. The sequence continues at coordinate 998,173,244 of OY728141.1, read as the reverse complement.
TACAAATTCGTATTTTATAAAAATGTTTTAAAGAAGTTTTTTACTATCCTAATATTATTTTTTAAATTCATTTTTAATCATGTTTTACTTTTAAAAAAATTAAAGAAATCTTCTTTTCATTTTCAAAATGAGGTACTTTGTTACTTTTCCAACAAAAGTAAGGAAGGAATGTTTTTTTAACTTATACATCGTGAAAAAAATTCCTATTGTCATGGTCGATCAATTTTTTTTTAACTTATACCATCCTTATTATTTATTTGGATTTTTTATGTTTATGATTCCATGATGTTTATGAAACCCATTCCTTTTCCATGGGTTATGCTATGATGAAATGTTTATGAAACCCATTTCTTTTCATGGGTTCTGGTATGATGAATAGTTTATAATCCTATGGAACACATATGTATGATTTTCATTATTTTATGGATGGGACCTATTTATTCCTCCAATTAATTTGGTATTTATTGATATCTCATGAGATAAATAGGACTATAATTGAGAGTGATCCCAGTTCAGTAAGAGAATTTTTAGGCTTGATTGTGTTGGGAGTGAACCTTGACTACTACGATGGTTTGGGGTGTGAACCCATTCCACTATGATAGTCTTGAAAAATATCCTTGAATACTAAGGAAGATATTTTATATACTTATGTGTATTCCACAATTCCATTCCTTGTGCCTATAGTATTCTCTCATGGCTCATGTTATTTGATTCTTTTATGATTAATGTCTTATAAACACCAAGATTTATTCTATGACTCAAGATTATGATCTATGATATGAAGGATATGGTTTTAAAATGTTAATATCATGTTATCATACCATTTTTCTCATATTATTCTTATATGATCATTGATATCTCCCTTGTTTACCCTTACTGAGCATCTGATCTCACCCTTTCTTATGTTTCTTTTCCCAGGTTATGAAGAAAGGTTTTATGTATGATATGTATAAGAATGGTCATAATTATGAATATCTAAGTGGGAGATGATGTAGAACTATTATGAACTATTTATTTATTTTCCAAGTTTCCAAAGATACTAGACCTATACAAATCTAACATGGATCATTATGTTATGTACATAATATTCATCTACTTAGATGTAATATTAATATATGAAAATTTCAGGTCACTATATATAGGATCCTTACTATAGGGTACAAAATAAATTTCTTTTATGGAGTTTCATATCCATACTGCTTCTTTATCTACCCCATATGCTACAATATATTCAGAATCTGTTGTAGAATCTGTGACCACAACCATCTTTGAGACCTTACATCTCATAACACCTCTATTAAAAGTGAATATGTATCCCATTTTTTATTTTATATCATCTTGATATATTTTGAAACTATCATTTTCATATCCTCTGATGACTAGTTCCTAATGTAATCCATAGACTAGGAACATATCCTTAGTATGCCTCAGATACTTATGGATAATATTGACTACCATTAAATGGTGGTCAACTAGGTCGGTTTGATATCTACCTATCACACTCAAGGTATAGGTATAGCCTAGTACATAGAATATCATACATGATTGAACCAATCGCATATGCATATAGAATCATTTACATCCTTTGTCTTTACTCATGTTATTAAGGACACATTTTCTTAGAAATATTAATTCCATGTGACACTCACAACAATCCCCTCATGGATTGTTCTATACTATATCTCTTTAGTAAATTTTCAATATATGTACCTTAACTTAGGTTGGGTAGCCTTTTGGATCCATCATGATGGATCTTAATCTCAAGAATATATGTTGTCTCGCCTATATCCTTCATGGAGAAGCATTTATTCAACCGGGTCTTAACAGAATGTAAGAATAGTATTTCATTTCCAATAATTAATATTTCATTAACATATAATACTAAGAAAATGATCCCACTCCCACTAAAATTCTTATATACACAAGGCTCACATTCATTCATTGTAAAAAAAATCCATTATGGTTTCATAAAATCAAATTTTCCATGACTTGTATGCTTTCTTCAATCCATAAATGTATTTTTTTCAAATTTTATATCTTTTTGGAATCCTTCAGAGTCCCAAACCCTTATAGTTGTGTCATATAGACATCTTCTTAAAGGTTCCTATTAAGGAAGGCTATTTTGAAATCCATTTTCCAAATATCATATTCATGGAAGACTTAAATGGATAGTATAATTTTGATGTATTTTAGCATTTAAACTAGTGAAAAGGTTTCATTGTAGTCAATTCCATGATGTTGTTTAAACCCTTTTACAACCAATCATGCCTTATAGGTACTAAATTTACCATCCATGTCTAGTTTATTATTGAATACCCATTTACAAACAACAGTATTTACATCTATTGGAGGATCTAACAAAATCCCAAATTGGTTTTAGTACATGGAATCTATTTCAGAATTCATGGATTCTTTCCACTTTGAAACATCTATGTAACTTACTACTTCTTTATAGGTTAGAGGGTCACTATTATCAACTAATGATAATTCACCATCCTTGGTGACTAGAAAAATATATCATTCTAGCTCTCTAACCTATCTTATACTCAAATGTAGTATTTGTGTCTCTAGAACAACTTCTTCCATGGGGATTTGTGGAATTTATTTTTATGCCAACTCTTGTGTATCATGATCCTAAACTTCATCAAAGTATATCTCACCCCCTATCTCTTTTAGATATATGATCCTTCTCAAGGAATATGGGGCACCTATCAACCTCAACCTTTTGTATAAAGGATTTTATAGGTAGTATTTTCTTGATTCCATGGGATATCCTATAAAGATACACTTTGTGCCTTGGGTGCATGTTTTTTTCCTGAAGCATCCTTAAAAAACACTTCACATCCACACACATGTAAGTATGACAACATGGGATTCTTTCTATTCCACAATTGGTATGAAATATCATCTTATGCTTTAGTTGGAACTTGGTTTAGTATGTATGCTACTATTTTTAATTCTTATCCCTAAAAGGATAATGGAAGACTCACATGACTCATCCTTGATCTCACCATGTACAATAATGTGTGGTTCCTCCTTCCATGTACACCATTCCACTGAGGTGTATAAGGAGGATTGAGCTGCGATAGGATCCCAAACTCTCATAAATAGTCAATGAAAATTTGATTAATATATTCTCCACTGTGGTCTGAGATGATTTTCGTAATCTTATTAAAATGATGGTTCTCAACTTCATTATTTCATTCCCTAATTTCTTAAAAGGAAACCAACTTATACCTCATCAATTAGACATGTCCATATCTACTAAAATCATTAGTAAAAGTTATGAAGTATGAGTATTCACCCCTTGATTAAATAAGAAAAGGTCTACACACATTGGTATGAACTAATTTAAGAATATATTTATCCCATTCACCTTTTCCAATAAATGAGGATTTTTTCATTTTTCCTTATAAACATTCATGAAACACACCAAGTGGTTTTAGTTCAAAGGAATCTAAATATCCATCTGGATGTAATTTAGTCAAATATTTTTTTCATAACCTAGTTGGTGATGCCATTGTTGGATCTGGTATGAGTCATGTGAATTAGTTTATTTACCGATTTTCATTACTTGGATAAATACTATTATTTAAATGTTCCTTACCATAACCAATGATATCTTTATAAAATAAGTAACATTTATTCCTAAACTTGAAAATAAATCCATATTTATCAATTTTGGATAATGATATAATTTTTTTTGTAATAGATGGTATATAATAACAACCTTTCAAAGCCAAGATAATTTATATTGGAAACGTGAGGTGCCAGTCATCGATAATTACAACAGAAAGTTTAGATCTATTGGATTCTCGTAAATCTACCATGCATCAGTCAATTTTTTTAATCTACTTGGTTTTTGTATTTTAATACATATATGATCACCATAAGTTTTATCTAGTACCAAATTTTTAGAAATATATAAATTTCACTAGATAAAAAATGCACATGAATTTTCCTATTTCTTCTCTTAATGGGTTCATTTTTTCATCTAGTGGCCCTTCTTACCACATGCGAAACAGACAGCATCATGTTCCCTTGCTTTCCCCTTTATCTTTCTCTTCTCACTATAAAAAAATCAACGGATAGTGGTAGTTTTTTTTATTTATCAGTGTTTTAAACCACCACCATATAGTTTCATGATGGTTTCCAAAAAAATGCTACTAAAGTTGGAGTCGACATCCAACTCATGTTGATTTTGTATATTTAAAGGTGGTTTCTAGGAACCGTAGCAGAACATTTGTTGAGAGACAGTTTTTTTGGTTTTAGCAGTGGTTTTAACGGACACAAAATAATAATTTGTAATATATAGTAGTATTTTAAACTGCCTCTGTAAATATCTTTTCAAAAAAATATAGCTAAAAATCTACAGCCCCAGAACATCCAAACAAAAAAAATACATGAAAATATACAAATAGTAAACAAAAAATTCCAATAATAATAACATAATCAGAACATGTCAAGTTCAATTTATAAAAAAACATAATATAACAAATCCTTAATATAACAAGGATAAAAACTAGAAATTAATTAACATGATTAATGTTATTTGATGTTTCTCTTGATTTTATTTTGATGTCTAGATCACATATTACCATTCATTTGACCCTCATGCTACATAAATGATATAAATGAACCTAAGTGGGGTGTTTTAAAGAATTTCATGGACTAGTGAACTAATTTACAAACCTTGTATCCATCCATGATAAATTATAGAATGTTAAGGTAAAAAAAGTGGTGGTATCTTTATGAAGTATTTGTAATTTGAAAGAGGCTGAGTGTGTGATTGTAGCTACCCCAGCTTGTGTAGCATTTAGTATTGGGTTTTTTTTATAACCTGCGAGAACCCTTTCCTTTTTTGTTTTTTCTTGGTATGTTTAATATTAACCTTTTGAATAGTGAGTTATTAATTGTGTCTTTATATTATCTATGATCGGATTTTATATGGGTGCCTTGTGACATGAGTTGATTGATCATTCCAACTATTGGAATGTAATTTTATATAATGGTTATGTGGATTGGTTTCGATGATGATTACAACAATTTTGGGATTTATGATGGAAATGTGGGTTGGGTGTTCATGTCAACCATGGACATGTGAGATGTTATCAAACATATTATGTGTTTTGGTTTTGGAATTCAATCCAACTATATATATGAACATTATGATAGAATGGGTTATATGAAGAGAGTAGGGAAATCATGCCAACCATGGATATGAATTATATATCATGTCATACCAACATGCACATTTATAGTGTATGTGAATGAATATGATGTAATTTTATTATAATAACTTTTTTATATAAGTATAATGATTTTATTTAGATGTTATAGGAGAGATAAATCAAATCCAAGATGAAAGAGGATGTGAATATAAAACAAAAATAAGGAAATGGTTTATTACTTATAAATAATAACTTCAAGTTCCCACTTACAACCCTTCCTTATTTGGAGAAATTACAGTTTCGTCTTAAAATAAAGAGATTCCAAACATAAGATTTTATTTTTAGTGATGTAATATGGAAAATGCTCTTCTAAACAACTGAACAATATTTGTGACTTTTAATAGGTATAAGAAGGCCCCTTTTATAGATTATAATGACTAGAATTTTGAAAAATACCAATTTCTTAATCTATAAGGATTATAATTTTATAGGGAAAGTGACACAAAAATAGACAAAGGATAAATAAAGGCCATGAATTCGTTCACCGAAACACTTATGTGATAAGATTAGAATATATTTTAAATATAATTTATCAAATTAAAATTTACATATTGATAGTATCTTAATGTGTACATGAAAATCCCCAAAATACCTTCACATAAGCACTAAGGGTGGGTTAAAAAATCTCTATAGTCGAGGGTGGTGATTCATTTAGTATAAATATTTAACCCACTTGGTTTTTCTTGTATCTTTCATCCATAAAGATGAAGGTAATATGGATGAACTCAATATTTGTTGTGGAGTACATCTATGAAGTAGTTTGGAGTTCCCAAGCATGTTGATGAGAATAGACTTGTATGTTCTCTCATGGTTTATCTATAATAAATAATATTTAATATGATCGAAGTATTTTCTTCCCTTAATAATACCACACGAAGAATGATCATTTGGAAAATTAGGTTAAAGATGATGTAGATTTTTCATCTTTTAGCATGAAGATATTCAAGATACTCATTATGAAAAATTATTGTGACAGATTGTTTCATTAACTATGTTTTAAGGTAACATTATAGTTAGAGAAGAGTTTTTTAGAGTTTATAGACTAATGGGAATTTTATCTCTATGAATAAACTAGTTTAAGATCCTCTGTCTAAGAGGAGAGTGAACCTAAAATCTATATATTTCACAGACAAGAAAAATACTAGTGGGATGTCTAGATGCAAGCTGACCATCATGTTTAGTTATCTAGGTAGTACTTGGTGAATTACCAAATGGAAGTTAAAACTGAATAAAGTTCATAAATGGTTGAAAGAGACTATATATTTTGACAAGAAAAATAAGTGGTATAATTTCAAGGAGTACTAAAACAAAACAAAACCTAAAGATCCTAAGAATTATTAGTATAAGGTAAACTTCATAATAAAATATAACAAATGAACCAAACATATATATTTTCATGCAATGTAAGGGAAATACAGATATACCTTCTAGAAACCACAACATGGTTTCTGAATCACCATATTAGTATTATCTTATCATAAGTTTAGTTATAAAATATCTCTGAATCCAAAGTGAACACTAATCACTACCCGATGAACTTTGATCAACACCCTCTCTATCTCTGTCTCTACTCCCTGCTACCGACACCTCCATGAAAATTATGTTGAAAATTAAACATTGTTGTATATTTAAATTTAAACTTAAAACCAATAAATTTTTGTGTACTAAGTGATTTTGAAGTTGTTGATTTACCTACTCACTACCATCCATTGAGGAAATATAAATGGGGTCATATTCTGATATAATTCAATCAATGCTTTCTATAGAGAAAAAAACTTGGCATCTTGTATCTTTATATGTTCCCCATGTTCCTGAATTATGATTTTCATTGAAATAAACTCTCTCTGAGCATATTGAGGTAGGGAGTAACTAAAACCAGGGGTAGATTCTACTGCAATCCCCAGTGGTCTTCTAAAGACCTCTGATGGTAATGGTCCTAAACCCATCCTGCGCATGTGACTAGAATGCTCCTTCCCAAGGACATTACCAATGGGATCATTTTGGGAGACTAGGAAGGACTGTGTGGGATTGGAATCTCATAGTTCTTTTATTTTTACCTATAAATAAAATATCAGTCATATTTCTAGCAATACATATTGACATAGTGACAACTAAAAAAATTTATTACAATGAAAAAGGAATTCATACCTCAACTTATTTGGTGGGCTCATTAACATAACTCCCATCATATTTTGTATAAACATCCAACGAAAGTTTTGTTTAGGTGAGTTGGTTCCCTAAATTATTTGAATGAATTAAACAAATATAAATCAAAAATTTAATATATGAAATAGATAATGTAAACTTATAAATATTTAAACTAATGAAAATATTACCATATTTGATCTGTTTATGGAAAAACTCTTTGACCCAACAGTGTGGGGGTGATTTGTTTAGCTCAACATGATGCATTTTTTCTTAAAATAACCTAAAATAAATAACACCTAATTTAATATTAATGTATGTAATTTCATCTTCTTTTCATATTCATGTATATATGTAAAATTAGATTAATATAATAATATATATTTCAATACCACGTGTTTCTTATGGTGATGGATATCAACAAACACCTTCCATTTCTCTCTAGGTACCTCTTCGGGTACCTTACCATATTATTGTTGAGTTTTCAACAAAGTATCATTGAATTCATTCCGTAATCTCCATTTAAAATCCTTTTATTTCTTACCCAAATTTTTCAATGTCCAGTTTCATGCAATAAGTTCAGCAATGGTAAAGTTGAATAACATCTATACAAATAGATTAATTTTTAAAATATTAGAATTTAATAATATAATGACTTTCAATTATAACATAATGTATTAAAATTACATTTATATGGAAATCAAAGACTTTATTTTTCTAATATTTAGGCACATGCCTCCAATCAGTATAGGTAATCGAAAGGGTAACCGGCCCCACTGCCAGCGGGCCTATAATCTAGCTAAATAATCCTATAGAATCATATGTGGGGACACCATAACAGTCAAATGGGACAACTATCTTCAATCCATTCATATTACAGACATATGAACTGTTCATATTTCTCTCCTTAGTAACATTTTTTTCATATTTTATGAAAAATAGTTGGTATTATAAAAAATTTAAATAAGCTTATTCACGTTAAAATTTGTACCTATAGTTATCACCCACCAATATCCTTGCGAAGAAATAGGAGTGACGACTTATACTCTCACTGATAAACCTGTTGAATGGGGAGTCACTGTCTCAGATGCTTATGGAATAGAAAAAGAGGGTGTGCCAAACATTGACAGAATGGAGGGTGTGAGAGATGCTGAAGGGGGGGAAATGGAGAGTGTCTCAGATACTATAGGGAGGGAGACCAATGGATCATCATCTATCGGTGTGGTCGAGGGAATGTAAAATGGGAGTCAACTAGGATTAGTGAAATGCTTCTTCCTTAGAATGTCTATTATTTGATCAAATAAAATTAACTTTAGAACATATATTTCAAAAATCCATACATAAAAGAAAATTTAAAAATGATAATAGATGAACAGTACTGAAAAATAAAATATACATAGCTATGATAATGAATGGATACAAATATAACATAATTGGTTGATAAATTAATGGATGACTGCACATAAAATCAGTTTTTCCTTCAATCATGTCATTGTTATATACCATCATTACTTTATCTAGTTCATCCACCCTTGTAGGACTAATATTTTCAATGTCATGATAGATAAATAAGTTTGTTTATTATTATTTATGGGATTCAATTTTATATGTTAAATATTCTTCTCCATAACCTATATCATACAAGTCTATTTGTTTTATGTGAACAACTATACTCCACCCTTCATCCACAACATCTTCTACATAATATATAATTTTCTCTTATGATGATAATATATGTGGATCATCTAATTCACCGTCACCAATATCCATCAAGTTAGAAAATTTCACTAAAGTAGATTTCAAGGAATCTATTTTAATAAACCTAGTAATATCATCCCACTTCCATTTGAATAAAACAACTGAAAAATACTCATGATACTTTAATTCAATAATATCAGTCAATTTTTCATAGTATCCCAATTCAAAAACTATAAATATACCACTATTAATTGTTTTCAAACCCTCTTCCTGATCAACTGTATGAAATTTAAAGCCATTGACATTGTAAGCATTAAATTTTCTAGCCTATTTTAGTGTAACTCATGCTATAAACTTGAAATCTTCTGATAACTCATCCAAAGTATCAGTATTTATGATCTAAAAAAATTAATATACATTATTAGATTTAAAAAATATGTGTCAACCTAATATCCAAATTGATTGTAATATTAATGAACTTACACGATGTGTAAACCATTATATAAGCTCTTTATTAAGATATTTTGTAATATATTTCTCATTTACTATTCATCCTCTCATACTTATCCTCATTTGTATCCTGATATCTTTAATAAATAGATCTACAATTTCACTATTTATAATCATATATCTATGAGCCTGTAATAATTCCATTTCTATGAGTGTAACATTTGAGATCTCCCAACTGATCGACCAATAATAGGAAATATATTTGATTTCCCGTGTATTTGAGATTAATTCAACATGTTATCAGCATGTACAACTCAATTAAATCTTTTCTCAATATCATCCAAGTATCTAGAACAAAAGGTAAGACAGTCCTCTACTAAATAGCCTTCAGAAATAAAGCCTTCAGAAATAAAGCCTTCAGGTTGATATTTTTTCCACAAATGATTTCAAATGACCAAGATATCTGTGAAATAAAATAAATGAAACATAAGTATGTATTTAATAAAGTTTCAATAATTTTATACTTAATATTAAAAACATATAAATAAATTACCTCTCAAATAGATACATCCATCGATAATGTACAGGGCCTCCTAATTTAGTTTCCTTGACCAAATTCACAGCTAAATGCATCATGATAGTAAAAAACAATGGAGGAAAGATCATCTACATTGAAAAAAGTGTCAATACAAATCTATCCTGAAGATTTTCAAGCACAGCTAGTTGTAGATTTTTCTCACATATTTGTCTGAAGAGTGTGAAAAATTGGAGTACAATTGTACTAACCATTTTAGGTAATAATGTATGCAATGCCAATGGTTGTAACAAAATATGTGAATCATGAATTTTCAATCCATGTAAACTATGATTATTTAATTCGATACACCTTTATATGTTACTTTAATACCAATAATATATACCTTCAAATGTTTTAAAATTAAAATGAATTTATCTTTATCCCTATTTTTCATTGCAAAAAAATTTGTGGCATACTTTCCATTCTCATCTAGGCAGAGATCATACATTACATTCATTGTTTATAAGTCCTTCCAAGAATTATGATGGTCCTTCAATTTTCCATGCTCATTAAGAAATGTGAAGATAAAATTATCACAAACATTCTTCTCAATATACATAATATCAAGATTATGCCATAAAAAAATAAATTACCAATATAGAAGTTTGAATAATATACTTTTTTTCTTCTATTATTGCGTTCTAATTTCACTTAATAATTCACTTTGAACTTGTTTCCAACTATCATTAAAATGATGCACCTTCCCAAATTGTGTTTCAATATTTCGAAGTTGTGACAATATTTCATAACCTTTTAAAAACTTTAAAGGTGGCCTACAATCAATAGAACCATTGAATTTTGACTTGTTCAATCGAAATATATGAGATGCATAGAGAAATATTTGATGACACAAAAAACCATTTTTTTACTTTAAGGTGGTAATTTGGGCTCAAAATCAAAGTCACGAACAGGACAAGCTAAACCCGTGAATGTATTCTAACCAGATAAGTTCCCATGTTCAGGGAAGTCACTAATTGTTCACATTAGAGAAACATGCATTTTGAACATTGTTCTATAAGATGCATCATATATCTCAACACTTTTTCTCCATAACTCTTATAATTATTTAATTAGAGGCTGCAAGTATCCATAAATATCATTTCTAGACATTTATTTTGTTGTAATAATCATTTAAATGATAAAAGTTATTTGTTTCATATGCATCCATAGAGGTAGATTATAAGGGATTAAAACAAACGGATAAACTCTATAACCAGTGCTCAAAGTTCAAATGGTTTGAATCCATCAGCAGCCAATCTCAATTAAACATTCCTAGGATCAGATGAGAAATATGGATGACATGAATCAAATGTATTCCACAATTTTGAATCTCTATGATGTTGAATTAACCCATCATTTTTATTATCTATAGAAGTCCACTTCATGTGCTCAACAGTTTTCTATGACATGAATAATATTTTCAATTAAGGATTTAAAAATAAGTAATTAAAAATATTTTCAGGTGTGTTCTTTTTCTTATTCTTCATAGTAGTATATTGATTCAGACTTCCAACATCACCCATTGACTTTCATCTATAATAAGAACATTTTTTTGAAATCATGTCCACTTGAATCCTCTCCCTAATAAAGCATACAATCATTGATACAAGCATGTATTTTTTTAATAATTTAGACCAAGCTTGTTAAAAACTTTTTTCATATCATAAAAAGACTTAGGTATCTTAGATTTAGTAAATTCATCATGAAACAATTTTAATATCATGAAAATCTCCTTATTTTTAATTCTTTATAGGCATTTTATATAGTACAACTTTAGCAAAAAAAAATTGAATATTTCAAACATCCAACATATAACTCTATATTTCCATCATTAAATAAATCATGAAATTAATTTTTTTGATCAGAAAAGTTCTTTCATACATTATTCTCCACATAATCAATAGAAGGATCCAATAATATGTTATAATCTTTATTTTTTTTTTCTATAGTTCCAAAAACATCACTTTTCAAGTTATTATTTTTATCACCCTCAACTGGTTATTAGGATATGTTTTGATGCTGGTGTAGTTGTCCTACAATGTAAAAAGCATCATTTATATGGTTTTTTATTTCATTTTCCATTTTTTATGAATTTGGGAGCTCACTCTATTGATTGACGGCATTGCTAAAACTTTCTATAATGTTCGATTCTCCATGCCAAATCCAACACAAATATTGAGAAGAGAATTTCTTCACTATCAAGTGTTCATAAACGTCATGTTTCTTTAACCATATTCTAAATTTACATTTAGGACATGGACATATTATTATCCCATCAATGGATCAATTGGAAATTAAAAAATCTAAAAAATCCTCCAAACCCTTAGCATACTAAGTTGTGCTCCTCGGTAATGTGATCCATCTTTTATCCATATATATCACAATGTGAATATACTTTATTAAAAAAAATTAAAACACATAAGTATTACTAAGTAGAAAAAAGTGATAAATGGAAGTGAAAAAAACAAAACCCAAGTATTTATAAGAAGATTCATATAAGTACAAAAAAATTCAAATTAAAATAAGGAAATCAATCATGGATAGTATTATGTAAAATAGAAGAAAAATAAAAATAATAAAATCATTAAGAAAACAATATTTCAAATGTTCTTTGAAGGGAATTTATCAAATCACACATTGAAAACCAATTTATAAATCTAACTATTCCCATAAAATTACTTTTTAAGGAAGGAAACCCCTCTTTAAAGGAATACAACTAGTGTTAATCACCCATTTTTTCAAAACCAGACTTTCACCTTTTAAAAAAAATCAATTCACCATGAGACTTATGGTCTCAAAAAAATTTAAAAAAAATTATAGTTCAACTACCTTAAATTCATAAAACATGCCTCTAAAACAACACACACACATTTTAAAGATAAAACTAGTGTTGAACACTCTTTTAAATAGTTAATTTCTATTAGAAAATCCACCGAGAATTTTAACAACCACTTGGAATGTGACCTAGTTTTGTGCCAACCCATTAAACCATTTGAAACCATTTAAAGACCAAAATAATAATTGATGCATTTTATTAGGTTTATGATAAGTATAAGGTAAGGAATAGCTAAAAATAATGTAATATTATGATAAATATAAACAATGAACAAGGCATGATATAACTGACTATTGAGGCATATTAATTGAAATATAAACAATGCATATGGAATTGAATAACCAAAATCCATGTCATACTAATAGTAGTACTGCAAAAGTAAAAGAGGTGAAATAGGTAACAAATGATTCACATTAATAATAAAATAAAATAAGTATAATAGATGTCAAATGAAGAAACTAATTCAAACTTGTAGTATAAAAAAGGATATAAGAGAAGGAAAATGAGAAAAATTAATATACTATTAGAAAACTAAACAAAGGAAAAAGGATATCATTTTAAATTTATAATTCATACTATTATAATTACAAATCAAGCATAAGATATTGATTAGGAAACAACCAATTTATACTTGAAGGAAACCAAAAAAATATGAGGTATGGTTGAGGCCATTAAAAATACATACTAATAGAATGAAAAAATAATTATAAGACATGGTATAAAGAATACAAATACAATATTTTGTGGTTTCATAAATAACAACATATATATATTTAACTTTCTCAACACATCTAATAAGTTAAATGGCATATATCATTAAAAACTTAGAAATTATGGCATGGAATAAAACTATGAGATCACTTTAGAAAATAATGAACAATATCAAACATGATGAATATCTATCATTTCATACTTAACTATTCATAAAAAAGTAGTGATCATTCCAATAAAGTATATTATACAAATAAATACTTGTAATTAAATTATCATAGCATGATAAACATGTAAAACCCATGAAAGAGTCACAAAAACAAATTATTTAACCATGAATGGGGGAACCCACCAATTTAATTATAGATTATCCCTTTGAGGCCTCAGGAAGAATAGATATTTCACCTAAAATCTAATCTCAACCACCTATCAAGGTATTGGAATTAGATAAACACTATTTTCACTTTAAGAGAAAAAATCTAGGAATAAAACCCCATTGTTGACCTTAGATTCACCTAAGTAACGACTATATAGCTACTATCTTAGAAGGAATCCAAGTGATTAGAAGATTATATCATCCCTAGATTATGATGGGATATTCTTTCACCTACTACCATCCCAAAAAGAGGAAGAAAGAAAAAAATAAGAGTAAATATGGCCTTACCTTTCTAGATGAGAGCTTCCACAATTAATCTGGTAGGGATGGATCATGGGAGAAGAGGCCGCAAGTGGTGAGCGAAAGGGAGATGGCTTAGGGGGGGCAAGGGAAATCGTAAACCCAGTGACAGAAAGGGATAGGGGGTTTAGAAGAAACCAAATAACTGATGAAGGAGAGGGAGAGGGTTTAGGGGGGTCTGAGGAAACTAAAGTTCCAATGAGGTATCTAGATCAGGGGGTTGAGGGGAAACTGGAGAACCGGTGAGGGTGGAAATTTAGTGGTGGAAAGGGGGTGATCATGAGGGTAGTGGTGACAGTTTGGGGTAGGGATTGCTCGGGGGAGAGGGGGTGTTTCTTGGGGGAGAGGGGGGTTTGGGATAAAGTGTCTTTTTTATTAAATGTATAATATTTAGCAGCGGTTTTTGAAAAACCGCCGCTAAATTCTGAAAAAAAATAAGTGGTGATTTATTAAACTGCCACTAAACTATGGATATGGTGTAGTTTCTTAAAATGGATTTTAAAAGAATATTTTTTCTTATATATCTTTACTTGGACTTTCCATTAATTTACCATAAGTATGTAAGGATTTTTTCACTTTGTATCCTTATCTAGTTAATGAAGAAGAGTAATCATATCTAGGAGAGACTTATCAATGTTTTTCATGTTAAAATTCAAAAAAATGTTGAAGAAGCTCTAAGGGAGTGCTGCAAGAATGAGATTGGTGTGTAGTTCATCAAGAATTGTAAACCCTAGAACCTCTAGATAATTAATATAGCTAATTAGATTGACTACATGAGGTATGGATGGTGCACCCACTCCAAGCTTGCTCTGAAAAAGAGCCTTAGATATCTCAAATTGTTCATATCTTGCTCTCTCATGTTAAAGACCATGGAGATTCTCAAGCATGTTATAAGGATCCATGTTTTCTTGATACTTTAGTTCACTAGACATAGATTATAACATCAATCATCGACCACATTGTTTAAATGTTTTTCATATACAAAGAACTCTTCATCACTCACCTCCTTTGTAGGTAGATCAGGTAATGAGGATTATGGCACATAAGATTTCTGTTCATGGTGCAACATAACTCAAAGGTATAAGAATCATTTCTGGAAGTTACTACCAGTGAGGACATGGTATTTCTCTAACATATATTGTAGGGATAAAGTGGATGATGATATTTCCATTATTATATAATTATAAAAGATCATATTATTAGTACTTTTCTTGATTACAAATTATGTGATAAATAATAATAATTTAATTTTATTAAATCTCTCACTATTTTATTAAGTCTCAATATCCATCACAATTAAACTTGGAATTCCTAGTTACTCTGACATTCTAGTGGAAAATATATATATATTTTCTTTCTTATAATATCTATAGAGTGCATGAAAATTACTAGAAAGTATTTAGGTTGGTGGTCTTTTCAATTTCAGGCTTGATGCTCCTTGATCTATTGAGTGGACTCCCCAATCTAGAAATCCAAACTTTTATTTCCTCAAAACTTGCCTCCAAATTTGTATTATACATAAAAATGCCATTAAACGAAATATATATTCGATTAAATTGACCCACTATCTTAGTTAATACTTCATGATAATTAAAAGTGAACCTAACGAAGGTCGAACCAAGACTTAAACTATGATTTCAACTTAATTTAGATGATGGAAGGCTTAATTACTTAATATTAACTTGGGGGATTTTTTTTGTATCATGCATAATTTTTTTGTTTTTTTATATTTTTCATGTATTTTTAATATTAAATTGATTTTACTTATGTGATTAACAATGTTTTGATAAGACATTTATGCATAATCCATTTATTTATATTCTATCTTTGCACATTAATTCATTTATTTATGTGATCACGGTCTTTCATCCCAAAAATAAATAATAATTAATTCATAAATAAATAAATAAATAAATAAATAAATAATGAGTTTATTTGATGGTTGGTTTATTAAGTAGATAATAAAACAACCTTTGACCGAGGTAAAAACTCTTTGTGTTGGTCTTGGAATGAGTTACAACATTCCTATTCTCCACCTATGTATCACCTGGGTTAGTATCGACTTGGTTTTATCTTGAACCACCTCTATGAACCTTAGGATACTCGATTTATTAAATATATTTATAACTCACACATAGGTCAGGGGAGCCAAAGGATTGGTTAAAGGGGAATTACATAAATCACCATGGATAAAAAATTCCTACATAATTAAGGATGGACAGATGACTCACAGACCATAATTTTAATTTAACAATTAAATAATTTCAAAATCATTTAATAAATAAAATTAAATAATTCCAAAACATACAGAGGTCTTGGTAAATCTATTGATTGGTCATACACATGCAACGGTTATGCAAAAGTACACTAGATAACATTCATTTCTATTCATTCTTCATTATTAAGATAAACACAACTACATTAATTAATTAATTAATTAACTTTAATTTTAATAACCATAAGAATTCTCTAGGAAATACCCATCATTAAAGTAATTCATGAAAAATAAAGGACATGACCAATAATTATATATTATTAAAATAAATTAATTGAGTGTTTAATGATTCTTTAACACCAATATTAAATTTTCAAAAACAACAGGTGCTAATCAACATAATAAGGTTTTAATGTAGAAATTAACAATTTAATTTAATTTAATTCTATCATTTATTTTGAGACTACACAACATGTACTTTCTAGTTACATGCCATGTATCTCAATTGCAGGGTACCCAAAATATACGCTTGAGGATTCAGCGTATACCTCATCCAGACTACACAGTGTGTACTATCTAGCTACACATTGTGTTTTCTACTTTTTGTGTGCCCGAGATACATGTATAGGTATTGGTAATGTCTCTCAATGGATTATACATCATTTAATAATGAGATACATAGTGTGTGGTCTGAATTTCATGTGTTTGTGCAACCCACCAAAGTACTTGGTGTGTTCATTGGACGTGGGACTGCACAATGTGTATAATATAGATACATACTTTGTATCTCTCATTTTGTGTTTATATTTATATCATTTAATAGCTCAACATGTACTTCATATCTGGTAAATAATGCACTATATATCATGTATATCAGCTACATGTCATGTATGTCATTATTTCTTCCAAATGTCAGTCTCACGTGGTTTTGACTGTGTATATGACCACATGGTTTGTGTGAATTTGACCGTTAAACCATGTAGACTACACAACATGTATTACAACTACATGTCATGTTCCAGGTTGGCCCAGTCTATATATGGTGTGAAATAAACAAACTACATGTAGTTTCTTCTTGGAACATAATATGCCTCACAACATAGCCAAGTGCAATGCACTAGGGTACATGGTGTGTACTCTGGCTACACTCTTGTAATCCCATGCTATCCATCCATAATATTTAGTACTTCCTGATGGAATCTCCAATTTTTCTTCATAAGTTCTTAGTCTTTTAATAAAATGAAATCCTGAATAATGATAATTAAAATGATGAATACATGTTAATTAAAACATATTAAAGAACAAATGGTTCTTGAAATGAAAATCTAACCACTATTGTGCATATAGATCAAAAATAAAATAAATAATTATAAATTTGAAACATGATTTATATGATAACACTTGAAGGATTTGGGCATAGTAGAAGTGTCATGGTGGGTGATAAAACAAAAAAATCCAAATATTGACATAGGGAAACCCATAACTTTGGATAGGATATTTCATGTTAAATCTATAATTAATTTATTTAAGATCATAAGAAATGGTTACCTCATATTAGAAAATTTCTATGATGAAGATGTAGTTGATCATCTGAAAAAACCTTTTATGGATTACCATTGTTGTGCTATAAGGATCCAAGTATAGAATCCTTCTAGCAGTATGATACTTCGATCTCTGAATGAAAGCAATTGATTTTCGGGTGCTAGCATAGTGAATCAATTGTCTTGTGTTGTTCATGTTGATCGCTTGTAGTTCCTTCAATATTGAAGGAATCGCTCTAGCACTTCTTGTTCTTAAGAGGAATAAATGAGGAAGAATAGGGATAGAATTATTATGTGTACAAAGATTCAAAAATATTGATTAACTCTAAATAATAGACATAACCATCTATTTATAGATCAAGGGTTTATGTTAAAACATTATTTAATTAAATATTAGCTCTTAAATAATATATTTTTTATTATTAAACCTCATGTCATAAAATATTATTATTATTATTATTATTTTATTCCATGCACTAACTCATGGATTGATAAATATTAGTTACCAGCTTGCAAATAAATATCCATTGTCGGACACAATCTTGGTCTACTCCAACACCTTGACATTTATTGAATACCTGAATTAATATTTAATTAAATATTTAATTCATTAATAAAAAAATTATTCATAATCCAGCAAATAAATATTTATTAAATATTCACTTAATCAAATAAATTATTTATTAATGAATAAATAATTATTTATTACCTTGTGAATATTAGTGATCAATAAAACTTGAATAAAATTATTCCTCAGTATTGAGAATAATATTTATTCCATTGATTAAATTCAAATATAATTTAATTGATATCAATGGAAACACTTAGTGTGTGACCCTCTAGGGTTATTTATCATTGGCATTAGGTGGGCTTGCCTAAAATCCAAGATTAATATCTAGAAATGGGTCAAGGTACCCAAGACAAAGAACATAATATCATAATGTCAACAACCACATATAAACTCTCACTGTGTAATATAATCCCTTTTTCATAATATCTCATCAAGCAGGTTACACATACATGTCACCAACATGTATTCTCAATACGTATTTCTTTAACTATCTAAAATAAACACATCGTTACACTAAGGCCATGAAAATTAGTGTGATGGTTTTATTATAATAAAAGGGTTGAGATGTCAATTTTCATAAACATAGAAGGGAAAAATCCTTCCTCGTCTTATTCATTAATAACATGTCACTCATGACACACCCAACATATCCAACTTCACCATGAATTATATTATCAAGGTTTATGAAATACATATAAGTGTGTGAGTTATAAAATACATTAATAATAATCTTTAAGTGTCACAACCCGACCCAATGGGACCCTAATCATGACTACCCCAAGCCCACCTCCAATAGGCTAGGGGCTGGCGACCAGTGCTGAGTAGGAATATTATTCACATGACAGGACTAAGCCTAATGAACATATAGAATTTCACACATATCCAAGCCCATACAATGATGGAATATAAAACAACTGATAAACCATGCATGCATACATCTAGATCTTACCATTAGAGTATGATAATAAGTTCTGAAAAGAAAAGCGTCCAAATACAAGCCCACAAAAAAGAAACTGAAAACAAGTCCAACCTACAGGATGGGTGAGGATAGCTATCAATATGACCATAGGAACACACCTTGGTCTGTCTAGATCACTAAGCTCTACCTATTTATGGTCCCACTATGACTTTTTCAAAAGTTCAATCATCTACATAATACATGGCACGTATGGGAAAAGCCCATGTAGGGGTGATTATAACAATACCCAATAGGAAACCCCAAAATCAATAATCATAAAGAATCAATAATAACAATCAACTCATCACATCTATATGTCTATAGTCCACATAATAATAATATCTAAATATACTTAACAAATAGACACAATATTAAGGTAAAATCAAAACCATAATGTTAGCCTAGGATTCTTGCTCGAAGGTTCCACATAGCTCTCATCCAGGAGAACACACTCTATGATCCACATAGAACTAATGGAATCCATTTGAGATTTCATGATCATAGAGTCTCTCAATAATAATTTCATGCTAGAGGTATGAATAGAATGATACACATATGAAGATCACACCCAAGGTCATGGGTTATACCGACAACTTGATCTGGATTAAACCGCTAAGTATAGGATTGATGCCCACATAGTGTTGGTCACAATGATACTAAGAACTCCACCTAGGGAAAAGATGATGATAGAGGATCTCACTTTGGGCCTCACAGAAGGGTTCCAAAAACTCTATAAAAAACTAAAGTCTCTTTGAATGGATCACTATCCTGTATATTAGATGTGATTCCATACTAAACCCTTAGGGAAAGGATCAAGGGAACGCACCCTAATGAAACTTGTCAAAGATAAAAGGGATAGGGGCTCCAAACCTTATTTAAAGGAGTGAACAGCGTGTACTAGTAGTGCATAACGTGTCCCATCGGTATTGGGTCATGCCTATGTATCATGGCCCATTCTCGTATCCATGTTCTTGTCAAAGTATACAGCATGTCTGAGCCCGTGTACTCCTGACTGTTTATGTGTCCCTTTGGTCATGTTTGTGCCTAAGTACATGGTGTTTTTGATCATGTGTACTCCTATACATGTTTCTTTACCCTCCATGGTAAATTCAGAACTTCCAAGTAAGGGTCACACACCATGTGACAACTTTCACACATCGTGTGATATTTATCCTCTCCCAAAAAACCCTAGTGCTACAGTCATGTCCCCACACATCGTGTAATTCCAGATTACATGTTGTGTATATCATGATTTATATAAACTTATGGTTCTTTCCACATTTTATTCATACACCCCTACCACTACAAGATCCTCTACTCATATCATCAGAAGACCGACAATATGGGTCAATCGAGTTTGTCCATCCCCAAAGAAATTATTTCTGGCCATCTTAATTGCTTGGGAATCATCCTGGATCCCTTCCATCCCCAACGCATCCCAAAGCCCATGCCCTCATGTCCTAATCTGGCCCTAATCCATCATCACCATCATCATAGCTCGATCCCATCATCGATCTGAACCCAAATATGGGATAATAATATATTTCACCATGAAATGGGAACACAACGATTGTTTATCTGGTATGTGTCGAACCATGGGCTAAAGTAATTTCCCACAATGAATGAAGAGCAGTAGGAAAAATCCAAGAAACATGAAAAGGTGAAATAAACCTCATCCATGTTTAGTTGGCCTTGATCCTTTTTTTTATAATTATTAACAAATTTCCAATTTAGATAAACAAATCTCCCAATAATACCTATAGATAATCTCGTACTCACAATATGATTGATCCATAAATAAATCCATTGGTCAATTGATTTGTGTTCATCATAGGAATAAATAATCGGGGAATAAATCCAAATAAACAAAATCCTATCTTGATTTGGATCAATCACTAGCAAAGAAAAATTCTATTTCTTCATCATTGGTGAGATTCTCAAGTTACATCGCACATCGATTGATAAGCCACGATTCGGTCGTCACTCACTAACAGAAGCTCCTCCAATGATCTCCAAAAAATTCATAGGTTTATGTAGCTAACCCTAGGATTTTTTCATAATAGTGTATAAATAGGAAAAACTTAGGTCAGGGTAATTAATTAAATAAATTTATTTATTTAAATGTCCATCCATGACCGTGCCCCATCTCGAACATCCAACACATTCCAAGGTTATATCTCACCTAGGGTAAAACCCATGCTCTGAACTTAATCAAAGCCTTAGATTTCTAATTCAAGACTCTGGTTAGAATTTATTCCACTTTTTTAAGAAAACTATGGATGCTTGATATTTAATATATATAATATTTTTCAAAAATTAATTTTGGGCACACCAAGCCTCAGAATCTCATGTCATTATAGCACCTAAATTTGTAAATAATCCATATAATATTAGAAAACAAAACATATAAAAAATTAGAGTTGTTACATTCTTCCCACCTTGGTGCTTTACGTCCCTAAAAAACAAAATAAAAGGATACATAAAGAGGTGTGGGTACTGAGCATGTATATGAGTCTCCCGCTCCTAGGTTCTCTCCTGAAGATTCACATACTGACACCAAACATGCACTAGGGGAATAAATCACCCATGAAGGATTCTCTCATGCTGATCCTCGATCTCTACTAGGTACTCAGCAAATGTAGCTCTATCACTAATTTCCATATCACACCAGTAGATAACATACGATGGATTTTACATGTACCTCCTCAATTGTGGAACATGGAAGACATCATATACTCGATCTAATTATGGTGTTAGAGCTAAGTAGTATGACACCTCTCCAACTCTATGCAGTATTTGGAAAGGGCCAATGAATCTCATAGATAGATTATCACCCTGACCAAATATCTATAATAAACATCAAGGTGAGATCCTCATAAACACATGGTCTCCCTCCTTGAACTCCAGAGTCCTCCTTTGTTGGTCCGAATGTGACTTTGGATGGCTCTGTGCTGTCCTCATCTTCTCCAGGATGATATGCAACTTCTTTTTAGTGGCCCGCACCAACTATGGGCCTATTAGTGGTAACTCTCCTGTGTCATTCCAGTATAGTGGTGACCTGAAAGGTTTCTCATATAACACCTTGAATTTTTCCATATTGATGGTGGAATGGTAGCTATTGTTGTATGCAAACTCTACCAATGGTAGGTGATCCTCCCTACTACAGCCAAAGTTTTACTTGAAAGATCACATTATGTCCTCCAAAACCCAAATGGTCCTGTCTTTTTTGATATCATTATAGGGGTGAAATGTTGTTATCAAATGTAACTAATTCCAAAATGCATCCTATAATCCCTTCCACAATTAAGATGTTAAGCGAGTAGCAAAGTCATAAATGATCATTGAGGGAGCTCCATAGATCCAAACTATCTTCTACATGTAGAGGCGTACCAAGATCTCTACTAAACTCTTCTCCCGAATAGCTAATAATTGTTATGACATTGTGAGTTAGGATATGATCGCCCACATGTAATTGAGTATCTTGGATTTATATTGTAATTGATGTTCCAAAGGATCGAATGACAACTGAGAAGGGGGAGATAAATTAGTTGTTCACTTTTTAAAACTTACCCCCTGTAACATGTTAAAGTTCATGTCCTTATCATTGTTTTTGTAAATACTCATATGTAAAAAAATAGCAAAGCAAGTAAAGTACAAAAAAATTACAAGGTTTGGCCTAAGTGTGAGAACCTACATCCTTGTCATAGCCACTCTTGTGGGTCTATAGAAATTCACTATTATGAAGAAGTGAATACAACTTGTTCCAACTAGAATTAGACACCTTCTATATCTTTATAGGAAATATTATACTAACTCCTATTATTTCACAAATTTTCTTACAAAAAAAATTATCCAAAACAAAAGTAAATGACTTTGTTTAATTTTATCCACAAAAGTTCCTAGGTCTGATGACCCTGAGTTTGATGTCCTTTAGTCCAATGAACACAATCATATTTACTTAATCTGATTTACTCAATACAATTCTCCCTTTCTCAATATTTACTTCTCAAACTCTACTCAAAATCTCAGTCCAATCATCCTCAGTCTGATTAACTCAATAAAATCTTCTCAATATGATGTTTCTCAATTCGGTAAAAAAACAACTAATGTATGATCTTCTAATGATATCTCTACCAGAAGTAACTTTCACTTGAATTCTTTAGTGATCCTCCATTTTCACTTATGTGAAAAGTTAAAAAATGTGAATGAAGTGTGATTCTATTTATAGGCGACTCAGAAAAGAAAAAGTGGGAAATTGAAAATTTATTCCTGCTTACCCAAATTTCAAAACTCCAAAAAAACACTTGCATTTAATATAGAGGCCCTAGAATTTTACATATAATATTACATAATTTTAAACATAATTAAATATAAAATTACAATCCAAGGATCATAAAGTCTAGTTTCTTTGGAATATTAGGTACATAAAATTGAAAAAATGAGACTAAAAAAACATTTCTTTATTTATCATCCATTATGAGATCCTAACTTCTTTTGATCCCTTACATCTGAATATGATAACATGTGGATAACATGAACAAAGGAATGATCTAAAAACCCGATATGGGAATAAAAATAATAATAAAGCATGGCACATGGGTAAGAAGGCATAATAAGATGACATAAAAGGCATGAATATACATAAGGAGTCATAATATATGTAATCATGGTATAATAGGAGGTGTGTCAATAACATAAAACATTACATAATATGATTCAAGGCTCATTGCAAATGAAGGATCTGGAGTTAAGGTTAACCACCATGACTGTTTCACATGGATAATGAGTCAAGGCTAACCACCAAGACCATTGCACATGACGTCTCATGAGACTAAACATTAAACAATGAATTGGAGCGCTATCTGGGAACACCCATCATAACATGTTCATTAAAATTTGTTCCACATGAAAAATAAACATAAAGGTTACCCATAGAAAGAAATTAGTATCATAATCATGTCATAAATCGTAATAAATGAGTGTATCATAAAATCATCCATGAAAGAAAGGAATTAAATCATACATGGACAGTCATAAAGTAAAATAGGTGTAGACTGTGATAAGTTATGTCAAACTAATGTGATAACATGTAAAAATAGGATTTAAGAAACTTTAGAAATAAAATATTTTAAAGTGTTTTAAGGAAAATATTAAAGGGAATTTAAAGAAGAAAAATGCATAATATTTTATATGAAACCAGAAGTGAAACAAGAAAGTTTTCATAATTAAATTAGTGATTTTAGAAAAAAAATTAAAGAATAATTAAAATAAATTATAGAGTGTACTTGAAAATGGGGAAGAATTCTAGAAGTTCCCTTTAATCGGGCTTGCTTATTAAGAAGAATTGAGAATGGAACCTTTAAAAAATATATATATCCCCAAAAATAAAGATGAAATTATCTTGATACATTATTTTGGAACATAAACATATAATTTATATTATTTACATAAAAAATAAAAGATAATTTTATTTGTCTAAAGAGATATAAAGAGTAACCTGAAGGAATAATGGAGGTTCTGGTAGAATCCCTTACCTTATATCTGAAACAGTTCCACACTTGATCTTAATGTCCTGGATAATCAAATTAGATTCATTAATTGATAATTATAGAACATTTTATACATGAATTTAATTTATTATAATTTTATTAATATCATTTATGGAATTTTTTATGGGTTATAGTGTTCAATTTCATTTTTTGGGAGTGTTCGTTTTCTTGGTTTTCATGATCGGTTCGCTTATATAAGAGTATGAAAGTTCCGGTAAAATGGAAATGGTTTTCTAGAAGTGAAATTATATTATATTAATGAAATTAAAACAGATAAAATTTTCATATAATTCATTTTATTATATGAAATGAGGATGAATCATTAGATAAAACTTTAATGATAATCGCTTGGTTTAATTTGGCCAATTTTTGATCATCGCATACTAGTTTTGATTCATTATTTAATATCATGTATATATACTCATTAAGGAACATTAAATAGGTTGTAAAACATGTATTATAATCTTTTTTAACCATAAAAATTCTTTTATGAGCAGTATTGAAGGAGGTAATAAAAATTGAAAACTCGTCGTCTTTGAATGAAATAAATTAAAACATCACGGACGATGTTTTTTTTTAATACAAAAAAAAAGAGGGGGGAAGAGAGATTATGATTAATTATTCAATTATCATAATAAAATTCCAATATATTTAAGGTAATGGATTTATCATACCATTTGGATTAGGGTATTTGATGAGATAAAAATAAAATAAAGGAGCTTGAAAAGAAATTAAAAGAAAAGAAAGAGGGTTTTCCCACTTGATTCCTTCTTCTTGAGAACCTCCTTAGGGGATTAGTTTTGATATTTTAATAAGTCAAAAATATCCTGGAAATTGGGGAGGGACTTGGAAAAATATTTGAGCATGATTTGGATAATTCTCAAGGCTTGATATGTGTGAATAGAATACGTGGTGAGGGGTGGTATTTATAGTGGAGGAAAGGGGTGTTTTCTCATTATTTTATTCATTAGTTTATTATTTTGGCTCAAAACTATAAATAGTTTGGGTATTATCATAAAATATATTAAAATAATTAAGTATAGTTAGATATTAAGGTGCTTACATCATCTATGAATCAAGGAATAGTGTATTTAACTTATAATGTATAAATACCATAAATTACTGTATTTTACTATTCGCCAAAAATTCAACTATTTTATAAAAATTCCAAAAAATCACCTTAAATAGTTTTTGATGTGTAGAATCCAAAAATTAACTCCATTTTATAGAAATAATTTTCTAAATATTATAAATTTAATTTTTAATTAAAATCGCCATTTACTTGAAAAATACTGATTTTAAAATTATAATGGATTTTATAACACATTGAAAAACTAACTAAGGTCTCATAAAATTATATTATAATAATGAGACAACAAAATATTAATTTATGAATACATTTTATGAAATTAAATTTTCTTTTAAATCATTATATTTATTATAAAAATGTAATTAAATATTTATACTTATAAAAATACCAACGCTTAATTTATCATTTCTAAAACATTTATTTACTTATTCCAAGATATAGATATATCATATTTTTATTTATAAGATACAAAAATTTTATTTATACTTTCATAGGTGATGTTACTATTCATTTTTCTAGTTTACTATTCATTAGGTTCATGTTACTATTCCAAAGGTCAAGTTACTATTCCTTTGGTGTAAGTTCCTTAACTTCTAGAAATGCCTCTTATTTCATTCATTATTCATTTATAAAGTCTGTATTGAATTATTAATGTGATTTTATGTGATTATTGTATATGAAATAATTATAAGAAGGTAATTTCCATTGATAGAATTCAAGGTTGTTACATTCTTCCCCCTTATGAAATTTATCTCTTTAAAAAAAATTAAACACTAAGGTGAAAACATGTGTGGGTACTTCTCCTTCATCACTTGCTCTGGTTCTTATTTTGCCTCTTCATACTAATGGTTCCTCCATAGTACTTTGACCAGGTAAGTAGTCTTGTTGCATAGAACTTTATCTCTATGATCCAAGATCTTCACTGGATTCTCCTCATATGAGATATCATTTTACAACTGTACCGCCTTTGAATTCATTGCATGTGAAGGATCGAGTATGTACTTCCTTAAGAGGGATACTTGGAATACAATGTGTACTTGAGACATGGTAGGTCGAATTTCTAGCTGATATGCCAAAACTCTGATGTGATCAAGAATCTTGAAGGGGAGGATGTACCGGGTACTTAACTTTAATTTTTTTTCAAATCTCATGACCTTATTCTATGGAGATATGTGGATGAATACCTGTAGGTTCTGGGCGCAGAAAAAGTGCATTGATGGTGTGCCCAAATTTGATTTTACCGTTAACAATGATCAATCTGAGATCTATCACAATGATAAAACGCCGGATCTTCAGAATAGAAAGAAGAATGAAAAGGAAATATGGAAGTCCTAGAAAGATATAGAGGATCATAATATATTGGTTATAATTAATTTAATTAAAATGACAAGAATTACCTTGATGTAATTCTCTCTCTATTGATGTTTCTGGTTATTATTTGATGTGATCTATCATTGTGTCACAGAATCCAAGTGTAGACTTCCTCTAACAGTGATCCACACGTGTTCCATGTATCAGTGGACATCACTAAAGGGATATTCGGGTGATAGTATTGAAGATCCATTTCTTGTGATGTACGCCTTCGATCACCTTGAGAGATGCTTCCAAAGCGTTCTCCTTAATCTGGTGGAGGAGGATCTCTCTCGTAACTTGAGAGAGTTCTTAGAGGAAATTAATTTTCTCTTGTCTTGAGAGCTTTCTCCAGATTCATTGTGCATAGCCACAAAGAATGGCTAGGCTTAATGAGAATAATATAATTGGGATTTATAATACTTACAATAATAAAATAAAATAATTACCTATAGGTATTTATTTATTTCATTTAATTATTAGTAATACCCCATGTCTAATAATAGCGTTTGACTATTATTATCACTTGAAATACACCCAGATAATTACACCTAATATTATTTAATTAAATAAATAATATTATTTCTCAAAAATCCCTAGAAAAACTACATTGTGTGTACATTAATAGACACGGTGTGTAATTTTTTTTCCATTTTCTTTATTTCCTCCACCACATTTATTAGACCTTGAATAATGACTATTTATTTCTTAAATAAATATCACTTCATTACTCACTAATAAATTTATTATTTCACCCACAATATATTCTATTGAATAACCAGTGTCGAAATAAATGTGATCAGAAATCCTTGAATAATTATTAAACCACAATCAAGAATAGTCTTTATTCAACTTTTTAAATGAATATTTAACTGAGATACTTGGATACACATAGTGTGTAACCCTCTAGGCCTCTTTCTCAATGTCATTAGATGGTTCCTGCCTAAATTCCAAGGTTAGCATCTAGAAACACACCAAGAAACCCATATAGAAATAATTTTAATGTCGTAATGTCATTTCACCTCATACGAATGCTTACCATGTAATGTAATCCATTTGTCTCGATATCTCGAATCAAATGAGTTTCATGTTAGTTCCATCAACCCATGTGCTCGATCATTCTTTCTTTTAATTCCCAGAATTGAACTTTCCCATTCCTCACCATGGCCATGGTTTTATTTACGCAATATCAATTCCATCAAAGGGCCTAAGATATGAACTTTTGTTATGGAATAGAAGGTAAAAATCCTTTCTCACATTATCTATTAATGAAGTATTACTCGTGAAGCACCCAACATATCCTACCTCGCTAAAAATAGTGTGTCGTAATAGTTTTCATCAATACATCTAAGTGCGTGAGTTGTAATAATCATTAATAATAATATTAAAGTCAAAGGACCAATACACATGTATGCATATAGGAAAATCCAATGACACTATGAAATGTGGATTTCCTACTGGCTGGTCTCATTCTCATAATATCCTCATACTGGATATTACTAAGGGCATACACTATGAGAAGGTGCCTCAAAGTTTTATGATTCCTCACCCCTAATGGTCTGTATTATTAGTGTCCCTCAAATAATATCATCCGAACATTTAACATATATTCAAGAATAGTGTTATGGAACTTCTGGGTTCTCATCATAGTAGGGATCTGTTATGATCCTTTAGTGCAACAACTATCCTTAGGACATTATCACATGAATTTTCAGGGATAAGAACAATAAATATGTGATAAGGTATTTATTAATATTCAAATCCATGGATACTAGTTTATCATAAAATACAAATTAGTTGGTTCTAGGCCACCAACTCCAACAAACTCCCACTTAGACTAGAAACAACTGCTAATAACCTTTAACTCGCTAGCTCTCACATGATATTCATGATTCTAATGAGATAGTACTTTAGTCATGGGGTTCCCCATGTTCTCTTATATAGACACTATGATCATAGCAACTTCACTCCTTTGATATAAATCACTCAAGAGGTGATACTTCTGGAGAATGTTCTTTGTCTGTTGATGTGACCTTGGTTCTTTTCCAAGATTCACCACTGTAGTATTATCACAATACAATGTGATAGGGTCTCTACTTCTAGGCACCACATCAAGATCCTAGAAAAAGTTTTGAATCTAGATAGCTTTCTTGGCTACATCAGAAGATTATATATATTCAGAATCCATTGTATAACCAGCGACAACTAGCTTCTTTGAACTCTTACAACTCACAGCTCCTCCGTTGAGATAGAAAACATATCCTGATTGCGACTTCAGATCGTACTGATCTGTCTAAAAACCAGCATCAGTATACCCTATGATGACAAGATCTTTATTTCATCCATACACCAGGAACATATCCTTAGATAATTAAGGATAGTCTTAACAGCAGTCCAATGCTTTTCACCTAGATCTTCTTGATATCTTCCTACCATGCTCAGTGCATAGGCAACATCAAGTCTGGTACATAACATGGAATACATGATGGATTCTGTAGCTGAATCGTATGTTATATTACTCATCATATCTTTCTCTTTTTATGTAAAAGGACACATTCTCTTATAAATATGTAGTCCATGTGACACTAGAACCAATCCCCTCTTGGATTGTTCCATACTAAATCGTTTTAGTATCTGGTTATTGTATGTACCCTGACTTAGTCCAAGAATCCTCTTGGATTTATAAAAAATGATCTTGATCCCTATAATGTAGGCTACTTCACCTAAGTTATTCATTGAGAAACACTTGTTCAACTGGTACTTAACTGACTGTAAGACTGGTACATCATTTCCAAAAATTAATATGTCATCAACATATACTACTAGGATAATGAACACATTCCAATTAAACTACTTATAAACACATGGCTCACATTCATTCTTAATGAAACCAAATTCTTTTATGTCTTCATCAAATATAATTTTCTATGACTTGGATGATTTCTTTAATCCATAATTGTATTTCTACAACTTTTAAACCCATTTGGCTTCACCTAGTGTCACAAACCCTTCTAGTTGTGTCATATATACATCTTCCTAAAGGTTCCTATTAAGGAATGTTGTTTTGACATTCATTTTCCAAATATCGTAGTCATTGTAAGATGATATGGAAAGTATGATTATTATGGATTTAAACATTGAAACTGGAAATAAGGTTTCATCATAGTCAATTCCTTGACATTTTCTGAATCCTTTAGCCACTATCCTTGCATTATAGGTGCTAACTTGACCTTCCATGTCCATATTTCTCTTGAATACCCATTTTCATCCAACAGGATTTACATCAACTAGCTCATCAACCATAACCTAGACTTGGTTCTGATACATGGAATCCATCTTAGAATTCATAGCTTCTAGACATCTTATAGGTTCTGAGCTCTCTACTGCTTCCTTGTAGGAGAGAGGTTCATTATTATCCAACAATAATGATTCACCATCCTCAGTGACTAGAAAACAAAATCTCTCTGGTTCCCTTACCTCTCTTGATCTCCTAAGTCATACTTGTGTTTTTAGAACCTCTTCTAAAGGTACCTATGGAACTTGTTCTTCTACCAACTACTGTGTATCTTGAGTATCAACTTATTCGAATTTAATCTTTCTCCCACTATCTTTTTTGAGGATGTTCTCCCTCTCAAGAAAGATGGATTGTCTAGCGACAGTCACTTTTTTTAAGGGTTATATAGGTAATATCCTTTCTTTTCCTTGGGATATCCTATAAAGATACACCTCATTTTCCAGGGTGATAGTTTGTTTCCTGAGAAGTCCTTAACAAATTCCTCGCATCCACATACATGTGTGTGTCACAAAATGGGTTTCTTTCCATTCCATAACTCTAAGGGAATTTCATTTTCTGCCTTACTTGGTACTCGGTTTAATGTGTATGATGCAGTTTATAATGCATATCTCCAAAAGGATAATGGAAGATCTGCATGACTCATCATTTACCTCACCATTTCCAACAAGGTGCAGTTCCTCCTTTCACTAACACAATTCCACTATGGTGTATAAGGAGGAGTGAGTTGAGATAGAATCCCAGACTCCTGTAAAATGTTGATGAACTCTTGTTTCAGATTTTCTCCACCTCAATCCGATCAAAGCTTCTTTATCTTATCACCAAGATGATTATCTATTACATTCTTGAATTCATTAAAGTTCTACAAGGACTTTGACTTATACCTCATTAAGTAGATATATCCATATCTACTCAAATCATTAGTAAAAGTAATGAAGTAATAATATCCACCTCTATATTATACTAAAAATGGTCTATACACATCTGTGTGTACCAATCCTAGAAGATTTGTGGACCTTTCCCCCTGTCCATTGAAATATGGATTGGTCATTTTACCTTGTAAACAATTGTGGCATCTATCAAGTGGTTTTAGCTCAGTAGATTCTAAATAACCATCTTGATAGAGCTTTGTCAATCACTTCTCATTTACATGACTGAGATGGTGATGCCACAACTGGGTGTTGTATGAGTCATGTGAGTTTGTTTCATTGTCGATTTCCAACACTTTATTTTTTTAATTTAATACATACATACCATTATTTAAATGTGTCATACCATAACATACATTGTTATTATAAAAGAAATAACCCTTAATTCCAAACTTGAAAATAAATCCATCCATATCCAAACGTGATATAGAAATTATGTTCTTGGTAACACTAGGTACATAATAACAGTTATATAAAACCAAAATCATTATAGTTGGCAATGATAGATGGTAATCACCAATGGACAATGCAGCCATCCTCACAACATTAGCATCTCGAAGATCCACCTCTCCTCTAGAAATCTTTCTAAATCTACTTGGTTCCTGCATTTGAATACAGATGTGATCCCCACATGTTGTATCTAATACCCATGTGTATAAATGGAAAGATTACACTTGATAACAAACGCACCTTTAGATTCCTCGCGCTTTTGGGTGCAATTTCTCTTCTAGTGGCCTGGATTTCCACATGAAAAACATACTACCTTCTATTACTTGACCTGCCTCTGGATCTTCCCCTTCTTGGAGGGATGTTGCTCGGGAGGCTTAAGACTATT
This sequence comes from Viscum album, assembly GCA_963277665.1. Classification (NCBI taxonomy): domain Eukaryota; kingdom Viridiplantae; phylum Streptophyta; class Magnoliopsida; order Santalales; family Viscaceae; genus Viscum; species Viscum album. Next base: position 998,140,590 of record OY728141.1, on the reverse strand, counting down.
TATAAATCCTTGGCCCCTTTTCCTTGTCCTACTTCTTCTTATTCACCATAAGGACTGTGGGTTTGTCACACCCTATGTCCTTATCTACCTGGTGAATCAAGGTCAGAAGTTCTGATAGACTCTTCTCATTATTTCTCATGTTGTAGTTGACAATAAAGGTATAGAAGGTATTGTTCAGTGATGATAGGATGAGATATGTATGCAACTCATCTGGAAACTTAATTCCTAAGATGTCCAGGCGTTCAATGTATCCAATAAGATTGACTACATGAGGCCTAGCTGGTGCAGACTCTCTAGTATTAGTTGTGAACAAAGATTTGGAGATCTCATATCTTTTCTATCTCTCCTTCTCTTGATACAGATCCTTAAGGTGAGACATCATGCTATACATGTCCATGTTTTCGTGTTTCTTAAAGATCTCATTAGACATGGCTGATAGCATGAAACATTAGAAATTTGTGGAATCATCCAAATGTTTTATATAGAGATATGTTTACTCATCACTATCCTCGTTTCCAAGCACAACTGGAATAATCTCCTCTAGCACATACGATTTTCTCTCATGGTGAATGATGACGCATAAAAGCCTCTGCCACTCCTAGAAACTAGTGTCGATGAGAAGTTTTTCCTTCTCAAGTATGGTTCATAATGATATGTTTGAAGTCATTTTTCTTTACATTTCTACAAATTAAGATGAAAAAATATTTATTACTTTATCATGATAAAACTGAGACAAATAAATAAATTAATACTTATTAGTCTCCCACTATTTTATCAAAATCCAATAGCCCTCACCATTAACTTCAGAATATTCTGTTGCCTGAATATTCTAGTGTCAAGGATCCATATTACCCATGTAATTACCCCAACTAGGGTTTTTCAATAAACTTGAAGGGTTTTAGGTGGGCATTCTAATGCCAACTTCATTAACTCGCAGCTCCTTGATCTGCTGAGTGGACTCCCCAATCCTAAAATCCTTTTATTTTGGATTTCCTCAACCTTTGCCTCTTGGTCACACCAAGTCCTACTGTGGAAGTCAACCCTTGATGTGAACCAAGTCAATTCAACCCAAAACCTTGAATTATAATTCCCCGATAATTTAAAGCACCCCAACTAGGCTTGGACAAGCACTTTGACCAATGGTTCGATTCTATCGAAGATTATTGAAGGCTATACCGACTTAATATTTCCTTGACATCACTGCCAATCCTCCCCCTTTTAAGGAAGAAAATTTTGAACATCAGGAGTCCTCTGAAAAGGGAGAAAAAGATTTCCCAGATCAAATTTCATTTGAAAAACAGAGTGAGCACATAAAGACTCAAGAGGATAAAGGCAAGGACCATGTTTATGCTTTAGTTTCCAGTGACTCTTCAGTTGAGGAGGATGATAAACCTGAATAGATTGAGGATTCCTATATGAAGTCCATGGCCAAAAAAGGAAAAAGTCAATGGTGGATGTAGATGGATTTATAACTCCAAATCTGAAGAAAACAAGAAGACGTAAGGATTACTCTCATACTGAAAGAACTATTGTTACTAAATATCTGGATGCTTCCAGGAAGGAAGACTCCAGACTAGTTCAAGAAAAACCTCAGATTGATGACTCGAGTCTTGTTTTATATTATTTCTCGTAGCAGTTCACATAGCAAGAAATTCAGGATTGGAACAATCGTATAGAAAGGCAACAGAAAATGGCCCACTAAAAACTCCAAAAGGGTGTAATTTCTGTTGAGCAATATCTTAACTTGAAACGATTCATTTTCAGCGAAAGGATGAATATGTCTATTTAGTCTCCTTGATCTTTCAACCCTATTGTTGTTCATTTCTAGGCTTTCTTTTTCATGCTTTTCTCATGGGGTCTATCGAATGACGTTTTATATGTTTTGATTCTTTGATGCATGATGTTGATGGTTTTATGGTGGGGTTTTTGGACAGTGCTGCAGATTTATCAGGTTATGAGTTTTTTCTGTCAATAGAGGAAGTTTCCTTTCTATCTTATGGTGTTAAATGCTGCTCATTGAATTTTTTTTGAGAGTGTGGTACTTGCTGAAACAGAACTCTTTGCTACTCTATTGTCTCTTTCACACCATGGTCTCCTTTTTAGGTCTTCTATTTGGATGGATGGGTGTTGTCCGGTTGTAGAACTTCTGGTTTTACGCGTTTTAGGCTTGAAGTTGCAGGTTTGTTTCTTGAGAGGGCTGGATTAAAATTCTCCAGGCACTTATATATGATGGCGAACTCTTGTAGATGTGTCTCCTCTTAGAATTTGGTATGCTTAAAGCTTTATCATGTATAATATTTAATTCCATAATGGTGTAAGTATGTTACACCTCGTTATTGTACTGTAATCTTTTGTTTTTTAATAAATTCCCTGTGGGGCATGGATCGGGAAACCAATTCATGTCATCACCTTTCTAAAAAAATACATAAATTTCCATTTTATTATCTTTCTTACATTATTGTTAATATTAATTGGGATATACTTAAGTTATTAACTATGTATAAGATAATATTTACGCATAAACTGATCTTATTTTAGTTCCATCTTACATGCTTGTTTAATCCATTAATTGTGTGATCATGACAACATACCCACAATAAATAAACCATCCAACTGATAGAAATAAAATAAATGGCATGATCATGAGAATTTTTTATTGGTTAGTTTATCTAGTAGTTGATAAACTAACTCAAGACCTAGGGGAGAAAATACCTTGAACCTTTTGGGTTTGTGTTTACAGCTTTCCACTTTTCCACCTTTGTATATCCTTGGATTGGTTTCACCTTGGATCCTAACTTGAGCTACCTCCACGAGCTTTGGAGCTCCATCCATTACATATGATTTTATCTCACATGCAGGTCAGGGGTAAAACGGGGTTTTACATAAAATAAACCTTGGGCGCGTAGGCCCTACATATTAATGAGGAGAAGGCTCACATGCCAAAAAAAATTAATTTAAATAAATAAATTAAAAGAAACCATCCACATACAAATTTACTGGTCTATCTCATGATCCCCCATACATGCAATGATATTTATGCATAAATAAAACTATAATTCAATTCTTTAATCATTATTTTTTAGAATAAATCATGATCGAATCAATTAATTATTATCTTTAATTAATCAATCCTTTTATCTTAAACCCTTTTATAAATTTCCTTGAGATTCTCATCCATCATAATTTTAAACAAATAAATTTATTTAAAATTATATTTGTATGTAACTTGTACCTTGGAGTCAACCTGGTGAATTCCTATTCATAACTACCCAATTAGTAGAAATGAACATTACGCAGATGTAAAATTAAACACGTATATATAAAACACCTATCACATGTTGTGCCCCAACTTTATTCCCACACCATGGTACACATATCAAGAGTTTGTATAATATATAATAATAAATTTTAATAAATCTGCGCAATATGGATGAGTACACAGCATGTAGTTCCTACTACACGACGTGTAATATCGTTCACCATATATCCAAAGTACACACCTGGGGATATGTCATGTAGATGTAATTCAGAAATATTTGGAGTACAGAGTGTGTCCAGTGGGCCACATGTTGTGTAGTATCCGTGTTACACGATCTCTAACTGGGAAATCCATGTACGGGGTACACAGTCCATGCCTAACCCGAAGGAACTACATGTCTTGTCTAGTGGGCCACATGAAGCGTAATTTGGAAATTGTGTGCCACCTGTTCCTGGTCAACACACTGAGTCGTTAAGATTTAGAAAAAGTCCAATCACACGGCTTGGTTTGGTAGACCAGTCCCGATTCATTGAACCTTGACTACACAGTGTGTACTGCCAAATACATATCTTTTGTTCTAGTGTTGTACAAACAGGAACCTTTGGCATCTCTGGATGAGATCCTCTATTTTATTTTAATCAAAATTAAAAGAAAATATTTTTTCTGTAATGTGAACGAGAAATGAAAGAGGAGGAACATATCTCAAGATTCATATTTACAGAACGATTAACTTGAATTGAAATAAGTAAATTATTAAATGTGTAAATCATCAATGAAAAACTAAATAGTTATAATAAATGATATAAATGATCTGATACCACTTGTATGTTCTGGTCGTAGGGGAAGCACATTGATGGTGTACCCAACTTGGTTTTACCATTAACAACAATCAATCTAAGATCCATCACGATGATAAAATGTCATATCTTCATAATAAACGAATAAAAAAATGAAAGAGGGAAGTCCTGATACCATAAAGAGGATCATCATATGTTGGTTATAATTAACTTAATTAAAGTACAGGAATTACTTTGATGGAATTATCTCTCTGTTGATGTTTTCGGTCATGATATGATGTGATCTGTCATTACGTCGCAGAATCCAAGTGTAGGCTTCCTCTAGCAGTGATCCACACATGCTCTATGTATCTTTGAATGTCATTGAATGGATCTACAAGTTCTAGTATAGAAGATCCTTCGCTTGTAATTCCCTCCTTTGATCACCTTGATAACCGCTTCTAAATCACTCTCCTTGATCCATCGGAGGAGGATCTCTCTTGTAACATGAGAGAGTTCTTGGAGGAAATGAATTCTCTCTTGGCTTGAGAGCTTTCTCTAGATCCATTGTGTATAATCATAAAGAATGGATAGGATTAATGAGAATAATGTAATTGGGATTTATAATACTTAGAATAATAAAATAAAATAATTACCCATAAGTATTTATTTATTTCATTTAACTCTTAGTAAGACCCCATGTCTAATAATATCATTTGACTATTATTATCACTTGACATGCACCCAACGAATCACACTTAATATTATTTAATTCAATAAATAATATTATTTCTCACAAATCCTCAGAAAAACTACATGTTGTGTACATTAATATACACAGTGTGTACTTTTGTTTTTCCATTTTCTTTATTTCCTCCACCACATTTATTAGAACTTGAATAATGACTATTTATTTCTTAAATAAATATCACTGCATTACTTGATAATAAATATATTATTTTTAGCACAATATATTCTCTCAAATAAACAGTGTCGAAATAAATTTGATCAGACGTCCTTGAATAATTATTAAACTACAATCGGTAATAATCTTTATTCAACTTGTTAAATGAATATTTAACTGAAATACTTGGATACACTTAGTTTGTGACCCTCTAGGCCTCTTTCTTAGTGGCATTAGGTGGAGCCTACCTAAATTCCAAGGTTAGTGTCTAGTAACATGCCAAGGTATCCATAGAGAAAGAAGTTAATGTCGCAATGACGTGTCACCTCATATGAACGCTTACCGTGTAATGTAATCCCTTCGTCTCAATAACTCAAATCAATCGGGTTTGATGCTAGTGTCATCAACCCATGTGCTCGATCATTCTTTCTTTTACTTCCCAGAATTGAACTTTCCTATTTTTCACCATGGTTATGGGTTTATTTAGGCTATATCAATTCCATCAAAGGGCCTAAGATATGAACTTACATTATAAAATATAAGGGACAAATAATTTCTCACATTATCTATTAATGTAGTATTACTCATGACACACCCAATATATCATACCTCATTGCGAACAGTGTGTCGTCTCAGTTTTCATCAATACATATAAGTACGTGAGTTGTAATACCCATTAATATTAATCTTAAAGTATAAGGACCAATACACACATTCATATATAGGAACATCAAATGACACTATGAAATGTGGATTTCTTATTGGCCAGTCTCGTTCTCATAATATCCTCCTGAATATTACCAAGGGCACACACCATTAGAAGGTGCCTCAAAGTTTTATGAGTCCTCACCCCTAATGGCCAGTATTATTTTTTTCCCTTAAATAACATCATCCAGCCATAGAAAATATATTCAAGAATAGTGTTATGGTACTTCTGGATTCTCATCATAGCAGGGATCCGCTATGACCCTTTAGTGAAACAGCTATCCTTAGGAAATTATCACATACATTGTCACACAGAAGAACAATAAAGATGTGATAAGGTATTTATTAATATTCAAATCCATGAATACGAGTTTATCATAAAGTAAAAAGTAGTTGGTTCTAGGCCACCAACTCTAACAATGCCATATATCTGACCTTAAACTCTAGGTCCCATCGACGATTGTCTACATAACTATTCTGTCAAATTTAGGATAACTTAATGTTATGATAAATACTTTTTACATTATCCACCATTTATTTGACCATTCAGACCCTGATAGATTATGTTTTCCAACTTCATCCCAACAGGCCAGTGTTTTTCACCTTTTCCCATAAAGGAATTCATATGTATCCATTTGGATGCTTAAGTGAAAACTATTGTTGTAAGTGAACTCGGCCAGAATCAAATTCTGGTTCCATCCTCCTTTTAATTCCATAAAACAATCCTTCAACATGTATTTTCATTGTCTGAATAATCCATTCATATTGGTAGTTCATGCATCCTTACCACTTCTTTAATGTATATCCTCTGGTGAGAATTCCTCTCAAATTGTGATAAAGTGAGTTTTATTTGTAAGATTATCCACAATAACCCATATAGAATTATTCTCTCTGGATGTCTTTGGAAGTACAGTGAAAAAGTCCATAGTGATTTTTCCCCATTTCCACATTGGTATGGGTAGCGGTTTCAACATCCCCTTGTACTTTTTTTCAACCTTCACTTTATAATATACTAGGAACTTTGATGTATATTAAGTTATCTCTCTCTTAATATTATCGCACCACTAATGCTCTCTAAGATCTTGATACATCTTTGTGCTCCCTAGGTGAATATAGAAGGTTGATCTATGTGCGTCATTCAGAATCTATTTCTTTACCTCTAGATTGGATGGCACACATAGTAGTGACCCAAATATTATGACACCATACTCATAGATCTTGAATGCGGAGGATTTCCCATTTATTATAGCTTCCACCCTTTTCTAAATTTCTAAATAATTTCTTTGATCATCCTTTATTTTATCTATATGGGATGGTTGAGAAATCATTTGAGAGAGTATCGATGATGTTCCTTCCTTAATGATTCCCATGCCCATCGTTTGAAAGTCTAAGAATATTAGATCCTTCTCAATTATCATCATTGATAAAGATGTAGGATCCTTTCTACTTAGAGAATCTGCCACCATATTTTCTTTACTAGGATAGTAGTGGATTGAGTAGTCGTAATCTTTGATGAACTCTAACTATATTCATTGGCACATAATAAGATATTTTTTTGTGAATATATATTTGAGGATTTTATGATCAGTATATATCTCACACTTCTCCCCTTAGAGATAATGCCTCCAGATTTTCAATGTAAATATCATAGCTACCAACTCCAAATCATGTGTAGGATAGTTTTTCTCATGAATTTTCAACTTCCTTGAGGTGTAGGATATCACTTTATCATTTTGAATCAATACACAGCCTAATCCCTTCTTTAAAGAATAACTATACATCACAAAGAGTTCCCCACTTGTTGGTAGTGTGAGTATTGGCGTAGTGATAAGCCTCTTTTTATCTTCTTAAAGCTTTCCTTGAATTCTTGAGTCCCAAAAAAACACTCCCTTCCATGTCAACTTGGTTATTGGGTTTGAAAATCATGATAAGTTCCTCATAAATCATTGGTAGTGCCCAATTAGTCTAAGGAATCTACGGATCTCCATTACAGATACTGGCCTAGGCCACTCTTCGATTGTCTTTGTCTTAGAAGGGTCCACAGATATTCCTTTAATAGAGATAACATGCCCCAAGAATGATACTTAGTCCATTTAGAACTTAAATTTATTGTACTTTACATAAATTTTCTCCCTTCACAAAGTCTTAAATACAGTATTCAAATACTTCTAATTATCCTCCTTTCTCTTGGAGTATATTAGAATATTATCAATAAAGACTACCACAAATTTTTCAAGATAATATATAAATAATCTATTCATTAAATAAATGAAAATTGTTGGATCATTATTGAGTTTGAAAATCATCACTATGAACTCATAGTGTCCATACCTCATTCAAAAGGAAGTTTGGGGAATATCTTTTTTCCTTGCCTTTAATTGGTGATATCTCGACCGAATGTACACCTTAAATAAATACATGGCCCCATGTAGTTGATCAAACAAGTAATCCATCTGTGGTAGGGAATACTTGTTCTTTATTTTTATTTTATTAAACTCGTGATAATCAATTCAGAGGCACATTGATCCATCCTTCTTCTTGACAAAGAGTACTGGTACACCCCATGGTGAAGCACTTGGGCATATAAAACCCTTATATAGATTCTTCTGTAACTTCTTATTCAGTTCTTATAGTTCAATGGTTTCCATTATATAAGGTGTATTTGATATAGACAGAGATCCAGTAATAAGTTCAATTGAGAACTCAACCTCTCAATCAGGAGGAAGACCAGACAATTCTTCATGGAATACATTAGTGTAATCCCTCACAATGGGCATGTCTTAGAGCATGATTCTATCCTTTGTCTCAATAATTTGAGCTAGATATTCTTTCTAATAAGGAAATGATATTCACACTTGAGATAATGATTCTAAATGATATTCATCCTCTTATTTACACTTGTACAGAATTGGAGGATGCTTCGGGATGTGAAGAGTGATCTCCTTTTCTTGAAAATTGATGTTGGATTTATATAAAGATAGTTGATCCATGCCTAATATAGAATCAAACTATACCAAAGGGAGTATGACAAGATTTTTTGGGAGGTTTCGGTCACCAAAATTAACAAGGGAGGAGTTATAAACTTTGGATGTAATAATTGCCCCATTTTTTTTCTCATAGATAACTCAACTTCCAAATTTTGAGGTGGTGATTGAATAGTTCTAATAAACTTGAAATATATGAAAGAATGCATAGAACCATAATCAAATAGTATGTTCTCTATTCTTTAATTAATAACTAACATACCTATCACCACGTCATTGTTGGGATCCACCTCAGAAGTAGTGATAGAATATACCCTTTTATACTACCTTGGAGGTTTTTGTTGTTTATTTCCTCCAACAACCCTGGGCTTAGGGCATTTATTTTCAAAATGAAAATGTTCCTTGTAGTTGAAACACTACACTACCAACTGATTTTTGATTTGGACCTTCCTTTATTCTTCTATATTAATGGGATTATTCATGTCCCTTCATTAGTTCTTATCCATATACCCCATTATTCAATAGTTGAAGAATTTCCTAGTTCCCTTTAGATAGTTCCTAGGATGGTTCTTTCCAAAATTTTGACATGTGGGATATTCATTCTTCTTTCCGTCACGTGATTTATTTGCTGATTCTCCCATATTAGACTCCATTTTTTGATTTTTTTTTTTTCACTGGGCCCATGAGACCATTGAGAGTCTTCGATCTCCATTTCAACCTTAAGGGAACAATAGAAAATCTCCTCATAGCTCTCAAAGTCTCAAATCACTAATGCTTTTCATATACTCGACTTTAGTCTGCTAAATAATCGATCCACCTTGATTTCGGTGTTCATGAAAAAGTCGTAGGTTTATCTTGCAAGCCTTGTAAAGTTTTCTTCATACACCCTAATGGACTCGTCTTCCTTTTGCTTAGGTCTAATGAATTACCTTTCCATATTGAGATGGAGGGTTCAGGGGAAATATTTATTGAAAAATATTTTCTTTAAATATTCATGTTCTATGGAATAAATTTCCTCCTTGGACTTTGCGTTCTTGATCAGTGTCCACCACTGATTAGCTTTCCCATCAAAATGATAGACTACCAACACAACTTTCTCTTCTTCTGAGCACCAGAGGATATAGAATATCTTCCCAATAGAGTTAATCTATTTTTCTATGAGGAGGGGATCATAATATCTACTAAACATGGGAGGCCTTTTATCATAAAGGATTCGTTGGAAACTTTCTCTCTATTAGGAGAACAAGGGTGTTTCACATGATTCAAGTTATTATTCATAACCAGATATAGTTGAGCAAGTATTTTCATGAAGTTTTGAACACCTTTTCCCATCATATTTTACATATCGTTAGGGAAATCATCACATTTCCTATCACATTGATTGTTTACATGAGTTATTATATTACCCACCATTAACTAAGAAAAATAAATTGCAATTAGGGGGATTTAATAATTAGATAATAAGAATAATAAAATGAATCATTGAACATAAAAGGATGAACTTGTAAAGGAAAATTATGTCCTAACTTGTGATTAATAGGTTTCAATCTAGGTTATCCAAGATTTAGTTCCTAACATATACTCTTATAGTAATTTTTTTGTTCCACTAATAATGGTTCATAATTAGATTATGAATTTACCAAAGAATATCCTTTGGGATTTTCATACCAGGTGCATAGTAAGGCCCATTTTCGTGTACCAAGTTACCCTAAATCAGGCCTAAAACACATTTTTGGAGTTGTTACTCCTAGGTACATCTGTGACAGAACCATATCCACTTGTAGTATCCAGAAAAGTATGTATTTTCTTGATAAACCACTTACTCTATAATTACCAAAATTTAGGGATGTTTTTTATACTTGGTATAATCCCTAAGGTTCTTAATAAAGTTCTATAGTACTGATCTATAAAAATAACTAACCTATTATTTTATACCAACTATAGTGACCCTATCCTTTTATACATAATATTACATGATTTTAAACATAATTAACTATAAAATTACAAGCCAATGATTGTAAAGTCTAGTGTATTTGGAAGATAGGTATATAAAATTGAAAACATGGGACTAAAAAAACATTTGTTTATTTATAATCCATTATGTTCTTATAAATTCCTTTTAGCCCTTACATATACATAGGATAGCCTAGGTATAACATGAATAAAGGTATGGTCTAAAAATCCCATTATGGGAATAAATGTAAGAATAAAGCATTGCACATGGGTAAGAAGGCATAATAAGATGAAATAAAGGCATTAATGTACATAAGGAAGCATAACATATGTAATAATGGTATCATAGGTGATGTGTAAAAAACATAAAACATGACATAATCATGATTCAAGGCTTGTTGCACATGAAGGAGTGCGAGTCAAGGTAAACCACCAAGACCATTGCACATGGAGCACAAGTCAAGGCTAACCACCAAGACCGTTGCGCATGATGTATCATGAGACTAAACGTTACCCAATGAATTAGAGTGATATCTAGGAACACCCATAATTACATGTTCATGAATATGTGTTCACATGAAAAATAAACATAAGGGTTACCCATCGAAAGAAATGGGTATCATAAAAATGTCATAAAGAAAAATAAATGGGTGTATCATAAAAGCACCCATGAAAGAAAGGAATTAAATCATACATGGACATTCATAAAGGAAAATAGGAAAAGACCATGATAAGTGATGTCAGGATGATGTGATAACAAATAAAAATAGTATTTAATAAACTTTATAAATAAAACATTTTAGTGTGATTTAAGGAAAATATTAAAGAGTGTTTAAAGAAGAAAAGGGCATAATATTTTATATGAAACCAGAAGTGAACCAAGAAATTTTTCATAATAAAGTGAGTTAATTTATAAAAAAATAAAGAATAATTAAAATAGATTATATATTTCACTTCAAAATGGGTAAGAATTTGGGAATTTCCCTTTAATCAGGCTCGCTTATTGAGAAGAATTGAGAAGGGAACCTTTTAAAAACATGTATATCCCTAAAAAATAAGGATGAAATGATATTGATACGTGAGTTTGGAAAATATAAACAGAATTTAGATTATTTGGATAAAAATAAAAGATAATTTCATTTGGTTAAAGAGAGAGAAATAGTAACCCAAAGGAATAATGGAGGTTCGGGTAAAATTCGTTACCTTATGTCTGAAACTGTTCTTCACTTGATCTTAATGTCCTAGATAATCAAATTACATTCATTAATTAATAAGTCTAGAAAATTTTATACATGAATTTGATTTATTATAATTTTGTTAAGATCATTTATGGTCTTTTATAGGTTATAGTGTTCAATTTCATTGTTTGGGAGTGTTCGTTTTCTTGGTTTTCATGGTCGGTTTGCATGTATAAGAGTACAAAAGTTCATGTAAAATGGGAATAGTTTTCCAGAATTGAAATTATATTATATTAATGAACTTATAGAAGATAAAATTTTCATATAATTAATTTTATTATATGTAATGGGGATGAATCATTAGATAAAACTTTAATGATAATCACTTGGTTTAATTTGGTGGGTTTTTTATCATTACATACTAGTTTTATTTTATTATCTAATATCATGTATATATACTAGTTATAGAAAATTAAATAGGTTATAAAACGTGTATTATAATCTTTATTAACTATAAGAATGGTTTTATGAGCATTCTTAAATGAGTTAATGGAAATTGAAAACTCATCATCCTTGAATGCGATAAATTAACACATCACGGATGATGTTTTCTTTTTAGAACAAAAAAGAGGGGGAAAGAGAGAAGATAATGAATTATTCCATTAGAATAATAAAAATAAATTATATTTAAGGTAACTTATTTATCTTACCATTTGGATTAGGGTAGTTGAGGATAGAAAAATAAAATAAATGAATTTGAAAAGAAATTAAAAGAAAAGAAATAGGGTTTTACCTCTTGATTCTTTCTTCTTGAGAACATACTTAGGGGATTAGTTTTGTTATTTTGTTTAACACCAAAAGATCTTAGACATGATTTAGGAGATTTTTAAGATAATTTAATAGAATTTGGATAAGTATCAATGCTTGAGAGGTGTGAAGAGAACATGTGGTGAGGGGTGGTATTTATAGTGGAGGAGAGGGGTGTTTTCTCATTATTTTATTCATTACTTTATTATTTTGGATCAAGACTATGAATAGTTTGAGAATTATCATAAAATATATTAAAATAATTAATGATTGTTCTAGATTAAGTTTCTTACATCAGTTATGACTCAAGGAATAGTGTATTTAACTTATAATGTATAAATACTGTAAATTATCATATTTTACTATTTACCAAAAATTCAACTATTTTAGAAAAATATAAAAAATTAAAACTAACCATTTTTTGATGTGTAGAATACAAAAATTAATTCCATTTTATTAAAATAATTTTTTAATATGATAAATTTAATTTTTAATTAAAATCATCATTTACTTGAAAAATACTGATTTTAAAATTATAATTAATTTTATAACACCTTGAAAAAAATAATTAAGTCCTCATAAAATTATCTTATAATCATAAGAAAACCAAATATTAATTGATGAATTCATTTTATGAAAATAAATTTTATTTTAAATCATTATATTAATTATAAAAATGTAATGAAATATTTATAACTTACAAAAATACCAACACTTAATTTGTCATTTATAAAACATTTATTTACTTATTACAAGATATAGATATATCATATTTTCATTTATAAGATAACTAAATTTTATTTATAATTTCATTAGTGATGTTACTATTAATTTGTCCTGTTTACTATTCATAAGGGTCATGTTACTATTCCAAAGGTCAAGTTACTATTCCTTTGGTATAGGTTTCTTAACTTCTAGAAATACCACTTATTTCATTCATTATTCATTTATAAAGCCTGTATTGCATTCTTAATGTGATTTTATGTGATTATAATATATGAAATAATTATAAGAAGGGAATTTCCATTGATAGAATCCAGGTTTGTTACATTTAAACTTTAAATTTGACTTCTTCAAACCTTCTCAAGATTTATTCAAGATTAGTCTTCTCAAACAAACTTAATTTTCTTCATTCCAATATAACTTCCTCATCTTAAGCTTCATATGCTCATTATGATCTTCCTTTCTTTCTTAGATCATTATGATCTGACTATCTTGCACTACTCATTACGATCTGACTATCTTCTTTAGCTCATTATGATGAACTTCCTCAGAATATGACTTATTGGTGTCACAATCTTATTTGATTGAAAACTTGAATTTTCCCTTTGTTTCCTCACAAGAAAATGCAACTCTTTTAGAATTTCCACTTATTTTCATAAATGATCTCCCTTAGATGGATATGCATTAGAAACTCTAATCACTCCGATGTTCTGTATCTGATGTGTTATTAGTGTGAGGCATTCATTTGATGAATCGGTGCCTATTCCTAATCTGATTGATCTTCCTACTCATATTTAGTCTATTTAAAAACCTTATAATGATGGAATTATCATTACAATAGAATTATCATTATGATTTTCTGTATCCAATGATGAATCCACTCGACAATAATGAAATTATTCAAAATTCATCATCTTTACACATTCTGACTTCTGAAAGCTTGTGATTCTGGTACTTTTGGATCTGATATTCTATGTTCGGGTTTCTGGAACCGATACAATCTTTACAATTCTTCCATTTCTTAAAAATATTTTATCATGATATTTTTCATGATTTGTGAGAACTCCATAACCAGAAAATAATCGTTTGATTTTTTTTATAAAGTATGAAAATTTTCAAACTCCTGACTACACTATCTTCTTTCAAAACTCTTTAGTAACACTACGACTTCTTCACTCAGCAAATTTTGACTTTCTAACAAATACCAAGTTTGATGTATCTTAAAATTTATACCTATGGACCTTATACCGATGGTGCATCTGATCAACAATTTCGTATTTTTGACCACCTCTGCATCTGGTCTTACTTGGTCTGATACTCTACGTCTGGAAAACAACTATCTTAAAAACAAAACTTTTCTCTTAATTTATGTTTGGGTTTAAAATTTTAGTAACTTTCATCTTTCTTAAAAATATTCTTACGATGTAGTGGGTTGGATCCTGAATAGAATAAACATTCTTATATAAAAAGGTTAGTTTTAAACAAATACAAAAACTTTGTTAAAAACATTATCATAGAGGTTTTTCAATATCCCCCTTTGGATTTACTCAAAACCCTGGTTAATAACTTTTCCAACTCTCATAAATTTTTCATAAATCAGTTTTTATAAAAAAAACTCAAGTTTTTTTACTTTTACCAAAACACATCCTTTCTCAAAAGAGAGTATCCTAAAACTACACCACTGGATAAAGTAATTTTTTTAAGGAATTCCATCCCTCGATGATAAGAAAATATTGTGTCCATGTTAAGATAAATTTTTCTCACTTCTTCACTTTTCTTTTTCTCTCCCCCATTTTATGATAACCACAACTTCAAATCCATAAAATAAATATAAGTAAAAACTTCTTACAAAATTCAAAGTTGTTACTTTCTATCCCCTTTCTTCAAAATAATCCAAATCATGGTGGGGTCCTTATGATATTTAGGAATTTATTGTAGGAGGATGAACATGAAGTTTCATCCTTAACTCAACAAACCTTTCTTTCATCATTTGCTTTGTGAAGATATCAGCAATTTGATACTTCATTGAGATATATTCCTGAAAAAAATATCTAGTAGTAACTTTATCTTTTATAAAGTGAAACTTTATATCAATGTGTTTTGATCTTGAATGTTGGATAAGATTTTTAGAAATATAAATTTCACTATGACTATCACAAAGAATCTTTAGTGGTTTGGAAACTTTTACTTTCAAATCTTCTAGTTTAACTTTCATCCACAACATCTACGTACAAGCCTAAGTAGCTGCAATATATTTTTATTTTTTTGTGCTCAAAGTTAGTGAACTTTTTTTCTTACTATTCCAAATTACACAAAATTCACCTAATAAAAATGTTCCTCCTAAGTTTTATTTTTTATCATTATAATCTTCAGCCTAATCAGCATCAATATAGCCATGAAACTTCATCTCGTGATTTATTTTGTATAACAACCCATGTGAATTTTTTCCTTTTAAATATCTTATAATTCTTGTTGCTTCCATCATATGTGATTCTTTTGGATTACTTTGATACCTAGAACACAAATTCACAACATAAAAAATATCATGCCTTGAGATTGTAAGGTAAAGTATACTTCCTTTCAACTTCCGAAATTCATTCTAATTCACATCTTTTCCAGACTCATCTTTATTCAAATTTTTTATCACAAATATAGGAGTAGAAACTTCTTTGTATTATTCAATCCCAAACAACTTTAACAATTCTCTGTAATTATTTTATTGAGATAAAAAAATGTAATTTTCTTTTTGTTGAACTTGTAAGCCAAGGAATAAAGTTAATTCATCCAACTTTGACATTTCAAAATTCTTCTTCATTTAATCCACAAACTCTTTACAAACGTTTTCTTCCTCACCATCAAAAATTATATTATCCACATAAAAAATTACAATTAGATTTATAGAGTCAATATCTTTTACATATAAGTTTCTATCAACTTTCTCTTTAGAAAAAATCAACATTATCAAATAGTTATCAAGTTTTGAATACCATGAATGTGGGGATTACTTCAAATCATACAAGTATTTATTAAATCTACAAACCTTGTTTTCATAATTATCAATTTGAAAACTGCAAGGTTTTTTAATGTAAACTTCTTCCTCGGTCTCACTGTTGAAAAATGATGACTTTACATCCATCTGATAAACTTTGTAATTTTGATTTGCGACCACTGATAGAAACATTATAATAGTTTATAATATTTAAACTAGGGAAAACGTTTCTTCAAAATCCACACCTTCCACCTATGAATAACATTTAAAAACAAGTCTTGCTTTGTTTCTTGAATCTTATCTATGCTCATTCAAATTTTTTTCTGTAAACCCACTGTGTTCTGATAATATTTTTATTTACTGGTCATAGAAACAGTTCCCATGTTCTATTTTTCTCAATCTAATCCAACTTTTTATTTATAACATCTACCCATTCTTTGTGTTGAATATCTTCTGAAACTAATTTCGGTTCAAATTTTCAGATAAGTTGAGTCTGATTTTCTAATATCAACTTTCTTCTAGTCTAAAATAGAGCATTCTAATTTCCAATAATTTTTTTGGACTCAGAATTTTTTTGTAAAGTATGAAATTTCAAAGTTTCTTTTCCAGATGAACTATCCTCATCACATGATTCTCATTAATCTTGTTAATGATGTTTTGACTTACTTTCACTATAGTTAGAAATTCCAGTTTATCCTCCTCGGTATCCTCAAAAACTTTTGTTCAAGATTTTTTATTTTCAATTAATTTTATATCATATGAGTCCACCAACATTTTTAATCATTTTTTCAAAGATTTTTAACTTCTTACATTGGGTGAATAACCCATAAAAATTCCTTCCTCAACTTTTTCATCAATTCTACAAGATATGGATTTTTTATTTTTAGTAAACATGGAATTCCAAAAACTTTGAAGTACTTAAATGAATGTTTTTTATACCACATTTTATAAGAAGTCATGTTGGTTTCCGGTCTCAACAAGAATCTGTTTTGAACATGTACATCGATACTAACAACTTCTTTCCAATAGAACTTTGAAAGATTGTATTCTGCTAATATACTACTTACCATTTCCATCAAACTTCTATTATTTCTTTCTGGTACTAATTTTTTTATGAATTATAGGGAGAAATAACTGATATTTTATGCCATTATTTCTCAAATAATTTTTAAAAGTATTTCTTATGAATTTGGTACCATTATTGGTTCTCAAATTATTTATATAAACCCATATTTCTTTCTCAACTTATTTTTTGAAAAACCTAAACATTTCTACATCCACTGACTTATGTTTCATAAACATTATGTTTTCCATTCGAGTAAAATCATTAATAAAAATGATTAAGTGTAGATCTATTTTTTTATTGACGTCTCATCGGTCCACATAAATCGGAATGAATAAGATCAACAGGTCTTATAGATTGAATCTCAACTCCCATATGACTTTTGTTATTCATCTTCCCTTTTTGAAAAGTAACACAAACATCTTCATATATTCTTTTCAATTTTTTAAAACAAAGGACAACATAAACTTTAGAAAGTTTGTTCATGTTTTTTTATCCAAGCCAGCCAAGTTTTCGGTGCCACAACTTATTTTCATCTTCATCACTCAACTAACATGAGTTATTAAAATATATTAGTTTGAAGAGATTACCACTTGTTCTTTCTCTTTTTGCAATAACTTTTCCATATTTTACACTTTTAATGACACGCGAATCATTTTTGAAGATCACTTTTTGTCCATCATCACAAAGTTGACTTACACTAAGTAAGTTATGTTTTATCCCATAAACAAATAAAAATTCCTTAGATTTCAACTTTTCTTCTTCAATCTCAGTTGTTATGATTCCTATGATTTTTAAGGAACTATCTTTACCGAAGGTAACTACTCCTCCATAATGAATTTCATAATGCTTTAATATTTTTATATCACCTATCATATGTGAATAATAACCACTATTAAGTATCCATGGTTTGTTTCTTTTACTTTATTTTAAAGTTGTATCGATAACAAAATATATTTCCTCAAATTTATTCTTTCCAACTTATTTTTATTCTCTACCATAATAAACTTGTTTCAGAAGGAGTGTCATACAAGTTTTGGTATGATGACTAACCTGATCACATCTTCCACAGACTTCTTCCATACATTCAAAATGACTTTTTTTTGGAAAGTTTCTGACATCTTTAGTTTTTTATTTTCTAACTTCCTTTGGGTTAAGAAAGTTACTCATACTTCTTCCACCATTGATTTCACTTTTTTCAAACATTTTTATAGGAAGTGACAAGTTATTCCAAAAATTATAATACTTATGCCCATAGATTCCATAACACCAAAAATATCCATCAAATGTTGATTTTCTATTTAAGTAAGATCTTTTTTATAGAAACTTTGTTGATTTTGATAACTTATTTTGCCTCTAAAAATATCTGGATTTGGACCGTCATTCCTCCTGAGTGAGTTTTCATCTTTTATAGATTAAATAGGTTTATCACACCCTTTTTACATCCATTATTTCCTTATAGTTTTTCAAAAACCTGAAATGTTAGAAAAATCAGATGAAACATTATTTTTGGTGGGTGATTATTTCACATGATTCTTGATTTGAGTACTTTTAGAAAAATTTTAAGTCTCATATTTTATTTCAAAATCTTTGTTGAAGTTTTTATTTATCTTTATAAAGGTAATTTTGGACTTAATAAGTTTTTATTGAAACTTGTTAACTTATTATTCCTTAGCTTCCAACTTCTTACTGTGATCTTCAACCATCTTTCCATGTTCAGCAATTCTAAGTTTGTAACTTAAGATCTCCTAAATGTATTATTCCTCCTTATTGATGAAAAATTTTCTTCCTTTAGGGACTTATTCATAATATTTCTTCATTACTATGATTTCTTTTTTGAGTGTTTTTTTTCTAAAATCATGCAACAAGTTCTGTTTTGAGTTGATACTCTCTATATGACTCTTCGCCACCTTCTTCACTATCTGAGGAATCTTTTGTTTTCTTAACTTTTTCAATAAAGGTTCTAAATTTTTCTGAACTCTAATCTTCCAAATAATTGTTTTTAGTTGAGTTCAATTCAACTTTCTTATTCAACATGCTTCTTTTGTCTCATGTGAACTTCTTCTTATATTTTTTGGATGACTTTTCTTATTTAAAACTTTTGTTCCACTTCTTCCATTGAGGTTTTTCATCAGAATCATCTTGATATTCTCCAAATTTATTCTTGGAAAAATTCATAGAAATGTGTTTGATTCCACCACACTCAAAACATTTAAGAAAAAATTTACCTCCATACATTCCTCTTCATCATTGATAGTTCTTGGATATAATAAATATGTTTTGTCCATTCAAGTCATTGTCCTCTTTATCTTTTGATTCATAAGGATCAATATATTCAAGATCTTGTATTTTAATTTTTCTCATGGCTTAAAAATCCATTTCATCTTTCATATTCTTTTTTAACATTGGATATTTCCTTATTTCATAAGGAAAAAAAGAAAGTTATGAAATTCATTAAGCGATAAATCATCCTTATCTTCTAAATAAAAAAATTTAGAATCAAACCTGGTCAAAAAGTTTCTAATAAGATTCTTTACAATTTTAGAATATTTCGGGGCATCACTAAATCCTCTGATGTTTCAAACAATTTTATTTACTCTAGTGATGTGTTCATAAATATTTTCTTTATCTCTCATTCTTATGTCTTCATACTTACTATTCCATATTTTTAGCTTTTATTCCTTCACTTTAGTATTCCCATCGAAAATATTTTCCAGCTTGTCCCACATACTTTTTGAAGTTTTGAGACCCATCATCTTATGATAAACATTTTCTAATAAGGACATAAGGATAGAATTTATAGCTTTTCCATTAACTTAGATATTTCTCTTATCAGAAATAATCATCGGGTAATCCTTCTTAATAGGTGGAAAACCAATTGTAGCAGCATCAAAAAATTCCAGTCCAAGAGATAAGAGATAATAAATCATCCTATTTTTCCATCCATAATAATTTTTGAATAAAATGTAGGAATTAATTTACTATTGAAATAATTGAGATTATTTATGATAAGGATTCAATAATAAAACCTTCACTCTAATCTCAATTGAAGTTCCAAAGGATCGAATAACAACTGAGAAGGGGGGTTGAATCAGTTGTTCACTTTTTATAAGTTTCAACACATTTTAAAACTTAACCCCTGTAACCTGTTAAATATAATATCCTTATCATCTTTTTCTAAATACTCATGCATGAAAAAAATAGAAATAAAGTAAATCACATGATATCTATAAGGTTTGGTCTCACTGTGAGAACCTACATCCTTGTCATAGCCACTCATGTGGATCTATGGAAATTCAAAATTATGAAGAAGTGTTTACAACTTTTTCCAACTCCCATTAGACACCTTATATCTCATAATAGAAAATATTATACTGAATCCCATTATTTTACAAAGTTTCTTACAAAACAGTTGAGCCAAAACAAAAGTAAATGACTTTGTTCAATTTTTTCCACAAAAGTTCTTGGGTTCAATGACCCTGAGTCTGATAGCCTTCAATCCAATGAACACAATATGATTGAGTTAGTCCAATTGACTCAATACAATGCTCCCTTTCTCAATCTATACTTCTCAAACTTTTCTCAAATTCTCGGTTCGATCTTCCTCAATCTGATTGACTCAATAGGATCTTCTCAATATGATGTTTCTCAATCTGCTAAACAAAACAACTGATGTACGATATTCTAATGAGATATATTTATAAAAATAAATTTCAATAAAATTATTCATCACTCCACCTTTTCTTCTTATTTGAAAAGTTATAAAATGGGAATAAATTTTGATTCTATTTATAAGTGACTCATAAAATCAAAAGCGGTAAACTGAAAAACTTTTCCTGCCTACCCAAATTTCAAAACACTGAAAAACCCTCGCATTTAAACTTCAACTTTTAATTCTTCAAACCTTCTCAATATTTCTTCAAGATCAATCTTCTCAAACAAACATAATTTTATTCGGTCCAATATAACTTCCTCAGATTCAAATTCCTATGCTCATTACAATCTTCCTTTCTTTCTTAGCTCATTATGATATGCCTTTCATTCTCATCTCATTACGATCTGTCTTTCTTTCTCAGCTCATTAAGATCTTAATATCTTACACTGCTTATTAAAATTTGACTATCTTCCTTATCTCATTATGATGAACTTCCTCAATATATGACTTATTGGTGTCACAATATTATTCAATTGAAAACTTGGACTTTCCCTATGTTTCATCTCAAGAAAATGTAACTCTTTTAGAATATTCACTTATTTTCATAACTGATGTCCCTTTAATGGATCGGCATCAACAAATCTGATCACTCCAATGTTCTACATCTGATGTGTTATCGGTGTGAGGCATTCATTTGAGGAATTGGTGCCTGTTTCTGATCTGATTGATATTCCTCCTCAGAGTCAATATGGTTAAAAACCTCATAATGATGAAATTTTCATTATGATAGAATTATCGTTACGATGTTATGTATCTGATGATGACTTGACTCAGCAAAAATTAAATTCTTCAAAATTCATCATCTTTACACATTCTGACATTTGAAAACTTTTGAGTCTGATACTTCTAGATTCAATCTTTTGTATCTGGGTTTCTAGAACCAATACAACCTTTAAAATTCCTCAATTTATTCAAAATATTTTATCATGATATTTTTCATGATTTATGAGAACTTCATGACCAAAAAAGCATCATTTGATTTTCTTTAGAAATTATGAAGACATTCTAACTCATGAATTCACTATCTTCTTTCAAAACTCTTCAACAAAATTATGACTTATTCACTCATAAACTTATGAATTTCTAAAAAAACTAATTTTGATGAATCTTTAACTTCATACAGATGGACCTGAGACTGATGGTGTATACAATCAACAATTTCATCTTTATAACCACCTCTATATTCAGTTCTGAGAGGTCTGATACTCTGCATTTGGAAGACAAATTTCATAAAAACAAAACTTTTCTTCTCATTTATGTTTGGGTTCAACCTTTCAGAAACTTTCAACTTTATTATAAAGCTTATTATGATGGACTGGGTTTGATCCTAAATAAAAAAACATTCTTATAAAAAAAATGTTAGTTTAAAAAAATACAAAAACTTTGTTAAAAAAAATTATCACAAAGGTTCTTCAATATACCCTTCATGATTCCCATGGAAATACTATCCCACTTACTCTATATCACATCAAGGGGTTGAGTTAAACCTTTTGGAACTTGGTGATCATCCTTTACTTTCTGATAAGTAAGGCATTGGGTGAAAAACTCTACAACTCCCTTATTCATTCCTAGCCACCAAAACTACCTATGAGGGTCATGGTATATATTCTATATACTTGGATATACCTCTAAGGGTGAAGTATGGAATTCCATCATCACCTCCTCTCTCAGTACAAATGGTACCATTTTCCATCCTTTGAAAAAAACAACATGCTCCCCACCTTCAGAAAATCCATCCAAAGCATATCCAGTGGATATCTGAGTAGGTAGGGTCTCACAGTCGGTATCTCCAAGTTTTGTTTCCTTGACTTTCTATAAAATCATAGGGGTAACAACCATCAACTGTAGTTAAGCTACTCTATCCTCAGACATAAAGGATAACTATAATGAGGCCAACTGGTCTGATGCCTTGCCCAGCAACTGTGAAAAAGATCTCTTGCTAAGGGAATCTTCTACCATGTTCCCCTTCCCAGGAGTATGGACAAACTTGAAGTCATAATCTTGGATGAACTCTATCTCAAGCTAAGATCCTTCTGAGAGAATATATACTTGACACTCATGTGGTCAGAATAGATGAGAAATTGCTCGCCCGTCAAGTAGTGTTTCTATATCTTTAGTGTGAAGACTGCCGATGCTAACTCAATATTATGAGTAACTTAGTTCTTATTATGTGGTCTAAAATGGAATGAACCATAATCAATCACCACATGAATCTATATCATAACACAACCAAGCCCTATCTCTAATGCATCATAGAACACTATTTACTAAACACCCTCATTTGGCACTCTCAGCATGGGAGCACTCATCAATCCTTTCATTAACTCCTAGAAATCCTATTGGCACCTCTCTATCCACATGAAAGTATTACCCTGTTGGGTAAAAGCTATCAAAGTAGTTGATATCCTAGAGAAATCATGTATTAATATCTAATAGTAGCCTTCCAACCTAAGGAATATTCACACCTCCTTCATGCTTTTGGGTGGCTACCAAGCTAACACTGCCTCGACCTTCACTAGGTCCACTACTACACTGTCTACTGAGATAACATGTCCTAAAAAGTGGACCTCTAGAATCCAAAATTGGAAATTTGAGAGATTCCTATAAAGCTGGTTCTCTTTGTGTACATCCAAAACCATCCTTAATTTTCTTGTGTGCTTCTTATTGGACGTTGCGTACACTAGGATATCATCGATGAAGACTAATATGAATCAGTGTAATAAAGGATGAAAGATCTAATTCATGATACCCATAAACACTGTCAGGGAATTATTCATGTTGAAGGGAATCACCAAGTACTCATAGTGACTGTAGTGACATCGTAATGTCGTCTTCAGTATATCCTTATCTCGTACTCTCAACTAGTGATATCCTGCTCTAAGATCAATCATCAAGTACCATCATTCCCCTATCAAATAATTAAATAGGTCATCGATCCTTAGTAGTGGATACTTATTATTTACTATCACCTAGTTTTTGTGATAGTAATACGCGTATAACATCAAGATCTCTTCTTCCTTCTTAACAAAAAAAATCAGGGCTACCTAGGGTGAAACACTGGGTCTGACAAAGATTTTACTCTATAAGTCCTCCAACTGTACCCTCAGTTTACAAATATCTATGAGAGACATATGATATTCCAGTGTAGGTATCGGGGTCTTACTAGGGT
Source organism: Viscum album (assembly GCA_963277665.1). NCBI lineage: Eukaryota > Viridiplantae > Streptophyta > Magnoliopsida > Santalales > Viscaceae > Viscum > Viscum album. The sequence continues at coordinate 998,116,365 of OY728141.1, read as the reverse complement.
GTATATCAATTCAAAAGTCTATCTCTTAGCAGAGAGGTAATCCTGGAACGTCCTTAGGAAAGACGTCCTCATACTCTTCCACCACTATAAGAGAGTGAAAAATAAATAATCCACTACACTAAGGCTCATGTTGGCCAACTAATGAGTAATTGGATGCAACCTCCTATGCATGAATCCATCCTATGCTTCCTGGGTTTCCTTTTCATCCACAAAGTAAAATTGAGTCCCATTGTTGTGTAAACACCACATCCCCCACATGAAATAGTCTATCTAGGCATGAACTATAGATAACCAGTCCATACCTAAGATCATGTTGTAAGGCCTCATCATTTATATAAAGAGATCCCAAAATAAACTCTCACCTCCAAGAGTTAGGTCACACCATCAGCATAAGTGTGTGATCACTAAGTCACCTCCAGTTGGAGTCTCCAAGTGGAAGGGTTAAGCTAAGGGCTCAACCAGAATCTATAGGTCTTGAAATAGATAAGTGGAAATATAGGAATGAATCACACTTTTTTCTATAAATACTTAAAATAAGGTATAAAAGATATAGATCATACCCCATATCATCCCTAAAACCTTTGGATCATAAGCCTCGACCGCCTGCATATGCCCTCACCTCTGTCCCCCAGCTCCCTGAGCCTGGCATGGACCACCTGGGGGGTGGTGGTGGCAGTAAATCAAAAAATCTACCACCTCCAGATACTCTACCAGCCCTTATTATATTTTCTTTTCCCTAAAAACCTACCTTCTCCTATCATTTCCTCTACCTAGGCGGTGTGTCTACTGTCTCTCTATCAGCTGTACGGTGGGTCAGACAATCCCATGTGAAATGTCCCCTTCCATCACATGAGTAGCACTACCTCTAACTAGGATGACTAAATTCATCCAGTGAGCCCTAAACCGCATACCCTCTATCTTGGGATCACCTCATGAAACATATCACGCATTCAGGTCCCTGAGTATGATGTTTTCTCCTTATCACCAAAGTCTATGCTCATGTATGCCCATTACCAACAAAAATTGTCTGTGTCTGCTCGGCTAAGAAACTCTTGACTACCAAGACACTCTCTAACACCCCAGCATATGTATGAATGCATAGAGATACCATGTTGTCTTATATATCTCTGTGTGGACCTTTCTTGAAGGTACAAGCCTAAAATAATTGATCATGTACCATAATATCGAGTACTGAGAGCGGTCGATAAACCTCAATGAATACTTAGCCATCATCATACTGCCCTGCTAAAGATGTAGAAGATACTAGATGAAAACAAACCTCAATGTGGCTAGATATAACTCCTCTATAAAAAGAATATCTAACTCTTCCAATGTAAGGGTCGCCTCATTATATGGTTGGGTCACTAAACCCCACAATCTTCCTGCAGATCCATGGATAAGGCTTGCTTCCAGGACCACCATCTGGTCTACTGATGCCCTAAAAATATAGAAAAATCACATCATCACCTCAATATAGTCCTCAGCTTCCTATGGGTCGAGATTGTCTCAGAACTTAAGGGTCCATTTTCACTAAAACTCATAAAGTATGTTTAGCCTGCACACTTCATCTGTAGGTACTGCTGGTGCCATATGTTGCTCAATAGGTGGTGGTGTAACTAGTGCACCACCTAGAGGTAACACCTCCTAAACAAGTCCCTATACCAAATCCACATCACTGAGGGGATCTTCCTCATGATCCTAATGCTAAATATTATATGGAATACGTCTTATAGGCATCCTGAAATAGACAATATATACTACAATCAATGAGTATATTTGGAGAGTTGATTCAAGAAGGACATGGAAACCACAACCCATTATTATATGATGAATGTACCAATTTTTTTTCATAAAACCATTTTTTACATGTACCGATTTGAAAGGTAGATGATCAAAGTCTTGGTGTATGGATACGTTGGTCACCATACCAATACTGGAGTCTCTAGCCTAAAAGACGAACTCAAAAAACTTAACATTTTTTCCCCAAACCAATCTCACAGACTCTGGTCCTAAGGTAGAACTGACTAATCTAATACCACTTTTTCATGACTTGACCCAATGGAACCCAAACTGTGACTACCCTAAGCCTATATCCAATAGGCCAAGGGTTGGAGAATAGTGCTGAGTAGGCATATTACTCACATGTGAGGCCTTATCCTAATGTACTATACACACACACACACACACACACACACACACACACACACACACACATCTCGAAGACCATATAATGTTGAAATGTAAGACAACTAATAAACCATGCATCCATGCATCTAGATACCACCATCGGATTATGAAAAAAAGGTATTGGAAAGAAAAAAGGTCAAAATACAATACCACTAAAAAGAAACTAAAAATAAGTCCAAGATGTAGGTTGGGTGGGGACTGCTGTTAAGGTGACTATAGGAACACACCTCAGTCTGTCTGGCTCACTAATCTTCACCTGGTCTTAATCTCTCTAGGACTCCATCAAAAGGTCGATCATATGCATAAGACATGACATATGCAGGAAAAGTCTGTACATGGGTGTGTATAATAATACTCAGTAGGACACCCTAAAATCACTAAGCATATAGCATCAATAATAATGGTCAGATCATCACAAGTATATGTCTACAGTACACATAACAAGAATATTCAGATGTACTCAAAAAAGACACACAATCTCAATGTAAAATCACAACCATAATTCCAGCCTAGGATTCCTTCTCGATGGTTCCACATAGTTCTCATATGGGATAATGCACTCCATGAGTCACATAGCACTGATGGAATCTATTTGAGATGGAATGATCATTGGGTCTCACTATAAGAAGTACATGGTAGAGGTCTAAAGATAATGATACATAGATGAGGATTGCATTGAAGGCCATGGGGTATAATAATAACTCAATCTGGATTAACCCTATAAGTAGAGGATCAATGCCTGTGTCATCTTTTTCATGGTGATACCAAGAAATCCACCTAGGGAAAAGATGATGATAGAGGATCTCACTCCAGGCCTCCTAGAAGGATTCCAAAAACTCTATCCAAAACTGAAGTCTCTCTGAATGGATCACCATCCTATATATAGGGTGTGATTCCATATTAAACCCTTAGTGAAAGGATCAAGGGGACACATCCTAATGAAACTTGTCTAAGCTAGAGAGGATAAGGGCTCCAAGCCTTCTTTGAAGGAGTACATGGCATGTACTAGTAGTACAAGGGATGTTCCTTTGGCACCGAGTCCTACTAGTGTATCATGGCCTATGCCCATGTTCATGTCCATGTAAGAGTGCATAGAGTGTCTGATCACATGTACTCTTATCCATGTTTGTGTCCCTCTAGTTATGCCCATGCCTGAGTACAAGGTGTATTTGAGCTCGTGTACTCTTGGGTGTGTTTGTGTACCCTCTATGGTACACGTTGAGCCGCTAGGTGAGGGTAACACACCATGTGACAACTATCACATGCCTTGTGATATTTATCTTTTTGTGGAAACACTAGCACTGCAACCGGGGCCCCACATGTCGTGTAATCCCGGATTACATGTCATGTATGTCACGATTTCTAATACCCTCTAGTTCCTTCTATATTGTCTTCCTCTATCATTTTATCTACTAGATTCACTGCACATCCTATCTATGGACCATCGACTTGATTCAACTGGGTTCTTTTGTCTCCGAAGAATCGATTTTTGGCCCTCCTAATTTCTCAGGAATTATTCTACAGCCTTACCGCCACCACGCATCCCAAAACCCACACGCACATGTCTTGATCTAGTCTTGATCTATTTTCACCATCAACGCAACTTGATCCCATTGTTAATCTAAACCCAAATCTTCAATAATAATCTATTGCACCAATAAATGGGCGTGCAATGATTATTTATCTGGTATGTGTCGAACCACGGGCCAAAGAAATTGTCTGTGATGAACAAAGAATGGTGGTAGAAATCCAAGAAAGACACAAAAGGAACAAACCTTGGTAGACTTGATCTATTGTTGTTAGAATTATAAATGAATATCCAATTTAGATAAAAATTATCTCCCAATAATCCCCACAAATAATCTCATACCCGCAATATGATCGATCAACAAATAAACTTATTGGTCAAATGATTTGCATTCCTCATATGGAATAAATAACTGAGGAATGAATCCAAATAATGAACATCCTACCTTGATCTATATCAATCACTAGTGAATAATAATTTTTTGTAGTCATTGTTGGCAAGATTCCCGAGTTTCGTCGGACACCGATCGATGAACCATGATCTGGTCATCGCTCACCAACAAAAGATTCTCCAACACTCTCCCAAAAATTGTCATGGTTATGTAGCTAACCCTATGATTTTTTTCATAACGGTGTATAAATATAAAAAATATAAATTAGGGTAATTAATTAAATAAATAAATTTATTTAATTAATTCATTTAAACATCATCTTGTGATCGTGCCACAACTTGAAAGCCAGATGCATTCCAAGGTTATATCGCGCCTAGGGTAAAACTCATTCTCTGAACTCAACATTGGCCTCAAGTTTCCAATACAATCCTCCATTTATAAGTTATTCCATTTTTTTAGGAAAATTGTGCATGCATGATATTTAATATATATAATATATTTCAAAAAATAATTTCGAGCACACTGATCCTTGGAATATTACATCGTCATGGTGCCTAGCTCCATAAATAATCCATATAATATTCCAAAATAAAACATAGAAAAAATTTAAGTCCTTACATTAATTCTAAGAATCGTCACACATGCTCACATAAAGGAGTATATGATTTTAGAGTCCCATGTTTCTAAACAAAACAAAATTCCAATAGAATTTTGAATTTTGGAATTTACTGGATGGGTCGTTTTTTGAAACTGAGCTTCGGAACGCAATTTTAAGAGTTAGAACAACTTTAAGTGATTTTTTATTTTTAAGAAATTAATTAATTAAATTTTAAATAAAAATAAAATAATAAATGAAAATAAATAGGAAATAAAAAATAAAGAAATGTTTTATTATTATTATTATTATTATTATTATTATTATTATTATTATTGTTATTATTATTTGTTTTAGGTTATAAGAAAACCTCAAGAGAGGTATCCCTCTCCAGGTGTTGCACGCACCCCCCCCCCCCACCCCCCACCCCACCCATAGAGCCCTCGATCTCACGTGACCCCCCCCCCCCCTCCCCTCTTAGCTCCTTCCATGATGATTTCACTCGTATCTCTTGGTGATTTTTGATCAATGTCTTGAGGTAATCCTATCTATGTAATGACCCAAAAAAATTGAAAAAAAATTATTTCCTAAAAATGTGTGTTATATTATTTTACACAACAAAAATATATCTCATTAATAATGAAGTAAGTATATTTTAATGTAAACATCAGGTTTCGACCATTATACAACTGTTGGTCAATATTACCATTTGAAACTATACTCATAATGTTTTTATTATTGTTTGTAAATATAAATGATAATGGTTAATTAATGCATAATGAAGAGTCGATGGCCTCAACAATTAGAATCAGGTCGTATGAAGCCCATTTATCGGAGCTTGGGAAGGAAGTAACGTCACTAGGATTTTCTATGGACCAAGCCCAAGCCAAGCTTCAATATTTTAATCTTGAATGAAATTTCCAATGGGATAAGTTTAAGTTAGTGGATATTACCACTCGGGCGATGTTATTCGAGCCGCCCCAAGAGTCCATCACCATCGCACACCTTACCCTTAGGTCGTATGTGGGTGTTTTAAGGGGTTATGTGTCAAGACACTAGTTACTTAAAATATAATACTTTTTTTAAATATTATTTTTATTTCATCATTTCCATTTTATGAATAGTTTTGCTTAAAATTTGAGATGGAATTTGATAAATTGATTTTTCGGGTAAAAATTGTATTTTTTTTGGAAAGATATAAATTATTATATTAAATTAAGGTTTTATTAATAATTTTTATTATAATTAAATAGTTTTATAAAAACACTTATTTTTAATTACAAATTATAAAATCATTTTATTTCTTTCAAGTGTCGAATATTTTACTATGCATGTTACTATGCATTCTTTATCCGCTGTTATTTTTAATAATTAAGTATTTTTATAGTTAAAAGTTAAATTTATCATATTTAGATAATTATTATGATAAAATAAATTTCATTTTTTAATTCATAAGGTCTATATTAGGTTACGGTGAATTTATGATATTTTTATAAAATATTTTGTTTTTTGGTGAATAGTAAAAATACAGTTTTGAGTTTTCAGTATGTTTAATGAAATCATTATTGATGTAATAATGGTTTAATAATTATGGTCAATTATTAAGTAATAAAATATGATATGAGGTTTCCCAATTGGTCAATACCATGGGAAAATACCATGGTCAAGACCATGGTTTTTCTAATACCACTAATGAGGTGTCCTCAGAAATTAATAAAAAAATATATCTCTTTTACTATAAATACCCACACATTTATTTGTTTCCTTTCATTCCAAAATCATCCACCTAGAAGTTATGATATTATTACCTCCAAATAATTCCTCCTAAGTTTTCCTCAATCCCCCAAGATCCTGATCTTAGAGTTTTAGAAGTTACTCTTCAAGGTAAAGGAATTCTCAACTTCTCTTTTCTTTTCAAGTTCTCTTTTATATAGTGTGCCTTTTAAATTTCTATACCATGTTCTTATTTACATTTTATTCTGTCCCTATACTGTATTATGAATCTTTTATTAATGGGTGACCCTTTTCCCCTCTCTTTTTAATGTTTTATAAAAACATGTTTCATACTCATTATGCTGCAGAATTTTCATCTCAAAATCTCTCTCTTTTTCTCAAGAAATTATTTTATTACCCAAACCTATTTTCATTTATAGGGGTATTAATCAAGATATAATAATGATTTATTTTATTCTAGAATTTACATACATAAAACCCCCATTCCTTTTTTGTGGGTTATAAATGACATAATGATCATGTTTTTAAACACTTTTTAAAACTCCATGATTTTGATATGAAACCCATTTTTTATTCTCTTTGGGTTATTTATGAAATGTTTGATTATAATATATATGGATCATATGAAAATAAATAAATATTAATGCTTTACCCTGATAGTTCTCCAATTAATTGGGTAAATAATTTAATCTCTAGATATGACAAGTTTTATGATGCCTTGGTGAATAACCTTGGTAATTTTTATGACACCTTGGGAATGGACCTTGGTGATATGTTTATGAATGTCTTAATTAAATGTTGTAGCCACATTTATAAGTTATGATTCTTGTTATTTTACTTATTATATGCCTCTTAATCATGATCTTATGATATTCCTTGAGTTCTTATTGATATTCCTCAAGATCACAAGTAAATTGTTTCTCTTATTATCCCTTACTAGGCCTTAAGCTCACCCTTTACTTTAATGTATGTCCCTAGGTTATGAGATGAAATAAATGTACTTAGTATGAACCTTGAATAATCTCTTCACATGGGATATAAGTATGTTTTAAGTTTTCATTTATTATGTACCTTATTTCCAAGACATTAAACTTTAAAAGATCCTTTGTTTGTAAAATGCTATGTAATGTTATGTAATAAAAAGGAGGGATGACATAGTTAGTATCAAAGATAGTTTAGTTATTTGTGGAAATTATTATTTGAAAACATTAGGAATAACCCTATAGAAAAGTTTAAATATTGGAAAACTTCCTGGTATTTTGGTAAAATATTAAGTAAGTGGTTTCTAAACAAATAATTCCATGTCTGGATACGAACAAGTGGATGTGGCTCTGGCACAGAAGTATCTAGGGTTAAAACCCAAAAACACCATTTTGATTTGGACTCAAATGGGAACTGGTGCATGAAAATGGGTCTTGTTTCACTCCTAGTTTGGCACTCTTGGGGGATATTTTTGGTTAATTACAAGCTTTTTATGAACCATTATAAAGTAATTGTATTAAATGTAATTGTTATTAAGGAATAAGATATTTAAGAATGGTTTTCCAAGACATGAAATTAATTTAGAATTATAAGATTATTAAATGAAACACTTTTCTCACAATGTTTCTCTTCTTTTAGAAAATGGCAGGAAATAAGAGGAATCATGTAAATGGTGAGAGAAATATACCATGCACTGAGGGGCCTCCAATGGAATCTAGAATAGAAACCTTTATGAGAATGATAAATCAACTAACTCAAATTATGGTCAATGACTTGAATCAAGATGAGAGACTAGGGAAAAACTTTTTGTTGAGTCCTTTATGCATCAACAACCACCAACTTTCAGTGGATCTACCGACCCATTGATTTGTGAATAGTAGATAAGCTCAATAGAAAATATTTTTTATGTACTTCATTGTTCAGAATAAGATAAAGTCACTCTAGTTGTGTATCATTTAGAGGGAGAAGCTGATAAGTGGTGGGTGCTAATTAAAAACACGAGGCTAATAGGGGAGATCAAAGCTATAGAGTGGGAAGAGTTCAGAGGGATCTTCTTCAATAAGTATTTCCCTCATTCATTGAGAATGAAAATGGAGAATGAATTTCTCAAGATGAATCATAAGAAGAATGAATGTGTGGGAATCTACAAGATAACCTTCACAAGGATTTCACATTACACCTCTATATTTTTTATGAATCCTAATTGTAAGTTTGATAGATTCTTTTGTGGACTAATACCTCATCTGTGGAAAAAAATCAACCGAGACTATGACAACTATGAGGAGATCGTGAGGAGTTATGTGAAAGTCAAAATGGAGTCTGGTGAGATACAGTGGTCCTATAAATTCAATGAAAATAAGATATCAATGGATCCAAAATTGGGTAGGATCATTGACCAAGGAAAAGGGGGAAAGAAATTACAAATTTCCATGTGTAATAAATGCGGGAATAAGCATTCACGGAACTTCTTGATCGAGAGTGGGAAATTCTAAAAGTGTGGAATAGAAGTATATATTTCACGAAACTATCATAGTGAGGTGAAGCATCAACTTCTCAACACTAAAGAAAAAGGGAAGATGGTTCAGGCCCTGCCGGAAGTCTAATGATTCAAGTGTGGACAGCTAGGAAACTTTTCCAATCACTGTCCAAATATGAGGGTAGTGGAGGGTAATCACCATCAACCTCAGCAGTCCAAGTGAGAAAGTTAATGATTTTTCTATCATGATAACTGAATTTTAAGCACCAAACAATGTGGTGGTAGTTACTCTTGTTGTTCTCTCAAAGCTATGAAGTACTTTGTTTGATTCTGGTTCTACGCATTCCTTTATTTCCTCTGAGTTTTAAAATAATTTAGAATCAAACCCTGAATTTCTAAAAGTAAAGTTATTAGTCAAGACTCATGATGGGATTATCCAAGAATAAATAGTGTTTAGAAACTCTAGTATTTACATTGGTGAGAATAATCTCATTGAAAATCTATTAGTCATTCCCATACTGAAATTTGACATTATACTAGGGATGGACTGACTCTCAAAGTATAATGTGAAATTCCACTATAGAAACAAGGAAATCTTAGTAGTATTGAACAGACAACCTACGACTATTTTCAAAGGGAAGATATCTCGACCTAAGCTTTGTCTAGAAGCACCACCCGTATCCTTCTTTATGGAGTTGATCAGTGAAGATGAATAAGGAAATAAAAGTATACGTATAAATAATGTACCCATCATTCAGAAATACATTGATGTATTTTCTAAGGAGTTAACTAGACCCCCCCCCCAGAAATATAGGTAGATTTATCCATTGAACTCATGCCTGGTTCCAAGCCAATTTCAAAAACCTTGTATATAATGGAAAATGTGGATCTTGAGGAATTAAATAAACAAATACAAGATCTTTTGGAGAAGGGGATTATCTGACTGAGTGTATCTCCTTGGGGAGTGCATGTTATCTTTGTAAATAAGAAGGATGGATCAATGCAGCTATGCATTGATTATAGAGAACTAAATGGGATCACAGTAAAGAACAAATACCCTCTTCCAAGAATTTATGACTTATTTAACCATTTTTATGGGGATAAATTCTTCTCCAAGATTGATTTTTGATCCGATTATCATCAATTGAGAGTGAAGAAAGAAGATATTCCAAAAACCACCTTTAGATCTAGATATGAGCATTATGAGTTTGTTGTTACACCCTTCAGCTTGACTAATGAACCCATTATATTTATGGATTTTATGAATACAGTCTTTAAATACTACCTTGATAACTTTGTGATAGTTTTTATTGATGATATTATGATATATTCTAAAAGTTGTGAGGAGCATGAGGATCCTCAAATGTTTATTTTTCAAACTCTATGGAAGGAGAGGATTTTTGGAAAGTTTAGAAAATGTGAATTTTTTTTACAACAAGTTTCTTTATTTGGGAACATTGTAACCAATAAAGGAATCTTAGATGATCCTGCAAAGAAAAAGGTTGCGTAGGAGTGTCCTCATCCTATAACAGCAACTGAGATTCATATTTTCATTGTTTTAGAAGGATATTATAGGAGATTTTTGAAAAAAAACATGACTTTATAATACACTAACCAAGTTAACTCGAAAAGGGGTTAAGTTCATCTGGATAAAGGAGTGTAATGAGATTTTCCAAGATCTAAAGAAGAGATTGGTTACTGCACCCGTGTTAACTCTACCCTTAATTGGAGAATAATTCATTATTTTTAGTGATGTATCTCTAAAAGGGCTTGGGTGTGTCCTCATGAAAATTTACAAGGTGATTTCTTATGTATATTGATAGCTAAATCCACATGAGAAGAATTATCCTATGCATGATCTGTAACTGGCAGTGGTTTTTTTCCCCTAAATATATGGAGGCACTATCTTTATGGGGAGAAGTGTGATATATACATAGACCATAAAATTTTAAAGTATATTTTCACACAAAAGGAATTGAACATGTGATATAGGAGATTGTTGCAACTTCTTAAAGACTATGATTATTCAATTCATTATCACCCTAGAAGAGAAAACAAAGTCACTGATGCATTAAGTAGGAAAAAACCTATTGTGATGGTAATGATGAGGATTCAAAGAGATCCTTTGATCAAAGACCTAGTAAAACTGAACATGGGAATCATAAGGGAAGGGAAATTATCAACCCTATCCCAAATAATTTCTCAAATTTTGTTACCAAAGAAGATCAAGAAATATCAAAGAGATGATCCCTTATTATAGAAGAAGTTAGAGGCTGTGAAGAATAGGAAGTTTCCTGAGTTCAATATTGATCAAAAATGTATTTTTAAATTTCCTACAAGGCTATGTATTCCATCTATTCCAGAAATAAAGAAGGATTTGATGGATAAAGCTCATAGATCTACATTCTCTATACATCCTGGAATCATGAAAATGTATAGGGACCTTCATTAGCATTATTGGTGGGATAACATGAAAAGGGAGATTTTTTACTATACAATAAGGTGCCTGGTGTGTCAACAAGTGAAGGCAGAGAGACAAATTCCTAAATGGTTATTACAACCACTACCCATACCATCATGGAAGTGGTACAATATCACTATGGACTTTTTCACTGGTCTCCCAAGAACTTCTAAAGGAAACAATGTAATATGGGTTATAGTGGACCGTCTCACCAAGACTGCCCATTTTATCTCTATTCAGGAAGATTTCTTTCTTGATTAACTTTCTAAAATTTACATGAGGGAATTGGTAAGGTTTCATGGGGTACCACTCTATATTGTATCTGATCAGGATCCATGGTTCACATCAAAATTCTGTAGAAGTATTCAACATTCTTTGAATACTAAATTGAATCTCAGTATGGTATATTATCCTCAAACTGATGGCCAATATTTAGACACTCGAATACATTCTGAGAACATGCTCAATGGAATTTAAATGTGGATGGGATCAACATCTCCCATTAGTTGAGTTCTCTTACAAAAACAGCTTCCATTCAAGCATTAAAATGGCACCCTATGAAGCTCTATATGGGAAGGAATGCAGAACTCCTAATTTTTGGGATGAAGATGGTGAGAGGAATCTTCTTGGGCCTGATATTGTGCAATAGATGATAGAAAAGTTTCATGTCATCCAACAACACATTAAGGTTGTTCAAAGTTGGCAAAAGAGCTATGCTGACAACCATCAAAGGGACTTGGAGTTTGATGTTGGTGACAAATTCTTCCTTCAAATTTCACCATGGAAGAGAGTTGTGTGATTTGGTAAGAAGGGGAAGCTTATCCCCAGGTACATTTTCCCCTATGAAATCCTCGATCTCATGCGAGCAATAGCCTATCGGCTAGAACTTCCACCAAATCTATCTCAAGTTCATGATGTTTTTCATGTATCACTCTTGAGAAAGTACATACCTGACCCTTCACATGTAATAAATCCAAAGGTGGTACAACTGGAACATGATCTCTCTTATGAGGATTAGCCAATGGAAATCTTGGACTGTAGGTACAAGGTTCTACGCAACAAGACTACCCACCTCATTAAAGTGTTGTGGAGGAACCGCATGTATGAAGAAGCAATGTGGTAACTTGAGGAAGCAATGAGACATAAGTACCCTCACCTTTTATCAATTGAGAGAACGATTTGAAATTTTGGAGATGAAATTTCTTAAGGAGGGAAGAATGTAATGACCCAAACTTTTTTTGAATAATAATTTTTTCCTGAAAATGTGCATTATATTATTTTACAAAACAAAACTATATATCATTAATAATGAAGTAAGTATATTTTAATGTAACCATCAGGTTTCAATATTTATATGATTGTTGGTCAATATGACTATTTGAAACTATACTCATAACGTTTTGATTATCGTTTATAAATAGAAATGATTATGGTTAATTAATGTGGAACGAAGAGTCCATAGCCTCAACCAGTATAATCGGGTCGTACGAAGCCCATTTTTAAAAGATTGGGAAGGAAGTGGCGTCAATGGGATTCTCTCTAGACCAAGCTCAAGCCAAGATTCAACATGTTAAGCTTGAAAAAATATCCTATGGAAGAAGTTCAAGTTAGTGGAGATTACCACTCGAGTGATGTTATCCAAGCTACCCCAAGAGTCCATCACCATTGCACACCTTACCCTTAAGTCATATGCGGGTGTTTTAATGGGTTATGTGTCAAGGCCCTAGTTACTTAAAATTTAATCTTTTTTTTAAATAAAATCTGTGTTCCATAATTTCTGTTTTATGAATATTTTTTCTTAAAAATTGAGATGGAATTTGATAAATTGATTTTTCAAGTAAAAATTTTATTTTTTTTTGGAAAGATATAAATTATTATATTAAATTAAGTTTCTATTAATAATTTTTATTATAATGAAATAGTGTTATAAAAACACTCCTTTTAAATTACAAATGATAAAATAATTTTATTTTTTTGAAGTGTCGAAAAATTTACTATGCATGTTACTATGTATTTTTTATCTGCTATTATTTTTAATAATCAAGTATTTTTATAGTTAAAAGTTAAATTTATCATATTTATATTATTATTATGATAAAATAAATTTCAATTTTTAATTCAGAATCTCGGTATTAGGTTAAATTGAATTTATGGGATTTTTATAAAATATTTTGTTTTTCGGTGAATAGTAAAAATACATTTTGAGTTTTTTTATATTTAATGACATAATTAGTGATGTAATAATGGTTAAATAATTTTTGTAGACTCTTTATGAATAAAATATGATATTAAGTGTCCCAATTGTCCAATACCATGGGAAAATACCATGTGAAATCCCATGATTTTTCAAATACTGCTAATGAGGTGTCCTCAAAAATTAATAAAAAAACTCCCTCTCTTTTACTATAAATACCCACAAATTACTTAATTTAAATTAATTAAAAAATAATACCCCCAGAATATATGATATTATTACCTCCCAAGGAGTCCTCATAAGGTTTCTTAAAGCCCCCAAGGTCCCGATCTTAGAGTTTTAGAAGTTACTCTTCAAGGTAAGGGAATTCTCAACTTCTCTTTTCCTTTCAAATTTTCTTTTATGTGGTATGTCTTTAAAATTTTCATAAAATGTTCTTATTTACATTTTATTCTGTCCCTATAATGTATTATGATCATTTTATTAATGGTTGAATCTTTTCCCCTCTCTTTTTAATGTTTTATAAAACCATGTTTCATACCCGTTATGGTGTAGAATTTTCGTCTCAAAATATATCTCTTTTTCTCAAGAAATTCTTTTATTTTATTTATGTGAATACCCAAAACTCTTTAATTTAAAGGTTTATTCATAAATATATAAAAATTATTTATTTTTTTCTGTAATTTATATACATAAAACCCTCATTCTCTTTTCGTGGGTTATAAATGACATAATGATCATGTTTTTCAGCCTTTTTAAAAGGCCATGATTTTGGTATGAAAGCCATTTATTTTATTCTCTATGGGTTATTTATGAAATTTTTGATTATGAAATATGTGGATCACATGAAAATAAATAAATAGTAAGGGTTATCCCTAATAGTGCTTCAATGCATTGGTTAAATAATTTAATCTCTATAGATGATAAGTTTTATGATACCTTGGTGAATAACATTGGTAATTTTTATGACACCTTGGGGATGGACCTTGGTGATGTGTTTATGAATTTATTAATTTAATGTTTTATCCACATTTAAAAGTTATTATTTATGTTATTTTATTTATTATATGCCTCTTAATCATTCTCTTATGATATTCCTCAAGTTCTTATTGATATTCCTCAAGATCACAAGTAAATTGTTTCTCTTGTTATCCCTTACTGGGCCTTAAGCTCACCATTTCCTTTGATGTATGTCCTCGTGTTATGAGATGAAATAAATGTACTTAGGATAAACCTTGAATAATCCCTTCACATGTAATACAATTATGTTTTAAGTTTTCATGTATTATGTACCATATTTCCAAGACACTAAACTTTAAAAGATCCTCTATTTGTAAAATGCTATGTAATGCTAGGTTAGGGTTTGATCCATATTTTTGTTTTTTCCTCCGATTTTAGGTTGTGCGCAGGGTCTCTCGGGACTCCCTTGTTCGTATTCCGGCAACCACCGCTGAAGGAAAAGTAGTTCGGATCATCTAAACTATCTTCCATCGATTTGGGGAAAGGTTTTCCATAATTATTCATTGAATCTTATTTTATAATTGGTGATTTTGTATTTTATGAGTTCCTAATACTTTTATTTAGTGCATTTTGATCTGTCGTCCCTGAGGAGGACTTACACACATGTGTAGGGGTAAGATATATATATTCCTTGTTTTTAAATATACCCTCATGGCGAGGGGAATATATCAAATGAAGATGTGGGTATTATATATATATATATAGATAGATAGATAGATAGATAGATAGATAGATAGATAGATAGATAGATACACACGCGTGTGCATGTTCATGTAAGTGTAAGGATCAGATTTGAGTTTTTGTTGTCAAAATTGTCAAGAACCAAAGTGTTTGTATTGGTATACTTTTTTAGTATCCCCGGTTTGAGGTATATATTCTTTTTTTATGTTTTTTTTAGTATGTGATGTGGTTGGGAAATTTTTGGGATGTTTTGGAAGGTTTTTGGGAAGGTTTTGGAGCTTTTCTAAATGTTCACAGTTTGAGAATGGTTAATGAAAACCATGCAATGCTTGTAGGAAACCATTCAAGTTGAGGTAGTGGCTAAAGGGTTGGAACATGGTTAAGGCACATGGTTTTACAAAAAGTGCGGCCATCCTAAGTGAACTATGGAATTAGGAAGCTTCTGAACGGTTGGCACATGGTTTGTTTAACCGTGTGTGGTAATCATGTGAGGTCCCTCTTGAGGTAGTAGTAAGCACACAGTTAGCACACGGTTTGCCTAACCGGGTGGCTAAACCATGCACTGATTAAAAAGTGAGTTTTTAAAAATAGGGCTTGGTCAAGATTTCCCTAAACACTCCATTATTCCTCTTATTCAACCCTAAATCAGGATTCTTTTTTCTCTAAGGTTAGAGAGGCTCAGCCACTCATTTTGGAAGCAATTCGAAGGGTTTTCAAGATTCTTTGAAGGAGATTCTCCTTTGGTAAGTCTCCTCTCTTGGTGGTTTAGTGGTTTTATCTAGATCTACTTCTCTCTCTCTCCCCCAGTTTCCTAGATCTACTTCTATTTCATGCATATCTAGGGTTTTTATTGCCTATAATGGTAAGATTTGGGATTTTTGATGTTAGGGAAAGGTATCTAAGATTATTTTGTGGAAGTTTCATATGGATTTGGTTTGAGGTTGTGTGGTGGGTCAATTTCACCAAACCCTAAGGCATGTGGTTTCACTCTTGAATCCAATTTACTATAACTATAAGGCTTAATTTCAAATTAATTAGTTTTTCTTGAAATTTATTATGAATGTGATGTGTAAAGATTAATGGAAACCCACTTTGTGATGATTTTTTTGATTTTGGGGGAAATGGGTTATTGTTGTGAAATGTGCTTTGTTATTGGATTTTAAAATGATGATTTTAAAATTGATGGCTTGGTTGGTTTATGGAAAAGTTTTTTAAAAAATATTTTTCAATAAAAATGTTGTTTTATTGAAGTGTGGTTTGGCATGGATAATGGATTAAGGGTGTTTTCAATAAATGGGTGATTTATTGAAGTGGTTTTGGCATATTGTTCTAATTGTTGATTGGCTTAAATGGTTGTTTGGTTTGAAAATTTTTGGTTAGTATGGCTTGGCATGTGTTGGTTGATATGATTTTGGAAATTGTTGATTTAAATTTTGTGATTTTGGTGAATGTTGTTTGCATGGTCGTTTGATTAAGTGATTAATCATGTGTTGGATGAGATAGATAGTGTTGTGAATTACCACTATAAAAAGGGGGCGAATAGTGGGTATGAAGGAACACCATCAAGGATAATTGGATGTGAAGTAACACTATAATAAAAAGGTGGGTGGGTTTGGATGTAAAGTTCTATTTTCATGGTAACACTAATCTCAGGTTTATGTGTGTGTGTGGAACTTGTGAAGATGGTTGGAATATGCATGTGTCCATGTGAGGTGAAATAGGTTATTCTAATATGTGTTAGAAAAATGGTTAATGACGTGTTTAGTTTCTTTCCTTGTTATTGTGGTGATTTGGGTAAAATGGTGTGGTAAAGGTGTGTTTCTATTAGTGGAAATTTTTGCATTGGTTATTATTTTTATATAAATTGTTTTATATAAATTTGATAATAGTTCTATCCTAGTGGTGTGTGTAGGGAAGTCATTTGGGGAAAGCCTGATGAGTATTATTACTCACCGCATGCTTTTTCACTTTGGTGCTTTTACAGATGTTGTATTCTGAGACATAGGTAAAGGTAAAGCATCTCATTACTTTAGTGGTGCATCATGATGCTTGGGAAGTCTTATGGTGCTAGAGCTTGGAACTTGGTGTGGAACTTGGGGGCTATGTTAGAGTCTTTGAGATTTGTTGTTTTAGTCTTCCTCTTGGTACTCTAATTTGGTATTGATATGGTTTTGTATTATTGTCATGGGTATGAGTTTTAATTGTAATACATTATTGACATGCATCATGTTGTTGATTTGGTAATGGTATATTTGGTTGGTTGTTTTATTTTCAAGATAAAATAATCTCCCACTTTTTATGAATCCCTCATTATTTATTTTCAGCCTTTGGAACCATGGGGATGTCACCTAAGGCCAAGTAGTACCTCCACCTAGACTCAAGCCAATAATGAGGGGTAGGATGTTACAAGTGGTATCAGTTTGTTTGGTCCTTGACTTACAAGTGAGGCCAGTCTTGTTCAGATTCTTTGGCACTGATTATCGGTCTTGGAGTTGGAATTAGTTATTGGTTTATTCCTTGAGTTGGTATGGTATAAAGGAGTAGGATTGTTGGAACTTTAAATTTGTATCATAAAAGGATGTAGCTAACCCTTTTATGTTGAACTTCAATTTACCAAGGAGTTGGGTACATAAGTGTTTTTGAGACGCTTATAGGATCATGATCACATTGTCGTGGGTACATCCAATGAGACGAGCATGGAATGTGTGCTATAAATTACTTCCCACTATTATTTCATATTTCATTTGGAATAATGATTAATGTTGTGATATGAATGTATTGATTTTTGAAAAATCTAGAAATGGTTTTCAAATGTGTGGATTCAAAAAAATAATGGTTGTGCTATTTTGAAAATGGTTCAATTTTTAAAACATAGTGGATTTTTCAAAAATGGTTGAACATGGAAAAATGGAAGTTTTGAAAATCATGGTTGTGATAGTTGAAATGTGGTATAATTTGAAATTGTAAGTCTTTAGTTGTAAGGTAGTGATACTTATAGTGGTTGTTGTGTTGATAAAAATGGCTCCGAGTATGTGTCATAGAGACCAACCAGAGGAAGCTGCTAAAAACATGGTTGCACCTAATCCCCAGGTGAACCAATAGCTAGTTCAGAGCATAGTAAAATATTTCTAATCTGTAGAAAGTGGGAATAGAATGGATGAGATGAAGCATGTGGATCACTTGGTTTAGTTTCAAAAGCAGAATCCACCCATCTTTAGTGGTGATTCAAAAAAAAGGGTAGAAGCGTGGCTGAATATGATGAATAGAATCTTTGACTTCCTAGGCACACCAGCAGACTTTAAATTCAAGTTAGAAACATGCATTTTGTAATATCTTTCACATCAGTGGTGGGATTTAGTGGTCCATGATAAAGGGGACCAATGTATGGCATGGGGGGATTTTGAGGAATTGTTCAACCAACAATTCTATCCTCACACGTTCAGAATTTAGAGAATGATAAATTTATTTAGATTGAAACAAGATAAACTTTCATTGGTGGATTATGTAGATAAATTCATGAATTTAGTCTATTTTTCACCTGAGGTTACTATGAGCACATCATTGAAGGTGTGTATCTTTGAATTGGGGTTGAGGCAGGAAATATGTTCAAAGATTATGGTGCTCTATATAACAGATTATACAGATATGGTAAATAGAGTAATGGGGGTTGAAAAGGATATCTTGGGGGCTATATGTTGGGAATAATGTTGGCTCCCATGGAAAATAGTGGGAACTCTAACGCAGGGAGCAAGTGGAAGAGGGACACTTATTTACAGGGTGGGAGTATGGATTATAATCTGAAGACAGGATCGATGAATCTTTCTCCAAATCCTCAGAGTAATCTAGGATGTTTATAGTGTGGTTTTACAAGCCACATGAATTAGGATTATATGGAACAACCTCAATCATGTCATTAATACAAGAAAATGGGGCATATTTAGTGTTATTATCGCAATGATCTGAGGTTGGGTGTTCATGAAACTCCTCAGGGGTCACAGGAATCATATTCCTCTATGGGATAGGGGCAGCAGCATACCCCTCATCATTAGAGTAGATTTAGTCATGGTGATTCTAGGAATACCATGACTCCTCGGTAAGGGAAATTTCAGCAGGGCAATAAAGAGATGAGTGCAGCCAGCAAGCAAGTGTTTGGAGCTGAGTTGGTTGTGGTGGATGATCAGTCAGGACCATCCATGGTGAGGGGTATGATTCTTTTGAATTATACCTTTATTCAAGCATTGTTTGATGCAAATGAATCTCATTCTTTCATTACTTCTCATATCATTGATTTGTTGGGTTTAAATGTGGAAATGATGCATTCTACGTTAAAACTTCAAACTCCTCTGAGTCAAAGAGAGTGTCGAGCCTTCATGTTTATAGTATGTTGTCTAGTGGTTGATGGGGTTGAGTTGATATGGTACTTCTCAGTGCTTGATATGGATTTTTATGATATAATATTAGGTGTGGATTGGTCGACAATGTTTAAGGACCACATCGACTATTATGCTTGAATGGTTAGTTTCATGATGGATGATGGTGTTAGGTGTCTCTTTAGAGGTGACAAGAGTGAAAGGGTGGGTGCAACAAATTTTTTGGCAACAGTGGTTGGTATGATCTCATATCAGTTAGAGGATTTGTTGTTGTCATCGATGGAACAAGTTGGGACAAGTATTTTTCTAGTATTGGTGGATCAATTTCTAGATGTCTTTCTTGAAGAATTATTAGGTAGAATTCAATTTTATGATTTATCTCCTCTCGGGGACCAATCCTATCTCACTTCTGTCTTACCAAATAGAACCAACATAGTTCATGGAATTGAAAGTGCAGTTGGAGGAGCTGGAAAACAAAGGGTTTATCTGTCCTAGAATGTATCTATGGGCATCATTATTATTGTTTGTTAAAAAGATTATATAACTCTTTAGATGTCTGTTGATTATCATAAGATTAATCAAGTTATGATAAAGAATTGATATCCTCTCCCACGCATTGATGAATTGTTCAATCAGTTATGGGGAGCTTATTGGTTATCCAAAATTGAATTGTGATTAGGATATCAGTAGTTGCGGGTGTGGAAAGAAAATATTCTGAAAATAGCTTTCAGAAATAGATATGGACATTATGAGTATGTGGTTATGCCCTTCTATCTAATGAATGCAGAAATGTTCTTTATTCCATTGATGAATTAGATATTTTATAGATATTTGGATTCTTTTGTAGTAGTTTTTTTCAATGATATATTGGTGCATTCCAGGACAAGGGTTGAGCATGAGAAACACTTGTAAATAGTTTTGGGTATCTTAATAGATCATCGGATGTATGAAAAATTATCAAAGTGTGATTTTTGGATACAAGAGGTTAATTTCCTTGGCCATGTTATTTTTTATAAAGGTATTTCATTAGATTCAGAAAAGATAGAGGTTGTTACCTCTTGGAAACTACCAAATAATATCTTTGATATACAAAGATTTCTTGGTCTATTTGGATATTACCAGTGCTTTGTTCATGAATTATCATGATTAGCTTCCCTGATGATAGATTTGATAAGGAATAATGTTCCATTTAAATGGAATGAGAAATATCATAAGTCTTTTGAAGAGATTAAGGGATACCTTAAATCATCAATAATATTATTTTTTATAAAAATAGGGAAAGGTTACATGGTGTATTGTGATGCATCAGGATTAGTATTGGAGTGTGTTCTTGTGAAAGGGGATCATGTTGTTGTGTATGGATCACGGTATTTGAGGTCGCATGAGAATAACTACCCAACACATGATTTGAAGTTAGCAGTTGTGGTGCATGCTTTGAAAACTTGGCGTCATTATCTATTTGGTGATAAATTCATAGTGTTCACTAATAATAAGATCTTGAAGCATATTTTCTCACAAATATATTTGAATTTTAGGTAAAAGATATGGATGGAGTATCTTTAGATGTTTGGATTTGATTTGATATACACATTGAGTAAAGGCAATTCGGTGGTGGATGCATTAAGTAGAAACTCATATGCTCATGTGGTGAAACATGCATTAGATCAGTGGAAATTTATTTCATTTATAGAAAACATGTGTTTGGAATGTGAATAAATAGGTGATGTAGTGTTTTTATTTCTAGTATTGTTGGTTCCTGACTTGGTTGGTTTAGTTAAATAGGTGTAGATGTCCAATTCAGAGTGTGTGACTACAAGGTCAAAACTCAATGGTGGGAAGACCATTGAGGGATGGAAACTGGATGGGAATTCAGTGTTTTTCTTTCAGAATTAGATGGTTTTACTGGTGGATTGTTAGGATAAACTTCTTAGTACGTATCATCATTCCAGATTGGTTGTCAATTATAGAATTCAAAAAATGTATAAGGCATTGGAAGCGCAGTTTTGGTGGGATGATATAAAAAGGAAAGTGGTCAAGTTTGTTTTAAGATGTTGTCTTGTCATCAATTAAAGGAAGAGCATCATCAATAGGCTAGTATGTTGTAGTATTTACCTATCCCTATATGGAAGTTGGAATAGATAACAATGGATTTTGTTATAGGTCTACCAAGAATGATTAGGAAACATGATGTCATATGGGTGATTGTGGATCAGCTCACAAATTCGGCTCATTTAATCACTATTCATGAAACTCATATGGTGGAGTATCTGTCCAAAATCTATATCTATGAGGTGGTAAAGAAGAATGGTGTACCGGTTTCGATTTTATTAGATAGAGATATGAGTTTCACATCTCATTTATGGAAATCCTTATAGAAATACCTTGGAACTCAGTTGACGATGAGTACGACATATCTTCCTCGGATGGATGGGAAATCTGAGAGGGTGATACAAACATTGGAAGACATTTTGTGGACATGTGTCATGGATTTTGGTGGCTCATGGGAGGAGCACTTTCCCTTGGTGTAATTCTTGTATAATAACAGTTATCATGCCTCGATACATATGGCTCTATTTGAAGCATTGTATATGCATTAATTTTGTTCTCAACTTTGATGAGTGGAAATATGTAATACTTCGATGGTTGGGTCAAGCCTTTTCCAAGATACTGTGAAGAAGATTGAGTTGATCATAAAGAAAATAGAGATGACTTAGAGTCGTCAGAAATCATATATGGATTATCATCGATGGTCATTTTTGTTTGAGGTGAGTGATCGTGAGTTCTTGATAGTCTCTCCTAGGCTTGGACATCATCATTTTGGAAAGCAGGGTAAGTTATCTCTGAGGTAAATTAGGTCTTTTGAGATACTTGAGCTGGTTGGAGAGGTGGCATATCGTTGGGATTTTCCACCATGGTTCAGTTTGGTGCACAATGTGTTTCATGTTTCTCAATTGAAGAAGTATCAGTTGGATCATTATGATGTGATTTGATGGGATCATGTCAAACTAGAGTTGGATGCATTGTTGGTACACGTGCCAGTGCAGATTTTGGATAGGCAAGAGAAAGTCTTGCATGGTAAAAGCATCATTTTAGTTTGGGTTTTGTGAAAACATGGTCAGATTCAAGAGGAGACTTTGGAACATGATAAAGATATCATCGGTCAATGGCCCAAGATTTTTCAGGAAAGGGATGGTTTTCTACTTTTTCAAGGATGGAAAGTCTAATGGTGGAGAGAATGTAGTACCCCTAGTTTTAGGTATGTATTCCTCATTTATGTTTTTTTAAGTATGTAATGTGGTTGGGAAATATTTGAGATGGTTTGGAAGGTTTTTGTGAAGTTTTTGGGGCTTTTCTAAGGATGTACGGTTTGAGAATGGTTAGTGAAAACCATGCAACACTTGCAGGAAACCGTGAAAGTTGAGGTAGTGGCTAATGGGTTAGCACACAGTTAAGGTGCACAGTTTTCCAAATCGTGCAGTTAGCCTAGGTGAACTATTCAACTAAGGATAGTGGTCTTTCACATGATTGGTTCATGGTTTGTCTAACTGTGGGGGTAATAGTGTGGGTCCCTATTGAGGTAGTATTAGGTGCACGGTTTACCTAACTGTGCGGCTAAACCATGCGCGGATTTAAAAGTGGGTTTTTAAAAATGGAGCTTGGTTGGGATTTTCCCTAAAAACCCCATTCTTCCTCCAATGTGGACCTAACTCGGGATTCCTTCTTATCCAAGGTTATATATGCTCTCCCACTCATTTTGTAAATTATTCAAAGGGTTTTCAATGTTCTTTGAAGGCAATTCTCCCTTGGTAAGTCTCCTCTCTCGGTGAGTCTCCTCTCTTGGTGGTTTAGTGGTTTTCTCTAGATCCACTTATATCACTCTCTCCTAGTTTCCTATATCTACTTATGTCGCATATAGATATAGGGTTTTTTTCCTATACTAGTAATATTTGGGCTTTTGATTTTAAGTAAAGAGATATAAGGTGATTTTGTGTAATTTTCACTCAGTTTTGGTGTGTGGTTGTGCGGTGGGTCGATTTTACCAAACCCTAAGGTAGGCGTCTTCACTCTTGACTCCATTTTGATAAAACTAAAAGACTTAATTTCAAATTAATTGGTTTTTATTGAAATTTATTTTGAATTTGATGTGAAAAGATTGGTGGAAACCCACTTTGTGATGATTTTTGGATTTTTGGGGAAATGGGTTATTGTTGTGAAATGTGCTTTATTGTTGGATTTTAAAATTGATAGCTTGGTTGATTTATGGAAAATGGTTTGTGAAAAATGGTTTTCAATAAAAAAAATTGTTTTATTGAAGTGTGGTTTGGCATGGATAATGGTGTAAGGGTGTTTTCAATAAATGGGTGATTTATTGAAGTGGTTTTGGAATGTTGTTGTAATTTTTTATTGACTTAAAGGGTTTTTTGGTTTGGAAATTGTTGGGTATTATGGATTGTCATTCTTTGGTCTATATTATTTTGGAAATTTTTTATTCACATGTTGTTGTGATTTTGGTGAATTTTGTTGGCATAGTTATTGGCTTAAGTGATTAAGCATGTGTTGGACAGGATGGATAGTGGCATGAAGTACCACTATAAAAAGGGGATGGATATTCGGCATGGAGTACCGCCATCAAGGATAAGTGGGTGTGAAGTACCACTATAATAAAAGGGTGTATAGGTTTAGATGTGAAGTTTTTTTGTCATGGTAACACAGAGCTTGGGTGTGTGTGTGTGTGTAACTTGTGAGGATGGTTGGAATATGCATGTGATCACACGATGTGAAATGGGTTATACCAATATGTGTTGGAAAAATGGTTATTGGTGTGTTTGGTTGATTTACTTGGTATTGTGATGATTTTGGGTAAAATGGTGTGGTAAAGGTGTGTTTGGATTAATGGAAATTGTTTCATTAGTTATTGGTTTTATATAAATTATTTTATATAAATGTGTTAACAGTAATATCCTAGTGGCATGTGTAGGGGAGTCATTTGGGAAAATCTTACTAAGTATTATTACTCACCCCCTACTTTGGCACTTTGGTGCTTTTGTAGATGTTGTATTCTGAGACACACGTAAAGGTAAATCATCTCATTCCTTTAGTGGTGCATTGTGATGCTTGGGAAGTCTTGTGGTGTTGTATCTTGGAGCTTGGTGTGGATCTTGGGAGCTATGTTGGAGTCTTTAAGCTTTTTTGTTTTAGTCTTCCGCTTAGTACTCTAATTTGGAATTGGTTTGGTTTTGTATTGTTGGTATGGGTATGAGGTTGAATTGTAATACATTTTTGACATGCATCATGTAGTTTATTTGGTAATGTCACATTTGGTTGGTTGTTTTATTTCCAAGGGAAAATCGTCCCCCACTTATCATAAATCCCTTGGAATTTATTTCTAGCCTTTGGCACCTTGGGGATGTCGCTTAAGGCCATGTAGCACATTTTCCTCGACTCAATCCAATGAGGAGGGGTGGGATGTTACAACTTTTGAGGTAGAACCCCTTTCCTTTTCCCATTTAAATTAAATAATGAATTAGTTTTCTACTTAATTATTCCTTGATTAATTGAATTTTGATCATTGGATGAAATTATTAAATATTATAAATGATTTTTTTGATAAACAAAGTCATGTTTTTATATCAAATCCCCTCGATGTAGGTGCACTGTCTTCTAAGCTAAAAAGTAATGATTAGACTTTTATGATTTTTTTTCTTGCTTTGGTTTTCTTTATGATTTGATGTCTTGTTGGGACATGGATTGTTTGGAACATGGAATTTATTCAAATTATTAAATGTATTTTCCCAAGTAGGTGGTTTAATCTTCAGTTCCCATATTCATGAATTTGTTATGTGTATGAAAATTGTAAAATTACTAGCGCTCCTTAGAAATTTTAATTCCTAAAATGAGTTAATTAATGTGGATAATTGATTAATTGAATTATTTTAGAATTAAATAATTAATTGGAGAGTGAATTATGAGATTGAGGGTCTGTCCAAGTAGATAATTAATTTGGGATTAATTATGAGATTTAGGGATCATGATTTAGATAATTAATTGGGGAATTAATTATGAGATATCGAATTGGTTAAATCAAGATAATTAATTGTGGGATTAATTATGTGATATTGATATTATAGATTTAGATAATTAATTGAATAATTAATTATGAAATATTGGGGTTATTACTTTGAGATAATTAATTGTATAATTAATTATGTAATATTGAGATGGTTGACTTGAGATAATTAATTGATGAATTAATTAAGGAACTTTAAGTACTTAATTAATTGAGGAATTAATTAAGTGTATTTATGTGATAAAATAATTGTTGAATTAGTAATGAAATTTATGTGGAACAATTAACTGATGAATTAGTTATGCATAAAGGAATAGGAACATGGTCATTCTAAATTGAGAAGTATAAATAGTAATATGGTCATTATACTTTTGATTAAAGTAATAGGAACATGGTCATTCAATTGAGAAGTATAAATGGTAACATGGTCATTTTACTTGTGATTAAAGTAATGGGAACATGGAAATTCTATTGAGAAGTAAGAATTGTAACATGGTCATCTTACTTGTGAATTTAATATAGGTAGAATAGGAAATCAAGTATGAATTAAAGAACGGTAACAAAGGTACTCTGAGATATGACCTCACTTGAGAATACTTCGGGCTCTGACATAAGCTGAAGGGGGTATTAAGATATGATATCACCTTTGAATACTTCTGTCTCTGGCATGATCCGAAGCATGTATTAAGATATGATATTACCTAGAAACACTTCGGGCTCCCGCATGAGCCAAAGCAGGCATGAGGTACGGATTTACTCAAGAACCCTGGAGTTAATGTGGTTAAGTAAAGAATAAATGATAATGTGATAATTGATTATTTATGTATTGTACTTATTTATTTATAGAACTACATACACTGTTAATAGACTTGATTGGGCTAGAAACCATGGGTGTCGGCCTATTGAGATTATTATATCACACCCTGATCGGGACACCATTGCACTAGGGTACCTAAGTAGACCTTATATTTTTAGGACCTATATTGATTTCTTGTGTTGTTTTCTAGTACCTAGGAGTTAGGATCATAGGACCGAGCTGGAGCTTGGGATGCTCGTGTAGCTAGTTGTTGGGCAGTTTTTCTTTTATTATATTGTATTACTTATTTGTAATTTTCACTGCTTGTACTTGTAGAATCCTCTATCAGACATGCATTGTTGTAATTTGTAATTTTCCACTTATATTCAGTTATTATAATATACTTTTGTTGTTGTCTGTTCTTGTTTAATATTCTGCTATCTATTATCTATTTTTTATTACTATGCATACTCTGATCTATGATGGAATAGTATCCCCACGGACACACCCTAGGTCCTCAATACTATTCGATAGCCTTTGGAATTCGGGGAGATGTTCTTGATGTCATATAGTGATCGTTCCGGCTATCGGTTTAGTGGTCAATCGGGTCAGGACGTTACAAAGTGGTATCAGAGCCTAACTTTTTCCTTTGTCTTACTATTTTCAGCTGGTAGACAGGAGACTAGGAATGTGTCGGTGTTTGTTAAATAGTCGTTCCTAGGAATAATCACCCCACATATAGGAAATTACCAAGTGTTCAGGGTTTTATTGTTTTTTATATTGTTCGATGTTATAGTTGATTTGATTTCACCTTGATTGATTGGTGTATTTTTCTAATGCTTATTGATTTATGAAGTTTATGGTATTTTTACCCCTAACCTGGTTCAGAAAGGATGAATCATTTCATGCATCATATTAGGAACATATATAATTCAAAATCCATGGATATGTCATGCCATGTAGTTGCATATGTATAGGTTTTTTTCTAGTTCTAATTGTGTGCCTCGAGTGTTATTACATGCTTCTATGTTTATATCATGTTTCTCTATGTTAGTTTCTTGTGATAAAATGTTTGTTTTGATATATAAATGGATTCATGGTATAAATATAATTGGTTTCATTGGATTAATTAAATTTTTTCATGGTCTAAACATAATTGGTTGCATTGGATGAATTAAATGGTTGTGATTACGACGGGAGCTAGTTTTCAATTATAAGGTGTATGGGCACCATATAATTGAGAAAAGGTAACCCATGAAATCAAACCATCCTTGAGATTTATATATATATATATATATAGACTTTTGTAAAATGTGAATACTGCCAAATTAAAATTCTAAAGTTCTTTTCTTTTCATGAAAGGAAGCCAAATTCCAAACTGTAAAGCACATGGGTGCTTTATGGATTGGTATACGGCTGCCTATATAGTTGAAATGTTATATATGACCATGTTATGTTTGAAATAGTTATAAGAGTTCAGGGTGTTTAATTTTAAATTGGTAATGAATTGGTTAGCTATCAAAATGCACAACTGGGCCTAAGTAGGTCAGTTAGGGCATGTTTCTTATAAAAAGACTTGTTTGGGTGTTTTTTGACTTTAAAAAAATAAATAATAAACTACTATTGGGTTGCATTCTGATGAACCTAGGTTAGATTAATGGGGCCCTTGTAGGTCTATTTATCTATTTAAAAGGAATTTATATGATCAATTTCCTAATTAGGATGGGATTTCTAATAAATGTTAAATGTTTTAAAATGAAGTTTTATGAGACTTGCATGTTATGACCAGTGCTTGAATCAAATATTTTAAATGTTGAAATATCAAATTAAAAGTAATTTAAAGACTTTAAAATGGAACATGAAGTGGTTTCCCTTGTTCAAAACCTCGTGTATGGATAGTTTAATCTTTTCTTGAGTAGCCTTGGAATGGAAATAGAAGCATTTTCTATAGGCCTTCTTATTTTTACCAATGGCTTAGATGACTGATTTTTGATCCTAGTGACTTCTGTTTGGTGTGACCTAGTGATAGGGTCAATTATTTTTCTTTATTAAGGGGTTATCTCATAGTAGGTAGTATCCTTAGATACTTAATGCCTTGCCAATGTTGTGAGTTTTCTAATGTTTGGTGTTGTTTGGGTGTCATTGTCCCTAGTAGGACTTTTAGTTTCTGATGAAACCCTTGTTCGTATGGGTGGTCATGTTTTTATTATCCTTTGATATAGGTGTGAGCATCGAGTAATGCTCAGTTTCATCTGGTTAGACATGCCTTGTGCATGGTCAGTCACTTCGTAGGTCATGTGACCCTTTCTCTTTTTCCTCAGTGATGGATGACTTGGTATGTCCTCATCCGGGATAAACATCATATAGAGAAATGTGACTCTGGGTTAAATATCTAATGTATACCACCTGATGATCGAATGCATAGGTATGACAGCCTATGGATAGTATCCAGGATGTTCTATTGGATTTTGTAATCTCTGGGTAGTATGCATTGATATATGTGGTACCCATTATTTTCCTCAGTGATGTAATGAACTAGTTGAGTTTGGTAGAATGGTTAAGCCTTGTGTTGTTGAGTGTGGTCTTGGGTTATCTCCATAGTGGGGTGACCTGGTCATTAATGGAATCGAGTTCATCCCAATGCTCGAGAGGACTTCTTGGAGACTCAGGTGTTTCGACACATTGGTCAAAATGGTTTTTGATTTCTTTGCATGCTTTGACGTATGTGAGCATGGCTCGGAGGAGTGTCACATGTGTGTTTAAGGTAAATCTGATTGAGTTTTCTTATGAGTGGCTATCCTACCTCTTCCTTTGATGGATAGGACACTCCTAAGGTGGAGAGTGTCGTGTTGAATTTGGTAAAGGTTTGCTTCCAGGTAGAAGGAGCACAACCTAATAGGACCATTGGTAAATGGTTAGTTTTGATAAAATTACTTTTAGGCATTCAAGTTTTAAAATGTTTCAGTGCTTTCTTAGAATCACGATGTTGTTATGGTTGGTTATGTGTGAATAATTTAGAAACATAGTTGTTCATGTAGGACTTTGGTGGTTAATCTTTAACGGTCATGGAATGGCTCGGGGGGTGAAGGATTGTGATCGGTTTGTGGCGGTGAATCGATGAGTGAAGTTGAGCTTCTTTCAATAAGTCAACCAGTAGTGGTTTGACCATTATTTCTTTAGTCTTACTAGTTTTTTATTAGTTTTATCCTCTTTAAGATATGATCATGTCCCCTATCTTGACGTCTTCCTTGATTCACTAAGAGAACATCGGTCTTACGTTGCGCTAGAGTTTTAAAGTCGTTGGGATTGAGATGTAATCTCTATCTGGTTGCACACTGGACATGTGGTTTTCTTAGAGGTTTGTTTAGTATAGAGTGGACCTAGGTTCCCATGTAGGAATGAATTGTATGGACTCTTAAACACCATATGTTATTTTCTTTGACTAGACCGCTAGGCGAATGCCACTCTAGGCTCAGTTAATATTTTGATGTGGATGCCTTGTCTTGTATCGATGTCTCGCCTGTAAGCATGGATTATGGACTACCTGGGTTTATTTCCTTGAAATCCAGTTTGATAAATTCGAGTTTATCCTGAACTAGTTGTCAGGATCTAAGGTGTTTTTTAAAGTGTAACGATTGCAACAGCCTAGATATGGGTTTCACCCTTGTTCGTTCTGAGGCACGACAGATTAAATGGTCAGGTGATGAATTGACTAAGGAAACATCACCGGAAATCAGGTATGGGATTAGGTGAATGAATTTGTTGTAAATATAGAATACCTTGTAAGGAGACATTTTAGTTTTGTTAAAATACATTGGTTGTCTAATCCGATCATTTGAGAATAGTCAGATAGAGTGTCTAGACTTGTTTCCCTCTTATTCAGCATATGTGGTTAGGTAGAACATGTTTTAAATCACGTCGACGGGTTAAGTAAAATGTGGTTTTAGGTTCGACAGTGTCTTATTGGAAATATTGTATGACAAGTTTCAGTTTGGTCGATCATAATTTGACTATTTATTTAAAGTGAGGTCCCTGATATGGCCACATATGCGATTGGGTTTACTTAGATGGGAAAAAACACTCCTAGAGTGCCATTAGAATACTTAGGGGCGTGCCTTGTAAGGTAATTCCAACGGTGGACAAAACCGTGGTTAGTAATTAGGCCCCTTCTAATGTTAAAGCCTAAGATGGGGAGCACTATTAGAAAATATTTAAGGAAACGATGATGTGATTGTGACTCTGTCTTAACAGGCTCAGGTAAGATCAATTTTTATGTTTCACCTGGAAATCGAGTGTTGGCTCGGGTTTCTATGGCTTAAGTTCTGAGTGATTAAGAAATTCTTTGAGGTGAGTTTGGTGTTTGAAAATGAAACATGACCATTTGAACGATACTTCATGGACCTTGTAGGTTGGGTGATGTCTCTGTTGTTCTTGAAGGCTTCTTAGGGATGAGAAGTTCTAAGTGGGGAGGTTGTAGAGCAACGTGTTTTTTAACCAGATGAAACTCCAAAGGAATTTTGAATTTTGGCATTTACTGGATGGTCCATTTTTGAAACCAAGCTTTGAAATGTAATTCTGAGAGTTAGAACACCTTTAAGTGATGTGTTCTTTTTAATAAATTAATTAAATTAAATTAAAAACTAAGATTAAAATAAATTTAAATGAAAATAAATGGGAAATAAAAATAAAGAAAAGTTTTAATAATAATAATGTTGTTGTTGTTGTTATGATTATTATTATTATTATTATTATTATTATTTTAGGTTTTAAGAAAACCTCAAGAGATGTATCCCTCTCCAGGCATCACATGCACCCCCCCCCCCATGGTGCCCTCAGCCTTGTACGACCCCCCCCCCCCTCTCCTCAGTTCCTTCCACAACGATTTCACTCTGATCTCTTGGCGTTTCTTAGTCAATGTATTGAAGTAAGCCTATCTCTTACTTCCTCCTTCCTCAATGGGTAATTTTTCTCTTCTCCCATCATCCCTCATGTTTAGATGAACCATAGTTTAGGGTTTAATCTGTATTTTTGGTTTTCCCTCTAATGTTGGGTTGTACGAAGGGTCTCTTGGGGCTCCCTTAATCGTATTCCGGAAACCACTGCTGAAAGCGAACCAGTTAGAATCATCTTGGCTTGTCACCATCGATTTGGGGTAAGGTTTTCCATCGTTATTCATTATCACTCAATTTATAATTGGGGATTTTGTAGTTTATGAGTTCCAGGTACTTTTCATTAGTTTGTTTCGATCTTCCATCCATGAGGAGGAGTTACACATGTGCAGGGGTAATATATATATATGAAATCTTTGTACATATTTCCTCATAGTGAGGGGAATATGTGAAATATAGCTAGGGGTATTTTATATATATATATATGCATGTGTGTGTAAGTGTAAGGACCAGATTCGAGTTGTCATTGTCAAAATTTTGAAGGGTCAAAGTGTTCATCTTGGTCTAATTTTGAGGTAGGACACCTTTCCTTTTCCCCTTTAAATTAAAGAATGTGTTAGTTGTCTGCTTAATTCTTCCTTGATTAATTTAATTGTGATCATTGGATGAAATTATTAAATGTGCTAAATGATTTTTTTGATAAACAAAATCATGTTTTCATAATAAAACACATCGATGGAAGTGTGTTGTCTTCTAATCTATAAAGTAGTGATTGGACTTTTATGCTTGATTACCTTGCTTTGGTTTTATTTATACTTTGATGTCTTGTTGTTACATATCATGTTTAGAACATGGCCTTCATTCAAATTATTAAATGGATTTTCCCAAGTAGGTGGTCAAATCTTCAATTCCAATAGTCATGAATTTGATACATATATGAAAATTGAAGAATTGTTAGCGCTCTTTAGAAATTTGAATTCCTAAATTGAGTTAATTAATAAGGACAATTGATTAATTGAAGTATTGTGGAATTAGATAATTAATTAGAGAATTATTTATGAGATTGAGGGGTTGTCCAAGTAGATATTTAATTGGGGATTAATTATGAGATTTAGGGATTGTGATTTAGATAATTAATTGGGGAATTAATTATGAGATATTAAATTGGTTAAATTGAGATAATTAATTGTGGTATTAATTATATGATATTAATATTATATATTGAGATAATTAATTGTATAATTAATTATTAAATATTATGGTTATTTCTTTAAGATAATTAATTATAGAATTAATTATGTGATATTGAGATGGTTGGCTTGAGATAATTAATTGATGAATTAATTATTGTCCTTGACGTACTTAACTAATTGAGGAATTAATTAAGGGTATTTATGTGATAAACTAATTGTTGAATTATTAATGAAATTGATGTTGACCAATTAATTGATGAATTAATTATGTGTAAAGGAATGGGAACATGGTCATTCTAAATTGAGAAGTATAAATGGTAACATGGTCATTGTACTTGTGAGTAAAGAAATGTGAACATGGTCATTCAATTGAGAAGTATAAATGGTAACATGATCATTGTACTTATGAGTAAAGGAATGGGAACATGGTCATTCTATTGAGAATTAAGAATGGTAACATGGTCATATTACTTGTGACTTTAATAGGGGTAACGTGGAAATTAAGTATGAATTAAAGAATGGTAACAAAGGTACTATGAGATATGACCTCACTTGATAATACTTTGGGCTCTGGTATGAACCGAATCAGGTATTGAGATATGATATCACCTTTGAATACTTTGGGCTCTGATATAAGCCAAATCAAGTATTAATATGTGATATTACCAAGAAAAACTTTAGGCTCGGGCATGAGTCGAAGCTCGCATGAGGTACAGGTGTCCTCAGGAACCTTGGAGTTAATGGGGTTAAGTAAAGAATAAATGATAATGTGATAACTATTTATTTATGTATTGTACTTATTTATTTATAGAAATACATACACTATTAACAGGCTAGATTGAGATAGACACCATGGGCGTTGGCCTACTGATATTGTTATATCACACCCTACTTGAGCTACCATTGCCCCGGGGTACCCAAGTAGACCTTATATTTCCTTGAAATTTCTTGTTTTATTTGTTAGTACCTGAGAGTTAGGATCACATTACTGAGCTGGAGCTTGGGATGCTCGTGGAGCTAGTCATTAGGCAGTTTTTCTTTCATTGCATTGTATTACTTATTTGTAATTTTCACTACTTGTACTTGTAGCATCCTTTGTCAGACATGTATTATTGTAATTTGGCATTGGAAACTTATATTCAATTATTATAATATACTTTTGATGTTGTTTGTTCTTATTAATTCTTTAAATATCTATTATCTATTGTTTATCATTGTGCATACTCTGATCTATGAGGGCATAGTCTCCCCACAGACACACCCTAGGCCCTTTCTGCTATTCAGCAACCTCTGGAATTCGAGCAGATGCACTTGAGGTCATGTGGCGACTGGCCCAGCTACCGGTTTAGTGGTCAGTCAGGTCAGGACGTTGTAAAGATGCCACCAAAATTTGCAGAATTCCTACTGGCGGGTTTGTTCTCATAATCTCCCATCTTGAAAATTACTAAGTGCAGACTTTATGATAAGAAGTCTCATCCGCTTACGAGTACTCACACCTAATAGTTGTGTTCTATGTGTATCATCATAGAACATTATCGGACTATAGAACTATATTTAAGAATATTGTCATGACATTTCAAGGTTCTCCTCATAGCAGAAAACTATTGTGAGTTTATCAATGCGACAGTTACTTGGGGTCATTATTACATTAAAGTCATGCATAATAATGAACAGTGTGTAATATGGTGTTTTATTAATATTAAAATGTTCAGATATACATGTAATCAAAGTAAAATCAGGTGGTCCTAGGACACCAACTCCAACAAGGGTAACTCAATGGTTACCTTTATGCAGCTTTCTATTTTTACATATGGGTACTCAAAACATATTTGTTTCCAAAAATACTACAACTCGATTGCAGGTCAGATTTTTTTGAAAACCAGTGATCCAAACATGTCAAATATTAAAGAACCTCCCTCTCATATGACTGATCGTATGGTCATCTAATGATCATTGGAAGTGGAAAACAACCCAAAAATACATGAGATCTATCTTCAATAAATCAACATGTAAATAATATGTAAAACAGAGTACCTGGTATTCAGCCACTGTAGAAGCTTCCATTTTCTCTTCACAAAGAGAATTCTTGATAAAGATCATGGAAGCATCAAATAAATGTTTCTTCCCTCTAAGGGTGTACACCGGTTGAGGGATCCATGTACATTTTAGGAGGATACCCAAAATCCAAAGGTGTGCTAATGTCTTCTCAAACGAGATAAATGAAGTTTTGGGAAGAAGAGAGTTTTGCAATGTCTCACACACATCGCACACAACAACGGAAGAGATCTCATTCGCTTTTATATCAAAATCCCAAGGCTCCCACTTAATAATGCATCTCATGTGTTTCTTTCCATTGGGTATTTATTCATTGAACTCATTTCAATAAATAAATGAAAAGCTATGAAACCAACCTTTGGTTCATAACTGATTGAAACTGCTTGGGAGAAGTAGTACATGCAGTTTCATCACATGAAACTCACATATACATCTTATGCATATATATATATATATATATATATATATATATATATATATATATATATATATATATGACGCACGCCTGTCGTAGGGCGTGGCAAAACAATTATTTCCTAAGTTAAAATGTAGTAATGTGGTTGACCTAGGATGTCTCCCGAAGAGGAGTGCACACAAAATGGGTTGTCACTTTAAAATGGGGGTAAAAATGTTGTGAAAGGAAATTTGAAATTCAAATGATTGAAAAACAATGAAATTAAAAGGGTGATTAGGTCGGGGTCGGTTTCCTAATTATAATGCTATCCTTGTTCAATTTAATTCAAACTTCTTCTTCTTAGTTGATTAAAGTGAGTTTACACAATCGTTTCCTCTCACTTCCTTGGTGAAATTGTTATTGTGAGAGAAAACCTTACCAAGATCTCGGTTTGGTCAACTCTCCTTCCATGTGTAAAATAGTTGTATTGAATATCCTTAATTGAAATGGGCAATTCCCGATCGGGTTTTGTTTATCCCAAACAATCAAGAACATTCACTACACGTTTTACACGTACTGACGATCGTCGAGTACTTCACCACTAATTCCTGGTTTATTCCATCGTATATAAACCAGAAATTAGTGGAGGGAGATATTGATTATTTTACCAAGGCAAAAATAAATAACGGAATTAATATTCAAGAACGATCGAACTTGATAATAAAATCCTCTATAATAAATTGAAAACAACTTTGAAGAAGAAAGAAATTTATTTAATTGCGTCCAAGAACTCAAGCATTACAATGTAGAAAACCAACCCTTCCCCAATCACTCCAAAAGTTTACCCCACCATGGTAAGGGTAATCGAGTTGAATGGGGAAGAAGAAGGCATTACAAAATAATGAAAAAGAAAATAAATAAAAGAGAAAGCTGAAAATTTCTCCTTCTTGGTGTCCCAGAAGGAATGGAATGGAGAATGGATGCTTTGAGAGGGTGGAGCTCTCCTCCTTTTATAGCCAGAATGCTTCCCCCGAATTTAGACGCCTTTTAGCCCCATTAAATGACATCTTCACGCATTGAGCCCTTCATGAATGTTGTTCATAATTCCCTTTTCCGTGTCCCCTAAAAATTTCAGCGGATTTGGAC
This sequence comes from Viscum album, assembly GCA_963277665.1. Classification (NCBI taxonomy): domain Eukaryota; kingdom Viridiplantae; phylum Streptophyta; class Magnoliopsida; order Santalales; family Viscaceae; genus Viscum; species Viscum album. The sequence goes on along the minus strand of OY728141.1, from coordinate 998,080,206 downwards.
ATGTATTCCGAGAGTTATGGCCGTTTTACTATGAGAATTTATTCTGTCCAGTCAGACTCTCCAAAACGAAATCCTCCGGATTAAGGTGCTTTAATGGCCCCATAAACGGCCAATTAACTCGGTGTTTCCTTCATAAAAGATGCTCCAAAACTCCTTGCGCGTCCACCCACCGAATTTCACAAGCTTTGGGCCCACAGTGGTTGAGTTATGGATCCCACATCAAAACTAGGCAGAACTGAAAACAGTTTTCTTGATCCAACTTGTGATCTTCTTTTGAGCTTCCATATGGCCGATTCAGATTTTGGTCCAAATATATTAAATGAAGCCCTGGATGTTTAGAATCTGAAAAAGAAATACTTTCTCAATTTGGATCAGTGTAGATAATGTTATGGCCAATCTACCGAAATAATTTAAAACTGTTAAAAAATCCAAAATGGCCAATTTTTACAATTCAGCTCAAAATAACACCATTATCATAAAAATGAAACAATTCATCTTAGAAGAACAATTTTGTGGGTTTAAAACAATGATATTCAATATAAATTAATTGAAAATATTTGCTCTATCAATTCCCCCACACTTAGCACTTGGACTCCTGGACAAGTAAAAATCAAATCAAATCAAAATCAAAACACATATCAATGAGATCAATCAAATCAATTTCAAGAAACAAAAAGATATCATGCCTCAACAAAAACTATTATTTCAAATTCTCCATTTAAGATTTTAATATATTTCCACTTCATTTCTTATCCCATGCACACAAAACACCTACCTCACATGAATTTTCTCTCATCTCACAGATGTAAAGGCTGAACAAGGCTTTTCTCATCCAAAATCACACAAGAGTCACCATAGGTTTGATAAATTCCTAATTCTCCACCCGATGTGAGTCAAGGACATGTGTTTCTCATGAGGACTTTTCAGGGTTGTTCTGTGGCTTTCGGTTGGTAGGATTTAGATGTTAAAAGTTCTGAGGCCGAAAAAGGAAAGCTTGGCTCTTATTGAAGCAAAATTGCAAGATTCTAGTTTTCACTCAAATATGGTCTCCTTCACTTCCCCTTTGTTGAAAATAGGATCCATCATCATTCAATCAGCTCAGCAGCAAACATTTCAATCTTTTCAAACATAATTTTTTTTAAAGCTCCAGATAGGCACAACTTTCTTTTGGAAGCTCCAGAAAGGCACAGCTTCTCTTTTGGAAGCTCCAGAAAGGCACAGCTTCTCTTGTCATAAAAGCTCCAGAAAAGGCACAGCTTTCAACAGAATAATTTTTCAGCATCACACACATCTCTTCCACAATTTATTTTCCACCCAAAGTATAACCGAATGAGGTAGTACATCACAAGACATCTTCCCCCACACTTAAGTTCAACAAGATCATGCAATTTTACTTCAAGAGCAGGTATGATAGGGAAAATTGGCTTGTAATGTGGCTAACCTAACAGGAAATTCATGGCTACTAGGGGCTACAATGAAGGATAATTGTAAAGGTGGGCCATAACGAAAAGGATTATTTTCAAAAGGGGGCTTTAAACAAAATAAGTGCCTCAATCATTTAAAACACACGTACCCCAACCCTCAAGTTTTGAAAGGAATAAATCAAATTCTGGTTAAAGCAAGCATGGTCTGGTTCTCTCAAGAAATGAGGTGAATGAAAAGAATATGACAAAAATGGTTCAGAAGCCTCACAGGAAAGTTATTTCAATGATATAGACAGTGAAATATGGCATGGGTTTCAAAAATCAGTGTACTTTTCATGAAATTCTAAAAGATTTGAACTTGAAAAGAAGTCATTTCAGCATTCATTTAAGATCAGTTTCATGAAATAGACTGGTTCACTCATTGACATGGGTTTCAAAAATGGTATTGATTATCATTTCAGCTCAAAAGTTACACCAAAAATTGAAAAATAAACACAAAAAAATTTGAAAACACACATTTTTTTTATTTTTTTATTTTTTTTATTTTTGAAAACAAATATTTTTATTTTTTTGAAAACAAACATCAAATAAAAATCCTATACTACAAAGGTTCCCTCCCCCACACTTAAACGATGCAGTGTCCTCGATGAATTCAAGTGGATTTAACATGTAAGCCAATTTTCAAATTAATCACAACATCAAGAAAGTGTGAAAGAGAGGTACAACCTGATTTATTCGTAGTGCAACATTGAGTTAAGCTTCCAAGTGTTGCACTCTGAAAACCTACAAATAAAAGAACAAAAGAAAACATAAGATATTTATTGAAAGAAATAAAAATAGAAATAGGATGAGAATAGAAGGATAAAACTTGGTTTAATCCCCCAAGTGGGACCTGGGTTTTGACTGCCTCCAGTGGGGCAGTTCTAATCGGTTATCCCCAATCTGATGGTGGATGAGGTTTCTTTGATTTGAACCACCACATGTGGCTCTTCCTAGCTTTCATTTCATTGTTCTTGTTGAGGAGGACTCCATAGATAGAGTACACCGGATCCACCCCCTTCGCAATGTTGTACACCGTGCATGGTTGGGGTAGGATAAAGTACAGAGCCTCCTCCTTCTTGGGTTCCGCATGAACAACATCTTCTTTATTTTTCAGTGGTTGCTGAAGGTATGATACATCTGGGAAAAATCAAAGGGAATGTCAGAGTTTAATTCTATTTGAAAAAAATTAAAGCATGAAGAATCAATATCAAATTCTTCCCTTTCAATGTAAGTAGCTTGTGTCTCATTTTCCTCCAGAAAATCCACTTTGATATTCTCTTGTACTCCCTCCATTAAATGTTCAACAGGTTTGGGGAGCACCAGATGTTCCTCTTCAGATGCATATTCTCCCTCCAAGGAAATACAAGTGTTGGATGAATCTGAAAAATTAAAACAAGGGGAGGTAATACTCAATTTAGTTTCAACAAAATCAAAAGATAATGAGTTTATGAAAAGATTAACTCCCTGATCTTGTTTGGCTTCAATTGGTTCTTCAATGGGAGGTGGCTCTTGGAGTTGAATTTCCGTAGATAGAGGTAGGTAGTCAGACTCCTCTATCTTCTCTTCAAATTCCACTTCTTGGATGGTTTCTTCCTTCAATGTTGCTGAATCATCTACATTATGAGGAATAGTTGGCTCAAGAAGTTCCTCACACTCATTCCAGAAGTTATCCAGATCCTTTTGATCTCCCATATGTATTTCAATTGCTAAATCTTCTTCGTCAATCTTATCCAACATTGATTGAGATGGGCTCAATGGATCTTCTTTTAATTTCATCAAGGCCTCCATGGGTTCTTTAACTTGAAGGATTTGTGAGGATAATTCTTCCATCAATTGTTCTGGTTCTGGTTCTGGTTCTTGTTCGGGCTCCAGTTGTGGATCCTGGGATGCATGTACTTGTTCTGCTATCCACTGTATTGAGGTCTCTAGGTTTTGAACTTTTTGACTAATTCTTTCAAATTGGGATTCAATATCCTTGTGAACTTCTTCTTCTTGGTGTTGTACATTGATCATTTCTGGATAAAAATCTGGAAAATACTCCTGAAGTTCAATTAATTCTTTTGCCAAACCCTCCAACACTGGGTATTCGAGGTTCTCTTTAAGGTTTTCAATGAGATCCTTGAATTCTTCCTCTATGATGATTTTGATTCGAGCTCCTCGAATTTGTCTGGCCAAGAAAGAAACTTTATAATCTATAGACCAAGGTGACTCAATAATTGGTTCTCGCACTGGTGGGTAATTGTTCCATGAATGAAAGAAATAATCATTTGAAAACAACATGGTAAAAGATTTTTTTTTTTAATTGAAAAAGTCAAATATTAACAATTAGTTTGTGGCACTACCTCCCCGGAAACGGCGCCAAGTTTGACGCACGCCTGTCGTAGGGCGTGGCAAAACAATTATTTCCTAAGTTAAAATGTAGTAATGTGGTTGACCTAGGATGTCTCCCGAAGAGGAGTGCACACAAAATGGGTTGTCACTTTAAAATGGGGGTAAAAATGTTGTGAAAGGAAATTTGAAATTCAAATGATTGAAAAACAATGAAATTAAAAGGGTGATTAGGTCGGGGTCGGTTTCCTAATTATAATGCTATCCTTGTTCAATTTAATTCAAACTTCTTCTTCTTAGTTGATTAAAGTGAGTTTCCACAATCGTTTCCTCTCACTTCCTTGGTGAAATTGTTATTGTGAGAGAAAACCTTACCAAGATCTCGGTTTGGTCAACTCTCCTTCCATGTGTAAAATAGTTGTATTGAATATCCTTAATTGAAATGGGCAATTCCCGATCGGGTTTTGTTTATCCCAAACAATCAAGAACATTCACTACACGTTTTACACGTACTGACGATCGTCGAGTACTTCACCACTAATTCCTGGTTTATTCCATCGTATATAAACCAGAAATTAGTGGAGGGAGATATTGATTATTTTACCAAGGCAAAAATAAATAACGGAATTAATATTCAAGAACGATCGAACTTGATAATAAAATCCGCTATAATAAATTGAAAACAACTTTGAAGAAGAAAGAAATTTATTTAATTGCGTCCAAGAACTCAAGCATTACAATGTAGAAAACCAACCCTTTCCCAATCACTCCAAAAGTTTACCCCACCATGGTAAGGGTAATCGAGTTGAATGGGGAAGAAGAAGGCATTACAAAATAATGAAAAAGAAAATAAATAAAAGAGAAAGCTGAAAAGTTCTCCTTCTTGGTGTCCCAGAAGGAATGGAATGGAGAATGGATGCTTTGAGAGGGTGGAGCTCTCCTCCTTTTATAGCCAGAATGCTTCCCCCGAATTTAGACGCCTTTTAGCCCCATTAAATGACATCTTCACGCGTTGAGCCCTTCATGAATGTTGTTCATAATTCCCTTGGCCGTGTCCCCTAAAAATTTCAGCGGATTTGGACATGTATTCCGAGATTTATGGCCGTTTTACTATGAGAATTTATTCTGTCCAGTCAGACTCTCCAAAACGAAATCCTCCGGATTAAGGTGCTTTAATGGCCCCATAAACGGCCAATTCACTCGGTGCTTCCTTCATAAAAGATGCTCCAAAACTCCTTTCGCGTCCACCCACCGAATTTCACAAGCTTTGGGCCCACAGTGGTTGAGTTATGGATCCCACATCAAAACTAGGCAGAACTGAAAACAGTTTTCTTGATCCAACTTGTGATCTTCTTTTGAGCTTCCATATGGCCGATTCAGATTTTGGTCCAAATATATTAAATGAAGCCCTGGATGTTTAGAATCTGAAAAAGAAAGACTTTCGCAATTTGGATCAGTGTAGATAATGTTATGGCCAATCTACCGAAATAATTTAAAACTGTTAAAAAATCCAAAATGGCCAATTTTTACAATTCAGCTCAAAATAACACCATTATCATAAAAATGAAACAATTCATCTTATAAGAACAATTTTGTGGGTTTAAAACAGTGATATTCAATATAAATTAATTGAAAATATTTGCTCTATCAATATATATCATGCATCTCATGGATATACATTTTAATGCACATCGAACAATCTTAACCAAAGGAAATACATTATCAATTATGTGTTTACTTTTACAGGATGAATGAAGTATGGACATACACAAAATTCACACTAAGGAAAACCTGATAGATTTTTTGATGAATACGACCAACTCTAAAAAGTTCAGATGGTGCTAGGGGTGTGCAGGATTAAATTAAATGATTTAAACCAATTGAATCAAACCGCTTTAAACTTTTACAATTCAGTTTAAATCGATTAATCAGTTAAGTCAGTTTATGAACATTGTATGTTTTAGTTTTTTGGTTTTGTTCATTTTTCTAACCGTAACTATTCATAACTGATACTAAAAAATTAAATCGATATATAAATAATTTTTGAAAATAGAAGTGATGAATAACTTTCTATTATCAAAATTGAATATAACTTAAATCACTATTGATTTTTCAATATAATGAAACTGTAAGAGTTGGTTTCCTATAACCAACTGGTTGTACTTTGATTACATGGATATTTAATGTATTTAAATATTAAACATCTTATTATATATTGTTCATTGTTATACATGACTATGATGTAATAATGTCCTAGAGTATTTGTTGCATTGATAAGGTCATGGAAGTTCCCTAATATGATGAGAACCTTGAAATTATATAACAATATTCTAAAATATAGTTCTACGGTTGGATGAAATACTATGATGGTACACATAGCATGTAGACCATCAGGTGTGATTACTCTTAAGCAGATGAGACTTCCTCTCATGAAGTTTGTACTTTGTGATCTCCAAGACAGGATATTATGAGAACAGAACCGCTATTATGAATTCTGCATGTTTTGGTGTCATTGGATATTTCTATCTGCGAGCATGTGTAATTATCCCTAGACTTTAATATTATCATTAATATGTGTCACTACTCACGCACTTTTATTTACTAACGAAAATCGTCATGCAGACAGTTAGTGGGAAGTAGGGTATGTTGGGTGCATCACGAGTGACATGTTATTAATGGATAAGTCGAGTAAATATGTGTCTCTTCCATTTATGGAAGTTGATATCTTGACCCTTTGATTGAAATAGAACTATCGCATGAAATTCCATGGCCACGGTGTAACGACGAGTTTATTTCAGGTAGTCAAAGAATGACGTATCAAGCATAAAAGTTGATGACACTATCATGAAACCTGCTTGATGAGATATTACGAAAAAGCCATTATATTACATAGTGAGCATTTGTATGTGGATGCCATTATTTCGATTTTAAATTCTTTCTCATGGGTGCCTTGAATTGTTGCTATAAATTACTCTTGTAATTTAGGCAAGCCTGCCTAATGTAAATGAGAAATAATCCTAGAGGGTCACACACTAAGTGTTTATGGTGGTCTCGGTTAAATTCTATTTGAATTTAATTAATAAATATTATTATCAAGATAATGGAATAATATTATTCAAGTTAAAATGATTGCATAAATTAAATAAATATTTATTCACCGAATTGTTGGTAAAATATATTTATTTATTTTATTGAACATTTAATAAATATTTATTTACTAGTTTGTAAATAAAATATTTATTTAAGAGAATAAATTGTTTGTTTATTTATTCAGGTGTTCAATAAATGGAAGTGGAGTTAGAGAGGACCAAGGCTGGTCCGGTACTAAACTAATTATTTGCAAGACTATAAATAATTATTTAACTAGTTGGCACAAATTAAAATAACGATGTTATTATTTTGTGATGTGGAATTTTATTTATAATTTTGTTTGGTGAAAGTTGGCGCACCATAAATAATGATGTGGTATTATTATTAATAGCATGGGTTTTCTCTAAGGTTATGAATGTATTTAATTGATTTTACATAATTAAATATTGTAACTGAATCCCCATGTCAATAAATTGAAACATACGTATATTGTTCCATGTACCGAACCGTACACCCGGTGAATTGAGAATTGTTGAGCTAAATAATTTCTCTCTTGAATCCTCTTCCCTCCCCTCTCAAGAATGAGAGACGTTCTTCAAGACTGAAGAACAAGCAACCAAGAACGGCCGACACAAGTCACTCACTTCACCGCGCTAGAACCCAGAGAACAAGCGGTATTGATTGGAGGCTATCAGAGCACGTGCGGATCACTGCTAGAGGGATTCTAGTTTGGATCCTTGCAAGCATAAAAAGATAATCTGGAAGGGTCATTCTGGATGATCAACATCATCAACAAATAAAATACCTAAGATTCAGGTATTATTTTCTTTATGAAATTAATTAAATTAGTTATAAACATGATGTGCAAGATCCACTCTAAAGTTTTTGGTCCTCTTCCTTCTTTATCTAAATCTTTGATTCTATTCCATAGAGACTGGCTTTCATCATCGTATTGATCCCAAAATAATCATTGATCATGGTAAAAATTAAAGTTTGGTGTCGGCCCAACCACACTTTCACTGCGCCCGAAACCTTCAAGTGGTATCAAAGGGAGGTTACATCATAGTTTATAATTATTTAAATATTTCTTTAATGATTTACGTATTTAATAATTTAGTTGTTTCAATTCAAATTAATCATTCTACAAATCTAAATCTCAAGATTTGTTCCTCCTCTTTCGTTTCTCATTCACCTTATAGAAATGATATTTTCTTTTAATTTTGGTTAAAATAAAACAGAGGATCTCATTTAGAGGTTCCAAAGGTTCTTGGCTATACAACACCAGAACACATGATGTGTATTCGGCAGTACATGCCATGTAGCCAAGGTTCAATGCACTGGGTCTGGTCCACCAAACCAAGCTGTGTCATTGGAGTTTGTCTAAGTATTAATGGCTCCGTGTGTTGACTAGGAACAAGTGGCACATGTTTTCTAGATTACACATTGTGTAGCCCACTGGACATGACGAGTAGTCCCTTTCAGGTTAGGGTTGGACCATGTACCCCGTACATGGCTTGCCTAGCTAGAGACCGTGTAATGAGGAACTACACGGCATGTAACACACTGGACACACCGTGTACTCTGAAGATTTCTTAAGTACACTCACACGTTGTTTCCCCAGACGTGTACTTCATATAGACGGTGAAAAATAGCACGCGTCATGTAGTTGGAACTACACGCCATGTACTTATCCAAATTACGTAGATTTATTAAAATTTATTATTATATTATACAAACCCTTGAGACATGTACCATCGTGTGGGCATAAAGCTAAGGCACAATACGTGATATGTGTTTTATATATATGTGTTTAATTTAACATCTGCGTAATATTCATTTCTACTCATTGGGTAGTTATGAATAGAAATTCACTAGGTTACCTCCAAGGTACAAGTTGCGTACAAAGATAATTTTAAATTAATTTATTTGTTTAAAATTATGATGGATGAGAATCTCAAATAAATTCAGAAAAGGGTTTAATATAAAAGTATTTATTAATTAAAGATGATAATTAATTGATTCAAGCATGATTTATCTTAAACAATAATGATTAAAGAATTTAATTCTAGTTTTATTTATGTGTAAATAACATTGCATGTATGGATGATCATGAGCTAGACCAAGACCTTTGTATTTGTATGGTTTCTTTTATTTTATTTTTTTAAATTAAATTTGTTGGAATGCGATCATTCTCCTCATTAATATGTAGGGCCTATGTGCCCAAGGTTTTTTTTATGTAAAACCCCTTTTTACCCCACACCTTCATGTGAGTTAAAAAAGGCATATGTAATGGATGGAACTCTCAAGCTAGTGGAGGTGGTTCAAGATGGAGTCAAGATGAAACCAATCCCAGCAAATATAGAGGTGGACAGGTGGAAAGCTGTAAACATAAACCCAAAAGGTTCAAGATGTTTTTCCCCTAGGTCAGGGTTAGTTTATCAACCACTAGATAAACTAACCATTATAAAATCTCATGATCATGCCCTTTACTTTATTTTATTTCTTTCAGTTGCATGGTTTATCATTATGGATGTGTTGTCACGGTCACATAATTAATGATTTAAACAAGCATGCAAGATGGAACTAAAATAAACTAGACTTATGAGTAAATATTATCAAGACATGGTTAATCAGTTAAGTAATTTCTACTTAATATTAACAAGCATGTGATAATGATAATAAGAAATTATCACATAAGAGATAAAAATACCTCAAATAAAATATTAATTCAGACCAAGCCTTTTATTACTTGATTAAGGGAAAAACTCAATAAAACTATGTGTTTGACCAACCCTTGTTGGGACACTTACTTTTATACAGGAATCCATTATAAAAGTTTTTGGTTTGACTTAACCATATTACATCAAGAGGAGTAGCCCTTGCTGGACTTGGTGTAATATTGGAGGCAAGAGTTGAAGAAATCCAAAAGTTGTGATTTCAGGATTGGGGATTCCACTCAATAGATGAATGAGTTGCAAGCCCACGGTTGGCAAAGACCTACCTACCTAAATACCTTTTAATATCTTGACCATCCCTTGTTGGGGTTATGCGAAGGGGAATATGAATCCTTTCCACTATAATGTCACGAAAACTGGACATTCTGAGTTCAATGGTGAGGGCCATTGGGACTTGATAAAAGAGTGGGAGACTTAATAAAATTTATTATTTCTTACAAAATGTAATCAAGAAAGTACTAATAATTTGATCTTTTAATTATAGAATAAAAATGACAAGCTCATCAACCACACTATCCCTACGATCAATTCTGGATAAAGACAACATCCTCACTGGTAGTAACTTCCATGAATAGTTTAGATGCCTTTGGGTTATCCTACACCATGAACGGAAGTCTTACGTGCTGGAGTCAGCATTACCTGATCCACCTACCAAAGAGGTGAGTGATGAGGATTTCCTGGTCTATGAGAAACATATGAATGATGTGGTCGACATTCAATGTTTGATTTTATCATCAATGTTTAGTGAGATCGTGAAGTCTCATGAAAACATGGATACTTATAGAATTATTGAGCACCTCTGTGGTCTTTACCAGTAGAGAGAAAGATAAGAAAGGTTTGAGATCTCTAAGTCACTCTTTCAGAGTAATCTTGGAGAAGGTTCCCCAGCCATGCCTTATGTAGTCAAGCTCATTGGCTACATTGAGCACCTATAGGTTCTAGGTTTTAAACTCCCCGAAGAACCGGGCACTTATCTCATTCTAGAATCACTCCCTTAGATATTCTCTAACTTTGTTGTCAATTTCAATATGAACAACATTGAGACGTCTTTATCTGATCTTCTTATCCTCATTTTCCAAGTATACAAAGATATGAAGCGCGAAAATACTTTTATCCTTATGGTGAATAAGAGGAAAGGGAAGGTGAAGTGATTTAAGCCCAAATATTCTTCACATCCTTCTAAGAAAAGGAAGATCAAAGGGGAGGCAAAGAAATAGGAGGTTGTTTGTTCCGCATCTAGCAAGAAGAGCCACTGGAAGAAGAACTGCACCCAACCTAAGAAGCAAGGGGAAGCTTCAGGTGCGTTTCTTATCAAATTCAATCTATATGTTTCTACAAATTGGGTATTAGATATAGATTTTGGTGCTCACATATGTATCCAAATACATGAACCAAGTAGATTTAGAAATATTGACCAAGGGGAGGTAGATCTACAAACAACCAACGGAGCCAGACTTGCTGTTGTAGATGTCAGGGACTACCACCTCATGTTGCCAACTAAGATGATCTTGGTGTTAATGGTTTGTTATTATGTTTCATCTATTACTAAAAACATTATTTTTGTATCCATATTAGATACATATTGATTTGTTTTCAAGTTTGGAAATGAATTTTTCTTCTTTTAAAAAGATGTCATTTGTTTTGGTAGGTCAGATTTATACAACGGTCTTTACATGTTGGATTACACAAACCAAGTAATGGAAATTGATAACAAAGATAATTCACATGACTCATACAACACCCAACTTTGGCATCACCGGCTAGGTCATGTAAATGAGAAACGCTTGACAAAGTTACATCAAGATGGATATTTAGATTCTTTCAAACTAAAACCACTTGGCATATGTCATGCATGTTTACAAGGAAAAATGACCAAAGCCCCATTTAATGGGAAAGGTTAAAGGGATAAAGAACTTCTTGAATTGGTTCATACCGATGTGTTTGGACCATTTCCAATTAAAGAAAGGGGAGGGTAAACATACTTCCTAATATTTACTGATGATTTTAGTAGATATGGATATATATACTTAATGAGGTATAAGTAGGATTATTTTGATAAGTTAAAAGAATACAAGAATGAAGTTGAGAACCAGCTTGGTAAGAAGATTAAGAAACTCCTCTCAGACCAAGGTGGAGAATATCTCAATCAAGACATCATTGATTACTTACGGGGAGTTTGGGATTCTATCCCAACTCACTCCTTCATACACTCCCCAGTGGAATGGTGTGAGTGAAAGGAGGAACCGCACCCTATTGGACATGGAAAGATCAATGATGAGTCATGCGAGTATTCTATTATCCTTTTGAGGATATGCGTTGCAAACAGCGGCGCACATACTAAACCAAGTACTAACTAAATCAATAAATGGTATTCCATATGAGTTCTGGAGTGGAAAGAAAGCCATATTATCAAATTTACATGTATGGGGAAGCGATGCATTTTTTAAGTCATCTTCAAGTAACAAACTTGCACCCTGAGGCACAAAGTATACCTTTATAGGATATCCCAAGGAAACAAGGGGATATTACCTATACAACCCCTCATACAAAAAAGGTTATAGTGGAAAGACACGACATATTCCTTGAGAGGGATCATATCTCAAAAAGATATAGTGGGAGCGCGATAGACTTCAATGAAGTTGAGGCTCAAGGTATACAAGAGTTAGTACAGGAACGGATTTAACAAAGCCTCGTGAAAGAAAGAACTATTCCAGAGACACAAGATCTGTATAGGAGTAAAAGAGAGGTTAGAGAACTGGAATGGTATGGTTTTCTAGTTACCGATGATGGTGACTCATTGTTAATTGATAATAATGATCTTATAACCTACAAGGAAGTATTAAGTGGCACAGATGTTGCCAATTGGAAAGAATACATGAATTCTAAAATGGATTCCATGTACCAAAACCAAGTCTGGATTTTGGTAGATTCTCTAGTTGATGTAAATACTGTTGGTTACAAATGGGTATTCAAGAAGAAATTGGACATTGAAGGACAAGTCAGTACCTATGAGGCATGACTGGTTGCAAAAGGGGTCAAACAACATCAAGGCATTGACTACGATGAAACCTTTTCACCAGTTGCAATACTGAAATCCATCAGAATTCTATTGACCATTGTCACTTACCATGACTATGAGATTTGGTAAATGGATTCCAAAACAACCTTCCTTAACAGGAACCTTCAGGAAGATGTCTACATGACACAACCTGAAGGGTTTATGACTCCAAAGAATTACAATAAGGTATTCAAGTTACAGAAATCCATTTATGGATTAAAGAAAGTATCCAGGTTATGGAACATTCGTTTTGATGAACCCATAATGAAATTTGGTTTTATTAAGAACGATTGTGAGCCTTGTGTCTAAAAATGGTTTAGTGGGAGTGCATTCATTTTCCTAATAATATATGTTGATGACATATTACTTATTTGAAATTAGATACCAGTCTTATAGTATTTTTAAGGCATGGTTGAATCAATGATTCTCTATGAAGGACTTGGGCGAGGCAACATATATTCTTGGGATCAAGATCCATCGTGATAGATCCAAGAGATTGTTGGGCCTAATTCAAAGTAAATGCATTAATAAGATACTGAAGAGATTCAGTATGGAACAATCCAAGAGGGGATTGTTGCTAGCATCACATGGCATTCATCTTTCCAAGAAAATGTGTCCTTAGACACATGAGTAAAGAAAGATAATGTCAAGGACTCCATACGCATCAGCGATTGGGTCAGTCATGTATGTCATGCTTTGTACTATGCTGGATGTCACCTACGCATTGAGTGCGGTAGGAAGATATCAAGCTGACCTAGGTAACCGCCATTGGATGACAGTCAAGACTATCTTAAAGTATATGAGGCGTACTAAGGATATGTTCCTAGTTTATGGAGGAGATAAGGAACTAGTCATCAGAGGATATGTAGATTCTAGTTTCCAGACTGATAAATATAACATGAAGTCACAAACGGGATACATATTCACTTTGAATGAAGGTGCAGTAAGCTGGAAGAGCTCAAAGCAGAGTGTGGTCGCAGATTCTACAGCAGAGTCCGAGTATATCACGGCTTCTAAGGCAGCTAAATAAGTAGTTTGGATGCGATGCTTCTTCCAGGAGTTGGATGTGATACCTAGCAGTAAAGATCTCATCACACTGTACTGTGATAATATTGCAGCAGTGGATCTTACAAAATATCCAAGGTTAAATTAGCGGACGAAGCACATACTTCAGAAGTATCATATCTTGGGGGATTTTTCTCAAAGAGGTGAAGTTGCGGTGAGTAGTATTTCCACATAAGACAATGTGACAGACCCCTTGACTAAAGCCTTGACTCAGCAGAAATATGATCACCATGTGAGGTCTAGCGGACTGAAAGTCGTAAGCAGTTGGTTCTAGTCTAGGTGGGAGTTTGTAAGAGTTAGTGTCCTAGAACCAACTGGTTGTACTTTGATTACATGGATATTTAATGTATTTAAATACTAAACATCTTATTATATATTGTTCACTATTCTTCATGACTATGATGTAATAATGTCCTAGAGTATTTCCTGCATTGATAAAGTCATGGCAGTTCTCTGCTATGATGAGAACCTTGAAATGTTGTAACAATATTCTTAAATATAGTTCTACGGTTGGATGACATACTGTGGTGGGACACATAAAATGCATGTAGAGACTCAGGTTTTGGCCCTGTCAGACTTTGGGATATTGCTATGAATAATTCCAGAGCTAGGCGCGAAGATGGCGTGCGATTCCGAGGCCCGGTGTGCCCGGAATTAATTTTACAAAAATATTATGTTTTTTATACTATGCACATGGTGGGGGTGTGATATCTCCTAAATGGTAGCTCAGAACAGTAATTTGAGGGCACGGTTGCATCCGAAACGTGTCGTTTACCCTATATGAGGTGTAAACTTTGCGGGCGCAGGCTTGCGGTGAGAAACGCCACCAGGGGCGTTTTTGTAAATAAATGGAGAAGTTAGTGTGCAAGCGTCGGCTCGAATAACTTCTGAACGGAGTCTCGGATGAAAAATCTGAGTCCAACATTGCGTTCAGAACGATGTGTTTACCCTAGGGGTGACCTTACCATTGTTCGTATCGGGCGTCGGGTCCGAGGTGGGTTTGGCGCCGGCGGGCGGCAGATATAAATATCAGCACTCCCCCCCCCTTTTCATTCCTCTCAGTGTTCTTCGTCGTTCTTCGCCACCGATCCGCTGAATCGAGCAAACGAAGCGCCCACGAGCTCGTATTTTGATGGCAGATGTTCCAGGATCATGCAGCGGAAGCTCTGGAGCGCGGATCTAAGGCAGAACGTCGGCGTTTCGCCTGCGAGGTAGGCAGATTTGAGTTTTAACCCTCGATCCCGTTTTTGCTGCGTTTTCCTGCAAATTGAAGTCGTAGCAGTGTAGATCGGGTCCCGAGGGTCGTGTAGACGCCTCCGGATCGCAAAACGGACCACCGGGTTGCCCCCGGCGGTCCGCGGAAGATCCACCGGCGCGGCGGCGGCGGCCGGTCCCGGCCGGTCGAGGCCGGTCCGGCTCTTTTTGTTATACGGGGGTCTTTAAACCCCCGTATCCTGCAATCCGGAAGTCGGATTCGCGTTCCGTTTACGGTGACGCGACCCTAACGACGAGGTGAACCCTCCAGTGTGGGTTCGAGGGTTTAAAGGTTCAGGATCGTGTCCCGGGAGCTAGAAACGTTGTAACAAATAATATTATTTTATTATTTTACGACTTCGGACCGTTGTAACTTCCACCCGGAGCGCCCAAATGACGTGCCGTCAGTGGTGTTGAGACCCTGAGGGTACGGCGGACTTTTTGAGATGGTTTCCGGGTGTTGGGACTGAGAACGGGGTGCGGGCCCCACGAGGCCGGGTTTTGGCGTTTACGGAGAAACGCAACTTCCGCACCAGGAGTCCGTTTTTGGCGGATAAATAGTCGATCCTATGTGTTTTTCCTAGAGAATCGCAATGGTGCGATCCGTTCGATGTGTTTCGGGATCGAGGCGTGGGCCCCACCCGGGCTGACCTTTAGTGAATAGTGCCTTTTTCACCGGGTGTTTGTTTCGGATGAGCGAGTAGTCGATTCCGCTTGTTTTTTCGAGGGGATCTTCGTGGTATGATCCGCTCAATGGGTTTCGGGATCGTTGTGCGGGCCCCGCACGAGCTAGCTACGGTGAATAGTGCCTTTTTCACCGGTGCTCTGTTTCGGGCGAGTAAACAGCCTATCCTGCATGTTTTTCCGTGTAGAACGTGATGGTGGCCTCAGTATTGGCCTTGGAGGTGCGCAGTGTGGCGTTGTTGTGGGTCTCTCGGGTTAGTGACGTTTTGGACCAGCAGTGGTTAAGGGTACTCCCTTGGTTTGTTCCCACGAGGGTTCGTGTGGCATCACAACCTCCGTATAGGTTTGTGATCCTCTCGATGGAATGTTTAAACTGTTAGAGTTGTGTCATCCCTCCAGTGGGCCCGGAGCGGGATCCTCTAGCATCTTTTCCCTAGATTGGGTTCTTGGTATCGTTGTGACCACTTATTCACGGGCGGCGATCCCCTATCTCGCTGGTTAACCCCGTAGGGTTGTGGCATCATCGGGATTATAATCCCCTACGCGGTGGGTCATACTCAGTAGGGTTGTGGCATCGTCGGGTATACGATCCCCTACTCAGCATGAGGTGTATAGTAGGGTTGTGGTATCGTTGGTTATGTGATCCCCTACTCAGCGCGTGGTTTCTGTAGGGTTGCGGCATCGTTAGTTCGATCCCCTACATCGTGAGTTATACCAGATAGGGTTCTGGTATCATCGTGTCCACCTTTATATGGGTGATGGTCCTCTATCTGAGTGACGTGCTTCTATCGAGCGCCAGATCGGGTTGTGGTATCCCCCAGCGGATCCTGGGAGTGATCCCCTATCTGTGAGCTTTGTTTACCAGAGTGGGTTCTGGTATCCCCTAGCAGACCCTAGGAGCGATCCCCTATCCGAGGAGTTTGGTGGTTCTATTGTTTCAGCAAGGTTTCCTCAGTGATGCTAACCGATGAGCGTAATCTCTCGGGTGAGCGTCTGAGAGGTTTGTGAGAAACCCGATGGAGTGGATCTCTTGGATGAGTGTCATCTGGGATGGCAGTGATCGTGGAGTGTGCTCTCCTGGTTGTGGACAATTGCTGGTGAAGAGGTCGGTACCTCTTGTGGATTGGTGTGTGAGCTAGGTATATCTGGATTGTTCAAGGTGTATGTATGGGCATACACCTGAGCTGAGTTGACTGGTTGTTTTTAGCCGAGGATGGTCACGAGATGGAGTTTCTCTCTCATCTGGGTTCCCTCTGGCTGGGATGAGCGGACTGTTGTCTTTCAGTTTCTCTCTTTTGATTTGGGTTTTTGGGGTGCCTACTGAGTATGTTTATACTCACCCCTACACGGGCTTTGCCCGTACATGTTTGTGTCTTGTGCAGACCACAGGCCTTTCGACAGAGTCCCAGGAGGACCCGGAGCAGGCGGAGCTGAGTGAGCGAGACTGACCGGGGTGTTTGTCGGTGCGGTGCCGAGGGAGCTTTCTGTCGGTGTTTGTGGCAGTGTTCCCCTTCTTCAGAGCATGTTGGATGTGCTTTTGTAGTTTTCTTTTGGTGGGCCCTGTTTTTTCCTTTGTACTTCTGTTGTACTCTGGTTGTGGGATAGTGTATGCATGCATTTTTCTTTTCAGTTTTATATATCTTTGCACTGTTGCATGGAGGTGTATGTGGGTGCGTGTGTACAGGTACCTTAGGCTAATGCCTCCCATGTGTGTGATAGCCTACTCGGCACTAGTCGCCAGCCCCTGGCCTATTGGAGGCGGGCTTGGGAAGTCGCGGCTCGAGCCCCGTTGGGTCGGGTCGTGACAGAGTGGTATCAGAGGAGGTTCCACCTTTGGGATCTCAGAGCGTAGCTGGTCTAGCTGTGAGTTTGGTTTGGGTTGCATAGCGGTAGTGTTAGGATGTTTCGAGTTCGGCTTTCAGGCCAGGGACTCCAGTGTTGGTGCGGCGGCCGACGTATCCATACACCAGGACTCTGATAACCTGCCTTTCGACTCGGGGCATTCGTACACTGGTCGCAGGGACATAACGGTACATGCATCATATAGGACTGGGTTTTTGGGTTTTTCCTTGTCCTTCTTGAGTCAGCTCTCCAGATATACTCTTTGATTGAGGTGCGTCTTGAATGTATGTCAGGATGCCGCCACGACGAGCGCCAGCGAGAGATCTATAGCAGGATTGTGGTGATGATCTGCCCCGTGTAGAGGCTGTGGACCAAGGTGCAGGTTCTGAGGCTAGGACTCCATGTGGTCCGCCAATTGAGCCACCACCTGTCGAGAATCCGGTTGTGTCGGCAATGCAGGATGAGGTTGTGCGCTGGCTGAGTGCGCTGCACGAGTTCCAGAGGCAGTGACCTCTGAGGTTCCGGGGTGATCCAGACCCCCAGGCAGCTAATGACTGGCTTGAGGCAGTCACCCGAGTTTTCCGCCTAGTGAGGACACCTTCTGATCAGATGGTGGTCCTAGCGGCGAGCCTTCTGCATGGTTCCGTCGGGCGATGGTGGAGCCTAGTGACGTAGTCCCATGACGAGGAGACGCTCACGTGGGCAGAGTTTGAGCGGCTCTTCAAGGAGGATTTCTATCCCGTGACGCTGAGGTCAGTGCAGATTCAGGAGTTTCTACAGCTTCTGTAGGAGGGCCTGACTGTGTCAGAGTACTCAGTGAGGTTTATAGACCTGTCATGCTACTCCTTGGATATGGTTCGAGACCCATTCTTTAGGGCTCGGACCTTCGAGCAGGGATTACGCAGGGACATCCGAGAAGGTGTGGTTTCCTAGTGCCTACCCACCTATGCTGGAGTGTTGGAGCGAGCGTTGGTGGTTGAGAGCTTTCTGGCTGAGCAGATCCCCCCTGTTAGTGTTGGTCACATGAGAGCGGAGACGTCAGCATCTGGTAGCCAATGACAGACTCAGGGGTCTGGACGTGGCCGACGTTTCAGGAGGCGACCCCAGGATGGAGGATCTGAGGCTCAGGGCTCACAGGGCTCGCAGGCCAGTTTTGGTCAGCCGCAGGAGAGGCGGTGGTATGATTGCGATGGTCAGGGACATCTTGCTAGGGATTGTCCGACCCGACGTGCTGCTGAGAGGGAGTCGGTCGATGGACCGCCTTGGCAGAGGCAGCGTCTCGAGCAAGGAGGTCCGCAGGGCGGCGGACGTGGCAACGGAGCGGGTGCAGTAGGAGGAGGTGGTAGGCGATACCAGTTTCCACCACCCCCACCCCCAGGTGGTCCACGCCAAGCTCAGGGAGCTGGTGGCCGAGGGCGAGGAAAGCTGCATGCCCTAGAGGTTTTTAACCCGGAGGCTCCGCGGATGGATAGAGGTACACCTTGTGTCCTTTCTACTTACTGCGGTAGTTTGTTAGACACTGTTTAGCGGTACTCTTTCCTTTTTGTTGCTTGCTCGAGTTTTGTTCAGGGCGTTGGTAAGACCTTGTGTGTGTGTTGTTCGGTGTGCTTCGAATGCGTGAGGAAGAGGGATCCTTCCCCCACCGAGACGCGTTTTTGTGACGCGAGTAAAACCGTGCGGGCGAGTCAGTACCGCCCAAAGCGGATAGTGTTGAGGTGTGGTGGATGAGTCCCTCTGACTTATGTGTTCGGGCATGGGTGTTTGTTGGTGAACTCGCTGGTGTGGGAGACCCAATTGAGAGTCCAGTTGCTTTCCTTATGCTTAGGGATTTTTGGGGACGAAAAGTTCTAAGGGGGGGGGGATGTAGCGACTCGGGTTTTGGCCCTGTCAGACTTTGGGATATTGCTATGAATAATTCCATAGCTAGGTGCGAAGACGACGTGCGATTCCGAGGCCCAGTGTGCCCAGAATTAATTTTATAAAAATATTAAGTTTTTTTTTATACTATGCACGTGGCAGGGGTGTGATATCTTCTAAACGGTAGCTCAGAACGGGAATACGAGGGCACGGTTGCGTCTGGAACGTGTCGTTTACCCTATGCGAGGTGTAAAATTTGCGGGCGCGGGCCTGCGGTGAGAAACGCCACCGGGGGCGTTTCCGTAAATAAATAGAGAAGTTAGTGTGCGAGCGTCGGCTCGAATAACTTCTGAACGGAGTCTCGGATGGAAAATCTGAGTCCACCGTTGCGTTCAGAACGACATGTTTACCCTAGGGGTGACCTTACCATTGTTCGCATCGGGCGTCGGGTCTGAGGCGGGTTTGGCGCCGGCGGGCGGCAGATATAAATATCAGCACTCCCCCCCCTTTTCATTCCTCTCGGTGTTCTTCGCCGTTCTTTGTCACCGATCCGCCGAATCGAGCAAACGAAGCGTCCACGAGCTCGGATTTTGATGGCAGACGTTCCAGGAGCGTGCAGAGGAAGCTCTGGAGCGCGGATCTAAGGCAGAACGTCGGCGTTTCGCCCGCGAGGTAGGCAGATTTGAGTTTTAACCCCCGATCCCGTTTTTGCTGCGTTTTCCTGCAAATTGAAGCTGTATCAGTGTAGATCGGGTCCCAAGGGTCGTGTAGACGCCTCCGGATCGCAAAACGGACCACCGGGGTGCCCCCGGCGGTCCGCGGAAGATCCGCCGGCGCGGCACCGGCGCCAGTGGAGCGCGGCCGGCCGCCCAGGGCGGGCCGGCGACAGCGGCCGGTCGAGGCCGGTCCGGCTCCTTTTGTTATACGAGGGTCTTTAAACCCCCGTATCTTGCAATCCGGGAGTTGGATTCACGTTCCGTTTGCGGCGACGCGACCCTGACGACGAGGCGAACCCTCCGGTGTGGGTTCGAGGGTTTAAAGGTTCAGGATCGTGGCCCGGGAGCTAGAAACGTCGTATAAAATAATATTATTTTATTATTTTACGACTTCAGGTCGTTGTAACTTCCACCCGGAGCGTATGAATGACGTTTCGTCAGTGGTGTTGAGACCCTGATTGTATTTCGGACTTGTTGAGATGGTTTCCTGGTGTTGGGACTGAGAACGGGGTGCGGGCCCCACGAGGCCGGGTTTTGGCGTTTGCGGAGAAACGCAGCTTCCGCACCAGGAGTCCGTTTTTGGTGGATAAATAGTCGATCCTGTGTGTTTTTCCTAGAGAATCGCAATGGTGCGATCCGTTCGATGTGTTTTGGGATCGAGGTGTGGGCCCCACCCGGGCTGGCCTTCAGTGAATAGTACCTTTTTCACTGGGTGTCTGTTTTGGACGAGCGAGTAGTCGATTCCGCTTGTTTTTTCGAGGGGATCATCGTGGTATGATCCGCTTGATGGGTTTCAGGATCGTTGTATGGGCCCTGCACGAGCTAGCTACGGTGAATAGTGTCTTTTTCACCGGTGCTCCGTTTCGGGCGAGTAAATAGCCTATCTTGCGTGTTTTTTCGTGTAGAACGCGATGGTGGCCTCAGTATTGGCCTTAGAGGTGCGTAGTGTGGCGTTGTTGTGGGTCGCTCAGGTTAGCGACGTTTTGGACCAGCAGTGGTTGAGGGTACTCCCTTGGTTCGTTCCCACGAGGGTTCGTGTGGCATCACAACCTCTGTATAGGTTTGTGATCCTCTCGATGGGATGTTTAAACTGTTAGAGTTGTGGCATCCCTCTGGTGGGCCTGGAGTGAGATCCTCTGGCATCTTTTCCCTAGATCGGGTTCTTGGTATCGCTGTGACCGCTTATTCACGGGCGGTGATCCCCTATCTAGCTGGTTAACCCCGTAGGGTTATGGCATCATCAGGATTACGATCCCCTACGCGGTGGTCCGTACTCAGTAGGGTTGTGGCATCGTCGGGTATACGATCCCCTACTCAGCATGAGGTGTATAGTAGGGTTGCAGTATTGTTGGTTATGCGATCCCCTACTCAGCGCGTGGTTTCTGTAGGGTTGCGGCATCGTCAGTTTGATCCCCTACATCGCGAGTTATACCAGATAGGGTTCTGGTATCGTTGTGTCCACCTTTATATGGGCGATGACCCTCTATCTGAGTGACGTGCTTCTATCGAGCGCCAGATCGGGTTGTGGTATCCCCCAGCGGATCCTGGGTGTGATCCTCTATCTGTGAGAACTACGTATGCCAGATTGGGTCGTGGTATCCCCCAGCAGACCCTGGGAGTGATCCCCTATCTGTGAGCTTCGTATACCGGAGTGGGTTCTGGTATCCCCTAGCGGACCCTAGGAGCGATCCCCTATCCGAGGAGTTTGGTGGTTATGTTGTTTCAGCAAGGTTTCCTCGGTGATGCTAACTGACGAGCGTGATCTCTCGGGTGATCGTCTGAGAGGTTTGTGAGAAACCCAATGGAGTGGATCTCTCGGATGAGTGTCATCTGGGATGGCAGTGATCGTGGAGTGTGCTCTCCTGGTTGTGGACAATTGCTGGTGAAGAGGTCGGTACCTCTTGTGGATTGGTGCGTGAGCTGGGTATATCTGGACTGTTCAAGGTGTATGTATGGGCATACACCTGAGCTGAGCTGACTGGTTGTGTTTAGCCGAGGATGGTCACGAGATGGAGTTTCTCTCTTGTCTGGGTTCCCTCTGGCTGGGATGAGCGGACTGTTGCCTTTCAGTTGCTCTCTTTTGTTTTGGGTTTTTGGGGTGCCTACTGAGTATGTTTATACTCACCCTTGCACGGGCTTTGTCCGCACATGTTTGTGTCTTGTGCAGACCACAAGCCTTTCGACGGAGTCCCAGGAGGACCCGGAGCAGGCAGAGCTGAGTGAGCGAGACTGACCGGGGTGTTTGTCGGTGCGGTGCCGAGGGAGTTTTCCGGCGGTGTTTGTGGCAGCGTTCCCCTTCTTCAGAGCAGGTTAGACACGCTTTTGTAGTTTTCTTTTGGTGGGCCATGTTTTGTCCTTTGTACTTCTGTTGTACTCTGGTTGTGGGATAGTGTATGCATGCATTTTTCTTTTCAGTTTTATATATCTCTGCACTGTTGCATGGAGGTGTATGTGGGTGTGTGTGTACAGGTACCTTAGGCTAATTCCTCCCATGTGTGTGATAGCATACTCGGCGCTAGCCGCCAGCCCCTGGCCTATTGGAGGCGGGCTTGGGGAGTCGCGGCTCGAGCCCCATTGGGTCGGGTCGTGACAATGCAGACCATCAGGTGTGAGTACTCGTAAGAAGATGAGACTTCCTCTCATGAAGTTCGTACTTGGTAATCTCCAAGACAGAAGATTATGATAACAGACCCGCCAGTAGGAATTCTGCATGTTTTGGTGTCATATAATATTTCTATTTTCAAGCCAGTGTAATGATCCTTAGACTTTAAGATTATCATTAATACATGTCATGACTCGCGCACTTTGATTTAATGACAAAAACCGTTACGCAGACAGTTGGCGGGAAATATGGTACGTTGGGTGCATCACAAGTGGCATGTTATTAATCGATAAGTCGAAGAAGGATTTGTCCCTTTTATTGATGGAAGTTGATATCTCAACCCTTTGATTGAAATAGAACCATCGTGTGAAATTCTATGGTCATGGTGTAACGATGAGTTTATTTTAGGTAGTCAAAGAATGACGTATCAAGCATAAAAGTTGATGACTCTATCATGAAACCTGTTTGATGAGATGTTGTGACAAAGGGAATATATTACACAGTGAGCGTTTGTATATGAATGTCGTTGTTGAGACTTTAAGTTCTTTCTCTTGGGTGCCTTGAACCGTTGCTAGATAATACTTTTGGACTTTAGTCAAGCCCACCTAATGCCAACGAGAAAGAATCATACAGGGTCACACACTAAGTGTTTCTTGTGGTCTCGATTAAATTCTATTTGAATTTAATTAATAAATATTATTCTCAAGACAATGAAATAATTTTATTCAAGTTAAAATGATTGCATAAATTAAATAAATATTTATTAATCGGATTGTTGGTAAAATATATTTATTTATTTTATTGAACATTTAATAAATATTTATTTACTAGTTTGTAAATAAAATATTTATTTAAGAGAATAAATTATTTATTTATTTATTCGGGTGTTCAATAAATGGGAGCGGAGTTCGAGAGGACCAAGTTTGGTCCGGTAGTAAAATAATTATTTGCAATATGATAAATAATTATTTAACTAATTGGCACAAATTAAAATAACACTGCTATTATTTTGTGATGCAGAATTTTATTTATAATTCTGTTTTGCGCAAGTTGGAGCACCATAAATAATAACACGGTATTATTATTAATAGCATGAGTTTTCTCTAAGGTTATGAATATATTTAATTGTTGTTACGCAATTAAATATTGTAACTGAAGCTCCATGTCTATAAATAGACACATATGCCTATTGTGCCATGTGCTGAACCGCACACCCGATGAATTGAGAATTATTGAGCTAGACAATTTCTCTCTCAAATCTTCTTCTCACCCCTCTCAAGAACGAGAGACGTTCTTCAAGGTCTAAGAACAAACGATCAAGAATGACCGACACAAGACACTCGCTTTGCCGCGCTAGCACTCGAAGAACGAGCGGTGTCGAACAGAGGCCATCAGAGCACGTGTGGATCACCGCTAGAGGGATTGTAGTTTGGATCCTTACAAGCGCAACAAGATAATTTAGAAGGTTCATTCTGGATGATAAATATCATCAATGAAGAAAATACCAAAGATCCAGGTATTATTTTCTTTATGAAATTAATTAAATTAATTATAAATATGATGTGCAAGATCATCTCTAAAGGTTTCAAGCCTCTTTCTTCTTTATTTAAATCTTTGATTCTATTCTATGGAAACTGATGTACATCGTCATATTGATCCCAGAATAATCATTGATCATGGTAAAAATCAAAGTTAGGTGTCGGCCCAACCACGCTTCTACTACGCTCAGAACCTTCATAAACATGATGAGCATATGTGATGATTAACTGAATACAAGTCACTAAACCGCATTGAAATCTTCCCCTCGTATTATCAAATCCCTTTAAATCTTTCCATGTTAATGGTTTGGTTGTTTATCAAACTATTTTCATTTTAATATTGAGTTGGTCATTTTTTTCAAAGGTATTCTCTCTATATTGATTATTTAGTTTAGGGGTTTTTCCTCATTTTATAAAATCATTTTCACATTATGTAATTTTTTTTTCATGTTTCCTCAATTGTTCTAAACTATTTTTAACATATGTAAACCATCTGGTTTGGTTTATGTCAGTTGTGGATTAATCATCGATCGATTTCATTTTGCACTTAAGGTAATTTTTTTATTTCAATTGGTCGGTTGAATTCGGGTCGTGTTGAATCGTTGGACTTAAAGTGTGCTCTTAAACTCGAACATGGTTAACACTATTCAGCGTGATCATTGGGCCTAACCAAACTCATCCCCAATAAGAGATGACTTATGATTCAAATACATTGCTTGGGATAATTTTGTGTTGGACGATGGGGAGATAAATAATAATTTATTTTGATTTATTTTATAGACACTCCAAATTGGAATGTCACTTATAAAAAGATTTATAACAAAAATTCAGAAAATGGAAATAAATTAAAATAATATATCCATTAACTATACTAAATTGCATCCCCCCCCCCCCTCCACATGTCACCACCACATTATTTCTACTACCGTGGCTGACTCCCCGCATCTTCTGATACCCACCGAAATCACGCCCTCTCTCCATACAATCATTCTCATTCTCCTCCTCTATCACACTGCATCGGATTCCTCCTCTGCCTCGGCCTCCACCTCCACTTCGGCCTCAACCTCCACCTTGGCCTCTGCCTCATCCTCAACCTTTGCCTTGTCCTCCGCCTCGGCCTCAGGCTCCATGACATCTCATCTCCCCAGCATTGGTTTCCTTGCATCGTCTTCCTCCTCCGCATCGTCTTCCTCCTCTGCATCGGCCTCCTCCTCGGCCTCCTCCTCGGCTCCTCATCCACCTCAGCCTCCACCTCAACCCAGCTCCCCCCGCTCCCCTGACTCAATCCCTGTCTCCCATTCTCCCCGTCATCATCTCCCCATTGCCTCCATATCCTCCGCCTTCATCGAATTAGGGTTTTAAACAAGTTTCTTCATTATGCAGGTTCGTTGGATACTGTAAACTACAACAACAACTGTATCTCACAAAAGACTTCGGGCTCTCTTCAATTTCAGATGCGACATTTGTCTTTTATTTCATTCGAAATTTTTCATTGATTTCATTCACCGTCATATGCATACTCCTATTTAGTTTTATATTCCTCCCAATTGCACCTGTGAAACCATACCCGATTTCCTTATTTTAGCTTTTATCAGCTTCCATCTTCTCACATAAAGGATGCCTACTTATGAAGGCGATCTTCATGGACGCTAAATTGAAACTTCGCTACCTTCAGCATCACTGGACATTAAGGATGGTTAACTATACCCAACACATTTGATGGTATGATTTCTATATATTAAATTTTTATTCACAGTCCATATACAATAAATAAATTCCCTAAATTATTGTTATTCCTTTCACAGACTATACAGAATTTGATGTTTTCCAACTTCATACAGTCTCACGGTCTGCAATAGTGATAAAAAACTAAAAGGTTGATTTTATCTTTACCCTAGAAGGTTCAATTATTTTCAATCATATTTATTTTACTTCCATCAACTCTTATTGCATAATTTTTTTCATATTTCTGAAATTAGCGCACATGAACAAGTCATATCCTTAATGCCATTCTTGAAATGTAATTGATTTTATACAGCACATGCTTTTGCTTTCATTGTTTGATTTTTTAATCATGGATTTTCAAATTTTGTTAAATATGGGTGTGTTGATGTTGTTCAGATGTATTAGATGATTCTCCTTTTCCAATTAGTTTTCTCTCACCTTATCTTTGGAACTTTCAGATCCAAAGTAGATATTTGTTGTGTTGAAAAACTGAGTCTTCTTGTGTATAAAATACAGATTATACAAGTACTTTCTATTTGATATGTACCTGTAATTTCAGTATGTATTGGCCAATTCTTCCCTCAAATTATATAATCCTCATATTTTTATTGACAACCAGCTAACTGATGTGGAGAGTGGACTCCTCTACCATGTTGTAATATACCAAGGCATGGCTATCTTTAACAAGGTTCAATTATTTTCAATCATATTTCTTTTACTTCCATTAAATCTTATTGCATAAATTTTTTCATATTTCTGAAATTAGCGCACATGAACAATTCATATTAGCAATTCCATTCTTTAAATATAATTGATTTTATACAGCACAAGCTTTTTCTTTCATTGTTTGATTTTTTATTCATGGTTTTGTAAAAAAAATTAAATATGGGTGTTTGGATGTTGTTCAAATTTATTGGATGATTCTCCTTTTCCAATTATTTTTCTCTCTCCCTATCTTAGGATCTTTCAGATCCAAAGTAGATATTTTTTGTGTTAAAAAACTGATTTTTCTGGTGTTTTCTTCTCCAACTCATTTGGTTGTTCTGGATATGCAGGGTATTGTACTACGAGAGCATTTTTTATCAACGGTATCTTTCAGCCCCTCTCCATTATTCAAGCATTGCATCTCCCTATATCATCGCCCTCTGATTCACTCAATTCCTCTTTCTGTTCATCGCAGGTTTCCTCCCGCCTCTTAGGCCCCCTTCCTCTGTCGATAATCTCGGGTTTGTGGTTCAGTCTTACTTTGCAATCACGAGCTCTTTAAGCTATGTTCTATTCATGCTATGGTAATCTCTTTTTCGTCTTCAACCTCACAATTTCTTAATGCATGTGTTCTGTCACATGTGTTCTACTGTGTTCTTCCTAAATTTTATTCCACATTAATAGTTATTATTTATTCTATTTGACTTTTAAAAGTATGATTTCTTTTAAAATTTTAACTGTGAAATGATTTTTTATAGATCTAAATACACATTTGGTATATTGTATCATTAGATCATTGATCTTCAATTCCTGCTAAATTCTCTTTAATTTGTATTTTTTTACTGACATCCTTTAGTTGGTTTTTTATCAGAGGCATCAACAAGCATTGACGGAGCACCAAGGTTAACAAATCTTAAGGCCCAGTTTGGTAGGGAAAGGGGAAGGGAGAGGTTTCTTCCTAAATGATCAAATTTTGATTCCAGGTAAATTAAAAATGATTCATATCATGAATATTTCTTTTTTGAATTCAGTTATGTATTTGTTACTCAATTGGTGGATGAAGATATGTTCATGTTTTGTTTACTTAATGTGATGTGATTAAAATACTCTTTCTCTATTATGTTATGTTATTTATCCATTCATATAATTATTTGTGTTTTTGATGAGATTCATTCATGATCAACATTTGTTTCTCTTTGTACAAGTACATTCAATGCATCATAATACATTTGGTTTATAGACTTTTTTTAAGAAACTATAGTTTCTGTTTATACAGTTGATTAACTGTAATTTATGTGTATACAATATAGAGAAATTGTAATTTCTGTATACAGTTGATTAACAGTAATTTCTATGTATACAATACATTTGATTAATTGTAATTTTTTTGTATAATATAGTTGGTTTAAACACTTTTTTTTTAAATTGAAATTTATGTGCATTCAATACAGATTATACAAGTAATTTTTGTTTGATAAGTACCTGTAATTTTAGTATGTATCAACAAATTCACCCCTCAAATTCTATGATCCTCATATTTCTATTGACAACTAGCTTACTTTTATGGAGAGTGGAATCATCTACCATGTCGTAATCTGCCAAGGCATGGCCATCCTCAAGCAACATGATGTTTTAAATCAGCCTCTGCTCCTATATCGACCAATTGTTCCCTCAAATTATATGAACTGGTATGGCCACATTTCTGTTTGACAATGAAATTTAATAGTGGTAATGAACTTTATTTTCATTTTGAAAATGAAATAAACTGTATTTTAATTTTATTGACAGTTTTTTCAATAATTTAGGAAAACGATGTTGAGGGCGTGAACAGATAACTCAAAATTTCAAAGAAGCGGATACCAATACTCTTCAGTAGAATATTGAGGGCATGAATATACCAGTTCAAAAACATTGATGGTGTGAACATACAGTTACTATGAACTATTATGTTCTTATATCATATTTTTGAGGAAAATGGTATTATTATTTAGAGGTAGTTGTATTTTCATTTTATTATAAAACTGTATTTTCATTGTATATAGAATAGTGGTAATTTTACCAGTTCATAGTTGTAATAGAAAAAAAAATTCATTATTTCTGTTTTATAATGAAATACTCCAGCAATGTGACCATACCAGTTCATAGTAACAATGTGACCATACCAAAACATCAATGTTTTGAGGAAAACTGTATTTTTTTAAAGCAGGGTGTGAAAAGATACCTAAAAAACATACATTTTTTGAAACTAATTGTCAATAAAACAGGAATATTGAAAACTATAAAATAGAAAATACAGCTTTTAAAAGTAATAAAATGAAATATACATTGAAATTTTCAATAAACATTGAACTTTTCGCGCCCTCAATTGAGTTATTAACTATTTAAAAAATACTAGAAAATTCATATTTCAACTCCTAGAAAACTGAGGTAGCTGTTATGGAATATTTAGGGTGTGAAAAGCTGTGATTTTGAGGTACCTATATTTTTAGGTAACTTTATTTTGAGGGCATGAACAGATACCTCAAAAAATACAGTTCACGCCCTAAACTATATTTTTAGGTAGCTGTATTTTGAGGTAGCTGTATTTACATCACCAGTTACCTCAAACTGTATTTTTGGGGTAATTGTATTTTGAGGTATCTGTTCACGCCCTAAATATTTTGGTGATGTAATTAACTATCGGTCAACTACTAGAAAATACAGTTTTCGAAAATCTGTTTACGCCCTCTATATTCAGCTTAGGAGTATTGGTTGTGGACATTTTATTGACAGTTTGTTTCTAATACATTTTTGTTTCTAATACATTTTTCTTTAAAAGCAAGGCGTGAAAGAAACTGTATCTTCAAAGAGATGTATTTTTATTTTATTGGCAGTTTATTTTAATAGGTGGGGACATAGGAGTTGTGACCTCAATGTTTTGAGGAAAACTATATTGTTAATATGAACTCGTATGTTCATATTTAATTTCTCATGCCATAAAATCTCCAATAGTATAATCTGATACTATATTATTTTGTTATAAAAAGTTATCGATGAAGTCCTCCACCCATATTAGGTTCATGAACTACTGATAAATCTTTATATTCTAATAACCAGTTACACAATGTTGAGGTCACAACTCCTACATCCTTCAATTTTATCATTGAATAGATTGCAAGTCAACTCTCACCAATAGAATTGACAGAAAATAGTATGAACAATGTTCTTATATATATTTATCTATCAATATGTTTTGTATGTTTTCCTAGAACCGTTGGAAAAAAATTGATTCTTGATATTCAATTATAGGTGCGTCGCTAGAATATGATCAACCTCAATCCAAGTTAACATTTACTCAGCATCCATTGGTTTCATTTATTCATTGCATTTCCCTCTACTCATTTTCCCACCATAGCAACCTTTTGTCCCTCCATATGGCTTTTTATCCCCAATTCTTTTGGGTTCATCTCTCTTTATCTCAGCCTGTTTTCCTCCCAGCTTGTGGTTCCAGCCATCATAAATGACCTTCCAAACACTTTCTTCATTCTCAAAAGTGATGAAACCAAAGCCTATGGATCGTCTAGATTGGTGGTTGAAAAGAATTTGGTGTTCAACAATGTCATTGTAGGAAGAGAAGTAGTCACTTAATCTTCTGTAAAATATGGTGGTATACCACAAATGAATACTTTTTTTGTTTTAGAGACCCCTATGGGGACCTACTGCTGCATATCTTCCCATGGGAATGTTCTCTTCACCAATAAAGATCGACCATCTATAAGATGTTTGTCCACCAAAACCGCATAAAAAACTGTTGGGTTGGTGATTTTCAAAAACCTAATACTGTGTGGCTTTCCAGAATGCTTGTCTATCATAATCGTAGAATCCTTAATTTCTACACTCTTTCCGAAATAACTGGGAAGTGTTTCTTCTGTAGTCTCCCATGAAGTGCCTCTTCAAAGAATAGTTTTCCTAAAGATGAGTTACAGCTATCCAAAGAATGATTTAACTCATTATTAGCACTATCTATGTTATCAAACTATTCCACACGGTTTGAAGAGAGTTTATGGTTTTGTTCTAGAATAGACTCCAAAGAATGCTTTAACTCATTGTAGGATGAGTTACACCTTTTTTATTTACCTAGACCTGTAGACATTCAATTGGAGTGCCTTCCTATCTAGGTTTTTGAGTCAAATAAGAAACTGCAAGTTCTTTACCGTATGAAACACCAAGTACTGTTCTTATCCTGTTCAAAATTTTCCTCAACTTAAAGATCAATTATAGCTGTCATTAGTTGATATATCTTGAATATTTGATGTATCGCCACCTTTAAAAAGACTGTAAATGACCTAAAAAAATGGGTTGTGAACATGCATAAAACCATCCTTGGAACTATACAAGTTTTGGAGGCTTCAATTTTTCAAAGTTCTTGTCCCCCCAGTCTTTTAGTTCACTTCTCTCTTTTTTCTATTTGCAAACCTATGCATACATTGCTAAGCTTTCTGTTCTGATTTTAATTTCTTTAGTTATTTTTCTCTACTAAAGAGCACAATATCTACAACATCTATCCATGATTCCCCTTTAGTATAGTGAAACATAGTTGGGGTTTCCTTTCATTTTTTCATTTTATATAATTTTTAACTTCAATGACCAAAATTCTTTTCAGAAAATCAACCAAATTCAAATTTTCAAAACAGTAGCAAAACCATTAGTTCGTCTATTTCATTGGAAACAATGATTACAAGCATGCCAGAATATGTTTCTGCAACCTGTATGTATCCTGATGTTTTTTGAGTTATTTAATTTTCATTACCATAAAATTTTACACTACTAAAATATATAGTCTATTTTTTCCATGTTCAACTATTTTGTGTAATGAGAATATGTCATTACATAAAGAGAATCTGGCATGGATTATTTCAGATACTTAAATTCCTACTATTATTCTCTCTTGATGCATCCATTCTTTTCCTCATCCCTTCTCTCCATAAGAACTTAGTTTTTCTTGAATACCATGAATTTCATAGCTTTTGAGTGATTCTAAAATACATAAAGGTATGTTCTTGATAATTCCTTACTGTATTTTACTTTTGCAAAAAACTACTTATTTTCTTTATTACTGTCATTTTGGCCAGCAATTTGATGGTTCAAAGATACTAAAATGTGGTCGGGCGGTCTTTCAGAGCCTCGATTATCAGTGGAATGCAAATATTCATCCATTTGTTCTTCCTTGATTTTCAGAAGATGAGCATTTGCTTTTCCAAAGCTGGTTATTTTCTGTTTATCTCAATATTGTTGAGTTTTCATGTAGACAAGGATGTTAAGTTTGTTGTTGATAGGGAGGAATGCTTCTCTCACAATGTTAAATAAGATGGAGATATGATTCATGGTTCATTCGTGGTGATAAAGGACGATTCATCCTGGTATTATAGTGAAAATGGTGTTGATCTTTTGGTGGAGGGACCTTCTGGTGAGCAGATTCATGATTCTCATGGAAAGACAAGTGTCATTTTTGAGTTTGTGGTTCGTGAGAAAGGACTCCATAGATTGTGCTTCACTAACAAGTCTGCTTATCATGAAACCATTGACCTTGATGTACGGTCTGCACATTCCTCATATTATGATGAGCATGTCAAAGACGGGCATCTCAAGCCTATGGTTGAACAAATATTGAAACTAGAGGATGCTCTTTACAACATTCAATTCGAACAGCACTGGCTGCGGCAAGCAATAGTGAATGAGGGGATGGGAAAGAGAGCAATGTACAAGGTGATTTTTGAGGTATTGGCTCTAGTTGGGGTTAGCATTCTGCAGGTTATCCTTTTGCATCGCCTCTTCGAACAAAATCTTGGGATGTCCAGAGTTTAGCTTTGGAATGTTTTTATAATTATTAATTATCCATATACAACAATAGTTTTGTAACATTACTCATATGAATTATAATGAGCTGTTTTCTCAAAGATGTTGAAATGTTGTTCATTCATGTTATTGTATGACTTCCTCATGCCATTTAAACAATGTTTAATAAATCAATTTGAACATCAATGAAATGGATATTGTTACATTGTTGAAAATTTTTATTGAATATGTTTGAGTGATATAAGTGCTATAACTGGTGGAAATTGTAAAAAGTAGATTGAAACGATGTCATTATAATTTCTATAGAATCTTTTTGAGTCAGTGAAAGGGGAACGGGGGATGAAATCACTGAAAAACTCAACGAGTTATCCTTGTATAAAATGAGAGATTTTCCATAGATTTTTCTTTCAACCTTTATACAGTATGCCAATTTATTTTCAATTCATGTCTTCATGTTAGATTTGTAGTCTTCAATTCTAATCACTTAGTAGCTTATTTTAAACTAATCAATGTGATCTATTGTACAAATGAAATAATGTACTATAAATATATTATGCTTGATTGTATTTTTTATTTTCAAGATTTCTTCACATATTCTATGTTTTCACTTATGTTGTATATCTAGCTTAGTTATTAAATTTGTTCTTTATAATATTTTATATTTATTTTTCCATTCTCTTTAAATTTTGGATGTATGATTTGAAGACTAAACATTCAGTTACCATTTTTTTGCATGTTTGATGTGTAATATTAAAGATTAATCACTGAGTAACTAAAGTATAATCCTATCAGATGCATTAATTTCATTTCTATATCTATGTAGATATACATATGTGTGCATGTTTATAAATGTGTAAATTAATGGTTGAGTTATTAGTTTGTAAAATTAGAATTGTCACAGATTTCTATTTCAACATTAACTTCAACCAATACATTGTATAGTATTTTATTTTCAGTTTGTACTCTTCATGTTCGTTTATGTCATCCCACTTGAAATTGTTCGTTTATGTCAGCCCATTTGAAATTATCGATACCCTCTTCAGGTTTTATGTCATGAGCTTGAACTGGAATTGCATTTTATATTACATTGTATTGCCATTTATATTGCATTTTATATTGCACTTTATATTGTAGTTTATATTGTACTGAAATTAGGGTTTACATTTTAGTTTTTATAGCTGTTTAAATATAACTTTATATTACAGTTTATATTGATGTTTATATTGCATTATCATGTACCAAGATTAAATTTCCCTTACAATTTATATTAACATGCATTATGTTTCCTTGTGCAGAATACAATTCCATTCATTGTAAAGAAGCTAGAAAGAAGTGATGTGATATCAAGAAAAAAAGAATCTTGTCCTTGTTGATCCAACTATTGGTCAGCTTGCTTATGTGGTGCGGAAGAGGATCAAGATGAGTTCTGAGAAGTCCATTTTCATCTTTGTGAAGAACATTTTACCGCCCGTGGTGCGAATACATTTGGTTTTGAATAGATGCAATGCATGCATAAGGTTTATTAAAAAATGATGGGTTTGTGCAAATTCTTGGGTGAAACTATAGCTTTTGGCATGAATTTGGTATTGTTATTTATGGTATTTGTTCGATGTTTATTTTTAATTTGGATCTATAATGTGCTTGTGCAATCTCTTCATTTATCTGTCTCTTACATGTTAGTTTCCCATAAAGTATCAATTATTATTTACTCTTTTTTTTTCTTTTTCTATATTACATTTATCTATGTTTTTAGTAAATAAAATTATGCGTGTGTGTATGAATTTGTAATTAAAATGATCATGCCGTGCATTTGCACGGGTTGAGTACTAGTTAATTTTAAAAAACTGTAAATATAAAGTTACTTTAATTTATTACTTTATACTAATATATCCATTATCTATACTATACATTGTAATTCTTCTTCCATGTGTCACCACCAGATTAATTTTGCTACCGTGTCGGACTCCCCGCATCTCTCGATACCTTCCCATATACTCACTTTTTTCCAAACTCTCGATTCCTCGAATCGTTCCCCTCCCCTGGTTAGACCATCTTCAACCCAAAATGTTAAAATGAAGCAATTCTCCTTCAAAATGAAGCATCTATAGTAAAATCATCTCCAACCCTCTACAACAAAAATGCGTTTTTTGTTTTTTTAAAACTCAAATCTCAACTTATATATGGATTTAAATCGTCTCAAGTTGGGCACATGAACCTGACCCTCAGGTTGGGGTTTTGGACGAAAATGCCCCTGTTATGTATTTTTGGGGTTAATTCCTGTGTAAATTTCCACCGGAAATTCCTGGACAAATTTCCATTGGAAATATTTATGGAAAACTTCCACCGGAAATTTCTAATGCTTATTTCTTACACATCATATGTATCCTATTATAAACATATAGTTTATTTTTTCAGTGGGAATTTATAATACAACTTTTCAGTATATGCATACATAATGTATTAATATATAAAAAAAATGTAAATTTTTACCACACATTTTCAACGCAGAGTTTCATTGACAAATTTCACTACACATTTCCACTAGAAATTTGTAGCCCAAATTTCCACATGAATTTCCATAGCACATTTTCAATACATATTTTCCACACAACATATATCTCTTAATATAAATATACAATGTATTTTTTGAATGAAACTTTATAGTGAAAATTTCCAATAAATGAAAAAAAAACATCGAAATTTTGATTATCAAAAAATCAAATTTTCAGTACAAATATAGTAATATATAAATAAACAATGCAATTTTCTAATTAAAACTTGCAATGCAAATTTCCATTTGTAAATATCCAGTGAAAATTTTTGTAGGAAATTTACAGTGGAAATTTTCATCACTTATAGTTCTAATACAAATCTTACTACTGCATAAATAAAAAATATAATTTTCCTTTGGGAATTAATATTGAAAATTTCCACTATAAACCTTTAGTGGAAATTCACATTGGGAAGTTTTTAGTTCAAATTTCCAATTAAATTTCAAAATAAAATTTCTATTTAATTTTTTTCATTATTACCCTAGAAATTTTATTATAAAAATTCTAAAATAAATGTTTGTTTACATTTTCGGTTCAAATATATTAACACATAAATAATGTATTGAAAATTTGAATTACAAATTTATTACAAAAAATTTCCATTGCAATCTTTCACCGGAAATTTGCATTGCAAACTTCCACCGCAAAATTTCAGTGCAAACTTTCAATGAAAATTTCAAGAGAAAAATTCCAGTAGAAATTTGCAGTGCAAACTTATACTAAAAATGTTCAGTGCAAATATATTGATACATAAATAAAAAATGTAAATTTTCATTAAAAATTTACAGAGGATTTATTGTGGAAGTTTTTAATGTAAACTTCCACTAAAAACTTTTCGTGCAAAGTTCCATTCACATTTCAATATATTATATTTTTATTTATCTTTATTATTAACACATTAAAAATATCTTTGTTATTAATATTTAATAAAAACTGTTATTTAATAAACAATGTTATTAAATATAAAATATGTAATTAAAATATATTGATTAGATTAAAATTTGATGTCACATAAATTCATTTTAAAACATTTAAAAACAGCCAAATATAAACTAATGTATCATATATTTATTTATTTTTATTATTAATATTTTATAATAATAGTTTTTATTAAATGATTTATATTTAAATTTGGTGTTAATATTTTATAATAATATTTTTAATTAAACATTTTTTGGTTATAATTTATTTAAAATAATTTACACACGAGGAATGGTATATGGTTCAATTATTTCAAATTTATTAATTTGTTTTATAAAAAACGCTGCATCTAAAAATCGTATCAGCAGCCATGTTTTTATTTTTCCAGGGAGTCATCCCGCGTACCTTACCCTCAGGTCCTTCCGGACACGATTTAAATCCCTTATATATGCGCAGAAATAAAATAAAAAAATAAAAAGTGGTTTGACGTATGAACAGTACAACGCAAAATTGACGCTGCGCTGCGCCACTTTAGCGCAGGAAATAGCGCTGGATTGAGTTCGTTTTTAACTGCCATTTTGCCGCTGGTTTGAAGATGGTCTTAGGGCTCCGCCTGCATCTCGTCGGCCTCCGCCTTCTCCGCTGCATCGGCCTGCGCCTGTATCTCCTCAGCCTCCGCCTCCTCTGCTGCATCGGCCTCCGCATGCATCTCCTCAGCCTCCGGCTCCTCCGCTGCATCGGCCTCTGCCTCCGCCTCCGACCGCGCCTCCGATTGTGACTCTGCACCTCCGCCTCCACCTCCTCCTCCGGCTCCGGCTCCGCCTCCACCTCCTCCTCCGGCTCCGCCTCCGAGAAGGTACGATTCATCCCATTCCAGCACACATTTTCCTCTACTCTGCCTACGTGTCTCGACCTCTGCCTTGGCCTCCCGTCTCCTTCTTCGCCTCCCATATCAATTGCAAACCCTAATCAATTTTCCTATTCACCATCAATTCTCATTCCCACATCTCTCGAATTTCAGACAGAAAACCTACCATTCCTGTGTTTAATCTCTGATCTATACCCCTGATGTCCTCAACTCATGCTCTTCCAATCACAGCGGACCTCCTCATTTACATACTACAGTCCGTGTTTGTTAAAACGTATGATTCCTCTATCACAACATCAATTCTCATTCCCACATCTCTCGACTTCCGGACAGAAAACCTACCATTCCTATGTTTAATCTCCGATCTATACCCCCGATGTCTTCAACTCATTCTCTACCAATCACAGCGGATCTCCTCATTTACATACTACAGTCTGTGTTGTTTGTTAAAATGTATGATTCCTCTATCACAACACATTATCTCTAACTACGGTCACTGTTCTACATCGCGACAGACTTCGACTCCTGCTCGGATCGTCACAGACTTCCCTTAGTTACATCCTACCATTTTCCTGGAAAGTTTTTCATTGCAAAAGTATTTTTTCTGGCATTGCTGATTTTATTTTGCTTCTTTGATGACACTAGCACCATTGATCGGGAAACCCTATTATTCAATTCAATATCATTCCATATTTCTTACATGTTAGCACTCTCATTTTAATTGTTGCAGATCCATTTTCTGTTCCAAAAAAAGCCTCCATCGGTAACATTTTTCCTTTGTAATTGAAGATCATAAGCTGAAAAAATAACCCAATTACCATCTGTCTACATGCGTTTTCCCTCTTTTATATGTCCCATATGAATGATTCTGTATACTACTGAGTATTTTCATATTTTGTTCCATTTAATGTGTGCATATTCTATAATCATATGTTGTATAATCTTATTGCATATACAGTTTTCAGTATGCTTATTTTCTGTATATGTATAAGAGAGTCTACCACAATTTAATCAACATGTACATAAGAAAAACTCTGCTTTTAACAACTAGGAAATATTGAATCACATCACCCATGTATATGCCAGGACACAAAGCTAGCAGTAGATGAATAAATGAATCTAGAACTAAAGGAGCGTTGTAAAAGTTTTCATTGGGTTTCATTGTATATGCCAATCCCCTCTGATTTGTTCCTTATTTTCATTGGGTTTCATTGTTTCATTCATTTACTCTTTTCTCAATCCCTTACAGCAGTCCCCTCTGACAGAAGCAGTTACCCAGTTGCTACACATAAATTCTCTTCTTTGGTTAGCATCATTGAGAAGAAAGTTAATGAAGAATACCCGATAGGTAATTTTCAATATGTTATGTAACTATATGCCTTTTTCATCCATATGCATTTTTCTTCATTTACTTCTTTACAAATGGTAATTTCGTTTACTACCATCTTAAGTGCTTCAATCCCTTATTGAGTAGAATAGATGAATATGGTTGTTTGCATACTGATACTCAAAAATTTTACAACATTTACTCCAGAAAATGTTACTCTTTCAACATATTCATCTTATTGCTGAAGATTTATAGGATTACTATGTACTATTACTGATGTAATATATTATTTCCTGTTTCTCATTCTTTGATTTACCATAACGAAATCTCATATTTCATTATATTTTTACAATGTTATAAAAACACTCGCATCACTTAATAAACATAATATGCAATAATAATATATTATGCACTATTCCTTTTCTGAGAATAAACTTATTCTCAGGTTATGATAGTTCAATTCTGTATAAATACATAACCACCTCACTAAGTGGGATTGTGGAGTATGTTAATAATGCTTTAGTTTATTAATGATGAACAAGGTAATGTGGAAATTGTTAATGAGGAGCCTGTAAATGTGGAAGATGTTGATGACGCTGGATCTCTTTCAATATAGATAAAGATTGAAGAGAAATTTTTGAAGATTGAGTGATAAAATGGAAATACCACTGATTTATGTGGGTGGGTTAATCACTCCCTAAACAAGGAAAACAACAGTGTAAATACTATTTAAGCTTGGTGAGGATAGTTATTACATGTTGGAACCAATGATATCATTAGTTGTGTTTGTTGGACCAAATAGTGGAATTATGGAACCAAAAGACGGAACTTTTGTGCTTATTCTTGATCATAAATGAAAGCAAGTTGCTTCGGTGAATTATGGGGTAGTACAAGAGTTGGAGATACTTGGTGAAACATGGAATAACACAGAATAAATTTGGAGTTGTCTATAAATAGATTGAATCTCATTGCAATTAAGTTCGTCACACCATTAAGAGAGTCTGCCATTGAGTCAATGGCAATTTAATCAACAGGTACATACATAAGAAACACTCTGCTTTTAATGGCTATGAAATATTGAATCACATCACCAGTGTATATTCCAAGCCATAAAGGTAGCAGTAGAAGAATAAATGAATCTAGAATTTAAGAGTGTTGTGTCATGGAGGAGGAGATCATGCACGAACTGATTCGCTGGAATATTAACTCAAGCATTCATACGATTAATTGCTTGATAGGCTTGGATATGGTATTATGAAACAAAGCGCAAATAGGCTTGGATATGGTGTTATGAAACAAAGTGCATTCACGCCTAGAGAAGCCTCTTTGTTATAGTTGGGCCATCTAGGTAGCTTTGACATTAATCCTTGTGATAAATCCTCCCAAATTTGTTCGGGTATCCTAAGTGGTTGAAACATGCCGCTCAGGGTCAAAGCTGACTGTTTTTGCCTTTGACATACATCACATTCCTGGACAAATGATTGAACTTTCCTTTTTCATTCCAATGCAGTAAATGTTAATGGATACTCATTGGTAAGTTAGTATGTGGCTGGAGTTCCCCACTTCAGGTGTAGCGTGTAATTCCGTTAGTAATTTAGGAATGCAAGGCTGAGGTGACCAATCTCCCTTTGAAGGACATAAATCCTTGAGACCAGGAGTTCCCCCCTTCAGGCGTCGTGTGAAATTATGCTAGTAATTTAGGAATGCAAGTACTGTAGCAGCTGGAACTATTCATCCATCTGGGCCTTCGGGCCACCGGTTTGGTCCTCAGGTCCTGCAAGGCTTTCGGGCCACCCAAGGCCTTTGGGCCAGTTGATTCTCAAGGCCTTCGGGCCACCTTAAGGCCTTAGGGCCACCCCAAGGCCTTCGGGCCACATGAATGCAGGCCCCAGACACACTACAAAAGAGCAGCCCCAGAAGAGGATTCAGAGCAGGTGCACTCACCAGAACAGAGCCAAATGGATTGTCAGAATGAGAGGGTATGACTATGCTATCGGTACCAGCTTGTGCTTGCACGGGAAGCCTAGCCAGACGGTCATGCAAAGGTGGAGAGCTACTATCAGGATGCAGATGCTGGGGAGGGACAGTTCCTTGTAGATAGTCTGGTTGAATTCCCTAAGACCTTTGGGTCATGTAATCTCCTAAGCCTACGGGCCATGTAATCTCTGAGCCTACAGGCCTTGTAAGGGTTCCCCCTCATCCCTTGAAAGGGGGTTATCAAAAATCAATAAAAATGAAAGCCTTCGGGTCATTCAGGCATTCAGGCAAGGCTGAAATGACCCACCAGACAGAGATGACAACCCCTTGACCTCCTTCATGGCATGACCTTTCTTGGTCATGGTGTGAACTGCTGTAGCAACTGAAATTTCAGCTACTTTCCACCACATACCTACTCCGACAGTTCGCCAAGAATCTGAAACACTTACCAGGTCCCATTCCATATACAAAAACATATCTTAGGGATGTTCAAACGTTCAGATCCCCAATCAAAATCCCAATTCATTGAACGACACTTACTCCAGATCAAAAAATAAAATCCCTTATGAAAATAACAACCTGAAAATCTACAGGTCATTACAAAAATCATGTTCTGAACAACACTCCCGATGCATCTTCCACATCGTACCTGATTATGCACCAAAATACCATTGATCCTCCACTGAATGAATTTTTCAGAAAAGTCCCAGCCTCAGACTATATTCAAGATTCCACGGGTTTTAGTTGTTCCGACTATAAACTAATATGACTCCACAATATATTCATACATTATATATTGAAGGCAATTATAGTATGTATTCCTTCTATTAGTAGTTTACTATTCCTTCCATGCCACTTATACATTTACAAGTTGCAACAATATATTCATCTTGTACGGTATTATGCATATATTGTTTGAAACACATTCATACTTTATGAACACATTGATTCAATTTATACACCTATGCACATAAATGCATATCTATAGTTATATAGAAAGCTTTTAGCTACACGTGTCACCACTAGCCTTCATTCAATTTCCATGTGTCACAAGCAACCTACTCAATTTATTTCTTCCAATTTCCTCAACTCTATCAATGACTGACATAGATTCCATAGATCTTCAACATAAAGGATCTTAAAAGAGCAATTCAATGGACATCATCTCAAGATGAAAGGAATAATTGAATAGACCGATCAAAAGTCAATTACTATGTTCAACTGTTTTTTTGTGATTCAATTTTGTTTTATAATTAAATATTATTTACACTTAGGTTCCTATCTCGTCTTATATTGCATCTTTCTAAAAGTTTTAATAATTTCCAATTATGAATGTGTGAATGATAATATGTAATTTAATGATCATGTCGTGCAAATGCACGGGTTGGGTACTAGTAGATTTTAAAAAACCGTGAATAATAATAATTTTTGTAATAAAACTCTTAAATAATGAATAATTCAGTTCCAATGCATTGAATAGTGGGTGGTTTGAGGATCTCAATAAAATTCCAATGCATTGAATAGCATAAAATGATTTGGCCCGAATATCAAAATAAAAATGATTTTGATGAAATATTCATAGTATTTATATCGATATGGCCAAGCGATAA
Source organism: Viscum album (assembly GCA_963277665.1). Lineage (NCBI taxonomy): Eukaryota > Viridiplantae > Streptophyta > Magnoliopsida > Santalales > Viscaceae > Viscum > Viscum album. The sequence continues at coordinate 998,038,451 of OY728141.1, read as the reverse complement.
GAATTTGAGTCCTGTACACTATCTATAAATGTGTGTGTATATATTCATTTTTGAAAGGCCTATTGATAGTAGTTGACTGATAATTTAAAATGAGAGAGAATGACAGACCATTATTGGAATCTCGACACCCTCCATCTTTGTAAGATCCCTTCTTCGTACCCGACGGATGACATGCCTTTTCTCTTCTCTTTTACTCGCTCTCTCTTCACCCGACCTCCCCTTTGATCCCCCTCCCTCCTTCCCTGTTCGTTTTCCTTGTGATCCGCACCTTCTTTTGCAGTCTCTTGAACCTTCTATATTTATCTGTTATTGGTGGTTGCCTTTGTTGAAGATCGAAGCTTGAACGCTCATTTGGAATTCATCCGGAATATCAATCGGGCAGTTCGGTTGACGAGTTTTTTTAGCGGCGTTGCTCGTTTTTAATTCCAGAAGGGTGAATCCAAGTCTCTCTCTCTCTGCAAATTTATTCTAATGAAATGGAAACCGTTCTTTGATTAGATTATAATCAGGATTGCTAATCGTTTGTTTTCTTTGATCTCGCATTCTGAATTCCCGACGGATTTTTGACCCAAGCAGACTTCGTTTTTATCTTCTCTGAAAAAAAGTTGTCATATATTTCGAAGACTCTGCGTGATTTTGATAATAGGTTTGGGTTGTGATTCAGGGTTTGCTTGGAAAAGTACTCTGTTTTCTCCCTCACGATGATCAACCTTAGCACTCAGGCCCAACACTAGGACAACCCCAACGAGCTCCCGGGCTTGGGCATCAACCGATCTCTTTTCTCTCTTTCTAACATCACACGCGACGATTCCTCCCTGCCGCACCTCCTCCAACTGTGCCTCCCCGCCTCACCACCTCCCTGGCCTCCTCCTTGCTCTGTGTCGTTGGGTTGCCCGATTCTCCATCTCCTTCGCCGGCTCCACCTCTCATCGCGTCACCTCCCGCACCCACTTCATGTACACCTCCTCCTCTGCAGCCACTCGAATATGTTCCGCTGCCTCCTACATCACCTCTGCCTCTTCCTAGTCAGTGTTGCAGCAATCGAAAATCATGGGGTGCTCTGGAGGCAGATAGATGGACTGAGTTCCATTGCCTCGCGTTTACCTCATCAATCGATGCTATAAACCTAACGGTGCCCTCCGAATCTATCTGGTTTTCTATCCATATCTCCTCTCAGTTTCTGATTTGCCATTATGTTAGTTTTTCTGATTAGACCCCAATATTTGTTAATATGATCAGGTTCAGCCCAGCTCCCTCCCTTTGTGTGGCAAGGGTAAACTCAATCCCAATTCCATAATTTTGTTATTCCAATTCATCATTATGATTTGTATATGCTTGGGATGCTTTGTGTTTGAAGATCATATTTTTGATTCAGAATTTCTGATTTTAAATGATTATTTTTTTAATTGGATAAATGTGCGACATTTTTAACATTAGTTGGCAGCCATTGTTTTGATGCCTAACTATGAGGCACTGATACCATCTCAGTGAAAATCGAATGCGCAACATGCGTTCGTGCTTTCAAGGTTGCACTGTTGATGTCTTTATCAATTGTTGAGGTTCTTCGATCACAATGTAGGTAAAACAAAATCTTGTATTAATCTTTAGGAAGGATATACAAATAAAACAGAAACCCTCTCCCTCAACCTCTCTCTGGGTAATGCACCAACCTAACACTCTTTCAACCGCTCTGTTGGATGAGTACACCAACCTTTCTCACACAGAGCTTGCTACCACCTGCTCATACATCTTGGAGCTTTCTCACAGCTCCGTGGGAGCTTATACCCTTGTGCCCATTGCCGCTGGTGCTTTACAAACAAACCTGATGTGTATATATAGTAACACATGGTCGGTGCATCACCAACTCTTCCTGCACAAAGTCAATAAAGAGCTGGTTCATAATTCAATCATGGAGACCGCCAAAAAAACCACCTACACATGAGATTTTGCCCATGCAATGCTGTTGTTGAAAATTAAGCTCCACCATTTCACACATCATGCTGAACATGTGCCGCTCCTTCCCCTTCCAATGAACCACTGCTACACATCCAAACGTACCTTCTGTTTTGCTTGGATATTTTGAAAAAGTTTATCGCACGCCCTGATTTTTTAGAGACGCACAAAGAACGGAAGTGACGTGTCAGGACTGATTTTACCCCCCAGAATCCACTGTTGTTGAAATTTAGTGTTCTCCCACTTGAGGGAAAAAAATTAATTTACTCCGGTACTCCGCATGCCCAACCCAACCAGAACAACTATTAATTTTAAAATTAATATATAATAAAACATGAAAAAATATTAAAATGGTGGCAAGATTTGGGCCAGCTCTAGCCCAGCCCTTGACCTGAAACCTCTGGCACAGGCCCAATTCGGCCATGTCAAATTTGCAGTGTGATTGATTTATGACGACAGAATTCTGCAGGGCGCCAACCAGTTTGAGGTTGCAGCAGGATTCAATCTCACGGGGTGGGAAGCCACTCGGTGTAGTCATGGCCTCTAAGACAGCGACAACAGGATGCCCTCCGCCCATGAAGGCTACTTCTAATGGGGCATTCCAGAATGACAGTCCACTGGATTTCGCACTTCCTCTCATCATCCTTCAGATTTGCCTTGTGGTTGTCCTCACCCGACTCCTCGCCATTTGCCTCAAGCCCCTGAGGCAGCCCCGTGTGATTGCAGAGATCATTGTAAGTTGCTTCTTCCTTTTTTTCTCCTGTTTTTGATAAGGTTTCCAATACGAATAACTGAATTTCTGTTCTTGCAGGGCGGGATATTACTCGGACCATCTGCCTTGGGTCGCAGCAAGAATTTTCTGCACACGATCTTCCCACCTAAAAGCCTCACCGTTCTTGATACACTTGCCAACCTCGGCCTCCTCTTCTTTCTTTTCCTTGTGGGCTTGGAACTGGACCTGAAGTCCCTCCGGCAGACCGGGAAGAAATCCTTAAGCATCGCCCTCGCAGGAATCACCCTCCCCTTTGCTCTAGGAATCGGTTCATCTTTTGCACTCAGAGAAGCCATCTCCAAGGGCGTGGACGGACCCTCGTTCATCGTCTTCATGGGGGTCGCCCTCTCCATCACCGCCTTCCCCGTCCTGGCCCGTATCCTAGCTGAACTCAAGCTTTTAACCACTGATCTCGGAAAGGTGGCCATGTCGGCAGCAGCGGTCAATGACGTCGTTGCCTGGATTCTTCTTGCCCTCGCCGTTGCCCTCTCCGGCTCTTCCAGCTCCCCCCTCATCACCCTTTGGGTATTCATCAGCGCGCTTGCCTTTGTTGTCGTCCTGTACTTCATCGTCCCGCCAATTTTCTGCCGGATGGCGCAGCGGTGCCCTGAGGGGGAGCCGGTTGATGAGCTGTACATTTGCGCCACTCTCACGGCGGTCTTGGCGGCCGGGTTCGTGACGGATTCCATCGGAATCCACGCGCTGTTCGGGGCGTTTGTGATGGGCGTGCTAGTACCCAAGGAAGGGCAATTCTCGGAGGCGCTGGTGGAGAAGGTTGAGGACCTGGTGTCCGGCCTGTTCCTCCCGCTGTACTTCGTCTCCAGTGGGCTGAAGACCGACGTGACCACCATCAAGGGGGCGGAGTCATGGGGCCTTCTTGCTCTGGTCATCTTCACGGCCTGCTTTGGGAAGATCGTAGGCACCGTTCTGGTCTCCCTCCTCTGCAAAGTCCCCTTCCAGGAGGCCCTGGCCCTCGGGTTCCTCATGAACACCAAGGGCCTCGTGGAGCTCATCGTCCTCAACATCGGCAAGGACAGAAAGGTGCTTGCCCTGTCTTTGTTCTCTGGTTCTATCACCTTCAACCCTGAGCGGTTTGATTTAAGATATATATCATTTTATGCAGGTGTTGAATGACCGGACATTTGCCATAATGGTGCTCATGGCCCTCTTCACCACCTTCATCACCACGCCGCTGGTCATGGCAGTGTACAAGCCGGCCAAAGCCAGGACCACGGACGATTACAAGCACCGGAAAATCGAACGGGCTGACCCGAATTCTCAGCTGTGCCTTCTGGTTTGCTTCCATTCCTCCAGGAGCATCCCCGCCATCATCAACCTCATCGAGGCCTCCCGGGGCACCCAGAAATCCGGCGGCCTCTGCGTCTACGCCATGCACCTGATGGAGCTGTCAGAGAGGTCTTCCGCCATCCTGATGGTCCACAGGGCGAGGAAGAACGGGCTGCCCTTCTGGAACAAGAGCACCAGCCCGAACCACGTGGTGGTGGGGTTCGAGGCGTTCGAGCAGCTGAGCCGTGTCTCGATTCGACCGATGACCGCCATCTCGTCGCTGTCCGGCCTGCACGAGGACATCTGCGGGAGCGCCGACCGGCGGCGCGTGGCCATGATCATTCTCCCCTTCCACAAGCACCAGCGGGTGGACGGGGCGTTGGAGACGACCCGGGCGGAGTTCGGTTCGGTGAACCGGCGGGTGGTGGCGCACGCGGCCTGCTCGGTGGGCATCCTCGTGGACCGCGGGCTCGGCGGTGGCGCCCACGTGGCTGCCAGCGATGTGGACTCTTTTGTCACCGTCTTGTTTTTTGGGGGGAGGGACGATCGGGAGGCGCTGGCGTACGGGCTGCGCATGGCGGAGCACCCCGGCATCAGGGTGAAGGTGATGAGGTTCGTGCCTCAGGGCACTCCTGAAATCACGGAGAGCAGCCGTTCGCCGGAGGAAAGGTCGGGCGATGAGGAGGTGCTGTGGGGGGTGAGGGACAGGGTTTCGGAGGGCGGCGGGTCGGTTCAATACGAGGAGAGGGCGATTGGGGATGGGCAGGAGCTGGAGCAGGCGGTGATGCAGATCAGGGGGTGCAACCTGCTGCTGGTGGGGCGGACGCCGGAGGTGGTGGGGGGGCTGAACGTGAAAGGGGAATGCCCGGAGCTGGGGCCTATTGGGAACCTGCTTGTATCGCCAGAGTTTTCGACGGGAGCGGCACCATCGGTGTTGGTTGTGCAGCAATACCGGGCTGGCGTTGTGGCGAACCCTTTCCGGCCATCGGAGGAGATTGGTTTGGGGGTCGTCGCCAGCTCATCGTCCAACTGATGACGCCTTCTATCTAATCACCCTTTTTGCCCTTTCACTGTTTGCGGGGTAAATTTCACTCGTTTAGGTTTTATCGTTTTCTTCGATGGATGAGTTAGGAAGGATTATACATTAACACAGGTGAAGTATATATATAAACCCGCGGGCGAGCTGGGTGGTTGAGGTGGGAGGCGTTTGGGGCGTGCGTTGCGGGATCATGTCCCCAGACGCATGTTTTATGTTCCTACGAGCATTGCAAAGAAAAAAAATTAAGTATATAAAAAAAAATCTCACAGCGGTTGAAACACTGATTCAAAGTTTTTGTTCAGATTTTTTTTAAAAAAATTAAATAATTTTTATCTAAATTAATAAATATTATCGTCGACTGACGGGAGTATTAGGACAATTGTGATTTTTTTTATTAGGGAATTGTGATTGTGATTAATTATGCTGAACCATCATCTAATTCTATGGTTAATTGTGAATAAATATTTAATGATTTATTAGCCATTCGTAATTGATATTTAATTATTTTTTATTATATTATTATTTTAAAAATTAAAATAGCTAATTTAAAAAAAAACATCAAATAACCATCTGGTACACATTCTATTGAATTTCTTGTTGGATTTCAGGTCAGATTTAATATGGATCATGCTAAGTTTTGGACATGAATAATTGTTATATTTATGTTTGATGATTAGATGGTCATTGGATCGTGTTTTGGACACAACATCCATCACACGGTATCAAGTGCACTCCTCAATCACTAGAGGTTACCGATTAGCGTTGGAGGGTATACAGATTTCGCTTTGGAATCAATTTATTCTCTAATGTTCCATTGAAGTGAAAAAAAACTAAAATAAATAATACATCATTAAGTCTCAAAAACCAATAATATCACACTCAATAAAGTCAAGTCAATATCCGCACAAATGCATATATAAGTTGTACTTTCAAACCAAGACTTTAAAATAAAACGTAGATACCACGACATGCACAATGTAATTGAAAAGTGTAACAAAATAAAGTGTGACAACCCCTCCACACGACTTCAAAGTACACATGAAAATAGTTCTAAGATGTCTCTTGACATCATCTCCCACTGAGGTTTTTATGTACAGAAAAAGATAATAAATGCTCGGTAGAAACCAATGCAACCCCAAACATTCTTTGGAGTTTAACACAATCATATATAAATATTGTAAAACTATTAAATGATTTAACAATATCAGTTACAACATGCATATCAAAGTATTAGGTGCTAACTAAGATACCTAAATGACATTTTACTTGCTTTGAGCAGTGTAGATGTTACTTTAATACCAATCAAGGAACAAAGTAGCGAAACACATGGCCCATATCCATCATATGTTAAACACATGGCATCTCGTAAGTCTCTAGGCATAACACATGGCCTAGCCAAATTCATGGCTCACATTTTAATATTTCACGTCACAGCCTAACCCAAAGCTCTCTACAAATAACTAACTTCATAATACTTCTCACAAAAAAAAAAGTTATGTCAAAATATCTCAAACATACCTTTATTTTCGGCACAACATGCCATAAATCAATCCCTAATTATTCATCATAAATAACAAATTCACTTTTCAAAAACACATGCAAACATCTTTGATGCCTCGTCGTCATAGGATCAAGTTTTGTTATTTACAATTTCATGCTAACACTAGAACAATGATGAGTAGAGTGTTGAACCCACAAGGAAGTGTAAAAAGATTGTGTAGACTGAGAATAAAAAAACTAAAAAACAAGCGAAAACGAAGACTGCAAACAAGACGAACAAGCACGCAGTATGAAAGTAAAGATGGAACAATTGAAGAAGCAAAGAAACAATGAAAAACTAAAGGCAATCAAAACACACAATTTGAGAAAAACTTTGATTGGCTGACTAAACATCACTCCTCGTTCATTTGAAGATTTGATTTGGTCTAACACCCTAACAGTTTCATCTATTGACTCTCTCAAGTAGTGGTGGAGTTGAATCCAACAATTCTTCAATTGTTGGATCCAACATAGAAAAGATGGAAATGATGAACTTGAATTACTTTTTGATTAACTTGATACGTTGTTACGCAATGAGGTTCAAGAGCCATCCCTTCTTAGTGAATGCTTTTGAATTAAAAGGAAATAAATGCCCAAGTTTTAAAAGTTTTCATGAACAAAGAGAGGAAAAAGTTTCAGCTCAATTCTGAATTTCCCAACCGCAAACTTCTTACGAAAGAAACATATATATTTCAAGAGTCGATACAAAAAAAAAATCAATCTCTGTTACAATAGCAACAAAAAAAGGAAACGAGATGAGGTCGCGGGGGTCAAGCCTCTTACCTGAGTGTGTGTGTTGTGATCCACCTTTTAAAAAAAGGAAAATGGGAGATTGACTGTGAACAAGTGATGCCCAAATTCTGTTACTTCTTACCCTGGTTCAAAGATCTCGGGTTGTTCTCTCCCCAAAATTCTTCAATGAAGTCTCCAATCTCCCGAAGTCTCGAAATATATTTATCTTTATTCTTTTCAGGTTAGTCATAGACCTCGTTCCAACTACTTAGTTTAATTTGCATCTATTCACTGACCACATGACAATTGTCATGGTATTTTATCACCACCACGTGACGTGAGAAAACCCCCTCAAATAGAATTTAACAGATCACTTGCAATTGGCTTCAACAAGCCAAATAAATATGGACGTATTCCCAGATTGGTGCATTCTTCATCATCACCAAAAATTCCTTCAAGCTTTGAGCAAGTGACTTCATGTGCCACTGTCAATTGCAACACTCGGAAAATCTCAGCAATAACTCTCTCAGCTTCGATAAAAAATCCCCAAATGCAAGCTTGGCAAATCATCAAACAATATGCGTGCCCAAGGCTTTATCCAAATAGCGGCAACATCTTAGAACCAAAGATTTCATCCCTCTATCGAACCTGCGAACAAATTAAAACCAGCATATGAATTTCCTTCAATCTTCAAATGGCTTTGGGTCCCCCAGCCATGCTTGATTTTCTCAAGATGTCAAAGAACAAAAAAACTGCATCGACTTCAAGCACTATTCAAACTAGGCACAACGCGTCTAGGATCGAAGCTCTTCTCAAACCAACTTTTTGATCGTAACTTCTTCAACATATCTCGTGTCACGACCCCCTCCCCACAAGGTGTACCCCTCCTGGGCCGACAATGTGAGAATGAAGATAATGACCCCTGAGTTCCACCTCCAGTAGACCTCGTGTTGACGACTAGCACCGAGGGTATAGTAAACACACAAATGAGAGACATTACCCTATAAGAGAACACATGCGAAAGAGAGAGATAAGACAAATACCAACAAACTCCAACTCAGACTGCAATATAAAAATAAATCCCAAGTACACATATGTAATGTCATGTAAAAACTACTACAACTGAAAGGGGAAACTGCAAGTATCAAAGGAAAGTAAAAAAAAAAACAGCAACGACCATGAAGCCCGAACAAATCTTGCAACCCCAAGCTAGTAGTAACCAGCTTGATCTTCAACATGCTCCAAGTGATATGAAAAAACAGTTTATATATACATAGGGTGAGTATAACAGTATACTCAGTAGGATCCTCCCCGGAGCCTCTTGTGCAAAAGTAAAGAAAGCATGCTAAAGCACAGTGAACAACAAGTGAAACTAACTCGTCACCTAAACAAGTATACTAAGTTCCCAGCCTCATCATGACTACTCTCACCAAGTATCACATACAAGAGTATATAATATAATAAAGAATATCAAGGGTACCTCGCTACCACTTCCCACTGGTTTGCTACTTTTCCCCAACATCACACGTTCTAAGCATCTCTCTCCAAAAGGCTTGCCCGTAGACACCTGAGCGAAGCACCACAACATGCACCTTGTGCAGTACAACCACCACGTCCATGTAACCAAAGTAACTAAGTAGTTTTTGGGAGCCACCACAACTTGCATAACGTGTATCATATCTCGGGTATTAAACCTCAAGCCATTATAGCCCATACACCGAGTAAGGATCCTCAAGCCATCACAACCTATACATGTTACACCTATAGTAGTCTATAGGAAAATATATCCAGAATAAATGTGTGTGAATATCACAAGCCATTACAACCCTCTACACACATATATGGGGAAAACTAACCGCTGTGCCTACCAACACAAGTAACTACCAAGAGAAGAGAGCGGAGCCAAATGGGGTAGTCAGCCATCCATCCTCCCACCAGAATGTTGGAGAAAACACCCCCAGGGATCAGAATCCCTGGGGTGTTAGTCACCCTAATCGATAGGGTGAGCTAGCGTATAAAAACACAAAAAAGTAAATGATATAATATAGCTCACAACCACACTATGGGAAAAACCTAGTCTCAGACTCAACTGCAGCTAATGTCTCTCAGACTTCTGACTTTCACTGCTAAGACTAGGTATCCTATAAGCACACAACCATTTAAAGAGATACATTAGATCACTTTATCACTTTTTATCAGTTGCACTTTACGTTAATTAATTCTTTAAACATTAATTAACCATTAACAATTCCACATTATATTTCATTAGCATCACACCAAAGTTTCATTCCCTCTAGGCATAACCAAACCAAGTCCACAACTTCTCATAAATATTACCTCATCATTGCATCCTAGCAAGCTCTAATCCCATGAGTCAACATCATTCATTCAATCATTTATTAATAACATTATTACCTTCCCATATTCCCATGCATTCTAGAAAAACATTCTAAGCTACTAAACACAAGGGGGATCAACATGGTGGGTAGTTGAACTACCCGTCAAGTCTTTGCCACCTACAGAAAGAGCATAGACCCATCCTCCCTCGAGAAGCTAAACACAAAAAGCATGTGGCATACCCCACACGTCTTCGCCCCTTTTGGAAGGAGGGTAAACAAGACCAAATGCCTTGAGCACTGGGGAAAGTAAAGAAGATAAACAACCAACAAGATTCATCGAGCATCCAAACATTTACATCCAACCCGTTTCATCATCTCCGGTGTCCCCCCCGACACCCATATGCATAAACCGATGCATCTCGCCACTCTAGGCATCCACTACTGCCACAACCAATGGGGCTCCCTGCCCCTATATATCACAACAACCATTCAGGCTCACATCACAACATAAGCAACATGAAAACAAACATCATATCAACTGGCCTCTTGGCCCTTAAACAAGGCATTCTTCATTCACACGCAATGAGCTCTCGCAGCTCCAAGCATAAGGCTCTTGGCCTTTACAAGCAAGAGGGAAACTCAGAACCCTATGAGGAATTGTCTTTTTATCAATCAGTTGGTTCTTTAATCCATTTGGAATTAAGCAATTTATTATTCGTACGTTCCAATGACAGGAAATGTAAACAGTAAGGTATCGCAAATCAATTAAACATGCTTACTGCATCAATTTGATTAACACCAAATTACAACAAGAAGAACCAGATTCATTTACATGCCTCTTTATCTTTGAAAATTAATTTTCAATTAATCCCAGTTTACATTCTTTACCAATTTTCATCAAGAACGAAAATCTAAACAAAACAAGTATAGATATCACACTATCTAGAAAAACAAGAGGCAATAAGATACGATCTATATCAATTTATTTATCCGGTTCAAATATTTATTATGTCAATTCCATTGTGATCCAGTGGGTTAAAACATGCTAACTCTATAGTTGCACGTAAAAGAATAAAGAAGCAATGAATCCCCTACCTCAAAAGGTTCTTGACGTTTGTTATACGAGAACGATCCACACAACATATTATGATCTCCTCCCCATGACAACTGCATCCACCCTAGGACACCACGACACGACCGCACCAACCGAAACCCAAGAAAACTCCATTAGAAGCATGTAGATCACATGTCATAACATGGAAAGGAGAAAACAAGGGAAAATGATCGAATAAAACACAAGAATGGAGGTAGATCATACCTTCTATCAATGATGGATTGACACTTGCTGCTTGTACCAAAACATGGGGTGCACATGCAACAAGAAGAAACTTCAAGGGGAAACGATATAAGGATTAAAGTTCGATCACACCGTTCATATGAGAAGAAGGAACGATTTGAGCATCTTGCACCAGGGAACAAGACAGTAGAACAAGGGAGGAAGATATATTGTCCCTTTAAAAGATTTAATGGAGCAGTGGTTTAAGATACGCTAGATTTTCCATTAAAAGTGGATCGCATTAAACCACACAGTTTAACCAAGTAAAGGAATCCTGAGCCTTAGGAAAATTAATATTGGAGTTATGGATTTGAATCGGCCTTAAATCCCTTAAAACAAGGCCTTGAATGCGTTTTACGTCAAAGAAAACGTCAAAGGGGTGAAACTGTAGGAAGCTAGAAACACTGTACACCTACCGATGCTAGAAACACTGTTCACCTACCGATGTTGGAAACACTGTTCACCAAATGAATCACCGACACTGACGACACTATTCACCAAATGACTCACTGACACCGATGACACTATTCAAAAAATGATTCACCAACACTGATGACACTGTTCACAAAATGACTCACCGACACCGAACTGTTCACAAAATGACTCACCGACACCGATGACACTGTTCACAAAATGACTCACCGACACTGATGACACTTCACAAAATGACTCACCGACACTGATGACACTGTTCACAAAATGACTCACCAATACCGATGACACTGTTCAAAAAATGACTCACCGACACCGATGACGCTGTTCACCAAATGACTCACCGACACTGATGATGCTGTTCACCAAATGACTCACCAACACTGATGACATTATTCACAAAACTGGAAACACTATTCATGGAACTAGAAATTTAGAAAAGTGTTGGGGATAAGTCACTTAAACCTCCGAAAACAACTCATACACCAGATTTCAGCAAAGGAATGGACCAGAGAGGTATGGACCATTACATCAGATACCTCTCAAAACATTCTCATCCTCAAGAATTCAAAACCAACCTAAAATGAAACAAAAAAAGGGTCTAAACAACCACCCATCAAGATACCTCTCAAAAGTGAGCAAGCCACAAGAAGAAACAAATGAAATCCATCTTATAAACACGAAAGGTCTATAACCACAAAGAAAACATCATTACATGAAAAGAGTTAAACATCAAACAACTCTGAGTACTGAGCATGTATCTGCGACTTGTGTTCTTAGGTACTCTCCTCCACTCCACTGTGTCGCCACAAGACATGAACCAAGGGGATAGAACGCCTGCACAAAACCTTCTCTTTGTGGTCTTGGATCTCCATAGGTCGCTCTTCGAAGGTCGCATCATCATCATCATCATCGATCTCTCCCCAATTGATGATGTGAGAGTCATCATGAAGATAAAAAAGAAGATGTGACACATGAAAAACATCGTGTATCTGTCTCATATGCGGGGGAAGTGCTACTCGATATGCCACGACTCCAACACGATCCAACACCTTGAAAGGCCCAACAAACCGGGGAAACAACTTACTATCATGACCAAACCGTCGCTGCCCACGATGGGGAGTCACCTTCAGAAACACGTGATCCCCAACGTCAAACTACAAAGGTCTCCTCCTTTGATCAAAATATGATTTCTGACGATCCTGTGCTATCTTCATCCTCTCACGAATCACCTGAACCATCTCTGTCATATTTTACACTAGCTCCGGTCTGAGAATTGTTGACTCTCTGACCCTAGTCCAACACAACAAAGAATGGAAAGGTCGTTCATATAAGGCTTCAAATGACACCATACCGATGGTGGAGGGAAAAATATTTTTGTAAGCGAACTCCGCCAAGGGTAAGTGCCTCATCTACGAACCTCCAAAATCCAGGACATAAGAGCTCAACATTTCTTCAAGAGTCTTGATGGTCCGCTCTATCTGACCGTCTGTCTGTGGATGAAAAAGAGTGCTAAGGCATAACTGAGAACCAAAATCATTATAGAGACCTCTCCAAACCCTAGAGGTAAAAAGAGGATCTCGATTGGAAATGATCGTCCTTGGGACTCAGTGGAGTCTCACCACCTCCTCCAGATACTGCCTTGAAAAAACTTCCACTGAGCTTGAATCCTTGATCGCTATAAAGTGGGCTGATTTTATTAAATGATCCACTACCACCCAAATAGCGTCATGTCCTCCCTAAGATTGTGGTATACCAGTAACAAAGTTCATTGAGATGTCCTACCACTTCCACTGAGGAGTATCTAATGGCTGGAGAAAACCACCAGGGGCACGGTGCTCGACCTTCACCTTCTGAAAGACCAATTATTGAGACACAAACTCTGCAACTGCACGCTTCTTCCCAAGCCACCACAACTGACCCTTCAAATCTCGGTACATCTTTGTCATGCCAGGATGTACCGCTAAAGGCGAACTATGGAACTCTATGAGAACCGTCTCATCCATCGCCAAAGGAACAAAAATCCTTCCCTGATACAACACTCAGTGTTGTTTGTCCTTAGCCCAACCATCAGGGGCCTCGCCACAAACAACTTGGTCTCTCCAGACCTCCACCACTAGATCTCCCAATTGGTACTCTTCCACCTGCTTCACCAGATATGACTACACCATCATATAAAAAGACAACCTCTTCCCTCAACTTCTCCCATATCGAGATGTAATGCTGAAAGTTCTTCCATAACTCTCCAGGAATCACTAGATTCACACACCACATAACTACGAGTCTTTCTGCTCAACACATCAGCCACAACATTCCCCTTTCTAGGTGTATACAATATTTCAAAGTCGTATTCCTGTAAGAAATCCATCCACTAACACTGTCGCAAGTTCATGTCACGCTGGGAGAAAACATACCTCAGGCTCTTATGATCGGTGAAAACCACAAAGCGCTCTCTAATGAGGTAATGTCTCCACAACTTCAGAGAAAACACCAAAGCTGCCAACTCAAGATCATGGGTGGAATAGTTATGTTCATGGGGACACAACTGCCAAGACTCATAAGAAACAACTGATCTCTGCTGCATCAGAACACAACCTAACCCCAGACACGAAGCATCGCATAAAACATCAAACTGAACTCCCTCCACTGGAAGAAAAAAAACTGGAGCATTTACCAACTTCTCCTTCAGATACTCGAAAGCTGCCTGACACCGATCAGTCCACACGAACGCTTGATTCTTCCTGGTCAATGCTGTTAGAGGAGTCGCAACCCGAGAGAAATCGGCTACGAACCTCCTGTAGTAGTTTTCAAGAACAAGGAAACATCACACCTCTGCCACTGTCTTGGGGGATGCCCAAGACACAACTGCTTCTATCTTCGATGGATCTACATATAATCCCTGCCGGGACACCACATTCCCCAAGAAATGAACTTCTTGATCCCAAAACTCACACTTTGAAAACTTCCCAAACAGATGCTATTGACGAAGAACTCCTAAAACGGCGTGCAAATGCTCTGTATGCTCCTCCTCATACATGGAGTACACAAGGATGTCATCAATGAAAACCATCATGAACTTATCCAGGAACTCACAGAACACAACGTTCATCAATCCCATGAACATAGCTAGAGCATTCGTCATTCCGAATGGCATTACAACAAACTCGTAATGCCCATAAAGACAACTGAAAGCAATCTTCAAGATATCCTCATCCTTCACACGCATTTGATGATATCCTGACCGCAAGTCAATCTTTGAGAACCAAATTGCACCCTTCAATTGATTTAATAAATCATCAATATGTGGAAGTGGATAACGATTCTTCACTGTCACTTTGTTCAAGCGATGATAATCGATACACAACCGCAAACTGCCATCAACCTTCTTCATGAACAAAACTGGTGCACCCCATGGTGACACACTCGGCTGAACAAAACTACACTACAACAGACCATCAAGCTGTATATGTATCTCTCGTAACTCATAAGGGTCCATCCTATATGGAGACATAGAGATAGGAGATGCTCCTGGTTGTAGATTGATCCCAAACTTGATCTCTTGTCGAGGGGGTAATGCTACAACCTCTTTTAGAAAGACATCAGAGTAATCTTCTATGACCCTAGGAAATTACAACTGCTAAACCTATGAAGAACTCAAAATCAGCTCAGCCATCAAGGATGATAAGGATGAAACACGCCTATGACCCATCCGAGGGTCTCGCTCACCAACAAACACCGCCGACTCTCCATCAACATCGAAGAACACCACATGACTCCTGAAGCAATCCACAATAGCCTGCACTGAATACAACCAATCCATGCTGAGGATGACATCATATGGTTGTATCTGTAAACATAGGAAATGTCTCCAAGAGTGGTGTTGCCCCAACACTAGCTCACAGTCTCTACATACTTCAAACAAGTCATCTCAAACTCCAAATGGCGTAGTCAACGCCAAGGGCACTGGAAGTCTCTCTACCTCAAGTCCCAAATCATGGAAAAGGGCATGTGATATGAAGGAGTGTGTCGCTACTGAATCAAACAAGGCATACACCCAAGTAGAAAATAAGAAAAAGGTACCTCAAATGACGTTTAGCTCGCCTGGAACTAGAAACGCTAAAGCATGAAGCTGACCACGACCTCCTTTATGGACTCTTTGACCCTGATGACGACCACCACCAAGGCTGTGATCTGCTCTCTGAGGACGGGGGGCATCACAGGGATGTCCTCTTCTCTCTATTGATCCAAATCTAGTGCAACCTACTACTGGTGCCTCGGCTGGAACTGCCTCAATGGAGGAACCTAGAGCGGAACACCTGGTGCACTATGACTACTCTGAAAGTTCGAGAACTCTCGTTGCTGATGAAATCTCCCTCCATAAGAAAAACAAGCACATGATCCCTTGGCATAGGCTTGAGAGATTCCTCCCCTGGAGAAACAAGATTATGAGGGATGAGACCTACCCACGACCAAACATAAACTCTTATGACCTTAAAACTGGGAACCCCAGACCACAAATCTTCTTCATGAGGAATCGTGATGACTTCCCTCTTGTGATGATATGATTCTAGATAATGTCCTTTCGATGACCTCTTCCCTCACTAGCACCTCAAGATATGTCTTCAACATAAATAGGGTGACCTGACACTAGATCTACAGATGCAAAGCCTCCTTAAAATGACTCACCCTGACCTCCTCATATGGAAACATGTCTGAAGCATATCGTAAAAGGTTCCTGAAACGGATTCCAAACTCTCGCACACTGGAGCTCCCCTATTGAAGGGTAAAAAGCTCCTAGTGACTAGACGCCTTCGCGGTCAAAGAAAGAAACCCGACTACGAACTTGTCTCGAAACTCATCCCATGAGATCACCAACTCCTCGCAATCCCCGAGGAACAAGAACCACCATTGCCTCGCTTCCCCATGCAGCATCGTCACAACCAAAGACACCCAGTGCTCTTTCCAAGCATGAATTGAACTGAAGGTTATCTCAACCTCCTCTAACAAGTCTTCCGCGACTACATCTGAAACGGATCCCTCGTACTTTTGTAGAATCTGGTGCTGAAACTCTCAGAGTGTCCTCCTCTAAGTGTCGTCGTCATCAACCTTTACCCTGCGACATTTTGCTGGCGCAGCCTACTGGACATCTTCTACGAAAACCTGACGATGACGTCGACCTGGAGCCATACCTACAAATTAACAAACAATTATAACTCCTAAACCTGGAATATAGAAGACTCAGCATTAATTAATTAATTATTTTATTTTATTCATTTTAGGTTGACCTATCCCAAGGTCTACCCATTCAAACAAAGGCACAAAGAAGAATGATGCATGATCCTTTCCTAGGTCTCTACCCTACAACTAGTATCACCTCATTTAGTAGACACTGTAAAGTTAAAGGTCCATGCATCAGATCGCATGGGTCCCTAAACGCCTATGTCTTAGCTGGTCTCTAGTGTTTACATCACTTGCTAAACTTATCTGACACTGTTGCCCTACCAACCCATGTAACCTCACATGTGCCTAACACCAAACTCCATTCTATCCCTCAACCAGACCTCTGATACCACTCTATCACGATGCCCTCCCCACAAGGTGTACCCCTCCTAGGACGGTAATGTGAGAAAAGAGATAATGACCCCCCGAGTCCCGCCTCCAGTAAGCCCCGGGCTGGCGAGTAACACTTAGGGTATAATAAACACACAAATGGGAGACATTACCCTTTAAGAGAACACATGCGAAAGAGAGAGATAAAACAGACACTGAAAAACTCTAACTCAGACTACAATATAAAAATAAATCCCAAGTACACATATGTAATTTCATGTAAAAACTACTACAACTGAAAGGGGAAACTGCAAGTACCAAAGGAAAGTAAAAAAATAGCAGTGACCACAAATCCCAAACAGATCCTGCAACCCCAGGCTAGTAGTAACCATCCTGATCTCCAACCTTCTCTAAGTGACTTGAAAAAATAGTTTATATATACATAGGGTGAGTATAATAGTATACTCAGTAGGATCCTCCCCAGAGCCTCTCGTGCAAAATTAAAGAAAGTATGCTAAAGCACAGTGAACAACAAGTGAAACTAACCCATCACCTAAATAGGTATACTAAGTTCCTAGCCTCACCATGGCTAGTCTCACCAAGTATCGCATACAAGAGTATATAATATAATAAAGAATATCAAGGGTACCCCGCTACTGCTTCCCCACTAGTTTTCTACTTTTCCCCAACGTCACACGTCATAAGCATCTCTCTCCAAAAAGGCTTTCCCGCAAACACCTAGGCAAAACACCACAACATGCACCTTGTGTAGCACAACCACCAAGTCCAAGTAACCAAAGTAACTAGGTAGTTTCCAGGAGCCACCACAACTCTCATAACGTGTATCATACGTCAGGTATTAAACCTCAATACATTATAGCCCACACACTGAGTAAGAATACTCAAGTCATCACAACCTATACACGTTACACCTATAGTACTCCATAGGAAACTATATCCAAAATATATGTGTGTGAATAAATACAAGACATTACGGACCTCTACACACATATATGGGGAAAACTAACCACTGTGCCTACTAGCACAAGTAACTACCAAGAGAAGAGAGCGAGGACAAAGGGGGTAGTAAGTTATCCATCCTCCCACCAAAATGTTGGGGAAATACCCCCTAGGGCTTAGAATCCCCAGGGTGTCAGTCTCCCTAATCGATAGGGTGGGGTAGCATAGAGAAACAAAAGAAGTAAATGATATAATATAGCTCACAACCACACTATGGGAAAAACCTAGTCTCAGACTCAATTGCAGCTAACGTCTCTCGGACTCCCGAATGTCACTTCTAAGATTAGGTATCTTATAATCACAAAACCATTTAAAGATCTACATTAGATTACTTTATCCTTTTTTATTAGTTTCACTTTAAGTTAATTAATTATTTAAATATTAATTAGCCATTAAAAAAATCCACATTATATTTTATTAGCATCACACCAAAGTTTCATTCCCTCTTAGAATAACCAAACCAAGTCCATAGCTTCTCAGAAATATTACCTTAGCATTGCATCCCAGCAAACTCCAATCCCATGGTTTAACATCATTCGTTCAATCATTTATTAATAGCATTATTACTTTCCCATATTCCCAAGTATTCTAGAAAAACATTCTAAGCTACTAAACACAAGGGGGATCAACATGGTGGGTAGTTGAACTACCCGTCAAGTCTTTTCCACCTATAGAAAGAGCTTAGACCCATCCTCCCTCGAGAAGATAAACACGGAAAGCACGTGGCATACCCCATGTGTCTTCGCCCCTTTTGGAAGGAGGGTAAGTAAGAACAGTTGCCTTGAGCAGTGGGGAAAGTAAAGCAGATAAAAAACCAACAAGACTCATCAAGAACCCAAACATTCACTTCCAACCTGTTTCATCATCTCCAGTGTCCTCCCTGACACCCACATGCGTAAACCGATGCATCTCGCCACTTTAGGCATCTACTACTGCCACAACCAATGGGCCTCTCTGCCCCCACATATCACAACAACCATCCAAGCTCACATTACAACACAAGCAGTAGGAAAAAAACATCATATCAACTGGGATCTTGGCCCTTAAACAAGGCATTCTTTCTTCTCATGAAATGAGCTCTCGCAGCTCCAAGCCTAAGGCTCTTGGCCTTTAAAAGCAAGAGGGTAACTAAAAACCCTACGAGGAATTGTCTTTTTACCAATCAGTTGGTTCTTTAATCCATTTGGAATTAACCAATTTATTATTCATAGGTTCCAATGACATGAAACGTAAACAACAATCTATCACAAATCAACTAAACATGCTTACTGCATCAATTTGATTAACACCAACTTACAACAAGAAGAACCAGTTTCATTTACATGCCTCTTTATCTTTGATAATTAATTTACAATTAATCCCAGTTTACGTTCTTTACCAATTTCCATCAAGAATGAAAAGCTAAAAAAAGAAATCATAGATATCACACTATCTAGCAAAACAAGAGGCAGTAACATACGATCAATATCAGTTTATTTATCCAGTTCAAATATTCATTATGTCAATTCCATTGTGATACAATGGGATAAAACTTACTAACTCTAAAGTTACACATAAAATAATAGAGAAGCAATGAATCCCCTACCTCAAAAGGTTCTTGATGTTCATTATACGAGAACGATCCACCCAATGGATTATGATCTCCTCCTCGTGACAACTGCATCCACCCGAGGATGCCAAGACACGACGACACTAACCGAAACCCAATAAATATCTATTAGAAGCATGGAGATCACATGCCATAACATGGAAATGAGAAAAAAGGGAAAATGATTGAATAAAACACAAGAACAGAGGTAGATCATACCTTCTATCAATGATGGATCGACACTTACTGCTTGCACCAAAACAGGGGGTGCACATGCAATAGGAAGAAACTTCAAGGGGAAATGATCCAAGGATTAAGGTTCAATCACACTGATCCTATGGGAAGAAGGAACAGTTTGATCATCTCACACCATGGAAAAACAAGGCAGAACAAGGGATGAAGATATCTTGTCCCTTTAGAATATTTTAACGGAGCAGTGGTTTAAGATACATTGGATTTTCCATTAAAATAGGATCACATTAAACCACATGGTTTGACCAAGTAAAGGCATCCCAAGCCTTAGGAAAATTAATATAGGAGTTATGGATTTGAATCGGCCTTAAATCCCTTAAAACATGACCTTGAATGCGTTTTATGTCAAAGAAAACATCAAAGAAAACATCAAAAGGGAGAAACTGTAGGAAGTTGGAAACATTGTACACCTACCGATGCTGGAAACACCATTCACTAAATGACTCACCAACACTGACAACAATGTTCACCAAATGACTCACTGACACCAAAAACACTGTTCACAAAATGACTCACCGACACCGATGACACTGTTCACAAAATGACTCACTGACACTGATGACACTGTTCACAAAATGACTCACTGAAACCGATGAAACTGTTCATAGAATGACTCACCGACATCGATGACACTGTTCAGAAAATGACTCACCGACACCGATACCACTGTTCAAAAAATGACTCACCGACACCGATGACACTATTCACAAAACTAGAAACACTATTCATAGAACTAGAAATTTAGAAAAGTGTTGGGGATAAGTCACCTGGACCTCCCAGAACAACTCAGACACCAGATTTCAGCAAAGGAATGGACCAAAGAGGTCTAGGCCATTACATCTCGAATGTTCTTCATCAGTGAAGAAGATGAAACCCTATCATCATTCTCAACACGCAAAGGTGCATCTCAATTGTTCCTCATCTTCATTGGAAATTACCGATCATAAGTAGATCTTGGATAGCTACAACTAGGTGTAGCCTTGTAATTACCATCTTCATCAGCATCCTCAAACTTCAACATGATTTGATGGTTCATCAATTCCTGCACCCATCTCAGACTTCGAACGCCTTCGGAAATCTCTGTTCCTAGGTTTCACCGACATCTTCCCTATCAATCGTACCCTTGGTTGGATTATCATCTTCAATCGCATTTCAATCGAGCTTCAATACCATGGTTTGACTTCAAAAGATTATTTGTCAACCCTCTGATCCTGATCACTCTTCATCAGCTTCAAATCTAGTCGACAACCTCAACCCTAGACTCTTCATATGAACATGCTCGACTCAACCTGTCATCATCTTTTTTGGCAAGTGAAAAACCAAATCCAAAGCTCGACGTAGCCCCAAAACTCCCATTCAGATTCAATTAGATCAACCCGATCATCTTTTCGGCCCACCTTAACCTTGTTCACATTCGGCTACAAGCGCAGATCGCCCTACTTTCTTCAACAGCTTTGGAGAATTAGAATCACGTTCCGATTAGTCTTCAATCACACTCAAGCTTCGACATCAAGCTCAATTCATATGAAAACACCACTTGACCATGTCTTGAATCTTATTGAAATTTTCGAATTAGATCCACCTCAACTTCTCCTCGAAGACAGTCTAGGTCTATGCAAAAAATTCGATTGATCGCACGGTTGATCCATTTTTACTCTTCAATACCGAAGGTCTTATATATCTATATGTATTTTAATTTTTGGATAACCCCTATTTTTAAGTGAGGTGAGAGGAAACTCTTACATGGACCATAGTCCTAGAGGAAAAACCCCTACTACATGACCTGAGGGCCCAAGGTCCATATGCACATAACAACCCCACCCACCTCCTTATTCCCTTAGTATTCATAAGCTCTCATCACAGAGAGAGGAACGACTAACATTTCCCCATGCAGAACTACATGTTTCCTGGTATTGATGATGAAAGACATACTCTCTCATCATTCCCAATCTGGATAGCTTTGCTTATGGTTGCCTCATGCTCTTGATCTTCCATATATGGGCATGCACATGTGGATCCGACCTGCCAACTGCTTACCCGATTGTGGCATGTACCCACCGCTGAGCCCATTGAGCCCCTACTACCACATTCGTGCCTTCGTTGTGATCCTTTGTGTCGTTAAACCTACCTATCATCGTCGTGCCCGACATCGCGGTTCACTGTCAGCCCGCCACTGACACCGTCTCCTCCCATTGCAACTATGTCCATTTCCGGATCCGCTGACCTATATCACCGATGACGTCAACATCAACTCCCCCTATCACCGCTGAGGACCCTCCTCCTTTCGATGCAGTCAACAAACTTCCCTGCCGTCGAGGACCCCTGCCACCTCCGTCCAGCGATGTGTCCCGCCCCTCATCCATCCACGTTAGAACCCCAAATTATTTGGGTCTACCAAGATTAGATCTTGGGCACAAACAGGTTCACGAGGTTGCCTTGCCAGTAGGCCAAACTGCAAATACACTCCATTTTTACTCATGCAGTCGATGGGTTTCAAGGGCACAATCAAATGCCTTTAAAAAATACACAGATGTCCAATTGGCCGCACCACTACAAGACCGATTGCCTTTTCTAAAAAAATCACACTAATTGACCATGAAATTCTGTGAAAAAAAGGTAAACTGTAACAAAAAATTAAACTTAAACAAGTTAAATTAATTTTTTATAAACATCAAATCAATTAAAAGATTTAAAACTAATTAAGACCCCATTAGGAAAGCACATATTATGAATTAAAAAATTAAAAAATGTTAAAATGATAAAATTAAATATTAAATTTTTTAATTCAAAATGCTTAGAATAATTGATTAATTAATTAAATAATAAAAATAAAGAACCAATAGACATTACAAAAATATTAAATAGTAAATTTAAATTATAATTAATTAAATCATTTAAAATATGATATTAAAATTAAATTTAAATTATAATTAATTAAATCATTTAAAATATGATATTAAAATTAAATTAAACTTTAATTAATTAATTAATATATCAAAAATGAATATTTGATACAGAGAACACAAAAATGAATCAATATCACTAACAATTTAAAATTTAAAAATAAAATCCAGAAATGAAATAAATAAATAATTCAAAGAATAATCAAAGGATAATTTAAACATAAAAATAAAAATAACTATCATATTTACCAATAATTAATAAATTTAAATATAAAATAACCATTAAAATATAAGTGACCATTTAAAGTCTAATTTCAGATTAAAAAACATAGATAATACAAAAAAATGATGTGAAAAAATACAAGAATTAAAATCCACATAAACCTTCAATTACAAACACTCTTTTATACTTCAATACATAATTTCCAATAATTATAACTCACATAAAATTCCTCATTTAAATCCACTTAAAATAACTTCTCAATTAAATCATTATTGAAAAATCAATTCCCCATTTATTATCATTTTATATTATCACAAATGAAAATTTCCTCATTTATACATCACTTTATATCCTAACATTTTCATTATAAAAATAATCAAAACACATAACTAGCTCTTAGAGTTCATTTAGATGAGATTACCCCCTTTATACATATACTTTCATGTGAAAATAAATTTATCACAATAATTAAACCAATTTCAAATGTTACAACCCATGTATTTTTAATAATATATCAATTTTGTGATTTATATCATGAATTTATATTTTGTTGTTCCAAGAACACAAATTTTGAAATCCCTTCCAGAACCTCACTTATGGAACAAGGTTGGAAGATCTAGAACTGAAATCACTAGATTTTAATGTTTGGACGAGGGAACTAATTTCCAACACCTTTTGTTGAATCACCCTGATCTAACAGAACTTCCGGAACACACACGAGAAAAAGAATAAATGCACTCACACACAACACAAAACAAAAACAAGGTATTTACGTGTTCAAAACTTAATCCTATTTCATGGAAGAAACACTGCTGCTCATTATTACTAATGGAAGATAATGATTATGAGATCTCACAAACCCAAACATGTGATTCCACCCTCCTATTTATAGAAGAGTCCCACCGGTAGATACAGTTCCACCACCTTCCAATATATGTTGGCGATCCTCCATTTGGTCAAAGCACTCAGATGCTGCACCCACTCAACTTTTTAAAATGAGTTATTAGTGTAAAAAATTTAAAAAAACTTACATATCCTTCTTGAATAGTCTTAAGTAGCCTTTTACAACCACTAATAAAATCTTACTCAAGACCTTTAGAGTTATTCCCACACAAAAAATAACTCCTTCCACACATCATCTAGATCTAGTAGTCATCAACTACTGCTACCTACCCTATCTTTTGATTTCACTTCCATAATCCATGGTTCCACTGCCCATGCCTCTACCCGGTTTCAAAATATATCATAAAAAAACGTCTTATGGAAGATATAATGCCTTTGCTGAAAAACACTTCTCATAGATTTTTTATCGATTTCACCATCAAGTCCTTGGATTACCTATAAAATTACATTCTTACTTATTCCTTCTACAACAATAGTCAGTGAGTCTATCATTTTGTCCCCGGTTACACAAGTCCCACTGTGGAACTACACATCCTCAAAATTTCCCAGACTAAACCTTTGTTAGTATATCAGTCAAATTCTAACCCCATTTTATTTTCTATAACTTCAATACTACTTCCTCCAAAACCTTTTAGATGAAGTGATATTTGAGATGAATGTGTTTTTTTATTGAGTAAAAAAATGAATTCTTCACAATATGGATTTCACTTATACTATCACAAAAAATAACACTATATTCCCTTGATTCCTTCCGAGATCCTCCAACAAAACCTTCAAACACATCATCTCCTTCCTTGCTTCTATTGTGGCAACATAATCAACTTTCATTATGGAAACATACTTTTCTTGTGTAGTTGAGAGTGCAACTACTGACACTAAAGCATAAAAGGGTCTTCCACCTCTGTTTTTTTAATTTTTAATGCTAGTTAATTAGGGGCGTCTCCATGAGCAATGTTGTAAATAAGTTTTTTATGCGAGTTTTTTTAACCGATGTAACAAAAGAACTTTCACATTAGTTATCATAAAAACTATCATATAAAACCCTCATAGAATATAAAATCATCCAAATTTTTATGTTAATTATTTTATAACCGATGTAAAATCTACTTTTTTATGTTGGTTATATAAATAATCGATGTAAAAAAATGAATTTTTTAAAATTAATTTATAAATATAGTTTACCAAACTTATAATAGATGAAAAACCAGTAAAAAATAACAGAAAAACCAGCCACAAACAACACCAAAATATAATTTTATAAAAAAATATTACATCCTAACTTTGTTCAATTCACAATAACTTTATAATTTGAAATTTAAACTTCAAAATCCATATTTCAAAGAGATATAAAATAAAACTGAATAAAAATTGTAAAGTAATCTTCCCACACTTCTCTTAAATGATTTAGATCATTTCCATTATAATGGAGATGGTCATAAAAATCTACAAATTAAAAGGAATGTATTAAACATGTATTCTTAATATAACTATAAGATAAATAAAAGGAAATATTATAATAAAATCCAACCTTGTATAATTTTGTAACTATCTCAGTTATAATTATTTCATACATAAATATCATAACATAATATCCACATTTGATTACTCCTTGATGATGAAATTTCTATTTTAAATGAAGTTATCAATTCAAAATAACAATTTAAGCATCTACTAAATTGTAGCAATATTAAATTAAATCACCATTACACACACATATTTTATCTTTTTTGTCATATTTTCTATTGATCAGTAAGAGTCCTTCCATGCCCTATTTGAAAATGATAATTATGAACTAAACTGAGAAGTTATTATAATATATAATTATTAAAATAATCAAACTTATGACTCTAATATTTCTTGAAAGTTTTCTCACATGTCACCATGTATGGAGCATAACCAGTAAGCTGTCATTTATTTTAGAAAAAACACACAACATCCAATGAATATTAATGTAAAGAACCGTAAATTTCAAGGATTTTTTTTTCTTAATTTCTTTGGAATTCTACGAGTACGCAGTTTTTGAAGGCGCCTGATTCCGAGGCCCAGTGTGCCCGAAATAATTTTCCGAAGTTTAGCTCAGGTACATTCAGTGAACGAACAAGCGGGTTTTTCTAACTTTTGATCCGGTGCTCGGAATTGAAATCTGAGGGCACCGATGAAACCGCAGCGCCGATAATTGCTTAGGAACACCTTTCCCGAAGGTGCGTTTGCTCGGGAGGAATTGTTAAAAAATGTGAAGAATAAAAATATAGTTGCTTTACAATTATATTTTTATTATACTGCTAGTGGTTTAAGTGTTAAGGGAAAGGAAGTTGTGAGGAAGTTGGGGTGGGGCCCACACGAGCCCCCACCTCCTTCAATTTCCCTAACACCCCATTAAACCCCCCTCCAGCAATTAATTTTGTAACTCATCCACTCTTCCACATTAATGCACGCCAATTAAACGCCTAATTAATTTGACAACACAAGTTAATTAATTTGGCGAATTCATTTTGAATTTTGAAAAAATGTTGGCATGAGTAATAAAATAAGGCAAAGCCTTATTTTATTATGGTTGTTTCGTTGTGTGGAGTCTGGGGAGAGAATAACCAAAGTATCGAAGATCTTCTTCTTCCTTGTAGAAGAACGCGAAGAACACCGACACACCGTTCATCTTCTTCTCGTGTCGAAGAAAGGGAGACGCCACTCCTTCCACGGACGTTCACCGTCAACGTACACAAAGCCTCACCCGCGACGCCGTTTTTTTCCGCGACGCGAACTTCCTCGAACATCCTTGAGGTAGGGGTTGTTTTACGTTCAAGATTAATTTACGTTCTTCGTTGACGTTTATTAAGCCACCTGTTATCAAGATAACGAGAGGAGGTCAGACCGCACAAACACGACCGGACCTCCTCCCCATGGTTGTTAATTTTTCGCTATGGTTTGGAACAAAGGTGGCACGGTGCCGTCGCACCCCGCGGGAACGAGGGAACCATGGCCAGAGCGGGCCGCGAAGGAGCGCGGCGCCATCGCGCCGCGCCGTTGAAGCCGAAAGAGGCCGCGACCGGAGCGGGGCCGCGACGCCGTCGCGCCGCGCCGGAACATCAAGGGGCCGCGACGCCGCACCAGTCGAAGAAAGGCCGCGACCTAAGGTCGTGGCGGTGGCGGTCACCAACAGGCGGCGGCCGAGCACGACCGGCCGCCGAAGCTCCAGGAGGCGGGACCACTCACGGGTCCCGCGGCGGTTCACAAGGCCGGCCAAATGGCCGGCCGTTTTCCGAGAAAACCCAGGGGCGTAACCCCCGGGTTCAATTAGGGCTGACCCCACTGGGTCCTCCGTTCCACAAAAGGGAGCGACGCTCACCCTTTGCATCCGCTCGGCCGCGTGCCGAGCTGCGGTCACCCGCGCCGGGCCGGACCGGCCGCACCGGGCCCGACCGCCCGCCTGCGCTGGGCCGGACCCCCGCGCCGGGCCAGGCCGCGCCGGTGGGTCCGGGCTACGCCAGACGGGCCGGGCCGCGCCCTATTGGGCCGGACCCGGACCCGGTTCGGGTCGACCCAAGGGGTCTTGGGCCGGGTCGGTCCGGGCCCAAAACCCCCTAAAACCGGACAGATTCGTTCAAACGCCCGTAACATGGGCTACGGACCTCCGATCGACGCTCCGTCAGTTGCAATGCGATCCTTGGATCGAAACGGTCGTTTCGATATATTACACTCAAGGTTTAAGATAATTTTGGGTATGGCCAGGTTGGTTCGAACACGAAACTAACCGGGCCCTCGGAGCGGAAACGCTTATAACTTGAGTTCCGGACGTCCGATTGACGTGTCGTCGACTTTGTTGGATTCCTCTCAGTGAGATGGTTCTTTTGGCTTACTCCGCTCGAAGTTTGGACGTAGTTGGAGTACGGTCGGGTTGGTTTTGACTTAAAAACCAACCGGGCCCCTGTGACGAAAAAGCCAATAACTCTCAGACCGGACGTCCGATTGACGCGCCGTCTGTCGCGTTGTGTTCCTATTGATGAGACGGAACTTTGGGATACATCAACTCCGGACTTCGTGTCAGTTGATGTATGGACCCCCTGGGCTCGTGGAACGGACCCTCCCGGAATTGAGCATGCTGTGTGCGGGAACCCTAGAGTTGGCTGCGACTACGACGACGATGACGACTGTACTGGGATCCTCTGTGGGTTTGACGAGGAAGACTACCGGACTGGGACCCTTCGTGGGTTCGACGAGGACGACTACTGCACTGGGATCCTCCGTGGGTTCGACGAGGACGACTAATGGACTGAGATCCTCCGTGGGTTCGACGAGGACGACTACCGTACTGGGATCCTCCGTGGGTTCGACGAGGACGACTACCGTACTGGGATCCTCCGTGGGTTCGACGAGGACGACTACCGTACTGGGATCCTCCGTGGGTTCAACGAGGATGACTACTGTACTGGGATCCTCTATGGGTTCGACTACCGTGCTGGGATCCTCCGTGGGTTCGACGATGATGACTTCTATACTTGGATCCTCCGTGGGTTCGACAACGGTGACTACCTAACTTGGATCCTACATGGGTTCGACAGAGGAGATGATTCAGAGGCTACATATAATCATCTCCACCCCTCTTCGTAAAAGAATACCCGTGTGAACTAAGTCTTTACTTTCAATCATTATCTTTGATGTGATTGACTTGATATCCTGTGTGGTTTAAGTTATGCTTTCCTGTGTGGATTGGGTCGTACTATCCTGTGTGGATTAAGTTATACTTTCCTGAGTGGACTGGATTGTACTTAAGCTCGTGAGTTGGAGCTGAACTGGATTTGATGACTTAGGTATATGTATGGGAATATACCTAAGTAGTGTTGGATGATACTTAGTGATTGTATCTTTTCATTTTGGTTTATCCTTTGTGGATTTAGGGAGACCTTCGGGGGTCTCAGGGTCCCTACTGAGTATCGTATACTCACCCCTGCACGGGCTTCTCCCGCACTACGTTGTGTTGGTTTCAGACGACGGACATCACTGATCGTGGTTGAGGCTTGTAGAGATGGACGGTACCCGGAGGAGGATCTCACGACGAGACGATGCCCGGAGGTGGATATCACGACGAGTCGGTACCCGGAGGAGACAGACGGACGTGGAGTGCTGTACCTACCTTTAGGTAGGAAGCCGGAGGACGATCCAGGGGCGTCTTGTCACCTTTCAGCTGTTGTCCTTTGAGTTGTACTTTACTTTCAATTGTAGCTGTACCTTTCTTTTGGGCTTGTATTTCTGGCCCCTTGTACTTTCAGCACGTTTGTTTACTACTTACTTAGTGTTTACTTCAGCTTGCGTACTCTGTGGTGATTGTTTACTTTATAAAGGAAACACCTTCCCTATTATCGGGATTTACGTCTTTAGTGCTAGTCGCCAACCCCTGGCCTATGGAAGGCGGGTTTGGGGTAGTCACGACACAGGCCTCGAGGACGGGTCATGACAAATTGGTATCAGAGGAGTTCGGTTCTACCGCAGAACTCAGGACTCTGATCTTTCTTCTATGTGAAGCAATAGTGTTAAGGGTATTGAGTGTGGTTATCAGTCCAGGGAGTCCAGTGTTGGTGCGGCGGCCGACGTATCCATACACTAGGACCCTGACTTCTAATTTCCGACTCAATGCACGAAGACATTGATTGCGTGCGTGTTTCAAAAGTTTTCTTTGGGATTACTTTGTGTCAGCTCACCAAGTATACTGTTTTGACCATGGTGCACTTGTTTCTTTTCAGGATGGCCCCACGACAAAGCCATCTAGGGTTCCGAGCTTTGTGCGAGACGACAGCCCACCAAGCGACGGGGCCTCGGTGCAGGGCCCTATTACAGCGGAGGCACCGGCGGTACCTCTACCCGCCTAGCCACCGATGCCACCAGCCCCAGCTGCTGAGAGTGCACGTCGCCTTAGTGCACTGCATGAGTTTCAGCGTCAGAGACCACCCAGGTTACGCGGGGAGACGGACCCTCAGGCAGCCGAGGATTGGCTAGAGGCTGTTGTTCGAGTTTTCAGGTTAGTGGGGACACCAGCTGACCTCATGGTGATCCTTGCAACGAGTCTCCTGCACGCGAAAACAGACAGATGGTGGAGCCTGATGCTCTAGGTGCACGACGAGGCATCACTTCTTTGGACGGACTTTGAGAGCCTCTTCCGATCGGAGTTCGTCCCAACCACCCTCCGTGCGGTGCGCATTCAGGAGTTACTACAGCTGCGGCATGGCAGCATGACTGTGGCCCAGTACTCGGCGAGGTTTACTGATCTCTCGCGCTACTCCACAGATATGGTATGAGACCCGTTCTTTAGGGCCCAGACCTTCGAGCAGGGACTGAGGTATGATATCAGGGCTTCGATGATCTCCCTCAACATCCCGACACACACAGGGGTGCTGGAGAGAGCCCTTCTAGTGGAGAGTTTTCTCGTTGAGCAGTCACCAGCGGCGAGACCCTCCGCAGGACGACCCGTAGCGGAGTCTTCTGCAGCTGGCAGTAGATAGTTGACGCAGAGGTCTAAGCGGGCCATGCCATCAGATGAGCAATCTCAGGATGCATATTCGGTTGTGCGGGGCACACGAAGGAGAGCCAGCCACACGAGGAGCAGGCAGTGCTATGCATGCGGCGGGCAGGGTTACATGGCTCGAGACTGCCTGACCCGCCCAACAGATGAGCAACAGGTGGTAGAGGGACCTCCTAGGCAGAGGCTCGACCGTGGTGGTCCGCAGGGAGCAGGCGGACGAGGCAGAGGAGATGGCCGAGTAGCGGATGGTGGGCGACGCTTTGAGGCCCTACCACCACCACCACCAAGAAGACCACCCCAACCGCAGGGAACATGTGGACAGGGGAGAGCTCAGCTTCAGGCAGCTGAGGCTTACGACCACGGAGCTCCGAGAGCAGATGGACAGGAGCGGGATTAGCTCCAGACATGGGGACTTTTGTTCATATTTCTTATAGCCTTTTTGATGTTTTGTGTCTTTGTACCTTGAGATGTAGTAATAAAATACACTTGTCCTTGAGACGTTTTGTTCGCTGTCCTTTTTATGTAGTTGATACTAAGAGGTTCCGGTTTAAAACTGTTGACTTGACCCTCACTTTCGAGATTCCCACTGGAGGAGACCTAGTGACCACACACTGCTGCCAACAGTGTGACTCGACCCTTGGAGGTGAGAGTAACAATTGGATCTCTTGGTAGTAGCGTCGAGGCCTTACGACGTCATCCATGACATGAATTAGTATCATTCATGTCAGGATTGACTGTATTAGGAAAAGAACGTGGTTCATCCAGGGGATGAGACCGGATTTCTCTTATCGGAAAAGAAGAAATCATTGCAGCTCTTGTAGGACCAGAGAAGGTTCAGGTCATCCAGGAGCGGATGAGGACAGCTCAGTGCCGACAGAAGTCTTATGCCGACAAGAGGCGGAGACCACTAGAGTTCGAGGATGGTGACCACGTTTTCTTACGGTTCTCACCTCGACGTGGATTACAGAGATTTGGCCGAGGCGGAAAGTTATCTCCGCGCTTCATCGGACCCTTCTAGGTCCTCAACAGGGTAGGCGGGGTGGTTTACCGTTTGACCCATTCACCTCAGTTGCACCAGGTGCACGACGACTTCCACGTATCTCTGCTGAGGAGATACGTGCATGACCTAACGCATATCATCGACCATGGGGAGCTGGACATTGACGACGGGGTGACTTTTGTGGAGGTCCCAATGGAGATCGAGGATCGACAGGAGCAGGTCCTACGTGGACGGTCGATTCCTCTAGTGCGCATCAGGCGGTAGCACGGGAACCTCCAGGAGAGCACTTGGGAGCGGGAGACTCAGATTGTGCTCAGTACCCTCATTTGTTTCCCTAGTTTGTGATGTATCTTTACGAGGACGTAAAGCCCTGAGGTGGGAGTAATGTAAAGACCCGTAAATTTCAAGGAATTTTTTTTCTTAATTTCTTTGGAATTCTACGAGTACGCAGTTTCTGAAGGCGCCTGATTTTGAGGCCCGGTGTGCCTGGAATAATTTTCCGAAGTTTAGATCAGGTACGTTCAGTGAACGAACGAGTGAGTTTTTCTAACTTTTGATCCGGTGCTCAGAATTGAAATCCGAGGGCACCAATGAAACCGCAACGCCGGTAATCGCTTAGGAACACCTTTCCCGAAGGTGCGTTTGCTCGGGAGGAATTGTTAAAAAATGTGAAGAATAAAAATATAGTTGCTTTATAATTATATTTTTATTATACCGCTAGTGGTTTAAGTGTTAAGGGAAAGGAAGTTGTGAGTAAGTTGGGGTGGGGCCCACACGAGCCCCCACCTCCTTCAATTTCCCTAACACCCCATTAAACCCCCCTCTAGAAATTAATTTTGTAACTCATCCACTCTTCCAAATTAATGCACGCCAATTAAACGCCTAATTAATTTGACAACACAAGTTAATTAATTCGGCGAATTCATTTTGAATTTTGAAAAAATGTTGGCATGAGTAATAAAATAAGGCAAAACCATATTTTATTATGGTTGTTTCGTTGTGTGGAGTCTGGGGAGAGAATAACCAAAGTCTCGAAGATATTCTTCTTCCTTGTAGAAGAACACGAAGAACACCGACACGCCGTTCATCTTCTTCCCGTGTCGGAGAAAGGGAGACACCACTCCTTCCACGAACATTCACCGTCAACGTACACGGAGCCTCACCCGCGACGTCGTTTTTTTCCGCGACGCGAACTTCCTCGAACATCCTTGAGGTAGGGGTTGTTTTACGTTCAAGATTAATTTACGTTCTTCATTGACGTTTATTAAGCCGCCTGTTATCAAGATAACGGGAGGAGGTCGGACCGGATGAACACGACCGAACCTCCTCCCCATGGTTGTTAAATTTTTTCTATGGTTTGGAACAGAGGCGGTGGGGTGCCCTCGCACCGCGCGGGAATGAGGGAACCGCGGCCGGAGCGGGCCGCGACGAAGGAGCGCGGCGCCGTTGAAGCCAAAAGAGGCCACGGCCAGAGCGGGGCCGCGATGGTGGGGCGCGGCGCCGTCGCGCGGCGCCGGAACATCGAGGGGTCGCGGCGGAGGGGCGCGGGGCCGACGCGCGACGCCGGTCGGAGAAAGGCCGTGGCAGTGGCAGTCACCAGCAGGCGGTGGCCGGGCACGGCCGGCCGCCGGAGCTCCAGGAGGCGGGACCCCTCACGGGTCCCGCGGCGGTTCACAAGGCTGACCAAACGACCGACCGTTTTCCGAGCAAACTGGGGGGTGTAACCCCCGGGTTCAATTAGGGCGGACCCCACTAGGTCCTCCATTCCACAAAAAGGGGGCGGCGCTCCCCCTTTGCGCCTACTCGGCCGCGTACCGAGCCGCGGTCACCCGCGCCGGGCCGGGCCGGACCCCCGCGCCGGCTGGGCCGGGCCGCGCCCTATTGGTCTAGACCCAGACCTGGGTCAGATCGACCTGGTTCGGGCTGACCCAGGGGGTCTTGGGCCGGGTCGGTCCGGGCCCAAAACCCCCTAAAACCGGACAGATTTGTTCAAACGTCCGTAACTTGGGTTACGGACCTCCGATCGACGCACCGTCAGTTACGATGCGATCCTTGGATCGAGGCGGTCATTTCGGTATATTACAATCAAGGTTTCGGAGAACTTTAGGTACTTCCGGGTTGGTTCGAACACGAAACCAACCGGGCCCTCGGAGTGGAAACGCTTATAACTTGAGCTTCGGATGTCCGATTGACGTGCCGTCGACTTTGTTGGATTCCTCTCAATGAGACGGTTCTTTTGTCTTACTCCGATCCAAGTTTGGATGCAGTTGGAGTACGGTCGGGTTGGTTTTGACTTAAAAACCAACCGGGCCCCTGGGACGAAAAAACCAATAACTCTTAGACCGAGCGTCCGATTGATGCGCCGTCTGTCGCGTTGTGTTCCTATTGACAAGACGAAACTTTGGGATTCATCAACTCCGGACTTCGTGTCAGTTGATGTATGGAACCCCTTGGCTCGTGGAGTGGACCCTCCCGGAATCGAGCATGCTGTGTGCGAGAACCCTAGAGCTGGCTGCGACTGCGACGACGATGACGACTGTACTGGGATCCTCTGTGGGTTCGACGAGGACGACTACCAGACTGGGACCCTTCGTGGGTTTGACGAGGAAGACTACCGCACTGGGATCCTCTGTGGGTTCGGCGAGGACGACTACTGGACTGGGATCATCCGTGGGTTCGACCAGGACGACTACCGTACTGGGATCCTCCGTGGGTTCGACGAGGACGACTACCATACTTGGATCCTCCATGCACTACGGAAAAAATGGGTATTTGCGACGGGTATAAATCCCGTCGCAAATAGCCCCGTTAAAACTTATTTGCGACGGGCAAATACCCCCGTCGCAAATAAGTAGCCTTTTGCGACGAGATTGCTTTCCCCGTCGCAAAAGAACTGGCGCGTTTGCGCGCCAATTCGCGGGAAACATATTTGCGACGGGCGGTTATTGCCTGTCGCAAATAACCGGCGGCGGTAAAAGGTATTTGCGATGGGCATATCCCCCCGTCGCAAATAGTATGTCGGCAGGTGGTTATTTGCGACGGGACCCGTCGCAAATAACTATTTAACCGTTGACCGTAATAAATGATGGCTAAGGTATTTGCGACGGGCACCGTCGCAAATAATAGTATTTGCGACGGGTAGCCCGTCGCAAATGGACCCGTCACAAATAATCTAACCTATAAATACCCCCATCCGTTTTTTTCAATTCATTCTCAAACTCCATCTTCTTCTTCTCTTAAAATTCTAGTTCTAGAGTTGAGCGTTTCTCAAGTTTAATTTTTTTCTTCGGAGTTGATTTTGAAGTTTTCAAGAACGATCAGAGATCAACCTCAGATCAATTTTCAAGGTATTTATATTCATTTTAATTTAATATTTATTTTAAATTTTTTATTAGTTTCAATTATTCTTAATTAGTTGTAATTTAATTATGTTTACATTGTTTTGTTACTTAATAAATTTAAATTATTAGTACTGTTCATAGTTAATGGTAATTAGGAATAATTAGTAATAATTTTTAATAATTAAGAATAAATATTAATAATTAGTAATAAATACCAATAATTAGGAATAATAACATTATTACATTATTAGTATATTTTATTATTAATATTAAAATAATATAATTTTTTATATTATTTATACAATTCTCTTTTCATCTGTGTGTTTTCTGTCTCCATATGTATTATTTGTATGTGGAGACAGAAAACACACAGATGAAAGGAGAATTGTATATAATATAGAAAATTATATTATTTTAATATTAATAATAAAATATACTAATAATGTAATAATGTTATTATTCCTAATTATTGGTAATTATTCATATAATTACTAATAATTAGTAATAATTACCAATAATTAGCAATAATTAGGAATAATTACCAATAATTAGGAATAATTATCAATAATTAGTAATAATTACCAATAATTACCAATAATTAGGAATAATTACCTATAATTACCAATAATTACCGATAATTACCGATAATTAGTAATAATTAGTAATAATTAGGAATAATTTGTAATAATTACCCATAATTAGTAATAATTACCAATAATTACCCATAATTACCGATAATTAGGAATAATTAGTAATAATTAGGAATAATTTGTAATAATTACCAATAATTAGTAATAATTACCAATAATTACCCATAATTATCGATAATTACCAATAATTAGAAATAATTACCAATAATTAGGAATAATTAACAATAATTAGGAATAATTACCAATAATTAGGAATAATTACCAATAATTACCAATAATTACCGGTAAATAGTAATAAATAGTAATAATTAGTAATAATTGGGAATAATTACCAATAATTAGTAATAATTAGTAATAATTACTAATAATTAGTAATAATTAGTAATAATTACTAATAATTACTAATAATTAGTAATAATTAGTAATAATTAGTAATAATTAGTAATAATTGCCAATAATTAGTAATAATTACCAATAATTAGTAATAATTAGTAATAATTACCAATAATTAGTAATAATTACCAATAATTAGTAATAATTACCAATAATTAGTAATAATTACCAATAATTAGTAATAATTACCAATAATTAGTAATAATTAGTAATAATTAGTAATAATTACCAATAATTAGTAATAATTACCAATAATTAGTAATAATTAGTAATAATTACTAATAATTAGTAATAATTAACATTAATTAGTAATAATTACCAATAATTAGTAATAATTACCAATAATTAGTAATAATTACCAATAATTACCAATAATTAGTAATAATTAATAATAATTAATAATAATTACCAATAATTACCAATAATTAGTAATAATTAGTAATAATTACCAATAATTACCAATAATTAGTAATAATTAGTAATAATTAGCAATAATTACCAATAATTAGTAATAATTAGGAATAATTACCAATAATTAGTAATAATTAGTAATAATTAACAATAATTAGTAATAATTAACAATAATTAGTAATAATTGACAATAATTAGTAATAATTGACAATAATTAGTAATAATTAACAATAATTAGTAATAATTACCAATAATTACTAATAATTACCAATAATTAGTAATAATTAGGAATAATTAGTAATAATTAGTATTAATTAGTAATAATTAACAGCAATTAGTAATAATTAACAATAATTAGTAATAATTAACAATAATTAGTAATAATTACCAATAATTAGTAATAATTACCAATAATTAGTAATAATTACCAATAATTAGTAATAATTACCAATAATTAGTAATAATTACCAATAATTAGTAATAATTACCAATAATTAGTAATAATTACCAATAATTACCAATAATTAGTAATAATTAGTAATAATTAGTAATAATTACCAATAATTAGTAATAATTACCAATAATTAGTAATAATTACCAATAATTACCAATAATTAGTAATAATTAATAATAATTAATAATAATTACCAATAATTACTAATAATTAGTAATAATTAGTACTAATTACCAATAATTACCAATAATTAGTAATAATTAGTAATAATTACCAATAATTACCAATAATTAGTAATAATTAGGAATAATTACCAATAATTAGTAATAATTACCAATAATTAACAATAATTAGTAATAATTAACAATAATTAGTAATAATTGACAACAATTAGTAATAATTAACAATAATTAGTAATAATTATCAATAATTAGTAATAATTACCAATAATTAGTAATAATTAGGAATAATTAGTAATAATTAGTATTAATTAGTAATAATTAACAATAATTAGTAATAATTAACAATAATTAGTAATAATTAACAATAATTAGTAATAATTAACAATAATTAGTGATAATTACCAATAATTAGTAATAATTACCAATAATTAGTAATAATTAGTAATAATTTGTAATAATTACCAATAATTAGTAATAATTAGTAATAATTACCAATAATTAGTAATAATTACCAATAATTAGTAATAATTACCAATAATTAGTAATAATTAGTAATAATTACCAAAAATTAGTAATAATTAGTAATAATTACCAATAATTAGTAATAATTACCAATAATTAGTAATAATTACCAATAATTAGTAATAATTACCAATAATTAGTAATAATTACCAATAATTAGTAATAATTACCAATAATTAGTAATAATTACCAATAATTAGGAATAATTACCAATAATTACCAATAATTACCGGTAAATAGTAATAATTAGTAATAATTATTAATAATTAGTAATAATTAGGAATAATTACCAATAATTAGTAATAATTACCAATAATTAGTAATAATTAGTAATAGTTAGTAATAATTACTAATAATTACCAATAATTAGTATTAATTACCAACAATTAGTAATAATTACCAATAATTAGTAATAATTAGTAATAATTAGTAATAATTAGTAATAATTACCAATAATTAGTAATAATTACCAATAATATTAGTACTATGAAAATAATAAAAAATTTATATAATATTAAAATTATCAATATTTGTAACAGGTTTTGCTTTATTCTCAACATATTTAATTCTTAAATGGTCAATTTTTAGGTCTATCTCAATAAAAAGTTTGCGTCAGTCGTGTATGATGTAAACTCTATAATTATCCTAGCTTGAGTGTTTTTTCTAACAAATTATTCAAAACCAGTAATGATTTTATATTTTATAGAAAAATATGGAACAACGAGGTCGTCAACAATCATTATTAGGTGACCGCATATGGATAAATCAACGTAGAAATCCAAACGGTTCTGGTTTAAATCCAGTATATGTAGAGGGTGTGGAGACTTTTTTATCATTTGCGGCATCAAATCCAGAATTTGTTTCAGAAGGAAAAATAAAATGCCCTTGCAGAAAATGTGCATTGAGAACGTTTGACACGTTTGACAAAGTGGGGGAACATCTCTTGCGTTTTGGTTTTCAACCAGATTATGTTTTTTGGTATCAACACGGTGAACGCAGTTCCAGAGCAGGTGATACCAACTTGATTCCGGATCCATCCCGGTTTCAAGATTTAGTACATGATGTTGCAGGTTCATCTGTTCAACATACAGAAACTCCGGATGATATAGATTCAAATCCTGAGTTGGCACCGTCTGAATTTTATGAGTTGTTGAGGTCTGCTGAGGATGCATTATATCCTGGCTGCAAGATGAGCAAATTAGAAGTAGTTGCAAAATTTATGGCTATCAAATCAGATAACGGAATGTCAAACACCTGTTTTGACCAGATATTTTCTTTGCTTAAAACACTGTTACCCGAAGGAAATGTTTTGCCTGCAAATTACTATGAGAGTAAGAGGCTGGTTCGAAATTTGGGACTTACTTGTCAGAAGATTCATGCATGTTCAAATGACTGCATTTTATATTCTGGGGAAAATGAGTCGTTGGATAGTTGTCCCACATGTGGGAAACTGAGATATAAAGAAGAACAATACGGGAAGTATGGTTTGATTCCTGTAAAATAGTTGAGATATTTTCCGCTTACATCCAGACTTCAGCGTTTATTCATGTCTAAGAATACAACGACAATGATGTCATGGCATAAAGAGAATATTTCAACCGATAAAATCTTGAATCATCCAGCCAATGGTGATTCATGGAAACATTTTGATAGAGTGCATCCATCCTTTGCTTTAGAAGCTAGAAATGTTCGACTGGGCCTTTCTACTGATGGTTTCTGTCCGTTTGGATCTTATGGTAGTCAATATTCATGTTGGCCTGTTTTTTTAACTCCGTACAATTTACCTCCATGGATGTTGATGAAGGATCCATATATCTTTTTGACTTTACTAATTCCAGGACATCCGAAGAAAAATATTGATGTTTATTTGAAACCATTGATTGATGAATTAAATTTATTGTGGAGTACTGGTGTCAGTACATATGATGTTGCAACGAAACAGAATTTCATACTGAGAGCAGCATTGATGTGGACAATTAGTGACTTCCCGGCTTATGGGATGTTATCTGGCTGGAGTACACATGGTCAGAAATCATGTCCTTACTGTATGGGAGAGAAAAAATCATTTATGCTCATTCATGGAAAGAAACCTTGTTATTTTGACTGTCATCGAAGATTTCTTCCAGCTGATCATCCTTTTCGCAGAAACAGATCTCATTTCAGAAAAGGAACAGTTGAAAGGGATGGATCTCCAAAAATGTTATCAAGTTTGGAGTTAAAATCAGTTGTATTTTCATTACCTCCCATCACTTTTGGTCCCACAATAAACCAACAGAAAATTTCTGGTTTTGGGAAAGAACACAATTGGATTAAACGTAGCATATTTTGGGATTTGCCATATTGGTCTGATTTGTTGGTCCGACACATGTTAGATGTCATGCATATTGAGAAGAACTGTTTTGATAATTTGTTTCATACAGTTTTGGATACGCCAGGAAAGAGCAAAGACAATGTAAATGCACGTTTAGATCTTGCCCAAATTTGCAGGCGTTCAGAATTGGAACTGTTTGAGAATGTCAGAACATAAAGGTTACTAAAACCAAAAGCAGCTTATACACTGTCTAAAGAAAACCGTTTATTATTTTGTCAGTGGATTGCGGATTTGAGACTTCCAGATGGCTGTGCTTCCAATTTGGATAGATGTGTAAAGAATGGTCATATTACTGGATTAAAAAGTCATGATTGTCATGTTATAATGGAAAGACTTCTACCCATTGGATTAAGAGGTATGTTGAATTCTGTGATTTGGGATTCCATAACAGACATGTCTTATTTTTTTCGAGAAATTTGTGCGGCTACAGCAGATTATGATGCTCTAGGAAAACTTGAAAAAGATGTTGTTGTAATTATATGTAAACTGGAAAAAATATTTCCGCCGTCTTTCTTCGACTCAATGGAACATTTGATGTTACATTTGCCATATGAAGCCAAATGTGGAGGTCCAGTACAGTTTCGATGGATGTACCCATTTGAAAGATGCATGCAAAAATTGAAAAGAAAAGTACGTAACAAAGCATCTATTGAAGGATCTATTGCAGAAGCTTATTTGCAAGAGGAAATATCTTTTTTCTGCTCCCATTATTTTGAATCTGAGTATCCTTCAAAACACAACCGAATGGGACGGAACGAGAGGAATATTGATGAAATCGACAATCAATTATCTGTTTTCAACCAGCCAGAGCTTGGTTTTGGTGGAGTTTGTGAACGCTGGCTTTCAGATGATGAACATCATAGAGCTCATACATATGTTCTGCTCAACTGTGAAGAGATGACATCAGTTGTACTGTAAGTGTTTATATCACTTATTCTATCATTTATGTTATAGTAAATAACTTTGGTTTTTATAGGTTGTATGATAATCATATCAAGAAACAAATTCCACAAATTACAGCAGCTGCTCTCGAAGAACGTCGACTGAAAAATTTCTCTCAGTGGTTTCAAAAACTGGTAACATAAATTCTTTATCTTTTAGAAACTCATTCAATGTATAGTTTACTATATTGATAATTATTTCACAAATTTTCAGGTGTCTCGACATGATGCTAAAATTGACAAACGACTGTGCGTATTGAGTAACCCACCTTCCAAACTTGTTAAAACTTATAATGCATATGTGGTGAATGGATTTTGATTTCACACACATGCATATGGGGAATCGAAAAAAACAATGAACAGTGGAGTTAGTTTGAGAGGATCTCATCATCGAGAAAATGAAGTTGACTTTTATGGCATACTTGATGAAATCATTGAACTCTGTTATCTTGGACAACATTACATAACCATGTTCAAATGTCAGTGGTTGGATACAGAGAGAGGCGTGCATGTTCATCCGACTCATGGAATCATCGATATTAAATGTAAAAATGTTCTCGCAGTAAATGAACCATTCTTATTGGCTCAACAGGCACATCAAGTTTATTACGCAAAGTACTGTGCTACATCAAGAGACTTGACTGATTGGTGGAGTGTAATAAAAATCAAAATTCGAGACAATCAGTTTAGTCAAAGTGAATCTGCTTTCACTGATGTGCAAAGAATTGAAGTTTTTCAAGAGAGTACTCAAAATCAATCTTTTTTACAAAGAGACATGAGTATCGATGAAGACACCCCACATTTAAGAGTCGGTGATGACGATGATGTTAATGATGTCACATATGAATTTGAAATGGTAAGAGATGAAGCAACTGTAACTCGAATGGATATCGATGATGTTGAGGAGGAATATGAAGATGACATTGACATATATGAAGATGATGATGAAGATGAACACTGATAGAATTCCATGGTATTTATATACAATCATAATATGTATATATGTATATATAATAGTAATTATCAATTATTTGCTAACAATATTAACATTTTCTGTTTCAGATGGACGACACCAGATTTCGTGAGTTGGCGGATGCTGACCTGTCTTTCGATGCGGATGAGTTGCTGGCAGATGACCCTCAGCCTGCAGGCGCTCCAGGGAGTACGCGGAGGGGGCGCAGTCTTGCACGATTGATGATTCCTGACCCCATCCCCGAGCGACGTCCACGTCTTGGGTTTGATCCACGCACACGGAGGTGTGATAACCTGTGTGATAACCTGTGGATTTGACTAAGATTTCATTAATATATTCACATAATAAATGTTTATTATTTTTATAGTTTTTCGCATATAGCAGTCGGACAGGGCAGCGCTATTTTGCGCAACTATTTCTCTCAGCCGTGGACCACATGGGAGCAGATTCCCATTGATGTGCAGCAGGCCATGTTCGGCCATTGGTTGGTACGTACGTAAATAAATAATTTTTATTTTGAAAATTATTTCATTTCTAACTTGATATTTTGATTTATTTGTAGGGTTTATGGTATCCGATCGAGGATACCATGCGTGACGCCATCCACGAGGCATGGGAGGTGACCATGCGTGATCGCCTTCGTCAGTTTTTGCACAATTTAAGAAAAGCTGCCATGAAGAAAGCAGGGGTGTCAGATTTTGACGAGTCATGTAGAGCACACCGACCAGAGTACATTTCATCCCATGTATGGGATGGATTATGTGCGCACTGGTTGAGTGGTGCCTTTCAGAGGAGATCATCGGTGGGGAGGCAGAATCGGGGGAGACAGGAGGTGACTCATCGAGCTGGGAGTCGTTCTTTCAGTACTCATAGACAACATCTGGTACGTACATTATTTATAAATATTTTATATAACTATAAATATTAATAGTTTATTTTTTATTCTTATAGGCTGTCGAGCACCCCGATATTACGGAGTACGACGTATATCGGAGGATGTATAGTGATCCTGCTACTGGGGAGCTCAGAGGTGATCGTCAACATCACATCGTGGTCAGTATTATTTGTTTTCAAGTTTAAAAATTAACTGCATATAATATATTCACAATTTTAATTTTAAATTGCAACTACAGGAGTCATATGGGGCCGCAGCGTCACAGGCCCGACCTGAGAGTCAGGCCGAGTCATCAGATCAGACCACTGGCCATCAGTTTGATGAGGCGGCATGGATGCAGGCCACCCAGCATGCCTTCGAGAAGGGCCAGGTAGTTGGTATCAGCTCTCGACTGACTCCCGGAGATTATTATGGAAGTGCTGCGATGTCGGCGTCCAGCTTGAGAGGAGCTCGTGCATCTTCTTCTGCTACACAGTATGAGGATCAGTTGCGATCTCAGACTGCACTGATAGAGAGTCTCTGACAGGAGCAGGAGCAGATGCGTCAGCAGCATGATGAGGAGCGTCGATGCCAGCAACAGCTGTATGAGGAGCAGACGAGTCGGTGGCAGCAGCAGCATCAGGAGCAGATGAAGTACATGCGCCGACTCACTCATGCTTTAGGGATGGAGTTTCCTCCACCACCATCTGCAGATCCCCCCCTCCCCCCTCCCCCTACTTCAGATTAGAGTTTGTTTTTATGATATAAAATTTGTGAAATCAAAATATGATTTTTTTTTTCTATTCGTAGTTTCTGTATATTTATAAAATATTAATAATATTATATTTTGAAATAACAATATTAATATGAATAATAATATTATTTATATTTTATAATATTAAATTATATATATATATTAAAATTTTATAATATTATAATTTAATTATATTTTTTTTGTAATACTTGAATTATTTTAATATTTGAATGTAAAATGATTATATTATTTTTATATTA
Source organism: Viscum album (assembly GCA_963277665.1). Classification (NCBI taxonomy): domain Eukaryota; kingdom Viridiplantae; phylum Streptophyta; class Magnoliopsida; order Santalales; family Viscaceae; genus Viscum; species Viscum album. The sequence continues at coordinate 997,994,946 of OY728141.1, read as the reverse complement.
ATTAAAATAACTTATTAATATTTTTTTTATTTATGAATTATAATTCTAATATTATTATATTAATTAAATCATTTATTAATATTCTATTATTTTTTATTTTTGAATTATAATTCTAATATTATTATATTAATTAAATCATTTATTAATATTCTATTATTTTTTATTTTTGAATTATAATTCTATTATTATTATATTAATTAAAATAATTTATTAATAATTTATTATTTTTATTTGTGAATTATAATTCTATTATTATATTAATTAAAATCATTTATTAATATTTTATTATTTTTTATTTTTGAATTATAATTGGATTATTATTATATTAATTAAAATAATTTATTAATAATTTATTTTTTTTATTTTTTTATAGTATTTGCGACGGGATACTATGCCCGTCGCAAATAGTATTATTATTATATGCGTTAAAATAATTTATTGATAGTTTTGTATTTTTTTTAAAATAGTTTTTGCGACGGGTCCTGTCGCAAAAACTATTTGCAGCGGGCCCTTCGCAACAGGTATTTGCGATGGGGCCCGTCGCCATTACTATTTGAAAAGTTTTTACAAATATACGGAGTACTATTTGCGACGGGGAAAATCCCCGTCGCAAAAAATGGCTTTAGCGACGGGCCCGTCGCAAATAATTGTTGTTGCGACACAGTTTTCAGCAACGAGCCATTTGCGACGGGACCCCGTCGCAAAAAGCCATTTGCGACGGGATCCTGTCGCAAATGACCCGTCGCAAATACCTTTTTTTCTAGTAGTGATGGGTTCAACGAGGACGACTACCGTACTGGGATCCTCCGTGGGTTCGACGAGGATGACTACTGTACTGGGATCCTCCGTGGGTTCGACTACCGTGCTGGGATCCTCCGTGGGTTCGACGATGATGACTTCTATACTTGGATCCTCCGTGGGTTCGGCAGCGACGACTACCTAACTTGGATCCTACGTGGGTTCGACAGAGGAGATGATTCAGAGGCTACATCTAATCATCTCCACCCCTCTTCGTAAAAGAATACCTGTGTGAGCTGAGTCTTGACTTTCAATCATTATCTTTGATGTGATTGACTTGATATCCTGTGTGGATTAAGTTATGCTTTCCTGTGTGGATTGGGTTGTACTATCCTGTGTGGATTAAGTTATACTTTCCTGAGTGGACTGGATTGTACTTAAGCTCGTGAGTTGGAGCTAAAATGGATTTTATGACTTAGGTATATCTATGAGCATATACCTAAGTAGTGTTGGATGATACTTAGTGATTGTATCTTTTCATTTTGGTTTATCCTTTGTGGATTCAGGGAGACCTTCAGGGGTCTCGGGGTCCCTACTGAGTATCGTATACTCACCCCTGCACGGGCTTCGCCCGAAATACGTTGTGTTGGTTGCAGACGACGGACATCACTGATCGTGGTTGAGGCTTGTAGAGCTAGACGGTACCCGGAGGAGGATCTCACGACGAGACGGTACCCGGAGGTGGATATCATGACGATTCGGTACCCAGAGGAGACAGACGAACGTGGAGTGCTATACCGACCTTCAGGTAGGAAGTCGGAGGACGATCCAGGGGCAGCTTGTCACTTTTTTGCTGTTGTCCTTTGAGTTGTACTTTACTTTCAGTTGTAGCTGTACCTTTCTTTTGGGCTTGTATTTCTGGCCCTTTGTACTTTCAGCACATTTGTTTACTGCTTACTTAGTGTTTACTTTATCTTGCGTACTCTATGGTGATTGTTTATTTTATAAAGGCAACACCTTCCCTATTATCGGGATTTACGCCTTTGGTGCTAGTTGCCAGCCCCAGGCCTATGGAAGGCAGGCTTGGGGTAGTCACGACATGGGCCTCGAGGACAGGTCATGACAATTAATATAAAAAAATATAATGTGAGTGGTTATTTAATTAATAGAAACAATACTTTATAAAATATATATTTCATACTCATCAAGAAAAGGAAGCATCCAACACTGAGGTGTATCATTTTGAAATCCTTCATAAATATATATTTTTATTCCATTCTTCACCATATTCATTATTGGAGAAATAAATTATGATTCCAAGAATCCATACACTGATGTCATGTCATACTGAATACAAAGTGTATAAATATTCATAAAAAAATCATTGGTATTAAGTTATATCAAATTGATATAATTAAACTAAATATGATAATTGACTTACATAGAAAATAATTGCATCACTACAATGCCCAACATTTTTACTATTATAAGCTCCAAGATATCTCTCTTACAAATCATAACAATAATATCATTCCCAAAAATTCCAACACTCATTGGTACCTCATAAGAATCATACAACATAAATGCATATGTTTCTAATTTAGAAAGTCCTAAAAAAAGTGGCATGGGAAGTCAAAGGGGCCTCAACCTTTTTTTTTCTTTCAACACAACATGTACTTACCTTTAATATATTCTTATAATATATATATATATATATATATATATATATTTATTAAAATTCATTTTACATCAATATTAAATAAAGGATATAATCTATGCATACCTTAGTGGTAAGTTATCGAGCAATTCTAGATGGTCAAAGTAAAAAATGTATGACGCCTTTTCCAACTATAGAAACCCCATCAATAGGGAATGATACTCTAATAGATGCATCTATAATATCTTATAACATTACCCTAAGTTGATCAATCTCCATTTACTGATGATGTAGAGTATACCCAATATAATTTATGATCCCATATGCTTTAATATGATACTTGGTATCCTCAATATATAACTCATAGTAGATGAGAACCTGTGGAAAAGAAGATATAAGAGTCGGATATGTTGGCGGAGGTAGATGAGTGGGATATGAAGACGTATGTGGATGAGTGAGATATACAACTCGAAACTATCTCTGTATGTCTAAAAACATTGATTGCACTGATGACATAATAATCTCCTCCATCATCTCACCCATATTCTAAACTTTAGCTTCTAAGGTGTCTATTTTTCCTTTATATACATCCTCCCTCAAAGAAGTTCCAGAATGACCAATTTTTTTAATTGATGCACCCACCTTGTATCTTTGTACGTGACCTAGGTGTTTAGGATTTCCTAATTTAGTTGGCTAAATATCCTTCCTAACCTTGGGTATAAGGGCCCCCTTTATGCTCTTCTCCTTAATTTCTTTTTATATAAAATATTTGAAAAATTTATTAGTGAATTACAAAATATAAAGAGTTTAAAATTAACTTAAACAACTTTTTATAATATTTTTAGTTAGAAAATTTGATTCTTTTATAAGATATATTCTCTTTATCAACCATTCCCTTTTCTATTTTTCATGTCTAGCTAGGGGGAAGGAGGGTTAATCTCTATGGAGCCTAAAGACCTAACTCTCAATTTTTCAAATTTTTTATCCATCATTTGTTCTTCCAATAATAGATACCCTCCACGAAATAAAGTATGAGAGTATACATTTTTTGATTGAATCTCCTAATGAGATATCCTCAATTCCTTTTATTTAAGGACAAACAAATCATTAATATGATCATTTTTACTTATTATACAAAAAAACATCAAAAAGATAAAATTTCACTTACAAAAAATGATTCAAACTATCTACTTTCTATAAAATTATTCCATGTATATTAATTTTGAAAAGCAAATATATCACATGGATTTTCATTTTTTCATCCACCAAAAATGAAATACGAAGTTAGGGTTATTTTAAAATCCCTCCATCTCCCAGTATCAATAGATAAACATATCATCCCAACTTATTTAGTGTCATATAAATCATATTCCTTCTGATGAGAAGGAAACAAATAGCCTATATTAGTAAAAAAAATCATGATACATAAAATATTAATAAAAGATATTACCAAAATGGTCTCCCATAGTTGAGCTAGTTTGGTCTTATCAAAATTTTTCCAATAAGAAATAAAAATTATTACTTTCTCTCAAACATTTATAGCCACAAAACTCTTAAATATTTTTAATAGAAAGTGATAATTTAGGTAAAAATGTGCTACCATGTTTACCAATACTATAATTAGAATTATAAGGCTTATGTGTAGTGGAATAAGGAGGCTCTTCAGCAGAATTATGTGTAGGATCCCCCCTATAAGATCGAGGTGACTCAGATGTTTGATATAATATTATCCTACAAATAAAATCAAAAAATAATCAGGGACATATTATACAATTCTAACATTTCAATATAAAATTAATAAAAATTGAAAAATTATATAATAAAAACTAAAATAAAAAAACACAATTTTATTCATATTGATTAAAATAGTTAACTAAAATTATAGAAAAATACTAACAATGAAGACTCCACTTTATGTGTATGTTGTATTTGTTGTCAATGGTTGTTAATGAAATAGAAATATATCATTGATATAAATATTTTGAAGTTACTGGAAAGTTTGTTGATGCATCCAAGATTGGAAATGATGTTGATACATCTTGGATGATTAGATGAAGAAGAGAAGAAGTGCTCAAGTCTTGTTATATTGAAAGAAGATACATGGAGTTCTTACCTTTGGAATATTTGGGATATATTATTTACTTAAAAATATAAAGTTATTTGAATACTTTGAGTTTACTTAAGATGATTGGTGAGCTATTATTAATGTCTATAATACTATTCCTTGATGATAGGCAGAGCACATTTGTTATCACTATTATGAAGATTCCTTAGGAAGTTTTCTATTCATAATGTTACTGGACGAAGAAGGTGGAGTTGAACAGATGGAGAAAGATGAGTCAATCGGACTAGTATCGAACCAAGGTGATCAGATAGAGAATGGAACCAGATGATAACTCAAATACATTCCTAGTTCCATCGAATAAAGATAACCAAACTAATAATAGTAGATGCTTGGTGATGTTTTCCTTATTGTTCAAACATCAAAATTCCTTATGCTTGTGATTTAAGCTAAAGTTTAGAAGATGAGAAAAGTTTATGTGAAAGAGAGTAAAACCAGGTGATGCTTTACTAATATTTAATGTACCAAACATCATGATTACTGAAAATTCTCATGATTCAATATTAATCCCAAAGGGGAAGATTGAGGTATGACTATGAAATTTTCAAGTCATAAAGATATTAAGTTGTAGTGAAACTAAGTGGAACTATGGTTCCCGAACATTATGAAGTGCTAATTGAATCTTTACCAAGATCTATAAAAAGTCTAAAAAATTTACTTGTACAAAGATCAAGTCAAGAAGTATCATGGAATTTGTCGACAAGGTTGTACCTGACGAAATGGAGTATTAAGTCTATCATATGAACTTGGTAAGTCATTGGATCAAATCCATAGAATATTAGCTTTATAATGATCGAGCATATGTTTCCTTGGAAAGTAATCACACAAATTAAACATATGAATATTATTAAATAAAGAGGTTTCGTACGTATTTCATCGGATAAAAGAATGGTTGTGAAGAAAATGGGTATATAGTTTCCGAATGATCATACAAATATTTCCTAAAAAATCAAAATCTAGAGGAAATATGTGAAGAGAATTAAATTTTTTTTTTGAGGTTTTCAAGTGACATTGATCAGGATAAAGGTTCCATGAAAACAAAAAACATAAGATTCTGAGCTAAGGTGCGAGGTAGAAGTATCCAAGTGATGTCATTAATTAGAATGTTATGAAGAAAAAAATATATTAAAAATTCATTCTTCTGAGTTCTATAAAGTCTTCATAAAGAAGAAGAATAGAAACTATCTTAGGGTTCATCACACGAAGGAAAAGAGACAAACATCTGGAAACCCATTGGATAGAGGAAGAGACTTATGAAAGTATACCATATAGACTTTTGAGGGTAATTTGAACAAGGAGGAGAAGAATCAAGAAAATTTGTTTTATAGTTTGGTATCAAAGGATTAAAGATCATTGTAAAGGAAAATTATATGGAACATTACTAGACATATATGTTCATATAGAGAAGAACCAGATGAAGGAGTTCCTAAAAATTTATAGAGGATGAAGTTTAAAAAACATTACAAAGTTTTGTAAAGTCATGGATGTGATGAAGTTGAGCTAGAAATTAAATAATCCAATAATCATGAAGGAAAGATCATTATTATAGTTGAGATTCAAGGAAAATTTAAATAATGTTGATTTCAGGTCCTATATTTTAGAAAGTTTTAAGGAATTCAAACATTGGAAAGTTTGAGCAGGATGGTCAATTTTGGAAGTGGTAAATTCAAATTTGAGTTTGTGTTTATTCTTGATTTTTTGAAGAAACTACACCTATATCAATTATATTAGTTTCATTGAGAGTTTATTGGTTGAAAAGTATGAAAGTTTTTGCAGATGTGTGTAATAATGAATAATTGAAGTCCCATAAGGAAATTCCAACCACAAATCTTCAGAGTAATTCTCATTTGGGTTAATGTTTCAGATGAAGGGTATTAGATAGAGCATGGGGAACCATAAGGAGTGAAATAACTAGACAAAGCAATCAAACACCATTCAAATAAGGTAAGAAGTGATGAAGTGATATTATACAGAGATTTTCTATCAGGTGGTATCGAACAAAAATGGTCTAGAAGAAGGGATTAGAAGAACTATCACCAGATAAACTTGCATCATCCAGATAGTTTCAAATGGAGGAACCAGGCAGACAAGTACCAGATAAATCATAAGGGGATAATAATATAAGAAGAATAAGTATTGATTCTATGCAAGAAAATAAGTTTTTTGTTTGCTGCTTTGAAGAAGAATATTTTCTTGTACACTACTGCGCAAGTAAGATAAAAATGAAGAGAAGAACAAAGAAGAATTATGATATCCAATAGAATTATCAATATTTTAAATAATTTCTTAGTGTTACAAAGTAATTAAAGAAGCTAGAGACTATTTACATAGGTATTATAAATATCCAACAAATATCTGTAGATGGATAAGGTTATTACCATTCCATGGATTCATGATTGTTTTCTTATCCTGCTCCTAAGGTGTAGGGAACCAAAATTAGGCTAAGGATTGTTTTCTAGCCACAACAATGTGTAAATGTATCTCATTATAGTAGAGAATCTATGTATAATTATCATCATACATGGTAAGTACTAACTTCTCTTATTGAGTAGTGAACCTTGTAAAAATATCGTGTTCCATCCGTTACTTTCTTTCATGTACTTGCATATGATAAGGAAAAGAGAATAAAAGAATAAAGATCCTAATAGGTCTAATAGGTAAAGGTATAAATATTATTTATTATTTAAAAAATCCACAACACTGATTCACCCTCCCTCTTAGTGTTGAGTTTATCCCAAAGTGGTTATAAAAATTGGTATCAGAGTGAGTTTTACCTCTATTGAATTATCTACTTTGAAATTATTCTCTTTGAAAGATTTGAATTTCTTTTCTTTTAACAATGAAGTTTAGTTTTGGAGAATATTCAATTATATCTGAGAATAATTGAATTTATATCAAGAAATTTATTAAAAGGAGAAATAAATAGAAAATAAAGAAGAATAAGATATCCCTCTTACCTAAAGAAGATGAAGTATTAGTTTCTACATGAATTTTTAACAATGAAGATAAATTTTTATTGGAAAGTAAAGTACATGTGGTTCAATTTTTCACCAAGGAGAAGGAAAACATTACTACTTTAGGTGAATCATGAATGTTAAGTGATCACAGGGTATGTGAAAATTATTATACAAACTATCCTCAAGAATAAGATCCTTTAAAAAGTGGTGATGATAAATCTATAACTACTCAAGATATATCAGTTTGTAGATTAAAATATATTATGTATTTCATTCCCAAAGAAACAATCTCTTTTTTTTGTGGAGTATTTGAAAGTATACAGGAAAAGATCACCTAGATAGAAGAAGAAATAGATAATATGGAGAATTATTTACAAGAAAATGTTGTATAATGAATAAGGATCTCTAAGAAATTTGGATAATTTGTGATAGAAAAGCAGATATTTAAATAGATTCCTCAAAATTCAAAAATAGATGGATCAAATAAGTTGAAGAGAAAGATGGATTCCAAAATAATCTTGAATAAAATATCCATTTACCTAAATAAAAATTGAAAAACATCATTGATGTCAAGGATTTTTAATTAGAAGTAAAATCCAAGAAGATCAAGGCACTTGATTCATTGTTATAAAAAAATGTTAAGTTTCATGATGAAGAAGTTGATGGAATAAAGAATAGTTATTAAGAGAAGGTGATTTTGATTGAATATTAGAAAAAACCCTCAATTTGAGACGTCTAAAATTAAAAGTTATCTTTATTAATCATGAGAAGACACATATTGATTCTTCACAAAAGAAGTAGAATTTTTTTTGTTACTCAATGGTAAATGGAGGATTCTAATTTTTAAATACCTATAACATGTGATAATAAGATCATGACATCATTTAATGATCTATCTCAAGCAATTGTGAACAAATAGGTACCATCCATACATTCTTGTAGTGATGTTTCTGAATATGTTTTCATGAAAAATATAGTATGGAAAACAAAATTTATACAAGTATATATGAAGAAAGGTGAGAAGGATCCTACCACCTTATCTAGTCAGGATTAAAAAAGAAGTATGGAATCTTATTCCCTATAAATATCCCAAAAATTTGTGGATAAAACCCAAAAAAATAGTATATATAATAATATCAAGGTTTGTGGGTCAATGTTGGAAATAAAATAGATTTAGGAATTATGCATTATATTTTTGGAATAATCCTATAAATGAAAAGGAAAAAAATATTCCCATGTCAATGGGGAGAAAGCTAGATATGAATAAGAAACATTCACCGAGTAAGAAAAATTTGAATATTTTGAATATATTTAGAAATCTTGAAAATACCTATTATGTTGGAAAATATGGTGGTCACAAGGTTGGTACATTCTCATCTTGAAATTTATCTAAAGCTGATAAGAAAAGAAGACCACAGAAGTTGGTTAAAAAATAAGAAGCAACCTTGGGAAGTAAGTAGGAGGATGTTGTAAACAAAGATTCTCCCAAGAAGATATAAAGTAGGAAGTGTGACAAGTACTTGGATTCCAAATACAAGATGTCAGGGTATAGTACATTATCTAGAAGAAATTATGAGAAGAAGACACTCAGAAGAAGTCACATGGATAATCCAAACTTGCTTCCAATGTTAATAATTACATTTTCGTAATTTGGATAGAAAATTTGGTGAGAATGAGGAAAATGGAATAAGAACATGCAAAGGATAGTGAAAAATAAAAATAAAAGATTCCATAATAGGTTAAATAATTTTTGTGTGTGAGGTGAAACATGGATGGACACACTCCTAGTGATTGTTCTGCTATAATTATAGTATAAGAAGAATTTTTAAAGAAGGTAAAAGTTTCACCAGGTGATATAAGTTCCTTAAATGTTATTGAGAAGAGAAATTTCACACAAAAAGAAATTAAAGAAGTTATAAGATCCACATAGCCCCAATCATAATTTAAGTTCAGATGTGAAAGAATGAAGAGTATAGGAAATGAATCAACTTGCTTAGAAAATCCATATCAATATTGCTGTTCACATTGAGAAGCAAGGAAGATCCACCTTATTCCCTTAAATTTTATAAAGTATATGAATTATTACTATGCATGGAATTAAAGGTGAGGCATGTACTCAGGAGTAGAACCAAAGTAGAATAAAAGGCTGATAAACCTTACTCATCCTAGATAAGGTAGATAAGAAAGTTTCCATCTAGGAATGTTTCCTAAGTTGGTTAACTAAAAAGTCTTATGAGAGGATCACCCATGATGAAGATGAAGTGGTTTCTATCAACACAGGATAAAAAAGTAAAATAAGATTCATTTTTGTGTATTCCCAATATGAAGTTAATAAAGTATATCTAATTGAAGATATTCATCATTATGAAGACGTAAGGAATGTCTACTTGAGGGGGATTACTACTAGAATTATTATTTCCTGAAAATATAATTATTATGGAATGCGCCTGATGGAATTTCATTGTAAAATTTACTAATTTTTTAATATCTCATCCTTGGTTACTAAATATAAAAATATTAATATAATGAGGGAAAAATTTAATTAATCATTGACATGAGAAAAGTGGAATAATGAAAGTGTTCCAAGGCCACTTATCCTTCTAGTTGTACTTTAATGTTTTAACCTATTTGTTGAATTGAGTGTAAGAGTTTTAGATCTATCTTATAAAATTTTTATATCACAAGTAATATCTTCATCTTGGTATACAATTAGATAAACCTTGAAGAAAATATTATAAGTTCTTATTTTATAAGGTATCAAGATTAATTGGTAAGGGACATATTTGTTGTCTAAATCAAATCTTCATGTTTTCTACACTGAGCATGTCTCACATAGACTTAGAGTGAAATGATGAATGACACATTGACTAATAATTAATTGATACCCTTATACCACGAAATTTATATTTCATGTCAATTAGGGGGAGATAAAATGAAATGAAAGTTTGGAAATGTAAACGGGAGAGAAGGAAGGAAAAAAATAGAGAGAAAGAAAATAAAGATTCACATATTGACATATTAATTATAAAGGAACCATGAAGGTATTTCCAAAAAATAAAAGGGGTAATATTTAAGATTCCTCTTTGTGTGTAAGTTGTATTTGTTTTCAATGGCTATCAATGAAATATAAAGATCTCATTGATGTAAATATGTTGAAGAAGTTACTAGAAAGTTCATTGAAATATCCAATATTTGTTATGAAGTTGATTTAGCTTGGATGATTTGATGAAGAAGAGTATAATTTCTCAAGTCTTGTTATCTTGGAAGAAAATACATTATATTATTACCTCTGTAAGATTTTGGATATGTTCTTTACTTAAGGAGAAAGTTCTTTTAAGGGATTGAGTTTACTCAAGATGATTGGTGAGACATCCTTGACTTCTATAACAATTTATAACATCCCGTTACCATTTTTAGGTATTACTAAAACCTCCTTTTTTTTATCTTTGGTTGGGTTTCATTTGGTGTAGCTTTGGGTGAAAATTTTTAGGTGTTTTGAAAATTCTGGGCGAGTGCACGGTTGACGCACGGTTTTGGAAAACCATGCGCCCTATCATAGAAAAATGTGAAACTCAAGGCAGTGGGATTTTATATGGTTGGTGCATGGTTAGTCAAGACGAATTCCCTCTTATTAGAAACCATGTGGCTCCTTTAAAACTGGATCACAACCAGGCCGCATGGTTTGGTCTAATCGTTCGAATCTGCCTAGGAAATTGTGCGTATGGGATTTTAAGAGACCCGATTTTGTTTTAAAAATTACTGAAACCCTATTATAGGTCCTCGAAAAAAATCCTTCGACCCAAATAGTTTTCTCCCAACCTTATATCTCCCAAGGAGGATTCTTGTCCCCTAAGACCCCTCCCAAAAGTGATTTGAAGCTAGGTGAATGTTGGTCAATCCTCTTCTGGTTTGTTTACTCATTCCAATCTAGAACTCCTGTGATATCTATTCTTCTCTCTAGGGTTCTATGGATCCTTGTGCCTTATTGTGGATCTAATACCCTCTGTTTTGGGTCAATAAATATAGTTTTGATCCTTGTTTCCTAGATTCCTTGATCATCATTCTTCATTAATGAACCTTAGCTAGGGTTTGGTGATCCAAGATCCATTGATCCTAAGGTAGGTGGTTCTGTTATGATGCCCAATTTATATTAACACAAATTGATTTATTTAAATCTCAATTGTGTGAATTTAAATGTAGTTATTTGGATTTTTATTAAATGGATTTTAATTGGTTGTTGGAAAAAACCAATTATGATGAATTGGGTTTTTTGAGAAAGATGGGTTTTTGGCATGAAATTAGAAATTAACGAGATTTAAATTGTTTAATTTAAATTTTTATTTTGATGGAAATTGAATAAATTAAATTTTTTAATTTAATTGTAGAAATTTATTTGATGGAAATTTTTTGAAAAAACCCAATTCCAGTGAATTGGGGGTTTGTGATGAAATTTATGGAATTGTTTGAAAATTAAATTGTTGTATTTAATTGTGTAATGGATTGTGAAATTGTATGAATTGGTTTCAAATCCTTGTTTATGAAAAATGTATTAAAAATGGTTTTGATGTAAACCTAGTGGTTTCATATTTTTGAAAATGGCATTTTTTTGATTAAAAACCCATTACGGGTTTTAAAGGGAAAATTGGCATATTCAAATGGAGTATGAGATTTAATTGTATTTTAAGCAGTCTTAAAATAAATTTCTCATCATTGTTTTTTTACTATAGCACATGCAAGCCTTAGATAGTTAGTGCATTATATTGGATAACACATCATGATTTACAACATTTTAAAAAATAACTATCAGCACATCCCATTATTCAGGTGATGGTGATGAATCCTCTTGGCCTTGGTTCAAGGTATGTATGTAGATAATTTTCCATATTCACAATATTGGGTCCCTATAGCCTAGAACTAGCATACCTACTTGGCATGTGACCATGTTTCTCTCTTGTTTGTATTTAAATTATATATATATATATACCATTGTTTTAAACTATTTTAAATGCCTTTTAAATTTATATAAACTATTTTATATAAAAGTGTTTATTTTATCCATTTTGAGAAAAGTGCTATTGTTTAAAGCACCCTTTGATTAAATGTAAATTCCATATTTTGAAATATATTTCCATCATTTGAAATTTGAACCATGAGTTTCTAAATTTATTTCCATCTTTTAAATTATAAAGCATGATTTGCTTAAATATTCTTTTGTAAATGCCAAACCTATTTGTTTAAAAAAAATGAAAGCACTTTATTGGTTAATTTGATATTAGCATCTTGTTATGGAATATTTAGGAAAATACTAGTGTAATTTGGCTCACACCCTACTTGTGACTTTAGGTGTTTGTAGATTATCTCCTTCCAGGTTTGAGCAAGGGAAAATGATCTCTTGGAGGTGGATACATCTATTGAACCTTGGACTTGGTGAGTTACGTTTGAGTTGGGGATTATGCTATTTTCCTTATTTTGGTACTTTGGTTGCAGTACTTTGGGATTTAATTCTTTTTTTACTTATGGTACATTACTCCCAATGGAGTTTCTTTTTATATACATACTGCCTTATTTATTTTACTTCTACTATTATTAGTGGAAAAATCATTATCACTTTCAGTTTTTGTGATGCTAGGTGCTAGTCACTGACCCATGGTGTAACATCCCGGATCCGAATGCCACTCAACTGGTGCCCTATAACCAGTTGTCCACATGACCTCAAGCACATTTCCCCAAATGCCATAGGGTACGGACTAGTAGTGAGGGCCTAGGGTGCAATAGTGGGGAAATTATGCCCTCATTGGTAGAGTGTAACACAACAGAATAAATAATAATACAATAGAGGAAGTAGTAAAAAACATAAGTATGAAATAAATAGTGTAAGACTAATAAGATAAATAACCAAGCATCATTCCATAAAAAATATGATGCAACATGTTACGTTCTAAGAAAAAAACCAAAATAGGTACACTGTAGAAATCCACAATATATGTTCCAAAAGAAAAAAGAAACAAAGGAAACTAATAAGCATCGCAAGCCTCAGCTCTGTCCCATGATATCTAGCTCCTAAACAACATTTCAAGTACCTGTAGAAGGGTGCTTGTCCTTGTTGACACCTGCAATCATATAATCTATTTGGGCCCAAAAGCATGACCCAAATAGGGTGTGAGACTAAATACCAGTAGGAAACTACCCAAATTCTGTGCCAATATGTCAGTGAATATATATAATAGGAAGTGTACAATAGTGAAAATAGTAAACCAGAAGGTACTCAAAACTAATCACAACAGATATCTCAGAAGATAATGTAACCAAATAAAAGTGAAGACCAAATCCAAGCTTGTGCTTTGACTTTGAAGACTCATCATTAGTAATTCTATTTCATTATTCAATTCCATTGGATTATATAAAAGTATCGAGGTCCGACCTAGGCCCGACGAAACCCCGTATAAAAGTAACCGTCAACTCGTGACATGATAATCATTTAATCATTTTCCAATAGATCCTATCACGGGTACCCCTCAATGAATCCTAGGTTCGCTTAGAATTTTAAATAATCCTCAATGATCCCGACCACCCTATCTATGGATCACTCATAGCCTTTACATAATTAATCTCTCGAGCCCATCCACTGTCTTTTAACCAAGACAATGGTTTACCCAAGGTATATAAGGTGCAATTAGTCACATGAGCCCGATCTTGTCTTTTAACTAAGAATGTGGCTCTCCCATTGCTAATTACCTATTTTTATCATTTAATTCAATTAAACATTTCATCTAAAAAGAAACACATGTGAATTAAACTATCACATGTATTTAACATAATCAACTCACGTGGGCTCAGTTTACATAATAACCAACACGTGTAAATTAAACTATTACATGGTTAAACAAGGATAAATCACACGACAAAACATAGAACAAGACTATTATGCAATTTAAACATTTACAAGGCTTAACATAACAAGTATATCATGTGGGAAATTCATATAATGAGAAATACATTTTTAATAACCCAAGAATGGGAATTCAAGTTAAGCTTCATAGGCATTCTCGGCCAAACAACCATCCAAGGAAAATGCACCCATGGGGTGGCCCTAAATCAAATTTCACAACCCTAAACATGCTTTCAAATTATCCAATTAATTACCTAATCATTAATAGGGAATAACAGGGTTCATTATTCAATCAAGCGACACCCTAAAAGTGAGCGCGTGGCACTCCGACATATATAAACATCACGACAATTCACGAAAAGCACAAGACCGCCTACCTTGTACTCGTACGACTATCCTTGTCCAGTGTCAGAATAAAATTCAACATAGAATGTATAATATCTAAAAAATAGGTATAAACGCTCGACCTTAAATAACTAGATCAAGAGAAGAAATCCAGAATAAAGGCTTAATAGGAATCAAGAGCTCACAAAGGGGAATCCAATACATCCAATGGTGTTTGAATCAGAGATCGGACAATGAAATGGTAGGCCACTCTATCCTCAAATCGCCTGGGCATGCTGTTTGTCGAATTAAGGGGTGAGTTCTGTATGTTTTTACAAAAATGACACTACTATCTGATTTAATCAATTAAAAAAATTACACGGCGTGTACTTGAGACTACACACTATGTCCGTACAAATTCTAGCCATACCATTACATGGTCATGTATCAGGATTACATGGCATG
Source organism: Viscum album (assembly GCA_963277665.1). NCBI lineage: Eukaryota > Viridiplantae > Streptophyta > Magnoliopsida > Santalales > Viscaceae > Viscum > Viscum album. The sequence goes on along the minus strand of OY728141.1, from coordinate 997,979,794 downwards.
TATCCTTACATAAACAATATGTACCTATAAGTACACGACATGTAGTTCCCAGCCACGTCATGTAACAGGATTTCATCTAGTCCCTTGACCTATTTCCCCCCATTTTCTTATGTATAAAATGAAAAGGAAAGATCCATACCTCAAAGAAGAACCAAGTTCTTTCAAATTTCCCCCCTTAAAGAAATTTGTCCCTGAATTTCCCTTCCAAGGGTGGTGAAGGAACATCAGAGAATAAATCCAGCCATTGAAATCATACGTCGGCCTCCCTCTCCTAAGTTTGGTACTGCACTCGGCTGTGCTACCATAGCACCCGTACCAAAGAAAAAAACTGGCCACAGAGAACCTTCATGCTATGATCCACAATTTGAATAGGATACTCCTCAAAGGATGCATCTTCCTGTAACTCCACTTCCTCGGGCTGAAAGGTGTGAGATGGGTCCAAAAAGTAATGTCGCAACTAAGAAATATGGAATACGTTGTGAATATCCATGTACCTATAAGGTAACTTCAATCGATAAGAAACCGACACGACTCTCTCTAGAATCTCAAACGGACCGACGTATCTCGGTGAAAGCTTACCCTGTCTCCTGATCCTCTTATGTCCCAAAATCGGTGCAACACATAGGAAAACTTGATCCCTAACCTCGAACTCCAAAGGAAATCTATGATGATTATCATATCATTTTTGACGAGACTATGCAATAGACATCTATTTCTGAATCAACTAAACCTGCTCAGTGGTCTCCTAGACAAGACGAGGTCCCAATATCGTTGACTCTCCTACCTCCAGCCAACACAAGGGCGATCAACATGGCCTACCATACAAAGCCTCATATGGCACCATCTAAATAGTAGTCTGGGATCTATTGTTATAGGTGAACTCAACAAGGGGTATGTGTGTCTCCCAGGAACCCTTGAAATCCAGGATGCATGCCTGAAGCATGTCCTCTCGCACCTAATTCGTGCACTCTAACTGGTCATCTTTCTGGGGGTGGCAAGATGTGCTCAGAATCACCAGTGTACCCAAATCCGTCTATATCCCTTTACGAAAACAAGAAGTAAACTAGGCATCCCTATCTGAAATGATAGAATGTGGGACCTCATGTAGTTGTACAATCTCACAGATGTACAACCTCCCAAGCTCATCAACACTGATGGTTTCCTTGATCGACATGAAATGTGAAACCTTCATAAGCTTTTCAACCAAAAACTATACTACATCATTACCTTAGGGTGACCCCGGTAAACTCATCACTAAATCCATCGTGACTTCATTCCATTTACACTTAGGAATGGGTAGCTGCTGCAAAAGTCCTGCTGGTCTTTGGTGTTCCTCCTTCACCTACTGACAGGTGGAAAATATCATGACAAAACCAGATAAATATACCTTCACACCTATCCACCAATACTAATGATGTAAATCTCGATACATCTTGGTGACACGAGGATGAAATGCCCAAATGGAAGCATGAAAATCCGGCATCAGCTCCTTGTGCATGTCTTCCGAAACCCATACTCGACCCTGTAACCGAAAAACTCATCCTATCATATGGTCAAACTAGGAGGAGGGTCCTCTCCTAAAATACTCTCCCATAGAAACAGGTCTTTGGAATCCTATATCTGCCTCATCTTCACTCTATCCAGTAAGGTAGAGGTAATGACTAAGGATGTAAGAAAAGTCTGCCCCTGCCTGTCGTGCACCTCCAGATGCATCACAGAGAACGACGCCATCAACTTCCACTCGCTACTAGCCTACTACACTTCCTGTATTAGGGTCCTCCTTCTTAGTGAATTGGCCAATTCATTGCCTTTCCCAGGCATGTAGTAAAGCTCGAATTTGAAAGACTGAAGGTATTCCACCCACCTTCGCTGCCTCAAATTCAGATCACATTGAGTAAAGATGTACTTGAGACTTTTGTGGTCTGTGTACACCATAAATGCTCTACCAACAAGTACTGTCTCTAATAGAATAATTATTGAACAACCATGGCTAACTCGAGATCATACGTTGGGTATTTCCTCTCATGTGGCCTTAGTTGCCGATACCCGTACGCAACGACTTAATCCCCCTACATAAGCACTGCTCCCAGACCGATACCTAATTCATCTTAGTACACAATATAAATCCTACCTGGCTCTAGAAAAATCAATATCAGTGCTGACGTTAATATCCCTTTCAGATCCTGAAAGGGTGTCTCGCAAGAATCTGACCATATGTGCTTCACACCCTTCTTTGTCAGGCCCGTCATTGGCACTACTAAGCGTGAGAAGTTCTATATGAAATTCCTATAGTAACTAGACAACCCTAGAAAATTTCACACCTCAAAGATGTTCTTGGGATTCTCCTAGGTAACTACTACTCTCATCTTCTCGGGGTCCACTGATACTCCTGTCTTCAAGATGATGTGACCTAGGAAGTGAATCTGATCCATCCAAGAGTGACACTTTGAGATCTTAGCATATAAATAATTCTCTCTTAGTGTACTCAAACTGTTCTTAATATGCGAGGCATGTTCGTGTCGATTATGAGAATACATCAAGATATCATCCACTAAAATCACAACAAAATAACCAAGATAGGGATGGAAAACTCAGTTTATTAGTGCCATGAAGACCACTAGAGTATTCATGATACTAAACGGCATAAACACATACTCGTATAAACCATATCTTCTTTGGAAAGATGTGTGAGGTATGTCTGATGATATAACACACACTTGATGATAACTAGATACCAGATCAATATTAGAGAATGCCCGAGCTCATCGAAGATGATCGAAGAGATCATTTATTTGCGGAAGAGGATACTGGTTCTTTACCGTTAACTAGTTAAATTTTCAATAATCCATGCATATCCTAAGGGTATCATCCGCTTTTTTCTCAAAAAGGACAGGAAAACCCCATAGATAACTATTGGGTCGGATAAAACCCTATACCTCCAAATCCTCTAACTTCTTTTTGAGCTCTTTCAACTCCATAATAGCCATTCTATAAGGAGGAATGGATACCAGTGCATCTCCTAGTACTATATCGATAGAGAACACTACCTCTCTTACCGAAGGTAAACTTGAAAAGTAATCCAGGAAGACATCCCTAAAATGATCAACCATTGGTGAAAATTCTATCTGACATGTCCCCTAGTCATCCAGATATAAACTCGAAATATGTGCTATCATCCTACTCAACCCACGATGCTCGGGTCTAGATAAGCTCTCTTGGACATCCCATTCACCCTTGTGTAGATACAATATTCCCTTTGGTGACGTAAAAATTACCCTACAATGATAATAATCGACAAAGTCTTGAAAGGAGACTAATAAGTCCATTCCAAGTATGACATCAATGCCTATAATTTCTAATACATAAAGATCCCAAACAAAGTGACACCCAAAAATTTCAAGGAATCACTCCTTTCACTGTCTCACACCTTCCATTCTAATCCCTAATGACATATCTATTTTCATAACATCATTAGAATTAAAAACATGAAGCCCCAGGATCTCCACAATGGTCACATATGTGAAACTATGTGAAGCACCTATATCAAAGAGTGCATAAGCTAAAACAGAGGTGACTAGAATAGTACCTCTGATAGTAGAAGGTCCTAGATCCCATTACTGCCAGGTTTTTTGCACTACATAAGTCTAGCTTATACCATGTCCCCAAGACACTGCCTGGATGCCCTGAGCTGATCCTCCCTACTGTTGCTGAGATCCTGGGGTCTGGATACCATGACCACGACCACCACCTCGACCTAAACAACCTAACTCATTTCAGTTTCCTGACTGGTGAGAAGCTGCTAACCCATCTCCTGAACGTGGAGTTTCTGAAGACCCTCTCTCACTAGGCGCTGGTGGAAATGTCCTACAGAAACACTATAAATGGCCCATCTTACCACAAGATCATCACTCAACTGGGTCCATTGGGAAATGAGGTCTAGTATTCCCAATTCTTCGGCACTTTAAGTACCTCACATGGATACTATAAGATACGTTCTGAGTACTAGATTCTCTGTGTGTAAGATCCAAACAACGCTTTCTGCTACTGGTCGAAATAGTACCATATCTCGGTGCCGAACCACCTTGGATCACACCTCCATATTCCCTCTGATTCCACTTGGTAATCAGTGCCTGGTTCATTATAGCAGATAAAGTAGTCAGCCGAAAGATATTCGCCAGTGAGCGGATGTCGTACCTGAGACCATCCTTGAATATCCTATTCTTTGACAGAGCGTCACCCATAAAAATAGGTGAAAATAATTGGATGTCAGTAAATAGGGTAGATTAATCCATAACTGATAGAGAACCCATCTTCGGATGCATAAACTCATGAGCTTTGTCGGCCCTCAGTGTCTTAGGTTAGAAGTAGTCATAGAAGACTGTCTAAAAATCTTCCCACACCATGTATCGCTGATGCTCTATCTGTGTGGTAACATCCCACCACCTCTTGGTGGAATCACGCAGCATATAAGTTTCAAGCTTGACCCTCCTCTCATAAGGCATCTCAAGATTCTTAAAGATCGATAACATGGCCTCTATCCATGACTCTGCATCCTGTGGCCCACCTTCCCTAGAAAACATGGTCAGATGCTGCTGTTGGAACCCTCATGTTAGTTCTTCCATAGACGTGGAAGGCTTTGGTGCTCCCTAAAAGGTTTGCATGAACCTCATAAATCCTTTATGGAAAAGTGCATCATCACCTGCATCCGGTATAACAAATGATGCCACAATTGGTATGATTGGAGGGTCCACTGGTAGCCCATTGCCTACCACCTTCAGAGCATGATCATCGTCACCATCCTAGCGTACTACTGGAGGTCATCATGGTGGAATTGCTCTGTAAATTCCAGAACACACACCTCAGTATAATCTTATTCATCAAGGTACGTAGTTCAAGAGTGAAATAACTAAAAAGGAGAAGAAAAGCCTCAAAAGTTAACAAAATATGAGTACACGATGTGCAGGGACAATACACGATGTGTACACTTAAGCCCTTACATGGTCGTGTACTCCTGCCGATCTTGGTCATGTAAACGTCCTAGGTACATGGCGTGTCAGGATGAAACACAACATGTACTCAAGTATTCCCTCCTGGACATTTACTTTTACATGGCCAAATACACATGGGTCTACCTATGTAAAACTACATGGGGTTTACATAGGGTACACAACGTGTTCTGATGAAAGCTCAACAACCTGTTCTCTCTCTCACACAGCTAGATACACGGTCAAAAACCACATGACGTGTACTTAGAGTACATGGTGTGTACTTAAAAAGTTCTTTTCTTCCCGAATAGAAGAACACATGGCATGTGTTCATAACATCACACACCGTGTTGTTTGGGTTTCCAGATAGTAAGCCTCATAAACTTCCCTAGAACCCCTGTTTTTTCAAAATAAAGAAAAAATGTGACAAATTATGATCCATGGGGCCCCATAATCCCTACAAATCAAAGTTTGAAATATACATATAGTACATAACAACATAATTTATATCCCATGGACGAAACGTGATCCACCAAATTCTGATCCAAGAGGGTCCATACTCCTCAGGGACCAAAGTTTGGAATCTATCCAATTCAACCATAACATGTACCAATACACCTATAACAATAGTAGGAATATCTATCATGGTATCTATCACAACAACATGGATATCTAGCATGACATCTATCATAACAGCATGAAATCAGTAATGCTCTCTAAATGTCATGGTAAGAATGCATGACGTGTGATTTATAACAAGTTCCTATATGATGCATGATATGGAATACCCTCATCTCATTAGGTTTCAATAAAATAGAACCACAATGATATAAAAAATAATAGTACAAAACAAGTGCGTCACCCAACGGTGAAATCAAATCCACTATATTAACTCAAAATCCAAAAATTACAATTTCATTCGAGGTAATTTGGATTTACCCTGTACGTGGGGTAGCTACTCCCGGGAACAACTTAATACCAAACCCCTTTCATTTAAATCTCTATCTATCATCACCAAAAAATAAAGAAAACCAGAAAAGAAATCTCTAATACCACTTTGTAACATCCCGTATTCAGATGCCACTCAACTGGTGCCCTGTACCCGGTTGGCCACATGGCCTCAAGCACATTTTCCCAAATGCCAGAGGCTGCTGACAAGTAGTGAGGGTCTAGGGTGTGATAGTGGGGAAACTATAACCTCATTGGAAGAGTGTAACACAATGGAATAAATAATAATACAATAGTGGAAGAAGTAAACAGAATATGTCTAAAATAAATAGCATAAGACTGATAAGATAAATAACCAAGCATCATTCCATACAAAAGATGAAGAAACATGTTATGTTCTAAGAAAAAATCCAAAACATGTACACTACAGAAATCCAAAATATATGTTACAAAAGAAAAAATAAAAAAAGGAAACTAATAAGCATCACAAGCCTTGGCTCAGTCCCATGCTCTCCAGTTCCTAAATAGTATCTCAAGTACCTGTAGAAGGGCACTTTCCCTTGTCGACACCTGAAATCATATAATCTTTTTGGGTCCAAAATCATGATCCAAATAGGGTGTGAGACTAAATCCCAGTATGAAACCACCCAAGGTCTATGCCAATATATCAGTGAATATATATAACAGGTAGTGTACAATAGTGAAAATAGTAAACTAAAAGGTACTCAAAAGTAAGCACAACATATGTCTCAGAAGACAATGTAACCAAATACAAGTAAAGACCAAATCCAAGATTTTTCTTTGTCTTGGTAGATGTGTAATTAGTCATTCTATTTTTTATTCAATTCCATTGGATTATATAAAATTATCTAGGTGTGGCCTAGGCCTGACGGCCCCCTGTGTAAAAGTAACAGTAAACTCGTGACATGATAATCATTTAATCATTTTCCAATAGAGCCCGACCTAGGTATCCCTCAATGAATCCTAGGTTCTCTCAACATTTTAAATAAGACTGAATGAGCCTAAACACCCTATCTGTGGCTAACTCATGGTCTTTACATAACTAACCTCTTGATCCCATCCATTTTCTCTTAACCGAGACAATGGTTCGCCCAAGGTATATAAGGTGAAATTAGTCACATGAGCCCAACCTTGTCTTTTAACTGATACTGTGGCTCACCCATTGATAATTACCTATTTTTATCATTTAATTCAATTAAACATTCCATCTCAAAAGCAACACATGTGAATTAAACTATCACATGGATTTAACATAATCAACTCACATAGGCTCAGTTTACATAATAACCAACACATTTAAATTAAACTATTACATGGTTAAACAAGGAAAACTCACAATAAAAAACATATAACAATCCTATTATAAAATTTAAAAATTTACAAGGCTTAATATAACAAGTATATCATGTGGGAAATTCATATAATGAGAAATACATTTTTAACAACCCAAGAATGGGAATTCAAGTCAAGCCTCATAGGCATTCTCATCCAAATGGACATCTAAGGAAAATGCTCCCATGGGGTGGCCCTAAATCAAATTTCACAACCCTAAAAATGCTTTAAAATTATCCAATTAATTAACTAATAATCAATAGACAATAATAGGGTTCATTATTCAATCAAGTGACACCCTAAAAGTGGGTGTGCGACACTCCGACATATATAAACATCATGACAATTTATGAAAGGCATAAGACCACTTACCTCATACTCGTATGAAACTCCTCATCCAGTGTAGGGATATAATTTAATATAGAATGGAGAAGATCTAAAAAATGGGTAGAAATGATCGACCTTAAATAACTAGATCGAGAGAAAAAATCAGGAAGAAAGGATCAAGAGGAATTGAGAGATCACTGAGGGGAATTCAACACATCCAATGGTGTTCGAATCAGATATTAGAAAATGAAACAGGATGCCACCCTATCCTTGGATTTCTTGGGAATGTGGTTCATCGAATGAAGGGGTGAGTTTTGTACCTTTTTACAAAAACAATGCTACTACCTGATTTAACCAATTAAAAAAAGTACATGGTGTGTGCTTGAGACTACACACTGTGTCTGTACAAATTTTAACCAAACCATTACATGGTCATGTACCAGGATTACATGGTGTGTAGCCTTCCATACATGAAGTGTATCTATAAGTACACGACATGTATTTCCCATCATGTAACATGACTATAGACAACCCCTCGACCTATTTCCCCCCATTTTCTTAAGTATAAATTGAAAAGGAAAGATACAAACCTCAAGGAATAAATAGGTTCTTACACATGGGGATTGGGAATGCCCTTCGGAATATGTTAGAGCCAGCTCAGTTATTAGGTTTCTATGTTACTTGGGATGGTTTGTGACAAAGTGGCATCAAATCCTAGTTGAGATTCTTGTTTTGTAGTCAGTATGCATTATGAAATCTTTTTAGGACTTAGGAGGTAGTTTCAATTGAGTTCCTGGAAATATCTCACTATAATGAACCTTAAGTCTCTAGGGGCCATTAAGGAAAGATGTCTTGTGTATTAGTTCTAGTATTTTACCTATTTTGATTTGGATAGAGTGAAATCCATATATTTTCATTATATCTATTAGGATTTATTTCCCTCGTTTCTCTATTTTAGCGTTAATATAGTGTGTTCCTTATTGTCTAATGTTGTCATCTATCATTATGACTCTGAGGAGATGTGCAAATCGGATCTAGGAGGAAGCTGCTACTGGACCTCAGTGACCAAATCTTACTATTTATACAAATCTGGTTGAGGTGATTGTTCACACTGTCCAAGCTCTAGAACATACACCACCTCCATTTTCCATTCAGGATCCAGATATGGAACCTCAGAGGGATGTTATCAAGATTTATTCTCAAGAGTTCCTTCTCTAGAATCCATAACTATTCAAAGGATCAAATGATCCTCAAGAGGCTGAGAAGTGGTTGAGTAGAATGGATCATTTGTTTGGGTTTCTAGACACACCCGATGAGATCAAAGTGAAGTGTGCCACCTTCATGCTGGAAGGTCCAAGCAAGAGATGGTGAGAAATGATAGTGACAATGATGAATCATGAGGGATTATAGTGGAAGGAATTCAAGGTTATTTTTGCTAAACAGTTCTATACAGAGTTGATCCTGTTAGCCAAGTCCACCGAGTTCTTCAAACTCAAGCAGGCTAATAGAACCATGATATAGTATGAAAACCGTTTTGATGAACTCATACACTTTACACCTAATATAGTATCTAATGAGAGGATGAAGGATCAAAGGTTCGAGTTGGGAATTCTACAATATATTCATTCTTAAGTTTTATTGATGATGATATCTTCGTATGCTGATGTACTGGATAGAGCATTTATGGTCGAGATGGACTTGGCTGGTAGGTCAGGGTTATCAGGAGATTCTTTTTCTCCTTGTAGCAGCGTGAGTTCCTTTAGGGGAAAATGGAAGCATGATGGTTATCTTGGAAGTTATTGATAGTTGGGTCATTCTAGACTTCATGCAGTTCATGGAATTGGTCCTTTAGTTTGATACCAATGTGAAAAAATAGGACATTCGAAGAGGGTATGCACTAAGTAACCCAAGAACTGTGGCTCCTATGGACATTAAGGGAACTTGAAACGATTCTACCATATTTATTATACTCCACATAGTGGAATGAGATCACTATCTCCTCCTAAAATTGTGGAAAAATCAAATGCTTCATGTGAAATATGGTTCCATCCATAGGAATCTGGAAAAAATATTCTTCACACTGTGGAAGAGTATCTAGAAGAAATAGATATGGGTCTAGTGACTGTGATAGGTACCATCACTATAGTTTCATCATTAGTGACTACTTTATTTGATACTGGTTTATCTCATTCATTTATTTGAACCTATATTGTTAATCTTATAAACCATCATATGGATATTTTATCTTGTGAAATGGATATTACTAAACTCCTTGGTACGAAGAGTGAGAAGGGTCTCTGTAGTCCCATTTGTGTTTTCTCTCTATCAGATGTGAAGTTTTCTTGGAGTTTTCTAGATCTCGACATGAAACCTATTGATGCTAAATTTTTGATGGATTGTCTCATTTAAAATAAATCTCAAGTTTATTGTTATCTTAAAAGAGTATCCTTTAATACAACCAGTGGAGTTTGACATGTATTTCTAGGAGAATGGTACCCAAGGTGAAGCAGAGCCAAACCTTCTTATCCGGAGTTGGGAAAAGTGATATTCGTGTCTGCCTTTGATCTAGAGTGGGAATATTTGGGTGATAAACTCCCTACAGTTTTCATCAAGTTTCTCGATGTGTTTCTTTATGAATTCTCAGGTTTTCCACCGGTAAGGGAGGTCGAGTTTTCCATTGACTTAATTCCTATTACTCAAATAGTTTCTATTACTTCTCACCGCATGAAACCAACTAAAATGAAAGATCTTAATTCTTAGTTTGATGATTTTCTAGAGAAAGAATTTATATGTTTGAGTGTGTCACCTTGGGTGACGCCGGTTCTCTTTTCTAAGAAATTTTATGGTTTACTTAACCTATGTGTTTACTATCTAAAGATCAATAAAGTGACAATAAATAAAAAGTATCTATTACAAAATATTGATGATATGTTTGATCAATTTAAAGGGGTGAAGTGGTTCTCGAATATTGATCTTCACTATGGTTACCATCAGTTGAGGATAAATGAATCTGACATTCAGAAAACCACCTTTTGGAGAAGGAACGACCATTATGAGTACCTTTTCATGACCTTTAGTCTAACTAATGATCCTACAGTTTTCATGGCTTTGATGAGAAATATTTTCCATGTGTATCTGGATTCAATTTTGGTAGTATTTATGGGTGAAAACCTCATTTAATCTAAGACCGAGGATGATCACATGCATAATCTAAGAACAATTTTGAGTTTGTTGAGAAATCACCATCTCTATGCCAATTTTTTGAAGTACTTCTGGATTCAGGAATTGAAATTCCTGGGACACGTGGTGTCAGAACAAGGAATATCAGTTGACCCTAAGAAGGCGAAAGATTTTATGACTTAGGAACAGCCATGATCCGTCTTTCAGATTTAGATATTTTTGGGCTTATCCAAACATTATCACCAGCTTATTAAGTACTTCTCAAAGTTGGATTCTCCGATAACTGCTATAACTTGGAAGTGAGCGAAGTTTCCTTGGAATGAAAAATGTTTCAGTTCTTTTATTGTGCTAAAAAATATTTTGACTACTGCACCAATATTTACTCTTCCAGATGCTGGATAGGGCTACGTGGTCTTTTGTGATGTATCAGGTTCAAGATTGGGCTGTCTTCTTATGTAAGGTAATCATGTCGTTTCCTATGGATCTCATTAGATTATATCACATGAGAATAATTATCCTACCCATGAACTTGAACTTGAAGTTGTGATGAAAAAACATAAGACTTGGAGGCATTATCTTTATGGAGAAAGGTAAACCGTGTTTTATGATCACAAGATCTTGAGTTATATATTCTCTGAAAAATATTTGAATCTCCACTAGAGGTGTTGGGTGGAATGCCTGTAATATTTTGACTTTGAAATCACCTATACCCTTTGGAAAGGGAATGTCATTACAGATGATTTGAGTAGGAAACTTATAACCTAGGTAGTGAAATAATTTTTAGAAGAGTGGAATTTGATGGTTCTCTTTGCATAGTTGCATATTGGAGATCAAGAGAAAGGGGATGAGGTTTCCTTAGTTAATGTTCAGATGACATCCTTTCTTCTTGAAATGATTATTCAAGATAAAAAACTTTATGATAAGTTTCGTATCATTAGGAAATCTCTTTATAGTGGGAATATAGTTACCAAGCAGTCATTCTCCAAAGAGGGTATTCTATGTTATCATCATTACTATGTTATTCCGTTAGTAGAAAGAAAAGATGTAATGGGGGATTTTCATAATTCCTAGTGGGATATGAACCCTAGAACCATGAAGATGTTCTATGAAATATGAGGATGGTTCTAGTGGCTAGGTATGAGATGAGTCATTGTCAAATTTGTATCTCATTTATATAAGTTCCAATAGGTTAAGGATGAGCACAAAAAACCTTTGAGTTTGATTCATCCACTTTCAGTCCTTAATTGGAAGTGGGATGAGATCTCTATGGACTTTGTGGTTGGGTTGCCACATACCTAGAGAAAGAATAATTTGATATGGTCTATGATCAATAGGATGATGAAATCATCTCATTTTATACCCATTTGTTATACAACCACATTTTAGAAGTTGGGAAATATCTACACGAAAGAGATCATTCATTTTCATGGCGTTCCTTATGCTATAATCTATGTTAGGGACCCTCAATTCACTTCTCGTTTTTTGAGAGGCCTTCAGGAGTAAATGGGATCTCATGTGCATTTGAGTACAACATACCATCCATAGTTGGATGTCCAAACAGAAAGAGCTATATAGATTATTGAGGATATTCTCTATGCTTGTGTTATCAACTTTGGTGGATCTTGGGATGATCATTTGGGACTGGTTTATTTTTCTTATAACAATAGTTATGAGTTTGCGATCAAAATGGATCCTTTTAGGGCCTTGTATTGAAAACCTTGTAAATATCCATTGTATTGGTTGGAGGTTGGTGAAGGTTCCTTGGTTGGACTAAGTTTGGTGCAAGAGATGACAAAAAAGGTCTAGTTTATTCATCGTATAATGTTGATGGCATAGAGATGATATAAGTATTATGCTGATCTTCTTTGTAGACCTTTGGAGTTTACAGTTGGTGACCAAGAATTCTTGAAATTTTCACCCCGGTTGGGTCATCAACGGTTAGGGAGGAAAGGGAAGATTGCTCTTTATTTTGTGGGACCTTTTAGGTTGTTGAGAATGTGGGGTAAAGTTTCATACCTTTTAGAACTTCAACCATAGATGACATCGATACATAACGTGTTTCATGTATCACAACTATGAAAGTATTTATCTGATCCATCTCATGTTATGAGTTGGCATGATGTTGAAGTTGAACCTAACTTATCTATGACTAAATGACTAGTCAGTATAGTCGATTTTGAGACCAAGGTACTTCATGGGAGGAAAATACCTTTGGTTCATGTGCTATGGTATCACAATTCTTATTTACATGAGATGTGGGAGAGGGAGATACTAATGAGAGAGCGGTGGCCACATATTTTTGGTGAGGAGTCTTATTCATAGGATTTTTGGGGACATAAAGTTTCTATGGTGGGGAGGTTGTAACATACCTTTACTATTTTTAGATCTTTATAAACCCTCATTTTTTTATATTTGGTTGGGTTTTGTTTGGGGTAGCTTTGAGTGAAAATTTGTTTTGAAAATTCTTGGTTATTGCACAGTTGGGGCATAGTTTTCCCAAACTGTGCACCCTATCAGAGAAAACCGTGTAACCTTAGGCAATGGTATTTTGTATATTGGTGAAAAGTTAGTCAATATGTGTTCCCTATTAGTAGAAACCATGTGACTCATTTAAAATGGTTTCATGGCCAGGCCACACGGTTTGGTCTAACCATGTGGATCTGCCTAGGAAACCATGCGTTTGGGATTTTAAGAGATTTGAATTTTTATTACAAATTATTGAAACCCTGTTATAGGTCCTTGATAGAACTCCTTCAGTCCAAATTGTTTTCTACCAACCTTAGAGCTCCCAAGTAGGATTCTTGTCCCCTAAAGCCCCTCCTATAAGTGATCCAAAGCTAGGTGAACGTCGGTCGATCCTCTTCCAGTTAGTTTCTTCATCCCAATCAAGATCTCTCACAATATCTATTATTCTCTATAGGGTTATATGGATCCTTGTTCATTATTGTGGATATAATACCCTCTGTTTTGGGTCAATAAACTTTGGTTTGATCCTTGTTTCCAGGATTCTTTGATCATCGTTCTTCGTTGACAAACCCCGACTAGGGTTTGTTGATCTGAGATCCATTGATCATGAGGTAGGTGGTTCATTTATGACGCCCAATTTATATTAACTAAAATTTATTTGTTTATATTTCAATTATTTGAATTTAAATTCAATTTTTTGGATTTGTATTATATGGATTTCAATTGGTTGACGTAAAAACCCAATTTATGTGAATTGGGGTTATTGAGAAAGATGGGTTTTTGGAATGTAATTGGAAATTGGTGAGATTTAAATTGTTTAATTTAAATTTTGATTTTAATGAAAATTGAATCAATTAAACTGTTGAATTTAATTATAGAAATTTATTGATGGAAAATTTGTGAAAAACCCCAATTCTAATGAATTGGGTGTTTGTGATGAACTTGATGGAATTTTTTGAAAATTAAATTGTTGCATTTAATTGTGTAATGGATTGTGAAATTTCATTAATTGGTTGTGAAATCCTTTTTTATGAAAATGGATTAAAAATGGTTTTGATGGAAACCCAGTGGTTTCATCTTTTTGAAAAGGGCATGTTTTTGATTAAAAAAACGTTATGGGTTTTAGAGGGAAAATTAGAAAATTGAAATGGAGTATGAGATTTAATTATATTTTAAGCAGTCGTACAATAAATTTCCCATAATTGTTTTTTACTATAGAACATGCAAGACTTAGGTAGTTAATGTGTTATATTGGACAACACTTCATGATTTACAACATTCTAAAATATCATATCATCACATACCATCCCTTAAGCGATGGTGATGAATCTTCTTGGCCTTGGTTCAAGGGATGTATGTACATACTTTTCTGTATTCACAATGTTGGGTCCCAATAGACTAGAAATATCATACCTACTTGGCACATGGCCATGTTTCTTTCTTATTTGTATTTCAATTATAAATATATATTCCACTATTGTAAACTGTTTTACATGCCTTATAAATTTATATAAACTGTTTTATATAAAAGTGTTTATTTAATCAATTTTGAGAAAAGTGCTATTGTGTAAAACATCCTTTGATTAAATGTAAATTCCATATTTTGAAATATATTTACATAATTTGAAATGTGAAGAATTAATTTATAAATGTATTTCCATCTTTTAAATTTAAAATAATGATTTTTTTAAATATTATTTTGTAAATTCCAAACTTGTTTGTTAAAAAAAATGAAATAACTTTATTGGTTAATTTTATATTGGAATATTGTTATGGAATCTTTGGTGAAATCCTACTGGTCTTTGGCTCACACCCTACTTGTGCCTTTAGGTGTTTGTAGATTATCTCCTTCTAGGTTTGAGAAAGAGAAAATGATATATTGGAGGTGGATCTAGCTATTGAACCTTGGACTTAGTGATTTGCATCTAAGTTGGGGCTTGGGACATTTTCCTTGTTTTGGTACTTTGGGATTTAATTCCTGTTTTAATTCTATTGAATTAATCCCAGTGGAGTTTCTTTTGGTATGCATACTGCCTTGTTTTTTTTACTTCTGCAATTGTTAGTGGAAAAATCATTCCCAATTTCAGTTTTTGTGATGCTAGGTGCTAGTCACTGACCCATGGGGATTGGGAACACCCTTAGAGCTATGTTAGAGTTGGATTTATTATCAGGTTACTAGGGGATCTAGGATGGTTTGTTACATAATGTGACTTGATGATAAGAGAAGCACATTTGTTATCAATATTATGAAGATTCCTTAAGGATATTCCTTAAGAATTTTTCCATTCAGATTGTTATCAGATAGAGATGGTGGAGATGAATGGATGGAGAAAGATGATTCGATCAGACTAAGATCAGACCAAGGTGATTAGATGGAGGATGTAACCAAATGATAGCTCAAATACATTCCCAATTTCATTAGGCAAAGATCACCAGACTAATAACAATAGATGCTTAGTGATGTGTTCCTTATTGTTTAAAAATCACAATGCCTTGTGCCAGTGATTCATCCTAAATTTTAGAAGATAAGAAAAGTATCTATGAAAGAGTGTAAAAATGGGTTATTCTTTACTAATATTCAAAGTACCAAACATCACGATTACTTAAAGTTCTCATTATTCAAGCTTAAGTATAAAGGGGAAGATTGAGGTATGACATTGGAATATTCAAGTTATAAAGATATTAAGTTAAAGAAGAAATTAGTGGAACTATTGTTTCTAAACATTATGAAGTACTAATTAAATTCATACATAAATATTTACAAAGTCTAATAGATGTACTTATACAAAGATCAAGTTAATAAGTATTTCAATATCTTCTTATGAGGTTATAGCTGGTGAAAGGAATTATGAAGGTTGTCATACGAACTTGGTAAGTCATCGGAAAGTTTATATCAAAAAGTATCGTTTGAATGATCAAACAGAGGTTTCCTAGAAAATTCACCAGAAAAAGGAAAAATATAAAGATCATTGAACAAAGTGGTTTTTAAATCAATTCACCAAACAGAAGAATGATTACCAAGACAATGGACAAGTGGTTTCTGAATTATCAGAAAAGTTTTTCCAAACAAAGTAAATAGTAAGAGGAAACATGTAAGGATCATCATCCAAAGGATGATGAGATTTCTAAGTGATGTTCATTGGACTGAAGGTTCTATGAAAAAAACGAACAAAATATTATGATCTAAGGCATCATACAGAAGTCACCAAACAATTTAATTAGCCAAAATATTATGAAGACAATAGATAGAGTATTACGAAGTCATTAGATTGAGTTATACAAATTCATCATATAGAATAATCATAGAATATCTACAAGGGTTAATTAGTTGGATGAAAATATAAAAACATCTAGAAAACCATCAAATGGAGGAAGAGCCTTGTGAAAGTATGTCAGACATTCTTTCAAGCGTAGTTCAAACAAGGTTAAGAAGCATCATAAAAAGTTTTCTAATAGAGTGGTATTGAAGGTTTGAAGATAATTGTGAAGTAACATTGGATGTAAAATTACCTTATAGAGAAGTTCCAATGAAGAAAAAACATATTAAGGAGATCCTAAAAAGTTTTAGTGGGTGAATTTTGAAGAACTTTGAGAAGTTTTA
Organism: Viscum album; assembly: GCA_963277665.1. NCBI lineage: Eukaryota > Viridiplantae > Streptophyta > Magnoliopsida > Santalales > Viscaceae > Viscum > Viscum album. Next base: position 997,962,934 of record OY728141.1, on the reverse strand, counting down.
TAAAGTAATGATTATAATGATGCTAAGATGGATGTTCAATGATCAAATAATAAATAAGAAACGATCATGATTCTATCTCATATTCAAGGAAGGTTTTAAGAATATTGAAATTGGGTATTAAGGGATGTTCTTATCTTTCAGTAATTTTGATGGTGATCAAATGTTGGGAAGTTTGAGTAGGATGTTCAAATTTGAAAGCGGGAAATTAAAATTTGAGTTCATGATTCTCCTTGAGTTTCAAAGAAAATATGATTATATAAAATGGAGCAGTTGTGCTAAGATTTTGTTGGTTGAAAAATACAAAAGTTATTGGGATGTGAATAATGATGAAGAATTAAAGTTCCGTAAGGTAGTTTTAGCCACAAATCTTGAGGGTAATTATCATCTGGGTCAAAGTTTCAGATGAAGGGTACTAGACGGAGTAGGGGGTACCAAATAGAGAAAAAGCACTAGATGGAGCAATCAAGAACTAGACAAAGAAGGGAAAAAGTGAAGAGGTGATACCAGAAAGATATTTCGTATTAGGAAGTATCAGAAAAATAGGGTTTAGAAGAAGGGATCATATGAACTATCACTAGATGAACTTTCATTGGTTAGATAATATCAGATGGAGGTATAAGTAGGAAATTCACCTGATGAATCAGAAAGGAAAAGAATAGGAGAGGAAAAATTCTTGAATCTATATAAGATAAGCATATTTATTTTTTGATTCTAAGAATAAGAATATTTTCTTATATGCTACTATTCAAGTAAGAGAATAAGGAAGAGAAAAACAAAGTGTTTTCCCAGATAATGACTGACTAAATAACTCAATAGGGGGGGGGGGGGTGAATTGAGTTCTTAAAAAAATTTCTTTGAGAATATATATAACCACCCTCTTCACAGTATGTATGTTCAAATTTATTTATTAAGATTATATGCAGTGGAAAATAAAATATGAAGAAAGGAAATTGAACAGAGAGATTTATAGTGGTTTAGGGAATAAAAAACCCCTAGTCCACTCCACCAACGTTATACTCCACAATCATGGTGATTTTCACTAAACAACCCTTTTACTGGGGGATTCTAGCCGATTACAAGAAGATATCACTTAATAAAAAGGTCCAAGATATTTAAACCAGGCTCTCCCTTTACAATACCTATTCAAAGTCTTAACCACACTCATATATAGAGTGAAAACACGGTAAATAAGATACAATATTTGAGAAAATTTTTGCGGCATACAGTTGCAAGTGGAAACTGACAATAGATGAAGATTCATCCTAATAAAAGATAGTCTTTAAGTGTATTCTAGGATGATATTTAGTGAAATAGATTCATCTGATAATCTTATCACTTAGAAAAACTAATTTTCAATATGTTTATATCTTTGTCATCCGACAAGGGAAAGGAATACAACCTCACTTATTTTTTTTTTAATTATTTTCTTTTTTGAGTTGTAGATAACTGTTCCTTTTATATGCTGTTTCAAAATTAAGCATAGGTTCACTCTAATTTTCACATAATCCATGAAGTGATTATAATAATATTTGAAATAGAGTGTGTATCCACACTTTCTATATATGGAAGTGTTTTTGTAATTGCAACATTAGATATTTTATCATTCTATGAATTTTCCTATTTATGGTAAGTCTTGAGTAGTCCGATCTTTCCTTAAAAGGATAATCATATTATGATATAATCAAAAGGTATGAAATGACTTATCATAAGACTAGAAAAGTAATCATGACGATCTATAATATCAGATCTTCATAGGATATCAGCTGAACATACTATTCATCACATAATGTCTTCTCTAAGATAATGTGACTCATCTTCGTAAGATATTTAGTTTTCAATGAAGTGTAAGAAGATTCTCCATATTAAGATAAAGTCTTAATTTTATTCAACTTCTTTTGTATATGAATATTATTCTCAAAGGAATAAATTACTTTCATATTCTAATTCTATAAGATATTTTTTGGCTAAATCGAACATTGTAAGATAAAGTCTTACGTGATACATTCTAATTCCGAGAAACTAAATATGTTCTTTGAATATCATAAGATAAAGTAATTGTATGAAATGAGATAAACACTTGATCAAACTTTGTAAGATAGTTTCAATCTGAAGCACTTAACAAACTTTTCCTAATAAAATTAGGGGTTTTTTGAACCATCAAAACAAATAAAGTGGAGATGTATTGGAACACTATAATTTTTACAAAACAAAGAAGCACCATGAAATCTGTAATGTCCCGGATTTTTCCATGTATTATTTTAATATTATATGGGAATTAATTCGAGACCAGGCTTTGGGACGGTGTGCATTTCTGAGGCCCGGTGAGCCCGGAAAAAGTGTTTGAATTTAGTTTAATAATTAAATTACGCGCGTGTGCGGTTTTCCTGAAAAAGTGGAATAACTCCTAAACGGGTTCTTGGATCAGAAATCCGAGGGCACCGTTGCGTTCAGGGCAGCAATTTTACCTTAGGCAAGGCCTAACATCGGCCGGCGTAGGTCGGTGGTGAAATCTGGTTTTTGGACGTAACAGTAATAAAATATTTAATACAAATATTTTATTTTGCAGCGAAATCTTTTTAAATATATTGCAGTGGATATATTTTATCCTTTTTAATTAAAGGATTGCGCAGGGGTCCAGGGTTACAAACCCCATAAACCTGAAACCCTTGGCGGCTCTAGAGGCTCTGGAGAAAACCTCCCAACGCGGCGACAATGTTCTTGATGATTTTTGCCGGCGACGACAACACGACGACCAGATCTTCTCCATCGAACACCGCGGATCCAGGTAGGATGTTTGTTTGTGATTCTTCTCCATTATTGATTTCTACGATGAACGTGGGATAATCCATGAACAGATTAGTCTGCGGATCGATCGTTCTTGTGGGATGGGCTTTTGCGGGGAATTTGGGAGATTGAATCCGTGTTGATCCTTTGTTGTTGATTTTTTTCCTGCTCCATTTAATCCTATTAATGGGAGAAGATCAATGCTGCGACGAACGATGAAGGAGGTTCGTTCCTTGAATTTGTTTCATTGGATTTCTCCCCTTTCTCTTCTTCGCGTTCTTTGCGTTCTTCGCGAGGCGATGAACAACAGATCGTTGCGCATTCGTTCTATGACGCAATGATCCCAAATTGAATATCCAACCCTGGAACGATGTCACGGAGGTACGATGATGGTTTTAGTGGACAATTTAGAGCGGATCGAGAGTTATGATTTTTCGGGCGTTTTTCTTTAGATGGATTGTTCGAGGTTTATGATCCATTTTAAGGACCAAAAACACCCGTTACAGTGTTCGTATGATGAAACGATCCAACCCCTGGAGTATCGGGATGAACAGATGAGATATCGCAGATCCGGAAGATCGGCCGAAGTGTGAGGAAGAAGACGACGTTCTAGAAATTTCCCGACTACACGCCGTGTAGTATGGGCTACACGACGTGTGTTCGTCGGCGGGATTACCTGGCGTGTACTCCGAGAGTACACGGACATGGGGAGGGTACACAACCAAGGACACGCCATGTATACCCCTCCCCGGCCAGACCCAGCCAGATACACGGGATACCCTTTGTACTGGTACACGGGCAGGCGACACAGACATAGGCAGAGACCGTGTACGGGCACATGGCCAGCGTACACGGAGTGAGCCCCAGGTGCTCGGACATGGCGTGTGTTTTTTCTACACGCCATTTAGTTACTTTCTATCCAACTAGCCAAATGACACAGGCTGGTTACACGAGCAGTACTCGGGGTCAAGGAACACGACGTGTACTTTTTCTACACGCCGTGTAGTTTGGTTTTACACAGCTTGAACGGATGACACGGGCCGTTTACACGGGCAGTACCTGGGGTCAAGGAACACGACGTGTAACCAAACTAAACACCATGTAACCAGTCTTAAATGACTTGAGCCACTTGTCTTCTTTGACTTGGACCAGTTTTCTTAGGGTTCATACTCTTGGTCTTTTCCCTAAAGGTTCTGGTATCATTTTCTTTACACAGGAGTATGATCCCTTCAGCAGGACCTTCTGAATAGAGTTGTTGGAATCCCCTCTATGAGACTTAGAGCCAGATCCTCTATTCATTCCTGGAACCCTAGGTAGAGTTATTAGTATCGACGTGACCAACTTTACCCAGGCGCTGATCCTCTGCTTAGCGGATTGGCTCAGACTGAGTTGTCGGAATCACCCCATGACTTGGTAGTGATACTCATCTGAGCATCATGTTCTCAAGGTACCTGCAGAGTGTGTTCTCCCGGAATGAGTACTTCGTATCTCTCTATCTCTCTTCAGACCTAGGAGTGTGTTCTTCTGGTTGCATGCTTAGTGGAATTATTCGAGCTGGATCCTAGTGGTGGTATTCGCGATAGTCGATGATGCATGAGTATATCTGGATATTCTTGTTATATGTTTGGTAGACATATACTATGTAGAGCTGACTGTACCTTTCTTTTGTGGTATTTTCCCTTTTTGTATTTCCTTTGTGGTTTCGGGGTGTCCTACTAGGTATTGTTATACTCACCCCTGCACCGATCTTGCCCACACGTGTTGTGTCTTGTGCAGACGAGCGAGCCTTTGATAGGATTCTAGGCGGACCAGGACCGGACGGTACTCAGTGAGATCAGACAGGCCGAGGTGTGTTCCTACAGCTACAGACTGCAGTCCCAACACCTTTCTTTACAGGTTGGACTTTGTTACAGACTCTTTATTTGGTGGGCTTGTACTTTTGGCCCAGGGTTTTACTTTCTTGTACTTTACTTTCCTGTCGTGCTCTGTTGGTTGGATTTTAGTGTATGCATGCATCTTTTCCTTTTAGTGGTTTTTTACTTTTCATCTTTGTGGGCTTGGAGATGTGCATGCATGTGTACAGGTTTTTTAGGCAATGCCTCCCATGTTAGTAGCATGCCTACTTAGTGATAGTCACTAGCCCCTGGCCTATTAGAGGCGAGCTTGGGGAGTTGCAGCTCAGGTCCCACTGGGACGGGTCATGACAGAGTGGTATCAGAGTTGGTCGGTTCTACCTTAGGACCGAGAGTCTGTGAGTTGGTTTGGGGAAACAATGTTAAGTGTTTCGAGTTCGGCTTTCAAGCCAGGGACCCTAGTGTTGGTGTAGGTGGCTGACGTATCCATACACCAGGACTCTGATAACTTGCTTTTTGACTCGGAACATGAGAACACTAGTTGCAGGGAAAAAATAATGGTACATGCATCATATAAGAATGGGTTATGGTTTCCATGTCCTTCTTGAGTCAGCTCTCCAGATATACTCACTGACTGAGATACATCTTGTTTCTTTACAGGGTGCCTCCATGACGCGTACCCTCTAGGATCCAGCAGCTCGATCATGAGGATGACCCCCTCAATGACAAAGCCTCGATACATGGACCGGATCCCCCGGTTTTACCATTGGGTGGTGTACCAGTTATTCCACCACCTATGGAGCAGTGTTTTGTGCCTGCTGTACCAGTGGAGGAGGAATGCAGGCTGAGCGCACTCCATGAGTTTTAGAGATAGAGACCCCTCAGGTTTCGAGGTGAGCCTAACCCTCAGGCAGTAGAGGACTGGCTTGAGGTAGTGACCAGAGTCTTCCGTTTGGTCAGGACACCAGCAGACCAGATGGTGATCCTGGCATCGAGCCTTCTGCAGGGCTCGACAGGACGATGGTGGAATCTGGTTATCCAGACCCACGACGAGGCGACACATGCATAGTCGGAGTTTTAACATCTCTTCAGATAGGAGTTTTCACCGATTACCCTGAGAGCAGTACGTATACAGGAGCTTCTTCAGCTCCAGCAGGGAACCATGATGGTGGCTGACTATTCATCGAGGTTTATCGACCTCTCGTGGTACTCGATGGATATGGTCAGAGATCATTACTTCAGAGATCGGAATTTTGAGCGGGGCTTGTACAGATATATCCAAGATAGCATCATCCCTATGAGAATTCCTCCCTATGATGGGGTGCTTGAGCGTGATTTGGTGGTCAAGAGCTTCTTTTCAGAGCAGAGACAACCGGTAGTGGTCAGTAGTGGGAGAGATGGAGAAGAGACCTCGACAGCAGGGAGCTGACGTCAGGGACCCAGGCGGGGGAGATGTTTCCAGAGGAGATCCCAAGACAGGGGATCTGCCGTACAAGGTTCGCAGGGTGCATCCAGCCAGCCTTGAGAGAGGCGATGCTACTCATGTGATAGCAGGGGACATCTCGCTCGATATTGTCCGACCCTCCGTACTACTGACACGTGAGTAGTGGATGAACCACTAAGGGAAAGGCAACGTGTGGAGCAGATAGATCCTTGGGGCGGCATACGTGGTAGGGGAGCTGGGAGAGAAGCTGGCGGTGGTCAGCATTTTGACCTTTTACCACCACCACCCCCAGGAGGTCCACCCCAGGCTCAGGGAGCTGGTGGACAAAGGCAGGGATAGCTGTAGGCGGTAGAGGTTTATGACCCAGGTACTCCCGGAATGATTAGAGGTACAATCTGTGTCTTTTCTACTTTGTATCCCGTATTGATAGACACAGGTTCTAGTCATTCATTTTTGGCTACTTATCTTGTTCAAGACCTTGAGATTCTAGTTGAGCCGTTGACTCGACCCTTACACTTAGAAACACTGACTGGAGAAGATTCAGAGATCACACACCTCTGTAGATAGTGTGACCTGACCCTTGAAGGCGAGAGTTTCGGTTGGAACCTCTTGGTGGTAGCTTCGAGGCCTTACGTTATCATTCTTGGTATAGATTGGTTATCCATAGTTCATGCCCAGATCGACTATTTTAGGCGAAGGGTGCGGAGTGTCCGCAGTGATGGAACAAGGTTCTCTTTTGTCATTGAAAGAGAGACCCAAGCAGTGCAGGATGGACTCGTGCGTGGGAAGGCGCAACTAATTTCACATCAGTTGGATAGCCTAGCCCTTGGCGCAACAGACGTTACGAGTTTCCAATTTCCAGCAGTAGTGGATGAGTATGAGGACGTCTTTCCGGAGGATGTCCCCAGACTACCTCCCCATCGGGAGATAGATTTCTGCATTGAGTTGCAACCCAGGATGACACCAATATCAGCATCAACATATCAGATGGCTCCTGCAGAGCTTCGTGAGTTGAGGGCGCAGCTGGAAGACTTGTAGAAGAAGGGATTTGTGAGACCCAACGTTTCACCATAGGTAGCTCCAGTGCTGTTTTCCAAGAAGGCAGATGGGATCTTGAGGCTATGTGTGGATTACCGGTGCTTGAATCAGGTGACCGTGAAGAACCGATATCCACTAACGAGGATCTATGACCTTTTTGACCATTTGAGAGGGGCATGATGGTTCTTCAAGGCTGATCTATGATCAGGCTATCACCAGTTGCGAGTACGGGATGAGGATATACCGAAGATGGCTTTCAGATGTCGCTATGGTCACTATGAGTACTTGGTGATGCCCTTCGGCATGAAGAACGCCCCAGAAGTGTTCATGGGACTCATGAACCAGATCTTTCAGCACTATCTAGATCGGTTCATAGTAGTCTTCATCGACGATATTATTGTGTACTCTGCGTCTGAGGAGGATCATGCGGGGCACCTAAGGATGGTTCTGGACACACTCCGAGAGCACCAGTTGTATGGGAAACTCTCAAAGTGCCAGTTTTGGATACATGAGGTCCACTTTTTGGGACACGTTATCTTAGAAGATGGTGTAGTAGTGGACCCAGCCAAGGTGGAGGCAGTACTATCATGGGAGCCACCCCGGAGTGTGACGGAGGTGCAGAGTTTCCTTGGGTTGGAAGGCTACTATCGGAGATTCATTCTTGATTTCTCCAAGATTTCAGCACCCATGACAGCTTTGACCCGAAAGGGGAAACCTTTCATGTGGACCAAGAGATTCCAACAGGTTTGAATTAGCCCCTTGAGGTGCCAGAGTGGAAGTGGGACGGGATATCCATGGACTTCGTGACAGGTCTACCACGTACGTCCAGGGACACGATGCTATATGGGTGATCGTTGATCGACTCACCAAGTCGGCCCACTTCCTAGCCATACAGGAGAAGAGTTCATTAGAGAGATCGAGACGCCTCTACGTGCAGGAGATAGTTCGACTTCATGGAGTTCCATCAACAATCTTCTCAGATCGTGATGCTCGTTTCACATCCCAGTTGTGGAAGGGACTGCAAGAAGATTTTGGGACTCAGTTATGCTTGAGCACATCGTTTCATCCTCAGACTGATGGTCAGACAGAGTAGACCATCCAGGTTCTGGAGGATATGCTACGATCTTGCATACTTGACTTTGGTCATAGATGGGAGGATCACCTACCACTGGTGGAATTTTCTTATAACAACAGTTATCATTCCACTATTGGTATGGCACCATTCGAGGCTCTGTACGGGCGACCCTGCAGGTCACCACTTTGCTGGACTGACCCAGGAGAGTCAACACTCATGGGCCCAGAGATAGTGAGAGCTACTATAGAGAAGGTGCAGGTCATCCAGGAGAGGATGAATACTGCACAGAGTCGGCAAAAGTCTTATGCCGATAGGAGGTGGAGGCCCTTGGAGTTCGAGGAAGGAGACCATGTGTTCCTTCGGGTCTCACCTCGACGGGGATTGTAGAGATTTGGCTGAGGCGACAAGATATCTCTGAGGTTCGTTGGCCCTTCTCAGATTCTGAGTGGAGTTGGTGAGGTGGCGTATCGCTTGGATCTACCCCCTCAGATTTACCAGTTACACAACGTCTTCCATGTGTCGCAGCTACGAAGGTACATGCATGATCCATCGCACGTCATCGACTGGGGCGAGCTGGACATCGATGATGAAGAGAACTTTGCTGAGTACCCAGTGGAGATCGAGGACCGGCAGGAGATGATACTTCGTGGATGAGCTATTCCCTTGGTGCATGTCTGGTGGCAACACGAGAATCTCCAGGAGAGCACGTGGGAGCGGGTGGCTCAGATTCATGTGCAGTACCCACATCTTTTTGAGTAGCCCTTGTTTTGGCTTTTCGGGGACGTAAAATCCCTAATATGGGTGTGATGTAATGTCCCGGATTTTTCCATGTATTATTTTAATATTATATGGGAATTAATTTGAGACTAGGCTCTGGGACGACGTGCAGTTCCGAGGCCCGGTGATCCCGGAACAAGTGGTTGAATTTAATTTAATAATTAAATTATGTGAGTGTGTGGTTTTCCTAAAAAAGTGGAATAACTTTTAAATAGATGCTCGGATCAGAAATCCGAGGGCACCGTTGCATTCAGGGTAGCGATTTTACCTTAGGCGAGGCCTAACATCGGCCGGTGCAGGTCGGTGGTGAAATCTGGTTTTTGGACGTAACAGTAATAAAATATTTAATACAAATATTTTATTTTGCAGCGAAATATTTTTAAATCTATTACAGTGGATATATTTTATCCTTTTTAATTAAAGGCTTACACAGGGGTCCAGGGTTACAAACCCCATAACCCTGAAACCCTTGGTGGCTGTGGAGGCTCTGGAGAAAACCTCCCAACACGGCGACGACGTTCTTGAAGATTTTCACCGACGACGATGACGCGGTGACCAGATCTTTGCCATCGAATGCCGCAGATCCAGGTAGGATTTTTGTTTGTGATTCTTCCCTGTTCTTGATTTCTACGATGAATGCGGGATAATCCACGAACAGAGTAGTCCGCGGATCGATCGTTCTTGCGGGATGGGCTTTTGTGGGGACTTTGGGAGATTGAATACATATTGATCCTTTGTTGTTGATTTCTTTCCTGCTCCATTTAATCCTATTAACAGGAGCAGATCAACGCTGTGACAAACGACAGTGGAGGTTCGTTCCTCGAATTTGTTTCATTGGATTTCTCCCCGTTCTCTTCTTCGCGTTCTTCACGAGGCGATGAACAACGGATCTTTACGCATTCGTTCTGCGACACAACAATCCCAAATCAAAGATCCAACCCCGGAGAGATGTCATGGAGGTGCGACAGCGGTTTCAGTGGACGATTTAGAGCGGATTGAGAGTTATGAGTTTTCAGGAATTTTTCTTCGGAAGGATCGTTTGAGGTTTATGATCCGTTTTAAGGACCGAAAACACCCGTCACGGTGTTCGTATGATGAAACAAACCAACCCCTGGAGTATCGAGATGAACGAACGAGAGATCACGGATCGAGAAGATCAGCCGAAGCGCGAGGAATAATACGACGTTCTTGAAATTTCCCGACTACACGCCGTGTAGTATGGGCTACATGGCGTGTGTTCGTCGGCGGGATTACCTAGAGTGTACTCCAGGAGTACACAGACACGGGGAGGGTACACGACCAAGGACACGCCATGTATACCCCTCCCCGGCCAGACCCATCCAGATACACGGGATACCCCGTGTACTGGTACACGGGCATGTGACATGGACATGGGCAGAGACCGTGTACGGGCACATGGACAGTGTACACGGAGCGAGCCCCAGGTGCTCGGACACGGCGTATGTTTTTTCTACATGCCGTGTAGTTACTTTCTATCCAAAAAGCCGAATGACATGGGCCCGTTACACAGGTAGTACCCGGGGTCAAGGAACACGACGTGTACTTTTTCTACATGCCGTGTAGTTTGGTTTTACACAACTTGAATGGATGAAATGGGAAGTACCCGGTAAAGGAACACAGAGTGTAACCAAAATACACGCCGTGTAACCTGTCTTAAATGTCTTGAGCCACTTGTCTTCTGTGACTTGGACTAGTTTTCTCAGGGTTCGTACCCTTGGTATTTTCCCTGAAGGTTTTGGTATCATTTCCTTTACACAGGAGTATGATCCCTTCAGCAGGACCTCCTGAATAGAGTTGTTGGAATCCCCTCTATGTGACTTAGAGTCGGATCCTCTATTCATTCCTGGAACCCTAGGTAGAGTTCTTGGTATCGACGTGACCAAATTTACCTAGGCACCGATCCTTTACTTGGCGGATTAGCTCAAACTGAGTTGTCAGAATCACCCCATGACTTGGTAGTGATCCTCATCTGAGCATCATGTTCTCAAGGTACCTGTGGAGTGTGTTCTCTCGGAATGAGTACTTTGTATCTCTCTCTCTCTCTCTTCAGACCTAGGAGTGTGTTCTCCTGGTTGCATGATTAGTGGAATCATTCGAGCTGGATCCTAGCAGTGGTATTCGCGATAGTCGATCGTGCATGAGTATATCTGGATATTCTTGTTATATGTTCGGTAGACATATACTGTGTAGAGCTGACTGTACCTTTCTTTTGTGGTATTTTCCCTTGTTTTATTTTCTTTGTGGTTTCAGGGTGTCCTACTGGGTATTGTTATACTCACCCCTGCACGGGCCTTGCCCGCACGTGTCGTGTCTTGTGCAGACTAGCGAGCCTTTGACAGGATTCTAGGTGGACCAGGACCGGACGGTACTCAGTGAGATTAGAAAGGCTGAGGTGTGTTCCTACGACTACAGACTGCAGTCCCAACACCTTTCTTTACAGGTTGGACTTTGTTACAGACTCTTTTTTTTGGTGGGCTTGTACTTTTGGACCAGGGTTTTACTTTCTTGTACTTTACTTTCCTATCGTGCTCTGTTGGTTGGGTTTTAGTGTATGTATGAATCTTTTCCTTTTAGTGATTTTTAATTTTTAGCTTTGTGGGATTGGATATGTGCGTGCATGTGTACAGGTTTTTTAGGCAATGCCTCCCATGTTAGTAGCATGCCTACTCGGTGCTAGTCACCAGCCCCTGGCTTATTGGAGGTGGGCTTGGGGAGTTGCGGCTCGGGCCCCACTGGGATGGGTCATGAAAAAATCCAACACAAGACTTAATAGGTGAAAGGATTTATTAGTGTTACAAAGTAACTAAAGAAGTTGGAGGCTATCTACATAGAAAGTATAAATATATGGTAATGAGTTACATGTGGACAAGGCTATTACCAGTCTAGGGATTTAGGATTGTTTTCTTATCTCCCTCCTAAAGTTTAGGGATCCACATTTGGTATAAGGACTGTTTTTTAGCCATACCACTATAAAAAAGTATCTCATTATAATGGATAATCCATGTACTAGTCATCACCATACATAAAAAGTACTAGATTCTCTTATTGAGTAGTGAACCTTGTAAAAATATCATGTTTTATCCTTTATTTTATTTCATATAATTTCATATGATAAAAAATATAATAGAAGAATAAAGATCCTAATAGGTCTAAGTGGTAAATAGATAAACAATATTTATTGTTTAAAATGTTCCCAACACTAATTCACTCCCTCTTAGTGTTGAGTATATCCTAAACTGGTCCTAACATACAATAATTATGAGACAAAATAAAACAAAAATGAAGTAAAATATTATACAAATACAATGGTTTCATATAATTTTGAATAAAAATTGGAAAATGATACAAATAAATAAATAAAATAAATTCTTTATCATATTCATTAGAGGTATTAACAAAAATTTATACAAATACAAACATTACATATAAAATTAAATAATTGGAAAATGATTAAACAAAATAAAAAACAAAACAAAAACCTTATCATATTTACTAAAATACATGACTTAAATAAAAAATGAAATTATAAACAACATATCTATAATTTTGGAAAAATTGAAAAGTTAAACAAGAAATAAATATATGGTACCTGTAACATTAGGAGATTATTAAAATATTGTTTTCCTATATTCTTTCTTCAAGATATTTCTATATGGCACAAACCATGTCTATGATGTGGTTATTAATATCATATAATAATATTTACATGGAAGTAGGGATCTCAAAAAATTCATCACCATAGTCAAGTTATTCATCACAAAATACTATTTTTATATGAAAAATGATATAACAATATACATTTTATGGATCAAGAATTTAGAAAATTTGTTTCGCATGTGCTACCATGATAAAGGTGTCATCTATATATTCCAATATATTCATATTTACTACTTCCATAAAAAATTCACCATTTTTTACAATGTTGTTACCAAAAACCCATTTATAATTGAACACTTGAATTCAAAATTTAATATAATAAATCTCCCAAATTTATTCAATAAATGATGCATGGATCGAGTTTTTTTCTTTTACACTAGATAAATGCGTTTCTTCAACAAGCACTAACACATTACTATTCTGAACCGCACTTCTATTATCTGAGTCTTTAGTATAAAATGTACATCAATTTATTTCATACCCGAACCATGTTATCACATTTAAACTTAGGCCACCCACTAACCATCTAAATGTTTCTGACACATTCGATCTACTATGAACAGTCTCTTTAAACCATGGTAATTTGTTTTTTAAGGCCATTCAATACCCATATATCTTTCTTCTCTATATAATATTATCTCAACACATTAATTTGTGATGTTATATATGACTGAGAATAATAAATGTTATTCAAGATGCATAAATGTTCTTTCTTTATTTATTCATCTATTAATGATTTTATTTTCAATCCATGGATCCCCTTTCCCACAAAACTGACTCATTCATGGAGAGATGTAGAACAACCGATGCACTACACTATTAATAAGTAGTCTATAAAAAAAATCTACCACCTAATAAAAAATATACTCTTAAAAAATGGAGGCTTCTGGTCGATATGGATTATTAATATACCCCTTCAATATACACATATACCTTTGAAAAGGATATATCCAATATAGATATACAGGAAAAAAAACTTCATTTCTTACACCAAATAAACCATTAAATGTACCATGATATTAAAAAATATTATGGAAAGTATAGTTCTAGTTGATAAAATATATAAACTAAATTGTTCTCTAAATTATTCAATGAATTCAGATCTATCAATTTTATAAAAATAGAATTGAAAAAATAACACACCTTGATGATAGTAAATCTAACATAGATGAGTAGTATTCTACCTAATGAAACTAGTAGGATATGTTGTATCATAACATGGTATTCATGATATTTCATGCCTATTTACTTCAAATATATTAGTGACATTTTTTTACATTTTAAGAATAACCATGAGGAGATTTGATACCATGGAGGAATTAAAAAAAACTAATTTCTCCCTCTTCGATAATACATGACAAGACAAAGGCAAGTATGTTTGTTTTACTTTAGGTGTGGAAAATAACTCCAAATTTATTCCCATTAATAGCAAGTCTAATATTTCATTCAACCCATCCTTAGTATTTAATTTAATATACAACATTTTTCCAATAAAACTATCATATATTTTCTTGTCAACATGCATCACATTAATGTAAGGTTTGACCTCCTAATATCTCTAATATGGAAGATCAAACAATATAGACCATTTATTCCTTATATTTCAGTCACTACCACATTTTTGTGTCTTCCCAAATGTGACATCAATGTTTTTCAGCCTCTAAAAATACTAATCTATTGAAAAATAATTTAGAGTATTATTAAATTCATATGAGCCATTGAATTCCTTTTTTAATATTTTATAAGAGTGATTCATAGACAAAAACCTTCAATTAACCATATACACTGTTTTTCTCACATGTTGTAGTTGATAAGTTGAAGTCCCTTCATAAAAAATTGGGAAAGCTTTATTCCCCTTAACACAATATTCAGATACATTTCCATATGTTGAGAATACATTTATAATGAACACAAAAATTGCATGAAATTAAAAATATTCCATTTTATAAGAATCATACACTTTGTTACCTTCCTATGATAAAAGTTTCAAATCATCAATTAATGGCGACAATTAAGAATCATTATCATTTCCAGGATGTTTTGGTCCAGAAATCATTAAACTCAACATGATATATTTATTCTTCTTACAAAATTCAGGTGATAAATTGTAAATTATGAAAAAAACAGGACATTAAATATGTTTACTACTAAGGCTACGACATGGATTCATTCCATTTGTGCACAGTCCAAGTTTCATTTTTATAACTTCATTTTCAAAGGAAGTAAATTTCTGGTAAATTTTCTTACATTGTGTAAAATTAGTTGGATGATGTAATTTTCTATCAGATATTCAATCATATATATACCATCTTAAACCATTTTCCACCATTTAAATTTGAAAATAAATGTTTCAAATGATGAATTAGTAGGATTCTTGGTACTTATAATAACAGATAAATCAAATTTTAATTTTTCTTTCAACTTATATTTTGATGTCCTACATTTCGTACACTTTGATTGACTTTCATATTTCTTTAAATATAACAAATTGTAATTGGGAAAGACATATATCTTTTTGTACCCCATAACACCGGGAACAATATTTTCTTTATATTATAATTTGAATCCAGATAATCATTTATTTTGGGGAGTATGTCTATCAATAATAGTAGTAGTTCTATAAAACTCTAGTCACTCCATCCATTCCTAGATTTAAAGTTCACCAATATTAACATAGTTGATAAAACTATGAATTGAATACAACCTGGATACAATTGTTTTTCAGAATCACCATAAATATGCTCAATTGTTTGTTCTTTATCAATTAATTCCACTAAATAATTTCCTCAATTTGATCAAAAACAACTTTTTAAAAATCTCCATTATCATTAGATATTGAATTCTACTCAATTTCACCATGCCAAATCTAAGGGATGTAACTCAAATTGAAACCATTAAAAATTAAATGATATTTGATTTCTCTACTTTGCAACTTTCTCATATTTAATCATTTCAAGCATGGAAATAAAATCAAGTTTTTTTCCAGAATATTTTGTTTGGAAAATTACAAAAAATCACCAACCCATCCATATATTCATCACTTGTTCAAGATGCAGTAATAAAACTATGATTGATTATCAACTATAAAAAATTTAAAGTATTAAATAAAAGTTACTCTATTTTAAAATATATATTCAAATTTACTTTTAAAAATAAAAATACAAAATAATATATTTTTTAAAATAAAAATAATAATAAAAAAATTTAAAAGTATATTATAAATAATAAATATATTATATTTCTTTAGTAATACACATTTATTATTGGAAATTTTAACACATGGTAATGATAGATAAAACTATTATTTATATATCTTCATAAATGAATAAAAATGAAAAATCTACATTTCATAAAAAAGAGTGCAATGTAGGGTAACCATATTTGTTACATTGAAAGTATTATTTTGTTTGAAATACTCATGGGAAAAAACACATAAAAATAATTTTATAACTTCAAAAATAATGGTTATTATAAATATATTTCATATTATAAAATACATGTTATATATAAATTATAATATGTGTGCATAGAATAAAATAGAGGTTATTTATAAATGTAGATTGTGAAAGAAAGATTATACAATGATTATAAATAGGTTATAAACATATTATAAAATATATCACCATTATTAATATAAAATGGTTCACAAAATAGTAATATGGGACAAAAATATTACAAATTATAATATATATATATATATAGATTAAAGAATAAAACATACAAATAGATTCTGAAAGTAGATAAAATTTAACGATTTGGTAAACCAAAAAATAGAAACGTTTCACAAACAAATTACATATTATAATAAAATTAAATTAGAAATAAAAAAATAATTGATATTTTTGTATTTTTATTTCATATTATAATACACTGATTCTGAGTTATACAATTTTTTATCATGTATTACTTGATAATAGACTGATTATTATAAAAATATTAAATAATAATATTCTATATTATAATGAACAAATCATAAATTTTTGAAGAATACATAATAATTCATAAATATATTATCAATGTTTTGAAACATAGATTCTAGGTTATATACAGATTAATACACACAAAAATTACATATTAAAAAAATAAAGAAACTACTTAAGAGGTGGATGATGAAATAAAAAAGGGTTAAAGAAGGAAGAGTGAGCCCGAAGGTGATGATTTATGGTGGTTGAGGGAGGTATAAAGAGATTAGAGGCTAACATATTGAATAAAGAGGGTTTAGGGTTCACTTTGTTAGAGGAAATCAACTGGTTTCGTGAAACTAAAAAAAATTAGGGATGCCTAAAATTTCAATTTTTAATTTTTTTTTGACGTTGGTTATCAAATAACCTATATATAAAAATTAATATTTAGGTTTTTTAAGTTTCTTATAAAATAAATGATGTGAAAAACCATTTATAACACCAGTTATAAATTACCAATATTATAAATTCATAATTTTAAATAGTTTTTCAACTAGTGCAATTGAATTATTAAAATCCATATTATGGAAGTTCTTCCATAGGTAAACAAAAATTTCATGGTACTTATCTAAGTGTACACAAATCCTAAAAAGTACGTATCAAAATTACCTTGTAGAAGATCATTCATTCCAAAACATAATGCTTGTGCTTCTTAACCTTTGAGGTACTGAAGAATCCACTTAATTGAATCCCAATGATCCTTTCCAATATTTTCCATAAATGTAATCACCACTCTCACTACTTTATCAATATATAGATGATAATAAATCATGAAACTCATCAAACTTCCAAAAACTGATGCATGAATTCTCTTTAAATAATTTTAAATGTTTGGATAATGGGTTAGAGACAAATTTGGCTCCGTACATTATGAACCACTCCAATATCGTCCCAATGTAGTCCAAATATGATAAAATAAAAGTTTCATGCTTCCAGTCCCTCAAGATCCTTATTACTAATATCTATTTTCCTTCCCTAATATTTTTCATCTCAAATCTTCTAGATAACTCAACCTTCAACTTTTAAAACTATTTCTTATCTGGATTCTCCAAGATCATGTCATCAATGTACAAGATAAGTATGATGATTCTCCCATCATCAAATATATTCTGATAGCAGTAATAATTTTCATGGCACTAGATGAAATTCTATTCTTCCATAAAGTCATTAAACTTCCTGTTCCACAACCTGGGAGCTTTCTTCAGCTTGTTAAGACTCTATTTAAGTTTTCACACCAGGTTACTTATAGATTATTTGAATCCTTCTAGTTATTCATTTTAGATTACTTCATCTAAGTTCCCATGTAGAAATTTTTTCTTCGCATATAATTTTTTGAGATACAATCCTTCTTCCATAAGCATTCCAAGTAACAACTGGATTTTTTTGTTTAATAACTAGAGAGAAAATTTCACTAAAGACCACTCCTTTATTCTATTAAAAATCCATCATAACTTAATTTTCATTTCAATCCTTCCTTCTATTCACTTCTTACTTAAATTTTTAAACATTAGCATGTGATGATTCTTTATTCTCATCTAAATCTTCCACTTGGTTCTAATCCTTTCAAATAATCACTTCATTAAATTAAAAACTTTGGATTATAATGACCTTTCAAATATTATTATACCAAAGTTGAAATCCAATGTCTTCATTGCTATAATCTATAAATAAACACACTCAATAAATTGATTATAATTTAAATATTTTGATGGAATCAACATCTATATAATAGATAAATATAAAGAATTTTATATGGGATACATAAAGTTTTCTTATAGTCCATAACTCTTCTAGAATCTATTACTATAGTGAAGCGAAAGGAATTTTTTTACGAGGCATGTTTCTTAATTTATTTCTTTCACCCAAATATACTTGGGAAACCTAGAATGAATTCTCATTCATTTAGATCTCTCACATCGTGTTTGGTTCATTAGCTCCGCCACTAAATTTTTTATGGTGTTTCAAAATATATATTCTTAAAACAAATTCCATTCTTCTAGAAAAACCATAAAAACTCTCTACTTTCATACTCCCCACTATTATTGGACCTCAATCAATCAAGATTTTATTCATCCTCTATTTCCACCATGGATATCCATTAAATAAAGGTTTTTAATAACTCGTATTTTTTATTGAGAAAGAAAACCCATACCTTCCATGTCACATCATTGATGAAGGTAAGATAATACAGTGACCCTCTAAGAGATTGAACTAGAGTAACCCCCATTCATATGTATACACTATCTTTAACTTATGTTTATTTGGTTCTCTTCCTTCTATATTGAAATATACCTTTCCATTATTCCATAAGATAAACTCTTTACATGTTTTGTAATCCACACAATCAAGTTTCAGTATTCCTTTTACATCCATGAACTTAACACCTTTCTCAAATAAGTTTCAAAGATTTCTATTCCATAACTTTTTAATTCCAAAAGTTATTATTCTAGTAAGGGTTGTATCTTTAAAATTATTGGTAAGATACAACCTTACGTATTTTAGTCCTTTGGCCACTACCATGGAATCAAAATATATTTTCCAATTTCCTTATAAAAAAATCATACATAAACCCACATCACCCAACTAACAATTGAGATTAAAATTTTCCTTAACCCCTGTATGTGACATACACCCTATAAATATAACAATTATCTACTCCTAGTTCATACATCCAAATCACCTTATATAGTAATCTCACGAGTTTCATAATCTTCTAGATTCTATTTTTACAAAACTTAAAGAAATATAATTCTACATGCTCCCTATCTTGGATGTTGAGTGAAATGAATGCCTAGAATCAATTATTCATGACTCCAGTAAACTTTTAACACTTAGAAATAAATTACATTCCTCCTCAGCTATGATGTTTATAGAATATATTTTTAAATAAAATATTTCAAAATTAAACATTTTATCCCTATAATATTTATTTAAATTTTATTTCTTACCACAATACCAACATGTGAGTCTATTCCCAACCAAATTTCCATAGCTCTCCTTCCTATAATATTTCCACTTATTTTGAATTTGGTTTTCCTTTAATCCATAATGTATGTCACAAACCAAATCGAGCCACCCATCCATCAAATGCACGATCCAACCTGTGACGGGGTCCTAGGGGAATTCCCAATCCCTTGGGCTAGAGAAAAGTGCCAAATAATATGATTTTACTTAGTGGGAATGAATTATCCAGATGAAATTAAATTAACTATAAAAAATACCACATAGCCCCTCCGTATGTTGGAGGTTTATGTGCTGTAATAAAATAAGAAGTATAATATAAAAGTAATGAAACAAAATAATATAAAAAATTACTCAACTCACCTCTAACTCCCTTGCACACAATGTCCCTTTTAATTCAATATCCATAACTCCACATATATAGTACACCACCCATTATGGAAAAAGAAACAAAAATAGGGGTGGTCGATTTGGCTAAATATACTAAGGCACTAAAAATAAATATTAACATACCCAAATAAACATATCAATGTGAACCAAGGTCACTCTCCATTCTTGAAACAATAAATTCTCCAATATTGATCATAAGATGATCTAGAACTTGTAAGAGCAACTCGATCTATAGACATGGTGTAAGCTATAAATCCAATTAGGGTTTCACCAATGGGTCTATGAATTCTATTTTATAAAAAATACACAAATTATAGTTTGAAATACATTAATTCATAAATAGTATTTTATTATAATTTGGAAAAAAATCTATGGGATCTACATAGAAAAAATCCTTTTTATCAACCAGTAATTTTGAATGTAACATCCTGACCTGAACCACCGGGTTTGAGATAGATTGCCACATGACCTCATGCACATCTCCTAGTATGCAAGAGGCCATCAACTAGTATTGAGGGTCTAAGTCCACCAGTGGGGGGATTATACCTTCAATATCATGTCACATAACCAATAATAAACAATAAACAATATAATAACAATCATAGTTACATGAAGAATTTTTAAAATGGAATACATGACATAATAACCAAACTAAATAGGGATCCAAAAGTATAAGATAAATCTATTAATAAAATAATCAGATGATGTCCTTCTTGAACTTCATCCAGTAACTTTGACACCCTTCTACTCTACCTACTCAACCTTTTACCACAAGACCCTTTCCCTTCATTGGATCCCTAGTCATGAAATCTACAAGTGCACCGAAATGCCAGAGTAGGGTGTGAGTACAAGACTCAAAAGGACACAAACAATGACCATTAATGTTAGATCATAAAATATAAAAGTGTATACCATGAATGTAAATCAAGTAAAAATATAAACAAAAATATATCATACAAGTACAAAAAATATGTTGAGTCCTCAAAGACTATCTATACCTACTTTGGAACTATGCTTAAAGGGAATCTACCTAATTTGACACCATTATGATAAGAAAATCACTAGACATGTCTAACTCTGCCCCCTTCATGATAGGATAGTTCAAAAAACACATATGACACATACCTTAGAAGGTAAAACCCATGTACATGCATATCAATATCTTACACACCCCTCTCAAAAGAGGATATTAAATATGGAATCACCTGCATCAACTGTAGAGAAAAAATAGTACATGAAAACATATATACAATATGATAGATATATATCATATAAACCAAGAAGTATCATCATGTGAAAGATCCATATGCAACCAACACAAGCACTAGTCAAGGTTACACACACAAACACACCTCAGGAAATCAAGCACCAAACATAGGTCTCATCGGATACACATGCATGCCAAGAAATCATGCTAATAACTTGTATAAAACATGAAACTAAGTTAAGGACTTCCTACCTTAGGTACAACAATGATTGATGATAAAGGTTGATGTCTGAGTTCAATTTCACTATTGAATCATAGAACCATTCCTGTTTCGACATGATTTAGAATTATCTCTATCTTTTATATTTAAAAAATTTGGAAAAAGGATTAAATTATATTTGAATAAAATACTTCCCTTACTTTAAAAAAAAACTTCAGTTTTTATTTTTTCTCATCGATATGAACCCAACAACCCCAACGACACGTCAATCAGACCAATATTAGAGAAGATATCAAAGAGATAAGTTTGAAGATAGTAAGAAAAATAATAATAGAGAAACGGATAGAGAGGGAGATGGATATAGGCATGAGGGGGGGGGGGGGGTAGTTCCTCATGTATGATTCACCTAAGGCACCTCCCCCACAAATTCCCCCTTTTAGTACTTTTTTTCCCGAATTAATTCATTAATTATTGTTATTTCTTTATTACTTATTTTTTCTCTTCCATGAATTATATATGGACCCAAAATATCCTCCATGCTTCCTTTATACCCCCATGTCCCCGCTTTAATTATTTTCAAATTATTATATTTAATATTTTTTTCTTTTTTTTAATCAAATTTAAGCATGCACCACCCCTTTTTCTCTTATATATTATTTCCCTAAATTACCCTTTAAACACATTTAATAAATCATTAAATAAATTTTAAAAGTTACACACACACACACATATTAATCACACAAACACACAAACACCTATATATATATATACACCCCCACATATATATTTATACACACATTTTAATTTATCACACACAAATATTATTTTCCCAATTTAATAATAAAAATAAAAATAAATTTTATTATTATTAAATATCTCCCATCATTACCACCATAACATCTCTATAATAACATCCACAAAAAACCAATAAAAGCATAATTTTTTTATTAAATGTACAAAATTTTATTACATCACATAAGTAATAATATCACCATTATTACTTTGACCACCCATAAATATTCATACAACCAAAATTTCCACCACAACACAATTATTAATATCACATATATATTTCCATTTTGTTCTTTAACATAAATAATAATAATAATAATAATAATAATAATATAATAATAATAATAATAATAATTATTATTATTATAACCACCCAACCAAAAATTTAGATACCAATTAATTTTATCAGTTTAAATTTATCAAAATAATTTGATAAATACCTTTGAAATCATATATTTCACCTTTTAATAAATATATTAAATTGAAAATTAAAACTAATGATGGGGGTTGTTAAAATCACCCCACCAGAATTATTCTCATCTTAGAGAAGCACTTTAGATCATAGATCCACTACTCACCACCATCAGAATTTCCATAATAAAATTAAAAGTCTTTTTCAAAATAGAAAAAAATGAAATCTATACATTATAATTCCATTTGAACTCATTGAAACCACCACTTATACCAAGTGATAATCCATTCCAAATTATTTGTTAAATCCAATTTATTCAAGGATTAAGTCCATAATACTAACATATACACTTTAGTCATAACCATATATATACACTCAAGCATATAATACAACATTATTAAATAAAAGAAAGCTAAAAATAATGAAACAACACACACATCAAAATTTTAACAGGAATTTAATTATTTGGGATCCATCTAATGAAAGAAATAGGTATATATGACATGTGAAACTATGTTCCTAGAACGATGAATGAATGGAAAACAAAACCCATAAATCAACATATCAACATCATCTGCATAACCCTAGGTGAATTTAATCAATGGAAACATCAAACATAAAAACATAATTCCCCATTTAATGAAAACTTAGAGGTCCACTATACAGTTTTGATCAGAAACTGATATAATTCCCCTGACTGAGCCCAAACCATCCTAAATCCTATCCATCCCAACCCAAATAAAGGAAAAAAGAATAGAAAAGTTAGAGAACCGAGTGCTCTGATACCATTTTGTAACATTCAGACCCGAGCCACAGGGTCCGAGCCAAAGTGACACATGAACTAATGTGAATCTCCCAATATGTAAGACACTAACGACTAGTAGTGAGGGTCTAAGTATACCAATGGGGAGAATATACCCTTAAATAATGTCACAAAAAATAATAAAAGATAATAAATAATATAATAATAATCAGAGTCACATGAAGAAACTGTAAAATTGAATACATTACATAATAACCAAACTAAACAAGGATACAAAAGTACATGATAAATCTAGTAATAAAATTAGTTTCAGATGTCCCACTCAAACTCTATCCATTAACTTTTACTCTTTCCTACTTTAACTACTCAAACATCCTCCCTAGGGACCTTAACCTCCACTAGATCTCTAGTCATGAAATATATAAGTGCATTGAAAATACTGAGTAGGGTATGAGTACAAGACTCATAAGGACACCCCTAATAGACATTAACGTTAGTGCATAAAATATAAAAGTGCATGACATGAAGGTAAACTGAGTATAGATATAAACAAAAATACAAAACACAAGTACAAAACATATTCTAGCTTCTCAAATATTGACTATACCTAATTTGACACCATTCCATAAGAACTCTATATGCTTCATGTAAGAAAACATTTTTTTTCCTTTAGGTATGGATCCTTTCAATTTTTAGTTGAAACTCTTGTAAAGTTATCTTTTTGGCTTAGCCCTAGATAGGCCCCTAGGCTGATTGGTTTGTTTTTGAGAAGAAGGAAATAGAGTACTAAAGGTAGGTTTTAGTCCTGTTCCACGATGTGTAATTGGAATACATGGTGTGTAACCATTATACAATTTGTAATGGATTGGCAATGAACTTTTATGTCATATAGAGGGTTTTTTCCAAGGGGAAGTCCCCCAAAAATTACATGACATGTAAATAATTTACACTCCATTTAATTTCCAAACATCAGTTTTTTAAAATAGGAGGTAGGGCCTCCATTTTTCTAGAAAAAACCTTTCCCCTCCCTTATCTTTTCCATAGGAGCACCCAAGGAATCCTAAATCTAGGATTTGGTGATTCTTCCACATATGACCTCCGATTTTAGATCCGTCTATCACGTTGTAATCAAACCACTATGTTCTTTACTCCTTGGGTTCCATTAACTGTTTTACTTTGTCTTGAATATGCTATTTTGATGCAGGATCTTATGCCCTATTTTCAGGGTGTTTATCGGTTCTGTCATTTTCTTCCGAACTATAAAAAACCAAAGGCCAATAATGGATGAGGCATATGCTACATGCTTAAGGTAGGTGTTATAGTTCTTATCCCACAATTTGAGATGTTTTATAATATGTACCATTGTTCCAAACACCATTTTCACCATTCATTTCCCCTAAAATGAATCTACCTTAAATTGGTTTCCTTAACTGTGAACCTTACAACTTTCTTAGGTCCCCATCAATGAAGAACACCCATTTCAGAGTGATGATCACTTTACCAATGTGGATATAGATGAATAGATGGTCAAAACATCATTTAAATTGTTTGGAATGACTCTGAGGTGATTATTATATAGAATTGGCATGAATGTGAGTGGTACGACCATGTATCCTAATTAAATGGAACAACAATTATGTGCTTGTTAATACTAAATTTTAATGAAATATAAACTATCTATTTGGAGCTTCCTAAGGACTTGATTACTTATTATATATCACTACTATAAAAATGGAATTTAAAAATGCTAGAATAGTCCTTTATCAGTACTAAAAAATCACTAATAATTTGAGCGCAATTAAAGGCCCAAATCTTTTATCAGCACTGATAAAGGCCCCAATGGTAAAGGGTATATAAATTGTTTTTCCACACCCCAAACTACCCCCATTCATCAGTGCTTCCCACACCCACCCCTTTATTAGCACTTTAGATAATCCCACCCTTCCGCGTGCACCCCTTCCTCTAGTGAGTTTCGAACCCTAGACCTCCATCATATACATCAAAGCCTTTTCCACTCCCTTATATTGTTTTGTTTCACATTTTATGATATATCTATATATTTATATATATTTTCTTACATTTTTTATCTATATATTTATATATATGTCTATATATATGTTTATATATTAATAAATATATTTTATATGTAAATATATTTAATTATTTATTTATAAAATTCAAATTATATATGTGAATATATAAAAAATATGTATATATTGTTATATATTTGATTATAAATAATATTACATTGTGAAGAATTATAAAATTTCAAAACCATAATATCAATATGAATGTAATATCTGAGAATAAATTTAGTCCCCATCAAAAAAGGGAAAAATACCCCCATAAACGAACATGAAAATCCACTGAATGTTAAAAAATCTGGGTATACTGACTAGAAACTCAGTTTTGGAGGCCTTACAAGAATTTTTTTTCTCTATAAATGTGATAGGTTTACCTGTGTCACTAAGGGCATAGGGATCATCATAGGCTTCGATTTGATATGTGGTAGAGCCCAAACAGACACCAGATCAAAAGTTATGGCCATTTGAAGTTCGAGTTACATTTTCAACTTATTAGATCTTTTATTAATTTTTTGATTTTTTATCTTAAAATTGATATTAAATGACTATTACTTAGTAATAATAATCAATTTATTAATTAAAAATATTTTGTAATTATTTTATAAGTTATTTCCACTAAATATCTTATATATTAAGTGTAAATTCTAATTTACCTTATCTAAAACATATTTTAAAAAATATATATTATATTTATATAAATATAAATATATTTATATAATATATTATTTTTAATGAAATATTTTTTAAGGTATACTTTTATCAACGCTTGTAAAAAAGTGATGATAAAGGGGGGTCTTTTATCAGCATTTCTTAAAAAGTGTTGATAAAACACCCCATTTATTAGTGTTTTTTTAAAAGCGCTGTTAGAGATCACTTTTAACAATGCTAATAAAAGTCACTGTTAAAGACCCCCTTTAACAATGATTTTTTTAGCACTGACAGAGGGGGTCTTTAATAGCATTTGTAACTAGCACTTTTAAATCCCTAGCGCTGGATAAACCTTGTTTTCAGTAGTGTCTTATGGTGTATGGGAATGGTGAAACTTGATAATTAATAACGAATAAGCATAGTATCCCTTATATAAATGTGACACTGGCATGGAATCCCTTACTACGATGATACTAGGCATGGTGACCCTATACTGTGATACTGGGCATGGAGTCGCTTAATTTTGTAATACTGGGCATGGAGTCCCTGTACTATGATACTTGTCATGGCGACCCTATACTGTGATACTAGGTATGGAATCCCTTACGATTGTGATACTGGGCATGGAGACCCTATAATGTGATACTGGGCATGGAATCCCTTACTTATGTGATACTGATCATGATGAACCTATACTATGATACCAGGCATGGTGTCCCTTACTATTAGATACTGGGAATGAAGACCCTATATTGTGATACCGGGTATAGTGTCCCTTAATTCTATGATACTGGGTATGGTGAAACTATACTGTGATACTAATTATGGAGTCCCCTAAACTGTGACACTAGGTATGGTGTCCCTTACTAATGTGATACTGAGATTTGCATCCCTTAATACATTTTTAGAGATATTTTGACATGGGATGAAGTAGGTAGTGTCAACTTGGTTTTTCTTCTAGAACTAGAGTTGACCCATTTATAGTTTTTATTACTTATTTTCATTATTATACTTACACAGTTCTATTTTATACACACAAACAAGATATTTATAGACGCCATTGGTGGTGTCCTACTGAGTTTATCTGACACACTATCTGGGTCCTTGATGGTACCCGAGAAGACTATATGGTTATAGGTGTAGATAAGGGGAAGCGTCCAATTATGGATGCATAAATTATTTCATGAATTAGGATGGGATTTTGGTAACAAATGACTGAGATAAAGCTCGAGATACTTGGATAGATTTTGTCCTTTTTGTTCCTTTTTCATGCCATGTACTTTATTGACTTCCATCTTCCATGTACACATGTTTTCCCTATTTTGTAAATACATGAAATCATCATCTTTTAAATATGATTTAGTTTACTACCTTTTTATTATTATTTAGTGCTTGGATGTTTATATCATGCTTCCTCTATGACGAGTTATTGGTCTAGTTATTTATTATTTCTCTTGCTATCCTTTTTTTGATTATTGTTATGATTCTATTATTTACCTATCTATTTCACCATTGTGCTACTTTGACCATAGGTTATAGTCTCCTCATAGAAACACCCTATCCCCTCGCTATTAGTCGGCATCCTATGGTGTATAAGGAGGTGTGCTTGAGGCTATGTGGCTCACCAATTCGGGGCACTTCTGAGTGAAACCTGGGTCGGGATATCACAAAGTGGTATCAGAGGTGTTTCTTTTCTTAACTTACTATTTTGAGACAATATAAAATAGGTTAGGAAGGTTATGGAATATGGAAATAATCTATTCCTGGGAGTATCTAACCCATGTACAGAGAAAATCCAAATTGACACAAATGGAAATTTCTATTTTTTATATTATGCTTTTTACAATTGATTTGATTCCACTGTTAGGTGATGCACATGCCATGTGATGGTTATTATTTATATGATTAAGGTTTACCTTTTATCCTTATCCTAATGAGATGAGGAAAAATAAGCATAAATCATGCATCATATTAGACACTTTATAGGAAATTCACATTCTATGCATATTCCATTCTATATAGGATCATTTTTGTTTCTTGAATCACCTTTGATTGCTATGAATTCTTTAACTGCATGAAACAATTGTATGAGCCTATGTGATATAAATTTTAATGGAATAACATTTTGTATAGGATTTTGAGAAACATAATTTATACTTAGAGTGTTGACAATAATATAACAGTGTTTTTCTGCACATGCTATAAAATACACCCTAAGAATTCAATTATGGCATGCTGAGTCATGGACCATTGGTCATTTGGACTAGAAAGTGCTAAGGTATGGATTAAGTGGATACCACACTTTGGTTCATAAGGTGTATGGTCCCTTACGGATCGGAAGTGGTGAACCATTTAGTTAAACCATCTAAAGAAAAATTGAAATTTAATAAAAATATCAATTAAATAAAATTGAAATTGAAAAACATGGAGCTTGAACCAATCCCATAATTAGTAGTGAGAAGTAGGCTGAATCTATTTTTCTCTATATAAATGTTCTTATCACCCAGAACCGACTCCTTAAACTGGTAAAGGGGGGAAAATATTGCATAGAAGGGCCTTGTACCTGTTCTATTCCTGTATATGTGGCTCATGCAGTTATCAAATTTTAGTTGAGACATGTGTTTAGAATTTATAGAACACTTCCACCATAACTTCCTTTGGTCATATTCTAGGAGGGTGGTGATGAACATGCTCTAGAGGTGGTGGGACCCGAGTCACTAGTGATACCTCCAGTAGTGCCTCCTATGGAAAATCTTCCTATTTCTGACATGGGTGATGATTCCTGGATTCAAGGGGATTTTCTGTGGCTTATGCAGATGATTCAGGGAGCTCTGCACTCCGTCCAATCTATGGGAGAGATTACATGGGAATTCTAGTAGTATCATCTGCCCACATTTTTAGGGGATGGCGGAACACATGATGCAAAGTTATGGATCGATATGGTTATGTATATATTTGAGAAACTAGAGACACATCATGAGAAGATATTGAAAATCAGTACTTATATTCTTCAAGGATTCACCATACACTGCTGGGATATTCTAAATTAAGTTGGTCAGTATCAACAAGTTACTTAGATAGATTTCTATTCAGTATCCTTTGATTATTTATTCCCTGATACCCTAAGGGCTGATCGTGCTATGGAATTGATGAACCTATAGCAGGGTTCTCTAAAAATTATAGACTATTTAGCTCATTTTAATGATCTTTAGTGCTTTTCACCCATCTATATTGCTAATGAGCCATCAAAAGAGAGATTATTTGAGGATGGCCTGAGGCATCTTATTTGTTATCATGTGAATGTTTTCCATTTGAATACCATATATGATATAGTGAACTAGGCCCTTATCACCAATAAGAACACGAGGGAAGCATATAGTGTGTTCCAAGGTTGTTTAGAACCTAGAAAGGGTAGTGGTTCAACTAGTAGTTAGAAACGACACTTTGAGACTGCGCACGTGAGTAGCGATAGCCAGGTGAAACCTAATGACAGTTACATGGTTTGTCACTTGCATGGGAAGCCTGAGCATAAGAGATCCTGGTGCCCTAGAGACCCTATAGAGTGCTGAGGATAAAACATATTGGGACATATAAAACATTTTTACAGGACCTTCTCATATGTTTAGAGTGTTATAAGATCTGTGCTAGCTCCACCTTAAAAAGCAGGATCAGTAGCACCTTGCCATCTAGGTAGCTGGAGTAGTACTAGCCATATATGCAGAAGAGGAGGTCAGGGACATGGTAGCCATGCTTCTGATTTACAATAACAGTAGATCGGACCCACTCTAGGTAGTCAGGGTGCAACATAGGGATGAGAATCATGCCATATTTATTTAATTCAACCTATATCGGAGGATTTGGGTGCCATTCCATCTATTGTTCAATGTACTATTCTAGTAGCCTCCACTATCATTTCTTCCTTATTCAATTCAGGTGAATTACATTCCTTCTTATATTTACCTATTGTGGAGATCCATGGGATCAATGTTTAGTTCTCTAGTGGAATCATAATGCTTGATACACCTTTGGGTATATGTTTTAAGAGTATACGCCAGTGCAATGGATGTCCTCTTGAGGTAGGTAGATATCGTTTCTTATAGGACCTCTTCATCCTTGATATGATCAGATTTGATGTCATTATTGAGATTAACTAGTTGGTTCCCTATCATGCCTATGTGGATTGTTATCTACATAGGGTTCCATTTACATCAATAGAGGGTGACACTTACATTCAAAAGGGTGAGTGGGATGTCTAGAAAGGAATATATGCACCAGAGCATCATATGATAGGTGGAGTTACCACCTAGATTTCTATAATTTTTATGAATGACTTGGGACTACCTCATACCAAGTTCCATCCTATGGTTTATTGTTTCAGGGACACGTTCCCTGATGAATTTTTAGGACTACCTCTTGAGATAGAGGTATAGTTTACTATCGAGCTAGCACCTAGTACTGCACCAATATCCATTCCTCCTTATAGGACGACTAATACTAAGTTTAAATATCTCAAGAGGTAGCTATATGATTTTGAGGCCAATGTTTTTATACAACCAAGTTCTTCTCCCTAGGGTTCACCAGTACTTTTCACTAAGAAGGTGGATTAAACCCTCTATATTTGTGTGGATTAGGAAAATTAAAATTACCTTACAGTGAAAAATTGGTATCCCTTACCTTGTATTGATTATATATTTTACCAGATCAGAGGAGAGGGAGTATTCTCAAATATTTACCTAAAACCAGGTAATCATCAGGTTCAAGTTAGGGATTAAAATATTCCACATACATCTTTCCGTAGTTGGTGTAGCTTATATGAGTATCTCGTGATGCCGTTCAGTCTTACAAATGTGCCTTCCTTCTTCATGGACTTGATGAATAGGGTTTTCCATCCCCATATATATTCCTTCATGGTGGTATTTATAGATGAAATATTAGTGTATTCTCATACTTGAAGCAACCATTCCACTCATATTAAAATTATTTTGAATACAATAAGATAGAAATAGATGTATTCTAAGCTTAGTAAATTTCACTTCTAGATTATTAAGGTTTACTTCCTGGGTCATATTATCTCAGAGTCAGGATTTGAAGTTGACCTAGAGAAGGTTAGATCCGTGGTTACCTAGGAGTAGCCCAAGAATGTGTATGATACCCATAGTTTCTTGGGGATACCTAGTTAATACAAGCGTTTTATGTAGGACATCTCATGCTTAGAATCACCTCTTTTGATCTTGGCTAAGAAAGGTGTGAATTTTATATAGTTAGAATCTTATGAGACATCCTTTAAAGAGATGAAAGGGAGATTGAATTCAGTTCCAATTCTAATTATTCCAAATCCAGGAAGAATATATACAATATATTGTGATGCATTAAGTATCGGTCTAGGATAAATTATTATATAGGAAAATCGAGTTGTTGTGTATGGGATGCGGTAGCTATGGCCTGATGAGAAGAATTACCCAACACATGATCTCGAGTTGAAAGATGTTGTACATGCCTTGTGTTTTTGGAGGAATTACTTTCTCGAAGAGTGTTTTGTGGAATTTACAAACCCAAAAATCCTCAGGTACATTTTCACACAGTGATACTTGAATCTTATAAAGTAAAGATGGGTTGAATATCTACAGTCTTTCAACTTTGAGATTTTATATATGCCTAGGAAGGGCAATGTTGTCACTGATTATATGAGCAGGAGGACTCATACATAGGTAGTATAGGAGGCCAATAACGAATGATAGATTAAGGATTTGTTTTCTAAGATGAAAATAGATGTTAAATACCATCATGGATAGTCTTTAATTGTATCTCTATCAATGAACTCTTCACTTATGGAGAGTGTAAAGATGAGGAAGTTTTTATATCTTGAAGGATTGGTACTATGGGAGAGTATTTTTGGTCAGGAACCACCTTAGGATTGGATTATTGATGATGAAAAAATCCTATGTATACATGGGTGTTTTTATGTTCCCAGAAACATGAGAGAGGAGATGATGTGTGAGTAACATGATTCAAAGTGGGAAGTTCACCCAGGTATCTCTAAGATGTATCGTTATTTACACTGATAGTATTGGTAGCTAGGGATGACATGTCAGATAGTAAGTTTTATCACTAGGTGTTCCACCTTTCAGTAGGTGACGGTTAAACATGAGCGGCCTGCTGCCTTACTACATCCATTACTAGTCTTATAATAGAAATGAGAGGATGTTGCAATGGATTTTGTTTCCATCTTACCAAGGTTTCCTCAAGTTATCACCACAATTTGGGTATTTATGGATTGAATAATGAAATTATCCCACTTCCTTCCTATCTGGGATACTTTCTCAATTGATGAACTCATAAGACTGTATTTCTGTGTGATAAAACGACTATATAGGGTTCCTTATATTTTCATTTTAGATTGAGATGCTCATTTTACATCGAGTTTCTAGGAAGGTTTACATAGAGATATGGGTACCTAGGTGATTCTGAGCATAGCCTTCCACCCCCAGACCAATGGCCAGTCAGAACGGACAATACAAGTGTTGTAGGACATGATTTGAGCATGTGTCCTTTATTTTGGAAATTATTGGGATAAGCACATTCCTCTTGTAAAGTTCTCCTATAATAATATCTATTAGGTGAGGATACAGATGGATCCTTATGAGGCCCTATATGGTAGACCATTCTGTTCATGCCTCGTCTAGTTAAAGATCGGATAGACAACACTACTGGGTCCTTATCTCGTTCAGGAGACTTCAAGGAAGGTTCAACTGATCAGGAATTAGATGTATAATACTTAGTCTAGATAGAAATATTATATTGATCGCCAACAATGACCTCTAGAGTTTGAGGTCTAGGATCATTTTTTCTTATAGGTATCACCCAGACTTGGGCATAGATGAATACCGAGTCAATAGAATCTATCACCATGCCTTTTCAGGACATTTGAGATCCTAGAAAGATTCAGGCCAATATAATATCAATTTTTATTTCCTAAAAGGTACCATGCCATGCACTATGTCTTCCACATTTCAAAGTTTCACCATTATCAGTCCAAACCATATCATAATTTTGATCTCAAGGATGTTGTGTTGGATGCTGATTCTTCTTTTGAGGAGTATCCTATATGCATCATTGACCAGAGCAAAAAGGCTCTCTAAGGACAGTATGTCCTTTTAGTATAGGTGCTATGGAAGTATGGATGGGTATAGAATGAAACCTGGGAGTGGGAGACTGACATAAATGTTCAATGAATGAAATTGTTTTCAAACAATGTTTTTTCACCCTTAGAAGAGAACCCATGGAAGAGTTCCTTTAAGGGGGAAGACTGTAAGAACACAAAATTTTCTTCAAGTACGAATGCTTTTAATTTTCTCTTGAAACTCTTGTAAATTTATCATTTTATATTAGAACCTAGCCGGGCCTATGGGCCGATTGGTTTGTTTTTGAGAATAAGGAAACATGGGATTGAAGGAAGGATGTAGGCCAGTTTCACAACATGTAATTGGAATACACTGTGTGTAACCATTACACAACATGTAATGTCCTGACCAGGACCTTTCATGTCATGTAGAGGGTTTTTTCGAGAGTGAAGACTCTCAAACATTACATGGCATCAAAATAATTTACACATCATGTAATTTCCCGACCTTAGTTTTTAAAATAGGAGGCATGACCTCCCTTTTTATAGACAAAACCTCACCCCTCCCCTCTCTCTTTTGCAGGAGAACCCAAGGAAGCCTAAATCTAGGATTTAGTTCTGTTTCCATATCCGACCTCTAATTTCAGATCTATATATCACATTGGAAGTAAGCTAGTAATAGATTCAATCCTTAGTATATGTTCTTTATTTTCCTTTCTCTCGATGAAACTATTTTTATACAGGCTCTTATACACTATTCTTAGGGTGTTCATATATTTTTCTATTCTCTTTCAATCTGGACCAAACCAAAGGTTGATAATAGACAAGGAATATTCTACAAGCTTAATGTTAGTGGTCTAGTTATTATCCATTATGTTGAGATGTTTTATAATATGTTCCATTGTTCCACATGCCGGTTTCACCATGCGTTTTCCATAAAATGAATCCTCCTTAAATTGGTTTCCTTAACAAAGAACCTTATGACCTTCTTAGGTACTCTTCAATGTTGGACACCCCTTGCAGTGTGCCTATCACTTTTCTAATGTGTATATAAATTACTAGATGGTCAAAATATCATCTAAAATGGTGTATAGTGACTCTGAAGTGAGTATTATAATGAATTGAAATGAATGTGAGTGGTATGACCACATCACCCAATTAAATGGAACAACGGTTACACCCTTGTTAATACTAAATGTTAATGAAATGTGAACTATATATTTATACCTTAATAAGGACTTGATTTTTTTATTATAGATTATGATGTATGGGCATGGATAAACTTGATAATTAATAATTAATGGGCATGGAATCCCTTATATAAATGTGTCACAGGAATGAAATCCTTTACTACTTTGATACTGGGCATGGAAATCCTATACTGTGATACTGGGCATGGAATCCCTTACTGCTGTGATACTAGGCCTGGAGACCCTATACTTTGATACTAGGCATGGAGACCCTATACTATGATACTGGGCATGGAACCCCTTACTATTATGATACTGATCATGGTGACCCTATACTATGATACTGGTCATTGAATCCATTTCTTCTATGATACTAGTCATTGTGACCCTATACCGTGATATTGGGCATGAAGTCCCTTACTATTGTGATACTGGGCATGGTGAGACTATACTATAATACTGGGCATGGAATCCCTTACTTCTATGATCTGGGCATGGAGAACTTATACTGTGATATTGGGCATGGAATCCCCTAAACTATGATACCGGGCTTGGAATCACTTACTATTGTGATATTGGGATTTTTTCCCTTGATACTTGTTCAGAGATATTCTAGCATGAGATGAAGTAGGTAGTGTCAGCCTAATTTTCCTTAAATAACTAGAGACAACCCTTTTATATTTGCTATTAATGATTTTCATTATTATACCTTCACACTTCCATGTTATACAAATGAACTAAATATTTATAAATTCTATCAGTGGTGGCCTACTGAGTTTATATCACACCATATCCAAGATGCTGATGGCACCTATGTATACTACATGATTACAAGTGTAGATAAGGGGAAGCATCCTCTTATAGATGTGTGACTTCTTTCATGACTTAGGATGGGAGTTTGGTAGCATATGACCAGGCTAGAGCTCAGGATGCTTGGATAGATTTTTCCTTTTTGTTCCTTTTCTATGACATGTACTATATTGAATGCCTTCTTCCATGTATACATGTTTTCCCTATTTTATAGAGATATGACATCATAATATTTTTATATGATTCATTTTATTGTTTTTTGATTATTATTTAGTGATTACGGTGGCTTACAGGTCTAGTTGTTTATTATTTCTTTCACTGTCCTTTTTTTATTATTGATATACTTATTCTATTTATCTATATATTTCATTGGTTTGATACTTTGACTAGAGGGAATAATCTCCTCATGGACACACCCTAGGCCCTCACTCCTAGTCGACAACCTCTAGCATATGGGCAGGTTTACTTGAGGCAATGTTCCCCACCAATTCGGGGCACTTCTAAGTGGCACTCGGGCCAGGAAATTATACTTCAGTACCATGATGATAGGAATATCACTATCCATCTATGAATCCTCCTCCTTCATGATGGAATAGTTTAAAATACACATATGACACATCCCATGGAAGGGATATCCCATATAAATGCTAATCAATATGACACATATCCCTCTCAAAATGGGATAGTCCATATGGAACCACCTGCATCAATTGAAGAGACAAAATAGTACATGAAAACATGTATACAATATGATAGATGAATATCATATCAACCAAGAAGTATCATAAATTGAACAATCCATATTCAATAAACACAAGCACCAATTAAGGTTACACACAAAGACACACCTCATGTGATCAATCATGAAACATAGGTCTTAAGAGATACACATGCATGCCAAACAATCATGGAAATAAACCGTATAAAACATGCAACTAAGTCAAGGACGTCCTACCTTAGGTATAATGAAAATTGAAGATAAGGGTTGATGTATGAGTTCAATTTCACCACATAATCCTAGAACCATTTCTATTTTTACATAATTTAGAATTATCTCCATCTTTGATATTTAAAAAATGGAAAAAATGGATTAAATTATATTTGAATAAAATTCCCTGCTTCCTTCAAAAACAAAATTAGGTTTTAATTTCTAATGTTAGAGATAAACCCAATGACACTGATGAAATGTCATTCTGATTAGTATCATAGAATATATCAAATATATAAGTTTGAAGATAGTAAAAAAAATAAAAATAGAGAGAGGGAGAGAGAGATGGATATGGAGAGAGGCCTGAGGGGGAGGAGGGTTCCTTCTGTACGACGTTCCTTAGGCACCTCTTCCAAAAATTCCCCCTTTTAGTAATCTTTTTATATTTCATTAATTAATTATTATTAATTAATTGATTTTTTTCTTCCATGTGTTACACATGTACCCAAAATCTCTTACTTTCTTCCTATGTATCCTCTATTTACCCACTTCAATTATCTTAAAATTATTACATTTAAGAATTTTTTGTTTTTTTCACTTTCAAATTTAAGCATGATCCACCCCCTTTTCTATTATGCATTTCCCCCTAAATTACCCTTTAAAAAAATTTAATCAATCATTAAATATATTTTAAAATTAATTCATTCATACATACATACATATATACATAAATATATATTTATATGCATTACACACACATAAACACACACCCATATATAGATATATACACCTGCACACAAACATATATATACACCTATATATATATATAACCCATATATATTTATATCAACACATTTTTATTTATCACATGAAAATATTATTTTCCCAAATTAATAATAATAACAACAATAAATTTTATTATTATTAAATATCTCCCATCAATACCACCATAATCATCTCTGCAATAACCTCCATAAAAAACCAATAACAGTTAATAAATTATTATTAACCACAAATAATTACATTACTTAACACAAGTAATAATATATTATTTATTACATTGACCACCATAAATATTCACCCAATAAAAATTTCCACTGCAACATAATTATTAATATCATACATATATTTCCATTTTTTTCTTTAACCTAAATAATAATAATAATACAACAATAACAACAACAACAATAACAACAACAACAACAACAACAA
Organism: Viscum album; assembly: GCA_963277665.1. Classification (NCBI taxonomy): domain Eukaryota; kingdom Viridiplantae; phylum Streptophyta; class Magnoliopsida; order Santalales; family Viscaceae; genus Viscum; species Viscum album. Next base: position 997,925,586 of record OY728141.1, on the reverse strand, counting down.
CAACAACAACAACAACAACAATAATTTTAAAAACCCAACCAAAAATTTAGATACCGATTAATTTTACCATTTCAAATTTACCAAAATAATTTGATAAATATATTCACAATCATATATTTTGTGTTTTAATAAATCTCTTAAACTGAAAATTAAAATTAATGACATGGTTCATTACATTGAACACATATTCTTAGAATTTTTTTCTCTAAAACATTGTTTGATTAATTCTTTAGAAAGCTATAAAATAAACTCAACACACTCTAATAAGTCATCAAATGCACATATATCACTAAGCAGCAAAAGAAGTAAATAGAAGCTAGCAAAATACAACCTGAGTAGTTATAAATTAAAGAAAGTTCAAGAGAGAAATCATATAATCATTAATTTAAAATATAAAATCATGGTAGAAAAACCATAAGGTCTGTAAGGCTAGGTTCACCTTGTAATTCTATGTCACCATAATGGTGAATTTTTAATTTGTATTACTTCTTTGGGTAGAGGGGGTGACACAAGATTACTTCACTAGAATGGATAGTGGTAGAGGACCTCATCCTGTCTAAGTCATCCTACCCAAGTATCCAGGTTTTCCCATGAGTATTGAAAACATTAAAATAATTTTTAGTATAAGGTTTTTCCTTAAACTGTAAATAATTTTTTTATATGAACATACTTTAAGAAATTTTCACTATTTATCTTGAAAGCATTCCTCAATAACACCTTTATTTTTTAATTAATCCATGGCTCCTATAAAAAAATTTCCATAGAACTATATTATAAATACATTTCTTTATAAAATACCAAATGATCATTCAAATTATACTTTAGAAACAAATATTAAAAATCCATTTTGAAAACTTTTTTTAAAAATAAAATTAAACAATAATGTTAAGTTTTAAAATATTCCCTTTATCATTATAAACACACCTACATATGTGTACAAATACATGACATAAAAAAATAAATTTGAAAGAAGAATATAATTTATAAAACTCTTGAAAAAAAGAGAAAAAATCACTTTAAATTCCATTAAAAAAGAACCATAAATATGAAAACCCATCAAGGAACATAAAGAAAATCCCAAACACACATAAAGGTCTAGTGTGAAAGAAATCCCCATTCATTACCCCTTTGGAAATTAGTTTAAAGTTTATAGATATCCATTGTAAATATATATCCTTTTTAGAAATGAATTAAAGCAGTTAAAATAACACATGAAATGCATAATTTATATGAGAAATTATTTTTAAAGACAAATAATAATTTAGATTTCTAGGAAAAGAGAAAAATACAAAATCACATATCTAGGCCAAGTAAAAACAATGCAAAATCACCTATAACAGTGAAAAAAGTCTCAAGTGGGTCTTACCACACCCTAGAAACCAAATACACATGAAATTAGAACCAAAACAACCTAGGATATAATATACCGAAAACCACTATGTGTGTAAGAAGAAAAAAAGAGAGAAGATAAAGAAAAAAGGAATGGGATAATAAGATACCATATCCTAGGGTGATTCCACTCAAAATTGCAAGAAGAAATGCTAAGAATTAGAGGAGGAAAGGAGTTAAGTAGAGTGTAGGGGGTCTGCTGGCTTCATAATGTATCATGAAAAGAGGGAGAGAAGGAGACTCAATTTTGGGTTAAATTAGGGGGAGGGTAGTTTAGTAATTTTTCATTTTTGTAAAATATGGGTACATCACACAGTTGCCTCATACTTTACCAAATCATGCAACCTTTACTGGTAACACTAGGGAACTCATATGGTTGGAAAAAATATGCACCAGTATTTTGAAATGGCTCTGTAATATTATAGTCTCCAATTACATGGTTGTCGCATGGTTTGAAAAACTATATATAAAAAATTCGTGACATGAAAGATTCATTAAAAATTAAAAAATTTCCAAAATAAAAAGACCCAGGACTCTAGAATAAAAATAATTAAATAAATAATTTAAAAACTAAGGGTTTGAGTATGATAATTCTCCCCACCATAACCCTTTATACCCCTATAAATTCACTTAATTCAAGGACGATAACACAAGAGAACTTAAACTGGAAATAGAATTCACTTTAGAAACTAATTCTAAACCATTCCACCTCCAAATAAAACTGACACACAACAATGTTTCCAAAGTCTTAGTGGATGGCACAAAGTTCAAAAGATAAGAGACAATCTAATGTTTTTATAGATTAGAAACGATCTTTAAAATAAAAAAACATAGCTTGATCCACAACCCAAGCATTGAGGTCCAAAAGGAAGACCAAGGAAATATAACCTAAGAGAAAAAAAACTAAAGTTGTCAAGTGGTCACCCATTTTACAATCCCTCTATTTATCATAGTGGGAAAAACAAAACTAGTTGTCCTAGGGAAGGAACCACAAGACACCATGTACAATATATAACATGGGAAACCTAATATTAATCATGAAACCTAACATCTCATCCAAAACTCCATCAAGGAAAATGTATATCTATCCAAAATAGAATAAGGGATAAATGGGGTAAGAGGGAAGATGGATTCTAAGAGGAGTAACCATAAACTAAAAATCCACAAAAAACATTACCAAATAGAATCATTCCAAATCAACATTAAAAATTTCATTATAACCAAGGTCTCAAAATAGACACTCTCTCAAATTAATAAAAACTAGGGATAAAAATCAAGACACTAGAAAGAATGTCTCAAGAAAAAAATGCCTTAACAAAAATGATATGGGATTTAGTCTTAGGTCAAGGAAGGATAACCTGGGATCTAACTTCCCAGCCCAGAAGCCACTAAACTGGTGCCCTGATCTAGTTTACCATAAGACCTCATTCACTCCTCCACATATTCTAGAGGATGTCAACTAGCAATGAGGATATAAGGTGTAACTATGAGGATACTATGTCACCATATAAGAGTGAAAAACCAGAAGTAAATAACCAAACATCATATACATCAGAGTACATAGAAATAATAAATAAAATAAAATAGAACCATGTTGTAATAAAGTAAAATAAAGTAAAGTCCTGAATGAACATGTCATATATACAACATCGCCCACTGGGCTGATCTCATATATGTAAAATAAACAACAGAAAATAACTACATCAGGCCCTATAGTGACACTAGGATGAACCTAATCAATATCCCAATACCATATGAGTCATCCAACTCAACCCTAAAAAACTAAACATGGGCCTCATCCCAAACCAGTTCCTAAAATAAGAATGTGAAAATATTCTTGGATACCCATATTTAGTGTAAACCTGAGCAGGGTGTGAGTAAAACTCAGTTTTCCACCAATAAAGGCATCTAAAGAAAATACTAGTTAGAGAAACAGTGTATGCAGATAAATAGTGGCATAAATAAAAAGTACCCAAAGGAAGGTATATCCCAAATAAAACCACTACTTTTCAAGTCATATATTGTACCAATGGTTATAAGGTGGAATATAATGTCCCAGCCTTAAACCTTACTTAATCTTGAGTTATTACAAGAATACACATTGAGGATCTTTTTAGGTTTAGAGTTTTAGAGAATTAGATCATGAAACTTGCATTACATTCCACATTTAAACAAAGTGGTTACATAAAAGACAGTATTCATTCTTCCCATCAACGGAAACATATTTAAAATAAAACACGGATTCTTTCTTGACACATCCTTGACACTATCATCACATCACGTACCTTTCCCTTGACCTGTGAAAAACATTTCAAAAACTTGGGATGAGCATAAAAAGCTCAGTAAGGGTTATAAAAATATATAAAGGAAACATGAGTTCATATATACATAATAATGAAATCATACTTTACCCATAAAACATAGGCACTTTAACATACCTCATAAAATCATGAATAAATCATAGAAATCATAAGACATAAAAGGTAACTTGAGGCATTCATAACATTCTTACGTAGGGAGTAACCCTCTTGGTTACGTTTGGAATACCCACCACAGTATATTCCCTAAATCTCTTTGGAGAAACCTTAACGTTTCACTCCTTCACGTTACCCAATGCATTGGAGAGATATATCGGGCTCACCCGCCCTTAGTCTATCACAGAACCACCAGTCTTCATAATAATGCCCAAGAACCTCAACATAATCGTATCACATAAAACATGCATAAAGGAAACATAACATTTCCACCTTTCAATCACAAGATATCAATACCACACATTGATATAAAAATATTATGAAAACCATTTTCAATACCAAAATAAAAGAAAAGTAAAACATGGTATTTATTTTTCTTTAAAAAAACAAGTATGGCTTGTAGAGGAAGCCGAAACTCAAATAATGGTCACGGTGGCGGAGAAGTCATTGTCGCCGCATACGTACGACAAAAACATTCCCTTTTGTCGTTTAGTAAACTCTTCGTATAAAAAAGATTCCTTTTGAATAAACGTAAAAGTCAAAGGGGTTTATACACCATATAAAAGAAGGTTGTGTATAAAACAAAATATGCCTCAATGAAAGGAGATTGAGACGAAGTCCCATACAAAGACGGTATCCTTGGTTTAAGGATAAATCAATTAGATAATTATGTGTGAAAAAAGAATACACCAAATATAAGTGGATATTAAGTGTAAAATAATCAAAGGTCATTCACACATATTCAAAGGATGACATATTCAATAACTACATGTTGAACCCAAAGAAATCGAAATTGGGTTAAGAAGTTCCCTTGACAGCCTAACGACGTCACATAAAAATGAGTTGATGAGAGATAAAAAAGGGTATCTCATCACTTGGAAATAAAATTTACATCAATAAGGATATATGAGAACATATCCCAACATAACAATATGTAAATTAAAATACCCAACAAAAGAAGTCTTTTAAAAAGAGGAGGGTGAAAGGTTCCCTTACCGACTTGGGTATCTTTCAAAACATACACCCCATGAAAGAAGGACAATACATCATTGATGTAAATACTCATAATTGAAATTATATTACACAAAGAGTAGAATAATGGGCAGTATGTACACCACTCAAAGGAAATTGTGGAAAATGTAGCATAAATCTCACGGGAATAAAAGGGAGATGAAAAATCCCTTATGAAAACTCGGCAGCCTAACGGTGCCACTTAAAACTTCCAAAATGGATTGATGAGAGAAAATAGGGTCTCTCATAATATTAACATAAAGTTTACAGAAAGAGGAATATAAAAGAAAATTCCCCAACATAACAAGGATGAGCTTAAAAGAAGTGACATAAAGGAGAGTACTTAAAAAGAAAGAGAGAGGTTAGATCTCTTACGAAAATTCGGCAGCCTAACGGTGCCACTCAAAAACTTCCAAAATGGATTGATGAGAGAGAATAGGGTCTCTCATCACATGAACATAAAAATTACAGTAAGATTAATATAAAAGAACATCCCAATAACAAGAAATATTAGCTTTAAAAGGAATGACATAAAAGAGTGTACTTAAAATGAAAGAGAGGAGTAGGATCCCTTACCTCGGGTCCGACTTGACTCGATCATTCTTTAATATCCTGAATAATAAACTTGAGTTAATTTATACTTCCTTAAGAACCATTTTTAAAGTTCATTATTACTTTTATATCACTTATTACCATGTCATGAACACTATGCTATTATTTAAGTTAATAATGGTCGTTTTAACGATCATTGGTACTTGAGTCAAAAAAATAAACTCTTTATAATTACAAGTTGTTCATGTGGTAAAATATCCATTATATCCACAATTGTATTCATGATTTAGATATCATATATATCATATATATCCAGTATATTCATGCATTTATAATATTACATAACATTTAGAGTTAAGAAATGAAATGCACCGTTCATGGAGACGGTAAGCCGTACGTACACATGAACGCTACTTCCATTTCTATTTCATATTTCATGGAATTAAAACATAACGATACATAATAGTATTTTAATTACAGTATGGTATCATATATAATATCATTAAATATATCCTTTATACATACCACATATGGTATTAACAAATCAAATCACTTTGAGGGGGCGGTAGTCCGCACTTCCTAAAATGAAGATATCGCGTATACCCATAATGGAAGCCATAAAGGTATGCCATAAATGAAAAATACAGAAGCTTAAGAAAAAAATAAACATATTATATATCATATATAAATATAGTGTCATCTTAATTTCCACCTTTTAAGGTGTTAAAATAATGTTGAACAATCATCGTTTCGGGAGGCAGAAATTCGCCATCCACAGAAACAATATGTTCTTTAACCATTAGATGTAGGTGTGTGTAAGTGTAGCTCGAATCCTTATTATAAAATTATCCTAGTATATTGAAGATACTGGATTTGTTACAAAAGAAATGAATAAAAAAATTTTAGGGGGTTGGAGAAGCAAAATAGAACAAAAGGACTCAAGGGAAGACATTACCTTAAAATCGAGTAACTCCCTTTGGTTTGAGCTCAAAGGCTTCCTTGGGAAGGATTCTACCCAAAGTGAGGCTTCAAGGAGTTAGAGAGGGATGTGGAGAGACAAAATGGGTAGGGGTTGGCTGAACCAAAGGCTTTGGAAGTCTGGGTAAGGAGGTAGAGGTGGGGGCCTTTTATAAGAGGAGAGGAGGGGCACTCATGGAAAGGTATAAAATGCAACTTTATTTTCAAGTGAGTTTCGGATTTTAATGGTCCCACATTGATGTGTTTCGAGGATAAGGTGATAAGGGTTCTAAATACACCCATCCAATAGGTTTTGGACATGTTTAGGTCTTAGATGTTACATTATCTTTCCATTTTATTTAAATCCTTTATAAATGAGGTAATCGCTGCATCATCATGATGTCATAAATAATTTAATAAATTTAATGTCTAAAAATTATAAAAAAAATATAATGATGTAGGAAATATTTTTATCTTTATAATTAATATTTATAGTCCAAAAGATCATTTATGTATACAAAATAAAAAATATTTTACTTAGGTGATACATTCTTTGTCACATTTAACATTCTTTAAAAATAAAAAGATAAAAAGTAACTTTCTCACAAAAGTGAATCCATGGGCCCCCCAAGTTTGGCACAAGGCATCCCATGGTTGGCCATGAGACAACCAGTAGACCTAGGACACATTTTGTGGTCATTTATTATTATTATGATATTATTTTATTATTTTTAACTACCCGATTACTCATTAATCAAGATAATTACAGATAATTACCGTCGTTACTATTCATAATGTCCAAAAACAAAAGAGTCTTAATTACATAATTTGGACCTTATGATTACAAATATGTAATCCATTTTACCAAATTCCAAACACATAAAGTTCAATAATTAATTTAAAAAAACTTCCCGTTGTCAAAACAAATAGCGGGTTTTTTAGAAACAATATTTATGAAAAGTTTGGCACTTGTTTATGCCTAATTCCAAAGTGAAATTAATCCCAATGACCATAATTGAATTACCTGGTAAAAATATATTCTAATTACACTTTAAAAAAAATTAAAAAGATAATATAACCATATAATTTAATTATATGAAAAAGTAGTTTTGATGTAAAATGCAGTATTTTTCACTATTCATTGAAAAATGAACATTGTCAGAAAAATACCAAAAATTAACCCAAGGTAAATTTCAATGTCCCAATCATAAATAATATGTTTATTTTGAAAAGTAGAGCTCATAAAATTTTCAAAAGTTTTATTTAAAAATGGGTTTCCATCAAAAGTGTAGTAAAACAATCTTTTAAAAATAATAGTGTATTAAATGCTTAAGATTGGATTCATTTGTATTTTAAGCCTCTAAAATTTATTGGATAAAAGTAAAAACATTTAACAAACATATTTAATCGTAAATTAGTTATTTATATTCATTCCTTTCAATACAACGACTATGTGTTAACTACCATTTAAAATAATATTATTTTATTATTAGAGTGCAACGTATGATTTCAAAGGAACTTGTTGTTGCATATTGGGTACGCCATCGAGCATAGCGTCCCCTTTAAAGTAATATTAATATTTTATTCACAAATATGGATAAATTTGAAAATTTCATACTCTTTATTTACCTGGGGTGTTACATCCTTCCCCCCTTTTGGGAATTGCGTCCTCGCAATTTTAAAATTGGGCTTGGAAACATCCTTGAACGTCCCACATCGGAACAAGAGTCGGTAAAACAATCACTTTAAAATAAAGAAAGATAAGTACAAAGGTCACCCGAGTTAACCCATACTGGGATTCCATGTAGAAAAATATGGACATGGAGGAGAAAACATAGGGTCATGTTCTGATGGAGAGTGATAGAAAACATGTTTAGGAGAAAGTTAACCACAAGAAAATCACAAACTTGTGATGGGTTAAACGGTATTCGATTCCCCAGTAGGAAAAGTTAATAGACAACATTTTTGTTTTAAGTTACTTTTTATTGAGGAATTTATTCATAAGGAAACATAATCACTTATCATGTTGACTTTCAACTTTTATTAGATTCCTTACACAAACTCATATTTTCTCCAAAAGATGAGTATTTAGGAAGACTTGTTCACATTAAGAGTACTATAATCAACTTCTAGAGAATCACCTAATCCACCAAAGAGAACTATATACTTCCCATGTCTTTAGAATTTAACCAAAACCAAAACCAAAAAGGTTAGTACAAGATTAGAAAATCCAGAAAAGGATAACCCTTTATAAAAAGAAAATCTATTCTTAATCTCCAAAATTTTTCCAACAAACCCAAAGTTCAACGAGGACCATTTGATAAACAATTTGTCCATAAAATCCTTCAAAGTAGACCAAACTAATATTGAAACCCAAATATTTTAAGGTTTTAGTCACATAGTCTTCCAAGTTAAATCATAACATTTATCACCAAACAACATCAGTTGCTCTTAAAGTCTCATATTGAAAAGTAATTAACCTAATCACATATCCTCCATGATAGGTTAATATATTTACATAGATAACCCAAAATAAAATTACTCTTAATTCAAAAAATCATCTAACTAAAAAAGAATCAGTCAAACTAACCAGGGAATTTACGTAGTCTAGTGGTAGGCGATAAATACCAGTCGCACTTTGGTTGCGGGTTCGATTCCCGCAGTTTTTTCCGACGCGACGGGTTGTCACACGGTTTGCGTGTTGTCCTTTTTCCAAAACTATATAATTCTAAAATCATTCCCAAAAAGAGATAAAATCATCAAAAATAACCATAACATAATTTAACCTCAAGTTTATCTCATGCCTTTCATTTTCCATCAAAACATATAATAACCTATAATTACCTCAAAAGTAAGGATCATATAAACTCTAATGGTTAAATTTATAATTATTACCCGAACTTCCACATTGATTGGTCATTTCGTACATGATGCATTACAGATCATACCAAGGTTCAAGTGGTTGATCATGACTCCTTGATAGTTGGTTTAGAACAACCACGAGTTTCCTCATTGAATCCCCCATTTTACCTAGTATCTTAATCAGATAACCACCACAGTTTCCTTCAAACCTGTTGTCTCTTTGGTGCCTGCTAGATCCATCCATTCACTAAAAACAGAAATATCAGTGTGAGTATATCAACAAAACCATCATGTACTAATGAGGAAGGTAAACACTAATATATACTTACTCACTCACTTTATCTAAAACTAGGACTCTTTCTGAAATCCTAACCGTTATGGTAATGTCACTTATGCTTAGAGAATACCCTAACCTCTAAAGTTATCTAAACCGACCTCTGATACCAAATATAAGGTCCCAGCCTTAAACATTACCTAATCTTGAGTTATTACAAGATTACACATTGAGGATCTTTTTAGGTTTAGATTTTTAGAGAATTAGATCATGAAACTTGCATTACATTCCACATTTAAACAAAATGGTTACATAAAAGACAGTATTCATTCTTCCCATCAACGGAAACATATTTAAAATAAAACACGGATTCTTTCTTGACATATCCTTGACACTATAATCACATCATGTACCTTTCCCTTGACCTGTGAAAAACATTTCAAAAACTTGGGATGAGCATAAAAATATCAGTAAGGGTTATAAAAATATGGAAAGGAAACATGAGCTCATATATACATAAGAATGAAATCATACTTTACCCATAAAACATAGGCACTTTAACATACCTCATAAAATCATGAATAAATCATAGAAATCATAAGACATAAAAGGTAACTTGAGGCATTCATAACATTCTTACGTAGGGAGTAACCCTCTTGGTTATGTTTGGAATACCCACCACAGTATATTCCCTAAATCTCTTCGGAGAAACCTTAACTTTTCACTCCTTCGCGTTACCCAATGCATTGGAGAGCTATAACGGGCTCACCCGCCCTTAGTCTATCACGGAACCACCCGTCTTCATAATAATTCCCAAGAACCTCAACATAATCGTATCACATAAAACATGCATAAAGGAAACATAACATTTCCACCTTTCAATCACAAGATATCAATACCACACATTGATATAAAAATATTATGAAAACCATTTTCAATACCAAAATAAAAGAAAAGTAAAACATTGTATTTATTTTTCTTTAAAAAAACAAGTATGGCTTGTAGAGGAAGCCGAAACTCAAATAATGGTCACGGCGGCAGAGAAGTCGTTGTCGCCGCATACGTACGACAAAAACATTCCCTTTTGTTGTTTAGAAAACGCTTTGTATAAAAAAGATTCCTTTTGAATAAACGTAAAAGTCAAAGGGGTTTATACACCGTATAAAAGAAGGTTGTGTATAAAACAAAATATGCCTCAATGAAAGGAGATTGAGATGAAGTCCCATATAAAGACGATATCCTTGGTTTAAGGATAAATCAATTACATAATTATATGTGACAAACGAATACACCAAATATAATTGGATATTAAGTGTAAAATAATCAAAGTTCATTCACACATATTCAAAGGATGACATATTAAATAACTACATGTTGAACCCAAAGAAATCGAAATTGGGTTAAGAAGTTCCCTTGACAGCCTAACGACGTCACATCAAAATGAGTTGATGAGAGATAAAAAAAAGGGTATCTCATCACTTGGACATAAAATTTACATCAATAAGGATATATGAGAACATATCCCAACATAACAATATGTAAATTAAAAGACCCAACAAAAGAAGTCTTTTAAAAAGAGGAGGGTGAAAGGTTCCCTTACCGACTTGGGTATCTTTCAAAACATACACCCCATGAAAGAAGGACAATACATCATTGATGTAAATACTCATAAACGAAAGTATATTACACAAAGAGTAGAATAATGGGAATTACATACACCACTGAAAGGAAATTGTGGAAAATGTAGCATAAATATCACGGGAATAAAAGGGAGATGAAAAATCCCTTACGAAAACTCGGCAGCCTAACGGCGCCACTTAAAACTTCCAAAATGGATTGATGAGAGAAAATAGGGTCTCTCATCATATTAACATAAAGTTTACAGAAAGAGGAATATAAAAGAACATCCCCCAACATAACAAGGAAGAGCTTAAAAGAAGTGACATAAAGGAGAGTACTTAAAAAGAAAGAGAGAGGTTAGATCTCTTACGAAAATTCGGCAGCCTAACAGCGCCACTCAAAACTTCCAAAATGGATTGATGAGAGAGAATAGGATCTATAATCACATGAACATAAAAATTAAAGTAATATTAATATAAAATAACATCCCAATAATAAGAAAGATGAGCTTTAAAAGGAATGACATAAAAGAGTGTACTTAAAAAGAAAGAGAGGAGTAGGATCCCTTACCTCGGGTCCGACTTGACTCGATCGTTCTTTAATCTCCTGAATAATAAACTTGAGTTAATTTATACTTCCTTAAGAACCATTTTTCAAGTTCATTATTCCTTTTATATCACTTATTACCATGTCATGAACACTATGTTATTATTTAAGTTAATAATGGTCGTTTTAACGATCCTTGGTACTTGAGTCAATAAAATAAACTCTTTATAATTAAAAGTTGTTCATGTGGTAAAATATCCATTATATCCAGAATTTTATTCATGATGTAGATATCATATATATCATATATATCCAGTATATTCATGCATTTATAATATTACATAACATTTAGAGTTAAGAAATGAAATGCACCGTTCATGGAGACGGTAAGCCGTACGTACGCATGAACGCTACTTCCATTTCTATTTCATATTTAATGGAATTAAAACATAATGATACATAATAGTATTTTAATTCCAGTATGTTATCATATATAATATCATTAAATATATCCTTTATACATACCACATATGGTATTAACAAATCAAATCACTTTGAGGGGGCAGTAGTCCGCACTTCCTAAAATGAAGATATCACGTATACCCATAATGGAAGCCATAAAGGTATGCCATAAATGAAAAATACATAAGATTAAGAAAAACATAAACATATTATATATCATATATAAATATAATTTCATATTAATGGCCACCTTTTAAGGTGTTAAAAGAATGTTGAACAATCATCGTTTCGGGAGGCAGAAATTCGCCATCCACAGAAACAGTATGTTCTTTAACCATTAGATGTAGGTGTGTGTAAGTGTAGCTCAAATACTTCTTATAAAATCATCCTAGTATATTTAAGATACTTGATTTGTTACAAAAGAAATTAATAAAAAGAGTTTAGTGGGTTGGAGAAGCAAAATAGAACAAAAGTACTCAAGGGAAGACATTACCTTAAAATCAGGTAACTCCCTTTGGTTTGAGCTCAAATGCTTCCCTGGGAAGGATTATGCGCAAAGTGAGGCTTCAAGGAGTTAGAGAGGGATTTGTAGAGAAAAAATGGGCAGGGTTTGGCCGAACCAAAGGCTTTGGAAGTGTGGGTAAGGAGGTAGAGGTGGAGGCCTTTTATAAGAGGAGAGGAGGGGCACTCTTGGAAAGGTATAAAATGTAACTTTATTTTCAAGTGAGTTTCGGATTTTAATGGTCCCAAATTGATGTGTTTCGAGGATAAGGTGATAAGGGTTATAAATACACTCATAAAATAGGTTTTTAACATGTTTCGGTCTTAGATTTTACATTATCTTTCCATTTTATTTAAATCCTTTATAAATGAGGTAATCGCTGCATCATCATGATGTCATAAATAATTTAATAAATTTAATGTCTAAAAATTATAAAAAAAATATCATGATGTAGGAAATCTTTTTATATTTCTAATTAATATTTATAGTCCCAAATATAATTTATTTAGACAAAATTAAAAATATTTTACTTAGGTAATACATTCTTTATCACATTTAACATTCTTTAAAAATAAAAAGATAAAAAGTAACTTTCTCACAAAAGTGATTCCATGGGGACCCCAAGTTTGGAACAAGGCATACCATGGTCGGCCATGAGACAACCAATATCCCTAGGACACATTTTGTGGTCATTTTGTATTATTATGATATTATTTTATTATCTTTAACTACCCGATTACTCATTAATCAAGATAATTAAAGATAATTACCGTCGTTACTATTCATAATGTCCAAAAACAAAAGAGTATTAATTACATAATTTGGACCTTCTGATTCCAAATATTTAATCCATTTTACCAAATTCCAAACACATAAATTTCAATAATTAATTTAAAAAAACTTCCTGTTGTCAAAACAAATAGCGGGTTTTTTAGAAATAATATTTATGAAAAGTTTGGCACTTGTTTATGACTAATTCCAAAGTGAAATTAATCCCAATGACCATAATTTAATTAAATGGTAAAAATATATTATAATTAAACTTTAAAACAAATTAAAAAGATAATATAACAATATAATTAAATTATATGAAAAAGCAGTTTTGATGTAAAATGCAGTATTTTTCACTATTCATTGAAAAATGAACATTGTCAGAAAAATACAAAAAATTAACCCAAGGTAAATTTCAATGTCCCAATAATAAATAATATGTTTATTTTGAAAATTAGAGCTCATAAAATTGTCAAAAGTTTGATTTAAAAATGGTTTTCCATCAAAAGGGTAGTAAAACAATCTTTTAAAAATACTAGTGTATTCAATGCTTAAGATTGGATTCATTTGTATTTTAAGCCTCTAAAATTTATTGGATAAAAGTAAAAATATTTAACAAACATATTTAATCTTAAATTAGTTATTTATATTCCTTCCTTTCAATACAATGGCTATGTGTTAACTACCATTTAAAATAATATTATTTTATTATTAGAGTGCAACGTATGATTTCAAAGGAACTTGTTGTTGCATATTGGGTACGCCATCGAGCATAGCGTTCCCTTTAAAGTAATATTAATATTTTATTCACAAATATGGATAAATGTGAAAATGTCATACTCTTTATTTACCTGGGGTGTTACATGGAACCTAGGCCAACCAATATGAATCAACCTAATCCGGTCTTCTAAATCACAAAACATTGGGTAACACACACTTCGAAAAAAGGGGATTTCCAATTATCATTTAACTCTAGGATGCATCACACATCAATACCATCCATTCCTAAAACCACCTTCCAATACCTAAACCATATAAAAAACCATTTGTATTGATATGAAATGTCATGTCCAACAAAATAACCCATGGTCATGGAATATCATTTCCAAATTTTCACCCTATGATGTGAAACTCCATGTAAGACATCCAATATCATATAAATGTAACTCCATTTCCACTATCAAACTCATATGTGGAATGCAATGACCAATATCTGGAATCATATATATGGAACTCCATGTCCACTCTCAACCTTAGATGTGGAACACCATGCCTGAAATCCGGTACAATCCAAATATTTTATTAAAAACCAGGTTTATCATTTTGACTTCACAAACATTCAAAATTCACAAAACCCATTTTTAAAACATTATCATTTACCAAGGTCCCAACATTACTTTAAACACCAAGACATGGTTTGGAAAGTCTAACCCTTTTTACACATCAAACACCATTTCAACACTCTTGGAAAATTATGTATCTCACACATCCATTTTAAACATTTTGAAACTACCCTTAAAACACGGGTCTTCCTTTTTAACATGAAAAATAATCCCAACACCTTTATTCCCTTTTAAAAATTTAAAAGAGTCATTAAGAATTTTTTACCAAAAGGGGAATCCACACATCCATTTCAAATCCACATTTTAAATTCATTTATAAATGTCTTTTTATAAAACTACTTGGAGGTCAATGCTTCATTTTAAAAATAAGAACCATTTCAAAACACAGCTTCTCCCCCTTTAAAACCCAAACCAGGTTAAAGCCCAACATACATGGTCAAAAAAATTTCAAAATACTCATAATAATTTCATAAAACTCAACACCTAAAAAATTGTATTTTTTTAAATGTAGACACACCCCATGGGTGACTGTAGGTTTAGTCTCACAACACCACATATCCGATGTGATCTTTGGGAGGTTTAAGGTAACATATTAATGCCCAAAACCATATACCCATTACAAAAGAATAAAAAAACCACTAATGTGATTTAAGGTATGTATCACATAAACATGTAATTAAATCAACTAGACTATGAGTAAAGCACTTAGACCACCTACCTCATCAACGGAGATTTCCGTAACATTTACAAATCTCAGTGGCCTTGCCAAGGCCTGCCTAAGACTTGTCCAAACTCCTCAGAATCCAAATGATCTCATCTAAATAAAAAAATCCCTAAAATCACACAAATAAACAAGAATTAATTAATTATAATAATTATAATTAGTTAATTCATCAATCCCCAACTTGACATAATGCCATAAAACTCATCAAGTATTCTCCTCTAATCAAAACTCCACAAAACTGACACAGGTGGTCCATAATGGAATCTTAACACCATTTTTAGGAAAATATGCAAGCGGAGATACCATTTACAAGTTTATTAAAAAAAATCTAATATAAAAACTAATAAAATTTACCATAAACACATACCTTAATGAAACACCATACAACGATATGCAGAAGTCATCTCAAGATCTCCTATATGCAAGCCAACCAAAATCCACATCATCCTTAGATGATTCCACCATGATCCAATGGAATCGGAATAAAATCCCTAAACCTAAAAATATAAAATTAGAAGGACCAAGGAAAGGGATAAAGTGAAGGAAGGGGAAGATAAAAATCACCTTAAACACTGAATAATCACCATGAACACTCCCCCAAAATAAAAGGAGAGAGAGGAGGAATGGGTTGAAAACCCCCGGTTCATGCACACTAAATGAGGAAGAAATGGTGTGGAGTGGATAAAAATATCAAGGGGGTATTTTGGATATTTTCACATTTTAATTAAATTATGGGCAACCAAACTATTTCTCCACAAAGTTTTCCAAATTGTGCACTAACCATGTAGTTGGAACTATCTAAGTCAACATACTGGCATAGTTTGGCCACATGGTTGGATAAACCATGTGACAACCATGAACACCCCACTATACCCCTTTTGTAATAAGGAACATGGTTTTTCTGAAACTATACATAGGTCATGCACCACATCTCAGACCCTCCTAATGCTCATATAGTTTCTCCTTTGGCTCGCACGACTTACCCCAAGCCTTTATCTAACCATGAAACATAACTTTTAACATTAAAAAATGAACTAAAAACATCCAAAGCATCAAGGTGTCTCAAATTTTATCCTAAATTATGAACACTAAACAATACACCCTAGACATACAACTTCAAAACTCATGAAACTTAACCTAAATCCTTATAAAACTCATTTGAACACCTGAGATACCTCCTAATAATCATGAATCATCTTAAAAAACCACTTTGAGTCATTCCAATTCTCAAAATTTCATTCTGAGGCTTGATCCAAAAATTAACCCATTCAGTAAATGAAAACTAAAAAATTCTTTTTGGAATTCTCAAATTGTCCAGAAAAGGGATCTTACATTGGACTTACTTTTGAAACATCTAATATTAGTGGACCTAACTAATCAAAATACATATCACCCATCCAACTCACCCAAAAAACTCACTCTAGGATCCCTATCAAAATAAAAGGATATAATAAACAATAAGCAATGTGCCTTATAAGGATAAAGACCACTAAAACAATTATCACTCCCTAAAGAATAATAAAGAGGTTACCCAGAGATTTTTAAATTTAAAATTTCCTTAAAAACTTCAACTATAAAAACCTGAAACATGATAAACTCAAATAAAGAAAACCATCACTAATTCCCAAAGTTGAAGAACACCCAAAAAATAAATGAATAAATTCTAGAGACCAAGTATCCACCTTCCATTGAGACTTTTCTAAGAATACTCAAAATAACATGAAACAAAAATCCATCCATTTATATTTCCCAAATTCAAATAAAATGGTTCTAAAATAAAGTATAAAATGAATCCAAAAATAAAGAATCATACTGTAAAAACAAGAAAAACTTTAAAAAAATTTCATCTCACTTAGAAAAATAAATCACATTAATTTCAAAATATTTTACAAGTTAAAACTAGAAAAACCTCATTAGGGGTTCAAAAAATTCATAAAAACCCATATCCTTTCTAATTTTTTCCTCTAAATTTTAATTAAAAATGATTCAGGTAATCAAATTAAAAACCCCATTTTAAAAAAACTCTTTAAAATTATAAAATTCACCTTTAAAACATTTTAAAAACTAAGGAAATACATTTAATTAAATATTTTAAATCACTCAAATGAATCAAAACACCAAAAATTCAAATAAAAAATTAGAAAGACTAAGAAAAAGATATCAAAATTAAAATTTAAATCTTGAAATCCCATGGAAATTTAGGTTTTATCACAAGTGGTGGTGACTAGTAACCAACCCATGAATTTCCTCATAATATTTTATGATCCTATATCCATATACCAATAATACTAAATAATAATGGAATTTAAAGAACATAGACCCTCTTAAGAGCCTTGTATTTTATAGCATTTTTTCAAAAACTGACTTTATCCTTCCATTCATAGGATACCTAAGATAGCTTGTGACAAAGCTCGAGGGGTGTTCCCAATCCCCTCAATATGGTGATAATCACTAATATATCAGATTTTACTCAGTGGGGATAATTTTTCCTGAAGAAATAAAATTAGAAGTGGAAAATTGGTCATGTAACCTCTTTAGTTTAGAGGTCCCTATTCCAGAAGAAAAGAAGTAGTATAATAGAAAATAAATTTATATGTAAAAAAAATTCATTAGATCACCTCTAAATACATCAAAAAAAACAACCCCTTTTATTCAAAATCAATAACTACACATATATAATATACCTCCCATTAAGAAAAAAAGAAAAAAAGAATAACCAATTTGAACAAAACTACTAATGAAATAAAAAAATATTGACACACCCAGATGAAGATCTCCTTATGAACCAAGGTCACTCTATAGTAATAAAATAAAAAAATTCTCCAGGAGTGATCATATACTAATCTATAACTATAAGGTCCACTTAGACTATAGGAACTGAGTGGTTTAAGTAAGGTGTGATCTATAAATCCTAGAAGGGTTTTACCAATGGGTCTATGCATCATATTTTACAAAACATTCCAGAAATTCTAATTTAAATACATTAATTTAAAAATAGGATTTTCTTATCCTTTGGAAAAAAATCCATGTAATTTTTATTTAAAAAAAATCATTTATATAAATGGATAATTTTGAACACATATTTTTGGAAAACCATTTCTAAAACATTATTTAACTAATTCATGAGAAATTTATAAAAGAAAATCAATAAACCCAAATAAACCATGAAGTGTAAAAATATCAATAAGAAATAAAAGAAGTAAATTACATCTAAAAAAATACAACATGAGTATTTATAAATTAAATAAAGTGAAAGAGAAAAATCATATAATCAATAATTAAAAATAGTCACCATGGGAGAAACACCATAAGGTCACTAAGTCTAGGGGAACCTAATAATTATACATCACCCTAATGGTGGATTTTGGATTTCTATTACTTTTCAGGATAGAGGGGGTTCCACATGATTAATTCACTAGAATATATAGTGTTGGAGGACCTCATCCGATCTAGGGTATCCTACCCAATTACTTGATATTTATTATGGGATTTAAAAATATAAAAAAACCATTAGAAGAAGGCGTTTCCTTAAACCATAAATAATTGTTTTTATAAAAACATATTTTAATCCATTTACTCCATTTATATTGGAAGTATTCCTTAATAAAACCTTTATTTTTAATCAATTAATGAACATCATAACACATTTTACATAAAAATGTATTAGAAATATATTTCTTGATAAAATTCCAAATGAGCCTTCAAATTATACTTTAGAAACAAAATATTAAACATACTATTTGAAAAATTATTTGAAAACATATTTTAAAATTGAAATTAAACATTAAATTTATGTTTCAAAAGCTTCCCTTTATCATTAGACACACACACATTTCTATATATATATATACATATATTAATGGATATATTCACACATCCTCATGTGAATATACACGAACACACACATACACACCCCTACATATGTGTATAAAAATATGACATAGAAAAATACATTTTAAAGATGAATAACATTTTGAAACCTCATGAAACCGAGAGGAAAATATCAATTTAAAAACCATTAAACAAACACCACAAATATATAAAACCATCAAGGAATATAAAAATAATCCTAAACACACATTAAGGTCTAGTGTGAAAGAAATCCCAAAATGTTACCCATTTAGAAATCAGTTTAATGTTATAAATACCCATTATAAACACATAATTTTTTTATAAATAAATTTAATAAGTTATAATAATATATAACATGCATAATTTTTTTGGGAAATTATTTTAGAAATCCCAAGTGTTGGACTCCTCATGTATTAATCATGTTTTAATGATCACAAATCATATATATTCTATAAAGCCTGTTAATACTGTGTAATATATCTCAAATTATATATATTCTGTAAAGCCTGTTAATCCTGAGTAATCAATCTCAAATCATATTCATAGATGATTAGTATCGTTATACTTTAAGTAAAGCTATCCAAGATCTTAATTTCTATATATTCAGTCTGATTACTATACACTATATTTGATTTACTTTATAATTATTTCTTTGATGAATGATTAAGTATAATTCATTCTATGAATATAATTTCTTAAGTATGAATACATATATTTGGATAAGTCTAAGATGCCGTGAGTCTACCACCGGTTATGTTTTTCTGGAAAAGGACCCAGACACCGTGACCAGACACCGTGGCCAAACACCGTGACCATCCAGACATTGTGACTATCTAGACACCGTGACTATCCAGACACCGTAACCATCTAGACACCGTGACTATCCAGACACCGTGACTATCCATACACTGTGACTATCTAGACACTATGAATATCTAGACACCATGACCATCCAGACACCGTTTCATGGAGATACCGTTTACAAACAAACTGTGACACCGTTTCTTAATCTATTTTTTCATTTCTCAATTTAATTTCTAATGGTCATATTTTAAGCTTTTAAATGCACTGACATAATTAATGTTTTTTTGTAGACATGTCACCTGATAATACGAGGTATGCGGTGACGAATACATGAAACCTATCAGCTCTAACATATACACTTGAAGAATAAAAGAGAAGTGCGACCCATAAATAAAAATACACATAGAGAGTGTAACAAAGAAGAACATACGAGCTTTCCTGAAAAAAGAACTGAAACATGAAACTCAAAATTCTTGAAGAACACATTAAGAAATCTTGAATCAACAAGATGGACACCATAGATCAGAATTGTTGAGCACATCTTCGCATTTTCAATACCATGAAGAACACATGCCATATATAACTGACTTATGATACTCTATTTTCCATGAGAGGACTCGATTTATGCATATGTTTAATCTTAAAAGTCCAGAGTTGCATAGACTAATACTTATAGAACTTCTAACCTTATCTCTATACTTCTACTCTATTGTGTACTATTTTCAGCTTTCGAGTAGTGTGTGTGTGTGTGTATAAAAACACACACTATCTCCTGCATTAAACTAAAGGATACAAGATATCCTTTCTCAAAAATATTTTTACACTTATGTATACCCACAAATAAGTGTGTAAGAGGTTGTGTAACCTATTTTTCATACCCACGAAGAACTGTGGAAGAGGTCATGTGACCTATACAGTCTTGTGTACTGTTGTAAAGCCTGATATAGGCTATGTATCTAGTTTATTTATATAAACTTATTGGTGGAAGGTGATCACCAAATGGAGTGGATTAGGTCTCAGCTTGAGACTAAACCAATTGTTTTATATCCACTATGCTTTCTATTTTAGTTGTCTTTGTTTTACTGTTTAATTCATAATTCACTAAATTTACTTTGATAGTTAATCTTGGAAAGAAGTTATAATTGTATTTCCTTATTATAATAGCTTCAAAAGTAATGTTAATAACCAATATTAAGATTACTGAGAATTAATCAATTTTATAAGAAGTTATTTAAATAGTAAAACTTTCATAACAGTATAACCTTAATTAACTGGTCTACATTTAACTTTACTAATGAACCCTTTTAATAATACTTTTTTTAAATAGAGATTTTGAATAGATACTCAATTAACCCCCCTCTTGAGTACTCTACTCCGACCAACACCAAGAATAATTTATATTTTTTGGAAAAGAGAAAAAAAGAGAAACACCTACCATGGTCAAGTGTAGATGATGTGAAATCACTATAAATAGTGATATAAAGGCTTGAAAGGGTCTTTGAATAACTTACAAACAAAATCCACATAAAATTAGAACAAAAAACCAGCCAGGGTCCAGCCCACCATGAACCACAGTGGGAGGAAGATGAAAAATAAGAGGGAAGAGAAGGGAAGAAGGAAGAGAAGAGGAAGATACACTATCTTGATACAATTACAATCATAAGTACAAAAAGAAACACAAATAATCAAAGGAGGATAGGATTCAGGTCACACATGGGGTATCTCTTGGTTTCCTAGTGTATCGTGAAAAGAGGGAGAGGGGAGACCCTATTTTAGGTTAAATTAGGGGGAGGTTATTTTAGTAATTTTTCATTTCTTTTATAAAAAATTTGGGTGGATCGCAAAATTTACCAAACTATGCACCCTTCACTAGGAACACCTGTGAACTCTCATGGGTTGGACACATGATTGGGAAGATAATGCACCAAACATGTGAAATGGCTATAAAATATTAATGAACTCAACTATATAGTAGTCACCTAGTTTGGTCAAGCATACATCCAAATCATATGACATGAAAAATTCCTTAAAATTTAATAATTTAAAAAATAAAAATACCCAAGCCTCTAGAATTGTAACGACCCAACCCAAACCACTAAGTGTAAATCAAACTTCTACATGATCTCATGTATTCCTCCCTATACATAAGAGGCTACATACTATCCATGAGGGTTTAAGTCTGTTAGTAGGGAGGCCATACCCTTAATGTCATTTCATAGAATAATCAATAATCAATAATTAATATAATAAATAACCAGATTAACATATAGAAACTAAAATATCAAATAAAATCATACAATAAAAAGATAAATGGGAACCCAAAGTGGAAATTCAATCTAGAGTATGTGTAGTGGATAAATAAATAAATAAAATCATAGACTCCTTCGTATTCCATCCCGATCTTCCACCAGCACCACACTCCTCTACTCATCCATTATCCATGAGTCCTTTTCCCTTAGGTCACTAAACATAAATTTTTCATGTGCATTGAAATACCTGTACAAGGAGTGAGTAATAAAACCCAATAGGATACCACCAAAAATTCCTTAACTGATGCTCTCATGTAAATAAGAATATACCATAAATAAACAATAAAAGTGCAATCAACATAACAATCCTAAATTGAGAACCTGTTTTCTAACGAAGCCACCATGAACCCTAGACACACCTATATTGGATCCATACTGAAGGGAATGTCAAGATATCTGGAGTAATCAATAACTATCCATGATTCTAGTAATCATGCTACTTGACATCGTGTTTAAATACTACTCTACATCCACTAGGAATCAAGTGTGTCATGTTCTTGGCATCCACTAGGCATCGAGTGATCATGCCACACAACATCCACTAGGCATCGAGTAAAATTCTAATTGGCATCTGTAATGTATTGAGTGTATCATATGAAATCCATGATTCATCTTCGTATCCCTTACCTATGTTTAGGTCCATCGTCACCATCATCATAAGTCATGCACACTCTTTTTCTAAGGGATAATCATGTCATTATGGTCCACCTACATTGGGCACCAAGTATAATGCCTCCAAAAGAACACAAAATGGTGTAGAACACACAAGAAATAATTTAATATCATCATGAGTAGAAGTAAAAATATACAATACATGATATTAGCATCAAATATGAACAAAAATCTACAAACATAACCATAGAAACAAGTATCATATAAGGTTATCACGGACTACACATACACCTAAATGCGATCATAATCAAGAATGAATATTAAGTATGCCAACATAAGAGTTATATCATGGATAAAGTGTAAATAAGATCCCCAAAAACTTAAAAAACTTCCTACCGCAAGTTCATTGATGAAGAACTTCAAGATTTATTAACAAATCATCACCCGAATCACATCCAGATACTCATCATCCCAAAACGCTTGACAAGGATTCCTATAAATGAATCCAAATATTTTATTTCAAAAATAAATGAAATATAAAATGTGATAATAATTTCTATATTTTATATAATTCAGAATAACAAGATAATTCCATAATACCTTTCTTGATAATTCCAGATTATTTCTTAGAGAATAATTACAATTCCAAAGCAGATGATAAAACTTCTCTCTAGAATAATATGAGATAAAAAAGAATAATTCTTATTATTATTCTCCAAAATTATGGGTTATTATCATTTTAATAGTATTTTATCATTTTATAGAAAGATTTGGAAGGATAACTTCACAAACTGATTATGGAGATTTTATGGAAAACTTACCCGGGTTTTTATCTCTTGATAATGCAACAATAAAAATAGAGAAGAGAGGGTGAGGTTTTTTCCATTACTAGAACCCATAAGAAGAAATAATTTGATCAAAGAAGGCTTTACCAAACCTAAAAATAGGAATCTATAATGCATATACTTGTGAGGATAACTAAAAATGAAGGTTGCAAGGATTCAGATATATTAGAAGTAACAACCATGTATAAATTATCAATATTAAAACCGACAAATTAAATTAACAATTTAATTTGTATTTTAATAAAATAATGAATGTATAGTGTTTAGTTTTATCCTATAAATTAATTTTAATCCTAAATGATTCAAGGTAATTAATCCCTATAATTTTTGAAATTTAAAATCATGAAAAAATATTATAGAAGTTTTCTAAATAAGAAGGATAGTAAAAAAAGGTTTTTAAAATTTATTTTACTATAAATGGAACTATATAAGGGTAAGACGGGTTACCCTTACACAAATCATGGATATCCCATGAGGGAAAGGATTTTACCCTTAAGAATTGGCTGAAAGTTATTCCTACCCTTATGCAGCTCCTATTTCCCTTACACATCCTTTTGAAAAATTAGGTTACTCTTAAATTAATCCTTTGTTACCCCTAAACAGGTAGAGGAAACTTTCATATACCCTACACAAGCCATGATATACCCTTACACAAGGCTTAGAAGCCGCGACTTACCCTTACAAAAGACTTATAAATTCTAACTTACCTTTTTGTAGTGCTATAACTATCCTTACAAAGTGAAATAATACCCTTATACAGTGCCTTAAGTACCCTTACATAGTTCATATACATAGGTCTTTACCCTTATACAACATATAGAAAAAGGGAGTTACATTTACACAATAGCTGGATAACTCCTCTACCCTTAGTTAATGACTCTTTTATCCTTATACATGGTCAAAATCCCTCCTTTCCCTTACACAACCCTTATAAATCAAGGGTTACCTTTACATAACACCAAAAAACCATAATAAAGGGTTATTTTTATAGAAAAATTATATTTTCACATAAAAATACATATAAAATATAAAAAATATAGTTTAAGGATTAATTAAAAAATTAATAATATTATAATTCTCCCCCTCTAATGAATTATTATATTTGAGAAATATCTCTAGTAGTCTTTATCGAATAATTTAGGCTGTTGATTTTGAACATTATACTCCTGATCCCACATATCCTCCTAGATACATCTATGCTACCATGAGATCTAGGAAAGTGGCTCATTCTTTCCCTATGAAACCTTATTTCTTCAGTCTAGAATATATAATGGGCGCTCCTCATAAGATTCAATTGGATCAAAATAAATGTCATCACAGTCTATAACATGCATAGGATTGGGTATATACCTCTAAATATGAGACACATAGATCACATCATGCATACCTTAGTAATGTAAAGGAAGATCCATATAGTATTCCACAATCCCAAACCACTTGGTGACCTCTAAGGGTCCAAAATAATGTGGGGATAGCTTGAATTTCTTACTCAAACATCAATTTCCTAACTGAGGAGTTAATATAAAAAAACATGATCACCCAAAACAAACTCAAAAGGTATCCTCCTATAGTTGGAATATAATCTATGCCAACTTTGAGCAGTGATCAACCTCTTATGAATTAGTTGCACTCTTTAGGAGGTTTCCTGAACCAAACTAAGCCCCAAAACCATTACCTCATGTACCTCATTCAAAAAATGTGGTGAATGACATGGCCCCTTGTAATGATCCTCGTAAGGTTCTATATGAATCAAATACCAATAACTACTATTTTATGTGAAATTAACCAAGGATATGTGATCATACGAAGATATACTAAAGTCTAGATCTTAAGCTCATAGAATATCCTCTAGTATAATAATTGTTCACTTCGACTGTCTGTCTATCTAATGGTGGTATAATGTGCTCAATATTAGTTGATTCCCTATAGCCTTCATGAAGATCCACAAAAAAGATATAAAACATGAATATACATATAATAAAATTATCAAGGGAACTCCATGTAAGTATACTATCTCACAGTCATAAAAATTTCCTAACTCATATACTAAGAGAATATATCATATTAGTAATAAGTGAGAAACCTTCTCCGACTGATTGAAAATCACCCAGAAAGTGTCATGAATCCTCAGGGTACTAGGTAACTCCATAAAAAGATCCATCATTATGTCCTACCATTTCAACCTGTGGACTGAAAGTGTATGGAACAAACCATCAGGATGCTGGTTCTCAGCCTTTACCCTCTTGAAGGTAAGACATTGGAAAATAAAAACCAGTGATGCCCCTCTACATCCTAGGACACCAGAACTATCATCTAAAGTCATGGTATATCTTTGTTTCACTAGGATATACCGAACAAAAAGAGGTATGAAATTCCCTCGTCATATCATCTCTAATAAAAGTAGGGACTACTACCCTCCCATGCATAAGAATCACATCATTATTTCCCAATCACCACTAGGATATCATGTCACATTTAGCTTGATGTTCCATTAACACAACACACTCTAGTTTAGTTTCATATATATATTTTACCCAGTATACTAGAGAATGTGTGACCAATAAGGGAGAATAAGTAATTGATACCTAACCCACATAAGCATCCATCCTCTAGTCATCCAACAATCTCATCAAGTTCCATTTCTCCTCTGAATCTGCTCACCAAGTTTCTGCTCAACCTATATCTTACTACTGAGAGAATTTTCAATGAAGTTACCTTTACCAGGTATATAGGCCATCTCAAAATTAAACATCTAAAGGTAGTCAACCCAATGAATATACCTCAAGTTGAGGTCCCACTGTGTGAAGATATAATATAGGATCTTGTGGTTAGTTTATAAAACAAACCTCTTTCCAAATAGATAGTGTCGCCAACACTTCAGAGCATGAACCATGACTACCATCTCTCATTCATGAGTGGGGTAGTTCCACTTATGGGGTTATAACTATTTTAACCCATAATATAATAAATTATATATATGAATCAATACCACTCCTAAACAAATTCCATATGCATCACGGTATATAGAAAAACTAATCCTAGGCTTGGGAAGTATCAGATTTGGAGCTGTAGTCAACATACTCTTCAGCTCAAGAAATGATTATTCAAACTAGTCCAACCAATAAAATATTACTCCTTCATTTTTAAGTTATTAATAGGTGCTGATATTTATAATAATTCCTAGATAAACATTAGTAATATCTTTCTAATCCTAGAAATCTCCTAATAATAAGCATGTTCCAGAGACATGTCTAGGACACCAATGCCTCCACTTTCTATGTGTCCAAATATATACCAGTCTCAAACAAAAAATTATAGAAGAACTTGAAATAATGAATCTAGAAGTTAAACAGTGTTATCTTGGTGTAAAAATGACATGATCTAAGGATATTCAGGACCATCTTAAGATATCTGGCATGTTTTCTATTGTCAACGATTAGATGATGATGTCTTCGATGAACACCATGATGAATGAGTCTAGGTAAGAGTATAAGATATTGGTTATAATATCCATTAAGAACACCAAATTATTATTAAAACCAAAAAAAATCACTAAGTTCTCGTATAACCTTCACCTTCTCTAAAATGATGTCTTTGGGATGTCCACCTCTCTAACCTCTAGCTGGTGATATCCTGATCAAATATCAATCTTGGGGAACCACTGATATCCCCATAATTGATCTGAAAGATTTATAATCTTGGTAAAAGGATATATATTCATCACCATCACCTAGTTCAACTTTTGTTAATCAAAATAGATTCGAAGATTACCATCCACCTTCTTAGAGAACAAGACAGGTTCACGCCATGGTGAAGTACTTGGTTTGATAAGTCCTTTCTCCAAGTCCTCAAGTTATACCTTGAGCTCCTTCACCTCGACTGATGCCATAAGATAAGGGGTATCAAAATGATATGTTCACCTAACACGAGATATATCTCAAAGTTAACAACTATATTTGGGAT
The DNA here is from genome assembly GCA_963277665.1 of Viscum album. Taxonomy (NCBI): domain Eukaryota; kingdom Viridiplantae; phylum Streptophyta; class Magnoliopsida; order Santalales; family Viscaceae; genus Viscum; species Viscum album. Next base: position 997,897,714 of record OY728141.1, on the reverse strand, counting down.
AAGTACTATGAAGTAGTATAAAAAAATGTCCAGGTAGAGATGTAAAGACCCGGAATTTCCATGTATTTTTTTTAAATAAATGGGAATTTTACGAGTCCGAAAAAATTGATGGCGCATGACCGCGACCACTACCGTCATCCGCGGATCTGCACCGCCCCGTGGCCGAGGCGCTTCCCCGAGGCTGGCCAAGCCGCCCACCCATGGCCGGACCGCCACCCCGTGGCCGGACGATCCACCAGCCCGTGGCCGAGGCGCCGCCCTGAGGCCGCCCGAGCCACCAGCCCGCGGCCGGACCGTCGCCCTGCGGCTGGTCCACCGACCCATGGCTGGATCACCAACCCGTGGCTGGTCCGCCGCCCTCATGGCTGGTCCATCGCCCTCACGGACGGTCCATGCCCTTACAACCGGTTTTCCTCCCTCACGACTGGTCCTTTGTCCTCGCGACCGGTCCGCGCCCTCGCGGCCGGTCTGCGCCCTCGTGGACGATCCGTGCCCTCGCGGTACCTGTGGCCTGTCTACGCCCTCGCGGTACCTGCGGCCAGTCCGCGCCCTCACGGTACCCTACAGTCCGGGCCGCACTACGGTCTAGGCCTGACCGGGTCGGACCGTACCCAAGCCCACTACGACCCATTTACTTCTTTTGGCCATAACTTTGGCACCGAATGTCCGTTTGAAGAACCGTCAGCGGCGTTGGAAATCTTGGAGCGTGACAGTCCCTTTAAGTATACCCCACTAAAGTTTTGTATTAATATGGGGAAAAGTTAGGTTGGATCGAGCATGAATCCAACCGGGCCCCCGGGACTAAAAGGATAATAACTCACAGACCGAGCGTCCGATTGACGCGCCGTCTATTGCGTTGAGACCCCTATGATGTGACAGACCTTTGGGAAACTTTTTCATGGGACTTCATGGAATTTGGAGTATTGACCAGTAGATTGTAGATCAGATCCTCCTGGAGAAGATCGAACATAGTGCAGGAACCTAGTGGTTGGCTGAGACTTGACGACTGCTGACCGTTTCGACTCAGAGTGACTCGACAGGCCCAATGGGGAGCACCTTGGTGACGCAGAAGACCCACAGTGGAGAGCGCCTTGGTGACACAGCAGAACCATGGTGAGGAGCACCTTGGTGACGCAGCAGACCCACAGTACTCGATAGGAGGAGTAACTCAATAGTCCAAGGTTAGTGGGAAGCGCTTCTATGTGATGCGAAAGGCCCACTGTACTTGATAGAGGAGGATTTCTACAGCAACTGAGGTGCTCCACGATGTGACTGGGGATGTTACTTGATACTACCCCTAGAATAATTTCTTAGTGTGAGCTGAGTCAGTACCTCTTTTTCCCCCCTCATGATTGAGATGGATTACTTGATAACTTAGGTATATGTATGGGCATATGCCTAAGTAAGGTTATTTGTTGATTTCATACTTTGTGATTTATCCTTTATTGTTTTTGTGAGACCTAGAGGGTCTCTGGGTCCCTAATGAGTATCATTATACTCACCCTTACACGGGATATGCTCGCACCTTGTTGTATTGGATGCAGATGACGGATAGTTCTGACTGAGGCTAAGAGTACCAGGACTGGACGATACTTGGAGGTGGACCATACGGTGTGTCGGTATGCAGAGGAGACGGGTGGACATGGAGTGCTAAGAAGGCGATCTGTACCTACCCTTCAAGTAGGAAACTCGTAGGATGATTCAGTAGCTGTCTTTATCTTTCTTCAGTTGTATTGAATTTCAGTTGTACTTGTACTTTCCTGTTGGGCTTGTATTCTAGCCCCTTTTTACTTACTGTACTCACTTTTTTACTATATAGTTGAATTGAGTTCGTATCTTGCTGTGTGTTTGGTTGCCTGTGTTTACATGTTATAAAAGAAATGCCTTCCCAATTTTAGGGAATATGCCTTTGGTACTAGTCCCCAACCCCTAGACTATGGAAGGCGGGCTTGGGGTAGTCAAGAAACGGGCCCTGGGGGACGGGTCGTGACAAATTGGTATTAGAGGAGTCAGTTCTTCTGTAAAACATTGGACTCTGATTTTTATTTTCTATGAAGAAATAATGTTAAGGGTAATGAGTGCGGTTTTCAGTTCAGGGAGTCCAGTGTTGGTGCGGAGGCCGACATATCCATACACCAGGACCCTGACTTATGATTTCCAACTCAGTGCATGAAAACACTAATTGCGTGTGTGTTTCAAGAGTTTTCTTTTTTATCTCCTGATTTAGCTCACCAGGTATAACTTATTAACCATGGAACACCTGTTTCTTTTCAGGATGCCTCCACAAAGACAACCAGCTAGAGATCCAAGTTTTGTATGCACTGATATCCCACCGAGCAACGATGCCTCGGTGCAGGGCCCTTTTCTAGTAGAGGCACCAGCGGAGGCACTAGCGGTACCACTCCCCGTTGGGCCACCAATGCCACCAACCCTAATAGTAGACGATGCACGCCGGTTGAGCGCGTTGCATGAGTTCCAATGCCAGAGGCCACCTAGGTTCAGGGGAGAGATGGACACGCAGGCGGTTGAAGATTGGATGAGGGCTGTAGTGAGAGTCTTCAGACTGGTAGGGACACCAGCTGATTTCATGGTGATCCTTGCTGCCAGCCTTCTATAGGAAGTAGCAGATAGATGGTGGAGCTTGATACTCCAGGTTCATGATGAGGTGACGCTTCTCTGGCCAGACTTCGAGAGCTTGTTTCGGGAAGAGTTTGTTCCAGTGACTCTTCACGTCGTACGCATACATGAGCTTCTTCATCTGTAGTAAGGCAATATGACTGTAGCTCAGTACTCAGCGAGGTTCACTGACCTCTCATGTTACTCCACCGATATGGTGTGGGACCCATTCTTCAGGGCCCATACCTTTGAGAAAGGGATCAGGCGGGAGATCAGGGCTTTGATGATCTCACTCAGCATCCTGACGTAGGCAGGGGTGTTAGAGAGAGCCCTTTTGGTGGAGAGTTTCCTTGCTGAGCAGTCACCAGCAACGAGACCCACTACCAGTCATCAAGTAGCAGAGTCTTCTGTAGATGGTAGCAAACAGTCTTCACAGAGGAGCAAGAGGACCAGACCTACAGGTGGATGGCCGCATGACTCAAGATCAGTTGTTTGGGGAACCCAAGGTGGATCCAGTTATTCCAGGAGCGGGAAATGTTTCTCATGTGGTGGGTAGGGTCACATGGCTCGTGATTATCCGAACCGCCGTTAGGATGATCAGTAGATAGTCGAAGGACCGCCCAGGTAGAGACTGAGGTTCGACCGAGGAGGTCCGCAGGGAGCTGGTGGATGTGGCAGAGGAGCTGGTCATGCAACTGGTGGTGGGATAAGATTCAAGATATCACCGCCACCACCACCAGGAGGTCCGCCCCGACCATTGGGAGTAGGTGGAAAGGGGAGAGCTCAGCTCCAGGTAGCTAAGGCTTACGATCATGGCGCTCCAGATTTGATTCAAGGTACGATCTATGTATACTCCACCATAGATGCAGTACTTATAGACACAGGTGCCAGTCATTCTTTCATTTCCATTTCCCTCGTTCAGAGCTCACAGATTCCAACAAAGCCGTTGGTTCGATCCTTACATCTAGAGACTCCTATGGGAGCAGATTCGATGATTGCACACTGGTTCTAGTAGTTTGAGCTTACTCTAGGAGGCAAGAGCTTTGACTGGGATCTCCTAGTAGCGGCGCCGAGGCCTTAAAACATCATCTTGGGTATGGATTGGTTATCTATAGTCCATGCACAAATTGACTGTATTAGGCACAAAGTACGGTGTGTCCTCACGGATGGGACCAGGTTTACCTTCACTGGCGAGAAGAGAGCCTTTGTAGCGCTGGATGGAATTACCCAGAGGAGAGTGAAGCCCATCACTCATTAGTTGGCTAGCCTTACCTTCAGAGCTGTTGATGTGGAGAGTCTGAGCTATCTTGTAGTGGTGGACCAGTACGCGGATGTCTTCCCTAATGTTGTTTCGGGTCTACCTCCTTGTAGGGAGGTAGACTTTTACATTGACTTGTACCCCGGGATGACACTGATATCTACACCAAAGTATTGGATGGCTCCCACAGATCTTCATGAGCTTCATGTACAACTAGAGGACCAGCAGGGGAATGGATTCATCCGGCCTAGTGTTTCTCCCTGGGCAGCCCTGATTTTTTTCGCCAAGAAGGAGGATAGGATCTTGAGACTTTGTGTCGACTATCTATGCCTGAACCAGGTGACTGTGAAGAACAATTACCCATTCCCGAGGATTGATGACCTCTTTGACCAACTGAAGGGAGCACAATGGTTCTCAAAGATAGACCTCAGATCAGGCTATCACCAGATCAGAGTGCGAGATGAGGATGTACAAAAGATGACCTTCAGATGTTGGTATGGCCATTAAGAGTTCTTGGTTATGCCATTCGGTGTAGCCAATGCTCCAACAGTATTTATGGGACTCATAAATAGGATCTTTTATACATACCTTGATCGCTTTTTATTGGTCTTCATCAATGACATTCTGATCTACTCAACTACTAAGGAGGAGCATTCCTATCTTTTTCAGGTAGTACTGGACACACTCTGAGAGAACTAACTTTATGGTAAGCTCTCGAAGTGCCAATTTTGGATCTGAGAGGTTAAATTTCTGGGACATGTCATATCGGAAGCTGGAGTTGCAGTAGATCCAGTGAAGATTGAGGCAATACTTTCTTGGGAGCCACCCAGGAGTGTGACAGAGGTATGAAGTTTCTTGGGTTTGGATGGATATTACCGAAGGTTTGTTCCAGACTTCTCCAGATTTGCAGCACCACTATCAACCTTGAAGAAGAAGGGGAAACCCTTCATGTGGTCGGAGAGATACCAGCAGAGTTTTTAGGAGCTGAGGCAGATGCTGACTAGTGCCCCCATATTGAGGCTTCCAGAGGAGGGTGTAGGGTATGTAGTTTACTGCGACACATCAGGGACCAAGCTTGGATGTGTCCTGATGCAGGAGCGAGTAGTGATCACATATGGTTCTCAGAAACTGAGACAACATGAGTAGAACTACGCTACCCATGACCTGGAGTTAGAAGCAGTGGTCTTCACCTTCAAGATGTGGCAACACTATCTGATGGGTGAACGTTTTACAATATACTCTGATCACAAGAGTCTCGGGTATATATTCTCTCAAAAGGACCTGAACCTGATACATCGACGTTGGTTTTAGTTCCTCCAGGACTATGAATTTGAGATAGTCTATACTTCTGGGAAGGGGAACGTTTTAGCAGATGCACTCAGCAGGAGGTCTGGTATACAACTGCTAGGTGAGGCGACGGAGAAGCTAGCTGCTTTACAGATATCCTTTGTGGATAGAGATGAAACATCCTTTCTACAGTCTCTTAAAGTCACTCCCCCACTTCTTCAGTGAGTCAGGGAGGTGCAACATGGAGACACTGATTACGAGGCACGACGTGCTCAGATATCTAGAGGATAGGCACCTAATGGATTTTCTGAAGGTGGGGAGCATGTCATCCTCTTTAGAGGACGTACCCTGGTACTAGTGTAACTTCAGGAGGAAGTGTTGAGGGAGTTCCACACATCCCTTATAGCGGTACATCCAGGAGTGGCGAAGATATACTAGGATCTCCGACGACAACACTGGTGGCCGGGAATAAAGAAAGCTGTTGCAGAGTTTGTTTCTCGCTGCCTCACTTGTCAGCAAGTGAAGGCGGAGCATCAGGTACTAGTAGGCTTGGTTCAGCCTTTAGAGGTCCCAGAGTGGAAGTGGGATGGGATATCCATGGAATTCATGATAGGACTTCCACATACATCTAGGGGACATGACTCTATTTGGATGATCGTTGACCGACTCACCAATTAGGCCCACTTCTTACCGACCAGAGAGTAGGGTTCAGTAGAGAGATTAGGATGCCTCTATGTGCAGAAGATTGTGCGGCTACATGGAGTACCTTCAACGATTGTCTCCGATCATGAAGCATGATTTAATTCTTGGATATGGAAGGGGTTGCAGAAGGATTTCAGGATGCAACTTTGTTTGAGCATCACCTTCCATCTACAGACGGATGGTCATACTGAGCGGACTATTCAGACCCTCGAGGACATGCTCTGTGCTTGTGTCCTCAACTTCAGTCGCAGCTGGGAGTATCAATTACCTTTGGTGGAGTTTTCATACAACAACATCTATCACTCCACCATTGGTATGAAACCTTTCGAGGCATTGTACGGGCGACCTTGTAGATCACCTTTGTGCTGGACTGACCCGGGGGAGTCAGAACTAGTGGGACCAGAGATGGTATGGGCTACCACAGAGAAGGTGCGGGTTATCTAGGAGTGGATGAAGACTGTACAGAGCTGGCAGAAGTCATATGCCGATAAGAGACAGAGACCTCTAGAGTTCAAGGATGGTGACCACGTCTTTATAGGGGTCTCACCTCGATGAGGTTTGCAAAGATTTGGCCGAGGAAGCAAGTTATCTCCGAGGTTCATCGGACCCTTTTAGGTCCTCAGCAGAGTTGGCAAGGTGGATTACCGCTTAGCTCTTCCACCTCAGTTGCACCAGGTGCATGACATCTTTCATGTATCCTAGCTGAGGAGATACGTGCATGACCATTCTCACATCATCGACTAGGGTGAGTTGGACGTCGAAGATGTGGTGACTTTTACGGAGGTTCCAGAAGAGATTGAGGATAAACGGGAGTGAGTACTTTGTGGACGATCGATACCTCTAGTGCACGTTTGCTGGCAGCATGGAAACCTCCAGGAGAGAACATGGGAGCGGGAGGCTCAGATGTGTGCTCAATACCCCCACTTGTTTACATAGTTTGAGTTATGGATTATGGGGATGTAGATCCCTGAGTTGGGGAGAATGTAAAGACCCGAAATTTACTTGTATTTTTTTAAAATAAATGGTAATTTTACGAGTCCGTGAAAATTGATGGCGCATGATTCCGAGGCCTGGAGTTCCTAGAATGAATTTCTGAACTTTTGTTCAGGCACATTAAGTAAATGTGTGAGTGAGTTTTTTCTAACTTTTGAACCGGTGCTCGAAATTGAAATCTGAGGGTACCGTTGAACTCGCAGTGCTAGTATTCACTTAAGAAGACTTTCACCTCGATGACAGTTGGTTGAGGGTGAAATATAAATTTTTTGTTTTTCATAGAAATAATAAAATAAAATAAACACACATTTTATTTTATTTTTTTGTAACCACCCTCCATGTAGAAGTTGAGAAGTGGGGACCACCAGACCTTAACCTCCCATGAGAGGTTATAGTGGTGGGGGCCACCCAAGGTCTAAACCTATTTAACTCTCTCATTAATGTTGAGGAGCCTCTTGAGATTCCTCGATATTAATTGTGCCAACCCTCCTTAATTAATTGTGCCAACCCTTGGTATCATCCAATTTGAATTTTATGCCAACGCAACCCATTTATTGTTGCCAATTAATTAAGCCAACTTTGATTGACAAAAAATTAAATTGATAAACATATTTTATTTGGTTGTCTATTCATTTGTTGGAAAAGTATTGTCAAAGGAGGATTGGGAGAACTTGGGAGAAAGCTCTCCAACGAAGAATGCTCCGCCAACGAAGAAGGCCGACCTCCTTCGACCATCTTCCTTGGGACTTCTTCTGACGTGGGGCGTCCTCATATACGGAGAATCGACGACCATATTACCTTCTTGCGCCAACGTCATCAAGTGAACGAGGTAGGGGGTTTATTTTCATGATAATACCTTTTCCATATTCTTACCTTAGTTTCTTTTGTGGTTTGGGAATGAAACATTGCGGGAAGTTGTAAGCTTGAAGTTCTTATTTCTTATTGAACCATATGATACCACCCTAACGCGGAGAGTACGGGCCAAACCAACATGATCCAAACCTTATGAAAATATTGTGGTGTTCTTCACAATGGAGGAGGACGACAATCGTCCAAGGTTGGGGCACGAGAAGGGCGACCGACACTGCCACCAGCCGCGACGAAGGTGATGGAACAACGACGCCGCTCCGTGGTCACTACCGCCACCCCGCAGCCTCCGGGTCGACCACGACCACCGCTGCCATCCGTGGCTCCGTGCTTCCCAATGGCCGAGGTGCCACCCCGCGGCTGGATGAGCCGACTACCCGCGGCCGGACCACTGCCTCGCGGCCAACCGAGCCACAAGCCTGTGGCAGAGGCGCCGCCCCACGGCTGGCCGACCCACTGGCCCGTAGTCGGACCGCCGCCCCGCGACCGGTCCGATGACCCACGGTCGGACCGCCGAACCGTGGCAGGTCCGCCGCCCCCGTGGCCGGTCCACACCCCCGTGGCCAGTCCGCACCCTCACTGTACCTATGGCCGGTCCGCGCCCTCGTGGTACCCTATGGGCTAGGTCGGTCCGACCAGGTTGGACCGGACCCGGGCCCACTACAACCCATTTACTTCTTTTGTCCATAACTTTGGCACCGGATGTCCGTTTGATGAACCGTTAGTGGAACTAAAAATCTTGGAGTGTGATAGTCCATTTGAGTATACCCCACTAGAGTTTTGGATTAAGATGGGGAAAAATCAAGTTGGATCAATCACGAATTCAACCGAGCCCTCGGGACTAAAAGATAATAACTCACAGACCGAGCGTTCGTTTGATGCGTCGTCTATTGAGTTGAGACCCCTATGAAATCGCAGACCTTTGATATACTTATTCGTGGGACTTTGTGGAAGTTGAAGTATCGACCAGTAGATTGTGGAGCAGATCCTCTTGGAGACAAGTGAACATAATGTGGGAACCTAGTGGCTAACTGAGACTTGCCTTCTACTGACCATTTTGACTCGGAGTGACTCGATAGGCCCAGTGGGGAGCACCTTGGTGACGCGGAAGACCCACAGTGGGGAGAACCTTGGTGACGCAGTAGACCCACGATACTCGATAGGAGGAGTACCTCAGTAGTCCAAGGTTAGTGGGAAGTACCTCTGTGTGACACGACATGCTCACTGTACTCGATAGAGGAGGAGTTCTCCAGCAGTCGAGGTGTTCGGCGATGTGACTGGGGATGTTACTTGATACCACCCCTAGAATAATTTCCTGGTGTGAGCTGAGTCAGTACCTCTGTGTTTTTCCTCATGATTGGGATGAATTACTTGATAACTTAGGTATATGTATGGGCATATACCTAAGTAAGGTTATCTATTGATTTCATAATTTGTGATTTATCCTTGATGGTTTTTGTGAGACCTATAGGGTCTCGGGGTCCCTACTGAGTATCGTTATACTCACCCCTGCACGGGCTATGCCCGCACCTTGTTGTGTTGGATGCAGATGAAGGACAACACTGACTGAGGCTGAGAGTACCAGGACTGGATGGTACCTAGAGGTGAACCATATGGCGTGTCGATATACAGAGGAGACGGGTGGACATGGAGTGATGAGAAGGAGATCTGTACCTACCCTTCAGGTAGGAACCTCAGAGGACAATCCAGTAGCTGTATTTCTCTTTCTTCAGTTGTATTGTATTTTAGTTTTACTTGTACTTGCCAGTTGGGCCTGTATTCTGGCCCCTTTTTACTTACTTTACTCACTTGTTTACTATACATTTGACTTGCATTCGTTTCTTGTTGCGTGTTTGGTTGTGTGTGTTTACTGCTTATAAAGGCAATGCCTTCCCAGTTTTAAGGAATACACCTTTAGTTCTAGTCACCAGCATCTAGCCTATGGAAGGTGGGCTTGGGGTAGTCATGGCATGGGCCCCGGGGTATGAGTCGTGACAAGAGATCCATGACTGGGGGAAAGATGAGGGGAATGTCACTAATCCTACTAAAAGATCTAAGATCACCATTTTCATCATGATCATCCTGAGCTAACTCAAGTATAGACTAACTCTACTTGCACCCAATTCCCATTATCTAGTCATCACATACCTCTCTACCTTTGGAGAAGTAAACAATATCCATCTCCAATACTAATCACTTTGAGCTCAAAAATAGGTCATCCATTCCATGTAGAGAATCACATCAATGGTCTTCATCTCTAGAATCATGACGTCCCATAGACGTCGAAAACTAGTGATGACTATAGTACACTATGATAATTATTAGATATGGACCACTTTAGTTCCCAATGGTTTATCAAGGAAAATTAACTCATAAATAAACATGATCAGTAAGTCAGGTCTAGAAAAAACTTACAGATATATAGTAAAGGGAACTTTATAAACATAAAATCTGTTAGGTTAACCTTATGATCCTTTAAAGTCTATACTAGGTTAAATATTACCAAAATTTATTCAACCCATTCCTCAACAAACCTTAGGACTCCAATACCCTAGAATAATACAGAAAATTGTATTTAAAATTCACTATATATTCAACCATAGTTTTGATATCCTATGTCTGGGAAAAGCACTAAGATAAAGACTTCTTGATGAAGTGGATCAAATTATTAAACTGTATAGTAGGTATAGGATCATGATCAACTATATACTCCTATATTTCTAGTGATAAAGAAAGAATTTCCCCCCTTGTGAAATAATTTTATCTATTCTTCATAAGTAGTTCCATAAAACTATGTTGAGGCGATATTATCTAAAAATTGAAGAAAAAATTTAAAATGTATCAAGCCATTAGAACACACCCTAATCAGTCTAAGGGATCACACACGGTTTCCAAAGGAGTCTACCTATAAATCAAGGTATAACCCTCCTATAATTAACCAAATTATTATCTATTAATTTTATTCACAATAATCATATATATACTAAAACATAATAATACGATCAATTCAACTAATTAATTCCAACTGAGATATATCATAAAATCGAAGAGAAATAAATATTTAAAAAAATAGGGAATCTATCCCAAACAGATAGTACAATTTAAAGAATTTATTTAAAGAACTACTATATAGTAAAACAACAAGTACATGTGTGGAATGTTAACCTACATGCCGAATAATGATGCATGAATGCTACCAAAATCTCATAAAATTGTAATAGAAATACCTCTAATGGTAACTCAGAGGTCTTTTACACATGAGCTAGCCAAGAACATGGTAACTCCCATACCTGAGTCCCACATAACTATCTCATTTATACAATGTCCTAGATTATTCCAAAAATAAAAGAAGAAAATAGTGCTTTGATAGCATTTTGTAATTACTTGACCTAAACCATTAGGTTTGAACTAGAGTGTCACATGACCTCATGTGCACCAACTCATATTCCAAAGGCTGCCAACTTGAATTGAGGGTCTAAGTCCATCAGTGGAAAAACTATACCCTCAGTATCATGTCATAGAAAAAATAAAAATAAAATAAAAATATATAATAAATAATTAGAGTAACATGCATAAATTAAAATATAGAATACTATCACACAATAAAAAGATAAATGGTCCCCAAGTTGGAAAACCAATCCATAGTATATATAGTGGATAAATAAATAAATAAAACTGTGGAGTCCTCTAAAGTCCATCCTATTCCTCTACCTTCTTCATGCTCTTATACTCATACATTAGTCATAATCCACTTGCCCTTACTTGGGTTCCTAAACATAAAGTCTGCATGTGCATAAAAATTACCATACATAGTGTGAGTAATAAAACCCAATAGGACACCACCAATCCATCCTTAATTGATGTGTTCTTGTAAATAAGCATATGTCATAAATAAAAAATAAATAAACAAGAGACATAATAATCCTAAATGGAGAACCTGTGTGCTAACCAAGCCACCATGATCCCTATACATACCTTCTTCAGCTCCATTACAAAATAAGTGTCAAGATATCAGTAGTAATTAAGAACTATGCATGAGGCTAGTAATCATGCTGCTCAGCATAGTGTGTACATACTACTAGGCATCCATTAGGAATCAAGTTATTCATGTTCTCTACATCCACTAGGTATCGAGTGATCATGATACTCGACATACACTAGGAATTTCATATCCCTTCCATATGAATAGGTCCATCATCACTATTGTCATAGGTTATGTGTACTCCCCCTGTAAGGGATAAAAATGTCATAATAGTTCACCTACTTTAGATAAGAATAATAATACATCCGAATGCACACATAGTGAGGCAGAACATGCAAACAAGTATGGAATATCATCATGAGTAAAAGAAGAAACATACAATACATGTGATCAATATTAAACATGAAAAAAAGCTTTGAATTTAATCATGGAAACAACTATAATATAAGGTTCTCAAGGGATATGCACACACCCACATGTGATCATAATCAATCATGACTATCAAGTATCCCAACACAAGAGTTATATCATGGAAAAAGTGTAAAAAAGATCCCCAAAAAGGTAAGGAACTTACAACATCAAGTTATTTGTTGAATAAATTCAAGGTTCATCAAGGAATAATCACCCAAATAACATCCATGTACTTGTTAGCTCAAAATGTTCTCCAAGGATTCCTAGAACCAGATCCAACTATTTTATTTCAAAAACAAATAAAATATCACATGTGATAATCATTTATATCTCTTTTATAATCTAGAATAAATAGTATAATTCCATATTATCCTTATTGATAATTATATATTAGTTTTTAGAGCATAATTACAATTCCACAAGTGATAATAAACCCTTTATCTAGAATAATTTGAGATAAATAAAAATAATTATTTTTATTCTTCTCCATCATTCCGGGTTATGATCATTTTAAGAGTATTTTATAATTTTTATATAAATCCTTGTAAGGATAACTTCATTAAAATATTATAAATATTTTATAGAAAACGTACCCATGGTTTTATCTCTTGAAAACACAACACTCAAAATAGAGGAGAGAGGGTGAGGTTTTTTCCATGATTGGGACCCAAAAAAATAAATCATTTTGACCAAAGAAGGCTTCACCAAACCTGAACAGTGGAATATAGGATTCCTAGGCTTAAGAGGATAACAAAAAAATGAAGGACGAAAGGATTCAACTATATTATAAGTCACAACTGCATAAAAATTTAAAATATTAAAACCCACAAATTAAATTAACAATTTAATCGATATTTTAATATAATCTTGAACATGGAGTGTTTAATTTCATATCATAAAGGAATTTTAATCCCAATCAAGTCAAGGTAATTAATTATCATGATTTTTTTCCTTTATAATTATGGAAAAAATTATAGAATCATGATGTGGAAGAAGGAGAGAAAAATAGGGTTTTTAAAATTAGTTTTCCCAAAAAGGACACTATCTAAGGGTAACATGATTTAACCTTAAGCATCTTCTGGATATCACATGAGGGTAATAAGTTTACCCTCACTTAGTGGTTAAAACTTATTAATACCCTTACATAGATGTTTTTTACCCTTATTTAGATCCTTTTTATCCTTACATATTCTTTGGTAACATAGGGTTACCCTTATGTGAAGAATTTCTTACGCTTATGTAGGTAGAAGAAACATGAAAAATACCCTTATGAAAGTCAGGAGCCACCCTTACATGAGGTTCAAAATATGAGGCTTAACTTTATGCAAGCCTTATAAATTAAAAATCACCTTTATGAAATTCTATGGATACCCTTACACAACACTTTATTACCCTTACACAATGCATATACATATGGATTTACCCTTAAGCAATGTATAGAAAAAGGGAGTTACCTTTAATAGTGGTTGTAAAACTCCACCACCCTTAAAAATGACTCTTTTACCCCTAAATAGGATCTAAAAACCCTCATTAAACTTACATAACCCTTGAAAATCAAGGATTAACTTTTCAAAACACCATAAAACCATAATTAAGAATTATTTTTATTGAAAAATTAGTTTTTCACATAAAAATAATTATAAAATATTAACAAAATAGTGTTTAATGATCAATTAAAAATTAATAATATTACATTTTGCATCCTAACTCTCTAAAGATTTAAACCTAAAATGATACTTTAGATGTAATAGCTACAATAATCATTATAAATTTTGTAATTATGGATGGTTACATCTAGTATTTTATAGATCATATCATAATAAGTATGTTAAGTATGTGTTTATAGCACTATATTTGGTAATAAGGGTCTGAGGAACAAAAAATGGTATTGAAGTAAAGGTTTAGATAACTTTAGTGATTAGGATGTTTGTTGAGGAAAATTTAAGGGTTTATTAGTTAGGGTTGATCATAAGTTCAAATGTACAAATAAAACTTTGGGATAATTATATGATTTACCGATAAGGAAACTATGAAAATTTTATTTTTATATTTAGATAGGAAAATGATAATAAAAACCCCAGGAATAAGTTTAAGTATTAGATAAAATCATGATTATTTTTTAAAATAGATATTATGGGGTTTTTTCTAGAAATACATCATTTTTTGTATATTGGTAGGTGGATGCGACTGTGGAACATATGCACATAGGGGTAATTAGCCTAAAAAGGGTTAGTTTTAGCATTAACTCAATTATCAATATAATACATTGTGAGTGGGAGTAAGACCAAACACCTAGTGATACACTCTTGGGGGTATGATTTGGTTAATCACATTCTATTTATGAACAGTTATGAAGGATTTATTTCCTAAACTACTTTAAGGTATTAGGTTAAGAAGTACAAGAGAACCTATATTGAAGTAAAGTATATTGAATGAGTAGTTTTAAAGGATGAAATGAAGGTTTTACTATATAAAACATATTAGGATTGAGCTTTAATTTTTATATGATTATTTACTCTGATTTTATTGATAACCATTTTTGGTTTTAGTATTTGATTAAAACAGGATCACGAGAATGAAGTAGAGAAATGTATATACCTAGAAACCACTATATCTTATAATTAAATAAGCGAGCATATATAAACAGTTAATAATATTAGTATTTTTATTCTTACCTATGGTAGTGAGGTTGATATAATAATAGAAATTAATTCTTGATACACTTATCTATTTTAATTAGTGAAGTGATATTTATTGATGACATTTTGGTATATTCTAATTTTTATTAATGATTATGTGAAACATATAAGTATCATTATTAAGTAGTTTTGTATTAATGGTTTTAAATAATATATGAAATGGTGTCAATAACCTTGATAAATGATTATACGAAAATGTTATATTTTTGAAGATAACTATTTAAGAAAACATGTTTGGGGGATGAATAAGTTTTAGGTTTAGTATATGTTTGTTGTTGGGATAATAAAGGGTGGTTTGATTTTTATAAAGTAAGTTAGATAGTATTGTAAACCTTGGTATTGATAATTTATTCATGATATTTTTAGATAATTTCATCTCATTTTTGGGATCATTATATATAGTTACTAGTGTGCGACCTTATGAACTAGTGGTTAATACCATTTGAGAGATAAATATAGAGTTAATTTTTGGAGGAATATATAATATTATTATAGTTTAATGTCTTGAACATTAAAATAGGTTTTCATAAAAGTATTTTATTGAGTGGATATGATCATAGTATATACATACATGGGTATATTATTGTTGTAATGATTAATGTTGTTTGAAGAATGATAAGTTGGATTTTAAAAGCTTATATTTTAATTATTTTTTAGTTTAGAATATTTGAATAAATTTCATAGTAATTTGGTATATCTACTTTAATGAATAGGTTAATAAGTATAAGAAAAAACAACTCAATGAAACCTAGGTTAAGCAAACAATGATATATGTTAAACTGAGAGTGTTATAGTTGAACCTAGTCTGATAAAAGTTGAGTTATAAGAACTTAGGATAACATGATAGTGTTATAAAGTGAGACATCTTGAGGTTAAAATTTATTATAGTTATTTATGATAATTATCTTATAATGAACATCAATCATGTTAAATCTCTTGGTTTTAGAAATGGTTGAAGCTCAAAGAAACCAATTTAATAATGAATTTCATGGATAATGCAGAAACTGTCCCAATGAACAACGTAGAGAAATAAGGGATGGAGTGAGAAATATTATAATTATTCCAAATAGTCTATCAAGAATTCTAATTAACAATAAAAACATAGTTGAAATCCCAAACACACTAAATAATATAAGGATGTAATTTCATAGAAATTTGGGTGACCAAGATAATGAAAGAGAGAATATTTAATATCCTTCATGTAAAAAAATGTAGGAATAAGCACCCTTGGAAATATCTTCAATGAACTGGAATATGTTTTACATGTGAAAAAGGAAGAAATAGAGAAAATAAGATTTCAATTAACATGATGGACAAAAAATGTGTTTCCTAGTCATACCTAATATATAAAAGTAGAAAAATATTTTAAAAATTTATCTTCAGTTATATCTATCTTTTATACACCATTGAACAATTTTATTAGTAAGTGATAATTAAAATTATGGGGATGTTATTTACTTAATGGGGAGAATGCAACACCCCGTAATTCTAATTATCTTTAAATAAGTCAATGTGTTTAATAAATTGTTTTCACACTACACACAATGAAAAAAATTACAACATTTTAATAATAAATTATTAATAAATCTATAATAAACACTAAGATGGTAAACTATTAATATTTATTACCTTTATAAGGTAAATAATTAAAATGAGTTAATATTGAAAAGGTTATTTTCAATAAAATGGGTTTCCATTATATTATATATATATTTTTAAAAAATATAAATTTACAATTTTATATTTTAAATTTTATAAAGTAAAATTAATTTTTTAATTTCTCACAACATAATTATCCTAGGATGTATTTTTAAATTTTTTAAAAATAATCATATTTAGGTGAATAGTACAAAATACCATTTTTTCTAATACCATCACTTTTATATGAATTATAAATTTTTGAAACCATTTTGATATTAAAAATATATATTTTTAAGTAAAATAAAGTATATAAAAAATACTATTTTAATTTATAAAACCCATGAATATCATTTTAGAAAATCAATTAATATTTTATGGAAAATATTTTTTCTCTGTTTCATTAATTAAATTTATACCTGTGTAAATTTTATTTTGGATATATTTTAATGAAAAATAAATATTTTTTAAAAAATTATAATATTCTTAATATCATTATGATAAATAACATTGATAAATTTTTCCTATACCTAAACTTTATACTTAAAAATACACTTTTCTAAAAAATGAGTTTCTACATGTTTCATCCTCTAACATTAAAAATATTTTCCCTACACATAGAAAGTTAATTTTATAAAATAACTCTTATGTTTGATATAATAATTTTTATATTATTTTATATGGACAATTTTATTTTTGGTTATAAAATTTTGATGGTTAGGATTAATGATAATTACCACAATAATTGTGAAATAATTATTTTAAAATTATTGTTTCATTAATACCAAAGAATTTATATCAAATAAATTAAATTTAAATTATTTAAATAATTAATATAATATGATTTATAATAATATAAATCAATATATTAACACCCATTTTATTAGTAATCAATACTAAATAATATTAAAAATCTATAATGGGTAAAACGTCATTTTTTGAACTAAAATAGTTTTTCTATACATTATTTGTTTTAATTTAAAAGTTAATTATATAATATTTAAAAATTAAATTGGATTAAATAAAGATGAAATTTTATTCTTCCACACCCAAATTTGGTTATTTTTTTAATATTTTTAATAAAATATAAAACCACTTAGTTAAAAACTAGTTACATAGTTTAAAAATAAAAGAGTAAAATGTAAAAACATAATGATTAAAACACTATAAAATGTTTAAAACATGTGTATAATTTTTTTTGAGACTTTAAAAACCCAAACATATACCACACCCTATTATTTCAAACTTTGGATCCATTTAACTTGGAATAGTGTCATGTCATTATTAAAATATGAATCATTTTACCAAAAGTTTATTTTTCCTCTCCTATAAAAGGGGATCACTTATACCCTTTAAAAAATACAGCTACCATTCGAAATTAAATTTAAAACAGACCAAATATCATATCATATAATTAAATCACATTATGTTAAGCCCCTAGTCGCACTAAGTTATCCTAGTCCTTTCAATTCCATGGAGTTTTCCAAGGAAAGATCAAGTCTCCAATGTAAGTATTATCTCCTTCTTAAGTTTTTCTTCTTAACATCCATCTTAAAAATATATAATATTAATAAAAATATAATGAAATAAGTATCATTATTATACTGATATTTTATTATATTAATGGAATAATAATAATTTTATCCTCTCCATCCACTAAGAAAAACAAAAGCGTTGTTAGTGAGTTGCGTTGACTACCACCTCCATCAAGCGACATATTATATTTTTAAACACCATGATTCATGGATGATCAAAAGGATTTAATAGATGAATAAATATGATATATATAAAATAAATTTTATTATAAAATTTAAAATTATAATTTACCTTATTTCCCTCTAATTCACTTATAAATAGAAACATTAATCATGCGTACATACGAACTATCACCTACACAAGCAATGTGTTTCATTTTTCATCACTACCCATCATGGAAAACATTAAAAATATATTTAATTTATAAAAATTATTTCTATAACACTATTAATATTATGAATATATGAAACCATTTTACATTTATTTCTACTATGTTCAATATATATAAGGAATTATGAAATTGACCGAATAAGAGCAAGTAACCAAAATAGAAATGAAAACTATATAATAAATAAATAAAATATGATAATAAATAGTCTATATTAAATTAAATAAATAATAATAAGGTTCATGAGAATGTATCTAATAAAATCAACTTGATTATTCAAGAATTTAAGGGCATGAACATAATGAATCTGGAACAAGGTAATGTTTTTATCTTAATTTCCCTTCATTGAGACAAGTGTTGTATTTATGAACCTATATTAATTTTCAAGGTTCATAGACTAATAATTTGAGATATGGTATCATGAATCCATTTTTTTTCATTTTATATAAATACACATATCATTTTTTTAAATCTCAAGGGTTTTTAATCCAAATGTTACTAAAGTGGAAAGGGTTTTGGTCTCAAATTCCTCTCTTTAATACATATTTTCTATCATACACCTAATTTAATTTATGTGGTGTATATACTACCTATTATATATATAATATAATTAATTATATTTTAATAATTTTATTTTAAGTTCAATTTCAAGCCTTCTATTTGAAGGGGTTTTGACTAAAGAGTTACTTAAGTAGTAAGTGTTTTCTTGATCTCAATTATGATTCACTGAGACATAATACATTTTGTGCACCATGTTTTCATTGAGTGATGTATTAAGTGAACATGGATATATTTATATAATAATCCTCATATTTTAGAGGATTCAATCTCCCAATAATATTTTAAATTGGCTATTAATTCATCTGTTTCCTTAGTAGTAAGGAATTTTGGTAATAATAATCCTCTTCTTTGAGTTATAATGTTTTATCTTTAACATTTTTATTACATGATTGGGTTCTAAAATAATAAAATTTTATGGTAATTTATAATATTCTTTGAGAAAATAAAATTTTAATACAAATAAGGTTTTTTAATCTTTCTATAATATATGTTTTGAATAAGGTACTTTTGAAAATTTATAAATGGGGTTTTACTTTGACTTTCATATGTATTGTATTCGTATCCACATTTATCTAAGAAAAACATTATGTATTTTCAAGGCACTATTATCGAATATTATTTTTAAAATTAATTTATTTCAAATATTTTTCACTTAAACTTTTAAAAAATACTTTTGGAAGTGACTTGAAACTTAACTGTTTATGTAAATGTTAAAAATGTTTTCTGAATGAACTCATAATACCAAACAATCTAATTTTTGATCCCTTCTTAGGTGGTATCATTCAAGAATTACTTTTCAAGAATGTTTTCATCTATTTCAACATACTTCTATATTTCCTTTATCACATTTAGGTTTTTTATTGTTAAACTATATAAATTATTCCTATAGATGTATTATGATCATGTTATTAAATAAGTTACTTATCTATATACTCATTTCTCTATACGACATGAATATCAAATTCTACATAATTCAGATTGTATGGTGTTCACCTAGAAAGAATATTATTTCATTGACATAGGAAAATGTATTATAATTTCATATGTTAATATTCCAATATAGATGATTATTGGAAATATAATTATATATTGTCTGATAATCCAAATTCTATCTTCGAATGAGTTATGATCAAGTTATCCCTTTTATTGATATGGGGGAAAGTATTGATGTTCATGATGGTTATTGACTACTAATGCAAGTTGATCATGTACTGATATTTTGTATTCTTCATTATACGAATATCCATGTTTTTATTCAAAAAAAGTCTCCTTAGGGAATGATATAGAAAGTCTTGTTTATTCTTATGGTGAATGCATTAGACTTAATTAGGTGATGAGTGGGGCCTAAAATTATATAGTCCCTCAATGCATCTAAACAACTCATGTGACAAAACATGTTGGGTTTTAGTGTATTCCTCTTCCCATAGTAGGATAGTGTCATGAAATAAGGACTTGATAGAAAGATGTCTTAACTATGGTCTCAACGACATGTAAAGTATCTTGGAATAAGGCCTTTATACCAATTTTTGATGTCCAACATTATGTATTCTATCATCATGAGATCAGTATTATTGATATCCATGTTTTTATTTATTTTCATGGATATATCATACTCCCATTTTCAAGTTAATTATGCCTTCATGTTGTTTAACTATTCCTTCTATAATATTTTTCCCTGTTTATGCCATAATTTATTCAGTTATATGTTTCCCTTATCGAGAATTTGAGCTCACCTCTCCTTATTTCCATTTCCTTAGGTTATGGATAAAATTAGTACACATTAAATGTTTAAAAGGACGAAACTTGTGAATGAATTTGTGGGAGATATTGAAATTTTTTCATGATTTAAGTAGTTTCATATATAATGGGAAAATTTTTCATTTGATAAAAAGAACATGGGATTTATCAGTTTATGTTGTGTCCTAACTCTCTAAAAATATAAACCTAAAAAGACCATTCTGGTCCAAGTGATGAAAAAATATTTATTGATTTTGTAATTATATATGGTTATATCTATGATTTTATATCTTGTATCAAAGAAGGTATATAGAGTATGTATTTATGACACTGAATACTAGAGTATGGGTTTAGGGAATCACATTTATGTCAAGGTTTTTGGAAATAATGGTTTTGACATGGTGTTATAAACATTTATATTTCACATGACTTTATTTTTAGAGTTATTTTAGATTATTTTATTATGGTTAGTTTTTTTGAAAATTAATTTATTGTATTTGAGGATATTATTTTACATTCATGTATTATTCTAATAATTGGTTTTGGTGGATTATACCTCTGATAATTTCAATTTTAATTTAATACTGGTTTTAGAGGTCTTGTCTCTTAAGGATAATATCTTTAATTATTTTTTTGTATTGAAGTATTACTTTGAGAGTAATTTCCTATAGTGCCCCAACCTGGTTTTCCACCTGAATTGTTCTCTAAGGTATTTGGTTACTAGTCCTTAGACACACCTCCTCATATGAAAATGGTTTCTAACTAGTAGCGAGGGACTGAGAGGTGATAGATTGGAGACTATACTCTTTGATGGTGATAATAGTAATGGTCTATATGTATATACACAATAGAAAAAAAAGACTATAACTCATTGAAAGAAATAGAATAAACTCATTTAAAGCATAAACAAGAAGAATAATAAATAAACAACCCCAAGGATAATACAATTTATAGATAACATAACTCAAATAAGGTCATAAAAATAGGTAATCATGGTCTCCCATGGTTGAACATTAGTAAAAACATATATAAATAATTCTAAAAGCTTAAAAGTAAACTCCAGCTGATGTAGAGGAACCACCACGGTCCACTTCCATCTATCCCATGAAAAAGGTACCACTCAGTCATTAAGGTCCAGCTTCCGATCTTGGTCCCTTAACCAATCATAGTGGCACAAAGTCAATATGAATCCCCAAGGGCCTATGTAGGGTGTGATAATAATCTTAGTAGGCCACCAAAAATATGTTATAGTATTACACCCATAATTTGGTAGGTGTATTCTAAAATTAATTAAAAGAGGCAGAACATGCATATTTAATAATAATATTATTCTCTTGTGCTCAACAACCACAATGACATGATCACCTACTTCATCCATCACCAGTATAAGTCTGAACACGTTCCCCCGATTATATATATGGAATAAAACATCTATTTTCTTATATATAATTTTAGTGGTGAGGATCTTTAACTTATCACTCAAGGAATACCCTAATGAATATCAATCCAGGTGAACCTTTGGGTTCCACCTAAAATATACCACCAACACCTCATTCCCTCAATCAAGCACCATCATCTAAAAAACACACCCAATCAAGTACCCTGTCCCTCTGAACTCAGCTTATAAAATCACCATCAACTTGAAGCCTAATGTCCCAAGGAACAACGATGTATGTATTATAAATAATAATCACCATCATCTCAACAACCAATGTTCTTCCCTCCTAATATCCTAGACCATGAATCCAAGTATCACAGAAAGCCTCAGCCTCCAACCGATGGTCTCGACACCATCAACCGATGGTCCATCACCATCCCCATGGATTTCTATGGTGATCACCCCTAATATATCATATGTTCAGCACCATCCATAATCCACATAATCTACAAGGGATTCCACCCACAACAAGTAGCCAAAACCACCTTAACGGAGTCCTATCTATGTGCACTTGACTCCAATGTCATGTCAGCCAATAAAAAATGAGAAGAAATCACCAAAAAAACTAAGAAAAATCATCTAGAACCACATTACCCTATGATTGTGTCTCTAAAATCTTGATATCCAATCACCATCTCATGTCTCAAGAGCTATGAACTCAACTTGAAAATCTCACCATCTTAATCTGATGACCATTTCGCCTAACCTGGTGATTATCATCACCACATGCCTTAGTCCAAGCCAAACCTGACAAGCCACACCGACTTAGTCTAGGTGATCAATATTACCTGAATCCTTGGTCCAATACCATCATGTTTCCATGGAAATAAAAAATAAATATAAATAATTTAATTTAATTTATATTATACGCCTGGCCTAAACTATCCAAGATGGTCCAAGGACCTTACCCAGATTAACCATCTATAGTGTAGTAGAAGTATTCCCATAGGAATCTCATTTCATCAATTAGAATTTTTAAAAGCATAAATTTAATTATAATGGTTTCTCTCAAACAACCCACATGGGAATATTTAGAATGCACCCCCAAAACTTCATCAAAATCATAGAGAGAGCTAGACACCACCTACCTTGTACTAGAAGGTGCTCTCTTGTATGATATCAGCCTCTAACTCGAGCTGAATCAATAGAAAATGACATTTTAGATGAACAAAATGAAAATAGAAAAAAAAGGATTTCAAAAATTTAGAATTCCATATGGAAAGATAAATAGAAAAGAGAAGCTAGTGGATCAAAGGTCTTACCAAGAAAAATCCATATCCACCAACAAATCAAGGATCGAATTCTGATCAGAGAAGTTGGATCAAAGCCTAAGGGGGTTAAGGAAGGGTGATATTCCATCTTCTATGAGTGTGGGTGGAAAATAAAATAGTAATAAGTAAGTTAAAAAGAAGAATTAGTAGAGAAGTAATTTACCCCTTTTAAGTGATCTGCATGGTTTGGACACACAATTTGGCTAACCATATTCCAACCATGTTGTGCTCTATGCCTAAGCACCACACACGCATGGTATTGGCACAAAATTTTCCAAAACATGTGATTCCCCTCTATTAAAAATTAAAAAATTATCTCATGACCATGTGACCCCACCTGTAAAGTTTAAAAAACCATGTCCAGTACTGTGGGTGGGTTTTATGGTTTGTGAAAACTAGGTAGCACTGTATTTGCTTTCCAAAAATAGAGTTTCTGGGGCTTAATGCACCCAAAACTCACCTGAAACCCCAATGAACTTGCCGAGTCATAAAACCCATATAAAATAAAGGCCTTGGGTTAATTAAACTCCCACAATTTGGTTCCAAAGATCAAGATAAAGGTTAGTCCAACCACTAACCTCTAAAAATTCAAACTGGATGATGAATTTCGACTTGCTCAAAAACCTGGGATTTTGTAATCTCCCCACCTTAACATAACTCATCCCTAAGCTATCAATATTTACCTAAAGATGGTACCAAACATACCCATATCTTCTAAATCACCCTGGTATACCTTGTTCATTTAATTCATAGGTCAAATCACCTCAAGGTGCTCCCCACCTTAGGAGTTACCTACCCGGTCACTTCCCAATGTAAAACAAAACATTTGATGGCCCACCAGCATCCCTAGACACTAGAGTCCTCCGATGACATACCATCACTCCTGCACCTCATCAAGTTCCTAGATCATGTTTTTTTTATATCTCACACCCATCAAGTGCCTGTATCTCATTATATTCCCATATTTACCTATGCCACACATTACACTCAACATATACCACATCTCATTAGATTCCCATATATACCTGTGCCACAAACGACACTCATTATATATTTCGTCTCATCAGATGCCCAAAAATCATGAATCTTAACATATTACCATAATAAACCCACATCATATATATATGAATTCCCATAAAAATCCTGATGCCTACACACCTCATATAGATTCCACATCATATCGATTCCCATAATAAGTCTCAACACCAACAAACCTCACATATATACATTCCACATCATAACTGATGACAAACTACTAACAAACACATGTTTAGTAAAAAAATAGTACATATTCAACTCATGAATTTAAAACTGGACAAATCCAAACAAAAGGAAAACCCGGTCATGCCCATAATCTTGACATACCTCTAACTGTAGTTAGATCCCCAGACTAATCTACCCCTGGAAGCTCCATTGCATGCACCTAGCCTAAATCCCAACTACCTGAGTCCTAGACTCCCTATAGATATACACGTGCTACTAACAAATGAACCCATTACTATGTACCACTATTTATTTGATGAACTTTGTGTATAACTTAATCTTAGATAACATCTCCTGGAACCACTCCCAGTCTGACCCTAGATTCTTTAGAAAGAAGTGCTTGAAGAACTTGGATTGGAAATCCTTCTAGGATCATCCTTCATGTTTTCCCACCTATACCTATACATCCCACCATAATTTCTCTAGTTCCCTGAGCATTGTATGTTTCCATCTTCACTCTCTGACCTGGGGGTGTCTCGAGCTAGTAAAATATGGTCTGGACTGAATCGATCCATTTTTTAGACTCCTATGGTCCACCGTCACCCCGAAATAATAGTGGGTGCTGAGACCGAAACTCTCAATTCAAGTATTCCATATATGGATAAGCTCCCTATGCTCCCATTTTTATGCCATGTATAACTCGAACCAGGCTCTCCCTGATTTTATCATCAATCCATTGCCCAAAATCTTCCATCTATGGCTGTCCTTCCTGTATCAAAGTTTGTAACTTTGGATCATGATAATCTTAAGTATCTGAGGCCTCATATTGACCCTCAAAGTCCTCATCCAATGCACGCTCACATGACACCATATCACCACCCTCCTAACGCTAAAATAGAATCCATCTTGGTGGAATCCCACTATATACCAATCAGGATGGTCAAATAGCAATAATAGTATATATATAAATATTGCAGATAGAGAAAGATATAACAGGCATCACATCTCAACAACTTTAAACTCCCCTATAGCATCATATAACATGAAATCTATCCTCAAATACCCTTACCTACGCATATTAGAGGTAGGTATCTTGTATCATCTGACCTCATGCCCCTGCCTAACCACATCAAAGTCAGGTATCAAATATAATCTAGCCTAATGGCACCTTTCCTACCCATAATAGTGTTAGGAATCTCATATCATGTATCATTAATCAGGGGCATATGAGTAAAATTACACTAAAGAGGTTATACAAGAAAACACTATTTAACTTATTTGTTGACACTTTAAACAACTCACCCCTATCATCATCACAGCCTACCCCTATCAGGGTCATGTCCATATATCACATGCATATAGAATCACATACATATATCATTGATACCACATTCCTAGGCTTATTGAGTAGAATAAAACCAAAGAGGCTAACCAGGAAAACACTATTTATCTTTTTTGTTTACACTTTAAACAACCCAACCCTTTTTAGTGCATTCCAGGTTCCCAATGACAATCGCCCGCAAACATACATCATATGATCCA
Organism: Viscum album; assembly: GCA_963277665.1. Classification (NCBI taxonomy): domain Eukaryota; kingdom Viridiplantae; phylum Streptophyta; class Magnoliopsida; order Santalales; family Viscaceae; genus Viscum; species Viscum album. Next base: position 997,871,585 of record OY728141.1, on the reverse strand, counting down.
AAGTTCCTATCATGATGCATAATCAAACATACCATTACATATTGATCCAAGGGTCAAAGACATATAATAGATAAATATAACACCCAAGTGTACCATCTAAGGTGGAAATATAATCATCTATAAAAGAGAAAAGAAGAACATTAATTCCCCACCCCTGGATACTTGGTCTGTCCCCCATGCATGGGGCTGTAGGCACCTAAACACAAGATCTATACCTAGTTACGACTACATAATAGTATCTACTCTTTCATAGACCAAATATTAGGACCATATAAAGAAAATAAAAATCCCCTAATACCATTTGCATCACCCTGGCCTAGTTTTCCACCCGAACAGTGCTCCGGGCCAATTGACCAATAGGCCTTAGTCGTGCCTCCCCATACGCTAAAGGATGCTAACTATAAGCGAGGGTCGAGAGGTGATAGTGGAGACTATACCCTCTGATAGTGATTACAATTATGCTATATATGTATATAAATTTATAAAGAAGATCATAACTTGGTAGAAGCAACAAAATAAACTCTATGGAATCATAAACAAGCAAAACAATAAATAAACCAGCCTAGGGATAATACCATTTGTAGATAACATAACTCAAAAAAGGTTATAAAAAAAGGTAGTCACAATAACCCATGCCTAACCATCAGTACATACATATATAAAGCATGATAAAAACTCAAAAGTAAACTACAACTGATATAGAGGAACCTCCATGGTCCACTTACACCCATCCCATGAAAAAGGTACCACACAGTCACTAAGGTCTAGCACCCAAGATCGGTCCCTTACCTGATTGTAGAGACATAAAGTATACAAATGTCCATAAGGTTCCATGTAGGGTGTGATAATAATCTCAGTAGGCCACCAAAAATGTGTTCCTATCTTATATCCATAATTCTGCAAGTGTATGCTAAAAGTAATAAAAAGAGGTAGGACATGAGTATTTAATAATAATATGCTTTCCTTGTGCTTAACACCCAAAATGAATTGATCAACTACTTCAAACATCATTAGTATATGTCTGGACATGTGCCCCCAATTATATATATGGTATACAATACTTTTCTGCTTATATATAATTACAGTGGTGAGTATCCATGTCTTAGCGCCCAAGGAACCCCCTAACGATTAGAAAACCAAGTAAACCCATAGGTTCCACCTAAAATATACTATCATCACCTCATGAACTCAATCAAGTAGTGAAATCCAAATGATATGTCAAATCAATTCCCTAGTCCCTCAAAACTCATCTTAGAAAATTACTATCAGCTCAAAGCCCAACTTTCCAAGGCACAATGATGTATGTCCTCTAAATAATAATCACTAATAGCTTAATAGAAAACAATCTCGAGGTATGATGATATCTGTCCTCCCAATATCATGGCTCATGACCTCAAGTATCATAGTGAGCCTAACCCCCAACTTATGGTATCAACACTATCAAACGATGGTCTATCACCATCCATGTGGCTTTCTATGGTGAGAAACCCCAACATATTTGATGGTCAGCACTATCCCCTAAGCCACATAATTTATGGGGGCCTCCACTCACAAGAAGTTTTTAACAATGTCTAAAACATGTCCTATCTATGTTCATATGACTCCAATAGTGCATAAACCAATGAACGGTGAGTAGAAATCAACAAAAAACTTAAGCCACATTGTTCAGAACCTTATTCCCCTATGACCATGTCATTAAAATCCTGATGGTCAATCACCACCTCAAGTTCCGAGAGCCACTACCTCAACCTGAAAATATTTTCATCTCAATATAATGACCATGTATCCTAACATGGTGATCATAATCACCCCAAGCCTCAGGCCAATCCCAACCTGAAGAGACACAACACCTAAGTCTAGGAGATCAACATCATCTCAATCCTTGGGTCAAGGCCATCATGTTCCCATAAAACCAAACAATCAATATAAAAAATTTAATTTAATTTAAATGATATGATTGAACTAAAATTCCCAAGTTGGTATAAGCACCTTACCCGACTTAACCATCTTTTGTGTAACAGGATAATTCCCTTAGGAATATCATTTCATCAATTAAACAATTTAAAAACCATCAATTTAATTATAGGGGTCTCTCCCGGACTACCTAAATGGGTGTATTTATAACACACCCCAAAATATATATAATATCATATATAAAATATAGGCACCACCTACCTTGTAATAGAAATTGCTCGCTCATATGATATCTACCTCTAACTCGAGCCAAATCAAGAGAAAATGACATTTTAGATGAACTCCTTGAAAATAAGGAAAAAGGATCACATGGATTTAACATTATATATGGTGAGATAAATAGAAAATAGAAGATATTGGATCAAATTAATTTTCAAGATGAATTAGATTCCAGCAATAGATCGAGTATCAGAGTCTGATCGGAGAAGTTGGTTCAAATCCAAAGGGGGGAAGGGAGAGTTTACCACTATTGTGCATGCGAGTGGAGAAGAAAAGAGAAATAAGGATGGTAAATAAAAGGAGGGGTAGAAATTTAATTTCCCCCTTTTAAGTGACCCACATGGTTTGGATACATGGTTGGTCTAATCATGTGCCAAGCGTGAGGTGCTCTATACCTAAGCACCACACATGCATGGGTTAGGCACATGGTTTATCAAACTGTGCAAAAACTATATAATTTCCCTATGTTAAAAATTACAGAGGTCTCACATGGTTGTGAACCCCCACCTACAAGGTTTGATAAACTATGACTAGTGCTGTAGGTGGTTCGTACGGTTACACCTGGGAGGACACATAATTTTTCTAAAACCATGTTTCACTATCTATGCTTTACTGAAACAGAGTTTTCAGTGTATGACCCAACGAAAATTCACCTAAAACCCCAAGGAACATGGAGATACTTAAATCCTATCTAAAAATATGGCCTTAGGTCAATTAAATTCCAAGAATTTGGATCCAAAGATCAAGATAAAGGTTAGTCTAAACACCAAACTCAAAAAATTCAAACAGATTGAGTAATTTTGACCTAATCAAAAACTCGGGATGTTATAATATTCTCACCTTAACATATCTCATACACAAGTTATCAAGATTTACCTATAGATGGTACCGAACATACCCATGTCATATAAATCAACCCAGTCTTACTTGGTTATTTAATTCAATGGTAAAATCACCTCAAGGTGATACCAACCTTAGGATTTACCTACCCAATCACTTTCCAACCCAAAACAAAACATCTGATGGTCCACTGACCATCCCTAGACTCAAAATTCCTCCCATGACATACTATCACTCTTGAACCTCATCAGGTTCCTAGATCATTCCTATTTCATATCTAACACCCATCAAGTTCTCGCATCTCATTAGATGCCGATATGTAATTGTGCCACCCATGACACTCATCATAGCTCACATCTCATCAGATGACCGTATGTAACTATGCTACACATGACACTCATCATAGCCCAAATATCCTCAAATGAACAAAAATATAGTATCTCAATAGATTCCCATATTAAACTTGCATCATATATACATATTCATTCCCATAAAAATCCCAATGCCTATGCGCCTTATATAGACCCCACATCACATTGATTCCCATAATAAGTATCGGTGCCAACACACCTCATATATATACATCATGGATCATAATTGATGCCAAATACTAACCAACACCTAGTTAGTCCAAAATCAGTACATATTCACCTTGTGCTTCAAAAGTATCCAATTAAAAACAAAATGAAAGCCTGGTCATGCCTATAATCATGTCATACCACTAACTATAATCAGATCCTTGACCTTCTTGACACTTGACATGTACATTGAGTGCGCCTAATATAAAACCCAACTACCTAAGGATTGGCCTCCCTAGGGTGCTACACTAGTTACTAGACACTAGGCCCACTCTTGGGTCCCACTATATTTTCCACAACCTCCACGTGCAACTGAATCCCAACTACTAGTTCCTGGTACCACTCTGAGTCTAACCTCAACATCTCTGGAAAGATGTTCTCAAAGAACCTGGACTCAAAATCCTTTTATGATAGTACCTCATGTATACCTACATGTAACTATACATCCCACCAACATCTTTATGTTCTTATGATAATGCACAATTCTAGATTCACCCTTTGACCTAGGTGTGTTTAGAGCTATTTAAAGATGGTCTGGACCAACTTGATCCAATTATATACCACCATCAGTTGAGCCTCACCCTGAAATATTGGCAGTTTCTGATACTAGAACTCTCAAGTCAAGTTTTCCATAGATTTATCATCTCCATGAGATCCCTTGTCGATGCCATTTATAACTTAAACTAGGATTTCCCTAAGATTATAATAAATCCATGGACCAAACTTTTTCATATGGTGTTGTGCCACCTGTACCAAATCCTGTACCTACAGATCGTGATCATCCCAAACCTCTTGAGCCTTCTCTTGACCCTCAGGGGCCTCATTCGATGCATTCTCATGTGACACCATATGACTGTTCTCTTGATGCTCTACTGGAAGCTGGCTAGGTGGAATCTTGCTATATACCAATCACGATGGTCAAATAACTAAAACAATATATATAAAAATATCACAAATAGGGAAAGTTGTAATAGGAAGAACATATCACCACACTTACACTCCCCTATCCCACCCCATCACATGAAATATATCTTCAAATCCTCTTACCTAACCATATCAGAGTTAAGTATAAAGTATCATCTAGACTCATGTCCCCTTAACTACCCACATTGGAGTCAGGCATCAGTTGTAATCCAGCCTCATGGATCCTTGCCTACCCAAAATAGGGTCAGATATCTCATATCATGTGTCATAAATCTAGGCTATCTGAGTATAATTCCACCAAAGAGGCTATACAGTAAAACACTATTTAGATTCTTTGTTGACACTTTAAAAAACTCACCCATTTCATCATTTCTAACTACCTATATCAGGGTTAGGCCCCTATATCACATGTATATATAATCACATACATATCTCATTAGGACCACAAGCCTAGTCTAGTTGAGTAAAATTCCACCAAAGAGGCTAAGTAGAAAAACACTGTTTAACTTTTTTGTTGACACTTTAAACAACTGAACCCTTATTCGCGCATTATAGGTTCCCAATGAAAATCACAAGAAATCATACATAATATGAGCCTAAGTTCTTATCATGATGCATAATAAAACCTCCCTTTCCATACCAAGCTAAGGGTAAAATCTATATAATAGATAAATATTACACCCAAGTGTACCACTTGATGTGGAAATAAAATCAATTGTAAAAGAGGAAAGAATAACATCAGATTCCCACCCCTGGAAACTTGGTCTATCCCCCATGCATGGGGATACAGGAACCCAAACACGAGCTCTATACCCATAATTGACTACATCATAGTTTCTGGTCTACCATACCCCAAATATTTAAACCATACAAGGAAAATAAAATTCCTTTAATACCATTTGTAGCAACTTGATCCGGTTTTCCACTCGAATAGTTCTCTTGGTCGGTTGGAAACAAGGCATTAGGTGCAACTCCCCCTATTCTAAAGGATTCCTAATAGTAGTGAGGGTTTTATGGGTGATAGTGGGGAGACTATACCCTCATATAGAGATAATAGTAATGATATATATGTATATAAATCGAAGAATAAGACCATAACTTAGTGGAAGAAATAGAATAAACTCAGCGGAAGCATAAAAAAGATACAGAATAAATAAACATTCCCAAGGTTAATACCATTTGTAGATAACATAATTCAAATAAGGACATAAAAAACAGGTAATCACAACTACCCATATCCGACCGTCAGTACATACATATATAAATCATGAAAAAAACTAAAAATCAAACTCCAGATGATGCACAAGAACCACCATGGTCCACTCCCATCCATCCCATGGAAAAGGTACCACTCAATCACTAATGTCCAGCTCCCAAGCTCGGTCCCTTGCCTGATCATAGAGACATAAAATGTACACATGTCCCGAAGGGCCTATTTAGTGCGTGAGAATAATATCAGTAGGCCACCACAAATGTGTGTCTATCTTACATCCATAATGTTGTAGGTGTATTCTAAAAGTAATAAAAATAGGTAGTACATGAATATTTAACAATAACCCTCTTAACTTGTGTTAAAAATTTATAAGGAAGCGATCACCTACTTCGGCCATTTTCGATATAAGCCTAAACACATCCCCCCAATTATAAATATGACATAAAACACCTATCTTCATATATACAATTACAGTGGTGAGGATTAATGGCTTAACTCCCAAGGAATCCCATGATGATTTGAAAACAAGGTAAACCCTTAGGTTTCACTGAAAATATACCACCAATACCTCATTCCCTAAATCAGGCATTGTCATCCAATCATAATGCCCAATCAAGGACCTAGTCCCTCAGACCTCAACTCATAAAATCACCATCATCTTGAATACTGAAATACCGAGGCACAAAAATGTATGTCCTCTAAATAATAATCAATGTTAAATCAATAGCAGACATTCCAAGGTATGCCGATATCCACCCTCCCAATATCCTGGTTCATAATCTACAGAGGCCTCTACCCACAACAAGTGGTCAAAACCACCTCAAATAAGTCATATCTGTGTGAATATGAATCCAATGGAGCGTTATCCAACAAACAATGAGCGATAAATCTCTAAATAACCCAAAACACATCATCTAACATATCGTTCCCCAGTGACCGTGTTGCTAAAATACCAATGGTCAATCACTATTTAAAGTCTTGAGATCCATTCTCTCAACCTGAAAACTTCATCATCTCAATATGATGACCATGTTTCCCAACTTGGTGATCATAATCAACCTAAGCCTCGAGCCAACCATAACCCGATGAGCCATGTCACATCATTCTAGGTGATCAACATCACCTTAGTTCTCAGTCCAATACCATCACATTCCCATAGAACCAAACAATCAATATAAACAATTTAATTTAATTTAAATCATATTCCCGACCTAAACTATCCAAGATGGTCCAAGCCCCTTACATGACTTATCCATCTATAATATAGCATGAGAATTCCCATAGGCATCTCATTTAATCAATTAAACAATTTAAAAATCATCAATTTAATTATAGGGGTCTCTTGCGGACTACCGATATGGGAATATTTAGAATGCACCCCTAAAACATCTATAAAATCATGGAGAAATCTAGGAACCACCTACCTTATACTAGTAGGTTCCATATCATTTGATATTGGCCTCTAACTCGAGCCAAATTAAGAGAAAATGGTGTTTTAGAGGAACACCCTAAAAATAGAGAAAAAGGGATCACACAAATTTAACATTTATTATGGTGAGATAAAAAGAAAAGATGAGCTAGAAAATCTAAGGCCTTACCGAGATGAATCATTATCCACTAATAGATCAAGGATCAGAGTCCAATATGAGAAGTTGGATCAAAGACTAAGGGGGGAAGGAAGGTAGAGATTCCCTCTACTGTGTGTGTGGGTGGAGAAGAAAAGAGGAAGAAGGAAGATAAATACAAGGAAGGTTAGAAAATTAATTTCCCCCATTTAAGTGAATCAAATACTTTAGCTACATGTTTTTTATAACTGGGTGTTGATTGTGCATTAATCTCTACCTAAACACCACACATGAACGAGATAAGTGCACGATTTTCCAAACTATGTGCAAATTGTGTGATTCCCCTATATTAATATTGCAAAGGTCTCGCATGGTCGTGAAACCCCACCCACATGGTTAGAAAAACTACGTCGAGTTTTATAGGTGGGCTTCATGGTTTCTCCTGGGAGGATGCATGGTTTTTCCAAACTGTGTGCCTCAATATTCTCTATCTCAAAATGGAGTTTCCAGGGGACGATGCACCCAAAAATGACCCAAAATCTTAAGGAACTTTCCAAGCCTTAAAACCTATCTAAAAAAGGCATTGGGTCAATTAAGCTCTTGGAATGTGGTTCTGAAGATAATGGTAATGGTTGGTCCAACCACCAGACTCAAAAAATTCACACAGGTTGAGGAATTTCAACCCACTCAAAAACCCAAGACATTACATTTTGAGTCTCATAAAAACCATTAAAGAAATGACTACGAGTTTTATTGTAAAATTAATAATTTATTCTTAAGGAATTATGTTTTAAAATATAAAATTTAGGAAGTTATTGGTGTTTTTTTATAATGTTATATACCCTATAAACAATGTATTATATCACTGTTACTCCACTAATTTATGATAATGGATCTATCTTAGTGGAGATGAAAAATAACTAATCTTCACATATTTTTTTATAAATAAAAAAATCTATTTACTTCAACATTTTCAAATCCACAAGTTCTATCAATCTCATTAAGATAATTTGGGTTTCCTTATACACTTACAAGACTCTTATCATACATCATTTACTGTTCATCAAGAGAGAACTATTTTTTGTTGCATTTTACTTTTCCAATATTTTTTTAAAAACATATCTATTTACACTACAAATATTTTATAAAAAATAAAAAAATGTAGTGATGAAGATTTTGTTTTATTTGAAAATGTTTTTAACTAACCATAAATTTTAAAAGGTAAGTAAATATCCAAAATTGAGAATGAGACTATTTTTAACGTGTATAAAAAAAACTAATTGGTCATCATGATATTTACCTTAATTTTTTGGAATTTAATGTCATGATATTAGTATTTTTTTATACAAGGTTAACATAAATACCAAACCCATATACAATAAGACTAATCATCATCACTAAATAGAAATTATTTTGTCCCCCTTATTTTATTTAATTATAATAATTTTATATATTATTTTTTAATTTTTTTATCAAAATAAATTATTATTTTCCTAAGTAAATTTTATTCTATTAGATATATTAACAAAATATATGGTTTCACTTAAACAAACCTATGTTAGAATATTCCATGGTCACAAATCAAAGATTTATCTCAAATTCTATTTTTATTGATTTTAAAATAAAATAAGTGGGGACATTACACCATCAAACAAAAACACTTACCATAAATAAAATTCAAAAGAAACATTCAAATTCAAACATATTTTCAAATTTCAAGCATGATACTTTCTCTAGGATTTCATGATACACACTATCCCAAACTGATGCCTGTCATCAGACTCTATCTCACTTAGATTCCACAGTTCAACATCCACATATTTGATGACTAATTTCCATTGAAACCATTTTAGAACCAAAACATAACCATTATAGTTCACCATGTCTAGCAGGACCAACCTCTAAAAATGAACCACCATCATGGAGAACCAGTAACCCCATACTAAATAGAATTAACTAAGAACTTTCAAAAAGCTATAAAAACAAATAACTAAAACTATAATATTGATTGAAATACTTCATAATATAGGAATAAACACCAATAAAAATCCCCAAAAAATAAAATAAAATCAAATGGATGAATTATATCTAGGGGAAGATACCTCCTTGATGTCAATGTAGACTGTAGAAACTGGTTCCTCAGAACTTATTTAAAGAATAAATCAAACCATCCTAGAATAAATAATAATTTAAGATACTTATACAACCACCACTCTCACCACCATGATCCCAAAACACCCTAAAAAACAATGCACCTAACTGAGATGAGGTCTTTCATGTTGGACCATGATGAAAGTGCATGGGTGAAAGAAAAGGATACATGCCCACTCTAAAGGCAAGGAATAACTTGAATATCCATATCTATAGAACTAAAAATCATATAAATTATCATATAAAAACTACCATAGATGAAAGGAGGGTGTAGCACCGAAGACCAACTCTGAAGCGAATGATGTAGGGAGCTACCAAAATAGTGTTATGAATCATGATACAAATCAAACTAGTGAAGGGATAATCTTGGTTGACCGATACGAGGTGAAACAAAAGTAGTAGAGACAAAAACCAAGGATAAATAATGAGTAACATCCATGATAGGGAGGAAGCTGTAGATGTAAAATGGGAAAATATTAAAGAATCAAAAATCTAAGAAATACCACTAATGAAAATTACTCATGGGGGAATCCATACACCATGGGGAGAAACACCAACATAGAAAGGGAAAGAAACCAAATCCCCTGAAGCAGGCCTAAAATTAGGGAAGATAAAGGAGATATAATCTTTTTCATCACTGGGGAGAAATACTAATGACAATAAAGGGGTGGGGGGAGTGTAAATATATAAAAATTGAATCTCTTCAAAATATAATAAAAATAAAAATAAACAAGTGGGTATAAATTTGTTTTAAAAATATATTCTAAATTAGAGAAATAAATCTATAATACTTGACTGAAGTTAAATTATTATGGTATGTCCATATCATTAAACTTTACTATAAAAATAATTCACAAGAAAAAAAGTGTTTAAAATTACAAAAAAAATTAAATTTACATAGAAAACTTATAAAACATCTAAAAATTGTATGATTATTGAATAAATAATAAAATTATGGATGATAAAAACATTAATAAACTCTAATTTTCTTGGAAATAAGTTATATTAAAATATGAAAAAGTATCAACAAACTAATCATTTATAATTATAAATGTATGATCAGACCTAAAATATTACCCACAATAACATGGGAATTTTTATCAAATATACTTCTATAATTTTTTATAAAATATTTTTTTGAACTAAAAGAATCACTAAATATTTTCCATATTGATTGGATATACTATGAAAAAATATCATTAAAATTGTGTAAACTCTTATCATATCCATAAAGTTGGTTCCTTGGGCCATTATAGTTGAATATTTATTGAATATATCATTCTTACACCTAAAAAATATCCTTTTACTCATGTATTAAAATAGTAAAAAAATTATAACTATATACCGATTAATGATCAATACTAGTTTCTCTATAAGGATTGTGTTATGAAAATATGAATTTATATATACATATTGGATTTATTTAATTATTATTTATTCATGTTTTATTTAATAATTCACTAGGTTTGGATTTTTTTCATAGGAATTAGGAATTATGGAATTTAAGGAAGAAATGTGGAAAAATAGAAAAACACTCTTTACACGTCATATTCATCATACATGACATGTATTATTAATTAAAAGTATGCCTGTAGAGCCACCGAACAACCCATTAAGATCTTACATAATGTGAAAACAATACAATACATGTAAATTAATTAAAGATAATTTGAATTTAAAAACCAAAATCCCATTGAAAGTGAATCCCATACACAACATGAAAATATTACATGATGTTAAAAGTTTGAAGATCCGATCCAGTAAAATATTTTGGCCAAAGATCCTATGAGATTCAAGATTTTTGAAGGAAATTGTGGATCTCAACTACACAATGTGAAATCTAATTAGATGACATGAAGATGTGAGGAAAAATTCAATTAAATCCAATACATGACATGAATTACTTACGCGTCATGTAATTTTCAGCCTATTTATATTTTAGGTGTTCCTCAACACATAGAGGCTCCATATACATTCATTTTCTCTCAAAATTTTCTCATATTTTTCATATATTTTCATTACAAACTATTTTTAAATCATTCCTTTTTCTATTTTATTAAATCCTTTTTCATTATTGGTTAATCTCTATATTTTTTTTTATTTTTTGTGAATCCATTTCCATTTTAGGTGTCTGTTTAAACATAAATCACTATTCTCAATCAAAACCTCCATGATTCTTCATTGTTTATTTGTGTGTGGTGAGGTTTTAATTGGATTTACATTTATTTTAATTATTTGATCTTGATTATTAATCATTTTATTCTTTGATTTCTTTTTTCTCAACCGTCTCATGATTATGTGTCACATGTTTAGTATTTCTTTTATTTTGATCAAAACCACCATGCATGGATAATCTACTCAGGTTTATGGGTCAAGAGTAGGGGTGTTTCCAAGCCTAATGAATCTATATATTGAACCTTGGTAACCCTATGGATAATAATTAGGTTAATAACATTTTTTCATTACATTCCTTTGCACAACCTTGACAATGGGAAGTGAAATTTAATAAACCTAACCTAATTGGAGTTGATAATGAATATGTATATTATCCTATGATGATTTATATATAGAAGCTAAGAATAATTCACCCAGTTTGTTAGTTATACCCTAACCATGGTATAGTTACAACATGGGTAGATCCAATTTGTTTGACCAAAACAAATTGGTGTATCTTGCATTAATTCATAACTTAATCCGTAGGATTATTATAAGCTAGAATTAGGATCATGTTCAGTCAAATAGTCCATAAATTGACCCTAATCACTTTTAATTATATTAATTAAATCCAAACTTCCTAGATTTTGTAAAAACCAAACTTGAAGAGTGAACATGAGGAATCCTTATGAAGGGTTTTATTTGATTGGTTGCTGAACTATCGATGATATCTATGGGTTAAACCCCACACTACCAATTTACTATGATCTATTAGTGAGTGTATTTTGGGACTATAACATTTGTATTAAACCTTGGATTACTTTAACCCATTCCCCTTTCTTCTTTTTTTCCTTCCCCTTTTCCTTTTAGATTTTTTTCCTTCGGGTGAACCTGAATTATCTCTATTTCTCTCTCTCTCTCTCTCTCTATATATATATATCTCATTTCCATACAGTGCATGTACTAGGTATCCTTAACTCACTCAGCAATCCTGGATGCACAAGAAGTACTTATTTTCGATCCTGAGATTGATAGAATAGTCATTGCATGCCATCACTTCACAATGGAGAAGTGAAAAACTCTTGTGCCACCATACCTTGAAGACCCTCAATATGTACCACTCGATAATGAGGGTGATAAAATAATGATATAGGAGCACACCATAATGGACTATGACTTGTCATCCATTAGTAGTGCTACATCCAACATTGTGCGCCCACCAATTCAGGTGAACACTTTTGAGATCAAGCTTGGAGTCATTCACATGATCCATAATATGGATTAATTTAGTGTAATTTAAATTAAAGAACCATATTAACATATATCCAACTTATTAGAGATTTTTTATACCCTTTTTAATTGGGGAACATTGTCAGATGCAATAATACTCTGTGTATTCCCATTATCCTCACACAAATGAGCCAAGGATTGGCTAAAAAGTCAATCTCCTAAGTCAATCAAAAATTGGGTCGAACTAGCCAAAAAGTTCTTGTAAAATTAATTCCATTTGATATATAATTGTATGCTTTATAATGATATTCAAAACTTAACATAGACAGATTAAGAATCAACATGGAAAGCATAATATAGATTCAAGGAGCTAACCTGCAAGTACCCACTTCACAGACTTGATGTGTGTCTGTAACTTCAAATGTTTTATCAAGGACTCCATCCTACCACCCATACCATGGTAGATGTTTTTGCTGATGGAATATTAATTCTCAAGAAACCAAATATTGTCTAAGAAATTCTTGATTAAGTTTACCATAATGATAGTTTATGGAAAAGTGAAAGAGGATTTCTTTGACATGGAATCCATCAGGAGGAGAAGACTACCCGCCTGACATACCAAGTTGAATCCTTGATAATGAAGTTAGATTCATTTAAATTACGTACTACACCACCACCCCCTCATACTCTTGTAATGAATATTCAGTCATGTGAGATGTGCAAAGGCCCACATTCTTACTAAGACTACAGGACAGGGATGGAAAACCCCAAACCCAAGATTGTAATTACATCAATTAAAATAAAAATAATCATCAATTATAGCAACAAAAATAGTACCAACAATAGAAATATTACTAGTAAATAATGAATCATATGTCGTTGTAGAAAAACCAATGTTATTTTTAGTAGAGGAGTGGAGAGATTCCACCAAGTAATTAGGGACAACCTGGGTACCTAGATCAAGGTCCGTCTCCTTAACCACCACAAAAATTCCAATTTTTTCCCTAAATATCAATAGTTTCCCCCAACTCAGAATTAGTAATATTAATAAACTCCACTAAGACCAATATAACAATCCCAACCTCTCCAAACTAATCTTGAAAACCTGCTCACTGCCTTTATGCAGAAAGCATACCAAAAGATTAAAACCCAAGAAATTGAAATGAAAAACCATATGGCCACACCACACAACCTAGGACACCAAATAGAGAAGGTATATAAAACACTATCTAATCAAATACTGGGTACTTTGACCAGTAATACCAAATATCATCCAAGGGAGGAGGCTAAAGCTATAGTTATTAAAGTGGAAATATTCTTCACTTTTAATAGCCATGCAGAGATGGGAAAAAATAGTTTAAAGAATCTGATAAATATTTACAAGGGATAAATTTAAAAGTAAAACCAACTAAGATATATAAAAAAAAGGGACATCCTAAAATTGAATAATTTTATATAGGACCACCAGTATACATTCCATTTCTCCCTTTTCCCGAGTGGATGAAAGAGGTTATAAAAAAGGGAAAATATAAATTTTTTAGAGATGTTTATGTAATTACACATAAATATACCCTTTTAATTTATCAAGTACCCACTTATGACAGATTATTTAAAGAATTTTTATTCTGAAAAAATAAAATTCAGGACTCAAGATTCATCTTGATAAATGAAGAATACTCCATAGTTTTCCAATGAAATCTATATCCGAAAATGTGAGACCCTGTAAGTTTCTCAATTCCATGCACTATAGGGACATACAATTTTGAAAAATCCTTGTGCAATCTCAGAGTAAGTATAAATATCATTACCACGAGTGTTTACAAGAAACTGGGGATTGGTGAACTGAAACCAACAAGGATGGTGATCCAAATTGATGACCGTTCAGTCAATCATCCTCAAGGACTACTCAAGGATGTATTAGTAAAAGTTTGAAGATTTATTTTCCCTATTGATTTCCTAGTCCTTGACATGGAAGAAGAAAGAGATATTCCCCTCATTATAGGAATACCATTTATCACCATTGGAAATACAATGATTGATATTAACCAAGGGAGATTTATATTCAGATTTGGTGAAGAAAAGGTTATGTTAAATTTAGTAAAGGCTGCTAATAAAAGTGACAAGTCATTAAATTATCAGACCATATCTCTTACTGATAAAACAGATGATCATGTGATCAGTAAGAACAACAATAAGAAACTACCTCCCATTAAAAAGGGATCCAACACTCTTAAGAACATGAATTACATAAGACATCATACAAAGAATACCATACCACCTTTCTTCCCCACTGTTTTCAAGGATCATTCTAAAAAGGGTGTCTCCTCACAGTTGAAATATTATGCATCAAAACATGTCTAGCTGTAGACAATAAATAAAGATCAAAATGGGAGGAAAACCAAGATAGGTTCAATAGGATAGAGTAGTATAGTTTAGTCTCTAGGAAAGTTTATATCTGTTAAGGCTTTTTAGGAGGAATTTGAAAAAAGGGACACACACAACCAAATACATGACATATAACAAATACACGATGTGTAAATTCCGCACCTAAAAAAAATTTAAAATCAAGAATTGTACATTATGTATATCATACATGATGTTTAATCTTCCTGGTATTTTGAAATTCCATGAACCCTAGGTTTACATACCACCACCTATCCTTATCCTCCATGTGTGTAACCCCTTTTCTCCCATACCACCACACATTCCTTCCCCCAATTCTACCTGATCCTTCCTTCCCTTCTACCAACCACCTCACCTACTCCTATATTCCTCTCTATCTTCTCCACCCCTACACTTCCCCTATCCCCATCATGGTCTGAACCAAAAAATTCCTCACTTATTCTTCCAAATGTGCATCCAAGAACAATAATATGCCTTATCCATCCAAGAGGTGGAAGGATACACCTTCTCCACCACCTGCAAAGCCTTCCTCCTCAACCTCTACTTCAACATCTGCCTCTGATTCATATTCTGAGGGAAAAAAGTCATCTTCTAGTGGGTTTAAGGGTGCTTCCTACCTATATCTCTACCCTTGACTCCACTTATCTTCACTCAATCACCAGATTTAATTGGTCCATATCCAAGACAAAATAAAGTGGAACAATAAGATGTTGGACCTCACAGTACTTGATTAGATCCAGATCTACTAGGAGATCCTTGACCTCATTGACCAACTGCACCTATCACACATTACCTAGGTGAGTGGGGAGACATTCAAGGAGATCTTCCTCAAGTTCCTAGCCAACTTTGAGCTGGCCATCAACTCTTTCCATTTCAGACTAAGAGGTAGGATTTGGGAACTCACCCTTAGTGAGTTTGAAGTCTTCCTCAAAATCTAATCTACTAATTTTTTTGCCTCCATGGTCTTACCAAAATCAATGTTTGAGCCTAACAAGGCCAATACTACATGACTTTGGTCTAGGATTTCTAGAGATTTTTGGATCCCTTATGATCCTTGCATGAAGAAGAGAACCCATATTTGTAGTGATGCTCTACAGATTCACCACAGGGCATTGGATCATGCTTGGTTGGACAAAGGATATTCTCTTAGGGGCATTAGTCAGACTGAGGTTCTCATCCACACATTATTCATGGGAAACCCAACCATCTATATGGTTAGAAATTTCAATGAGTTCTACTTCACCCAAGAGAGGAGGACTCACGGTACGTTTATGTGAGTCTCCTTTATTACCCATATGTCCAAGAATCTCGGTGCCTTTTAGGCCACCCAACCCCACACCTCCCTTGGCCCTATAGAGAGCATAAACCTACTTCTTTTCAACATGATGGGGATGCCCACAAAGGAAATAAGCATTTACCTGTGGGAGATGAATTATATTGAGGATGATAATGAGGTTCCTACACAAAATTTAGTTTATCTAGCTACACCATCCTCCCCTTCTCATCCCCCTTCTACCACCACTACCACCACTACCACCACATCAACCATATCCTCTTCCCCTGTTACCACTACCATACCACCCTCCACCAATCCCCTACCCCTTTTTTTACCACTTCCACCACTGGACCTACCACATATGCACCCACCCCATCCATGCAATCTCAATCATATCATGCTATCCATTTTATTCTAGAGAACCTTCATCGAGTTTATAACCGCCTATACATTCCCTTCACCGAGCTTTCCCTTTTCACCACCACAACACCTCCCTTTGCCTCCCATCCACCACCAATGGCCTTCCCTTCATCCGCCTCTATAATATAAGTGTTTCTTATAACATTAATCACACTTAGTGATTTCATATAACAACAACTATATTTAGTGTTTTGTGAAATAAAAAACTCAAAAAGATTAAATTATTTAATAATTTTTTTCCACAAAATCTTAGGGTGTTACAATTGACATCAAAATTAATCATCCATGGGCCTTAAGGGAGTTTCTAATCCCCACTAGATGGTTATAAGCAATCTAAAATTATAAATAATGATATGGGAATTATTTTACCCAATAACCAAAAACATAATTGGATAAGAAGTAAAAATAAAAGTAAAAAAAACTAATATATCCAAAGGTATAAGATAAAACTCTAAAAAATGGTACATTAACCAAAGCTATCTTATAAGACTATAAAGAAATCACTACAAGAACTCCATATAACAATTGGATCACAAGATCCACTAGTTACCGCCAATACTTTAAGTCCCACTAAACAAGTACACCCACCATCCCTAAGTAGAAATTTTCATTTTCCTGTACATGGCATAAGACAAAATACAAACACCCAAAGGAAAAGGTAGTGTGTGGGGAACAAATATCAATAGGATCTCACAAATAATTTCATATATAAAGGCCTTTATTAAATAATACAATAATAATTTTTTTTAATAAAACAAAGCATAATAAAATAATATTAAACATAAATTTCTAACTTAGTTAAAAAATAGTTTTCTTTCATGAATAAAATCAACTAGATACCATTTTAAAGGGAAAAAATCAACTATCATAAAAATATTCTTCCATGTTGGGGTTTTATGGTCATTTTTTTAGAAATTGTTGTTAAAAGTGATGTGAGATGATTTTAAAATCAATTTTATATAAAAAAGTTAAAAGTTCTTAGAAATTATCTTTAATGTCGCTTTTATAGAAAACTGATGTTAAAAGAAATAAAAAACTTTTTAAAATTATTTTTTTAGAAAAATGAAATTAAAAATGTTTAAAAGAACATGGAATTTTGAAACCCTCATTTATTCGAATCAACATTTTTGAAAACCTCCTTCTACCGACCCTCGACGACACCCAATGATGCTAAAACTTCACTTTCAGGTGATTTTCATCATATTATCGCATTTTTTATACACAATATTCCATTATTCATCCTTATTTCATGATCCCAAATGTTATTAAATCCAAAAAAACCCTAATCCAATTGACCCACAACCGCAGTTCAAAGTTTTTGTTAGTTCCTTTTTTATTCTCTGTTTAGAAAATGTTTCTCTTCAATATTATAGAGTTAGGCCTGTTTACACTACCTTCAAGTGAGTTAATCAATATTTATGATCTATTTTCCAATATTGACCTCTAAAGTCTATAAGTTATTTTTTTATTTTAAAGATAAATTAATTATCTATGAGTTATAAATTGGATCCATCCATTTCTTTGTTTTTATGAATTTTATTATCAATTATATTTTTTTGTTAATATTTGTTTAATGTTATAATTTTTTTATGATTATAAATTATTTTTGACTGTATTTTGTTTTCAGTTGTAATAATTTTTATTTATAAATTTTTTATCATTATAATTTTTTTATGGATAAAATCATTTTTTATTCAATATTTTTATCATTTATAAATTGTTTTTGTTGTTATTATTACTTTTTATTAATTTTTTTTATTGAAACTTATTTTTAATTTTTAAATTGTTTTTAATATTTAAACTATTTATTAAAATTTTATGCATGTTTAAATTATTATTTTTATATATTCTCATATGTTTTAATTTTATTTGTTTATATATATGTTTAAATTTTTATATATATTAATTTATTCATATATTATATTGTGATTTTAGGTAATTAATGGATTATAATTGGATAAATGCACGAAGAAATAAAAAATAATATGAGAAAGAGGTTGTTTGTTTCCAGGAATTTTCTAAACAAAATCTTAAAAACAGATAAGTGATTTTATATCCATATGTGAAATGTTTGAATATGCGTAAATTAGGGTACATAGAAATCATAAACCATCTAATTTTCAATGGATTTATTCTTAATTATACATAATGGATATGGAAAGGTTAATTAACAAACACGTCAATATCTAATGATGATGAAGATGTTTTGCATCAGACAAAGGATCACCTTATAGAATTAATTTATGATAAAGGTATTGAAATCATTGAAAATAAAGTGTTGAGAAACTGTACAAAGATGATGAGAAACCACTATTAATTAACTTGAAATAAAGACATGTTTGGAGTGAAAAAAGTTTCACTGAAGTTTTTGATCATTTAAAATAAATACTTCCAGAAGGCAATGAGCATCCATATTCCAATAATGTGGAAAAAATTATTATTTCCAATGGAACAATGTTTTAAAAGATACATTATTTCCCAAATGAATGTGTGTTGTATAGGAAGGAATATGAACATTTATCAGAATGTCCTAAATATGGGAAATCATGATATAAAATGGATGAAAAATCTATTTGTGATTTCATTCTCAAGAACATACACCAAACCTCCTACTAATGAAATGTGGTATCTTCCAAAAAATTATCATTTAAAGAATCTATTTTCAAATTAAAATCATACAAAGAGGATAATATGTCATAAATATGAATTCATATCTGATATAAACCTACACCATCCTACAGATTTACCATAATTGAAAATATTTGATAAAAAAATTTATGATTATGGAAATGACATTAGAAATATTAAAATGGGTCTATACATAGATGAAATGAATCCATATCATAGTTTTAGTAGCTATCATAGCCCATGTCTTATTTTTTTTTGTTGTATACAACTTTTCCCCACAAATATGTATGAAAAATAAATATGTGATAATGATCTTGATGATTTTTAGACCGAAACATACTGGAAGTGATATTGATGTTTATATATCACTATTGATTGATGATTTGAAATTTATATGGGTGAAAAGTGTTATAGTTTTTGATGCATACAAGAAATATTATTTTCTTTTACATGCTATGATAATGTTCACTATAGATGAATTTCCAATATATAGAAACTTATATGGATATAGTGTTAAAGGACACAAATCATGTCCAATTTTTGAAGAGGTGACTTTATATCATCAAATTTAGAATGGAATAAAACTCATGTATATGATACATCATATATTTTTATGAATGGATCATTCTTATCAAAGATTAAAAAAGGTATTTAATAGTTTACAACAGTATGATTCTTCTCCACAACCATTTTCAACTGAAGAATATTTCAATAAGGTGAAAACATATATGTCACATTTGGAAAGAAAGGAAGTTCTACTTTTCAAAAAAAATGCGCGGAAGAAATGATCTATTTTATTTAATATACTTTATTGGAAATTTTTATACATAAAATATAATATTGACGTTATTCATGTTGAGAAAAAAATTTATAACTATCTAATTGGAACATTGTTAAATGTAAAAGGAAACAAAAAATATGGATTTCAAGAAATACTAGACTTAATAACAATGGGAATACACTTAGAGTTAACTCCCACAATGAAAGTAAACAGAACATACTTTCCTCTATCTTGTTACACATTAATCAAGAGTGAGAATATTTTTTTTCAATTCCTACATGGTATTAAAGTACTTAGTGGGTTTTCTTTAAATTTAAAAAATTTGGTGTCATTAAAGGATTTAAAGTCAATAATTATAAAGTCTCGTTACATTAATTTATTTATGAAACAATTGCTACTAGTTTCATTATGTAGAATATTGTCGATACTTATCAGAAACTCTATAATCAATTTGTGTTACTTTTTAAATTCATTTTTTAGAAAAATCATAGATCAAGATTTGTTAGATGTGTTTAAGAAATAATATTTCATCATATTTTTCAGCTATAAATTTATTTCCCACCATTTTATTTTGATATAATGGTTCATCTATTGACTCATTTGGTGTGAGAGATAAGAATATGTGAGCCATTTTATTTACATTGTATATATCCATTAGAAATATAGATGAAAATTTTTAAGGGATATATTAAGAATTTTCATCAACCCGAGGCCTCTATTATTCAAAAATATTTATTAGAATAGGTAATTGAGTTCTATAATAATTATTTATATTAATTAAAGCACATTAGTATCCCTATAACTTGATATTTTATAGTTTATAGTGAAGGTAAATGAATTCACAGCTTAAAGGTAAAGTCAACTCCATGTGATGAAGTGATGCATGAAAATTCATATATTTTGAACAATATAGGTGATTTTCATCCATGTATATCATAACATATTTCTATATTGAAGGTATGATAATTGAGAAGAAATGAAAATTGGTTGATGAATGAACATAAAAAACATTTGGTTCATGGTTTAAGGATAAAATCAACAAATATTTATCCACAATAGAATTATTATAATGGTTAGTAGATGGACCAAGTTTTAATGTGATCATGTGGTCTAATTTTGATATTAATGGTTACACATTTTACACAAAAAACAAGGACAAAAATAGTACTATTAAAAATAGTGGAGAAATGGTTATCGCTGAAGAAGAACATTTTTTGAGTGCCAAAGAAAAAAACCCAATTTCTACACCAATATCATATTTTAGAGTTGTTAAGGATATATGTGAAATTTATTTTTCTAAAATTTGAGTACTGATATTTATGTGAAAGTGGGTTGATAGTAACATTGGTGTGGAACATGATGACCATGGATTGAAACTTATTGATTTGAAAATATTTAGTCATAAGGAGGAATCATTAATTATATAAATGCATGGAAAAAAATATTTTATATTGTTCAGCCATCAAATAATGAGTGGTCCATTATTTTACTAGGGAAAAAATTAATTTGGGTGATGATAATATTAATGATTTTGAAGAATTATCTGAATTTTCTCCATCTATTACATGATTAATCGATTATAACAATGAATATGATGCAAACATTGTCCATGTAACATGAAATGATCATATAGAAGAGATATGGGAAAACACTCCGTTTGTCTGCTAATTAATCAGGCAATATTTTTTTGTGTGAAATTAACAGAGTGAAGAACATTATATTTTAACTTTTATATTTATATATATATGTTTAGAATTCCTTCCATTTCTGTAATATTTTTTATATTCATGAGGTTTATATATCCATTTTTTTGTTGAAAAATTTTTCCTTCATCATTTTATTGTGAATATTTTATTTATATATTTTTTTAGGCATATAGTTTTATTTAATAAAATATTTAAAATTTTCTTTCTACTGTGAACAATTACTTTTTTAGTTATAACATTTATTTATTTGAAAACAAATATAGGTACAAAAAATACACATTCTAGATGATAATCATTTATTTCATTTTGTTGTAGTTAATTTTTATATATAATAGTTTTGGTTACACATTTTTTTGGTTGAAAATATAATATTCAGTGTTTTTTTTCTATTATAAAAGATGAATTTTTATTTGTTACATTTATTTAATTTTAATCAAATATAGTTACACATGCCTTTTTTGAAGCATCATATATATTTATAAATGATAGAAACTAAGGCAGGGGAACCAAGGTATGTATGTTTTTTCAAATAAATATATGTCTATAGTAATTAAATTATTTAATGAAATAAAACTTATATTTCTTATAATTATGTGAAACTCTTATTCTTCTCAAGAGATAATGATAACTAAAGATGGTAGGCATGTGATTACATGTTTACCAAAACTTTCACTTTCACATGGATATAAGATGATGATAATTAACTTTTATGAGAACTAATGCCGAACTGGCCCACATGACACACATTTTAGGACTTACCTTTCTATGGACTCATTAAATGATAAGTATTTTATTACTTAATTGGAGGAGTGTCGACCAGTTGATGAAATATTTTTTATGGGGGTCCTTAAGAGTAAAATTTCTAAACTTATTTATTTAGTTTTTACAATGGTTTACATATTATACATTTCTTAATATTTTATGTACTCAATTATAATGACATTTAGATTTCAAGTGACAAAAGGAATTAATAAAAACTTTCTATCCTTTGTGGCAATAAGATGGAGAGATTTTAAGATGAATTTGACTTCATTTTTTTTGAATAAATTGAATCAAGATACATGCATTAAGTATGAGTTTATAGAAAGGGAGACATGGAAGAGGGTTTTCTCTAGTCGACAGGAGAAATCCTTTATGGTATTTTTTTGGATAAATTATTAATTTTTTTAATTAATTTTAATTAAATTATAACTTATTTATTTTTTCTTTTAAAATAATCCTCCATGAAATCTCACTAAGATATACTGTCTCAAAATATATACCCTCATAAATTTTCATGTAGAGGGTATCCCTTATTAGAGAATCAAATTATTACTGAAAAATTTACTGAATTAAGATCCAAGTCAAGTAGTGTCTTTGAAGATTTTCTAATAAAAAATCCAGCCCCCCTTGTCATGAAAAATGGAAAAGAGTGAGAATGAAAAAAATGTGGAAGTAT
Source organism: Viscum album (assembly GCA_963277665.1). Lineage (NCBI taxonomy): Eukaryota > Viridiplantae > Streptophyta > Magnoliopsida > Santalales > Viscaceae > Viscum > Viscum album. The sequence goes on along the minus strand of OY728141.1, from coordinate 997,848,085 downwards.
ATTACTGATCCAATACAGGAAGTAGATGATAATATTGTAAGTAATTAATTAGTACTTTTCATTAATATTACTATTTAGTAAATTTATCTCACTAATATTACATTTAAAATTATAATTTCAGGATGTCCTTTAGGAGTAGATTAAATAGGGTACTTTTATCACTCAGGGTAGGAAGAATATTCATTACATTTCTTTAGGAAATTTGAAACACCTAACCAAGTTAGAGGGTATTGGTTTAAAAAAAATCTTTTGGTCACACCCCTAGTGTGGCATTGATTAGGGAAGAATATAAGAAATAAATAGATTATTTGATGGATGAGATATGAAACTTGAATGAGTTTATAAAAGACAAAATTAAATTATCTATATTGGATATGATTATAGAAATTCTGAGATAAATGAAGCCCATGTAGCCTGTGTAGCCTACCAACCTAGAACCACCACCTCCTCATTTAGACCTGACCATGTATTGTGAGTTTCATACCAAGGATCCCGATGTACATATTTTAACATACATAATTGTACATCATTTGGGGGATTATGTACATCATAAAATTATGTATTCAGGACAAGTAAGAGTAGTGGTATATGATATTATTGATCCAAATTATCTAATGTCATTTCCTACTAAGGTGGATTCCATAGTTGGACAAAGTATTGATCAATTTTTCACTTTGTAAAACTAATATTTTCTTTCAAGTGACATATGAGGTATGAATTAATTTTAATTTTGTATTTATCATTTAATTTAAAATTAATTATAATATTTTCTTACACTTAAATTATATATAAGTATCTTAAATCTAATTAATCACTATAAATTAAAGAAAAACTTAATGTTCTAGTACTTTCAGATACTCCTTAGGAAGCTGATTGTGTAACAAAGTTATGAGAAATTTTTTCAATATCAGAAAATTATGAAAAATTTTCAATGAATTATGATATATATGGAAGATATTAAACATTAAATATTTTTAAAAATTACTTATGGATGTTTTAAAGGGTGATCAACTTAGTGTACATATATTTTCATTATTTTCCAAGTAATTAAATTTCAATTTTTAATTTATTTTCATTATGTAAACACATGTTATATTAACTTAATTAATTAATTTTATAATTAGTTATCTCTAAAAACTTTTCATCAAATATGATTTCACTTTTGATTATGGTTTTATAGACTCATAATTCGTTTCAACATAGGTGAAATACATGAAAAAAGAATACACATTGAATATGTATATGAAATATTAAAAAAAACATAAATTACATGTTGTTTTTTTCCACTCCTTGACTGTTAAGGAAAAAATTTATAATTATGAACAACTATCCATTTTACTATTGTAAATTATTTTTTTATATTTTAGTGGAAATTGGATGTTATGTATATTTTTCACTAAATAATGTAAAGCATATTGGTTATGCTCTTTATTGGGTGATGTTTTAATATGATTTAGCTAGTTGTTAAAGAAGTAAGTTTTATTCTATTCTTTTATTTATTTAATCTTAATTTTTTCATTTTAAAATAGCTTTTATAACTAATATTTAAATTAAAATATGTCATGGAATAAGTTCAATAGGAATCACTATTCAATAGTAGAACTATAAAAATTTACCATGTGAATGTTTAGGTATCTAAATCTTATATTAGTGAATAGTTATTTTTCTTACATATCTAGTGTTTCTATTTTTAAAATATTCTTTTATAAATGTAGTTTTATCATCAACAAGGTATTTTTGAATATGGATATTATGTTTTATAATTAATTTATGAGATAATAATAAATAGAACAACAACATATTTTGAAAAGGTTAGTTTCATTATATCACTTATAATTTAAACAAATATATTATTTATTCAATTCATACAAATTCATTTTGTATAATTTTTATTTTTTTCTTTATGTACATAAAATAACTTAAAACACCTTCAAAATATATTTATATAATATTATATCTGTTTTACTAATTTGGATTTTTAGTTTCATTTTCCATTATATTTATATTTTTTTGGAAAGATTTCTTAATTAGTTTTGATATTCTTGTTCTATTTTTGATACATTTTGTTTTTTATTTTGAGTTTGAGAGTGTGGGATCATGGTATTTTCAATTTTTTTTAATTTTTTAAACTTTAAATGCCAGTTTTATTAAAATATGACATTGAAAGGTATTATGGATGGCTTTTGATTTAGGTTTTAGAAAAAACCAATGTTTAAATCCTTCCATGAGGAATTTCTACATCAGTTTTATAAAAATCCAATTTTGAAAGTTCTCCTCATAGAAGGATTTATATTTCAGTTTTATAGAAAACTGACATTAAAATCATTCCATGAGGACATTCTATGTCATTTTTCTATACAACTAGCATAAAAAGTCGAGTATGAAGCCTTTCAATGTCATTTTTTGGTAAAAATGATGTTAAAATCCTTCTATATTTTTCTTTTCATAAAGGTTTTCATTAATTATTTTCAAAAACTTATGTGTAAAGTTACACTTTCAACATAACCAATATTAATATGGTTTTATAAGCGATGTTGAAAGGTGAAAAACCCATCATTAAAGGTATTTTCCACCAGTGATTTCTCAATACTTTTGGTTAAAAATCATTATCTAATCATAGATTTCAATTTACCTTTTTAGAAATTCAATATTTCAAAGAACTATACAAATACATAATAACTAAGGTAATTCAAATATTGAAAAAAGAATAAAACATATTCAATGAATTTATTAATATACACAATTCAAAGATATTAAATATATCAAAAATTGATAATATAACATTGAAAAATGGTACAGAAGTTATAGGTGAGGTTAAATATATAGGGTTAAAATCATGGTGAAATAGGCACTTGATGCACATTTCCCTAAGTACATGACCTAGAGGGGAAGAGTCCCAAAATTCAGATACTCCTTTTTCCTTAAAAAATGTTTAGTTAGTTTTGTTATCTAGGATAAGTAATTAAACTTTACTCATTATCCATACCCACCTAACAATCATAGGCTTACCATGTATAAAAACATCAAAATAGGGATTTTTATTAAATCAAACTGAGATAATAATGTTCAAAATCTTTAAAGATCATTTCTAATGAGAAATCATTTCCTTGAGGAAAAAATTTCTTGAATAAATCATTTTCTCAACAAAACATGATTTATTTTTCAATTTAAAATCAAGATGAATAAGATTTAAATAGTTAAACACCATAAATATGTAGATTTAAAAAAAATCCATTAATAAACTTTAAAATGATAAAAATGGTATGTTTGAAAACTATTTTATAAAAGGGAAAGTAAATCCGATTTTTAATACAACTTCATTAATAATAATTTTCTTGATTCATGTATTTATAAATTTCAAACTGAAGAGGGTAAAAAATTATAGTTTTAAAAGGAAATATTCTATTTGAAATCACCTATATCAAGAATATAAAAGTCCAACACCCAACAAGGGAATAAAAACTCGTGAGGATGAGGAATCCTACAATAGAAAAAGGAGACCCGCCAAGATCACCACAATGCGGTCAAGGAAAATGAGACTCTAATGTCCCCTAACTGCTCTACTATTAATAATGTACATGGAGAAATATGAAGGAAATGAATATCCTTTTATTGAAACTATACACACCAATACTCCTCAAGTGGATATCAAAAATCAAAGGCAGAAAATATTCATGTAATTTTAAAAACATAGGAGGAATTTTGGTTCATAGAATTAAACCCCAAATTAAAACCACCATTTAATTTTCCATTTTAATGAAATATTGAACCAAAGGGTTTAAAAACTTTAAATATAAGAGTTACAAAATTTATAAAATCAATGATAATTAAATTCCCATGATTTAAATATTTGGAAATCACTAAAATGGTGTTACAGGTCGTTTTAGAAGAAGAAGAACAAAAATATTCCATTACTTTTTTTTTCATAAAAGGGAATTAAATATGGGTAACATGATTTATCATTATACAACTCATAGATTCTATGTAAGGGTAAGGATTTTTACCCTAAAATAGGTCACACCTCCATACTTTCTCATACACAATGGTTGATTACCCATAAAAAACTCCAATCTACCCTTACGTAACCTATGAAAACTCAACATTACCCTTACACAATAGAAGGATATGAAAGTTGACCCTTACATATATCTCACTTTCCTTTACATGATAAGGAAAAACATTAGGTTAACTTTATGTAACCCTTAAGACACTACTACAGATACACCTTTTATCAGTGCTAAAAATGGCCTTTAACAGTGCTAGAAAAGCGTTGTTAAAGCCAGCCTAGATAAACGGGGGGGGGGGGGGGGGTCCCCTTTATCAGTGCTCCAAAAAGCGCTAATAAAAACCCCTTTTATTGTAGAGACCCGAAGCCTGACGTACATGGACATCACATTACTTTTGCGGAATACTTAGTACATAACAGAAACACACACACAAGGATCGTAATAGTTTAGTGTCTTTGGAAACTCGGAACGTAATCTTCTAATCGTGGTGAAAGATCTTCAATATCTCCCATAAAGATCTTCCCCTTTTTTTACCTAAAACCTTTCTTTATATCCTGGGGAAAAGAAAACATAAAAGGGTGAGCTCAAATGCTCAGTAAGGGTAAACAAAAGAAATATCAATCACATCATATACATAAGAACATAGCTTTTGGAAATCTTAACCTGCAAAAGAGCTCATAATATCATAACATGGGATAAATCATAGAAGTGAAAATGAGATCCCCATAATCATAACATGAAACTTGAAACTTTGTGGCATGCACACATAATCATGGAAAATCATTTCTTGTTAGTCATGACTCATTGCCAAGACTATCTTAGTGGACAAAGTCCCTTTCTGAACCGAGTTCACTCCTCGTTTCAGTCCTGTATCACTGAACCGAAATAACCTTCCGTTCCAGCCATGTCTATCTCATGAGATATAAAATCTTTACCCAATGCATTGAAGGGATATATAGGTCCCACCCATCTTATAATGAATCCTTTCTTATGTGTGCCACATAATCATACATCATCGCATAACACATGTAACAAAATGGGATTCTTGAAACATCATGACATCATAAATAAATTCATATAAGATAAAGGAATTCATAAAAATATTTCCATCACAACATAATCAAACCAATGTAATAATAGGGATAAAAACAGAACCCTTTATTATCTTAGATGGAAAATAATTTTGAAAATCACTTGAACTCCATTCTTGAGGAAAATATCCTTTCTTCTTCAAAAATATTTTTCCTTTCATAACATGTCATACAACTTTAAAATAAAATAAGTTGATTAAAAATAAACTTGAAAACTTGTAAAGGAAGCTTCTTGGAAATAATGTTTTAAAAATCCATTCAGGCCGTATAAGTTAAAAAAAAAACATTCTTCGTACTTTTGTCGGAAAAGTCAAAAAGTACCTCGTACGACAAAAGATTCCTTTCATACATATTACTAAAAACTCACCGAAGGGTAAAAATTTATTTAAACAATTGTAGGTGGATGGAAATAATATTACATATTGATGAAACATGGATGTGGATGATAAAATACACCCCAGTGAATACTTATGAATAAACAATCTCGGATAAAAATGAGATTGTGATATTTCCCTTACCTTAGGTCCGACTTGCTTTGTAAGTGTCCGAACCTCCTGTATAATGATTTAAATCATGTTATTGACTTATTAAAGAATCATATTAATTGTTATGATATCATATATGGTTCACTTATGACATTATATTACCCGTTCTTTTGTAAATTCCATGTTAAAGAAGCGTTTTGGGTAAAATCGTTCCATTTATCGTAGGTGTTTTGACTTGTTGTTCTTGACATCATTATTACTTATATCATGATTTACTCACTTCCAGAATATAAAATATGATTTATATATCATATATATTCAGTATATATATATATATAATAGGTAGATAAATAAAATGAAAAACACCGTTCATGGAGACGGTAGTCCGTACGTACGCATGAACGCTGTTTTCCTTTCCTTATTGTCTTGAAATGGAAGTAAGTAGATGACATACATATGTATATATATACATAAATCCAGTAGCTTTATAATGTCATATATTTCATTATTATTTCTTATATATACATTATAATCATTCTTAAATGGTTAACATGGAGAATGAATCTCATCGCGTCGTGGAGACGGTAGTCCGTACGTACGCACGAGCGATGATATCATTTCTATAAATATTGAATTGAATTGGAGTGGATTATACAATATATCAGAATCAATATGATGTTGTAATAACTATGTATAGTTATTCTTTACACCATTATACCCATCCATGTAAGGTGGTGGTGGAAAATAGATTACACCACGGCGTGGAGACGGTATTCCGTACGTACGCACGCGCGGTGATTTCTTTTTCCGTAGGATGGATAGATGATGAAATAGGGTTGTTTCATACTTATAATAACATATCAGTATATTAGTTATACTGATGTTATTACTTCATAATTAAACAACCTAAGAAGAAGAAGTGGAAGAAGAAATAAAGATGAAAGAATTGGTAACGGTAATTACCTCTTCTTTGAAGTGCCTCTTTGAGACCTCCTCTTAGGGCACTAAAATTGGTCTTTGAGGAAGACCAGAACCTCTAGGATGTTTCTAGGGAAGTGGAGAATAGATTTTGGCAGGGGTTGGCCGAGCTTGAGTGCTCAAATTGGTGTGAGGAGGAGGGGGAGGAGGTGCCCTTTTATAAGGGAGGAGAGGGGCACCTTAGGAATATCTCAAAATATTATTTTATATTAAAGTAAAAATCGGTTTATAATGGTTCCAAAGGGTCTTATTTCGAAGCTAAAGTGGGGATGGGTCGAAATCCTATCAACCAATAGGATTTAGACAAGTTTAGGTTCTTATTTTAACCTTATCAATTAGATTTAACTCTAAGTTAAATAATTTAACTTTTACCGTGGCTTTTTGTTTTCTTTCACTATATGGTTAATACACTTACTATGCCAAACGAACCCCAAATTGTTTATTATTAATACATATATCCTTATCTAAGTCATTTGGCCGAACCCTAGATTTTTAGGAATAAAATAACAATTAATAATATAATATTTGATTTAAAAACTATTTTGTGTCAATTTTGACACTATTTGATATATGATTTTTGTGAAAGTCATAACAGAATTATATGTTCGAACCAAGTTGATTAAATCAACACTAATATATCATAGTAACCTAAAAAATTAGTTTAAGTCATAAAAAGTCTCAAATTACATTCATTTGAGCATTTATAACATCAATTATGTTAATATTTCCTTAAAAGGGTAATTACTGCATCATCATTGTGTCATAAATAAATTAATTTATTTAAAGTCTAAAAATTATAAATAAAATATAATTATGTAGGAAATCTTTTTAGCTTTCTAATGAATATTTATAGTCGAATTTATCTTATGTATAACCCCATATTAAAAATGTTTTAGTTATTAAACTTTGATTTTAACAATTTAAACTATTCATTAAATAATATAATATTAAATGTCATAATCTAATCCAAGTGGACCTAAATGGTCATATTATATTCATAAGGTTGTTTTTGGTCTAATTACACTTATCCAATAGAATTAGGACATGTGTTAGGGTAATAGTAATATCATATTTACCCTTAGTTACCCTATTTACTATTAACCGTGGTAAAAAAAAAAGTAAAAAGTTACTATTCACCAAAAATTATTTTCATCTCATTGAACCACATTTTACTTACTGACATCAACCGTGTCTCTCGGATTCTTGAAATTCCATTCACAGAAGCGGTAAAATTAAGATTTATGAAGAAATTAATTTTTTTAACTACCACTTAGTAGTTTCACTATTCATCAAAAATTGATGTTTTTCAGAACAATGCCAAAATTTCATCCTAAGCTATATTTCATATTCTGAATTCAAAAATGAAGTCTATTTTACCAAATTCATATCATAGAATTTGCATTAATTAATTTTATAATTAAATCCCGCTGTTAAAACAAATAGCGTGTTTTTAAGAAACAATATCTATCAAAAGATTGACACTTGATTATGTCTGGTTTAAATGTGAAATTACATCCAATGACCAACATTGTATTAAATTGTAAAAATATATTCTAAATATACTTTAAAACCACTCAAATTAATAATTTATCACTATTAATTATTTCGATTAAAAAATTGTTTTTAATTATAATTTAGTAATTTTCACTATTCATCAGAATATGAAAGTTATCCGAAAAGTACCAAAATTTCACCTTAGGCTAAATTCGATACTCCGAATCCAAAAATGAAGTTCATTTTGAAAAATAAGATTTACAGAGTTTTAAAAAGTGGTTATTACTATTCATAACGGCTAGTTTTAATAATATTTTAATAGCATATCGTTGTTTAGTGAAACTCGGTATTGCGTATTACACACGCTATCGAGGAAGGTCGTGATTGCGTGTAATGCAAGGCAAGTCAAGGATGCATGTTGTGCAAGATCTTTTTTGTGTAGCGTACAACACAAGACTTTAATAAAATTAAAAAGAATATTTTTTTATAAAATCTTGGGTTGTTACATTCTACCCCCCTTAAAATGAATTTCGCCCTCGAAATTCGTCGGGGTTATAAATGGTTTACTATTCGAAAGTTTCTTTAATAGAAACCCACATCGTAAAAAGGAATATCAAAACCAATCTTTAAAAACAAAAGTATGAAACGTAACGGTTACCCAAATAAACTAATCATTGGGTTTCCACATAGGTGAAAATATGGATATGGAAGAGAAATCTAACCATCATGTTCTGATGGAGAGTGGTAGAGAACATGGCTATGGAAAAGCCAGTAATCACAAATCCATAGATTTGTGATGATATAAGTTACCATCTGATTCATCAGGTATAAGATCACTAGGACAACATTTTTGGTTTTCAAGATCATTTCCCTAAAGTTGAAAATTTGAATTAGAATAAATACTTACTTTATTTTGGTACAATCTCACTGTTGTTTGTGCCTTGAACAATTTCCACTTCATCTCTTAAATAAATGAAGTTGAATTTGTTATTCATGAAGTGTTAGCAGATCATAGAATGACGGGTCATTCCATCTGTCTCAAACAAAAGGTTAGCAAAAATTATATGCATAAGTCGATCTATAGTGAGATTAATCATATATTGTTCCTAAAATGGACTTATACTTCATATATCATACTGCTTAATATAATAAAACTAGTTTCTACTAAATAGGGACTTCCTGTAGGCCAGTGGTAGGCGATAAAGGCCAGTCGCACTTCGGTTGTGGGTTCGATTCCCACAGCCTTGTCCGAAGCGATGGGCTGTTGCCCGTCCTGTAGGTTGTCCTTTTTCTAAAACTATATTACTATAACATCCCATAAATAATATCGAAAAAACTTCTATCCTTAAACAATACTAACTTATGTCCAACATAATCCATTATAATCTTTAGGCTTATCCATAATACTGCAGTCCACTCTCATAATATAGTGAAAACGATTAGCAGAGATTTAATACTATCGTTAATCCCCATATATATGTCTTGTTGGTCACATTCCAAACATTCAAAGGCCTTAATCATGTATTCTCTTGAATACCTTAGTGAAAACATGAATGCAGTTAAAAGTTAACACTTTCCACATACCAAAATCCTCAAAACTATATATACTCAAACCATGATATCACTTAGTCCTTATATCAATCATGAGCTCATGAATACTATCAAACATATTAGATTCTCTTTATCCCTTCATTATGCGCATATCATCCACTTTCCAAAAAAAATATCTGAATAACCTTTCATTGTTACTCATACCATTCATCATAAACTTTCAAAACTTAAGGAAAGACAACAGTGTAACAATCCTTAGATGTCTTTTTATTCTATAGTACAACATTACACTTGATAAACATGTAATCATTCCACTACCTTCTTAAACCATTGACCGAGCTTCAATAATTCTTTCATCTCACATATCATTTGTAGTCTCTTCATCATCATCAACATAAATACTTCCCATACGACCATACTGATTATCTTCATGAGACTTTCCCTTAGGGCATTGGTTTGCATAATGCCCGTACATTCCACATTTAAAACATTTAACCATTGTTGATGTCGTAGCAATACCATTATCCTCATCCATGGTGTTAACTGAACCTTTTCCTTTGCACTTACTTGCTTTGTGTCCTTCTTTTCCACACCCAAAGCATCTTCCAGTTCCTTTGAAACATTCTCCTTGATGCCTCTTCCCACATAATTTACATAGGGGAAATTGAACTTTCTTTCCTCTATGATCATCATAAAACTCCATCTTTCTCTTATTAGCCGAGTCAGGAAACTTACCAAATTTTACTTTATTGATCATATTATGAGATTGCTGATTCAGCATAATAATGATGTTTGGACTTCCAAATCCCATTTCACTATGAAGAATATCATTCCATTGTCCATCATATCCTCCATTATCGTGAATCATCTTGTTTCCAGCCATTTTCTAAAACCCAAAAAAGAATAGTGCAAAAATCATGCTAGGGAAAACAACATAATAAAGGGGGAGTACCTTCAATATCTAACATCTTAGGTTTAATTCTATGATCGTTAGCGTAGTTCTAGTACTATAACCTATACGTATACTTAACCTTAGGGACATCCCTAGACATACCTTAGAAATATCTCTAGGGATCTCACTAACGTTTTCGCATCCTAGTTTCCAAAGGTTGACTAAACCTTTCCTCTGATACCAACTGTAGAGACCCGAAGCCTGACGTACATGGACATCACATTACTTTTGCGGAATACTTAGTACATAACAGAAACACATGCACAAGGATCGTAATAGTTTAGTGTCTTTGGAAACTCGGAACGTAATCTTCTAATCGTGGTGAAAGATCTTCAATATCTCCCATAAATATCTACCCCTTTTTTTACCTAAAACCTTTCTTTATATCCTGGGGAAAAGAAAACATAAAAGGGTGAGCTCAAATGATCATTAAGGGTAAACAAAAGAAATATCAATCACATCATATACATAAGAACATAGCTTTTGGAAATCTTAACCTGCAAAAGAGCTCATAATATCATAACATGGGATAAATCATAGAAGTGAAAATGAGATCCCCATAATCATAACATGAAACTTGAAACTTTGTGGCATGCACACATAATCATGGAAAATCATTTCTTGTTAGTCATGACTCATTGCCAAGACTATCTTAGTGGACAAAGTCCCTTTCTGAACCGAGTTCACTCCTCGTTTCAGTCCTGTATCACTGAACCGAAATAACCTTCCGTTCCAGACATGTCTATCTCATGAGATATAAAATCTTTACCCAATGCATTAGAGGGAGATATAGGTCCCACCCATCTTATAATGAATCCTTTCTTATGTGTGCCACATAATCATACATCATCGCATAACACATGTAACAAAATGGGATTCTTGAAACATCATGACATCATAAACCAATTCATATAAGATAAAGGAATTCATAAAAATATTTCCATCACAACATAATCAAACCAATGTAATAATAGGGATAAAAACAGAACCCTTTATTATCTTAGATGGAAAATAATTTTGAAAATCACTTGAACTCCATTCTTGAGGAAAATATCCTTTCTTCTTCAAAAACATTTTTCCTTTCATAACATGTCATACAACTTTAAAATAAAAGAAGTTGATTAAAAATAAACTTTAAAACTTGTAAAGGAAGCTTCTTGGAAATAATGTTTTAAAAATCCATTCATGCCGTATAAGTTAAAAAAAAACATTCTTCATACTTTTGTCGGAAAAGTCAAAAAGTACCTCGTACGACAAACGATTCCTTTCATACATATTACTAAAAACTCACCGAAGGGTAAAAATGGATTTAAACAATTGTAGGTGGATGGAAATAATATTAAATATTGATGAAACATGGATGTGGATGATAAAATACACCCCAGTGAATACTTACGAATAAACAATCTCGGATAAAAATGAGATTGTGATATTTCCCTTACCTTAGGTCCGACTTGCTTTGTAAGTGTCCGAACCTCCTGTATAATGATTTAAATCATGTTATTGACTTATTAAAGAATCATATTAATTGTTATGATATCATATATGGTTCACTTATGACATTATATTACCCGTTCTTTTGTAAATTCCATGTTAAAGAAGCGTTTTGGGTAAAATCGTTTCATTTATCGTAGGTGTTTTGACTTGTTGTTCTTGACATCATTATTACTTATATCATGATTTAATCACTTCAAGAATATAAAATATGATTTATATATCATATATATTCAGTATATATATATATAATAGGTAGATAAATAAAATGAAAAACACCGTTCATGGAGACGGTAGTCCGTACGTACGCATGAACGCTGTTTTCCTTTCCTTATTGTCTTGAAATGGAAGTAAGTAGATGACATACATATGTATATATATACATAAATCCAGTAGCTTTATAATGTCATATATTTCATTATTATTTCTTATATATACATTATAATCATTCTTAAATGGTTAACATGGAGAATGAATCTCATCGCGTCGTGGAGACGGTAGTCCGTACGTACGCACGAGCGATGATATCATTTCTATAAATATTGAATTGAATTGGAGTGGATTATAAAATATATCAGAATCAATATGATGTTGTAATAACTATGTATAGTTATTCTTTACACCATTATACCCATCCATGTAAGGTGGTGGTGGAAAATAGATTACACCACGGCGTGGAGACGGTATTCCGTACGTACGCACGCGCGGTGATTTCTTTTTCCGTAGGATGGATAGATGGTGAAATAGGGTTGTTTCATACTTATAATAACATATCAGTATATTAGTGATACTGATGTTATTACTTCATAATTAAACAACCTAAGAAGAAGAAGTGGAAGAAGAAATAAAGATGAAAGAATTGGTAACGGTAATTACCTCTTCTTTGAAGTGCCTCTTTGAGACCTCCTCTTAGGGCACTAAAATTGGTCTTTGAGGAAGACCAGAACCTCTAGGATGTTTCTAGGGAAGTGGAGAAGAGATTTTGGCAGGGGTTGGCCGAGCTTGAGTGCTCAAATTGGTGTGAGAAGGAGGGGGAGGAGGTGCCCTTTTATAAGGGAGGAGAGGGGCACCTTAGGAATATCTCAAAATATTATTTTATATTAAAGTAAAAATCGGTTTATAATGGTTCCAAAGGGTCTTATTTCGAAGCTAAAGTGGGGATGGGTAGAAATCCTATCAACCAATAGGATTTAGACAAGTTTAGGTTCTTATTTTAACCTTATCAATTAGATTTAACTCTAAGTTAAATAATTTAACTTTTACCGTGGCTTTTTGTTTTCTTTCACTATATGGTTAATACACTTACTATGCCAAACGAACCCCAAATTGTTTATTATTAATACATATATCCTTATCTAAGTCATTTGGCCGAACCCTAGATTTTTAGGAATAAAATAACAATTAATAATATAATATTTGATTTAAAAACTATTTTGTGTCAATTTTGACACTATTTGATATATGATTTTTGTGAAAGTCATAACAGAATTATATGTTCGAACCAAGTTGATTAAATCAACACTAATATATCATAGTAACCTAGAAAATTAGTTTAAGTCATAAAAAGTCTCAAATTACATTCATTTGAGCATTTATAACATCAATTATGTTAATATTTCCTTAAAAGGGTAATTACTGCATCATCGTTGTGTCATAAATAAATTAATTTATTTAAAGTATAAAAATTATAAATAAAATATCATTATGTAGGAAATCTTTTTATCTTTCTAATTAATATTTATAGTCGAATTTATCTTATGTATAACCCCATATTAAAAATGTTTTAGTTATTAAACTTTGATTTTAACTATTTTAACTATTCATTAAATAATATAATATTAAATGTCATAATCTAATCCAAGTGGACCTAAATGGTCATATTATATTCATAAGGTTGTTTTTGGTCGAATTACACTTATCCAATAGAATTAGGACATGTGTTAGGGTAATAGTAATATCATATTTACCCTTAGTTACCCTATTTACTATTAACCGTGGTAAAAAAAAAGAGTAAAAAGTTACTATTCACCAAAAATTATTTTCATCTCATTGAACCACATTTTACTTACTGACATCAACCGTGTCTCTCTTATTCTTGAAATTCCATTCACAGAAGCGGTAAAATTAAGATTTATGAAGAAATTAATTTTTTTAACTACCACTTAGTAGTTTCACTATTCATCAAAAATTGATGTTTTTCAGAACAATGCCAAAATTTCATCCTAAGCTATATTTCATATTCCGAATTCAAAAATGAAGTCTATTTTACCAAATTCATATCATAGAATTTGCATTAATTAATTTTACAATTAAATCCCGCTGTTAAAACAAATAGCGTGTTTTTAAGAAACAATATCTATCAAAAGATTGACACTTGATTATGTCTGGTTTAAATGTGAAATTACATCCAATGACCAACATTGTATTAAATTGTAAAAATATATTCTAAATATACTTTAAAACCACTCAAATTAATAATTTATCACTATTAATTATTTCGATTAAAAAAATTGTTTTTAATTATAATTTAGTAATTTTCACTATTCATCAGAATATGAAAGTTATCCGAAAAGTACCAAAATTTCACCTTAGGCTAAATTCGATACTCCGAATCCAAAAATGAAGTTCATTTTGAAAAATAAGATTTACAGAGTTTTAAAAAGTGGTTATTACTATTCATAACGGCTAGTTTTAATAATATTTTAATAGCATATCGTTGTTTAGTGAAACTCGGTATTGCGTATTACACACGCTATCGAGGAAGGTCGTGATTGCGTGTAATGCAAGGCAAGTCAAGGATGCATGTTGTGCAAGCTCTTTTTTGTGTAGCGTACAACACAAGACTTTAATAAAATTAAAAAGAATATTTTTTTATAAAATCTTGGGTTGTTACATTTATCAGTTCTAAAAAAAGCGCTGATAAAAGGGGTCTTTTATCAGTGCTAAAACGAAGCGCTGATAAAAGGGTCCTTTATCAGCGCTTTATTTTTAGCACTGATAAAAGATCCCTTTTATCACCACTTTTTTTAGGACTGATAAAAGTTAAAAAATGTAAAAAAATTTACAAAAATTCTTGGAAATCTCAGGGGGTCTTTTTATAGTGCTTGAGCTCCCCTTTATCAGCGCTTTCCCACACCATCCAACACCCGCACGCACCCTCGCCACCCTTTATAAGCGCTATACCCCACCTTTATCAGTGTTAGCCCCTTAAATTCACTCATGCACGCGTTCCCCTGCCTCCACCTAGATTTGATCTCGAGACCTCCCCCCTGCGCGCCTGAAGCCTTTGCCACTCCCCTATATTGATTTGTTCTCTTATTTATGATATATCTATTTATTTATATATATATTTAGTTATATTTATTCTTATAGTAATATATATTTATATTAATATATATATAGTTATATTAATATATATATATATATATATATATTAATATATATATAGTTATATTAATATATATATAGTTATATTAATATATATAGTTATATTAATATATATAGTTAGATTAATATGTAGTTATATAAATATTAATATATTTGTATTTTAAATAAAATGGATATTAGTTATTATTTAGATAGAGCTAATATATTTTATATGTAAATATGTTTAATTATTTATTTAAAAAATTAAATTTTTAGGTGTGAATATATAAAAAATATGTACATATAGTTATATATTTGATTATAAATTGCAGCGCATTATAAAAAACGATAAAATTTCAAAGAAATAATATCAATATGAATGTAATACCATGGAATAAATTCAGTCCCCACCATAAAAGGCAATAATACCACCTTAAACGAGGCTAAAAATCCATGAAATTTTAAAAAATCGGGGTACCCCGACTAAAAACTCAGTTTTAGAGGACTTCTGGGCCTTTTTTGGCCTCAAATAAACCTTAACTAGTGTCCCCCAAAATAATAGTGGTGTAGAGATCGTCGCAGTATTTGATTTGATATATGGTAGAGATCAAACGGACACCCAGATCAAAAGTTAAGGCAGTTTGAAGTTCGAGTTGCGTTTACAACATATTTTGGGTATTTTTTTAATTTTTTAATTTTTTGTGTCTTCAAATTGTTATGAAATGACTATTCCTCCATAATAATTAGAAAATTATTAATTAAAAATATTTTATTAATTTTTTATAATCCATTTTCACTAAATATCTTATATATTAAGTATATTAAGTGTTAATGTATATTTATACTTATCTAAAATATATTTAAAAATTATATATTATATTTATATCAATATAACTATATAACTATATTTATATATTATTTTTAATTAATTTTTTTGAAGTCGACTCTTTATGAGCGCTTTTAAAATAAGCGATGATAAAGGCCCCCCTTTATCAGTGCTTTTTCGTTAGTACTAATAAAGGTTGGCACAGGGAAAAACTATTTTTGTGGTAGTGAGAATTGTGAGAAACCCTTTTGTTTCCAAGGAACTACCCTTACATAATGTGTAACACCCCAACCCCAGTTACCCAGAGTCGGTGCATTATTACATAACATTGACATGATACAAGGAAATCATGTCCCGAAAGACCGATCAGTTTAGTAGCCTTGGAAATACTAGATACATTCATAAGGTTTACATTAAATCATAAAATAGAAAACTAAAACAACATTATTTCCGTTGACAAAATTGAGATCTCATAGACTATCCCTGCAGGTCAGTCATAATATACTTCTTCGCATCCTTGGAAAAATAAAACATAGAAAGGGGTGAGCTCAGATGCTCAGTAAGGATAACAATATAGTAGAAACTTTTATAAATAAGCATAAACATTTAAGGAAATGTATAAAACTAAAACAAAAGCCTTTTCAACATAAACTTCATCATAATATGGAAAATATAAATCAAAATAATTCTATTTACTTACTCAAATGGATATTCTACTAGTCGAATAATCACATGCAATATCAATAGCCACTTTCATAACGATGGAATGCATAATGCCAGATTTTCATAACCACATAGTCAAGACCTTATGCCAAGAATACAAATAAGATTTTGTCAAGGCCTTGTTCCAAGAAACTAGTTTGTCTCATGAGACCTACCGATGCACCGAGGAGCTATAGTGGGCTCCACCCGTCACTTACTAAGTCCAATGCATTCCTCATATGAAAAGGTTTAAACATAACATAAACATTCGTATTAAAACCGGCATAAAAAATGTCAATAATTTATCCATAAACCATGAATGGTATGAAATAACACATCCACAATCAAACATATCACAAAACCTTCAACAAGATATGGAAGTTTTGTATCATAATAAATCAACTTCAAATAAACTAAAAATCCATCAAAGGATGTTGACATAGATGAAATAAAAAACTTTTTAGAGAAATATCTTTTTATATTTTGAAATAATTTAAAAGTCATATAATTATAAAAGAAAACATTTATATTTGAAAATAATCTTATAAGATTATAAGGGAATCTTCAACGATGTTATAACGACGGAAAATAGCTGCACCCACCGTATAAGTTAAAAAAACATTCTTGCCTTAATTTTGTCGAAAAGGTCATAAGGTACCTTGTTTAGAAAATGACAGAAAGATTCCTTTCAAACCATTTTATAAAAAGTCAAACAAGGGTATAAATGACTTTAAACCATAGTCTAGTAAATAGTAAAAATGTTTTGGAATACATTTTTAAGAAACATGGATGTGGATGATAAAGAGGTCCCAGTAGATAATTACGTACAAACAACCTCGGATAATGAAGAGATTGTGAAATTAACCCTTAACTTTTACTTCTACTTGGTAGAGGGTAGGTTAACCTACTGTATAATGGTGAAATAATTTTTATTAAATTATACAAGAATCATATACATTAATATGATATCATTTATGATTTTTTAGCACTTCTTTTTTAATAATACCTTAGTATTATCATCGTTTCAGGTGTTAACTGATTCATTTTCCTTTATATGATTTGTTTTGTAAGTAATGTTTGTTATGGATAGGATGTATCTTATTCATATTCAGAATGATATTAAGTCTTTAAACATTATTTTTAATCATCTAATTAAAATTAGTCTTGAATGGATATGATGGGGAATAAATCTCATCGCGTTCGTGGAGACGGTAATCCGTACGTACGCACGAGCGACAATATAATTCTTAAAATAATATATAATTGGATGGAATATCACATATACAGAATAATTATCATTTTATATTTATTATTTACATCAATTACACATCATTATTATACCCATACAAATAATAATGTATTGAATAACAATTACACCACGATGTGGAGATTGTAATCCGTACGTACGCATGTATAGTGACATGTCATTAAAAGGATGGATAGAATAATGAATATGGTTGTATGATATTCATAATAACATCAAAGTATATAGAATATACTGGAGTTATTATTTTATATTTGAAACAACAAAGAAAGAGGAAGTGGAAGAAGAAAGGAACTTGAAAGAGGTGATGAAATATTTACCTCTTCTTTGGGTTCTTCCTTTTGATTTGATAAAAATGGATCATTAGGTTGGATTTCTGACTAAAGTAGGGCCTCTAGGATAAAGGGAGGACAGTTGAGATGGTATTTGGGCAGGGTTTGGCTGAGAGAAATGGCTTTGAAGGTGTGAATTGGAGAGAAGGGGGAGTGCCCTTTTATAAGAGGGGTGAGGGGAACCTTAGGAAAAGCTAGAGATATTATTTTATAATAAAATCATTTTAGATTTATAATGGCTCAAAAAATGGATTATTTAAAAGAAAACGTGGGTATGAGTCTATAACCACTCAACAAATAGGTTTTAGACTGGTTTGGGTCACTATTTTAACCTTATCTTCTAGATTTAACTCTTAGTTAAATAGTTTGACATTTACCATGTCTCTTTGTATTTTTATATTATATGGTTAATAAATTTACTATATACTTCTAAGATAATACCAAGTGGTTCATTAATGATACACTTATCATTATAAAAGTCTTTTGGCCGAACCTTATATTTTTAGGAATATAATATCAATTGATAATATAATATTTATTTTAAAAACTCTTTTATGTCAATTTTGACACTATTTGGTATTTTGTTTTTTCTAAATTCATAACAGCATTATTACTTAGAAAAAAACTCATCTAACCAACCCTAATATGTCATATTAACCTAGAAAATTAGTGGAATTCATAAAAAGTCTCAAATTACATTTATTTGGATATTTATAATATCAAATATTTTAATATTTTATTAATTCGGTAATTACTACATCAGCATTGTGTCATAAATAAATTAAATTAATTAATGTATAAAAAATATAAATAAAATACCATTATGAAGGAAATATTTTTATATTTCTAATTAATATTTATAGTCAAATTTATCTTATGTATACCCCAATATTAAAAATATTTTAGTTATTAAACTTTTATTTTAACTCTTTTAACTCTTCTTTGAATTAAATAATAATAAATGTCCTAATCTAATCGAAGTGGACCTAAAGGATCATATTTTATTCATAAGATTGATTTTTGTTGAATTAATCTTATCCAATAGAATTAGGACATGTGTTAGGGTAATAATAATATCATTTTTACCCTTAATTACCCTATTTACTTTTTACCGTGGTAAATAAAAGTAAAAGTTACTATTTATCAAAAATTATTTTCATCTTATTGAACCAAATTTTTACTTATTGATATCAACCATGTCTCCCGTATTTTTGAAATTCAACTCACAAAAGCGGTAGAATTATGTTTTATGTAAATTTGCAAATACTCATAGGAGGTGGGTAAAAGACGGTGAAAAGTTCAATAAAATTTTATATATCTAATATTATTAAAAAATGACTCCAATGAATTATATTGAAAATATATAGTTATTATGTATCTATTTTGACCTAAAATAAATTTAAATAAAATAATTAATTATTTAAATAAAAATTTGGTTTTAAACTATAACTCAGTGTTTTTCACTATTCATCAAAAAATGAAAGTTTTCAGAAAAATACCAAAAATTCACCCTAAGATAATTTTGATATTCTAAATCCAAAAATGAAGTCCATTTTGAAAGATAAAATTTATAAAACTTCAAAAAGTGGGTATTACTATTCATAACAACTAGTTTAATTGGTTGTGGTGTGTTAGAACTCAAAGTTGCGTACAACACATGCTATTGTATTATTCAAAGAGAAGCGTACTGTGGAAGTTTGGGGTGTTACATTATCCCTTCCTTCAAATAATTTCATCCTCGAAATTTCTAGAGTATTACTGCATAAAAGGACTCGGGTCGTTCTTCATCATAAGTTCCTCAGGTTCCCACATTGCCTCTTCCATCTTATGGTTTCTCCATAGAACTTTTACTAGACGAGTCATCCAGTTTCTCAACACTTGTTCTTTTGTATCAAGAACCTTGGCAGGCTCTTCGCAATAAGATAGATCGGGTTCCAGTTATAATTCCTCATAGGTGAGTACATGGGTTGGGTCAGGCATGTATTTTCTCAACAGTGATATGTAGAACACATCGTGGACTTTGGAGAGACTTGGCAACGTTGACAAACGGTAAGCTATAGCCCCAATTCATTCTATAATTTCGAAAGGTACGATGTACCTGAGACTCAATTTACTCTTCTTACCAAAATGTATAACACCCTTCCATGGAGATACCTTCAAGAAAACATGATCTCCTACTAGAAATTCCAAATCCTTCCTTCAGATTTCAGCATTGCTCTTCTGCCTACTTTGAGATGCCTTGATGTGGTTTTGGATTAACTTCACCTTTTCCATCGTTTCCTCCATATGTTCTAGGCCTACGAGTTTTATTTCACCAACATCATCCCAACAGTTTGGTGTGCGACATCTCTTTCCATATAACGCTTCAAATGGTTCCATTTGAATACTTGAATGGGAGCTATTGTTATAGGAAAATTACACTAGAGGTAAATATTGATCCCAAATACCTTGAAAGTCAAGTGATCATGATCTCAACATGTCTTCTAAGGTTTGAATAATCCGTTCTTATTATCCATCAGTTTGGGGGTGGTAGGCAGTGCTCAAACGAAGTTCAGTATCTAGGGCTTTCTGAATACTTTTCCAGAATATTGATTTAAAATAGGGATCACAATCAGAAACAATCTATAGTGGTACTCCATGAAGTCTTAAAACTTCATTAATATATAGTATTGCTAATAGTTCAAGTGGTAAATCTTATTTTATAGCAAGAAAATGTTCTGACTTGGTAAGACGATCAACAATGATCTATATTGAACCATTTTTTCTAGGAGTCTTTTCTAGTCCCATGACAAATTCCATCGTAATATTATCCCATTTCCACTCAGGTATGGGAAGAGGTTGCAAGAATCCTCCAGGCTGTTGGCTTCCAGCTTTCACTTGTTGAAAAACCATACATCTTGACACAAAATCAGCAATATCCCTCTTCATGTTGTCCCACAAAAAATGTTCCTTCAAATCTATATAGATTTTGGTTCTACCAGGGTGTATAGAGAAATTGGAACTATGAGCATCATCCAACAGTTCCCTTTTTAGATCAGGTATATCGGGAACACAAAGTCTCTTTCCAAATTTCAAAATTCCATCTTCATATACGAAGTCACTCAATCTCCTGTTATTCACAGCTTTAATATTTTTTTGAAACTCCTCATCATTAGCTTAAGAACTTTTTATCCTTTCTAGTAAAGATTTTTTGGCAACCATTTGAAAAAGAATTTATGTTTCACCTTCCATGGTTATTCCCATATCCATCTTTACTAGATCCATGTATATAGGATCCTTTTCAACTCTCATCTTGTTCAAAACTCCATGATTCTTTCTGCTCAAAGCATCTGCCACCTTATTTCCCTTCCCTGGATGGTAGTGTATCGTGTAATAATAATCCTTGAGTAGTTCAAGCCATATCCTTTGCCTCATGTTGAGTTATTTCTGTGAGAAAATATACTTCAAATTCTTGTGGTCGGTATATATCTCACATTTTTCACCATAGAGATAATTTATCCATATTTTCAAAGTAAATATTACAACTGCTAACTCAAGATCATGAGTAGGATAGTTTTTCTCATTAATTTTTAGCTGTCGTGATGCATAGGAAATAACCATATCATTCTACATAAGGACACAACCAAGTCCTTTCTTTGAAGCATCACTATAAATAACAAACCCATCATTCCCTGATGATAGAGTCAATATAGGAGCATTAAATAATCTTCTATTCAGTTCTTCAAAACATTATTCACACTCTTTTGTACAAACAAATTTTCCCCCTTTTGTGTGAGCTTTGTTAATGGGTTAGCCAATCAGGAAAAATTCTGGATGAAATGTCAATAATAACCTTCTAAAACAATAAAACTTCATACCTCGGTTATACTCATTGGTGCTGGCCATTCTTGGATTTCCTTAGTCTTAGAAGGATCAACAGAGATTCCATCCTTCGAGACAAAATGGACCAGAAAAGAAATCTCCTGAAGCCAGAATTCACACTTGCTAAACTTCCCATATAATTCATGTCTTCTAAGAGTCTTCCGGATAATGCACAAGTGATTTTCATGATCTTCATAGATTTTTGAGTATACCAAGATATCATCAATAAATACCACTAAAAAGTCATCAAGATATTCCTTGAAAACTCTATTAATTATATCCATGAAGACATAGGGTGAATTAGTCAATCCAAAAGGCATTACTGTAAACTCGTAATGCCCGTACCTGGTTCGAAATGCTATTTTTAGAATGTCTTCCTTTTTCACACATAACTGATGATATCCAGATCGAAGGTCAATCTTTGAAAAGTATTGAGCTCCATGTAGTTGATCAAATAAATCATCAATGCGAGGTAGGGGATACTTGGTCTTTATTGTTATAGCATTGATCTCCCTGTAGTCAATGCATAACCTCATAGATCCATATTTCTTCTTAACAAAAAGGACAAGGGCTCCCCATGGAGAAACACTAGGGAAAATAAATCCCTTATTACTCAATTACTCTAGTTGTTTATTTAGTTACACTAATTCCACAATGTCCATTCTATAAGGGGTCTTCGATATGGGCCTTGAACCAGGAATTAAATCAATGGAAAACTCAATTTCTCGTTCTGGAGGATGTCCAGGTAAATCCTCTATAAATAAATCAACACACTCTTGCACAATAGGTACATAATCTATTTGAACATTCTTTTCCTCAACCATAGTTGTTTCATTATCTTCCTCCCCAATAATTGAATTTAGTTTAGCTACTGGGGGTGGATCTAGATAAGAATTATGCAGTGAAGATTCTGCTCTAAAGATAAGGTGTTCTTTATCATCATCATAAAAAATAGTAACCTCCTTATTCTTACAATAAATTTTTGCATCATGGTATGAAATCCTATCCATTCTGAGGATTATATCAAATTCAATCATGGGTATGGCGATGAGATCAATAGATAAAGAACATTTATATGCCCTAATGGGGACTGATTCAGAAAACTTTGTTATAATGATATTTCCTTTAGGAGTTTTGACTGACAACTCCCTTGTTAAATCAAATTGGAAATATCTAATTTTCTTAGAAAGCTGGGAAGATATGAAACAATGCGATGATCCAGAATCAAATAAATCATTTTCTAAACTTGAGGAAACCATTAAATTACCTGACACCACGCCTTTAGAAGCTTAAACCTTAGCAGTAGTGATAGAAAAATCTTGGCCTTGATCCCTTGGCCTTTTCTGAGGTAAGTTCCCCTGACGCTTTGGACATTCATTTTTATAATGCCCCCTTTCTCTACAATTGTAGCATTCAACATCGACAACCTCTTTCTTCCCCTTGCAATCACGAGCTTGGTGGCCTTTTTCAACACACTTGTAACAAACTACCATTCCCATTAAGAAAGTACTAGGGTGTTTCTTACCAAATTTACTATAGGATGGATATTCAACTTTTCCCTTCTTCCCCTTATTTCCATTTCTAGAGTGTTCATCAGATCTCTTTTTCTCTTACTTTGCTTTAAAGTCATAAGACTTAGAGAATTCTTTTTCTGTCTTGATAGAACATGAGAAAATATCTTTGTATGACGAGAAGGATTGTGAGACTAATTCTTGACGGAGAAATGGTTTTAAACCATAAAATAAACTATAAATCTTACTTCTTGGGTTACGTATATAATCTATAGCATGCCTTGCTAAACTTGTAAATTTAGCTTCATACTTTGCGACATTCTCATCCTCCTTTTGCCTCAGACTCAAAAATTGTTTTTCCATATCTGCTCGATGGTCATGAGGAAAGTATTTTTCTAAGAAAATTTCTTTAAACTCCCTCCATTCCATATTTGATACTTCATCATATTCCTTTGTGTTTTGAATCAATGACCACCATTGATCAAAATCTCCATTGAGGCGGTAAACTGCCATGACAACATTTTCCCTTTCACTACTCCCCAAGGCATGAAATATTTTCTCTAAGGAATTTATCCATTGCTCAGCCACTAATGGATTTTTACTCCCATTGAATGCCGGTGGTTGTTTCCTCATGAAGCGATCTAACATTTATCCTCCACGCTGTGGATCAGGGTGCTCCATACGGGTAAGGTTATTATTCATAACCTGAGTGAGTTGTCCCAGAATAGTGATTAGCTGATCAGCACCAATTGCATCACCAGCTCCACTATAATTATCTTGAGTAGGAGGGAAATACCTACATGGAGTGCGTGCATTGATACAGTTTCCATTACTTCCAGTAGGCACCATTTCTAAACAATGTCATAAACTAGATTAGTTTATGAATCACAATACATAAATCCAAACTTGTAAAACACTTAACATAAATTGAAAAGTTTATGGATATAATCCATAATCACAAAAATGTTTTCTTTGAGGACGTATATACTCATAAACCCATCATAATGGTTTTTAAAGAAAATTATAATTATCCTAAGCATATCCCCCAGGAGTGTCGTAACCAAGAGTGCAGTAAGGCCCGTTGTCGTGCACTAATTCCTGTTCGAGTCTAGCTCAAAGCGGTGATTTCGGGTTTTACCCCTAGGTACATTTGTGCTAGATCCACCTCTACCTGCTCGTATCCAGATAGGGGTGTATTCCTTTGAAAACTCACAAAATCTCTACAATACCAAAATTATATGATGTTCTTCTATACTAATCCTCAAAGTCTATATTAGGGATATGTGCTCTCTAAATCTAGTTTCCAAGGTTTGTACTAAACTTCCTCTGATACCAAATGTAACACCCCAACCCTAGTTACCTATATTTGGTGCATTATTATATAACATTGGCATGATACAAGGAAATCATGTCCCGAAAGACCGATCAATTTAGTAGCCTTGGAAATACTAGATACATTCAAAAGGGTTACATTACATCATAAAATGGAAAACTACAACAACATTGTTTCCATAGACAACATTTAGATCCCATAGACTATCCCTGCAGGTCAGTAATAATATACTTCTTTGCATCCTGGGAAAAATAAAACATAGAAAGGGGTGAGATCAGATGCTTAGTAAGTATAACAATATAGCGAAAGTTTTCATAAATAAGCATAAACATTTATGGAAAAGTATAAAACTAAAACAGATTTTTTTTGAACATAAAATTCATCATAATATGGAAAATATAAATCAAAATAATTCCATTTAATTACTCACATGGATATTCTACTAGTCAAATAATCACATGTAATATCAATATCCACTTTCATAATGATGGAATGCATAATGCCAGACTTTCATAACCACATAGTCAAGGCCTTGTGCCAAGACTACAAATAATATTTTTTCAAGGCCTTGTGCCAAGACACTAGTTTGTCTCATGAGACCTACCGATGCATCGATGAGCTATAGCGGGCTCCACCCATCACTTACTAAGTCCAATGCATTCCTCATATGAGATGGTTTAAACATAGCATAAACATTCGTATTAAAACTGACATACGAAATGTCAATACTTAATCCATAAACCATGAATGGCATGGAATAACACATCCACATTCAAACATATCACAAAACCTTCAATACAATATGGAAGTTTTGTATCATAATAAATAAACTTCAAACAAACTAAAAATCCATCAAAGGATGTTGACATAGATGAAATAAAAACCTTTTTAGAGAAATATCACTTTCTATTTTGAAATCATTTAAAAGTCATGTAATTATAAAAGAAAAAATTTATATTTGAAAATATTATTATAAGATTGTAAGGGAAGCTTCGACGATGTTATAATGGCGGAAAATAGCCGCACCCGTCGTATAAGTTAAAAAAAACATTCTTGCCTTAATTTTGTCGAAAAGGTCATAAGGTACCTTGTTTGGAAAAAGACGGAAAGATTCCTTTAAAACAATTTTATAAAAAGTCAAAAAATGGTATAAATGACTTTAAACCATAGTCTAGTAAATAGTAAAAATGTTTTGGAATACATTTTTAAGAAACATGGATGTGGATGATAAAGAGGTCCTAGTAAATAATTACGTATAAACAACCTCGGATAATGAAGAGATTGTGAAATTAACCCTTAACTTGTAATTTTCCTTGGTCTAGGGTAGGTTAAACTCCTTTATAATGGTGAAATAATTTTTATTAAATTATACAATAATCATATACATTAATATTATATCATATATGATCTTTTAACATTGCTTTGTTAATAATATCTTAGTATTATCGTCGTTTCGGGTGTTAACTGATTCATTTTCCTTTATATGATTTTTTTGTAAGTAATGTTTATTATGGATAGGATGTATCTTATTCATATTCAGAATGATATTAAGTCTTTAAAAATTATTTTTAATCATCTAATAAAAATTAGTCTTGAATGGATACGATGGGGAATGAATCTCATCACGTTCATGGAGACGGTAATTCGTACGTATGCACGAGCGACAATATCATTCTTAAAATAATATATAATTGGATGGTATATCATATATAAAGAATCATTATCATGTTATATTTATTATTTACATCAATTAAACATCATTATTATACCCATCCAAATAATAATGTATTGAATAACAATTACACTGGGACGTGGAGACGGTAATCCGACTATACGCACGTATAGTGACATGTCATTCAAAGGATGGATAGAATAATGAATATGGTTGTACCATATTCATAATAAAGTCACATTATATATAAGATACTAGATTTATTATTTTATAATGGAAACAACAAAGAAAGAGGAAGTGGAAGAAGAAAGGAACTTGAAAGAGGTGATGAAATATTTACCTCTTCTTCAGGTTCTTCCTTTTGATTTGATCAAAAGGGATCCTTAAGTTGGCTTTCTGACTAAATTAGGGACTCTAGGATGAAGGGAGGACAGTTTATATCTTATTTGGTCAGGTTTTTGCTGAGACAAATGGCTTTGAAGGTGTGAATTAGAGATAAGGGGGAGTTCCCTTTTATAAGAGGGGTGAGGGGCACCTTAGGAAAAGCTAGAAATATTGTTTTATAATAAAATAATTTTCTATTTATAATGGATCCAAAATGAATTATTTAAAGTATAAGGTGGGAATGGGTCTAAAAACAATCAATAAATAGGTTTTATACAGGTTTGGGTTACTATATTAACCTTATCTTTTAGATTTAACTCTTAGTTAAATAGTTTGACATTTACCATGTCTCTTTGTATTTTTATTTTATATGGTTAATAAACTTACTATATACTTCCAAGATAACCCCAAGTGGTTAATTAATGATAAAAATATCATTATATAAGTCTTTTTTTCTGAACCTTATATTTTTAGGAATATAATATCAATTGATAATATAATATTTGTTTTAAAAACTCTTTTATGTCAATTTTAACACTATTTGGTATTTTGTTTTTTCTAAATTTATAACAGCATTATTACTTCAAAAAAAATTCATATAACCAACCATAATATGTCATGTTAACCTATAAAATTATTTTAATTCATAAAAGTCTCAAATTAAATTTATTTTTATATTTATAATATCAAATATTTTAATATTTCATTAATTAGGTAATTACTGCATCATCATTGTGTCATAAATAAATTAAATTATTTAATGTGTAAAAAATATAAATAAAATAAAATTATGTAGGAAATGATTTTATATTTCTAATTAATATTTATAATCTAATTTATCTTATGTATAACCCTATATTAAAAATATTTTAGTTATTAAAATTTGATTTTAACTCTTCTAACTCTTCTTTTAATTAAATAATAATAAATGTCGTAATCTAATTCAAGTGGACCTAAAGGATCATATTTTATTCCTAAGGGTGTTTTTTTTTCGAATTACACTTATCCAATAGAATTAGGACATGTTTTAGGGTAATAATAATATCATTTTTACCCTTAATTACCCTATTTACTTTTAATTGTGGTAAATAAAAGTAAAAAGTTACTATTCACCAAAAATTATTTTCATCTTATTGAACCCAATTTTACTTACCGATATCAACCGTGTCCCTATGATTTTTGAAATTCAACTCACAGAAGCGGTAAAATTAAGTTTTATGTAAATTTTCAAATGCTCATAGGAGGTGGGTAAAAGACGGTGAAAAGTTCAATAAAATTTTATATATCTAATATTATTAAAAAATGGATCCAATGAATTATTTTGAACATATATAGGTATTATGTATCTATTTTTAACTAAAATAAATTTAAATAAAATAATTAATTATTTAAATAAAAATTCAGTTTTAAACTATAACTCAGTGTTTTTCACTATTCATCAAAAATTGAAAGTTTTCAGAAAAATACCAAAAATTTACCCTAAGCTAATTTCGATATTCCGAATCCAAAAATGAAGTCCATTTTTAAATATAAAATTTATAAAATTTCAAAAAGTTGGTATTTCTATTCATAACGGCTTGTTCGATTGGTTGTGGTGTGTTAGAACTCGAAGTTGCGTACAACACACGCTATTGTATTATTCAAAGAGAAACATACCGTGGAAGCTTGAGGTGTTAAATAATGTCTTGCTTATCCTTACACAATGCATAGAAAACCATACCTACCTTTATGAAACCAAGATAACTCCTCTATACCCTTATACAGCCTTTGAAAAACACATGTTACCTTTACATACTAACCATACTACCCTTACAAAACTCATATAAATAGGTACTTAACCTTACGTAGACTATATTAACAAGGTATTACACTTACATAGACCTTAAAATTTCATGGTACCTATACCCAAAAACACTTACGTATGGCCAGAAGGCCCTTATGATTACGAAGACCCCATGAAATATGTAAGGGTAAAACTTAACGTAAAAAATATTAAATTTTATTTTAAAATACTATCAATTAAATCCAAAATGGTTCTAAATACCATTAAAAACTAATAGAGTCACAAAACACACCCAAAACTCTTGAAACCAAAGGAAAACATCATAAACTAAAGAATACACCTGAAAAAATATTCGGATGCTTATCCAACTACCTAAAAAATATCATCATGTCCCTATATGAGCATCAACACTACATGAGAACTGATATCACATGGCTCTAACTAAGATATCCTAATCCCATAGTCACTACTGGAATGTGGGCTTTTTCCCCACACTTCCATACCAACGGTTTCATGAAACCGTTGGTAAAGGATGGTTTAGGGAAGCTTTTACCAATGGTTCCTTAGAACCGTTGGTATAGGTGTGTTTGTGGGATATTTCACCAACAGTTCTAATGAAACGTTGGTATAGATGTAATTTAGGGGAGTTTTACCAATGGTTCAATGGGAACCATTGGTATAGGTGTGGTTCGGGGAAGATTTTACCAACGGTTCTAAAGAACCGTTGGTATAGGTTTAGCCTGAAGGTATATACCAACGATTTTTAAAAACCGTTGGTAAAACTTTCCCCCAAATTACCAGCAGCCCGTCCTCTCCCCCATTCACGATACAGAACCCTAAACAGGAGCAGGAGACCTTGGAGCTCCTTCGGACGGAGTAGTTTGGAGATCTTGGAACTCCTTTGGCTTCCTCTTCCTCCATCCCATCCAAGGTGTTGAATCTCCTTCAGAATCTTATCAGACCCATCCTAAATTAGGTATTTTCTTAACTGGTACCTTATTTCTATTGGAATTTATCTAATATTTCAGTTTTTAGTTTTGATTTTGATGTGTATATGTTTTTTTTTCTGTTTTGATTTAACCTATATGTGATGATCTTGTATCGTCATTAAGATGTGTCCAATGGTTCTTTGATCATTGTTTTGTGGAGAATGAATGGTTTAGGACCAGCATTAGAAGTATATTATAGTGAGACCATTTTAGTATAAGGGGAAACAAGATTATGATCTACAAGGGGGTGATTGAGTTAGTAGAGACCGAACATAGTTTGTTCCTTGTGTTCAAGAACCATAAATAGAGTGTTCCAATTAGGTGGTCATCAGTAAAGATGTAGGTAAGATTTCCAAGTCCTGTTTCATGAAGTTGAATATGTGGCGCTATAGTGGTTTTGGATTGTTTGAGGTACTCTTAGTGTATTGTAATCCCTCAATTGTTCCATATTCATTTAAATTAATTTAATATCATTTTTTTCACACACACCATTATATCTTATCAAACTATATTTAGAGTGTATTTTTATTCTTATGGTGTTAAATATTTTAGTAAATGTGCATACTATCTTATTTTATATATTCTAGGGGTTTAGACTGATGACAGGGCTACATGATTATTGTGGGGGTATTATTTTCATATAAATATATCTATACTATGTCATCAAATGAATCAACTAGTTATATTCCTTACATATTTTTATCAAATGATTCTGAAGGAGGGTTGTGTAATCATATGGGGATATAAAAAATGTAGTTTTTGTTATTGAGTGGGAATTTTAGGTGGGAAGTTGATATGTTGACCACCTAGTTTATGTGATTGTTCATAATTTTATAGAATAGATTAAAGCTATTATGTTGGAGGATACCAAGGTTGTTAGGGTTTTTGTTTTTTATGAGGTGGTTGTGATGATACCCCCTTTACATGATGTTGAGATTGAGATAGACCAAAATCCTGGTGCTTCTCTAATTTCAATAGCTCTTAGTCTGTTGTATCCAATATTGACACACAAAATTATTTTAATAAATCAAATTTTATTGAATTGTAATCATTAATATGTCACAGCGTCAATCATTAAAAAATAATTTCATAAACTATATTGTCATTTCATCTATAAATATAATGATTAAAATGACATTATATGGATGGAAAATCATATTCATGAGATCTATGAAGAAAATTATAGTGTTTATCAACCCAAAAGTCATGGAAAAAAATAATAAAAACAATATATACTCCTAAACTCAATCTTGGGAATGATTATTTATATGACCCACTACTAATGGTATTTTTAAGGATATTAATCCATAGAAAGCAACAAAATGTCCTGTAATAGATCAATTTTTCCTAATATTTGTTATAGAGAACTTCTTCATCTCTATTAACAAATTAAGATTCATTTAGTCCAAAAAATCCATAAAATATCATCTTACATCTATGAAAATATAATTTTATCACCTTATATACATGTGCCCTATATGATAGTTATATTTCCCTAAAACATTTCATAATACATTTTATATACTCAGAGGGACCATCCCACTCTAAGAACCTACCAATATTCCAATCCATCCTCATAAGTATTTCCTCATCAAACTCTAGGTGTACAATTTCCACACCTATCACTACCCTTGTTGACAACCCGCCCACCACCCCCCAGACACCCCCATCCCCCCCGGACGCCCCACCCTTTGGAAATCCCCCCCCCACCCCTGGAAAGCCCCCACCCCACCCCCTTGACACCCTTGACCCCAATGGACAGCGCCACCACCCCCGTAGACAGCCCGACCACCCCCCGTGGACAACCCGCCCACCCCCCTGGACAGCCTGCCCACCCCCCTGGACACTCTAGACCCCCTAGACAACCCCCTAGAAAACCCCCGCCACCCCCATGGGCAGCCCGCCCACCCCCTGGACACCCCGTACCCCCCATGGGCAGCCCGCCCACCCCCTAGACACCCCGTACCCCCCAGACAGCCCCACCCACCCCCTGGACACCCCGCTCACCTCCTTGGATAGCCCGCCCACCCCCCTGGACTCCCCCTACCCCATTGGACAACCTGAACACCCCCACAGACAGCCCGTCCACCTGGACACCCCGACCCACCTAGACAGACCCTGACTTCCTAGACACCTCCAACCCCCCGGACGGCCCCACCACCCCCTAAACACCCCGCACCCCCTAGACACCCCGCACCCCCCTTGGACAGTCCCACCACTCCCCTGATCCTCATCCTACTCCTCATCCTGATCTCCTTGAAGAAGTTAAAGTATAAAACTCATGTACTCCCAAAATGATCCTTAAGGATTATGTATTCCTTGATCCACTTTCAATATCTTACTGGGCAATCCTTGAATATAGGCATTAGAAATTCTATATCTTATTTTCTTATATACACTGTATTTTGTTGTATTTCTTAATATGATTCTCATATAGAGTAATGTGTCAGTTATGCTTTTATATAAAGTAAAAAATTTTCATTTACCTAAATATTTTTTAAATTAAACGTCAATATTATTGAATTTCTTTGAAATGACTTATTGCAATTTTTTTTACAGAATGGACAGAAGTTGGATGTACGAAACTGATCGGATTTCAACCAATTTTCAAAATAATTTGAACAAATTTCTAGATTTTTCATTTGACAAGGCTTCAGATAGTGGTCGCATACACTTCCCATGTTTTAATTTTGTTGGAAGACCTTGGTCGAGTCGTGAAACAGTTAGCTATCATATAACCAAATATGGTTTCCAAACAAACTATTATGTTGGGTATCACAATGGAGAGAAAATGGAATCTCAAAATGTTGATGATCAAAATGATAGGACTGAATTGGAGAGTTTGATATATGATCGGTTTCCATTTATTCGGCATCATGAGAAGGAAAGGATGTCCAGCCAACAAGATTTCGGTACAAGCACACATGATGCATCCAATTAAAATGATGATGCTGATAGGGTGAAAAAATTGAATGATGTTGCGACGACTCTAGTATATCAGCAATGTGGTAAAATGAAAAAGTTGTAATTTATAATCTGATTGTTTCATGAGAAAACTATGTATGGGAATTCAAATACTGCAATTGATTACATTCTTACCTTCTTGAAGGAATTACTTCCAGATTATGCAGATATTCCCTCAAACCACTATATGGCATGGAAGTTAGTTGATGAACTTGGATTCTCAAAAAAAAAATTCATGCTTGCCCGAATGATTGCAGCTTATTTTGGGAGGAAACTGCGGAAAGAAATGATTGTATCAAATGTGAAACCTCCCGATGGAAGCCAAAAGATGATGGAAAACCATCTCGTGTGCCACAAAAAGTAATGTGGCACTTTCCATTGATCCCTAGATTACAGAAACTTTTCATGTCTGATGAAATATCCGTAAAAATGCGATGGCATGACACCAAGATAAAAAAGAATAATGAAGATTTGGTTCACCCTGCAGATGGATTTGCATGGAAGATATTTGATGCTTGATATCCTGGATTTGCAGCTGATGTGCGTAATGTGAGACTGGGTCTTTCATGTGACGGTTTTAATCCATTTGGGCATATGCTTACTTCGCACAACACATGGCCGGTTTTCATACACATTTATAACCTTCCCCCTTGGTTGTGTATGAAAAATCCTTACACTTTCTTGAGTATACTGATATCTGGCCCTTCTGATCCCGGCAATGATATAGATGTATACATGCAACCTTTAATAAAAGAGTTGAAACTTCTTTCGGATGTGGGTGTGCCCACATACGATGCATGTTTGAAAGACATATTTCAGATGCGTGCTGTGCTTATGTGGATGATCAATGATTTTCCTGCTTATGCAATGATGTCTGGATGGAGCACAAAAGGAAAATTGTCATGTCCTATTTGTATGAAGAATACTCGATCAAGAAGACTGAAATATTTTCGTAGTTTTAGTTTTATGGGACATCGACGATTATTTCCAACGAACCATCCATATAGAAACAATCATCGAAGATTTGACAATACCATAGAGAATGACGATCCACCTCAGTGTATGTCTAGAACTGATGTGATTAATGAATTGAAAGATTTCAGTTATTCATTTGGGAAGGGTGTAATGAAATCTAGAAAGAGGAAAAATATTTCCAATGATACCTATTACAATTGGAAGACGAAGAGTATATTATTTGAGTTGTCGTATTGGTCAACCAACTTGTTACGTCATTTCTTAGACCTAATTCACATTGAAAAGAATATATGTGAAATGTTGCTTTCTATTCTTCTAAATGTCAATGGGAAGACAAAATATGATTTACAATCTCGGCGTGACTTGGTAGATTGGGGGATCAGACCAGAATTGCATCCTGTCTGTATCTGTTAAAATAAATGGAAAGTTCCATGTGCTTCTTATGTGATGACACCTGCTGAAAAAAATCAATTTCTGGAAGTGATAGAGACTATTAAAGTTCTTTATGTCTATTCAAGAAATATATCAAAACGGGTCAACAAAAAAGAGTTGAAGCTGAAATCTTTGAAGACTCATGATCATCACGTTTTTTTTGCATGAGTTGATTCCAATAGAAATCCATCATCTCTTGTCCAATAATGTTAGAGTCTCAGTTATTTGGTTGTGCTATTTGTTTAGAGATCTTTGTGATAAGAGGTTGTTCAAATCCTTCTTGCAAAAACTATTGGCATAGACACCATGAATTTTGTGTGAGTTAGAGAAAATATTCCCTCCATCATTTTTTACATGCATGTTGCATCTGAATATCCATCTTCTGACCAAAATACTTCTTGGAGGGCCCGTTGCTTTCCATTGGATATATCCAACTGAAAGAAACATGTGCACATTGAAATCATATGTTTGGAATAGGAATTATCCTAAAGGTTCTATTGTGAACGGTTACTTGGCTCAAGAATGTATGAATTTCTGCGCAATGTATTTGTCTGATCTTACTATGAGAATAAACAGACCAATGAGAAATGAAGAAGAACAGTATGGGAAAATTGAACCCAATTTTCCATCACTTCCTCAGACAGGAGGAATTCTGGGATCATATACATTGAAGACATTAAGCCTTGAAGAGAGAGAGATGGCATATCGCACAGTGTTGTTCAATTGTGATTTGTTCGATGAGTATATCAAGTAAATTGTACATTTATCTCTTATCTTATCTCTTGTAATTTTAAATATTTGTTAAACTATTATTATTTTTATCTACAGGGAACATAAAGAATTGATATATAGAAATCATCGTTCTTTATCTTTGAGAAGGAAAGAGACTTTTCATAGCAAAGGGTTTTCTACTTGGTTGAAATTGAAGGTAAAAATATTTCTGTAATAACTAAATAAAAATAATATTTAATTAAGTTTACTATTTGTTTATATTTTAGGTATCGAGTTTTCCTGCAAACTCTGTTTCTGAGGAAATAAGAGCTTTGGATTTTGGTTCTAATACCATGGTTCGTGCTTGTAAATCACTTGTGATCAATGGATACAAATTTATTATAACTGAACGAGAAAGTAACATGAGAACATAGAATAATTGTGTTATGCTAACTGCCACAATAGGATGTTATGCCAGTTCATCGGATACTAGACCTCATTCTGAAAATGTTGCTTATTATGGAGTCATGGAGAAAATAATAATTTTGGATTATTACTCGCATGGTCGAGTCACGATGATGAAATGTCAATGGTTTGATTCAATGACGAGGCAATGCACCTTTATTGATGATTGTGGATTTTGAGTTATTGACATGACTCACAATCTTGCCACCAATGAACCATATGTATTGGAATCAACGGTGAAACAAGTTTTTTATGTCAAAGATCATCGTCATCCTAAATTCGGTGTAATTATTGAAGTAAATCCCAGACATTTTTTTGATGATGGTGATGATGAAGTTGACACTATCCCTACTACAATTAGAAGAAATCCGTTTATTACTTATGATGACACCAATAGATCAATTGTCAGAGTTGATTGTGAACCCAAAGTTGTGGTGGGAAATATATAGAATCATACAGTCGTGTTCTCACCTACATGTTTCACCTACATCATTCAGAGTGTGTATCCTAGTACTTACCTTCAAACCACCATAAATCTTCTTTTATTTTATGTTTTTTTATCAGAAAGGTTTTTCTATATATTTTTTGGGGTTACACATTAGTTATCTGTTTCTAATTACTTCCATATTTGTTTTCATTGCAGGAAATGACACCCATTGAAGAGAGGCGACGTAAAAAGATGATAGATAATAATCGTCGCATGATACAGATGGGTGTTCCTAAACTCATCCATGTTTTGAGTATTTTATTTAAAATATAAATATTTCAATAACTTATAATATCATGTGTTTACTTTTGTGTTAAACTTTTTTTCAGGATCGACCCCCTAGACGAGAGATATTTGACGAGGATCCTGATATTTCTCCTAGTAGAGAGGCTGGTGGTAAGAGGGGGGGGGGGGTGGTGTTAGAGATGGACAATCATCTAGTGGTCCCGGTACTGAGGTCGGTGGTACGAGGGATCGTGGGGCGAGAGTTAGACGATCCACTGCCACAGAAGTATCTTCTTCACCCCATTTTGATCCTGGTGTGTCTTCAGGGACACACGAGATATTTAGACCTCCGATGTTTACACTACCAGTTGGCCAGACGTCTATGCCATCATCTTTTGCTTCTGGTTCATTATCTCCGAGCTATTATATTCCACCTTCTTTGACTCCTGATGCGACAAAGTATGTGGCTGAGGAACGTACACTGAGGGACACTCTACCTGTACAAGATATTCCTTCAGCTTCTGCACATCTAGTGACGCCCATTGATCCGACTACCACAGGTATATTTATATAACTCTATCAAATTTTTATACCAAAATTTATTCTATTATAACTTGTACTGATATTATTTTTCTTTAATAACAGATTCATCTACATATAGGAGGCGGGGGAGGGGGCGTACTTGCTTGCGTGCGGTATGGAACCACTAGACACAGTTAATGGTTGAATACAATGTTGATGGACAAATGATTGAGAAATCTGGGCAGGAATGTCGGGGTTTTTTGGCGATGCCAGTCAAATACTCCGATATCATTTCGGTCAGCCCTCTCTCTTGGAGACATCTACCACACAAAGTCAAAGATAACACGTGGGCACAAATATGGTTAAAAAATCTATTGGATTTAATGCAGTATTTTGTTTGTATTTATATGAACTAATCTATTGGGTTTCAGCTTTGTTTTAACTTCCCTGATGGCGAAGGTGCACGACCAGCGCGTTTAAAAGAGTTGGGAGAGCTTTAGAGAGATTATAATCATGACCTGTATGTTGGCTAGTGTGATAGAGTGGGCATGGAGTTAGAGACATTACCTATCATGGATGACTTCCCGATAGATCAATATCTCTAAATGATTACCCATTGGGCGACTGCCAAATTTAAGGTATTAATCTCATTTGAGGTATTTAAATGAGAGTTTTCATATTTTTCATTAATATAATCTTATTTATTATTAAAAATTATTTAGGAATCTTCTAAAAAAAACAAGAAAAACATTGATTCAAAGAAATACCTCCACACTTTGGGGTGCAAAACTATGTCAGATCATGAGAGGCAACTGGTACGATATAGTTTTTTATAATTTTTCTTTAGGACTTTCCCTTTTTATTGTTTCCTACTTAAATTATGTGATTTATTGAATATTGAATATATGATTATACTTACACTTTATATTGTTTCAATTTCATTACAGAAGCACAAATTGAATATTGAAGGATGTATCTATCGAGCAAAATTGTTTTTCTCCAGTAGAAGAAAAAAAGATGGAACTGCGGTAAATGAATCAACCCAAGAAAAGATTGTAAGTTTTAATTTGTTTATTTCAAAGTTTAATATCTATTTTGAAATTTATTAATCTATTAATATTTTTAACAGGATGATTTAGAGGCTCTTGATGCCCAAGAGCTTGACAATTTTGGGCCACACGATCATTTATATCAGGTTTTGGGAGAGGAGCACTCTGGTCGAGTACGCTGCCGACCTGGTAAGAATATAGTTCCGACGAGGTATTGGTCCTCTCCAGGTATCCATTATAGTACCACCGAGTTGGAACAGGTCAAGGAGCATGCAATACAGTCTGATAAAATGGTCACATATTTGGAAGTACAAGTTCAAACGAGGGACAAAAAAATTATGAAACTGATGAAAGCTTTATCTTCATCACTTCCACCAGAGGCTAACACGGCTTGTCAGACATTTATGTTGTTGATGGGTGCATTATCCAATGCACCAGGTGACAAATCTAGTGGCGGTCGAGATGATGAAATTTATGGTGATGACGAGGATGCTAGAGAGGATGAGGGCGAGGATGAGGATGAGGATGAGGGTGAGGATGGGGCCGAGGGCGAGGATGGGGCCGAGGGCGAGGATGGGGCCGAGGGAGAGGATGGGGCCGAGGGCGAGGATGGGGCCGAGGACGAGGATGAGGCCGACGATGAGCATGGGTACGATGACGAGGACAATGACGAGGATAGAGATGGCGGCGAGGATGAGGCCGATGATGACAGTGGTGATGGTGATGGTGATCAGGGGCATATTTATCCATTACATTTTTTAATTCTGTATAACTCTTTATTTTTGAACTTGGTTTTCCACTCTGGGGTTTTCCTATGCTTCACAGGGATGTTGTTATCAGATCTCTTTTTTTCACTTGATTCTTATTGTATGATTACTCTACTACCTAGACCTTTAGTATTCCTTGGTACTGTGATACCCATTTTTCTATTTTTTATTACTTATCTTTCTTAGTTAGCCATGTATTTCATGTTTATGTCATTTTCCCATAGAAGTGCATTTTATGTCATTTATGCCTGATAGTTTTATGCCTAATAGTAACATGAATAGATTTATATCTAGAATTAGAATTAACTAAATGATTCCCTGTATGATATCTAGTTTGATAAGTTAATATGGTCATCCAAATGTTGAAAAACAATCACTCGAAATATTATTGATTATGTTCTTATTTTTTTGTTTTTGAAGTAAATCGTGCTGTTTTTGAATTTCCATTCTGTTCAGGGGATGATTTCGATTTTAGTAATGGTGGATCTTCTGGGAATTTTTTGGATTCCAACTAAATTCTGGAATTCTTATTGAAGTGTT
This sequence comes from Viscum album, assembly GCA_963277665.1. NCBI lineage: Eukaryota > Viridiplantae > Streptophyta > Magnoliopsida > Santalales > Viscaceae > Viscum > Viscum album. Next base: position 997,808,873 of record OY728141.1, on the reverse strand, counting down.
TCCAAATTTATCATACTTACTGTTTTAACATATTTCTTATACATAATTATGAATTTCTTATTAAAGTGTTTCCCTATTAGTCATACATAGTATGTATTGTTATTTTTAAATATTACAATATCTACATGTAAACTTATTTCATGAATGAGAAGGTGCTGGGGGAAGAGGTTGGGCAGGGGGGAAGTGGAGGGGAGGGGGCTGCTGGGTGAAAAGGGTGGGCAGAAGAGGAGGGGTAGGGGGCTGCTGGAGGAAAAGGGTGGGCAGGGGGGAGGGGAGGGGAGGGGAGGGAAGGGGAGGGGGAGGGGAGGGGAGGGGGCTGCTGGGGGAAAAGGGTGGGCAAGAGGGGAGGAAAAGGGTGGGCAGGGGGGGGGGGGAGGGAATGGGAGGGGCAGGGGCTGGGCAGGTTGGAGGGGAGGGCAGGGAAGGGGAGGGGAGGGGAGGGTAGGGGAGGGGCTGGGTGATGGAAGGAGGGAGGGGGCTTCTGGGGGAAAAGGTTGGGAAGGGGGGAGGGGAGGAGAGGGGATGGGGATGGGCTTCTGGGGGAAGGGGTTGCGTGGGGTGGGGCTGAGGTGGGAGGGGGAGGTGCTGCATGTTTCATTGATTTTGTTTCCTTTTATTATTTTAAATGTATGTTACTTCAGGATTACTATTTCAATTTTTTGAGAATAAATTTTTCAATCCTGTTCCAATATAATTTATGCTTTCTACTATTTCTTAGCTGTGCAGATGCATGGTGGAAAATTATTCAGGGAAATCAACAGTTTGGTTATTATGAAGTTCAATGTGTCTTTTGTGATGGGTATTCTCTTAAGGAAAATGGTAGGTCTCTTCTGCTGGGATTTATGATATGAAGTCAGCACAAAATGGTTATTGCTGAAGTAGAATCTCATTTGGGCCAACTTGTGAGTATTAAACATGGTATAAAAAATTCTCCTTGGTTGGAAACTAATATTTTTATAAGGTTCATAATATTGATCATTCATTATGTCCTCTTCAAACATACCTTTCGGGAGGGTCTCTTCGTTGCAGATGCATTTGGTTCTCAAGGTACTATCACCAATAATTATATCATTTATCATGAATAATGGTCCTTTCCATTTATGAATAACTTCAACATATTATTAGATATATTTCCATTTCTATACATATTTTCTAGCCTTCTAATGGAATTATGTTCACTTATTGCAAATGTTTTATAAAACTCAACACTTACTATAAGAAGATAAAAAAATAATGGTTTATAATATTTTGATGCAGACCATGCAGTTAGAGTTCTCAAAATCTGTGCTTATGAAGTGCTACCAAGAATGAAGGAAATCATGTCCCTCCCTAAATGTTACCTGCTTGGATATTTCATTTGATGCTTTTTGCATGATCACTATGTCATTGATGACAGAGATAGGTTGTACTCTGAAATTGATCATGAACAATGTAAATTAATTTCAATGCATTCAGGATTAGATGTTATGCTAAATTGATGGTTCTGGTGCAGCAAGAGAGGGATTCAAAAGTTCTTATGTTGTTTGTATTTCCGTAAACTAGAAAAAGAAATCCGGTTTTGGGTTCTATAACACCTTATTACAATTGATATTTCACATTATGTAACTATCATTCCTCAAATCCCTAACATTAGTTCCCATACAGTCAGTCTTTCTATAACTTTTATTCCTTATAGACTGTTACTCATTATGTAACTTTTTTTCCTCAATATCATTAACTTTTATTCCTCCATTATGTATTTGTAATTTTTTTCAAAAAGACATCATTTTAAGTGAATACAACAACTGAAAATACGGAAAACCAACCAAAGGAATTCTAATTCTGTTGAAACTTTAGGAAAAATACACATGGGTAATATATGATGTGTACGAGTCAACCCGACACAATCTGAGGCACAGTGTGGCCGGTATCACTCGAAGTGTCTCACTTTTATTTGAAATGGACAAGATTTTAAGTGAAAACAACAACCGGCATATAGAAAACCAGCCAAACACATTTGTATTCTGTTGATACTTTAGGAAAAGTTTCCATGGATCATTTGTGATGTGTACGAGTCAACCCCGCCTCAATCCGAGGGCCGGTGTGGCCGGTACCACTCAAAGTGTCTTTCTCTTGTTTAAAATGGATGCACTTTTAAGTAAAATAAATGACATACGTAAAATCGACCAAACGAATTCATATTGTGTTGATACTTTAGGAAAAAGATCCATGGGTTATTTGTGACGTGTATGAGTCAACCTTGCCTCAATCCGAGGCACGGTGTGGCCAGAACCACTCAAAGTGTCTCACTTTTCTTTGAAATGGACAACAGTTTAAGTCAAAACAACAACTGACATACGGAAAATGGACCAAATGCATTTGGATTCTATTGATACTTTAGGAAAAGTATCCATGGGTCATTTTTGACATGTACGAGTCAACCCCGCCACAATCCGAGGCATGGTGTGGCCGGTATCACTCGAAGTGTCTCACTTTTATTTGAAATGGACATGATTTTAAGTGAAAACAACAACCGACATACGGAAAACTGACCAAACGCATTCAGATTCTGTTGATTATTTAGGAAAAGTTTCCATGGGTCATTTTTTATGTGTACGAGTCAACCCCGCCTCAATCCGAGAGCTGGTGTGGCTGGTACCACTAAAAGTGTCTTTATTTTGTTTAAAATGGATGCGCTTTTAAGTAAAATAAACGACATACGAAAAACTGACCAAAAGCATTCATATTGTGTTGATACTTTAGGAAAATGATCCATGGGTCATTTGAGACATGTAAAATTTAACCCCGCCTCAATCCGAGGTGTGGTGTGGCCGGCACCACTCAAAGTGTCTCACTTTTCTTTGAAATGGACAACAGTTTAAGTCAAAACAACAACTGACATACGAAAAACGGACCAAATGCATTCGGATTCTGTTGATACTTTAGGAAAAGTATCCATGGGTCATTTTTGACGTGTACGAGTGAACCCCGCCACAATCCGAGGCACGGTGTGGCCGGTATCACTCAAAGTGTCTCACTTTTATTTGAAATGGACAGGATTTTAAGTGAAAACAACAACCGGCATACGGAAAACCGACCAAACACATTCAGATTCTATTTATACTTTAGAAAAAGTTTCCATGGGTCATTTGTGACGTGTACGAGTCAACCCCATCCCAATCCAAGGGCCGGTGTGGCCGGTACCACTCAAAGTATCTTTCTTTTGTTTAAAATGGATGCGCTTTTAAGTAAAATAAACAACATATGGAAAACCGACCAAACACATTCGAATTGTGTTTATACTTTTGGAAAATGATCCATGGGTAATTTTTGACATGTATGAGTCAACCCCGCCTCAATTCGAGGCGCGGTGTGGCTGACACCACTCAAAGTGTCTCACTTTTCTTTGAAATAGACAACAGTTTAAGTCAAAACAACAATTGACATACGGAAAACAGACCAAACACATTCGGATTCTATTGATAATTTAGGAAAAGTACCCATGGGTCATTTTTGACGTGTTCGAGTCAACCCCGCCTTAATCTGAGGCACGGTGTGGCCGGTACCACTCAAACTGTCTCACTTTTATTTGAAATAGATAGGATTTTAAGTGAAAACAACAACCAACATACGGAAAACCGACCAAAGGAATTCATATTCTGTTGATACTTTAGGAAAAGTTTCCATGGGTCATTTTTGACATGTACGAGTCAACTCCGCCTCAATCTGAGAGCCGGTGTGGCCTGTACCACTCAAAGTATCTTTCTTTTGTTTAAAATGGATGCGCTTTTAAGTAAAATAAACGACATACGTAAAACCGACCAAACGCATTCGGATTGTGTTGATACTTTAGGAAAAATATCCATGGGTCATTTTTGACGTGTACGAGTCAACCCCGCCTAAATCCGAGGCGCGGTGTGGCCAACACCACTCAAAGTGTCTCACTTTTCTTTGAAATGGATAAGAGTTTAAGTCAAAACAACAACTGACAAATGGAAAATGGACCAAAAGCATTTGGATTCTGTTTATACTTTAGGAAAAGTATCCATGGGTCATTTATGACATGTACAAGTCAACCCCACCTCAATTTGAGGCATGGTGTGGCTGGTACCACTCAAACTGTCTCACTTTTATTTGAAATGGACAGGATTTTAAGTGAAAACAACTACTGGCATACGGAAAACTGACCAAATGAATTCGGATTATGTTGAAACTTTAGGAAAATGATCCATGGGTCATATGTGATGTGTACGAGTCAACCCTGCCTCAATCTGAGGTGCGGTATGGATGGAACTTCTCAAGGTGTATTTCTTTTGTTTAAAATGGATGCGCTTTTAAGTAAAATAAACAACATATGGAAAACTGACTAAATGCATTTGTATTGTGTTGATAATTTATTAAAACGATCCATGTGTCATTTGTGACATGTAAGATTCAAACCCTCCTCCATCCGAGGTGCGATGTGGCCGACACTACTCAAAGTGTCTCACTTTTCTTTGAAATGGACAACATTTTAAGTCAAAACAACAACTGACATACGGAAAACAGACCAAACGCATTCGGATTCTATTGATACTTTAGGAAAAGTATCCATGGGTCATTTTTGATGTTTACGAGTCAACCCCACCTCAATCTGAGGCACGGTGTGGCTGGTACCACTCAAAATGTCTCACTTTTATTTGAAATGGACAGGATTTTAAGTGAAAACCACAACCGGAATACGGAAAACCAACCAAACACATTTGGATTCTATTAATACTTTAGGAAAAGTTTCAATGGGTCATTTTTGAAGTTTAAGAGTCAATCCCTCCTCAATAAGAGGGCCGGTGTGGCCGGTACCACTTAAAGTGTCTTTCTTTTGTTTAAAATGGATGCGCTTTTAAGTAAAATAAACGACTTGCAAAAAACCAACCAAACACATTCGGATTGGGTTGATACTTTAGGAAAACGATCCATGGGTCATTTTTGATGTGTACGAGTCAACCCCGCCTCAATACGAGGCGCGGTGTGGCCGACACCACCCAAAGTGTCTCACTTTTCTTTGAAATGGACAACAGTTTAAGTCAAAACAACAACTGACATACGGAAAACGGACCAAATGCATTCAGATTCTATTGATACTTTAGGAAAAGTTTCCATGGGTCATTTGTGACGTGTACGAGTCAACCCCTCCTCAATATGAGGCACGGTGTGGCTGGTACCACTCAAAATGTCTCACTTTTATTTGAATTGGACAATATTTTAAGTGAAAACAACTACTGGCATACGGAAAACCAACCAAACGCATTAGGATTCTGTTGAAACTTTAGGAAAACGATCCATGGGTCATATGTGACATATAAGAGTAAACCCCACCTCAATATGAGGCGCGGTGTGGACGGAACCACTCAAAGTATCTCTTTTGTTTGAAAAGGACATCATTTTAAGTGAATACAACTAAAATTTACACTCATCAACGATAGTCGCAAACTCTTTTTCATGAGTTGGGTAGTTTCACTCATGGGTTAATAAGTGATGAGACTCCTAAGAAAATACCTTTTCACCATATATTATAAACAATACAAGTTCAATGCAAAATTCATTACAAATCATCACATACCCAAATCTAGAATCAGAAAAAAAGGATATGAGCAAATTTCGAACTCTTATTCAAATATAATAGGTATTTCTCATACTATTCTGCCTATTAGAATTTGATGGGGAGGTGGGGGGGCTGTACTGGTTGGGGGGTTGTGTAGGGGTGAGGTGAATTACTACCGGATGATTGTTGTCTTTTGAAGATTGAAATACGGAATTGTAGTACATGACATGGTTGGAAGAGTTTGATGGTTTTATGTGTTTTTTGTGATATTTTAGGTGTTTTTATACTGTTTTAAGTCTGTATGTGGTTTTTGTGATATTTTATATGCAGGTGTATAGTGGAGGGGCTACTGGAGGGGGGCTGCTGTGCAGCAGTTCTGGAAAAACTCAATACCAACGGTTTTAAACCGTTGGTATAAGAGTGCTATAATTCTGGAAAAACACTATACCAACGGTTCTAAACCATTGGTATAGGTGTTCTGGAATTATGGGAAAACACTATACCAATGGTTCTAAACCATTGGTATAGGTGTTCTGGAATTCTGGAAAAACACAATACCAACGGTTCTAAATCGTTGGTATAGGTGTTCTAGAAAATCACATTACCAACGGTTGAAAACCGTTGGTATAATAATTCTAAAAAAATGCAGTACCAACGGTTAGAAACCATTGGTATACATTGGGAGAAATTTCATAAAACAATATACCAATGGTTTAGATCAAACTGTTGGTATAAGGCTTTCCTCACGACTTACTACCCAACGGTTTGGAAAACCGTTGGTATATCCTATACCAATGGTTTTCCAGCCTATACCAACAGTTTAGAACCGTTGGTATAACCTTGTTTTCTAGTAGTGAGTTGACATTCACCTTCTACAAAAGCATAACCAAATCGAAAATTTGAATTCACTATATAATTCATATGTTTTCAGAAACACCTATTCTCCAACATCACGATGCCAAAATGATCATCCCATGATTGAGTTTTCATATACCAGATCTCCCTCACATGAGGTTTTTATCTGAAGATCATCATTCCCATCCCCAAATTAGAAGAATCCATATGATTATACAACAAACCATTAGGTAATTTCATGGACCATGTTCTATTAATTATCAAACATGATGGCTAAATAGGGCTGATACTGCTCATCCCTAAGCATCCATATAAAATTAAACAATATTCTACTCATGTACCCATAAAACATCACTAAGGCCTATGTTGATAAATCCATAGACAATAAGAGTCACACATTAAGAATAATAATGGAGTTTCCCACATCATCTATCTTATCCATTACCATTTCTCAAAGCACTATCCAAATAGGTCTCATCGAAACCACATGTGTGTCCCTCCTCCTGAGTCATGCTTTCCCATTAGAAAAATCAACCTTAGATGCTTCAATTGAGGTTACACTACTGGAATTCTGGTTTTTACCAACGGGTGATTACCAACGGTTTTCTTAAACCATTGGTGTTGAAGGATTAGGGAAGCCTTTCCCAACAGTTCACTAAAACCGTTGGGAAAAGTCACCCTTTGCCAACGGTTTCTTCAAACCGTTGGTAAATGGGTGTTTTAGGTTACCTTTTGCCAACAGTTCTTGAACTGTTGGGAAGGGTACCCTTTTGCCAATGGTTCTATAGAATTTTTGGGAAAGGGCACCCTGAACATCTCTTTCCCAACGGTTTTTAAAAACCGTTGGAAAATATTTCCCCCGAATACAGCTGCGGTGCTGCTCTCCCCCATTCGCGACAGAACCCTAAATTCATCATGCTCCAGCGCTCTCCTCCTCTCGCGAACTCCCCCATTCGAAGAGGTGAAAACCCATCTGAAATCAGGTATTTCTTCCTTTATACACATATACTACCTTATTTTTATTGTTATTGATCTAATATTTTAGTTTTAAGTTATCAATACAGCTCCAGCTCTCTGCTACTCTCGAACTCCCCCACCCGAATAGGTGAAAACCCATCTAAATCATCTCAAATCAGGTATTTTATTCTTTATACAAATATGGTACCTTGTTTTTATTGTTATTGATCTAATATTTTAGTTTTAAGTTTGGATTTTGATGTGATTTCACCGTGAAAATAGGGAAATGAATGAATATTTTGTTAATTAATTAGTTTCCCCTGGAATATCAGTTGTGTTATAAAGTCCGTGCTAAATAAAGGGGTAATGTAATAAAAGACCTTGAATAAATAAATTGTGGAAGTTTGGGTATGTTGCCTCTATGAGAGTTTTTTTTGTTGTGTCTCATTGTATGTTGTTGGGTGTTTTATGGGGATTGAGGTGACCAGTTGGGCTTTGTGATATGTGGGGTTGTAATGTGATGGTTAGTGGGCATGGATGTGACATGTGAAGTTGTATGATAGTGATGATGTGTGGTGGTGTTGTGTCGTGTGGAGGTGTTGTGTGATGAAATTGTGGTGTATGATGTGGTGAGGTGGTTTTGGTTGTGCGGTGGTTTGTGATGTGCAATATTTTTGTTGTGATATGTGGTTGTTTTGGTGAGATGGTTGGTCGATGTAACATGGCGTCGATGGTTATTGTGAGATGGTGAGTTATTGTGTGGTGGTTTTATTAGTTTCCTGGTTATCTATGGAGTAAATTATGCTGTTAAAATAAAAAAACAAGATATTAAATAAATGAGATGGAATAGAAATGGATGTGTGGTAAATGGATTTAATTAATTTAACATTAAATGAATGGAAAATGTAAGTGTGAATGAAGTGGCTTATAAATGAAAGTGAGAAATTCTATGCATCTTGTGTGGTGGAGGTGTGGTTTATGTGTTTTATGGTAGTAGTGAAGTGTGTGATTATGTAGTTAATGTGAACCCATAGGTTGAGTATTTTGTGCTATCTATATATCATGTATTTTTATGTTATTTCTACACATTCCGAACCAGAGTTGGATAAACTTACCAACGATCAGAGGTTTTGAGTTATGGGTATTTTTTCTAATATCTAGGATGGTGGTTATATGGTTGGATAGCTACCATGTATTCCCTACTCTTCCTTCAAAAGTGATTGACCATGTGTTTTTAGGCAAGATGCGATGTGATTTTCCATGTGTCTTCAGGTGAGATGTACTATGATTTCCCTAGTGTTTTCCGGTGAGGTGTGATGTGATAAGGCTATAATAAGATGTGGCATTTGTTTGGGGTCATGTAGGGTAGGAGGATGGAACAAGGTTAATGTTATTCATGTTCATGATACCCTACTAATATGGTAATGGGATGAGGCATGCTGTGATGTGATATAACACATTAAGTTCTTATTGGTTTTACATTTTTTCAATAACACATTTGTATGTTTTTTTCACATGTGTAGTTGATACCTTGATTATTTTATTCCTTTATCATTTACTTAAATGTATTTTCTATTAAAGTTCAATCCTATTGAATTGTTTATGACAAAATGACTTATATAAATTCTTTTTACAGAATGGACAGAAGTTGGATGTATGAAACCGATCGGATCTCAAGCGATTTTCAAAACAATTTGGAGAGATTTATAGATTTTTCATTTCACAATGCTTCAAATAGTGGTCGCATACACTGCCCATGTTCTAATTGTGTTGGTAGACCTTGTTTGATCCGTGAAGAAGTCAGCTACCACATAACCAAAAATGGTTTTCAAGAAAACTACTTTGTGTGGTATCATAATGGGGAGAAAATGAAATATCAAATTGGTGATGATCGAAAGAAAGGACTGGAATGGAGAATTTGTTAGATGACCGGTTTCCATTTATTCGTCATCATGAAAAAGAAAGGATTTCGAGTCAAGAAGACTTCGATATGAGGACAGCTAATGCATCTAGTGAAAATGATGATATTGATAGGGTGAAAAAATTGAATGATGCTGCCACGACTCCAGTATATCAACAATGCGATAAAATGAAAAAGCTGGAATTTTTAATCCGATTGTTTCATGGGAAAACTATGTATGGAATTTCTAATACAAAAATCGATTACATTCTTACTCTCTTGAAGGAATTACTTCCAGATGATGTAGATATTCCCTCAAACCACTATATGGCATGGAAGTTAGTTTAGGAACTTAGATTTTCAAGAAACAAAATTCATGCTTGCCCGAAAGATTGCAGTTTATTCTCAGAGGAAACCGCTGAACGAAATGATTGTTTAAAATGTGGCACATCTCGCTGGAAGTCAAAATCTGATGGAACACCATCCCGTGTTCCACAAAAATTAATGTGGAACTTTCCATTGATCCCCAGACTTCAGAATCTTTTTATGTCTGATGACATATCAATAAAAATGAGATGGCATGATACCGAGAGAAAGAAGACTAATGATGAGTTGGTTCATCCTATAGATGGATTTTCATGGCAGAGATTTGATGCTCGACATCCTGATTTTGCAGCTGACGTGCGTAATGTGAGGCTGGGTCTTTCATGCGACGGTTTTAATCCGTTTGGGCAGATGCTTACTTCGCACAGCACATGGCTAGTTTTTATACACATTTATAATCTTCCCCCATGGTTGTGTATGAAAAAACCTTTCACTTTCATGAGTATACTCATATCTTGTCCTTCTGATCCAGGCATTGATATTGATGTATACATGCAACCTTTAATAAAATAGTTTAAACTTCTTTGGGATGTGGGTGTGCGCACATATGATGCATGTTAGAAATACATATTTCAGATGCGTGCTACGCTTAGGTGGACGATCAATGATTTTCCATCTTATGAAATGATGTCTGAATGGAGCACGAAGGGAAAAATATCATGTCCAGTTTGTATGAAGAATACACAATCCAGAAGACTGAAATATCGTTGTAGTTTCAGTTTTATGGGACATCGACGATTCTTGCCAAAGGATCATCCATATAGAATGAATTGTCGAAGATTTGATAATACCATAGAGACCGATGATCCACCTCAGCATATGTCTGGAACTGACGTTCTTAATGAATTGAAAGATTTCAGTTTTTCATTTGGGAAGGGACAAATGAAATCTGGAAAGAGAAAGAATGTTTCCACTGAAACCTGTTACAATTGGAGGAAGAAGAGTATCTTTTTTGATTTTCCTTATTGGTCAACCAATTTGTTAAGTCATTGCTTAGACGTAATGAATATTGAAAAGAATATATGCGAAATGTTGCTTTCGGTTCTTCTAAATGTCAAGGGGAAGACAAAAGATGATTTACGATCTCAGCGTGACTTGGTGGATTGGGGCATCAGACCAGAATTGCATCCTGTGCGTATCAGTGAAAATAAATGGAAACTTCCATGTGATTCTTATGTGATGACACCTACGAAAAAAAACAATTTCTGGAAGTATTAGAGACTATTAGAGTTCCTGATGGCTATTCAAGCAATATATCTAAACGGGTCAACAGAAGAGAGTTGAAGCTAAAATCTTTGAAGACTCATGATTATCACGTTCTACTGCATGAGTTGCTTCCAATAGCAATCCGTCATCTTTTGTCCAATAATTTAAGGGTGGCTGTTATTCGGTTGTGTCATATTTTTATAGATCTTTGTGCTAAGAAGTTGTCCAAGTATTTCTTGCAAAAAATGTTGACAGATGCCCCATTAATTTTGTGTGAGTTGGAGAAAATATTTCCTCCATCATTTTTCACATGCATGCTGCATCTGACTGTCCATATTCCCACTGAAATACTTCTCGGAGGACCTATTTCTTTTTGTTGGATGTATCCAACTGAAAGAAATATGTTCACATTAAAGTCTTATGTCCGAAACAGAAATCATCCCGAAGGTTCTATCGTGAACGGTTACTTGGCTCAAGAATGTATGGATTTCTACTCGATGTATTTGTCTGATCTTACTACAAGATTGAACAGACCAATGAGAAATTAAGAAGAACAGTATGAGAAAATTGAACCCAGTTTTCCATCACTTCCTCAAAGAGGAGGAATTCATGGATCATATACATTGAAGACATTAAGCCATGAAGAGCGGGAGATGGCACATCGCACATTTTTGTTCAACTGTGATTTGTTCAATGACTATATCAGGTAACTAAATTGATTATGTATATCTTACATATATATCTATTAAACTATTAATATTTTTTATCTACAGGGAACATAAAACAATGATAAATAGGAAGCATCGTTCTTTATCTTTGATAAGGAGAGAGAATTTTCATAGCAAAGAGTTTTCTACTTGATTAAAATTGAAGGTATAAAAAAATTAATGTTTAAAATAATTATATAAATATTTAATTAACTTTAATAGTCATTTATATTGCAGGTATTGAGTTTTTCTGCTGACTCTGTCTCTAAGGAAATAAGAGCTTTGGATTTTGGTCCTAATACCATGGTTCGTGAATGTAAATCAATTGTTATCAATGGGTACAAATTTATTGTCACTGAATGAGAAAAGAACATGAGAACACAACATGATGGTGTTATGGTTACTACCACAACAGATTGTTATGCCAGTGCATCAGATAGTAAACCACGATTTGAAAATGTGGGTTATTATGGAGTTGTTGAGAAAATAATAATATTGGATTATTACTCTCATGGACGAGTCACAATGATGAAATTCCATTGGTTTGATTCGATGACGAGACATGGCACATTTATTGATGATTGTGGATTTCGAGTAATTAATATGACTTTCACTCTTGCTACCGAAGAACCATATGTGTTGGCATCAATGGATAAACAAGTTTTTTATGTCAAAGACCAACTTCGACCTGAATTTGGTGTCATAGTTGAAGTAATTCCAAGACATATTTTTGATGATGGTGATGATGGAATTGACACTGTCCCTAGTGCCATTGGAACCAATCCATTTATTTCTTTTGATGACTCAAATAGCTCAATTGTCAGAGTTGATTGTGAACCTGAAGTTGTGGTTGAAAATATATAGAATCATTCATCCATGTTCTCAATTCTTTTGGTTTACCTCGAGTAGGGTTGTTAAGGTTGGTAATATTCAAATTTATTTAGTATTGATCACAAATATGTTTTAGCTGACTTGACCGTTATGTGAATTTTAAATGTTTATTGGTTGCAGTTTTATTTGAATTTCATTTTCTAATTTGGAATTGAAATGTATTCAAACATAGTAAAACAATATTTCTAACTTGGTGAACATTACAACTTGTATGATTTATTAAATCCATTCATGCTCTTCTAAAACAATTGATAGCTGAATTGACCGTTATGTGAATTTTCAATGTTTATTGGTTGCAGTTTTATTTGAATTGAATTTTCTAATTTGGAATTGAACTGTATTCAAACATAGTCAAACAATATTTCTAACTTGGTGAACATTACAACTTGTATGATTTATTAAATCCATTCAATCTCTTCTAAAACAATTGATAGCTTAATTTACCATTATATGAATTTTCAATGTTTATTGGTTGTAGTTTTATTTGAATTGAATTTTCTAATATGGAATTGAACTGTATTCAAACATAGTCAAAAAATATTTCTAACTTGGTGAACATTACAACTTGTATGATTTATTAAATCCATTCAAGCTCTTCTAAAACAATTTATAGCTAAATTACCTATGAATACCCTATTCCCTCATATATTTAGTTTTTTGGGTTACACATTAGTTTTATTTTTCTAATTAATTACATATTTGTTTTCAAAAGCAGGAAATGAATCCAATTGAAGAGAGACGAAGGAAAAAAATGATGGACAACAATCGTCGAATGACGGAGATGGGAATTCCACCATTAGTGCCTATAGTGAGTACTTTATTTCAAATTGATACATTTAAAGAATATATAATGTCATGTGATTAATTTTTTTGTAAATTTTTTTTAGGATCTACCTATACATCGACAGTTATTCGATGAGGATCCTAGTACTAGTTCTAGTACTCAGGCCGGTGGTACGAGGAGGGTTCGTACCAAAGGTGGATGAGCAGCTGCACGTACCCGAATAGACCCCGCCCCTCCCACTGACATGTCATCCTTCCCACATTCTGATCCCGGTGTGTCATTAGAGACACACGGGATATTTAGGCCTCCCATGTTTTCGCTACCTTATGCATCTTCTAGCCCATCATTTTCACATCACATGATGATTCCCACTCCTTAGTCAGTATCCGTTCAGACAGCCGTCCCATCTTCTTTTCCTTCTACTTCTATCTCTCTGAGCTTCTATATTCCATCGTCTTTGACTCCTGTTCCACCACAGGGTGTTCCATCAGTTTCTGTGGATCCAGCGGCACTCAGCGATCAGACCGACACATGTATATTTATAGAACCCTAACAAATTTTTATAGAAATATTTATTTTCATTATAACATGTTTTGATAAAATATATTTTTTTCTTTCATGACAGATACATCTACTGACAGGAGGCATGGGTGGGGGCGTACACGCATGCGTTTGGTGTGGAACCGCCAAACACAGGTTATGGTGGATTATAATGAAGACAACCAAATGGTTGAGAAAACAGGGCAGCCATGTCGGAGTTTTTTGGCGACGCTTTCCAAATACTCCGACATCATTTCTGTCAGCCCACTATCGTGGAGAAATTTGCCACATGAGGTCAAGGATAGAGCTTGGGCAGAGATATGGGTAAAAAAATCTGTTCTATTTAATGCCATGAATTATTTTTGTATTTATATTAATTAATATTTTGATTTCAGCTTCGATTTAATTTTCCCGATGGTGAGGGTGCACGATCGGAACGTCTAAAGGATTTAGGCGAGCTTTGGAGAGCCTAAAAGCATGAGTTGTATATTGGATGGGTTGCTAGAGTTGGCACTGAGTTAGAGGCGGTACCAGTGGTGGATGATTGTCCTATAGAGCAATATCGTCAGATGATTACTCATTGGAAGAGTACCCAGTTTAAGGTATTAATAACATTTGAGGTATTTAAATAATAACTTTCATGTTTTTCATTAATACTATCTGTTGAATTTTCGAATTTTATTTAGGAATCATCTGAAAAAAATAAAAAGAACCTTGATGCAAAAAAATATCTCTACACACTGGGACACACTACGATTCCTGATCATGAGAGGAAGCAGGTATAACAATTATTTATAAGTTTTATTTACGACTTACACTTTCTTTTGTTTCTTCAATTATTTAATAGTTTGATAATGTTTTCATATAACTTTATTTTTCAATGTCATTGTAGAGGAAAATACAAAATATTGAAGGACGCGTGCCTCGAGCAAAACTGTTTTGCTCGAGTAGATGGAAAAAGGATGGAAGTGCCGTCAACGAAGCGACTCAGCAACATATTGTAAGTTTTAATCTGTTGAATTTATTTTTTAATATCTATTTTGTAACTTAATGATATATTTATATTTGTAACAGGATGCTTTAGAGGCCCTCGATGCCCAAGAACCAGAAAATTTTGGGCCAACAGATCACTTACATCAGGTGTTGGGAGAGGAGCATTCTGGAAGAGTACGCTGCCGACCTAGGATAGCCCCGATGAGGTATTGGCCCTCCTCAGGTACGAGCTGTAGTGCCACCGAGCTATAGAAAGTTAGGGCATAGGCAGAACAGGCTGAGAAAAGGGCCACAGAGACGGCATAACAGTCTGCTAGGAAAAACAGTGCGTTTATGAAATTTATTGAAGTTCTACGTCCTACACTTCCAGCAGAGGCCAGCCCAACTTTTGATGAGTATATGTCGTCGATACGTTCTATATACGGTGCACCAGGTGGCAGTTCTAGTGGTGGTTAGGACGATGTACAGCTTGACGATGATGATGGCGAGGAGTCTGATGCGGAAGAGGAGGGAGAGGAGGAGGGCGAGGCGGGTGGTGAGGGCGAGGAGGAGGGCGAGGGCGAGGACGATGATGGGGACGAGGATGAGGGTGATGATGATGACGGTGATGATGGTGATGGTGATGTGGTACAAGTTGATCCATTACATTTTTGACTGATATTACTGAGATTTGATATTTAATCTATTCTAGTTGTTAGTTTTATCTAGACTCGTAGTATAGTATTGGAGTTGAGTTATTTTTATATATTATCTGTTTTTATGGATGTTGTTGTCTTTTAGTGGTTGTGTGTTTGGGAACCCCCCTCCTTCCTGGACCCTGGACAACCCCCACCCTCCTCCCTGGACCCCGGACAGCCCCGCCGGACAGCCCCCCGAACAGACCCCCACCCTCCTCCCTGGACCCCGGACAACCCCTCGGACAGCCCCCCAGACAGCCCCCCACCCTCTTCCTTGGACCCCGGACAACCCCCCGAACAGCCCCGGATAGCCCCCGGATAGCCCCCCGAACATCCCCCGGACAGCCCCCCCACCCTCCTCCCTGGAACCCAGACAGCCACCCGAACACCTCCCCAGACAGCCCCCCGGACAGCCCCCCAGACAGCCCCCACCCTCCTCCTTAGACCCCGGACAACCCCCCGAACACCCCCCGGATAGCCCCCCACACAGCCCCCCCACCCTCCTCCCTGGACCCCGGACAGCCCCCTGGACATCCCCCCAGACAGCCCCACGGACAGCCCCCCACCCTCTTCCTTGGACCCCGAACAACCCCCCGCACAGAGGATTCTCATAAAATGGACAACATATTAAGTGCATATGGAAAATCAACCAAACACATTCGGATTGTGTTGATACATTATCAAAATGATCCATGGGTCATATGTGACGTGTACAAGTCAACCCCACCTCAATCCGAGACGCGGTGTGGCCGCCACCACTCAAAGTGTCTGTCTTTTGCTTAAAATGGACAACAATTTAAGTACATATGGAAAACCGACCAAACGAATTCTGTTTCCATTTAAACTTTAGGATAATAATCCATGGGTCATATGTGACGTGTACGAGTCAACTCCGCCTCAATCCGAGGCGCGGTGTGGCTGGCACCACTCAAAGTGTCTGCCTTGTGTTTCAAAAGTACGTCATTTTAATTGAAAAACATCAACTGGAATACGGAAAACCGACCAAACGCATTCAGATTGTGTCGATACATTAGCACAACGATCCACGGGTCATATGGGACGTGTATGAGTCAACCCCACCTCAATCCGAGGCGCGGTGTGGCCGCCACCACTCAAAGTGTCTGTCTTTTTCTTAAAATGGACAACAATTTAAGTACATACAGATTACTGACCAAACGCATTCGGTTTCCATTGAAACTTTAGGAGAACAATCCATGGGTCATATGTGACGTGTATGAGTCAACACCGCCTCAATCTGAGGCACGGTGTGGCCGACACCACTCAAAGTGTCTGCCTTTTGTTTCAAAAGTACGTCATTTTAATTGAAAAACATCAACTGGCATATGGAAAACCGACCAAACGCATTCATATTGTGTTGATACATTAGAACAACGATAAATGGGTCATATGTGATGTGTACGAGTCAACCCCACCTCAATACAAGGCGCGGTGTGGCCGCCACCACTCAAAGTGTCTGTCTTCTGTTTCAAAAGGACATAATTTGAAGTGAAATACATCAACTGGCATACAGAAAACCAACCAAACGCATTCGGATTGTGTCCATACATTAGCACAACGATCCATGGGTTATATGTGATGTGTAAGAGAAAACCCCGCCTCAATCCGAGGCGCGGTGTGGCCGCCACCACTCAAAGTGTCTGTCTTTTGCTTAAAATGGACAACAATTTAAGTACATATGGAAAACCGACCAAACGCATTAGGTTTCCATTGAAACATTAGGAGAACGATCCATGGTTTATATGTGATGTGTACGAGTCAACGCCGCCTCAATCCGAGGCGCGGTGTGGCCGGCACCACTCAAAGTGTCTGCCTTTTGTTTCAAAAGTACGTCATTTTAATTGAAAAACATCAACTGGCATACGGAAAACTGACCAAACGCATTCGGATTGTGTTGATACATTAGCACAACGATCCATGGGTCATATGTGACGTGTAAGAGTCAACTTAGCCTAAATCCGAGGCGCGGTGTGGCCGCCACCACTCAAAGTTTCTGTCTTCTATTTCAAAAGTACATAATTTGAAGTGAAATACATCAACTGGCATACGGAAAACCGACCAACCACATTTGGATTGTGTCGATACATTAGAACAATGATCCATGGGTCATATGTGACATGTTCAAGTCAACCCTATCTCAATCTGAGGCGTGGTGTGGCCGCCACCACTCAAAGTGTCTGTATTTTTCTTAAAATGGACAGCAATTTAAGTACATACGGAAAACTGACCAAACACATTCTCTTTCCATTGAAACTTTAGGAGAACGATCCATGGGTCATATGTGACATGTATGAGTCAACGTCGCCTCAATCCGAGGCGCGGTGTGGCTAGCACCACTCAAAGTGTCTACCTTTTGTTTCAAAAGTATGTCATTTTAATTGAAAAACATAAACTGGCATTCGGAAAACAGACCAAACGCATTCGGATTGTGTCGATACATTAGAAGAACGATCCATGGGTCATTTGTGACATGTACGAGTCAACCCCGCCTCAATCCGAGGCGTGGTGTGGCCGCCACCACTCAAAGTGTCTGTCTTCTATTTCAAAAGGACATAATTTGAAGTGAAATACATCAACTGGCATACGGAAAACCGACCAAACGCATGCAGATTGTGTCGATACATTAGCATAACAATACATGGGTCATATGTGATGTGTACGAGTCAACCCCGCCTCAATATGAGGCGCGGTGTGGCCGCCAGCACTCAAAGTGTCTGTCTTCTATTTCAAAAGGACATAATTTGAATTGAAATACATCAACTGGCATACGAAAAACTGACCAAACGCATTCGGATTGTGTTGATACATTAGCACAACGATCCATGGGTCATATGTGATGTGTACAAGTCAACCCCGCCTCAATCCGAGGCACAGTGTGGTCGCCACCACTCAAAGTGTCTGTCTTTTGCTTAAAATGGACAACAATTTAAGTACATATGGAAAACTGACAAAATGCATTCGGTTTCCATTGAAACTTTAGGAGAACGATCCATGGGTCATATGTGACGTGTACGAGCCAACGATGCCTCAATTCGAGGCGTGGTGTGGCCGACACCACTCAAAGTGTCTGCCTTTTGTTTCAAAAGTACGTCATTTTAATTGAAAAACATCAACTGGCATACGGAAAACCGACCAAACGCATTCATATTGTGTCGATACATTAGAACAACGATCCATGGGTCATATGGGACGTGTACGAGTCAACACCACCTCAATCCGAGGCACAGTGTGGCCGACACCACTCAAAGTGTCTGCCTTGTGTTTCAAAAGTACGTCATTTTAATTTAAAAACATCAACTGGCATACGGAAAACTGACCAAACGCATTCGGATTGTGTTGATACATTAGCACAACGATCCATGGGTCATATGTGACTTGTAAGAGTCAACCCCGCCTCAATCCGAGGTGCGGTGTGGCCGCCACCACTCAAAGTGTCTGTCTTTTGCTTAAAATGGACAAAAATTTAAGTACATACAGAAAACCAACCAAACGCATTCGGTTTCCATTGAAACTTTAGGAGAACGATCCATGGGTCATATGTGAAGTGTAAGAGTCAACTCCGTCTCAATCTGAGGCGCGATGTGGCTGGAACCACTCAAAGTGTCTGCCTTTTATTTCAAAAGTACGTCATTTTAATTGAAAAACATCAACTGGCATATGGAAAACTGACCAAATGCATTCGTATTGCGTAGATACATTAGCACAACAATCCATGGGTCATATGTGACGTGTAAGAGTCAACCCTACCTCAATCCGAGGCGTGGTGTGGACGCCACCACTCAAAGTGTATGTCTTCTGTTTCAAAAGGACATAATTTGAAGTGAAATACATCAACTGGCATACGGAAAACCGACCAAACGCATTCGGATTGTGTCGATACATTATCACAATGATCCATGGGTCATATGTGACGTGTACGAGTCAACCCCACCTCAATACGAGGTGCGGTGTGGCTGCCACCACTCAAAGTGTCTGTCTTTTTCTAAAAATGGACAATAATTTAAGTACATACGGAAAACCGACCAAACACATTCAGTTTCCATTGAAACTTTAGGAGCACGATCCATGGGTCATATGTGACGTGTACGAGTCAATGCCGCTTCAATTCGAGACGCGGTGTGGCCGGAACTACTCAAAGTTTCTGCCTTTTGTTTCAAAAGTACGTCATTTTAATTGAAAAACATCAACTGGGATACGGACAACCAACCAAACGCATTCGGATTGTGTCGATATATTAGCACAACGATCCATGGGTCATATGTGACGTGTACGAGTCAACTCCACCTCAATCCGAGGCGCGGTGTGGCCGCCACCACTCAAAGTGTCTGTCTTCTGTTTCAAAAGGACATAATTTGAAGTGAAATACATCAACTGGCATACGGAAAACCGACCAAACGCATTAGGATTGTGTCTATACATTAGAAAAATGATCCATGGGTCATATGTGACGTGTACGAGTCAACCCCGCCTCAATCTGAGGCACGGTGTGGCCTCCACCACTCAAAGTGTCTATCTTTTTCTTAAAATGGACAAAAATTTAAGTACATACGGAAAACCGACCAAACGCATTCGATTTCCATTGAAACTTTAGGAGAACGATCCATGGGTCATATGTGACGTGTACGAGTCAACGCCACCTCAATCCGAGGTTCAGTGTGTCCATCACCACTCAAAGTATCTGCCTTTTGTTTCAAAAGTACGCCATTTTAATTGAAAAACATCAACTGACATACGAAAAACCAACCAAACGCATTCGGATTGTGTCGATACATTAGCACAAAGATCCACGGGTCATATGTGACATGTATGAGTCAACCCCGCCTCAATCCGAGGTGCGGTGCGGCCGCCACCACTCAAAGTGTCTGTCTTCTATTTCAAAAGGACATAATTTGAAGTGAAATACATCAACTGGCATACAGGAAACTGACCAAATGCATTCGGATTATGTCGATACATTAGCACAGCGATCCATGGGTCATATGTGATGTGTACGAGTCAACCCTACCTCAATCGGAGGCACGGTGTGGCCGCCACCACTCAAAGTGTCTGTCTTTTCCTTAAAATGGACACCAATTTAAGTACATACGGAAACCGACCAAACACATTCGGTTTCCATTGAAACTTTAGGAGAACGACCCATGGGTCATATGTGACGTGTAAGAGTCAACACCACCTCAATCCGAGGCGTGGTGTGGCCGGCACCACACAAAGTGTCTGCCTTTTGTTTCAAAAGTACGTCATTTTAATTGAAAAACATCAACTGGCATACAGAAAACCGACCAAACGCATTCATATTGTGTCAATACATTAGAACAATGATCCATGGGTCATATTTGATGGGTAAGAGTCAACCCCGCCTCAATCCGAGGCACGGTGTGGCCGCCACCACTCAAAGTGTCTGTCTTCTGTTTCAAAAGGACATAATTTGAAGTGAAATACATCAACTGGCATACGGAAAACCAACCAAACGCATTCGGATTGTGTCTATACATTATCACAACGATACATGGATCATATGTGACATGTACAAGTCAACCCCGCCTCAATCCGAGGCGCGGTGTGACCACCACCACTCAAAGTGTCTGTCTTTTGCTTAAAGTGAACAACAATTTAAGTACATACGTAAAACCAACCAAACGCATTCGGTTTCCACTGAAACTTTAGAAGAACGATCCATGGGTCATATGTGACGTGTATGAGTCAACGCCGCCTCAATCCGAGCCGTGGTGTGGCCGGAACCACTCAAAGTGTCTTCCTTTTGTTTCAAAAGTACGTCATTTTAATTGAAAAACATCAACAGGCATACGGAAAATCGACCAAACGCATTCGGATTGTGTCGATACATTAGCACAACGATCCATGGGTCATATGTGACGTGTATGAGTCAACCCCGCCTCAATCTGAGGCGCGATGTGGCCGCCACCACTCAAAGTGTCTGTCTTCTGTTTCAAAAGGACATAATTTGAAGTGAAATACATCAACTGGCATACGGAAAACCGACCAAACACATTCAGATTATGTCGATACTTTAGAACAATGATCCATGGGTCATATGTGATGTGTAAGAGTCAACCCCGCCTCAATCCGAGGCGCGGTGTGGCCGCCACCACTCAAAGTGTCTGTCTTTTTCTTAAAATGGACAACAATTTAAGTACATACGGAAAACTGACCAAACACATTCGGTTTCCATTGAAACTTTAGGAGAACGATCCATGAGTCATATGTGACGTGTAGGAGTCAACGCCGCCTCAATCCGAGGTGCGGTGTGGCCGGCACCACTCAAAGTGTCTACCTTTTATTTCAAAAGTACGTCATTTTAATTGAAAAACATCAACTAGCATATGGAAAACCGACCAAACGCATTCGGATTGTGTCGATACATTAGCACAACGATCCATGGGTCATATGTGACGTGTAAGAGTCAACCCCGCCTCAATACGAGGCACGGTGTGGTCTCCACCACTCAAAGTGTCTGTCGTCTGTTTCAAAAGGACATAATTTGAAGTGAAATACATCAACTGGCATACGGAAAAATGAACAAACGCATTCGGATTGTGTCGATACATTAGAAAAACGATCCATGGGTCATATGTGAAGTGTAAAAGTCAACCCCGTCTCAATCCGAGGCGCGGTGTGGCCGCCACCACTCAAAGTACCTGTCTTCTGTTTCAAAAGGACATAATTTGAAGTGAAATACATAAATTGGCATACGGAAAACCGACCAAACGAATTCGGATTGTGTCGATACATTAGCACAACGATCCATGGGTCATATGTGACATGTACGATTCAACCCCACCTCAATCCGAGGCACAGTGTGGCCACCACCACTCAAAGTGTCTGTCTTTTTCTTAAAATGGACAACAATTTAAGTACATACGGAAAACTGACCAAACGCATTCAGTTTCCATTGAAACTTTAGGAGAACGATCCATGGGTCATATGTGACGTGTACGAGTCAACTCCGCCTCAATTCGAGGCGTGGTGTGTCCGGCACCACTCAAAGTGTCTGCCTTTTGTTTCAAAAGTACGTCATTTTAATTGAAAAACATCAACTGGCATACGGAAAACTAACCAAACGCATTCAGATTGTGTTGATACATTAGAAAAACGATCCATGGGTCATATGTGACGTGTATGAGTCAACACCGCCTCAATCGGAGGCGCGGTGTGGCCGCCACCACTTAAAGTGTCTGTCTTCTATTTCAAAAGGACATAATTTGAAGTGAAATACATCAACTGGCATACGGAAAACCGACCAAACACATTAGGATTGTGTCTATACTTTAGCATAACGATCCATGGGTCATATGTGACGTGTACGAGTCATCCCCGCCTCAATACGAGGTGCGTTGTGGCCGCCACCACTCAAAGTGTCTGTCTTTTTCTTAAAATGGACAACAATTTAAGTACATATGGAAAACCGACCAAACGCATTCGGTTTCCATTGAAACTTTAGGAGAATGATCCATGGGTCATATGTGACGTGTACGAGTCAACGCCGCCTCAATCTGAGGTGCGGTGTGGCCGGAACCACTCAAAGTGTCTGCCTTTTGTTTCAAAAGTACGTCATTTTAATTGAAAAACATCAACTGGCATACGGAAAACCGACCAAACGCATTCAGATTGTGTCGATACATTAGCACAATGATCCATGGGTCATATGTGACGTGTAAGAGTCAACCCCGCCTCAATCCGAGGCGCGGTGTGGCCGCCACCACTCAAAGTGTCTTTCTTCTGTTTCAAAAGGACATAATTTGAAGTGAAATACATCAACTGGAATACGGAAAACCGACCAAACGCGTTCATATTGCATCGATAAATTAGCACAACGTTCCATGGGTCATATGTGACATATACGAGTCAACCCCGCCTCAATCCGAGGCACGGTGTGGCTACCACCACTCAAAGTGTTTGTCTTTTTCTTAAAATGGACAACAATTTAAGTACATAGGGAAAACCGACCAAACACATTTGGTTTCAATTGAAACTTTAGGAGAACGATCCATGGGTCATATGTGACGTGTACGAGTCAACGCCGCCTCAATCCGAGGCGCGGTGTGGCCGAAACCACTCAAAGTGTCTACCTTTTGTTTCAAAAGTACGCCATTTTAATTGAAAAACATCAACTGGCATACGGAAAACCAACCAAACGCATTCGTATTGTGTCGATACATTAGAACAACGATCCATGGGTCATATGTGATGTGTACGAGTCAACCCCGCCTCAATCTGAGGTGTGGTGTGTCCGCCACCACTCAAAGTGTCTTTCTTCTGTTTCAAAAGGACATAAGTTGAAGTGAAATACATCAACTGGCATACGGAAAACCGACCAAACGCATTCGGATTGTGTCAATACTTTATCACAACGATCCATGGGTCATATGTGACGTGTACGAGTCAACCCCGCCTCAATCAGCGGCGCGGTGTGGCCGCCACCACTCAAAGTATCTGTCTTTTTCTTAAAATGGACAACAATTTAAGTACATACGGAAAACCAACCAAACGGATTCTGTTTCCCTTGAAACTTTAGGAGAACGATCCATGGGTCATATGTGATGTGTACGAGTCAATACCGACTCAATACGAGGCGTGGTGTGGCCGGAACCACTCAAAGTGTCTACCTTTTGTTTCAAAAGTACGTCATTTTAATTGAAAAACATCAACTGGCATACGGAAAACCGACCAAACGCATTCAAATTGTGTCTATACATTATCACAATGATCCATGGGTCATATGTGATGTGTACGAGTCAACCCCGCCTCAATCCGAGGCGTGGTGTGGCTGCCACCTCTCAAAGTGTCTGTCTTCTATTTCAAAAGGACATAATTTGAAGTGAAATACATCAACTGGCCTACGGAAACCGACCAAACGCATTCTGATTGTGTCGATACTTTATCAAAATGATCCATGGGTCATATGTAACATGTACAAGTCAACCCCTCCTCAATCCGAGGTGCGGTGTGGCCGCCACCACTCAAAGTGTCTGTCTTTTGCTTAAAATGGACAACAATTTAAGTACATACAGAAAACTGACCAAACACATTCGGTTTCCATTTAAACTTTAGGAGAACGATACATGGGTCATATGTGATGTGTACGAGTCAACTCCGCCTCAATCTGAGGCGTGGTGTGGTCGGCACCACTCAAAGTGTCTACCTTTTGTTTCAAAAGTACGTCATTTTAATTGAAAAACATCAACTGGCATACAGAAAACCAACCAAATGCATTCAGATTGTATCGATACATTAGCACAGTGATCCATGGGTCATATGTGACATGTAAGAGTAAACCCCACCTCAATTAGAGGTGTGGTGTGGCCGCCACCACTCAAAGTGTCTGTCTTCTGTTTCAAAAGGACATAATTTGAAGTGAAATACATCAACTGGCATACGGAAAACCGACCAAACACATTCGGATTGTGTCGATAATTTAGCACAACGATCCATGGGTCATATGTGACATGTACGAGTCAACCCCGCCTCAATCCGAGGTGCGGTGTGGCCGAAACCACTCAAAGTTTCTGTCTTTTGCTTAAAATGGACAACAATTTAAGTACATACGGAAAGCCGACCAAACGCATTCGGTTTCCATTGAAACTTTAGGAGAAATATCCATGGGTAATATGTGACATGTACGAGTCAACCCCACCTCAATCCGAGGCGCGGTGTGGCTGGCACCACTCAAAGTGTTTTCCTTTTGTTTCAAAAGTACGTCATTTTAATTGAAAAACATCAACTCGCATACGGAAAACCGACCAAACGCATTCGGATTGTGTCGATACATTATAACAACGATCCATGGGTCATATGTGATGTGTATGAGTCAACCCCACCTCAATCCGAGGCACAGTGTGGCCGCCACCACTTAAAGTGTCTGTCTTCTGTTTCAAAAGGACATAATTTGAAGTGAAATACATCAACTGGCATACGGAAAACCGACCAAACGCATTTGGATTCTATCGATACTTTAGCACAATGATCCATGGGTCATTTGTGACGTGTAAGAGTCAACACCGCCTCAATCTGAGGTGCAGTGTGGCCGCCACCACTCAAAGTGTATGTCTTTTTCTTAAAATGGACAACAATTTAAGTACATACAGAAAACTGACCAAACGCATTCGGTTTCCATTGAAACTTTAGGAGAACAATCCATGGGTCATATGTGACGTGTACGAGTCAACTCCACCTCAATCCGAGGCACGGTGTGGTCGACACCACTCAAAGTGTCTACCTTTTGTTTCAAAAGTACGTCATTTTAATTGAAAAACATCGACTAGCATACAGAAAACCGACCAAACGCATTCGGATTGTGTCGATACATTAGAACAACGATCCATGGGTCATATGTGACTTGTACGAGTCAACACCGCCTCAATCCGAGGCACGGTGTGGCTGGTAGCTCTCCAGGTGTATGTATTATGTTTAAAATGGACATTATTTCAAGTAAAAATATACGGTATACAAAAAACCGATCAAATTATGAATTGACTTCCGGATTCCACATATAATTGTCATCTAAATTTTAAATTGAATTATAAATGAATTATGTATGTTTATAATTATGTTATGAATTCTAATTTAATTATGGATGTGTATAGTTCCACCATTATATGTTAAATGTGTATGAATTTGTTCTCTATATGTAAGTGTTAGTTGGTTATTGCAGGTACAATAATTGGATTGAAAATGAGAGGGAACCCACAAAATCAGACCTGGTGGGAAAATTGGAGAGCAGGTGGTCAAATTGGAGAGCTGCTGGGTAAATTGCAGAGCTGCTGTGCAATTTGCCCAGTAGAGGCTATGCCAACGGTTCAAAACTGTTGGCATAGAATGTGTAGGTCTTGTTTTAACAACGGTTCATAGAACCATTGGTAAAACACTTTTCCCAACGGTTCTAAACCGTTGGAAAAAACATGATAATTTTGTGCTTGTATACCAACGGTTGTAAACTGTTGGGAAAAACATTTCCCAACGGTTTTCCAGAACCGTTGGGATAGGGTAATTTTTCAGAACCCCATCCCAACGGTTCACTGTAAACCATTGGGAAAAACTTTTCCCAATGGCTTACTTCCCTACGGTTTGCAGAACTGTTGGTATAACATATACCAATGGTTATGCAGCCTTTCCCACTGGTGTAGAACCATTGGGAAATCCTCTGTTTCCAGTAGTGTTATAAATAAACTAACTGTACCTTCACACTCTATCCTTGTTCTCATTCCCACTCCTGGGACATCATGATTCTTACCTGAGATCCTCGGGTCACCCTGCTTGAAAGCCACACATTAAAACCACATCGATTGTGAACGCACCCATGACTACTTATAAGTCAAGCACCATAAGGACCCTTGGTTCCTTTCTAGGGACATATCATTTCACTATGACAGATCACTAATGTGACCACTCAAATCATGAGTTTTGTTCTATGATTCATCTGAAACTCTTTTATGATATCAACATGTTCTTGAAGGCATACTCTAAACCAATAGTACTAGGAACAATATCCTATCCCTCCCTCAGAAAATATAGTTTCCTATGCATCAAAACCTTTTTTTCAATGAAACTGCATATGAGAATGAAAACTTCCTTATTATTACTTCAACAAAATGGGTACACCCTTTTCATGCGATTCACAAGCCTAAAGACACCACACAACCTAGTATGTACTTTCTTTTACGAAGCATCAAACACAGAATTCATGGTATTTTACATAACTAGTATCAGATTGAAGACTTTTTAAGTCATATATCATTGAAAAAGAAAGGTCACATGACTAACCAAATGGAAACCCAAACCCTAGTCATTTCAGTCCCATGAAACTCAAGTATATTGGTTGATGAAAACAAAAACTAGGTTCAACTTACCACATGACCTCATCTCTACCAAGTAATTGTTTTGAAAAATAAGAGTCCTACCTAATCCCAAATGGAATAAAAATGAAACTTCCCATGCTTAAAATTTAGTGCAAACGTCTGAAAATAATTATTATCTCTAAGGGTGATACCATAATCAAGATAACACTTTACTTTTCATAATGCATTGAATCTAAAACTAGGTTCCCACCTAATAGGTCACTTAGATGAATCTAACTACCAACAAAAGAAATATTCTAATCGGTGTAACAAGACATCTTTGGTCAACCAGACCAGTCACCCAAGTATGGCCATTACAGGGCGAGGTAAAATAAAGATAACAAAACAAGTCTCGCATATGAGGAAAACAAGACATAAAACCAGAGTATGAAGTGGAAAAAAATAGGGATATAACTAATCCAAATAGGATAAAATATAAAGTATGAAAATCCTAGAAAAACTAGTCTCCATATAACCCAAAATCTCCTCCAAACCAAAACAATGATGAAAAGATAATACATGATACTATAGAATGCCCTTCCCTTTACTTGTGTCCTGAAAAATAAGGCATACAACCACCCAAAGGGGAATCAATAGGGTGTGAGAAATAGATCCTAGTAGGACACCACAATGAAATCTATACAAGTTTTAATAACTAGAATTCATAATCTCTATATTTAAAAGAAAAATATTTTATAATCATTTTATAAATAAAACAATTTAAAAACAATTTCTCAACCAATCCTTGAGTTTTCAAAAATTTTATGTCATATCTGTTAAATCCATAAATAAATAAGGTAAGGATATATAATATAAATATACATGTGATCCAATAACCTTGAAATAATATATCATGAAATAAACAACCATAAAAAAATACACCTACCAGCCAGGCTCTATCCTATGAAAAAATACATATTAGACACACATGATCCAAATAGGAAATAAGGTTGGATCCAAATAACATTTAGGCCTACCATATACCCTCTACATACAAAGGTTTACCTCATAGTGGTGCCACACACATACTAAGGACACCCGTGTCTCTTTCTTGACACACCAAAGTTTCCCACTGTTTAATGTTTGAAAATTGTTTTTTGAAATCCATGCTCATAATTTGTTTATAAAACCATTTCAAATCCAAGCCAATCAAATTCAGTGTTTGAAAATCCATTTTCCATTTCAAATCTAGGAAATTCTATTTTTAAATAAAAAAACCATTTCAAATATGAACCCATGACATTTTCAATTTCAACACATGAAAATACATTTCAAATATCATGGAATAAATAAGAACTAAAATCAATTCAAGAAATTAGAAAAAATGAATAGGTCCACCTACCTCAAGGATATAGATAACCTAACTTTATTTGATTATGGGGATTAGAAACCAGAAGATCTAACTTCAGAATACAAGGCATGACTTGAGATAAAAAGGGATTGATAGAAATCATGATTTGATTACCAATCCCTACCACAAATAGTGTCAAAACCACAAATAAGATAGAACCTAAGAGGAAGGGTTACCCAAAGATATGATGCGCCTTTCCCTACTGATAAATCACTAAGAAGAGTGATCTAAAGAGAAAGGAGTCACCCAAAAACACCTTGGGTAAGAGCTCTGTCCGAGAGGAGAAGGATTCCCATGATAAGAAAGCCTCAAACACCCATACGACACACTAAAATATGCAAATCAGGGAATTACACGGTGTGTAATACCTTTCATTGTCATGAATTTATTTTATTTTATATTATGCTAAAAAATGCATCATCCATTTTAATTAAAAACTGGATTTCACATTACATGATGTTTATAATTTTCATTCTATGTATTTAGTTCATGGTATCTATCTGACAACCAATACACATCATGCAATCCTACTACACATCATATAACCACCCAAAAAATAATAGAAACTTCAATTTTATGCTGAAACTTCAAAAAAATACCTAACTTCACCATTAAAGGTATCCTCCCAATTTATGGTTAGAAATAATCTCCCAAAAAAAGTGGTAACCAAAAGAAAAAAATTTGAACATACCTGATAGAAAGGTAATAATGCATTACAATCTCCCCAACATAAAATCTTTATTTTTCCCAAAAGAGATAAAGATACTATATCTATAAAAAGAGAAGGCCAATTCTTCCTCATCAACGACTACTACTCCCACATCTCATGGAGATCCTTTCCAAACTTCCGTAGTACTTGGACCCGAGGGATCATTTTATTGAACAATACCTTATCCTGACGATCCATAATCTAAACTGGATGCTCAACCAAAGTAGTATTGGTCCAAGATTAACATTCTAACATCTAATCACATAGGAAGGATCTATTATATACTACATAAACTAGGGAACATGAAACACATCATATATAGAAGTCAATTCAAATGATAAAATCAACCTATATGCCAACATCCCTAGTTTCTCAATGCTATAAAAAATAAAACTCAATTCCAACTTACCCTGATTACCTAACTGATGATGTCTTAAGCGAGTAGAAACTCTTCGAAAGGCCCAATCACCAACCTAGAACTCCAAAGGCCAACAATGATGGTCTACATAATATTTTTGACAACTCTATTCCATGATCAAATGCCTCTGGATCAATAACACCACCTTTTCATCTCTTGAACAACACTCGATCCAACTAAGGACCTCTCTCCCAACTATTCCCAAAAAAAAAATAGATTGATATGGATGCCCATAAAAATCCTCAAAGGGTTCCATCTTGATCAAATACTGATAACTATTGTTATAGGAAAACTCGAACAAAGGAAAATGCTTATCCTAAGATTCACCGAAATCAAGAAAACAATCCCAAAACATATCCTCCAAAAACTGAATATCCCATCTCTATCTGTCCATCCATATGTAGATGATAAGTCATGCTAAATTTCAACTGGAAACCCATTTTATTTTTCAAAACATTCTAGAATTTGGATGTGAACCTTGAGTCCCTATCATAAACAACTATAGAGGGAACCCCATGAAGTCTTAAAATCTCTCATACATATAGGTCCCCAAGCTGTTCCACTTTCTTCATTTCCTTTGTTAGTAATAAATGAACTGATTTTGTGAGTTTATCAATAATCACCTAAATATAATCCTTCCTACTAGGAGTCCATTGTAACATAATGAAGAAATCCATGGAAATATCATCCCACTTACATACTGAAATGGGTAAAGGATGTAAAAAACCTGTAGGTATCTGGTGTTCTTCCTTAAATCTTTGACAAGTGATGTCATATGATATAAAATCCAAAACTATACCCCTCATCCTTGTACACTAACACTATTGTCTCAAATTATGGAACATATTTATAGATACATGGTGCATGGACCAACATGACTAGTGTACATTTTCTAGAAACTCCTGTCTCAAGGAAAACAGAACAACCAACTTACTATAAAAGCATAAAGCTATACTGGGAGACTGAGACCACTCACTTGATGTCTCCTCACAATTTAGGATTTATATGAAGCATTGTATCTTGGCTTATATCACCCGATCAAGTAAAAATCACTCATAAAAAGAAGATTCAACCTTTATCAAAGCCAAGAACACCTATCTACCATCCTCCTTCACTCCTAAGATCATCTTAGAAAACAAAATCATCAGAGACCACTGGTCAACTGATTCCTTCACTACTTGTGTCAAAAATTTTATACTCAATGTATTAGCTACCAAAATTCCATTCCTAGGGGTATATATGATACCAAAATCAAAGTTCTTAATATAATCAACCCTGTGTCTTTTTTGAAAGTTCATATATCTCTAAGTAAAAATATACTTCAAGATTTTGTGATCAGAGTATACCGTAAACTGTTTTCCAAAGAGATAGTGATTCCACACTTTAAGTTAATGCATAAAAACTTCTAAATCAAGGTCAAGGTTAGGCTAGATCTTCTCATATGGGTGTAACTAGTGAGATCCATAAGCCATTACCTATTTCCCTAGAATCAGGACACAACCCAAACCTGTACCTAAAGCATCATAGTAAAAATCATAACCCGAACCTAGTTTCAGAAGAATAAGAACTAGTTCTAAAGTCAACCTCATCTTCAACTCCTAAAAATATATCTGACACTTGTTTTTCCATGAAAAATTTGTACCCTTTTGGGTTAAATCTGTCATTGAAGATGCAATCTTAGAGAAGTCCTGAACAAACCATCTGTAATGACCCGCTAAACCCAAGAATCTCTGAATCTCAAAAAGTTTCCAGGATTATCCCAAGACATAAATTCCTGTACCTTTTTAGGATTCATTGATATTCCCCTATCAAATATCACATGCCCCATAAAATTTACTTCTTAGATCCAAAAATCACACATGGAAAGGTTCCCATACAGACGATGGTCCCTTAAGGTTCGAATAATGACATCAAAATTGCCTCTATGCTTCTCCTCAGTCTTATAGTACACTAAGATATCATCTACAAACACAAGAATTAAAGATTCCAATAACTAATTAAATACTATGTTCATCAAATCCATAAATACGTAGGAGAATTAGTAAGACCTAATAGTATAAAAAAAATTCAAAATGGCCATATCGACTTAGAAATGATTTTTTGGGTATATCCACTTCTTGGACTCTCAACTGATGGTACCTAGACCAAAGGTTAGTCTTAGAAAACCAATGAGTCCCTCTCAACTGATCAAAGAGATCATCAATTCTGGGTAAAAGATATTTATTATTAACAGTCACCCGATTCAACTTTAGATAGTCAATATGAAGTATAAGGATCCTTTATTCCTTCTTAGAAAATAGTACAGGCGAATCCCATAGTGACATGATAGGTTGAATAAATTATTTCACCTATAGGTCCTCAATATGGACATTGAGTTCCACAAACTTGGTGGGTTCCATTCGATAGAATTTCATAGAAATGAGAATCATTCTTGGGATCAAGTCAATAGTAAACTCTACGTCTATTTATGGCGATTAAACAGAGAAATCATCTAGAATAACCTTAGGGTATACACACACAACAGTTGGAAGATGACTGCCCAAGAAAGTGTCAGCCACATCAAGAAAAATTTCTAACAACTGGGATGAGATTATACCAACATAAGGAACAACATGCCCCGCCCTTCCAGATCTAGAGTCCCACTCACCCTGGAAAACATGAGCAACCCCATCGGTAGATAAGAACTGTAAACGAAGGTGATAACAGTCTATCATGGACTTCACAATGATCATAAAATCCATGTTGTTGATCAAGTCAAAGATGTCAACATCATGGACTAAGAAATCCCAAACCACCTCAAAGTTTCCTATTACCACCCAACATGCATGACACTTGAAACATTGTTAAGAAATATTTCCCAAAGGCATGGAAATATCCAACAATAATGACATAAGATCAAAACAAAAAAATAACACGTCAACCAACTTTAGAGATATAAAATAATGAGTAGCACTTTTATCAAAAAAGCTATCACCATAGAAGACGAAATAAAAACCATACCTCTAACAGTAGCTAGTTCTGCTTCAGATTATCTATCACAAAATTATCCACATAAATCTATATAGACTTAGAAACATGGACATAACTTCTGGAATGATAATGATTCCCACAACCCTTGGAAGAATCAACATGAACCTATGAACCCTTGGTGAAAGTGGATCCTTCCAAACTACCTTGGAACATCTTATCAAAAAAATGTTTCATATGTCCAGATGACCCACAAAGATGAAAATTATTAGACGAATCTATTCAATAAGGCCTAGTATGATCACAACTCCCACACTAGTAGAAAATAACATGTTGTTACCCTTTTGAAGCCCCTGAAACTTGTTCTTCCAAAAACTGACCACTCTTGTGCTTGATTTTCTAACCATAATAAGTGCCCTGGCTAACCGCTGCACCAACTGAAGATCCACACAAACCCATTATTACATATATTTATAACTCAACTAAATATGATTTATCTACTACATCCACAAATGTTGAAAGGAAAAAATGACTATTATCAACTGAATATTATCCCTCAACCCCATATCTAACCTCTGAACCTTCAGATAGTCATTAACGACAAGCTTCAGTTCCAGATGTACCAGATCAAAAAAATGGGTGGAGTACTCTAGGATGATACGGTCCTATTTATCCAAGGTTAGAAACTCTTGGGTCATTATTTCATTTAATGTCTTAGGATAGAATTGCTGATTAAATATCTTATTGAAAGAAACCTAGGTAATAACTTCATTCAACTTAACTTTCACTATTGAGTCCCACCATCTTCTTCCTGGTCACTCAGGCATATATGTGGAAAAAACCCACCTGATTATATTTAGGGGTCTTTAAGAAGTTTAAGATACTTATGATCGATCCACTACTCTAACTGTTATGGTCCTTTGTCACCATAGAAGAAAGGTGGATGCTTCTTGGTAAATTATGATCCATGATCCACTAATCATCTCGGGTTCCCTATGCCTACTAAACCAAGAGTTTGAATAGTATAGATGACTTCTTCAACCAAAGAAGGGTCAACTGGAGGATCCATATATGAAACCTACATTGATGAACCCCTCTCATATTTGGAAGAACTCTCCTAGAGAGCATTGTTTGTTAAGCACAAGAAAATAACCAATCAGTCATGAGAAAATCCAAAACCATTGAACCAAAAACAATAGTCCAAAATAATGATTTAAAATAATAATGATTTGAAAGTAGTTATGAATTATACTATAAAAGGGAAACACCTTTATAAAGGAACATGTCCTACTAAATAAACTCCCCACTTTTTTATTCAAATGACCATACACACGCCAAGTCCCCAAACTTTGTAGATAGGTTAATTTGATCAAATTTAACATAAAATTTATCCAAATGAACCTAAATACTAGGTCTTAGACTTATTAAAGACTTTCCAACCACCCATGTCAACTCAGATTCAATCACGGAAGTGAGATGACCAAGCCCCTTTTCCGCACCTACTGTCTGAATTCTGAAAATCATAATCCTATAAACCCAAGACACATAACCAACTCAATTAGTGATGACATACTTCAGGATAAGTGCCTCATTTGATACCAAATTATAACATACAAACCCGGTTCAACTAGACTAGTTACACAAGTCAGCCCATTATGGGGTGTGGTAAAAAAAATATAATAAAACAAGTTCAATTAGGAAAACAAGACATATAACCGGATTAAGAATTAAAAAAAAGAGGGATAGAACTAATACAAATATTATAAACTAAAAATTATGAAAAGTTCAGAAAAAATAGTCACCATGTGACCAACTGTCACCTCTAAACCAAAATAGTGATACACAGAGAAACCGACATGCTACAGATTGCCCCTCCCTTTACCTATGTCCTAAAAAAAAAGGTATAAAATTGAAAAAGGGGAATAAGTAGGGTGTGATAAACATATCCTAGTAGGATACAACCAGTAAATATATACAAATTCTTATAATAAGAATGCACAAGCTTTAGATTTAAAACAAAATAGTTTTAAAAGAATTTTATAAATAAACCAATTTAAAAACATTTCTCAAACAATCATTGAGTTTTAAAAAATTGAATGTCATATATGGAAATGAAAAAAATAAAGCTGGTAAGTATACTTAATATAAATATACATGTGATCCAATAACCATGAAATAATATATCTTGTAATAAACAACCAGAAAAATTGCACCTACCAACCGGGCTCTTACCTATGGGACAATATGTAGTAGACACTCAGAATCCTAAAAAGGAATAAGTTTGGATCCAACTAACATTGATGCCTTATATATACCATCAACATACAAAAATTTACCTCCTAGTGGTTTCACACACATTAAGTCCACCCATGTATCTTTATCGATGCACCCAAGGATCCTGCTGTGCAATGTTTGTCATTTTTTGTTTTAAAAACCATGCTCACACTTTTTTATGGAACCATTTCAAATCCAATCCAATTCACTTCAGGGTTTAAAAATATATTTTCTATTTCAAATCAAGGTAATTTATTTTTTAAAGAAAAAACCCCTTTTAAAATGAGAACCTATGAAATCTTCAATTTCAACACATGAAAGTCCATTTCAAACCTCAAGGAATAAATAACAATCATAAGAAATTCAAGAAATTAGAACACTTGAACAAATCCACCTACCTCAATGACATAGAAAACCTAGACACCTTTTACCATAAGGATTGGAAACCATAAGATCTGCCTTCAAAATAAAAGGAATTACTAGATAATAAAAATGATTAATATAAATCATGATTTAATTACCAATCCCTATGAAAAACGGTGCCAAAACAAAAAACAAGAGAGAACCAAAGAGGAAGGATTACCTGAAGAGATGAAACACCTCACCCTACCGATCAATCCCTGAGTGGGGTGATACAGAGGGAAATGAGTCACCCAAAAACGTCTAGGTTAATAGATATGGTCAAGATGAGAAGGATGAATAGGAGAATGAATCCTCAAACACCCGTAAAACACTCTAAAATCTAAAACTTGGGGAATTACAGGACGTGTTATACCTTTACATGACATGAATTTATTTCATTTTAAGTTACCAAAAAAACACATTACCTTTTTAATTAAAAAATTATTTACATATTACATGAAGTATAACCCTTATATTATGTGTTTAGTTGTCAGACTATGTATTCAGTTCATAGGATCTGTCCGATGGCCAATATACATAATGTAATCCCATTACACATTGTGTAACAACTTAGCAAGCAACAAAAACTGCATTCTTATGATGAAAATTACATCATATACCCAAAATCACCATTATATGTATTCCTCTAATTCATGTTCGACAATACTCACCCAATGAAATAGGAAACCAATAGAAAAAATTTGAACATACTTGACAGAAATTTAACTGGGCATTACAATCAGGGATCATGGGAAACATCCTTATTCTCATCCTAGGTATTTTCAAGGAACTCTAAAACTAACACCAATACTAGGGTATTTTCTATAAAAATAACTCAAAGGTTTTATTTAATCCATTAAATCAATTAAAATTTTACATAAAAATTACATAGTCTCATAGAAATGAATTTTTAAGTAATCGTTTTAGAGGAAAATGTTTTATAAACCATACTTAACACTTTATTTAACTGATATAGAAAATCACTCAAGTAAAATTATCTTATAAGTTACTTTGAACCATTACATATACATAAGTTCTAAAATTTGGGCTTAGATTAAGAATATTTAAGTCACAATCTACATAGGGAAATACTCTTTAGATTATAAATGAAATTTTAATTAACTGATATCTCATATTAATAAGGCACAAAAAACACACAAAATTCCTTTTGTCATATTAAGGGGATTGATTAAGTATGTTACCACCATATAATTACATGTAACATCATATGATTGGCTATATAAAAATTAAATAACCATCCCATTAAACATAAATATACACCAAAGTGTTAAGTACCATGGTATGTAAAATTATTTTCAACCTATAAGGTCCAAGTCATGTCAACCTGGGTTTAGTTGTATGGGAATCCATTCACAATTTATGGAGGAAACACTCAATAAATTACAATTAACATCTCATTTAAGTACAAAACCCTTTTTTAGAAAGAAAAATTTAGTCGGTCCAAATACAATGGTTTAGTTATATGTATTACCATTCCCAATTTATGGATACAATACAAAATAAATTGAAATTGGTATCCCATTTAAGTGAAACTAGTTTATCTTTTCTTATTACATATAATGGTTTAATTATATGGATTATCATTCCCATTTTATGAAGGTACATAACCTTATAATTTACAATTATAAATCCATTTAACCGCAACCATTTAAAACTCAGCTTATGAAACCATAATTCTAAGAAACCAATCTTATTAAAATTGGTTAATTGAAATGTAATCATCATGTTATTCAGGAAAACATCATTTATATTGATGTCAAAAATTTAAGTAACCAATTTTTTTCTATAAGTAATGCTAGAATTTATAAGAATAGAAATCAAGCACACAAAGAAGACAACAATGAATAAAACTTATGACATATTCCTAGTCTCATGTCTACCTACCCCAAATAACAAGACAAAGGAAAAAGACCTTTGATACCACTTTGTGACATCCATGTCCTAGTTTATTCATATGTAATCGAAACCAAGGGCCATAAAACCTCAAGCATGCCTCCCCATACACCAGAGGCTTCTGGATAGTAATGAGAGTCCAATTATGGCATGATGAGCAGAATATACCCTCTAGACTAGTACTTAATATAATAGAGGAATAAAAAAAATAACTCCAGGAAGATAATAGTAATCTTCCAACATGACTTATGCCAATAAAATCAAACCATGCATGAACATAAGATTCTACATGTACAAGGTAGTAAAAAAATATTAGTTAATATAGACATCAGGTAAAGATAGATAAGAAAATATCTAAATATAAAGACCCAACTCATGAAAGTATTCAGAGTAGATTCATGATACAATTCTCTCATTCCATGTCCTAGTCCAAGGAATGTAACAACAAAGAGGCACAATACAAGGTATTAACCTACAACCATGATATCTTCTTGGGTACTAAGCAGTGGTCCGAATAGGGTGTGACTAAAACTCAATAGGCCACCACAAATAGTTTCTAATTCATTTCATCTTGTGGGTATAAAATATAATTATGTTCAATATATATAATAATGAATCTTCAAGGTGTAGATGGATCAAGGGATACCATATTATTCATCCTAAGATGACTATATCTAAACATAAAACCAATAAGTAGTCATAGGAACCATGGATATAATTCTAGACATCCAAGAGTAAGAAACAAGGTGAATCCATGGAACATGACCGAGTATTCCCACACAATGGTGTAAGGTGAATCTAAGGAAAAGTCTAATTAATTATTGTCTTGGAACTAGATATACAACCTTTGTTCATCAATTAATGGTGTCAACTCTAGATTAGAATACAAGGGTTGAACCCTAAACATTTCAATTTATAAAAGGGATCTAATTGACCCCAATGAACAAGCCCAAGGTAATCTTAGTAAAAGGAATGATTAGGATCAAAGGAGATAATACAAGGAATTTTATGTCTAAGGACATCAGCTAAATCCAATATCATATCCCCAAAATTCTTATTTTTGGAGTTTATAGGTGAATTTTTGGAACCATGAAGAGGGATTCATGAATATAAGTCATTGAATAGATCTTAGGTGGGATTACCCCTAGGAAGTCACATCAATGAACCTCGTGACATCCATTAGGCCATACCGGGAAATCAAATATGGAATCCAAGGAATTACCATAGAATATCTCACTAACATCCATACTACATCTTTTATTTTTAACTAAGGAATTAATATTTAATAATATAAAAAATCTAAAAATAACTATAAAAGTGTTATGATATAGGATCAATTCCAAAACCATGAAAAGAAACTATAACATAATGAAACAAAAAAAAAACAGAGGGGAAACAATATAAGTTAGGGAAAACATAAAATGCCTTAGGTCTACACCATTAAGATTATTTCCCAAGAGGATTACACATCTTATTAACTCAAACTGTTTATTCTTCCCAAATAATAACTTATTAAAAAGACTAAAGAAAATAAATTATTCACTATAAGTTTGGGTGGATAAAGAGGAGTCACAAGATCCTAACTTATACAAGAATCCCATGGTGATACCTTATTTAAAAGTTAACCAACACCAGGTTCAACTAAAATATTTTGAAGTTTAATAAAAAAGGGGAGATCAAGATTGAAGTGGAGGACCTTATCTCATACTAGTTTCATTGGAGTGAACCCCTGATCCATTGTTCCACTAGATCCACTACAAAAATTCAAAAAGGGAATATGAACAAAAGGGAACCCCATGGGTGACCTAATTAATTGGTCAAATCTCTTCCATGAACCTCACTTGGTCCATGGAATGGGTTGAAATAAAACATTAAATTCTCTAAGAAAAGGATTATATAAATAGGGAAACCAATATACTAGTTTAATTTATGGGTAAAGGTTTTATCATAAGTCTTCCATGGGCCATATATATTCCTTTTTCCAAAAAGATATTTTGAGAACACAACCTAGGATGCATGAGATTAATTATTCAGGGGCTCAAAATAAGGAAATCGAATTAAAAGTTTAATTAGGATGATGTCAGGTTCCCGTGTGAAATACAAAATATATGTTTTATTAAAACATTGATACATTAAGGGAAGGAAATCAGACTACCTAACTCAATATTACGAATCTTCACTCATCTGATATCGATCGCCAGTTTGGCCCGATTCAATAGAGAATGAGAAACCATACAAAAAACTAGAAAATAGGGAATATTAGACAAAACAGGCATGAGACAACTGGACAATGGATAAAAAAATAAAATGAAACTAACAGAGTCATATTCTTATCTTAGCATTTCCATCACCATATATGAAATTTAATTATGACCATGGATGATGGAAATCCTTTATAGAAATGGAGGAGGAGGATAAGGGGAAGTAGGGGCATGCGTAGGGGATCTTTTAGAGGGAAATATGAAAGAAAATAATTTAAAGGATTTAAATTACTTTAGAAAAAAGGTAATTTTTAATATTTTAAATAGGTCCATAGTTTGGACTCATGATTTTATCAAACCATGTCCCAACCATGAAACCTCCCTGTACAAGGCATAGACTTTACATGTTTAGTGTGTGGAGTTTTCCAAACCTTATTCAAACCATGAAATATGTCTATGAAATTACTATAGAGGTTGAATGGTACACACAATCCCCTCACATAGTTTGATCAAACCATGAACCTGTAAAAAATAGGCCACATGGTTGGGGCGCACGATTATCCCTAATGAAGCACCATATATGCTTCTAGTCCAAAACATGTAATTTCAAACTCTGAACCTACTGGGACTTTTTGACCAGCTAAGAAACTTCCTAAGCCCCCAAAAATGTCCAGAAACATCACTAGGTGCCCAAACTTTTTTACTTCCTTTCTAAACCCAAATTTTAGATTTTTTCTTTCCAAAGAACAAAAAATCAAGGTTCCTATAAAATTGAACAACCAGTATATAACACAATATATTACATTAACCGACCTAAAGGGTTATCTATAGACTTGAAATTATAATAATACTTAACTTATCAAGCATAGATAAAATTTCTAAATCATATATCTTCATTAACCAATGACATTATAATATAAAAATTTATCTAAAACCTTACCTGATAGAAACTATAATATACCTGACCTAAAATTCTTATAATTACATGAATTAAATCATATATTTCCTTATAATACATAACCAATACCTTCTAGGTTTTTTGTTTTAGAAAATTAGGGGAAAAAATTAACCAAAAAAACCCAAGTTATTTATATCAATTGGAAAATTTTCCAATTATACATGAAACTATTTAATCCATAGTGATTATTTAACATATCCCACAAATTATCCTCATAATAAAATATTCTATAAATTTCATACCTTTCTATATTCATAACCAAGAAAAATAAAAACATAAGAATGAGTGATATCAAATGCTCTATAATGGTATACATAAGAAATAATAATAAAATATCACAAGTGATCATATCTTGAGAATATGGGTATAATAAAGACAAATAATAAAATCAAACCCAATAAATATTAGGTCATAAATCATGACATGAATCATGACATAATATAATCTATGAAACAAGATAATGAGTTAATAAACATGAGCCATGAGATTATAAAATAGTCATGATAATAATCATAAAACTTTGAAACGTTTTTATATAGGTCACATAAATTAGTATAAGAAACATAATGTTCATAAGTATCACCATCAATGAACATTATTACAGGAAACTAAGACATAATCATGAATACCCATCTCATGGGATATAATCTATTAAAAAATGATTTAGAGGGTGATATAGGACCCCACCCATCATTATCCATACATATGAGTTCCATATTGAATCAATAATTCATTATATCATAAGGAACCCATGAAAATAAAATGGGTTTCATTAAACACATAATGAATAACCCATGGAATGAAAATGGATTTTATATTGATTCAAATAAGGTAATAATTAATAATTTCTACAATAATAATAACCTAATGAACACATGGAAAATAAATGGCTATCCAATGACATAAAAGTAATTTTCTAGGTAATTACCATTTAATAAAGATAATAAATCATATGGTATTTACACTATATAGATAAATGGTATATGGTTTGGACCATAATACCCCATTATAAATTTAAGTATGAAATCTAGTTTAATATTTTTCATTCAAAGGAACCAAGAATAGGGTATTCACATAGGAAAGACATTGGAAGAAGAAATTATGGTTATATACTAAGAATAATTAGGAAATAAAAAATCAATGATATATCATTTCTCTAAAATATATGAAATTACATAAGTCATCTAGAGAAAGAAGGTGGATGGTTACTTTTGAAAAAAATTCTTGATCAATAATAAGAGATTCCAAAGGACAATGAATTAGATAAAAAATACTTGTAAGGGGTTTTGAAAACAAACACTTTAGAAAAAATAAATATCCTCAATCTTTTGAAATCATTTTCAAAGATATATTTTTTGAAAATCTAGAGGAAAAATAATTTTATTTTATAAACCATGAAATCATATAGAGAAACTTTAAATAAAATGGAAAATGTGGAAGAAATATGTTTTCCCATTGAAAATGTTAAAAGAGATCATTTTCAACACATTTATAAAATAAAAAGTTATAGGTTAATGTAAAAAAGTTATTTTCAAAAATTTTAAGTGAAAACATTGGGAAATATTTAACTTTAAAAAGAAACCTTAATAAATGACTCCTTGAAAAATCATAAATTTTATTAAAATAAATACGCGGTGGAAAATATTTTGAAAAAAATTTGTATGAAAAATGACATCGTAAGAAGATTAATAAATTATCCTTTTAAAAAGGGATCAAGAGAAATATTATAATAATTGAAAATAATATATATTATCCTTCCAAAATACTGTATAACATTGGAAGGAAGTAAAATATGGTCATGGAAGAAATGATTCATTGGGAAGAGTGGGAGTTATTCTTAAAACACTTATACTTTTATTACAGAAACTTTTTTATCAAGAAAATGGTAATTAATGATGAGAATTAACTTACCTAGATTAAAAACGAAAATACCATATAAAATAGGTGGATTAAAGGATCAAATAAATATTTAAAGGTATATTTATTTAAGAAATCGCATTTCCCAAGGAATCAGATATTATGTTGATGAATTTGGTGACATATGAATTAATAAATATTGAGAAGAAGATCATAAAAAAGACATTAACATATCATGAAATGAAAGATATTTTCATATTTAAAAGTAGTTGGGTAGTGAATACACCATATAAAATAAATTATTATACATAATATCAAACATGTTCCATGGAGTTGAAAATGAAAAAAACCCTTACCCTGTTTTCCCACCTAGTCGAATGCACTCTAAGATCATAAAAAACAAACATAAATACCTTAATAATAAATTTAATAACAATATTAATATATACATATAATATTTTATAAAAATTATTTATAATTATTCTATACATGTATATTAGTTATTTATTATTTATTTTCAATATCGGATGTGAGTAACCTTGGCTATTTTGAAATAGTTTCATAATCACAGTGTTATTATTCATTATTTTTCAAAAGTTAATCATTACCATATCATATAAGGTAATGAAATTTATATTTTATAATTGTTTATAATTTTATAATTTATTTTTATGGGATTTTTTGTTATGATATTAAAATATGAATTTGGATATGAGCATGTTTTAACGATTCTTATCGAGCGAAGGGTATTTTCTTAAATAATGAGTTAAATTTTTATATTAACATTATAGAAAGAAAATAATTATTTACTTATTTTTATCATATAATAATATAAATTAAACTACTATATTCACCAATTATATAAATTTATATCATTTTTTAAGTAGATGGTTAAACTGATCCAAACAAAACATATTATAATTAATTGTTGATTATGAAGTGTTTTAGTTGTAATATTGTTATAATAGAAGAATAATGATCTTATTTAGTGTTTATTAGTGTGTTTTATTATAATTTTAAACAATTATTAGAATAATATAACCTATATGAAGTTATTTCATAGTACAAAGAAAAAATTATTTTTCTCATTGAACCCTATTTTGGATGGTTGAATTTACCATGATTGTTTACTGCTCATATTGTTAATAAGTTGTCCAATTTTTATTTAAAGAACCCTAAAAAATTCATAAAACTCATATTTATCCATTAAAACCATTCTCATGACCAGAGATGTATGTATGTGATAAAAATAAAAATGGAAATCAGTTTTTCCATGGAGGTGTAGTCCACAAGTACGTATAGGTGATGATTTAAGTTTCTATAGAATAGGGAAAAGGAGTAACATGGTTTATCATTTTTGAATATAAAATATATCATAAATATCATAATTATATGTAAAATTCCTTATTATTACTATTATTTTATGGTAGTTAATGAAAATGAAACATGTTACGTTGTGGAGGTGGTAATCCTCATAACACACGATTAACAGGTACGTTTTTCTTAGTAGAAAATGGAGAAATGTGGTTAATGGTTGTAACATAATTATAATAAAATAATAATATAATGATGATACTTATGATATCATTTTAATATGGTGAAAAATAATTTTATAAAGAAGTAGTGCACATAAATAAATAGAAAAAGAAAGAA
The DNA here is from genome assembly GCA_963277665.1 of Viscum album. Lineage (NCBI taxonomy): Eukaryota > Viridiplantae > Streptophyta > Magnoliopsida > Santalales > Viscaceae > Viscum > Viscum album. The sequence goes on along the minus strand of OY728141.1, from coordinate 997,764,845 downwards.
TCATTTGTAAATTTATGCTGCACTTCTTGGACGATCTCTTTTGCAAAGGGGGTAAATCATTTTAGTGATTGTAGTTTGAGAATACCATCACCCATTTAATGTTGATAAGAGTTTTTAATAAATGTTTTCAAGTGTTTGGAATGAACTAAGTGGGTTGTGGTGTGAGGGTAAGTGAGGATGGGAGTGCCCCTTTTATAAGTGAAAAGGGATGAAATTTTTGTAAATACCCAACAACTTTCAATAATGGCAAGTTACTCTCAAGGAAGGTGGCTCAAAAAATTGATAAATAATTTATTGGGGAATATAAAATGTTGAAAAAAACCTTAAATAACCAATCAAAATCATGTTTTTAACATGTTAGTCCCTTTAACTCTTAGGTTACTCATTTTTACCATTTTTGTTTTCATCACGATAACTAGTTTTAACTTGGTAATTTATCCATTATGAATAAAAATAAAAATGGTCATTTTAAAAATTATATACCAAATTATTGAAAAATTTATTTACATTTTAAAATATAATATTTATAAAATTGATAAAAATTAATTTTAAAATACTAAATGTATAATGTATTAAAAACATTTTTTTTGAAAAATATAACCAAAGTTGTAAAATGTAAAATATGGGTTTTTAAATAAAAACATTTTTGAAATTATAAATTAACTTATAAAATAAATATTTGGTCATATGAAAAATGTTTCATTATTTTCCAAGTCATATTTATATACTAATAATGTCATAAAAGTGATGTTATTTTTAAAAAACTATATTTTTGTACTAATCACCTAAAATCAATATTTTTAAAAAATATAAAAAATCACCCTAAGATAATATTTAAATTTTTAATTCAAAAATGAAGTTATTTTTTTTCATATTTAAATTATAAAGTTTATAAATTATCTTTTAAATGAAAATACAATATATTAAGGATTTTTTAAAAGAAAATCTTGTTTTAAATATCAAGTGTTTCTAATCTTATATTATATAGATTTATAAAATTTTTATTATTGATATGTTAGTTTATAAATATAAATATTACCTATTATTATAAAATTGTATTGATGATAAATTTACTTTATTATGGTAAAACACAATAACCCTTTTTTAATTGGTTATTCAAAAGGCATCCTTTCTTTTAAAATATTAACCAAGGAAAAATTATAATAGGAAACTATTTTAGTGATTATTATCATTTTATTTAATAATTATTATACTATTAATTTATTTTTAATATGTCATAGTTTTTTTATTTTAGTTTTTCATGAGACAAGTGATATTCGATATAGTATTAATTTAAAGGGTTCAGCAACTCAAGTTGTTACAGGAATGGAAGAAAATGAGCTGTTAAAATCGATGCAAATTATTATTAACAAACATCATATTTTTATAAAGAATGGAATCCATAAAGGATGAAGATTTAAATGTGAAAATTTAAATTGACCATATTAAAATATAAATTACCAAATTAAATAATTAAATGGAATAATATATGATACTAAGAAGTTTATAGTAATGTAATAATGTTTGTGACCAAGTGAAAAGGAAATTGAGTCAACAATACCATTACCTAGGATTCCATCTTAGTTAGATGAACTCTAACCTCCTATAAAATAGTCATAGTCTCATTAAACAGATCTTTCAGAACCATATTCACATTTATCAACTTTTATATTTTTATTTTAAATCCATTTATTTCATAGTTATTACTTATTTTTATTCATTATTGATTTTTGGTGTTAGTAGATTCCACCATTCATTATTTGTTTTAGTATAATTATTTTATTTATCATTCCATGTTCATGTTATCATTTGTATATAATTTCCATGGTATTAGAATAAAATTTAGTTATTATTTCATGATATTCTAAGGCTATTATATGTGAGTTTTGGGTATGATTCTCTACAATGGAATAAAAAATGTACTTGTTTCAGTAAAATTTAATGAATAAAATGTGGTATATTAATAATAAGTTAAATATAATTTTTTTTATTAAATAACCATAAACATAATATTATTTAAATATCAATATCAATACATAGCAGTATGTTAATTTATATAACAATCCATGATAAAAATTGATAACATTATTCATATAGGTGGTTAAACCATCACAAACAATAACATGATATAATAAATGGAAGAGTATAACTATTATTTAATATCAGATTTTTAATACATAAAACTTACATTACATAAAAAACTATTTAATAATATAGAGGATCTTTTGAGGTTTAGTTTCTTGTAAATTAGGGATATAATATATTAAAAACATAAACTTTATTATAATCTACTTTAAATTATTATTCATAGATTCATCCCAAGTTACTTTTAATGCATCTCATATCTAGGGGACATACATTAAAAAAGTGGTGAGCATGAAACCATGTAAGGGAATAAATAAAGGAAATATTTAGCATGTGATCATTAGACATAACAATATGGAATTACCATAATAACATGAGATATATAATAATATTATAAACATAAATAATAACATGGAAATGGGGATATAAATAAAAACGAAACATTTAAAATAATATCACCAAGGTTTATTACCAAGGTGCCATAAAACATAATTTCCAAGGTTATTCACCAAGGTATCGTAAGACATGCAATCTCAAGATACTAATTATTTACCTAATGCATTGGAGTTCCATCAGGTTCCACCCTTCATATGTCCCTATTCATATGAGCCATACTGATCATAATAAATCATTTATTCAATAACCCATGGAAAATAAATAATGGGTTTCATATAAAATCATTTAGTACATAAGTTCTTAAAGACTTGAAAATTTCATAACTTTTAACCCATGAGACGATAATGTGTGTTTTAAACATGTAAATTCCAAATAAATAAATTATGCTTGAATCTAGGTGAATATACATGGATAAGGCATGGGTTTGGGTATTCAAAATTTATGAATATTTCATGTAAAAGTAATAAATTCAAGAAATAGTTTTGGCAGCATGACAGGTACAAAAAATAGATTATGTAAAGGGAATAATTAAAAGGAAAGAAAGAATAATATTAAAAAAAATAATATTTTGATAGTAATGGGATAATAAAAAGTTTATGAAAATAAAGTAATTCAGTAATTAGAAGACATTACACAATACAGGTATTTGAATGGAAATGAAGAAGATGAGAGTTCTATTACCTTGGGAAGTAACTTTCTAAATCTTGGAGGGTAAAATATTTAGACCTTTAAGAAACCTTGGATGAAATTTAAAGAGAGGAAATGAGAATAATTTAAAGATATGGTATTTGAAGTGGAGAGGAATAGGGGGATGGGTGGGTACTTATAGTAAAAGAGGAGGAATTTTTTAATAATTTCTAAATATAGGTCTTGTAATTATAGGTTGTGGAAAATGAAAAACTATTGTCTTACCCATTGTTTTTTTCATGGTTTTATAAATTAAAGTTTTGTTTAATAATATTTTAATAAATTTTAATTGAAATCCATTTGAATATTACGTTGACCATGGAAGAGTAAATTTACCATAAAATATATTTTTTAAAATCTTAATTTCCACTTTAGAATTTAGAAAGTCATTTATTGGTTTGTAATGTAGCGACCTGAGACCTATGCTTATAGATCCGATACAAAAATACCACATAATTTTTTATAAAAATAATTAAAAATATATAGTCTATTAAAAACATGAGTATATTTTTCGGTCTAGGTTTTGGTGGAGAAGGACAAACTATTATAATATATCAGAGTTTAAAAAATTAATAAATAAACATCAATTTTGACTTTACTCATGGTATCTCCTTAATGAATCTAAACTCCTTCTAAACTTATAATGATCCTGCGAAAAACATTATAAAACATAGGGTGAGAATAAAATTTCACAATAAGGGGATTTAAAAATATATAATATTATAAAATACTTTTTTAAAACACCTTTGAAAATAAATTTTCTTTGAAAAATTATTTTTAAAACATTTTTCTTTTATATCAAAACTTTTGATATAATAAATAATTTTTTTTCTACAAAATATAGCTTTTTAAAATTATAACTTGTGAAATAGTTTTCCTAATAAAAGATTGCATTGGTTTTATATAAAATATTTTGTGATATTAGAAAACAAAACCATGTGGCCACTTGGAACATTTAAGGCTATCAAGGGATTACCCATCTTGGAGGGTTGGGTTCACTCCCCCGATCCCTATCATGATTATAATGTCTAAGTGCTGAATTTTATAAAACAATTTGAGATTTCAATTTTTTTTTAATTTTCAATGTAGTTTTTATCTTTTTAAAAAATAAAAATTCATTATTATATATATATAGACATATTTACATGAGAAATAATTTTTTGAATTTGGAGAAACCAAATATTATGATAAATAAACCTTTTATGCTTGCATGGAATAATAGATCTTGACCATATCTAAAAAATGACTAACGTCCTTATATTTAAATTGAAATTTTATTCATAAAATTATGAAATGAATTTGAATACAAATATTTTTGTTGAAATAGAGCATAAAATTATAAAATTTATCAAATAAAATCTATCCTTGAATAAATAAATAAGATGTCCAATTTGGAAGAATTGACTTAATTTAAAATTTGGGGTTTGTAAATTATATTTTTATTCATAAAATAATGATATAAAGGAATAAATACTTCACATAAAATAATAGTAACTTTATCCATTATTCCTTAAATAAAATAATACTTTGAAATTTTATATTCTTCATAAAAAATTAATCAAACACTTTTCATATAAATTTAAATAATTTTTTCAAAGGAAGAAAGGGTTTCCCCTATATAAATATAAGTATAAAAATAATGATTTTGGTTACATGAATTTATTATATAATCAAGGGTTTTTTAAAATAATATATTTTAAATAAATTAATTCGCCCTTATTTAAAAAATGTGTTTAAAGGAAAAAAAACATGGTTTATAATTTTTGAAAATATTTTAACACTTATATAAATGTAATAGTTTTGAAAAATAGGAAATCCCCTAACATGAATTTGAATACTAGATCTTTAGAAGTTTCTTCTTATGACATATGAGTTCAAACTAGGTGGGAAGAGAGGAAAATAGAGAGAGAGAGAGCTTGGGCATTTATTCTTTTAGCAATGAGGGGAGTTCCATCTGTATAAGTAGATATATACATACATATATATGAAGGTTCAGATACAAATAGATGTGTGGATTGACCTTGAGAGAGAAGGTGGGATATTTGAAGGTGAAACCCATTGGCAACATAATAGTATACCTATATCCTATGAGCTTCAACTGAGGTTTTAAAAATCCATAGTTTTATTTATATATAACTAGATGAAATTGGGTTTAAAAATTAATTGGTTTTGTTTGGAATTAATAATACATAGTTTCAATTTTGATAAGAATTTATGAATATGAATTTATGTGTATTTTTGGGCTTGAAAAGATTTATCAAGAAGCAAGTTTCACTAGTGGTGTTCAAGGTTTTATAAAGGCTGAAATCCTACAATGTCTGTTTGAGGGTGTGTCTTTGTCACTAAGGAAAGATTGACAGTGGTAGTATACTGTATGTAAGTCATTGAAACTTTTTTTCATAGAAGAGGAAGGATATAGAGAAGGTAGTGAGGATTTTGAAAAATTCTTGGGCTTGGAATACTAAAGAGAATTATTAAACAAAGGGCGGGTTGCGAAGAAGATGAAGTGGGAAAAGATCAGATGACTACAATGAATTCAATCTGATGGTCACAATCTAAACAACATTTTAAAATGAGTGAATAGTAAATCTTAGTGCGATACCACATTAGATTATTCTTCAGGTGAGAACTGGTATATCAATTAACCGCTCTCCATTGATTGGAATACCAGAGTAACCAGTGCCTGATCCTAGGATACACCATGCTGTCGAACTGCGACAAGACTCACAGACTACACAAATTTATACACGGCACTATGGGTGCTTAGCCCAAGATATTCAATTTTTCTTCCTCTAAGGCAAACTATACCCCAACATCTATGTGGGTAATGTGGACCTTATCTCCCATGTGGTTGTGAATCCTCCCACATATGTGGGATTGAGTTAGGCCATGTGGCCTTCATGGTTGGCCACATTTTTTTATATATTTTAGTTTTAAATATTAAAAATATCATTAAACATATGTAAAATAATATTAAATATGTGCACTTATATATATATATATATTGATTATAATTTCAAAATTATAATAACTACATTATCCATTAACATTTTAGTAAGTATATTCTATTAACCATAATTGTTTATTAAACTTTTAACATAAAAATATTAATTACAAAAATAATAAATAATTTTTTATAACATTTTAACATAATAGTTCCATTACTAATTATTATTATTAGATATCATCACTCATATTATAGTATCATATTTTGTATTTTTCAAAAAAAAATTAACAATTAACTAAAGATTACAATTATCATAAGTTAGAAAATAGTAAGTTATTCAATAGTAATACTAGAAACATAAAATTTTGAAAAATGTAAATAAATAAAATTTTAATTAAATTTATAATCATATTTACTTTAAATATACTTTTATTATTAAAATATTTTAATTTACAACTGATTTCAAAAATATTTTCAAGATTCTAGTTAAAAATAAACTTATAACATTTATTTAAAATAATATAAATATATAGGAATATTTTCATGAAAATATAATTTATACTTAGAAATGACACTATAAAAGAACATTTTATAATTTGAATGCTTAAATGTAAGTCCATTATTCAATTATTAACATTATTTTTTAAATTTCTCAGAATTATTCACTTAAATTTACCAAAAATTATATGAGTATCATAAATATGATACCTTGTGTATTATTTATATAATTTATAATTTCATTTTAAATTTAATCATAAATCATATATTTATATATACAGATATATGTTATATATATACATATATATATATATATACATACTTAATAAAAATGCTATATTAACTATTTTTTTTATTTCCATCATTACTATTTTTTTTATCTATAAGGAACCCAACAACTAGTCTATTAATTACCAACTTATCTTCCCAATAAAATTTCCAATAAAAAGGAATTTTAAATAAAATAGAATCTACATGTCTGGGTATTATTTTCTTGTAAGGATGAATCTATTTTTGGATTCTATATATTCTTATCATCATAATATTTGAAGGGATCCTACTGATGATGGATTCAAATGAATCAAGATATAATCATGTTTCTGACATGTTTGTTTTACTTTATCCTCTTTTATTACTAATGGATATTTTATATTTAACATTCCTGACTCTTTAAATATAAGATGTCTTCATACACTTGATCTTAATTTTTTTTTCACCCATTTTAATAAAACATACCCAATTTTTTAAAAAAACTTATTCATTGTATTCAATAAAATTTATAATCCCTTAAAATTATGGGATGTTACATTCTACACCCCTTAAAATGAATTTATACCTCAAAATTATTTCACCGTACTTAAGGAAAATTCCAAATTTCCAATTTTATAATTTGAAAAACTAGAATCACTAAAATTTTATATTCTTTGAAGTCAAATAAAATTTAATTATCTAGAACCTAAAATAAATTTATATTTATTATCCTAAAACTAAAATTCCCAATCTCCAAAGTTTTCTAAATCATTCCTTTGATACCAAGTGTAGCGACCTGTGATCCGCGCTTTCGGATCCAGTACACAAATATCGTATATATTTTTTATATATAACTAAATATATAAAAAACTTTAAAAAAATGAATATATTTTCTAATCTAGGTTTTGGAGGAAAAATAAAAACTATTACAACATATTAAAGTTTAAACAGTTAATAAATAAACTATTTTTACTTCACTCGTTCTACCTCCTTAAAGAATGTAAAATCCTTTGAACTTCAAACAATCCTATAAAAAACATTTTAAAACATAGGGTGAGCATAAAATTACTCGACAAGAGGGATTAAAAATATACAATCTTAGAAAATAATTTTTAAAAACCTTGGAAAATACATTTTCCATGATTTTTTTGATATTTTTTCTTTTATATAAAAAAATTGATATAATAAATATTTTTTTATAAATTATAGGGTTTTCAAAATATAACTTGGAAAATAAGTTTCTTAATAAAAGAATCTAGTGTATTTTTAGAATATTTTATTTAGTATCATAAAATAAAACCCTGTGGCCACTTGAAACATTGAAGGCTATTAAGGGCCTTCTTGTATAGGAGGGTTGGGTTCACTCCCTAGATACCTATAATGTTTACAAAGTCCATGTTCAAAATTTTGTAACCCATTTTGAGATTGCTTGATTTTATTTTTTTACTAGAGTTTTTAGCCTTTGAAAACATGAACATGCATTATTATTATATATAGTTATATATATTCATATATTTTTCCATTAGAAATCATTAAATGAATTTGGAGAAACCAAATACTATGAAAAATAAACTTTGTATGCCTAAATGGAATAATAGAGCAGACCACACATACAAAAATGATTAACATCCTTAAATTTAAAATTATATTTCATTCATGAAATTATAAAATCCATTTTAATAAAAAATATTTTATTAAAATAGAACATAAAATGATAAAATTTATCATTTAAAATCCATCATTTAATGAAGAAATAAGATTCCCATTTTGTAATAACTCACTTAATTCAAAATTTAGTGTTTGGAAATAATATTTTTATACATAAAATAATGGTATAAAGGAATAAATATTTCTCATAAAATTATAGTAACTTAGCCATTATTTCTTACTTAAAATAATAATTTGAAACTATAGATTCTTCGTATAAAAAATCAAACACTTTTATTATAAACTTAAATATTTTTTAAAGGAATAAAGGGTTACCTTTATACTATAGGTTTGAAAATAATTATTTCAAACACATTACTCCATTACATAAGCAAGGGGTTTTTAAAATAATGGATTTTAAATAAATCCACTTAACCTAATTTAAAAAAGGGTTTTAATGGAAATAAAACATAGTTTATATTTTTTGAAAATAAATTACCACTTACATAAATATAATAGCTTCGAAATATAGGAAATACCAATACATGAATTGGAATACCGGAGCTTTAGTAGTTTATTCTGCCGACTTGGGTGTTTGAACTAGTTGGGAAGATGGGGAAACATAGGGAGAGCTTGAGTAGGGCTTCTTCTAGTAATTATGGGAGTTTCCTCTATATAAGTATATATATATATATTCAGTTACATGCTGATGTGTGTATTGAGGTTACAAGAGAATTTAGGATATATGATGGTGAAACTCATTGAAAACCCAATAGTACACCTATATCCTATGATATTCCACTGAGGTGTTAAGAATACATTGTTTCATATATATATAACCCACAAAAACTAGGTTTAAAAATGAATCGATTTTTTTTTGGAATTAATAATACCTAATTCCAATTTCGATAAATGTTTATGTATATGAGTTTATGTATATTGTTAAGATTTCCAAGATTCATCAGGAAGAAATTTTTACTTGTGGTAGATGAGGTTTTTTATAGGCTGAAATCCTAAGAAGGTAGTTCGAGGGTGTGGTTTTGTCACCAAAGAATATTGATAGTGGTAGTACACCATATGTAGGGCGTCTATGATGTTGTTTCATTATAGGTAAAAAATATGGAGGATATAACAAGGATGGTGATAGTGAATTTGGGTCTGGCGTACTGAAGATGATGAGTAAACAATGGGTGATTTTCGAGGAAGATGAAGCAGGAAAATATTGGATGGTTGTGATGAATTAAACTGGACGATCACGATCTAAATTTCATTTTTTTAAAATGCATGAATAACAACTAGTTAGAATTACACCACATTGGATTATTCTTTGAGTGAGCACTAGTATATCAATTAAACTCTCTCCATTTGATGGGAATAAGTGAGTAACTTGGGTTCGCTCCCAAACTATACTGTGCTTCTGACCCACGGTATGACCCACTAACTACATGGTATACAGGGACCTACAGGCGCTAAGAAAAAGCTATGCCATTCTGCCTCCTATGAGGTGAACTATCCCCCTACCATCATGCGACCTGTGTGGAACTTCTATTCCATGTGGTTGAGGAATCTTCCCACATTTTTGGGATTGATTTGGGACATGTGGCCTTCATGGTTGGACACAGTTTTTATATAACTAAGTTTTAAATATAAAAAATATTATTAAACATATTTAAAAAGAATATTATTTATGTGAAATTATATATATATATATATATATTTCTTTATTTTAAGTTAAAAATTATAATTACTACATTATCCATTGTTAACATTTTAGTAAGGATATTCTATTAACTACAATTGTTTATTAAGATTTTACCATAAAAATATTAATTCCAAAAAGCATAAATCATTATTTTATAACATTTTAACCTAAGAGTTATAATATTAATTATTATTATTATATATTATTTCTCAAATTATAGAATCATATTGTTTATTTTTCCAAAAAAATTGACAATTAACAAAATCTTACAATTATCATAAGTATGAAAATAATAAGTCATTCTATAGTAATCTAATAAAAATAATATTTTAAAGACTATAAATAAAGATAATTTTAATTAAATTTATAATAATATTTACTTTAAATATACTTTTTTTAGTAAAATATTGTAATTTATAACTGATTTCAATTTTTTTTCAAGATATTAAGTTAAAAATAAACTTATAACATTTATTTAATGAATACAAAAATATAGGAATATTTTCAACAAAATAGAGTTTATACTAAGTAGTGACACTATAAAAGTAAAATTTTATAATTTTCATGCTTAAATGAAAGAAAATTATTCAAGTATTAACATTATTCTTGTAATTACTCATAATTACTCACTTAAATTTACCAATTAGTTATAGAAGTATAATAAATATGATACTTTGTGTATTATTTATATAATTTAAAATTTTATTCCAAATTAAATAATAAATTATATATTTATACATATAGATATATGTATTATATATATATACACATATATACATACTTAATAAAAAGGTTATAAGAGATATTTTTTTTATTTCTATGATTACTAACATTTTTTTTCTAGAATGAACCCAACATATAGTTTATTAAGGGTCGACTTATTTTCCTTATAAATAGCCTAATTAAAAATAATTTTAAATAAACTAGACTCCATGTGTTTGATTATTATTTTCTTGAGAGGATTATTCCTATTTTTTTCAATTCTCTATATTCATATCATCATAAAATTTGGAGGACTCCTACTTATGATAGATCCAAATAAAGTGAGCTTTAATCATGTTATTGGCATGTTTGTTTTACTTTGTCCTCCTATTAATAATGGTTGTAGTATATTTAACATTAATGAATATTTATAGAGAAGATATGTTCTACCACTACATCTTAATGTGTTATCACCCTTTTTAATAAAACATACATCTCATTTGTTTTTATAAGACTTATTCATTGATTTTAATAAAATATAAAATCACTTAAAATTATGGGACGTTACATGGAAGTTGATTTAAATCCATTAAAATACATAATATTAATAACATAATCTCTTTTTTGTCAATAAATACTTTAAAACTAATTATTACATCACTTTTATGTATTTGTGATGTCATAATTCTTATCGTATGTTATACATTATTTTATATTTTACCCAAAAATTTGACTAACTTGGAAAATTATAAAAAATTTACTATTGGATAATTTTTATGTGTTAGTTTCAAATATTCCATCCATCTAATTATAAAAATTCTATAAATATGAGTAATTAAAAATTTAAATAAAAAATAGTTATTTATTAAAAACCACTATTTTTCATTACACAAAATTTTTTTATCTCTTAGAAAAATAAAATATAATTAGATAAAAACATTTTATAAATTTTTTTTTGTTTTCAAACTTTTATAAAACATTTTTAAAATGTATATTAATTTAAATTAAATATATAAAACTTCCAAAAAATTAATCTCTTTATATGAAAATCTATTTTATCTTATTCTCTAATAATATAAATTTTATATAAGTGTGTAACACTAAATAAGAATATGGAATCTATAAAAATTTTAATTCATTTCTGAAATAATTACACCTTAATACTACTTGGTCCTAGATAAATAACCCCTTATTTCATTAGAATACACCCTAAGGGAAAGGTGTGCGATAATTTTAGTTTTAAGGAGTGGATTAGTTAACATTGACCTAGTGGTGATCTGCACTAACTTTAAATTCTCTCATAGTTGTTTTCATTGAAGCCTCACTTCTTGAAGTTTTACTTGGGATTGATCAATAGAAAACCCTAATGATGCTACCTACCGCCCTATATCAAAAACAGTATCTCTATTAATCATTATTCTACTATTGAAGGTCATCATTTATTCCTTCTATATTCAATTAACTATAATCATTAACCTCAATATACACTAAACCTAATGGTCACTTCATAACGACTACATTACCAATGCTTATACTTCCCAATGGTCATATGAAAACATTCACATTTCCGATTACATTCTATATATAAAACACCAAACATCAACATTTACTACTTCATCTATAAAGGTTTTTATAATTACTTTTATGATGTCTATCATATTCATAATAACTATTTTTTAATATTTTTCATGTAATGTTTAATCTTCCTAGAAGAGTTTGATCCTATGAATTATACCAATGCCTGGTCTCAATTATTTGGTTTATATATCCCTATACTATACTTAGCTATAGTAATCTGTATTATTACTTGACATGTAATATTATTTCTATAATAGTATATATATGTTCATCTATTTTTCAATATAATAATATAGTTATTATGAAAAAATAGTTCTTTTATTAATCATATAATAAATTTTCAATCCATTACATTCTCCCCAACTTAATAAATTTTGTCCATAAAATCTGTGTTATACTTAATAAATGAGGTTATTTCTCCTTAATCACTTCTTCAGGTTCCCAATTACCTTATTCGAACTTTTTATTTCTCCAAAGGACCTTCACAAGTCATCCAACGGCCCAAAGGCCTTCAAATATTTTATTATTTTCAACAGAAATAGAAATAGAAACCCCCTTTTTAAGGGAAGAAGGGGGAGGGGGACCCAAGAAATCATCAACTTAAAAAAATTCATGACCCGAAGCTCTAGCAAGGCAAACCAAACTAACACATGAAGCTACCCCTCCCCATCTTATGAACATGGAAACACACTCCACCATTACAAGGCTTAACAGCAAGAAAGTGTCCTGTGTCAAAGCACATGCCCGATCCGATGATTGATTTCATAACCTCTCAAACATATAAATCTAAAAAACACTAGAATGATGAAGAAAAACTATGTAACCTCCTCTAGGGACTTATCTATGGGTCGATTCTAGGTGAATCACCATACCAACATACCTCGCAATAAAAAACCATTCGCCCTACCAAAATGACTATTACACGCACCACCATCAACTGTCATCTTGGACCAATTCCGCTGCCCTCCTCAAACACCCCATTCACCATAGTCACATAAGCCCGAAAGAAAACCCATGAGGCACGAGATCAAGCCATTATCACTTGGGACTGGGTGGCCCAACCCCGCACCAAGAGGGTGCCACCGATGAGGGGATCAGGGTCGTCCTGAAACAGAAGCGCCACAATGGGCATGAATCTGTTATGATCAGAACCATGGATGCACCCTTAATAGGTTCCTAAACCTCACAACAACGAGAATGGTAGCAGAAACGGGTAGAGAAGAACCAATGAGATTGAACCAGAACAAACAAAACCAGATCCATCCAGAATAAACAAATCATAGCATACCAAATCACAACATACCAAAAGAGAACTTGAAAAACCCAGAGAAGCAACAACCCAATACCTCCCCCCTCCTAAGCACTAAATATATGACCAAAGACTCGCACATGATCATGCTAGATAATACAGAAAACCCATTCCACTCGACAAAGCCGGAGAGCATACACCGAACCTCCAAGAAACCCTGGCCACCCGACGAATCTGGATGATACAATCGATCCTCGAAGACGAGCGCAAACTAATACTCATCATCTGTGGAAGGGGATGAGCGATGATGAGTGTCACCATCAAACCACTGAAATGGTATTTCCAGACCAAGCCGCACCACTAAATCTAGAATACAAACACACATCATCAACAAAGGGGGCGAACCACGCCGGGCCGAATGCACGGGGTGCACCGACGCCCTCTCTAGACTGGAACCAGGTGCAGAAACCATGAGAAAGGCCAGGCCAGAGGGGGAAGGGGAGATCAAAACTTATAGAAACCCTATCCATCGTAGTTTGGGATATCACACTGCTCAGAGGCCTAGACTGCTACGTTACTTTCACAAGTCACGTTTTCTTATTCCTTGACACTTGTTCCCTTCTGTTAAGAATTTACATATGTCCCTCTTCATATGATATGTCAAGTTCCAATTATACACCATTAATATTAATTATATGTGTTGGTTTAGACATATACTTTCCCAATAAATAAATTTTGAAGACATCATATACATTATAAATATTATTAGGTAATTATAATATATAAGAAACCTCTCAAACATGATTTAGAATCTTAAAAGGTCCATTGTACCTTGGACTCAATTTACTATTCTTTCCAAATCTCATTAGTCCTTTCCATAATGATATCTTGAGAAATGAATGATCCCCAACATGAAATTATATATCCAATTTTATTTTTCAACATAACTTTTATGTTGACTCTTAACATACTTGGTGTGTTTTTGAATCACTTCACAATGTCTAGTCTCAATGGTTTCCCTTCTCTAAATTCACACAAACATATTATAGTTCTACACCTTTTAATATAGGGAGCTTCAAAATGTTCCATTTGAATTCATGAGTGGGAAATTTTGTTATAAGACAACTCAATAGATGAATATGTTAGTCCTAATTACCTTGAAAATAAAGTGAACTAACCCTTATCATGTATTCCAATGTTTAAACTATCCTATCATATTTCCCATTAGTTTGAGGATGATCGGTTGTGATCAAGTTTAATTTTATATTTATATCTATTTTATGGATCCTCCAGAATTGAAAATTAAATATTAGATACCAATAAAAAACAATCATTAATGATACTCTATAGAGTCTCAATAATTCTTAAATATAGAGGTGAGCTACGTGATCCAGGGATAAATACTCTCTTATGGCAATGAAATGGTAGGAATGTTTCAACATATCAATGATTACCCATATAGAATTGTTCCCCTTGGATTTCATATGTATGAAAGTGAAAAATACCATAATGATATTGTCCCATATCTATACATGTGTGACAAATGGTTGCAATTCCCCTTTGGGAAGTTTTCACTTCCCCTTCACTTTTTGACACACCAAGAACCAAAAAATGTAATTAAAAATATCCCTTTATATATTATCCCACCAATAATGATCATGAAGGTCCCTATAAATTTTAGCGATTCCAGGATGTGTAGAGAATATATATTTATGAGCTTCATACATCAAATCCTTATTTATATATAAAATACATGAGAAATGTATCCTTGTATTAAATTTCAGAACACCTTATTAATCAATATTAAATTCAGGAAAATTTCCATTTTTATAAACCACTATATTATTTTACATAAAATTATTATCTCGTTCAAATTTCTTGATATTTTATATTAATTATAGTATAGAAATAATTTGGGATAGGATTCATGATGTCACTTCCCTTATTATTTCCATTTCCAACCATGCTTGGTCCTTGATCGATAGATTTCATTCAATCCTCTTCATTTCAGGAAGGCCAAAATATTTCCTACTCAATGAATCTATGAATTTTTTTCTTTTAGAGGGTTAAAATTAATTGAAAAATTATAGTCATTAAGAATATACAACCATATCCTTTGTCTCATGTTCAGTTACTTTTGTGTGAACAGATAATTCATATGCTGGTGGTCCATGTATATCACATTTTCTACCATAAAGATAGTGTCACCATATATTATAATAAAAAATGGTTGGGACTAACTCTAGGTCAAAAGTTAGATAATTTTGTTTATGAGTATTTAAATGTAAATATAGATTGGTGATCACTATTTAATTTTTCATGATAACACATCCAAGACATTTTATAGATGCATCACTATAGATAAAAAATCCTTCTCCGATAGAGTATATTGTTAGCACATAATAACTAGGCAAGCACTTATTTAGTTCTTGTAAGATTTGTTCAAAATATATCATCTAAATTAACTTGACCCCATTTCAACTTAACTCAATTAGCATATTCAAAAGTTGTTATTTTTTGAAAAAACTTCTATAATATCCCAAAAAACCAAGGAAACTATGAATCTTAATTATTATTGTAGGATGAGACCACTCTGTTATGACCTTTGTATTTGCTGGATCCACTGAGATTACTTCAATAGTTATACTTTTTCCCATGAATAAAAATTTTTGGATAAAAAAATCCCATTTTATGAATTTAGAAATGAGCTTATCTTTCTTGATATTTTATAATATGACCATTATATGATTCTCATTCTCCTTTTCAAATTTGGAATATATCAACATGTCATTAATAAATAAAAACAAAAATTTTCAATGGAGTCCTTATAGATTCTATTCATGAAATCTATAAATATTATATGATTTTTTAAGAGAAAGAGAATGAAAACAAACTCATAATTTCTATATCTTGTTTGGAAGGCAGTCTTTGGGATATCTTATTTCTTCACTCTCAACTGATGATACCCTAACCAGAGGTCAATCTCAGATAAAAATTGATCACCTCAAAGTTAGTTGAATAAATAATCAATCCTTGGAAGAGGGTATTTATTATTTATTGTGATCCTATTAAGTTTTCTGTAGTCAATTCATAGTCTCATAAATCCATATTTATTTTTCACAAAGGCAAGAGGTGCACCATAATGAGACGAACTTACTTAAATATAACCCTTCTCTAAAATATCTTTAAGTCAATTTTTTAATTCCCCTAACCCCACATATTATATTCTATACGAGATCTTTAATATTTTCTTGGAACCATGTATGAGTTAAATTTAAAACTCTACCTCTATTTTTAGTGGTGGTATGGAAATGTTTTGGGAAATACATTGATATATTAACGAAGAATCAGAATATTTTCTATCTTTATACTTTTATTTCCTTACTCTCCTCACTGATAATCTCCATAAATAAGGATATATGAGGTAATTATAGACAAAGATCCAGATGGGATATCTATCATTTGAAAATAACTCTAGGTTTCCCATTCAAGAACATTTAAATTTCCTTTCTTCTATAGTTGATCTTTGCATCATACTTTGATATCTAGTTTATCCCTAATATAGTGTTCAATTCAACCATGGGAATTATTACTAGATTTCGATGAGATTTTACTCTCCAAAGATGATACTAGAGTTTCTATACACATTTAATTCTTGGATAATACATCCATAATTTTTAAATGATAATCCTAATTCTATAATAATATGGGTTTATTATATATTCTTTTCAAACATAGATGGAATAAAATAATTTATAGAACCAAAGTCAAACAATGTACTTGCTAGTTTTGAGAGAACAGTGAGTGTACCTACCACCACATCATTTCTAGCCTATAAATCAACCTTCAGGATTTAAAATTCATGACCTTGACCCCTTGGACTATGTTTAGGTTGATAGAGGTTATCCTATATTATATTTTGATTTGGTTATTGATTTTAAAAGTTCCCAAGCTATCCAAACTTGAAGTACTGAGATTCAAGTTGTGCTTAAACTATATTACCTTTTTCATTCACATTGAGATGTTGAAGCTTAACCTCACCATGAAATTTATGAGATTTATGGACATATTTTCAACAATTTTATAACTTTAGACATCCATGCAATCAATTACCTAAATGTTTCTTCCCACATTTTTTACACGTAGGTAGTTTCTGTTTCTTCACTTTTTTTTTCATGATCAAAACTATTCATTAAGTCTAGATGCTTTTTTCTATTCTTTTCAGTTACCCTATGAGACCTATCCATCTCTACAGAGTCCATTTTAACTTTTATATCACTTGTAAATATCTCCTCATAACTTTCATAGTTTTAATTCTCATGATTCTTCTACATACGGGGTCTCAGTCTTCTAAATTACTTATCAAAATTTTCCTTTATATCCATAAAAAAATGGTGGTTTATTGAGAAATTATTAAAAGTTCATTTCAAATATTCCCATTGATTCATTTTCATCACACTTTATGTCTTGTAATTCCTTCTATATTTTTTTCACATCAAATGGGGAAAATAATTATTAAAACATATTTTCCGAGACTCTTCCTATTTCATAACATTAATCTATCCTCTTATCTTTATGTTCTTTGTCAATTTTCACTATTGACTATATTATCCTTATATGTGTTATACTACCAAGGTTAATTTCTCTATATTTAAAAAACATAGAACAAAAAATATCATTTCTATATATTTAATCCATTTTTGGTAATCGAGGGATCAATAGATCCTCTAAAAGAAGGTTCTCATTAATGTCTGAAGAACTCAAATGAATATTATTTCCTTCAAGGTGAATATAGATTCTCAAAATGATTCATATTATTATTCATAACATGAGATAGTTTATTCAAACTTATAATAATGTTTTTCACTCCATTTTCTATTATAGTAGGAAGGTCTCTAGTGCATCATCCGTTACACTCATCATTTACAAAGTTCATCCCATTTCTCACTATTTTTATAAAAGAATAAAAACTTAGTGAGAAACATATTACTTTTAGGAATATTTTAATTACAAAGGAATTTTAGGTTATATATCTATATTTAAAACAAGACTCAAGGATTTTATTCTTTAATCTATTCTAATAAAAATTACAATTTCTATATATCTTTCATAATGGTTTATTAAAAGTATGCGATTAACAAAAAAATATCCCCCAGGAGTGTAAAACTAGGTGTAATATAATAAATTTTTATCATTTACTAGGTGATGATCAATTTAATACCCAATGTACCCTTTTGGGGTTATTACCCCTAGATACAACTGTGTTAGAGCCGCATCCACTTTTATTTACTAGATAAGGATTTAATTACTTGGAAACTACTCACTTAACACTTCTCAAAAACAATTTCAGGATGTTTTCCTAAATTTAGACATATACCTTGAGTTATAATAATTATTTATATACTTTTCTTATATAAATAAATAAACCTTAATTTTACACTAACTATGACATACCACATTTTTAATATATAAACCTTACATGACATGCTATAACATTTAATAATACCAAGGATATTTTGAGGTTTAGTTTCTTGGAAATCAGGAATATAATACACAAAAAAATGTAAACTTTCTTCTAACCCACTTTAAATTATTCTTCACAAATTCATCATATGTTAATTTTACTATATCTCATATACTGGGGACATATATCAAAAGGAAGGGGTGAGAAAGTGGCCCAATAAGAGATTAAAAAAGGGAAATATTTATCATGCAATCATGAGGTATAAAAATAGGGAATGACCATAACTACATGAGGAATATAAAAAATATAATGAGCATGAAGCATAACATAGAAACATTACTATAATATAAAAATTAGACATTAATATGCTTATGATTAAGTTTTATCACCAAGGTTTCATAAAACATAAATATCAAGGTTATTCACTATGGTATCATAAAACATGTCATCTCTAGATACTAATTATTTACCCAATGCATTAGAGTGATACTGAGGTTCACCATTCATATATCCTAGTTCATTTGATCTATATTGATCATAATAAATCATTTCACCAATAATCCATAGAGAATAAAGAACATGTTTCATATAATATCATTTAGTACATAAGTGCTTAGAGACTTGAAAATTTAATCAATTTTAACCCATGAGAAGTGAATGTGGGTTTTATACATGTAAATAAACAATAAATAAATTATTTTTACATATATGTGAGTACCCATGGATAAGGATGGGCTTTGGGTATTCATAATATAATAAAATTTCATGTGAAAGAGATAAATTCATTAAATAGTTTCAGCAACATGATGCATATAAAATGTAGATTAAGGAAAGATCATAATGAGAGAGAAAAAAGGCATCACATTGATAAAAAACTATTTTAGTAGTAATGGGATAATCAAAAGTGTAGGAAAATAAATTAATTCAATAATTATAATACATAAAACAAAAGTGGTACTTGAATGGGGCAGAAGAAGAGGAGAGTTCCCTTACCTTGGGAAGTAATTTTCTAAATACTAGAGAGGGAAACCTTAGTAACTTTTAGACACATTTAATGGAATCTAGAGCGGGGAAATGAGCATAATTTAGTCCTTAAGGGATTTTGAGTGGATATAAATGGGGAGATGGGTGGGTATTTATAGTAAAAGAGGAGGAATTATTTAATAATTTCTAAAAAACAGGTCTTGGAATTTTTGGTTGTGGAAAATGAAAAATCATTGGATTAAACATGGGTTTTTCTCATGGTTTTTTTATATTTAAGTCACATTTTATAATATTTTAATTAATTTGAAATTAAATCTATTTTTAAAATTACATTGGTCATATAAAAGTAAATATTCTACAAAATATAGTTTTATAATCCCAATTTCCATTTTAGACTATGGAATATCATTTATAGGTTTTGAAATTAATTTAAATACATTAAAATACATAATATTAATAAAATAATATATTTTTTGATGATAAATAATTTAACCTAATTATTTCATAACATTTATGTATTTATGTTGTTATAATGCATACGATTTATTGTATCGAATTTTATATTTTACCCAAAAATTTAACCATCCCAGAAAATTTAAAAAAAATCACCATTACCTAATTTAGATATGACGATTTAGAAAATTTCATCCATTTTATTAGAAATTTTTTTATAAATATATGAAATTAAAATTTTAAATATAAAATACTTATTTATTTAAGACCACCATATTTTATAATACGAAAAATTTTCTAACCCTTAAAAAAACTATATATAATTTCATTAAAAAAAATTCTAATTAATGTTTGTTGTTTTAAAATTTTTATAAGCCTTATATTTTTTAAAACTTATTTTAATGGAAATTAAATATATACACTTTCCATAAAAAAGTAACTCTTTATATAAAAATATATTTTAGTATGTTCTCTAACAATATGCATTTTAAATGAGAGTGTAACATTAAATAAGAATTTGAAATCAAGGAAAATTTAAGTAACTCAAAATTACTTTTTAAAATTAAATACAATGAAGACAATGATGGTAAAAATTCCCAAAAATCATATAGACCAATGATTATATCCTAATATTCACATTTTTGATTACGTCCTATATATATACCACTAAATATCATTATTTACTACATTCTAAAATATTTTTTTAATTACTTTGATAATGTATATCATATTCCTAAAATTTCTTTTTTATTTTAACAGTTTTCATGGAAGGAGTAATCATCTTGGAAGTGTTTGATTCAATAGAGGATACCATTTCATGGTCATTATTATTTGGTTTCTATATCTAAATACTAGTATTAATACTCAATATATACTATTTATTTAGTAATATTGTTTCTATGTAAATCCATTGGGAAATATAATAAAATATTCATCATGAAGAAAAGTTCTTTTATTAATCATAGAATAATTTTTTTTATTGTTAGAAGTATGAAGTGATTTCATTATAATATCATCATTCTAGAAGTATAATGATATTATTTTTTTGGTAATTAAAGAAATAAATTAGAATAAATAATAGTAGTATGAATAAGATAAATGAAAAATAATGATAATAAGTTATTACTTACGAAGAAGGAACCATATCTAATCATGGAAGTATTAGTGGTTTTGATGGAATGTTGAAAAATTTTATGTTGAAGAAGACACCCAACATGGGAATGGATTATTATTAAAGGAATTATCATAGAGTATCGAGTGGAATTATACTTTTCATGGTGGATTTGAAGGGTTGGTGGAGGGATTATTTTATAAGTGAGATGAGTGTCATTTTGGAAATAATTTTTATATATATAAAGGAGTAATTTTCAATTAAATTGGATGAAAATATGAAACAAATGAAGATAGGATAAGGGTAGGTCATTAAATACCACATAAATTCCTTCAAAGATATGTTTTTATGGTATTTTAGTTCTTCACCACTTGATTTAATTATTTTATCATATTTTTCAATTTACCATGGTGATCATCACTTAAAATTTTAATTTATTTTTAATCCTAAAAATAAAATTGTCCTTATTTCATAATTTAAAAATTATGATTAAAAATATAAAAACAATTTTATTATATTCTATTTCTAAAAGTCATAAAAATAAAATCTAAAAAAATGTTTAACGTATAATTTTTTTTAAATATTTTTAGAACTAAAAATGAATTTACATTTAAAATATTTATAGTATTTATTTCCTTGACATTTAATGGTTTATAATTGAACAAATTAGGTCTATTTAATTTTGATAAAATCCAAACATAACTAAGTATTGTGAATACTTATTTGAAGTAAAGGGACCATAATAGTTTTTATTAGAATAAAATTGTACATAAGTTCAAAAATATCAAACATAGGTTGATAAATTAAACATAATATTTTAAATTAATTATTTCACCATGTAGATTCATCATTATTGAAGAAAAAGGTTTCATAAATTTTTAAGTGATGCTTATATAATTTTGATTCCTAAAATTTATCATCTTTATAAAATTTTATTTTTTCTACTGACCCAAGAATAAACCATTTTAGAAAATTACAAAAAATTCATTACAAGATAACATTGACATCTTGAATCCTAAAATATGTTTTATTTTTTCAAATTCAAATTTTAAAATTGGAGAATAAAACTTTTAGAAAAAATAGATAAAATTTAAAGAAAAATATTAATTATAAGAAAATGAAATTTTAATATTTAAGTTTTTTAATATTATTTCATATCAATTAATAATTAAATAATGGTTAATATATTTTTTTGAACATTGTAACAATTTAATATAATAATTTTAATGTCCTTCTACCTGAGGCGACTAACTGGAATTCGAACTAATGATCACCAATATACCTCAAGCATGCCTCTCCATATGCCAGAGGCTACCAACTAGCAGTAAGGATATAAGGTGAAACCATTGGGAGACTATAACCTATGTATCAGAGTGTGTAGAAATATATAAAACAATAATGTATAGTATAACATGTATACACTAAAATTAGAATTAATAATTATAAACTGGATTGATAATAAATGAAAAATAATATGGATCAAATAGCCATGTCTTACATACAGCTGACCAACCACTAGGATGGTCACATATAAAATCTAAAATAGAATAAAAAATAAAGATTTTGGATCCACGAAATACTTGATCCATTCCTCATCCCTGATCCATGTACTTACTCTAGCCATCCCTCTTAACAAAACCCGGGCCTCAGCCTTACCTGTGTTTGCAATGAAGTGAACGTATGCTTGGGTACCCAAGTGCAATGTTAGTCTGAGAAGTGTGTGAGTAAAAAATCAATAGGTAACCACCAATTAGTTCCCATACTAACTAGTATAACCAATTATATGTTCATGTGACATACTCATCTAAAATAAATAACAACTAGAAAATAAATATAAAAAGAAAACTATATCCTTTGGTCAGTGACCCTAATCAACCATTCCTAATTTGGCCAGTGTTGGGGTGTATTTGAGCACATAATGATGATAATTCATCCCAAGTAAAATTAGGTCTTCAAATCCATGGTGTCCTAAATAAATCATTAAAACTCTAGGGTCCCATCCCAGCACAACCCAACATCCAAGCTCCAAATCCAAGGAATATCAATCGAATTGATAGCTCTTGGGACCCATCCCATGGTATTCCATATGTCCAAATCCAAATTCATGGAAGTAATAACATATTATATGGATATTGAGACACATCCTACCATATTTGATACATACCTCTCTAAATACATGGTAGCCATAATATACCTAGTAGATTCAAGAACCCATCCTGTGGTAGTCCACATGTCTAAATCCAAATATGTGGAATACATAACATATCCAATGATTCTTGGGACCCATCATGCAATACTACATACATATGACTGCAAATATATGGAAACCATAAAATATCTGATGGATTCAGGGTCCCACATCAGGGTAGTCCATATGTTTAGCATCAAATCCATGGTAGCTATAACATATTCGACAGTTCTGAGGACCCATACTGCAATAGTCCATACTTCCAATTCCAAATACATGGATGATATAACATGTCCAAGATCTTAATCCAAGGAATCTCCAATCACTGATCTCCATATCCATGGAATCTCCCATTAGTATCTGACTCCAAATCATGGTAGCCCAACCCTATCACATCTTCTCCAAGGGTGCATTCCTCAACTCATTATAAAAGAATAAAATCATGGGCTGGTCAAATACCCATGCCAATCACCATAGTATATACTTCATAGGGACTCTATGTCAGTTTAGGTTTTAGGTGACACTATCAACCATCTCTACCCATTCCCATAATACTTGATCAAGTTAGTCTGTCAATGGGTCACCTACTTAGTCCTCATAGTCTTTGTACAATATTGGTACTCTTTTATGGTTCCTCAGTCTCAACTAGATCTTAGGAAAAAACATTACACTCTAAGGAAATTGTGTCCCATGTATTAATCAATAAGTTATTATGAACTTTATGACTATATGGGGTCTCCTCATATAGGAAACATTTTGAAGATGGATCATGGCCCATTTCGGTCTTCAAATGTCACATTGGGTTGGTCTTCACACCCAACCTGATCTTGGTATGGCTAAGGTATTCCCAGCTAGTCTTAGTCACACTCGGATGGAAGAGAGTCAGTCATATCTACCTCATCTCACCAATCCTAAATAACTCATAGTTAGAATTATCAACATCAACTCGGTCAAGGTCTCCTGAACTCACACACACCCCTATCCCGGTGGTGTCACTAGCCCTTAAGAACGGGAAAATTAGTATTTTCAAGTACATACTCACCTATCAGGAGGTCTGGAGGCTAATAGATATCTCAAAATCCCCATCCTTGACCCTTGATGACCAAGGTAATAAGCTAGTGTGTGATATTTTTTTTGTGACACCAGACACTCATTCATTTGATTATACACTTCGTTTTAATTAAAAAAACCATATACTTAAATTAACTAGGAGAATTGGTCTCAGTTGAATGCATGATCATCCACATGCTACATAAATAGATAACATAAGTAATAAGAAGAGTATGTGAGACCAATAACCTTTATTTTATGATGTTTAAATATTTTCAATGGATGAAAATATCTTCCAAGGTTCATCCAAGACCATCCAAGCTCAATTGAACCCATTCCAACAACCTGAGTTCCTATCTCAAACTAATCCTTTATAATTAATTAATTACAACATTTATAATTAATTAGTTAACCTAAATTAAACTCATCATAATTTTGAAAAACTCACTGGATCATCATGCTACACTAAAACTAAACTAGAATACCCATGATATGTCTACAAGGGACTTTTGATCCCATTTTAGGATAAAAAATAAGCACTATAGACATTTATATAATTTAAAAAAGTAAATTTAAGGGAAAACCAATAAAAAATTCACAGTATGATCTAATATTTATGAAATGATGGATGACGCTAGGAGGAAGTCTTCATAAGACATCCTCTTCCAAGACTACACAAAATACCCATTGAAATTGGGAAATTTTACTATTTACTAATGAAATATCAACTTCTAACCTAAACTTTAACATCACAGAATCAACAAGAATAAGAAAGAGAAGAGTTATGAGGAGGGATAAGATCCCATACCTTGTGTTATCACTAAAAATTTCCAATAATTTCACCCCATACAAGGGGGAACCAAGGTAGAGGAAAGGTGGAGAGTCCATTGTCCGCAAACGTAAGAGAAATAGGTGGGAGGGGGATATCCCTTCTAAAAAACCAAGGGTAAAAATGTAATTTTTCACTTTAAAGGCCACTGACTATATGATGGTACCTACTATGGCACCCTATCCACTTTCGACCTCACCAGATAGCTAGGGTGATGGAAGGAACCCTCTGATATCTAAAATTGTCTTCATTGTAGTAGCTCAGCCACCCCAGATAGCCTCTAACACTCTTATAATCCCTTTGAAACCTTTATTATCCAAAAAAACTAACTAAAAATACCTCCATTATGGTGTCCCACCCTTCATAATTCGATTCCAAATCCAGGTTGAAAATCTAGACCCTCCAGCAGTTGAAAAATTCCAATTTCCCTTAAAGTTAAATTCTTGTATAGAAATAGAGTTTTATAACATCCCCAAATTAATAATTTTCATCTACAATAAGTCTCAGTGGTCATCCAACATAGAGCCTGACCTTCCTCTATCACTAAAACCCTCTTAAATGGTTACATTCTACCTCTAAATGTTGAATGCTCTTCTAAAGTACAAATTTAACATATGGTGTGAAAACCACCAGAAACCAATCTAACTCTCACAAATACCATTAAGAAATCAATACAACCCTAACAAGGACCATATATTCCAAAACATTACCGCATCATCACCCAAATTTACATGCCTAAAATAGTTTCTATCCCACCACATTTAATTATATGTGATAATGATGATCTTAGCTCCTCTAAATGACCCATCCCAAAAACCCTTGTATCCCACTACCAATATGTCACCTCATACTTGATCAAGATTCCTGTAATCCAAAACTAATCCCATGATAAACCAAGTAACTACACCTAAATTCATACTCGACACCCGTTTTGATCTCCAATGTTAAATTTCTCAATTATCAAGACTTCTATCATGTCCTTCCACATGCGTTGATGAATTCCTGATCAAACACATCCTAGTGCATACAAACCACGGTGAGCCTGATGCCCATGCTTAAACTCCATCTGATCCAGTATCTAAATTTATACTTGAAATTCATCTAGGGATCTAGTAATAATTAGGTCTATTTATTCCCTAGCATCGAAATTCCAAAATTACAATCCAATAATTTGTTCCATAAACCCAAACCCCTTTATCATGAGGTCTGTGTGATCCAAAAATAAAATCACAATCCTCCCTTAAGATAATCCTTATTGCTGAATTACCAAAAACAAGTTTATAATCACTATATCCCACACACTATTTTTTGCTGAATAACATGTATGGTATCTAAAAACCTAATCATTCTCATGCCCCAACCCACAATTCCAAATTATCACCTATTCCCAGCTTAGGGAAATATTTTCGACAACATAGGATGAAAATAAATCCATAACAAGGGTCACCTACCTTGATAAGACACAGGTGCACTTCACACCGCATGGATTCTCTCACTCTACTCCTCGGGTATTTTCTCAGAAGGTTTCACTCCCAAACATGCATTTTGCTACTCTTAAGCCACGATCAATGTGTCCTCATGATACTAGGACCATAAAAAAAATCCACTTTACCCTATTGGTCCTCTTCCTACTCAGGTCTACTTAAAGATTTCCAATTTAGATGGGTATCATGCTCAACCAGGGAATACCACTCCCATCGTGTCCTACGCAGCGGGTATAAAATACCATACCACCCAAAGACTAGGCTGACTATGCAATGTGGTGCATCAGTCTCATCAAACCCGAATCTCTCTTGGAACTCCTCTTCAAAATTGGTAACTTCACTTTTTTCATGACCTATTTCACAATAACTTATTACATGAGTGTTATGTCAACACCATAGTTTTATATCCATTATATTAGGTATGTAAACCTCATCCAAATACTTAACCACCACTCGATTCCATTCTAGTCACAAGCGTCCACCTGTGCTCTGAATGATCTTCAAATGAACATCCAAAACTCATCTGGCTAAGATTTTCCATATTCCTACCCTCAAATATGAACCCTAATATCTAAGGTACTAGAACTCAAGGTAAACTTTACCAAAAATTGATAAGGAATCACTAGGCCTAGGTGAAAAACTTGGTGAAACCTCATGTTTACTAATTGTAACCCCAAATAACCTACCCATGCTTCTATCTCTAAGGAAACCACCAACCTAGGATAAACTCTCTAATGGGTCACCATAAATAATACAAAACACAGAATCAATAAGTATTGATTTAGGTTTAAGTTTATCTAGGTCTCCTACCTAGCTATACTAGTTAAGTCTCATGTCATGATCACTAGGTCCAACCACCTAGCCCACAGCTTAAGATTATCACTAACGCCACATCTCATGTGATGCTATTAACATTTACACATCAACCCCCAACATAAATAATACCAAAAAATCCACAAAAAACTTGGGAACTGATCCACTCTAAGAACCTACACATCATACTTCTCCATGGAGGATAATATTTCAACTGTAAACAGGTATACACACAACGAAATTTTCCTATAAAATCCTTGTTAATACTCACACATGATATTCAGTAAGATATAATTCCATTCCAATCTATGTGGGAAAACACCATATAGGTTTTTACTAGAACATTAAACAATTGAACCTGAATATTGAAAACCCACAAGGGTTCATCATTAGGCATCCAATTCTATGCCAACCCACTAGGGTCATTACAGATCCTACACATGAGAGTTGTATCATCATTCTCATCATCAATAATCTCACTATATATCCACATGACCTTCCATCAAAATGGAATCTATATAAAAGTTAACCAAGTGAGTATAATTCCACCAAGTACTTATATAATAAAATATTGTATGAACATTTGTTGAAACTTTAAACATTTGAGCCTCCATCATTAGTGAAATAACACAATAAAAGGGTTATAACATATACATCCTATGTGGATGATGTGATGTATGAGACACATATTTCTTCCACAATCCATGATTAAAATAAAAAACTAATCTCCTTTCAATGGTCCAAGTGCTAGAAATCCCTAATAAATAAAGAACCTAAAATATCCATGTTATTCACTTAAGGTTAATATCACATACAACCATAACACCAGAAGTAATAATTCAAAATAGTGTTACCAATTCCCTAGTAACTCATAATTATTACTAGAGAAAGTGTTCTCAACAAACTAGTTTGACATACATCATAGACCCTAACACATTCCTAAATCTATGGTATACCAAAAATTGTAATAGTTAAAAAAATAAAAAAAAATTGATACTACTTTGTAACATCCCACTACCCTAGGCCATTGAATGGTTCCAAAACCAATGGTTTCCACTATAGATCATGCATGACTCCTCACATGCCATAGGATAATGACTAGAATCATGAGTCTAAGGTGGTACTATTGGGAGACTATACCCCCAATATTAGAGTACACAATAATGGATAAAACAACCAATCAACATAAAACACTAATAAAATAAAAGCGGAAGGAATAATTATAAATAGGACTGATAATAAATGAAAAGTAGTAAGGTCCAAACATCCATGCCATACATATAGCTAATTTCTCAATTATACAACTACATATACATACCAAAATAGAATAGAAATAAATACTTTGGATCCATGAAATCCCTTAGCCATACCACATCCTAAGATCTATGTTCTCACCAGATCCGTCCTACTCGAAAAAACCTGGCCCCCAACCCAACCTATTCATGTAATGAAGTGAATGTATTCTCAAGCACTTGACTGAATTTGTGGCCTGAGTATGGCGTGATCACAAGATTAGTAGGGCACCGAGAATGTGGTCATTTACTAACCATCATATGTAGTGTTATGTGCATGTGACATACTCAGCTGGAATAAATAACTACCAAAAAATAAATACAAAAGAAAAAGTTGATCCTTAGGTTTGAGGCTCTGATCGAACATACCCTATTTGGCTAGTGATAATGTTTTTCTGATTACACCATGATGAAAATTCCACCCAAGTAAGAAATGGCTCAAAATCAATGGAATCCTCAACTGATCTTATGAATCTAGGGTCCCATCCCATGACAATCCAACATTTAAGCTCCAAATACATGAATAATCAATCGTTTATAGAATCTATGGGGACCCATACCATGTTAGTTCATACATCCATATCTAAATTTTGGGTTTACATAACATATCTGATGACTTTGGGGACCCATACCAAAGTTTTTTGTATTCTCATCTCTAAATTTGTGGTACCCATTACATTTTTGACAACTTTAAGGAACCATCTCATGGTAGTTCGTATGTATAGATCCAAATTCATGGAAACTATAATATATTTGATATCCTCAGGGAACCATAATATGGTATTGCATATTTTTGGATCTAAATACACAGAATCTATAATATATCTTGTGGATTTTAGGTCCTATCCTATGGTAGTATATACATTCTACTCCAAATTCATGGAATATATAACCTATATAATGGTTTTGGGGACCCATATTATTGTATTCCATATGTCAGGCTCTAAATACATGAAACAAATAACATGTTAGTGTTCTAATCAAAGGAAACTCCAATCACCAAGATATATGTCCATAGAAACTTCTATCCATACTTGACTCTGAATAATAGTAGCCAAACCTTATCACAACAGTCCCAGGGGTGTATTTCTTATCTCACCATGAAATAAAAAAACAAGGGGTGGACAAATTCTCTTTCCCATAACCATCATATATTCCTCATTAGGACTTCATGTTAGTTTTGGTTCTACGTGGCACCCACAACCATATCTACCCATGGCCATATGTACCTTCACAAGGTAAGACTATCCATGGGGAACACACTAGGTCTCCGTGGTCTTAGTACATCAGAGATACCCTTGTACAAGTCTCTGGTCTTAGAAAGATCTTATGTCAAATCCCAAAGCTCTAAGGATGTTGTTTCCTAAATCTTCATCAATAGGTTAGCACGAACTCCCTATATGCATTATTTCACACCACATAAGAAACATTCAAGATATGGAACATGGGATATATTGGTCCTCAAGGTCACTCTGAGTTAGACTACTCACCCAACCCTATCTTGTTCTGCCTAATGTCTACCCACCTAAGCCTGATTACATTTGGATGGGAGATGGTATCTTTTCCTACCCTCATCTCATTGATCCCAAAAAAATCATTGTACAAAAGGTTTTCTAAGAACTAATCTATAAATTTCTTTGAATCTCGCACTCACCCCCATCTTAAAAGTTTTACAAGACCATAAGAAAGGTCCAATTAGTCTTGGCATGTCTGATATAACCTCTTAGGAGGTCTATAGGAAAACCTCTATCTCAATATCCTTGACCTTAGATATCAAAATTAGAGGTGAAAATCTAGTACATGAATTTTTTTCATGACCCTCGACACTCATTCATTTGATCAGACAATTTGATTAAATTAAAAGAAATCAATTTAATAAAATTAACCAGGGGTACCACCCTCTATGGCATGACCAAGAATCCATATGAAACATAAAAAAGGAAGATAATATTTAGAGATAGTAAGTGAGACCACTTACATTTATTAAACACTTTCAAATATTTCTAAGGGCCCATAGTGTTTTTCAAGGCCCATCATAACCCATCAAATCTTAACTAAAAACTCATTAACCACTTGTGCTCCTATCTCATACCAAACATTAATAGTAATTAATTATAACATTTTTGATTAATAAATAAAACCAAATTTATCACATCCCAAACTAATTAAATTTATTTTTAATTAATTAATTAATTATATTTAATTTATTTCTCAATTTTTGGTTTGATCTATTTTAAAATTTTAAAATTTTATATTTTTTATGCAGGAGAACAATTGGTAGAAACCATGTCAAGACCATGCAAGTGAATTAGTCGATTGATAGAGTTGAAAATCATAATAGGATCATGGTTTCCTAAACTATGCACTTTTCCAGTGTAGTGTTACCCAAGCCTTCTGTAGGGGGTTTATGATTGGTTCACTGTTTGGAAAGTCGTGTGGCCAAACCATGTGAAATACATAATATTTTTAAAAAAGTTTTTATTATTTTTATTTTTTTCCTATTCATTTATTCCTTCAATTTTCTATTTAGGTAATTCTCACCCCATGCCTTTCTCCCCTGTACTTCATGCATAAAAAGGGTGGTCCAATCCTCATCTCCTACTCTTCTTCTCTCCCATATGTGCGATTTCAAGGGTGGTTCTTCACCACTTCTCATCCATATCTTCGTGGTAAGGTTTCTTCCTCATTACCCTCATCATTTAAACTAATTTTTCTCTTATCCTGAACTACATGATGACCATGGATGAACTATAATGTACTTGGGGTTTATTTTTGGGCAGTTTTGGGTTCCTAGGATTTTTTTGGTTTGATTTAGGCCCGTTCTAGCCACAACCATTGAATGAAAAAATTTATCCATTATATTTAGGTTGGGTTTAATATGATATTTATCATTATATGAATTTTAATTAGTAATTTTATGATTTTTAGTTTCTTTTTTGTTATTTAGGGTGTCTTTTATTTCTCTTAGGTGGAATAACACCTTCTTCTTCAAAGGTAGCGAGTTATGGGTAGGTTAGATAATGTATGAGACTTCAATTTTAGAAATATAATTTCAAGATTTTTAATGTGTTTTCTAATTATCATATAAAATATATATATTATGTAAATTTTTTTGATAATTTTTGAAGAATCCAAGTTATTTATTAAAGTTGAATTAGTTTTCAATTAGCTGTGAAGATGAAAATTCAGAGTGGTAATTTCTCTATAAGGTCAATTGATTATAATTATGATGAATCATGTTCAAGCTATTATGGAGATATGTTTTATTTTGAAATAAGAGAGTATTTGATAAAATTTTATAAAGAAGTGGTCACATTTTTTATCAATGTTTTTAAGGGTCTTCGAGATGAAAACTTACTTCTAGAATTAGATGCTAATGCTATGGAATAAGAATTGGTTGAAAAGGTAGAAAATCTAACACTCCAACAAAAAATATGAATGAAGATGATGTAACAATCTATATTTGAAATGAAAAATATGATAAAGATATTGAATAATTGAAAATTAATGTTTTTCAGAGAGATGTATTTGAATTTGTTTTAAAAAAGTTTTCCATGCACTAGAAAAGATACATAATATATCCTTGAATGTCAAAGATGCTCAGTTGGAGGTTAAATTAAAAAGAATTAAAGATCATTAAATTTTCTTACTGAATTCCAACCAGGTTCATGAATATGAGATTCATAAGATTAATACTTAGTTTTAAGAAACAATGAAATTAGTTTAATATGAGAAGATTTCTTGAAACTTAAAATGTCTTGAACTAGAAGTGAAACTGATAAATATGGAAGAGAGATAAGATGAATCTTTCCATGCTATTGAGAAAATAAGTAATGCCAATAATTATTCAGATAAGAGTCTTAATTATGAAAAAAATACAGTGGAAAGAATATATTAATATTATCTAAAGATAAATCTACTTTAGGCTCATTAAATAAGGTAACCCTTTATATTTCCAAATCTGTGTGTAATATTGTTTTTTATGACTAGTAGAGATTCAAATTTAAAATATGGAAAAACATGGGTGAAAAAAAATTATCATGAATCTAATAAATCTTCAAGATGTATGTGAATACTTGTAGGAATTATTTTTCCCCAAAGTTTGCACAAAATAAGAAATGTGTTTTCTTAAAGTAGAAAAATGTCAAAGACAGTCATAATGTGTCACAAAAGAAGAAATCAAGATTTTTTGGTTAATATTAGTGCTATAAAATGTTTGGGAATCGAGAAATAAATTGTTTTCATTATATGTAATTTTATAAAAATTATATATTTACTATATTTAGGGAAATAAAAGATGAATAAAAGAGAAAACCATCATAATAGAAGAATAATTCAAAGAAACTAAAATAAAAATTGAATCATGTGAGAAAAGAAGATGACTGGTCAACCTTAGGATGTAAAAAATAGTAGAAGATTAAAAAAAACAAATCCAAAGTTGTATGTGAATAGTGTCACACTAAATAAAACATGATTATATTATGGTAGGAAATGTATCATCATGGACCATTATGAAGTGTCCATAAACATAAATACTAAAGGAAAAATGTAGATTTGAGAAAAGAATAAATCCATAAAAGAAACAACAATATTGATTTTATGAAATATATATCTGATGAAAAATATGATAAGTTTCCTAAAAGGGGTAACTTGATTAATTATAAAGTTGTGTGTGAAATGTGTAATATATTTAAACATTCAGGTAAAAAATGTTTGATATGGTTTTCTGGACAAGAAAAGTTCTTTAATAAGTGAGGAAAAACATCTATGACTTCTTGTGCTAAATATATTTTTGGGAAAAAGAAGTCTACACCAAAAGTTAAGATTGAGCATGTTCCTAAATAATTCATTATCATATATCTAAATAAATTGTAAGAGGAAAGAAAGATGGAGCAATCACATAAAACTGAAATTAATTTGCTAAAAAATGTAAAGAATCACTTTTCATATGAGAATATATCTTGATTGAGAAGTAACTATTAAATTTTTTTCTCCAACTATAGAGAATTGAAGAACCACCTTATTAACATATATACACTATGTTTGTTTTTTATTTAGGTAATTGAAGATGAATCATGTATTCAGGGGAGACCTGAATTTGATAAAAGTTGTGAAAATATTATAGTTATAAATTTATCCATCATGGAAGACTATTAGAATCATGTTTCCTTTTTTTACATATTTCAAATAATCTCAAAAGATTCTTGGATTTTATTCTTGAAGAAATCCAATCATGGTGAATAAGTATTGAGTGAATCTCATTAGGGAGATAACAGAAGAAAAACCACTAGATATATTTTTCTCTGTTGATATATTTTGAATATATAATGTTCTTGTGAGGTATTCAAGTTATAAATCTTGATATTAAAATTGTAGATATTGAAGCATGACATCATTGAGTAATTCTGATTACATGATCTTATTTATTTATAGAAAAAAATAAATTTTAAAAGGGTGATATTGATGACTTGATGACAAAAGGAAAATTAATTTGAAAATTGGGAAGTAAATTCTTGATCTTGAAGGTATTTAATCTATTTGTTGAGATGAATGAA
This sequence comes from Viscum album, assembly GCA_963277665.1. Taxonomy (NCBI): domain Eukaryota; kingdom Viridiplantae; phylum Streptophyta; class Magnoliopsida; order Santalales; family Viscaceae; genus Viscum; species Viscum album. The sequence goes on along the minus strand of OY728141.1, from coordinate 997,729,882 downwards.
AGAGATTGGTTTAACATATTTTGAACAACCCCTGATAGAAGGTTTCTTTATTGGTATCACATGATGAAAATTTATTAATAGTATTGATTTTAAATTTGATCACCCTTGTTTTCTACACTGAGTATAACTCACATAAACATAGAGTTGCTTAATTTTAGATATTTTATAAAATTTTTGTGATTAATTCCTCCCCTAGAGTAAATAAAACTACAAGTTTCATAATAGAATAAGATGTTTTTAAAATCTAAATTTTCAAGATGAGAATTTCTTCCTATACTTATATATTTTGTTTTATTATCAATAAGGGGGAGAAGATAATATTGAATTTCTAATTGAAAAGGATATTCACAAAAAATCCAATGGGGGATATAAAATAATCCAAGTGATTTATTGAAGTTTAATTTATTTTAAATTAGTTTTGATGAGGAAAACTCAATGTGATCTTAATTGTGATGATTGTTGAACTGATTTAAGGTCAAAATACATGTGTTAATTGTGATTGAGGAAGACACATTGGTCTCAACAAGGAAGAAGAAATTAGAAAATATGTCTTAGAATTTGAATAATTCCATTATTTTTCTTATTGAATATTTAGATAACATGGTAAGTTTACTAAAAAAACCAAACAAGTACATAACTAGGTAAGGGGACCCAAACCACTACTTAGGAGGGAAGGTCAACCCTCATCCATCCATGGAAGTGGCATGGGTGTAGCACCCCCATTTTCAAGTAAGTAACCCTTTTTTATGCTTTTTAAGTATGAAAAGTTTTTGGGTGAATTTTTGGAGTGTTTGTAGGAGTTTTAGAATTTTTTGGGTATTTTAAATAGGTTCATGGTTTGGGGAAAATATGAACCTCCTATAGGAAACTGTGCCCTGTGAGACAAAGGCTAAGGGGAAGGCACACGAGTAGTCGCACGGTTTGTCCAAACAGTGCGACTACCTAGTAGAAACCATGTAAAGTGGGATAGTGATATTTTTATAGCTGGAACATGATTTTTCTAATCATTTGGGACATCCATTTGAGGATCCTCCTTGAGGCGGTGGCTGGTTCATGGTTTGCACATGGTTTTCCGGACAGTGTGACTAACTATGCATAGTTTAAAAAAAGATCTACAAAAGTGGATATAGGTCAGGACTAGACTTTAACCCATCTTTTTGTTTCTCCATTTTAGAACTAACTCGGTATTTCTACCTCCTAAGTTCTAAGGAAGCCTTCCCCACCAATCCAAATCCGATCTAATGGAATTTCTTGGTGTGTTGAATCCAGATTCTCACGGTAAGTCTTCATTTTTTGCCTTTTTTCATGGTCTTCCTTAGATATACTTCCATCCCACTCTTGGTTTCTTAGATCTAGTTTTTTTGGATATATATAAGGTTTTTGATTCTAAATATGATTATATTTGGATTTTTTTATGTAATAGGAGGAGATCTAAGGTCCGTTTTTGGAGATTGAACCTAGTTTTGTGGGCGTTTTATGCTATTATTCATTTGTATCATAAATTCATGTGGTTGGTTGATTCATTCTTGAAACCTCTTATTAAAACATGAAGGATTAGTTTCAAAATTAATATTTTAATTAAAACAGTTTGTGGAATATTTATGAATTTATTCTTGGAAACCCTATTTGGCGGCGAGTTATATAATTGTGATTTTTTTTTGTTTTTTTGTGGAAAGTGAAATTGGTAACATGATTTTAGAATGATGATTTTAAAATAATTATTTAGCTTTTAAGCATGGAAAAGTTTTTTCAATAAAAGTTTGGTTTTATTTAAATGGTTTGTTTGAAATGTTTTCAATAAAATTATGGTTTTATTAAAATGGTTGAAATGGTTCGTTTGGAATTGGTTTTTGGCATAATGGTTGTGTGTGTTCTTGTGAATTTGGGATGAATAAGGGTATGAAGTCCCACCATCATTAGTGGATGGATATGGGTTAGGATTTTCCACAATAAAAAATGGTTTATTATGTGACAGATTAGTGAATGGATGACTCACCACTCATGAGAATAGGGAGGTCTAGGGTGCATGTATGGTTGGATGTGTGGATATGTGGAATGTAATTAGTTATTCCAAAATGGAACATTTGGAACCATTTTAAAGTATTGTTTGGTTTATTTCATTAGAAAAATGGATTTTTTTGGAAAAATGTTTTGATACGGAAATTATTTTATATTATATTATAAAATTTTTAAAAGTGTTTTATATTAATTATTTTACACAATTGTGCTAAAATGTTCTATCCTAGTGGCTTGACTAGGAGAGTAATTTGGGGAAAACCCACTGAGTTTCATTACTCACCCCATCTTTGGAACTTTGGTGATTTTGAAGATATTTTTCATCATGACACAAGAAAAGGTAAAGTATGAAATGTATTTTGTGGTAAATCATGATTCTTGGGATATTTTGTGGAGTTGGAGCATGGATAATGTTGGGATATTTGAAGTTTTCTTTAGAGTATTGTATGTTTTGTAGTCTTCTGATATGGTACACATTTTTAGTTTAATTTAGATATAATGGTATTGTATTGTGTTAGTTTATGTTGTTACTATACATCATGTAGTGATTTTAGTTATGGCTTTTTTGGTTTTAGCTGTTTTATTTATCAAAAGAAAAATCATCTCCCACTTGTTTTGAAGACCTTGACATTTATTTCCAGCCTTTGGCATCTTGGGGATGTCACTTAAGTCTAGGTGATGTCCTTCCTCCTTATCAAGCCAATGAAGAGTGATGAGACATTACAATTGGTATCATCTTGTTTATTCATTGACTTACAAGTGGTATTAAGTTTAGTTAGTCTTTGAGTTGGTATTTGTTGTCAATATTGGAGTTGACAATTCATTATGGTTTATTCATCAAGTTGGGATAATATAAATTAGTAGGATTTTCGAGACATAAAATGTAGAATATAAAAAGACCTAACAAACCTTTTTATGCTGAAATTCAAGTTACTAGGGAGTTGGGTACATAAGTTTTTTGGATACTATTATAGGATTTGAATTGTCATGGGTTTAGCCAATTAGATGAGCATGCAATTAATTTTAGAAATGACTTCCCACCAGGAGTGCATAACTCATTTTGAGTAATGATTTATGATTTGGTTCAAAAGTATTGATTTTTGAAAAATTTTAAAGTTGTTTTCAAATGTGAGATTTTGGAACGGGCATGGTTGAATTATTTTGAAAATGGTTTGATTTTAAAAAGCATGGTAAAATTTTAAAAAATGGTTGAATGTTAAAAGTTATAGAATTTTGGAAATCCATTTAGTGATAAATGATGTGGTAGAATTTTAAATTTTAAAGCCTTCACTTTCTAGAGAGTGAGACTTATAAAGTCTATTGTGTTTCTAGATAATGGAACCTAGTAGGAATTGCAAGAAAAAACCGAAATAAGCTACCAAGAATGTGTTTTAACTTGAGATATAGGTAAACCAATAGATAGTTCAAAGTATTATCCAATACTTCTAGGTTTTAGATAGAGGGAACCGAGGGGATGAACCAAGGAAAGTGGATCACACCATCCAGTTCCAGAAGCAGAATCTAGCCATCTTTCTGGGTGATTCAGAACCAGATAAAGTAGAGGTGTGGCTTAATAGGATGGATTAAATATTTAATTTCCTTGGCACACCAGTAGAGTTAAAAGTCAAGCTAGTGACGTATATGCTGGAGGATCTTGCAAGCCAATGGTGGAATTTTATAGCTCAGGTTAAATTGGACCAAAGCCTGACATGGGTGGATTATGAATAATTGTTTAAAAAAAGGTTTTATCCTCATACATTCATGATCAAAAGAACTAAAAACTTCATCAGAATGAAACCATAGATCCATATAGTGAAGAAGTATATAGAAAAAAATCATCAATTTTGTTCGCTTTGCACCCAAAAATACTGCTAGTGTGTCCTCAGAGGCATACATATTTGAATCAGGGAAGAGGTATGAGATTCTCTCAAAGATTTATTTGTTCTGTATAACATATTATAAGAGGATGGTTAATAAAGAGAAAGTTGTATAAAGGAAAATATCAGGAGATATGGATAGAGGAAGAATATTTATACCTTTGGGAAACAGTGGGAACTCTAACGCTGGGAGTAAGAAGATAAGGTACACCTATTTTCAATGTGGGTGTATGGTTCAGAATCAAATGGTTGGATTACTAAATCTTCCCCAAAAACCAAAGAGTCTACCTAGATGTTTTAAATGTGGTTCATTCATCCACACTAAGTGACAGTGTACAACACTATCTAGATCATTCCATAATTACAACCAGATAGGTAATCTTCAATGTTATTATCACAGTGCTCTAAGTTCGGGTTTTTATGATACTTCTCATGTGCCGTAGGCGTCGTATGCTTTGATGGGATGAGGTAAATAGAATACCTCTCATCAGCAGAACATAAATATCCATGGTGATTCTCGGAACACCATGAATCCTCAACACGGGAAATATCAATATCTAAATAAGGAACAAAGTGTCACAAGAAATCAATTATATGGAGTTGAGAATATTATTGCGTATGATCAGTCTGGACCATCAAAAGTGCGAGGTATGATTCTTTTGAATTATAACCTTATGAAATATTTGTTTGATAGCATTATATAGAGATCCAAGGATTACATATTGTTTCTAGAAATCCTTATAGAAATCCATTAGGACTCAGTTGATTATGAGTATGGCATATCATCTTTAGACGGATGGAAAATCTGAATGCATGATACATACTTTGGAAGAGATTATATAGGCTTGTGTAATGTATTTTGGTGACTCATTAGAGGAGAACATATATTTAGTGGAGTTCTCATATTAAAAATTTTTTAGGAATCGATACATACAGATACTTTGGAATAATTTTATGGGTATCCCTTTCATTCTCCACTTTTTTGGGTGGAAATAGGTGAGACTTTTCCGGTTGGACCAAGACATGTCCAAGAAACAATAGAGAAGATTAAATTGATCAAGAAATAGATGGAGATGGCTCAGTGTCATTGAAAACCTTATGCATATCACTGTCGATGTCCATTTTCGTTTGAGGTGACTGATCATGTGTTCTTGAGGATATCTCCAAAGATTGGACATCGTCATTTTGAAAAGTGGGGAAAGTTATCATCTTGATACATAATCCATTTTCAGATAATTGAATGGGTCATTGTGGTGGAATTTAGTTTGTAATTACCACAAAGGTTCCATGAAGTACATAATGTGTTCCATGTATCTCAGTTGAAAAAGTATCATCCTGAACCTGACCATGTGATTTGTTGGGATCATGTTAACCTAGTTCTAGATACTTCATTGGTGCATGTGTTGATGTAGATTATTGATATATAAGAGAATGTATTGTGTGGAAAAAGAATCTATATAGTGAGGGTTTTGTGTAAACATGGTCAAGTTTATTAAGAGACATGGTAACCGGAGAAAGAAATGACCAAGAAATGGCCAAAATATTTTAGGACTATGAAGGTTTTCTACTTTGAAAGGATGGAAAGGCCAATGGAGGGGAGAATGTAGCACCCCAAATTTCAAGTAACTGTTTCTTTATTATTTTTGTGTACATAAAGTGTTTAGGTGAAGTTTGGGAGGGTTTAGAAGACTTCTTGAAATTTTTAGAGATTTTATATAGGTTCATGGTTAGTGAATGGTTTGGGGAAACCATGAAACTCATACTAGAATCTATGCACAGTGAGACATAGTCTAAGGGGAGGTCTCACAGCTAGGTGCATAATTTTTTCAAACCATGCGACTACCTAGAAGAAACCCTACAAAGTGAGAATTTGAGATTTTTCATGGTTGGAAAATGGTTTGTCTAACCGTGCAAACCAACCATGAATGGATCATCCTTGAGGCAGTGTATGGCATACAATTATCACATTATTTTCTTAACTTTGTGACTAACCATGCACTTTTAAAAAAAAAATATCCATAAAAATATAATCTAGGTGGATATTTTCTTTTAAACCCTTTTTATCCATTTTATCCATAATTTAGGATTTCTCCATCCCAAATTCTAAGGAATATTTCCCCATTGATCTAGATCCGATCTGAAATCACTTATTAGTGTGTTTAAGTTGGATTCTCACAGTAAACCTTTATTTATCGTCATTTTTCTTGGTTTTACTTGGATATACTTCTCTCCCTATCTTAGTTTCTTAGATCTAGTTCCATTATGGATAGATCTAAGATTTTTGATTGCAAATAGGATTATATTTGGCTTTTTTATGCTAGGATAGGATATTTAAGGCATGTTTTAGGAGTTTCTATCCAGTTTTGAGGGAATTTTCATTCCATTCTTTGTTTACGTCATAAATTCCCGAGGTAGGTGGATTCAATATCAACCACTATTATTATAACATTAAGTCCTAAATACAAATTGATTATTTTGATTGAAATTGTTTATAAAATTGTTGTGAATTTCTTATTGTAACACCGCTTTGGTAACAATTTATATAATTGTGAAAATTATTTGTTTTGTGGAAAGTTAAATTAGTTACTTGATTTTAAAATGATGATTTTAAAATTATTTTTTGGTTTTGATGCATCAAATTTTTTTTTCAATAAAAGTTTGTATTTTTTGAAATGGTTTGATTAAAATGTTTTTAATAAAATTATGTATTTACTGAAATTATTGAAAGGGTAGTTTTAAAAATGGTTTTTTGGCATAATGTTTGTGTGTGTTCAGGTGAATTTGTGATGGACAAGGGTATAAAGTATCCCTCATAATTATTATAATGATTATGGGTCATTAATTTCCCCTATAAAAAAATGGTTCATTAAGTGATGGATTAGTGAGAGGATGACTCACCACCAATGAGTATAGGGAGGTCCATGTTTCATGCATGGTTAAATGTGTGGATATGTGAACTGGAATTAGTTAAGCCAAATGAAACTTACTGAATGGTTTTAAATTATTTTTAGGTTTATTTCATTGGGAAAATTGATTTTATTAGAAAACTATTTTGATATGGATTTTTTTTATTATATTATAAACTATTTTAAATTGTTTTATGTAAATTATTTTATATAAATGTAAAAACATGTTCTATATTAGTGGCATGAGTAAGGAAGTCATTTGGGGAAAAGCTACTGAGTTTTATTACTCACCCCTGCTTTGGCATTTTGGTTCTTTTTAAGATATCATTAATCATGGCACCAGAAAAGGTAAAGTATGATAATTATTTAGTGGTACATCATGATACATGGAATGTTTTGTGGAGTTAAATCATGGAGCATGTTGGGATCTTTGGAGATTATTTTGGAGTTTTAGATGATTTATAATATTCCTTTATGGTACTTTCTTGTAGTTTTATTTGGATATAATGGTATTTATTATAGTTATTTTACATTATTACCATGAATTATATTGTTATATTAGTTATGGATAATGAGGCCATGAATATAGAGGTGCATGGAATCATAGTGGCACACCATGTAGGCAAGGCTTGAAAAAAAGAGAGATTCAACATGGGTTGGTTTCAAGAGGTGTTGGGAGTAGACCCCATAATCACATCTATCGGTGAAGAGGATACACTTTACTTATTAAGAAACACACAACTGAACACATTTTCGACATGGGATTTGGCTAGGTTGTGTAATTTTTATCTCTCTTTAATTATACATAAATAACTAGTTCATTTCTATGAGATTTACGTGTGACATTTGATTGAGCCAGTGGGATATCTTCTACCTTGAGCCTTCAGAGGGATTCTATTCATCATATTATTCATTCCAAAACATATGATTATCAATAAAAATAATTGAATAATCATTTTATTAACTTGATGATAAAAACATGATCAATACATTATGAAAATTTGTTTTCATGAATAAATGAATTCCAAATTGAGGAGATACAGTGCATAAAAAATATAATATTTGTGATGATAGTGATTTTTGAATTCATAAAGAGTGAGTGAGTCAGTTTCCATAAGATAAGTTGGCGAGAGCTAAGTCATTTCACAAAAATATAAGGTGGTGGATTTCATCTATAAATACCATAACATGTGCTTATTTTTTGTATGAGCAGAACACATATTCGAAAGAGGTTTTGTGAGAGAAATAGAGAAGGGAAGCACTTTGTATTCTTATAAAGGTTACATGCATTCTTGTTGTGACTAGGCCTTCACATTTTTATGATAATGATTTGAGTTCCATGAACCTTCACCCATAGTATCTGCAATCAAAGTCATTTTGTGAATAAACTGAGATTTTCAAAGAACTTTGAATCACATTTTGATATGTGTGAGTGAAGAACAATCACATGAATAGATTGAGTATTATAAAAAAAATTAATATTCATACATGAATTAAACTAAAAATGCATAAAATTATCTTGTTTCAGTGAATATTTTCTAAATGCAGTGAAAATCATGAATATAAAAGTATCTAAAGGTGTACTTGAAAGGCAGTGTGAAAATAATTTGGTATTGAGAAGTAATTTAGGTAGTGTAATGTGACTTCAATATTAAATATATAAAGGAACATAAAATAGGAATTTAATGAATTATTTGTAATTTTTATCATTTCAAAAATTACTTTGAGATTAACATGCATTATTTTACACATGATTTAAAAGTGAGACAACCATTTATTTCTGTTTACGAATGAAGTTCGACGAAATATACATGAGATATAATTTGTATAATGTGTAGTGATGATTTGAGATTTAAGATAGAAATTAATTCAGAATACATATACCTGAGTAGTTAGTATAACTAGATAAGTCCATGAAATTTTATGTTCTGTGGATAGTGAGTAGGATCTGGAAGTTGTTTATTAGTTTCCAAAGTTCTTAAAAATGGTGCATGATTAGATCAAGTGATATTATTTCTTTGGGTATAAATATTTAATCTCAAATAAGTTAATAAGTAGTTATAATCCAATATATATATTTCTATCTATGGATCATATATTTAAGGTAATTTTAAGTTTTTAGTAGAAATTTTAAGTAAAACAAGTCCCTAGTGGGAATCTGGAGAAGGCTGGTGGGATGTTGGTAACACTGTGAGATGCAATATAAATTTATTCCTATGGGTCTTATGAGTTTCCAGTGTTGGATGGAACTTTTTATCTCCTATGGAACTATATAGTTGACCACTATGGGACTCTATGTTAATTGGAATTAGACTTTCTTTATATGTAAACATATGCATATAGTAAATAATATGTAACATGGTGGTATAACTGATTGAAATAAGGAGTAAGTCTTAGTAGTGTACCTTGTAAAAATACTATATGTTCTGTTTCATTTAATTTATTTATTTCATAAAATATCCACTCATACTAGAAAGTGACATAGTTTTTAAGGGGTAAAAGAAAATAAAATAATTTAGAAAAACAAGTCTCACCTGATTCACCCCTCTTAGCATGACTACACAATCTATCGGGCACATCAATTTGAAGTGGATTCTATATTATTTTTTATATTTATCTCCAATCATCCAACATGGGTTTCTCTTGTTAATGAATTTTTTCTATCTTGTTTTGAAATACAAAGAATACTAAGTGATTGATTGTGTTTCCAAATGATTTCTACCTTATTAAATGGAAATTCCCAAATAGGTTTTGGTCATACGACCGATTTCCCATAAATTCCTAATGACATGATTTGGTTTTTATGATATATTTATAATATTTTAACTCATTAAATGTGACTTATAAACACACAATATATATATATATATATATATATCTATATATATGAATTATTTGTACATATTCCCTGATTGTGATAGAAATATGTACATTGGGATAAGGGATGGTTATATATACATCAAGGTACATATTTTTTTAAGTTTGAAGGGTGGTTTTGGAACTTTAATTCTTTGGGAAAAGTGGTTTCTCAAATTAATTGTGTTTCCTTTTAATTGATAAGGCCTGGTTGGACCTTCGAGGTTTCTGTTTGAAAATGAAAACACCTCTTAAGGCATACCCCTTAGTTGTGAAATTAGGATGAGTGTTGAATGGGGGAATGTGTGTGATATATACCTAGTAAGTGGGATTATGTATTGTTTATGTATCATGGAAAGAAAAGTGTATTTTCTTAGAAGGGAGTTCAAATGTGAGAAAATATATTGTTTTTATGGTGTAAATTTTATGACATACATGTATAACATAGTTTTCAAAAATCATTTATATTTATATGTTATGGAATTCTATAGGTAGTTAGAAGGGATCTCTATGTACAGATGCTACACTAGTTTATTATTATTCTATGACTAGTGTCCCTAAGATAGACTTGTTCTACTTATAGGATATGACCCTCAATGAAACTAGTGAGGGTGGCACCAAGTGTTGCGGCTGAGTGACTTTTTTTATCTGGCATCGATAGAAGATTTTAGGATAATTTTGATAAATATATCATAGTCCATATTGATTATATCTTAGGTTCCCATGAAATATAATTTATATACCTACTACTTCTATCTGTTTTGTATAAATTTTATGATTTTTTTCCATATTTATGATTTCCTACTGAAACTTTTACCTTATCACATGCTTATTTATATAGATGGTTTATTGGAAAGTATTTAATTCTCTTGAGACCATATTTAAAATAAAAAGGGAAATGGTTTTTTTGAGGTATTAAATTTATATTTATTTTAAAAGGTACGTGAAAAATTATTTTTATATATTTATATTTTCAATATATGATGTAATGGTTTTAAATTTAAAAGAAACTCATAGGGTGTGGTTTCCCTCTTGGGAAATCTTCCATGTTTATTTATCATGCCAATCATTATCATTTTTTAATTGTAGGTTTCCGATTATCTATTCCCACTCATGGGGTGGTGATGTTCTATTATATGTATGATGAATTTCATAGTCACAAATAGGTAAGTATGTAGTTTAGTTTTATTTTAGATGCTTTTATCATATTGGAAAATTATGTATTATTGTTGTTTCTATGGATGGAGGGTATCTTCTAGTGGCCTAAGAAAAGTTATCAGGTGGGTGTTTTTAATTATAAGAGAGGGAGACCGGGGGGGGGGGGGGGGTGAGGGGGATTTTTATTTTCTAGATCTATTTAATTATTTATATATTTTTTATTAGTTTAATATTTACTACATTGTTATTTTAGCATGGACATCTGAAATTCGAATGGGTCTTGTCAAAATTTTATTTAATTTAAACTAGTATTTTTATTTATTGTTTATTTTTTGAAATATTTTCCAAGTAGATATTCCATGATTCCAAGGTAGTTTTTCCAGTTTGTAGGGATTGGGAATGCCCTTAATGCATTTTCAAAAATTGGTTAGGGTGTATGAAAGGGGGATGAATTTATTTAGTTCCTGAAAAAATGGAATCAGATCTAGGTAATACTATGGTCTTAGGTTTTATAATATCATTTTTTATTTGGGATTTAATGATAGGTGGAGGTATGACTGATAGGAATTTGATGGTACAAACAGGGAAAGATTAACATGCTTTTCACATTTGGATCCCTTAGTTGAAATGGAAAGTCAAGCTTTTAGTTTTTTGTTTTGTGATTTTTTATTTGGTTATTTGGGGATTATAAAGGGGAGTGAACTGGTGGTACTCAGTGAGCTCATAGTTCCATGAAATATATGTGGAGTCTGAGTACATGGTTTATGGTGAATTCTTGTGATGGTTATGTAGCTAGCACATGGTCTACCATGCCATGAATATAAGCAGCATACTGACACTAGTTTCCTCTTGAAATTATGCACTATAATTTTTTTTTATTTGCATTTGATTCTATAATATTGTGTTGTTTTGGTATGTGGTGAGTTTTATTTTTAAAATATTGATTCCAACATAGTGGTGTTTTTGTTTTAAAAATAAATAAATATTTTTTCATGAATTAATGAAAAAGAAACTTTGTTTTTTGATTTCTTGTAAATGTATTCATTAAATAAAAAATGATTTAATTTTAAATGGGTCAGATTTAATTTAAAATTAATAAATTACAATTTTTAGTAAGGTTGATGTGTATTTATGGATGTGTGTGGGTGTTTTAAAATTTAAACATGGTTTTTAGAATAAATAATATATTCTAAAATTGAAAAGAGTGTTTATACAATATTTTTTGAATGATGGTAATGTTTTGGATTTGGATAGAAATTTTGGAAAAGTATTTGTGGAAATTTAAACTAATTTAAAAGTTGGGATTTTGAGATAATAAAATAACTTTGGATAAGATGAGAGATTTTTGGTCAAACTCAAAATGAATATGAATCACATATTTGTAAAAATTTAAACTAATTTTGATTCCATATGGGTGATAGTGGATAGACTCACAATGTTAGCTCATTTCATACTTATTCATGAATCTAATATGGTGGAGGACTTGTGAAATATCTATATCAAAGAAGTGGTTAAGAGGTATGGATTACTAGTTTTGATAGTTTCATACAGATATCCGAGGTTTACATATTGTTTCTAGAAATCCTTACAGAAATCCATTGGGACTTAGTTGATTATGAGTATGGAATATCATCATTAGACAAATGGAAAATCTGAATGGATGATACAAACTTTAGAAGAGATTCTATAGGCCTGTGTAATGTATTTTGGTGCATCATTAGATAAGAACATAAAGTTAGTGGAGTTATCATATAAAAAAACTTTTAGGACTCGATACATATAGATACTTTGGAATAAATTTATGGGTGTCCTTTTCATTGTCCACTTTTTGCTTGGAAATAGGTGAGAATTTTATAGTTGGACCGAGCCTTGTCCAAGAAACAAAGTATAGGATTAAATTGATCAAGAAATAGATAGAGATGGCTCAGTTTCATCAGAAACCTTATGCAGATCACTGCCGATGGACATTTTTCATTTGAGGTGACTGATCATGTGTTCTTGAGGATATCTCCAAAGCTTGGACATCGTCATTTTGGAAAGTGGGGAAGTTATACTTTTGATACTTAATCCATTTTCAGATACTTTAATGGGTTAGTGAGGTGGAATTTCTATTTGAATTACCATAAAGGTTCAATGAAGTACATAATGTATTCCATGTATCTCAGTTGAAAGAGTATCATCCTGAACCTGACCATATGAATTGGTGGGATCATGTTGGCCTAGTTATAGTTGCTTCATTGGTGCGTGTGTCGATGTAGATTATTGGTATATAAGATAAAGTATTGTGTGAAAAAATAATCAATCTAGTGAGGGTTTTGTGGAAACATGGTCAAGTTCATGAAGAGGCTTGGTAACGGGAGAAGGAAATGACCAAGAAATGGCCGAACTCTTTCAGGACAGTGAAGGTTTCCTAATTTCTGGGGATGGAAAGGCCAATGGTGGGGAGAATGTAGTTCCCCAAATTTCAAGTAACTATTTTTTTTATTATTTTTAAGTATATAAAGTGTTTGGGTGAAGTTTGAGCGGATTTTATAAGAATTTTTTATTTTTTTAGAGATTTTATATAGGTTCATGGTTAGTGAATGGTTTGTGGAAACCATGAAACTCATACTAGAAACCATTCACAGTGAAACATAGGCTAAGGGGAGGTCTCATGGGTAGGTGCATGATTTTTCCAAACTGTGCGACTACCTAGAAGAAACCCTACAAAGTGAGAAAGTGAGATTTTTCATGGTTTCCAGATGGTTTATCTAACCGTGAAAACCAACCAAGAATGGATCATCGTTGAGGAAATATCTGGCATACAGTTACCCCTACTTTGTAACTTTGGATATTTTTAAGATATCATTCATTATGACACCATAAAAGGTAAAGTATGACAATTATTTAGTGGTACATCATGATACATGGAATGTTTTGTGGAGTTAAATCATGGAGCATGTTGGGATCTTTAGAGTTTAGTTTGGAGTTTTGGATGTTTTGTAGTATTCAACTGTGGTGGTTGTTTATAGTTTGATTTTGATATAATGGTATTTATTTGAGTTATTTTACATTCATACCATGAATTATATTTTTATATTAGTTATGGATTGTGATACCATGAATATAGAGGTGCATGGAAGCATAGTGGCACACCATGCATGCGAGGATTGAAAAAAAGAGAGATTCAGCATGGGTTGGTTCTAATAGGTATTGGGAGTAGACCCCATAATCGCATCTATTAGTGAAGAGGATAAACTTTACTTATTAAGAAACACACAACTAAACACATTTTTGATATGGGACTTGGCTAGGTTGTGTAATTTTTATCTCTCTTAATGATACAAAAATAACTAGTGCATTTCTATGAGATTTACCTGTGTCATTTGACCGCGCCAGTGGGATATCTTCTACCTTGATCCTTCAGAGAGATTCTGTTCATCATAATATTCATTCCAAAACATCTAATTATCATTACAAATAATTAAAGAATCATTTTATTAACTTGATGATTAAAATAGGATCAGTACATCATGAAAATATGTTTTCATGAATAAATGAATTCCAAATTGAGGAGATATAGTGCATAAAAAATATGATATTTATGATGATGGTGATTTTTGAAGTCATAAAGAGAGATTGAGTCGGTGTGAACAAGATAAGTTTTCAAGAGCCAATTCATTGCCCAAAAATATAAGGTGGTGGAGTTCATATATAAATACCATAACATGTGCTCATTTTTTGTATGAGCAGAACACATATTCGAAAGAGGGTTTGTGAGAGAAATAGAGAAGGGAAGCACTCTATATTATCATAAGGGTTCCATGCATTCTTGTTGTCACTAGGCCTTCAAATTTTCATGATAATGAATTGAGTTCCACGAACCTTCACCCACAATATCCAGAATCAAAGTCATTTGATGAAGAAACAGAGATTTTCAAAGAACTTTGAATCATGTTTTGATAAGTGTGAGTGAAGAAAGGTCACATGAATAGATTGAGTATTATGAAAAAAATTAATATTCATACATGAATTAAACTACAATTTCATACAATGATCTTTTTTTAGTGAATATTTTCCAAAGGCAGTGAAAATCATGAATAGAATAGTATAAGAGTGAGTGAATTATACTAAAGGTGTACTTGAAAGATAGTGTGCAAATAATGTGGTATTGAGAAGTAATTTAGGTAGTGTAATGTAATTTCAATATTCAATATATGAAGGCACATAAAATAGAACTTTCATGAATTATTTTTCATTTTTATCATTTCACAAATTACTTTGGGTTTAACATGCATTATTGTACACATGATTTAAAAGTGAGACAACCATTCATTTCTATTTATGCATGAAGTTTGAAGAAATACACATGAGATATACTTTGTATAATGTGTAGTGATGATTTGAGATTTAAGATAGAAATTAATTCAGAATAAATATACCTGAGTAGTTAGTATACCGTGATAAGTCCATGACATTTGAAGTTCTATGGATAGTGAGTAGGATCTGGAAGTTTTTTATTAGTTTTCGAAGTTCTTCAAGATAGTGCCTAAGTAGATCTAGTGATCTGATTTTTTTGTGTATAAATATTTAATCTCAAGAAAGTGAATAAGTAGTTAGAATCCAATATATATCTTTCTTTCTATGGATCATATCTTTAAGGTAATTGTAATTATTTAGTAGAAATGTTAAGTAAAACAAGTCCCTAGTGGGAATCTGGAGAATGCCAGTGGGATGTTGGTAACACTGTGGGATGCATTATAAATTTCTTCCCGTGGGACTTATGAGTTTCTAGTGTTGTATGGAACTTTTTATCTCTTATGGAACTATATATTAGACCACTATTGGACTTAATTTTAATTGGAATTAGACTTTCTTTAGACGTAAACATATGCATATAGTAAAGAATCTGTAACTAGGGTTATAACTGATTGCAATAAGGAGTTAGTATTAGTAGTGTACCATGTAAAAATACTATGTGTTATGTTTTATTTACTCTATTTATTTCATACAAGATCCAATCATCCTAATAGGTGACATAGTTTTTAAGGAGTAAAAGAAAATAAAATAAATTTGAAAAACCAGTCACACCTGATTCACCCCTCTTAGCATGACCACACGATCTATCGGGCACCTCAATTTGAAGTGGATTCTATCTTATTTTTAATATTTCTCTCCAATCATCCAACATGGGACTCTCTTGTTAATTAATTTTTTCTAGCATGTTTTGAAATGTAAAGAATCCTAAGTGATTGATTGTGTTCTCAAATTATTTCTACCTTATTAAATGGAAATTCCTAAAGAGGTTTTGGTCGTACAAATGATTTCCCATAAATTCCTAATGACATGATTTGGTTTTTCTAATATATTTATAATCTTTTAACTAATTAAATGTGACTTATACACCCACAATATATATATATATATATATATGAATTATTTCTACATATTCCCTTATTGTGATGGAAATATGTACTTTGGGATAAGAGATGGTTATATATACATCATGGTACATATTTTTTAAGTTTGAAGGGTGGTTTTGGAACTTGAATTATTTGGGAAAAGTGGGTTTTCAAATTAATAGTGTTACCATTTAATTGATGTGCTCTGTTTGGAACTTCGAGGTTTCTTTTTGAAAATTAAAACACCTCTTAAGGCATACCCCTTGGTTGTGGAATTAGGATGAGTGTTGAATGGGGGGAATGTGTGTGATATATTTCTAGTAACTGGGATTATGTATTGTTTATGTATCATGGAAAGAAAAAGTGGATTTTCTTAGAAGGGAGTTCAAATGTAATAAAGTATATTGTTTTTTATGGTGTAAATTTTATGAAATACATGTATAATATAGTTTTCAAAAATCACCTATATTTATATGTTATGGGAAGATATATGTAGTTATAAGGGATCTCTTTGTACAAAAGCTACACTAGTTTATTATTATTCTCTGACTAGTGGCCGTGAGATAGACTTGTTCTACTTATAGGATATGACCCTCAGTGAAACCAGTGAGGGTGGCACCAAGTGTTGCGGCTGAGTGACTATTTGTATCTAGCATCGATAGATGATTTTATGAGAATGCTGATAAATTTATCCTAGTCCATATGGAATATATTCTAGGTTCCCATGAAATCTAATTTATATATCTACTACTTCTATATGTTTTGTATAAATTTTTTGAATTTTTTTCCATATTTATGATTTCCTACTGAAACTTTTACCTTATAGCATGATTATTTATATAGATGGTTTATTGGAAAGTATTTAATTATCTCAAAACTATATTTAAAATAAAAAGGGAAATGGTTTTTTTGAGGTATTAAATTTATATTTATTTTAAAATGTATGAGAAAAATTATTTATATATATTTATATTTTCAAGCTATAATTGAATGGTTTTCTCTTTAAAAGAAACCTATAGGGTGTGGTTTACCTTTTGGGAAATATTTAATGCTTATTTATCATGCCTATCATTATCATTTTTTAGTTGTAGGTTTCAAATTATCTATTCCCACTCATGGGGTGTTGATATTCTATTATTTGTATGATGAATTTCATAGTCATAAGGAGGTAAGTGTGTAGTTTAGTTTATATGATTTTATTATATTGTAAATGTTCTCATTTTTCTTGTTTATATGGATGGAGGGTATCTTCTAGTGGGTGAAGAAAAGTTATCAGGTGGGTGTTTTTCCTTATAGGAGAGAGAGACTGGGGTGGGGGTGAGTGATATTTTTATTTTCTAGATCTATTTAATTATTTTTAATTATTTATAGTTTAATATTGACTACATTTTTATTTTGGAATGGAAATATGACATTATAATGGGTCTTGTCAAAATTTTATTTAATTTACACTACAATTTATTATTTATTATTTATTTATTGAAATATTTTAAAAGTAAAGATTCAATTATTCCAAGGAAGTTTTTCTAGTTTGTTGGGATTGGGAATACCCTTAAATCCTTGTCAAAAACTGGTTAGGGTGTCTGAAAGTGGGATGGATTGATTTAGTTCCTGAAAAATTGTATCAGATCTAAGTAATACTGTGGAATTAGGTTTTATTATATCATTTTTTATTTGAGATTTAATGATAGGTGGAGGTAGGACTGATAGGACTTTGATGGTACAAGTAGGGAGAGATTAACATGCTTTGCACATTTGGATCCCTTATTTCAAATGAAAGTCGAGCTTTGAGTTTTGTGTTTTGTAATTTTTTATTTGGTTATTTGGGGATTATAAAGGGGAGTGAACTGGTGGTACTCAGTGAGCTCATAGTTCCATGAAATCCATGTGGAGCCTGAGTAGATGGTTTATGGTGACTTCTTCTACTGTTAGTGTAGTTGGCCCATGGTCTACCAAGCCATGAATATAAGCAAAGACTAACACTAGTTTCCTCTTGAAATTATAAACTTTAATTGTTTTTTTATTTGGATTTGATTCTAGAATATTGGGTTGTTTTGGTATAGGGGTGAGTTTTAATTTTTAAATATTGATTCTAATATTGTGATGTTTTTGTTTTAAAAATAAATGAATATTTTTCATGAATTAATCAAAAAGAAACTTGGTTTTCTGATTTCTTGTAAATGTATTCATTAAATAAAAAATGATTTAATTTTAAATGGGTGAGATTTAATTTAAAATTAATAAATTACTATTTTTAGTAATTTTGATGTGTATTTATGGATGTGTGTGGTTGTTTTAAAATGTAAACATGGTTTTTAGAATAAATAATATTTTTTAAAATTGAAAATAGTGTTTATAAAATATTTTTTGAACGATGGTTATGTTTGGGATTTGGATAGAAATTTTGGTAAAGTATTTATTGAAATTTAAACTAATTTAAAAGTGGGAATTTTGATATAATAAATTAAATTTATATATGAAATTAGAATATATATATATATATATATATTTTAAAATCCATGAGTGTTTTATATGGTGGGGAGATCAAAAATCACTAATGGATTTAAAAAAAAGAGTGATTCATATCCAACAATGGAATCCGTCTTTTTTACCATATGGAATTGATCCCTTTATGTAATATTAGTTCTTTTTATCATGGGTGTAATTATTTTTGAGGTTGACCGATGTTGTGTGTTTTGGGATTCCTTTTATTATTTTACCCAATTACACCCACCAAAAGGTCAAAACCTCTTATTTTTATTAGTTCAAAAGTGATTGATATCCAAATCATTTTTTTGAGGTTGACCGATGTTGTGTATTTTGAGAATGGTTTGATTTTAAAAATCATGGTGAAATTTTAAAAAATGGTTGAATGTAAAAAAAGTATAGAATTTTGGAAATGCTTTTAGTGATAGAAGATGTGGTAGAATTTTAAATTTTTAAGCCTTCTATTTCTAGAGAGTGAGACTTATAACGTCGATTGTGTTTCTAGAGAATGGAACCTAGTAGGCATTGCAAGAACCAACCGAAAGAAGCTACTGAGAATGTGGTCTAACCTGAGATATATGTGAACCAATAGATAGTTCAAATTATCATCCAATACTTCTAGGCTGTAGATAGAGGGACCTGATAGGATGAAACTAGGAAAGTGGATCACACCATTCAATTCCAGAAGCAGAATCCACCCATCTTTCTGGGTGATTCAGAACCAGAGAAGGTAGAGGTGTGGCTTAATAGGATGGATCAAATCTTTAATTTCCATGGCACACCAGTAGAGTTAAAAGTCAATCTAGTGACGTATATGCTGGAGAATATTTCATGGAAATGGTGGAATTTAACAGCTCCCGTTAAATTAGACCAAACCCTATCATGGGGGGATTATGAAGAATTGTTTTAAAAAAAGTTCTATCCTCATACGTTCACGATCAAAAGAATGAAAAACTTCATTATCTTGAATCTATAGAGCTATATAGTGAATAACTAGGCAGAAACATTCATTAATTTTGTCCGATTTGCACCCAAAATTACTACTAGTGTGTCCTTGGAGGCATACATATTTGAATCAGGGCCGAGGAATGAGATTATATCAAAGATTTATATGTTCTGTATAACATATTATACTAGGATGGTTAATAAAGAGATGGTTGTATAAAGGAAAATACAAGGAGATATGGATAGAGGAAGAATATTGATACCTTTGGAAAATAGTGGGAACTCTAACGCTGGGAGCAAGAAGATAAGGTACACATATTTTCAATGTGGGTGTATGGTTCAAAATCAAATGCCTGGATTTTTGAATCTTTCCCCAAAACCAAATATTCTACCTGGATGTTTTCAACATGGTTCATTCATCCACACGAAGTGACAGTATAGGAAAAAACCTAGATCATTCTATAATTACAACCAGATAGGGAATCTTCAATGCTATTATCACAGTGCTCTGAGGTCAGGTTTTTAGGATACTTCTCATGTGTCGTAGGTGTCACATGCTTTGATGGGATGAGGTAAATAGAATACCTATCATTGGCAGAACATAGATAGCCATGGTGATTCTCGGAACACCATGAATCCTCAATAAGGGAAACATCAATAGGTAAATAAGGAACAAATTTTCATAAGAAATAAATTATATGGAGTTGATCATGTTATTGTGTATGATCAGTCTGGACCATCAAAAGTGAAAGGTATGATTCTTTTTAATTATACGCTTATGAAAGTTTTTTTTGATATGGTTTCATCCCATGCACATGAGCCTTATCCCGGTTGGTAAGGACTCCGTAAGTTCATCCAAGCGATCAGGGATCAAATCCAGGTGGAGGCAGAATTTCCAGGTTACTATAGCAGAACTGTAGTAGACGCTGTAGCAGTAATGTAGCAGGTACTGTAGCAGGAACTATGTAGTATTGTAGCGGAAACTGTAGCAGGCACTATTTGGAACTGTAACAGCCGGGAATATGCCCCTGTTTGGGCCTTCGGGCCACCGATTTGGTCCCTGAGTCCTTTAAGGATTTCGGGCGACCCAGGCCTTCGGGTCAGTAAGGCCTTAGAGCCACCTCAAGGTCTTCGTACCACCTTTAGTGCTAATGCAAACCAGACAAACTACAAGGAATAAGCTCTACAAGGAGGATGACCAAGGAGCCTTCACCATAGCAGAGCTAAATGGATTACAAGAATGAGAGGGTATGTCACCTGCCATTGGGAAAATCCTGTGCATGCATGGGAATGCCTAGCCGAACAGCAATGCGAAGGTGGAGAGATGATTTCACAATGAAGATGCTGGGTAGGAGCAGTTCCAAGTAGTTAGTCTGGGTTGTATGTAATTTTTGAAGCCTATGGGCAATGAATTCCTCTAAGGCCTACGAGCCATGTAAAACTTATGCCTACGGGCCTTGTAAGGGTTCCACCTCACCCCTTGAAAGGTGGATTATCAAAATCAATAAAAAAAATTAAGGCCTTCGGGCCATTGAAGATGGAGTTTTATCCCATTCCTTTATTTCTTCTTGTGCTATTTATTTTATAGGTTTAAATGTTGATATGATTCATTATGTATTTAAACATCAAACCCCTATGAGTCAAAGAGAATGTCAAGCCTTTCTATGTAGAGAATGTTCTATAACTATTGATAAAGCTGAGATGATATGGTATTTCTTAGTACTAGAAATATTTTTTTTATGATATAATCCTAAGTATAGTTTATTTGACAATGTTCAAGGATCACATATACTATTATACAAGAAGAGTCAGTTTTATGACTAATGATGGTATTGAGCATCTGTTTCAAAGATACCAGAATGTAAAGACATTTGTGGTGGGATTATTTTCGCCATTAGTTAGAATTATCTCATTCCGGTTGGAAACATTGACCTCTTCATCAACAGAAGAGATCAAGAATAATAGTTTTCCAGTAGTTGTTGAAGAGTTTCTAGATGATTTTATCGATAATTTCTCAGGTTTTCCACCAATAAGAGAATCTAAATTTATGATTGTTCTTCTTTTGGGGACTATTCCTATTTATCTTCCATCTTACTAGATCGAACCAACTGAATTAAGGGAATTGAAAGTGTAGTTGGAATATCTGGAAATAAAAGGGTTCATTCTCCCTTGCACGTCTCTATGGGTGGCACCAATTTTGTTTGTTAAAAAGGAGGATGGAACTCTTTTTCCATATATAAATTATCAATATCTTAACCAATTTATGATAAAGAACAAGTATCCACTTCTACACATTTATTATATATTTGATCAATTGATGGGAGATTAGTGGTTCTTTAAAATTGACTTACGATCATAATATCACCAATTATGGGTTCAAAATGAGGATATTCATAAGACAACATTCAAAAGTAGATATGACCATTATGAGTATGTGGTTATTCCTTTCAGTATTAAAAATTAACCATAGGTCTTTATGGAATTATTGAATCATATATTTCAAAGATATCAAGATTCTTTTGTGGTGGTGTTTTTGGATGACATATTGGTGTATTCAAGTACAAGGGATGAGCATGAAAAACAGTTGGTGACAGTGCTGGGAATCCTAAGATATCATTGGATGTATGAAAAATTATCAAAGTGTGTTTTTTGGATGCAATAGATACACTTTGTTGGCTATGTAATTTTTGAAAGAGGTGTTTCTGTGGATCCAAAAAAGATAGAGGCTATTAAATGTTGGAAACCTCCAAAAAAATGTCTTTGAGATACGTAGTTTTCTTAGTCCAACTAGTAATTAATGATGATTTTTTTTGTGAATTTTCATGACTAGATTAACCTTTGATATATTTTACAAGGAAGAATGTTCCATTCCAATGGAATGAGGAAAATTAGAATTATTTTAAAGAGCTTAAAGTTTACCATACATCGACACTAATCTTGATACTGCCAGAATCAGGACAAGGGTACATGGTGTATTGTAATGCATCAGGATTAGGGTTGGGATGCATTCTCATGTAGGGAGATCATGTTGTTTATTATGAATAAATAGAGTCACAATTTCAAGTGAATAAATAACTAAAAAATAATTTGGAGTTAACTGATATAATCCATGGTTTCAAGACTTGGTGTCATTACCCCTTTGGTGATAAATTTACTGTGTTTACAGATCATAAGAGCTTGAAAAATATTCTCTCATAAAGGGATTTGAACCTAAAAAAGAATATTTATGAAGTATATCCAAATTTTCAAATTTGACTTGACATATTCAATGGGTAAAGGAAATATGGTGGTGGATGCATTAAGTAGAAATTCTTATGCTCATTTGGAAAAAGAGGCCACAGACCAGCGGTAGTTGATGTCATTGATAACAGACATAAACATGGAGTGTGAAGACTGAGATGATGTTGTGATTTTATTTCTAGTTTCTTTTGTTATTGTTTTAGTGAATATGGTTAAAGATTCACAAATGTATGATTCACAATGTGTGGATATGAAGTTAAAACTCAATGGAATAGTGGGGAGACCATTGAGAGATGGAATCTGGATGAGAGTTCAATGCTGTGGTTTAGAAATAGGATGGTAATTCATATGTCTTGTCAAGAAAAAACTTCTTCATGATTACCACCCTTTGATATGGGATATTTATATTGGAATACTAAATATGTATGAGGAATTTAAAGAACAATTTTGGTGGGTTGGTATACAAAATAAATTGTCTGAGTTTGTTTCAAGATACATTACTTGTTAGAAGTTCAAGGAAAAGAATCAGCGACCAAAAAGTATGGTGCAGTCTTTACCTATCATAGTTTTTAAATGGGAGTATATAGATATTGATTTTGTAATTGGTCTCCCAAGAATAGTTTGGAAACATGATTCCATATGGGTGATAATAGATCGACTCACAATGTCATCTCATTTCATCCTTATTCATGAATATCATATGGTGGAGGACTTGTCAAAAATCTATATCCAAGAAGTGGTAAAGAGGTACGGCTTAATAGTTTTGATAGTATCATATAGAGATCCTAGGTTTACATATTTTTTCTAGAAATCCTTACAGAAATCCATTGGGACTCAATTGATTATGAGTATGGCATATCATAATCAGACGGATGGAAAATCTGAATGGACGATACAAACTTTGGAAGAGATGCTATAGGCCCGTGAAATGTATTTTTGTTCCTCAATATATGAGAACACATAGTTAGTGGAGTTATCATATAAAAAAAACTTTTAGGACTCGATACATATAGATACTTTGGAATAATTTTATGGGTGTCCTTTTCATTCTCCACTTTTTTGGGTGGAAATAGGTGAGACTTTTCTGGTTAGACAGAGCCTTATCCAAGAAACAATGGAGAAGATTCAATTGATAAAGAAATAGATGGATATGGCTCAGTTTCATTAGAAACCTTATGCAGATCACTGTCGATGGCCATTTTTCATTTGAGGTGACTGATCATGTGTTCTTGAGGATATCTCCAAAGTTTGGACATCGTCATTTTGGAAAGCTGGGAAATTAATCTTATCGATACATAATCCCTTTTCAGATACTTGAATGGGTTAGTGAGGTGAAATTTAGGTTGGAATTACCACAAAGGTTCAATGAAGTACATAATGTGTTCCATGTATCTAAGTTGAAAAAGTATCATCCTAAACCTGACCATGTGATTTTGTGGGATCATGTTGACCTAGTTCTAGATGCTTCATTGGAGCATGTGTCGATATAGATTATTGATATATAAGAGAAAGTATTGTGTGAAAAAATAATCGATCTAGTGAGGGTTTTGTGGAAACATGGTCAAGTTTATAAAGAGACTTGGCAACAGGAGAAGGAAATGACCAAGAAATGGCCGAACTCTTTCAGGACAGTGATGGTTTTCTACTTTCTGGGGATTGAAAGGCCAATGGTGGGGAGAATGTAGCACCCCAAATTTCAATTAACTGCTTCTTTGTTATTTTTAAGTATATAAATTGTTTGAGTGAAGTTTGGGAGGGTTTGGAAGACTTTTTTTTGAAATTTTTAGTGATTTTCTATAGTTTCATGGTTAGTGAATGGTTTGGGGAAACCATGAAACTCATACTAGAAACCATGCATAGTGATAAATAGGCTAAGGGGAGGTATCATGGGTAGGTGCATGATTTTTTAAAATCGTGCGACTACCTAGAAGAAACCCTAAAAAGTGAGAAAGTTAGATTTTTCATGGTTGGCAGATGGTTTGTCTAACCGTGTAGACCAACCATGAATGGATCATCCTTGAGGTGGTGTATGTCATACAATTATCACATAGTTTTCTCAACTCTGTGACTAACCATGAACTGTTTAGCGAAAATATCCATAAAAATAGAATCTAGGTCGATATTTTCCTTTAAACCCCTTTTCTACATTTCATCCATAATTCAGGATTTCTCCCTCCCAAAGGCTAAGGAATATTTCCCATTGATCTAGATTCGATCCGAAAGCACTTCTTGGTGTGTTTAAGTTGGATTCTCATAGTAAGCCTTCGTTTATAGCCATTTTTCTTGGTTTTCCTTAGATCTACTTCTCTCCCTCTCTTAGTTTATTAGATCTAGTTCCATTATCGATAGATCTAAGGTTTTTGATTGAAAATATGATTATATTTGGATTTCTTTTATTCTAGGAGTGGATATATAAGGCATGTTTTTTGGAGTTTCAACCCGGTTTTGAGGGAATTTTCATTCCATTATTTGTTTCTGTCATAAATTCCCGAGGTAGGTGGCTTCAATATCAACCCCTATTATTATAAAATTAAGTCCTAATTACAAATTGATTATTTTTATTGAAAATTTTTGTAAAATTGTTGTGAATTTCTTATTGTAACACCTCTTTGGTGACAATTTACAGAATTGGGAAAATTAGTTATTTTGTGGAAAGTGAAATTAGTTACATGATTTTAAAATTAATTTTTGGATTTTATGCTTGGAAATTTTTTTTCAATAAAATGTTGGTTTTATTGAAATGGTTTGTTTAAAATGTCTTTAATAAAAGTATGGTTTTATAGAATTTGTTGAAAGGGTAGTTTTAGAATTGGTTTTTTGGCATAATGGTTGTGTGTGTTCATGTGAATTTGTGATGGATAAGGGTATGAAGTCTCCCCCATCATTATTGTGATGATTAAGGGTCATGGATTTCCCCTATAAAAAAATGGTTCATTAAGTGATGGATTAGTGAAATGATGACTCACCACTGATGAGTATAGGGAGGTCCATGTTGCATGCATGGTTAAATGTGTTGATATGTGGAATGGAATTAGTTATGCAAAATGAAACCTACTGAATGGTTTTAAAGTATTGTTTGATTTATTTCATTGGGAAAATTGATTTTTTTAAAACTATTTTGATATGGAATTCTTTTTATATTATATTATAAACTATTTTAAATTTTTTTATGTAAATTATTTTTTTATAAATGTGATAACATGTTCTATCTTAGTGGCATGAGTAGGGAAGTCATTTGGGGAAAAGCTACTGAGTTTCATTACTCACCCCTGCTTTGGAACTTTGGTGCTTTTTAAGATATCAATCATTATGACACAAAAAAATGTAAAGTATGACAATTATTTAGTGGTACATCATGATACGTGGAATGTTTTGTGGAGTTCAATCATGGAGCATGTTGGGATATTTGGAGTTTAGTTCGGATTTTTGGATGTTTTGTAGTATTCCACTATGGTACTTGTTTGTAGTTTGATTTGGATATAATGGTATTTATTCAAGTTATTTTACATTCTTACCATGAATTATATTGTTATATTTGTTATGGATCGTGAGACCATGAATATAGAGGTGCATGGAAGCATAGTGGCACAACATGTAGGTGAGGCTTGAAAAAAAGAGTGATTCAACATGGGTTGGTTCCAACAGGTGTTGGGAGTAGAGCCCATACTCGCATCTATCAGTGAAGAGGATACACTTTAATTATTAATCAACACACAATCAAACACATTTTTGATATGGTATTTGGCTAGGTTGTGTAAATTTTATCTCTCTTTAATGATGCATAAATAACTAGTTCATTTCTATGAGATTTACCTGTGTCATTTGATCGAGAAAGTGGGATATCTTCTAACTTGAGCCTTTAGGGGGATTCTGTTCATCAGAATATTCAGGCCAAAACAACTGATTATCATTACAAATAATTAAAGAATCATTTTATTATCTTGATGATTAAAACATGATCAATACATCATGAAAATTTGTTTTTAGGAATAAATGAATTCCAAATTGAGGAGATACAGCGCATAAAAAATATGATTTTTGCGATGATGGTGATTTTTGAAGTCATAAAGAGTGAGTGAGTTAGTGTGCACAAGATAAGTTGGAGAGAGCTAAGTCATTGCACAAAAATATATGGTGGTGGAGTTCATCTATAAATACCATAACATGTGCTCATTTTTTGTATGAGCTGAACACATATTCTAAAGAGGGTTCGTGAGAGAAAAAGAGAAAGTAAGCACTCTGTATTCTCATAAGGGTTCCATGCATTCTTGTTGTGATTAGGCCTTCACATTTTCAGGATAATGAATTGAGTTACATGAACCTTCACCCATCGTATCTACAATCAAAGTTGTTTCATGAAGAAACTGATATTTTAAAAGTACTTTGAATCATATTTCGATATGTGTCATTGAAGAACAATCACATGAATAGATTGAGTATTATGAAAAAAATTAATATTCATACATGAATTAAACTACAATTGACTACAATGATCTTGTTTCAGTAATTTTTTTCCAAAGGTAGAGAAAATAATTAGTAGAAAAGTATAAAAGTGAGTGAATTATACTAAAGCTGTACTTGAAAGATAGTGTGAAAATAATGTGGTATTGAGAAGTAATTTAGTTAGTGTAATGTGATTTCAACATTCAATATATAAAGGCACATAAAATAGAACTTTCATGAATTATTTTCCATTTTCATCATTTCAAAAATTACTTTGAGATTAAAATTCATTTTTTTACACATGAATTAAAAGTGAGAAAACCATTCATTTCTTTTTATGCATGAAGTTCGAAGAAATACACATGAGATCTAATTTGTATAATGTGTAGTGATGATTTGAGATTTAAGATAGAAATTAATTCAGAATACATATACCTGAGTAGTTAGAATACCGAGATAAGTCCCTCACATTTGAAGTTCTGCGGATAGTGAGTAGGATCTGGAAGTTGTTTATTAGTTTTTTAAGTTCTTAAAGATGGTGCATGAGTAGATCAAGTGATCTGATTTGTTTGTGTATAAATATCTAATCTCAAGGAAGTGAAGAAGTATTTAGAATCCAATATATATCTTTCTATCAATGGATCATATCTTTAAGGAAATTTTAAGTGTTAAGTATAAATTTTAATTAAAAAAAGTCCCTAGTGGGAATCTGGAGAAAGCATGTGGGATGTTGGTAACACTGTGAGGTGGAGTATAAATTTCTTCCCATGGGACTTATGAGTTTCTAGTGTCCGCTGGAACTTTTGATCTCTTATGGAACTATATAGATGACCATTATGGGACTCAATGTTAACTAGAATTATACATTCTTTAGACGTAAACATATGAATATAGTAAAGAATATGTAATTGGGGGGTATAACTGATTTCAATAAGAAGTAAGTCTTAGTAGTGTAACTTGTAAAAATACTATGTGTTATGTTTCATTTACTTGATTTATTTCATACAAGATCCACTCATCCTAATAGGTGACATAGTTTTTATGGGGTAAAAGAAAATAAATTAATTTATAAAAACAAGTCACACCCGATTCACCCCTCTTAGAGTGACTACACAATCTATCAGGAACCTAAATTTGAAGTGGATTCTATCTTATTTTTCATATTTCTCTCCAATCATCCAACATGGGTTTATTTTGTTAATTAATTTTTTCTAGATTGTTTTTTAAATTTAAATAATCCTAAGTGAATGACTGTGTTCCAAAATGATTTCTACCTTATTAAATGGAAATTCCCAAAGAGGTTTTGGTTATACAACTGATTTCCCATAAATGCCTAATGACATGATTTGGTTTTTCTAATATATTTATAATCTATTAACTCATTAAATGTGACTTATACACACACAATATATATAGGCATTCTTTGTACATTTTCCCTGATTGTGATGGAAATATTTACATTGGGAGAAGGGGTGGTTATATATACATCAAGGTATATGTTTTAGTAAGTTTGAAGGGAGGTTTTGGAACATAAATGCTTTGGGAAAAGTGGGGTTTCAAGTTAATATTGTTTCTATTTAATTCATGAGGTCTGGTTGGAACTTAGAGGTTTCTATTTGAAAATGAAAACACATCTTAAGGCATACCCCTTGGTTGTGAAATTAGGATGAGTGTTGAATGGGGGTAATATGTGTGATATATTCTTAGCAAGTGGGATTGTGTACAATTTATGTATCATGGAAAGAAAAAGTGGATTTCTTATAAGGGTGTTCAAATGTGAGAAAGTTGATTATTTTTTATGATGTGAATTTTATGACATACATGTATAATATAGTTCTCAAAATTCACCAATATTTATATGTTATGGGAATCTATAGGTATTTAGAAGGGATATCTATGTGCAGATTCTACACTAGTTTATTATTATTCTCTGACTAGTGGCCCTGAGATAAACTTGTTCTTCTTATAGGATATGAACCTCAGTGAAACCAGTGAGGGTGGCACCAAGTGTTGCGGTTGAGTGAATATTTGTATCTGGCATCAGTAGATGATTTTAAGATAATTTTGATAAATCTATCCTAGTCCATATTGATTATATCCTTGGTTCCCATGAAATCTAATTTATATACCTACTACTCTATCTGTTTTGTATAAATTTTATGAATTTTTTTCCATATTTGTAATTTCCTACTGAAACTTTTACCTTATCGCATGCTTATTTATATAGATGGTTTATTAGAAACTATTTAATTATCTCGAAACAATATTTAAAATTAAAAGGGAAATGGTTTTTTTGAGGTATTAAATTTATATTTATTTTAAAAGGTTTGTGAAAAATTATTTTTATATATTTATATTTTCAAGGTATGATGGAACTGTTTTCTATTTAAAAGAAACCCATAGGGTGTGGTTTCCCTCTTGGGAAATCTTCCATGCTTATTTATCATTCCTATTACTATCATTTTTTAGTTTTAGGTTTCAGATTATCTATTCCCACTAATGGGGTGGTGATGTTCTATTATTTTTATGATTAATTTCATAGTCACAAAGAGGTAATTCTATAGTTTAGTTTTATTTTAGATGCTTTTATCATATTGGAAAAGTATGTATTTTTATTGTTTCTATGGATGGAGGGTATCTTCTAGTGGCTGAATAAAAGTTATCAGGTGGGTGTTTTTCTTTATAGGAGATGGAGACTGGGGGGGAGATTTTTCTTTTCTAGATATATTTAATTATTTTATATTTTTTTGTTAGTTTAATATTTAGTACATTTTTATTTTGGAATGGACATCTGACATTCGAATGGGTCTTGTCAAAATTTTATTTAATTTACACTAATATTTTTATTTATTATTTATTTTGAAAAATATTTTCCAATTAGAGATTCCATGATTCCAAGGAAGTTTTACCAGTTTGTAGGGATTGTGAATGCCCATAAAGACTTGTAAAAAACTGGTTAGGGTGTCTGAAAGGGGGATGAATTGATTTACTTCCTGAAAAAATGGTACCAGATCTAGGTAAAATTGTGGTCTAAGGTTTTATAATATCATTTTTTATTTGGGATTTAATGATAGTTGGAGGTAGGACCGATATGAATTTGATGGTACAAGCAGGGAGAGATTAACATGCTTTTCACATTTGGATCCCTTAGATAAAATGGAAAGTCGAGCTTTGAGTTTTGTGTTTTGTGATTTTTTATTTGGTTATTTGGGGACTATAAAGGGGAGTGAACTGGTGGTACTCAATGAGCTCATTGTTCCATGAAATCCATGTAGATCCTGAGTACATGGTTTATTGTGACTTCTTGTACTGGTTATGTAGTTGGCACATGGTCTACCAAGCCATGAATTTAAGCACAGACTGACACTAGTTTCCTCTTCAAATTATTCACTATAATTGTTTTTTTATTTGGATTTGATTCTAGAATATTGGTTTGTTTTGGTATGGGGGTGAGTTTTAATTTTTAAAATATTGATTCTAATATAGTGATGTTTTTGTTTTAAAAATAAATGAATATGTTTTCATGAATTAATAAAAAAAACTTGTTTTTATTTCTTGTAAATGTATTCATTAAATAAAAAATTATATAATTTTAAATGGGTGAAATTTAATTTAAAATTAAAAATAACTATTTTTAGTAAGGTTGATGTGTATTTATGGATGTGTGTGGGTGTTTTAAAATGTAAACATGGTTTTTAGAATAAATAATATTTTCTTAAATTTAAAAGAGTGTTTATAAAATATTTTTTGAACGATGGTAATGTTTTGGATTTGGATAGAAATTTTGGTAAATTATTTGTGAAAATTTAAACTAATTTAAAAGTAGGGATTTTGAGATAATAAAATAACTTTAGATTAGAAATTATAATATATATATATTTTAAAATCCATGAGTTTTTTATACGGTGGGGAGTCCAAAAATCACTCATGTATTTAAAAAAATGATTGATTCATATCCAACATTGGAATGAGTCTTTTTTCCTTATGGAATTGATCCTTTTATTTAATCTTAGTTATTTTTATCTTGGGTGTACTTTTTTTTGAGGTTGATCGATGTTGTGTGTTTTGAGATTCATTTTATGATTTTCCCCAATTACACCCACCGAAAGGTCAAAATCTCTCATTTTTATTATCTCAAAAGTGATTCATATCTAACTCATTTTTTGAGGTTTACCGGTGTTGTGTGTTTTGAAAATGGGTTGATTTTAAAAAGAATGGTGAAATTTTAAAAAATGGTTGAATGTTAAAATTTATAGAATTGTGGAAATCCTTTTAGTGATAGATGATGTGGTAGAATTTTAAAATTTTAAGCCTTCAGTTTCTAGAGAGTGAGACTAATAACGTCTGTTGTGTTTATAGAGAATGAAACCTAGTAGGGATTGCAAGAACCAACCAAAAGAAGATACCAAGAATGCGGTTTAACCTGAGGTAGAGGTGAACCAGTATATAGTTCAAAGTATCATCCAATACTTCTGAGATGTATATAGAGGGAACCAATGGGATGAACCAAGGAAAGTGGATCACACCATTCGTTTCCAGAAGTAGAATCCACCCATCTTTCTAGGTGATTCATAACTAGAGAAGGTAGAGGTGTGGCTTAATAGGATGGATCAAATCATTAATTTCCTTGGCACACTAGTATTGTTAAAAGGAAATCTAGTGATGTATATACTAGAGGATCTTGCATGCCAATGATGGAATTTAACAGCTCAGGTTAAATTAGACCAAATCCTGGCATGGAAAGATTTTGAAGAATTGTTTAAAAAGAAGTTCTATCCTAATACGTTCATGATCAAAAGAATGAAAAACTTTATTATCTTGAAACTATAGAGCCATATAGTGATGAAGTATGCAGAAAAATTCATGAATTGTTTCCACTTTTCACCCAAAATTACTGCTAGTGTGTCGTTGAAGGCATACATATTTGAATCAAGGCCAAGGAATGAGATTATATCAAGATTTATATGTTCTTTATAACATATTATATGAGGATAGTTAATAGAGAGATTTTTGTATAAATGAAAATATCAGGAGATATGGATAGAGGAATAATATTGATACCTATGGGAAATAGTGGGAACTCTAATGTTGGGAGAAAGAAGATAAGGTGCACCTAATTTTAATATGGGAGTATAGTTTAGAATCAAATGGTTGGATTGGTGAATCTTCCCCCCAAAAAAAGAGTCTACTTGGATCTTTTCAATTTGGTTCATTCATCCACATGAAGTGACAGTGTACAATACCACCAAGATCATGCCATAATTACAACAAGATAGGGAATCCTCATTGCTATTATCACAGTGCTCTGAGGTCGGGTTTTTAGGATACTTCTCATGTGCTATAGGCGTTGTATTCTTTGATGGTATGAGGTAAATAGAATACCTCTCATTTGCAGAACATAGATAACCATGGTGATTCTCAGAACACCATGAATCCTCAAAGAGGGAAATATCAATAGTTAAATGAGGAACAAAGTGTCATAAGAAATCAATTAAATGGAGTTGAGCATGTTATTGCATATGATCATTCTAGACCATCAAAAGTGCATGGTATGATTCTTTTGAATTATACCCTTATGAAATATTTGTTTGATATGGTTTCATCCCATTCCTTTATTTCTTCTTGTTCTATTTATTTTATTGGTTTAAAAGTTGAGATGATTCCTTAAGTATTTAAATATCAAACCCCTATGAGTCAAAGAGAATGTCAAGCCTTTATATGTAGAGAATGTTCTATAACTGTTAATGAAGACGAATTGATATGGTATTTCTTAGTACTAGAAATGGTAGTTTATGATATAATCCTAGTTATAGTTTATTTGACAATGTTCAAGTCTCACATAAACTATTATACAAGAAGAGTCAGTTTTATGACTAATGATGGTATTGATCATCTCTTTCAAAGAGACCAGAATGTAAAGACAGGTGCAGTGGGATTATTGGCACCATTAGTTGGAATTATCTCATTCTAGTTGGAACATTTAATTTTTCATCGATAGAAGAGATCAAGAATAATAGTTTTCCAACAGTTGCTGAATAGTTTTCAGATGTTTTTACCGATAATTTCTGAGGTTTTCCACCCATAAGAGAAGTAGAATTTATGATTTTCTCCTTTTGGGGATTAGTCCTATTTAAATTCCATATTACTAGATGTAACCAACTGAATTAAGGAAATTGAAAGTGCAGTTGGAATATCTGGAAAGAAAATGGTTCATTCTCCCTTGAACGTCTCTCTGGGTGGCACCAATTTTTTTTGTCAAAAAAAGGATGGAACTCTTTTTCTATATATAAATTATCAATATCTTAACCAAGTTATGATAACGAACAAGTATCAACTTCCACACATTGATGATATGTTTGATCAATTTATGAGAGCTTAGTGGTTCTCTAAAATTGACTTACGATCATGATATCACCAATTACAGGTTCAAAATGGGGATATTCCTAAGACAACATTCAAAAGTAGATATAACCATTATGAGTATGTGGTTATGATTTTCAGTCTTATGAATTCAAAATAGGTATTTATTAAATTATTGAATCATATATTTCAAATATATCAAGATTCTTTTTTGGTGGTGTTTTTGGATGACATATTGGTGTATTCAAGTATAAGGGATGAGCATGAAAAACACTTGGAGACAGTGTTGGGAATCTTGAGAGATCATCGGTTGTATGTCAAATTATCAAAGCGTGTTTTTTGGATACAATAGGTAAACTTTGTTGGCTATGTAATTTTTAAAAGAGGTGTTTTTGTGGATCCAAAAAAAGATAGAGGCTATTATATCTTGGAAACCTCGAAAGAATGTCTTTGAGATACGTAGTTTTCCTAGTCCAACTGGTTATTACTGAAGATTTATTTGTGAATTTTCATGACTAGATTCACCTATGAAAACTTTTACTAGGAAGAATGTTACATTCCAATGGAATGATGAATGTTAGAATTATTTTAAATAGATTAAAGTTTACCCTACATCAACACCAATCTTGATGCTACCAGAATTAGGACAAGGGTACATGGTGTATTGTGATGCATCAAGATAAAGATTGGGATGAATTATAATGTAGGGATATCATGTTGTTTCTTATGGATAAATAGAGTTACAATTTCATGTGAATAAATACCTAATAAACAATTTGGAGTTAGCTAATATAGTCCATGGTTTGAAGACTTGGTGTCATTACCCCTTTGGTGATAAATTTACTGTGTTTAGGGATCATAAGAGCTTGAAAAATATTCTCTCATAAAGGGATTTGAACCTGAAAAAAATAATATTTATGATGTATCTACAAATTTTGAAATTTGAATTGATTTATAAAATGGTTAAAGGAAATATGGTGGTGGATGCATTAAGCAGAAAGTCTTATGCTCAGTTGGAAAAAGTGGCCATAGATCAGTGGTAGTTGATGACATTGATAACAGACATAAACTTTGAATGTGAAGACTCAGCTGATGTTTTGATTTTATTTCTAGTTTCTTTGGTTATTGTTTTAGTGAATATGGTTAAAGAGGCACAAACTTATGATTAAAAATAGGTGTATATGAAGTTAAAACTCAATGGAATTGTGGGGAGACCATTAAGGGATGGAAGTTGGAAGAGAGTTCAATGCTGTGGTTTAGAAATAGGATGGTCATTCCTATTGCTTTTCAGGAAAAGCTTCTTCATGATTACCACCATTTCAGGTGGGATATTCATATTGGAATACATAATATGTATAAGGAATTTAAAGAAAAGTTTTGGTGGGTTGGTATAGAAAATAAAGTGCCTGAGTTTGTTTCAAGATGAATTACTTGTTAGATGATCAAGGCAATGAATCAATGACCAAAAATTATGTTGTGGTCTTTATGTATCCTTGTTTTTAAATGGGAGTATATAGATATGGATTTTGTAATAGGTCACCCAATAATAGTTTGGAAACATGATTCCATATGGGTGATAGTGGATCGACTCACAATGTCAGCTCATTTCATCCTTATTCATCAATATCATATGGTGGAAGACTTGTCGAAAATCTATATCCAAGAAGTGGTAAAGTGGTATAGATTACTAGTTTTGATATTATCATATAGAGATCTGTGTTTTACATATTGTTTCTATAAATCCTTAAAAAAATCCACTAGGACTCAGTTGATTATGAGTATGGCGTATCATCCTCAGATAGATGGAAAATCTGAATGGACTATAGAAACTTTGGAAGATATTCTATAGGGTTGTGTGATGTATTTTGGTGCCTCATTAGAGGAGAAAATATAGTTAGTGGAGTTATCATATAAAAAAAAACTTTTAGGACTCGGTACATATAGATACTTTGGAATTATTTTATGGGTGTCCTTTTCATTCTCCACTTTTTTGGGTGGAAATAGGTGTAACTTTTCTGGTTGGACCGAGATTTGTCTAATAAACAATGGAGAATATTCAATTGATAAAGAAATAGATGGAGATGGCTCAGTGTCATCAAAAATCTTATACAGATCACTGTTGATAATCATATTCATTTATGGTGACTAATCATGTGTTCTTTAGGATATCTCCAAAGCTTGGACATCATCATTTTGGAAATCATGGAATGTTATCCCCTAAATACATAAGCCCTTTTCAAATACTTGAATGGGTTAGTGAGGTGTAATTTCAGTTGGAATTACCAAAAAGGTTCAATGAAGTACATAATCTGTTCTATGTAAGTCAGTTGAAAAAGTATCATCCTAAACCTGACCATGTGATTTGGTGGGATCATGTTGACCTAGTTCAAGATGCTTCATTGGTTCATGTGTCGATGTAGATTTTTGATATATAAGAGAAAGTATTATGTGTAAAAAGAATCGATCTAGTGAGGGTTTTGTGGAAACATGGTCAAGTTCATGAAGAGACTTGGTAATGGGATAAGGAAATGACCAAGAAATGGCCGAACTCTTTCAGGATAGTGAATGTTTTCTACTTTCTGGGGATTAAAAGGCCAATGGTGGGGAGAATGTAGCACCCCCAATTTCAAGTAACTATTTCTTTATTATTTTAAGTATATAAAGTGTTTTGGTAAAGTTTGGGATGGTTTTGAAGACTTTATGAATTTTTTAGAGATTTTATATAGTTTCATGGTTAGTGAATGGTTTGGGGAAACCATGAAACTCATACTAGAAACCGTGCACAGTGAGACATAGGCTAAGGGGAGGTCTCACGGGTGGGTGCACAATTTTCCACAACCATGCGACTACCTAGAAGAAACCCTACAAAGTGAGAAAGTGAGATTTTTCATGGTTAACAGATGGTTTTTCTAACCGTGCAGACTAACCATGAATGGATTATCCTTGAGGTAGTTTTTGTCATACAATTATCACATATTTTTCTTAACTGTGTGACTAACCATGCACTGTTTAAAAAAAATATCCATAAAAATAGAATCTAGGTCGATATTTTCCTTTTAACCCTTTTTTCTCCATTTCATCCATAATTAAAAATTTCTCCCTCCCAAAGGATAAGGAATATTTCCCCATTGATCTAGATCCGATTCCGAAAGCACTTCTTGGTGTGTTTAAGATGGATTCTCATAGTAAGCCTTCGTTTATAGTAATTTTTCTTGGTTTTTCTTGGATCTAATTCCCTCAATCTCTTAGTTTCTTATATATAGTTCCATTATGGATATATATAAGGGTTTTCATTGCAAATATAATTATATTTGGGGTTTTTAATTTTAGGAGAGTATATCTAAGGCATGTTTTTGGAGTTTCAACCCCTGTTTTGAGGTCATTTTCATTCTATTATTTGTTTCCGTCATAAATTCCTGAGGTATGTGGCTTCAATATCAACCCCTATTATTATAAAATTAAGTCCTAGTTACAAATTTATTATTTTGACTGAAATTTTTTGTAACATTGTTGTTAATTTCTTGTTGCAACACCTCTTTGGTGACAGTTTTTAGAATTGTGAAAATTAGTTGTTTTGCGGAAATTGAAATTAGTTAATTGATTTTAAAATAAATATTTTCAAATTATTATTTGGTTTTGATGCATGGAAAAATGTTTTCAGTAAAAGGTTGGTTTTATTGAAATGGTTTTCTTAAAATGTTTTTAATAAAAGTATGGTTTTACTGAATTTTTTGAAAGGGTAGTTTTAGAATTGGTTTTTTGGAATAATGTTTGTGTGTGTTCATGTGAATTTGTGATGGATAAGGGTATGAGGTCTCCCTCACAATTATCTTGATGATTAAGGGTCATGAATTTACCCTATAAAAAATGGTTCATTAAGTGATGGATTAGTGAAAGGATGACTCACCATTGATGAGTATAGGGAGGTCCATGTTTCATGCATGGTTAAATGTGTGGATATGTGGAATGGAATTAGTTATGTAAAATGAAACTTACTTAATGGTTTTAATGTATTGTTTGGTTTATTTCATTGAGAAAATTGATTTTTTTAGAAAACTGTTTTGATATGTAAATTGTTTTATATTATATTATAAACTATTTTAAATTGTTTTATGTAAATTATTTTATATAAATGTGATAATGTGTTCTATCTTAGTGGAATGAGTAGGGAAGTCATTTGGCTAAAAGCTACTGAGTATCATTACTCACCCCTTCTTTGGCACTTTGGTGATTTTTAAGATATCATTCATCATGAAACCAGAAAAGGTATAGTATGACAATTATTTAGTGGTACATCATGATACATGGAATGTTTTGTGGAGTTAAATCATGGAGCATGTTGGGATCTTTGGATTTTAGTTTGGAGTTTTAGATGTTTTGTAGTATTCTTCTGTGGTACTTGTTTGTAGTTTTATTTGGATATAATGGTATTTATTCGAGTTAACTTTTATTCTTACCATGAATTATATTGTTATATAAGTTATGTATCATGAGACCTTGAATATAGAGGTGCGTGGAAGCATAGTGGTACACCATGCAGGCGAGGCTTGAAAAAAAGAGAGATTTAACATGGGTTGGTTCCAACAGGTGTTGGGGGGAGACCCCATACTCGCATCTATTAGTGAAGAGGATACACATTACTTATTTAGCAACACACAACTG
Organism: Viscum album; assembly: GCA_963277665.1. Lineage (NCBI taxonomy): Eukaryota > Viridiplantae > Streptophyta > Magnoliopsida > Santalales > Viscaceae > Viscum > Viscum album. The sequence goes on along the minus strand of OY728141.1, from coordinate 997,691,551 downwards.
AATACAAGATGTCACAACCCAGATATGAAGGTTGTTTCTAGGAGTGGATCTTGTCAATCCCTCTTGGGTGATGCACTTCATGTATTAGATAATAAATCATCAGCATGTTTTCTCACCACATAGATGTGGGACTCAGATATAATATTTCATAGTTGATCTGTTATTAAAAATGGAAATAAATCTATATTCTTGATCTCAAATGATCTGATGGAACACATGTTTCCATGTACTCATCCACTACCTTTAGCCACCAAGGGTTTCCTTGTATCAAAAATGATACTTGTGGAGCATCCACCATATCCTATTCTTATTCCATGTGAGATACTCAATTTGATTATGCTTAAAGCCACATAAATCTTTTCCACATTGAGATCACGATTTATATTTTTGATTTCAATGGTTTGAAAAAATAATACTCAAAATTCAAGATATTGATCCAATTAAATTTGGATTCATTTAAATATTTACATAAAATCACTTTTTCATGGGTATTAACTTGGAAAAGACACCAAGAATAATATATAGTTAAGTTAAATACACAAAGGAAAAGTTCCATTTTGGTATAAAGTCACATAGAACAAAAATTATTGATTAGACTGTGTAATATCCAAATAGTTAGGTTATTGGGATATGTGATCATGTGATAGTTCTAGTATAACATGATATTCCATAGTCTTGTGATTAATGGAAACCATTTGGATCACAAGAGGATATTTGAAATGAGAATTGATGAAGATCTAATTCGTGGTCGCTGATGATCATGAGAAACTCCCCAATTATGTGGTCATAATATGCTCTTTATATCATGTGATATTATTAAAAAAAGATGTCAATGATGGAATGGTATGTGATTAGTGATACCCATGTGATGGCTTGGGTTTATTAGATTGTTTTCACCACCTTATAACCATGTACGTGGTGCCCTTCCCATATGATTTGGCCTTAACTTTGGAGGCCAATTTATATTAAATCCTTGGTTTCCATTCAAAAGGGTGAAGATCCTTTGGTGAGAGTGCTCCTTTTATTAAATATAAATTGAGAATCTATGAGGATATTTATCCTTATAAGGAATAGAGTGAGCTGTGTACATAGTTGAGGGATATTCTATTAAGAATGAAATGAATTCTTTTCAAGGATACTAGTTTATGAAGATAGAAGGTAGTTTCACAATCAATAATAATATTAACATATTAATATAAAAATAATTGAAATATATAACTATCAATATGGTCATGTAGAAATTTGATTCTATGCAGCCACCTATATCATAGAAGGTCACACATCCTGGTTATATGTTTCCACCCTTGCATCTAGGTCACACAACATGGTTATGAGACATCTCCCATATAGCTTGGTCATGTGATTCTACTTATGTGACCATGATTTATGTGGACATGACCATGAGACTTTGTTTATGTGGCCTTAATCATTCAAGTCTAGTTATGTGATCACCGATTATCTAGAATGATTATTAAATGCCACTTATGTGGCATAGGCCACATGCTCTCAATTAGTACAACCATAGTCATGCAATGGGTCTGGGGTACACTGTTGATGACGAACAGTTTCATGCACATGGATACTCACGTTAATCCCTAGATTCAAAAAACCTAGATAGGCGATCCATGATATGTGGCACATGAACTAATGAGAACATAACTCATATTTAGTCTTACCTGTAATAACCTGACATTTCACCATATATTTTCTAAAAAGAAACAATGTCTTTGATAACTTGTTCCATATGAAACACCAAACTAAAACAAAACCGTGACATATTTACATCATTAAAACATAGCTAAGTAATTATAGGGAATAAATAGAAAGAACCTATTTTTTAAATACATATATAAGTAAAAAATAGTATAATTTTAATACTAATGAAATTCAATTTATATAGATAAAATGACTAATAAGATCATTTTATGCTTAAAAATGTATTTTTATAAATGTTTCTTTTTTATGAGATATGAATTTATATTTCAATAAAATTATTATTAATGATGATAAAATATATTCTATATGAATAATTTATTAATAATAACTTAATTAGTAAATTATAGGAAATATGAATAATAATGGTTAATATTATAAAGAATATATTTTCTTAATTAATTTTTTTCCCTTAGATCTCATATTTTTTATTTGAAAGATAAATGTCCAATTTTTTGAATTTTAATTTTAAAAAAATGAAAATTATTTTTGTGTTAATTTTAGTGAATTTTTCTTAAGTTGATTTTTTTTATTTTTATAAAACGATTCATTTTTAGGTGAATTGTAAAAAATACTGTTTTCATAAATAACATGTATTTTATTGCATTATTATTATATAATTATTAATTGAAAATTCATGAAAATTTTTTCTAAGGCCAAATATTTATTTTATATATTTAAATATATATTTTTTTTAATTTATAAACCCATATTTCACATTTTAGATCTTAAGTTATATTTTTCAAAAATTTTCTTTTAATAAATCATTAATTTATTATATTTAAATTGATTTTTATAAATTTAAAAATTTAAATTGATTTAAAATTTAGAATATATAGGTCTAAATTATATAATAAGGGACTTTTTATTTTTTTCATAAAAGATAAATTACCATAGGTTATAACTATTTATTACTGTAAAAGCTAAAATGGTAAAAGTAAAAATTTAAGGGGTAAAAAGATTAATACATGATAAAAATATATCTATAATTGAGTTTATGAGGTTTGGTCCAACCTTATATCTTCCCCAATGCATTATTTATTAATTTTGTGGCTACAACACTTGAGAGTGAGTTCCCGTTACTAATTTTTTTGGGTATTTACAAAAATGTCATCCCTTTTCACTTATAAAAGGGGCACTCCAATCTTCTATTACCCTAAAAAAACCAACTTATATGATCCTATAATCTACCCAAAAATATATTTAAATTTACTATACACCTTCAAGAGGTTTTGTCTTCTAAAAATACCACCCTACAAAGGATTAACCCCCTTCACAATGGAGATAATCCAAGAAGTAAGGTACAAATTTATAGCCACTCCTTTTTCATTTATTTTTCTTTTTGTGGTAATATTATTCCTAAAATTACATTAAAATATAATAAAATTATAAAATAAGTATAATTATTATTTTTTATGTTATTTTAATTATGGTATAATTTTTAACCACCTTTCCTTTTTCTATTAAGAAAAACAAAACCATCATTCGTCTCTTGAGCGAACTACAACCTCCACAACAGAACTAATTTAATTTTCCTTAACCAACATAATAGTGTTTTAATAATATGAAATTTAATATATAAGTATTATATTTTTGAAATATTTTATATTCTTAAGTCATAAACCATATTAATCATTTTCTGCATTCTATAGAAAAATAAATCATTACCCAAGCGTACATGCAGATTACCACCTCCAAGGAATGATTGATTTTTGTTTTTCATTTCATTAAATACTTATTTGAATGGTCATGATAATGGGTTTATGGATATATATTATTTTCATGATATCATTAAATTTTTGTTATTAAAAATTGGATAACATATTAATGATATGATCAACAAATAACCATCGTTGATTCAATCTATTAAAACAAGTGTACTAAGAGAAAAATATTTTTATTCATATAATGAAATATTTTTATATCCATTTATTATTATTATAAATTATTATAATTATGATTTAAAACACTAATAAACACTAAATAATATCATTATACTTCTATTTTAATGTTATTACAACTAAATTTCAACATAATCATTTATTTATCATCGTATGTTTTTGTTTGGGTTGGTTTAACCTCCTACATGAAAAACACTATGAATTTATAACATATATGACTATTTGAAATTAATTATTGTTATAATATAATATATATTTTTAAATATATTTTTTGGGTTGTTTAATTTTTAAATTATTAGTCAACTCACTAATTAATAAAACATCTTTCATTCGTTATGAATCACCGAAACATGATCATCGTTGATTCCATCTTCATGAATTATAACAAAAAATAACATTAAATGAAATTATAACTTTATAAATATAATAAAAAATCTATTAAGGTACCCTTAATTATATTTTTATTATTATCTTTTTAACAAAAATAAATAAAAACACTATTCTTACAAAACTTGTTCAAAATGATCGAGATTAATTACACCCGATACAGAAAGTAAGTGATAAATTACTAGAATTAATATAGTGAATGATTAAAAATGAAGAGTATAAATAGAAAAATATATGACTAAGGTTATGAAATATGTTTTAAAGATAACAATATTTGTAATTCAGGATGTTATGCACAAGTACATAGAAAATCAGGGCCAAGGTTATGGTTTTCATCTCAAATTACTATCTTTGATACATGTTTGGTATTATTAACCTAATTTAATTTATAAGGTGTTTATAATGAATATTATATATATCATATAATGAATTAAATTTTAAAAATGGAATTTTAATTTCAAATATGATCCTTCTCTTTCAAGGTGTTTTGATTAAAATGTAAGTCAAGCCGTAAGGGTTCTTCTTCTCACACTTTAATGCCTTGAGACATGTTTATGTTATGCACCATGATTTAATTTAAATAGTGTATTAAATAAAAATATATTTATATTTATAATATATTTTTATTCTTAGTAAATACTAATCCAAATAATTTATTTTCATCAAATGGATTTTGACTCAGTTTTTACCCCAGTCTTAAAACTTTTTGGTAATTTAATTTTCAGTCATTGAGTTATGATTATTTCTCTTATTCTTATTTTACATAAGTTGGGTACATTATACCCTTTAATTTTATTATTTAGTATTTTATTTATATATATTTATACCATATAAAACTCATTTTTATAATATTTATTACTTTAAAGAGTATGTTGCCCGTAAGGGACAATGATAACTGAAGTATTATTTTCTACACTATAAAGATTATTATTTAATATTTATTTTATATTCCTTAGTTATACCATAATAATATTTTATGATATGGTATACTATAATCCGCATAGGGTGTTTTAATAGAATAAAGGGTTTATTACTCATTTTACTATTTGGGTTTTCAGAAAAGGTATTTTTAATGTAATAAAAAGGTCACTTTCCTTTCACTATAATATTTTCTATTTTTGGATCTATATTTACTATAGAAAAATTTACTTAATTTTCAAGAATCCATTATTTGTTTTTTTTAAAAAAATTAAAATATTTAAAAATATTTCACTTTACCTTTTCAAAAATTACGTTTGAATTTGATGCGTAAGTTAGCATTTTTCATCAACGTTCAAAATGTTCTCCAAAATCTCTTTTTTATTTTCACCCATTTTTCATTTTCATATATAAAATTATTTACAATAATTTTATTTATGTTAAATTATTTATTTTCTAATATATATATATATATATTTATAATTTAGGGGGATTAAACTCACGGTATAAAACAATTTGATTCTTGATCCCTTCTTGTGTGATACTATTCAACACATTATTTTGAAATGATGTTTTTCATCTATGTCAATATACTTTTTAGTTTCATTTGTTACAGTGAGGATAAGTTATTTTACAGCTATCCACCAACTTTCTTCAGATGACATATGTATTATTCTTTTATGTCAAAGATATAATCTGTCACTACCTTTTTTGCTTCATAATCAACCACCATGAATATGAATAGTTTTTTATTCCAATTAATTTTCTTTATGAATTACCTATTTTATATTATTTGATTGAAATTGTTCACCTATATTAAAAACATCTATTTATTATATAAATATTAAAAAACTATGTACTTTTTATTTCGATACAAATTTTTATTGATTACTCAGACAAGTTTACTATATATTGTTTAACCATCCAACTTCTTTCTCTGGATGGGTTATGATCATGTTATATCGTTTATAAACATGGGGAAATGTATTGGATGTTCATATGTTATTATCCCAACATTACTGATTATTGTAAATGTTTATTATGTATTGTTTACTTATGATATCATATGATTAGTGCATTGGACTTAAACAAGTGACAATGAGGGAATGGAAATATACATACCATCAATGCATATATAGGTATCATGCGAAAAATATATTTAGGTATTTAGTGTATCCCTCACCATAAAAATATATTTCCTAGAAATAGGGACTTGATGGTAAAATCATAATATCAAAGATCATGATGTCTTAGTTTATGACATGAAATTAACTATCATACATTATGCATTTCATCACCATGGAACCAATTATTGTTATCCATGTGATATTTTATTTTCATTTAAATAAATAGATATATTAAACTATTAGTTTCGGTTGATTATCGAATAATGATGATTTATTGTTCCTACCATAATATGTACACCATGTTTGTGCCATGATTTCCTCAGTTGTATGTTTTCACTTAATGATTATTTAAGCTCTCCCCTCCAATGTTTCGATTTCCCTAGTTTATGAAGAAATGTATTACACATGATATGTTTAATTTGATATATATATATATAGATAATTTTTGGATGCGTTAATGAATTATTATGGATTAAGTAGTTACATATATAGTGGGAAATCAATTAGTTGAGAAAGACAAGGGTTTTACCATTTTATGTTTTGTCCTAATTCTCTAAATCTCCAAACCTAAAATATATCATGAATATATATATTACAATATATTATTTAAATCATGTAATTATCAGATATTTGTTTATAATAATATATAATTTTTATCAAAGGTAGTATAAAAAGTATGCATTTATGGAAGTAGATTTGGGGGTTCGGGTTTGCGGAACCATAATTGGTATTAGAGTAGGGTTTATATAACTTTAGAGATGAGGATATTATTTGAGAATAATTTTAGGGTTAATATGTTAAGGTTTATCATAATTTCAAAGTCAAATATTTCCTTTTAGGTTAGTTAAATTAATATTTAATAATTTAGTGATTGAGAAAAGATATCATCAATGATAACCTTTAGTATAAGTTTAAGAGATAATTCTATGTATAAGATAACATCATGATGATTTGTTGAATTAGATATTGTGTGGTTTTAATAGAAATTAAATCTCTTTTAGGATTCAATAAGTGTATATAGGGTCTGGAATAGATATACATATGGTTAATAAACCTAAAAGGGCGTATTGGGTATTAACTCTATCATCACCTGATGCATAAAAAAGAGTCCTAACTGTAAACCTGGTTTGACAATCCTGAGGGATATGCTATTTTCAATCAGATTCTATTTAAAAACTATTATAAAGTATTTATTTTATAATTATTTTATTATATTAGGTTCATAAGTACAAGATAACCTTACATAATGCAAATTATATCGAGTAAAAAGTTTCAAAGGATGAAATGAAGGTGTCATTAGAGAATATTGATTTTTCATATTTATATTATAATTTAATATGATTAAATTAGATATTATCCTAATAATGTTTTATTTATTATTTGGTTGAAATATAATCATGAAAATTTTGATGAGAAAGGTATGTATCTAGAAACCACTATGTATTATAATCGAATAAGGTATCATAACAAATTGGTTGGTAATATTTGTATAATCCTGTTGTGATAGAAAATTTGAGTATCATAGTCTTACTTAAGGTAGTGGGGATTAATTATTAATATAAATTAATTATAGATACTTTTATTTCATTTCACTAGTGATTGATATTTATTGATGACATTATGGTGTATTATAAATGTTATGAGAATTATATAAAACATCTAATGGTTGTTCTCTAATATTTTTTTTCTTTAAAGGATTAGAAGCACATATTAAATTCTATCAATAACAATGAAAAGTTATTTTATAACAAGGATATATTTTGGGGGAAACTGCTGGAGAACACATGAATGAAGGATGGATAAATCTTAAGTTTGATATATTATTAATGTTGAGATAATAAAGGGTTGATTTATTTTGAAAAAGAAAGTTATAAATTTTTAGTATCCTTGGGTTTGATAAATGATTAATGATATTTTTATGATAATAATATCATTGTTTTTATTGTAATATATATTTTTTAGTGTGTGTATTGATAAATCAGTGGTTGAAGATAAGAGTTAATTTTTAGAAGAATATATGATTTCACTATGGTTTAATGTTTTAAATATTCAAATGGTTTTGTGAAATGTATGTTATAGAGAATATATTATTAGGGTGTATAAATACTTGTATATATGATTGTATTAATTTTTCATAAGGAAAGATAAGGAAACTAATAAATTCCAAGAAAGTATAGTAGATGCTATATTTGAGGTTATATCCCAAATGATGAATATGTTAAGAATACCCCAACCCATTTTTGAAATGAGTAATAATTAAAATTTAAAGGTTATAATTTATTTAAGGTGGGAAGAATGTAACAACCTGGTATTTCACTATACATTTTATTTAAATAAATAATTTGTTCGAGAGCTTTCTCCACACACAATACCAAAGTAATATGAAACCAGAATTTTCTTAGACCATTAAAACCCAGATGTTGGATTAGTGAGAATGAATATAAGTAACCAATTTATATAATATTTATTGAAATAAAATAAAGGCTAATTTTAATATTAATTAAATTGAACTAATATAGCTAAAATTACTAAAGCAATCATTTTATGCTTAAAAATGTATTTTTCTAAATGTGTTTGTTTTATGTGATATGAATTTATATTTAAAGAAAATTATGATTAATGGTTATAAAATATATTTCATATTAATAGTTGTTTAATAATAATTTAATTATTAAATTATAGAAAATATGAATGATAATGGTTAATATTATAAAAAAGCAATTTTTTCTATAAAAACAGTTTTTCATTATATCTCATCTTTTATTTTTTAAAGATAAGTTTATAAATTTATGAATTTTAATTTGAAAAAAGTAAATATATTTTTTTATTCATAATATTACTATTTTATTAATATGACTTTTATGGAATTATTAGTATATAAGTATGAGTTTGAATGTCATGAAACACTTTTTAAGGAAACATATCTATTTTATAAGTTAATTTATAGTTTTAAAAATGTTTATTTTAATTTACTAACCCTTATTTGACATTTTAGAACATAAGTTATATTTTTCAATTTTTAAACCCATTATACATTTATTATATTACAATTGATTTTTATCACAATTCAAAATTTAATAATATAAATTTTATTTTAAATTTAGAATAATTATTTCAAAATTATGAAATAAGAATCATTTTTTTGGAATAAAACATAGGTTTCCATTGGTAGAAACTACTTACCACAATAAAGGCTAAAGTGGTAAAAGTAATAATTCAAGGTGTAATGGGATTGAAATCATGTCTAGAATTGATTTTATGAGGTATAGGTCAACCATATATTACCCACTCTATTATTTATCAATTTGTGTGACACATTACTTGGAATTTACTTCCCATTATTCAAAATATATGGGTACTTACAAAAATGTTATCACTTTTCACATATAAAAGGGGAACTCCTATTCTCACTTCCCATCACACAAAAACCCACAAATTTAGGCCCAAAATAAACCAAAAACTCGAAAAAAATTATTATACCCCTTAAATAGGTTTTATTCTACCCAAATGACCATCCCACAAAGTATTATCCCACTTCACAAAAAAGAAAATCCATGTAGTGAGGTATAAATATCTAATCGCTCCTTTCTCATTTATTTTTCTTTATATTTAATTAATAATCATAAAATTACATTAAATGATATCAAAACGAAAAAAATAAGTATCATCAGTATAATGTTATGTTATTATAATGATTCTACCATTATTTACCTTATTTGTCTTTTATATTTATAAAAATAAAACATTTATTCGTGTGTTGTACAGACTACCACCTCCACATCACAACATGTTTCATTTTCCTTCACCAGTATAAAAGGATTAACATAATATGGAATTAATTAAATAATTTCTATATTTATAATATATTTTATATTATTAAATGATAAAACATACTTCTCCTTTTACCTATTCTATAGAAAATGAATTCATTTTCCGTGCGTATATGTGGGATACAACCTCCATGGAATGATTGATTCCCATTTTTCTTATGATCGCCATTATACATAGATTTTCATGAGAATATTTTTAATTTATAAATTTTATTTTTATGATATAATTAATGTTCTAGTATGAAAAATTGGACAACCTATTTGTCATATGATCAACATGTGATAATTGAAAATTCAGTTGTTTAAAACAAGCATACTAAGAGGAAAACCATTTTATTCATATTATGTAATATTTTAGTATCCATTAATGGTTATTACAATTCCTTAAAATTATTATTTATCACACTAATAAACACTAAATAAAATAATTATTCTTCTAGTATAATTATATTATAATTAAAATACCATATAATCATCAATTTATCATGGTATATCCATGTTTGAGTCAGTTTAACCACCTACTTAAACAATGATATGAATTTATATAATGATTGGATATGGGAACTCCATTACTATTATAATATGGTATAAATATGAAAATACTGGTTTTTTTCTTAAAATGGTAACATTATTATTAAACTCACCAATTAACAAAATACATTTCATTTGTTAAGAAGTAATGAAACCAGATCATCATCAATTTCATTTTTATAGATTATAACCAAAACTACCATATAATGAAATTATACCTTTGTAGATATAATTTAACATCTATTTCAATAAATTTAATTATTTTGGATGATGAATTTTGTAAATATAATGAATACCAATACCATTTTTATGAAACTAGTTCAAAACAATCACGATTAATTACACATAACATTGAAAATAGGTAACAACTAACAAGAATTAATATAGAGAAAAATTATAAATTAAGTTTATAAAAGGATAAATTTATGATTAAGTTTATTAAATAAGTTATTAAGATATATATGTTTGTGATATAGGAAGTTATGTGTAAGTGAAAAGAGAATCGAGATTGAGGTAAGGGGTTTCATCTCAAATTATACACTTTAAGATATGTTTGTTATTATGAAACAAATTTAATTTATGGTGTGTAGATAATATCTATTTGAGATTTCATATCACGAAATATATTTTAATCATAGAATTTTAAGTTTAACTATAATCCCTATCTTTTAAGGGGTTTTTATTGAACTGTTACTCAAGACACAATGGTTCTTTGTCACAAACTTTAATTACTTAAGACATGTGTATGTTATACACCATGACTTAATTTAAACGATGTATTCACTAACTATAAATGTTTATTTATCATATTTTTTTATTCATTAAAAATACTTATCCAAATCAATTCATTTTATAAAATTTATTTTGAATGAGTTTCTACCCCATTTATAAGAATTTTTGGTAAATAAATTTTCATTTATTGAGCTATGATTGTTTCTCTTATTCATATTTCACATAATTTGGGTACATTATAACCTTTGATTTTACTATGTGGAATTTAATTTATTTACTTTGACACTACATGAAACACCTTGTTGAAATATTTCTTACTTCAAGGATTATGTTTTTTATAGGGGATGTTGATAACTCAAGTCTCATACCCTTGAGTTGAAATGTTTTATTTTGAACTTTTATTTTCCATGATTGGTCCCCAACACTAATATTTTATTATATGGTATTTTATAATACTCTTTGGGAAAATTATTTTTTAACACATGTAAGGTTTTATTACTTGTTTTACTATGTGGTTTATCAATAAAGTTATTTTAAAAGTATTAAAATAGTTTCTTTCATTTCATTATCAATTTTTCATATATTTGGATAAAAATTTACTATAGAAGAATTTATGTCATATTTATGTATTGATTATAAGATATTATTTTTAAAAGTAAAATTTTTCAAAATTTTTCACTTTAAATTTTCAAAATTTACTTTTGAAAGTGAAATGTATGTTTTTATTTTAAATCAATGTTAAAACTATTTTCTAAAATATATTTTATATTTGAACCTATTTTTTATTTTTAAATTTAGAAATATTTAAAAAAATTTAATTCTTATAATTTGGGGATTAAAAAATCAGTATCATACAATTTGATTTTTAATCCCTTGTTTTGTGATACCATTCAAACCATTATTTTGAAAGGATGTTTTTCATTTATGTCAGCAAACTTTTGATATTCTGTTATTACACTAGGGGTATATTCTTTTTCAACCATCCAACTTATTTATCTGGATAAACTATGTAATGTTATTTTCTATAAATGATATTATATATTGCTCCTTTTGTCCTTCCTAACTATCCATCATTAATAGGAATAATTCTTATTCTAATGCATTTTCTTTGATAATACCTTGTTTTACATTCATGCGATAGAAGAGTGTTTAATTATATTTTATACATTTATTGATTGGGGAAATATTTAAAACCAATATAATTATTATTTTGATATGTATTTTTACTGATTACTTAGAAAAGTTGACTATTTATTGTTTAACCATCCACCTTATTTATCTAGATAGGTTATAATCATGTAACTCATTTCTTTAAAAGAGGGAAAATATTGGTAGTCTCTATGTTTGTATCCCAATAGAGATGATTATTAGAAAATTTGATTATGTTTTATTTTCTCATTATCTAATATAATGAATTATTTGGATTTGAGAAAGTTATGGGTGGGGTATCACATTATATAATCATTCGATGAATTGGTAGGTCTAATGACATGTTTGGGTATTTATTCTATGCCTTCCAATAAAAATATATTTCATAGATATATGGACTGGATGATAAGATCATGATTTCTATGATCATGATGTCTTACATTAGGTAATGGAATTAGATGTCTGAAATTATTTATTTCATTACTAATGAACCGTTTATTGTAATTCATATGATCTGTTTATTTTCATTATTATTAATTGATATATTATGCTCTCAATTTTAGTTGATTATAGAATTATGATTATTGATTAGTCCTGCTATAATATCCATGTTCTGTTTATGATATGATTTCCTCAAATGTATGATTTACATTAATAAGTGTTTTATCTCACCACTTATTTTGATTCAATTTCCCCAGATTATTAAGAAACATATTACACCTGATATGTCTAATATGATAGCTGTGTGGATAATTTTTGGGAGATGTTGAAGACGTATTATGGATTAAGTAGTTCCTTATATAGTGGGAAAATATCCATTAGTTGATAAGTACATAAAGTTTGTTAGTTTATGTTTTTTTAATGCTCTCAATATTTAAAACTAAAAGGTATTGAGAATATAGGTAATTCAATTTTGTATTTAAGTCATTTAATTATGGGATAGTTATTTCAGAGAATCTACAGTTGGTATCAAATCCTATAAGTAAAGTATGTGTTTATGGAACCAAAATCAAGAGTGTGATTTTTGGGTGTATGTATAGACATTGTTTTTTCCTAATAAGACTTTAGGATATTTCAATATATATTTTTATATCTAGGCACTGAGATGGAATGTGATTATAAGGACCGCTGTTCTTGTATTTAATTTTATAAAAATAATAAATATATTTTATATTTCCCACGAAAAGTTTCTTAAATAAAAAGGGATAAATTTTAAATGGAATCCTAGATAGAAATATGAGACCACTGTTATGTTTGTAATGGGATATTTACCCAAGGTGTGACCCAAAATGGGTCGGCATGGGGTTCTCAAAAATAACGACTGTTGGTGGGTGCATTTAGTGAAAATAAATAATTAAATTTATTTTTTTAAATCAAATCAACCTAATCCAAATTCCTATTAATTCAAAATTATAGAGATTTTCCTAGGGTTAGCCAAATAACCCCAACATCTCCAAGAGAATTTCTTCCTCCTCCCCCTTAGAGAATCAAATTTTGAGGATGACGAAACTTCAGATTGAAACAGATCAAGATACAACAAACGCAAGAAATCCTCTCAATCATTAGAGATCAGATTTATCAATGAATAACGATCCAATATTGAGGTAAGACTCATAAATTTATAGTTCAATCACTTATTAATTAAATTATTGAGTAATATCATCCCATTACCTTTGATATACTCCAATTTTTGACCATTACATGTTCCTGAGTACAGATTTATTTGTTTATTCAATTATTTTCCCACCCAGATATCCCAATTGTAACTATTGAACAAGAAATCTTGGACAATGAATGGAAAATCTTTTATTTTGGTACTTCTATCCCTATGATTATTCATATTCTTTTCTATTTTTTTAAGGGATCCATGGTTCAAAATTTTTAGGTGGTACCGAGCCTGATCAAACCCCCAGACTTGCGATAGAATCACATATGGAAAACAAAATACTGAATTGGGGATGCATTAAAAGGTTTTATGAGTTATGGGTGAAGGATTTATAGAACTGGGTTCCAAAAAAACTATGGCGGTGACATGAGGTGTAAAGAATGATGAAGGTTTGTGTGTCCTTTGAGCGATTAAATAGAATCAATTTTCTAGTCACTGGATGGTCAAAAACAAAGAATGACGGTGAGATCCACCGTTTTATGGTAGTTGGAGGCAAGATACACAATGGGTATATGAAAGAGCGTTGTCGCACGCGCTCTCAAAAGAACTTCAAAAGTGAGTTACGTTGGATAAAACTCCAAGCACAACACTCTATGAAGCTAATGTTTAGTTTACTTGGTGTAGCATAGGGGGCTAACCAAGGTCGTCTCTCAAAGGAGGAAGTGAATTAAAACATCTTATTAGAGGTATTCTAAAAATAAAATAAAAGAGAATAAAAACACTACTAGAAAAGGATGGGGGTGGTTTTTTATAGTTTATGAATCTAGAAGAAGTTTGCTGGAAGAAGATTGTATAATTTTTTTTGTTTTTAGTTTTGAAATGAATTTCAATTTAAATGACACAACAAGAAGATGTTTTTTTAGAAATCTATTTAAAAAGCGTAATCGATCTAACTCTACCTCTTCACTTTATTATTAATCATTATCATTTAAATTAACATTCACTTAATTATGATCCCTTAATTTGTTAAATCCCGAACCCTACGAGAATTAACTTTACCACAAAGATGATGTGAATTTAAACCTAGGCTAACTTTGGAACGTGCAATCGCAGCACCCTGCTTTGATTGATGTTCTAAGATTAGCTTATGATCAGTGGTAAATTAAGGCACATATCCATTCTGGAAATGAGGATGAATTGTGTTTAGGGATTATATTTGAACTCTACAAATTTATCCCGTGTGGTCTTGTATTACCGATTAAGATCGCGCTCTCACAATTTACACAAAATCCCGACCTCGCGTGTTTTTGTGTTAATTGTTCAATTGCTTGCTTAGTTTCTTACAATTTAAAAATACAATTCATGGATCATATTAAGTGAATTACAGTAGCTCATTGATTCAAAATAATTAAATGAAGAGGGTAGAAGATAGATCGATTACTAAAAGACTACTCTTCCATGGGTGGCGTAATCATCGTAGAAGCGTTTTGCATGTGCAAAGGTTTATAATGGGTATAACCCAATATCGCTTCTACTCAAGAATTCCAGCCCCAAGAGGAAGATTAAGAGAAGAATAAATTTAAATAAAACAGAGGAAAAGAGAAGAAATAAAAGAATAACAAAGAAGTTTATTACACAAACAAAACAATTACAACATGAAGGAGAGAAGGAGGCTTCGATGAGAGGATCCTTGCTTCAAGAGCTACCTCTCTTACAATGGTTGGAGAATTTGGTTGAAACCAATTCTCCTATGCCTCCAATCTCCCAATGCACGAACCCGCCTCTCCAAATGAGAAAATCACTAATTTATAGAGTGGAGGGGAGGCTAGGTTTAAAGTGGTTTCAAGTGTGAATGCAAAATCTCGGCCAAATATTTTAATGAAACTTGCACCGCCCATTTGACCTCCAAAACGCGTTAATTGACCGGCCTTCCAGAAGGATGATTTGTGCCACATCATGTCCCCGAGCTTTCCTCAAATTTTGGGCTCAATCCAAGCCCGTATGTAGAGGATATGGCCCAAATAAAGAACCTTCTCCATTCTGGCGAGCCCAGCCCAACTTTGACTTCATGACCCAATTTCAACAACCAAATTAACTCTTTAGCTTTAGTGTCCTGAATAAAAGTTGTATATAATTAAGTTAGGAACGCTGTTACAAAATTTCAAATTCAAATAATAAATATAAAAATATTTATCTTCGAAATAATACAGTGCACTATTAAGGGTAAAACTGGAATTTTCACCAAATTTTCAAATGAATGATCAAATCCCAAATATTTTATAAATAAACATATTTAACACAATGTGAGGAAATTATATCATTTATTATCAATAAAATATTCAATAAAATAGTGTTTTATCAACTCCCCCACACTTACCCTTTTGCACACCTGGGCAAAACCTCATATCAAGTAAACATCAATATCAAATCAAAACCAATTTTAAAACACATATCTTTAAGATCAATCAATTTCACACCAAGAATAAAAAAAGATATCATGCCTCATAAAAAACCTTATTTCAAGTTCTCCATTTATATCATTCAATATATTTCCACTTCATTTATCCACCCATGCACAAAACACTTACCTTGCTTGAATTTTCTCTCATCACTCAAATATCAATTTTTTTTGCAATGTCTTTCTCATCAAAACTCATACAAGGGTCACCATAGGCTTGATAGATTCCTACATCGCTACCCGATGTGAGTCAAGGACATATGTTTATCATGAGGACTTTTCAGGGTTGTTCTGTGGCTTTCGGTTGGTAGGATTAAGATGCGAAAAACTCTGAGGCTGAATGAGGAGGGCTTGACTCTTTTGAAGAAAAATTGCATTAATCTAATTTTCACTTAAATATGGTCTTCTCTTCAATCCCCATAGTATCAATTCAGCTCCATCATCATGAAAAGTCATGAAAGGTTTACACCATTCATCATTTCAGCATAAAAAATGTCAATCTTCTAAAACATGATTTTCTTGAAAGCTCCAGATGGGCACAACTTTCCACCTCAATTAGAAGCTCCAGAAAAGGCACAGCTTCACTTGTCATGAAAGCTCCAGAAAAGGCACAGCTTTCAATATAATGACTTTCTTTAGCAGCAAACACATCTCTTCAGAATTTAATTTTCCACCCAAAGTATCACATAATGTGGTGGCACAACACAAGACAGCTTCCCCCACACTTAAGCTCAACTAGATTATGCAATTTCACTTCAAGAGTTGGTTGGATAGGGAAAATTGGCTTGTAATGTGGCTTAACCTAACAGGTTGTGCATGGCTTCTAAGGGCTACAAGGATTAAATATTCAAGGTAGGCCATTATAAAAAAGGATTCTTTGAAAAGGGGGCTTTAATACCAAACAAATGCCTCAATCATTTAAACACAAGTACCTCAAACCCTCAAGTTTTGACAGGAATAGATCAAATTCTGGTTAAATCAAGTATGGTTTGGTTCTCTTAAGAAGTGAGGTGAATGTAAAGAATATGAAAATAATGGTTTAGAAGCCTCACAGGAAAGTGATTTCAAATATAAAGACAGTGAGATTGGCATGGGATTCAAAATTAAGCATACTTTGCATGAAATTACTAAATATTTGAACTTGAAACAAAGTCATTTCAGCATTCATTTAAGCTTAGTTTCAAGGGGTAAATTGTTTCACTTATTGATATGGATTTAAAAATGGTGATGAGAATCATTTCAGCTCAAAAGTTTCAAAAACACACAAAAAATTGTAAAATAAACACACAAATTTTGAAAAACACACAATTTTTTTTTTGTTTTTTTTTTAACAGGAAAACAATTGAAATTACTAAACTAAAAGGTTCCCTCCCCCACACTTAAAATATTTCATTGTCCTCAATGTGAACCCATGAGATGATATATGCACATGAAATGCAGAATTTTTAAATAGGACAAATAATATAAAAGTGAAAGGGTTAGGAACAGCCTGATGTGATCAAGTGATGATGGGGTCATGCAGTGTGATAAAATCCACTGCATCTGTAGGATGTCCTTCAATGTATCTCTTCAAACGTTGCCCATTGACTGTAAAGCTCCTTCCAGTGTCCTCTTGTGTGATCTCCACTGCACCATAAGGAAAAACATTAGACACAATATAAGGACCTAACCATCTGGAACGCAACTTACCAGGCATCAACTTCAGTCGTGAACTATAGAGAAGGACTTTCTCTCCAACATGAAACTCCCTTTGTTGGATCATTTTGTCATGAGCTGCTTTTGATCTTTCCTTGTAGAGCCTTGAGTTCTCATATGATGACAGTCGAATCTCCTCAAGCTCTTGAATTTGCAACTTCCTTTGAATTCCAGCTTGGGCCAAATCCATGTTACATTTCTTTATAGCCCAATATGCCCGATGCTCGACTTCCACGGGGAGATGACACGCTTTCCCAAAAACAATCCGAAATGGGGACATACCAATGGGGGTCTTGTATGCTGTCCTATAAGCCCACAATGCATCATCCAAGCGCTTACTCCAATCCTTCCTATTTGGCTGCACGGTTTTCTCCAAGATTTGTTTCAACTCACGATTTGAAACCTCAGCCTGGCCATTTGTTTGGGGGTGGTATGGTGTTGATGTTTTGTGTGTCACCCCATACTTTCGAAGGAGGGAAGCAAAATTCCTATTGCAAAAGTGTTTCCCTTGGTCACTGATGATGGCCTTTGGTACTCCAAACCTGCAAAAAATTTGTGCTTTGACAAAGTCCACAACAACATGAGAATCGTCAGTCCTGGTGGCCTTGGCCTCCACCCATTTACTCACATAATCAACAGCAACCAAAATGTACAAAAAACCAAATGAACTAGGAAAAGGACCCATAAAGTCGATGCCCCATACATCAAAAATCTCACAAAATAGTATGGGTTGTTGGGGCATCTCATGTCTCCTAGAAATGTTCCCAGTGTGTTGGCAACGAGAGCATGACTTTCAAAACAAATGGGCATCATGGAACAAGCTAGGCCAATATAATCCAGAGTCTAAAACCTTCCTAGCTGTCAGTTGGGGTCCAAAGTGTCCACCACAAGCAAGTGTATGACAGAAATGCAAAACAGACTCAAACTCATGATCGGGAACACACCTCCTAATGACTTGGTCACTACACATGCTCCAGAGGTAAGGATCATCCCACACATAAAACCTAGACTCACTTTTTAATTTTTGGACCTGATGTTTCTTTAAATTTGCAGGGATTTCAGAAGCAACAAGGTAGTTAACTAAATCAGCATACCAAGGATGCTTACATGAGATGGTATAGAGATGTCATCGGGGAAAGTGTCCCGAAGTGGTACCTGGTCCAAGGTGTCACCCTCTAGTGTGTGAGTAAGCCTACTCATGTGGTCTGCCACCAAATTCTCTGACCCCTTCTTGTCCTTTATCTCAAGGTCAAACTCTTGAAGAAGTAGCATCCAACGGATAAGTCGTGGCTTTGCATCTGGCTTCTTTAGGAGGTACCTCAAAGCTGCATGGTCAGAAAAAACAACTACTTTAGAGCCCAATAAATATGAACGAAATTTATCTAAAGCAAATATAACAGCAAGAAACTCCTTTTCTGTTGTGGTGTAGTTTGATTGGGCTGAATCTAGTGTCCTCGATGCATAGGCGATCACATGTGAACGTCCCTCCACCCTCTGAGATAAGACAGCTCCAACCGCGAAGTTGGAGGCGTCACACATAAGCTCAAAAGGAATCTCCCACCGTGGGGGCTGTATGATCGGTGGAGTGGTCAGACACTTCTTTAGCTCATCAAATGATACCCTGCATGAATCATCAAAATTAAAGTCAATATCTTTTTGAAGCAATCGAGATAAGGGTAGAGCGATCTTACTAAAATCTCTGATGAAGCGTCGATAAAATCCAGCATGTCCAAGGAATGATCGAACATCACGCACACATGAAGGGTAGGGTAAGGATGAAATGATGTCTACCTTAGATCTATCAACCTCTATCCCATGTTTTGACACTACATGCCCTAAGACAATGCCATGCTCTACCATGAAATGACACTTTTCAAAGTTCAGGACTAGATTCTTCTCAATACAACGATTCAACACATTTTCCAAACTACTTAGACATTCATCAAATGAAGATCCATACACTGTAAAATCATCCATAAATACCTCCATGCAGGTCTCAATAAAATCAGAAAAAATACTCACCATGCATCTCTGGAAGGTACCTGGGGCATTGCAAAGTCCAAATGGCATCCTCCGATAGGCAAATGTCCCAAAGGGACAGGTGAATGTAGTCTTCTCCTGATCCTCCGGAGCTATAGGAACCTGAAAATATCCAGAAAATCCATCCAAGAAACAATAGTGTGTCTTCCCAGCTAGTCTCTCAAGCATCTGATCAATAAATGGGAGGGGGAAATGATCTTTGCGAGTGGAATGATTTAGTTTCCTATAATCAATACACACGCGCCAACTGTTTCGTACCCTCATTGGAACTAACTCATCTTTCTCATTTTTAACAACAGTAACACCACTTTTCTTAGGCACAACCTGAATAGGACTTACCCACTGAGAATCTGAAATGGGATAGATTATACCTGCCTCGAGCAATTTTTCAACCTCTTTTTTAACAACCTCCAGAAGGGTTGGATTGAGTCTCCTTTGTGGTTGCCTCACCGGTTTAGCTCCATCTTCCAAAAGAATCCTATGCATGCAAATGGAGGGGCTAATACCTGATATGTCAGCCAAGGTCCACCCGATTGCCCTGATGTTCTCCCTCAAAAGATTCAAAAGTTTTTCTTCATGTTCAAAAGAGAGATTGTTAGCAATGATAACAGGTAATTTTTCACCACTTAACAAGTATGAGTATTTGAGATTTGGTGGCAATGGCTTTAGTTCCAGTGATGGTGGCTGCTGAATGGATGGAAGCATGAGTGGCGTAGACATCTGTGCACAATCATACATATCATCTGAATGAGAGAACAATGCATCAAATCCATCAGAAAAATTAGCAGCCATATCATAATCAGAGTATACATGCTCAGAATTCGAATATGATTGGACAAATGAACCAATCCCAAGATCAGAAAGATCATGAATTAAAGGGGATGAAGTAGAATGAGACATCAAGTTGGACCCAATACTCATTATTTCATTAAGAAGTGAATAGTCCCCAAGAGATTGGGAATCAAAAATAGAGGGACTATCACATGGAGACTCAGAATGAGAGAGAAAGAATGCTGAGTGTTCCTCTGGTGGGTACTTCATAGAATCCAGGATTTTAAACCTCACGATTTCATCCCCGAATTCCATGGAAAGAGTACCCTCATGAACATTGATAATGGTCTTAGCAGTTTTGAGGAAGGGTCTACCAAGAATGATAGGGGCATGAGAACTTACCTGGTCATCTTCCATGTTTAGTACATAGAAATCAGCAGGGAAGATCATGTCCTTTACCTTTACCAACACATCTTCAAGGACACCAGCCGGATATGCTGTAGCTCTATTCGCTAGCTGCACCACTACCCTTGTAGGCTTGAGCTCACCAATCTGCAATGAAGAGAAAACAGAGTGAGGCATCACATTTATTGAAGCTCCTAAATCACAAAGAGCATCAGAGAAGTGAAACTCCCCTATGGTGCATGGGATGGTGAATGTCCCGGGATCCTTGCACTTTGTTGGCATTGCTAGAGTTGGTGTAATGAGTGCTGAGACATTCCTTCCAAGGTTGATCCTCTCATTTCCCTTGAGCCCTCTTCGATTGGTACAAAGTTCTTTTAAGAATTTGGCATACCTTGGGATTTGCTTAATGGCTTCGAGTAGAGGAATGTTGATCTACACACGCTTGAATGTGTCCAAAACCTCCTTTTGCATTGCTTCTTCAGCCTTCTTCTTGGTTTGAACAACCCTGTTTGGAAAAGGAAGTGGTTTAGGAGGAACATCATCAATCTTTTTCTTACCTTTATCTTTCTCCTTGGATTGTTCATCAGTTGGTATGGAATGTGGCTTCTCTGAAGTTGAGGTGAATCCCGGTGGAATGGTAGGTACAGCTGTATCGTTCATTTGCTTCCCACTTCTCAATGTTATGGCACTAACATTCCCCTTTGGATTTGGAGTGGGTTGGGAAGGTAGATTTCCAGAATTCTTACTTACAAGTTCATGGAGGGCGGTGGCAATCTGGCTCATTTGAGTCTTCAACTCCCTCAGCTCCGAACCTTGACTTTTCAGCTCATTCTGTTGATTAAGAACAATTTGTTTCAAAAGATCATCAGTGTTAGAGTCTACCTTGGGTTGGAGATTCCCTTGTTGCTGACTTGTTGATGTTTGAGCTTCAAATCTCCTTTGGGGTTGTTGGAAACCCTGTTGGTAAGGTGGAGGCTGCTGGAAGTTTTGTTGAAAGGGGGGCCTTTGTTGTTGTCCAGAGCCATACCTCATGTCCAGATGATCTTTCCACCCTTGGTTGAATGTTGGATCGAACTTCTTCTGGGGATATGGTTGTTGCTGCTGCTGCTGATATGGTCTCCCAGGGAACACTGCTGCACAATCTTCTGTTTCTTGGAGTTGTGGGCAACAGTCAGTTGGGTGGCTTGTCTCAGTGCAAATACCACAAGGCCTTGAAGGAGGAGGTAAAGATGTCTTTTGTGCCAAAGCAATCTGCCTTACCATAGTTGTCAATTCTTCTAACTTGGTATCAATCAAATGACTCTCAAGAGAAGAAGGACTTACCTGATGTACTCCCCTGACATGTAGTGTACCTCTATCGCCAAATTGTTGGGAGTTTTGGGCCATCTTGTCAATCAATGCACGTGCGGCTATTGGTGTCTTGTCCACCAATGCCCCTCCAGCTGCGGCATCCACCATGCTTCTCTCCATAGCTGTGAGTCCTTCATAGAAGTACTGAATGAGGAGTTGCTCACTGATTTGGTGATGTGGACAGCTTGCACACAACTTCTTGAATCGCTCCCAATACTCATACATGGACTCCCCTTGTGCTTGCTTGATCCCCGATATCTCCTTTCGAATGGATGTGGTCCTTGATGCTGGAAAAAATCTCTGCAAGAAAAGACGTTTCAAATCGTTCCAACAAGTTACATCTTCGGGTTGTAAATAATACATCCAATCTTTTGCAGCTCCATCAAGTGAGAATGGGAATGCTCTTAGTTTGATTTGATCTTTAGAGACATTTCTAGGTTTTAGGGTTGAGCAAACCACATTAAATTCTTTCAAATGTTTATTCGGATCCTCACTAGAGAGGCCATGAAACTTTGGAAGTAAGTGAATTAACCCTGATTTTAGTTCAAAGTCTGATTCGAGATTTGGGTATGCAATACAATTTGGTTGATAGTTAATATCAGGTGCAGCCAATTCTCGAATGGTTCTATTAAGTTCATTTCCATTATTATCAGCCATTGGTTCCTCTTTTATGTTTGAATTTGAATTGCTTCCAATTTCAATGTTCTCATATTGGAGTAATTATCCAACTGGTTGAATGTTGAAACTTCCCGTAGACTGAGAATGTCTGATTCGTGCCCTAAGGCTACGTTCAATCTCAGGGTCAAGATCTAAGAGATCTTCGGGATTAGTTCGTGTCATAGATCAAATAAAAATGAAAAGAAAGAAGGTGGACCATAGTAAAATAAAATGAGAAGTTTGAGTTGATGGTCCACAAAGAAGTAGGAGAAAATAAAAGAAGAGGATGAAAAATCAGATTGGGTAAAGAAGAAATAAAGAAGAGAGGAAAATAATAAAATGTAAAATAAAATAAATACCTCTAGTTGGTTGAAATAATTACTTGCCTCCCCGGCAACGACGCCAATTTGAAAGAGCGTTGTCGCACGCGCTCTCAAAAGAACTTCAAAAGTGAGTTACGTTGGATAAAACTCCAAGCACAACACTCTATGAAGCTAATGTTTAGTTTACTTGGTGTAGCATAGGGGGCTAACCAATGTCGTCTCTCAAAGGAGGAAGTGAATTAAAACATCTTATTAGAGGTATTCTAAAAATAAAATAAAAGAGAATAAAAACACTACTAGAAAAGGATGGGGGTGGTTTTTTATAGTTTATGAATCTAGAAGAAGTTTTCTGGAAGAAGATTGTATAATTTTTTTTGTTTTTAGTTTTGAAATGAATTTCAATTTAAATGACACAACAAGAAGATGTTTTTTTAGAAATCTATTTAAAAAGAGTAATCGATCTAACTCTACCTCTTCACTTTATTATTAATCATTATCATTTAAATTAACATTCACTTAATTATGATCCCTTAATTTGTTAAATCCCGAACCCTACGAGAATTAACTTTACCACAAAGATGATGTGAATTTAAACCTAGGCTAACTTTGGAACGTGCAATCGCAGCACCCTGCTTTGATTGATGTTCTAAGATTAGCTTATGATCAGTGGTAAATTAAGGCACATATCCATTCTGGAAATGAGGATGAATTGTGTTTAGGGATTATATTTGAACTCTACAAATTTATCCGGTGTGGTCTTGTATTACCGATTAAGATCGCGCTCTCACAATTTACACAAAATCCCGACCTCGCGTGTTTTTGTGTTAATTGTTCAATTGCTTGCTTAGTTTCTTACAATTTAAAAATACAATTCATGGATCATATTAAGTGAATTACAGTAGCTCATTGATTCAAAATAATTAAATGAAGAGGGTAGAAGATAGATCGATTACTAAAAGACTACTCTTCCATGAGTGGCGTAATCATCGTAGAAGCGTTTTGCATGTGCAAAGGTTTATAATGGGTATAACCCAATATCGCTTCTACTCAAGAATTCCAGCCCCAAGAGGAAGATTAAGAGAAGAATAAATTTAAATAAAACAGAGGAAAAGAGAAGAAATAAAAGAAGAACAAAGAAGTTTATTACACAAACAAAACAATTACAACATGAAGGAGAGAAGGAGGCTTCGATGAGAGGATCCTTGCTTCAAGAGCTACCTCTCTTACAATGGTTGGAGAATTTGGTTGAAACCAATTCTCCTATGCCTCCAATCTCCCAATGCACGAACCCGCCTCTCCAAATGAGAAAATCACTAATTTATAGAGTGGATGGGAGGCTAGGTTTAAAGTGGTTTCAAGTGTGAATGCAAAATCTCGGCCAAATATTTTAATGAAACTTGCACCGCCCATTTGACCTCCAAAACGCGTTAATTGACCGGCCTTCCAGAAGGATGATTTGTGCCACATCATGTCCCCGAGCTTTCCTCAAATTTTGGGCTCAATCCAAGCCCGTATGTAGAGGATATGGCCCAAATAAAGAACCTTCTCCATTCTGGCGAGCCCAGCCCAACGTTGACTTCATGGCCCAATTTCAACAACCAAATTAACTCTTTAGCTTTAGTGTCCTGAATAAAAGTTGTAGATAATTAAGTTAGGAACGCTGTTACAAAATTTCAAATTCAAATAATAAATATAAAAATATTTATCTTCGAAATAATACAGTGCACTATTAAGGGTAAAACTGGAATTTTCACCAAATTTTCAAATGAATGATCAAATCCCAAATATTTTATAAATAAACATATTTAACACAATGTGAGGAAATTATATCATTTATTATCAATAAAATATTCAATAAAATAGTGTTTTATCAGTATACCAAATATAGAATTCCAGAACAGAGAGATAAATTTCTATAAAATATGTGACTACACGCCGTGTAGTCCGATGAACACACGACCTTTCAGGCCCTAGATGCGACAGTTAGGGTTTTGGGGAATTATAAGTATCACACACCATATGGGATCCCCATACACCATGTGGAATTATGATAGAGGACCAGTGTGTACTCTAGGAGTAAAAAGGCAGAGGAAAATCTAGTCACATTCCATGTGTCAAAGTACACAAACACAACCAGATACATGGGTGAAACCCTATGTAGAGAGACACGCCATATACTAAAGTACATAAACACGGGAAAAGTACACATACACAGATAGAGTGCACAAGAAAGATTCTGGGTGGCTCAAACACGCTTTGTAGACCCTCTACATTCCATGTATGGTTTCATAGGTGGTGATCCATGTACCAATAGGGACACATATAAGTGATGGAGTGGGACCACATGATCTCTAGGCCCCCTCACACGCTGTGTACCCCTTGACCCCTTTTGAGGAAACTTTAACCTCTCGTATCTACTTAGTTTGTACTCAGATTTTGGTCATGAGTATATTATCCTAAGTTTTTTTCTTGTAGAACATGATGGTGGACTTCATCATGGATTTTTAGATATGATATGTGTAACACCCTAAGTCTTGAAAAGAGAAACCATGTTCGATAGCGTATGCGATACGCAATACCAAACCCAAACAAATAATGATTATTTAAATATAACTGTTTGAACCTTTATATTAAACTTGTGGATATGAAAAATATTAACTACTTTATGAAATATATATATATATATCCCAAATATATTGATATTTTCTGATTAAATAATAAATAAAATTTTCATAATGTCTTTTCATTCATCAAAATATGTTTTCATAAAAAATGATTTTTATTTGTGTTTTTGAGAAAAATATATTATAATTATTTTGTAGAAAATTTATAAAAATTTTATGATAAAATTAGATCCATTTTTGAGATAATTATATCAATATTAATGAATGGTATAATTTTGTGACTTTTCATAAAATATAGATTTTTCAATAAATAATGAAAAATATCTTTTTAGGTAAATTTTTCACTACTTTTGATAAATTAAGTAATTTAAAAGTATTAATATACTATTAATTTTATTTTAAAGGTAAAATAAGTATTATTTATTTATATTCAAATTCAATTAATTACATTTTTGTCATATTTATAACAAATTTTAAAATAAGTTTATTTTTAGGATTAAAAACGCATTTTTCTAAAAGCTCTTTCAAAATGCATAATGGTTCTCTATTTTAATTAATTAAAATAAAAACTAATGAGAAATAATATAAATAAAATTTTTATATTATATATCAATATTTATGAATTGAAATTTATATAATTTAGACTACTTTTTAGATAGTTGATGTAAAATTATATTTTCCTTAAAAAATGATTTTGTAGAAAATCGCTTTCCATCATGCTTGCGGGTTTTATATTAAATTAAATTATTCCTCCCCTATGAATTTATTCTGATCTAATTTATTCCATATTTTGAATATTCAAAATTAATATTAGGTAATATGTTAATCACAATTTTTGAACAATGTGAACAACAACTGTAGTAAATATTTATTACCACAATAAATGGAAAATTGTTTAATTAAGGGTAAAAGTAATTTAAAAGAGACTATAAAATAGTAACCCTAATAATATGAAT
This sequence comes from Viscum album, assembly GCA_963277665.1. NCBI lineage: Eukaryota > Viridiplantae > Streptophyta > Magnoliopsida > Santalales > Viscaceae > Viscum > Viscum album. The sequence goes on along the minus strand of OY728141.1, from coordinate 997,664,378 downwards.
ATTTTTATTTTATTTTTGATGAAATTATGATTATATTTATTCCTTATTTTTTACCCTATAAATGATTAAGTTGTAAGTTTTATAAAAATTATATTTTGATATAATAAAACACAAATTGTATTTTTGGGAAATATTCTAATTCAGTTAAGGAATTTATTTTGATGAAATAATAGATTTTCTAAAAAAATAATATTTTAGTAAAATATTTTTATTAAATAATTTTTATTAACTATAAATGATCATATAATTTTTATGAAGTCAAATGTAAATTTTATAGGGGTTCGAGAACTGTTATTGTAAAAAACCCAGCATTTCTGAATAAATGTCGATTTTACTTTAAAAGTGAAATTAATATATTTTAAAATGAATATTATTTTTGGAATTATAATTTAAAAATTTTCTAATGTTTATTTTTTCATAATTTTCTAAAAAAATCAAATTTTAGGGTAAAAATTAAATACCGTATAAATATAATTTGTGCATTGTGACATCATAATGTTGTAAAAATGATGTAATAATTATTATTAATGGTATCCACGACCAAATATATGTTTTAAATTTAAAATAATGTGATAATAAGTTTATTTTATTAAATTTATAAAACCATTATGAATCCTCCAAAACCATTAATATGTTTTAAGGTTTTAAAATAATTTATTTAAGAGTGTGACCCACCCCAACATAAGAAAGAGGATTAATTTTTTAAGTTAGGAACTTGGACTAATTAAATAATGATAACCAATCCCACTTTTTCAGAAACCATGGTCAAGAACCATGGGATAGTTTGTGGTTTTGGTTATTTTATTATATAGAGCCTAAAACCTAAATTATAAAGAAATCCCACTCATTTCCTTTATAAACCCACCCAAAATCCGATTTATATTCAATAAAAATCCTGTAATCACTTCCACACTATTACCTCAACTCTATAGAGTCCTCCAAAGGTCCCCAATACTCTAAATAAGTGCCATACCAAGCTTTTGGAGTCACAAAATCTAGTAAGGGACCCTCACCTTCCTCTCCTCCTTTCAATTCAACCACCTTTTTTGGAAATTTTCTTCTTAATTAAAAATGTTGATGATGTAATTTATTTATAAATATTCTCTAATATAAAATATATGATATTTTAATTACATTTAATTTTTTCTCTTTCAATTTTTTCTTTACCTAAGTCGTTACTATGCCGAAAATTATGTATGGGATTTCTCCCTTCTCATTTCCATTCAAGAACTTCTTTTAGGTTATGACCCTTAAATTCCATTTTTTTATGTTGGGATATGTTCTAAATTATTCAAATTAATCTCCATTTAATTTATAAATTATTATATCCCACTTTCACTCTAATTTGGACTCCCATTATAACACTCCCATTATCATGATGAAATATAGTTAGGATTCCTTCATTTATTCCAGTTTCTTCATTGACTTATGCATTATATTTATAATTTATAATGTTAGGATATGTATTTACATGTAACTATTACTGAATATGTGATTTATATGGGATTAGATACCCCCTTATCTCTCTTTAACTAATTTTTATGAACCATTAAGTGATGTCGTTATGCTGCCAAAATTTCACCGTGATTTTCCATTCGAAAATAATTATGTAGTGAATACCATACCCATTTTCTATCAAGGGTGTTCAAATTTATGCACATATAATTTTCTGATTCAGGAATTTTATATATGTATTCCTAACTCCTTTATCATCGAAGAAATTATAATGATGAATGAATCCATGTTGTATAATATATGTGGCACACTTAAGCATGAGAATGAAATGAATATGATAGGTGCACTCGGAATTATATAGCACTCCAATGTATTGGGTAATGTTTAGTATCATGATATGTCATGGTGGGACATAGAGTTAACCTTAATCATTTATGTTAAATTTTCCACTATAATGTCTTTTAAATTTAGCCTTGACCTATGTTTATGATGTAGTGTTTTAAGTTTTTACCACATTTCCCATGTTATGATTATCATGCTATATCATGTCTCATTGTTCATTTTTATGATTCCTACTCTTTATATTCCCCATTTATAAATCTATTGTATAAAATTTATCACCTTATTCAGAGTTTATTACCTTAATGGGATTTATATCTCACCCCTTTTTTATGTTTGTACCTAGGTTATCCTGTGCAGTTTTAAAAATCCATGGAATTTTAGAAGCATGTTATGAAAGTTTTCAATAATGTTATTGTATCCCTTGTTAAATATGTTATGTTATGTACCTAATTATCAAATAAACTAGACTTATTGATATTTTGGGTTGTATCATGATTAATTTTATGTAATACAAATAGAATTAAAGTATAATAAAGAGAAGGTTTCTTATATATGGTATCAGAGAGAAAGTTTAGTTATTTTTGGGATTAGGATTAGAAAACTCTAGTGAAAGACTTAGGTATAAGACTAAATATAAGAATTCATCCGTATTTTTTTAATTATAGATTAAGTGGTTTATCAATAAAATACATCCCTATATAGTTACTATAAGTGAATCTAGTTCGGGAACATATATACCTAATGTTAATAACTCTGATAAGGTGTGTCAAGCCAGACTCAGTGTAACCTGGTACATAAAAACAGGTCTTACTGTGCACCTGGTTTGACACTTCAGAGGGATATGATTTGGTAAATTTATAAGCTCATTATAAACCATTATTAATGCAATAAAAAATTTCAATAACAATATATTATAGGTAGTAGATCATGGATAACATAGATTGAAGCCTATAAATTCACAAGTTGTGGAAATAAATATAAGTTATAAGTTATCCATTTGCTATCATTAAATTCCCAGTTACATATTAAATTGTTTAAAAATAATCATCCCTAATTTTCCCCTTATTATAGTCAATGGATGGAAATAAGAAGAACTGAGAACAAGTTTAAATAGTGAGGATACAATTTATTAAAGGGGAAATAATTTAATGCACCGAGTTTTTTGTAAGAGAACCCATATTCGATAGCATATGCAATACACAACACCAACCCAGACAAACAATGATTACTTAAGTATGAATGTTTTAACATATATAATAAACTTCTATATATGAGAAGGATTAAATAATTTATGATATATATATATATATTTACTAAATATATTTATAAATTCTCCATAAATAATAAACAATTTTTTTAATGTCTTTTTATTCTTCAAAATATGTTTTCTTTAAAAAAATTATTTATTTTTATGAGAAAAATATACTAGAATTATTTTACAGAACATTTATAAAATTTATTTTATAAAATGAGCTCAATTTTTGAGATCATCATATCATTATTAACAAAGGGTGAAATTTTTGGATTTTTTAAAAAATATAGATTTTTCAGCAAAGAGTGAAAAATATCGTTTTAAGTAAAATTATCAATTATTTTGATAACTTAGGGAATATGAAAGTCCGAATATTCATTTAATTTTATTTTAAAGGTAACCTAAGCATTACTTATTTATATTTAAATTCAATTAATTACATTTATTTTATCTTTATACCAGATTTTAATATAAGTTTATTTTTTTGATTAAAAATGCATTTGTCTAAAAACTATTTTAAAATGCATAGTGGTTATACATATTAATTAATTAAAATAAAAACTAATTATAAATAATGTAAATGTAATGTTTATATTTTATATCTATATTTATTAATTTAATTTTATATAATGAAGATTACTTGTTATAGAGTTAAAGTAAAATCATATTTTCCTTAAAAAATGTATTTTTCATAAAACTTTTCTTCACCATGCTTGTAAGTTTTATATTAAATTTAATTATTCAACCACTATAAATTTATTCTGATAAAATTTATTGATTAATTTTAATAATCATAATTAATATTAGGTAGTAATTTCATCGTAAGTTTTTATCAATATGAATAGTTATTGTAGTAAATATTTATTAACACTGTAAAAGGAAAATAATTTAATTAAGGGTAAAAATAATTTAAAAGAGACTATAAACAATGTAAACCTAAAAATATGAATATTTATACTTCCTTTTAATTGAAATTATTATTATATTTATTCCTTTTTTTGAATTTATAAATGATTAAGAAATCAGTTTGATAAAAAATATATTTTGATACAATAAAACACAAATTATATTTTTGGGTAATATTCAAATTCAATAAATAAATTTATTTTGATGAATTAATTTAGTTTTAAATAAATAATATATTAATTAAATGTTATTATTAAATAATTTTTATTAAATATAAATGATCCTATAATTTTTATGAAGTCAAATATAATTTTTATAAGGGTTAGAGGACTGTTATTATCAAAAAACAAGAATTTATTAATAAATGTTGATTCTATTTTAAAAGTAAAAATTTAAAAAAATTAAAAAATTATTTAGATAAAATTAATATTATTTTTTGAATCAAAATATTAAAATTATCCAACAGGGAATTTTTTATAATTTTCTAAGATAGTTGAATTTTCAGGTAAAAATTAAATACCGTATAAATATAATTGTGCATTATGACATCATAATGACCAATATATGACGTAATAATTATTGATAATGGGATAAATGATTAAATATATGTTTTAAAATTAAAATAATGTGATTTTATGTTTATTTTATTGATTTTATAAAGCCATTATGAATCCCGAAAAACCATTAATATATTTTAAGGTTTTAAAATCATTTATTTAATAGTGTGACTTACCTCTACATAATAAAATGAATTATTATTTTTAGGTTTGGAACTTGGAATTATAAAATACTTATAACCAATCCCATTTGGTATAAACCATATTCAAAAACCATTGTATGGTTTGTGGTTTTGGTTATTTTATTATGCAGAGTCCAAAACCTAAATAATAAATAATTTCCCCTCATTTCCTAAATAAACCCACCTAAGCTCCCAATTTTATTCAGTTAAAATTATTTTAGAATTACTTTACTCTTATATAAAATATATATACTCCTCCCAAGGTTCAAAAATCTTTCAAGAAGCCCTTTCTATGGATTTGGAGTCACACAATCAAGTAAGAGATCATCACCTTCCTCTCCTCCTTTCAATTCAAGAACGTTATTTAGAATTTATCTTATTAATTTTAATTTTTTAGGATTTAATTTATTTATAAACATAAACTAATTTCCAATGGATTTCATTTTAATGAGATATGATTTTATCGATCTCATTTTGAACTTTACCTAAACCGTTACTATGCTGAAAATTCTGTAAGGGATTTCCCCATTATCATTTCTTTTCAAGCACATATTTTATGTTACATAACTTAAATTACATTTGATTATATAGTGATATGTTATTAAGTATTCCGCTTATTTTAAATTTAATTTATAAATTATGAAATCCCCCTTTAACTCTCATTGATCCTCCCATGATCCTTTAAGTACACCCATTACTATGCCAAAATATAGTTAGGATTATTTCATTTATTAAAGTTTATTCATTAACTTATGCCTTATATTTCTAATTTCTAATTATAGGATATGTTTTTCCATGTACCTATTACTAATCATTATATTTCTATATCATTATATACCCCCATCCAATTCATCAACCAATTTTTATGAATCTTTAAGTGATTTCCTAATGCTACCGAAATTTCACAATGTTTTGGCATGCCAAAAAAATTGTATAGTGAATACTATGCCTATTTTCTATCAAAGGTGTTCACATCTATGAACATATAATTTTTTATTAGGTAATTAAATATATTTATTCTACACTCCTTGATCATGGAATAAATTATGATGATTAATGAATTTATGTCGTATGATCTGTAAAGACCCGTAAATTTCAAGGGAATGTTTTTCTTAATTTTCTTTGGAATTTTATAAGAGCGCAGTCTCTGACGGCACCTAATTCCGAGGCCCGGTGTGCCCGAAATCATTTGCCGAAGTTTGGCTCGGGTACGTTCTGTGAACGGACGAGCGGGTTTTTCTAACTTCTGAACCGGTGCCCGGAATCGAATTCCGAGGGCACCGATGATATCGCAGCGCCGGTATTTTCTTAGAAACGCCTATTCCGGAGTTGCATTTGCTCGGGTGTGGTTTTTAATTTCCGGGCTTAAAGTTAAGAAATAAAATAATTTTACGACAACTTTATTTTATTTCACTTAAGCCACTTGGACGCCACTTGAAGCCACTTAAAAGCGGCTTGAACTGGGTTAAAACGGATAGGGTGCTATCCAGAAATATCCTACCCCCTTGGTAGGATATTTGTGAGGTGGGGCCCACACAAGCCCCCCCGTTTCTTTCCGCTAAGTAACACACCCGCGAAAACCCATCATTATGAAAGTCAACTGACGCGTTTTCTTAAATTCTTAACAGACCATTTAATTGGGTGGTTTATTTCGTGAATTAAATGAGATGTTACTTTCGTTGAATTAATACAACGAATTGATGGGTCGTTACTTACCTTTTTCGTTTGTTGGCGTAATAATAAAATAAGACCAACAAGTCTTTTTGGAGGATTACTCGTTGAGAGGTTTTTTTAGAGTTCTTGAACCTTCAACCTTCTTCGCGAAGAATGCGAAGAATGCGAAGAACGCGAAGAACGCGAAGAACACCGACCTCCGATGAAGAACGCCGAACTCGTGGAAGTCGACGACACGACGCCGTGTTCCGCGATGCTGACGTTCCCTTCCTGCAACTTTCTTCTGTGACGTCTCTTCCTCCACAACGAATCTTCGATCTGCTGTTTGAGGTAAGAGACTCCCGGTTTCTCTTAAATATTCCTTGTGTTTTTTCAACAAAACACGGATTTAATTTTATATAATTAAATTAAATCTGTTGTTTCTTGGTCCGTTGAGTTCGCCGACTCAACGCCGGATTCCATGACGACGCGACGCCCTTCCGCGACGAACAATCCGCGAAGAACGTGCGTACGACGACGACTACGAGGTAGGGGTTGTTGTGAATAATTCCTTTTTCCCGTGATCTTTCCTTTTAAAAGTAAAGAACCGGACAATAAGAACAATTTTAATTAATTAAAATTGTTGAATTCATGTGTTGAATTTTGTTTCTCTCGTTTTTTATCTCTAATGCGGAGGGTGCGGGCCAAACGAACACAGCCCGACAACCCTCCGCCGTTCTTCGTTGATGTGCGGATTTGACGGCCGACGACGGAACGTGCCGCAACGGAAATTTGGTGGTTCCGCAGTGAAGAACGAGTCCCGGGAGGAGCAGCGGTGCAGACGGGAACAGAATCGGACCACCGGAGCGATTCCGGTGGCCCGCGGAACACGTCGGTGGCGCGGGCCGCCGGATGAGGCCGCCGCGGCTTCAGTCGCGGCGGCGGCGGACAATGGACCGACGGCCGCACGGGTCCGGCTGCCAGGGCGACACCCCGCGGGTGCTGCGGGGTTGTCACGCGGGGGCGGCGGCTCCCCCCGCGTCGCTCAGGTTGTCCAGGACGACACCCCGCGGGTGCCGCGGGGGTGTCACGCGGGGGCGGCGGCTCCCCCCCACGTCGCTCGGCCGCTCGGCCGATCCGGGCCGGGCTGGCCGAGCCAGACTGGTTTGACCGGGTCGGACCGGGTCGGACCGGGTCGGCCCGGGCCCGGACCCCCCGTCTTCAGACCGTTTTCGGTCAAATGCCCGTATCTAGATCTACGGGCCTCCAAACGACTCGCCGTCAGCGGCAACACGATCCTTGGATCGAGACGGTCGTTTCGGTATATCACACTCAAGGTTTCAGAGTACTTTGGGTTCAGTTGGGTTGGTTCGTACACGAAACCAACCGGGCCCTCGGAGCGGAAACACTGATATCTTGAGCTACGAACGTCCGATTGACGTGCCGTCGACTTCGTTGAATTCCTCTAGGTGAGACAGATCTTTTGGCTCACTCCGCCCGAGGTTTGGACGCAGGTGGAGTACGGTCGGGTTGGTTTTTCCATAAAAACCAACCGGGGCCCTGGGACGAAAAAGCCTATATCTCTCAGACCGGGCGTCCGATTGACGCGCCGTCTGCGACGTTGAGTTCCTGTTGACGATACGGAACTTTTGGATACATCAACTTCGGACTTTGTGTCAGTTGATGTATCAGCTTCTCGGCTCGTGGAGTGGACCCTCCCGAACGAGCTTGCTGTGTGCGGGAACCCTAGAGCTGGCTGCGACTGCTACTTCGACAACAACGACTGTGCAGAGATCCTCAGTGGACTGCGACGACGACTGTGCAGAGATCCTAAGTGGACTGCGACGACTACTGCACTCAACGATCCTACGTGGATCAGTGCTGCAGGTCCTGTGTGGGCCCGATCCTGTGTGGGTCTGATCCTGTGTGGGTCAGCGCTCAGCGGTTCTGTGTGAGCCTGCGCCTACAGGTCCTGTGTGGGGCCGATCCTATGTGGGTCTTTGCGGGGGTTAGTTACCTATCGATTCTTTGTTGGTCCGACGACTTAGATGGATCAGTGATCATCTTTATTGTCATCCGAAGAAGTATACTTGTGTGAGATGAATCTTTAGTTACTCTCCTTTGTGGATTGTGTTGAGCTATCCTGTGTGGATTTACTGTTTACTCTCCTTTGTGGATTGTGTTGAGCTATCCTGTGTGGATTTACTGTTTACTCTCCTTTGTGGATTGTGTTGAGCTATCCTGTGTGGATTTTCTGTTTACACTCCTTTGTGGATTGTGTTGAGCTATCCTGTGTGGATTTACTGTTTACTCTCCTTTGTGGATTGTGTTGTGCTATCTTGTGTGGGTTTACGTTTGCTTTCCTGTGTGGACTGGGTTGTGCTTGGGCTCGGACGTTGGAGCCGAATGAGAATTGATGACTTAGGTATATGTATGGGCATATACCTAAGCCGTGTCAGATGTTACTTCGTGATTGTATCTTTCCTTTGTGGATTATCCTTTGTGTATTTCGGGAGATCTTCGGGGGTCTCGGGGTCCCTACTGAGTAGCTTATACTCACCCCTGCACGGGATATGCCCGCACTACATTGTGTTGGTTGCAGACGACGGACAACACTGATCTTGGTGGAGGCGTGCGGAGCAGGAGAGTACCTGGAGGTGGACCACTGGGCGGGACGTACTCGGAGCGGTCAGGTGGACCCGAGGAGCATTGGAGGCTATCTGTACCCACCCTTCAGGTGGGACTTCCAATGGATGACTCGACGTTGCGGCTTTACTTTTCAGTGGCTGTTTTCCCTTACAATTGTACTTTACTTTCAGTTTGGGTTTGTATTCTGGCCCACTTACTTTTCCGCACTTACTGTTGTACTCAGTTTTTACTTAGTGTTTATTTTTCCGCTTGCTTACTCTGTGGTTCTTGTTTACTTTTCAAAGGCAATTCCTTCCCCTTTTTTTGGGATTTACGCCTTGGTGCTAGTCGCCAGCCCCTGGCCTATGGAAGGCGGGCTTGGGGTAGTCACGGCATGGGCCCCGAGGACGGGTCGTGACAAATTGGTATCAGAGGAGTTCGGTTCTACTGCAGAACTTGGGACTCTGATATTTTTCTATGTTAAGAAATAGTGTTAAGCGTATTGGGTGTGGTTATCAGTTCAGGGAGTCCAGTGTTGGTGCGGCAGACGACGTATCCGTACACTAGGACCCTGACTCCTGATTTCCGACTTAATGCACAAAAACATTGATTGCTTGTGTGTTTCAAGTTTTCTTTGCGATTAATTTGTGTCAGCTCACTAGGTATACTGTTCTGACAGTGGGGCACCTGTTTCCTTTTCAGGATGGCCCCACGACGGCAACCAGCTAGGGTTCCGAGAGTTGAGCATGACGACAGCCCACCGAGCGACGAGGCCTCGGTACAGGGCCCCTTGACAGCTGAGGCACCGGCAGTACCTTTACCCACCGAGCCCCCGATGCTTCCAGCGCCGACCGCTGACGATGCCCGACGCCTCAGAGCTTTGCACGAGTTCCAGCGCCAGCGACCACCCAGGTTTCGTGGGGAGACGGACCCCCAGGCAGCCGAGGACTGGCTGGAGGCGGTCGTACGAGTTTTCAGGCTAGTGAGGACACCAGCAGACCTCATGGTGATCCTCGCGGCGAGCCTACTGCACGCAGCAGCAGGACGATGGTGGAGCCTGATGCTCCAGGTGCACGATGAGACCTCTCTCATCTGGACGGACTTCGAGAGACTCTTCCGCTCAGAGTTCGTCCCGGCCACCCTCCGTGCGGTGCGCATTCAGGAGCTTCTTCAGCTATGGCAGGGCAGCTTGACGGTCGCCCAGTACGTGGCGAGGTTCACCGACATTTCTCGCTACTCGACAGACATGGTACGAGACCCCTTCTTCCGGGCCCGGACCTTCGAGCAGGGATTGAGACACGAGATCAGGGCATCGCTGATCTCCCTTAGCATCCCGACCTAGGCAGGAGTGCTGGAGCGAGCCCTTCTGATCGAGAGCTTCCTGGCTGAGTCCACAGCGAGACCTACCACAGGGCGGCAGGTAGCAGAGTCTTCGGCAGCTGGTAGCCGACGGATGACTCAGGGTTCCAGGCAGACCAGACCCTCTCGTAGACGATCTCAGGACACTGGCTCAGCAGTGTGGGGCACACAGCACAGGGCCAGTCTTCCGAGAGGCAGGCAGTGCTACTCCTACGGCGGGCAGAGCCACATGGCTCGTGACTGCCCGACCCGCCGTACCGAGGAGCAGAAGACGGTGGAGGGGCCACCTAGGTAGAGGCAGAGGGTCGACCGTGGCGGTCCGCAGGGAGGAGGCGGACGAGGTAGGGGAGCTGGCCGAGCAGCAGGTGGTGGGCGACGCTTTGAGGCTCTGCCACCACCACCACCAGGAGGTCCACCCCGGCCACAGGAAGCTGGCAGGCAGAGATAGGCACAACTCCAGGCAGCAGAGGCCTATGACCACGGCGCGCCTGAGATGATTCTAGGTACTATCTGTGTCTATTCCACCCTTTCTGAAGTTCTTATAGACACAGAAGCGAGTCACTCTTTCATAGCCGCTGCCCTTGTTCGGAGCTCGGAGATTCCGACAGAGCCGTTGGCTCGATCCTTACGGGTAGAGACTCCTACGGGAGCAGACTCGACGATTACGCACTGGTGCCGGCAGTGTGAGATAACTCTAGGAGGTGAGATCTTCGGCTGGGATCTTCTTGTAGCGGCGTCGAGGCCTTACGATGTCATCTTGGTCATGGGTTGGTTTTCTACGGTCCATGCACAGATTGACTGCATTAGGCGCAAGGTGCGATGTGTGCGCACCGATGGGAGCAGGTTCACCTTCACCGGTGAGAAGGGAGCCTTCACAGCACAGGATGGACTCACGCAGAGGAGAGGACAACCCATCACCCATCAGTTGGCTAGCCTCATCCTTGGATCAGTTGACGTGCGAAGTCCTAGTTTTCCTGCAGTGGTGGATCAGTATGCAGACGTCTTCCCCGACGATGTTCCAGGGCTACCTCCTCGCAGAGAGGTAGACTTTTATATTGACCTGTACCCCGGGACAACCCCGATATCCACTCCAGCATATCGGATGGCCCCCGCCGAGCTTCGAGAGCTACGGGTACAGTTGGAGGACTTGCAGGGCAATGGGTTCATCCGACCCAGTGTTTCACCCTGGGCTTCGCCAATATTGTTCGCCAAGAAGGCGGACGGGAGCTTGCGACTGTGTGTCGATTATTGTCGCCTGAGCTAGGTGATAGTGAGGAACAAGTATCTGCTACCCAGGATTGATGACCTCTTCGATCAGCTCAAGGGAGCACGGTGGTTCTCGAAGATAGACCTCAGGTCAGGCTATCATCAGCTTAGAGTTCGAGACGAGGACGTGCAGAAGACGGCCTTCAGGTGTCGGTATGGCCACTATGAGTTCTTGGTTATGCCTTTCGGCATAACCAATGCTCCAGAAGTGTTCATGAGCCTAATGAACAGGACCTTCCAGCCATACCTTGATCGATTTGTCGTGGTCTTCATCGACGACATTTTGCTGTACTCGACCACCGAGGAGGAGGACACCTACCACTTGCGGGTTGTACTAGACACACTCTGAGAGCACCAGCTTTATGGAAAGCTCTCGAAGTGCCAGTTATGGATATGTGAGGTCCACTTCTTGGGGCACGTCATTTCTGAAGCGGGAGTTGCAGTGGATCCTGCGAAGATCGAGGCAGTGCTAGCTTGGGAGCCACCCAGGAGCGTGACAGAGGTGCGGAGTTTATTGAGACTAGCTGGATACTATTGAAGATTTGTGCCAGACTTCTCCAGAGTTGCGACACCACTATCAGCTCTTAAAAAGAAGGGGAAACCCTTTGTGTGGTCAGACAGATGTCAGCAGAGCTTCCAGGAGCTGAGACAGAGATTGACCAGCGCCCCTATCTTGAGGTTGCCTGAGGAGGGAGTAGGGTACGTAGTCTACTGCGATGCATCAGGGACCGGACTCGGATGTGTCCTGATGCAGGAGTGGGCAGTGATCGCCTATGGATCACTTCAGTTGAGGCCACATGAGCAGAACTACGATACCCATGACCTGGATTTAGAAGCAGTGGTCTTCGCTCTGAAGACATGGAGACACTACCTGATGGGTGAGCGCTTTACAGTCTTTTCTGACCATCAGAGTCTCAGGTACATCTTTTCTCAGAAGGACCTGAACCTGAGATAGCGGCGATGGCTCGATTTCCTCCAGGACTATGACTTTGAGATAGTCTATACTCCTGGGAAGGGGAACGTGGTAGCCGATGCTCTCAGCAGGAGGACGGGCATTCAGCTACTTGAGGAGGTGACAGAGCAGCTAGCCGCTTTGCAGATATCCTTTGTGGATAGGGGTGGATCAACCTTCCTTCAGTCTCTCACAGTCACCCCTCCACTACTGCATCGGTTCAGAGTGGCACAGTGTGGGGACGCTGACTGTGAGACGTGGTGTGCGTAGATATCCTCAGGACAAACACCTGATGGTTTCTCCTTTGGAGCAGAGCACGACGTCATTTTTAGAGGATGTACATTGGTACCAGTTGCTTTACGGGAGGAGGTACTGATAGAGTTTCACTCTTCTCCCTTGGTGGTACATCCTGGAGTGGCGAAGATGTACCAGGACCTCAGACGACCGCACTGGTGGCCGGGCATGAAGAAGGCTGTGGCAGAGTTCATTTCTTGATGCCTCACCTGCCAGCAAGTGAAGGCAGAGCATCAGGTACCAGTAGGCTTGGTACAACCCTTGGAGGTCCCGGAGTGGAAGTGGGACGGGATATATATGGACTTCATGACTGGACTTCCACACACTTCTAGAGGTCAAGACTCCATTTGGGTGATTATCGACCGACTCACCAAGTCGGATCACTTCTTACCCATCAGAGAGCAAGGCTCAGTGGAGATCTTGGGGCGTCTCTACGTCCAGGAGATTGTACGGCTTCACTGTATGCCATCGTCTATCGTCTCCGATCGAGATGCTCACTTTACTTCCCAGCTTTGGAAGGGGTTGAAGGAGGCATTCGGGACGCAGCTACGTCTGAGCACCGCCTTTCACCCTCAGACAGATGACCAGACGGAGAGGACCATTCAGACTCTCGAGGACATGCTCCGCGCATGTGTCCTCGACTTTGGTCATAGCTGGGAGGACCACCTACCCTTGGTTGAGTTTGCGTACAACAACAGCTACCACTCCACCATCGGGATGGCACCATACGAGGCGTTGTACGGCAGGCCTTGCAGATCCCCTTTGTGCTGGACAGACCCTGTGGAGTCAGCACTTGTGGGACCAGAGATGGTCCGGGCCACGACAGAGAAGGTCCAGGTCATCCAGGAGCGGATGAGGACAGCTCAGAGCCGGTATAAGTCATATGTTGACAGGAGGCGGAGGCCACTAGAGTTCGAGGATGGCGACCACGTCTTCTTGCGTGTCTCACCTCGACGTGGTTTGCGGAGATTTGGACGAGGCGGCAAGTTGTCTCCATGCTTCATCGGACCCTTCCAGGTCCTCAGCAGGGTTGGCGAGGTGGCTTATCGCCTGGCTCTGCCACCTCAGTTGCACCGGGTACAAGACGTCTTCCACGTATCTCAGCTGAGGAGATACGTGCGAGACCCAACACACATCATTGACTATGGGGATCTAGACATAGATGATGGGGCGACTTTTGCGGAGGTCCCAGTGGAGATAGAGGATCGATAGGAGCGGGTCCTACGTGGGCGATTGATTCCTCTTGTGCGCATCAGATGGCAGCACAGGAACCTCCAGGAGAGCACATGGGAGCGGGAGGCTCAGATGCGTGCTCAGTACCCACATTTGTTTCCCTAGTTTTTGATGTATCTTTACGGGGACGTAAAGCCCTGAGGTGGGAGTAATGTAAAGTCCCGTAAATTTCAAGGAAATTTTTTTCTTAATTTTCTTTGGAATTTTACAAGAGTGCAGTTTCTGACGGCACCTGATTCCGAGGCCCGGTGTGCCCGAAATCATTTGCTGAAGTTTGGCTCAGGTACGTTCAGTGAACAGACGAGCGGATTTTTCTAACTTTTGGACCAGTGCCCGGAATCGAATTCCGAGGGCACCGATGAAATCGCAGCACTGGTATTTTCTTAGAAACACCTCTTCCGGAGTTGCGTTTGCTCGGGTGTGGTTTTTAATTTTCGGGCTTAAAGTTAAGAAATAAAATAATTTTACGACAACTTTATTTTATTTAACTTAAGCCACTTGGAAGCCACTTGAAGCGACTTAAAAGTGGCTTAAACTAGGTTAAAACGGATAGGGTGCTATCCAGAAATATCCTACCCCCTTGGTAGGATATTTGTGAGGTGGGGCCCGCACGAGCTCCGCCGTTTCTTTCCGCTAACTAACGCATCCGCGAAAACCCGTCATTATGAAATTCAACTGACGTGTTTTCTTAAATTCTTAACAGACCATTTAATTGGGCAGTTTATTTCGTGAATTAAATGAGATGTTACTTTCGTTGAATTAATACAACGAATTGATGGGTCGTTACTTACCTTTTTAGTTTGTTGGCGTAATAATAAAATACGACCAACAAGTCTTTTTGGAGGATTACTCGTTGAGAGGTTTTGTCAGAGTTCTTGAACCTTCAACCTCCTTCGCGAAGAACGCGAAGAACGCGAAGAACGCGAAGAACGCCGGCCTCCGACGAAGAACTCCGAACCCGTGGAAGTCGACGACGCGACGCCGTGTTCCGCGACGCCGACGTTCCCTTCCTGCAACGTTCTTCTCAGACGTCTCTTCCTCCGCAATGAATCTTCGATCTGCTGTTTGAGGTAAGAGACTCCCGGTTTCTCTTAAATCTTCCTTGTGTTTTTTTAACAAAACACAGATTTAATTTTATATAATTAAATTAAATCTGTTGTTTCTTGGTCCGTTGAGTTCGCCGACTCAATACCGGATTTTGCGACGACGCGACGCCCTTCCGCGACGACGCGACGATCCCCTCTTTCCGCGATGAACAATCCGCGAAGAACGTGTGTACGACGACGACTACAAGGTAGGGGTTGTTGTGAATAATTCCTTTTTCCCGTGATCGTTCCTTTTAAAAGTAAAGAACCAGAAAATAAGAAAAATTTTAATTTATTAAAATTGTTGAATTCATGTGTTGAATTTTGTTTCTCCCATTGTTTATCTCTAACGCGGAGGGTGCGGGCCAAACGAACATGGCCCGACAACCCTCCGCCATTCTTCGTTGATGTGCGGATTTGACGGGCGACGACGGAATGTGCCACAATGGAATTTTGGTGGTTCCGCAGTGAAGAACGAGTCCCGGGAGGAGCATCGGCGTAGACGGGAACAGAATCAGACCACCGGAGCGATTCCGGTGGCCCGCGGAACATGCCGGCGGCGCGGGTCGCCGACGCTGCGGCGGCCAACGGACCCGCGGCCGCGCGGGTCCGGCTGCCAGGGCGACACCCCGTGGGTGCTGCGGGGTTGTCACGCGGGGGCGGCGACTCCCCCCGCGTCACTCGGGTTGTCCAGGGCGACACCCCGCAGGTGCCGCGGGGGGTGTTACACGGGGGCGGCGACTCCCCCCCGCGTCGCTCGACTGCTCGGCCAAGCCGGGCCGGGCTGGCCAAGCCAGACCGGTCCAACCGGGTCGGACCGGGTCGGACCGGGTTTGGCCGACCCAGGGGGGGTCGGGCCGGGTCGGCCCGGGCCCGGACCCCCCGTCTTCGGACCGTTTTTGGTCAAATGACCGTATCTTGAGCTACGGGCCTCCAAACGACTCGCCGTCAGCGGAAACGTGATCCTTGGATCGAGACGGTCGTTTCGGTATATCACACTCAAGGTTTCAGAGTACTTTGGGTTCGGCCGGGTTGGTTCGTACACGAAACCAACCGGGCCCTCGGAGCGGAAACACTCATATCTTGAGCTACGAACGTCCGATTGACGTGCAGTCGACTTCGTTGAATTTCTCTAAGTGAGAAGGATCTTTTGGCTCACTCCGCCTAAGGTTTGGACGCAGGTGGAGTACGGTCGGGTTGGTTTTGCCTTAAAAACCAACCGGGCCCCTGGGACGAAAAAACCAATATCTCTCAGACCGGGCGTTCGATTGACGCGCCGTCTGCGACGTTGAGTTCCTGTTGACGATATGAAACTTTTGGATACATCAACCTCGGACTTTGTGTCAGTTGATGTACCAGCCTCTCGGCTCGTGGAGCGGAACCTCCCGAATGAGCTTGCTGTGTGCGGGAACCCTAGAGCTGGCTGCGACTGCTACTTCGACAGCAACGACTGTGCAGAGATCCTCAGTGGACTGCGACGACGACTGTGCAGAGATCCTCAGTGGACTGCGATGACTACTACACTCAATGATCCTACGTGGATCAGTGCTACAGGTCCTATGTGGGCCCGATCCTGTGTGGATCCGATCCTATGTGGGTCAGCGCTCAGCGGTTCTGTGTGAGTCAGCGCCTACAGGTCCTGTGTGGGCCCGATCCTGTGTGGGTCTTTGCGGGGGTTAGTTACCTATCGATCCTTTGTGGGTCCGACGACTTAGATGGATCAGTGATCATCTTTATCGTCATCCGAAGAAGTATACCTGTGTGAGCTGAATCTTGAGTTACTCTCCTTTGTGGATTGTGTTGAGCTATCCTGTGTGGATTTACTGTTTACTCTCCTTTGTGGATTGTGTTGAGCTATCCTGTGTGGATTTACTGTTTACACTCCTTTGTGGATTGTGCTGAGCTATCCTGTGTGGATTTTCTGTTTACTCTCATTTGTGGACTGTGTTGAGCTATCCTGTGTGGATTTACTATTTACTCTCCTTTGTGGATTGTGTTGTGCTATCCTGTGTGGGTTTACATTTGCTTTCCTGTGTGGACTGGGTTGTGCTTGGGCTCGGACGTTGGAATCGAACGGGAATTGATGACTTAGGTATATGTATGGCCATATACCTAAGCCGTGTCAGATGTTACTTCATGATTGTATCTTTCCTTTGTGGATTATCCTTTTTGGATTTCGGGAGAACTTCGGGGGTCTCGGGGTCCCTACTAAGTAGCTTATACTCACCCCTGCACGGGCTATGCCCGCACTACGTTGTGTTGGTTGCAGACGACAGACAACGCTGATCGTGGTGGAGACGTGCGGAGCAGGAGAGTACCTGGAGGTGGACCACTGGGCGGGACGTACTCGGAGCGGTCAGGTGGACCCGAGGAGCAGTAGAGGCTATCTGTACCCACCCTTCAGGTGGGACTTCCAATGGACGACTCGACGTTGCGGCTTTACTTTTCAATGGTTGTTTTCCATTCCAGTTGTACTTTACTTTCAGTTTGGGTTTGTATTCTGGCCCACTTACTTTTCCACACTTACTGTTGTACTCAGTTTTTACTTAGTGTTTACTTTTCCGCTTTCCTACTCTGTGGTGCTTGTTTACTTTTCAAAGGCAATGCCTTCCCCTTTTTTTGGGATTTACGCCTTGGTGCTAGTCACCAGCCGCTGGACTATGGAAGGCGGGCTTGGGGTAGTCACGGCACGGGCCCCGAGGACGGGTCGTGACATGATCAATGTGTTACACTTGAGCATGAAAATGATATAAATGTGATGGGTGAACCCATAATTATATAGATATCCAATGAATTGGGTAATGTTTGGTATCATGTTACATCATGATGGTACATGGATTAAACCTGATTCCTTTATGGGACATTTTCCACCATAATGTATTGGCAGTTTGTCCTTGACCTATGTTTATGATGTAGTGTTTTAAGTTTTTGGTACATTTCGAAAGTTATGATTATCATGTTTTTGATTCCTACTATTTTTTCCCCATTTATATGCCAATTTTCTAACATTTTTCACCTTATTCCAAGTTTATTCCCTTATTGGACTTTATATATCACCCATTTCTTATGTTTTCCTTAGTTTATCTTATGCAGTTTATAAAATCCATGGAATTTTAGAAGAATTCTGAAGAAGTTTTCAATAATGTTGTTGTATCCTATGTTCAAGATGTTATGTTATGTACCTAATTACCAAATACACTAGACATATCAATATTTTAGTTTTTATTACGAGTAATTTTATGTAATAAATCATTAATTAAATTTTTATAAAGAGCAGAGTTGTTATAATGCGAGATGTTCTGAGTGGGAAGCTTCTTTAGGTGATAATCGACGACGTTTATGATTAGTAAGGATCACCAGGGACCTTATAGTGGCACCCTTTTATGAGGAAGATAATGAATACTCTATATATTCTTAGACTGGAACCCTCCTACTAGGATGTAGAATGAGTCCTCTACCTATCCACTAAGTGGAATCCACATGTAGAGTCTGGGAAAGAGCCATCAACTACGAGAGTGGAACCCTCTAGATGGGATGAGAATGGGTCCTCTATTTTGTACCATAATGGAACCATCTTGTTTTAATAGGGGTTTGTTTATTTACATCCATCTAGAGTGGAACCCTCCATCTAGTCTAGGAATAGGTCCTCTATAGACTACTAGAGTGGCACCCTCCAGCAGGGCTAGGATTGGGTCCTCTATTAACTATTGAGTGACACCCTCATGTGGAGACAGAACATGGTTCCCTAACCGTAAGATTGGAAAAATCCTATTAGGATGGGAATGGTTTCTATAGATATCAACTAAGTGGAACCCTCCTATTGTACCAGGTCATGGGTCCTTTACCTAAAGATTATGCACCTTGACCGTGCGACATAGTGGTGAGGTGTGGCTTGAATTGGATGTTTTCTATTGGGAAGACGTGCGAGATGATGGGAATCATTGATAGGCTTTTAGAAAAGATGAAATTCTTTGTGTGGTATGGGATGTGATATGGAGAACCCCTTATCTCTCATTCATGTTTCATTTGTTTTAGAAAATATATATACCTGTATCCATGCTGTTGGATCCTGTTTTCTCTCTTACTTTGGGTTGAGTTATTTACTGTCTATTTATCTGTTCATATTGTGTCTCTTACTACTCCCCATTCAAATTTTAGGGAATCCTATTGGGTATGTATATACTCACCTCTAAATTTTATTTTCTAGCATGTGTTGTGTCTTATGCATATGATGAACCAGTCATCTGTGACTTCATAGAAGCTTAGGGATACTTGGTGCATTGGAGCTCATACAATGGTCAAAGATTGGAGATCAGGAGATAGGATCAATCATAATTTTTTTACTTTCTAGTTATTTTTTATTGGGACATCATTCCAATTGGTCATGTATTTTCCATTTTCTTTTTAGTTTAAACTACCGTACTCTTATATACCCTAGATATTTTTCATGATAGGTTTATATTATATCCATTGAATATTTTTATTATTATTCATCCACAATTATTAATTAAGATGGTTGGTTGTGTGCATAAAGGTACATTAGATAAAGGAAACCCTATGTTAGATATTCCTTTTCGCGCTAATCACCAGCCCCTGACCTATGGATGCAGTCTTGAGGTTGTTTCAGATCAATCCCCATTGGTTCAAATCATGTAAGATTGGTATCAGAGGTGGTTTGATCCATGGGATAGTGTTTGAATCAATCCCCTTATGAGGATTTGTGTAACGACCTAATGTTTTATAAATGAAATTCCTTTCTTATAAATATGTCATAAAATCACATGAAAACACAACACAATGAACTACTAAGTGCTATGCGACATTTAAACAAAATTTTTTCACTTCTGTGTTTGTAATTTCGAAAATCTAACATACACGGTTGCAATCAGTAAGTTATTTTGAGTACTATAAGAAACACTTAATTTTTGGTGAATAGTAACCTACCCTTATAAATAGTAACACACCCATATGAATAGTGGTATACGCTAATGAATAGTAACCTTAACTATGCTAATATATAAATATTATTCAAGTTAAAGTATAATGTACATATATTTTAGAATAAGTAAATGAATGTTTTAAAACTGGTTTTTGATAATAAATTATGAATTTAATTAAATATTAAAATAAAAATATTTAGAAAAATATTTTTGAAAAATGGACTTCATTTTTTAATTCTACATGTTGAAAAATGGTTAGGGTGAAATTTTGGGATTTTTATGAAATACTTGAAATTTTTATGAATAGTGAAATACCATAATTTACAAAATAAGCTAAATAAGATAATTATAGTCATGTATGATGTTCTGTTGATGTAAACCCACTTGGTTTGAGATCAAATGATAAAATTACGATTCTTGGTCAAGGAAGACTTACTATTTCTTGTCTTGTGGGGAAATAATAAATAAATGAATTTTATATTGAGAAATCCCCTCCCACCTCCATTATAACCCCCCCCCTTACTCCCTCTTCTCTTAACTCCTATCAAGCCTTTTACCTTGCCATTATTCTACCCAAATATCTCCCCAAGATTCTCCCCCACGTCCAAAAGCTCCTAGCCTCTTCAAAATACCAAAACCTCTCCCCTTAAGAGGTTCTTAAAGGATGAAGTATCAAGAGGTAAATTCCTCTTTCCAATTCCTTCATTTCTTTTAAGTTCTTTTATTTTTTGTTTCTTTCCTCACCCCCTTAACCAAAATGGTATGATAAATATAGTATAATACATTTACTAGAATTCTATTATGCTAATGAGATACTTCATTATCTTCTCTCCTTTCCCCACCTTTTATTTGAAAGAAATGAAAGCACCGTTTGAGATGTGCTAATTTAGCACATTCAAGGACAACAGTTTATCAATTTCTATTATAATATTTAATTCTGTTCATGAAACCATTTATTTAATGGTTGAACTAGATTATTATATATGTAATATATCCTATTTTTAGTTCTGTAATCCATTTATACAAATGGTATTAAGTTATAAAGAAAAACATGTTCTTTGTAATCAAACCCACCGATTAACAAAAACGGTTGTCACTATGGTTTTATATAATAGTTCAACTTCAATATAAGTAACCAAATTAAATTTAAGACCATGTAATCTCCTATATGTTTAATAATATCAAATAACTTCCTTTAAGTTAAGGGATCCTCTCCATTTCTCTCTTAAATCATGATTATCCTCTATGTTATGCCATTTTATGTGTAATCCCTAATGATGTGGTATGCTTATGCACCTCCCCATACTGCCCTCTTAATTTATAAGTGATGAGAAACCCCTTTTCTCTCTCATCAATCCCTCTTAGTTACACCTGACACCATGCCGATAAAACCATAATGAATTCTACCCAAACCTTATTTGTTCTTTCGGCTTGCCTTATCTTTCTTTCAAAATGGTGTTATCGTATCTATTTATGTGAATATTCTAGATTATGGTTATTTGTACAAAATTATTATATCAAGATCCTTTCATCACTTTCTTTCGGAGATATACTTGTTTTTAAAAGATTCCTTCCTTAGAACTTTCTGATAATAAAACCAGTTTTAAGGGAACTTCCTGTTTTTTTTTACCCAATTTCAAGTGCACTCTATCCTATATTTTAAGACACCATTGTCTTTATAAAATCAGTTTTTTTATTATGAAAACCTTCTAGGTTAAATTATAGTTTTATATATATAAGGGTTTTCACTTTTCTATTTTAAAATATTTATAGTAATTTCCTTAAAACCACACAAAAAATGTTTTAATTCTAATGTTTCTCAAATAAATTTCCTATATGTTGTCACTTATATTTGTCACCACCTACCATGTTATATGCCTATATTACCTTATGAACTTCAATGCATGTTCTAATCCCTTTCTTCCATGGACACTTTGATGATACGTTGATTGGTTTTTCTTAATGTAATGATTGTGGTACCCAATTCTTTCCATGGGTATCCTTATGTTTATAAAAGATTGACTATGTATGATTATTTATGTGGCATGAATATTTATGTGGCAAGAATATTCATTAAAACTTTGAGATGGGTGTGCCCAGATAACACTCCATTGCATTGGGTAAAGTTAAGCCTCATGAGATGCGATGTGAAATAGGATTGGCGGTTAGCCTTGACCCGTATTAAAATGGGAAACGAGATTAGTGGTTAGCCTTGACCCGTACCAAAGAAATGCTTTATCATTATTCCACATTTATATGATTCCATGTTTATATGATCCCATGCTTATATAATATTATTTCCTATGTTCCATGCTTTGGATATCATTATGTCATGCCTCCTAACTCATGTGCTTATGATGTATCCTTATGTTCATTACCTTAATGGGGTTTTTAGCTCATCACTTTGATCATGTGTTCCCCAAGGTACCCTATGAAGATGTAGGGGATCAATGGAAGTTAAGAGCTATTAATGGAGATTAAACAAAGAAGTGTTTTTATCCCCATGTTTTATGTTATATGTACCTAGTCTTCCAAGACACTAGACTTAATGATCCTTCGTTTGTACTCTGATGATTAATTATGATTAAAATCATGAAATGTTATATGTAAAAGTCTTGGGTTGCTATAGTTGGTATCAGATGATGGTATATTTATTTTTTGAGATTAGGAATAGATAACCTTAGTGATAACCTTAATAATGGGATGAATTATAATAAAACATCCCTAAATTTTGGTAAGTATAGAGTAAGTGGTTTATCAAGAAAATACATCCCTGTCTGGAAATGAGCAGGTAGAGGCGGCTCTGGGATAGATGTACCTAGGAGTGAAAACTCCGACAAGGAGTTTCGGTCTTGACCCGGGGTATCCTGGTACACAAAAACGGGCCTTTCTGCACTATTTGTTATAAAACTCCTAGAGGATATGATTTGGTAGATTAATGAACTTAGTATAAACCATTATTAAGGGACAAAAAAAGACCATAAGAATATAAGTCAAGAAATAGATCGAGGATAACCTAGATTTAAACCTAAGGAATCACAAGTTAGGTTATACTTATTATTTATAAGTTCATCCTTTTATGTTCAAAGTTTCCTTTTTATGCTCAATAACTAAGTATTCAAGACCTCTAATTATACGTTCTTTTTCTTAGTTTATGGCGGGAAATAGAAGAACACGCTCCAACAACCAATGTGATAGGAAATGTGAAGATTTACATAATGATATGCTTGATATGATGGGATCGGGTGCTCAAAACTTCATGAAAGTACTTGCTCAGTTGGATTGAGTTGTGAATAATCACATGAATCATGTGGAATGACCTCCTCCTCCAAGGAAAGAGCAAGTTTCTATAGAATCCTTCATGTGGAAAAGGCCTCCCATGTTTAGCAGATCTTCTGATCCCCTCCTCAGGGAACAATGGATTAACTCCATTGAAAAGATATTCTCCATCCTCCAGTGCTTAGAAGAAGAGAAAGTTTTACTAGCGATCTATCTTTTTGATGGGGAAGATGATCAGTGGTGGACACTGATCAAGAATACAGAGTTCCAAGAGGAAATTGATTCCATGTATTAGGAGGAATTAAAGAGGATGTTTTTCAAAAAATATTATCCTTGAACCCTCCATCTCAAGATGTAAAGAGAGTTCCTCAAACTCAAGAAGAAGGAATATGAGTCCATCAGGGTGTATGAAGAAAAATTTACAAGGCTTTAAAGGTACGCCTCTGGCTTTTTCATGAACATCAAAAGCAAGGTGGATTTCTTCTTTAGCGGACTAAAGCCGAGTCTATGAAAAGAGTTAGTGATTTGAGACTTCGACAGTTATGAGGATATTGTCTGTTGCGCCTTCAATGTTGAAATGGATATTGGAGACTCTCAGTCGTCTCATGGGCCTAGTGAAAAGAATAGGAAAATAGAGAACAACATGGGTGGTTTATCAAATAAATCTCATGATGGAAAGAAGCATGACTTTACCCCTTTCAAATTTTTTGGGAAGAATCTTCTTGGTAACTGTCTAAAGGGAACCAAGAATTGCTTCAAATGTGGAAAGATTGGTCATCTGGCCAATAACTTCCAAAGGGATATGAAAAATCCCGCTAATGTGAAGAGTAAAGGAAGGCTCATATCAACACTCAGCTAGTAGTGCAGTGTTATAACTGTAAGGATCATGGTAATTATGCGAAAAAATTTCCTAAGCCAAGGGTTTTCGGAGCCAATCGACAATAGCCTTCAAGGAAACAAGGAAGGGCTTATGCTATCACTACTACTAAGGTGGAGCCGGAAAACGATGTGGTGATAGGTACTGTTGTTATTCATTCAAGAATAGAAAACATACTATTTGATTCTGGTTCTACGCATTCTTTCATATCTTGTAATTTTAGTAGAACTATTCCAACACCACCTTAATATTTGGAGGAAAATTTATCTGTGAGAACAGGGAATGAGGAAATTATTGCATCCATGTTTTATAACTCCTCCCCAGTTAACGTTTGTGGACTGAAACTCCCAGAAAATCTCGTTATACTTATTTTAGTAGAGTTTGATGCTATCTTGGGATTGGATTGGCTATCTTTATGCAAATCCAACATCAACTGTCAGGAAAGGGAGATCACTTTTCAAATCCTGAAGCATCCTACGATTATTTACAAGTGTAAGGAGGAAGATGAATCTCATTTAGAATCTTCGTCTCATGTGTGGATATTTTTACCTTATGAGAAACCATATCTAGCTCAAATTATTGAGACAAAGGAGAGAATCAT
Source organism: Viscum album (assembly GCA_963277665.1). Taxonomy (NCBI): domain Eukaryota; kingdom Viridiplantae; phylum Streptophyta; class Magnoliopsida; order Santalales; family Viscaceae; genus Viscum; species Viscum album. The sequence continues at coordinate 997,639,517 of OY728141.1, read as the reverse complement.
GTTTGAATACATTCCCATTATGAGGGATTACACTGATGAATTCCCTGAAGAGTTTCCTGGTCTTCCTCCTAACCAAGAGGTTGAGTTATCAATTGAATTTATTCCTGGATATTTGCCTATATCAAAGACACCTTACAGAGTGGCCACCGTAGAGCTGGAAGAACTGAAAAAGAAGTTATAGGAGAATATGGATAAGGGTTTTATATGCCCGAGTTGCTCACCTTAGGGTACGCCAGTCCTCTTCATCAGGAAGAAGGATGGATCAATGTGACTCTTCATTGATTATTGTGATCTCAGTAAAACCACGATAAAGAAAAATACCCCTACCACAGATAGATGACTTGTTTGATCATATTTGTGGGGCCAGTTGTTTCTATAAGGTGGACCTTCGGTCAGGATATCATCAATTAAAGGTGAGGAAGGAAGATATTTCCAAGATTACATTTCGAATGAGGTATGGACACTATGAGTTCATAGTGATGCCCTTCGGTCTCACTAATGCTCAAAAAATTTTCATGGATTTAATGAATAGAGTCTTTAGAGATTACCTTGAAAAATTTGTGGTCGTCTTTATTTATAATATTCTGATATATTCAAAGATCAAGGAGGAATTTGAGAAGCATTTGAATATTGTGTTAAATACTTTGAGAAGGGAGAAGTTGTACACAATGTATAGTAAATGTGAGTTCTAGATTGGGGAAGTATCATTCTTGGGGAATGTTATCACCAGCAAAGGGATATCCGTGGACCCTTCTAAGATAAAGGCAATTGAAGAGTGGCTCATTCCAACTTCTGTAACAAAGATCTGTAGTTTTTTGGGTCTAGATGGGTTTTATCAATGATTTGTGAAGAACTTTTCATGATTGTCAAACCCAATGACCAAGATGATATGGAATAGAGTAATGTTTTTTTGGACACAGGAATGTGAATACTGTTTCAAGGAGTTTAAAAAGAGTCTTATCACTGCGCCCGTACTCACACCCCTTCCAGTGGAGAACTCTTTGTAGTGTAAAGTGATTATTTAAAGAAGGGATTAGGTTGTGTACTGATGAAAAATGATAAAGTGATAGCCTATGCCTCAAGGCAGCTGAAAATCCATGAGTAAAACTATCCTATGCATGATCTGGAGTTGGTGGATGTGATCTTTGTGTTGAAAATCTGGCGGCATTATCTCTTTGGGGAGAAGTGTGAGATATATACTAACCAAAAGAGTCCCAAATATATATTCACACAGAAAGAGCTCAATATGCACCAGAGAAGATGGATAGATCTCATCAAAGATTATGACTTCTCAATCCACTACCATCCCGGTAAGGAAAACAAGGAAGAAGATGCTATAAGTAGAAAGGATCCTTTATTTTAATCATTGATGAGAATTGAAAAGAATCTGATCTTCTTAGATTTGCAAAGAATGGACAATGTAATCATTAAGGGAGGAACTTCATCAATCCTTTCGCAAATGATTGCTGAACCACCCCTCTTCAAGAAAATAAAGGGTGCTCAAAGAAAAGATGTGGAAATTTATAAAAAGGTGGAAGCTGTTAAAAATGGGAAATCCCCCGATTTCAAAATTGATTAAGTAGGAGTTGTAAGATTTGGGACACAATTATGTGTACCATCTGATCCAAAGATAAATAAGGAGCTATTGAATGATGCACATAGCTCGACATTCTCTATCCATCTAGGGAGCAAAAAGATGTATCGAGATCTCCGAGAAAATGTTGGGTGGGACAATATGAAAAGGGAGATTGTTGAATATACATGAAAGTTCCTGGTATGTCAGCAAGTGAGGGATGAGAGGAAAAAGTATAATGGGATGATGCAACCACAACCCATACCATCATGAAAGTGGGAGAATATTACCATGGACTTTGTCACTAGACTTATAAGGAAATCCATAGGAAACAATGCTATATGGGTCTTTGTGGATCATCTTACGAAGGCAACTCACTTTATCTAAATTCGAGATGAATTCTCATTAGATCAAATCGCACAGATTTAAATCAAAGAAGTGGTAAGGATGCTTGGAGTATCACTATCTATTGTATCCGGTCGTGATCCGAGATTCACCTTGAAGTTCTGGAAAAGTCTCCAGCATGCTCTGAGCATTGAACTGAACTTCAGTATAACCTATCATCGTCAAACTAATGGCTAGTCTGAGCAAATTATTCAGACACCAGAAGACATGTTGAGAGCATGTTTTATGGAATTCAAAGGATGATGGGACCAACATCATCCACTGGTTGAATTTTCCTACAACAATAGCTTCCAATCAAACATCTGAATGTAACCATATGAAGCCCTTTATGGGAAAAGGTGAAAAACACCAACGTGTTGGGATGAATTCGGAGAGAATAAGCTTCTAGGACCTGAAATAGTCGAAGAAATGGTGGATAAGGTGAAAACAATTCAATAAACATATCAAGGTAGCCTAAAGTCTACAAAAGAGTTATGCGGATAACTGTTGATGAGACCTTTAGTTCAAAGTCAGAGACATGGTATTTCTATGCATATCTCCATGGAAGAAGGTCATGAGGTTTGGAAAGAAAGGGAAGTTAAGTCTCAGGTACATAGGCCCCTTTGATATCCTTGATCGAGTCGGAGCTGTGGCCTATCGACTGGAACTTCCACCTACCATTTCGAAAGTACATGATGCCTTTTATGTATCCCTCTTAAGAAAGTACATACCAGACCTTTTACATGTACTCTCTTCAGAGGTGGTACAATTGGAGGATGATATTTCCTATGAGGAGTAGCCAGTGAAGATCTTGGATCATAGAGACAAAGTTCTATGCAACGAGACTACTCATCTGGTCAAGGTACTATGGTGAAACCATAAGTACGAAGAGGCAACATGGGAATTAGAGGGAACAATGAAGGAAAAGTACCCCCATCAGTTTTTGGCCTAGAATGTAAAATGAAATTTCAAGGGCGAAATTTCTTATGGGGGGAAGAATGTAACGACCCAATGTTTTATAAATGGAAATTCCTTTCTTATAAATATGTCATAAAATCACATGAAAGCACAACATAATGAACTAATAAGTGCTATGTGACCTTTAAACATAAGTTTTTCACCTTTGTGTTTGGAATTTCCAAAATCTGACATACACTGTTGCAATCAGTAAGTTATTTGGAGTCTGATAATAAATACTTAATTTTTGACGAATAGTAACCTACCCTTATGAATAGTAACATACCCTTATGAATAGTGATATACCCTAATGAATAGTAACCTTACCTATGATAATATAAAAATGTTATTAAAGTTAAAGTATGATGTACCTATATTTTAGAATAAGTAATTGAATCTTTTAAAACTGGTTTTCGATAATAAATTATGATTTTAATTAAACATTAAAATAATAATATTTAGAAAATTATTTTTGAAAAATAGACTTTATTTTTGGATTCTAAACATCAAAAAATAGTTAGGGTGAATTTTTGGTGTTTTTTTGGAAATACATGAATTTTTTATGAATAGTAAAAACCATAATTTAAAAAATAAGCTAAATAAGCTGATTATAGAGTCATGAATGATGTTCTACTAATGTAATCCCACTTGGTTTGGGATAACATGATAAAATTACTATTCTTTTTCAAGGAAGACTTACTATTCCTTGTATTGTGTGGAAATAAAAAATTAATGAATTTTATATTGAGAAATCCCTTCCCTCCTCCACTATAAACCCCCCTCACTCCCTCTTCTCTTCACTCCTCTCAAGCCTTGTTCCTTGCCAATATTCTGCCAAAATCTCTCCCTATGATCTAACCCAACTTCCAAAATATCTTATTCTCTTCAAAATACTAAAACCTCTCCTCATAAGAGGTTCTAAAATGAGGAAGTCTCAAGAGGTAAATTCCTCTTTCCAATTCCTTCATTTCTTTTAAGTTCTTTTATTTTTTGTTTCTTTCCTCACCTCCCTTCACTAAAATGGTATGATAAATCCATTTTAATACATTTAATGTAATTATATTATGATAATGGGATAATTCATTATCTTCTCTCCTTTCCCCGCCTTTTATTTGAAAGAAATGAAAGCACTGTTTGAGTTGTGCTAATTTAGCACATTCAAGAACAACGATTTATCAATTTCTATTATAATATTTAATTCTGGTCATGAAACAATTTGTGTTATGGTTGAACCAGATTATTATACATGTAATATATCCTATTTTTATTTCTTTAATCCTTTTGTACAAATGGTATTAATTTATAAATAAAAACATATTCTTTGTAATCCAACCCACCGATTAAAAAAAATGGTTGTCACAATGGTTTTATATAAAATTTTGAATTAAATATAAGTAAGAAAATTAAATTTAAAACCATGTAATCTATAGGATGTTCAATAATAGAATGTAACCTTATTTCTAGACAACCAATTCCATGTTTCATGTTGATCTGAACTTGAATATAAGTGAACTGGTCTTTTAAAACCAAGTAAACAAACGAGCCTGAACAATGAAATTGAACCTTATAACTAATCAAGAAGGCCTTTAATGAAATAAAAAGGGTTATAATAAATAACATATATAAGAGGTTATGGAATTATTAATTAATAATCCTAATTTTTTTATTCTTTTCTTTAATAACAAGTGGAGAACACCAACAGATTTAAGGTAAGAGAACCTCTCCATTTCGCTCTTAAATCAAGATTGTCCTCTATGTTATGCCATTTTATGTGATATGTATAATTCTGTGGTATGTTTATGAACCTACCCCATAAATCTCTATTGACTTATAAGTGATGAGAAACCCATTTTCTCTCTCATCAATCCCTCTTAGTTACACCTGACACCATGACGATAAAACCGTAATGAATTCTACCTGAACCTTCTTTGTTCTTTCGGGTTGCCTTATCTTTATTTAAAAATGTTGTTATCTTATCTATTTATGTGAATCATATAAATTCTGGTTATTTGTACAATATTCTTAAATCAATATCCTTTCATCACTTTCTTTCTGGGATATACATGTTTTTAAAAGATTTCTTCCTTATAACTTTCCGATAAGAAAACCATTTTTAAGGGAACTTCTTGATTTTTTACCCAATTTCAAGTGAACTATATCCTCTATTTCAATACACCATTGTCTTTATAAAATCAGTATTTTTATTATCAAAACCTTCTTTGTTCAATTCTGGTTTTATATATATTATTTTCCTCTTTTCTATTTTAAAATCTCTATAGTAATTTCCTTAAAACCGCACAAAAATGTTTTAGTGATAATGTTTCTCAAATACATTTCTTATATGTTGTCACTTATATTTGTCACCACCTACCATGTTATATGCCTATATTACCTTATTAACGTCCATGCGTGTTCTAATCCCTTTATTTCATGGTCACTTTCATGATACTCTCATTGGTTATGCTCAGTGTGATGATTGTGTTACCCAATTCATTCCATGGGTATCCTTATGTTTATGAATGATTGATTATGAATGATTATTTACGTGGAAAGAATATTTATGTTGAAATAATATTCATGAAAATTTTGAGATAGGTGTCCCCAAATAATGCTTCAATGCATTGGGTAAATTTAAGTCTCATGAGATGTGATATGAAATGGGATTGGCTGTTAGCCTTGACCCGTACTAAAATGGGAAACATGATTAGCATTTATCCTTGACCTGTACCAAAGAAATGTTTTATTATTTTGAAACATTTATATGATTCCCTTTTATATGATCCCATGATTATATGATATGATTTCATATGTTACATTCTTTGGATATCATTATGTCATGCCTCCTAACTCATTTGCTTAAGATGTATGCTTATGTTTATTCCCTTACTGGTCTTTTTAGCTCATCCCTTTGTTCATGTGTTCCCCAGGGAACCCTATGCATATGTAAGGGCTAAAAAAAGTTAATATCTCTTAATGTAGATTAAATAAAGAAGTGATTTTTTAGCCCCATGTTTTATGTTATATGTATCTAGTCTTCCAAGTCACTAGACTTAACTATCCTTGGCCTGTACTCTGATGATTAATTATACTTAAAATCATGATGTGTTATATGTAAAAGGCTTGGGTCGCTATAATTTGGTTTGGATTTAGGAAAAAATGATGAAGTGTTTCGAGTGAAGATTTCTTGATAGGGTATCCAGTGTTGGTGTAGTGGATGAAATATCTATTCACTAAGACCTTTAATACCTGCTTGTCGACTCGATATACAGAGACATTGGTTGTATGGATCAAAAGGTACTTCCATCATATAGGATTGAGTCTTTAACTATATTTATTGAGTTATCTCCCATTAGACACACACACACACACACACACACGTTCATCTTATTGTGGTACATCTTGATTAAATTTTCAGGATGCCTCCACAATGACAGCCATCCAGGATACTAGTTCCGGATCATGATGATGATCTGATGATTGATGAGGCCTAAATTTGGGGTCCACACCATGAGATCCTTACTCTAGGTATTTAGGTAGCATCACCACCACCTATTGAGCAGTAGATCATACCATTAGAGTAGGATGAAGATAAGCACAGGCTTAGTGTACTTTGTAAGTTCAGCATTAGAGGTCGCTAAGGTTCCATGGTGAGCCAGATCCCCATTTAGTGGAGTATTGGATAGATTCGTTGGTCTATGTTTTAAATATTATCCAGATAATAATGGATATATTGTTTATTCTGGTATATATCCTTTTCTATGGAGCATCTGGGCACTGGTGGAGTCTTGTTACCCCAGATGAATGATGAGCCGACACTCTAGTGGCCCAAATTACAACAACTATTTTTCGAGGAGTACTATCCCTTGTGTTTATTCTTGATTTGGATTCATGAGCTTTTGAAGTTGTAGAATGGATTTATTATAGTCTATACATACTCTATGAGGTTCACAAACCTTACAGGATACTCCCTTGACATGATCTGAGATGGATACTTCCGATAATAGAAGTTTGGGAAAGGACTCTATAGAGAGATCTATACCAGTGTAGTTCCCCTGTGGATTCACAAATATGATAGGGTGTTGGAGTGGTAATTGGTGATAGGAAGATTCTTGTCAGAGGGATTCTAGGAAGATGGAGCTAGCATTGGGCATCACAGGGTTGAGTCATCTACAACAGCTAGAAAATGCCAGTCAATCGGGTCTCGGTGCAGGAGATCTTCCTAGGATCAAGCTTGGGTAAGTGGATAGGGATAGAACCAAGATCCATGAAATAAAAAATAGGGGCATGATACTCTTATGAAAGGAGAGGTCACATGGAACGTGATTTCCCAACTAGATGTGATGAGGATCGCATGAAGGTAGCTGACAGACTGCCACAATAGAGATAGTGCCATGATTCGTGATCTTCTAGGGGAGGGAATGTCGACCCCCTAGGAGGAAGAGTTGGTAGAGAAGATGGTGGAGATCCGAGATAAGGAGATATGGGAGGTGGATGATTCTATGAGATCCTTACACCACCACCACTAGGTGTCCTATGTTAGGCTTAGATACCTAGAGGTTGGGGTCAAATAAAACTGTCGGTTATAGAGGCTTACAACCCAATGGTGCATGAGACGATTAAAGGTATGATCTATGTTTATTATATTCTTATGTAAGTATTAGTTGAAATGGGTATAAGTCATTCCTTCATCACTATACTCTTATTGTGAGATCTAGAGCTCCCATTTGAGGTTCTATCCCAACAACATTTTTGTGATGTTTATACAGAGAATGCTTCTTCTGTATCATTCATCTACCAAGAGTTCAAGCTATCTCTTAGTGGAGAGAGGTTCATGTGAGACCCTTTAGTCATTAAGATGAAACCCTTTGACATTATCTTGCGTATGTATTGTTTTTCCATGGTCTGAGCCATGCTTTACTATTACCACAAATGAGTAAGATGCCTTTACACTGATGGGATGAGATTCTCCTTTGTGGGAGAGAGATATCTCATGGAAGAGCGAGTGGGTGTTGTGAGTAGGAGGCTGCAACCATCACCCATCAAATAGAGTGTGTGTTCCTTAGTGCAACAGGATCTTAAGGAATCTAGATTCTTTTAGTCATAAAGGATTTTATGGATGTATTCCATAAGGAAGTTTTGGGAATAAATCCATTTTGGGAGATGGGGTTTTGAATTGACTTACATATCATGACCTATTTGATATATTCTACAACATATTATATGATCCATACAAATATCCTAGAGTTGTAGTTGTAGTTAGAGGACCTATGAGAGAAGGGTTTTATCAGGACCAATGTGCCCTACAGGAAGATCTAGTGTTGTTCATGAAAAATGTGGATAACAGCTTACAGATATTCATATATTATCATCTCATAAACTAGGAAAAGATAAAGAACAAGTACCCCTTATTGAATATTGAAAACCTATTTGAATATTTGAAAGGCATGAGTTTGTTCTCAAAGATCGATATTAGGTCTGGCCACCACATTTTGAGGGTTCACGAGGATAATATTCGAATGTTGGCATTCCAATGTCTGTATAAATACTATGAGTTCCTGTTGATTCCCTTTGGTGTAATTAATGCCCCCTATGTTTATGGATTTGATGAACTAGGTTTTTCAACTGTACATGGACAAATTTTTGGTTGTATTCATTGATGACATACTCATCCATTCTGAAGCATAGGAGGAGCATGAAAATCACTTGAGGATGGTCTTATATTTTCTTCAGGACCACTAGTTTCATGGTAATATCTCTATGTACCAGTTTTTGATTCAAGGGGTTCACTTTATGGGGAATTTAATTTCTGATCATGGTTTATATATGGACCCCAAAAAGATAAATGTAGTTATTTATTGGGAACAACCCAAGAGAGTGTCATATGTGCATAGTTTTCTTGGCTTGATGGGGTACTATAAAAGGTTTATGGTAGAATTCTCTAGTATGTAGTCCCTCTAATTGCCTTCATGCAGAAGTGTATCCTTTTAATTGGAATAAGTAGTTCCATAGGGCCTTGAAAGAGTTATGGATAAGTTTTATGAGTGCTCAAGTTTTTAGACTACTGGAGGAGGGCATAGAGTTTGTAGTGTATTGAGATGCCTCCAAATATGGGCTAAAATGTGTGTTGATGCAACAATAAGAAGTTATCAGATACAATTCTAGGCATTTTAGATCCCATGAGAATAACTATGAAACTCATGACCTAGAGGTGATAGATGTAGGATACGGAGAGACTATCTTTTGGGAGGCCATTTCATGGTTTACTCGTACCATTAGAGTCTCAGGAACATGTTCACATAGAGATAATTGAACGTAAGGAAGCAAAATTGGGGGGAGTTCATATAAGACTATAACTTTAAGATATTATATAATATAGGGAAGTGAAACATGGTAGCCAATTACATTAGTAGGAAGTACCATGTTCTCTTAGTGTAAGAGAATTCTAAGCAGTTGGATTTCTTTCAAATGACCCTGGTGAAGCAGGAATGTGCATCTTATCTTCAGTTAATGGTGTTGACTCCTCCGATCCTTCAGTGTATGAGAGATTCCTAGTTGGGAGACATCGACTGTAAGGTATTTCATGACCAAATATCCTCAAGAGATTAACCTAATGGATTTTATTAAGTAGGGAACCACTTCATTATTTTCCAGGGAATAATGGTGGTCCCTGTCACGATGTAGGAGGAGGTGATGTGAGAGTTACACACATATCCTTTTTTTATACATCCCGATGTGGGAAAGATGTAAAAATACCTTTAGTGGTAGTTTCATTGGTTTGGGATGAGATAGATCATGGATGAGTTCATCTCATGGTTCCTCAACTACCAGTAGTTGAAAGCTAAGCACCAGGTTCTGATAGGTTTGTTGCAACCCTTAAGACCCCAAAGTGGAAGTGAGATAACATATACATGGACTTCTTGATAGGGATTCCACAAATAGTGAAGGGCTATGATTGCATATGTGTGATATTTTACCAAATCACAAAGTTTACACACTTCCTTTATATCATGGAGTATATATAAATAAGATTGATTTTCCACCTTCATATGGTGCCATTGAATATTCTCTTAGATTGTGATGCAAGGTTCACATCAAATTTTTGGATATTTCTGCAGGAGTAATTTGAGACCTAGATAAGGATGATTAAAACCTTTCAACCCTGTATAGATGGGTAAAATGTGTGAAATATCCATGTATGTTAGGAAATGTTTAGGGCCTTTATGTTATCCTTTTCCATAATATGGTAGGATCACTTCCCACTAGAAGATTTTACACACAATAATAGCTATTACTCTACTATCGAAATGGAACCTTTTTAGGATCTATATGGGAGATCCTACTGGTCACCCTTTTGTTGTATAGAGATCAATAATGAATATCTCGATAGTCTAGAGTTGGTGTAGGAAATGACAAAGAAGATCCAAATCATCCATGGGTAGATGAGGATATCCTATATTAGGAATAAATGTCACATAGATTGATGTCACTAGCCCTTGGATTTTGATCAGGGATACCAAATTTTCCTAGGAGTCTCCCCCAATGAGGATTATGGAGATTCTATATGGGAGGAAATCTATCCCCAAGGTTAATTAGGCCATTCTAGTTTTTTAGTTGGTTGGAGAGGTTTCTCAATGCATTTACTTACCCCCATAGTTAGAGTGGGTGCATGAAAAATTCTACATGTCACAATTGATGAGATACGTGCATGAACCTATGTATGTTGTTGATTAGGGTGGGATAGACATTAAGGATGAAGAAAATTTTGTAGAGAAACCAATGAGTGATCGAGGATCAAAAATATAGGATCCTACTTGTACAAACCATCCCCTTTTTTCGAGTGTTGTGACACAACAAGAACATGCTTGAGAGATCTTGGGGGAGGGAGAGCCAGATGTAGGCTCAATATCTCAAGATTTTTTCTAAAGTTCTATTTTCAAGGAAAAAAATCTAAAGTAGGGAATGATGCAGAGACCGTGTTTTTTTAATACTTTGGAATATTTATTTATATATTTTCAGATCTAGGTGATGATAAAAGTGAAATTTCAATCCATGATGTTCCAAAAATTAATTTTATAAAAATATTAAATATATTTTATATTGCGCACACACATTTTTTAAGGAAAATTGGATAAATCTTAAATAGAATATTAGATCTGAAATCTAATACCATTTTTGATTTTGGAAGATGATGTTTACCATATGAAATATCTAAATTGGGATGGACGAGGGCATTCATAAATAGAGACTATTGGAAGGCACATTTTGTTAATATAAATAATTTAATTTATTTGTTTTAATTAAAGTAAACTAATGTAAATCCCTATGAATTCATTATTATAATTATTTTTCTAGGGTTATACATAAAACCCTAGGATCACCAAGAGAAATTGTTCCTCCTATATATTGGAAATTTTTATTCAAAAGATGACGAGACTTCAGATTGAAGAAGATCGAGATGCTGTGAATGAAAAGACTCCTCCCAATCATTGGTGTGTGTGTTATTTGATGAATAATGATTCGATCTTTAGAAAGGAATCAAAAATTCATGGTTTTTTATCTTATTGATTAAATTTATGAGAAATAGAATCTTATTACCTTTAATCAGTTCCAATTGTGGTCCATTGAATGCGCTTGAGTACATATTTATTTGTTTACTAAATCGCTTTCTCACCTAGATCTCCCAATTGTAACCATTTCCTAGGAATGTTTGGACAATGAATTTTAAACCTTTTATTATGGTTATTTTATCCCTATTATTATTTATGTTCTTAAGCATTAGGCTATTAGAGCCTTGGATCGACATTGTTGGGCGGTACTAAGCCTAATGGAACCCCCATATTCATGGAGGAATTGCATACAAAAAACAGAATATTAAATCATGGAAGAAATTGAAGGTTTCATAACTTTCAGGTGAATGGTTTTTTGAACTAGGTTCCAAATTAACCATGGTTGTTACAAGAGGCATGAAAAATGATATAGGTTTTGCGAACTTCTAGTGATTCAAAAAAAATTAGTTTTCTATCTATCAGTTGGATAAAAACTGTGAATGATGGTGAGATACACCATTTTTGGGTGGTTGGTGGTGATATCTTTGTTGGGGAATCCATATAAGAAATTCTAAAATGCAGGTCTAAATTTTTATAAAAAATATGAATACACACTGTGAAGTATGGTGAATATACAACATGTAGAACCTTGGATGTGGTGGCTCAGGTTTTGCAAAATTATAAGTTTCACACGCCATGTGGGAGCCCCACACGCTATGTGGTCTTTCGCTGGAGGACCAGTGTGTACCCTGGGAGTACATGGGAATGAGAACAACCAGACAAAAACCATGTGCTGAAGTTCAAAAACACAAATAGATACACGGGAAGAACCTTGTATAGAGAGACACATCATGTACCGAAGTACACATACATAGGTAAAGTAAATGGACATAACCAAAGAGCATGAGGAGGATACCAAGTGTCTTAGACATGATGTATAGACACTATACACACTATGTATGGTTACATAGACAATAATATATGTACTTAAAAAGACAAAACTAGATTTTTTAGTGAGACTACACACCATGTGGGTCTCCTCACATGCTATGTACCTCTTAACGCCCTTTTTGGAAAATTTAATATCTTGTATTTCCTTCATTTAGACTTAGATTTTGGCTCTTGAGTATACTATACTGAGATTTTTTCATGTATAACATGATGTTGACCTCCATCACGGACTTTGAGATACAATGAGATATTTTATGAGTGGTAAACTTATTTAGGGGATGTTCGATGATGGTAGTGATTGGGTAGGATCACCATGGACTTCAGAGTGGAACCCTCTTATAGGGTAGGGCATGGTACATCTATCAATTATTAGAGTGGAATCCTCCTACTGGGATAGGGAATGGGTCCTCTACCTATCCACCGAGTGGAACCCTCCTATGTATACAGGGCATGGGTCCTCAACATTGAGTGTGGAACCCTCCAACTGGGTTGGGCATAAGTACATTATCCACTACCCATGTGGAACCCTCCTGTTGTACTAGGGTATGAGTCCTCTAAAGACTTCTATAGTGGTACCCTCTAGCTGATATAGGTATGGTTCCTCTAAATACTACTATAGTGGAACCCTCCATATAGGATAAGCATCAGAACTCTATTGACTATTGATTTTCATGATCCTGTGTAAATAAGCATGGGTCATCGACCATCTGAGTGGAACCATCCTATTGGGAAAGGAATGGGTCCTCTAGATATCGATTGAGTAGAACCCTCCTGTGAAAACATGGTATGGGTCCATGACCATTAGAGTGGAACCCTCCTGCTAGGTAGGAAATGGGTCCTCTAGCTATCGATTGAGTGGCACCCTCTTATTGTACGAGAGCATAGGTTAAATACCAATAGATTATTACCCTTGAATGTGAAACATAGTGGTGCGGTGTGGCATGACTTAGATGTTTTTTTCTAGCTATACGTGCCAGATGATGGGCATCATTGCAAGTCTTTTGGAACTGATGGAATTATTTTCATGGGTTGGGATGTGATATGGAGATCCCCTTATCTCTATTTTTGTTTCCTTGGTTTGAAGATATATGTATCTATATCCATGTTATTGGATCCTTTTTACTCTCTTGCATGGGGTTGAGTTATTTACTATCTATCTAGTTTTTTTATTGTGTATCTCACTACTCCCCCATTACATTTTGGGGTTTTCTACTAGGTATGTATACACTCACCCCTATATGGGATTTCCCCACATGTGTCATGTCTTATGTAGATGACATACATGTTGGTAGTGACTTCATAGGATCTTAGGGATACTTGGTGCATTGGATCAAGTATGGTGGTCAAATCTTAGATATTTGTAGATGGGCTCTCTCATAATTTTTTACTTTCAAGTTTTTTAGGCTGGGAAATGGTTTTGGTTAAGAATTTATTTTGATCCTTTTCTTTTCAGTTCACATTGTTGTACTCTTATACACCCAAGATGTTTTGTATGTTTGGTTTATATTCTAGCTGTTTCATTTTTTATTATTATTTATATACATTTATATATTGAGATGATCAGGTGTGTGAGTATATGTACATTAGGTAAAGGCCTCCCCATGTTAGATATTACTTACAATGATAGTCGCTAGCCCCTAGCCTATGGAGGTGATCTTTGGGTAATTGCATCTCGATCCCCATTAGGTCGGTTCATGACAGTGTAACACCCCAAATATAATAACCTAGAATTGGTGGTTATTTTACTAAAATTTCATAAAATATAATGAATTAAAACCCATATGATTTAATAGTTTATTAGTCTTTGAAGACCAGATACATACATGGTTCTGACATTACATTCGAAAACATGAAATAAAGTTTAAAAATTTTGTGGGAAATTTATTATTTCTTCTAGTGGATCCCTGAAATCATTCAAATACCCCTTCATGGTATCTTGGGTAAATGAAAACATAATAAATGGTGTGATTAGAAACTCTATAAGGGAATATTTATAACAAAATGAATCATTGAATAAACAATTAATGACTAATATGGTAGAGATAAATAATAATCAAATATTCCATATAAATAATATCATAAAAGGAGGATAAATCCATTAATTACATATTAATATAAATAATTAGATGGATAACAAAAACTAGTTTTATAATGATAGATTTCATAATGTCAGACAACATAATCTTACCATTAAAGGATTGTGCCAATACATTATACGTAAAGAGGTAAGGTATACACCAAATACACAAACTAGTTTATATAATGGGACCCACTAATGCATTGAATTAAAATAGAGTCCCCCTCCCATAACTTACTATGTCCAATGATTCATAATATAAATGGGGTGAAGAAAAATTCAATACATTATCAACATAAACATTTATATTGAAAAATAGTACATGAAATGTTAAAATATTCATTAATAAATACATCTTACTTGATCATAAGAAATACGTAGCAATATCATGAATAATATCAGTTGGTAATATCTAAATTAAAGTGAAAGATTCATTTAATGATGTTGAAAATACTTTAAAAGTATCCATGGAATATATCATAAGGAGAATAAAATTTTCATTTTGAAATAACTTATATTGAAAAATAAAAATTTCCAGATTATTAGGGAAAATAGTTTTTTATAATAACCATGGAAACTTATAAATGAAGGTTAAAATAAAAAATAGTCATGATGATGGGAAAATAAATTCATGTAGTAAATGTTGAAATAATGATTATTTTCACAAATTTGATAAAAAGTTCCTCATTAAGAAAATGACAAGAATATTCCTTTTCAAAAAATTTATATAAAGTTAAACAACGGAGAAAATGAATTTCATTAATAGTTGGAGAATATTAATATCATTCTTGAAAACATTTTAAAGAAAATATTGACATGGAATAAAAATAATCTAAACCGAATTTAAAAACAATGTCATTTTCCATTAAAACATTATTTTGGTATTTTTTAGTTCCAAAGAGGGTAAAAATGTAAATAATAATTTAAAATACTATAAATAAAGATATAAGAATAAAATATATTGTTTTTAAGATATAAATATCATATAATTACACTAATGTAAAATTAAATGTAAACAATCCTGAATAAGGATGAGATTGTGAAATAAACCCTTAACTTCGACCCAACTTGATACATAATTACATTAAAATCCATTATAATAAATGTAAATTTATTATAATTATATAAGAAAATTATAAATACTTTCATGACCATATATTATCCAATTAAAACATTTTATCTACTGTTTATTAATAATCCCTTATTAAAATTGTCGAGTTTGAGTGTTAACCGTTTCATTTTTCATGTTTTTTTCAACTCATTAATTTTTGTCCTTTCATATTTCTCATGGTTAAAACATATATATAATTTTAATAATGATTTAAATATAATATATATTAATTATATAAATATTTAGTATCATTCTTGAAGGGAGGATATGAAAAATTAATCACATTGCTTCATCGAGGTGGTAGTCCACATATACGCATGAGCGATGTTATCATTTTTAATGGGAGAAATGGTTAGAAGATAAATTATATATTATATTTAAAAATAATAATTATTTCATAAATATATTGTATAACATTTATATCTATAATAATAACAATCTATTAATGGTTATGATGAAAATTAAATACATCGCTTCACGAGGCTTTGGTCTGCACATATGCACGGACGATGGTTTCATTTCCCATTTTATAGAGAATAAGATGAATAAAAGTTACTAAATTGACATAATAAAATATTAATATATTAAAGATACTGATGTTATTATACCATCATAGATGTTATATAATTGAAGGATTTATATGAAGAAATAAAATAAAAACACTAAGTTAAGAGATATTCCTCTTCTTTGGACAACCTCTATTGGCATACACCTAAAGCCTTATTTGGATGGTATTATGATAAAAACCGAATATCTAGGTTGTGTTAAGAGATTTTAATAAGGGATTTTTTTAAGGATTTACTGACCAAAGAGTTTAAATAATTGTTAGGAAGAAAGGATAGGCGGGGTCCTTTTAAAAGGGAGGGAGAGGATACACTTGGAATTTTTCAAATGATTGAAATATATTAATATATTAATCAATCCAAATATATAAAAAATGAATAATATTAAAATAATAGATTATTTTGGTTATATATATAACCATAAAATATTATTTATATAGTTTTTATATCATCTTAACACTTATAATTTTAGTTTAAACCCTTTTAACCTGTTTTAACTCTTACCGTGGTAACCGACTTTTTTTTACCATATTTACTATCCATAATGAGATAAAATGAAAGTGAAATAATAAAAATTTTGGAAATTAAAATAAAAAATATGGTGTATATTTAATAAATTAAATTTCAACAAGTGGTAAAAATTAATATAAATCAAACCAACAAAATGGGATGAAAAGCGGCTTTCACAAAAATATTTTTCTTAAGCATAAAAACGATTTTACAGAAAAACAAAGTATAATGATGTTTCTAATGAAATTAATTTTATTATTTTAAAAAAAAAATTATACTTATTTTTCTTTAAAACCAAACCATAACCTAAAATAATATTGTATATAATTTATAATAGAAAGGATCAGAACATATTTTTTATTTGAATACAAACATTATTTAGATTTCCAAAATGTTGAGTATATAGTTATAAGTATGAAATTATATATTTATATGAATTATATTACTTTATTAATATATTTTGGTTCTATAAAAATGGTTTTCATAAAATTTAAAGAAATTATTTAATCATTATAATGTCTTAAAATTAAATGTTTTTATAAAATCTCTATTCTTCACTGTTCACCAAAAAAAATTGCTAAAAAATATCAAAACGTTTACTCTGAGATAATTTTTTCATGTGGTATAAAAAAATTATATTCATTTCATAAAAATTAAATATATAAAATTTGGTAATTTATAATTTAATTAAATTCTTGAATAAATCTATATACATTATACAATTATTTATTTAGAAATAAAATCTTATTATAATTAAAGCTCAAGTGTCATATTCTTACCTCCAAAAAATTTTCATAAAAAATAAATAATGTCACATGATTAATATATGTGTTTAGTTATTCATAATAACTTAATAATGTTCCTAGAAAAACTATTTTATTTTATGATTTTTCCAAAGTACCTTTACCGACTGATTCATTTAATTCCTCGATACTTGTCCTCTAGAATCCATAATCTGAATAGGAACTTCACAATAATATAAATAAGGATCCAATTATATTTAATTGGAGTTGAGAACATTCATTGGGTCTATAATTTACTTATTTAATAAATTGATATATAAAATATCATGAACTTTAGAGAGGCTAGGTGTTATTTACAAATGGTAATATGGAATTCCAATTCTTTCTAGAATTTCTAAAGGCCTAATGTACTAATGAATTACTTTCCCTTTCTTTCTAAACCATATAAAACCTTTCCATGGTGATAACTTTAGGAAAAAATGACCACCCTCTTGAAATTATTAATCCTTCATTTTGTTATCTGTATTATATTTTTTTTCTAATTTGATCCTTCTTAAGATGATTGTGAGTAGTCTTCACTTTCTTTATTTTCTCCTCCATGTGATCTGGGAATACAAGCTTCCTTTCAAAAACTTTATCCCAACATGTTGAGGTATGAAACCACTTACTATACAATGCTTCATATGATTCCATTTGAATTATTAAATGAAATATATTATTATATAATAATTCTACCAAGGTAAATATTGATCCCACATACCTTTAAATTAAAGTGGTTATGAAATCATCATATATTATAATATTTGAATAGTCCTTTTAAACTAGCAATCAAATTGAGGATGATAAGCTATTCGTAAATGTATCTTGATGTCAATATTATTCTGAATACTATTTTAATATTTTGATGTAAATCATAGATCTTGATCAGATACAATAAAAATGGAAACACCATTAAGTCTCAAAAATTCATTAATATAGAGCCACACAAGGAGCATAATATGTATATATTCTATTATAGTGAAAAAATGTGTGTATATCTAATAAATAATAACCCATGTGGAATCATTATTCCTAGGATTATTTGGAAGTATAGTGATAAATTTCATAGTAATATCATCCCATTTCCATACAAGAATAAGTAGAGGTTCCATGACTCCTTTAGGATGTTTTCTCTTAGCCTTTACTTGTTTACAAGCCAAGCATATTGATATAAAGTCTCTAGTTTCCCATTATATATTATCCCACCAAAAAAGTTTCTTCTAATCTTGATACATTTTGGTTCTTCCATGACGTATAATTAAATTTGATCTATGATCATCATCTAGTAATTTTTATTTCAGATCAATCATGGATGGAAAACATAACAAATTTAAAAAATTTTAAATACCATCTTCATAAATGAAATCTATGAAAAAACTCTCATTCCAATATTTTATTTTATTTTTATTTTTCTCATCATCAAGATAAGAACTTTTTATTTCCTCTAATAAGGGTATTTTTTCAATTATTTGGAATATATGTGATGTTCCCCTCCCTTAATGATTCACATATCCAACTTGACTAAATACATTAATATAAGATATATTTCAATCATTATTTTAGTTAAAAATCAATGATATTTTACACTCAACACATATACCACCTTATTTACATTTCTAAGGTGGTACTATATTATGTAATCATAACAATTGATTAATTATAGCTATCTACTTTGCCTCATTTTTATCTATTTATATTATAATCAATATTTCATACTTTTGTGATATGTATATATTTCAAAACATTCACCATAAGGGTAATTCTTACATATCTTAAATAAAAATATTACATATTCCAATTAAAGATTATTGGTTGTGTAATCCAATTCATGAATCTTTAACTATCTTGGTTCATATTCAATAACTCTATTGTTTTTTATAAGGTCCCATACAAGTGGTTTCTTTGATGCATCATTATATATAAAAAATCTATCCCTTATATATGACAAAGTTAATATTATTTCATTAACCAATGACCTCTTTAATTGTTCAAAACTTTCCTTAAATTCTTCTGACAATATAAACCCAACCACTTTTTGTGTGAACTTGGTTAACAGGTTTACTAATAAATAATTTTTTTGAACAAGTCATTGGTAGTAACATGTTAATACAGGGAAACTACATACCTTTTTTATATTCATTGGCACTAGAAATTCTATTACTACCTTTTGAATTAAAGGATCAACTGAAATTCCATCCTAGAGGAAATATGGTCATAGAAATAAAATCCCTAAAACTAAAATTCATATTTTATAAATTTTCCACATAAATCCTTTTATCCAAGAGTCTTAAAAGTGATTATCAAATGAATTTTGTGCTCATCATTTATTTTAGAGTATATAAAGATATCATCAATAAATACCACACAAAAATTATCTAGATAATATTTTAATGCTCTGCTTAATCAGGTCTATAAAAATAGAGGGTGTATTAGTAAATCCAAAGGTCATTACAATAAATTAATAATTATTACACATCGTATAAAATTTAATATTTGGAATATCCTCCTTCTCCAGTTGTAGTTGATGATAAAAAAACCAAAAATCATTCTTTGAAAAATATTGATACCCCAGAGGTTAATTAAATAACTCATCAGTGTTAGGAAAGGATAATTGTTCTTTATAGGAAGGGAATTGTTTTCTCTGTAATCGATGCATAGACTCATAGAACCATACTTCTTCTTAACAAAAAGAATAGGGGATCCCCATGGTAAAAAACTAGGGTTCATAAATCCTTTATCACAAAACTCATATAATGGTTTCTTTAGTTCCACTAATCATACTATGGCCATCATAGTGGGAGTCCTAGATTTATGTTTTGAAGCTCAGATGATAATAATGTAACAATCAACTTTACACACTGGTGGGTGATCAAGTATTTAATTAAAAAACACATCAATATATTCTGACACAATTGATAAATCTTCTATCCTAAGGATACCTTTAACATTCATAGGATTTTTCATCTCTTATTATCCAAATATTTCATTTTGGAGAGCTACAAGAGGTGGATTTTGACTTTACTTAGATGATTTAGACACCCTCATAAAGATTAGGGATTCTATATCAGTATAAAAAATTATAATATATTTCTATTGGAAATAAATTTTCACATTGTAATTTTAAATCCAATCCATACAAACGAGTATATCAAAATCAAATATAATTATAATGATTAAATTTTCAAGTAAGATACGTTTATGTGTCATAATGGGTACTCGATGACATATCCTTGCTATTGTAATATTTCCACTAGAAGTATTTATTGATAATTACCTTCTTAAGGATATAGGAAAACATCTAATTTTCTTGAAAAACATGGAAGATATAAAATAATAAAAAGATCCAAAATTAAATAATGTATTAGATAAATTTGAGGTTATGATCAACATACCTACCACTATATCTTTAAGAACTTAAACCTCATTTATAGTTATTGTATAATATTTTCATTTATCTCTTGAACTATTATGATGAAAATTATATTGATTCTTGGTGAATTCATTTGAATAGTGAACCATCTCTTTACTTTTGAAGCATTGAACATTAGAATCATCTTTCCTACCCTTGAAATCATAAGATTGATGGAATATCTCCCCACACTTAAATAAAACATTCACACCCAACATGCATGTTTCATAGTGTTTCTTTCCATAATTATTAAAAGTTGAAAATTTCACCCTTCCCTTCATCCATTTTTTCTATATTTATTTTTCTAGTGTGCTCAACTAACTAATATTTTTATGTTTTTCTTAGAAAAAATAAGACATAGAGAATTTATTTTCCATCTTGATGGCACTTGATACTAGATCCTCAAACATAGAAAATTTCCATGATACCAACTCACTTCGAAGGCTAGGATTGATCCAATCAATGAATGATTAATATTTCTCCCTATATTATATACATAATTTGAATATGAGTTTCTAAACTTGTAAAGATAGATTCATATTTAACTATATTTTCTCCTTTTATTTTCCTTATATAGAGGATTTTACTCTCCATATCAGCTCACTTCATATGTGTAATGTTTTTTTTGAAGAATATCTCCTTTAAAGTCTTTCAAATCATAATATTTTTTATGACTCCTTAGTGTTCTATATTAATGACTTACATTGATCAACATATCATTTAAAAAGATAAACTACCATGATATCTTTCTTAATTTTAGTACTTCTAAAAACAAGAAATTTATTCTCTAGGGACATGATCCATTTACCAACAATTAATGGATTAATATTCCCATTGAATGATGGGGGTTTATAAGGAAATAAGTGGTCAAACATTGGTTCACCATATTGGCGTTCATTTGGTTACTCCATATGGGAATGATTATTAGTCATAACCCGTGTTAGCTAACCAAATATAGCTATAATTTGTTCATATTCACCTCTAGAAACATATTTATTGTCTTCTCGAGAAGTGAAATCCATACATTTATTATATTTATTGATACAATTATCATTCCTTACACTGTGAAATATTTATAAAAATGGCATATAGTGAATTAGCTAATAACATTATGAATTTTGGATCATAGAATATGATTCTAAATCTATTTTAATACTTAACATAAATTGAAAATCTATGTATATCTAATATTAGAATCATTAGTTTGGTATATTTTGGGAATATATTAAAATAATAAAAATATTTTCAAATATTTCATAATGGTTTGTAAAGACCATTTAAATAAACCAAATCATATCTTCCAGGAGTGTCTATTTATGTGTGCAGTCTCAGGACTACTCATCATACACTAATAATGACCGAGTTAATACCCAATATTCCACTTTGAGAGTTGTTACCCCAAGGTTCATCTATACCATAGTCACATGCACTTTCCAGTATCCAAAAAGATGATTTCATAGAAAAAACACACAATATCTAATTTACCAAAACATTATGATATTATCCTATAATTATATGTATCCTTATATTATGTCATAGGGTTATGTTCTATAATCTATATTTTCTTAAATCTAGTTCCAACGGTTTATACTAAACTTTCTCTGATACCAACTATAACACCTCTATTCAAATAACCAAGAACATGTGGTTATTTTACTTATTGACAAAAACATATAGGGGATATCAACCTAAAGGATTGAATAATTTTTTATTATTGGGAGACTAGATAGATACATGATTCTCAAATTACACTTAAAAAATATGAAATTATAATGTAAAATTACAGTGATAACATTATTATTTGTTCTAGTAGATCCTTTAAATTATTGATAGATATCTTATTGTTAACTCGAGGAAAGGAAAAAATAATAAGAAGTGATATCAGATGCTCATTAAGGTAAAACATTCAAAAGAATATATCATATAATAAATAAAGTATGCATAATCTGATTGAGATAAACAAAAATAAAATATTCTATAGAAATAATATCATAAAAGGGGGATAATTCCATGGATTACATAACAACCTAAATAATCCCATGGATAACACAAACAATATTTATAATGATAGAATTCATAATGCTTAATATCATAATCTTATCATCAAGGTCTTGTACCGAGACAATACACATAAATAGGTATGGCGTACAATAAATACCCAAAATAGTTTTTCACATGATGCCTAAAGATGTATTGAGAGGCTATATGGTGTCCCACACATCACTTACAAAGTCTAATTCATTCATCATATAAATTGGGTGAATAATAATTCAATACATAATCAACATAAACATTAATATTGAAAAAATAGCATATGAAACATTCATATTTTCACCAATAAATAAATATAACATAATCATAATCCATACATTGAAATATAGTGAATTATATCAATTGATTATATCCCCATTATATCATAATATTTATTAAAAAATGTTTATATAGATGAAAATACTTTAAAAATATCATTAGATGATTTCTTGAGGAAAATACCATTTTCATTTTGAAATCAATAATATTAAAATATAAAAATTCCATGATATTAGGAAATAAATTTATTTTAAAATAAATATGGAAATATATAAAGTAATATTAAAATCTATGAACCTTTATTGTGGTGAAAAAAAAAACCGTTTGTGTATCAAACATTAAAAAATATTTCATTCAAACCTTTGATAAAAAGTACCTTGTTCGGAAAATGATAAGAATATTCATTTCGTAAAAATTTATAGAAAGTTAAAAAAGGGTAAAAAAAATAATTTAATTAATCATTATGTAAACCATTTTAATAAAAATATGTCCATAAAATAAAACAAATCTTGACCGAATTGTTAAACAAAAACAATTTTCATTTAAAACATTATTTTGGTATTTTTGAGTGAAAAATATGGTATAAATGAAAATAATACTTTAAAATACTATAAATTACTATAGGAGAGGAAAATATATTTGTTTTAAGATATAAATATCATATAATTATTCTAACATAGTCTTAAATATAAACGATCATGAATAAGGATGAGATTAAGAAATAAACCCTTATCTCATGTCCAAATTTCTTCGTAAGTGATTTTAACCTCATGTATAATAAATTTAAACTTACAATAATTCTATAACAAAACTATATATATACTTATAATATCATATAAGATCCACTCATAACATTTAAACACCTTTTTATTAATAATTCATCATTAAAATTGTCGTTTCTGAGTGTCATCAATTTCTTTTTTCATGTAGGTTTCAGTTTGGTAGTTTAAATCCTTGAATATTTCACATGGTTCTATAATAAATATAATTTTAATCATGAAATAAATATAAAATATATTTTTTATATACATATTTTAAAACATTATAGAATGGGGGACATGGAAAATGAAATACATTGCTTGGTGGAGGTGGTTGTCCACACGTACACATGTGAGACATTTTCAATTTTAAATGGGTGGAAGTTTTAGAATTTAAATAATATATTATATTTCAAAAATCATAATAAGTCCATAAATATCATATAAAAAATTATACCCATAACAATAACCATCTATTAATGGTTTCAAATAAAAACAAAATACACCACTTCGTGAGGTGGTAGTCTGCATGAACAATGCTTTTTTTCCCACTTGATTGATAAGGAGATGCATAAATATTGATACATATATATAATAAATTATAATTATAGTATAGATTATAATGTTATTATATCAACATTTTTAGTAAGTAATTGAAGTAGGTATAAGAATAAATAAAATGAAAATACCTAGTTATGAGTTATACCTCTTCTTTTGACAATTTCCTTTAGCTTATGAGTAAATCCTTATTAGGATGGTATTCTGATCAAAAAAGGAAATTTAATAAATGGGGATATATTTTAGGAATATATTTTTATAGTATTTAATATATATGTGTCTCTTTATGTGTGATAAAGTGAGGATAGGTGGTGTACTTTTATAAGGGATTAATAGGAGACACTTGGATTTTTTCAAAATATTAAAATATATTAATGTCTTACTAAATTAAAATACCTATAAAATTAATAATATTAAAAATGGTAATGATATTAGGTCTAAATATGTCTAATTAATATGATTTAGATAAATTTTTATTTCATTTTAACCACTATATTTTAAGTTTCAACCCTTTTGTCTCGTTTTAACTCTTATCATGAGAACTATTTTTTTTACCAAAGTTACTATTAATAATTACCAAAAATTAAAGTGGCCACACTAAACAATTTGGAAATGATGATTAAAAATATAGGTTAAATTTAATCAAATTTAATTTCTATATTTACAGAAATTAATTTAAAATAAACTCGCTCAATGCGATGGAAAATCAGTTTTTAGAAAAATGTTTGTTTTAAGAATAAAAATGATTTTATAGAAAAATAAAGAATAATTTTGTCTAAAAGGGAATTAATTATATTATTTTAAATAAAATTAGAATTATTTTTATGTCAAACCAAACCAAATCTGAAAGGAACATTTTATATTCTTGATTAAGAGAAAAAAATAAAAACTTTTTTTATTTGAATAAAACATTATTTTTACTTCAAAAATAGTTAGAATATATTTTTAAGTTCAACATTATATTATTATTAGAATTATATTACTTAATTAATATATATTTGGTCTATAAAAGTGGTTTAATAAACTTTCTTTTTTTATTATATCATTATAACGTTATAAAATTTATACTTTCAGTAACATTTTTATTTATCACTATTCTCCCAAAAAATCAACTTATTTTGAAAAATATCAAAAATTAACTCTAAGAAATTTTTTTAATGTTGAATTATAAAATTATAATAATTTTATCAAATTAAAATTATAAAATTTTATAATTTAGGTTTTAATCACATTCTTTAATTATGTTATGTGAATTAAACTATTGTTTCTTTTGATTGAAAAACTTACTATAATTGAAAATTAGGTGTTACATGAGGCACCATAGTTGGTATAAGAGTAGGGTTTATATAAAGTTATAGGTTATGATTATATTTTAGGATACTCTATGGGTTGATACATTACTATTAATCATAGTTTTAAATTTATATTTTACCCTTTAGCTTAGTTTAAGTAATGTTGAATAATGTAGGGATTTGGATAAGAGAACCTTAGTGAAAACCCCAGGGATAATCCAAAGAGGGAAGTATAATTATAGTATAACCTACATAAGTTTTGTAAATATATATAATTTTTGGTTTTTAAATCAATTATATCCATATATATATATATTACAAGTGGATGTAGGATCTTGAATAATTTTACATAGGGGTAATAACCCTAAATAGATAATATTGGATATGAACTCAATCGTTACTAGGTACATGAAAAAGAGGAAAAAATGTTCACCTAGTTTGAAACTCCCTAGGGATAGGAATTGTTCAATAAAATTATATTTAAAAAACATTATAAATTAGTTATTTTTAAATTACTTTAAGGGATGAGGTTAAGAATTACAAGAGAACCTAACATAAAGTAGTGTAGATTGAATTAAAAGTATCAAATGATGAAATGATGGTGTCATTATATGAGATTGATTTTTAATATTCATATGATCATTTACCATGAACTAATTATATGTTCTCTTAATAATTTTGGATTTATTAATTGGTAGAAAAAGGGTCATAGAAATGAAGCTAAGAACTATATGTATCTAGAACCAATTATTTATTATAACCAAATAGGAAAACATATATAAATGGTTAAGAATATTAGTATATTACTATTATAATATAAAATGTGAGTATCACAGTACTACCTAAGTTAGTGAGGAAGATATTAATAGAAATTAATTCTTAATACTTTTAGCTACTTTAACCAGTGAGTGATGTTTATTGATGACATTCTGGTATATTCTAAAACTTTGGAGAATTATGTGAAATATTGAAGGATTATTATAAAATATTTTTTTAAATGATTAAAAACGTATATTAAATGGTATTAATGAAATTTAAAAGTTATTTTATAACATGGTTATATTAGGGTTATAACTATTGAAGAAAACAATATTTAGGGATGTATAACTATTACGTTTAATGTATGCTTGATATTGAGGTTATAAAGGGTTTATTTATTTTGAAAAAGTAAGTTAGACAGTATTGGTAACCATAGGTTTGATAATTTATTCATGGTATTTTTCTAATTTTTATAATTTTTTTGGATTAAGATTTATATTGACTATTGTGTGACTTTATTAAATATTGGTTGAATATATGAGTTAATTTTTGGAAGAATATATGATTTTTCTTTGGTTTAATATCTTGAGGATTCTAATGGTTTTTGGAATTGTATGTTATGGATAATACATTATTAGTATATATATATAATTGGGTATATTATTGTATTAATATTATCTAAGTAAACATAATTAACTTCATATACCCTAAGAGAGTAAGGCATATGCTATATTTATAACATCCTCGTACCTGAACTCCTAGATCCAGTGATAAAAAAACAATCTTTACATTTCTAACTTTGATACCAATAATCATGAACCAATTTTATCCATCCAAAAAAGGAAAAATAAAACAAAAATTATGGGTCACTTACATACCCAGGTACCTTTTAATTTAATAGTTTTATATAATTAGAAAAACCACTTATAAAATAATACCCATGTATTTAAATGAAAATGTTTTCCATTATACCCTTATTTTCTTATTCCACATTTAGTATTCATCATCATCCACATGAAACCCTTTTAGAAACATCTTATATAACATATTTATTTATTAATATTGGAAAATACACATAAGAAACATGATCCCAAATTCCTAGTAAGGTTAAACATAGATAGTAAAAATCGAATATCTTTGGTGAACGCAAGAATAGTATATAAAACACCCTTAAAAAATTGAGACATAATTTTCTAAATGTCACTGCCCATATTAACAAGATGAACCTTTAATTTTGGATCCTATCTTATTTTAACTTCATAGTTAATCATAATTATCTTGGAGTAGTGTCATGATTAGTTAGCTCCAAGGGTTTTTTTCAAGGTGTGTGTGAGTGAGAATAAAATCACCCTAAATGAATATGTGTTGACCTATGGGGATAGTCATTAGTTTGATAAGTGACCCATATGGGTAATCTCCTATGGTGTGCTGCTGAAAAATACAAGGTATTATAGGAGACAAATTATAACATCATGATATTTTAAAAGGGAAGAATATACATAACACCGTGCTTAAAACAAACAACGAAATCCTATTATTTAAATGTGACCATTATAATCTATCCATTAAATTGTTGGAAATGAACAATACTAATGAAATTATGAAATACATAATGGTAATAATAATTTATAATGTATTAATTAATTTCTTGTTAATAAATGATATATATTTAGTATATTCACTCTATTAGTTTTTTAGTAAAGTAATTTTATTCATAAAAAACATATTTTATTATAAAATGTTTTTATTAATATTTTATTCATAAAAAACATATTTTCTTATAAAAAGTTTTTTATTAATATTTTATTTACAAATAATATAATTAATTTAAGGAACTATTAGAATATTTTATTTTCTAAAGTTAAATTTATTTTTTAAATCATCATATCAAAATTATCTTATGATGAAATTTTTATTATTTTCTGAATTGTTGAATTTTTCAATAAATAGTAAAAAATACCGATTTTTATAAAAATATCATTTATTTTCAATAAATTAAGAAATTTAAAATTCACATTATGTTATGATTATGGTTTCAAGTAATATAAGTATTGTTTCATTATATTTCATGCACTTTAATTCACTTTAATAATATTTATATTGTTTTTTAGAATAATTTTATTTTTGGGTCTAAAAATAGGATTTTTCTGAAAAATGTTTTAAAGTACGTAATGTTTCCCCCTTTTAATTAATTAAAATGATACCTAATGGAGAATTTTTTAAATGAAATTTATATATTATATATATAATTAAAAATTAATTGTGTTTAATACAATTATTATTAGTCATACAGTTAATATAAAATCATTTTTTATTGGAAAAATATAATTTTTGAAAACCCGCTTTATCGTCACTTTTGCAGGTTTCAATTTAAATTTAAATTTAAAAATTATATGAAATGAATTTGAAAAAACTAGATTCTATATTTGGAATTATAATATCCAAATTATATAGGTAGGTCATTTTTTGGAATAAAAAATTAACTATGGTAAAAAAATATTTACCACATTATATATAGAATAATGAATTAGTTTTAAGTTAAAAGGTAAAAGCATTAAATACCTAAAAACCAAAATATTCATTGGGTGGTTTATTTGTTTATAGAAAATAACCAGACTTTGAAAAAATAATTATAAATCTGATTCATTCGAATTAATGCAACCAAAATTTGATTGGCTTTAATTATAAAATTGTCATGACCCGTCCCTCGGGGCCCATGCCATGACTACCCCAAGCCCGGCTTCCATAGGCCAGGGGATGGTGACTAGAACCGAAAAGTCATACCCCTTTAAACGGTATGGAATTTCTGTTAAACATGTAAACACACAGTCTAAGCACACTATAGGAAGCAAACAACAAAGTAAAACTATATAGTAAAAGAGTGAGTATTGTAAGTAAAGGGGGATGGAATACATGCCCAACTGGAAAGTACAAAAGCAACAGAAAAACATCTCTTGTGTTCATCCACCAAGGATCCAACCTAAAGGGTAGGTATAGATCATGATTGGTAGTCACTATGGCATGTCACATCAAATGGTCCACATCTATGCACTGTCTAGTCCTAGCTCCCTTAACCTCAATCAACGATGTCTGTCGTCTGCACAAGACACAACAAGGTGCGGGCATAGCCCAGGTAGGTGTGAGTATAACAATACTTAGTAGGGTCCCTGAGACCCCCAAAGGTCTCCTAGAGTTCCAAAAAGGGAAAACCAAAAATCCAGACCTCAATAAAAAAACACAAAGAAGTCATAAATATACTTAGTTATATCCCCATACATATACCTAAGTTATCAAAATACACTCGTCTCATTCATGAGGAAACATAAGGCTCAAACTTTTAATCCATTTGCACAACTGATCCATGAGGGGAGAATACCACAATGGTAACACCATTAAGGTAACAACATGAAGGTAGAATTACTACAAAGGTAAAGACTCATCTCACACCAGGTATAACTTAAGTACAAAAGCACAGATAATTAGAAGTATTGCTGGATCATCTTATTCTATTGAGAGCCTCTTCTACTCAACCACACAGGATCAGTAGATATTGACCCACATAGGATTGGTGAGCACTGGCCCACTCAGGATCATTGAGCACTGACCCACATAGGATTGATAAATACTGACCCATATAGGATCGATAAATGCTGACTCACATAGGATCAGTGTTCTTTCTTCATGTTACAACCAGCCACTAGATTACCTCACTAAGAACGCTTGATTCTGAGAGGATCCTATACTCAATCCATCAGTCATACTTCAACCACCACAAAGTTCTACTAAGAATTATTCTAAAGGACCACCATTTCGTAAGGTTTTCAACGCGACAGACGACGCGTCAATCAAACACCCAGCGGGGGCCATACCGATCATGGGGGGGGGGGGGGGGTGGATTTTAATGTTGTGTCTGATCCGGATGAAAGAAAGGGGATAGGCCCTTTTAATAGATAAGATAACCTTGCCTTCATCCATTTTATGGATGTAAAGGGACTTTCGGACTTGGGATTTATGGGAGACAACTTTACATGGTTCAATAACCAGCAGAGGCTATACCGATCGTGGGGGTGCTTGGACTGATGCCTAGACAACATTCACACAATATCTATCTTCTCAATCACTACGGTGACCCATCTGGTGTGGGGGATCTCAAGCCACCCACCTCTCCTCGTCTCCTTGGACTCCTCGCATCGAACGCATGAGAGGTTCAGGTATAACAAGCTATGGGCGGATATGCTGGGGTACCATGAACTGGTCAGTTCGGTTTGGAATGCCCATAATCAAGGGAAAAAATGGTTATCCTTTCACTGTAAGCTCCTCAAGATGAGACTTAAGCTGAAATCGTGGTCGAGGGACCTCACTTCCACTGAAGAGGAGTTAAAATCCATGATGAAAGAGGTTGAACTCCTGGAGAAGATTCTGGAGGAGGTGTGGGATGATCAGGCCTATGAGGAGCTGGCGGGGAAGAAGGGTATCATGTCTAAATTAATCCTGAAACAGGAACACATAGACAGGGAGAGATCCAGGATCATGTGGCTGAAGGAGAGAGACCTGAACTCGGCCTTCTTCCAAGCAAGAATTAAGGAGAGGGAGATGCAAGTCAAGCCAAACATCATGCTGGAGGATGGTTTATTCACCGACGATAGGGACAAGGTGGGGCACATGGCTTACTATTTCTTTCAAGACCTCCTATCCGGTCCTAATGAACGCCTGCCAACGGGTTATCCTTCGGAGGCGCCAAACATATTTGACATTATCCCCATCTTGTGTCTGACCAGATCAATGAAATCCTGGAAGGAGTGCCGGAGGAGCCTTAGATTAAGGATGCACTCATGCATTTGAACCCAGATAGTGCTGAAGGGCCTGATGGGTTTCCTACTTCTTTTTACAAGACCTCTTGTGACATGATAAAAGATGATCTGTTTGCTTCCATTCATGATTTCTTTTGCGGGGGGGGGGGGGGGGGGTGCCTCCCCAGACTTGCATGTGCCACATCCCTCGTTCTCCTTACCAAATTCAAAAGCCCTTTGTCCATCTCACACTACCGCCCGATGAGTATGTGTAACGTGCCCTAAAAGACCTCGGCCAGTATTATAAACTCTTAGCTGGCGGTGCATCTTCCTTAGTGGATATCCCCGGAGCAGCACGAGTTTATCAAAGGTCGCTCGATTCAAGAAGCCATCGCCCTTTCCCAGGAGATTCTGAATGACTTCAAATCAAAACTCCTGGATCTAACCTGGTCATTAAACTGGATAGGAGAGAGGAATATGATCAGGTGGAATGGAGCTTCATTAATAGAGTGTTGTCAGGTATGAGTCTCAGATCTCAGAACGTTGATATGATCTTTCACTGCTTTAGTTCTTCATGGCTCTCAGTGAACTTCATGGGGAAGTCTTATGTATTCTTAAATTCTACCTGAGGCCTTAGACAAAGAGAACCTATCTCACCATCGATGCTCATCATCATTTAGGACGTTCTGAGACGGCTCATTCAGAGGAGCATCAATAAGGGAGACATTCTGTCGTATCATCGTCAGTTGAGGGCCCTGACAATTTCTCACCTTATGTTTTCCGATGATACCATCTTATTCTTGAACGGAAAGAGTAGATCAATTCAGAACCTTATCAAAGCTCTAGAGGATTATTTTTGATGGAGTGGGCAGTGCATTAACAAGGGGAAGAGAAATTTCTTTATCTCCAATAGGTGCCCCACAGAGAGAGTGAAAATGGTAAGTAGAATACTTGGCTTCCAGAGGGGATAGTTCCCTATGATCTATCTAGGCACACATGTATCTCCAGGGAGGCTTCAGATTCGTGACCTCTATACACTCTGCACCAGGGTTTCTAATAAAGTGTTTAACTGGAAAAATAAATTCTTGTCCTTTGGTGGATGTATTGCCCTGGTGAACAGTGTTTTGGTGGCATCTCCTATCTATGGTCTGTCCTCCATCAAAGTCCTAAAGGGGGTTATTAAAAGGATCGACAAGATCCTTGCCAATTTCATATGGGATCCACTTTCAGAGAGAAAGAAGCACTGGGTCGCCTGTGGGAAAATGGAATGGCCGGTGAAGGAAGGAGGTATCGACGTTCGTAATCTAGAGGGCACCCTTTACTACATGCATGCAAGGATTGCATGGAGCATACTGTAATGACGTACCCTATGGGGGACTACCATGCAGTTGCATATGACGTGCCTTTGTGACTAAGAAGAGGGGAATAATTCTGCTCTGTGGTCGGTGATAGCTACTATTATGGAAATGCTTCATCCCTTCTCACGATGGGTGGTGGGGAAGGGTGATCTACCTTTTTGGCATCAGGATTGGTGTGGGATAGTGATGGGATTCCACAGATGCCCGACCGCTAATATTTCATTCAAGGATGCCAGTCTCTTCCCCATCTTCATCTAATCAGTCTTGGATAAGGAGCAACATGAGTTCTTTCAACTCATCGAACTTAATGAAGAGGATAAAAAATGTGTGTTTATGGCCTCCTCATCGGGCCTGCTAACTTCGAAGGATTTTCGTCGCATCAGTAATAGAAAAACTCAGGTGGAGGGCTGGGATGATCCTCTTTGGGTGAAAAGCATCCCCAATAAGATCAATTTTCTCACCTGTAGGATTCATAATAGAGCTCTTCCGACTGATGAAAATATCCATATATGTGGTATCCATCTTGCGTCCAGGTGCGTCTACTGTACCGTTCCTAGTGAGGAGAGCACTTCCCACCTATTCTTTTGTAGTGACTAGGCAAGAGAGGTATGGAAGGTCCTCGGGGAGTTCAATGCGCCCATTCCCTCAGATGTATCTACTCCCACATTTCTTGTTAAGTTGTTCTAAGGCTATGAGGGAGGAGTCCCGGAGAGGGTGGCTCATGTGGTGCTGCTTCATGTGGGGTGCTGGACTATATGGCAGGAACAGAACAAACTGAAACACGAGGGCATGGGGGATGTTAGATCGCACTATTATTGTCTAGCAAAAAAACCTGCCACTAGACCTAAACACAGTAGTGAGGACTTGGAAGGCCACCCCTACTCTTTGTCGGTTTTAGGTGGCCTCTAATGTGGATGTGTCACTTAGAAGAAGGGAAGGAAATTGGGTATGCTGGCATCCTCCCATGGTGGGATTGAAACTCAATAAAGGCTGCTCATGCGTCCAAGGGAACCTACACATAGGTGGAGTTGTACGGGACCACAATGGTTTGGTTTACTTAGCATTCTCGGCCAGATTGGGCTAGGGCTCTTCTCTGCAGGCAGAGGTGAAGGAATTTCTCATCGAGCTCAGCCTTTGCATGAAAAAGGACCTGGAAATATCTGAAATTGAAAGAGACTCCTTAATTGTGCACAACTCCTTGAAAGGGTATGGAAAAACCCCATGGTCGATTAGCTATGTCATCAGAAAATGTAGAAAAATGATGTGTTCCAATTTGAGTATCCTTCACACCTGGAGAGAGGGGAACAAGGTTGTAGACCACTTGGCTTCGGTGGAATTCAATAGCACAGTGGAGG
Source organism: Viscum album (assembly GCA_963277665.1). NCBI lineage: Eukaryota > Viridiplantae > Streptophyta > Magnoliopsida > Santalales > Viscaceae > Viscum > Viscum album. Next base: position 997,605,474 of record OY728141.1, on the reverse strand, counting down.
TGTTTCTCCACAATGTGGGTAGTATCCAACCCAATGGAATTGAATATATCAAAGGGGATGCGCTCGGTCTTCATTATTTCAGACCTCCCTAGATTCTGTCTTGGCCGGGGGGGGTCTGCCCTCATTCCTTTATTGGTTTTCTCTTTTCCTTTTTTTTTTCCGGTTTTTCTCTTTATATCCCTTCCTTAATTCAATAAAAAATTACATGATATGATGATGAGACACCCAGTTTGTGAATTATAAGCATTTTAGTACCGAGGGCACGACTTGCTGGTTGGGGCCCGCCCGAGCTGGTGCAGGGGGGGGGGGGGACGGCTCCCCCGTTCAGAAGGCGAAGCGGAATCATCACATGGAGCCACTAGGTTTCCCATGGGACCCACATGGAGTGGGTCCCAACCCACCTTCGTGACTTCAGAGTAGCGACCATCTTCAGTGGTGCGCGATGGCGTGCCACTCGCCTCCACCTATGGCCATCCGGTGCTGGCTGCGACTGTCTGCCACGACACTCTTCACCAGCGGTGTGCAACAGCATGCCACCACCTCCTTCATGGATAGACAATACCATTTTCCACCATAAACCCTGTCGACACTAGTTTTTGGCGCTGTCGATCTTCCGCAGGTCACCGAGTGAGCTCTGGTGACCCATTTTTCCATCCAAAGGTAACAACGACCTCCCTGGGACACCCTCTTCACCGCTTGACCCTCCGTTTTGGGTTCCGTATAACCTGAATAAAATGAATGTGAAGAACGCATAGATCAAGAAAGTAACAGAGGGTCTGGGCCTTGTTCTTTTGGCCCGTGTCCTCCACATTAGCTTGATAACATGAGGGAATAATAAGATTCAACAATTCTTTTTAATAGTAAACCAAATAAAAACCCTAACTCAAGATCATCAGAGAACGTCCATGTTTGCGGAAGAGTCAGTGTTCATCATTCTCGCAACAAGCCTCCCACGATGCCTCTTAATTATTGTTCTTCAGTTCTTCCTTGGTGAAGGGATTCATTCTTAGTCAAGAATCCTCCCAAGATCAAGCCTTTTACAATGATTTTACAAAATCCCACTTTATAGTTTAACTCTCTAACATGTGATTAAGAGGTTCATTAATTGGTGTAATTAATAAGCCGCATTAATCACACGAAGGGTGGTTACACAACCATTATGTAACTGGACATTTAATGTCCTTCACTAAATTCCTGACTACCCCTGTGGTCCCCACCATCAAAACATAAAAATGAGGTGGAAGGATGTTTTAAAAATAAAATAAAATAAATTTTATTTTATTTATTCATCCATGATAAATGAAAAAAAACTTTCCTCCTTGACCCAATGCGGTCGAGGTTAAACCTACCTTAAGGGAATCCCAGTGCTGTGAGTTCCATGGTGCCCTTAAATTTCAATTCCAAGCACTAGTTCAAAATTTAGGATTTATCGCACGCATGTTTACAGAACGTACCATAAAGAAAGTTTAAAATTATGATTTGGGCACACCGGGCATCAAAATCAAACGTTGTAAGATTTCACAGCCTCGGAATAGTCCCATATAATTAAAAAAAATACATGGAAAATCCAGGTCTTTACAAAAATAGTCATTATTTAATCACTCAAAACTACCCCTCCTCAAGTATAAATACCCTTCCTCACCACCCCTTTACATAAAAAAATTTTAATCTATTCAAATATCTACCAAAAAATATCCACCCCACTCCTCCCTCATCTAATGTATATTTTCTCACCAAAATACCAATTCCAAGGTCCTTAAGGGGTCTTTCAATTAGGTGATATTCAAGAGGTAACTCTCTCAAAACCACCTCTCTTAATTTATTTTCTTATTCTACCTTATCCTCAACTAATTAATAAATTAAAGAATAAAAAATATAGTATCATCTATATACTATAATTTTATATTTATAATGGAATATCATATATCCATCCCTTTTCTTATCTCCTCTTATTCAAAGAAATGAATTCGTTGTCTAAATTATGATGATTGACCGTCTTCATGGATAATGATTTTTCGTTTTCCATTAACTCATTCAAGGCTGGTCATAAAACCATTATTTTTGTTAAATAATATTTTAATAGGTATATTATATCTTATTTCATGTTTTTTAACTAATATATAATCAAAAAATTAAAATAAAATAAATTAGCTAATCATTGTGGGAAAACCACCAAAAATAAACAAAACATTTATGATTAACGTTTTATCAAATAAACCATCATCATGTCCGAAAAAGGATATATAATACCATTTATAGTTATATAAGTTCACTAATTCTATTTCATTACACTTTTAGAGTATTATTTCAATTTTACAAGAACATCCACAATTATACTCAAGTGAACTGACCATGAAACCATGAAACAAATGATCCCAGAACAACGAAATTGAACTCTGTAACTCATAAAAAATGGACAGAAAAGAATGTAATAAAATTATGATAAATAAAATATATGTGGATGAGTTGATTAATTAAGTAATTAATTTATCTAATTTTAATATCTAGTAAATTAAGAGCAAGTTCAAAACACATTCGAACACAAGGTAATGAGATTCTTAACCAAATTTCGATTATTTAGGTTGAACATATAATTATTGACTATGTCATTCTTAGCTTATGTTTGAAATGAATTTTTAATATCTTATGTTTTATTTAAAAATTTTTAATGTTTATTTTTAGAAAATACACATAATCGATTCAGTTGGTTAATGATCACTTCGATGATAGGATATTTGACTCTTTAACTAAAAAGCTTCTTTTTATAATTTTTAAAGAATTATTTTCTAAATATTTATGATTACTAACTATATTTTTATAAAATTATTTTTATTAATGTATTTATATGGACATGAATGTTTTTAAAAAGTGAATTTTCTAATTTCTCACAAATGTTTTCAAAAATGAATCTTTTAAGGGACTTTATTTTTTAAAAACATTCTTTTAAAGTTTCTTTTTACAAAAGTCAAAAAGAGTTTTTTTAACATATACAACATGAATGGATTTTCCTATCATCATGATTTTTTAATGGTTTGAAGATTACATTGTAAGATTAAAAGTTTATTTTCAATGATTTTTTTTCATATATAAGTACATAATTTTTTTATAACAAATATGTGTTTTCAAAATGGAAATTTTAATTTCCTCAAGAATGTTTTTAATTATATTTTATTTATATAAAACCCCTATTTAATTTATTTGGGGGTATTTTTTTGATGACCTAAACATATTTATATTTTTAATATTTTTTTAATTACTAGTATTATTATTATTTTGTTTTGTTGAATAATGGTGCCGTCTAAAATAAAAGCTCGCAGGATAAAAATGAGACATTTTTTATTCAATAGAAATGTTGAAAAATTACATTACCATAATGGAAAAGACCCTCACAAACCTAGAATAACTATTATGAGACCTATCAAAATCACCTAGAGACCACCAAACACAAAAAACAAACCAAGAAAATAGTGAATTCCCTTCGAGTCTATCACAATGAAGAACATTATGAATAGAACAATGGAAACCATACTAAGCATAAAGGGGATGTAGAGAACCATCTTCACCAAATTGGTTTTGAAGTTTGGAACACCCTTAAACAAGTATTTATAAGGCCTTGAAGTTGAATCTGACCATTGTTGGCCGTTGGTTTCTTTATAAGACCATTGGTTTTTGTAACGGTCATAAACTTTTATAACTGTTGGGTATATTAATTATTTTGATTATTTTAAGTATTCTAAATATATATGTATTTAAAATATTCTACATATTTAAATTATCTTAATTATTTTAAGTACTTTGGAACTTAAAGGGGTTTGAATGTTTGAAAGTAAGATTTTAGTTAATAAATGTATGTTTGTAAGTAAATGTAAAGTTCTTAAAGAATACCATTCAATGTAATAAAAGTGTATACTTATTTAGATTTTAATAGAAATTAAATTTAATAAATTATTTTATAAAGAAATATATATGTTTCAAATATTTTAAATTTTTTAAAGGTATATCATTGGTTAAATAATGGCATATTTTTAATTAATGATATATTTGGTATATTAAAACCATGAGTTTTATTTTAAAATAAACATAAAATTATAAAAGTAATTACATGGTTTTTTGTTTAGTATTTATTTAGAGTTTGAACTTATAATGTTTTAAAACTAAAATGTATACAAACTCATGAAAACAATGGTATTTAGAGTATTTTTAAACCCTAAGAAATAATATATATTCTATTTTTTTAGAAAAAATTATTATATATATATATTAATATGTTTAATAAAATTTATGTTTTGTTTAGAAACAATTTGGGTGAGTACCCACCCAACCAAGGGAATCCTTGAAGGCCAAGCCCTCAAGGTCTGGTGGGAATCTCACATAGAACACAAAGGTCAGGGAACCGTTTGGAAGCACATGCATGGTGTATGCTGAGTCGCGCACCAGCGTTATTTCATTCCCACATGGGGGCACATGGAGGAACCGAGGCGACACCACCATGTGGGGTGGCACAACGGAATAGGGTTGGTGCAGAGTGCGCCCTCAAGAGAACCGGTATGGGATGGTACTGGGGAGGGGGAATAGAGTTCATTACCTGGTTGTTGAGGCATCAGGGTATTTAAGGAAGTCTCAAATCGCTCCCTAGTTTGATGTGGGGTGTGTTTTTTATAGGGGATCTAATTTGGGCCGTTAAATCTCATCGTGAGAGATCTCGACCATCCGTTCTGGTTTAGCCTTCAAACTCCCTCAACCACTCCTTTTCTATGCATTTTTCACCACCCATCTGATTGGGACATGACCGATATCAGACGTTAAACTCTTTTTCAAACCCGTAGTTTCCCACAACTGTCTGATCAATCCATGGATAATCTCAATCGTCCATCCATTTTTAAAATTGTGGAACTCTCCTCAACCATCTGATCGATCAATTCCTAATCGCGACCTTCTATTTCTTTTCACATCTTCTTCATCCTCCTTCTTCATCCTCACGCCATACCAGTACCCATCACCATCCTCCCCACTATTCTTATATCACCCGTGAGTCCTCCTATACCTCTACATGACCTGGTTGTCCACCTTTCATCTTTCGACCAGTCCTCAAGGGTATTTTATTTTAATACTAACCCAACCTATTCTCATGCAAGCATTCGACGATATATATACATATATAATAAAATCAACTGATCCATTTGAGATTTGGGTTAACCACAGTTTTTTAATGTAAAAATAGTTAGATTCAGTTCTCATTATGTTTTATTGTTTTTGTTTTTATGATTAAACCTTTTTACATAAAAATATAAATATATACATTTTATATAACCCATTTTCATAAACCTCATTCATTGGCACTAAAACCCTATGAGTTTTCATCTCCTCAACTTTCCTTCAATCACTGCACAACTTAACCCCACTTTGGAAGTCAAGGGCTTATTTTTTCTTTGTGTTTTATTAAACCATATATACACACATATATACCTATATATGTAAATAAATTTATTTATAAAACAAACCTATTCATGTTTTTTTGATCTTTTAATGAATAATATTGGTTTTTAAATGATGTTCTTAATGCATTTTATCATGTAAGGGTTTACTTTGTTTTGTGTTTAATTAAACCCTATGTATATACTTATATATGTGTATATGTTCATTTATAACACAAACTTATTCTATTTTCATGATTTTAGAATGCTGAATATTTTTTTAATGATTTTATTAATGTATGTAAATCATGTAAGGGTTCTATTTTGTTTTATTTAATTGGAACATATAAAAATATATGTATATATTTGTTAATATATATATATATATATATATATAATAATAAACCTATTCTGTTTCATATTTCTTGAATGATGAAAATTAATATGATGATATTTTATAATTCATGTAAGGGTTTTTTAGTTTCTAATTTGATATGTACAACCCATACATACACTTTATGTATATATGGTTATATGTATTTATACATATAGATTTTTATTATAATCTGATTTAGGATTTCATAAAACTGATTTTAGTGATTAAATAATGTTTTTAGAAGTATATGAGACTTTTTTTTATCAAACCTTGTTTTGTTTATGAAGATCCCATGTATACAATTTGTATATACATAAGTTTTTATGTAATATTCAAACCTAATCTATTTTGGGTTTTTTCAAGTGATAATTATCAGAAATTAGCTAATGTTTTATGCATGTAAAAGGGTTACTAAGAATTGTTTTGTCTTGCTAAACTAATACGTATATGTATAAGTATATGTATAATTTTTTTAATCCTAATTTATCTAAGATTCATTTCTTCTTAAGATAACTATTATTTTAAATGCTGATTCATCTCCTTATACATATTCTTTAAATTATGATTTCAAAACCCACATATATGAATAAGTACGAAAATTATGTGTATACATGTTTGAATGACCACAAATTCAATTTTATATTGCAAATAATAACAAAATTTTGTTTCTCTATTGTGTGCCTAAATTTTTTAAAAGAATTTATCACTTTTTTATTGCAATTGAGATTACATGCATCTCAATTTATAACTTTTGGATAAATAGTTGTAAGTATATTTTATTAATATATATACACATACATTCATAGTGAAGTGTGTTTAATTTTTTATGCATTAATACCTTACATGAAATAAGTGTTATTATTTTATGTGACAAACCCAAACAAACTATCATTTTATGTGAACTAGTTATCATCACTTGTACAAATGTATGTCCATGAATTACTTAGTTTAATCTTTTCAGATAATGCATTTTTTTCATTTTATTTATGAATATAGACATAATTTTTAAAAATAAAATTTATATATTATGATAATTGTTGATTAATAAAATAATTATTCAAAGTGGTATGGGACACTTCGAATAAAATTCATAAACTAATTATTCGAAGTGGTATGGGACACTTCGAATAAAAGACATAAATTAATTATTTGAAGTGGTATAGGACACCTCGAATAAAATACATAATTTAATAAATCAAAGTGGTATGGGACACTTTAAATTAAATACATTTAGACATATGAGGAATGCATTAGACTTATTATGTAACAATCGAGGCCTGCTATAGCCTATCAAGGCATCAACAGGGCTCATGAGACAAACCAGACCATGACACGAGCCATTAACAGAATAATTATGTATGGTCTTGGCATGATTCCTAGATATAATGTTATGATTGTCCCACATTATGCATTTCCCCAATATCTGATTAATATTTAACCAACCATGTGATTATTCAACTTGCATAGTATCCTTGGTTAAGAATCATTACTTATGATAATGGTAATAAATTCACATGGAATAATGAATTTTTTACTTAGTAAGTCTATTATAAAGAAAGTTTAGCATCTATTTTAATAACTTTGATATAGAATTTATTATTACATCTATCATTTCATGAATTTCATTTCAAGTGTTAAGTGAAACATGATTTTGTTACTTATGAAATTCTATATGGGTATTATTTCACGTTCATATTTGTACCGGCATTATTTCATGTCACCCTAATATTAGTTTCATCAATTTCTGGATTATACAGCATTCCATGCATTTTGTACGTGTATGCATACTATGATATGTGTTTTATCTATAGCTTTTAAATAAATATATAAATCCTTGTGTATGAGTTTTCCCTAAAATTATTTCAAGTAACCTTTTAAAAATGATGATGATGTACTGTAAGAAATGTTATTTTTTAGAAAATGATTTATAATTATTTCAGAAGGTTGTTTTTAAAAAGGAATTTAATTAATTGGTTTTAAAACCCCATTAATGACCATTTTAAATTCTCATCCTATGTTTTCAATTTATTTTTATAGGATTAGTATATTTGTCAGATTGAGTGGTGGATGATTTATGAAGCTTATTTTATTTAGTTTTGAAGAATTTTATCAGTTGTATCTAGTTTTACAGAACCTAAAACGAAAATATTCTATATGATGGAATACTATGTGTATTTTTATCAGCTTGTTTTTATAAAAAAATCTTACACACCATGTTTTAGGCACCGACTCTAGGCTTTTGGGGTCGGGTCCTCACAATTTTAGTAATTAAAATGGGTTTTTTAAAATAAAAGGGGATTTTTTATCTGAAAGTGTTTTAAATATGAGTTTTAAAGTGTTTTTCAAACAGTTTTATGATATAAAGTTTTAAACATAAAGTATTTTATCCATGATATGGTACTTGGGAATTATATGAAACAGGTGACCCTGATATTGCTCATATGAAGTGTTTATGTAATATCCCAAGAAAATAAAGAATAGTAAATTTTAATGTTTATTAATATTTTTGAATTAAATATTAATTTTACTTTAAAGGGGATGCTATGTTCGATATCATACCCAATATGCAACAAAGTGTTTCTTTGAAATCTTACATTGCACACTAATAATACAATATTATTATTTTAAATGGTAGTTAACACCTAGCCATTTTATCTGTAGGAATGAATAAAACTAACTAAAATATGATTATAAATGTTTGTTAAATGTTTTTACAATTATCTAATAAAATTCAGAGGCTTAAAATGTGAATGAATCTAAGCATAAATACACTAATATTCTTTAAAAGGTCGATTTACCGCCTTTTGTTGGAGAACCCTATTTAAATCTAGTTTTAGTCATTTTCATATGTTATATTTGGAAAAATAAAACTCTTCTTTAGATTCAGGACATCAAAATTTACTTTGGGTAAATTTTTGGTATTTTTCCGATAAAGTTTATTTTTAATGAATAGTTAAAAATACTATATTTTAATTCAAAAGTGCCTTTTAATCTAATTTATTTATAGGGTTAGATTATATTTTTAATTGGTTATAAAGTGTAATTATAATATATTTTTACTAGTTAATCCAATTTTGTACATTGGAATTAATTTCACTTTGAAATTAGACATAAACTAGTGTCAATCTTTTGATAGTTATTATTACTTAAAAACATGTCTTTTGTTTTGACAACGCGAATTAATTTTAAATTAATTTCTGCCACTTCTGTGTTTTGAATTTAGAAAAATTGATTCCATATTTTGAATCAGTATGTCCAAATTTTGTACATAAGTTACTTTTGTTTTTTGAAATTTTAAATATTTACATCAGTAAATATTTTATTTACCATGATTAAAAGGTAAATATAGTAAATAAGTGTAAAATTTAATATTATAATAATATTAAATTACCCTAACATGTGTCCTAATCATATTAGATGATACATATCCGACCATGGGCATCCTTAGGTCTAATTTGAGACCCCATGGAGCCACATGGGAGTAATAATGACACTTTATATTAATTACTTTAAAGTAAAGTAAAAAATGACATAAAAAATATCTTTTAGTAAATAAATTTTTACATGGGGTTATATAAGTTATCTTTTCAAATATAAATATCCATTAGAAAGATAAAACAATTTCCTACATCATGTTAATTTTTTTAAATTTTTTTGACATCAAATAAATTAAATTATTTATGACATAATAATGATGCAATATGTGTCTCATTAATAAATGATTTAAATAAAAAAGATTATAAATATTAAAAAAATATCAAAAACCTATCTAATTATTATTGGATGATTTTATTTCAACTATGAGTCATCTTAAATTATACTTTAACGATTAGTTAACCTTTTAAAACCGAAGATGAGGATATGATAAATTAATTGTTTCAAACCTTACTAAAAAGACCCTCCTCTCCCTTATAAAAAATCCTCACTTATAACCCATTTCTCACATTTATCAAGACTTTGGATCATGAAACCTATGCTCTAATAATCTCCCAAGATCCCTCTCTTCATTCTAGAATCCTTAACTTAGGCATAAAAAACTTTAAGAAACCCTTTTGGTTCAAACCAAAGGGAGTTACCTGGTTTAAAGGAGATTAGAGGACAAACAGGTCAAGTCGAACACCAGGTAAGGGACTTCGTCTCAATCCCCATTCATTGAGGCATATTTTGTTTTATTCTTGAATTTATTTTATATGGTGTATAAATACCTTTTAATTTTCCTTTCATTCAAAGGGAATCTTTTCCTACGATGCGTTTTACTAAAAAAAAGAATGTTTCTTTTTAACATAAGTGGCGACAACAACCTTTTTCGCCACCACGAGTATAATTTGATATTTGGCTTACTTAATAAGCCGAAATGTTTTTAAAAGGAAAATAAATACTATATACTTTTTTATGTATTTTGGTATTTAATTTGGTTTGATAATGGATTTGTTATGTCAATATATTTAAATGATACATGGTGATTAGAATGTGGAAATATTATCTTTCCTTTTTGTTTATTTTATGTGTTATGAATATGTTATATTTTTTTGGAATTTTTTACATATATGTGTGGTTCCATTAAAAACCTAGGGTGGGTGAGCCTGAGATAGCTCTCCAATTCATTGGGTAACATGACAGAGGTAAATGTGAATGTTTCTCCTAAGAGATTTAGGGAATATACTGTGATGGGTATTCCAAATATAACTCCCTATGTAGCTGTGATAGCTACAGTGTAAGTATGATATGGATTCCACAAGTTACCTTTATGATTTATGTTTTCTATGTGTTATTCATTAATCTTATTATTTCATTAGGTATATTAAAGAGTTTATGTTTTGTACGTATTGAAGGACTAATGATTTATTTATTTATTTTATAACCCTTATTGATCTTTTTATGCTCATCCCATGTTTTGAAATGATTTTCATAGGACTTAAAGATGAATAGGGTCAAGGATGAGATCAAGGAAAATTCTTGCTGTCTAAAACATGGAACTGGACATGAATTTTTTTAAGACTTTTTATTTTATAAAAAAAATGGATACTGAGTAGAATTGTCTAAATGTAATATTCATGTTGTTATGTAAATGCTATAACTTAATTCTCTAAAACTCTAAACCTGAAAAGATCCTCAATGTGAATTATCCATTTAAATCTAGATTATGTAATGTTTAAGTCCGGGTCCTATAGTTGGTATTAGAGGTCGGTTTAGATAACTTTAGGAGTTAGGGTATTGTCAAATTAATATCTGTAAATTAATTTATGTTAATATTGAAATGATATAGCATTTAAAGATTGCCATGTTTCTTTGCCTAAGATATTTCTGTGTTCGGAATGGTCTTCCATAGAGGAAAAAAGGCAGCTATGTTGGGACGAAATCAAGAGGAAGATAGCCTTCCAAATCAGCAACCTGAGATGGTTGGAATCTGAACTGAACATTTTGTTGCTGTGATGGAATAGTTGAATCAGGATATAAATGGTTGTGGTATCCATGCACGAGATCATCCCGATCAACAACAGAGGAACATGTCAGTAGTGGAGAATTTCATGAGGCAACACCCCCATCATTCATAGGATCATCTGACCCTGTGCTAATATAAGGGTGGATTAAAGCACTGGAAAAAAATTTGATGTCATGGGGTGTTCAGAAAACCAAAAGGCTTTTCTTGCTATTTACCATTTTGAAGGTGAAGATGATCAGTGGTGGTCGATGGTGAAAAATATCAGGGATAGTGAGGAGATTGATGCTCTTTATTGGGATGAATTCAAAGATATGTTCCTTGAGAAATATTTTCCTAAGGTGGTTCGACTTAGGATAGAAAAACAATTCCTATAATTGAGGCAGGAGGATGGATCATTGGACGCTTATGAAGAAAAATTCACTCGACTCACAATGTATTCTCCAAATTTCATACGATATCTTGATAGTAAAATTGACCATTTTTTTACTCAGGATTAAAGACAAAGTATCGAAGGTCTTTAACTTCTCGTGAGTTCAAAAGCTATGAAAAACTTATTCATTGTGCAGAAAAGGTGGAAATGGAGTTTTCCGATGATCAGATGTTCTTTGAAAAGAAATAGAATAAGAGGTTGAGGTGGCAGATGAAAGATAAGAACTCTTCAAAAAAGTATAATGGTAAGAAACTTAAGTTTAAATTTTGTGAAAATTGTGGTAAAAATCATGTTGGGGAATGTCTTTTGAATTGTTGTAAGTGCTACCGATGTGGTAAAATGTTACATAAGGTTCGTAATTGCACCCAAAAAGATCAAGGTAATGGTAATAAAAAATCTGATTTATAGTCAGTAAAATGTTTTCAAATGAAGTGAAATGGGTCATTATGAAAATGAGTGTCCAATGAAGAACTCAACTGAGGGAAAGCAGCCAGACTACAAGAAGAAAGGGGTGGGGAAATCCTTTTCAAGTACTTCAGTAGATGTTGGGCCATCAAATGAATTAGTATCAGGTACACTGTTTGTTTGTTCAGATTATTCCAATGTATTGTTTGATTCAGGGTATACACATTTGTTCATTTCTGCGAATTTTTCTAGTAAATTGGGAATTCCATCTCATGATATGAATATGTAACTTATGGTAACAACACCTGGAAGAAACTTTGGGACAAAAAGAAATTATAAAAACCTTTATGTCCTTGTGTATGAGAAGAATATACCTAAAAATATTATTATTTTTCCTCTAGTAGTGTTTGATGTTATTTTGGGTATGGATTGGCTTTCTTTTTATCATGATAAGATTGACTACAGAGCTAAAGAGGTTTCTTTTCAGAAAGATCTTCAGTTTGTGTACAAGAATGAACCCTTACTTTTGACAACATATCAGGAAGCTGAGAAACTAGTAAAATATTGAAATGAATGTTACCTTAAACATATTGTTGAAAATAAAGGAAGTGTTGAGATTAATGATGTACTAGTGGTAAATGAGTACCTTTATGTTTTTCCTGATGATTTTCCTGGTATTATACCAGATCAGGAAGATGAATTTACTTTTGACTTAGTGCCTGATGCTAAACCAATTTCAAAACCCCTTTATTGAATGGCTCAAACTGAACTTTTAGAGTTAAAGAAGCAATTTACAGAGTTATTAGATAAAGTTTTCATTTGACCTAGAACATCACCATGGGGTGATCCTGTCTTATTTTTTTTAAAAAAAGATGGTTCAATGAGACTTTTCATTGATTATAAAGCATTGAATAAAATCACTGTTAAGAACAAGTATCCTTTTCCTCATATTGATGATTTGTTTGATCAGCTTCAGGGTGCTCATTATTTTTTGAAAATTGATCTGAGGTTGGGGTACCATCAGTTGAAATTAATGGAAGCATACATTCTGAAGACCGCATTTCATACTAGATATGGCCATTATAAATTTGTACTTATGCCTTTTGGGTTAACCAATGCACCTGCTGTATTCATGGATCTTATAAATATAATTTCCATGAGTTCTTGGATAAGTTTGTGGTTGTGTTCATTGATGATATTTTGTTTTTTTCTAAAAGTAAAGAGGAGTATGAAAATCATGTAAGGGTTGTCTTGAAAACCTCAAAAGAAAAGAAACTGTATGGGAAATTTAGAAAGTGTGATTTTTGGTTACAACAAATTTCATTCCTGGGTTACATTGTTTCAAAGAATGGCATAACTATTGATCCTGGTAAAACAAAAGTTGTTGAAGAATAGCAAATACCCACATATATAACTGAGATTCGTATTTTTCTTGGTTCGGAAGGTTATTACTGAAGTTTTGTTAAAATTTTTTCAAGGTTATCTAGTCCAGTTACTAAGTTAACTAAAAAAGGTTTCAAGTTCATCTGGACAAAATAATGTGATGATTTTTTTCAAGAATTGAAAAGAAGATTAGTTAATGCTCTAGTTTTGGCACTGCCTTCCGGAAATGGTGAGTTTGTTATCTGCGGTGATTCTTAGTTGAAAGGACTTGGTTGTGTCCTTATGCAGAATGATCAGGTAATTACTTTTTCTTCACGTCATTTGAAACCTCATGGGTTAAATTACCCCACACATGATTTGGAATTAGCTGCTGTTATTTTTGCTTAAAAAAATTGGAGGTGTCATTTGTATGGAGTGAAATGTGAAATATATACTGACCACAAAAGTTTGAAGTATATATTCACTCAAAAATAATTTAACATGAGATAGAGGAGATGGTTGGAATTAATCAAGGATTATGATTTCATGATCCATTACCATCCAAGAAAGGTAAATAAAGTGGCTGATGCTTTGAGTCGAAAAAGTAATTCTTCACTAACCATGCTATATTTGGAATGAGATCCTTTGGTTTTTGATTTGTTGAACTTTGTCATAGAATTTGTTGGTGCAAGAAATTATTATGTTTTGTTTCAGGTGTCAGTGGAATCATCTCTGTCAGACAGAATTAAGCGAGCGCAGAAAGAAGACTATGAGTTACAGAAAAAGGTAGAGTTGGTTCAGAAGGGTAAGTTTCCTAAATATTACACTGATAATGATTGTGTTTTGAGGTTTGGAAAAAGATTATGTGTGCCTTGTGATTCATATTTGATGAATGAGTTGTTATGTGAATATCATAGTTCCCCATTTTCAGTTCATCCTGACAGTACTAAGATGTACTAAGATCTTTGGGAGTATTACTGGTGGGATAGAATGAAAAGAGATATTGTTGATTTTAATATGAAGTGTTTGACTTGTCAGTAGGTTAAAGCAGAGTGACAGTTATTGAAAGGGATGCTTCAGTATTTATTGGTGCCAGAGTAGAAATGAGAAAATATATCCATGGACTTCATTGTGGGATTACCAAAGACATCAAGAAGTAACAATGCAATCTAGGAAATTGTTGATCGATTGACTAAATCTGCCCATTTCCTTCCTATTCGAGATAATTTGTCTCTAGATCCACATTCTCGGTTGTATGTTAAAGAGATATTCAGGTTTCATGGTGTTCCCCTCTCCATTGTATCTGATCATGATCATAGGTTTACTTCTAACATTTGGAAATGCCTTCATAAGTCGTTGGTTATTGAATTAAATTTTAGTATAGCTTTTCATACTCAATCAGATGGGCAGTCAGAATGAATAATTCAGACCTTGGAGGATATTCTATGAGCTTGTTCACTGTATTACTAGGGATGTGGGGAAAACACATTTCATTGGTTGAATTTTCATATAATAACAATTTCCATTCCAGTATACAGATGGCTCCATTTGAGGCATTATATAGAAAGCATTGTAGAACTCCAGCTTTTTTGGGATGAAGTGGGTGAACGAAAGTTGATGTGACCAAAATTGGTAGAAGAGATGGTATAAAAAGTTCAGTTGATTCAGAAGAACATGAGAACATCTCAGAGCAGGCAGAAAAGCTATGCAGATAATCAAAGGAAGGATCTATCTTTCGAGGTATGTGATCATGTCTTTATCAAATTTTCTCCATGGAAAAGTGTGATGCGTTTTGGTAATAAGGGAAAGTTGAGTCCAAGGTTCATTGGACCTTATGAAATCTTGGATAAAGTTGGAGTAGTTGCATAAAGAGTGGCTTTAACCCTGAGTTTATCTTAGGTACACAATGTTTTTCATGTTTCAATGTTGAGAAAGTATATGTCAGATCCAACTCATGTTTTAAGCCTAGAGATAGTTCAGTTGGAAGATAATCTCTCCTATGAGGAACAACCAGTCCATATTCTTGACCGTAGAGAGAAAGTTTTGTAGAATAAGGTAATTTTTCAGGTAAAGGTTTTGTGGAAAACCATATGGTTGAAGAGTTAATGTGAGAATCTGAAAATGTTATGAGGGATAAATACCCCCACTTATTTGATAAGTGAATAAAAATTGTGAGGACACAATTCCCAAAAGGGGGGAAGGATGTAACATTATAATAAAATAAAGAATAATACATTTTAATATTTATTAATATTTTTGAATTAAATATTAATTTTACTTTAAAGGAGATGTTATGTTCGATAGCGTACCCAATACGCAACAACGAGTTTCTTTGAAATCTTACGTTGCACACTAATAATATAATATTATTATTTTAAATGGTAGTTAACGACTAACCATTGTATCAGCGGTAATGAATAGAACTAACTAAAATATGATTATACATGTTTTTTAAATATTTTTACATTTATCTATAAACGTTAGAGGCTAAAAATATGAATGAATCTAAGCATAAATACTCTAATATTCTTTAAAAGGTCAATTTACCGCCTTTTGTTGGTGAACCCTATTTAAATCTAGTTTTGGTCATTTTCATATGTTCTATTTTAAAAAATAAAATTATTCTTTAGATTTGGGACATAAAAATTTACTTTGGGTAAATTTTTGGTATTTTTTTGATAAAGTTCATTTTTTAATGAATAGTGAAAATTACTGTATTTTAATTCAAAATTACCTTTTAATATAATTTATTTATATGGTTAGATTTTATTTTTAAATAGTTCTAAAGTGTAATTAGAATATATTTTTACTATTTAATCCAATTTTTTACATTGTAATTAATTTTACTTTGAAATTGGACATAAAAAAGTGTCAATCTTTTGATAGTTATTATTTCTTAAAAACACGTTTTTTGTTTTGACATAGGGAATTAATTTTAAATTAATTTCTGAAACTTCTATGTTTTGAATTTAGAAAAATTTATTCCATATTTAGAATCAGTAGGTCCAAATTGTGTAAATAGGTAACTTTTATTTTTAGACATTTTAAATATTTATTTCAGTAAATATTTTATTTACCATGATTAAAAGGTAAATATAGTAAATAAGGGTAAAATATAATATTATAATAATATTAAATTACCCTAACATATGTCCTAATACTATTGATTGATAAATATCCGACCATGGTAATCCTTGGGTAGAATTGGTAACCCCATAGAGCCACATGGGAGTAATAATGACACTTTATATTAATTAGTTTAAAGTAAAGACAAAAATGACAAAAACAAATATCTTTTAGTAAATAATTTTTTACATGGGGTTATATAAGTTATCTTTTCGACTATAAATATTCACTGAAAAGGTAAACATATTTCCCACGTCATGGTATTTTTTTTATAATTTTTGGACATCAGATAAATTAAATTATTTATGACACAATAAATAATGCAATATTTTCCTCATTAATAAATGATTTAAAAAAAATAAGATTATAAATATTAAAAAAATATCCAAAACTTGTCCAATTATTATTGGATGATTTTATTTTGACCATGAGTCATCTTAAATTTTAATTTAATGATTATTTTACCTTTTTAAACAGAAGATGAGGTTATAATAAATTAATTGTTTCAAACTTTCTTAAAGAGCCCCTCCTCTCCCTTATAGAATGACCTCACTTATAACCCATTTATCAAACTTCTACAGCCTTTGGCTCATGAAAACTTTGCTCCAATAATCTCCCAAGATCCCTTTATTCATCGTTTAGGCCTTACATTAGGCAGAAAACACTTCAAGAAACCCTTTTGTTTCAAACCAAAGGGAGTTAGCCGATTTAAAAGAGATTAAAGGACAAATGGGTCAAGTCGGACACGAGGTAAGGGACTTCATCTCAATACCCTTTCATTGAGGCATATTTTGTTTTATTCTCAACTTTATTTTATATGGTGTATAAATAACTTTTACTTTTCAATTCATTTAAAGGGAATATTTTCCTACGAGGCGTTTCACTAAACGACAAAAAAAGAATGTTTCCTTTTAACGTAAGTGGTGACAACGACCTTTTCCACCACCACAAGTATTATTTGATCTTTAGATTCCTTAACAAGATGGAATGTTTTTCAAAGGAAAATAAATACCATATACTCTTTTATGTATTTTTTTATTGAATATGGTTTTGATAATGGATTTGTTTTGTCAATATATTTAAATGGTATATGGTGATTAGAATGTGGAAATGTTATCTTTCCTTTTTGTTTATTTTATGTGTTATGAATATGTTATGATTCTTGGGAATTGTTTACATATATAGGTGGTTTCGTGATAAACCTAGGGTTGGTGATCCCGAGATAGCTCTCCAATGCATTGGGTAATGTGATGAAGGTAAACATGAATGCTTCTCCTAAGAGATTTAGGGAATATACTGTGATGGGTATTCCAAATATAACTCCCTATGTAGTTGTGATAGCTACAATATAAGTATGATATGGATGCCACAATTTACCTTTATAATTTATGTTTTCTATGTGTTATTCATAAATCTTATGATTTCATGAGGTATGTTAAAGAGTTTATGTTTTGTATGTATTAATGGACTAATGATTTCTTTCTTTATTTTATAACCCTTACTGAGGTTTTTATGCTCATCCCAAGTTTTGAAATGTTTTTCACAGGAATTTTAGATGAATAGGGTCTAGGATGGGATCAAGGAAAAGTCTTGCTGTCTAAAACATGGAACTAGATATGACTTTTTTTAAGAGTTTTTATTTTATGAAAAAATGGATACTAAGTAGAATTGTCTACATGTAATATCCATGTTGTTATGTAAATGTTATGACCTAATTCTCTAAAACTCTAATTCTGAAAAGATCCTCAATGTGAAATATCTATTTAATTCAAGATTATGTAATGTTTAAGGCTGGGTCCTTATCGTTTAGCCCCATTATAGCTAAATAGTGAGCTAAATATTGATTAGATGAAGGTTTGATCCTCATTATAGCTCACGAGTGAGTTCGATATAGCTTATACGAAGGGTTGAGCCTCATTAAATCTCACAAGTGAGACTGATATATCTTATACGAAGGGTTGATCCCCACTATAGCTCACCGGTGAGCCTGATATAACTTATATAAAGGGTGATCCCCATTTCCAAAACATTGGGTAATTATTATATTAGATGTTCCATGTATGGTTATTCCAAATTAAAGGGTTTTAAAACAGTTTTATGAGTATGACACTCTAAGTTATTGAAAAGGGTATTTAATTACTTTCTATGGGTTTTGAAGGTTTTCTTTTAGAAAAAAGTGTGTATGTTTTTCGTGTGAAATGTTTTATTTTATTCACTCAAAAAACATTGAAGGTAAAGTTAAATTTTATATGAGTTTTAAAATTTTTCATTAGACGAATGGTTTTCATTATTTTATGTCCCTTACTGAGCCTTTTATGCTCATCCCATGTTTTTAAAAAGTTTTTCATAGGGTTTAAGGAACATTAGGGATAAGGATGAGGTCAAGATGAGAATTGTGAATATTTATCAGGGATATAAACCATGTTTTATTTTAAAATAGTTTTTTTTAGTGGAAAAAATGTATACCATGTATAAGTGTCCACTTTTAATATATGGGTTTACTTTTAAGAGTTTTTCCTAATTCTTTAAAATATAAACCCAAAAGATCCTCATAATTTTAAGAAAGTGAATTCTAGTTCAAAAAAACTATACTATGTAATGTTTATGGATGAGTAATTATATTTGGTATCAAATTAGGGTTTAGAAAACTTTAGAGATTAGGATGTTTTCTTGTGATATTTTCTTGTGTTTTTTTAAAGTTATAGATATCATATTGGGTTTAAATGTCTAAGGATGATTATATGTTCAAAGTCTTAGAAACCCATTTTGTGGTATAATGTGATGGATTTATAGTAGATTAATGTTATTTTTGGAGATTGTATTTATAAAATTAATCGATTTATGCATAAAGGATTTGAAAGTTAAAGTATTATAGAGTTTCTATTAGTAATATCTTTAAAAAGGCCATTTTTATTTTAACATATAATAATTTACTTCATGTTTTAATGATGTTATTTTCTAATGATTAAAGATATTTTATTAGAATTTAAGGAAATAGATCTTTCAAAACCTTCTTATCCCTTCCATATGATTCAATTATCTATATAATTACAAAAGCTTGTTCAAATTATTTTGACAGTTTTCTGAGTATTTAAATCACCTGCAAGAAACTGGATGACTTATCTAACAACTTTTAGTTTTCCGAAAAATTTTCTGGATTATGGTATCTTTTTCATTTGATTTTGAAATTTTATCTTTACCAACTCTCTAGAAAAGGGAATCTTCATAAAGGATATGACCATTTACTTTCTGGATGTTGAGAATCATGTCAAATGATAAAGGGGATATCTAAGAAATCAAGATGTTTGGATTTAAGGTATAAATTATTTTATCATCTTCAAAGTTTGTAGCTTTTTTTGGGTTGATATTGATGAATCATAAGGATATAATTGACATCTTTTATTGTATGAATAAAGTATTAAAGAATAAGATGAAAAATCATGGTTAATGGTTTAATAAGTAAATTGAATAAAGGATGTTTTTATGTTTTTAGATTTAACATTTATGATATTGTGGTATTTTATAAATATTTTGGGAATAATGGAACACTTAAATATGTTTAAATATTATGTTTTTCTTTAAGAAAATTGGAGATTTATTTTAGATGGAATCACTACCATTGAAAAGTGGTGCAGTGAAAATGTGATAATTTTTGGGAGACATTTGTTGGGTATTGATAAATTTTTAATATAAATGTAACCATTAAGTTTATAATATGTAAAAGGTTTTTTAGGAATAATTCCTCTAATTTTGGTGGACATAAGTTTTAAGGTATTAGCAGTATATTTTGTTTTTACGATCTCTGTATTTGAGGTAATTATGGGTTCTTAATTTGTTGGGATGGAAAAAGTAAAAGGAATGATATAAAAGTTGACGTTATATATTTTAAGGTTATATTTTTTAGGAAGTTTCAAATGTTTCTGGAAATTTATAAGGATTATATAATTATAGTTTTAGAAACAAAAAAAACTCACAAGATGGGTGAAAAACCATCACATCTGGAAAGGTCGTAGGGATTGAACCCACAACTAAAGGGAGACAAGGGTGAATCGGATTCCACTAGCCTATGTTATTACCTGGTTAGTATGAAAATGAAGTTATTCATTTAAAATATCTTAATAATAAAGGTAAAGTTTATTTTGGGATCATATGTTTATTTTATTGATAACCACGTTCTTGTAAATTGATTTGGTGATTAAGTGATCAATGTTATTTCGAAATATGTTCACTATTTTGGGAACCCTATATGATTAAGTTAGACTAAATACCATGGGATTTTATTTTATAAATAAATGATGAATTATATTTTTTGACGAATATATGCTCATAATGTGGATTTAGGATGATTTTGGTGATTTGTGGAAATGATTAGCATATCTTGGTGACTATGTGATTTGGGGAATTATATTTTTGGTATGAGACATTAAGAGTGATTGATGTTATTTTGGGAGATAAATGTTAAATTTATCTTGTAAGACCATGTGATAAAATCCATATAATTTTTAGGTTTCAATATTAGTCTAGAATATTATTGATAAATTTTAATTATATTCACTTGTTGAATGATCTATGTTGAACCTGGGTATTACTATTGAATTTTTGAGATTAAAGTAGATTTATTCATGTGAAGATTTATTCTTATAAGGGAAATTTATTATCTTATACCGACCATTTTTATTTTGGTTACTGTATAAAGATATGAGGAACAAGTTTTTAGTTTTTTTGAATTTTTTAATGTATAGAAGTTGATTCTAATGCTTCAGGAATAAAAAATTCATCTAAAAAATTATCGTTTGGAGAAAAAATATAGTTTGTGGTGACAACTGATTAAATAATGAAATTATTATTATAATGTATATTTCCTTAGGTTATTTCTCTATGTATTAAAATAATTCTTTAACTGTAGAAAAAATAATTTTGAAACAAAAACGTTATTCTTTTACTTATGTTATCGAGAAATCAATGACCTTTTAACCTATCATAGACTTATGATGGTCAAATTTCACATGAAAATGTTCATTATCACTATCTATCAGTCTATTGGAGTTAAATTCTCTCTTATGTGTCCATTTTTTTCCTACATGGAAACCTAATATGCGTTATAAAACCCCAAAATTATAAAGTACAAATTTGTATTCAATAACATGTATGAAACGCAACACCATGTGTAAAAAGAGAATAAATTAGCCTGATACATTATAATGTATTTACTATCTTTAATAAATATAATATATTCCATATATTTTAATACACATAACACTAAGTTATCTTGCGTTACACATAAGAGAGACCTTCCTCGATAGCTCGTGTTACACGCAAGAGCGAGTTTTACCAGAAAATAATTTATTATTAAAATATTATTATTTAATATAATAAGATATAAATAAGAAATTATGAATATTATTAATTAAATTAAAAAATTTTATGGTTTATATAATATAAAATTAACATATTGGTTACCAATTAATGAGAAACGAAAATAAGAACCAATTGAATATAAAAAGAAACATTATTATTTATATGCTTCTAATGGATTTGTTTATTAATAAAAATAATTAAGTAAAATTATTTAATGATTTTAATTGAATAAATTATATATTTAGTAAAATATTTTCAATATTCATCCGTTAGGGTTTATAGAAATTAGATAAGAACAAACTCTATTTTACAGATAAAAACATATAATTTTATAAAGGCACTTTTACCACCTTTTAATGGATAACCCATTTTAAATCAATAATTTCACACTTTTAATTGATATAATATGTCAAAAATAATCTTCATATTTTAAATATAAAAATAATATTTAGGTTATGGTAAATTGTTTATTTTGTTCTAAAACAATTCATTTTATAATGAATAATTAAAAATAATGAATTTTATTTCAAAATTTATTTTTATTATTATTTATTTATATGGTAAAATTATAATTTTAATTGGTTTTAAAGTTTAAGTAGATAATATCTTTATAAATTAATAGAATTTATTTCATTGGAATAAATTTCACTTTGAAATTGATTATAAAAACATAGCAAACATTCAGACGTTTTAACTTTATTAACCTACATTGTATTCCCGCCTTCGGGATGAATTTTAAACTAATTTATGCCACTTATATGGTTGGAATTTGAAAAAATGGATTGCATATTTGGAATAAGCATAATTTATAATTTTTTATATTACCAAATTTGTTTTTGACCAAAATAATTAGTGAAAGTAATTGAAATTAATTACAATTTTTAAGGAAAAATTATACTTAATAAAGGACTAAACCATTAACTTAGGGGCCCAAATGACATATCCACTTGTCCAAAACCCATTGTATGGAGAGAATTAGGCCATTAATCTTCCATTTTTGAGTTTTTTTAGGTACTTTTTAATATTTTAAGGTGAAAACGTGGGTAAACAAAACTTTTAAAAAATATCAGGTGTATCTTTTTCCTCCCTTTTAAAAGGACACCACCTATCCCCCTTACTCATACCTCTCAAAACACTTATTTCCAGCCATTATATTACCATATAACTTAAAAAATACCTCCCCTATACCTTGAATCATCCCTTTGGGAATAAATACTTCCAAGTAATCCTTTTGGTACAAACCAAAAGTAGTTACTCGAATAAGAGGTAATGTCTTCTCTCAAGTTTTTAATATTATTTTCATTCTCTAACCCCTCATATGTTATTATTATATTATTTTATAACAAAAGCAGTATTATAAATAAACTAGTATATTTTTATTAAATTTTTTCAACCTACACTTACACACACTTCTATATAATTGGTAATAAACATATTGTTTCTTTGTATGGTGAACTACTGTCCACAAAATGATGATTGTTCTTTTTTTTCCTTTACCAACTTTCATGGTTGGACATTATGATGTAAAATTTGTTTATATATGATATATAAGATATTTATTATGTATTTATACTTCTATAATACTTTTTTTACACATACCATTAATAATTTCTATTTTATATTAATATGATAACATCATTTGAGGAAATGTGGACTATTGCCCCCTCGAAGCGATGTGATTAGTTCACACTATACATGGAATGTATAAAGTATGGTTTCAATTAACTATATTTGGAATAAAAAATTCTATATGATATTCATGAAATAATTAACGTTTTGGAAATATACTATATATATATATCATTTTCATTATTACCCTTTCACACACTTAAAATGTGATAACATCGTTTGTAGATGTGTGGACTACCGCCCCCTCGACATGATGTGATTGATTTTATATAAAAATAATTATATATATAAGTACATGTGATTAATTAAATTCTATTTATGATATAATTATCTTTCTGGAAAGAAATTTAGTCACTTACCTTATTTTTATAACGATCATTGAAAAAAGTGGAACATTACTCATGTGTACGTATGACCAACCATCTCTATGATTGTAACATTGATTAATTTTTCATAAAAACTTTTAATTATTTATTTTAAAATTATATTTGATGTATAAATATAATACTTATGTAATTTTTTTTTATTTTGGAGATGTTATACAATTACCCCTTTGACTATCGTGGACATACCAAAGTTGTTTTTGACACATAAACCGAATTTGGTCAAAACACCCGATGTAAACTTAATTGTTTAAGTAGTTATATGAAAAATAGTAAAAAGAGTAATAAAATTAATGAAAAAACGAAATAAGATCTCAAGAAAGTATAAAATCAACATAAGTTTATTTTACAGGAGGTTAAAGGATGTTCACCCAAAAGGAAACTCAATGTAAGATATTTCATCTCAATTTAAATTCTACTGAGACTTAATTGTTGTTATCAACCTAGCTTCTTTTATACGATGTATATACTACCATTTTAAATGATATGTCATGAATATATTTAATTTCATGATATTATAACTTTCATTTAATTTTATTCCTTTATGAGGATTATGATTTAAAATGTTTCAAATTGATATGATACACTTTGAAATGTTTAACGATTATTTTCCTTATTAATAAAATTGATTATCTTTCAATAGTATTTCCATTCGAGGAAATTATATGACCAATATTCAATAAAACCTTTCATTTTCTCTCATCTAGTTATTAATTACCATTTTTAATTATTAGTACCATTTTACATACTCTTTAGAACTTGAAATATTTTTGAAAATGTTTTTTAGAAAGCCGGACTTTTTATCTCTCTTTATTCAGAGATCCTGTTTTCTTTTAAAAACCATGTTTTATTAAAATGTTTTCAGTTTTTTTAATTTATTTGGTAATTAATTTTTTACACTTTTTTTTTCTTTTACCAATATTTTCATTGTAATATTCTTATCACTTTCCAAAAAGTCATTTTTCTAACCTTTTATCATGAAAAAGGAATGTTCTTTTTACTATGTACGACATGTAAGAATTTACCCACTATCATTCCCTTAAAGATTCCTTTGCATGTTTAAAAATTAATTTTTAAGTAAAATGTTTTTAAAATTTAATTTCAAATAAAAGTTAAAAAAAAGACATTTCCTCAATTTTTTTAAAAGATCTTTTTATAATATTTCCACTCATCACGAAAATAACCCTTTATTTTACTCAACTTGGGGTAAATTGTATTGATTCCATCCTTATCAATCCTATGGATGGTTTTGATTTATTTGTATAAGGATAATATTAACATTCACTTCCTTGATCCCTTTTATTCCCATTTAAATATTCAATTTCCTATGATAATTTGACATTGAATTGTTTTGGATATGATCATTCCATAAACTGTATACCATTATTCAAATAGTTTTTACTTTAAAACTTATTTAGTTATTTAGGGAAATATTGAAAAATATATATCTTATATTTCATACTTATATCTGATAAGGAACATTATTAAATTTATTATTCAATATATGAGGAATATTTTGGACTAGTATGAAACATGTGGGCCTCGATTATAAATATCCCCTCAATGAATTAGTAGTATCATGGGACGAGTCATTTGGATAGCTACCATAGATGGGGTTTACCTGATATTTTTCAAACTATCTTATGAAAGGTCTTTAATGTGAAGGTAACATGAACCTATGAAATATGGTGTCTAATAATCAAGTATTTGCCTCATATTCTTTTCAGTTATTATTAATCTATGAGATTTTGCATCAATATATATATGGATACATTTCATTTTTAGTTATTTATATGGCATGTGTTTCAGTTTCTTACCTTTACATATTTATTTTTCCTTATCTAGCTATTTTGATGGAATGTGTTTCTAGTTATTACCTTTCCATATTTTTTATGATCTTCCATTAATTGTACTGATTACATGGAATGTGGGTTCATTTATTTACTTTACCATATTGACTATTCTCATTGATTCTTTATTACTTCCGCTATATTTTTCCCTTACTGAGCATTTGAGATCAATCTTATTATGTTTCTTTCCCTATGAATCCAATAAGAATACTATCAAATATAGGAATGAATTTAGTAGATAGATTAGAGTTATCCTAAAATTTCATTATTTGAAAAGAATAAAAAAAATCATCTTGTAATTATTGTATTAATTTTTAATACAAGACTAATGTATATATATGCTTTACTAAGACTATTACACTCTTAGTCCTCTAGGATTTGATTCCTTGTAATAATGAAAATGTAATTGATAGTAGACACTAGATCCATCCTATCTAGGTTTGGGTAGCTACATGTGTTATCTTTGGTTACCTTTATACTTTCCTTTATCACTTCTCAAATGGATGTTTTATTGATTCTTTTTACAATGTGGGATTTCAACAAAGGTATTTTGAAAATTTAAACCCCTAGTTTTTGATCCCAAGTTCAAATTGTGAGGATTTAATTTATTAAGGGTGGTGGGTGGTATATAACATCCCAATATTTTGAAATGAAAAACTATGTTTGACACCATACAAGATACATAACACTGTTCTTAAAACAAACAACAAAATCTTAATATTTAAATGTGACCATTATAACCTAGCCATTAAATTGGTGGGAATTAACAGTTTGAACACCATTATGAAATATATAATATTTATACTCATTTATAATTTTTTAATAAATTCCTTGTGAATAAATGATATATTTCTTGTGAAGTAATTCTACTATACATTTAGAGAATCCATTTTATTAATCAAAAACTTATTTTATTAATTTTTTTTTATTTTTAAAAAATATAATTAATTTATAGAAATTTTAGAAAATTTATTTGATAAAATTAACTAAATTTTCTAAAAAATAATATAAAAATTATCCTATGGTGAAATTTTGATAATTTTCTGAAAAGTTTAATTTTTCAGCGAACAGTGAATAATAACAATTTTTGTAAAAATATCATTTCTTTTCAATGAATTAAGAAATTTAAAAGTTACATTATGTTTTGATTATGTTTTAAAGTGAATTATTTATTATTTAGTTATATTTTATCAACATAAATTAATTTTAATTAATTTTATGTTGTATTTTGGAATAGGTTTATTTTTGGGTTAAGAAATGGGATTTTTCTAAAAACTGTTGTAAAGTACATCATATTCCTCACTTTTAATTAATTAAAATAATACCCAATCAAGAAAGTTTTAAATGAAATTTATAGATTATATATATCAATAAATATTAATTGAGTTTCTACCCAATATTATTATTATTCATATAGTTAAAATAGATTCTTCTTTTTCTTGAAAAATACATTTCTTTAAAACCCACTTTTTTGTCACATCGGTCAGTGCTGTTTTAATTTTAACTTTTACAATTATATCAATTTATTTGGTAAAAATGAATTGAATATTTTTAATTAGAAGTTAAAAATTTAGTACTAAGGTAATTTAAATATTTAATAATATAAAATTTACCATGGTAAAAAAAAATTTACCGTAGTATAGGTAAACTAATGAAACATATTAAAGTGTAATGGATTAAAATAACTAAAAAATTAAATTGGTGTTTGATGTGTTTATAGACCATAAATATAATTTAAAACATTAACTATCAATCTAATTCATTGTAATTAATTACATCAAACTGTGGTTGTCTTTAAATATAAAATAATCATTATTTAATCACTTAAAACCACCCCTCATCAAGTATAAATACAACTCTTCACCACCCCATTTATACTAACAAGACTTTAATATAATAAAATATATCCTAAAAACTATCCTCCCAAATCTCACCATTTACAAGTGCTTCTGGTCTCATCAAAATTCTAATTACAAGATGCTTAAGGGATCCTTCAAGGAGGTGATATTCAAGAGGTAACTTTCTCCAAACCACCTCTCTTAATTTATTTTCATCTTCTACCTTCTTTTAACCACATTAATCAATAAAAAATTAATAGATAAAGTATCATTTATATACTAGAATGTTATATTTCTACTGTAATATATTATATCCATCCCTT
This sequence comes from Viscum album, assembly GCA_963277665.1. Taxonomy (NCBI): domain Eukaryota; kingdom Viridiplantae; phylum Streptophyta; class Magnoliopsida; order Santalales; family Viscaceae; genus Viscum; species Viscum album. Next base: position 997,577,537 of record OY728141.1, on the reverse strand, counting down.
TTCTTATCTCCTCTTATTCAAATAAATGGAACCATTGTCCAAATTACGTCGATTGACCATCTACGTTGATTATGATTTTTAATTTTCCATTTCCACATTCAAGAATGGTAAAAAATCATTATTCAGTTAAAATAATATTTTTATAGTTATATTTTATCTTATTTAATGTTTTATAACTAATATATAAACATAATATTTAAAAAACTAAACTACTTCGTGATGGTCGGAAAAATCGTTAAAATAAACTAAACATTTACCATTAAGATTCTATTAAATGAATCATACTCTTGTCAGAAAAAATGATATATGGGAAAATTTATAATTATGAAATTGAATAAATAAAATTTCAATCCAAGGTATGGGAAGTATTAACCCAATTTTCATTCTTTGTGTTAAACTTCTAATTCTTGAACATTTCATGTTGAGATTGTGTGTGAAATAAATTTTGAATATATAATGTTTTTTTAAACTTTTTTATATGGATTTATAATGTATACACATAATCAATTCATTCGATTAATACTCACTTTAATGATATAATATTTGACTCTTTAACTAAAAATCTCATTTTAAATGTTTCAATGATTTATTTTCTAAATATTTATCATTCATGTCCATGTTTTTTAAAATTATTTTTATGAATGTATTTATATGAAAATTTATATTCTAAGAAGGTAATTTTATAATTTCCCTCAAATGTTTTCAAAAAGGGGTATTTTTTGTGGAATTTATTAAAAAAACCATCTTTCAAATTTTCTTTTTACAAAAGTCAAAAGGAATGTTTTTTAAACTTATACGTCATGCATTTATTGTCCTTCCATCATGGTAACTTAATGTTTTTAATATTTCTTTATGAGTTTAAAAGTTTATTTTCAAAGAAGATGTTTTCATATATATTTTCGTAGTTTAAAAAAAATATTATTTTCAAAATGAAAATTTTATTTTCCTCAAGAATTTTTTTAATGATATTTTCTTCATATAAAAATAATCTTTACCTTATTCTTGGTATTTTGGTATTTAAAATGGGTTTTTAAAATAAAAGGGTATTTTTTATTATAAAGTATTTTAAATATGAGTTTTAAAGAGTTTTTAAAATGGTTTTATGATGAAAAGGTGTAAGCATTAAGTATTTTATTCATGATAAGACACTTGAGAATTGTATGAAATAGTTGAGCCGATATATTTAATATGATAGGTTGAGACCCATTATATCTCACAAGTGATATTGATATAGATTATATGAGGGGTTAACCCCCATTATAGCTCACGGGTGAGCCCAATATAGCTTATACGAAGGGCTAATCCCCATTATAGCTCACGAGTGATCCTGATATAGCTTTTATGAAGTGTTAATCCCCATTATAGCTCATTGGTGATATAGATATATCTTATAAAAATGGTGATACACATTATAGATCTAAAATACATTGGGTAATTATTATATTTCTAGTCACTCATATGGTTATTCTAATTTAAATGGTTTTATGAATGTGATACTCTACGTTATAGTAAAGGGTATTAAATTGCTTGATATAGTTTTTAAGGGTTTTCTTTGAGAAAAAATTGTGTGTGTTTTTCATGTGAAAATGTTTCATTTCATACACTTAAATAAAGTTGAAGGTAAAAATAAATGTTATATGAATTTTATAATTTTTCACTGGACTAATGGTTTTCTTTCTTTTATGTCCCTTACTAAGATTTTTGTACTTATTCCACATTTTTAAAATGTTTTTCATAGTGTTTAAGTAATATTAGGGACAATGATGAGGTCAATATGAAAATTGTGAATATTTATCATGAATATAAATTATGTTTTATATTAAAATAGATTTCTATGCTGGGAAAATAGATATTGAGTATTAGTGTCCACTTATAATGTATGGGTTTACCTTGTAAGATTTTGTCTTAATTCACTAAAACTCTAAAATGAAAATTTCCTCAAAATTTTAAGAGAGTAAATTATAGTTTCAAAACACTAGAATAATTAATTTTTAAGGCCAAATAGTTATAACTATGGGATCATATAACCACAATCATGGCATGGGGGGGGTTGGGTTGTGAGAAATTTTATTAAATCCAATACATAACCTGATGTGCATAGGCATTAGCTAGGTTTGAGGTGTGGGATCCACAATGAGGGAATTGTTTTATATAGTGGTAGAGTTTAACAACCATATAAAAGTGAGTCTTAAAAGACCAAATGTTACTACCCATGATGAAAAAATAAAAACTTATTTTTAGGATCATACATGATTAGAACTCCATAGTTAAATGTTCCTGGGTTAGAATAGTGTCATGATAGGTGACCTTCTACAATGTTTTATACAGTGTGCGTTAGTGAAGGAAAAATAAAACTGAAATAACATGTGTTAGAATATGAGGATATTCATTTGTATCATAAGTTACCTCAGTAGGTAATAGACTATAGTTTTTTGGGAAGGTAACCAAGGTATTATAAGAGACCCTTAGGATCAAATTACCTAGATCAAGGTCCAAGTAGCTTAGGTCGTAACAATATAACATTATGAGAATATATTCAAGGTGAATGCGAATTAAATAAGGAAATTCATACCCCTAAAAAAATGGACCATTAAATATGTGACATAAAATAAAGCATTAACAAAATTAATAGTGATAAGAATCATTAATCTTGGCCCATGTGATTTTAATATTTATCAATGGATCCATTAAAAACTAATAAAAAGAATAGAGAAAAAGTGTCAAAATCTTGAAACCTTATCTCCAGAACCCATGTTAACTCATGTAAAAAATAACTAGATCCCACTTAAATCCATAGGATAAACCTCTCATGTTAGCTTCATACTTCTTTCGTTTAAATACAAATAATATTACCCATTTTATTAGAGATATCTATCGGGTTCACCCATTTTATATTATATATCCTTATATACCATAGTCATGAGATATATTGAGCTACCTCAAACTCATTAATAATTTCTAAGCTCCATATCATGAATATAAATTTATAAGCTTTCACTTTTCAATATAACACCCTTGAAAACTACCATCATTATTTTATAGCTTGTTTGGCCCAGGGAAACGAAACGAGTTCGATGATAATCCCTTTTAAAAACATCATAAAAAATTCAGTGAAAGGAAATGAATGGTATCAAAAAATAACATTATAATTGAAGAATTAGAATCATTAAATTACATTGATATAGAAAAAATTCCATTAAAAGAATATTTAAAACAATTCCCTGAAAAAATGGGAAAATTATTATTTTTTATTTTAGTAACTTTAAAAAATAAAAATTTAAAAAATATTATGAATATGATTTTATTTGAAAATAATCTAGTAAAAGTTTAACAAAATATTACAAAAAGATTATTTTTGATGATTGGAAAATCCTTTCATGTCATAATGGTTAAAAATAAACATTCTTTTCAAACATTTGAAAAGAGAGTCAAAAGTGACCCATGTGGAAAACCTTAGTAAAATTTCTTTTAAAATCATTTTAAAATAAGGTAAAAGATAATGTAAAATAACTTTAGTAATAAATTATTTAGTGATAGAAACATTCTTTAATTATGATAAATAACATGGATAAAGAGTTTTGATAATAATATTTAAAATCTTAAAAGAAAAGTGTTTAAATGAAAACCATTTGTAGTATTTTAGGAAAACCCATTTGAAGAAATAAAATAAAATAGAATATATAATAAAACTACTAAAAAAATATTCATGATATCATATTTAATGATTTAGTATATACTCCATCCAAATTAATATAGGTGCATCAATCAATACATGTCACAAAGAAGGAAGTTTAAGACGAGAAAACTCTTTCATCTTGGGTAATGCTTGAGAAAAACATCCATTGAATGAAGTTACTTAACATGATTATTTAAAACCCATAATTTTCATGAAATAATATGTGAAAAAAAGTTCATGGTTCATTAATTACACCATATAAAATAAAACATGGTTCATGACATGAATTATGTACCAAAGAATTGAAATTAGGACCATTGAAATCATTACAACTTTTATAGAATTTGAATAAATATATCATTAAAGAGAGAACTTAAAATTAACTCAAAATATCAGGTTTATAGATTCATTTATGATATAATATCTCAATATTTAGAATATAAATATTATAAAATAAATTAGATGAAAAATTCACGACATGTCTCAAAGAAATGACATTGAGAAGAATAATCCGTACAAATGTAATATCATTGAAGTTATAATTAATCAATGAAGTGAGTATGAATAAAAATTTTAAAATGAAAAAACAAGTTTAAATAAAAAATAATGAAATCATAGGTCATTTTAAACATAATATTGGAATAACATAATCAATTAAGTATAAGTATAACCCAATGAATAGAAATTGAGTTAAGAAACATGTTACCAAAAGAAAAAATTGCTATGTATATCCTTCAACACATGTAAAATATACTTATATTTATTAATTACTTATCTTAGAACCTATTATAGGGTCATAAATTTATCACTAAACCATTTATCTAATTTATTTCAATGAAATATTTAATTAATTAATTGGTTAAGTTCACATTGGGTGTTTTGAGGATGTTCAGTTCATAATTAAAGAATAAATTTGTTAGGTTGTACATGGTTAAAAGGGGTAATTGGTAAAATATTTATAGAATAATAATCATAAAATAGTTATAATTTTTATGCATTAAATATAATTTTATATTTTTTAATGAAAATATGTCATAAAAAACAAAATATATCATCTTGAGAGGGGGTAGTTTTCACAAACACATGAGCGATGTTTTTACATTTTGTAGGATGGAAAATTAAGAAATAAAATTAAATACTATCTTTCCAGAATAATTATCATGTTATAAACATCAAATAACTACATTAAATCCATCTTAATGATTATATATGAGTGAAAGTTTTTGAAAAACTAAGTACATTGCTAGGTGGTGATGGTTGTCCTTACGTACAAATGTTCAATGATTCTATTGGTAACGATTGAAATGTTATAAAAATATATGATATATTATATTTAATTAATCATAATTATTTCATTAATATCATATATATACAATAAATCTATCATAATAACCATCCATGAAAGGTGGTGATGGAAAATGAAATTCAACAGTTTATAAGGTGGTAGTTCACACGTATGCATGAACAATGGTTTCATTTTCCATTTGATGTTAGAGAAGATGAATATGGTTAATCCACTGACATAATAAATTATAAGTATATCTTACATATTTATTTTATTGTATTTTAATTTTTTAGGAAATAATTTATGCATGTATAAGATGAATTAAAATGAAAATGCTCGATTAAAAAGATTACCTCTTCTTTAAAGAAGCACTTTCAGATCATTCCTTCAGTACCATATGGATGGTATTTTTAAAAGACCAGAACCTTAAAAATTTACTTAAGGATGTTAAGAATTTATTTTTTTTCTAGTTTTTTTCAAGATAAAATGCTCTTGAAGTGTGAGGAAGATAGGAGATGTGGTATCCTTTTATATGTGAGGGGAGAGGTATCTTTGGAATTACATAAAATATTAAAATAATAAAAATTAACTTTCATTTAAAAGTAGAAAAAATAGATATATTTAAAATATGAGGTTATTATAGGTCTAAATAATCTAATCCATTAATATTTACACAATTTTATGTGATTTTTAAACCCTTATAATTTAGTTTTAACCCCTATTAACAATTTTGACGATTATTGCGATAACAATTGTTTTACTATTTAGGGGTCAAGAAAGTTACTATAAAAGAAAATGTGACCCATATATAGAGAATTGTTGATATTATAGACCATATAAAATTAAATTGGTTAGTGATAAGTCTTCTAGGAATTTTAAATCATTTAATAAAATACTATTTAACATAAAATACCATTAAAGTCATTTTCAAGACTATTCACATAATTCACTTTAAAAAAATATAAAAATAGAAATTTAATTAAAATATAAACTCTTAAAACATTAATAATACATTATATTTAACAAAAAAATCATGAGACACCATTATATACCCAAAAAATATATCTTTGCATGTTTTTAAAATCATTTACTAGGCTTTTCTATTACTTTCAAAAAAACAATATCAGTATTGAGTAAGCATTTAAGTTACTTATTTCATTAGTTAAATTTATAAATAAATTAGCATAATAAAAAAAATTAATAATATTAAAAATAACCTTTTATAACCATTCATAATTTGTTTTTATCTTGATCACAAAATATTATAGATATTAATAAAACAAAAGAGACATTATAGAATTTTCCTTCACATAAAATAATATTAAGGTATTTATCAAAGATAAATGGAACCTAAGTGTCATATGTTTGAATATATGAAGTAATGGGTCAGATAAAAATAATCTAATGAAATGTAAAAAAATTTATGGATGACTTTTGAATCCATATTCTACATTTTTATCCACCTTTATGCAATTTTACCCATTACCCAAGTGATGAATTCTACAATTATTACTATTAATTATGACTAAAAATATAGTTGACCTTTTACAAAATTTTGAAATTTTGATTTAAAATATTTAATTTAATTTATAAAATTCAATATCTATAACTGTATAAAATTAATTTTAATATAAACCTGTAAAATGCGATGAAAACAATTTTCCATAAAAATTCATTTTCAATTATAAAAATGTTTTTTGTAAAAAAATTAAGCATAAGGCTGATTAAAATAGAATTAATTGGGTTATTTTTAATAAAAATGAATTAATTAAATTTTAAAACCAATTAAAAATAAAAATGTACATTTTAAATACTTGAATTGAAAAGGAAATTTTCTAAAAAAACCATTATTTTTTCATTATTCGCTGAAAAAATTATTTTTCCATAAAAATACCAAAATTTTAGCATAAGACAATTTTTTTATTTTGGTTTAAACAATTATATCATTTTTAAAAATTAAAATTTCTAAAATTATACGGAATTAATTTTAATGTTTATTTAAAAAAAATCTACAAAAACCATTTTTTGAAGAAATAATATTTTTGAAGCATAAAATTGATTTTCTAAAAATCAAGTAATTATTTCCTAAGAAAAACCCAATATATTTTAATGATTAGGGAATTTATGAAAACAATTTTTAATAAGGTTACTCTAATTAAAACTTATCAATTCAATAACTTGGTTATAATGGTGAAATGTAAAATAATTTTATTTAATGGTTTATTTAAGATCAGTGTTGTGTGTCATGTATGACATTAAACATTGTGTACTTTTAAAGTATCAGGGTATTACATTCTCCCACATTTAATAATTTGTGTCCTCACAATTTGATCTCAATCTTTTTAATTTAGGGGTTTAATATTTGAAAATCCCTTTTTTGAAAACCCACATTATAAAAGGGATACTAAAACATAATTTTGAATGGAGGGAGAGATAAATATAAAGGTTATATATAAGAATAAAAAAATAAGGTTACCAAATATGAAAACATTATCTGGAAGTGAAAAATATTGGAATGGAGAGTAAAATTTATTTCCTAGTAATAATAAAGATTGATAGAGAACATGATCATGAGAAATTTAATGGTCACAAAACTTTAAATCAATTAGGGATAAATAAGACCATTAATTCAATAGAAATGAAGGTAATGTGATAAAGTTTTATTTCAAGATACTTTTACAAGAATTTACAGATTCATTTACTATCATGATATAGAACATGAGAAAATATACCTACATGATTTTTCTCTATTTTTTAAGCATAATTTCATCCTTTAGTTTTTCTTTGAGAAGTTTTTACACTTCCATATCATCTATTACTCCAATAAATGAACATTAACGATGAATCTATCATTTCAAAAACACTAAAATCAACTTTTAATTAATTACATGGTTCACAAAGGGATGGATAGTTATTTATCAAATTTTTTATCCCTTAATTAAAGAACAAATTATTAACACATGATATGATAATACGAAAATAAACCTTTATATGAAGATGTAAAACATTAATCTCCAAAATTTCCACAATAACACAAAATGATCAACTTAGATTATTCTAAAAATAAATAACCCTATATCCATTTTAACCTCAATAACCTCAACATTGAAGAATTTTTTATCATCAAAGGTTAACTCATGCCTTTTATCTTACATCCTAAAAACTTTAATAGAATTATTCCAAAATAATCCTTCAAATTAAACTTAATGGCTAAAAATACCTCAACCTAATAAAATGTCTCCCAAAATATCATTAGTCACATTAAAATCTCATTTCTTAAAATCTCAAAAGGTGTGTCTATTCCTTTGAACTTATGATCAAACTTAAACTTATAAAACCATGATGGTATCGATAACTATTATGTTAAATTCACATTAAAAAATTCTAACATCCAAAGTCATCTAAACCCTTCTCTAATCTCATATATAACAACCCTGAGCCTAAACTCCAAAATCTAGAGCCGTAAACACAATCTTTATATTTATTGATTGGATATTGATAAACATGACCCAATTTTTTCCTTCCAAAATATACAACACCAATCATAAATATTGGATCACATATATACCCCAGGAATTTCTGGCTTAGAGTTTTAGAGAATAAGTAAAAACTCTAATATAATAATATCGATGTCTTCAAGTGATAATTTTTTTTGAATACAACTAACTTTTCATATTCTACATTAAGTCTTCATCATCATCCAAATTAAACCAATCTTTACATATCTTACTTTATATCTTTCTTAAACTTTGGAAAATAAATATAAGATGTGTGAGCTCAAATGATTGGTAAGGGTAAATATTGACATTAACAATGGAGTATTTTTAGTGATCATAATATGAGAATAAGGGTATGACAACACATTCAGGTTTCATCATAATTACAGAAGTTAATTCATAACCATAAAAACATGGATCATTAATAATGTAACATGGACAAAATATTTAATAAATACAAGAGTCATAAGAATCAATTTTCATGAGCCATATGATATCAATATTGAGAAAAGGAACCAGTAAAAAATCATAGAAGTTAAAGAGAGAACATATTAGTATCATATAACATTATTTCCATCACCCATGATCACTCATTCAAGAAATGAGTGAATATTAGTAAAATTAATAAGATAAACCTCCACAATCAACTCCCTTATTCTTTTTTATAAGGACAAAGAACTTTACATAATGATTTGGAGAGCTATATTAATCTCACCCATTGTATAAGAGATTTTGGGATCACCTATAATCATGATCTATACTAGGTTAATTCATCATATCAATAATTTACAAGAACCTTATTATGAAGAAAATATTTATAAGTTGTAACATTTAAATATAAAACCCTTGAAAACAACCAAAATTCCTTTATTGGTTGGTTAACCCGTGAAAAATAAATAGGTTCCATGAAAATAAATTTTAAACAAAATCCTAAATCATTTAAATAAAGAAAATGAATATTATAATGAGATCATATTTCCATTTAATCATGGTAATCCTTTAATGATATTGATATAAATGAAAATACCATTAAAATAACATTTATAAAATTTCTTTGAAAATGGGGAAAATATGTTTCTTTGTTTTAAAAACTAAAAATCATAAAATACATAGAGAATGATTTTATTTAAAAATATTCATGGAGATTTTTTAATTAATCATAAAAAATAATATTTATTAATGTGGGAAAATTAGTTTATGTCATAAATATTAAAAATAAGTATTCTTTCCAAACTTTTTAAAGAGAGTCAAAAGTGACCCTTTTGGAGAAATTTAATAAATTTTCCATTAATTTTTTTAAATAATGTATAAGATCATGGAAAATAACATTAATAAATAAATTATGATTATAAAATATAATTATTGTAATAAATTAAATAACATGGAGACAAATTTGGATAATAGTCTTCAAAAACTTCGAATCCTTATTTTAAAAGAAAAACCATTTAAGGTATTTTAAAACCATATTTTTTTAAAAGAAAGAACATAAAATTTAACTTAAAATAGAATGATTATAAAATATTCATCATATTATATTTAAATATTCATTTTATACACCATATAAATGAATATAGGTTTATCAATAAAAACATGTCTTAAAGTAGTATGTTTATGGTGAGAAACCCTGGAAAATTAGGGGATGCTTTAATAAAAAACCATTTAATTAAAAAGCTTAACAATATTATTTAAAACCCAAAATTTCTATGAAATAATATGTTAAAAAATGTTCATGGGGAATTAATTGATCAATATAAAATAAAAAATTGTACATGAAATGAATTATGTCTCAAATAATTGAAGGAGAGACCATGAAATCCCTTACAACATATATAACATTTGAATCACAAACTCATTAAAGGGATAACATCAAAAGAACTTCAAATATCAAAGTAAAAGAGTCACTAATGATATAATATCTCAATTTGTGACATAAAAACCATATAAAATCAAGTAGGTTTATAATATAAGACATGTCTCAAAGAAATGACATTAAGGAGAATAATCCTTACAAATATCGTATCATTGAAGCTATAATTAATAAATTAAGTGATTATATGTGATAATTTAAAATACACATTATACAATTGGAAATAAAACATAATATAATTAGGGGTCATTTCAAACATAATATTTATATATCATAGTCAATTAAGTATACCTATAGTACAATGAATGGATATTAAGATAAGAAATACCTTACCTCAAGTACAACTTATTATGTATGTCCTTTAACTCATGTATAATAAAATTATATTAATTATTTATTTGTTCAATAACCTTTTTATATTTATTAATTTTTCAATAAACCATTTATTACATTTATTTAAATAACATATTTAGTTACCTAATTAGATAAGTTTAGGTTGTGTGTTTTTAGAATGTTTGGTTTATAACTGGAAAATGAATTTTGTAAGTTGTATGTGGTGAAATGTGTAATATCCCCAAACCCGCACTCCCAGATCCAGTGCTAAAAACATAAAAATTAAATTTCTTGATTTGATATAGATAAATATCACCCATTTTTTTTATTCAAATCATAAAAAATCAAAATGAAATATTTGATCACTTACATACCCAAGGACCTTTTATGTTTATAGTTTTATTTTTTTTTACAAACTCTTAAATGAAACATTGGATTCATAAAAAAAATGAATAATTATAAAAACCATACAAAACTAAGATCTATTAACCTTATTAATAATAAAATAATTAAATAATTTCTTCACAACCAAGGAAAATGGAAATATAAGAAGGGTGAGCTCAAACACTCAATAAGGAAAAACATAAACATTAACAATTGAATGTATACAATGAGAATAAGATGGGAGAAATGGTATGATGACATAATCAAAGTTCATAGGCATAACATATGAAAATTAATACCCATTAATAATTGGATTATAAATCATGAAACATGGAATAAATATTTATCACATGTAATATTCGTTGGAATCTACAATCATGAGCCATGAGATATCAGTCTTGATCAAAATAAACATTTATAACCCATATAAAGACCAATGAAAATGTGATTATATCTTGGAAAATTTTTATATCACTCTTATATATGAAATAAAATTTAAATTTATAAGTTTAATAACCCACATGGTTACACATGGAATAACCACCATTGTTACACTTGGAATAACCACTATAACTTCACTTGGAATAACCATAATAGTTAAACTTAACACATAAATATTACCCAATGCATTTGAGGGAATTCATGGACCAAAATACATTTGGTTTATAATGAAACCACATATCATTATAATCAATGTTAAAGAACCATTACCTAAATAAAGTTCATGAATCTTTCATTTCGTCATAAAAATCACAGAAACAACCATTATTCCTTTCATAACATGATTAACCTGTAGAAAAGAAATGTTTTTTATGAAAATATCTTTGAAATAATAATAATCCATATAGATAAAGAATTGAGATGGTATAATTACAAAATATCACTAGTGGACCACAAGTAACATTCAAGGGTTGTTGATATTGATAAATATAAATACCATTAAAAGAACAATAAAACATTTTTGAGGAAAATAACCTTTTCAATTTCAAAATAACTTTTTAAAAAATAAAAATACAAAAAATATTTTGAAAATTATTTTCTTTAAAAATAAAAATGAAAATATATAAAGGAATATTCAAAGAAAATATTGGTTATGAAGGTATTAAAATCCATTCATGTCATAAATTTTAAAAATAAATATTATTTAAAAACATTTTTTAATGGGAGTCAAAAGTGACCCATTTAGAAAAAAATTAAGAAATTTCATTGTAAAACCTTTTTAAATATTGTTAAATATATTTTAAAATATATTTATGAAATCATTTTGTTTTAGAAATTATCATTTTAAATCATTTTACAAAATATGGATATGGAAGAGAAAGATTCCTAATCTAAAAGAAGGCACAAGATTAGTATCACTTACAAAAAACATTTTTGATGTTTATTCAATAAATAAAGGAGTTAATAGAAACTAAAAATGCAAAAACAAAATTCATAACCATAAGAGAAGAAAATATATTTGGTTCATGAAAATAATATTACATTTTCCCCCAAAGTACCTTAAAGTGAAACAATCTAAAAAAGAAAGCTGAATATAACATAATTCCTTTACTACTTTGGTAAATTTTGAATCCAAAGTAATATAAAGAAAGAGTATAGTATTATTCTATAAATAAAATTTATTTAATTAATTAATTTACAAAATTAATTCATGAGGTATAAAGTACAACATACATGGAAATCATTTCAAACAACATGAAACATGTCAAAAGAAAATGCGACTAGGACAATAAAAACCCTTGCAAAGTTAATATCCTTGAATTGAGTGTTAATAAATCAATAGATTATGTTAAAAAAAATTTAAATCCATTTTTTAAATATATAATAAAAAAATTATAGATAAATTCACACATAATCATGGAATAACAAAGTCTATGAATAAGTGTTATAACCTAATGAAAGGAAATTGAGTTAATAAATCCTTTACTACATGGTAAATTTCAAGTTAACTCCCCTTGGATGAAATAATTAAGATTTAAAATTAAAATACCATGAAGTATGAAGGTTTAATGATAAAATTTGTAAAAGGGGTATTATATACACTATATAAAATAAATTAGATTCATAACAATTAAACATGCCTTAACGGCATAAAATTAAGATGAAATCCCTTACATCGAGTCCCGACTTTCCATATATATCCTTTAACTTGTGTACATTAAACTTATATTAATTATTTATTTCTCAATAAAATTTTATAAGATTAATAACTTATATTAAAACTATTTATTTCATTTATTTTAATTAAATATTTAAATAAATAATCAATAATATCCACATTGGGTGTTTTGAGGACATTTAATTCATAAGTCCAAAATGGCTTCAATTGGTTTCCTGAAGACAAAGTGGTAATTGTTACATCATCTAAAGAACAAAAATAATTAAATAATTATCTTTTTTATAAAAAAATTATATATTTAAAACCAACTATGAAAGATATTTATGAAAGATGAAATATATTACAATTAGAGAGATTGTTGGCCATATATATGCTTGAGTAACGTTTCCATTTTTCATCGATAATTATGGATAAAAGGTAAGTATTATTTTATATTTGTGGAATAATAATTATATCATAATTAAAATATTATTTATTTAAATAAACACACACACACACAAATATATATATATATAATTATATATATATCATCCATGTGATGTAGTGTTGAAAAATGAATCACATCACTTCATGGAGGTGGCAGTCCACGCGTACACAAAAACGACATTATAATTTATTAGTGTATAGAAATGTAATAAAATAGGTGATATATTATATTTTATAATGATAAATACTTCCTGAATATAATAAATAATCATTAATTCCATCATTATTACCAATCATGAGAGGTGGTGATGGAGGAAAAATTATATTAGTCTATGAGGTGGTAGTCCGCGATACCAACGAATAATGGATTCCTTTCCCATTTCATTGAGGTTGTATATGGATATAGGCATAAAAAATATCATAATAAAATCCTATTATATGTAATATACTAATTTTATTATATCATGTTGTTTTTATAATATTTTATGTAGATGTAATAATAAATAAAATTAGAACTCTTGGTTAAGAACTATACCTAATATTTAGACATCCTCCTATGCTTTACACCTTAACACCTCTAAGGTTGGTATTATTACAAAACTAAGACATTTAAAATTTGGTAATATATTTTATAAATTATTTTGGGTAGGTATTGGATTAACAAAATGGTTCTTTAAGTGTTAATAAAAGTGGATAGGTGGTTCCTTTTTATAGGAAATGGGATAGACACTTTTATAATTTCTTAAAATTTTAAATTAATATAAATTAGGTTTTATGTTAAAATGGAATGAAAATGATAATATTAGTAGATAATATGTTGATTATTCTGAATAAACTCATCCAATAACTTTTTTAAAAGTTTTGTTAATGTTTTTACCCTTATATATTTGTTTCAACCCACTTTAACCCTTTTGACAATTACCACGATAACAAAGTTTTTACTCTTTAGGGGTCAATATAGTTACTATAAGAGGCTAATTGGACCATAAATTGAACAAATTTTAAATTTTAATCCTTATACAAATACCTTGGATTAATGTAGTATATTTTTTTAATTTTAAATCTTTTAATAAAATATTATTTATTATAAAATATCATTAATGTCAATTTTAGAACTATTCACTTAATTTGACTTAAAAAAACCATTAAAAATGAAATTAGAATAAAATCCATTATAATATTCTTAATAAGTTATTTTTATCTATTAACTTTTTTTAATCAATAATTTTATTGAATTATATCACTTTTAATATTTAGAAAATGATTTATATTAATTTTCTATTATTTAAATAAATGTCATGTCAGTGTTGTGTAAGAATTTAAGGTAATTATATCATCACTAAAAATTAAAATTATAAAAAATATATATATTTCAATTGGATATTTATAACTGTATATAAATTCTTTTTATCCATATGTCAAAAATTTAAAGATAATAAAACAAAGAGAATGTCATTTTTGACTTTTCTTTACATAAATTATTATAAATTTAAAAATCACATCCAAATGGAAAGGAAAGGTCATATATATAAATATTTGATGATAATGGAAAAATATGACCATTAAATAAAATTAAGGCTATTGTTAGGGTCCTTTTCAATTCCTTATCGTATTACTTTTAACCATAATTACCTGATTTACCCTTATTATGGTAAGAATTATTTACTTTGGTTACAATTCATAAGGAACAAAAATAAAGGGATCCTATTTAAAAAATTTATACCTCATGATTCCAAATATGGAATCCATTTTCAATATTTAAAACACATAATAGGTAGGATTTAATAAAAAATTAAACCAAAAATGCAATTAAAAATGGCTTTTTTAGAAAAATGCCTTTTGAAGTATAAAAATAATTTTATACCGAGTTAAAAAATAAAATTGATTCAAATTAAATTAATTAGATTATTAATAATATAATTAAAAAATTTATAATTTGAAAATATTTTAATATAAAATGTAACTTTTCAAATTCTTGAAATAAAAATATAGTTTTTAGTAAAAATTAGTTTTCCTTACAATTCATTAGAAGATAATTTTTTTTAGAAAAATAAAAAAAATTCACCCTAAGATAATATTGATATAATAAATATAAAATGATATTTATTTTATAAACTAAATTTATAAAAGTTCCATAAATTAATTATATTATCCGCTCAAAAAAATAAATAAAAACCATTTTTTAAGATAACACATATTTAGAAAATAGAATAGATTTATTAAATATTTAGTTCTTATTTCATGAGAATTAATCAATAATTTTTTTTAGATTAGAAAATTTATATTTATTTTATAATTTATTTACTTATATTCATAACCTCCAATTGAATGAATAGGTTATAATAGTCATATTTAAATAATAATATTTCATGGTTTTTTTATGTTCGGTGTTGCATCTCTTTTATGCTACCAAACATAGTATTATTTTAAAATATTAGAATATAAAATTCTCCCCCCTTAATAAATTGCATTAATTAAATTTTAACTTGGGATTGGTAACCAAAGTTTTAACATTTCCAAATTCCTTTTTTGTTATCCCAAATTATATAAAGGGTTAATAAAACTTCCTCCTAAAAAGAGGTAAAGGGAACTATGGTGGGCATATAAAATAACAAATAACTTGGTTTACAATTAGGAAGATATTAGTGGGAAGTGAAAATGTGTACATAGAAGAAAATTTTAATGTTCAAACAATTACAGAGTATAGGAAAGATCATTGATAACATGATAGTGAATGATCATGAGAAAGTTAACAATCAAAAAACCTAAAATCAAAGAAGTGTGAAAATGGCCATCGATTCATTGGAAAAAAGGAAATAACATAATATTTTTGTTTGAAGAAATATTTACTAGATTTGAAGAATTACTTTTCCTTCTAGAATAATAACATAAGTAAATATACTTAATTTACAAGTATAATTTCATCCTTTAATCAATTTCTACCACAATATCATATTTTTCATCAAACGATGAGTATTAAAGATGAATTTTTCACGTCTAAAGAATTGTTTTTTACTTATAACAGATCGAATAATCTATAAAAGGATAACAAGATATTCCTCATATCATTAGAAATTAACCAAAACCAAAATGATTAACACAAGATTGATAATTCCTGACATAAATAAATTTTCATATAAAGAAATTCAAATTTTATCTCCAATACTTTAACAATAACACCCAACGTTCAAATTAGATCATATGATAAATAACTAACTATAAAACTCTTTAAAATATTCTGATCCATGTTTGAAACTAAACATCATAAGGATTTGACAACATATTCTTCTGATATTAATTTAACATTTATCTCCAATGAACATGTTTTACACCCAAATTCATTACTAAAAAGTGTATATTCCATAATCCAAAATATGATAATCATTTATATAAATAACCTGAATCACCATAATGACACATTAAATTATATATGATTCTAAAATATAATTCAACCTTTATTCCTCAAATAAAATTCTATCTTATCTAAAAATATTTACATTTACCATATTCATATAAGTTTCCCAAAATAGTGAGATTATTCCAAAATAACTATAATCACTTGATCATAAAATCACTTTTCAATCTCATGGTTATCTATACGATAAAATATATGTTTCTAAATAATAATAACATATAGTTATCACAACCTCAAAGATAAAATAAAACCTAAATTTTTCCAATACTATTAAACTTATATCCAAAAATGTAAAATAATACTTCCTAAAATAATACTTAATGTTACAACTAAGGGTTAAATATACCAAAACTTGGTAAAAATTCTCCCAAAATGTCATTAATCACTTTAAAATACCATCACTTAAAACCTTAAAAAAGGTGTATAAAACTTTGAACCATTTATCAACCATAAAATCATTAACTCATTATGGTATATATAACAATTAAGATAAAATATAATGAAAACATCCCAATATCTAATGTTGTCTAAACCCTACTCTGATACTAACTACAATAACCCCAAACCCACACTCTCTAATTAGGTTCTAACAAAATAAACATTAAATTTCTAGACTTGATATTGATAAATGTGAACAAATTTTTTTCCATCCAAATCTTATGACATAAAAATAAATATCGAACCACTTACATACCCAAGTAACTTTTAGGTTTAATGTTTTAGATAATTAGGATAGACTCTTACATGAAATCTTATATTCATAAACAACTATTTCAAAAAATATATACACATTATCTATCACTAATATCTAGTATCCTTTTTAGGAATAACATACTTAAAACCTTTATTCACACATTGGGTAAAATGAAACATAATAAGAGTGATCTCAAATGTTCAGTAAGGGTAAACATAATCATTAAAAATTTAATTCCATTAATTAGAATAATATGATAACAATGGTATGATGATATAATAAATTTTCATAAGAATAACATATGATAATTAAGGCCCATAAACACTTGTAAAATTATGCATGAAACATGGAAAAATTTTTATCAAAGGAAAGGGTCATTGGTATCAATAATCATGAGCCATGTTATATCAATCCCGATAAAAGAAAACATTTATAAGCCATAGAAAGCAAAAATAAAATGTGTTGGTATCTTGGAATATTTTCATATCACTCATACATATTGATTAATATTAACTATTATAAGCTTATTATCCATCACAATTACACATGGACTAGCCATCATGGTTATACTTGGAATAACCATTAGGGTTACACTTGGAATAACCCTCACATTTTCGTTTTCGGAAAAAATACTACACAATGCATTAAAGGGCTATCATAGAACTACCTATTTGGTTTATAATGGAACCACCCATCATTTTAAAAATTTCTAAGAAATTTAACATGATAAAAGTATATACATATTTCATTTCATAATAAAACCAAAAGAAATAACCATTATTTATTTCATAACTTGATTAACCTAAGGAAAAAGAAATAGGTTCCATGAAACTCTATTTTAAATAATCATAATCCATAAAGATAAAGAATTAATATGGCATTGTTAAAACATATCCCAAGTAGAGAATAAGTAACATTAAAGGGTTTTTGAAATTTATGAAATAAAATACCATTATAAGATCATTAAAACATTCTTAAGGAAAATAATCTTTTTCACTTTGAAAATCACTTTTAAAAAATGTAAAATTCATAAAATATTGTGAAAATAATTTTTTTAATATAACCCTATAAAATTATTAGGGAAGAAAAAAATAAAATAATTATAACATTCTTTTACCTTCCTTAAAGTACCTCTTAGATCTCTTTTTTGTTTCACTTTTTTTTTCAGGTGTGTTTCATCCATTCAGAGATGTAGATATTTTGTTGGCTAAAATGTCCTTAAATCCAAAGATGTATGTTTTTTTTGAATTAATGGAGTCTGGATATGAATGGAATAAAGTATTTGGAGGGAATGAAGATGTTATTGGTATTCTTATGTAGGGTTCTGTATTTGGAACTTCCTATAGGCGATATTAACACTATAAATTTCTTGATTACAGTATAATCTTAGCGCTGTAAATAAGTTTTGGAAATGATTCAATATGTAAAACCATTTGTTCCATAAAATGGTTTTACACTTTAAAACCTAGTAATTTGATGTAAAATCATCAATTGGGGAAATTTAACCTGAGGATAAATGTTTTTTGAAACATATAAAATATGGGAAATTTATATCATAAGATTGAAATTTATGTTTCAAACCCATCATGCCTAATGGGTTTTATTCTCCACTCAGGTAACTACTTTTCATTCAATGTACATGGCTTACTCTCTAACCCTATAGAAATTTTGGGTGATCTCACTCCTTATGAATCTCTATATGTAGCGTTTAATCATTAAGGTAGTTGCATCACTTCTTTTTTGTAAGTAGTCTTTCTACTTATTTTCTACCATTGATTGAAGAAATGGTGTTGGTTTTATTTTTGATTCAATTATGATTAGTTTGGGTTTTATATTGATCCTTTATATTTTTCTACCATGTATTTTCTTTCATAGGATAATATACTTATTTCCAATCTCCTTTGTGGATGGAGAATAAGTGTCCTACATTCTTTGGGTAGGTGTCTCTGTAGAAGGAGTTAATTCTTGAACTGATTCATGTTCATGTTAATTATGTTGATTTATTCATTGATAAATCAATTATTGGACCTTCTAATGGTTTCAATGAAAGAGATTCATGTTTTTAAAGGGGGTTTCTTTAAAAAAGGATAACAAACTCCAAGTGTTTGATTAAATTCTTTGAATGATGGTTTTGGTTTTAAAATATATTTTCAATCCTATAAGTAGAAATGATTTATTATTAAAATGTTTTATTAAATGTGATCAGGGTTTTGAAATTTATTTTAGAAAAATTAGAACATTGGGTGACCCTGGGTGTATGAGGGATATACTTTTAACTCTTTGTGTGTGTAATGAAAAAGTGGTGTTATCAAATTTTAGTGTGTAATGAAACTAGAGTTTATATTGGTTGGATATACCTTAGTCTTGGATAATGGGTTTTCCTTTATGTATAGCATGTATGTCGATAGGTTAGATCACAAATGGTTCCCTTTGTCATTTATGATTGGTTATCACATGATGGTATTTTCATGGTTACTTTCTGACATACTTATCTTATGGTATATCCATGGTTACTTACATATTTTATTTCGTACTTGAAATATTCCTAGATTTTTTGAATATGCTATAATTTTATGAAAAACAAAGGAATGTTTTGAAAAAATTATTTTACTTTATAACATCCCATTACCCACATTCAAGAAATTTTCCTCTCTTTTCTTGTTTTCCCCTTTATTTTGGTATTTATCGGGACTCATGAGGCTAGAGAACATTTAATAAGAAAAATGAGCTTATGTTTTGGGATGTATGTTTGTTTTAATTAATGGGTTATGAGTATAAATTTGTTAATGGATTTGCATAGTTATCTTTGAGTTCGTAGGATTACTGAGGCATTTTGGGATTTCATGTAAGAATCTACAATTTTTTTCAGTCTGTAAGAGAAATAAGCACCATGTTATGGGATTACAAAACATTTTCGTTATGAATGAAAGATTATGTGAACCTAGTATACATAATCAAGGGAGTAAATACTGTGAAAAGGTTAGATTCCATGTAATGTTAAAAGATTGGGTTTTAATAAAAAGGTGATGTGGTTTTCAATATATCTAAGTCTCGAGGATTGAATAACATGTAATGTATTTACAATCTGTGTAAATATTACTAAAATGGATTTCAGGGTAGTACATCGGTTGATTTTTAATTCATTATTTTGCATCCCTCCTTGCTCTCTATATAGGGATCATTTCTGGTGATTTAGGGAGTCTTCATTCAATCTGGATTGATTCATTCAACATTGAATCATTAGGGAAATTGTGTTGAATATATACAGGTAAGATATCCTTTATAATTATTTTTTTATTTGATTGAGGTAGCTTATTTCTGTTGAAATATTAGTTTTTTTATATCTGGTGATTTTTCTTCTTGATTCTCTCAAGATCTGTTGTGTGATCTTGTTCTAGGGGCCAATCCATATTTTTTGTAGTGAGGCGTGTGTGCGTTCTTGAGGTATGTGTTATTTCCTCTTCATTATTGACCCTTTTTTGAATTTTATCAATTATAATATTTTTAGATTGATTCTTGGGCCTCTGTTGTTATTGTTGGTTTCTTCCATGTGGTGGAATCCCTTGCGAGCACGTGTGACCCGAGTTTTGAGGTTGGTGGTTCTATCTCTATCCTGTGTTGTTAGACCACATTACTCCTATTTTTGATAAATTTTTTTATTAAATGAAATAGAATAATATGATTATTTTTTTTGTATTTTTTGAAATGGGTTTTTATAAATGATGATTTTCGCTTGGTTTTGGTAAATGGAAAAGGATTTTCAAATAATTGTGAAATGGTTTGGAAATCATGGTTTGATGGAAATGGTTTGATAAGTTGGTTTCAAAGATAGTGGCCATGGGAAGCCTTGTGTACTAAGGTGGATGGTATAGTAATAGGTCTCATCCACATTTTGGGGGTTTTCTCATGGGGTTCTCCTCTTCTCCCTAAGCATGCTGTTCTAGGGGATTGTTAGAACTTTTGAGAGGTTCATCAGTTGGGGTGTTTATTTGTCATCTAGACTGTCACGACCCGACCCTACCGGTCTCGAGCCACAACTACCCCAAGCCCGCCTCCATAGGCCAGGGGCTAGAGACAAGCACCGAAGGTGTAACAATATCGAGGAGGCCTTTTCCTAAGTACCTGTACACATAGCCCACTCAATGCAGAAGTGCAGAGTAAAAGGAAAACCAAAGAACAAAGAAATATAACCCAACCATAGTCATGCATTGACTTCTAAATATAAAAATTAAATTGCTGAAAATTACTGACAAGATAACTGAATAGAAAAAGGGAAAAACACGCACCTAACCTAAAAGGTGCCACAACCCGACAACAGGTAAAAAAAAGTAAACAGTTGGTGAGTCTCACACCTGAAAGTCCTACTACGAACACTGAATGCATCCCAAGATCATGTGACCTCTACGCTCCTCCATAGTCTTGATCAACTTGTTTGTCGTCTGCAAGGGAACACCAAGTGTGGGAAAAGCCCAAGAAAGGGTGAGTATAAAGATACTCAGTAGGATTCCCCGAAAGCTCGAGGGATAAACAAAAGAGGTACTAAAATGGTGAGTAATAGATAGAAAAAAGAACATTGTAAGAGTAAAATAGAGAGGGTGTAGCTCAACCCAACAAAATAAAGGAAGTAGACTCTTCCCAACCAAGAGGAGCTAGACACGGAAATCACGTGGCATACCCCACATGTCTACGGCCTTCCTAGAAGGAAAGTAATTGAACCCAAGGAGTGGGAAAAAAAGTAGGGAGTATATATATATATATATATCCTCAACAAGAAACCCAAATGAGTGTATAAGGGGATCTCTATCTCCAAGCTCAGCCCAGGAAAAGTCACCAATAGTTCTAAAGATATCAATCACTAATGCCCAACAATATCGCATGTCAAAGCTGTCTCATCGCTAAAACATACAACCAAGGGTCCTGCTCCAGTAATCACAGAGAGAAGTCACTGACTAGCCACATAGGAAGGGATGAGTCTGAAAGAAGTCGTTGGGTAACCCACTGGCCATCCCAACTGGAGGGTAAGCCCCAAAAGGTCGTCAGGTGACCCACTTCCCAGCCCTGTGGGAGGGTAAACCCTAAAAGGGAGTCGAGTGACCCACTACCTAGCCCTCCTGGAGGGTAAACCCTAAAATTATTGGGTAACACACTGCCCAACCCCACTAGAGGTTAAACCCTAAAATCAATGGGTAACCCACTGCCCATCCCCGTTGGAGGGTAAACCCTAAGTTCAATGGGTAACCCACTGCCCATCCCACTAGAGGGTAAACCCAGAACTGGTCCGATAACTCCGTGATGCTCGTGCCATCACTGGGTGTCGCTAACATCGCGACCATGCGTTGGGTCTAAGTGATTCAAAGAAACCTTTGACCAATGTCCTTTCATCTTTCCACATTTAATGAGATCTTGAAAGAGGATCCGCTCACCCAAACAGATTACACAATTGTAATCCTCACGAAAAAACACGCAAGATAGACTACTTACTCGCTGGAAATGGGCTCCGGAAGAAAAAGTTACTCAACACCACTTTATGACCATACAACATCTCGTGGGGCCCACACCTCAATCCTGAAAAAGGTCGAGTGAACTGCGCCATTGCGATGCTCTCGGAAAAACATGCCAAAACGACTACTCATTCACCCCGAACGGGCGTCTGACGAAAAAGTCGCAAAATGCTACTCACAACTTAAAAGGCGGCCCTTAGGGCCCATGACTCAGCTCTAGATTCAATTCTTGAAACCACCCTAGACCACTTAATCTCAACCCCAGGGTCACAATGCTACTGAAGACACCATAAACATACTCCGGATGTGTTCACGCCGTCCGAAGGAAGAATCCCGACGAGATACTTAACGAGCGCCTCGCGCCACCGAGCCCCCATATCAGGAGTTGAAAATTCCTGAGAAAATCTCAAAAACTTATTCTCGAGCCAAGGTTTTCTCTTCCAGAGACAGAACACAAAACGGACACCCGTAGTGGAAGTTAAGGGTGTCCGAAGTCAAGGGGGAAAATCCCCTTGGGCCGGACCGGCCCGCGCCGGCCAGCCTGGTCCACAGCGCCGGCCCGCGGCCCTACCGTGCGGCCTACTTGTGGACCCACGATTTACACCACCAACCAGCCCTCATGGATGGTCACTAGTTCCCGCAGAGACCCGGTGAAGGCGGGTCTCGGTTCCCTCATGCGGTCGCACGCCGCGGCCCCCGGTCCACCCGGCCAAGGACCTCACCCTCCTCCGCCTAGAGCCCGCCGCGCCGTGCGAACCCACTGCCTCTTGGATCCCGCCACAGCTCTGAGGAGCCCGCTGCTTCTAGAATCCCTCCGAACCACCACATTGACTTTCATACCACCCCTGGAACCGCCAAAAAAAAGGATAAAATAACCTGAAAACATCCCGGGGTCACCCCGGACACCCCTGGACTCAAACATTCGATCTGAAAAGGGAATTGGGGAGATCGAATCGATCCCTACACATCTATAGTCTTCGATCGATGATATTAAATCCTTTTGATGCAAATAATTTCATTTGAAGAGGGGTTTCTTGAATTAAAATTGAAAATGCACGAGCCTACCTCACTGGGCGTAGCCCGTAGCTTCACCGACGATCCACCGGAGTCGCCGCGCCTTGCCAGAGAGGTGGAGGAGAGGAGAGGATCTTGTTGAGAAGAATCCTCAAAGGAGAGGAGAAAGGGGAAGAAGGTGGAGGGGTGGATGTGTTTAAATAGAAATACAATTAAACCCCTGCCAGTCGGCCCCGTACCCGAACTCTCAACGAGGTTAAGGTTAAGCCGTCCCTAGGGTAAAAACCACATTCTGAGCGCAACAATGTTTTTAAAATTTTAATCCAAGCCTCTGTTCAGAAGTTATAAATTTCATGCCTGAGGTCTCTAAATTATGAAAACACCCCTGGAGGCGTTTTCCACAGAAGGGCCATGCCCGTGAAAGTTACACCCCTCATAGGGTAAATAGCATGCTCCAGACTCAACGGTGCCCTCAGTTTTCCCATACAAGCAATGGTTTAGGAGTTATTCTGATTATTTTGCGTGTCCAGTGTGAATGCACTTAAAATTTAATTCCGGCCACACCGGGGCTTGGAATCACACGCCGTCTGAATGACCTTCTCTGGAATAAGCATTAAGAAAATTTCAATGTCTTATAGGCTCAAAACCTGGGTTCGTACATCATTCCCTCCTTCAAGTTTTTCATCCACGAAAAACAAAACTATAAAAAAAACTCAGGATACTAAGCCCGCATCTGGCTCTCCCATTCCCATGTGCTCTCCGGCACTCTCCCGTGCTGCCTCAAAACACAAAACAAAGGAATGGTCCATCCACACAGTGTCCGCTCCTACCGGTCCTCAATCGCCACCGGGTGTTCCGAAAAGGTGGATCCATCCTCGATGTCCATCTCTCCTCAGTCAATAACATGCATGGGGTTGTGCACGTATTTCCTCTGCTGTGACACGTGGAAGACGTCATGAACCCTCTCTAGCCGTGGGGGTAGAGGAAGATGGTAGGAAACCTCGCCGACCCTTCACATGATCTCAAAGGGCCCAATGAACCTCAGGGATAACTTTCCACCTTGGCCAAACCTTCGTGTACCACGCCGTAGAGAAACTCTCAAAAAGACATGGTCCCCCTGCTCGAACTCTAAAGGCCTGTGATGACTATCTACATAGGACTTCCGTCTGCTCTGATCCATCCTCATCTGCTCATGGATGGTCTGCACCTTCTCTGTTTTCTCCTACAACAACTCTGGTCCCATGAGGGAGGTCTCCCCAACCTCCGTCTAGCATAATGGTGACCTGTAGGGTCTTCTGTAGAGGGCCTCAAAAGGTTTTATGCCGATAGTAGGGTGTTAACTGTTGTTTTACGCTAACTCCACCAAGGGTAGGTGATCCCCCCAGCTCAGGCCAAAGTCTAAAACGCACGCCCTGAGCATATCCTCCAACACATTGATAGTGCGCTCAGTCCACCCATCTGTCTGGGGGTGAAAAGATGTACTCATCCGTATTTGGGTCCCGAATTCCTTTTGCAGGCCTCGTCACAATCGCGACATAAACCGCGCATCACGGTCGGAGACAATCATCGAGGGTACTCCATGAAGGTAGATGATCTCCTGAATGTACAGCTACCCCAGACTCTCCCCCGAGATCTGCTCCCTTATGGAAAAGAAGTGCGCCGAATTCATGAGTCAGTCTACTATCACCCAAATGGAATCGTGGCCCTTCACTATGCGCGGGATCCCTGTGACGAAGTCAATAGACATGTCATTCCACTTTCACTCTGTGATATCAAGGGGCTGCAACAACCCTGCCAGAACCTGATGCTCTGCCTTCACCTACTAATAGTTAAGACACCGAGAAACGAACTCAGCTACGCTCCACTTCATGCCAGACCACCAAAACTGCCGCTGAAGGTCTCTATACATCTTCCCCACACCGGGATGTACAGCTAAGGGTGAAGTGTGGAACTACCTCATCACCTCCTCCTACATCTCTACTGGTACTACAGATCACCCCTGGAATAGGATCTCATGATTCCATCCTTCAGAATACCCATCAGGTGTATCGCCCGTGGATATTCGATCACATAGTACCTCGCTGTCGACATCCCCCAGCTGTGACTCTCTCACACACTCAAGGAGCAAAATAGTCAACACCATAAAATGAAAAAAAGTACCCTCCTACTCCCCCAAGGTCATTCGTACGGAAGCCAACTACTATGAATCTTCACACACTAACAGAGCCTAGGACGTCCTGCTAAGAGAATTTGCTACTACATTGCCCTTCCCTGGAGTGTATACTCTCTTGATATCATAGTCATGTAGAAACTCCAGCCAGTGCCTCTACCTCAGATTCAAATCCCTTTGAGTAAAGATGTAATTGAGGATATGGTGGTCTAAGTAGACCACAAAATGCTCACTGAGAAGGTAGTGTCTCCATAACCACAAGACGAAAACCACTGGAGCCAGATCCAAATCGTGAGTCGCATAATTATACTCATGGGGCCTCAACTGCCTCAACCCATATGCAATCACTACTCTCTACTTCATCATCATGAACCCAAGCCCAGATCCTGAAGTGTCACAGTATACTATGTACTCAACGCCCTCCGCTGGTAGCCTCAACACTGGAGAACTAGTTAACCTCTATCTCAACTCCTCGAAGGCCTTCTGGCACTGATCAGTCCTAGTGAACGGTCGTGCCTTCCGCGTCAATGCCGTCAAAGGGGAAACAATTCTAGAGAAATATTCCACAAAACTCTTGTAGTACCCTGCCAAACCAAGGATGCTTCGCACCTCTTATGCAATCTTGGGTGGATCCCAAGTAAGCATTTCCTCTATCTTTGTGGGATCTACGACCAATCCCTTATCAATAATGACATTCCCTAGAAAGTGAACCTCATGAATCCAGAACTGACACTTCAAGAGCTTCCCATATAGCTGGTGCTCCTGGAGTAAGTCTAGGACCATCCTCAAATGCTCTGTGTGCTCCTCTTACATAGCATAGTAGATGAGTATGTCTTCAAAAAAGAAAATCAAAAACCAGTCCACGTACGACTGGAAGATCCGTTTCATCAAAGCCATGAAAATGGTGGGGTATTATTCATGCCAAAGGGCATCACCAGAAACTCGTAATGCCCATAACAACAATGGAAAGACAAATTTGAGATATCAGCCTCACGAACCCACAACTGGTGGCAACCGGATTGAAGATCAATCTTGGAGAACCACTTCGCACCTATCAACTGGTTGAAGAGGTCATCGATCCTCGGAAAAGGGTACTTGTTCTTTATCATAGCCAGATTCAGGCGACGATAATCCACACAATGTCGTGGACTCCCATATGCATTTTTTACAATCAAAACTGGAGTTTCCTAGGGGGACACATTGGGCCTGATGAATCCCTTCTCATTAAGGTCATCCAGCTGAAGTCGTAGCTCCTGAATCTTTGTGGGTGCCATCGGATAAGCCGCACATGATATCGGGGAATTCACCGGCTGAAAGTCAATAAAAAACATCATCTCTCTCCTCAGAGGTAGTCCCAAGACATCCTCGAGAAAGATGTCCATGTAGTTCTCTACAACAGTAGGGATCCAGGTGCCTGTAGCGCCTGATGATCTGAGAGCCATGCTCGCCAACTAGGGAGAAAAATGTCTGGATCTCCTACTCAGAGTACCCATCTGCTCTTTCATGAGGTCTCATTCAATAAGGATGGTGAACCTCATCCCATCAGAAAACACACCTATGAATTTTCTGTGACGATAGTCGATCTGGGTGTGAACCATAGAAAGCCAATCCATGACCAGGATGACGTCGTAAGGTTCCATCATGATGAAGAGAAGGTCCCATGTGAAACTCCCTCCTTCAAACGATAGTTCGAACTATCTGCAGATAAAGGTCACTAATGAGGCACTTCCCGTAGGAACCTCGAGGCTAAGTGCAGCTGTCAGCATCTCTACTGGAAGCTCCAACTCCCGTACCAACAACAACGATATAAAGGAGTGGCTGGAACCTATGTCTACAAGTACCGAAGCAAGCGTAGAGTAAACACAAAGTTTTCCTCGAACCATCTCGTGTACTGGGGGTCACGAACACCCATAGCCTGAAGCTGCCCATGACCCCTACTGCCAGCTCCCTGAGCCTGGCATGGCCCGCCCGACGGTGGCGGTGGAAGGTGCTCGAAATGCCGACCCAGACCTCCTGGTCCTGCCACTCTGCCTGCGCCGCCTCCCTGAGGACCACCCTGTCCTCTCGTGGGGGATCCCTGGTCACAGTGCTGCCTCTTCCGCTGTGGTGCACACACTGCCTACCACAGCTGCTCGGTACACCTGGTCGGGCAGTCCCGTGCTAGGTGACCATGTCCATCATAGGCATAACACTAACTCTCTCCTAACTTCCCTGGTTCTCCATGAAGCCACTACAGTGTACGACCCTGACCCTGAGTCTCCTCACGGAAGGGCCTCCTCAACTGAGGATCTGCTCTCTACTGCATGATTGTCACTGAAGAATCTTCCCTAAAGCAGCCACTGCTAGGCCCTACTAGCTGGCATCCCTCATCCAAGAATATCTCTGTCACGAGCTCCCGCTCTAGCACCCCAGTATAAGTAGGGATGCATAGGGGTACTACACCAGCACAGATCTCCCTGCGAAGACCCTGCTCAAACTTCCATGCTTGAAAGTAACTATCGCTGACCATATCTTGTGAGTAGCGTGTCAGATAGGTAAACCGGAACCAGTACTACGCCACGGTCATCCCCCCTTCTTCAGATCTAAAATCTCATGAATTTGAATGGATCATAATCAAGAGGGGGATTAGTCCTCCTAGAAGAGCTTCTGGAATCTATCCCATGTGAGAGATGACTCGTCGTGGGTCTACGTAACCAACCCGCACCAATTCCCGGCCGTCCCGAGGAAAAGGCTGGAAACTAGGGTTACCATCTGGTCCACTGGTGTCCATACCAGCCTGAAAATTTGGTCCACGGACTGTATCTAGTCTTCCGCTGCCTAGGGATCTGGGTCTTCACGGAACTTCTGCGGTTGTTGACGTTGAAAGTCTCAGAGCGCACTCAGCCTACGATCAACCTCAGCCTGTGTTGTAGGTACTAACCGCCTCTCTCCAGGTGGAGGGGATACTACTGAATCACTTTGTTGAAGGGTATCATGTGAGGGTCCCTGAACTGACGCCTCGTTGCTCGCCAGGTCGTCGTCACGAACTGGAGAGGGTAACCATGCTGGCTGCTGTCCTGGGGGAATCCTGAAAATTATCAAGGATTACTGCGATCAGATGAGCATATATATATATATATATGTCATTAATAAAAAAAGGGGAGCTGACTCAAAAAGGATAGTCAAAGACTCAATCCTACTGGATGCATGTTCCAAAGTTCCCTGTAACAAGTGTCTCAACGTGCCGAGTTGACAAGCGGGTTATCAGGGTTCTGGTGAATGGATACGTCGGTCGCCCATACCATCACTGGACTCCCTGGCCTGAGATCCACTCTCGAGACATATCAAAACAATTTCCATTAATCCCAACCAATTTGTTTTAGGGACGTTCGAAAAACGCCCCAAGGAACGAACCACCTTCGATACCACTTTGTCACGACCCAACCCTACCGGTATCAATCCGATACTACCCCAAGCCCACCTCCATAGTCCAGGGGCTGACGACAAGCGCCAAAGGTGTAACAATCTCAGGGAGGCCTTTGCCTAAGTACCGATACACACAACCCACTCAATAGAGAATTGTAGAGTAAAAAAGAAAACCAAAGAATGAACAACTATAACCCAACCATAGTCATGCATCAATTTCTAAATAGAAAAAGAAAAGTGCTGAAATGTAATGCAAAGATTACTGAACAGAAAAAGGGAAAAACATGCGTCCAACCTGAAAGGTTCCACAACCCATCAATAGGTAAACAAAAGTAAACAGTTTGTGAGTCTCACACCTGAAAGTCCTACTACAACCACTGAATGCAACCCAAGTTCTTGTGTGCTCTACACTCCTCCGTAGTCTCGATCAACCTATTCGTCATCTGCAAGGGCACACCATGTGTGGGAAAAGTCCAAGTAGGGGTGAGTATAAAGATACTCATTAGGATGCCCTGAATGCTCGAGGGAGAAACAAAGGAGGTACTAAAATGGTGAGCATTAGAAAGAACAAAGAACATAGTAAGAGTACAATAGAGAGAGTGAAACTCAACCCAACAAAATAAAGGAAGTAGACTCATCCCAACCAAGAGGATCTAGACACGGAAAGCACATGGAAAACCCTGCGTGTCTTCACCCCTCCTAAAAGGAAAGTAATTGAACCCAAGGAGTGGGAAAAAAAGTAGGGTATATATATATATATGCTCAAAAAGAAACCCGAACGAGTGTGTAAGGGGATATCTATCTCCAAGATCAGCCTAGGAAACTTCACCAAAAGTTCTAAGGATATACATAACTAATTCCCAATATCCCCGTACGTCAAAGCTGTCTCATCACTAAACCGTACAACCAAGGGTCCCACTCCTGTAATCATGGAGCTAAGTCACTGAATAGCCACATAGAAGGGGTTGAGTCTGAAAGAAGTTGTCGGGTAACCCACTGTCCAGTCCAACTGGAGGGTAAGCCCCAAAAGGTTTTCGGGTGATCCACTGCCCATCCCTGCTGGAGGGTAAACCCTAAAAGGGCGTCGGGTGACCCACTGCCCAGCCCTGCTGGAGGGTAAACCCTAAAATCCATGGGTAACCCACTGCCTAGCCCCGCTGAAGGGTAAAACCTAAAATCAATGGGTAACCCACTGCCCAGCCCCGCTGGAGGGTAAAACCTAAGGTCAACGGGTAACCCACTTCCCAGCCCCACTGGAGGGTAAACCCGGAACTTTTACGCTAACTCCGCGCTGCCCGCGTCATCACTAGGTGTCGCTAACATCGCGACCGTGCGTTGGGTCAGAGGGCATCAAAGAAACCTCTGACCAATGTCCTTTCATGTTTCCACATTTAATGTGATCTTGAAAGAGTCTCCACTCACCTAAACATTTTACACCGTTGTAATCCTTACGAAAAAACACTCGAGATAGACTACTTACTCACTCGAAACGGGCTCTCGATGAAAAAGTTACTCAACACCACTTTACTCCCATAAGGATTCTCGTGGGTCTCACACCTCAGTCCCGAAATA
This sequence comes from Viscum album, assembly GCA_963277665.1. NCBI lineage: Eukaryota > Viridiplantae > Streptophyta > Magnoliopsida > Santalales > Viscaceae > Viscum > Viscum album. The sequence continues at coordinate 997,546,179 of OY728141.1, read as the reverse complement.
GGTTGTGTGAACTACGCCATTGAGATGCTCTCGAAAAAACATGCCAAAACGACTACTCATTCGCCCCAAACGGACGTCTGGCGAAAAAGTCGCAAAACACTACTCACAACTTAAAATGTGGCCCATGGGGGCCACACATCAACTCCAGCTTAAATGCCTGAAACCAACCTAGACCACTTCGTCTCGACGCCAGGGTCAAAACGTCACTTATGACACCTTAAACAGACTCTGGATGTGTTCACGCCATCCGAAAGAAGAATCCCGACGAGATACTAAACGAGTGCGTCGTGCCACCGAGCCCCAGTCTCGGGAATTGAAAATTCCCAAGACCATCTCAAAGACTTTTTCTCGAGCCGAGGTTTGCACTGCTCTAGACGGAATTCAAAACGGAAACCCGTAGTGGAAGTTACGGGTGTCCGAAGTCAAGGGGATGAACCCCCTTGGGCGGGACCGGCCCGGTCCGGCCAGTCCACCCGGCCTAGGTCGGCCCACGCCGGCTGGCCCGCGCCGGCTGGCCCATTCTGCAGCGCCAGCCCACAGCCCTACTGCATGGCCTAGACGTGGAGCCATGGTCCATAACACCGACCGACCCTCCTAGACGGTTTCTGGTCCACGCGGAGACCCACCGAAGGCAGGTCTTGGTTCCCTCACGGGGTCGCGCGTCGCGACCCCCAGTCCGCCCGGCCAATGACCTCCACCCACCACTGCCTGAAGCCTTTCGTGCCACACAAAGTCGCCACTTCTTGGAGCCTTCCACTACACTGAGGAGCTCGCCGCCGCTGGAAGCCCGCCGAAGCACCGTGCCAACCACCAGACCACCCCTGGAACCGCAGGAAAAAGGAGCAAATAGCTGAAAAATTTCCCAGGGTCACCCCGGACACCCTGGGACTCAAAAATTCAATCTGAAAAAGGAATTGGGGATCTCTAATCAATCCCTAAACATCTATGGTCTTCTATCGATTATCGTATAGCCTTTCGATGCAAATAATTTCATTTGAATGGGGGTTGCGGGAATTAAAATTGAAAATGCACGAGCCTACCTCACTGGGTGTAGCCCGTAGCTTCGCCGATGATCCGCCGGAGTCACTGCACCTTATCAGAGAGGTGGAGAAGAGGAGAGGAGCTTGTTTAGAGGAATCCACCAGGGAGAGGAGTAAGGGAGAAGAAGGTGGAGGGGTGGATGTGTTTAAATAGAAAAACACTTAAACCCCCCCCCCCAGTCGGCCCCGTACCCAAACTCTCGACGGGGTCAAGGATAAGACACCCCTAGGGTAAAACCACGTTCTGAGCGCAATGGTGTTCTCAAAAGTTTAATCCGAGCCTCCATTCAGAAGTTATAAAGTTTACACCTGAGGCTGCTAAATTACAAAAACGCCCCTGGTGGCGTTTTCCACAGAAGGGTCATGCCCGCAAAAGTTACACCCCTCCTAGGGTAAATTGCATTCTTTGGAAACAACGGTGCCCTCAGTTTTTCCATTAAAGAAACCATTTAGAAGTTATTCTGATTATTTTGTGTGTCCAGTGTGAACGCACTTAAAATTTAATTCCGGCCACACTAGGGCTCGGAATCATACGCCGTCTGAACGCCCTGCTCTAGAATAAGCATTAAGAAAATTTCAAAGTCTTACAGGCTCAAAACCTGGGTTATTACATAGAATCGATGTATATTTCTAGTGTTTTATGTGTATGTAATTTTCTATGTTAGGTATAAGTTCCCTAGCTATTCTAGACTAGTGTGATCCCTTGTGTGATGTTACCTGTGCTTTTTCTTTTGGATTGTACTCTTTTGTTGTATTGACATTAATTTGATATGATATTAAATGAGTGCATTAGTTTGTTTTGAAATGATATATCTATTATGATATATGGATATGAAAGGATTTGAAACTGATTTACCATATTTATTTGGAAATGTAAAAATAATGGAAATTAAACTATTTTTCCATGCTTTTGATATAATTTTTTTTGAAATCTTAACATGGTTTATTTTATTTAAAGTTGAGCATTCTTGGATTATTTTTTAGAGAGTTGATATGAAACACCTGGGTGAGACCCTACTGATCCTATTATCTCACACCCTATATACCCCTTTTATGGTGCATAAACCTGGTTATTTCTTTCGATGTATGTAAAGGAAAGGAACTGTAGTGAGGGGTGAGGTTTTCTGTCAGCTGAGTTGAGTAACTAGTGGTGAGATGGTGGAATTTTTCCCACACTATCACATGTAGTATTTGGGTTTCCTATTTAGTATTCATTTATTGTTAAACCTATACTTAGATATTATTCATACTCTAGTTTTTTTAGGTATCCACTATTAGTTTTTAATTATGGAAAATATTTATCTTTTCCACTATTGTCTCTGTTATGTATATAATCCATTTTGTTGCTTTCAGTTGAGATAAATAAATCTTTATGATTGTTGTTGATGCATGGGTTCTAATTTCCACCCCATGGGGATTGGAACTTCCCTTTGAGTATGTGATAGGTCGGGTAGGGTACTGGTTTTAGAGGGTATTTGGGTCAGTTCATTACAATTTGATATCAGAGGTGGTTTTTCCTCAAGAGCTATAAGCTGAGATGTTTGGTAGACTAAAGATTGGATTGTCAAGACATGAGAGGTACGTTTTAGTGAGTACATAGCCAGATATTTCCATGATGAGACTCAAGTTACCATGAGATGTTGGGATTTGTGCCTCCTATTTTTAGTTCTTAATGTTAATCATAATTTTTTATCATGGGTTTTTTGTTTCAAATTGAGATTATTCTGTTTCTTGATTTTTTCTTCTATTTCAGAATGAAATATTATGCCTTTGAGATATCTTCTATGAGTTCCTCAGGAGTTTTTAGTTGATTATCCTCAATGTAATCCTCCTATTGATTAGAACAATTTGGAGCCTATTGTCCATGAAATTCTTGTTGTTGACTAGAATGTTCCACAAGTTTAGAACACAATTTTTGAGGTACAACCTAGAGCTTTATGAGAAAGATATATATCATGGGAGTTATTGCGTTGGAAACCACCATCCTATAATGGTATGAATGAACCTCAGGAGGTAGGATAATTTATTTACAATATCGACTAGATATTTGTGTTTCTAGATACACATGAGAGTATCATGGTGAAGTGTGCAACATTAAAACTTGAGGGTTCCAAAAAGTGTTGTTGGGATTCTATGGTATAGTCATATTGGAACATAATCCTTTACTATAAGGGTTTCAAGACTCTCTTCATTTAGAAGTTTTTTTCTCAAAGTACATGATGATGGAAAATTCTCTAGAGTTCCTCCCTTTGCAGCATAAAGATCATACTATGTTTGTATACACCAATCAGTTTTTCGAGATGGATCATTTTATACCAGCGGTTGAAAAGAATGACCATATGAAAGTTCAGAAGTACCTATAGGGGTTTTTTTACCAAATATCAAAACACATGTATTTATACTGAATTTTTGGAAGTATGTGGAGATAGTGTACATGTATATGATGGTAGAAATGAATACGGAAGACAAGGTTTGATTTTCCACCACTTTTCTTCCACCTAGTGTTAGATTCTTTGGAACACCATGGAAAAAGATAAAGTGGTAGGACCATCACAGGAGTGGTGGAGGTGGTTCTCGATAGCAGGCCTCATCGGTATCTCCATTTACAGCTGGTGTTGTTCTTCTGACTTATTCTAATTATGGTAAGGTTGTGCAAAACTGAAATTATTTTCCATCCACTTTAAATATGTGTAATAGTTATGAATGTTATAGACATATATAGCGTTGCTGTCAGGATATGTCTACACCTCAATACGGTTAAGGACAATCCACTCCAAAGGACAATACATCACATTAATATGCTTATAATACTACAAGTATATAACCACAAACCATAGGAGTGAAGCACCATCATTCAATAAATTAGTTTCTAGAGGAGTTAGATGTGGTTGTAGTTATGGTGAGAGGTACTATCTTTATTTAATCTTTGATAATAGTTTTTTTATTTGATAATGGTGTTTCAAAATAGTTTATATATGTGTATTGTTTTGATATGATTAACCTTATAATGAATATCATGCCTTTTGTTATGGAGTTATAGATAACTCTAGGGAAGAGGAAATAGAAAAGGTTTTAGTGTTCTAATTGTGTGATATCGATAATTGATGCAGAGTTAGTCTGATATTTTATTTTTCTCGATCTAGATATATTTGATTTCATCATCATGATTGATTAGATTATTTCTCATTGAAATGCGGTTAATTTTTATAATCTTTGTCTCTTGTTTCTTGCAGCTGATGGGAGATCTAAGGTGTTTCAGGGAGAGTTGGATCCAAGGTTTGGTTTTGTAGGACCTTACTGCCTAGATCATAGTACTTTTTTTCTATGGTATATGTTTTTCCATATGAATTCTATTCTGTTTTTTATGTTCTAGTTGTTATTCAATACTTTCTTGATCTTTTCCCAACATATTTCTCCAAGATTTCTCTAGATAGGTAGGTACACTTTATGATTTATTTTGTTCTAGGTATGCAACTGATTATGATACCTTCTAATCGTTTGGAACCAAAGGAGTTGAAAGAGATCAAGATTTAGTTGGATTGTTTGGTGCAAAGGATTTTGTTCTCCCAAGTGTTTCACCTTAAGAATCATCAGTACTCTTTTCCAAGAAGAAATATGGTTCAATTTGATTGTGTGTGGACTATACAAAGTTGAACTAGGTAACAGTTAAGAAAAAGTACCATTTTCCTCATGTGGATTATTTGTTTGACCATTTAATTGTTGAAAAGTGATTTTTGAAGATTGAACATTGATAGGGTTATCATTAGCTCAGGTTTTGGGAGTCTGATATACTAAAGAGATATTTCAGGATTCAGTATGTCCATTAAAAATATATTATGATTCCGTTATTTATAAAAGTACTCCAATAGATTTTATATCTTTGATGAATGAGATATTCCATTAGTATCTCAACACTTTTTTGGTAGTGTTTTTATATGATATTTTGGTTTACTCTATATACGATCATGAGCATATGCACCATCTAATTTTTGTTTTGTAAATCTTGAGAAGTCACTGTTTGTATAGAATGCTTTCGTAATGGAACTTCTAGATTCAAGATGTGAAATTCTTAGGGAACATGATTTTTGATTATCTCTTATAAGTTGATCGTAAGTATTTAAAGGCTATTTTTTCATGAGAAGATCCTTGAAATTTCCTTAAGATACAGAGATTCCTTGGTATTTTTCAAGACCTGACCCATGCCGGGGCATGAACCACAACTACCCCAAGTCCACCCCCATAGGCCAGAGAGTGGAGACAAGCGCCGAAGGAACAAAATACTCATGGATTCCTTTGAATAAGAACCTGTAAACATACACATATCCAACTCAATAAAAAAGTGTAGAGGGAAAGTAAAAAAATATACAAACCTACTATAAAAAGGAAACCAAACAGGCATCAACCACTAACTAGTAAAAGTATAGAAAATTAAACTGAAAGGGAAAGGGGAAAAATACACACCCAACTAAATAATTGCCACAAAATAGTAGTTACTGAAATGTAAAATAGTCAAGTGATCCCTTGGGTCCCAGTTTATGACTATCGTACACGGTCCAAGAACCCGTATCCTGAAGCTTCTCTGATGTCACAATCAAGCTGTCTATTGTCTACATATGGAACAACATGTGCGGAAAAATCCCATACATGGGTGATTATAAAGATACTCAATAGGATTCCACAGAAAAGTGAAGGGGGAGCAGTAAGAGATACACTGAATAGGAAAGGAGTGGATATGAAAAGGTATAATAAAATATTACAGGTCAACCTAATAAGAGAGTGAAAGAAAACTCATCTATACACAGAGAGCTCGAAATGGTGAGAAGATGAACTTCTCTTTGAGTCTTTGCTACCTATAGTAGGAGAGTATAATCATCCAACAAAGAGAATATAGACATAGAAATCACATGGCATACCCTGCACGTATTCACCTCTCCTGGAAAGAGAGTAACCAAAACCCAAGGAGTGGGTACTGATATAGGATATTTATGTATTCTCAGTAAAAGAAACCAAAATGATAGAGTAAGGGGATCTGCATACCATAGCTCGTCCCTAGAAAATAGTCTCCAACAGTTCCAAAAGTAACCACCAATGATGCCCAGAATCCCACACATCTACCCTAAACACACAAGTCAAAGGGGATCAATCACCACACCTAGATACTATCCACTTTGGGCAGATCTATCTCACCAGAACTATAGCAACCCAAGCCTTTTACATAAAACATTTCATGATTTTAAGCATAATTAATCATTAGAGTACAATCCAATGATCGTTAAGTCTAGTGTCTTGGATGACTATGTACATATAACGTAAGACATGGAAGTAAAACAACTTCTTTGTTTAATCTCCATAAAGATCTTATAACTTCCTTTGATCTCTTACATCTGCATAGGGTACCCTGGGGAACACATGAACAAAGAGATGAGCTAAAAATCCTAGTAAAGAAATAAACATAAGGATATATCTCAAGCACATGAGTTAAAAGGCATGATATAATGATATCAATAGCATGAAACTTATGAAATCATTCAATATAAGCATGGGATCATATAAACATGGAATCATATAAATGTGGCAGAATCATAAATCATATATTTAGTACAGGTCAGGGCTAACCACCAATCCCATTTCCCATTTTAGTATGGGTCAAGGCTAACCGCCAATCCCGTTTCACATCGCATCTCATGAGACTTAACCTTACCCAATGCATTGGAACGATATCTAGGCGCACCCAAATCAACATATTAATGAATATTCTTTCCACATAAATAATATTTCCACATAAATAATCATACATAATCAACAATACATAAACATAAGGTTACCCATGGAATGAATTGGGTACCATAGTCATGACATAAAACATATCCAATGGGCGTATCACGAAAGTGAACATGAAAGGAGGGGATTAGAACATATATGGAAATTCATAGGGTAAAATAGGCATATAACAGGGTAAGTGGTGTTAAATATAAGTGAAAACAATTAAAAAATGTATTTTAGAAACATTAGCGTTAAAACAATTTTGTGCGGTTTTAAGGAAAACACTCTAGAGCTTTTCAAATAGAAAAGAAGACATTCTTTTATATAAAACCATAATTGAACCAAGAAGGTTTTCATAATAAAAATACTGATTTTATAAATACAATGGTGTTTTAAAACATAGGATATAGTGACCTTGAAATTTGGGTTAAAATTTGGGAAGTCCCCTTAAAACAGGCTGGCTTATCGGAAAGTTCTAAGGAGATAATCTTTTAAAATCATGTATATCCCCGAAAGAATGTGATGAAAGGGTATTGATATAAGAATATTGTAAAAATAACTAGAATTCATAAGACTCGCATAGATAGATAATATAACACCATTTTTAAATAAAGATAAGGAAACTCTAAAGAACAAAGAGGGTTCGGGTAGAATTCGTTACGATTTTATCGGCATGGTGTCGGGTGTGACCAAGAGGGATTGATGAGAGAGAAATGGGGTTTCTCATCACTTATAAATCTAGAAGGAAGTATGGGTGAGGTTCTTAAACATACCCCATCATTTTCTAGTACACATATAAAGGAATAGTATAGAGGAAAATCTTGATTAAGAGTGAAAAAGAGAGGATCCCTTACCTCAAATCCGGTGGTGTTTCCACTTGTTATTAATGAACTCTTGAGACTTCCTCCTTTGAGAACCTATTAAGGGGAGAGGTTTTGGTATATTGACGAGGATGAGAGCTTTCGGACGTGGGGAAGGACCTTGGGGAGAGACTTGGGAAGAATTTAGATAAGGCTTGGAGCTTGAGAGGAGTAGAGAGAAGAGGGAGTGAAGGGGGGTTTTATAGTGGAGGAGAGGAGGGATTTCATGATATTATAATAATTAATTTATTATTTCTTCAAAAGAAAAAGAATAATAAGTATTACATGACCAAGAATAGTAAATGGGTCATGTCAATTCTAACCATGGGTGGTGACATCAGCCATGATTCTAAGAATAATTTATTTAGCTTATAATGTATATATACGGTAAATTACTGTATTTTACTATTCATCAAAAAATTCAAGTATTTCAGAAAAATCTCAATAATTCACCCTAACCATTTTTTGATGTGTAGAATCTAAAAATGAAGTCTATTTTTCAAAAATAATTTTCTAAATATGATTATTTTAATATTTAATTAAAATCATAATTTATTATCAAAAACCAGATTTAAAAACATGCATTAACTCATTCTAAAAAATAGGTATATTGTACTTATAGCTTGAATATTATTTTTATACTATCATAGGTGAAGGTACTATTCATTAAGGTATGTAACTATTCATAATGGTATGTTACTATTCCTTAGGGTAGGTTACTATTCACCAAAAAAATAATTTTTTCTTATCGGACTCCAAAAAACATCTTAAACACAACCGTGTATGTCAGATTTTAAAAATTCCAAACACAAAAATGACAAAATTATGTTTAAATACCAATTATCACTTAGTAGTTCATTATTATATGATTTCATGGCATATTTATAAGAAGGTAATTTCCATTAAAAACATTGGGTCGTTACATTCTTCCCCCCTTAAGAAATTTCGCCCTCGAAATTTCATTTTACATTCTAGGCCAAAAATAGATGTGGGTACTTTTCCTTCATTGATTCCTCCAATTCCCATGTTTCTTCCTCAAACTTAGGGTTCCTCCACAACACTTTGACAAGATGGGTTGTCTTGTTGCATATAACCTTATCTTTCCGATCCAGAATCTTTACCAGCTACTCCTCAAAGGAGAGATCATCTTCCAGCTGCACCACCTCTAAGTTTAGTACATTTGATGGATCAGGTATATACTTCCTCAAGAGTGATACATGAGAAGAATCATGAACTCAAGCTATATTCGGTGGAAGTTCAAGCCGATAGGAGATGACTCTTATGCGGTCAAGGATCTCAAAGGGGCCAATATACTTTGGGCTTAGCTTCCATTTCTTCCCGAATTACATAACTCTCTTTCATGGAGATATTCAAGGGAAGACTTTATCTCCAACTTCTAACTCCAAGTCCTTTCGACGGTTGTCAGCATATCTCTTTTTCCGACTTTAAGAAGCTTTGATGTGTTTCTGGATGACTTGAACCTTCTCTGTCATCTTTTGAACAAGATCGGGTCTAAGTAGCTTTCTCCCGGTAACTTCATCCCAACAGGTTGGAGTTCTACATTTCTTTCCATACAAAGCTTCATATAGAGCCATACGAATACTCGAGTGGAAGCTATTGTTGTATGAGAACTCAACCAATGGGAGATGCTGATCCCAACCACCTTTTAATTCAAGAGAGAAGGATCTTAGCATATCTTCAAGCATCTGAATAGTCCTTTCAGATTGGTCATCAGTTTGGGGGTGATAGGCCGTACTGAAATTTAATTCAGTACTCAAAGAATGTTGAAGACTCCTCCAGAATTTAGATGTGAACCTTGGATCGTGGTCAAAGACAATTGAGAGTGGAACACCGTGAAGTCTCACCACTTCCTTCACATATAACTTTGTAAGTTGTTCAAGAAAGAGATCTTCCCGAATAGCGATGAAATGGGATGTCTTGGTGAGTCGGTCAACCACAACCCATATTGCATTATTTCCCTTCGACGTCTTCGAGAGACCTATTACAAAGTCCATAGTAACATTTTCCCATTTCAACATGGTTATAGGCAATGGATTCATCATACCTTTGGACTTTTGTCACTCAGCTTTAACTTGCTGACATACCAAGCACCTTGATATATATTCCACAATATCCTTCTTTATGTTATCCCACCAGAAGTGTTCTCAGAGATCACAGTACATTTTGGTACTCCTAGGATGGATAGAGAAGGTCGAGCTATGTTCATCATTCAATAACTCCTTCTTTATCTCTGGATCAGATGGTACACATAATTGTGTCCCAAATCTTACAACTCCTTCCTCATCAATTTTGAAATCGGAGGATTTCCTATTTTTAACAGCTTCTACCCTTTTCTGAATTTCCACATCCTTTCTTTGAGAAACCTTCATTTTATCCATGAGGTATGTTTGAGAAATCATTTGACCAAGGATTGATGATGTTCCTCTCTTAATGATTCCCATGTCCGTCCTTTTCAAATCTAAGAATATCGGATCCTTTTCGATTCTCATCATTGATAAAGATGCAGGATCTTTTCTACTTAGAGCATCCGCTACCTTGTTTTCCTTACCAGGATGGTAGTGGATTGAGCAGTCATAATCCTTGATGAGCTCTATCCATCTTAATTGGTGCATATTAAGCTCTTTCTTTGTGAATATATATTTGAGACTCTTGTGGTCAGAATATATCTCACATTTTTTCCCATAGAGACAATGCCACCAGATTTTCAACGCAATGATCACAGCCACCAACTCCAGATCATGAATGAGATAGTTTTGCTCATGGATTTTCAGCTGCCTTATGGCATAGGCTATCACTTTATCATTTTGCATTAGCACACAACCTAAGGATTTCTTAGAAGCATCACTATACACTACAAATATTTCTACACTTGAAGGGAGTATGAGTACCGGCACAGTGATAAGCCTCTTTTTCAACTCCTTGAAATAGTCTTCAAATTCTTGTGTCTAGATGAATTTTACTCCCTTCTGTGTCATCTTGGTCATTGGGTTTGACAATTAGGAAAAGTTCTTCACGAATTGTCGATAATACCTAGGTAGACCTAAAAAGCTGCGTATCTCCATTATAGAAGTTGGCCTCGACCAATCTTCAATTGCCTTCATCTTGGAAGGGTCCACAGATATCCCTTTCTTGGTGATAACATGCCCCAATAATGATACTTCCTCCTTCCAGAACTCACATTTACTATACTTTGCATACAACTTCTCCCTTTACAGAGTCTTTAACACAATTTCCAAATGCTCCTCATGTTCCTCCTTGCTCTTGGAGTATATCAGAATATCATCAATAAAGACCACCACAAATTTGTCGCTGTAATCTCTAAAGACTCTATTCATTAAATCCATGAAAATTTCTGGAGCATTAGTGAGTCCTAAGGGCGTCACTATGAACTCATAGTGTCCATACCTCATTCAGAAGGCATTCTTGGGAATATCTTCCTTCCTCACCTTTAGTTGCTGATATCCCGACCGAAGGTCCACCTTAGAGAAATAATTGGCCCCACGAAGCTGATTGAACAAGTCATCTATCCGTATAAGGGGATACTTGTTCTTTATAGTGATTTTATTGAGCTCACAATAATCAATGCAAAGGTTCATTGATCCATCCTTCTTCTTGACGAAGAGGACTAGAGCACCCCACGGTGAAGCACTCAGGCGTATAAAACCCTTCTCCATATTATCTTGTAACTGCTTATTCATCTCTTCCAGCTCTACAGTGGGCATTCTGTAAGGTTTCTTTGAGATTGGTAGATATCCAAGATAAGTTCAATTGCGAACTCAAGCTCTCAGTCAGGAGGAAGACCATGAAACTCTTCTGGGAATACATCAGTGTAATCCCTCACGATGTGCATGTCTTCAAGCATGATTCTCTCCTTTGTCTCAATCATTTGAGCTAGATATACATGATCATAAGGAATCAATATCCAAACATGAGATGAATATTCTAAAGGAGACTCATCTTCCTCCTTGCACTTGTAAAGAATTAGAGGATGCTTCAGGAGGTGAAGAGTAATCTCCCTTTCTCGGTAGTTGATGTTGACCTTGTACAAAGATAGCCAATCCATGCCCAAGATAGCGTCAATCTCCACTAAAGGAAGTATGATAAGATTTTCTGGGAGGTTAAGTCCACAAACATTAACTGGGGAGGAATTATAAACCATGGATGCAATAATTTCCCCATTCACTGTTCTCACAAATAACTTTTCTTCCAAATTTTGAGGTGGTGTTTAAATAGTTCTACTAAACTTGAAAGATATGAAAGAATGAGTAGAACCAGAATCAAATAGTACATTATCTATTCTTGAATGAATAACAAATGTACCTGTCACCACATCGTTTTTCTGCTCCACCTTAGCAGTAGTGATAGCATACGCCATTCCTTGTTTCCTTGGAGGTTGTTGCTGATTTTCTCCGACAACCCTCGACGTAGGGAAATTGTTCACATAATGCCCAAGCTTCTTGTAGTTAAAACACCACACTGTAGGCTGAGTGTTGATCTGAACCTTCCATTATTCAACATTATCAAGATTTTTCAAATCCCTTCGGCAGTTCTTGGCCAGATGGCCAAACTTTCCGCTTTTGAAGCAATTCCTGGTTCCCTTCAGACAGTCACCAAGATGCTTCTTCCCACAATTATTAAAAATGGGAAAGTGAGGCTTCTTTCCATCATGGGATTTTTTTGATGAACCACCCATGTTTTTCTCCATTTTCCGCTTCTTTTCACTAGGTCCATGAGACCACTGAGAGTCTCCAATCTCCATTTAAACCTTGAGGGCACAACGGACAATCTCCTCATATCTGTCAAAGTCTCTAATTGCCAACACTTTTCATAGACTCGACTTTAGTCCGCTAAAGAAGCGATCCACCTTACTTTCGGTGTTCATGACAAAGCCAACGATGTACCTTTCAAGCCTTGTAAAGTTCGCTTCATACACCCTGATGGACTCATCTTCCTTCTGATTGAGTCCAAGGAACTCTCTTTCAATCTTGAGACAGAGGGTTAAAGGAAAATATTTGTTGAAAAACATCCTCTTGAATTCCTCCCAATATATGGAATCAATTTTCTCTTGGGACTTCGTATTCTTGATTAGTGTCCACCACTGATCAGCTTCCCCATCAAAACGATAGACTGCCAGTACAACTTTCTCTTCTTCTTAGCACTGGAGGACATAGAAAATCTTTTCAGTGGAGTTAATCCATTGTTTTGCGAGGAAGGGATTAGAAGACCCGCTAAAAATGGGAGGCCTTTCCAGCATGTAGGATTCTACAGTAAATTGTTCTTTCCTTGGAGGAGGGGGACGTTCTAGTTGATTCAAGTTATTATTCATAACTCGAGCCAGCTGAGCAATTACTTCCATGAAGTTTTGAACACACGCTTCTGTCACATCAGGCATGTCATTAGGGTAATCATCACATTTCCTATCACATTGGTTGTTGGAACATGTTCTTATGTTTCCCGCCATTAACTAAGAAAAAGAACATATAATTAGAGGTCTTGAATACTTATCCATTGAAAATAAAAAGGAAACTTTGATCTTTAAAGGATAAACTTATATATAAGAAGTATATCCTAACTTTTGATTCCTTAGGTTTATATCTAGGTTATCCTCGATCTATTTCTTAACTTATATTCTTATGGAATTTTTTCCCTTAATAATGGTTTGTACTAAGCTTGTGAATCTACCAAATCATATCCCCTGGGAGTGTCATAACCAATAGTTAATCAAGGCCTATTATCATGCACCAGTTCTCGTTTGAGTCTAGATCGAAGCAGTGTTTTTGGGTTTTACCCCTAGATACATCTGTGCCAGAGCCGCCTCTACCTGCTCATATCCAGACATGGATGTATTTTCTTGATATACCACTTACTCTATACTCACCAAAATTTAGGACTGTTTTCTTATACTTAGTCTCATCCTTAAGGTTCTCACTAGGGTTCTATATTCCTAATCTCCAAAAATAACTAGACTATCCTCTGAAACCAACTATAGCAACCCAATCCTTTTACATAAAACATTTCATGATTTTAAGCATAATTAATCATCAGAGTACAAGCCAAGGATCATTAAGTCTATTATCTTGGAAGACTAGGTACATATATAATAAGACATAGAACTAAAAAAATTCTTTATTAAATCTCCATAAAGAGCTTCTAACTTCCTTTGATCTCTTACATCTGCATAGGGTACCCTGGGGAACACATGAACAAAGGGATGAGATGAAATCCCAATAAAGGAATGAACATAAGGATACATCTCAAGAACATGAGTTAAGAGGCATGGCATAATGATATCCAAAGAATAAAAAATATGAAATAATTTAATATATGCATTGGATCATATAAACATGGAATCATATAAATGTGGCAGAATCATAAATCATATCTTTAGTACGGGTCAGGGCTAACCGCCAATTCTGTTTCACATCGCATCTCATGAGACTTAACCTTACCCAATACATTGGAGCTCTATCTGGGTGCACCCATCTCAACATATTCATTAATATTCTTTCCACATAAATAATCTTTCCACATAAATAATTATACATAATCAACCATACATAAATATAAGGTTACCAATGGAAAGAATTGGGTACCACAATCATGACATAAAACATATCCAATGGGAGTATCACGAAAGTGTCCATGAAAGGAAGGGATTATAACATACATGGATGTTCATAGGGTAAAATAGGCATATAACATGGTAATTGGTTTCAAATATAAGTTACAACATATAACAAATGTATTTTAGAAACATTAACGTTAAAATATTTTTGTTCGGTTTTAAGGAAAACACTCTAGAGATTTTCAATTAGAAAAGAGAAAATTCTTTTATATAAAACCAGAATTGAACTAAGACTATTTTCATAATAAAAATACTGATTTTATAAACACAATGGTGTTTTAAAACATAGGATAGAGTGCACTTGAAATTTGGGTAAAAATTTGGGAAGTCGCCTTAAAACAGGTTGCCTTATCGGAAAGTTCTAAGGAGGGAATCTTTTAAAATCATGTATATCCCCGAAAGAATGTGATGAAAGGGTCTTGATATAAGAATCTTGTAAAACAAACCAGAAGTTATAATACTCACATAGATAGATAATAAAACACCGTGTTTAAAGAAAGATAAGGAAACCCAAAAGAACAAAGAAGGTTCAGATAGAATTCGTTACGATTTTATCAGCATGGTGTCGGGTGTGACCAAGAGGGATTGATGAGAGAGAAATGGTGTTTCTCATAACTTATATGTCCACAAGGAAGTATGGGTGAGGTTCTTAAACATACCCCATAATTTTCTAGTACACATATAAAGTCATAGTATATAGGACAATCTTGATTAATATAGAAAAGGAGATGATCCCTTACCTCAAATCCGGTGGTGTTCTCCACTTGTTATTAATGACCTCTTGAGACTTCCTCCTTCGAGAACCTCTTAAGGGGAGAGGTTTTGGTATTTTGAGGAGGATGATAGATTTTGGACGTGGGGAAGGACCTTGGGGAGAGATTTTGGAATAATTTATAGAAGGCTTGGATCTTGAGAGGAGTGGAGAGAAGAGGGAGTGAAGGGAGGGTTTTATAGTCAAGGAGAGGAGGGATTTCATGATATTATAATCATTAATTTATTATTTCTTCACCAGAAAAAGAATAGTAAGAATTACATGACCCAAAATAGTAAATGGGTCATGTGAATTCTAACCATGCGTGGTTACATCAGACATGATGCTAGGAAGAGTTTATTTAGCTTATAATGTATATATACGGTAAATTACCGTATTTTACTATTCATCAAAAAATTCAAGTATTTCAGAAAAATCCCAAAAATTCACCCTAACCATTTTTCGACGTGTAGAATCCAAAAACGAATTCTATTTTTCAAAAATAATTTTTTGAATATGATTATTTTAATATTTAAGTAAAATCATAATTTATTATCAAAAACCAGATTTAAAAACATGCATTAACTCATTATAAAACATAGGTATATTGTACTTCCAACTTGAATATTATTTTTATACTATCATAGGCGAGGTTAATATTCATTAGGGTATAACACTATTCATAAGGGTATGTTACTATTCCTTAGGGTAGGTTACTATTCACCAAAAAATTGGATTTTCTTATCGGACTCCAAAAAACATCTTGAACACAACCGTGTATGTCAAATTTTCAAAATTCCAAACAGAGAAGTGACAAAATTCTGTTTAAAGGTCACTTATCACTTGGAATTTCATTATTATGTTATTTCATGGCATATTTATAAGAATGGAAGTTCCATTAAAAACATTGGGTCGTTACAAGAACGGTTTTAGGTCGCGCCACAAAGATGCATATCGGTTGGGAAATAAACCCTCTTACGCATGATTCCAAAGTAACATCAAACCTTGTCTCGTTTCTGATACACATAGCCCAATGGTTTAAAATAAAAGTAAAGGATCCAATCTCTAGCGCTTCAGGGGGATTCCACTCTTGGTTATTAAGGAACTACACTGGTCATCCCTACTAAATGGTACCTCTCAGAAAGCATCAATGAAAGATGCTTCCCAGCCCAGTTAGAGGGTAACCCCGCAAATACTTTGGTGATTCTTCCTGATCACAACCATCATTAAGCATCACCTTGAATATACATAATTCTCATAAAATCTCACATCATATATCAAAATCCACTACTGAGGGAACCATCACGTTCTATGTGAAAAAACACTTAGGATAGGCTACTCGCATGCCAAAATATGATTCCAATATAAGGAGGTATGAGAGATAGAAGATTCTTGATGTGGTACATGTAATTTATGGGTCCCACATAATTTGTGACCCCACCTCATCACCTGGTCGTGTACCTAGCCATAATAAGGTACTAAACTGTGCACTAGCACCCCAATCCATGCCACTGCACTCCTATAGTACATGACACATCCTACCGAAAGGCTAATGAGCGCATAATTCTCATCATTGGTATGAAAGGGAGAAAATGTATCATTTTTGATAAACCACCTCAAATGGTCCCAGATAACCTAATGAATCACACCGTTGTGATCCTTGAAAAAAATCACATGGGATCAACTATTTATTCGCCCAAAACGGACTCCCGGTGAAAAAACTACATTCCACAGTATTGTGCATGAATGCTCCTTTGAGGGGCCCATGCCTCAATTTTGTTTTCGGTGCCCGAAATCAGTCTTGAAATTTTTTCTTCAAATTGAAGGTTGCGATGTCACTAACGACGCGTCGATCTGATGTCGTGTGTAAGAGTTACGATAGATGCAAGATTCCACAACAACAACAACACTAATATTGGGAGTTTTGTGGACCCAAACCACCAACCAAAAATCATAATCCAACATTAGACTTGAATCAACCACCGTAAATACAGAGTCACGATACCGATGACTTCGCATCAATCCGACGTCGTATACATGAGTTATGGTGGGTCGAAGATTTAAAAATAATAATATATTATTATTAATTCAATGTTTTGAGGGCCCAAGCCATGAAACCGAAATATAAAACTCAAAAATTAGTCTCAAAAGGTCTATCTCAATGATAGGAATTTATGTCCACAGACTTCACACAAACCAAACACTCCATTTAGAATTTATGGTGGTTTGAATCCAAAATATGAAGACCCGACCCAGTCTAGCCTCCTCGGCCCGGCCTAACTACCATGTTCCAGACCGCTTCGATGTGGCCTGCCAGGACTTCACTGCCCCACCGCACCAGAGCTCTTCTCCACTGCCTATGCACCCTCATGCCCCCTCGCCTAAACCCATGACCACCGTGGGTTTCTCCACGCGCCAACACTGGCCTCGCAGCCCGCCGTCGCTGTGAGGATCCACCATTACCTCACAGGTCACCGTGGGCCACTTCCAAAACAGTCGGACACTACATGCCTATGGTCCTTCCTTGGACCACTGGGAACACCTTAGTGCTAAAAAATGATTATGAGACCAGATCTGGGATCCTTGGATCCTAGTCTACATTGTCTCATGCTCTACATGAAGTTTCATCCACATTTTGACATGAAAAAAATGTAGGCGGCCTCTTCAACTCATTGTTACACATCCTAAAGAACTAAAAACTCAAAACCAATGTAGATAAAAAATCCCTAGATCATGAACTTCCCAAAACCTTGCTCAAATTAATGATCTGATGTCGTTTTGACATGTCAAAAATTTTATCAATGAATAACGCGAATAATGGATGAAGAACGCGAAGAAAAAACGATCTAGGATTAAAACTTTTGATAGTAGTTTTTATTTTGGCCATCAAAAAGGGATTTAAAAGTAGTGAAGAAGAACAAAAAATCAAATTGGACAACCAAAACTTTAATTGGGGGATGCAGAATCTGAATGAAGAATCCTACCTGGATTTTGGATCCGTCGTTGTGTTCGCTGCAGTCTAATCTACTTAGATATGAAGTTTCTTCACGATCTTCCAATAAGTCAATTTCAAATCACCATTTGATGGGGAGGATGGAGCTTTGTCGATGCTGGGGGGAAATGAGCCTAACCCTTGATCTTTTCCTTAAATGTTTATTTATAGGAAACTGCCAGCAGTTTCCGAATCGGAACCTCCCACGCCCTCTCATTGAAGGTCTTCCCTAGGGTAAACACCCCATTAAGAACTCAAAGGCTATATCATATTTCCAATCTATGTCCTTTTTCAATATTTATTTGAATTAACATCCGAGATAAAATAAAAAAAGTTAACTATTTTATTTACAGTTACATCCTCTGGTGTTTTCTTCAGAAGGCCCGTGATGACAAAAGTTATATCCTACCTTGGTTAAACTCCATGCTCTAGACTCAACCATGGCCTTAGATTTATGATATAAGATATAATTTCAGAGATATCCCATTTTCATTGCTTGAATAATATAAACTATACAAAATATTTTTGTATGAATTATTCAGGGCACATCAGGCCTCGAAATCACATGCATTCTCAGTGCCTAGCTCTTGAAATATATGTTGAAATAATCCAAAGTCTTAAAAGGAAAAAAATAGGCCTCTAAATAATTCCCTCCTTTAATATTTTCATCCCCAAAAAGAAAAATTAAGGAAAAAACTTGGGATATAGAACTCACACCAATATCTTCAATTCCCAAGAAAAATCTTGCATGTTTTCATGATGTCACAGCACAAGAACCAAAGGTATGGTTCATACACGTATGGTCCACTCTTTCCAATGATGTGTGTAAGATCATGCACATATCTCCTTATTAAAGACACATGGAGAACATCATGTACTTTCTCTAGATGAGGGGATATGAAAAGGAGGTTAGAAATCTTGCCAACCCTCTACATGATCTCGAATGACCCGATGAACCTAAGGGATTATTTTCCTTCCCAGCCAAAAACCAATACACAAGACCTCTTCATATCCTCCAACACCAGGATAGTATTCTCAATATTCCCATTAGTCCAGGGGTGAAGGGATTTACTCATCCGCAGTTGGGTCCTAAATACCTCCTTTAGGCCTATAAAAAATTATGATGTAAACCACACATAATGATTAGAGACAATCATTGAGGGTACCCCATGAAGGAGGATGATATCCCACACATAAAACTGCCCCAAACACTCCACAAATATCTGCTCCTAAATATCAAGGAAGTGTGATGACTTTGTGAGTTAGTCTTCTATCACATAGATGGAATCAAGGAGCTTCGTTGTGCATGGAATCCCTATGACAAAATCCATGGATATGTCATCCCATTTCCACTCTAGGATTTCAAGAGGCTACAAAAACTTTCCAAAACTCGGTGCTCATCCTTCATATGCTGATAGTTGAGGAATCATGAGATGAACTCAGCTATGATTCATCTCATGCCATACCACCCAAAATTTCCACTAAGGAACCCTATACATCTTCCTCACACCGGGATGTACAGTCGAAGGAGAAGTGTGGAACTCCTGCATCGTGACTAGAACCATTTTCTCCCCTAAAATAGGGTCTCACGATTCCCTCCTTCATAATTTCTATATGGTTAATCACCAATAGATATCTATTAATTCAATATTTGACCATCAATGCATTACCACCAAGACTATCTTACATGCTTGAGAAGTAAAGGAGCCAACACTATCGGTTGAAGAAAAAATTTACCCTCCAACTCCACCAAGGTCAGCTACAGGGAAGCTAATTGCTCTGAAACTTTCTGCACTTGGTGAGTCTGGGGCTTCCTACTAAGGTAATTCACTAAAAACTTTCCCTTTTTCTAGTGTAAAGACTATCTCAAAGTCATAGTCCAATAGAGATTTCAACAAGCATCACTTACTAAGGATCAAATATCTATAGGTGAAGACATACTTGAGACTCTGGTGGTCTTCACAAATCACCAAGAATTCTACTATAAGGTAGTGTCTCCACATACTGAAATAGGATACTACCAATACCAGCACCCGATAGTGAGTCACATAGTTCTGTTCATGGGGTCTCTATCACCTCAACCAGTACTTGATAATTGCAATATCATGATTTAATTTGAGCACTCAAGGTAGAAACAAATATGGATGGTGAGTAAACGCATCCAATCACAAGAATCTAGACTCAGAAAACACATAGTATACCCCATGTGTCTTCAGTTAACTTGGATGGATTGTAATCCCCAAACTAGGCATGCCGCCGCAAACACTAGTGGCATCTAAAAGGAAAAGAGGTCAAGCAGAAATACTCCACTAGAAATGCTAGGACCTACTCCGACGCTCCAATGCACAACCCTGCTATGAATGCACAAGTCAGAGGGAATCATCCACCCCACCTCAATACTATCTGCTTTCGGTTGCACTGAATCTCCCTCATTGTTTTTATCGTGTCACAAAAATGTGTCTCAGTAGGGGAATGACGCCTCTTCCTCATGCATTTGAAGTTACATCAAACAACACTGACATAGGGTTACACTGATGCCTTGAGTCACCCTAAAAATAACTCAATCAAAAAGAAGGGAGAAAATAGTACCCTGCCCAGTTTCTAACAAGTTCTACTAAAAAATATATAAGATACACATAGAATATCTCTTATCTTTTCATGAAATATAGGATTATAGACATCCATAACATGCAGCTTCCTATGGCCCCAACCGCCAGCTCCCTGAGCCTAACGTGGGCCACTCGGTGGTGGTGGAAGGACCTCACAATGTCGTCCACCAACCAAAACTCTTCCTACTTCTATGACAGCACCACCTCCCTAGGGAAAATCCTGTCCTCTCCTGGGAGATCCTTAATCATGACACTACCACTATCATGGCGGTTCATCTACCAACTGCCTGAGAATCTCAGCACATCCGGTCAGGCAGCATCATGACCTATGACCTCACCTATCACAAGCATAGAACCAGCCTATATTAGGATGTATTGATCCCCTACATTATACCCTGACCATTTTCTTGAGTCTAATCAATGGAAGGCCTCCTGATTTGAAGCCCTACCAACTAAAATCTCTTTGAAAAAAGTACTTTATCACTAGTTCTTTCTCTATCACCCTGAAATAGGTGGGGATACAAAAGGTAACTCCATTAACACAAATATCTCTGTGGAGACCATTCTAAAACTTCAAGGCTTAGAAGTTACCATCATGGACCATTTCCAAAGAGTACAAAGTAAGGTATATAAACCTAGCCATATACTCAATCAAAATTATCCCTCCTTGCTGAAGTTTTATAAGCTCTTGAATCTGAATGGACAGTAATAATGAGGTGTAACACTCCTCACAGAACAAATACTGAAATTCACCCTTCTAGAGTATCGACTAATCATGTATCTATGTAACCAAGATCCACCAGCATCCATATGTTCTGTGGAAAGGACAGGATGCCAAATCCACCATATGATTTTTCAGTGTCTGAAGAAGCCTGAAGAGGCAGACAACAGACTCTAGACAATCCTTATCTACCTGAAGATTTGGATCACCATGTAACCTTGTTTGGACTAACTTCTCCTCAATAGGTGGAGGTGCTGCTACCTGCCCACTTGGATGAATGTGAACTGAGGCCTTATCACTCAAGAGATCATTTTCAGGAACCTAAGAATGTATCCTGGATGGATGTCATCATGGAGGCATCTTGAAACTTATCAAGGAGTACCATGTTCAAATAATCATACACACACACACACACACAAAAGAATGGGGAGATGACTCAAGTAGGAAAGTCAAGGACTTAATACTATATGATGAATGTACCGAAGTTCCCTGTTATAAATGTCTTAGCATGCCGAGTTGAAAAGTGTGTGATCGGGGTCTTGGTGAATGGCTATATCGGCCACCGAACCAACACTAGACTCCCTGGCCTGAGAACCACTCCAAAGACACATTGACACCATTTCCCTAAACACAACCAAGTCCTTTTTAGGGAAATGTCTGAACAACATCCCAGGGGTCAAACCACATATGATACCACTTTTTCACGACTCAACCCATGCAGTGGTGAGTATAAAGATACTCAGTAGAAAGCCCCAAAAATGTGAAGGGGGTGTAGTAAAAGATACAATGAAGAGGAAAGAATTAGATATGACAATGTTCAGTAAAAGAGTGCAACTCAACCCAACAAGAGAGTGAAAGAAAACTCATCCAAACATAGGTATATTGAAATGGTGATTAGATGATATTCTCTTTGAGTCTTTTCTACCTATATTAGGATAGTAGACTCATCCAACCACAAGAATCTAGACCCAAAAAACATGTGGAATTCCCCACGTGTCTTCGCTTCTCCTAGAAGGATAGTAACCAAAACCCAAGGTGTGGGTACTTATACATGATATATATATATATATATGCCTAGTCAAAGAAACCCAAACGAGAGAGTAAGGGGTCTACATCCCACAACTCATCCCAAGAAAAGAATCACCAATAGTTCTATAATTAACCACCAAAGATACCCAACATCCGACATGTCTGCCTTGAACACGCAAGTGAAATGGGATAAATCACCACACCTTGATACTATCTGCTTTGGGAGGCTCTGTCTCGTATGGATGGTTTTAGGGCTCGTCACAAAGATTCATCTTAGTGGGGAAATATCTTCTCTTACTCATGAGTCTAAAGTAACATCAAATCATGTATTTTCACTAATCTGTATAGTTGGATGATGTAAACACAAAGTAGAGGACCCAATCCCTAATGCATCAGGGGGATTCCACTCTAGGTCATCGGGGAACTACACTTTCCATCCCTACTGGATGGTACCTATTGAAAATCCTTGATGAAATCTACTTCCCATCCCAGATAGAGGGTAAGCCCACACTTTCTCTAGTGATTCTTCTAGGCCACAACCGTTGTCGAGTATCGCCTTGAATAGACTTCACGCTCAGAAAATCTTGCATCATATCTCAAAATCCACTACTGAGGGTGCCATCACATTATACAAAGAAAATATTCAGTATAGGATACTCACATGCCAAAATCCAAGTACAACAGGATGAGGTATGATAGATATAAGATTCTTGAATTGGTACAGGTCTCGTGTGGGTCCCACATAACGTGTGACCCCACCACATTTCTTGTTCATGTACCTAGACATACGTGGGTACTAATTTATGCACTAGTACCCGTATCCATGCCCCTGCACTACCAGAGTACGTGGAACACCCTACTGAAAGGCTGACCAATTCACGATTCTTGTCGCTGGTCCAAAAGGGAAAAATGTAACTTTACTATAATTCCACCTAAAACCACCCCAAAAATACAAACTAATGACATTGTTGATATCCTTGTGAAAAAATCATACAGGATTAACTATTTTTTTCCTGAAAAAGTCTCCTAATGAAGGAATTTCATTTCACAGCATTGCACTCAAACAATGCTTCATGGGTCCCACACCTCAATTTTGGTTTAAGCACTCGAAATTGGTCTTGAAACTTCTGCTTCAAATTCAGGGTTGCGACGCCATGGACGACACGTCAATCTGATGTAAAATAGAAGAGTTCCAAAAGATGCAATATTCCATAATAATCATGATAATAATAATATTATTAGATGTTATGTGGACAAAAAATAAGAACCAGAAATAAACATCCAACATTTTCCTTTAATCAATTGTCTTAAAGATAGATTCATGTAACTACAGATGGTGCATCAATAGGATGTCGTATATAGGAGTTATTGTAGGTCAAATATTGAATAATAATAATATATTATAATTAATTTTGTGTTTCAAGGTCCTGAGAAATGAACCCGAAATATAAAACTCTCAAATTAGCCTCAAATTTCCTTCAACATGATAAGAATGTGTGGCCACAGATGACATGAAAATCAGACACTCTGTTTAGGAGTTATGGTAATTTGAATCTGAAATCCAAAGAACTGGAAAACTCTGGCCCGATCCGGTAGCCTCAGCCCAACCCAATCGCTGTGGACCAGCTCGATCTACCAAGAACCACCATGGCTCTGCTTCCATGCCGCACCGCTACTTATGCACCCATACACTGCCTCTTCTAAACCCAAATCCATCACAGGTTATGCCATGGCCACTGCCTGTCTCACGGTCCAACGCCATCGTGAGGCTCTACCGCCACCTCGAGGACAGCCACTTGCCACCACCAGTGCATCTGGTCGACACATCCTGTGGTCCTTCTATGAACCACTGAAAACACAATGGTTCTTGAGACCAGATTTGAGATCCTTGGATCTTGATCTACATTGTCTCATTCTATGCTCGATGTTTTGTCCACATTTCATCGTGACAAAAAGTAAGAAGCCTCTTCTTCTTGCCGTTGAACCTCCTCTGGTGCCCAAAACTCAAAAATATCATAGATAAGGAATCCCTGGATCAAAAAATTTCTATATCCACTCTCATGTCTATGATCTGATGTTTTTTTGATGTGTTGAAAAGTTTATTGATAAGGAACGCGAAGAATGGATGAAGAGCATAAAGAATGAGAAATCCATAATTGAAACAGTCATTCGTCGATGTTAGTTTGACCCTCAACAAGTTATTTCAATGCAGAAAAGAAGACCAGAAATCAAATTGGACAACCAAAACTTCAATCAGGGGATGCATAATCTGAAAGAATAATCCTACCTAGATTTTGGATCTGTCATTTCATTAGTTGTCCTCTAATCTACTTATATCTGAAGTTTTTTCGGGATCCACAAAGAATTATATGTTGAATTACCATTAGAAGGGGAGGATGGAGCTTTTACAGCATAGAGAGAAAAGGATCTTGACCCTTGCTTATTTCCTTAAAAGCCTATTTATAGGAAACTGTTAGCGGTCGTGGACTCCGAACCTCCCGCACACTCTCACCTAAGGTCTCCCCTAGGATAAACACCCCATTACGAACTCAACGATGTTCTTGGATTTCCAATGCGAGTCCTCATTCAAAATTTATTTGAATTAACTTATGAGATAAAATAAAATAATTTAATTATTTTATTTACATTTATGCCCTCCATGGTGTTTTCAATAGAAGGCTTGCACTGACAAAAGTTATGTCCCACCTAAGGTAAATTCCAGGCTCTGGACTCAACTGTGGACTCATATTTCTGATCTGATCTATCATTTGAGAGATATACCATTTCCATTGCATTAATAATATAAAATATACTAAATATTTTTGTATAATTTATTTCGGGTACATTGGGCCTCAAAATCGCACATGGTCTTAACGCCTAGCTTTAGAAATATATGTAGAAATATTGAAAATTCATTAAAAGAAAAAAATGTGTCTCTACATTACTAGATACTATCAACTGTTCGTCAATTATTTCCTTAAATTGGATTCACCTATGGATTATATTCCAATGAAAGGGTTAAAATTAATATGGGATGAAAAATTTCATTATTATTTTGATGAGCTAAAACAACTTCTGACATCGGCTCTTATTATGGTCTTAACTGAGGCCAGTAATGTGTATTTGGTTTTTTTGATACTTCTAGTGCTTGTTTGGGTTGTGTACTCATGTAGTATTTCATGTGGTAGATTATATATCTCTTTATCTTTTAACACATGATAAGAATTGTCCTACTCATTATTTATAGTTTTCCATATTTAAACTCGCACTTAAGTGTCGGAGGAATTATCTTTTTGGGGAAAGGATCATAGAATTTTTTAACCATATGAGTTTGAGATATACCTTTTATCATAAGGAATTGAATCTTAGATAGAGGAAACAACTTTAATACTTCCAGATGCTTGACATTAATATAACCAACACCCTAGGGAATGTGAATGTCTTCCAACGATCTCAGTAGGGAAGTGCCATTAAAAATTATTTTGGAATCAAAGGAATAGTATAATATTGTGGAGGGTTTTTCTTAGTTGCATCTCGATGCTCAGGAAGATGTTTTAGGTATGGTTTTGAAATGTGTTCAGTTATCATAATATCTCCTTGAGTCTATTCTAAATAGTCAATGGAAGGATTTTGAGTTCATATGAATTCAAGAAACCCTATATGGTAGGGAGACCATTTTTGGTTGGTCTCTCTCTCTTTAGATGTTATTCATAGTTTTGGGGATTAGTTTGTCATCATGGAATCTGTGAGGGGATCAGTTTTGGATGATTGTCACATTTCTTCATAGTCCATTCATCTAGGAACTATGTATATGTAATATGAAAAGAAGAAATGATTTTGGAGGCCGGGTATGAAGCATGGAATTTCTGATTAGGTGTCCTACTGTTACACCTTCCAATAGATAAAGGTAGAGAATTTTAATCCTTCTGGTTTTCTCCATCATTTTTTGGTGATAGTTTGGAAATGGGATGAGTTATACATGGATTTCAATTTTAGGGAATGATGGATTCTCGGAGGAAGGAATTATATTTAGGTTGTTATTGATTGGTTGACATAGTCAAGTCATTTAATTCCAATAACAGACACTGCTAAAGTTAAAAATCTAGGTATGCTGTATTTGTCGGAAATTGTGAGGTTACATGGGGTTACTTCTACCATTATTTTATAAAGGGATCATAGGTTTACATTGAGTTTTTGGATGAGTCTCCAAAAGATGATGGGGACTCAAGTTAGATTTAATATAACTTATCATCCACTAAAAGACTGTCAGACATATCATACTATTTAGATTTTAAAGGATATGATCCATGAATGTCTCTTAAAATTTTGGTGGATCTTCAGATAACAATCTATAACTGGTTGAATTTTTTATAACAAAACTGATCAATCATCAATCAGAATAGATCATTTTGAGTCTTTGTATGCTTTCCAATGAAGATCAACTATTTTTTGGGTAGAGGTGGGAAAATATTATTTGGAGGGACTGAGTTTGGTTCAACTGACATCTGCAAGGATTCAATATATACATCAACATCTGGTTACAATGAAGATTAAATATAATTATTATGCAGATCAATGACAAAATCCACTAGAGTTTTCCATAGATGACTGAGTTTTATTGAAAATTTATCCTCATTTCACTATTGAAAAAGGGACTTTTGCGGCGGGATCCCATCAGAAATGGCCCGTTGCCGAAAAGTCCGTCACAAATATTATCTTTTACGATAGTCCATCACAAAAGTTATTATTTGTGACAACCCGACCACCCGTCACAAATAGTTTCTCCAAATTTTTTAAAAACTATTTTTCAATGGACTGTCATAATTAGTATTCACAATGGTCCGTGACAAATACTCTAGAAAATAAAAAACCCCTTTTGAGATGGTCCCATATCATATAGTTCAATAAAATAAATAAAATAAAATAATATTAACAATAATATAACAATAATATAAATGAAATAAAAATATTAATATTCGAACCATAAAATTATTTTTAAAATATTAATAATAATAATGATAATATAATATTAATATGAATAAAATAATAATGTTAATATTAGTAAAATAAAATTAATTATAAAATATTTAAATGATATAAAATAATTATTTTTAATATTAATGAAATAATAATATTAATATTATTAATATAATAAAAACCCCTCTATTCACAAAAATATAAAAATATATTAATTAATAAAATAATAAATATAATAAAAAATTAAATAAATAATAAAAACATTAATATTTTAGAAAATATAAAAAAATTCAATATTTAAAAATTTAAATAGTTAATATTAAAAAAACATTGCATTCAAATGTTTCGTTATAAAATAAAAATACATCTTTGAGGGGGAGGGTTGTCTGGAGGAGTTAGAGGAGATGGTGGATATAACTCTATCCCTAAACTGTGAGTCAGACGTCGCTTGTACTCCATTTTCTCCTAATCCTACTGATTCCTCCATCAATGCATCTCCTGCTACTACTGCTGCTGTTGTAGGAACTGTTCCTGCTACTGTTGCTACCACTGATGCATCTCTTTCTGCTCCCTATACATAGTCTCTAAAAGCTCACTCTGATCCCACATATGCTCCTTATATTATGCATGAGATGATAATAAATCTTAGAGAGCACTTCTCGAGATAGACTCCAACATAACAGAGGTTCCATAACCCCCTGGGTAAATTGAGATATGATACCAACAACTCAGCATTTCTTGAATGCATTCTGGGTCGCCTGCATCCATGTCGCCTCATCAAATCGGAGGGAACTGGTCTGACCATCGGTATCGGTCTGACTCCCACCACATGTCTGAGATGTCATAGCCTCAAATAATTACATCAATTGTAATGTAATTTTAAAATAGTTAAAAGATTATTTTCAGTTAAATTTAAAATTTAATAAGAAGTTATATTGTCCACAATCTAATGCTGGTGAGCACATCTAATCTCTCCAGTGGTTGGATCACTGTACATCCTCCTATAAATGTTTTACTATGTAATATCAGGCTGTGTGACTGCCTATATGAATATAAAATAAAATGTTTAAATTTAAAGTTATATACAATATTTAAAAAAACGTACTTACAAAATTCTCCATATACGTATTGAATGTACAACTACCAGCTATATGTGTCACCTCATGTCTCCCTAGAATTTTCCAACCTACTAATGATGTAATATGAAACATCCCACTCAACAAGTGTGTACATTATCCATCACAAACCTGAGATGAAATATAATTAGTTCGGTGGATGTGACATGTCCCATAAAACTCTATTAATCATGATTTCTCCATTGCTTTTCTTTACAAATTGTGCAAAAACTGGGTGCAATGCGGACACATAGCTCCCTACTATGCTTTCCAAATAGCCTCACCCATGCTCTCATTATTAGGATACCATAAACCCTACAAATAAATTATTATATCATGTTATTAATTAAATTAATTTCAAAATAAATATTATTTATTTACGTACCAACCAATGCTCGAACATGTGGTGTTGTACATCAACGAGAATATGATCTCATTACACCCATGCATCAGAAAAATGATTTCATAGTATAGTGCTCCCCTATCCAACAACTATATTCATAAATATGTTAAAAAAATAACAATTAATCAAAAAATTAGAATATAAATAAATTAATGAAAACTAACAAAAATACACAGGTTAACATACCTCTGCATGCATGGATCGAACCCCAGATGTGGACGTCACTTGTGGATAGAGTTGGGAATCATCATTGAAGAAAGTCTGCAACCCTCCAAGTTCTCCCTGAACCAACAACAGTATGAGGGTCAGATTATCCGACATTCTACTCGTCCAAAGGTAGATTATACTCTTACAACAGATGATACAGATCCTCATCCATCTGAAGCACAAAATTATTATTGTTAGAAAACAGTTGAGAAAAACTATTATATATAGATATACATTATATATGATTATAACTAGCATTTAACTGTTTCAATGTTTATCTTCATCCTGATATTCATAACTATCGATGTCAATGTCTTCATCTTCCTCCCCAACATCATCAAATTTCATATTAGTTTCAATTGAATCATCTCTTGTCATTTCAAATTCAGTTGTAACATCATTAACATCATCATCACCATCATCCCTTAACTATGTAGTGCCATCAATGATATTCATGTCTCTTCGTGAAAATGATGGATTCAGAGCATCCACTTGAAAATGTTCAATTTTTTTCACTTTAGAAAAACCATATTCACTTTTAGTAAAATGATTCTCTCGAGATTTAATTTTTATTATGCTCCACTAATAGCCCAAATACCTTTAAGTAACACAGTAATTTTCATAATAAATTTTATGTATATGATGAGATAATAAAAATCGTTCATTTACTAAAATAATAATTTTATATTTAATATCAAATATTCTAGGGATTATATGAATACAAAAGCCTCTCTTAATATCCAACCACTAACATTTAAACATTTTTATGTAATGTTGTCTCAGATAACACAATTCAAGTATTTCTTCCAGCACACTGTAAAAGTCAACTTTAGTTTCTCTATAATGAGATCCTCTAATGAAAACACCAATATTCATTGTTTTTTTATTCCCCATATGCACATGTATGAAATCAAAAACCATTCACCACATATGAAATATAATATTTAAACATTTTGTGGTGGGTTACTCAATACACATAATCGATTATCAATTTTATCAGGATATTGAGATAAGTGATTTTTTTAAATAATTATCACTATTACAAGTATTAAATTGATTTTTATTTGAAATAAAAAATAATTTATGTTACTATTTTTTGAAACTAGTAAGAATTTTTTTAAATACGTTCTTAAAGATCATCTAGTGTAATTTGTGGAAACTATTTCTTAAAATGATTATCATATAACCTAAAAATAAAATAAGATTAATTTAATGTTAAAAAAATATAGAACTAGTGATAGGATCACTCATAGCACAAATGGTGTTATTTATTTATAGTTGAGCGTAATATATGTATAAGATTTTTGATGTTAATTATCTGAAATCCATCGTTCATTAACTCCACTGAAGCCAGGTTTGGGATGATTGAAAACTGATAATTGAATTCTCATGTCATCGTTAAAATTTCCACCATTACGGATCATGCAGTTGTGTTTTGAAGGATATTATTATTTAAAGTAATGAGATCATAAAAAATAAATTTCCTCTTGCAAATAATATTATGAAATTGAACCTTCAACCGGTGCTTTGTTACATACTTGTTTTTTCAATTTCTACATACATCTCTCAAATGGGTACATCTACCAGAACTGTACTGGACCCCCAAATTTTGTTTCATGCAGAAAATGTAATATCAAATGTTCCATTGAGTAAAAAAATCCTAGTGGGACAATTTTTTTAGTTTACATAAAATAAAAACGACATCTTCTTGTAGTTTTCTTACTATATCATAGTCTATTGTTGACACACAAATGTCTCGAAAAAAAATTTATATATCTGTTAGAGCATCCCAAATCATAGGATTTAACAAATCTCCTAATCTAATCGACAAAATTATTTCAATTAAAACATGACAGTCATGAATTTTCAATCTGGTAATATGACCATTTCTGACACATATGCCTAAATTGAAAGCATAACCATCTATAAGTATCAAATATGCAATCTACTAACAAAATAATATGCGAATTTCTTTAGAAAGTGTATAAACTACTTTTGGCTTCATTAAATTCTGTGATTTGACATTTTCAAACTGTTCAAGTTCCGGTCTCTTGCAAATTGGTGCAAGATCTAATCATTCCATTACATTATCTTTGGTATTACCTTGTTTATCCAAAACTGTATGAAATAAATTAAAAAAATAAAAATTCTCAATATGAATCACATACAGTATGTGACGTACCTAAAAATCATACCAATATGTAAAATCCCTATAAATTCCCCTTTTTATCCAATTTTTCTCTTTTCCAAACTCATCAATTTTTTGTTGGTTTATTGTTGGTCCAAATGTGATTAGAGGTAATTAAGAGACAATTTATTTTAACTATGTACCTAAGATTATTGTTGGAGGCCCATATTTTTCAACTATTTTTTTTTTCTGAAATGATATTTTTTTCTTCAAAAAGGATGATCAATTAGAATGAATATGTGATGCCAATTGAAAAAACAAGGTTTTTTCCATTGAAAAGAATAAACTCTTTTTTGTCTCTCATATAGTATGGACAAGATTTTGGACCATGTTTACTCCAACTAGATAACATGCCATATTCTAGGAAATCACTAATTTTCCACATCAATGTAGCTTTCTATGGGAAATTTTGTTTTGCAGGAACATCATATATATTGACACCATTATTCCACTATGAATTTAACTTATCAATCAATGATTTCAAATAAACATCAATATTATTTTTCAGATGACCTAGAATTAATAAGATAGAAAACATATATGACTCCTTCATCAACATCTATGAAGGTAAAATATACAGAGTTATAAAGACAGAACAACATGAATACTGACTACTGTAAGAACCAAATAGACATAAATCGTTAGTAGAAAGACCCAATCACATATTTTGGGCTTCAAAAGAAAAAGACAGATGCACTTGGTCAAAATTTTTCCATGAATCACCAACAGAGGGATGATTTATCATTTTACTTAGGGAAATGTTTGTTTTTCTCCATGACATCAATGATTCTATGTTTTGAGACATAAATAAACACGAAAATATGGGTGTGAGTGGGAAATATCTCAATTTTTTATAGGAATAAATCCAGACTTCCCTAGTTGAGATTCTTTATAGCTTGATTGTCCACATATTGGAAAACTATCTAACATATCATTTTCACCATAATATAAGATGCAGTCATTTGAACATACATTAATATTTTGATAACCAAGACCCAGATTACGAACCAACCTCTGGATCTCATAGAAATTTATAGGCAACACATTTCCTTTAGGTAGAGGTGTTTTTAAAAAAGAGAATATCTTATCAAAACAACTATTTGACATTCCATTATCTAATTTAATATCCATAAATTTAGCAACTGCTTCATACTTTCTTATCTTGTATCCAAGATATAAGGAATCCTTAGAAAACCTAAAAAACTCATATAAATGAGATGGTTCAAACTCAGGAGTTAAATCAATATCATCATAAGTTTCATTTTATTGAAAATATAGACCTTCCACATCATGTACTAAATTTTGAAAGTGTGATGGATCCAGAACCAAATTATTAATATGTTCTCAAGAACTACGTTCACCACATTGATACCAAAAAACCTAATCTGGTTGAAAACCAAAATGCAATAAATGAACTCCAATGTTGTCAAATGCGTCATACAACCTCAGAGAACATTTTTTACAAGGACACATAATTATCCCTTCTGAAAAAAATTTGGGTTTAATGCTGCAAATGATAAAAAAAGATTTAACACCCTCAAAATATACAGAATTTAAACCAAAACTATTTGGATTCCTTCACTGATTTATCTAATCATGATCATCTAATAATGACTATTGTCGAATTACTTATTCCATATGTTTCTAAAAAATAGGAAATAATCTGTTATTTTGTATAATCAAATATAAGATAAATAATGTCAAAAAAATAGAATACAATTAAACTCTCTTTTCTAGAAATTTATAACAAAATATATTATTTTATAGTTATTTATACTATTTTTTAATCTTTTATACTAATCTACACTCATTTAGAAAAATTTATACTAATTACAACTAATTATTATTAATTGTAGATATTTTGTACTAATTATTGTTAATTACTGGAAGCACAATTTCTACTAGATTGTCATCAATTCTTTTTTCCAATGACTCATCCTCTTGAAACATTATGGGACTAAAACCACTATGAAAATTATACTCCGACGTATGTTTAACCATTTTTGTATGCACGAGTACGAAGAGCATGGAGGCCTCACTGTACTTCTCTCCATGCTCGTGCATAATAAAATTGATATTCGTACGTCAGAGAACACTTTTCATAGTGATTTAAGTTAGAGAAGTTCTAAGGATATGAGGCGTCGGGAAAAAGAGCATCTTTTGTCTGATGAATCACCTCCTTGAAACTTTCTCTGACATAAATCACTATACAAAACCTTCTCTGATGTATGTTAGAGCATATTTTTCATAGTAATTTCAGTATGAGAATTTGTCAAGGAGATAAGGTGTCGATAAGATAGAATTCCACCAATCCGATAGAAATTATACCTGTTTATCGATGTACCCAAATTTATTCCAATTTATTACTAATCAATCCTAATTATATCTAATTAATATTAATTGTAACTAATTGTTACTATTTATTACTAATTGTTACTAAATGTAACTAATAGTTGGTAATTGTTACTAATTATTATTAATTAATCCTAATATTTACTAATTAATCCTAATTAATTCTAATTATTACCAATTATTTTTAATTAGTACTAATTAATCCTAATTATTACTAATTAATCATAATTATTACTAATTATACTAATTATTAATAATTATTACTAATTATTTCAATTTATAACCAATTATTACAATTTATTACTAATTATTACTAATTATTACTAATTATCACAATTTATTACTAATCAATACAATTTATTACTAATTATTACAATTTATTACTAATTAATCCTAATTATTACTAATTAATCCAAATTAATACCAATTAATCCAAATTATTCTTAATTATTACTAATTATTCTTAATTATTACTAATTAATCCTAATTATTACTAATTAATCTTAATTATTACTACTTAATCCTAATTATTACTAATTATTACTAATTAATCCTAATTATTACGAATTAATCATTATTATAACTAATTATTAATAATTATTACTAATTATTACTAATTATTACAAATTATTAATAATTAATACAAATTATTACTAATTATTACTAATTATTAGAATTTATTACTAATTATTACAATTTTTTACTAATTATTACAATTTATTACTTATTAATCCAAATTATTACTAATTAATCCTAATTATTACTAATTAATCTTAATTATTACTAATTAATCCCAATTATTACTAATTAATCCTAATTATTACTAATTAATCCTAATTATTACTAGTTAATCCTAATTATTATGAATTATTCATAATTATTACTAATTATTACTAATTAATCCAAATTATTACTAATTAATCCAAATTATAACTAATTAATCCAAATTATTACTAATTATTCCTAATTATTACTAATTATTCCCAAGTATTCCAAATTATTCCAAATTATTAATTTTTTTTATAATTAATCATATTTATTACTAATTAATCATATTTATTACTAATTAATCCAAATTATTACTAATCAATCCAAATTATTAGTAATTATTCCAATTTATTACTAATTATTTCAATTTATTAATGATTATTCTAATTTATTACTAATTATTTCAATTTATTACTAATTATTAATATTTATTAGGATTTATTAAAATTTATTACTAATTATTAAAATTTATTACTAGTTATTAAAGAATATTACAAATTATTACAAATTATTTTTAATTATTACAATTTATTACTAATTATTACAATTTATTACTAATTATTACTATTTATTACTAATTATTAACAATTACTACAATTTGTTACAAATTATTACAAATTATTACTAATTATTACAATTTATTACTAATTATTATTATTTATTACTAATTATTACAATTTATTACAAATTATTATAAATTATTACAACTAATTAGTAATTATTACCATTTATTAGTAATTATCACAATTTATTAATAATTATTAAAATTTATTACAAATTATTACAATTTATTACTAATTATTACAACTGGTTACTAATTATTACATTTTATTAGTAATTATAACAATTTATTACTAATTAATCTTAATTATTACTAATTAGTCCTAATTATAACTAATTAATCCAAATTATTACTAATTAAACTTAATTATTACTAATTAATCCTAATTATCACTAATTAATCCTAATTATTACTAATTAAAACTAATTATTACTAATTAATCCCAATTATTACTAATTAATCATATTTATTTAAAATTATTACAATTTATTACTAATTATTACAATTTATTACTAATTATTACAATTTATTACTGATTATTACAATTTATTACTAATTATTTCAATTTATTACTAATTATTTCAATTTATTACTAATTATTTTAGTTTATTATTAATTATTAAAATTTATTATTTATTTTCAAAATTTATTACTAATTATTAAAATTTATTACTAATTATTACAATTTGTTACTAATTATGAAAATTTATTTCTAATTATTATAATTTTCTACTAATTATTTCAATTTATTACTAATTATTAAAATTTATTATTAATTATTACAATTTATTACTAATAATTACGAATTATTTATAATTAACACTTAGACATAATTATTCATAAAAATAAATACTAAAAAAACAAATATGTAATTCTAATTTAATTCAATTGTATCCAACTAACAAAAATTATAAATAATTTAAAATAAAATAAATTAACTAAACAACAAAAAATAAATAAATACCCTGAAACTGATGCTTTCAGTGTATAAAAGCTGCGAATTATGCTCTGATTTGAAAGTTTAAACTCTGAAAAAAATTAGAAGGAAATTTTCCAGAAGTGATAGAGAGAGAAGTTAAGAGAGGAGTAGAATGAGAAGAAAAATAGATGAGGGTATATATAGGTTAGATTATTTGCGACAGACTTACTTACGATGTGACCCGTCGCAAATGCCCACTGCCCGCATTAATTACGGTCGTTCGAAAAAAAATTATTTTCTATAGGACCTATTACAAATTGGTACCTGTCGTCATACTATTTGCGACAAGACAAGTATCTCGTTGCAAATACTAAAAACTGTCGTCGGGCATTTGTGATAGGAATAGGAACCAGTCGCAAATACCTCTACCCACGGTTTGGCACACATTTGGTGCCAAACCTTTTGCGACAAGTCTTTACCCCCATCGCAAATGCCTATTAATTGCAATAGGAAAATGGGCCCTTCACAAATAACCCCTTCCGACAGGTTATTTGCAACATGCCCCTGACCTGATTTTTCCTATAGTGTTTCAGTCACTATCATCTTGTTAAAAAAGGGAAGTTGGCTTTAATATATGTTGTTCTATTTGTGGTCACTAAGTGTCTTGGAAAGGTCTCCTATCTGTTGGTATATCTAGTTTAGTTGATAGGAATACATGATGTTTTCAATGTATCGAAGCTCAGGAAATATCATCCAAACTACTCTCACATTCTGAGTTGGGAAGAGATTGAGTTAGATCCGGATTTTTCTTTTGTTGAGTTGAAAATTGAGATCGCTGACTCTCAAGTGAAAGTCTTTCATGAGAAGTACATTTCATTGGTCAGAGTGTTATAGTGGCATGGATCAGGTTGAAATGAGACTTGGGAGCACAGGTCATTGACGGGGGAACAATTCCCTCACCTCTTTACCTGACCTGATTCTTCCACATGAATTATCGGGGACTGAAAGTCTTATGGTGGGGAGTTTGTAACATCCTGTCACCCACTTTCATGTAATTCTACTATCTTTTGTTGTGTTTCTGACACTTTTTCCCAGGGTACGCCACCTCACACATTGTTTCTCGTTAACGACTGTATTGTACCCCACATTCGTGCTTTCCAAAGGTAGGCGACATTCATAAGTTTTGATGGGGATGTATGCTCCTTGATCGAAATGGGATGATGGGATGCTAGTTGCTCCTCCCATAGATTCCTCCTTGAAATTATTTACCCTGTTCTAGTGTCTCTCGTAGATTTGGACGTGGTTTATGAAGCTCATTCTAGATGCCATCATTTTGTGGATGCAGGTTAATTACGTTGATTCAATATGAACATTCCAAGGGGTCTTGACAGGGAAGCAACCTTCGGTCAGGGGAGTGGAAACGTTGGAAAATATTGACATGTCTGGAAGCTGGAAAATTAGTCACCTGTATTCTTACTTATAATAGGGTTTCTCATGGGCGGGGAACCCAAGGGATCCCATGTCAGTCATTAGGTATCCTATGCCAAAGGCATGTCTTACAGGGTTTTCCTCAAGCATCACATGTTTAACATGAGGCATGTCATAAGTTTAAAATCTTGAAGAGACATAGAGAGGCTGATCAAAACACATGATGAAGGCGGATCAGAGAGGTACATCCCTATAAGGGAGTACCTAGAAGATTTACCTGATGGATGGATACAAATTCCTATAGAGGCAGACCTTGGGTGGTGTGTCTCATAAAGATAAGTTTCACACCGTGAAGGTTGATTCAGATACCACTAATGGTGGAGCAGAGAGGTTCACCCCAACGAAGAGAACACCAAGGTTTACCGTTGGATGAGATTTAACCTCATGGAGGCATCCTATGTACCCCATAAAGGAGATATGGATCAAAACCCACGTAGTTAAAAATGGATGGTGTGGAGATTATGCATTGAAAATACCCTTCATAAGTGGATTGAGCTTGGTTGGATGGTGTGGATTGTGTGGGTATTACACATTAGAGATTCCCATATGCAACTGAGAGCTCTGATGATGTGGATGAGACTTATGCGTAGGAGCAACCCAGATGGATGGAATGATGTCCCGGGGAAGTGGCGACCCAGGTAATAATTGGGTTGGATATGGATTAGGTATTGAAGTGGAATGGATAGGGTGTATAGAGTGTGATGGGTGTTGGGATTGAACCTCATGTAGGTTTCCTACGTATCCCAGTTAGTTGGGAATCAAAGTCCACATAGTTCTAGATGGGGAGTTGGAGATAATACCAATGAGGAGGCCCAATGAAAGTTTGACATGTGGTTGGGGATTACGCATGAAATATTCCCAGATGAGAGGGTAATGATGGTTGGCAATTACACTAGGATGGTTGGCCATTGGAAATGATGGGGTCTATGCATTTAAGCGACCCAAATACAGATATGGGTGTGATAGTCATTGCTAACCTCAAAGCCAACATAAGTCATGATCAATATGTTAAATAATAGGAAATAGTAGACATGTCGCTCATGTCATGAATGATGCACCAATGAGGGATAGTGTGGGGATTATGAATTGAAGCTGATCGATGAGTATGTCATTCTGTGTGATGAGGGTCTCATTCCATGTTAGGAAGAGCATATTCCATGCCATTTATACACAGAGCACCCTATGAAAGGATATTTAAAGGCTTACTCATGAAGACTACCTGAGGCGCACATGGAGACAAAGCCCAAGGGTAGAGGGATGGGGATTTTAGGATTTTGGAAGTAGATGGACCCTGATGGCCATCCCCTCTCTAATATTATGTGGAGGATTTCATTCCTTGTCACTCATACAAAATGAAATCCTAGGATTTACACTCGTGGAGAGATCACAGTCTAATGTCATGTGTTGAGGATGATGGCACAAGGCATCTTAAAATCTGGTAGCTATAATGTGGGGGACTCACTCCTCACCCATTATACTTAGATAGCTATCTCTCATCAAGCCTTATGGAAGGGAAGGCATCAGCAATTCCGTAAGGTGAGGTTCTGTTGAAGTGGTTGATAGTGGGGTCTATGTTAGCACAACTATGATGAAAAGAAAAATAAATTAATGTACATATGCTTAAATGAAAGAGGTAGGGAATCCTAGTAGGGAAGACCACATGAGGGACCATGGATTCAATATGTACAAGCTTGGAGGGCCACACAGAGGAATCCTACACAAGCGATGAGGGCTATATGTAAGAGGGGATCAGACAAGGTTCTTTGAAGTAGAGGAAACCATATAGATTCAAGGAAGGGGTGCACATAATTTTGGAGGGTTACGTACAAAAGGAGGTAGGAAAAGCACAATCCAGGATATGCACAAGGAAAGAGGTTCACATAAGAGGTGTATTTTTCACACCCTTCCCATAGACTCTAGTGATAAGGGAAAGGGTAAAACCACAGTGGTCCCACATGAATGCGGACCCCCAGTGAACATGTTACATAAAATATTATAGCTTGAGGGTTCCATGGCTTGCACATTATTACAAAAAAAGGTGTCTTATCTACAACATGGTAGTGTTTTTACTTTTAAAGTATCACCCTAAATATGGTGGTGGGGGGGTTCAATTTTATATATAGATAAATTTTCCTGTGGTTTCACACAATATTATTGTCCCAAAATAGGTCTTTCATGCATCTTCCACTTCGGCTCACATTGGCTTCACACACAAAATATCATTTGATGTTGTATTGGATATAGAAGGGTCTTCCACATGACTTTATTCCTTTTTCACACACTAGAAATATTATGCGCAAGTCCCACGGGATTCTTGGGATGTCATTTTGAGTCGGAAGGTTCCATTGGTTAACCTAAAGATTTATGTTATGTCTATTTGTGGAATTCAACACAAAAACATTCCCCCCATAGAATCTGAGCTGAAAGGGGAACTGAAGGCTGGGTTCTAAAAGAAACACTAAAGAGAGGGTTACATCTATAAAGGTGCTTGAAAAACCTGAGGCCTAACAGGAGGGTGAATTTATGTACACACAGAGGACCCAGACCACACCTATAAATACACAGGGGGGTGGGGGTGGGAAATTCCCCATCATTCTGCCTCTGAGGTGTCACATTTTGTGTAATGCTGAAATGGACGGACGAGAATCATCACCCGCCTCTTTTCTGTAGAGACAGGTTCTCTCCAAGTTCGCTATTTCTATCACTTTGATCCATTATGGGTCATTATCCTTTAGAGGAGTTTGTATTCTCCCCGTAGGGACTGGGCAATTTATCCCTTCTGCATTGTGAGGGGGACTCCATAGTCAAATGATCCCCAACGGGTGATTGTATTGGGTCATGTACCTGTGAAATTGGTCCTCCTTAGATATAATTTCCTCTAATGGTCTCCAAAGGGTTTATTCACGAAGCCAGAAACACATAATGAATCTGGTATCCATGATTTAGGGAGCTTCTTTCCTAAGGCAGGTTCTCATTGGATGAATATTTGGCCAATGAAAATTAAGGACTCCATTGGTCGAGAGGATGGGAAGTCGGGATCACCCCACCCTTCCGGGGGAGGAACCATGACTATCTTATAGATTTAAGTCTCATTCATATGTTCATGAATCCTTGGTTCAGTCTCAAAGAGTGTGTACAAAGGTTACCCTTGGTTTTCATGATCGTTGTAGTCATACATATATTTGATGCTACAGAGGTGTTGCTTACTTGAGCCATACAATAAAGAGATCTGGAGTTTATCATCATCCATGGGGGATGGAAGGTGACTTAATGTTTGGATTAGACCCACAATATGGGTCTCTTATGTATCCTCGGCAGAGGAATCAAAACCCACATAGTTTGGATTTATATGGGGCTTACGCATGGAGGCTGCCAATTTGGGGGGACATGTTTGGGTGAAGCCTTTTGAAAGGGCACCCTTTTGAGCTTGGGACCTTGAGTGGGCATCTTATATATCATGGTTTGACCAAGAATCATAGTTCTCGTAGTTAAGATTTGTTGGGGCTTACTCATGGAATAATCTCATTTGAAAGGACATGATTGGGTGAACCCTTTTGGAAGGGCACCATTTAGATCTTGGGCCCTCGAGCAGGCATCCTACGTATCCTGGTTTGATCAGGAATTAGAGTTCTCTTAGTTCAGATTGTGTGGATGTTGTAATCTTCACAAACCTCTAATCCCATGCGAGTCATGCTTGGTGTGAGAAACAAGAGGATGTGAGAGATCCAACAAACCACATGCTTCCTCTCCTGTTGGTGGGAGAGAGAGAGCCTGCGGTGGAAGAGGCCTGGGCGAATGTGGGTGAGGGTGTGGAGAAACAAACCCTTTAATGTGAGATGAAATTAAAGACCATGTGACTTAGCCTCAGAATATTGGGGACTTACCTCATTGGGAGGGCCCCAGAACACGCTCTGGGAAGGGGAGGAGTGTTGTCCTCATCAAAGGGGAAGCGTACATAACCCCTTTGACTGATCACAATTCCTCATTAAATGGAAAAGCAGGTGATCACCCTTAATCCCTAGAATGGGGAAGTTCATGTCGGAATCCCAACGTTGGACACTAGGTTATCATGGGAATCTAGACCCACATAAATTCCCAAATCCCGAACCGTTGTGGGGAGAGCCTTCTTGACTCCACTTACCATGGGTATGTAGAATCAAAGGGGGAACACTGATGCACCCAATGGTATGATCATACGGGTCCAGTGGCTTTGGAGGAGGCCTTGGCTTGATGTTGAGGGACTGGTTCATAGAGGGATCATGGAGGACTAGACAATAATGAAGGAAAAAGATTGGAACCTGAGGAAAGAGTACTCAAAACACCCTATTCCGCGTACAGTTATCTTATATAGTATGGGATAAGCTAT
This sequence comes from Viscum album, assembly GCA_963277665.1. NCBI lineage: Eukaryota > Viridiplantae > Streptophyta > Magnoliopsida > Santalales > Viscaceae > Viscum > Viscum album. Next base: position 997,504,423 of record OY728141.1, on the reverse strand, counting down.
GCATACTTTAGTGGTATGCGGGAAGAGAGGTCGTCCGCGTACCGATGTAGTACGCGGGCATGGGTTTGGACTACCGTGCACCATAGCAGTACACAGTCTGTCATGCCACTTTGAGTTCCATCCACGTAATGATGGAGTACGCAGTGCCAGATTAAATCCACATAGCAATACACTACGTGGAACATCATATTGGATGAGGGTCCAGGGGACAGTCATTCATTGGAATTTCATCCTCAAGAAGTATATGGTTCGCAGTTCCACCATTTAGGTTTGCAGTTCTATTATTAAAGTTATGTTCCACTGTTTTATGGTTCACAACTGGCTATACCTACGGAGAATATGGTTCATAATTCGGGCTTCACCGATGATTCTAGACTGAAGCCGTAATATTCTATGAGTTCTTTCTTCCAACCTCTAGGTTCGCTTCAATATTTCATCATTTATCCTTTCTAAATTATTTTTGTGCTCCTTTTATTGGGAATCAGGGAAATTGTATCTATCGGACATGAGACACCATATGTGGAGGACCATGTAAAGATACCATGACCTGTGGAAGATTATTTCAACTGGGGTTTTGCAGATGCTTTGGTTCACAATCATGGTTTGCAGAACCCTTCCCATTTGCATCGTCCGTGAACTAATGAGTTTGTGGGATTGTACGTGGATCACCTTCACGTGCATGAGTCCTTCGACAACATGGTTCACGGTCCGTTGGGTTCGCTAGCCATCGCTCCATAGGATAGCGGTTTTTAGATCATTCTGTGTACCTGGTGGTTCATGATCTAGGTGATTCTCATACCTTTCCCAGTGATGGTACATGGGCCATTCAAAATCCTTTGAAAAATTTATTTCCTTCAAGTTTCTTCTTAAATTTTCTACTTAACTTGAGTCCATTAACCTTGATATCCTTTCAAGAGTACTTTATTCCTTCTAAAAATTGATTGTGGGGGTATTTTCTACCCTTGGAGAAATTTTCAAGACCATACAAATGCCTCCCATCAGAATGGGGTCTGTTTGGAATGAAAAGGGGACTATTCTGATTTAGAAGTGGTCCTGAAATGAAATGGATCATGGTAGAACAGATAGGCCTGGTAGGAGGGGAACACACCTTTATATAGAGGCCCATGTTATTTGTATTTTACAATTTCTTGTGGAGAAAAGTGCTCTCGACTTCCCTCGGATTCCACTGCATTTACGTACCATGATGATTCTGGAAATCCTACTCGTGAACTGCTTCATACGTGCCATAAATAAAATTTTATCTCCATATCTCTATCCTCATACCAAACATTGGGTTTTTCGAATGGTGTTGTGGAATTTTAAAACTAAAATCCTAATTCCATGTAGGAGGATGCTACGTGGCTGCTGTTTCCGCCTACCGATCTTGAACTGGAAATCCAAACATTAGGAATTTCTAATCCAAACACAAAATTTTAACTTATAATCTTTGAAAATAAATATAATGAGGCCTAGGTTCATAATATCCTCTTTTTGCGAACCCTTCCATTCACCGACCAATTATTCGTAGGCCATCACCTAACAGGGGTTTCACATACCATGGTTGTACACAGTTTGATGCTTCCGCATATTATGCAGCACGTGGGATATGATGTCTGCATACTGTTTCTAGGAATAGTATGAGGAGACTTATGAAGAAATATTTTAATTCCTTTAGCCATTAATTTCAAGCCTTTATCCAATCAATTTTTTATTGGACTGATTTTTATCATATTTTGGATCCCCCATGTAGGTTGTAATGGTTGCTTCATAGGTTGTGATAAAATCAAAAAAGACAAAGGAGACTATGGTTGGGGATTGTGAGGATCATATTTGAGTCTATATTATTCCTCGTGAAAACGTCTTAAAGGATTTATTGATTCCATATCTCTTAGATTATCCACTATCTGTATAGATGCCACTTTATGGATTTGGTCTCCCTGACGATGTTCCTCTTCCATTAGCTGACCCTGATACTCCTCTCATCCTCTTAGAAGCACTGCAAGGACATGACCGTGCCATCATTTCCCTAGTAGGAGAAGTTATCACTACTCCGATTCAGTAGAACTTCTTCATATTATGAGGTTATACATGGACTCAGGGCAACCACGAGTGTTGCAATGGTGCCTCGATACTAGGTGACCAAGAGTACCCATCCATTATCAACATCTCCCAAAAAAATTATAACTATGGGTGGAGCACCAAGTGGGATCTTCGGGCCAGAGGATGTTCCTATGATGAGTGGGCCTGAGCATTCTGGGTTCATCAGACTTGTTTGGAGTCCCCTGACTAGTTGGAGGTGGTGGTCTTGTTTCAAGCAGCCTGTGATTCATAGTTTGTAGTCTTTTCCCCATGTGTAATCCTTCCGAAGCTGTTGAGACACTGATATTCAATCACAAACAAATTCCATTTATTTCATGGGGAGGTGGGAATCATCTTATCGGATATCCACCAGCTTGGGGGACTCCCCATCCTTGGAGAGATGTACGAAGATTTTCTCCGGACAACCGCTATTTGGAATGACACTAGCCATGTTTCCCCTTTGAAAAAGAGTTTACTAGTTATGGTAAATGGATTACTTGATCATCCCCTCCAAGATCCCTCCCTCATCCCATTCGTGGCATGGATAGGGTCATTATTGTAATTGAATGGACCCAAGTTGGAGGCTCTCCAAAGTCGAACTCATCCATCTCTTAAGTCCCACCAGACTCCAGGGTCATATTGTGCTACCCTTTAAGCAGGATGATACACCACATAGGGATAAGAACTTCAGCCAAACGTATCACCTGCGCTTAGATTGGTTGGTTTCTTTTCCATGTTTTTGAGTGGATAGCTTTTCCAATCCCACGATGTTTATACATAAGTTCAGGCTTGTACTTTGATAATGGAATCCATGCTAGAAAATGGCCAACCCATTAATTTGTCCCTTCCTACCCTTGCCCGACTTTATGAATTTTTGGAAAAAATATAGTAAGGTAGGCCCCCCATCATCTTAGCGGACCATTCCAATTTCTGTATGGGTGGATGACAGAACACTTCCCCTATTATGAATACCATCATACTATAATGGTTCCTCACCCTGACTTTCAACTTTCTATTCTCAACATTTTCACTATTCCTCCTAAGAATCTAAGCATTATAGATGTGGTTGGGTTGTTGAACGATGCTTCTCATTTCTTGTTTGCACCGCATCCTACTCCTCATGGTTCATTAAGAGGTCACATGGGTGATTATTTTGAGGAATGGTTGTACCTAATCACACTTATGGATGGTATCCTCACTACTTTTATAGATCAAGTAGTCATTTTTAAGTCATACCTCCCCTACAAGTTTTCCATGAAATTTGGATGCTTTTAATAGACTGCGATACTTCCGATTGTTCAATTAAGGGGAGAGTCTCATCCCACAGTTCTTTGCCAATTATGTATTATGACGATGCATCAAGGTGATGCTATGGAAGTTATCATTCCTAACACAATGAGATCCTCCTTTTTGGCGCTGGAGTATGACCAACTGTGGGCGGGCTGATACCCTAACGGGATACTGAGAGAACCAGTTCAGTGGGTGGAGAAACCTTTAACCATTACTCGCCCCATACTTACCCCAATGACGATTCCACACATTCCTTCCACTGTGAAGAGAGAGATAGCTACGCCTTCTATTCCTTCCCCTACAGCAGCCAAAACGGATTCACCACTTATTCCTACCCTTATGGTTAGAAGACGATCGGTTCGCCGATAGAGGCATCTGGGAGGAGATTCATTGGTACAACCTATCTCAGTGGGGAGTGATTCAGACTGCTATCCTCTTGAAGGTACTACACATGACCTTAATGTGGTTGGACCTAGCAGAGCATCACCATATATCCCAAAAGATATGACGACACTTCCTACTTATAGGCACATTGCAGAAGAGGAAGATCAAGGTACTTGTGCCATGGGGAGGCACCAGGCAGTGCAGAAAGAGGCATGGTTCCAGTTATGTTCTCTTTCTAAAAATACACCTATATCCAATTTTGTTGAAGAGACTGACAATTTTCAGTGATTATTCACTAAGATGGGTTCCGGTGGCTTCGATTATCAGAAATTACACCTCCTCATCTACCAGATCTTCATTGGATGAGAAGACCTTGCCTCTAACAAGGACAAGATATCCATGTTCATTTTTTCCCATCATCATGTGACGAATTTCTAAGATGTTGTGGAGGAATTAAATCACTTTATAGCTAAAGATGAGAAAGGTTGTGGTTTGGTGGAAACCTAAGAGGAAGAGATACGGGAGTGCGAGGCCCACACAACAAGGTTGAGGGAACAACTGGCCTCTTTGTGTGACAATTATAAATCCATCTAGAAGAAATGGTGGGACCTTAAATTCATCCTAGAGTGGGTGAATCTGTTGGTCAAGGTTGCAATGGAGGAGAGAGATTCTTTGGATCAAACTATTGATGGACTACGATAGTCACTTTCCATCCTTCTGAAAAGGGTGAACCGATCCTTGTTGTGGTTTCATCCCAAGTCATGATATGCACTCTTCCCATATTTTTTGATTGTTTAGAGAGACTCCGAACTGGGGATGCTTCTCCATTTTTGTTGAAATTAATGAAACTTATATTCATTTAAATCATTTTTCTCTAACTTTGGATATCATGTCGATTGATCAATCATATAAACATCATTTCAACCAGGTATTAATTTCAAACTATGATTTGAAACTATTAAATTGAAATAATCAAATCATGCTCTAATTTTTGCCTATGCCTTAGGACTCAGCAAGTGTAGTTTGACTATTGCTAAGGTTTTATGGAACACCTCACAAACTTTTATATTTTTTTCATTATCCCCATAATTTTTTCCTAATTATGATTGGAACAGGATTAGCAGGCACAACTTAACAATTTCTTAGGCCTCCATTTGAAGGTTTTCGACCTAAAAAGATTTATGTCTCTTTTTTATGGCTCATTTTCTTTTTACGAATCGATACTTGACTTTTAACTAGATGTTACTTCTACATATTTTACATCAGGAAAGTATAGCATATTTTTCTTTCTCTGGTAGTTTGTAGTTCTACCAATCAAACTTATTACTGATGTTTTAGGTCGAACAGATTTGACCAAACATAACAGGGAAGGACACTAATTTGGAAATGTCCACTGAGAATGTACTAACATCCTTCAAACATGGATTAGGGATTCTTCTTGACCCTGAACTTGTGAATTTTTTACATGCATGAGGCTTGAGGGCCATTTTAGGCATACAGAAGTAGGAAAAAAGTCTCCCGGGGACAAATTTTTCTTTAATTGATGCCAATTTTGTGGGAAACATATACAAAACCACTGGGTCATGATGCACATAGTCAATAAAAGGTGTCTGAAGGACACTAGCCTTCCATATTTGATGGCCTGGTGGGGTTATGCAACACATTGAATTCATTTTTATGTTGAGATCCAAAATGGGTGACTGGACTAAGTAGTGGTTTCTAAAAAACATAGGGACATTTATATCATCTTTGAGTGGGAAAATATTCCCACACACTTCTCAATTACATAAGGGAGATCTGGTGAATGGTTTACTCAATTAGAAATCCTTTTTTTGTTTTTATTTCATTGGATTTTGGAAGAGGTAGGTATGTAAGCCATTATCCAGAAGTTTTCCAAATCTGGGAGTGTGATAATACATGAATGTCACCAAGCATACGAAAACTGAAAATGAATCTTTTGGGGATTAATTTCGTTTGATTGATTTCCATTTTTGTAGGCAACATATGCAGAGCCCCTGGGGCATGATGTTCATAGTAAATGAAAGGTGTCTACAAGACACAGGACTTCCATCTATGATGGATATGATGGATTATGAAGATTGGTAAATTTCTGAATATGTTATGTGACCTTTGTCAAGGGGTGGACCTAATCACAAAAAGGGGGAAATTTTAACTGAACTTCTTCGGGGAAGCCTAAAAATGAGTGGGGGAACTCTTATTTTGTATGTGGATCAACTTCATCCATATATATTTGGTATCTTTAGAAACCTCAAAATAGATCTGAGATGAATCAAACCTGCATGTTATAATATATCCAGGATGTGTGTATTGAGGAAAATGTAAACCATGAATTTTAGGGCCCTTGAATCAGTAGGGATTCTACAAGGCTTGGGAGCCATTGGGCATACTGAGATAGGAGTTGTCTCTCATGGGGATGAATTTTCCTTTGATTGAAAGACATTTTTGTGGGTAACATAAGTAGAGCCACTGGGGAATGATGTGCATAGTCAAACAAAGGTGTTTGAAAGACACTGGACTTTCATATCAAATGGCTATGGAGGACTATGGGAATTCAAGATTGTTCAGAGCACGGAATTTGATGTATGGAAGGAGTGTATCTGGATATATTGGAAACACTTGGTCTATGATTTACTCATGGAATCAAGTATCCCTTATATAGATCTGGATCACACGTAGGGTAATGATATTTGCTCATCTTTGGGGTACCTGTTCATTTAACATCACATGACTAGGAAGTGCGGTTCCTCTTGGGGAAGGGAACCGTGTAATTCCTTTTACGGTCATGATTCTAGGACCAAACTCTTGAAATGTTTTTCTATAATGTCATGGTGGATCTCTCGCTAATATACTTAAGCTCATGTGAGATATGCTTGATGTGAGAAATAAGGGATTTCAAGGATTCCTCATTACTACCTCCGAATAGAAAAATCAACTTCATAGGGAACTTTAGGATTAAACCATTCATATACAGTTTAACGTCATACAAAAAGGACGATTTTGGCCTTGCAGTTTACTGTCGTGTGGTGAGGACATGATTCTGTGCAGTTCAGAGTCATACAGTGAGGACAATTTTGCTGTTATGAATATCACTAATAGCTACTTTCTGATCAAAATCAAGATATTCTAGCATTCCTTAGGTGCGAGTGATGATAGAAGGTGTAAAACATAGACTCGGGGAGGGGGGGACATTGATCATGAGGGATGGAATGAGGCTTGGAATCCATTCGACATACCAAGATAGGGGAGGACTCTCCTAGGGACGAATTTTCCTTTTATTGATGGCTTTTTTGTGGGAAAAATATGCAGAGACACTGGGGAATGATGTGCATAGTCAAAAAAAGGTGTCCACAACACACTGGCCTTCTATCTCAGATGACCATAAATGATTATGGGGATCTAAGTTTTCTCGGAATATAGAGTTTGAAAAATGGGAAAGCTGTGCATGGGAACTTATAGTATACCTAGATCATGAATAACCATTAACTATTGTATCTTCCATATAGGTCTGATTCATATGTATAAGGGGAATCATGATCTTTTGAATTCTCATGAGTGGGGGGAATGTGTGGGATCTCGTGAAACTGAGAACTATGCCACACATAATTCCTGAAGAATTTTGTGGTTTATGGTCTTCTGATTAGGAAATTTCATGGACTCCCCATACAAGTCTGACCTATGCATGAGGAAAAGGAAATTTTTCTGATGGTGGCTAGGATGGGATGCCAAATATGGGCATCACTACGTACCCTTCAAGAGCAGGAATCAAGCCACACGTAGTTCTGTATATTCCCTATACTAATCTAGCTTAGTCCATGTGTAAGGAAATGTGAGGGAATTTTTTTATATGATGGTGGATGGGCTGGGATAACAAATCTAGGCATCACTATGTATCCTTCAAGGGAAGGAATCAGGCCATACATAGTTCTGAATGTTCCCTGTACCGATCTGGCTTGGTCATGGGGACGAGAACATTTTTGTTTCGTTTTCTACGGGTGATAGGTCTACCATATTGGCATGTAATTTGTTTGCATAAGATAATACATATCACTAATCCTATGCTCACATGATTTATACTTGATGTGAGAAATAAGGAGTGATAAGGGTTTCTCAGATCAGTGTTGGGAGGTAGAGGATATAATGGGGGAAATTTTTTTCTTGGTGGGGGATGGGCCATGATCGAGGATCGAGGCATCGCTACGTATCCTGTGAGAGAAAGAATCAATCCATATGTATTTCTGTGAGAGATCATATAGTTTATTTTCATGCGATTAGGATTCTTTGTGCCATGTAGTTTAACGTATTACAGTTAGGGCATGATTCATAGTTTATTGTCATCTTTCTGGGATGAGTTCCTTATAGTTTAACGTCACGTGGAAAGGAATATGAATCATAGTTTAAGGTATTAGATCTTGGACATATAACTCATAGTTTAAGGTCCAAGATCTTGGGATAGGGCTTCAGGGTATTACTAATCATAGTTTAGGGTCTTAGATCTTTGATCAATAACTCATAGTTTAAGGCCTTAGAGCTTATACTAGGACTTGGGGGTATTATAACTCCTAGTTTAAGGTCTTAGAGATTGGACCATGGCTTTGGGGTATTATAACTCATATTTAAAGGTCTTAGAGCTTGAACCAGGGCTTGTGGGTATTATAACTCATAGTTTAAGGTCTTAGAGCTTGGACCATGGGTTGGGAATTTCTATTATGCAAAGTACTTCTTCAGGAACTTTACATTTGTGGGAGCCATGATGAGCTGACCATCCATTGATGTCAGGGCATATGATCCATTGTAATAAACCATATGTATGACATATGGTCCTTCCCACTCTGGTTCAAGATTTGGGGGCTTTTTCCCGATTATCATCATGGATCTAAGGACTAACAACATTTCACCATTGAGGAAAGATTGAAGGCGAACCTTTTTGTTAAAGGCTCACGCAATACGATTTTGGTATATTTTTAAATGGTGTAAAGTGTGCATCCTTTTTTCATCTAGCTGCTCTAACTCATCAAAATGTCTCTAGGATTGTTCTTATATGGATAGATGATCAAAAATGGACACACTAAGTGATGAAACCTATATTTTTATAGGTAAAACTTCCTCTGCCCCTTATACTAGTGAGTATGAGGTCGCCTAGGTGGAAGTGCAGGTCGTGGCCCGGTAAGCCCACAAAGAATGAAGGAGTTTTTTTGGCCACAATTTCATATCCTAATCAACCATATCTTATAGAATGTTGGAAAAGTCTTTTTAAAAGCCTCTATCTGCCCATGGGCCGCCACATGGTAGTGGGACGGCCGATTGGCTTTGATTCCATACTCCTGGTATAGCTTTTTCCAACTCAGTAGAGAAGAAGTTGGTGCCGTTGCCTATCAGTATTGTATGAGGGACACCAAATCTTCTAATGATGTTGGAATTAAAAAGTCAAATGATGTTTTTCGCCCTGAATTCTTCAAGGGTTATATCTTTATCCCATTTGGAAAATAATTCGGTCGCTGTGAGTATAAACTTGAATTATCTGGCTGTGGGGGGAGGATATAGTCCCAAAACATCCACTCCCCAGGTGGAAAATTTCTAAGAGTACTTATATTTATGAAGTAACTATGGGGATCGATGTATTAAATTAGCAAAAACTTGGAAAGAATGACACTTCTTAGTGAATACGACACAATATTGTATCATAGTGGGCCAGTAGTACCCAAGCCTTCAGATTTGGTGAGAGATCTTGGTTGCTGATTGGTGTGATCCGCAAGCTCTGGCATGAACTACCTTCATGATAATAATGGTCTCTTCTCCATCAATAAACCTGAGAAGGACTACATCAAGGCCTAGTTTGTAGAGAACGTTTTAATGGTTTTCCCATTATACAAGACAAAGTTGACAGCCCGTCTTCAAACTTGTTCCCTTCCAACCCTATTTGGTGGGAGTTCTCCATTCGGAAGGTAATTTGAAATGGACATCATCCAGCTGGTGGTGTGACCATAAGGCTTAGAAATAGAGCTAATTTCATCAATCCCCATCGTACTTATTTGGATGAATGTAAAGACTATCCGAAAGTGGGCAATGCTAATAACCGTTTCATCCTGGTCTGGATTAGCCAAGGCTATGAATGCATTTTCCAAAGCATCACTTTGAGTATTTTGAGACTGGGGGACATAAGTCAGCATTGGTTATGATGAGAATTATGCCATCATTTCTCGAATATAGTTCATCAATGGGGCCAATAGTTCCTTATTAATGACATATTCACCATTGACCTATTTGACGACTACCTCTGAATCACCCTTTATTTTTAGGTGTTTGGGTTGCACATGAAGTGCCAGATCAAGGCCCACAATGAGGGCCTGATATTATGCTTCATTGTTTGAAAACCTCTCTGTATGTAGGAAAGAAGAAGACAAGACAACCTTTTTAGGAGATACAAGTATAATTCCTAGCCCCACTTTGTTGAGCCTGGGATCCTCCATCTTTTTCCCTTTCAGGCTTCTGGAAGCACCGTTGTAGTACATTTCCTTTGTCTGGGGGTCTTATTGGATGGAAAAAACATTTTCATATGAATGTTTGGAATCCAAAGGTGTTGTTTCTTCTAAGGGGTGCTCATCTAAGAAGTCTACTAATGCCTGGACTTTAATGTCTTTCTAAGTACATACCATATGTGAAACTGTTGTAGGATGACCACCCATCGTGATAGGTGCCCATTTAGCATGGGACGGTTGAGGATATATTTGAGTGGGTTGTAGTAGGATACCAGGTGGACCTCACGATGTTGAACATAATGCCTGAGTTTCTAAATCATGATGATTAGGGCTAGGAAGCTCTTTTCAATTTTTGAATACCTAATTTCATCATCAATCATGTTTTAGCTGAGGTAATAGAGGCTGTTCTCGCTGCCGACATCATTTTTCTGTGTGAGGAAGGCACCTAATAACCATTCCAGTGTGGTTATGTACAAAATGAGTGGTATCACATCAACTAGAACCATCATCTCTAGTTTTCTAAGGAGATATCTTTTGATATTGTCGAATAATTCTTGGAAATTAGTATCCCACTCATACGTAACTCCTTTCTTCATGAGCCAGGTGAAAGGTAAACATTTACCTTCCAAGTTGGCTATGAAGTGCCAGATGTAGTTGAGGTGCCCCGGGAGACCTCTCAACTCAGTGAGTTTGTGAGGTGGGGACATGAAAATGATGAGGTTTTTCTTATCTAGTTTGACTTCGATGTATTTATGGTGTACAATGAAGCCGATGAATTATCCAGAGAAAATTCCAAATGCACAATTTATGGGATTCATCTTTAAATTGTGTTACCGCAAATTTTTGAGGACAGTTCCAAGATTGGATAGGTGGTTTGAGAGATGTCATGATTTAACCACCCGATCATCGGCATAACACTTGACGAAATTTCCCAAGAGGGGCTTAAAGATGCGGTTCATGGAGCGCTGGTATGTGGCACTGACATTCTTTAGTCCAAAGGGAATCACCTTATAACAGAACACTCCCTAAGGGGACCTAAAAGTTGTAGGTTCTTAATCCCACAAGGCCATCTAGATTTGATTGTATCCAAAATATCTGACCATGAAATAGAGGGCTTTATATCCAGTAGTTTCATCAATCAAAAATTCTGTGATCAGGACCAGGAATTCGTCTTTTGGGCAATGTTGATTGAGGTCCCTGAAGTCAATGTAGAATCTAATCCATATGTTCTTCTTTTTGATAGGTACTATGTTCTCCAGCCATATTAGATACTGGAATTCCAGCATGAAGTTGGTTTTGACCAGCTTGTCAACTTCTACCTCTATTTTGGTAGCATGTGTCAGGTGGGTTCTTCTGGATTCCTTCTTATAGCCTCGGTGATCTTTTGGTAAGCCCAGATAATGAGTGGAAACCTTAGGATCAAGGCTTATCATTTTTGTGTAGTTCCAAGAAAACACATCTCTATTCTTCTTTAGGAAGGAGGTATATACCTCCTTCTCCTTGATAGGCATAGCCACACTAATCAGAGTGGGCCACGTGTTATCTTCGGTGCCCATTTTTACCTTTTCAATTTCATTGATTATAGTGGAGACACATTCTTTGAATGTAGGAGTGGGATCTTTGAGGTCTTCTTATTCTTATTCTTATTTTTCTTAGTCCTCTTTCTCGTCTTCCACTTATTATGGAGAGAGGATTCTTGAGATGAGTTCTACAATGTTAAGAGAGAAGTCTTCTTTTTCCCTTAGTGAGTAAGGTGAGGGTAGTTTGGGGTCTTGAGGATGAGTCAGGAGTATATTTGTTAGGGATTTTCCTAACACCATTGGATTCACCCCATTATCCCATACCTTCAGACTTGGTGGATTTAACAGTGACCATGCAGACAACTGAGTCTGCATCCATACTTGTGCTTATGCATTAAACTTAGTTAATGGGTAATACATACTCTTCCCTAAGTTACTGGAGGGGGCCGGCGGGAGCCGTTTCCAATCCATTGAAGGTAGTAATCCAATCATTGTTGTTGGACAAAAGATGTATTCCTTCAGACTCGTAGAACCTTGCATCGATATAATGTGACTCACAGGACTCCAATAGGGATTTATCGACATGCACTGTTCCATTTTTTCCATTAGTGCAATATTTGATGCCTTGACGGTATGATGACAGAATTGCAGCATGCTGATGCAGCCAAGGCCTCTCTAACAAGATGTTGAAAGCCATACATTTCCGCACTACTAGGAACTTAGAATATGACATGAGGTCTCCAAGCCAAGTTTTAAGCTTGATTTTTCCCTACGGTTTCTGCTCACTTTTTTTATATCCAAGCAGAGTTGTGGTGCAGGTTATCAAGTTGTCTTCATCATAGCCTAGCTGACGAAGAGTTAAAAGTAGGAGTAGGTTGAATCCAGAGTCGTTATCGATGAAGATCCTTCAGATATCAATTCCATTTATCTTACTAGACAAATATAAGGTTTTTATGTTCCCTTGCTTGATGGAGTCTTCATCCCTATCTGTGAAGTAGATGACGAAGTGACATTCTTCCAGACTATTCTCTGTCTGATAGACTTCAGCTACTGCTACTTCGGATTTGAACTCCTGGGGACTTAGTAAGGCTTTGAGGAGTGGCTCCCTATGATCTGCGCATATTCTTAACGCACCCTGGATTGAAAGTTTTTCTGGTACTAATGCTAGATGCTTTAGAATATCACACTTCTTCTCTAGTGGCCAGTGCTTCCTTGCTTGGGGTTGATCCTTCACAGAAACTTTAGGGGTTTGGGCATTGGACATAGAAGGTTCAACTTATGTGATGGGAGCTGGTGGCATTGTCGCCTTTTCTGGGTTTGGCCGAACTGATCCACCTATATTCCTTGGTATAATTTACATTTTTTCTCCCCCTGATGGATATTCCAAGATAATTGGGATTGGATTTCTTCTGAAAGGGGTAGATGAGAATTCTAGTTCTTATTGTGTCTGCTAAAGGGTTCTTCCGAAAGTTTCTGTGATGTTAATGGTTTGACTTGTGGTGTGGTTGGTAATTTGACTCCTTCCATGATCGTTCCTTCCAATAAACCTTTGGGCTGTACAGTCTCTTCATTTGGATCTCCGATTGGGTGCGGGGAACTCAGGTTCGTGTCCGTAGTCTCCATCTAATAAGGTTTAAATCAATTTAACAACATTAATGGAGACAAAGATTAGTTTTTGATCAGAAAATGCTTATGCATGACTGTCTCTTTTGGTAGTACCATTTGGTTGGGTGGCGCCCATTGTACAATGTGGTGGGGAGATGACTATTGTACCAAGTCTGTTGGCATGAAGTTCAAAATATTCAACATTGAATTCAGATTTGGTGTCAGCTCATCTTCTTATTCTTACTTTCTGCCCTTATGGGCTTTAGAGGGCTGCAGGGCCGAGGAGGATGACTGTGTTTTATTGGGAGATTTGGGGGGCACAGTTGGTTGTTTCAACTGAACCCAGAGGATTTGTTGAACTCAGTTGACTGTTTTTCGAGTCATCTAGTTTTCAAAATTTTTGTCATTCTTACCGATGATTGTTTTCCATTCTTCTTCTTCTGTTGAATCTGAGGTGGAAACATATGCCACTTATACTGGCGGTGGGCCCAATATGAATTTCCGAGAATCTACCATCTTTTCGTAGGATATCCTTGAAAATGAAGTATTCTTAGATTGTGTGTCCTAGTATCTAGTGATAGGGACAATAATTTGGAAGGTCGTTGAGACCCAATTCATCAGCTTGCTTTGGATCTGGTAGCCAAAGCAAGTTGCAATTAATGGAAGCTATGAAATAGCCGCAGACCTGGTCATCTCAGAATGAATATTTTTTTTTCATTCTTCGAGTGTATTTAATTTAGAACTTAATTGCTCATCTTTCCAAGGTGAGGGTGTTTGTTGGCTTCTAGGGGGTCCTACATGGTTTAGTGGGGGCCTCACAACTAGAGTTGGTGCTTGGGGTGGCATAAGAATGACAGAAGCTACTTAAGACTTTCCGGTCCTTTTCCCTAGGGCTAGTGGAGCCACTCGGGACTTGAGGTTGGTCTGTTTAAATGAGTCTTCTATTCTTTGGGAAATGGTAGAGAAATCACTGAACCCACTTGTGTACTTCACTGGGATGTGCAGCGTTTGCAATTCATCACAGAGTCTATCAATGCACATGGAGAGCATCTTATCCTTGGGAAGCAGCCAGTTCATCAAATAAGTCAGGCCTTTCCATTTGGAAATTAAGTATGATACTTTTTCATTATCTTACTACTTACAGTTCATGAGGTCACTAACTATTGCCTTAGGCAGTGTTAAATTGAACTTGAAGAGAAATTTTCACCGAAGGTCCTCCCAACCTGTGATTGAATTTGATGGAAAGATAGTATATCGTACGAAGGCCAATCCCTGTAGGGCTCATATGAAGCACCTTAGTTTTACTGCTTCTTTCTGCTCTAGAGTGCCCATCATGGGGTCAAAATAAGAGGCATATCACATCAAATTTTGTTCAGAATCCTCTGAGCCATTGAATACTGGGAATACAGGGTTTCCAAAATTCTGTGGTGGTAGAACGTTGCTTACCCAAATGGGGTAGGGTTTTCACTATAGTTGTATCGAAGTGAGCCACCCCTATATGGATTCTAGTCGATCCATTAGTTTCTCAATAGTATTCAAGATCCCTTGATGCATATCCTATCAGGGTTGAGCTTGGGTAGGTGTGGCAGTGGCCAAAACTGGGCATTCTGGTGCTGCTGAAATTTGAGGTTGATACCCAGCTGGGGGTATCATTTGCGGGTTTACCTGAATTTATTCTAGCTATCTTCCTAGCAGGGGTATGACTTGATTTCCTTTTAGGTCTAGGTTGAACAAACCTCTGAGATTTTCTTCATTCACCAATATGAGTGTTTGTGGAAAATAAACCTCTTCTGGGAGCACCAACTGACGTTCCACAGGGGGAAAAAATCGAGCAAGGTAGCTCCCTCGACATAACTTGGCATTAATTTTCCTAAGATCTTTCATTTCATCTCATTCTCAGCGAAAATATCCTTGAGAGAGAGGGATTAATTTCTAGGGGGAGGAGAATGTAGGTCATAGACGACCTTGGATTTATTCTTCTCCTTGTTGGGATTTTTCATGGGAGGTAATGACTGATTAATTGAAGGGGCGCCCAAATTTAGAACTGCTCTCTGGTTCCAGGTATGCACACCATTAGGCTCGGTGTGGGATGCGTCTGGGAGGGAACCATCTTCCCAGGATTCCTCTCCATCATCTCCTTATTTTGTACCATTTCTTGTCAGATCCGTGGGGTTTAAATTTACCTCATTCACTGATACATACCGCCTTGGGGGCTGTGTATCTGGTGCCAAATGGTTGGAAGGATTTCTATATCCTTTTTTGGATTTTCTTATTCTATAATGCGGTATTCTTCTGGTTTCTTGGTGAATATTTACCCGATGGGATCCCTTATCTTACCTCGTAATGCAAATTTGTCTCGGAGGGTGAAAACTACGAGAAGGGTTGGAATGGGTGACTCCTCTATCCATTGTTCTTCCTAGGTGGGAGAAGATAGACGTCTGCTGTGCGAGGGCTTGCGGTAAAAATGAACCCATCCCTATGGGCTTGGGTTATTCCTATTCTTCTATTGATGCACTGCAACATGGATTTGTTGGTCTCATGGGGGCACTTTGATATAAAAATGACCCTAGCCATTTTGGATGGGGTTGTTCTCTCATTGTGGCTAAATTCTCCGCTATTACCGCCTTTTCGATTTCACGCACTCCTACATGGGTGTGAGCCGAGTATGGCATTGGGCCTGCATAGAGTCTATAGTCTTTTGAATACATGATCACTACTTTCTGGTTGGCTTCCCTAGGGCGGGAAGCCTATTGGATGTTCCTGGTTTCCTGACTCAGAGTCTTTTCAATGGCTTGATCTCTTCGGCCCTGACGCTTTTGAGACTTACTCTGGGATGGTTTTTGGTGAGTATCCCATCTTTCCCGAGCATGAGTTTCATTTTATTGTTGCATTTGGGTAATGACATTGCACGATTTAATTTCTAATGGGTCTTAAAGGAAAATACATGGGGTGAAGTGTAGAGCTCCATGTTCTCCCCATTTCCAAATGTGAACTCTAGTAGGGGTGTCGCCAATGAGGCGTCACAATTTATGCAGTGTATGGAGGAAATACAGTTAAAGGGTTTTATTAGGCCTTTCTAATTGTGGATGTCATACAGACGAGAGGGATTCAAGGTCTATTAGCTGACAAAACTCTCCTAACATGTTGACATGTTTCACATACCCTTGATAAGGTAGTAATTTTTATTTCAACTAGTGAAGAGTCGTCCATATACTGAGGCAAATGGCATGCATAAATTCCCCAAAAAACTTTCCTAGTATGTCTAACTGAGAAGTGGTCGTAGTCCAATACATCACTGGTATATTTTCCTTAGCTGTTTGTATTCTCACAAGCAACATATCCTACTGTTGTTCTTCTGGGGGCTCATCTACTTGATATGCACAAATTGAATATTTCTTAATGATTTCATTCCAAGAAACTGTGTTGGTGGGGCCTCATTGATATGTGAACGGTGCGGGGGGGGGGGGGCTCAAAAGATGAGTGTGGAATCGGTCTATCCATTGGCTGAGAAATAATATCACTCATTATAGATGGAGTGCCCGATGTGTTTGACACCATCTTTCCAAGATCCTCAACATAGGAGGGATTTTTCATATTTGTTCTGACAAGGGGAGGACCTTCTTTCCAGTATTAATTTTAGTGATGGGGAGGACCTTCACAATTGGTGCTGTAATGGAGAGGGCTATTATTGTCGCTTGATGCCCGACTACAGGAATTATCATAAAGGCGTATACCATGGGGAGTACTATTAGGGAAGGATACAATGAGGGGAGGGACTTTTTACTGCTTTATGTCACTGATGGGAGGAACTTCTTGATGAATGATATGATGGAGAGAACTACAATCACAACTTGATACCTGGATACAGGGATAAGTTTTGTAATGCACATCTTGGGGAGGTCCTTCAGGATGTACTATAGCTAGGGGAGGACCTTCAGAGCAACTTCCATTATGGGGAGGGCCTTCACAATGACTGTCATCATGTTGAAGACTACAATTATGACTTGACACATGGTTGTATGGATAATTTCCATAGTGAAAATATTTGAGAGGGCTACCCCGATGTGCATCAGGATATAGGCTCTTGTGATCAATCCTTCCTGGACCGCAGAGTGAACCCCCGTGGGTGCTCTAGGGAGGGCCTTTAGAGCTAATGGTAGCGATATTATAGGGAGGACCTTCACAACTGCTACTAAAACATCAATAATTTAGTAATGGACTGATGTAGTATGCGACATTGGATTTTTTGGAGGCCTTGACCTTATGCTGGGGAACTGGTTCGCTGAGGGATCATGGAGGACTAGACAGTAATGAAGGTACAAGATTGGAACCGGGAGAAAGAGTACCTGAAAACCCCCCATTTGCGTAATGTGTTCTTATTCAAGACAGAGGAATCTCCTCATACCATAGTGGTATGTGGGTAGAGAGGCCGTCTACATACCAATGTGATACGTGGGCATGTGTATGGACTACCACACACCACAGCAGTACGCCGTCCGTCTTGCCTCTTTGAGTTCCCTCTACGTACTGATTTAGTATGCGACATTGGATTAAATCTATGTATCAATACACTACGTGGAACAACATATTGGAGGAGGGTCTAGGGGACTTCCATTCATAGGAATTTCATCCGAGAGAAGTATATGGTTTGTGGTTGCACCATTTATGTTCGCGGTTCTATTATTACTATTATGTTCCCCCATTTTATGGTACAAGGCTGGCTGTACCGGCAGAGAATGTGGTTCACAATTTGGTCTTTGATGGTGATTCAAAACTGAAGCCAGAATCTTCTCTGAGTTCTTTCTTCAAACCTGTGGGTTCCCATCATGCTTTCGTCGTTCGTCCTTTCTCAATTCCTTATTTTCTCCTTTTATAGAGCATTAGGGAAAATGTGTCTATCAAGCATGTGACACCATATGCGGAGGCCGATGAAGATATACCCGAAAAAATGGATAACCCATTCAACTGAGGTTTTTTATAGGTTACAGTTCTCAATCATGGTACGCAAAACCCTACCCAGTCACTTCATCCATGAACTAATGAGTTCGAGGGATGGTACGTAAACCACCTTCATGTACATGAGTCCTTTAGTGGTTCAGTTCATGGTCTGCAGGGTTCCCTGGCTAATGCTCTGTGGGCCAGCAGTTCACAGATCATTCTGTGTACCTATTGGTTCATGATCTAGGCTGTCCAGGAACCTTTCCCATTGATGGTACATAGGGCAGTCAAAATCCTTTGAAAACTTGAATTCCTTCAAGTTTCATCTGAAATTTTCAACTCAACTTGAGTCCATTCACCTTTCCATCCTTGTAGGAGTACTTTATTCTCTCTAAAAAGTAATTGTGGGGGTATTTTCTTCCCTTGGTGGAATTTTTTGGACCTTACACAAAAACCTTGACATTCCGTATGACATATGATTTTTCTATCATGTGAAAAAGTCTCTGAATGCCATGAAGAAAAGGGAAACTCGTTTTCTTCCTTACACGCAACCACCACTTTATTATGTGAAATTCCCTTTGTAGGAATTCACCATTTTGTTTAACCACTGGCCATTCTTGCATGAAATCCTACCAATTGTGTTCCACTATCTTATCCTTTCACGGTTCGTACTTTGTCTTTCCAAGCTCAACCCAAATGGCCTGTCAACAATATGATGTTGAGAGGAAAGATACTCATTTCTTATAGAGAATTTATATGATTAGGAACCCTCAAATACTTTACACTAAGGGAGTCCTGTCAGAAAATAAGATTCTCTTGGGCATGCTGACACAACATCAAAAGGATTTTCTTTTGTGTGAAAACCTTCCACTTTGTAACTTTGGAATACAAGATGAGGTATCCATCCTAGGATTTGAAACTAATTCACCATGATATTGGTTCATGTGATAAGAAAGTATTTAGTTATAAAAAATCAACATTTATGGCTATTCCACAAGGGATAATCAAGAGATGGCCATCTACATCTTAAAAGAAAAGAACAAGATGATCATAGGAAGTGACCTAGAGGTAGAGGAGTCCACTACCCACTATGATAGCACCTTCCAAAGCAGCATGAGGGATGGAAGTGTGGGATATAATAAATACAGGGACATGAGTTATAGATGAAACTTTATAAGAAAATGGGAATGGATGTACTGGGTATGCTACACATGTGAGGAGTTTGGAGAATATCCGCACAACATCAGGTAGTATGTGGCTATGTGGATGTCACAGTTCTGTTTCTATTGTATTGGAGGCATTCGTCTAGAGGGCTTCCAATACAAGGAATTCCTTCCACCAATGGACATCTGGATGGATGGCAGGAAGAACCCAATTTTAATGTGGCATCTATTGGAGGTTTTGAAAGGTAAGATGAAGATAAAGTATATATAGAATTACATCCCTCTCCTATTATGGTTCAACATATTCTTCATGAATGATGAGAAGGCAAGGATGCTGGGATGAGGGAAGCAGTGTACGAATACATCATAGAGGGGAAAGGTAGGATCATACTAGGTGGTTATTGAGCTGGGAAAATATCAAATGTGGGGGGGGGGGGGTATAACATAGATGAGATATGGGAATTGAAGGTTCGATGTGATGCATTACTTGCTTAATTATTGAGTAGGTGGTTCTTTCCAGTGAGGGACATGAAAATGGGTGTCTGCCCATGGACTCAGGTGATGGTGGGGATCATGGAATCTCACAACAGGGTCAACCTTGGAGTTCCTATTTGGGAAAGGATTTACAACATTCTAGGGAACATCTCAAGGGGAATCATTCCCAAGAGGATTTTTGGGATTCTATAAATCCTTTATGGATTGATTACTACTCACCTTAGTGGACATGGTTTCCTAAATTCCATTCATCCCCCAGGATCCAGTTTACACCCATCCCTTTTGAACATCACTATGGTTTTTCCACTGACTATCAATCAAGAATCAGTTATACATCATATCAGAAACCATGAAAATATAAACTTCCACCCCTTTTGAAATACAGTTAGAAAGATGGTGGGTAACATGAAAGGATCATGGGAGAAGAGGGAGAACATACATAGTTTTGGGTGTGGTGTGCTGGTGTCTAGAATTGACGAAAAGATTATTTTTGGACCATAAATGTTGTCTTGCTTCATCAAGAGTTCGGATTCCTTTATCATGTGGCGAAGAAAATGTATACATGAGCCCATTAAGAGAGAAACTGATGAATCCTTTTCTAGATGTGGTTCATGATGACAACTGCTGGGTTTGGAGAGAAAATCATGTTGCCACCTACAAATGTCGATATCATCCTATCAATATAATATTATAAGAAATGGGTGGTGACATACCCATAGGAAATCTTATGAAGATGAATTTGACATATCAAAGTAGAGAGTATAGAGCCAGTGTGACAGGAAGGCAGGAGGGATGCCACTGAAGGGGTGAGTGAGGGGGAAATCAAAACAACTAGGAAGGCACAAGATAAAACCACAAAAATGGAGATGAAATATGGTGTGGAAACACCTAAACCTTATTAAGAGGGGTGGTCCCAAAAGAATCCTCAAGGACCAGTCAAATAATCACAGGAGAAGAAGATAATGCATCTCTTACAACCAAGTTCTTATGCCATTTTCTTAGGCCTTTGGTCTGCTTGGAGAACATTATAAAAAATGATGATACCCAAAGAATTTTGGTAGAATCTAAAGTGGTATGAGATCATACTACTAGAATTCAGGTTAATTTAGGTGGAGGAGAAGGTGATATTTCATCGGCAACATTCATACCCAAAGAACATGTATTTCTACGATTTCTGTAGGGGGAAATATGAGGAACCTCACACCGTAGTAAAGGTGACACTCATCCTAGAATTAGATATAGAGGAAACCCCACCTGTGGATGACAACAAAGAGGAATAATAATAATAATAATAATAATAAGAAATAAAGTTAGAAGAGGAAGAAGAGGAAGAAAGAGAAGATCAGGAGTCCTAAGTAATGGGTTCTCATCAAGAGAGTCCCCTAGAGAGCAGTGATATTGTGGGCTCTGAAGAAGAGTTCATTGACTACCTCTATGTAAGATCAACTTACTTAAGATTTTTCCTTGATTTATCATTTCTTCTCATAGATCTTCTAATTGGAACTCATCATTAATAGTAGAAAAATGGTGATGAGAAAGAGTTACCCTCTGTAGAGGGTGAAAATGTGAAAGTGGGTAGATGGGAGCCTACTCCAAGGCCTCCACAAGGAGTTTATATAAGTGGTGATATGGTCTAAGCTGAGGCCACTAGTGGTGGACAAACTAGGGAGGCCAGGGTGGCAAGATCAGAACCCCAAGTTCGTCTTATCATCTATGGGGGACCACATCCTGGTATTCCCTCAATGGAACCTACTAAAGTGGAACTTACCATAAGTATCATCATCAATATACATCCTATAGGTAAGAGAAAAATTGAAACGATTTGGTCATAAACAGGCTTCCATAGAGTAAGAAATCAATGTGTTTCTATCCTATGTATCTCCCTCCCAATATTAAGGAGGGATGACACCAGTCATAAACATACCAAATAGTGAGAGATATCCTATGGTGACCCAAGAGATTGACCCAACAATTATTAGATCCTATAAGTCTTCGATCACACAAAGGAATACTTGTCATTGACTGTGTATACTAGCTGAGGTATTTTGTTCTATGCAGAACTTATAAGACTGTGAACCCAACAAGTAGATGGAGTTGAGGAATCTATGGGTCACCATATGATGCATGTTCCCATTAATGAGGATCCATCCATTCAAACATATCTGGATCAAATGGTCCTGGATAAATAGGCAGCTGCCTCTAATAGTGATACCCCAAGGGGGTCGAACACGAGGCTAACAATGACGAGGCTACTGAAGAAGAAGCAGAAGAAGATGGATACCCCATGATATGGTGACTGAAACATCGGAGAGGATACCAAAGTAATTTTGTAACACACCTATATTTTTATGAGATGTATTTTTTTTATTTCTTTGAGGTCCTGTGTTGTATGCTACACCAAGATAAGCTTAAACTATATGAAACACCGACTTAGCTTGCGGTATACGCAACACTATGATTGGAATGTGTTAAAAACACTTTAAAGTAATTTTTATAGAATTAATTGCACTCAAGAACAAATTTAATTGAAAAAATTAATATTATTATGTTACCTTATAACCTATTCATCTTAATGATGAGTGTGAACAATATTAACTTTCTTCTGAAAAACTATTTAAATGAAAATAAGCGAGTTTATAAAATAATAAAATAACTCTTGATGGATTTTATTATTGTAATATATATGTAATATATTCAATTTAATTTTTAAAATTCATATTATATTTTTTTTATACATGATATAAAAATAAAATCAATTTTTCGGATAAAATATGTTGTTTTTAAAAAAATGCAGTTTTTCCACCTTTTGATGTTGAACCCATTTTAAATCAAGTTTTGACACATTTAAATATTATATTTAACAAAATAAACTTTTTATTTTATAATTGTGATATAAAAATATACTTTGGATGATTTTTTGATATTTTTCTGATAAGTTATAAGTTTTGATAAATATTAAAAATATAAAAAAATTTAATTAAAAACAACTTTTTCTATAAAAATAATTTATGTGGATAAATTATATTATTGAATTTTGTTAAAGTAAAAAAAGAAAATATATTTTTATCATTTAATATAATTTTGGTGATTAAAATTAATTTTACTATGAATTTTGATGTAAAAACATTTCAACCTTTTGTAATGTTTTAACTTTTAAGAACCCATTTTCATTATGAAAATGAGATTAATTTTAAATTAATTATTGAAACTTGCATGTTATGAATTTTTGAAAATGCATTCCATATTTGGAATCATCATTTCCAAATTATGTAAATGTCATTATTCTATTTTTTGTAATTACAAATATTAACTTCAGTAATTTTTATTAATACCATAAAACGGTAAAGTAGGTAATTAAGGGTAAATATAATATTATGAAATTACCTTAACACTCATCATAATATGATTCAATGAGTTATTTCCATCCAAAACCATTCTGGGTCGAAGTGATACCCTTTGGATGCCACTTTTATGATATTATAACATTTAATATGTTTTATTTAAAAAAAGTTAAATATGTCTTACTCAAATTTTAATAAATTAATAATTTTTAAAATAAAGTTTTATTGAATATAAATTAGACTAAAAATAATAATTTGAAATATATTTTTTTTTCATTATCATAGTAATTTATTTTTATTTTTTAGGAAATAAATAATTACATTATTGGTATATACATTGAGGATGCATAAATTATTTAATTGATGGATAATCAATAAAATAATTTTTATTGAAATGATAAGAACAATTAAAAGACAAAAACACCTAAAAAATATTATTTGTTTAGTATATATTGACCATAATAATCCAAGGGTCTATTTATTGACTATTTGGAGCCATATGGAAAAGATTATGACACTTATAATATTTTAAAGTAATGTTAATGTTGTCACATTGATGTTTTAATATATATAAAATTTTTAATATAGGATTTTCAATGATATATATTATACTATAAGTATTATTATTAAATATAGTGGATTTATATTCATTGTATTATTTTACTTTTAAATTTTACTTAACAAATAAGTATATTAAATAATTACACAAAACTGATGTAGTAATTATTTTATTAATGGAAATATCAAATTAATGTAATGAAAAGAACTAATATATATATATATATATAAATATAATTTGGAATAATTACAACATCCAACAAATTTTATAGATTAAATTGACCCATTATAAATATAATAAAATATTTTTTAGTGGTTAACATCTTATCTTGAAATTTGTAAAAATCCATTAAATGAATAGTGTCAAAATGACACTATTGATTTTTTCCAAAATAATGAATTATTAAATTATTTAAAAATAATAAAATATTTTAAAAAACATAAAATAATTATGATTTACTCTAAAATTGTATATATTTTTCATTTATGATATAATTGACCTCAAATAAGTAAAAATTACACTATTTTAATGTTGAATAATTTGTTACCTTAGTTAAAATTAAAAGAGAATAATTATGGGTAAAATGAAATGATAAGGTTTAAAATGAAATAAAAAAATGTATAAAAATTATTTGTTGATGATATTAAAATATTATCTAATCTAATATTATAGATAAGGACATTTGGGAGGTTTTTGGATGTGGTTTTATTTTATTATAAATTAATATTTATGGGGATTCCAAAAGTGCCACTCACCTCAATTATAAAAGGTCACCTCCTTCCTCACCAATTCACTTAAAATTGAGCCTTAAATATTCTATATCTCCTAAAAAAATTTCTTATAAAATTATTTATTCACATTCTATAAGTTATGGTCTTCTTAAAATACCAACTCTAGTGCTTTAAGATGATATTTAGAGGGAGCACGTCGAAGAAGAGGTAATATCCTCTACCAATTCTTTCAAATTCTTTCTACTTCTACTTTCTCTTCATGAGTTATTTCCATTATAAAGTAATAAATACAGTATAAATTATATTATGGTATTTAATATTTGTTATTAAACAACCATATTACACCTTCTATCCATCATATGAAAAATAAAATCACTATGCGTGCGTACGTACGAAATACCGTCTCCACACCGTGGTGTAAACTATTTTTCACTAACAATTTACTTGGATGGTTATAATGATAGAAATAGTTACTATATATTATTATTATAACTGTATATTTATTTTTGGAACAATATATATACCATCCAATTCCATACCATTTCATAAATAAAGGAATGGTATTGTCACTTGTGCGTACGTACGACCTACCATATCCACAACGTGATGTGATTCATTCTATATGATCTTCATTACGGAATGATTATATCAATAAATATAATGGATAAAAATGATAAATATTATACTAATATAATTTTTTAAATGATATAATTGTAACAAAAGAAGGATAACTGGAACTTATTTGACAAAACATGCATAAGAAAATGTAGTAGTTAATACCTGAATAACGAGTAGTCATGAAATGTTATTAACAACTGAATGATAATTTGATAATATATAATATAATAAAAATTTATATGATTATTTAATAAATTAATTAAATTATTTAAATCATTATACAAGATTTTCTGATACAAATAGAGGATATCAGACATAAGGCAAGGGATTATTTTGTCTCACTTTTATATTTATGGGATATATGCATTTTACACAACCTATTTATTTTGAGTTGTGATTATGCTACCCATGAATGTTTTATTATTATTATTAAGGTTATGATATTCATATAATTTTCATTATTTTATGAGGCATAGAATTTGACTGATTATAAATCGGTAAGGGATAATTTCGCAATCTCATTATTATCAGAGATTGTTTATACGTAAGTATTTACTATGGTATATTTATCATCTATGTCCATGTTTTACAATTTTTTTTTTCATAAAATGTTTTTATATTCTTATATTTATGTTTAAATTCATTTTTACCCATTTTTGATTTTTTACTACAAGGTTTGAAACGAATATTTCTTTCATTTTCTTAATGAGGAACTTTTTAACTTTTCTGACAAAAGTATGAGAATAATTTTTTATTTTAACTTATACGGAATGAATGGATTTTTATGCTTTAATGATGCATTATTTCTATGAATATTCCCTTATAAGTTTACATTATTATATTAAAAGAAATTAATTTCTTTTAAAATGTCATAGTTTTTTACGAAATGGTATCATTTTTTAAGAAGAAAGGATATTTTTCTTAATAATAAATTTCAAGTGTTTTATCAAAATTATTTTCCATATAATATAAAATTATTTAATATGGACATGTTTCAAGTATAATATACCTATTATTAATATGGTTTTATTCTGTTTATGCTATTTATGAAATATATTTTTTCATCTTGGATTATGTTATGATAGAATGATGTTTAAGAAACCCATTTTATCCCTTCAGTTATACTATGATGAGTGATTTATGTTTTTATGGAACATATAAGAATGATTTCATTATGATATGTGTGAGAACTATATCTCCATCTAGTTAATTGGGTAGATATATTTATCTCATGAGATAGACATCACTGAAATGGTAAGTAAATCCTATACGATAATACAGGGTGAGAATGACAAGTAAATCTGGTTCAGTAATACACGGTTTGAATGAAGAGTGAACTCATTTTAGTATAGGACTTTGTAATCTATGATGGTCTAGGAAATTAGACTTTTCTAATATTTAAATGATTTTATATGCTTATGTGTTTTCCATAATTCCATGTTTTATGCCAATTATATTTTCTCATGGTTCATGATTCCTTTATAATTTATCCCTTTTTAACTGCCAAGGTTTATTTCATGAATCAAGATTTTGATATATGATAAATGTGGTATGGTTTTCAAAAGTTATTATCATGTTTTTACATTCTTATGTTTATCTTTTGTTTGATATTTTCTATGATTACCATCATTGAGCATTTGATCTCACCCTTTTCATATGTTTTCTTTTCCCGAGTATATAAAGATCGGTTTTAGGTATGAAAAATAAAGGGGAAAATCTTTATGGTAGATGTTGAAGATCCTTCACCAAGTTATCATAATGCATTCACAGTTTCCAAATACACTAAACAAATACAATCATTGGGTGTCTATTTGGGTCACGTATTAAGTATTCCACAAAAGTAATGTAATATCCATGTAAGTAAAGTTTGGGTCATTATATATGGTATTAGAGTGAAGTTTTAGTAAACCCTTGGAAAATTGAATGAAAAAACATTAGTGAGATCCCTAGAGATATTTCAAAAGATATATCTAGGGGATTTACTAAGGATAATTCTAGGTATCAGTTACAATCCTAGAGTTTTTTTGATAATCAGAAATAAATAAGGATTAAACCTAAGATATCATAAATTGAAATATTATAAGTAATTTTTCTTACTTATATGTTTTAATCTCTAATATGTATTTATCACACTTTTATTTATGGTCTTAGTAAATATAAATAACTAAATATAACATTGTTAACCTTGAACGTTTCAAATGTGGAATGTATGGTAATTATGAAAACCGATTTCCTAAGTGGAAATCTCTAAAATAGGATCATGATGGTGGTATGAGTATTGGTTTTACTGATGAGGATGAAGAGATTTTAAACAACATGGGAATGTTATGGGATGTTCTAGAAGTATTTTTTACCTTAAACCTATGAATATTGGTTAGATTAAGTTTGAGGAACCTTAAGACATGATTCACAATTTAAGAACGAATAAGATGACGAGTAATTGTTAAAGAATAAATTTGGATGATTGAGGTGTATCTATTTCGAAATTCAAATATTAGGTATTGGAAATGATATGTTGAATAGTTCTAAGGACTTAGAAAAGTGATTTAAGGGTATGGTGATATACTTTGAGAACACATGATTAAGGGACAATTAACCCTTAATATGTCCCTTATGTTAAGATAATGATGTTTGGATAAAGATATGTTGGACATGAATAAGTAAATTGAATGATGCTAGTTTCTTGTGAACTAATTATGGATTTGTTTTCCAGAGGTTTATGATATCATAGATGAAGTATAAAATTTTTGGGACTTAAGGAATTTATCCAATAAGCTTTTGAATAAGGAGACATGCATTTTATCAATAAGGATATAAGGTAATTCAGGTTATAACTATGACTCAATATAATACACAATGAACGTGATCACATGTTTATAATTTCACTAGAAAGAGATACCTTATGATATATGGGGGATAAATGATAAGCTGAGTTAGGGAACCTTTTTCTCAAGTTTTAGTTTTTTAATTTTTGGAAGGATTGTAAGTTTATCCATTTATGTATAGTATAAGTCAAACTCTAGATGATGCTTGTTAGATTAAATTATTATATTACTATAGGTGTACTTATAAATATTTTACAACTTGTTCTAACCATTTTTCATGATAAATACATATGGAATGACCTATAAATCTATTTATGGATGGCATGAACTGCTAACAGTTCAGGAATGAAAAATTCAACTTCATTTATTTGAATAAGAACTAAAGGGAAAATTGTTCATGGCATGACGAATGGGGAGATTTTACTAAAAAAAGAAAGTATATATTCTCATGCAAATTATTCAACATTAAGAAAAAGGGATAATGATGTAAAATGGTGTCTTATTATCATCATTTTTGATGACATCAATAACCTCTTTCATACTTCTTCAGTTTATGGTTTTGTGATTATAAACCAACACTGCATCAACAAATTTCTTGTGATCAGTGATCTTTAACAATATCTATGATTATTTATGATTTTATACCATGGGAAAAAATCTCCTATGTTCTCCTATGTAGGGTCTTAGTTATGATTTACTTTGGGTAGTTGTTTTTTTCAAACTATTTCTTTTTAAATGGATGTTTTAGTCATTGTTTTAAGGATTTGGGTTTAAATGAAATAAACATTCATGTATTAAATCCTCTAACAACCCTGATGAATTTCAATGGTAAAATTCATTTTAATGGGGATAGAATGTAACCCCCCAAGATTTTTAAGATATATATTTTGTAGAGACCCGAAGCCTGACGTCCATGGACATCACATTACTTTTGCGGAATACTTAGTACATAACAGAAACACACACACAAGGATTGTAATAGTTTAGTGTCTTTGGAAACTCGGAACGTAATCTTCTAATCGTGGTGAAAGATCTTCAATATCTCCCATAAAGATCTTCCCCTTTTTTTACCTAAAACCTTTCTTTATATCCTGGGGAAAAGAAAACATAAAAGGGTGAGCTCAAATGCTCAGTAAGGGTAAACAAAAGAAATATCAATCACATCATATACATAAGAACATAGCTTTTGGAAATCTTAACCTGCAAAAGAGCTCATAATATCATAACATGGGATAAATCATAGAAGTGAAAATGAGATCCCCATAATCATAACATGAAACTTGAAACTTTGTGGCATGCACACATAATCATGGAAAATCATTTCTTGTTAGTCATGACTCATTGCCAAGACTATCTTAGTGGACAAAGTCCCTTTCTGAACCGAGTTCACTCCTCGTTTCAGTCCTGTATCACTGAACCGAAATAACCTTCCGTTCCAGCCATGTCTATCTCATGAGATATAAAATCTTTACCCAATGCATTGGAAGGATATATAGGTCCCACCCATCTTATAATGAATCCTTTCTTATGTGTGCCACATAATCATACATCATCGCATAACACATGTAACAAAATGGGATTCTTGAAACATCATGACATCATAAATCAATTCATATAAGATAAAGGAATTCATAAAAATATTTCCATCACAACATAATCAAACCAATGTAATAATAGGGATAAAAACATAACCCTTTATTATCTTAGATGGAAAATAATTTTGAAAATCACTTGAACTCCATTCTTGAGGAAAATATCCTTTCTTCTTCAAAAATATTTTTCCTTTCATAACATGTCATACAACTTTAAAATAAAAGAAGTTGATTAAAAATAAACTTGAAAACTTGTAAAGGAAGCTTCTTGGAAATAATGTTTTAAAAATCCATTCATGCCGTATAAGTTAAAAAAAACATTCTTCGTACTTTTGTCGGAAAAGTCAAAAAGTACCTCGTACGACAAAAGATTCCTTTCATACATATTACTAAAAACTCACCGAAGGGTAAAAATGGATTTAAACAATTGTAGGTGGATGGAAATAATATTACATATTGATGAAACATGGATGTGGATGATAAAATACACCCCAGTGAATACTTACGAATAAACAATCTCGGATAAAAATGAGATTGTGATATTTCCCTTACCTTAGGTCTGACTTGCTTTGTAAGTGTCCGAACCTCCTGTATAATGATTTAAATCATGTTATTGACTTATTAAAGAATCATATTAATTGTTATGATATCATATATGGTTCACTTATGACATTATATTACCCGTTCTTTTGTAAATTCCATGTTAAAGAAGCGTTTTGGGTAAAATCGTTTCATTTATCGTAGGTGTTTTGACTTGTTGTTCTTGACATCATTATTACTTATATCATGATTTACTCACTTCAAGAATATAAAATATTATTTATATATCATATATATTCAGTATATATATATATATATAATAGGTAGATAAATAAAATGAAAAACACCGTTCATGGAGACGGTAGTCCGTACGTACGCATGAACGCTGTTTTCCTTTCCTTATTGTCTTGAAATGGAAGTAAGTAGATGACATACATATGTATATATATACATAAATCCAGTAGCTTTATAATGTCATATATTTCATTATTATTTCTTATATATACATTATAATCATTCTTAAATGGTTAACATGGAGAATGAATCTCATCGCGTCGTGGAGACGGTAGTCCGTACGTACGCACGAGCGATGATATCATTTCTATAAATATTGAATTGAATTGGAGTGGATTATACAATATATCAGAATAAATATGATGTTTTAATAACTATGTATAGTTATTCTTTACACCATTATACCCATCCATGTAAGGTGGTGGTGGAAAATAGATTACACCACGGCGTGGAGACGGTATTCCGTACGTACGCACGCGCGGTGATTTCTTTTTCCGTAGGATGGATAGATGGTGAAATAGGGTTGTTTCATACTTATAATAACATATCAGTATATTAGTGATACTGATGTTATTACTTCATAATTAAACAACCTAAGAAGAAGAAGTGGAAGAAGAAATAAAGATGAAAGAATTGGTAACGGTAATTACCTCTTCTTTGAAGTGCCTCTTTGAGACCTCCTCTTAGGGCACTAAAATTGGTCTTTGAGGAAGACCAGAACCTCTAGGATGTTTCTAGGGAAGTGGAGAAGAGATTTTGGCAGGGGTTGGCCGAGCTTGAGTGCTCAAATTGGTGTGAGGAGGAGGGGGAGGAGGTGCCCTTTTATAAGGGAGGAGAGGGGCACCGTAAGAATATCTCAAAATTTTATTTTATATTAAAGTAAAAATCGGTTTATAATGGTTCCAAAGGGTCTTATTTCGAAGCTAAACTGGGGAGGGGTCTAAATCCTATCAACCAATAGGATTTAGACAAGTTTAGGTTCTTATTTTAACCTTATCAATTAGATTTAACTCTAAGTTAAATAATTTAACTTTTACCGTGGCTTTTTGTTTTCTTTCACTATATGGTTAATACACTTACTATAACATGCCAAACGAACCCCAAATTGTTTATTATTAATACATATATCCTTATCTAAGTCATTTGGCCGAACCCTAGATTTTTAGGAATAAAATAACAATTAATAATATAATATTTGATTTAAAAACTATTTTGTGTCAATTTTGACACTATTTGATATATGATTTTTGTGAAAGTCATAATAGAATTATATGTTCGAACCAAGTTGATTAAATCAACACTAATATATAATAGTAACCTAGAAAATTAGTTTAAGTCATAAAAAGTCTCAAATTACATTCATTTGAGCATTTATAACATCAATTATGTTAATATTTCCTTAAAAGGGTAATTACTGCATCATCGTTGTGTCATAAATAAATTAATTTATTTAAAGTCTAAAAATTATAAATAAAAAATCATTATGTAGGAAATCTTTTTATCTTTCTAATGAATATTTATAGTCGAATTTATCTTATGTATAACCCCATATTAAAAATGTTTTAGTTATTAAACTTTGATTTTAACTATTTTAACTATTCATTAAATAATATAATATTAAATGTCATAATCTAATCCAAGTGGACCTAAATGGTCATATTATATTCATAAGGTTGTTTTTGGTCGAATTACACTTATCCAATAGAATTAGGACATGTGTTAGGGTAATAGTAATATCATATTTACCCTTAGTTACCCTATTTACTATTAACCGTGGTAAAAAAAAAGTAAAAAGTTACTATTCACCAAAAATTATTTTCATCTCATTGAACCACATTTTACTTACTGACATCAACCGTGTCTCTTGGATTCTTGAAATTCCATTCACAGAAGCGGTAAAATTAAGATTTATGAAGAAATTAATTTTTTTAACTACCACTTAGTAGTTTCACTATTCATCAAAAATTGATGTTTTTCAGAACAATGCCAAAATTTCATCCTAAGCTATATTTCATATTCTGAATTCAAAAATGAAGTCTATTTTACCAAATTCATATCATAGAATTTGCATTAATTAATTTTATAATTAAATCCCGCTGTTAAAACAAATAGCGTGTTTTTAAGAAACAATATCTATCAAAAGATTGACACTTGATTATGTCTGGTTTAAATGTGAAATTACATCCAATGACCAACATTGTATTAAATTGTAAAAATATATTCTAAATATACTTTAAAACCACTCAAATTAATAATTTATCACTATTAATTATTTCGATTAAAAAAATTGTTTTTAATTATAATTTAGTAATTTTCACTATTCATCAGAATATGAAAGTTATCCGAAAAGTACCAAAATTTCACCTTAGGCTAAATTCGATACTCCGAATCCAAAAATGAAGTTCATTTTGAAAAATAAGATTTACAGAGTTTTAAAAAGTGGTTATTACTATTCATAACAGCTAGTTTTAATAATATTTTAATAGCATATCGTTGTTTAGTGAAACTCGGTATTGCGTATTACACACGCTATCAAGGAAGGTCGTGATTGCGTGTAATGCAAGGCAAGTCAAGGATGCATGTTGTGCAAGCTCTTTTTTGTGTAGCGTACAACACAAGACTTTAATAAAATTAAAAAGAATATTTTTTTATAAAATCTTGGGTTGTTACATTCTACCCCCCTTAAAATGAATTTCGCCCTCGAAATTCGTCGGGGTTATAAATGGTTTACTATTTGAAAGTTTCTTTAATAGAAACCCACATCGTAAAAAGGAATATCAAAACCAATCTTTAAAAACAAAAGTATGAAACGTAACGGTTACCCAAATAAACTAATCATTGGGTTTCCACATAGGTGAAAATATGGATATGGAAGAGAAATCTAACCATCATGTTCTGATGGAGAGTGGTAGAGAACATGGATATGGAAAATCCAGTAATCACAAATCCATAGATTTGTGATGATATAAGTTACCATCTGATTCATCAGGTATAAGATCACTAGGACAACATTTTTGGTTTTCAAGATCATTTCCCTAAAGTTGAAAATTTGAATTAGAATAAATACTTACTTTATTTTGGTACAATCTCACTGTTGTTCATGCCTTGAACAATTTCCACTTCATCTCTTAAATAAATGAAGTTGAATTTGTTATTCATGAAGTGTTAGCAGATCATAGAATGACGGGTCATTCCATCTGTCTCAAACAAAAGGTTAGCAAAAATTATATGCATAAGTCGATCTATAGTGAGATTAATCATATATTGTTCCTAAAATGGACTTATACTTCATATATCATACTGCTTAATATAATAAAACTAGTTTCTACTAAACAGGGACTTCCTGTAGGCCAGTGGTAGGCGATAAAGGCCAGTCGCACTTCGGTTGTGGGTTCGATTCCCACAGCCTTGTCCGAAGCGATGGGCTGTCGCCCGTCCTGTAGGTTGTCCTTTTTCTAAAACTATATTACTATAACATCCCATAAATAATATCGAAAAAACTTCTATCCTTAAACAATACTAACTTATGTCCAACATAATCCATTCTAATCTTTAGGCTTATCCATAATACTGCAGTCCACTCTCATAATATAGTGAAAACGATTAGCAGAGATTTAATACTATCGTTAATCCCCATATATATGTCTTGTTGGTCACATTCCAAACATTCAAAGGCCTTAATCATGTATTCTCTTGAATACCTTAGTGAAAACATGAATGCAGTTAAAAGTTAACACTTTCCACATACCAAAATCCTCAAAATTCTATATACTCAAACCATGATATCACTTAGTCCTTATATCAATCATGAGCTCATGAATACTATCAAACATATTAGATTCTCTTTATCCCTTCATTATGCGCATATCATCCACTTTCCAAAAAAAATATCTGAATAACCTTTCACTGTTACTCATACCTTTCATCATAAACTTTCAAAACTTAAGGAAAGACAACAGTGTAACAATCCTTAGATGTCTTTTTATTCTATAGTACAACATTACACTTGATAAACATGTAATCATTCCACTACCTTCTTAAACCATTGACCGAGCTTCAATAATTCTTTCATCTCACATATCATTTGTAGTCTCTTCATCATCATCAACATAAATACTTCCCATACGACCATACTGATTATCTTCATGAGACTTTCCCTTAGGGCATTGGTTTGCATAATGCCCATACATTCCACATTTAAAACATTTAACCATTGTTGATGTCGTAGCAATACCATTATCCTCATCCATGGTGTTAACTGAACCTTTTCCTTTGCAGTTACTTGCTTTGTGTCCTTCTTTTCCACACCCAAAGCATCTTCCAGTTCCTTTGAAACATTCTCCTTGATGCCTCTTCCCAGATAATTTACATAGGGGAAATTGAACTTTCTTTCCTCTATGATCATCATAAAACTCCATCTTTCTCTTATTAGCCGAGTCAGGAAACTTACCAAATTTTACTTTATTGATCATATTATGAGATTGCTGATTCGGCATAATAATGATGTTTGGACTTCCAAATCCCATTTCACTATGAAGAATATCATTCCATTGTCCATCATATCCTCCATTATCGTGAATCATCTTGTTTCCAGCCATTTTCTAAAACCCAAAAAAGAATAGTACAAAAATCATGCTAGGGAAAACAACATAATAAAGGGGGAGTACCTTCAATATCTAACATCTTAGGTTTAATTCTATGATCGTTAGCGTAGTTCTAGTACTATAACCTATACGTATACTTAACCTTAGGGACATCCCTAGACATACCTTAGAAATATCTCTAGGGATCTCACTAACGTTTTCGCATCCTAGTTTCCAAAGGTTGACTAAACCTTTCCTCTGATACCAACTGTAGAGACCCGAAGCCTGACGTCCATGAACATCACATTACTTTTTCGGAATACTTAGTACATAACAGAAACACACACACAAGGATCGTAATAGTTTAGTGTCTTTGGAAACTCGGAACGTAATCTTCTAATCGTGGTGAAAGATGTTCAATATCTCCCATAAAGATATTCCCCTTTTTTTACCTAAAACCTTTCTTTATATCCTGGGGAAAAGAAAACATAAAAGGGTGCGCTCAAATGCTCAGTAAGGGTAAACAAAAGAAATATCAATCACATCATATACATAAGAACATAGCTTTTGGAAATCTTAACCTGCAAAAGAGCTCATAATATCATAACATGGGATAAATCATAGAAGTGAAAATGAGATCCCCATAATCATAACATGAAACTTGAAACTTTGTGGCATGCACACATAATCATGGAAAATCATTTCTTGTTAGTCATGACTCATTGCCAAGACTATCTTAGTGGACAAAGTCCCTTTCTGAACCGAGTTCACTCCTCGTTTCAGTCCTGTATCACTGAACCGAAATAACCTTCCGTTCCAGCCATGTCTATCTCATGAGATATAAAATCTTTACCCAATGAATTGGAGGGAGATATAGGTCCCACCCATCTTATAATGAATCCTTTCTTATGTGTGCCACATAATCATACATCATCGCATAACACATGTAACAAAATGGGATTCTTGAAACATCATGACATCATAAATCAATTCATATAAGATAAAGGAATTCATAAAAATATTTCCATCACAACATAATCAAACCAATGTAATAATAGGGATAAAAACAGAACCCTTTATTATCTTAGATGGAAAATAATTTTGAAAATCACTTGAACTCCATTCTTGAGGAAAATATCCTTTCTTCTTCAAAAACATTTTTCCTTTCATAACATGTCATACAACTTTAAAATAAAAGAAGTTGATTAAAAATAAACTTGAAAACTTGTAAAGGAAGCTTCTTGGAAATAATGTTTTAAAAATCCATTCATGCCGTATAAGTTAAAAAAAACATTCTTCGTACTTTTGTCGGAAAAGTCAAAAAGTACCTCGTACGACAAAAGATTCCTTTCATACATATTACTAAAAACTCACCGAAGGGTAAAAATGGATTTAAACAATTGTAGGTGGATGGAAATAATATTACATATTGATGAAACATGGATGTGGATGATAAAATACACCCTAGTGAATACTTACGAATAAACAATCTCGGATAAAAATGAGATTGTGATATTTCCCTTACCTTAGGTCCGACTTGATTTGTAAGTGTCCGAACCTCCTGTATAATGATTTAAATCATGTTATTGACTTATTAAAGAATCATATTAATTGTTATGATATCATATATGGTTCACTTATGACATTATATTACCCGTTCTTTTGTAAATTCCATGTTAAAGAAGCGTTTTGGGTAAAATCGTTTCATTTATCGTAGGTGTTTTGACTTGTTTTTCTTGAAATCATTATTACTTATATCATGATTTACTCACTTCAAGAATATAAAATATGATTTATATATCATATATATTCAGTATATATATATATATAATAGGTAGATAAATAAAATGAAAAACACCGTTCATGGAGACGGTAGTCCGTACGTACGCATGAACGCTGTTTTCCTTTCCTTATTGTCTTGAAATGGAAGTAAGTAGATGACATACATATGTATATATATACATAAATCCAGTAGCTTTATAATGTCATATATTTCATTATTATTTCTTATATATACATTATAATCATTCTTAAATGGTTAACATGGAGAATGAATCTCATCGCGTTGTGGAGACGGTAGTCCGTACGTACGCACGAGCGATGATATCATTTCTATAAATATTGAATTGAATTGGAGTGGATTATACAATATATCAGAATCAATATGATGTTGTAATAACTATGTATAGTTATTCTTTACACCATTATACCCATCCATGTAAGGTGGTGGTGGAAAATAGATTACACCACGGCGTGGAGACGGTATTCCGTACGTACGCACGCGCGGTGATTTCTTTTTCCGTAGGATGGATAGATGGTGAAATAGGGTTGTTTAATACTTATAATAACATATCAGTATATTATTGATACTGATGTTATTACTTCATAATTAAACAACCTAAGAAGAAGAAGTGGAAGAAGAAATAAAGATGAAAGAATTGGTAACGGTAATTACCTCTTCTTTGAAGTGCCTCTTTGAGACCTCCTCTTAGGGCACTAAAATTGGTCTTTGAGGAAGACCAGAACCTCTAGGATGTTTCTAGGGAAGTGGAGAAGAGATTTTGGCAGGTTTTGGCCGAGCTTGAGTGCTCAAATTGGTGTGAGGAGGAGGGGGAGGAGGTGCCCTTTTATAAGGGAGGAGAGGGGCACCTTAGGAATATCTCAAAATATTATTTTATATTAAAGTAAAAATCGGTTTATAATGGTTCCAAAGGGTCTTATTTCGAAGCTAAAGTGGGGATGGGTCGAAATCCTATCAACCAATAGGATTTAGACAAGTTTAGGTTCTTATTTTAACCTTATCAATTAGATTTAACTCTAAGTTAAATAATTTAACTTTTACCGTGGCTTTTTGTTTTCTTTCACTATATGGTTAATACACTTACTATAACATGCCAAACGAACCCCAAATTGTTTATTATTAATACATATATCCTTATCTAAGTCATTTGGCCGAACCCTAGATTTTTAGGAATAAAATAACAATTAATAATATAATATTTGATTTAAAAACTATTTTTTGTCAATTTTGACACTATTTGATATATGATTTTTGTGAAAGTCATAATAGAATTATATGTTCGAACCAAGTTGATTAAATCAACACTAATATATCATAGTAACCTAGAAAATTAGTTTAAGTCATAAAAAGTCTCAAATTACATTCATTTGAGCATTTATAACATCAATTATGTTAATATTTCCTTAAAAGGGTAATTACTGCATCATCGTTGTGTCATAAATAAATTAATTTATTTAAAGTCTAAAAATTATAAATAAAATATCATTATGTAGGAAATCATTTTAGATTTCTAATTAATATTTATAGTCGAATTTATCTTATGTATAACCCCATATTAAAAATGTTTTAGTTATTAAACTTTGATTTTAACTATTTTAACTATTCATTAAATAATATAATATTAAATGTCATAATCTAATCCAAGTAGACCTAAATGGTCATATTATATTCATAAGGTTGTTTTTGGTCGAATTACACTTATCCAATAGAATTAGGACATGTGTTAGGGTAATAGTAATATCATATTTACCCTTAGTTACCATATTTACTATTAACCGTGGTAAAAAAAAAGTAAAAAGTTACTATTCACCAAAAATTATTTTCATCTCATTGAACCACATTTTACTTACTGACATCAACCGTGTCTCTCGGATTCTTGAAATTCCATTCACAGAAGCGGTAAAATTAAGATTTATGAAGAAATTAAATTTTTTAACTACCACTTAGTAGTTTCACTATTCATCAAAAATTGATGTTTTTCAGAACAATGCCAAAATTTCATCCTAATCTATATTTCATATTCCGAATTCAAAAATGAAGTCTATTTTACCAAATTCATATCATAGAATTTGCATTAATTAATTTTATAATTAAATCCCACTGTTAAAACAAATAGCGTGTTTTTAAGAAACAATATCTATCAAAAGATTGACACTTGATTATGTCTGGTTTAAATGTGAAATTACATCCAATGACCAACATTGTATTAAATTGTAAAAATATATTCTAAATATACTTTAAAACCACTCAAATTAATAATTTATCACTATTAATTATTTCGATTAAAAAAATTGTTTTTAATTATAATTTAGTAATTTTCACTATTCATCAGAATATGAAAGTTATCCGAAAAGTACCAAAATTTCACCTTAGGCTAAATTCGATACTCCGAATCCAAAAATGAAGTTCATTTTGAAAAATAAGATTTACAGAGTTTTAAAAAGTGGTTATTACTATTCATAACGGCTAGTTTTAATAATATTTTAATAGCATATCGTTGTTTAGTGAAACTTGGTATTGCGTATTACACACGCTATCGAGGAAGGTCGTGATTGCGTGTAATGCAAGGAAAGTCAAGGATGCATGTTGTGCAAGCTCTTTTTTGTGTAGCGTACAACACAAGACTTTAATAAAATTAAAAAGAATATTTTTTTATAAAATCTTGGGTTGTTACATTCTACCCCCCTTAAAATGAATTTCACCCTCGAAATTCGTCGGGGTTATAAATGGTTTACTATTCGAAAGTTTCTTTAATAGAAACCCACATTGTAAAAAGGAATATCAAAACCAATCTTTAAAAACAAAAGTATGAAACGTAACGGTTACCCAAATAAACTAATCATTGGGTTTCCACATAGGTGAAAATATGGATATGGAAGAGAAATCTAACCATCATGTTCTGATGGAGAGTGGTAGAGAACATGGCTATGGAAAATCCAGTAATCACAAATCCATAGATTTGTGATGATATAAGTTACCATCTGATTCATCAGGTATAAGATCACTAGGACAACATTTTTGGTTTTCAAGATCATTTCCCTAAAGTTGAAAATTTGAATTAGAATAAATACTTACTTTATTTTGGTACAATCTCACTGTTGTTCGTGCCTTGAACAATTTCCACTTCATCTCTTAAATAAATGAAGTTGAATTTGTTATTCATGAAGTGTTAGCAGATCATAGAATGACGGGTCATTCCATCTGTCTCAAACAAAAGGTTAGCAAAAATTATATGCATAAGTCGATCTATAGTGAGATTAATCATATATTGTTCCTAAAATGGACTTATACTTCATATATCATACTGCTTAATATAATAAAACTAGTTTCTACTAAACAGGGACTTCCTGTAGGCCAGTGGTAGGCGATAAAGGCCAGTCGCACTTCGGTTGTGGGTTCGATTCCCACAGCCTTGTCCGAAGCGATGGGCTGTCGCCCGTCCTGTAGGTTGTCCTTTTTCTAAAACTATATTACTATAACATTCCATAAATAATATCGAAAAAACTTCTATCCTTAAACAATACTAACTTATGTCCAACATAATCCATTCTAATCTTTAGGCTTATCCATAATACTGCAGTCCACTCTCATAATATAGTGAAAACGATTAGCAGAGATTTAATACTATCGTTAATCCCCATATATATGTCTTGTTGGTCACATTCCAAACATTCAAAGTCCTTAATCATGTATTCTCTTGAATACCTTAGTGAAAACATGAATGCATTTAAAAGTTAACACTTTCCACATACCAAAATCCTCAAAATTCTATATACTCAAACCATGATATCACTTAGTCCTTATATCAATCATGAGCTCATGAATACTATCAAACATATTAGATTCTCTTTATCCCTTCATTATGCGCATATCATCCACTTTCCAAAAAAAATATCTGAATAACCTTTCACTGTTACTCATACCATTCATCATAAACTTTCAAAACTTAAGGAAAGACAACAGTGTAACAATCCTTAGATGTCTTTTTATTCTATAGTACAACATTACACTTGATAAACATGTAATCATTCCACTACCTTCTTAAACCATTGACCGAGCTTCAATAATTCTTTCATCTCACATATCATTTGTAGTCTCTTCATCATCATCAACATAAATACTTCCCATACGACCATACTGATTATCTTCATGAGACTTTCCCTTAGGGCATTGGTTTGCATAATTCCCGTACATTCCACATTTAAAAAATTTAACCATTGTTGATGTCATAGCAATACCATTATCCTCATCCATGGTGTTAACTGAACCTTTTCCTTTGCACTTACTTGCTTTGTGTCCTTCTTTTCCACACCCAAAGCATCTTCCAGTTCCTTTGAAACATTCTCCTTGATTCCTCTTCCCACATAATTTACATAGGGGAAATTGAACTTTCCTTCCTCTATGATCATCATAAAACTCCATCTTTCTCTTATTAGCCGAGTCAGGAAACTTACCAAATTTTACTTTATTGATCATATTATGAGATTGCTGATTCGGCATAATAATGATGTTTGGACTTCCAAATCCCATTTCACTATGAAGAATATCATTCCATTGTCCATCATATCCTCCATTATCGTGAATCATCTTGTTTCCAGCCATTTTCTAAAACCCAAAAAAGAATAGTGCAAAAATCATGCTAGGGAAAACAACATAATAAAGGGGGAGTACCTTCAATATCTAACATCTTAGGTTTAATTCTATGATCGTTAGCGTAGTTCTAGTACTATAACCTATACGTATACTTAACCTTAGGGACATCCCTAGACATACCTTAGAAATATCTCTAGGGATCTCACTAACGTTTTCGCATCCTAGTTTCCAAAGGTTGACTAAACCTTTCCTCTGATACCAACTGTAGAGACCCGAAGCCTGACGTCCATGGACATCACATTACTTTTGCGGAATACTTAGTACATAACAGAAACACACACACAAGGATCGTAATAGTTTAGTGTCTTTGGAAACTCGGAACGTAATCTTCTAATCGTGGTGAAAGATCTTCAATATCTCCCATAAATATCTTCCCCTTTTTTTACCTAAAAACTTTCTTTATATCCTGGGGAAAAGAAAACATAAAAGGGTGAGCTCAAATGCTCAGTAAGGGTAAACAAAAGAAATATCAATCACATCTTATACATAAGAACATAGCTTTTGGAAATCTTAACCTGCAAAAGAGCTCATAATATCATAACATGGGATAAATCATAGAAGTGAAAATGAGATCCCCATAATCATAACATGAAACTTGAAACTTTGTGGCATGCACACATAATCATGGAAAATCATTTCTTGTTAGTCATGACTCATTGCCAAGACTATCTTAGTGGACAAAGTCCCTTTCTGAACCGAGTTCACTCCTCGTTTCAGTCCTGTATCACTGAACCGAAATAACCTTCCGTTCCAGCCATGTCTATCTCATGAGATATAAAATCTTTACCCAATGCATTGGAGGGAGATATAGGTCCCACCCATCTTATAATGAATCCTTTCTTATGTGTGCCACATAATCATACATCATCGCATAACACATGTAACAAAATGGGATTCTTGAAACATCATGACATCATAAATCAATTCATATAAGATAAAGGAATTCATAAAAATATTTCCATCACAACATAATCAAACCAATGTAATAATAGGGATAAAAACAGAACCCATTATTATCTTAGATGGAAAATAATTTTGAAAATCACTTGAACTCCATTCTTGAGGAAAATATCCTTTCTTCTTCAAAAACATTTTTCCTTTCATAACATGTCATAAAACTTTAAAATAAAAGAAGTTGATTAAAAATAAACTTGAAAACTTGTAAAGGAAGCTTCTTGGAAATAATGTTTTAAAAATCCATTCATGCCGTATAAGTTAAAAAAACATTCTTCGTACTTTTGTCGGAAAAGTCAAAAAGTACCTCGTACGACAAAAGATTCCTTTCATACATATTACTAAAAACTCACCGAAGGGTAAAAATGGATTTAAAAAATTGTAGGTGGATGGAAATAATATTACATATTGATGAAACATGGATGTGGATGATAAAATACACCCCAGTGAATACTTACGAATAAACAATCTCGGATAAAAATGAGATTGTGATATTTCCCTTACCTTAGGTCCGACTTGCTTTGTAAGTGTCCGAACCTCCTGTATAATGATTTAAATCATGTTATTGACTTATTAAAGAATCATATTAATTGTTATGATATCATATATGGTTCACTTATGACATTATATTACCCGTTCTTTTGTAAATTCCATGTTAAAGAAGCGTTTTGGGTAAAATCGTTTCATTTATCGTAGGTGTTTTGACTTGTTGTTCTTGACATCATTATTACTTATATCATGATTTACTCACTTCAAGAATATAAAATATTATTTATATATCATATATATTCAGTATATATATATATATAATAGGTAGATAAATAAAATGAAAAACACCGTTCATGGAGACGGTAGTCCGTACGTACGCATGAACGCTGTTTTCCTTTCCTTATTGTCTTGAAATGGAAGTAAGTAGATGACATACATATGTATATATATACATAAATCCAGTAGCTTTATAATATCATATATTTCATTATTATTTCTTATATATACATTATAATCATTCTTAAATGGTTAACATGGAGAATGAATCTCATCGCGTCGTGGAGACGGTAGTCCGTACGTACGCACGAGCGATGATATCATTTCTATAAATATTGAATTGAATTGGAGTGGATTATACAATATATCAGAATCAATATGATGTTGTAATAACTATGTATAGTTATTCTTTACACCATTATACCCATCCATGTAAGGTGGTGGTGGAAAATAGATTACACCACGGCGTGGAGACGGTATTCCGTACGTACGCACGCGCGGTGATTTATTTTTCCGTAGGATGGATAGATGGTGAAATAGGGTTGTTTAATACTTATAATAACATATCAGTATATTAGTGATACTGATGTTATTACTTCATAATTAAACAACCTAAGAAGAAGAAGTGGAAGAAGAAATAAAGATGAAAGAATTGGTAACGGTAATTACCTCTTCTTTGAAGTGCCTCTTTGAGACCTCCTCTTAGGGCACTAAAATTGGTCTTTGAGGAAGACAAGAACCTCTAGGATGTTTCTAGGGAAGTGGAGAAGAGATTTTGTCAGGGGTTGGCCGAGCTTGAGTGCTCAAATTGGTGTGAGGAGGAGGGGGAGGAGGTGCCCTTTTATAAGGGAGGAGAGGGGCACCTTTGGAATATCTCAAAATATTATTTTATATTAAAGTAAAAATCGGTTTATAATGGTTCCAAAGGGTCTTATTTCGAAGCTAAAGTGGGGATGGGTCGAAATCCTATCAACCAATAGGATTTAGACAAGTTTAGGTTCTTATTTTAACCTTATCAATTAGATTTAACTCTAAGTTAAATAATTTTACTTTTACCGTGGCTTTTTGTTTTCTTTCACTATATGGTTAATACACTTACTATAACATGCCAAACGAACCCCAAATTGTTTATTATTAATACATATATCCTTATCTAAGTCATTTGGCCGAACCCTAGATTTTTAGGA
Organism: Viscum album; assembly: GCA_963277665.1. Taxonomy (NCBI): domain Eukaryota; kingdom Viridiplantae; phylum Streptophyta; class Magnoliopsida; order Santalales; family Viscaceae; genus Viscum; species Viscum album. The sequence goes on along the minus strand of OY728141.1, from coordinate 997,460,009 downwards.
ATAAAATAACAATTAATAATATAATATTTGATTTAAAAACTATTTTGTGTCAATTTTGACACTATTTGATATATGATTTTTGTGAAAGTCATAACAGAATTATATGTTCTAACCAAGTTGATTAAATCAACACTAATATATCATAGTAACCTATAAAATTAGTTTAAGTCATAAAAAGTCTCAAATTACATTCATTTGAGCATTTATAACATCAATTATGCTAATATTTCCTTAAAAGGGTAATTACTGCATCATCGTTGTGTCATAAATAAATTAATTTATTTAAAGTCTAAAAATTATAAATAAAATATCATTATGTAGGAAATAGTTTTAGCTTTCTAATGAATATTTATAGTCGAATTTATCTTATGTATAACCCCATATTAAAAATGTTTTAGTTATTAAACTTTGATTTTAACTATTTTAACTATTCATTAAATAATATAATATTAAATGTCATAATCTAATCCAAGTGGACCTAAATGGTCATATTATATTCATAAGGTTGTTTGTGGTCGAATTACACTTATCCAATAGAATTATAACATGTGTTAGGGTAATAGTAATATCATATTTACCCTTAGTTACCCTATTTACTATTAACCGTGGTAAAAAAAAAAGTAAAAAGTTACTATTCACCAAAAATTATTTTCATCTCATTGAACCACATTTTACTTACTGACATCAACCGTGTCTCTCGGATTCTTGAAATTCCATTCACAGAAGTGGTAAAATTAAGATTTATGAAGAAATTAATTTTTTTAACTACCACTTAGTAGTTTCACTATTCATCAAAAATTGATGTTTTTCAGAACAATGCCAAAATTTCATCCTAAGCTATATTTCATATTCCGAATTCAAAAATGAAGTCTATTTTACCAAATTCATTTCATAGAATTTGCATTAATTAATTTTATAATTAAATCCCGCTGTTAAAACAAATAGCGTGTTTTTAAGAAACAATATCTATCAAAAGATTGACACTTGATTATGTCTGGTTTAAATGTGAAATTACATCCAATGACCAACATTGTATTAAATTGTTAAAATATATTCTAAATATACATTAAAACCACTCAAATTAATAATTTATCACTATTAATTATTTCGATTAAAAAAATTGTTTTTAATTATAATTTAGTAATTTTCACTATTCATCAGAATATGAAAGTTATCCGAAAAGTACCAAAATTTCACCTTAGGCTAAATTCGATACTCCGAATCCAAAAATGAAGTTCATTTTGAAAAATAAGATTTACAGAGTTTTAAAAAGTGGTTATTACTATTCATAACGGCTAGTTTTAATAATATTTTAATAGCATATCGTTGTTTAGTGAAACTCGGTATTGCGTATTACACACGCTATCGAGGAAGGTCGTGATTGCGTGTAATGCAAGGCAAGTCAAGGATGCATGTTGTGCAAGCTCTTTTTTGTGTAGCGTACAACACAAGGCTTTAATAAAATTATAAAGAATATTTTTTTATAAAATCTTGGGTTGTTACATATTTTGTGATTTCATTGATGTCTTTTTTGTACGCTACGCCAAGATAAACTTGTTCTATAAGCAACACTGACTTAGCTTGCGATATACAAAACACTATGCTCGGTTTGTGTTGCACAAAATTTCAAGATCTTTTGATACAATTAATTCATATAAGGCCGATTTTAAGTGAACAATTAGATATTATTATGTTACCTAACAACCTAGTCATCATAATGGTGGGTATGAACAATATTAACTTTCTTCTAAAAAAATATTTAAATGAAAATAATTAAGTTTATAAAATAATAAAATCACTATTTATGGATTTTATTAATTTAATATATATTTAATACATTTAATTTTATGTTTAAAATTCATTATATATGTTTTCTGTACATGATATTAGAACAAATTCAATTATTTGGATATAAGAAGTATTTTTCAAAAAATACAGTTTTGCTTCCTTTTGATGGCGCACCCATTTTAAATTGAGTTTTGAAGCTTTTATATATTATATATAACAAAATAATATTATTATTGTTAATAAGTATCTAAAATTTACTTTGGATGATTTTTGAAATTTTTCTGATAGGTGTTAAGGTTTGATGAATAGTGAAAATATACTAAATTTTAATTGAAAAATAATTTTTTTTGTCAAAATAATTTTTGTGAATAAATTATAATATTGAATGGATTTAAAGTAAAATAATAATATATTTTTATTAGTTAATATAATTTTTGTCATTGCAATTAATTTTACCATGAATTTTGGTGTAAAAACATTTGAATATTTTGCAATGTTTTAACAATTAAAAACCCGTTTTTCATTCTAAAAATAGGATAAATTTTTAATTAATTACTTCCAATTATGTGTTTTGAAATTTTAAAAATGGATTCCATATTTGGAATAAATAGGTCAAAATTATTTAAATATAATTATTTTTTGGGCATTATAAATAGTAATTTTTGTAATTTTTATTAATATGGTAAAAAGGTAAATCAGGTAATTTAGAGTAAATATAATATTATAAAATTACCTTAACACTTATAATAATATGATTGGATGATTGATTTTAGACCTAAACCATATTTGGGTAGATATTATACCCTTTTTAAGCCACTTTTATTAGATTAGGGTATTTAATATTTTTTATTTAATGAAAGTTAAATACGACTTACACAAATTTTAATAAATTAATCATTTTTAAAATAAGGTCCTACAAAAGATAAATTCAACTATAAATATTCATTTTAAATATATATTTTTTTATTTATCATTTTAATTTATTTGTAATTTTTATGAAATAAATAATTATTTTAAAGGCTTTTACATTGATGATACATAAGTTATTTAATTGACAAAAAAAATAAAATGGTTTTTATTAAAATGATAATAACCATTAAAATACCAAAACACTTGAACAAATCATATTGGTCGAGTATTACTAGAAAATAATCATCCAAGTGTAGAGTTATTTACTATTTCGAGCCATATAAAAAATATTATGACAATTATAATATTTTATTTAAAGTGATGTTAAAGTTGTCACATTCATGTTTTAATATAAATAAAATTTTTAATGTTGGGTTTTACAGGGGATATATTATAATATAAGTTTTATTATGAAATATAGAGGATTTTTATTTATTATAGTATTTTATTTTTAATTTTTACTCAATAAATATGTATTTTAAAACATTACACAAAACCGATGTAGTAATAATTTTATTAATGGAAATATAAAATTAATGTTACTAAAAATAATAAATAAATATAATTTTGGATAATTAATATATCCAAAAATAATTTATAGATTACCTTGACCCCTTATATATATAATAAAATATTTGGTTCTAGGTTAAAATCTAATCTTGATATTTTTTAAAATCTATTAAATGAATAGTATCAAAAAGAAACTATTGATATTTTGTCAAAATAATGTTTTATGAAATTATTTAAAAATAATAAATTATTTTAAAATCTATAAAATAATTATATTTTACTCTAAAACATTCTATAATTTACATTTATGGTCTAATTTATGCAAAAATAAGTAAAAATTACACTATTTTAATGTTGAACAATTTTTTTACCTTAGTTAAAATTAAAAGATAATAATTAAAGGTAAAATCAAATGATAAGGTTTATAATGAAATAAAAAAATGCCTAAAAATTATTTTTTGATTATATTACAAACATATATCTTATGATCTTATAAATAAGTATATTTTTGAGGTTTTTGGATGCGTTTTGAGTTTATTATAATTTTTTTGGTCTTTCCAAAAGTTCCCCTCACCTCAATTATAAAAGGGCACATTCTACCTCACCTCATCAGTTCTCTTTGAGCCTTAAATATCTTCTATACCCTACCCATTCACCTTCTCAACTTCCTTATTCACATTATAGAGGTTATGGTCTTCTCAAAAGACCAAAAATAGTGCTTTAAGAGGAAATTTAGAGGGAGCACGTCAAAGAAGAGGTAACATCCTCTACCGATTCTTTCAAATTATTCATTATAATACTTCTTATTCATGATTTGTTTCCATTATAAAGTAATAAATACTTTGTAATATGTATTATGAGATGTTATTATGGTTATGTAATAACTATATTACACCTTCTATCCATCATATGAAAAATGAAATCCCCACAGGTGTGTACATACAACTTATCCTCTCCCGGTCGTGGTGTAAATTTTTTTTCAATACCACTTTAATTGGATAGGTATAATGATGTAAATAATAACAATATATTATTATTATAACAATATATTTATTCTGTAAAAATATATATACCATCTATTTCTATAAAATTTCATAAATAAAGGAATGATATCATTGATCGTACGTACGTACGACCTACCGTCTCCACGATGTGATGTGATTCATTATACATGATCTTCATTACAAAAAGATTATATAAATGAATAGAATGAATAAATATGATAAATATTATACTAATATAATTCTGGATGTGATATAATATTAAACTAAGAAGGAGAACCAGAAATTATTCGACAAAACATGCATAAGCAAATGAAGTAATTAATACCCAGATAATGAGTAGTAATGAAATTTTATTAACAACAACATGATAATATGATAATACATGATATCATAAAAATGTTTATGATTCTATAATAATGTAATTAAATTATTTAAATCATTATACATGAGGTTTTATTATATACAAAGGATATCAGACCTAAGGTAAGATATTATTTTGTCTCACTTTTATTTCTATGGGACATATTCCTTATACACCACCTATTTCTTTTGAGTTGTCTTTATGCCAACCCAGAATGGTTTTATGATTATTATTATGAAAGTTATGATATTAATATAATTTTATATATTTTATGAGGCATACAATAAAACTGATTATAAATTGGTAAGGGATAATTTCACAATCTGATTATTATATGAGATTGTTTATACGTAAGAATTTAATAGGTTATATTTATTATCTATGTACATATCTAATAAAAATGTTTTAATAAAATGTTTTAATATTCTTATATGGATGTTTAAAGTCATTTTTAACCATTTTTTGGTTTCTATGACATTGTTTTAAAGGAATATTCCTTTTTTTCCTAATAAGGAACTTTTTTAATTTTCGGAAACAAGAATGAGAAGAATGGTTTATTTTAACTTATATGGAATGAATGTATTTTTATTCTTTAATAACACCATATTTTCATGAATATTACCTCAAAATTTTTCATGGTTATATTCAGTGAAATTTATATCTTTTAAAATTTTATAGTGATTTAATAAATGAAAATGTTTGGAATAAGAAATGATATTTTCCTCAAGAATAAATTTGAAGTGTTTTATCAAAATTATTTTCCATATAATATAATGTTATTTAATAAGGATACATTTCAATTATAATATCCCTATTATTAATATTATTTAATTAGGTTTATTCAATTTATAAAATCTATTTGTTTATCCTATACTATGTTATGATGGAATGATGTTTAAGAAACCCATTTTATCCCTCGGGTTATGATATGATGAGTGATTTATGTTTTTTTGAAACATGTAAGAATGATTTATTTATTATATGAGTTGGAACTATATATACTATTATATAATTGGGTAAATATTTAGATCTCATGAGATATAAATGACTGTAATGGAAAGTAAATCCAGTTCAGTAAAATAGGTTTGGAACTACAAGTAAATCTGGTTACGTAATATAAGGCTGTAATGAAGAGTGAATTCTGTTCATTATAGGAATTTTTCCACTATTATGGTATTTGAAATGAGAATTGGATAATATAGAAATTATTTTCTATGCTTATGTGTTTAAAAAAATTCTATGTTTTGTACCAATGATATTTTATCATGGTTCATGATTCTATTATGATTTATTCCTTATGAACTGCCAAGGTTTATTTCATGAATCAAGATTATTATATATTTTAAATGTGGTATGTTTTTTAAAAGTCATGTTCATGTTTTTAAATTCTTATGTTTCTATTTTTATGATATTTTAAATGCTTACGCTTACCAATAATTTTATCTCACCATTTTCATATGTTTTATTTTCTGTAGGATATAAAAAAAGGTTTTAGGTACGAAAAATATAGTGGAAGTTCTTTATGGAAGATTTTGAAGATATTTAACCAAGATAGAATAATGTGTTACCATTTCCAAATACACTAAATTAATATGATAATTGGGTATCTATTTGTGTTTTGTATTATGTATTCTGTAAAACTAATGTAATGTCCATGTACATTAGGTTTGAGACATTATAGTTGGTATTAGAGTGAAGGTTTAATTAACCTTTGGAAACTAGGATGAAGAAAATTTAGTGATATCCCTATAGGTATTTTGAAGGATATTTCTAGGGATTTACTAAGGATATGTGTAATTATCAGTTAGAATCCTAGCGTTTTTTTTATAATCATGAATAACCTAGGATTAAACCTAAGATATCATAGATTGAAATATTATAAGTAATTTACCTTACATATTTCTTTTAATCTCTAATATATATTTATCACACTTTTTTATGGTCTTAGTTAATATACAGAACTAAATAGAAATATTTAACCTTGAATGTTTCATATGTGTAAACTATTGGAATTATGAAAACCGATTTCCTAAGTGGAAATATCCTAAAGAGAATCATGAAGGTGGTACAAGTATTGGTTATACAGGATAAATATATTTTAAAATAAATGTGAAAGGTATGAGATGTTATATCATTATTTTTTACTATAAACATAAGAATCATGGCCAGATTAAGGTTTAATAACCTTAAGAAATGATTCATATTTTAGGCAAGACTAAGATGATGGATCCCAAGTAATAGTTTATGAATAAAGTTGGATGATTGAGGTGTATATGTTTTGTAATTAAATGATTATGGATTGGAAGGGATATATTTAATAGTTCAAAGGATTTAGAAAAGTAATATAAGGGTTAGGTGATATACTTGGAGAACACATGATTAAGGGAAACATAACCCTTAATATATCCCATATATTAAGATAATGATGTTTGGATAAAGATATATGGGATATGAATAAGTACATTGGTTGATGCTAGTTTCTTGGGAAATAATTATAGATTTTTTCAAGAGGGTTTTTCTATCATAGATGAAGTAGGAAATTTTTTGGGACTTAAATAATTTATCCAAAATTTTTGGAAAAATAAAACATGAATGTTTTCATTAAGGATATATGGTAATTAATGTTTTTACCATGGATCGAGAGAATACATAATGAAGGTGATCACATTTTTGGAATGTGACCAACAAGAGATACCTTATAATACATGGGGGATAAATTTTAATCAGAGTTACTGAAAATATTTATCATGTTTTGGTTTTTCCGTTTTTGGAAGGATTATAATGTTATCCATTTATGGATAATATAATTAAATTGTGGAGGATGTTTATTATATTAAAGTATTATCTCACTAAAGTTGGACTTATTAATATTTTATAACTTGTGATAACCATTTTTTTGTGATAAATACAAATGGAATGACCTATCATTATATTAATGTATCGTATGATCTTCTAACGCTTCATGAATGGAAAATTCAACTTTATTTCTTTGAATAAAAACTAAAGTGTATTTTTTTAAAGGAATGCCGAAAAGTGAGATTGTATAAAAAACAAGTAAGTATATATTCTCATGGAAATTATTCAATATTAGGAAAAAGGGATAATTATTTAAAGGGTGTATTATTATCATTATTTTTATGATATCAATGACCTCTTTCACGGTTCTTTATTTTATTGTTTTTTGATTATTAACCTTTACTGGATCTCCAAATTTCTTGTGATTAGTTACATTTATCAATATCTATGATTATTTGTGCTTTTACCCCATGCTCAATATTCACCTATGTTCTCCGACGTGGAGACCTTGTTATGATTTACTTTGGGTATCTGCTATTTTCAAACCATTTATTTTTAAAAGCATGTTTCAATCCTTGTTTTTATGATGTGGGTTTCTGTAAAATAAAATTTTATGTATTAAATCCTTTAACAACACTGATGAATTTATAGGGAGAAATTAATTTTATTGGGGGTATAATTTAACACCCAAATATTTTTATGAGATATATATTTTTAAAATTTCTTTGATTTCTTATGTTGTACAGTACATGAAGATAAGCTCGCGCTATATGGAACACCGAATTAGGTTGTGGTATATGAAACACTATGCATGGATTGTGTTGCAAAAAATTTCAAGTTATTTTGATATAATTAATTTCATTCAAGGCTGAGTTTAAGTAAACAACCAAATATTATTATTTTTCCTTATAACCTAGTCATCATAATGGTGGATACGAACAATATTAACTTTCTTATAAAACACTATTTAAATGAAAATAAGTGAGTTTATAAAATAATAAAATCACTATTTATGGAGGCTATTAATGTAATATATATTAATATATTCAATATAATGTTTAAAATTTATATTATATGATTTATATTCATGATATAAGAACAAATTCAATTTTTTGAATAAAAGAAGTATTTTTCAACAAATGTTGTATTGCCTCGTTTTGATGGCACATCCATTTTAAATATTTTTTTGAAACTTCTATATATTATATTTAATAAAATAAAAATATTCTATTGATACAGGATATAAAAATTTACTTTGGATGGGTTTTTTATTTTTTTCTTATAAGTTCTATGTTTTGATGAATTGTTAAAATATACTAAATTTTAATTGAAAAAAACTCATTTAATTGAAATAATTTTAATGTACAAATTATATTGCTGAATGGTTTTAAATTAAAAATAGAATTTATTTTTATTATTTAATATAATTTTTTTCATTGACATTAATTTTACAAAGAATTTTTATGTAAAAAAATTTCAATCTTTTGCAATGTTTTAACTTTAAAAAACCCGTTTTTCATTCTGACAACGAGATTAATTTAAAATTAATTACCATGAATTATATGTATATAATTTTTAAAAATGTATTCTATATTTGGAATTAGTAGGTCAAAATTATTTCAGTATTATTCTTTTATTTTTTGGCATTAGGAATATTAACTTTGGTAATTTTTATTAATATGGTAATAAAAGAAAGCCTCTAATTAAGGGTAAATATAATTTTATAAAATTAACCTAACACCTGTCCTAATTTTATTAGGTTAGTTATTTTTATCCTAATACATCCTTGGGTCTAAATGATACCTTTTGGAAGCTACTTTTATGATATTAGGATATTTAATATATTTTATTTAAAGAAAAGTTAAATATATCTTACTCAAATTTTAATAAATTAATCATTTTTAAAATAAGGTTATACCGAATATAAATTAGACTAGAAATACTAATTTTAAAGATATTTTTTCTATATATCATAGAAATTTATTTTTATTTGTTAGTAAATAAATATTTTCTTTAAAGGCTTATCAATTGATGATAAAAAAACTATTTAATTGATGGATGATTAATAAAATAATTTTTAATAAAAATGTAATGACCATTAAAAGATAAAAATACTTGATAAAATATTATTTTTCAAGTATATATTTACCATAATTATCCAAGGATATAGTTATTGACCATTTGGATCCATTTGTAAAAGAATATGACACTTATAATATTTTATTTAAAGTGATGTTAAAGTGGTCACATTCAAGTTTTAAAACATATTTCATTATTAATGTAGTATTTTACAAGATATATATTATACTATAAGTATTATTATTAAATATAGAGGATTTATATTCATCATAGTATTTTAATTCTAATTTTTACCCAAAAAATAAGCATATTAAAAAATTACATAAAACAGATGTAGTAATTATTTTATTAATGGAATTAAAAAATTAATGTTACTAAAAGTACTAAAATATATATAATTTGAGATAATTAATATGTTTAAAAAAATTTATATATTATATTAACCCCTTATAAATAAAATAAAATATTTTTTATAGGTTAACATCTTATCTTGATATTTTTAAAAATCCATTAAATGAACAGCGTCAAAATGACACTATTGATATTCTTTAAAAATAATGTTTTATTAAATTATTTAAAAATAATAACATATTTTAAGAAACATATAATAATTTTTTTTAACTCTAAAATTTTATATATTTTTCATTTATGGACTAATTAACATAAAATATGTTAAAATTACAGTATTTTAATATTGAATAATTTGTTACCTTAGTGAAAATCAAAAGAGTATAATTAAAGTTAAAATGAAATGATATGGTTTAACATGAAATAAAAACATGTATAAAAATTATTTTATGATGATATTACAACCTTATCTAATCTCATATTTTAAATAACAATATTTGGGAGGTTTTTGGATGTGTTTTAATTTTATTATAAATTTATATCTTTAGAGTTTCCAAAAGTGCCCCTCACCTAAATTATAAAATCACCCTCCTTCCTCACATCTTCACTTAACATTGAGCCTTCAATCTCAGCCATACCCTCCCTATTTAACTTATAAACTTACATAGTCACATTATAGAGACAATTTTCTTCTAAAAATTCAAACTCTACTACATTAAGATGATATTTTGAGGGAGCACATCGAAGAACATGTAATCTTCTCTATCGATTCATTTTAATTATTTCTTATTATACTTCTTCTTCATGAGTTTTTTTACATTCTAAAGTAATAAATCCTGTATAAATTATATTACGGGATGAAATTTCTGTTATATAACAACCATATTACACCTTCTATCCATCTTATGAAAAATGAAATCACCATGAGTGCGTATGTACGAATTACTGTCTCCACACCTTGGTGTAATATTTTTTCACTACCAATTTACATGGATAGTTATAATTATAGAAATAATAACTCTATATTATTATTATAACTGGATATTTATTTTGGAATAATGTATATACCATCCACTTCCATACCATTTCATAAATAATGGAATGATATCGTCACTTGTGCGTACGTATGATCTACCATCTCCATGACGTGATGTGATTCATTCTACATGATCTTCAATAAGTAATGATTATATAAATAAATATAATGGATAAATATGATAAATATTATGTTAATATAATTTTTTAAATGATATAACAGTAACCTAAGAAGGATAACAATAACTTATTTGACAAAACTTACATAAGAAAATGTATTAGTTAATACTCGAATAACGAGTAGTAATGAAATGCTATTAACAACCGGATGATAATTTGATCATATATGATATAATAAAAATGTATATTATTATTTAATAAGTTAATTAAATTATTTAAATCATTATATATGAGTCTTGGATACATAAAATGGATAATAGACCTAAGGTAAGGGATTAGTTTGTCTCACTTTTATTTCTGTGAGACATATGCCTTATACACCACCTATTTATTTTGAGTTGTGTTTATGATACACATGAATGTTTTTTATGATTATTATTATGAAGGTTATGATATTCATATAATTTCTTTATTTTATGAGGCATACAATTCAACTTATTATAAATTAGTAAGGGATAATTCCATAATCTCATTATTATCTGATATTGTTTATAAATAAGTATTTACTGGGGTATATTTGTCATATATGTCCATTTTTATAAAAGTTTTTTCATAAAATGTTTTAATATTCTTATATGGATGTTTAAATTAATTTTTACCCATTTTGGACTTTTTACTACATGGTTTTAAAGGATTCTTTCTTTCATTTTCCAAACGAGTTAATTTTTAAGTTTTCCAAAAAAAAGTACGAGAAGAATGTTTTATTTTAAAATATCTGACATGAAGAGGTTTGTATGTTTTCATACTGCATTATTTCCATGATGATTCCCTTATAATATTTGATTGTTATATTCAAATAAATAAATTTATTTTAAATTTTAATGTAATTTTAAGAAACAAAAATGTTTTCGAAGAATAAAAGATATTTTCCTCATGAATCAATTTCAAGTGTTTTATCAAAATTATTTTTCATATTAGATAAAATTATTTAATAAGGATATGTTTTAGGTATAATATCCTTATTATTACTATGGTTTTATTATGTTTATGCTATTTATGAAATCTATTTGTTTATACTGGATTATGTAACGATGTAATGATGTTTAAGAAACTCATTTTATCTCTTGGGTTATGCTATGATGAGTGATTTATGTTTGTATGGAACAATTAATAATGATTTCATTATGAGATGGGTGGGACCTATATATCCTTCTAATTAATTGGGTAAAGATTTATATCTCATGAGATAGAAATGAATATAATGGTAAGTAAATACCATTCAATAATACTAGTATGGAACGATAAGTAAATCTAGTTTAGTAATACATGGAAGGAATGAAGAGTGAACTCAGTTCAGTATAGGACTTTTTCCACTATGATGGTCTGTCAACTAGCCTTTTCTAATATGGAAATTATTTTATATGTTTATTTGTCATCCACAATTCCATGTTTTATTCCAATTTTATTTTATCAAGGTTCATGATTCCTTTATGATTTATGCCTTATGAACTACCAAGGTTTATTTCACGAATAATTATTTTGATATTTGTTAAATGTGGTATGGTTTTCAAAAGCTATGTTCATGTTTTTAGATTCTTATTTTTATGTTTTGAATGATATTTTCCATTCTTAACCTTTCTTATCATTTTATCTCACCCTTTTCATATGTTTTATTTACCCTATGATATAAAGAAAGATTTTAGGTAGGAACAATAAAGGGGAATATCTTTATGACAGATGTTGAAGATCATTCCCCAAGTTAGTAGAATGTGTTCCCAGTTTCGAAAGACACTAAAATAATATGGTCATTATGCATATGTTTGTGTCATGTATTAAGTATTCCTCAAAAGTAATTTAATGTCTATGTACTTAGAGTTTGGGTATTTACAAATATCCAAAAACTAAGACCATTTCTACCTTTCCAGAGTATGAACATGCCAATCTTGAGAAATATGATGACTCTAACCCTGACAGACCAAATGTAAACCATATCATCTAGCACATGTCATGGAAGTTCATTCTATTATTCATTGATCTAAACCCTGAATATAATCGATTAGTTCAGATCGGGTCACTCCACCATTGTCTACACAATCTGTGCACTAGAGTGGTGGATGCTCGAAAGCTGCATGCATTGGTCTACAAACATCTTTCTAGGAAGATGTGGGAAGGGATAAAACACCTGGAAGCTACTTTGTTCTAAGAGAATTATGATTTCAAATAATAACTTCATGAATTCTCCCAAGGGATCCATTATCTGGTGTAATAAGAAAGTGAGTGTGTTTCCTTCCTCAGAACTTAATCAGAAATCATTAGCAAGCAGAAGGCTCAACTGAAAGAGGCTGAAGACTAGATGAAGTAGAAAACAGCTTGTATTACTGATCTGTAGGCTGAGTGGTTCTATAAGGAATCAATATATGATGATCTTCTTCAACTGTACAATGAATAGTAATTATATCTTAGGAGGAGGTAAAAAATCATGGGGGCCACACGCTAATGGTTGGTAGAGCTGAAGCGAATGATTGATGAAGTAGAGCTATATGGGTGATTTCACCCAAACTCCTAACTCTTTCATGGAATTTATTGTGTGTATGAAGACATTGATTTTATTTCTTACATTATCAAAAATCATTCATATTTATGAGACAACTAATGGCTAATCCCTAAGCACATGTGGGTCAGTCTTGGTGAGAGAAACAAGGGATAACCACATAATCATTCACTGTGTATGAGAGTGCCAGATAATCATCGAAACAATCATGGTTTGTTATTGCTGACTGATCACCGAGCATGTTAGGAATGAGATAGGTTATGGATGTATAATAGGTCTTTCTGAGTATCCAAATTTATTTCCCAGCTTGCACTAGTTCACGAATGGGATAACACCAAGGGCATTAGAGTTTATCCAATCAAGGGGGGAATGGAGAATGTGAATCATGAAGCCCAAAATTTAAAAACATAGGTAGGATGGCATTCCAAAAAAGGAAAACTTCTAACCATATTTGAAACAAATTATTTGTAGCACTATCATGAAATGGATTCAAACAAATGAGGGTTGACCAATGACCATGTTTGAAACACGGAACCTAACTGAAAATGTCATTCAATGTCTTCCAGAACGTTGTCCCATGATGGTAGGTGAGCTGAAGATGTATAACCAGGATATTAGGGGGTCCCTTCAGATATTAAAGAGAATAAGGATCTAAATAAGGAGCATGTAAAGTGTGGGAATGGCATGATGGACTATTTTAATGGATTACAACACTCTCATAATTATGACACCATAGATTTGATCTCACTTGGGAAAGAGTATTGGTCGGAAGAGATATTAAACCCATATTATAAGAAGGACCTCTCAGCCGAGGGACTAGGATTCCTTAAAATTTTATGTCATGAAAATTAGAATGATGAACATGTAGTTTAATTTAGTATGGTGAGGACGATGCATTGAACAATATAATGTCATGTGATCAGGATGTTCCACATAGTTTAATGTCATACTAAATGTACTGTGGAAATATCTGTTTCTAGTATTATTATATGGCACGAAGGAAATAAACCCAATGTGAATGATACAAAAGAGGATTTATTACCATATAAGAAGTAATAAATAGATATACAAGAGAAATATGAGATATGAAAAAGGGAAAATACCACAGTGAGGCTCTTAGTTTAAGGTCATAGAGTTTGGACCATAAAAGGGGATGAATGGTAAGTAAGGTTCGGCCATTGACCATGTTCTAAACAAGAGGACCATCACCATACCAATCAAGAGGGGGGGGGGGCAAATGAAGGGTCAACTATTGAACATATTCAAAACACATGACCTGTTGTTTGTTACCGAAAATCCATTAGGGCATTGGCCTAGGATGGTAGGTAATCTGAAATTGTCATGAAAGCATCATCATTAGGGGGTCAGTTTAGATGAAAAATATGGTGGGAGCCCATATCAAGAAATACTTGAAACGTCTTATAGATAATACCACCTAGGTCATGCAATAAATTTAAAGTCTTGGTGCTTTTAATATAGGGCATTCACCATGTTTAATGACATATAATAATTCTTGGGCCAAGATGATGAAATATCAAAAAAATGTGTGCGGTGTAATGGATTAACAAACCGATGTGAATGAGGACCACGGGGCCCCAACATGACATACCACACATTCCAAGGGATTCATATACAGTTTAAAGTCATGATTTCTTGAATGTAGGCTTCTAGTTTAAGGTCAAAGTGTTATGAACTTGAGGAACATGTCAGTTCACACCTTACCAAATTCCTAAGACCGCATGATCGATGCTTGATGCAAGAAATAAGAAAATGGTATCGGGAATCTTTTAACATATTAGATAACATACAAAATGGATAAGAACTAAGCCAATACATTGAAGGTTTGGACCAAAAGTGTGATCGGTGAGTAAGGATAGGCTGTTGGCCATGTTTGAAACATAGAAAGCCCTACCTAACTAGACAATAAAAGAGAAAAAATTCAAGTTGACTACTAAACATGTTCAAAATAACATGATCTATAATTTTTTACTAGATATACATTTGGGTATTGTCCAAGGATGGTAAGAGAGCCAAAGGTTTCATGAGAACATCAGTATTAGGGGGTCTATTCGAATGTGAAGGAGGATGTAAACCTAGAACGTGAAAGGTTAGATGTTTGGAATGATAAGTTAATAGAGAATGGGAATCAAACCAAGGCTTTGCAGACAGTTTAAGGAAAAATTGCGTGGACCATGAAAAATATTTTAATGTTGAATCACATGGAATATGGGAATGTTCATTCAAAGTGTTCATACATGGATCATAAGAGATAAAAATCAATATGAATGTGAACCAAAGAGGCCACAAAACTA
Organism: Viscum album; assembly: GCA_963277665.1. Lineage (NCBI taxonomy): Eukaryota > Viridiplantae > Streptophyta > Magnoliopsida > Santalales > Viscaceae > Viscum > Viscum album. The sequence continues at coordinate 997,444,196 of OY728141.1, read as the reverse complement.
TATAGCCACAAAAATAAGAATTGAATATAGTTTAGGTTTATATAGATTGGACTGTGATCAAGTACAAGGGTATGAAGAACTCAGATGAGCTGGGTTTGGGCCCAAAGACAAAATTTATAGGCTTTTCTAGGTATCCCATGAGGATGGTAATCAAGCCACATGTAGTTCTCAAACACAGTGTAGAAGACGAACAAAACTGATTGGGGAAAATTCTCTCTAGTGAGGGACATAGGCATAACCTGGTTATCATGGGGAATATTGAAGTATCTCAAGGTATAATTATTGTTTAATGTCATGCATTGAGTAAAATACCTCTTATTTTAAGGTAAAATATTTTGGACCATGAGGAAGCTATCTCAAATGGGTGTCTGTTGTGTAGTTTCTTAACATAACCTATGTGAATGAGGACCAAGAAGGACCAACACCACACAACACATCCCAGAAGAGGCACACAGATAGTTAGAGTCACGATTCCTAGTCTTGAGAATCTATTTTAAGGTCATTATTATTGGACCCAAATAGGTACCGTCTCAAGTGAGATTGTGTAGTGCGGTATTGTGAAATAATAAATGTAAATGAGGAAAAGGAGGCCCAAAACTACACTATAGATTCCATATAAAATCCCGTATATAGTTGAAACTCATGTAATGTGGACTAAAAATAGGATAAGTAGATAAAACATATAGGGATCTATGGTTGGTCCTAAAAACGATATGTTCGGGCGCCTCTACATATCCCATGAGAATGAGACTCATGAAATATTTAGTTATTGGAATCCTATGGAGATTAATTTCGTGAGGTAAGTATGAACATGAAACAATGTAAAATAAAGGAAGATATATGGATGGGCCTGAAATTGAATATCCAGGCATCACTACGTATCTCATAAGGATGAGAATCAAGCTATATGTAGTTTTTGGGAGTGATCTCCCTGCAGAGGTTTAATTCATGCACAGAGAGGGGGAATGGTGATTGGAGTGGATAGACCATGATATATAATCTATGTGTCACTATCTATCCTGCATAAATAGGAATCAAGCCGAACATAGTTCTTGAATATGGTATGGTAGATGGCCGATGCAAAAGGAGATGATGTCACACTTTTTGGTCATGTGACAATAACAATTTGGGCAGTTTAATGTCATGTGGTAAGGATGCTGGAAGGAGTGTTCCAAGGGGTATGGTTAGGGTGAATATGCTATAAAATGAAATGAATGAGGACCCAAAAGGCTCTCATTCAACACTGTAATGCCCCGACCCCAGTTACCCAGAGTTGGTGCATTACTACATAATATTGACATGATCACTAGGGATCATATCCTGAAAGATAGATCATTTTAGTTGCATTGAAAGTACTAGATACATTTATAAGTTTTACATTACATTATTAAATTAAAAACAACAACACAATTGTCTCTATTGAACACATTCATATCCCTTAGACTATCCCTAATACTATCCATATAGTTCATTCATAATATGCTTCTTCGCATCATGGGAAAAATGAAATATAGAAAGGGGTGAGCTCATATGCTCAGTAAGGATAACAATATAGTAGAAACATTCTTAAATAAGCATAAACATTTCAGGCAATGTGTAAGACTAAAACACAAGATTTTTAATCATAAAATTCTGTCTAATATGTCCAATATAAATCAAATAATTACATTTAATTATTCAAATGGATATTCTACTAGTCGAATAATCACATGTAATATCAATATTCAATTTCATAATGATAGCATGCATAATTCCAGACTTCATAACCACATAGTAAAGGCCTTGTGACAAGACTAAAAATAAGATTTTTTCAAGGCCTTTTGCCAAGACACTAGTTTTTCTCATGAGACCTATTGATTCATTGAGGAGCTATAGCAGGATCCACCCGTCACTTACTAAGTCCAATGCTTTCCTCATAAGAAAAGGTTTAAAAATAACATAAAAATTCGTATTAAAACTAGCATAATAAATATCAATACTTTATCCATAAACCATGAATGGTGTAAAAATAACACATCCATGGTTAAACATATCACAAAACCTTCAATACAATATGGAAGTTTTTTATCATAATAAACCAACTTCAAACAAGCTTAAAATCCATCAAAGGATGTTGACATAGATGAAATGAAAACTTTTTTTAGAGAAATATCTCTTTCTATTTTTAAATCATTTAAAAGTCATATAATTATATAAGAAAACATTTATTTTTAAAATATTCTTATAATATTGTATGGGAAGCTTCAATTATGTTATAATGGCAGAAAATAGTTGCACCCTCCGTATAAGTTAAACAAAAGACATTCTTACCTTAATTTTGTCGAAAAGGTCATAAAGTACCTTGTTTAGAAAACGATGGAAAGATTCATTTCCAAACATATATGGTAAAATAAGGGTATAAATGACTTTAACCCATATTCTAGTAAATATTACAATGTTTTTAGTTATATTTTTAAGAAAACACGGATGTGGATGATAAAGAGGTCCAAGTAGATTCTTACATATTAGCAGCTTCAGATAAGCAAACAGATTGTAGAATAAACCCTTACCTTGTACTTTTCCTTAGTCGATGTTATGTTAAAATCCTTTATAATAGTTAAAACACTGTTGTTAAATTATACATGAACTATATACATAAATATGATATCATATATGATCCTCTAATATTGCTTTGTTAATAATATTTCAGTAGTATCATCATTTCAGGTGTTAACTCATTCATTTTATTTTATATTCTTGGTTATAGAAGAAATGTTTGTTATGGATATGATGTATTTTATTTATATACATAATGATATTATGTTCCTAATCATTATTTTTAATCATAAAATGAAAATTATTCTTGAATGATTACGATGGGGAATGAATCTCATCGCATTCATGGAGATGGTAATCCGTACATACGCACGAGCGACAATATCATTATATTGATGGTGAAATCATATGTAATTGGATGTTATATCATATATATAAAGAATCATTAACATGTTAAATTTATTATTTACATTAGTTATACTCATTATTATACCCATAAAAAATAATGAAGAGTTTGAATAACAAACTACACCACGATGTAGAGACAGTAAGCCGTACGTACGCACATATGGTGACTTTGTCATTTATAGGATGGATAGAATAACAAATATGGTTGTACCATATTTATAATAACATAACATTATTTATAAGTTAATGGAGTTGTTATTTTGGTATGGAATCAAAGAAAGAGGAAGTGGAAGTGGAAGAAGAAAAGAACTTGAAAGAGGGTGGTGAAGTTTTTGCCTCTTCTTCAGGTGTTTCCTTTTGAGTTGATCAAAAGGGCTCCTTAGGTTGGATTTATGATCCAAGTAAGGACTCTAAGTTGATGTTAAGGAAGTTTGGAGGATATTTGGTCAGGGTTAGGCTGAGAAAAATGGTTTTGGAGGAGTGAAATTAAGATAAGGGGAAGTACCCTTTTATTAGAGAGGCCATGGTCACTTTAGGAAAATCTTGAAATATTATTTTATAATAAAATAATTTTCAGTTTCTAATGGATCCAAATTGATTTATTTCTATGATAAGGTGAGGATGGTTCTAAAACATCTCAACAAATAGGTTTTATATAGGTTTAGGTCACCATATTAAACTTATCTTTTAGATTTAACTCTTAGATAAATATTTTGACATTTACCAAGTCTCTTTGTATTTTTATATTATACGGTTAATAAACTTACTATAAACTTCCAAGTGAACCCCAAGTGGTTTATTATTAATAAATATAACTTTATCTAAGTCCTTTTTCCCAAAATTATATTTTTAGGAATATTATATCAATTAATAATATAGTATTAGTTTTAAAAACTCAATTATTTCAATTTTGACAATATTTAGTATTTGGTTTTTTGTGAAAATACTAACAACATGATTACTTTGGAAAAAAATTATATAATCAATACTAAAATGTCAGATTAACCTAGAAAATTAGTGTAATTCATCAAAATTCTCAAATTACATTTATTTTGATATTTAAAATATCAATTATTTTAATCTTTCATTAATATGGTAATTACTACAGCATCATTGTGTCATAAATAAATTTAATTATTTAATGTCTTATAATTATAAATAAAATACAATTACGTAGGAAATAATTTTTTATTTCTAATGAATATTTATAGTTTAATTTATCTTATGTATAACCCTATATTAAAAATTGTTTAGTTATTAAACATCGAATTTAACACTTTTAACTCGTATTTAAATAAAATAATTATAAATTTCCTAATCTAATCCAAGTGGACCAAAAAGATCATATTTTATTCCTAATGTTGTATTTTGTCTAATAATACTTATCCAATAGAATTAGGACATGTGTTAGGGTAATTATAATATCATTTTTACCTTTAATTTCCCTATTTACTTTTAACTGTCGTAAATAAAAGTCAAAAGTTACTATTCACCAAAAATTATTTTCATTTTATTGAACCAAATTTTATATACTGATATTAACCATGTTTCTTGTATTTTTTAAATTTAACTCAAATATGTGGTAAAATTAAGTTTTATGCAAATTTTCAAATGCTCCAAGAAGGTGGGTAAAAGACGGTAAAACGTTCAATAAAATTTTATATATCTAAATTTATTATAAAATGACTCCAATGAATTGAATTGAACATATATAGATATTATGTATCTATTTTTATATAAAATAAATTAAAATAAAATGAATAATTATTTAAATAAAAATTCAGTTTTAAACAATAACGTAGTGTTTTTCACTATTCATCAAAAATTGAATGCTTTCAGAAAAATAAAAAATATTCACCGTAAGCTAATTTTGATGTTACGAATCAAAAAATGAAGTCCATTTTGAAAAATAAAATTTATAAAATTTTAAAAAGTGGGAATTACTATTCATAATGGCTAGTTTGATTGGTCATGGTGTGTTAAAACTCCAAGTTGCGTACAACGCAAGCTTCTACATTATTCAAAGGGAAACATACCATGGAAGCTTGGGGTGTTAGACAGACCACGTACTCCCAAATGAAACTCAGGCCAGAGGCCAAAAAATAGGATACAAGGATGGGCCCAAATACATGATATTTGGGTGTTCTAACATATCCGATAAGGATGGGAATGAATCCATACATTATTCTTCAAGATGGAATGGTAGATGAATGATGTAAAGGGTAATATCCTCTCAAGTGAGAACATCATGGTGTTGTGATATTTATCATCATATGTCTAGGATTATGGTTATTATACTATTACCATCATGCGACTAGGACACTAGGAATCTTACTTTAAGGTCATATATTTCAGACCATGGGATAAGGATTCTAAAAGAAAAATATATAGTTTGGTGTCATGTAGTCTCTTAACATGAATGAGGACTAAGGAGGCCTAACACCTCAAAACACATTCTTGAGGAGAACTCACACACATTTTAAATTCGTGATTCTTGGACTATATAGGAAGGGGTACTCAGGAGTAGGTATATGTATACCGTAGTAGGAACAACCTGATCTGAGTGAGGGACAAAGGAGGCCCGAGCCACATGACACATCTTCAGGGAAAACCCATACACAATTTATATTTGTGAGTATTGGATTAGGGTGCGCCATTTAACTTCATGGGTCTGGGATGTAGGTACACACCGTTTAAGGTCATACTAAAGGGACCATCAGTGTTGTGTAGTTTAACACAAGGAAGCTAAGATGATGACCATGCATTTAAATATCATACAATAAGGATTAGTGTTTTTACATAGTTTAATGTCATGCTAATCAGATTGGAGACCCCATTCATGAGAATTACGGCATGAGGAACTTGGCATTGGTTAGGGGAGTGATGAACTCACCATCCATGGTGAACAAAGAGTATGAACCATCAAGATAGAACTTATGAATTATATATGAGCCATCCAACTTGGGTTTCATATTTGGTGGCTTCTGTCCAGGTATCTTTAGAGTTCAGAGAGTCAACACTACATATCCTTAAAATAAAGAGTGGGGGAGAACCCTATTGTTTAATGATCTATAAATCTTGTTCTAGTTCCTATCTAGATTGTACTAGGACCGAATCATACTTTCATCAAGGGCTTCTAGTATTGCTATAAGGACCTCAGTTATCCTTTCTGAAATATTCTGATCATAGAAAACTGTTCAAAGTGAAGGCAACTAAATCTTGATTGGAAGGAATACCTCTGTTCTATACACCCAGGAATATGGAGTCACATGGGTGGAATAACAAGATGGAATCTGTTAGTCCTATAGATAATTTGGGATATTTTCCTTCCAAATTTTCTTATTCATGAACACCATATTCTACAAAATTTTGGATAGGGTTTTGTTGAATGCCATGATCTATCCATTTTCTTGTGCATGAAAGTATAAAATTTGGTTGGACTAGATGATGTACTAAAATTACAACCACTTTATCTTGGATACTTGATAGTTAGTTCCATTTTGGTAAGAATATCATGAGGGAATCCAAATGAATAGATGATTTTGGAGCTCAAGGATTCCATGACTAATCAGTACTTGAATTCCTTAATAAGGATCACTTCTACCCACTTAGAGAGTAAATATACTACGGTCAGAATGAACCTACACTAGAGAGATATTACTGGTGGCTTTTTCCCCACACCATCAAGTCCCTAAAAAACAAAGAGACAAAAATAAATTGTATTATGGAGGCTCTTTGACAGTTGATGAAGAAATTTGTCATGGATCAAACATGTATGGAACCTCTTGGTGAACTTGATACATTCATAGACCATGGGGCCCAGAAGTATCCCAACCTTCAAATCTAATGGAAGAGTTTCAACCCTGCCAGATGAGAACCAAAAGACCTAGAATTAACATCATGCATAAATTAGGTAATATCATCTCCTTGGATTGAAAATAGTATAATTCCATCAAACCCACGTCTATAGAGAGTCTTCTTAAGGTAGGGTCCACTTTGGAGGGTGAACTAAGCTACACAATGATGGATTCACTCACGTTAAGCTCTATCTAGTTGGAGAGTTCCATGATGGAGATAATCTATAAAGGGATTCATAAAATTGGATGTTTATATAGCTATTGAAATATCTAGAGTCCATGATGTGGAAGAACCATCTATTAGGTGGTTTACCTGATGGATGTCATCATCGTATCAAGTGACAGGGGAGATTAATCATTTATGTTCCAAATGAATGAATATATCATCCTAGATAGGCTTTTCAAGAGAATAAGATAGGCTATATAGGGCATTAGATCAACCATTCTTTGACTGAGGAACATGATTCATCTCTAGATAATAAGGGAACTGGGTCATCGGCTGACCAATATGCTTGATCAAGGGAATGATCTCCATATTCCTAAAAATATAATCATTGTTGGTTTTCTTGATGACTAACTCAGAGTCTCCCTTCACATGAAAGTATGGGACATCAATCTCTAGGTCCATCTTGAAACTATTAATGACATCATGATACTTTTCCTCTTTTTTTGAGAATCCTTCTGATAGAAGGAAAAAATAGGACATGAAAACTTATGTTGGGGGGATGAAGAAGATTCCTAGTACCACACTATTGAGATTGGTGTTATTGAACCTTATTCCAATTGGACTCTAGGAGGCACCATTGCAATGAATATTCCAACAAAAAAAATGTGATCAACTAATAGGATGGCCTCATATGGGAAATAAACATACAAAGGAACTTTATTTGGTGTTGGATGAGTGGCCAAAAAGTGTACCAGCACTTGACCCTTGATTTCATTATATGGAACGAACCTGATGTGGAACAACTAAAGAATCACTAACCAAGTTTCTATACAAACTATCAATATTAGGTGGTTCAGAATATACTTTATCAGATCCACATGAGACACTAGTTTTATCTCATGATGCTATAAATAATTATATGACTTATGTACAGTGGAAACCAGCATGAGACAGATCTTCTCGATATGATAATATATCTACTATGTTTTGAGGAGCATCCAACTGAGATAGTATAAACTATTCTTTGTCCCTTCATTGTTCCTCTATGTGAGAAGGGTGTCAAGGGATCATTCTAGGGTAGTCACATAGAGGACTAGAGGCCAGCTTAAGATGGGTGGACTCAGAACCGAAGCCTATAATAGATATTTCTTGATCTCCTCAAAAGTGATATGGCACTCTTCATCCCAGTATAAGAAAATACATTTCTTCATGATCCTGGATATGGGATTACACCTTCCATCCAAATTTTTGATGGATTGGAATATGTAGGCTAAGGGACCTTGGAGGCCTCAATGTTCCTAGATGTTTCTTAGAGGAGGCATCAAGATGATGGCTTTGATCTTGTCTGGGTCAATATTAATTCATCTGTATCTAACAATGAAGATGCGAAACTTTCAAGAGGCCACCTCAAAATCACATTTACAGGGGTTCTGGTTTAACTACCGATAATAGAGGAATCCAAACACTTTCTAAATATCTATGATATGGTCATAATTATGGTAGGATTAATCCACCAAATCATCACCATAGCATTACAATAACATATCAAGAATTGGAATAAAGATGGAGTGCATGGATTACTGATAGGCAGTTCCTATATTATTCAAATCGAATGAAATCATATAATAGTAGAAGGTACCTTGTAGTTATTTGAAAGTGGTAAAATACTCTTCCTCAGGGTCTATCCATATCTGGTTGTACATGGAATACCCATCCATTAAGGAGAGAGTCGAGAACCCATACGTGGCATCGATCAATAACTCCATAACTGGAATGGGAAAAAAATCCTTCAGATAATGGTAGTTCAGATCTCTAAAGTCAATAAATACTGAAATCTACCCATTCTACTTCCTTTTTGGGACAAATTTGGATAGATACTTTTGGTACAAAAATTACTTGTTGAAGCTGGCTTTGATATGTTTATCAAATTCGGCCTCAAACATGACATCGTTGGATGAGTGCATATTTTTGGGAGGCTACTTAAACCCATGATGGTTTATAGGGAGACCTATATAGTTAATGAAGAATTGATGATCAATCCCTATTATATCGTCATATCTCTAGGACATAAAATCATGGTGCAGCCTCAATAAATCCACATACTAATAATATTCCACTACAGGCATGGTCACACATATCAGTGTTGGCCTCAGATCTTCCTTGATACCTAGATTCACCTGGACCAGTTCAACAATGATATTAGATAAATATTCCTCAAATAAAGGAGGGACATATTTCAAATATTCTTCACCGTATGAGATAGGGGGATCATTGTGAGGAGGTGATTATTTTGGGATGACTCATTCAGAAGGAACATTGGTACCAGCTTGGGGGGTAGTGGAATCTTTATCAAGATAAAAATGCAATATTAAAATCAAGGTGAAAAAATATATCATACTGATTCCATCAGGACTTAAACAAAGAGGTCCATTCTTGATGTCCACACAATGGCGATGGGTCGGTTGGTGATGTTTCACCCTAGCTTGGTGAAAAAAGCGGGTCAGGTGAATAGCAGTATCCATGGGGTGAACATCTCAATACCTGATAGGAGTTGGGGGTTATGGTATCACACAATCTTGAACCATGTAAGAATATGAGGTAATCTTCTATAATTCCTTGAACCAAGGGACATGACACCCTTTCCTTTCAGAAATGAAAAAGTAGTTCCCCAAGTCTCGTGTTGTATCTTATAACCAGTGAATCAAGAGGACAAATGCATCATCAAAATATGTATAGAGATCAGATACAATGGAAGTATGCTCAACCTCATTTGTATGATCATTCTTATACTTAATATGTTAATAATATTCTTTCATGTAGAGGGCTTCAAAAGAGGATAAAGGAGAAGCATCACCTTAGAGAATGCTTACTCTCCCATTGTGTGAGTACATGAGGAACTGGTGATATGAGAAGGGGACTAATACATGTAGATAGATCCATGGAATACATATCAATGTGTTTTAAGTGGTGTCTTGTGAGACAACCATGAAATCAGTGTCTACTATTAAACTTCTGAATTGGTCTTCAAATAGTTCTATCTACATGATCTCTATTCGGTCCTTTCATAAACATAAATCTTCAGGATAGTGGGACTCAAATATGATTCGGTGAGTCCCAGCCTACGGAGTGTTTGGGTCAGGATGAGATTGATCCTAGAAATTGTGTTAAAGGGAAAATGATAGATCTCCACACCATTTAATTGACTAATGATGTACAATGAGCAGATGTGACCCTACATGAGAGAGCTATCATATTCTCCAGAGAAAGAGTTGATGGATTGGAATTTTAACTACTCGATATCTTTAACATAGAAAGTTTCTGATTCCACAACCTCTATTTAGAACTTTATGGGGATCTATAAGGCTTATGTTATGGATTCCCACATATCTTATGACATATGGAGAGCCTCTAGGATCAATATCTTGGTGGGAATGTTGGTGAGTTGCTTCAACGCATCTTACTTCCATGCTATATGAACATTTCTACCCATAGGGGGCCACTCTATGGTGGGAAGCATGACATGAACTGTTTGTGGAACAACTGGATTTTTTATGTTTCTAGAAACATCCTGATTCTTTTCAGAAAAACTATCAAGAACTATCATGGGATGACTATTGGCAGACTGGGGCCATGTCGATCATAACTGATCATGACATGGTTGTGACCATTATTCCTTATTAATGATCATGGCTAGTGGTGATAGTGAATTTTTTAGAGATATTTGAAAGCATTATTCTTAATGATCTCTAAAAACATCCTTCTATTTGGTATCAGTAGAATGAACAACCTAGTTTGAATCACTAGACTAATCATTCCCATGACTTTTCTATCCCTAAATATTCCTTCAATGGATTTGGATGGGGACATTGGGGGGGGGGGATCTCCAGATAATCTTCATAACTAGGGACCATGTAGGGATTCACCAATTCAATGATATTCATATATGTACATTCTTGATTGTCTTCAAAAGAGTCTTACGGTTTTGTATGGGCTATGAGTGTGATTCACATCTCCAGAGGCATGACGTTTTTGAATGTATGAGATAACTTAGGCACTGATAAGGGACTTTTATTTCCCTAGGCCTGCCAATTCCTATTCTTCTGAGACTTTGAGGGATATGAAGTGGATGCAGAGGTGGAAACTAGAGAAGTCACACAAAATTCTAGACATCCAAGCTAGCCTAGATGGGAACATATGATTTTGTGGGTGTGGGAAATTTTCTTTCTAGAAAACCAGTCATCATGCTTATGATTCCCAAGGATGGATACTTACTGTCACTCCCTAGAACCCTCGCTATCACTATTGGGCTTGATAGAGATATGTGTAACCTATGTGGGAACTTCACCTAGCCTGATCACAAAATTTTCGACCTAGTCCTTGATAAAGACCTTGAACACATAGAAATACTTGATGATATGTCCAAGGATCTTGGGGTAAGAAAATTGTTCAGGGAGATCAATAAGGATGGCGTCATGGGGATTTATGGACTTAGGAAGCTTTAGGATTCCTTGATCCAAAGAACTATAGAAATAACAAAGAACCTTGGACTCTAGGAAAGAGTTACTTTTGTTTCTCCATTCTATATGGGGAACCCTATGTGTTTGGTTCCGATGAGGGGGTGGAGGAGAACATGGATTTGAAACCATGTTATATTTTCTAGGTGTTGGTTCCTGCTGAAGAGGTGCTTGATGATTAAGTGGTTGAAGAGGCATAGCGTGTGGAGGTTGTTTCCATCAATGAGGTGATGCATGGAGAGTCTCTTTTGGAAAAAAAATCTAGCAGCTATTGAGCCCTTAACTACTCTACGACATCAATCCCTTTCTTGGATGCTCTTCTTTTAGGGGGGGAGGACATGCCTACTTAGCTTTCTGTAAGGATTACTTTATATTTTAGCCTTGGAAGAGAAATCTAGGAATCTTACAAGGAAATTATGAGTGATGAGGGTGGGGAACAATTCAGTCTTGAAATTCACTATATACATTTTCAACAACTACTCCTGAGTTAGTGGTATGTCGATTATGTATGTGAGTTCCTTCTACCTAGTGATAAAGTCTAGAACTCATTAATCTAGCCATTTCTTGCACTTGAAGAGGTCAACAATACTTTTATTATGTGTAGTCAAACTAAACTAATATAGAAACTACCTACAGAGTTCTTACTAGATAGTGATGAACCTAATAAATAATTGGATGTACCAGATAAACACAGACCCTTCCAATGTCAAAATGAAATATCATATCTTGGATTCTTCCTGTAGATATAGGGTTGCTAACATAGGTCCACACCTTGTGATGAAGTGGAATAGATGCTATAGCGGGTCACCCATCCCATTGAAGGGGGAGAAGGTTGGAGTTAGGAAATCTGGGGGTTCTCACATGTCATCCACCCATGCCAGATACAACTTACCATCAGGTGGGATTGCCACCTATTACATCTCTAAGTCTTCAAGTCTGGTAGTGAGAGTAGTTATTAGGTTATCCTGGCATGCGTTCCTATATATACAGAGATTATTGACCACCAGGGAATTGATGAGGTCATCAACATGGTAAGTAATCTTAATGGTTCGCAGAGCGATCTATAGAGGGACTTGCAAAGAGGCTTGTGGAATGGTTTGATCTGGTTCCCGAAGGATATTATCAAACTTCTTAGGTGGGTTTGGAGATGTATACCATGGTCTCTTTCTATAACTATCCAGCTGCATGGGATGAAGAGGCTTGACTGGGAGAAACTAGTCAATGATGACCTATGGATAACCCTTCTACCATGGTGTAGGAGGAACATTGTCCTATCGAGGATCACTATATCCTAGGCGTCACTCAGTAGTGAACACATTGATGATTTGATACTGATCTACAATCTGTTTTCATAGAGTGGTGACTGGAGGATCATCCTATTTCTTCTGAGAGGCATTAGGTGGATCTAATTCCTCAAGCTATCCCATAACCTTGTTTAGGTTCTAACCAATGGGAAATGAAGTAGAGTGTTCCCCTAGGCTGAGGGTCTGTCTCTGCTGGTGAGTGAGGATACCTGTAGGGTCCACAAGATACCATGCTGCCCCAGTAGGATGGTTTTATCTATCAGATCCTATGTTGATTTACCGGTACATGGGAAACGTGAGTTCAACCGTGTTCACTATGACAAAACCCAAAGTTTCCTTGATGATTCCATGTGAATTCAAATGTTTCTTGATAGGAATAATGTAGATTGATATGTATTGTCCCCAAATTTAGATCTTCACATGGGGAGATTCTTATTCAATAATTTTGTAGATCACTTTGACATTCTAAACACATTTGTATTGAAGGGTTTGGTGGTTTCCGAGTGACGTAGGATAGTACGCCACTGAATGTGATGCCAACTCAACCATGATGAATTTTATCCGATATCTTAAATGTGATCTTGAATCTTTGGGTAGACCAACAAATGACCGTGATGGTGGAAATTCATGTCCCAGAAGGTATGGTAAAAACACAAGGTGTCATCCTAACTGAGGGAATCTGGAATGTTGATGTTGGGGATCACATTCAACCAGAACATTTTATACATATTTTATTTAGAAACGGTGTTCCACAAGCTTCCCTACTCAGAATAGGGACCCATATTCTGATTTCCCCAGGATCTGATCAGTGATGGATGCAGAACTAGAAATGACACATATGTGGACCAATGTGGCGGTGGACTGTCCAGTGGAGAAACTACTACATCAACTAACTGATCACTATACGCTAGGTCATATCTGGGAGGTGGGGCCGACTATATCATCACATCCCTGTAGAATGGGGTTCCAACCACTTCCTCATGTATGAGGGAAGTAGTGGCCATCTGCAGGTCCACTGTGTGATCACAGTCTATCATATATAAGAAATGTTCTAAGTGATTTCATGTAGAGGTAGATAGTTATGTTAATGATGAAAAATAAGACTAAACCGTAAGACATTAGAAGGTATCCAAGGCTTCCTCTTCCTAAATATACATATGAAGATATTCAAGGATAATGTTTACTTCACCTTATGGGATGATTAATCTCACCTACCAGGATCATGAATTAGACTCTGATGCAGAAGACTGGGGGGGGGGGGTGGTGTATTTATAATCGAGTCAACCTCGACTTTAGAATATGAGAGTTATATAGGATTGAAAATGAAATGGAACATTCTAGAGTTATTCCTTTGGCAGTTAAGGTTCTCTCTTCTACCTTGGGAAGGTTCTTCAAGGTATGGAATTTTTTATGCATAAGGAGGACCTTCATGTTGAAAGTTTATTGCATGGGGAGTAAACCATCTTTTATTTTCCTAGATACAGGGAGGACCTATGTATCATTTTTTATCATCAGAGCGGGGATGACCTCCACTCAGACTACCGATGTAGCATGGATGACCTCTTTTTTGGTCACCAGGAATATGAGGAGGGCCTCCATGTTGGGATGCATGAGTAATGGGAGGACATTCGTACTCATTGCTGGATGTGAAGGGAAGACATCTATGGGAGTGGGGGGGACTTCCACTCTGCTTGGTTGTGGCATGGGGAGGACTCCATGTTGGATGGTGATGATGGAATGAGGAGGAAATTCTATTGATCATCGATGAAGCAGGGATGACCTCCTCTTTGGTGTAAGATAGAGTGGGGATAAACTCCACTAGAGCTAGGGATGATGCGATGAGGACCTTTTCATTGCTGGTCGTAGACACGAAGTGGGTATCTGTATCGTGAACCATAAGCATGGGGGAGACCTCTGTACTAGTAATTGATGAACTAGGGAGGGAATCCACTTTGTTCTATTATGGGAACATAGGGAGGAACTCCATGTTGGGTGTGAGAGCAGGTAGGACCTCCACTCTAACTAGGGATTGCATGAGGAGGACCTACGTACTTACTCTCATCATCACAGAATGGCCCGTAATGGCTATTAAAGATACCAATGACTGAAGGATTAAACCCAACCTTCCTATGAGGTAGTTGAGGGATTTATCCCAACTAGGAGTTGAGGAGTCCTTGTTTTGTAGCAGTAGGGACTTGGTAGAATGCATCGACTGTGACAGGTGCCACTAGAGTTGTGAAAGGATATGACCTCTAATAGGCATCCTCCTAAGCTTGGGCCTGAATTTGGTGTCAGGTGAGTCAGACTGGGGCCTTCAGAGCATGGTAATGACACACAATTTTCTCAGCCTAGAATATAGGTCTTTGGAGGTATTGATGCGGCCTTGTGGGAGCCCTCCTTTGAGGCTCCTGGGTGGTGGTAATTTTTGGGGTGACTCAGACATCCCCTATCATCTGGGCATAGGGGAATGAGTCAATGTATTGCTCCAGGGATAGGGTCAAAAAGTGGTTTATCATCATACTGGGGAGTAGCGACTCCCTATGTGTCCCTTGGGGACGATGGTGACAGTGAGGTGTAGAAGCCTCCAGGTCATGGCGAGCCATATCACTTGTGGTATGGACTCCCTCCTACTCATATAATCATAAGAGTGTGTCAATCACCCTCATATGGATTATTTTAGTGGGTGATATGGGTAATTTGAACCCGATAGCTGATGAAGTCATGAACAACGTGGTGGAGGTGGGGTGACATGGGATTAACACATCGATTTGCCTCCTTACCCTACATTGGTAGGAAATAGGTGAGCAGTTTCCTATAGATTAGGTCTTAAATAGTTGAAAGATTCAACTATCTGTAAATATATAAGGAAAGAAAATATGAATTCCTTAGTGTAGTCCAATATTCCATGGATTGAGAGAAAGATCCTCACTGACAATGTCACAGACCTGGATGCCCAACATTCATATGCCCCAACCACTGGTGAGTTCCACGCCATACCGATTGTTTTCTTAGAGGGACCTAGTGCCAGATATATGGATCTGGTGACATGAAAATTTGTTTAACTAATGAACCACATAGTCATTACCCATTTTTTTTAGGAGAAACGATTCTCATCAGGTTCACCATTTATGTTTCTGATGCTTTTTTCAGGGTGCGGTTCCTCGTGTGTTGTTTCATGCTAATGGCTGCATTTTACCCCACATTCTCACTTCCCAAAGGTAAGAAAAATTCATCACTCTAGATGATGATGTCTAATCCTTGATCTAAATGGGATGAGGGGATGATGGTTCCTCTAACCACATATTCCTCCATGGAATTCATATCCTAGATTTGGTCTCCCTCATAGATTAAGATGCAGTTTATGAAGCTAATTCCCTCTACCATATCTTTTAGGAGGCTGGTTAATTTCGTTGCTTCTATCTGGACATTCCAAGGGTTCCTTATAGGGAATCAACCTTATGTTAGGGGATTTGAAACGCTGGGAATCGCTGGCATGTCTAGATGTTGAATCGTTGGTCACATATATTCTTCATCATTGGGGGGATTCTCAAACGCATGGAACCCACAACATCTCATGTTAGTCACAAGGTATCTTATTATAGAGGCATGTCTTCTTAGGTTTTCTTATAGAATACCATGTTTTACACAAGGTATACCATGAGTTTAACATCCTACAGAGATAGTGATAGGCTGATCAGAATGCATGATAGAAGCAGATTGGAGAGGTGCATCCCTAAGAGTGAGTTCCTAGAATATTTAATAGATGGATGGATCAAAAAACCTATAGAGGCGGAACCTGGGTGGTGTGTCTCATAAAGAGAAGGTTTTACACTATGAAGGATGATATGGACACCACTAAGGGGGGATCAGTGATATGCATCCCAATATGGAGAAAACTAAGGATTACCATTGGATGGGATTGAACCTCATGGAGGTGTCCTACGTACCCCGTCTTGGAGAAAACAATCAAAACCCACATAGTTCGAAATGGATGGTGTTGGGATTATGCATTGGAACTTCCCTTCACATGTGTATTTCTATTGGTTGGATGGTGTGGATTGTGTGGGGATTACACATTGGAGCTATCCGGATGTTAATGAGAGAAACGATGATGTGGATGAGACTTAAGCACAGTAGCGGCCCAAATAGATGACATGATCTCACTAGGATGTGACAGTTCGAGAAAGAATCAGAATGGATATGGATGAAGTGATGACATGGAATGGATGGAGTGTATGGAGTGTGATGGATGTTGGGATTCAACCTCAGGTAGGTTTCCTATGTATCTTAATTAGTTGGGAATCAAAGTCCATGTAGTTATATATTGGGTGTTGGGGATTATAACAATGATGATGCCTAGTCAAAATGGGACATGTTGTTGGGCATTACACATGAAAGATGACAAGATGACTGAGGAATGATGTTTGGTGATTACACCAGGATGGTTTCCCATTGTACATGTTTTATCTTATGCTTGTAAGTGGCCAAAATATTGAGATGGATGTCATAGTCATTGCTAACCTCTATTCCCAAATAATTCATGTTCGGTGTGAGAAACAAGTGGCAATATTATACCTGATGCTTGTGTTATAAAAGATGCACCAATGAGGGATGATGCGGGGAATTTTCATTGAAGATACCCGAGGAGGATTTCATTCTATTCAATGAGGGTATAATTCCATCTGAGGAGGAGCATGTTCCATGCCATTCATACAGAGAGAACCCTGCCAAGGATGTGACAGGGCTTACACGTGAAGATGAACAAAGGTGCACATGGATACAATGCCCTAAGTGATAGGGATGGAGACATGAGGATGTTGGAAGCAGATAGATCCTGATGACCATCCCCTATCTGATCCTTTTTGGAGGATTTCATTATGTGTCACTCATACAAAATGACATCCCACGCTTTCCACTCATGGAAATGTCACAATTTAATGTCATGTGTTGAGGACTTTGATGCTTGGTAGTTTAAAATCCTATATCTCATACATGGGGGACTCACTCCTCTCCCCTTGGACATACATAAAATTCTCTAATAAACCCTTGGGGAAGGGAAGGTGTCCAAATTTTTGGAAGGTAAGGGTGTGGAGGAGTGGTCTATAGAGGGTTTCATATTAACATAATTGTGTTGAAAATAAAAATCCATTAGCGTACCTTTTATTAAAAGAAACGGGTAGAGAATCACAAAATGGAACACCCCACAAGGGTCCAAGAAATCACTATGCACAACCATAGGGGTATTTTTGGAGGAGGTGCATTAAAGAGATGAGGGTTTCATGAAATAGGGGATCAAACATGGTGCTTTGAAGTAGATTCAACCCATGGATATTCAAGGAATGGGTTCACGCATGTTTGGATGGTTACACACAAAAGGATATGGGTGGAGTTCAAGACGAGCTATGCACAAGGCAGAAGGTGTGTGCAAGAGGTTTATTTTGTGCACACATTCCTTAGGTTCATGTGAGAAGGGTGAGGGTCAAACCAAAGTGGGACCACATGATGACAAACCTCTAAGGAACCTTTTCATTCAAAATCTTGTACGCTGAGGGTTTCATGTCTTGGGTGATGTCACAGAAGAGGTGTCTTATGCATAGTAGAGAAATTCTTTGACTTCTAGAAGATAACCCTGAAGAGGGGGGGGGGGGGTTAATTCTATATATAGATAAATTCATCCATGGAAACATGCATGATTTAGGTCATGGAAGAGGTCTTCAATGCAAATTCCCCTTCGGGCCATGCTGAGTGCGCACACAAAGGTTCATTTGATGTTGCATTTGGAATGGAAGGGTCTTTCATGTGACTTTAATCTTTTCATACACACACTATATCTTAGACAAAAGTCCCTTGGGCTACATAGGATTTCCAGTTGAGTCAGAAGGTGCCTTTGTTTTACTGTAATATGGACACTATGGCACCGTATGGAATTTGGTGCCAACAATTTTTTTTTCCTGTTTATTTCGGTATGTCTTGGGTCTCCTAAGGATGGAGAAAATTTTATAAGAAAAATTAACTAATGTTTGGGTATGTATGTTATTTTGAATAAGTATAGTCTGGGTATAAATGTGTTAATTGATTTGTGGGGTTCTCCCTGAGTTCGCAGGATGCCTGAAGTGTTTTGGGTTTTCATGTAAGAATATGCAATTTTGTATTCTGTCGGAGAAATACACACCATGTAATGGGAGTACACAACATGTAAGTTCTACATGGAATATTTTTTTAACCTAGTAAATAATTCGAATATATTACACACTATTTAAATGTTACACACCATGTAAGGTTAATATATTGGGTTTTAATAAAAAGGCAATGAGTTTTTCTGCATATCCAAGTCTTGATGATTACAAAATTTGTAAAGGATTTAAAAACCATGTAAATTTTATGGGCATGGATTTTAGATAACCACATTGGTTGACTCTACATTAATTCTACAACATCCCTCCTTTCTTTCAATATAGGGCTCCGGGTCTCACACAAATTTACCCAAGATTTTAGGGTTAAGCGGTCACTTGTAGTTTAGCTTGGGTTGTTGAATCCTCAGAGTGGATTGGATGAATTCTTTTTCTCAATTATTTCAACTTCTTATATTTGAGATGGGATAATTTAAGGAGATCAAAAAACATTATCACTTATTGGTTTAATGATTACACACACTAATACGGATCACCTATACACTTGAAGGATCAATGTTTTGAGCACTCTAAGGTAAAAGTTCATATTATCACTTGAATTGTGTGGCCTTAAATTCAACATGGACGAAGGAGTATAAAGATTGTCAAACAAAATTCTCAATTAAACAATGGAATAGTGTATTTTAAGAGGGAATTACAATCATAATGTGAATTAATGTTAAATGTAAAAAATGAACTAAAATGGTGTTTATGAATAATAAATCACATGATTATTATATATATTAAAAATGAATATTAGCCTCATTTAGTGTCTAATCACACCCCCTAACTTGAGTTTTGCTAGTCCCAAGAAAAATATATCTCAAACATATGAAATTAGAATTCCCTTTTCCAAAAACATTTTAATACACATTGATCATAAAGAAACCTTATACCAAAAAGTCATGAAACCCATTAAAATATTTTTATACAAGATAGATTCATAAGAATATCTCAATCCCATTTCATTGATCAAATTCATCTCTATATTTCATCCAATATCAATTAAGCATGATGATATGTTTTGTATCAAAATAGTCATGGGGGTTCATATTTATTCAAGGGGGAAATGATTGAAGTTCTAGGTGGAATCACATTTTAATATTAAGATGATTATCCATTTTTTTATATTTTATTTTTTTTTTGTTTTTTTTGCAATTTTCCATTGTAATTAAAATTGTACTCAACATTGTCGACCCATGTAGTGAGACTTTTCCGTTAACTCCCAGGCTCAAAGACCTTAGAGAACCAAGTGGATCCCACATACTCTGGCATCATCCCAAGTTAAATCAGTTGGAAAAAGATAAAATTACCACAAATATAGATAAAATTACTATCTCTGGGACAGAAAGCTATGGAGTCATGATCCCCAAGTGCCGAAAGCCACACATTAGGTCATTTCATTGCTCTACGTGCACATTTATTATTTTTTTATTATTTTTAATACTAATATTAAAACTGAAATGATCACCAAACCTATGCTATTTATTTGTGGGACCCCATGAACTCAGACTAATATGCCATTATCTAAAGGATGTGCATTGTGATTCTTTTTTTTATTTGGATGAAAATATAAACAATGAAATATCACATCAGATAGCCACACTTTCCAAAATCTGTGATCATGTAGTATACCTGGATTAAAATTAAAATTATGGAATTCTAAATTATTTGATATTCAATTTCAAAGTGTGAAATGTGTATTCTCATGTTCAAGGTTAAAGGAAATTTTCCTTCCATTAAGGCATCCCTTTTTTCATATCATTTTTTTAGAACACAAGAGATTTTTTTTTATTTCATCTCCCCCCATCATAAAACAACACTGTCCCCAGTGTTTGAAGAAATGAAAATTTAGAAGGGTGGTAGAGGTATAAGAGAGGAGTTCTAAAAGAAATTTGATTAAATAAACATTGAAAAAAGTCACCTGGTTTTTTAAGTTGTAATTCATGACCCTCTTGATTATTCCTTTGATCTCCGTGCTACTCATGGACTCCCTGTAACACCCCGAGATTTTATGAAAAATATTCTTTTTAATTTCATTAATGTCTTGTGTTGTACGCTACACCAAAAGGAGCTTGCACAACACGCATCTTTGAATTGCCTTGCATTACACCCAATCGCGACCTTCCTTGATAGCGTGTGTATTACGCAATACCGAGTTTCACTAAACGACGATATGCTATTAAAATATTATTAAAACTAGCTGTTATGAATAGTAATAACCACTTTTTGAAATTTTGTAAATTTTATTTTTCAAAATGGACTTCATTTTTGGATTCGGAATATCGAAATTAGCTTAGGGTGAAATTTTTGTACTTTTCAGATAACTTTCATTTTCTGATGAATAGTGAATATTACTAATTTTTTATTAAAAGCAACCTTTTTAATCGAAATAATTTATAGGGATAAATTATTAATTTTAGTGGTTTTAAATTATATTTAGAATATATTTTTACAATTTAATACAATGTTGTTCATTGGATGTAATTTCACATTTAAACCAGACATAAACAAGTGTCAATCTTTTGATAGTTATTATCTCTTAAGAACGCGCTATTTGTTTTGATGGCGGGAATTAATTTTTAAATTAATTAATGAAACTGATATGTTTTGAATTTGGTAAAATATACATCATTTTTGAGTTCATAATATCAAATATAGATTAGGAATAATTTTTGGTATTTTTCTGGAAACTTTCATTTTTTGATGAATAGTGAAACCACTAAGTGGTAGTTAAGAAAAATGAATTTTTCATAAAACTTAATTTTACCGCTTCTGTGAGTGGAATTTCAAAAATCCGAGAAACACGGTTGATGTCAGCAAGTAAAATGTGATTCAATGAGATGAAAATAATTTATGGTGAATAGTAACTTTTAACTTTTTTTTACCATGGTTAAAAGTAAATAGGGTAATTACGGGTAAAAATGATATTATTATTACCCTAACACATGTACTAATTCTATTGGATAAGTTTAATTTGACCAAAAACAAACTTATGAAAAAACTATGACCATTTAGGCCCACTTGGATTAGATTAGGACATTTATTATTAATTTATTTAAAAAAGGGTTAAAATAGTTAAAATCAAAGTTTAATAAGTATATCATTTTTAATATAGGGTTATTCATAAGATAAATTCGACTATAAATATTCATTAGAAATATAAAAATATTTCCTACATAATGATATTTTATTTGTAATTTTTAGACTTTAAATAAGTTAATTTATCTATGACACAAAGATGATGTAGTAATTATCTTATTAATAAAATATTGACATAATTGATGTTATAAATACCGAAATGAATATAATTTGAGACTTTTTATGAATTCCACTAATTTTATAGGTTAATATGACATGTTAGTGTTTATTTAATTAACTTTTTTAGAACTAATAATTCTTTTATGATTTTCACAAAAACCAATTACTAAATAGTGTCAAAATAGACATAAAATAGTTTTTAAAACAAATATTATATTATTAATTATAATTTTATTCCTAAAAATATAAGGTTCGGCCAAATGACTTAGATAAGGTTATATATATTAATAATAAACAACTTTGGGTTCTTTTGTCCTGTTATAGTAAGTTTATTAACCTTATAGTGTAAGAACACAAAAGGACACGGTAAAAGTAAAATTATTTAACTTAATGTTAAATCTAAATGATAAGGTTAAAATAGGAACCTAAACTTGTGTAAATTATATTGGATAAGAGGATTTAGACCCATCCCCACCTTATATTTGAAATAAATCAATTTGGAGCTATTTAAAACCGAATTTGGCTTTGTAATAAAATAATATTTTTAGTTATTCCAAAGGTGCCCCTCTCCCCTCTTATAAAAGGGCACCTCCTCCCTCTCTTCCTCACACCACTTTGAGCCTTCAAGCTCGGCCAAACCCTGAAAAATTCTCTTCTCCACTTCTCTAGAAACATCCTATAGGTCCTGGTCTTCTTGAAAGACCAATTTTAGTACCCTAAGAGGAGGACTCAAAGAGGCGCTTCAAAGAAGAGGTAATGTCCGTTACCGATTCTTTCAACTTTATTTCTTCTTCCACTTCTTCTTCTTAGGTTGTTTCATTATGAAGTAATAACATAAGTATCACTCATATAATGATATGTTATTATAAGTATGAAACAACCCTATTTCACCATCTATCCATCCTACAGAAAATGAAATCACCGCGCGTGCGTACGTACGGAATACTGTCTCCACGCCGTGGTGTAATCTATTTTCCACCACCACCTTACATGGATGGGTATAATGGTGTAAATAATAACTATATATGATTATTGTAACGTAATATTGATTCTGAAATATTATACATACACTCCAATACAATTCCACGATCATGAGAACGATATCATCGCTCATGCGTACGTACGGACTACCGTCTCCACGACGCGATGAGATTCATTCTCCACGTTAACCATTCATGAATGGTTATAAAGTATATATAATAAGTAATCATGAAATATATGACATAATAATGATACTGGATTTATGTATATATATATATATTTCATCTACTTAATTCCATTCAACTCAATAAGGAAACGAAAACAGCGTTCATGCGTACGTACGACCTACCGTCTCCATGAACAATGTATTTCTTTCCATTTAATGATCTATTATATATATGTATATTCTGAATATATATTATATATAAATCATGTTTTATATTCTGGAATTAATTAATCATGATCTAAGTAATCATATGAATAATTACAAGTCAAAACACGGACGACAAATAAAACGGTTTTACCCAAAACGCTCTTTAACATGGAATTTACAGAAGAACGGGTAAAATAAAGTCATAAGTGAACCATATATGATATCATAACAATTATTATGATTCTGGAGTAAGTAAATAACATTATTTAAATCATTATACAGGAGGTTCGGACACTTACGAAGCAAATCAGGCCTAAGGTAAGGGAAATATCACAATCTCATTTTTTATCCGAGATTGTTTATACTTCGGTATTTACTTGGGTGATTTTATCATCAACATCCATTTTTCCTCAATATTTAATATTATTTCCATCCAACTAAAATTGTTTAAATCCAATTTTACCCTTCGGTGAGTTTTTAGTAAAAGATATGAAAGGAATCTTTTTTCGTTTTTCGTACGAGGTACTTTTTGACTTTTCCTACAAAAGTACGAGAATAATGTTTTTTTAACTTATACGGAATGAATGGATTTTTAAATTTTTTTTTTCCAAGAATCTTCCTTTACAAGTTTTCAAGTTTATTTTTAATCAACTTCTTTTAGTTTAAAATTTTATGGCATGTTAAGAAAGGAAAAATGTTTTTGAAGTAGAAAAGATATTTTCCTCAAGAATGGAGTTCAAGTGTTTTATAAAAATTATTTTCCATCTAAGATAATAAAGGGTTCTGTTTCTATCACTATTATTACTTGGATTTGATTATGTTGTGATGGAAATATTTTTATGAATTCTTTTATCTTATATGAATTGTTTTATGATGTCACTATGTTTAAAGATTCTCATTTTTATTACATGGGTTATGCTATGATGTATGGTTTATGATTTTGTGGCACACATAAGAATGGTATCATTATGAGATGGGTGGGACCTATATCTCCCTCCAATTCATTGGGTAAAGATTTTATATCTCATGAGATAGACATGGCTGGAATGGCAGGTTAAACCGGTTCAGTGAAACAGGACTGAAACAAGGAGTGAACTCGGTTCAGAAATGGACTTTGTCCACTAGGATAGTCTTGGAAATGAGTCTTGACTAATAAGAAATTATTCTCTATGATTATGTGTGTATTCCACAAAGTTTCATGTTTTATGTTATGATTATTGGGATTACATTTCACTACTATGATTTATCCCATGTTATGATATTATGATCTCTTTTGCAGGTTAAGATTTCCAAAATGTTATGTTCTTATGAATATTATGTGATTGATATTTCTTGTGTTTACCCTTACTGAGAATTTGAGCTCACCCTTTTTTGTTTAATTTTCCCCAAGAAATAATGAAAGGTTTTAGGTAAAAAAAGAAGAAGATCTTTATGGGAGATGTTGAATATCTTTCACCATGATTAGAATATTATATTCCAAGTTTCCAAAGACACTAAACTATTACGGTACTTGTGTCTGTGTTTTTCTTATGTACTATGTATTCTGAAAAAGTAATGTAATGTCCATGTACGTTAAGCTTTGGGTCTCTACACTCCCAGTGGCAGATGGTAGAAAATTGTGGAAGTTTTGGATATAGTTGATTTAACTATAAAACTCTTAGACCTCAATATCCTTTACTTCTCACTCAAAAAATAAATTAGAAACCATGGAAACCCCGAGAGGTTCCCTTAATTAAAAACAGACAAATAAAAAAAACATTCCTATTTATATTATCATACCAAATACCGATACTAGTATCACTTAAAATAATATATATATATATATATATTTCAAATATAAGTATATATAAAAAAATATAGAATAAGGAATCACTATAATCTGTAGGTTTGTGGAAAGCGTGCGCCCCTGTCTCCCTTCTGTCCCAGGTTTGAGTCCCTGCGGCTTCGCCTGTTGTGACAGGGTTTTCCTCATGGCATATGACATGTCCTTTTAATTTTTTCTAATTATTAGTATATTTTTTTATTTTCATTTTAACCTAAAAACACAAAAAAATAAAAATAAGCTGATGATACATTTCCTTCTTTTTAAATTTTTGGGTAAGGTATTACATAAGGATCACACCACGTGACACATGCGAATATGGTTCTCCCCTTCAATACCCATTCATACTCATAATAAATGAACATGTCAACAGTCTATGACACTATCTTATTCATAGTTAAATATATATTTTTAATATAAATTTGATTTATTAATACTATTTTAAAAATAAATATGATGCATAAATATTAGAAACATGAAAACCATGGGTTGCCTCCCATGAAAAACATTTTTTTAATATCGTTAGCCCGAAATAGACCCCTAATTATTTAATTATTTTTTTCATTTAAGGTTGGTTCAAAAAAGTCTTCACTAACTTCAGGTTTTTGAAATGGTTCAATGAATGGTTTAACTCTATGACCATTAACATTAAAGGTTTGACCATTAGTGGGATCTTGAATTTCTACAGACCCATTGGGGTACAACTTATGCACTATGTATGGACTTGACCAAATGGACCTCAACTTTCCTAGGTGTAAATAAAGTGTTGAACTATACAAGAGAATAAATTTACCTGGGGTAATGTGTTTGGATTTAATATTTTAAGATTGGTAGGATTGTACATTAGCTTTATTGATCCTTGAATTTTCCTAAGCCTCCATCCTACATTCCTCAAGTTCATTGAGATCTAATTTCCTTTTTGTTCTAGCCAATGAGAGTTAATAATTCATTTTATTAATTTCCCAAAAAGCCTTATTTTGAATCTCCACTCTAAAATGGAATGATTTTACAAAAACCAACCTATATGGGGACATTACAAAAATAGTTTTAAATGCAGTTTGATATGCCCAAAGAGAATCTAAGAGTTTGATCGACCAATCTTTCCTAGATGGATTAACATTTTTCTCAACAATTTGTTTGATTTTTTGATTTTCTAACTCTTCTTCACCGTTGGTCTATGGATGATAATAAGTGGACACTTTGTGGAAAATTAAATACTTTTCCATCAGTGATGAGAATGGAATATTACAAAAAATGAGTTCCAAGATCACTAATGATAGACCTAGGAATTCCAAATCAAGATAGGATGTTTTTCTTAAGAAATATAATCACAGTTTAATGATCATTGGATTTTGTAAAAATAGCCTTAACCCATTTTGAGACATAATCAACAGCTAAAAGGATGTACAAATATCCCCCCAGTGTTTGGGAAGGTACCCATGAAATTGATTACACAATAGTCAAAGATTTCGATCACTAAGATGTGAGTGAGTGGCATTTGATTCCTTTTTGTTATGAACCATACTTGTTGACACCTAGGATAGCTTTGAAAAAATGTGTTGGAGTACATTGAGAGGGTGGTCTAAAAGAGACCACACCGAAGAACCTTAGAATAAGTTTTCTTAGAGGAAAAGTGGCATCCACATGCCTCACAATGATAGAATTTAAGGATGGAGTCTTGTTCAGATTCTGGGAAAAAAATCCTAATGACTTGGTTAGGGCAGAACTTATAGATGTATGGATCATCAAACACATAGTTTCTAACATCATCAAGGAATTTACTTCGAGATTGAGTCCCTAAGAATTTTGGAATGACTCCTGTAACTAAGAAGTTGTCTATGTCGGCATACCATGAGAAATCACTCACTAAATAGAGGCGCTCATTAGGAAATGAATCATACACAGAAAGGTGATTAGATTTTTCTTTGAATTTCATCCTAGAGAGGTGATCAGCTAAAACATTTTCAACACCATTTTTATCTTTAATGGTTAAATAAAAATCTTGAAGAAGAAGGACCCACGTAACCAATTTAACCTTGGAATATTGTTTTTGGAAAAGGTATTCAGGTCTGAATGTTCAGTGAAGAAAATGATGGGTGATCCTAAGAGATAGAACCAAAATTTCTCTAAGTAAAGGACAACAACAGTAAAATATTTCTCAATGGTGGTGTAGTTGATTTTTTCATCGTTTAGAGATTTTCTTGCATAAGCAATTAAAGATGGAGTATTCTCACACTGTTGTCCTTATACTACTCCAACAACGAAGTAACTCACATCACACATGAGTTCGAATGGAAGTTTCCAATTTGAAGATTTCATGAAAGGTGGAGAGATAAGAGATTACATGAGTGTAGAAAATGATTCCTCCCAGCTTTCTATACATAAAAATGGAGCGTCTTTCACCAATAGAGCACAAAGTGGTCTAGAAATAGAGTTGAAATTACTAATGAACCTTATATAGAAACCATCATGTCCTAATAAAGACCTCACTTCCTTGAAAATTTTGGGTGATGTAAGGTGACGAATGATGTCAAAACTGGCTTTATCAACTTCAATCCCCATACTCGAGACTAGATGTCCAAGGACTAGTCCCTATTTAACCATGAAATGACATTTTTTACAGTTTAGGACTAGATTCTTTTCTTCACATCTTGAAAAAACTCTCTCCACATTCCTTTTATATCCCTCAAATTTATCCTCAAACACAGATAAGTCATCCATGAAGACCTCTATAAAATCCACTACATTTTCTAAGAAGATTCCCATCATGCACCGCTGGAAGTTTCTAGGGGCATTGCATAACCTGAAGGGCATGAATTTGAAAGAAAAGGTGCTGAATGGACAGGTGAATTTAGTATTCTCATGATCCTCTAGGGATAACTCAATTTGATTTTACCCAGAGTGCCCATATAACAAACTGTAGAATGTGTGACCTAGGACTGTCTCAAGGAATTGGTCAATGAATGGTAAGGGGAAATGATCCTTATCTGTAAATGAGTTTATCTTTCTATAGTCGATGAAGACTCTTCATCAACTACTAAACCTAGTTGGAAGAATCCTTCCATCCTTATTTGTTATCACTATGACTCCATCCTTCTTTGGGACAACTTGAATTGATATTACCCACTCAATCTCAGCAATGGGGTATATGATACCTGCTTTTAACAACTTAATATGTTCTTTCCTTACCACATCCATAATATTTAAATTAAGTCTCCACTGAGGTATATTACATAGTTTGGATTTATATTCAAGAACAATCCTATGACTTTCAATGAGTGGGATAATCCCAGGAATATCAGAAAGGGTCCATCCAATTGATTTCTTATGCTTTCTTAGGACATACAGAAGCATCATCTCTTGATTGGATTCAAGAGAGTAAGAAATGAAAATAGGAAAGGATCGATTTTCTCCTTAGAATGAATACTTTAGTGATGAATTTAAGACCTTAAATTCGAGTTTAGATTGGTTATCACTTTACAAGGAAGGATGGGACTTTGTTTTGAACTCAGTTTCGTTGTCTAGATATCTTGACAGAATTGGTTCCATTTGAACATAATTTTCTTCTACTAAATTATCTAGATCAGTGTAATGAATGGGTATGGACTAAATTTTATTGATTTCACCAATGTTATCATCAATTAGTGATTCGTGAAAATCATCAAATGAGCTATCTAAATGATATTCAATCCAAGGAGATAAATTTCCCTCATGTGAACAAACAAAATCAATATCTTCTTGAACTAAACATCCTTCAGTAATCCCTCGATGTTCCTAGAGTTCACTATCAATAATACCAATCCAATTAACCTCATGGATATCTTCATCATCCCTAATTTTAGATTTTTCATTGTATATGTTCAAGTCTGGACTCATGTTTCCAAAGGTGATGGTCATGTTCCCATTTCAGGCTCATATAACAGAGTTGATTGTTGCATGGAAGGGACAACCAATGAGGATTGGGGTTTGATCCCTAGAACCTAATCTTGGGTGATTTTCAACGACAATGAATTCCGTTGGGTAAATGAAAATTTCAACTTTCACCAAAACATCCTTTAAGATCCCATAAGGAACTCAAACACTATGATCAACAAGTTGATGAGTGAAAAATTTGGGTTGGAGTTCTTCGAGCCCTAAGTGGCAATACATGGCATAAAGAATGAGGTTCACACTGGCTCCCATATCAAAAAGGTCCTTGAAAAATTTGTTCTTTCCTAACTCAACATTGATGTATGGACATCTTGGGTCTTTCAGCTTTTGAGTAATGATCCCTTGAATGGTGGTACTCACATTAGCAGCCAAAATGACTTGGTTTTTATGTGGAAATTTACTTTTAAAAGTTCATAAGTCCTTAAGGTACTTTGAGTAGGTAGGAATGGTTTGGATTGCATCTAGAAGGGGAATATTTAACTTAACCTGAGAGAATATTTCCCTTAAAGTCTTATTCAGTTCTAGTTTAGTCTTTCCTCTCATGTGTTGAGGGAAGGGAGTAGGTTGTTTGATTGTTTAGTGTGGTTGTAGTTCCTTCACATTATCGTTGATTTTTTTCAGAAAATATGGGTGGTTCTTTATCATTTTCAGGCGTTGTTGAATCTTTTAATGGTTCTATAATGGTTTATTCAGGTTTCTCAATGGATTTCCAATTTCTTAAAATAGTCACTACTTTGAGTTGTTTATGAGAGGTTTGTGTGTAACTGGATTCTCCCCTTAAAGTTGAGGATGGTACCGCCTGAGTTGGCATGTGTGTCTTACCAGTTTTAATGGTTTGTAATTCATGTTTAAGGGATGAGACTTCTAAGTTCATTTTATGCATTTTTTACACAATTTCTCAAGGATTGGAAGAGGGACAAATTGAGTTGGGGCTTGTGCTGGTTAGTTTATCACATGAGGAAACATTGGTTGTTGGATTGGTTGTTGCATTGGTTGTTGGATGAGTTGTTGGTATTGGACATGAGGAAGTTGGTATTGGGATGGATATGGTTGGAATTGGTTATGGTTATGGAAATTTTTTGTAGGGTAGGGGTTTGGTCCTTGTGGTTGGCTAGGTTGTTGGTAATCTTTCCATCAGAATCCTGGGTGGTCATTATACCTTGGGTTGAATGTGTTTTGGTATTAGGGATTTTGGATGTTTAGAGAATTGAATTCAACTGGTGGTCCTCCTAGAAGAACATCCTTGATGGATGTAATGGTTGGGAAATTGTCTGTTTTTTGGTCATGTTTGTCACAAATCTTTCAAACAGGGTCTACAGTTTTGATTTCATGGATTTTACTAAGGTCTATCTCTTCGACCTTTCTAGTTAGTGCTGTGATTTTAGCCCTTAGGCTTTCCTCTTCTATAAGTGTATGCATTAAAGTAGTTCTCTGTGCCTTTTTAGAATAAGGTGATGTTCCCCATATTTGGTTTTGCTCAGCAAGGATTTCTAGATACTTATAAGCATCATTTGGGGCTTTGTTTTTAAAGGTCCCATTACACATCATGTCAATGAATTGTTTGTTCCCCAGGCCCAAAACTTTATAGAAAATTCTCACTTGTTTGGGAATAGAAAAACCATGGTTTGTAACTATGTTTAGGGTGTCTTTTAACCTCTCCCATGTTTTATAAAATGACTCCCCTTCTTTTTCAAAAAAGTTTTGGATACTTGTTTTTAGTGCATTTGTTATGTGATGGGGAAGTATATTTTCTAGAACTCTATTTGCAATTAGTCCCATGAGTGAATTGATGCACGACTTAGATTGTTTAAAAAATTCTTTTCTCTATCCTTTAGTGATAAAGGAAAGAGGATCATCTTAGCTAATTCATGTTGATGTGGTGGGCCCATGGTTTCAAAAATGTCGTTGTACTCTTGGACATGAAGGTATGACATTTCCGACTCCATCCCATAGAAGGCTGGAAGGTGGTTTTGGAAATGAGTTTTGAAGATATAGTGGGATTATCCTAGGGAATTGTGCCTAATGTAAGAGGGTTCATTGGTATAGGTAGGTGTAAGGTATCCATTCATGGTTTGATCAACCGCATTCCCCATGTTTGGGGCTTCCTCATTTGGATTTCCATTTTGGTTCCCACCTGGGTTTATGAGCTAGTTTCATTAAAGACCTTCCATTTAAAAGGGACAAAGATTTGAATCTAGTGTGTTATGAAGATTATTATATAATATGAAGATTTACCGTGGTTTACTTGAATCCCCTAACTTAGAAATTTCCACTGTAACTAGATGGTTTGATTGGTCACAAGTGTAGGAGAACATGCGCCAAAAGAAAAAAAAGAGAAAGGGAAAAGATAAGTGAATTTGGGTCAGAATAGAAGAAATGGGGGGGGGGGATTGAATGAGTGTTTATATGACTTACTTGGGTCCTCTACAATGGAACCAAAATTTCGTCTTGACCAAATTTACCCAAGATTTTAGGGTTAAGCGGTCACTTGAGGTTTTTCTTGGGTTGTAGAATCCTCAGAGACCTATAAAGTAACATACAAAGACGTACATTATATGGATTGTTTTTAGATATCAATTGGCCAACTTTGGTTGATTTTATATGGGTTTTAAATATTAATAACAAATCTAAGTTAATTAAAATTAAAATAATGAGTTGATCCTAGGTTATTGCTCGGGGTGGATTGGATGAATTCCTTTTTCAATTATTTCAACTTCTTATATTTGAGATGGGTTCATTTAAGGAGATCTAAAAACATCATCACCTACTGGTTTAATGCCTACAAAACCTAATAATAATCACCTATACATTTTAAAGATCAAGGTTTCTATCACTCCAAGGTAAAGGTTTGTATTAGCACTTGATGTGTGTGGCCTTAAATTCAACAAGGATGAAGGAGTTTAAAGATCATCAAACAAAATTATCAAATAAAAGAAGTGATTAGAAAGTAATAGAGTAATACATAACATCCAATATAGAACCTTGATACTCCCTTGGATCAACCCATAAGTGTTTTTTCCCTCCATTTATTCTATGGTTCTAATGGAAGCGGGAAGCAGACTCTTAAGGGAGGAAATGTAGAAGTAAAAAAAGACAATGAAATAGCGATCACTCCACCATTGTGTGATAATTTCACAAGGTTTGGTGCAAATAAATTCACACATTGAGACAATAGTATAAATGTTATATGAAGAAGAATATAATAATAGGATAATAAGAACTTTTATTAAGAAACTAAGTTGGATTGAATAACTTACATG
This sequence comes from Viscum album, assembly GCA_963277665.1. Lineage (NCBI taxonomy): Eukaryota > Viridiplantae > Streptophyta > Magnoliopsida > Santalales > Viscaceae > Viscum > Viscum album. The sequence goes on along the minus strand of OY728141.1, from coordinate 997,411,615 downwards.
AGAAAGATATGCGATTACAAACACAAAGCGACATCACAACACTATAATGAAACCAAGAACCAAAGATGAATAAATCCTCCAAAACCACTAAATTAAATATTAATTTTTGGAGACTTGGTTAGATAATCCTATAGTAAAATTTATACCACTTGATTATGGTAGGCTTAGGGTGGTGGAAAGATTGTGGAACTTTGACCTTTCCACTCTTGACGTGAGGTGGAAGCAAGCTTGAATCCACCGAAAAGAGGAGCCTAAATGACCTTCTAGATGGAAGGATTAGAGTGGTCCATAGAAGAATAAAATTAATATAAGGATTTTCCCTAACATTATGTAATGATTCAGTCCAGAATAGGTTATGGTTTATGTTATATGTGTAAAATTGTGGGCTATTTTTCTAGGCCGTAGAATCTGGCCCAGAATTTTATCTCCAAATTGGGTGGCCTCTAACTCCATGAAAACATCCGAATTATCTTTGGACACTATTTAATGAAATGTAAAAATGATTTCCTCTATCTTCTATTAAATTTTTAGAATCATTGGGCTTAGATCCTAGCATTTAAAGTCTTGTTATTGGGATGATTTCTAGTTTACATTACCCAGAATGTGTTTCCATGAAACCAATTTTGGTGGTTTCCCATGTGAATCTTCCAATACTCCAAAAGTATAATTTTTTCCCAATGTAATGAGAAACTATAAAATAAAATATGAAAATAAAATCAAGGCCATTTTTTATTTTAGGATGTGTTAAAAAATGTACCTTTTAATAGTGCATTAAGAGGGAATTACAATCATAATGTAAATTAACGTTCAAAGAGTAAAATGAACTAAAATGGTGGTTATGAATAATAAATCACATGAATATTATATATATTAACAATGAATATTAGAATCATTCAGTGGATAATAAGGTCCTATAAAATGATTTTGGGAGTCTCCGTTCGATATGAATTGATTTGTTCAACATTGTATAATCAAGGCAGTTTTTTTTCTCTCTCCGGGTAAGATATATTTTCTTCTTATTTATTTCCTTAGATTGTGAAAATTATATTGAATTTAATTATTGGTTTTTTTGGATTCGTGGTGATGTTTCTTCATTATTATCTCTAGATTAATTGTGAGATCTTTTTCCAATGGCCAATTCTTATTGGTTGTGGTACAGAGGGTGTGTGTTCTTGAGGTATGTGTTGTTTACTTCTTCTATGAAAACCCTTTTTTTCAATTAGATCAATTATAAGATGTTTAGATTGATTCTAGGTCCTTCATTTCCATTGTTGGTTTCTTGCTTATGGTGGATTCTGTTTCATGTGTGTGTAACCTGATTTTTAAGGTTGGTAGTTTCCCTTATATCTTGTATTAGTGAATTTCATTTCTTCTATTTTTGATAAAAAATTTATTAAATGAAATGAAATTATATGAATGATTTGTTTTATGTGTGTGGAAATGGGTTTTTATAAAATTATGCATTCCATTAGTTTTATTAAATGGAAACGTATTTTGAAAGCATTATGAGAGGGTTTTGTGAAATTATTTCCAAATAATGGTTTTATAGAAATGGTTTGATGAACTTTTTTGGAAAATAGAGAACATCAAAAACCTTGTGTGCTTAGGTGGAAGGTATAGTGATAGGTCTTTTCCAATATCAAGGTGTTTGCTCATGGGGATTTCCTTTACGCCCTATTCCTCTTGTTCTAGGGACTTGTGAGACAAATTGGGATGTTCTCTTTTTGTGGAGTTCCTTATCTATCTAGACTCGATTAATATGTCTAGTATATTGATACTTATACAATTGTCTATGTTAGTTATGAGTTTCCTAGATATCTTGACTAAGTTTGATCACTCGCGAGATATTACCCGTTCTTCTGCTTTTGGAAAGTACTACTTTGATATACTGCCATGGATTTGATATGATATGTGATAAATGATTTGGTTTGTTTTTGAAATAATATATCTACTATGATATATGGATAGAAAATTATTTGAAAATTATTTAACTTATTTATTTGGAAATATGGGAAAGTGGAAATTAAATTATTTTTTCATGATTTTGATATAAAAATGTTAATATGTTATCATGAATTGTTTTATTTAGACTTGATAGTACATGGATTATTTTTTAGAGACTTGATATGGAACCCCTGATTGAGACCCTACTGTACATATTAGCTCAAACCCTACAAACCCCTTCGATGGTTCATAGACCTAGTTATGTATTTCGATATAGGGAAAGGAATGGAATGATAGTGAGGCAGTGACGCTTTCAATCAGTTGAGTTGAGTAACTGGTGGTGATATGGTGGGAGTCTTCCCACACTATCACATAGAGTAGATTGGATTCCCGTTCTGGTAGTCCTTTGTGGTTGGACCTATACATGGAGGTTATTTCGAATAATTTGTTGATTCATTTATATTATTTATTTTCAATTAAAGAATATATTTATATTTTATGGTGGTTTCTCTATTATATAAATATGACATGTTTTTGATTCATGTTGGGTGTAATAATTCTATAATATTTTTGTTGATGCAAAGGTTCTATTCTCCAACCTATAGGGATTAGGAGAACCCTTAGGGTATGTGAAATGTTGGGTTAGGTACTAGTTTGAGAGGCTATTCAGATTGGATCATTAAATAATTTATGGAAATTATTTGTAAAATGTATTTTTTAAAATCTATAACTAATGCATTCTGATATTAGAACTTGTATAGATAATCTGGAGGAATAATACTGGGATTTATTCACACTCCCTAGTTTTTTCTTCATGTGGTTGTAGATGTTATTTTATAGGACTTAGTTAAAGGTACAAGAATTATATATCATGTTATTTTCTCTTTTTATCTTCATCTTCATAGTGTGATAGTTTATTGGTGATAAATGGTCTTGCAGAGACTCGTTTCATCTTGTTGTATCCTTCTAGTTTGGATAGTTTGTCTTGATTTTTTTTCTCAAGGATATGTTTATATTAAATCTATAGTGAACCCTATTGTATTTCCATATTCATTTTTATTATGAGACATGATACTTTTCTTTGTTATTCTTCACGATATGGATAACCTTCTAGGTTGAATTTTCAAGCTGAACCAGGTTGGTTTATTACAAAAATGGCATCAGATCCATTAACCCACATAATGTGTTGTGAAACTACCTAGTTTGGTTTTGTGTCCTGGTTAGATCAGAGGCAGGACCATCATAATTCTAATAGAAATTGTGGGAGGGAACCTAGCCATCTCACTTCCTTGAATGAAATCAAGTTACCATTGGTGGTTTGGGATTTTTCCAAGTTTGAGACTTGGTTTTTGGGGGATTTTTGAATAAACCTTATATGATGTTTATTTAAATTGTATTTCTCATTATTTTATTCATTCCTTCATTCATAAAATCCATCAATTCTTTAAATTATTTTCATTTAAAAGAATTGATGTGGATACCAAAAGTTGTTCTAATGATATTGGAATTTTATCTCAATCTGATTGGTCATTGTCTTGTGTTTAATAGACAATGATTCGAAGAAGTGATATTCCAAATCTAATAGGGAAAGATGTGAGAAAGGTTTCATAGGAAAATACTTTTGTGGAAATTTTTTTGGTATAATCTATAATCAGCATTGTTCAGACTCTAGGTCAAGTGGGTGTCAGCAATCCGGGATGAGTGGTGGACCAAAAATTAGAATTTTCTAAGAAGAATACACTATCTTCCATGGTGAAAGGACACCAGGAATTTGAGAAGTCAGTTGGGAAGATTGAGAGAATGTTCAAATTTTTGAAGACTCTTATGAACCTAAGGGGTGTTTTTCTATTTTCTTTCCTGGGGGAATGAGAAGGAGGTGGTGAGGATATATTGGGTAAGTTTAGTTTCATTGAGTTCCTATATAGATTTTTTCATGAAAATATTTAACCCGTAGTTTTATTTGGAGATGTTATATGAAACAAATACATGGGAGTTCTTTACATAAGAGAAAGGGGAGCCAACTATTCTGGAGTATTCCACCCATTTTACTAAGTGGGTGTATTTGGAACCCGAGTTAGCGACCAATGATTACCTAAAGTATTATAGGTTCAAGTTGAGATTGAAAAATAATATTCAGTCGATACTAAATATTATGTTACTTTTGACCTTTGTGAAGGTAGTTGATATGGATTGTTTTGGAAACAGTTATCATATATGAAAAAATATGTTTAGACATAGATTTAGTTAGTCATTCTGTTATCCAGGGTGTATATTCTGTAAAAAAACAGAATGGTAGTAATTTTTCTTCATGACATATTTTGGGGGGATTTGTAAGGAAACTAGCAAGTTGTTTTCTATATGTTCTGAATGCATGGTTATACCTACCCTTATTATAGGAAGGCTCCCAAGACTTGTCATAATTGAAGACTATTTTTTCATTTGAGGTTTATTTTTGAAATAATGTCCCAAGGTAGTAAGGATGTATGCACTCTCACAAAGGGTTTGTAGGATCATACTGATGCTTCCAGGGGTGGTGGGTCTTATCCTTATGATAAAGGGATGTTCATGTTTCTATGAAATCTCTAGGAGGATCTAATACCAGACATATTTATGTGGTAGAGTATGCAATAGATGAATTTGAAGTAGGGATGGATACTATTTGAGGTACATTTTTATTTACCATATATGGTTATAGATTTATTTGATACTATTGCTACTCATTATTTTATATCATAAAATTTAGTTGATGTGTTGTTATTGAATCTGTTGAATATTTCATTCTTGTTGGATATTCACATGCCTTTAGGAAAGTGGTTCAAACATGTTTTCAAGTGTTCCACGTGTCGAGTGAAAATAGTTGACCTTGATGTGGAGTGGAACTTCTTGGTGATTGATCATGATATCTTCGATTTGATTATTAGAACTGATTGGATGGTAAGTGTTAGGGCACAGATTTACTATTTTCATCAGTGTGTTTAGTTTTTATCTCTAGAGGTAGTCACTCATTCTTAGAGGGTGATTTGTATTTTAGGTTTGGGAGAGCATGAGCTATTGTTATTTATGCTGGGGGATATCATGTTAATTATTGGATATATTTCTTTATTCTATTGATCCTTGTTTGAGTATTCCACTTCCTACAATGGTGTGTTAATAACTCAAGGTATTTCTAGATTATTTTTATGTTTTTTCACCCTAAAAAGTGTTCAAGTTTACCATTGACTTGCTACCAGGATTGATAACCATTTCGATTCTATATTATTATAGGGAACCAACTAAGTTTGTGGATCTTAATTTCCATCTTATAAATCTTGAGTCTAATGGATTCATTTGACCTATAGTGTGACAATGGGTATCTCTTATTCTCTTTTTTAAGAAGAGAGATATGCACCTCATACTTGATATTGATTACCCAGAAGTTAAATCAGGTTACCATAAAGAATAAATTTCCCTTTCCTAGGAATGATGATATTTTTTATTAACTCAGGGTGTTTGTTTTTTTAAATATTGAACTTTGGTTAGGGTACCACTAGTTGAGATTCCGAGAATAGGATATAGCTAACAAAGAATTCAGTATATTATATGGACATTTTGTGTTTTTTATTCCATTTAGTCCCACTGACACTCCCACGATATTTATTGATTTTATGAACCATAACTTTCATTGGTTCTTGGTCTCTTTTATTTCTTATTCATGGATGATATCTTTCGATACTAAAAGTTAGAAGAGAAGCACATGGACCATTTGGATATCATTCTTATAGTATTAAGGGAAAATATCTTGTATGTAATTCTTTCCAACTATAATTTATGGATTCAAGAAGTCAGGTTTATTGGGAATGTCATATATGAGAGGGGTGTCTTAGTGGATCCTAAAAATATTTAGGTGGTTATATATTGGGATACTCTTAGAACCATGTCTAAGATATGAAGGTTATTGGGTTTGGATGGTTATTATATATGGGTTTTTTAGGATTTCTCCAAAATTATATATCTAGTGAAAACATTAATCTGTAAGGTTGTAAATTTTGAGTGTAAAGAAAAATTTTAGAGATATTCTGGGTAACTGATGAATTGCTTGACATCAAATCTAGTTTTGATTATTCTTGAACTAGGTTTGGGTTTTGATGTTTCTTGTGATTCTTCTGGTATGGGTTTGGGGTGTGACTTGATGCAGTAAAGACAAGTGGTTCCCTATAGCTCCCTCCAATTATGTCCTCATGAGAATAACTTCCCTAACCATGATATTGAGTTATTAGCAGTTATAAATGCACTCAAAATATTCCATCACTCTCTCCTTGGTGAGTGGTTTATGGTATATTATAGTCATAAAATACTTAATTACATTCACTCAGAGGGATATGACCTTGTGACAAAGACATTGGGTTAAGAATCTTTATACATATTATTTTTATATTTATTATATTCCCAAGAAAGGGAATGTGGTATTCATTACACTGATCAATATTCTTCTGACATAAGCCTTTAAATAATTTGGGTAAGAGTGGTATTTGATGAGTTTATTTGCTAAGATGAGTATGGGAGTGTAAGAAGTTGGTGGGAAGGTGTAAAAGTATTCAATAAAGGTTGCATAATTATTTTATGATAAATTTAGTCTCGATCAATAAATAAAACCAAATTACAACACTTAAGTGAAGTTCTAAATGGTGGGTCGACCTCGTGTGAGTGTTATTCATCTCCTGATGGCACTTTGTGCTTCTAAAGTAGGTTAATTATTCCAATTTCTATGAGAAAGGAGTTTATGGATAGAGGAAACAATTATTATTGGTCCATGTACCCTAGGAATACCAATATGTATCATTACTTGATATGTTGGTGTTAGTGGCTGGGATGAGATGGTCTACTGTAAATTTTGTATCACTGTGTATTATGTGTTAGCAAATTAATGTGGAGCACCAAATACCTACTGGTTTGTTACAACCATTATCCGTTATGGTATGGAAGTGGGATGAGATTTAAATATAATTAATTATTAATTTACCATGGGCTTATATAGTGAAGGAAATAATTTGGATGATCATTGATTTTATCAGGAAACCGACACATTTCATTCCTATCAAGGAGATGATGAAAGTGGATCATCTCAGGGAATTGTATGCCTCAGAGGTTGTGAGACTTCATGGGGTTGCCTCTGCAATTGATTCTAACATGGAACCTAGGTTCACAAATATGTAATGGAAAGAATTGTATAGGATTATGGGTTCCCAGTGGAAATTGGGCATGAAATATCATCTGAAGATGAATGGATAGATAGAGGGGTCTATCAAGGATCTTGAGGATATTCTCTGGTCATTTAGGTTTTATTTATATGCTACTTGGGAAAAGAATTTTCCTTTTTTTGAGTTTTCATAAAATAATAGTTATCAGTCCTCAATTAGGATAACCCCTTTTGAGATTTTTTATGGGTGAATATGTAGATATATCTTGTAATGGGTAGTGTTGGGAGAGCGATCATTGGTTTGGGAGAGTCTTATTTAAGAAATAATGAAAAAGGTACGGTTGATCTGGAAGATATATATCTTGACACAAAGTCATATAAAATATAATGTGGACCATTTATTATATCCATTATAGTTTTTTGTTGGTTATCAAGTTTTTCTCATAGTTTTACCATGTTTGGTACACCTTCATTTGGGTAGATAGGGTTAGTTTGCACCATAGATTGTTGGACCCTTTGATATTGTGGAGAATCTTAGAATGGTAGAGTATCAGTTGGAATTACCATATGATTCGACTTATATCCATGACATATTTCATGCTTCTCAGTAACAGAGGTATCAAATAGATCATTCCCATGTGATTTATGGGTAGGATGTTGATCTTGAGCCTAACACCAATGTGGTTGAGAAACTAGTTCAGATTATGGATCACTGAGAGAAGGTATTATGTGGTAAAACAATTCCATTAGTCCATGTACTTTAGATGTTTATATAGGATATCCATGAGATGTGGGATTAGAATTGTTGATGAGGAAGTAGTGGACTTTAGATATTCCATGATATTTCATAATTTTTAGGGACATAAAGTTTTTATAGTGGGGAGATTGCGGAATCTACTTACCTTCCATTAGGTACTTATTATCTCTTATTTTGTTTCCCTTTTTTCTTTAGAGTGTGTTTAAAGAATATCAGGGATAGATATATTTAGTTGTATAGAAATACCTCAACTCTATGAATGAATATTTATTTAAATTAAGGGAGTGTGGGTATAAATGTCATAAAAGATTTTTAGGGTTTTAGGATTCTAATGATATTTTTATATAGGGGCCTATATTTTTTACTACCTACAGGTGGTATTTATGCAATAAATTTCTGGATTATGACATCTGTTTAGCGATGGTAATAAGTTGTGGATACGATTCAGGACATAAAAATTTTCATTCAAAAAATGGTTTTATGTCATTAAAACCAATAATATGATGTAAAATCATCAATCCAAGTAATTTAACATGAGGATACATGTTTTTTAGTATACATGAAATACATGAAATGTACAGTGTATGATTTAGAATTACAACATAAACCCTTCATTCCCAGAGGGTTTTATTTTACACTTGGGAAAATCTATTTCATTTAATGTACGTTGTTTCCTCTTGAACCTTATATATATTTTTGGCGAACTCCCCCTTTTATATCACTCTGTTTAGTGTTAAATCCCTATGGAAGTTTCATCACTTCTCCCTCGTTACCAATCTTTCTTATTATTCATTTCCATTGATTTATATAGCACTGTTGGCTGAATTTATTATTAGATTTTGAATTTTTGGGTTTTCTATTGATTCATTTCCATTTTCCCTCATGCATTGTCTTTTGGAGGTCGATCTTCCGGTTTCAAATCATCGTTATAGATTGAAATTATTCTTTCTTCCTTCTTGAGGTAGGTGTATCTACACAGGGGTTTTTTTCTTGAACTAATTTATGTTCTTGTCAATTACTTTGGGATATTCAATGAAAAATTCATGATTTGACCTTAGAATTGTTTTTTAGATGAGAGTTGTGTTTTTAAAGGGGTTTTCTTTAAAAACAAATTTGTTCACAACAAGTAATTGATTAAATTCATAAAATTATGTTTTTTCGTTTTAAAATGATTTTCAAGCCTGAAATTGGATATTATTTAATGTGATTTTTTATTAAATTTTATCATGGTTTTGAAATGGATTTTTATAAACATATAACATTGGATGACATTTGTTGCATCAAGGATAGACTTTTCACTCTTCTTATGTGTAATTCCACAAGAGGTTTTATTTCAATTTATTGAGTAATTACATTATTGGTTATATTGGTTGGATCTATCTTAGGCATGTATTATGGATTTTTTTATGTCTAGAATGTCTACCCATAGGCTAAATCACAAATGGTTTTCTTTTTCATTTTTGATTGGTTTATCACATGATAGAATTTTATAGTTATTTTATCACATTCTTATATTTTTGTGTATCCATAGTTTCTTTCCTACTTTATTTCATAAATGACATATTCCTAGATTTGGTGAATATGTTATACTTTTATGAAAACCAAAGAAATGTTTTGTAAAATGGTTTTATTTTATTAAAATGATGTTTAAATTAAATTTGTTTTAAATATAGAACTAATTCATTCCTAATATAATAAATTTCATACATTCTTCGAAGGCATCGAACCAGGCTATCTACTCACACCCTATATTTCCCTTTGTGTAGTTGTAGATGCTTTTTATGGGAATCAAGTAAAGGGAATGTCATTCTATTGTATTCCAATTTATCTTATTACCATTTTATTCTTAGTGGGATGGTTTGGTGGTGATTTATGGTCACGCATGGAATTGTTTAGTCTTATATTTTTTTATCCTTTTGGTTTGGTTATTTTTTCTTGACTTTTTTATCTCATGGATATGTTTATCTTACTTCCGTGTTTTACCCTATTGGTTTTTCTTATCCTAGTTTGTTATGAAGAATTTTTCTTCCAGTTTATTATTATTCTCCATCTCTCATAAATTCTTGGGAGAATTTTATATCTGACTTAGGTTGGTTCATTAAAATAATGGTCATAATGTTGGGAAAATATTTTCATTTCATAAATGTTAAAAATACTAATTATTTTTAAAAATTTTGTAAATGGAGACAAAAGTTACTACTTTGCTGAACATTAATAAATTCCCATTTCAAAACTTTTAAAATATAGTCAAATATCATTTAAAATAGATTTATAAAATCATTTTGTTTAAAAAAATATATTTTTTTAAAACATGGATATTGAAGATAAATATTCCTGATCTAAATGAAGATTGAAGATCCGTAACAATTACAAACAACTTTCTTGATGTTTTTTCACTCAATAAGGGAGAAAATGGGAACTAAAAATGAAAAAAAAATCATATCTAGAGCATTATAAAATAGTTATGGTTCTTCAAAATAATATCATATGATTTCCCCTAAATTAACCTTGAACATAAAAAATCTTGAAAATAAGGGATATTGTAACATTAAGTCTTTTATGATTTAATAAGTTTCAAATAAAAATTTATTAAAATAATGAGCATGATATGGATATATAAATCCCATGAATTTTAAGAATTAATATTCCAAAATTAATTCATGATTCAATATGTACACTGTACAAGAAATTCATGGTGTGCAACATGAAACACATCATGGAAAAAATTATACTGAGACAAATAAAAACCTTAAAATGTTCATATCATTAAATTAAGAGTTAATAAATGAAGTGATTATGTGTAAAAAATATAAATCCACAAAAAAGTTTTGAAAATATAGAATATAAAATTTTGAGATCAATTCACACATAAACATGGCATAAAAAAGTCAATTAATAATAGTAATAACCAAATGAAAAGAAATTGAGTTAAGAAACCCTTTACCACTTAGTAACTTTCAAGTCAAATAAAATTCTGTAAAATAATTAAATTTAAAATTTAAAATAACATAAATTATTAATTATTCATGATATAACATGTAAAAGGGGTATTATATACACCATATAAAATAAATTAGGTTCATGAAAAAAAATCATGCCTCAATAAAGGAAAATTGGTCCCTCACCTCGAGTACAGACCTTCCATGTTGGCCCTTTAACTCAGGTATTATAATAATATATTAATTATTTTATTTCTTAATAAAATTTTAAATTATTAACACCATATCCAAAAACCATTTATTTGAATGAAATATTAAAATACATAACCAATTAAGTCCACATCGGGTGTTTTGAGGATGTTTGGTTCCTAAGTCGAAAATGAATTTGGTAGGTTGACTAAGGTCAAAGTGGTAATTGATAAAACATACATAAAAAATAGTAATGACATAATAAACTTTTTTATATATCAATTATAGATTTAAAACCAACCATAAAATATGGTTACGAAAAATGAACTATGATACAATTGTGGAGACGGCAGGTCATACGTACACATGAGTAACATTTCCATTTTTCAACGATAATTATGGAAATAAGATAAGTATTATATCATCTTTACAGTGTTATAATGATATAAAAAATAATATATAATTTATTTAAACAAATACATATATATCAGCTATGTGATATGGTGATGAAAAATGAATCACACCGCTTTGTGAAGGTGGTAGTCTACACATAAGCACAAACGACATTATAATTTTTTAGTGTATGGAAAATTAATAAAATATGAGATATATTATATTTCATAATGATAAATATTTCATGAATATCATATATAAAAATTAATTCATTCATTATAACCATGTTTGAGTGGTTGTAATGAAAAATGAATTACATTGGTCAGTGAGGCGATAGTCCATCATACACACAAATAATGGATTACTTTCACATTTGTTGGAGGTTGGAGATAGATATAGGTTATTAAACTATGATAATAATATCCCAGTATATGTAATATAATAATTTTATTATCTCATGATTTTTTGAGATGGTTTGAAGCTGGTGGAAGAATAAATAAAATGAAAATACACGGTTAAGAACTATACCTCTTCTTTGGACAACCTCCATTGCTTTACACCTTAAGCCCTCTAAGGTTAGTATTATGCAAAAAATAAGAACTCAAGAATGTATTATGGTATGTTATTAATGTAATTTTCCACAGATTGGATGAAATAAATGATTCTTGAAATGTTACGAAAAGAGGAGCATAGGTTCCCTTTTATAAGAGATGGGTGGAACACTTTTGGAATTTCATAAAATATTAAATTAATGTAAATTAATTTCCATTTTAAAATGGCTAAAAATTGATAATATTATAATATAAGATTATTTTAAGTTTAAATAATATCATAATATAAAATTTGAAAAATTTTAGATAAGGATTTCTTTTATCTCCGTGTTTTAACCCCCATTAACCTTTTTTGTGAATTATTGTGACAACGATGTTTTTACACTTTAGGGGTCAATATAGTTACTATAAATATAAAATTTGAACATAAATGGACTATGGTTTACATTTTAAAAATAATTTCAATCACTTGGTTGAATATATTATTTTAATAATTTTAATCATTTAATTAAATATTGTTTGTTATAAAATATATTTAGTGTTACTTTTGAATCTATTCCCTTAATTTGACTTTAAAAAACACAAAAAAAAGATTTAATTTGAATATAATCCTTTAAAAATATCGCAATAAGTTATTTTTATCTATAAAGTTTTTGAAAAAAATAATTATTTCAAATTATATTACTTTTAATTTTTTTAATGTCATTTATTTTATTTTACTATTAATTAAATACATACCTTGTTGGTGTTATGTAAGAATTTAAGATAATTATTTTAACCCTAAAAATATAAATAAATTAAACTAATAAATAAAAAAAATATTTTTAAAAAAAATATTTATAAATGAACATACCTTATTTTTATACCTATGTCATAAATTTAATTATATTAAAACTAAGAAGACATTTTTTTACTTTTCTTTCCAAAACTTTTTATAAAGGTAAATATGACATCCAAATGGGAAAAAGGACATATATCAAAACATTGGATGTCTATGGAAAAAATATATTTATAAAATAAAATTAATGAAGTTGTTAGGGTTATAATCTAGTCTTTGTCATATTATTTTTAACCATAATTATCCGATTTAAGCTTACCATGGTGAAAATTATTTACTATGGTTACTAATCATAACGAAAAAAATAAATGGTAAATAATTTAAAAAAATTTAAATAATAATAAAAAATATTTGACCCATTTTTAATTATTCAAAACACATATAAAGTATAATTAAATTTATAATTAAATAGGAAAAACACGATGAAAAATAGTTTTTCAGAAAAATTACTTTTAAGTATTAAAATATTTGTATTACAAATTAAACTATAAAATTGATTCCAATGAAATTAATTTTATTATTAATAATATAATAGAACTATTTTTAAATTTTATTCATTTTAATATTAAATGAAACTTTTCAAATTCTTGAAACAAAAATAGGGGTTTCCCTAAATATTATTTTTTTACTATTCATTGGAAAATCAATCTTAAAAAAAAATCAAAAAAATTCACCTTAAGATAATATTTAAATTCTTATTAAAATACATATATAAATTTTATCAAATAAAATATCTAAAAAACCATAAATTAATTACATTATTCACTCACGAAAATAAATAAACACAATTTTTGAAGAGAATATGTATTTGAAGAAGAAAATAGATTTACTAAAAATTAAGAGCATAACTCGAAATAAATAATAAATAATTTTTTATTTGTTAGAGAATTTATTTATATTTCATTATATTTTTACTCACATTCATACCTACCAATTCAACCGCTAGTTTGTAATGGTCATATTTAAATAATAATATTTTATGGTTCGCTTATGTTTCATGTTGCGTCTCTTGTACACTATTAAACATGGTATTTTTAGAAAAAATATCTATATATTATAAAATATTTCACTATTCCATAATATAATTAATAATAATTATGATATAATTAACATTTTTTATACATCAAATATAATTTGAGAGTTATTCATAAAAATCAGTCTTGTAAAACATAATACATCGGTTTGTAAAGAAAAAGTTCACATGTACACACAAGAAATGTTTTTACTTTTTGTTAGATATAAAATTATTAATTAAAATAGAAACTTTTTCATACATAATAATTTTAATTTTATTAACATAAAATAACTTCATTAAACTCATCCCCATGACTATCCATGAGAGGCAGTTTTTGAAAAATGATGTTCATTGATATGTGGAGATGGTAGTCCATACACTCTCATGTGTGATGATTCTATTTTTAATTATTGGAATATCTATCACAACCTGTCCTTAGGGCCCGTTCCGTGACTACCCCAAGCCCGCCTTCCATAGACCAGGGGGATGGCGACTATCACTAAAGGCGTAAATTCCGATAAAAGGGAAGGCATTGCCTTTATATAAGTAAAAAAACACAATAGAGTACACAAGATGAAGTAAACACTAAGTAAACTGAGTACAAAAGTAAGTGCTAGAAAGCAAATGGGCCGGTATACAAACCCAACTGAAAGTACAGTACAACTGAGAAAGAAAGTACAACAGATGAAAAGTAAAGCAGCAACCACCAAGCCATCCTCCGGAATTCCCACCTGAAGGGTGGGTACAGATAGTCTCGTCGGCTCCTCGGGTCCGGCCGTCCGCTCTGAGTACATCCCGCCAAGTGGTCGACCTCCAGGTACCGTCCCGCTCCATAAGAATCCACCTCAATCAGTGCTATCTGTCATCTGCATCCAACACAATGTAGTGCGGGCATAACTCATGCAGGGGTGAGTATACGATACTCTGTAGGGATCCCGAGACTCCCGAAAGTCTCCCAGAATCCACAAAGGAATAAACCACAAAAGAATAATACAATCTCAAAGTATCAACCAACACTACTTAGGTATATTCCCATACATATACCTAAGTCATCAATTCCAGTTCCGCTCTAACTCCCGAGCCCAAGTATAACCTAGTCCACACAGGAAAGAAAGTCAACCATATCGATGAAAATGATTGAAAGTAAAGACTCAGCTCACACAGGTATACTACTCACAAAGAGGGGTAGAGATTGTAGATGTGGCCTCTGAATCATCTCCCCTACCTAACCCACGTAGGATCCAAGTACAGGAGTCGTCACTGCCGAACCCACGTGGGATCCAAGTACAGTAACCATCGCTGCTGAACCCACGTAGGATCCAAGTACAGTAATCCTAGATACCGAACCCACGGAGGATCCAAGTATAGTCATCCTCGCAACCGAACCCACATAGGATCCAAGTACAGTCATCATCGTCGTCGCAGTCGCAGCCAGCTCTAGGGTTCCCGCACACAACACGCTCGATTCGGGGAGGGTCTGCTCCACGAGCCAAGGGGGTCGATACATCAACTGTCACTAAGTCTAGAGTTGATATATCCCAAGGTTCTGTCTCGTCAATAGGAACTCAACACAACAGACGGCGCGTCAATCAGACGCCCAGTCTGAGAGATATTGGCTTTTCCGTCCCAGGGGCCCGGTTAGAAATATGCTCGTTTCTAACCCGGCCAATATCCAAAATCATCCGAAACTTACTTAGAGTATCTCAAAAGGACCGTCTCATCAAAAGAGTCTTAGTGCCGCAGATGGCGCGTCAATCGGACGCGCGGTCCTTAATTTATACATGTTTAAGTGAAAAACGGACCCGGTCCATTTAGCCTAGTGGACCGACGGGTCGGGTTGAACCAGTTTGTCGGGTCTGACCCAGCAGGGGTGTCACACTGGTCTGAAGAAAAACATATCTCGGACCGAAGTGGCAAGGCCCGGTCCGAAGGGGCGCGGTCCGGCCCGGCCCGGCGCGGCCCGACGCGGCGCGGGCTGGCGTGGCCCGACCCGGCGCGGCCCCGCCCGGCTTGGCCTGGCGCATCCCGACCCAGTGCGGCTTGGCCCGGTGCGGCTCGGCACTTCCCGGCCCGGTGCGGCCCTACTCGGCGCGGCCCGGCTCGGCCTGGTGCGGTCCGGCTCGGCCGGGCTCGACTCGGCCTGGCGCGGCCCTATTGGGCGCGCGGCCCGGCCGGCTCGGCCGAAGCCGAGCGGGCTCCACAGGGGGGGGGGGGTGCGGCCCCCCAATATTCTGTGCATGTGGCGCGCACGGATGAGCCTCCATTCACTAGCGCAGCACCCTCCCGGCGCCGCGGTCCGGCTCCGGCCGACCGGCCGACAGGCCAGCCGGTTCCTCCGCCGAAGGGGCCCGTGTAGCGAGCCGCGGTTCTTTCCGCACAACAGGCGCGGCGACACTGGTTCCCTTAACCACGTTACCGGTATAGCGTGACGGCGTCATGCTTCCTTCGCCATCAATTTCCAATTCTAAATTAATAAACGATAACAATGGAGGGTTGTCGGGCCGTGTTCGTTCGGCCCGCACCCTCCGCGTAAAACGATAGCAATCGACCAAGGTAAATGAGATGCTCAAAAACAAACCAAAGCACAATTTTAATCCATTAAAATTGAACTTAACCCCTACCTCATCAAATTATGACAAACGTCGGCGTCGCGGTTGACGGTGTCACGTGGTAAGGTTTCGTAGACGTCGATGGAGAACGTCCAAGGAGGAAGCGACGTCTCCTCTTTTTATCACAGAGAGAAGAAAACAAAGCGTGACGTCGTTGGAAAGTTCCCACATCAGTGTTTCCTTCCTTTACTTGGAGGAGGAAAAGGAATAAGAAAATGAGGTCGCTGAGTCGATGTTCTTCATCGGAGACTGGGCGTTCTTCGTTGAGGATGAAGTTCTTCAAAAAAAAAACTAGAGCTCTCCCCCAAAGTCTCAACATAGCAATCCAACCATCAAAATAAAATAAGGCTCCTCCTTATTTTTTTAATTCATTCCATGCATTCAAAATTACAAAATTCAAATTCTAATTCCCTAAATCAATTAAACCATGAGTTGTCTAATTAATTATGTGATAGGGTGGCAAGCTTTAATGAAGGAGAGAGGGGAGAGGGAGAGTTACTCAAATAAAGGGGGGAGTTAACAAGTTTAAATGGGAGAGTTAGTGAGTTAGGGAATGTGAAGGGTTGGGGATCGTGTGGGCCCCAACTCACAATTATCCTCACATGGTTAGTTAGGAAGTAGTGGGTCCAACCCCAACTCCCACACTTAGGATATAACCACTTAGAATAAAAGAATAAAATTCTCCCATAATTTTATTCACTTCTTATTTAATCCACATTTTTTTAACACCTCCTCCCGAGAAAAACGCATCTACGGTAAAGGTGCCCTTAAATAATTACCGGCGTTGTGAGTTCATTGGTGCCCTCAGATTTGAATTCCAAGCACTGGTTCAAAAGATAGAAAAACCCGCTCGTTCGTTCACTGAACGTACCCGAGCTAAACTTCGGAAAATTATTCCAGGAACACCGGGCCTCGAAATCTGGTGCTGTTAGAAACTGCATACTCATAAAATCCAAAAGAATTTAAGAAAAAATATTCTTTGAAATTTACGGGTCTTTACATTACTCCCACCTCAGGGTTTTACGTCCCCGTAAAGCTACATCATAGACTAGGGAAACAAATGAGGGTACTGAGCTCGAATCTGAGCCTCCCACTCCCACGTGCTCTCCTGGAGGTTCCCATGCTGCCACCGAAAATGCACCAGAGGAATTGACCATCCACGTAGGACCCACTTTTATCGATCCTCGATATCCACCAGGACCTCCATAAATGTCTCCCCATCATCAATGTCCAGCTCCCCATGGTCGATGATATGCGTCGGGTCACGCACGTATCTGCTCAGCTGAGATACATGGATGATGTCGTGCAATCGGTGCAACTGAGGTGGAAGGGCCAGGCGGAAAGCCACCTCGCCTACCCTGCTGAGGACTTGAAATGGTCTGATGAAGCGCATAGATAACTTGTCGCCCCAACCAAATCTCTGTAATCCACATCGAGGTGAGACCCGTAAGAAAATTTGGTCACCATCCTCAAACTCCAGTGGTCTCTGTCTCCTATCAGCATAGGACTTATGCCGGCTCTATGCAGTCCTCATCCGCTCCTGGATGATCTGCACCTTCTCCGTCGTGGCCTGGACCATCTCTGGTCCTACAAGTGCTGACTCCCCAGGGTCTGTCCAACACAGAGGTGATCTGCAAGGTTGGTCGTACAGTGCCTCGTATGGTTCCATCCCGATGGTGGAGTGGTAGCTATTGTTGTACGAAAACTCCACCAAGGGTAGGTGATCCTCCTAGCTGTGACCAAAGTCAAGAACACATGTATGGAGAATGTCCTCGAGAGTCTGAATGGTTCTCTTTTTTTGGGCATCCGCTTGGGGATGGAAGGAAGTGATCAGGCATAGCTGCATCCCAAATGCCTCCTGCAACCCCTTCCATAGCCGGGAAGTAAAGAGAGAATCTCGATCAGAGATGATAGATGATGTCACACCATGAAGCCATACGATATCTAGAACATTGAGGCGTCCCAAGCTCTCCACTGATCCCTGCTCTCTGATAGGTAGGAATTGGGCCGACTTGGTGAGTCGGTCAACGATCACCCAGATGGAGTCATGTCCTCTAGAAGTACGTGGAATCCCTGTCACAAAATCCATGGATATCCTGTCCCACTTCAACACCAGGACCTCAAAGTGCTGCACCAAACCTGCTGGTACCTGGTGCTCCACATTCACCTGCTGGCAGGTGAGACATCGTGAAACAAACTCAGCCACAACCTTCTTCATACCCGGCGACCAGTGCTGTCATCTGAGATCCTAGTACATATTCGGTACTCCTGGATGTACCACCAATGGGGATGTGTGAAACTCCCTCAGCACCTCCTCTTGTAATGCAACTTGTACCATGGTATGTTCCTTGAAGAGGATGACATGCTCTTCTCCTTCAGAAAATCCATCAGGCGCCTTCCCTGTGGAAATCTGAGGACGTCACGTCTCACAGTCAATGTCCCCACGCTGTTCCTCTCTGACCCACTGAAGTAGTGGAGGAGTGACTGCGAGCGACTTTATAAAGGATACTCCATCTCTATCCATGAAGGATATCTGCGACACAACTAGCCGCTCTGTCGCCTCTCCATGTAGCTGAATACCTGATCTCCTACTAAGAGCATCAGCTACTACGTTCCCCTTCCCAAGAGTATATAATACCTCAAAGTTATAGTCCGGGAGGAACTTGAACCATCGCTGCTCTCTCAGGTTTAGGTTCTTCTGTGAGAAGATATAACTAAGACTCTGGTGGGAAGAATAGACTGTAAAGCGCTCTCCCATCAGATAGTGCTGCCACATCTTCAAAGGGAAGACCACTACTGCTAACTGCAGGTCATGGATAGAAAAGTTCTGCTCGTGCTGCCTCAACTATCGTGAAACATAGGCGATCACTGCCTGATCCTGCATCAAGACACACCCGAGTCTGGTCCCTGATGCATCACAGTAAACTAAATACTCTACACCCTCCTCTAGTAGCCTCAAGATGGGTGTACTGGTCAATCTCCGTCTCAGCTCTTGGAAGCTTTGCTGACATCTATCTAACCACAAGAAGGGTTTCCCCTTCTTCATAAAATATGAAAGTGGTGCTGCAACTCTGGAGAAGTTTGGAACAAATCTTCGATAGTACCCAGCCATACCTAGGAAACTCCGCACCTCAGTCACACTCCTGGGTGGCTCCCAAGAAAGTACTACCTCGATCATCGCAGGATCCATCGAAACTCCCACCTCAGAGATGACGTGACCCAAGAAGTGGACCTCTCGAATCCATAACTGACACTTCGAGAGCTTACCATAAAGATGGTGCTCTCGAAGTGTGTCCAGTACAACCCGCAAGTGGTAGGAGTGCTCCTCCTCAGTAGTCGAGTAAATCAGTATTTCATCGATGAAGACTACAACAAATCGATCAAGGTAAGGCTGGAAGATCCTATTCATGAGACTCATGAACACTGATGGAGCGTTGGTTATGCCGAAAGGAATAACCAAGAACTCATAGTGGACATACCGACACCATAAGGCTGTCTTCTGCACATCCTCATCTTGAACACTAGGCTGATGATAGCCTGACCTGAGGTCTATATTCGAGAACCATCGTTCCCCCTTGAGCTGATCAAAGAGGCCGTCTATCCTCGAGAGTGGATACTTGTTCTTTAAGGTCACGTGATTCAGGCAACGGTAATCAACACATAGTCGTAAGCTCCCATCCGCCTTCTTGGTGAATAAAATTGGAGACGACCAATGTGGAATACTGGGTCGGATGAATCCCTTGCCCTACAAGTCCTATAGCTGTACCCGCAGCTCTCGAAGCACTGTGGGTGCCATCTGATATGCTGGATTAGATATCAGGGCTATCCTAGGGCACATGTCAATATAGATGTCTACCTATCTATGAGGAGGTAGTCCTGGAATGTCGTCAGGGAAGACATCCGCATACTGATCCACCACAACAGGAATACTATGACTCTGCACGTCAACCAATTCTAGGATGATACAAGCCAAATGATGTGTGATCGGCTGCCCTCTCTTCTGCGTAAGTTTATTCTGTGCTGCAAAGACTCCCTTCTCACCGGTGAAGGTGAAACTGCTCCCATCTGTGCGGACACACCACACTTTGCTCCTAATACAATCGATCTGAGCATGGACTGTAGATAACCAATCCATGCCCAACATGATGTCGTATGGCCACGATGCCACTACTTGAAGATGCCATCTAAATATATAACCTTCTAGAGTAATCTCACACTGCCGGCACCTGGGCGTAATCGTCGAGTCTTCTCCCGTAGGAGTCTCTAGCCGTAAGGATCGAGCCAACGGCTCCGTCAGAATCTCCGAGCTCCGAAAAAGGGCAGCGACAATAAATAAATGACTCACTCATGTGTCTATAAGAACTGCAGCAAGGGTGGAGTAGACACATATAGTACATCGAATCATCTCAGTTGCGCCGTGGTCATATGCCTCCAATGCCTAGATCTGGGCTTGCCTCTGTCCGCCAGCTCCCTGTGGTGGGGGTGAACCTCCTGGTGGTGGTGGTGGTAGAGCCTCAAAGTGTCGCCCACCACCCGATGCTCGGCCAGCTCCACTGCCTTGTCCGCCTGCTCCCTGCGGACTGCCACACTCAAACCTCTGCCTCTTACAGGGTGGTCCCTCAACTGTCTGCTTCTCCTCTGCATGGCGAGTCGGACAGTCCCGATCCATGTGACCATGTACGCCGCATGAATAGCACTGTCTGCCTCTCATATGACTGGGTATACTGCATGTGCCCCGGACATCCGGACCAGTGTCCTAAGGTCGCCCACATGATGGACTGGTCCGCTTGGACCTCTGCATCTTCTGTCTACTGCTGGCTGCAGAAGACTCTGATATGTGTTTCCCTGCGGTAGGCCTCGCTGCTGGCATAGGCTCAGCAAGGAAGCTCTCCACAACAAGGGCTCTCTCCAGTACTCCTGTCTGCGTTGCAATGCTGAGGGAGATCATTGAAGCCCTGATCTCATGCCTCAGTCCCTGCTCGAAGGTCCGGGCCCGGAAGAATGGGTCTCGTACCATGTCTGTGGAGTAGCAAGAGAGGTCGGTAAATCTCGCCGAGTACTGGGCTACGGTCATACTGCCCTGCCGCAGCTATAGTAACTCCTGAATGCGCACCACACAGAGGGTGGCTGGAACAAACTCCGAGTGGAAGAGGCTCTCGAAGTCCATCCAAAGCAGTGATGCCTCGACGTGCACCTGGAGAATCAGGCTCCACTATCTACCTACTGCTGCATGCAGGAGACTGGAGACAAGGATCACTATAAGATATGCTGGTGTCCCTACCAATCTGAAGACTCGAAAAACAGCCTCCAGCCAATCCTCGGCTACCGGAGGGTCTGTCTCTCTGCAGAACCTGGGCGGCCTCTGTCACTGAAACTCATGCAACGCACTCAGGCGACGTGCACTCTCCACAGCTGGGGTTGGTGGTATCGGTGGACCAGTGGGTAGAGGTACCGCTGGTGCCTCCGATGTAATGAGACCCTGCATCGAGGCCTCGTTGCTCGGTGGGCTGCCATCTCGCGCATAACTAGGAACCCTAGATGGCTGTCATCATGGGTCCATCCTGAAAATAAACTTGTGCGTCATGGTTAAACAGTATTTCTGGTGAGCTGACACAAAGTAATCACAAATACAACTTTTGAAACACTCTTGCAATCAATGTTTTCGTGCACTAAGTCGGAAATCAGAAGTCAGGGTCCTGGTGTATGGATACATCGGTCGCCGCACCAACACTGGACTCCCTGGACTGATAACCACACTCAATACGCTTAACACTATTGCTTCACAGAAAGAAAATATCAGAGTTCTGAGTTCTGCAGTAGAACTGACTCCTCTGATTCCAATTTGTCACAACCTATCCTCGGGGCCCATTCCATGACTACCCCAAGCCTGCCTTCCATAGGCCAAGGGTTGGAGACTAGCACCAAAGGCATAAATCATGATAAAAGGGAAGAAATTGCCTTTATATAAGTAAAAAAACACAATAGAGTACGCAAGGTGAAGTAAACACTAAGTAAAATGAGTACAAAAGTAAGTGCTAGAAAGTAAATGGGACGATATACAAACCCAACTGAAAGTACAGTAAAACTGAGAAGGAAAGTACAACAAATGAAAAGTAAAGCAGCAGCCACCAAGTCATCCTCTAGAATTCCCACCTGAAGTGTGGGTAAAGATAGTCTCGTCGGCTCCTCAGGTTCGACCGTCCTCTTTGAGTAGGTCCTGCCATGTGGTCCACCTCCAGGTACCGTCCCACTCCATAAGAATCCACCTCGATCAGTGTTGTATGTTGTCTGCATCCAACACAACATAGTGCATGCATAATCTGTGTCGGGGTGAGTATACGATACTCAGTAGGGAACCCGAGACTCCCGAAGGTCTCCCAGAATCCACAAAGGAATAAACCACAAAGGAATAATACAAACACGAAGTATCAACCAACACTACTTAGGTATATTCCCATACATATACCTAAGTCATCAATTCCAGTTCAGATCCAACTCCCGAGCCCAAGTACAACCCAGTCCACATCGGAAAGCACAACCCAATCCACACAGGCAAGCAAGTCAATCATATCGATGATAATGATTGAAAGTCAAGACTGAGCTCACACATGTATACTACTCATGAAGAGTGTTAGAGATGATAGATGTAGCCTTTGAATCATCTCCCCTGCCGAACCCATGTAGGATCCAAGTACAGGAGTCGTCGCTGTCGAACCCGTGTAGGATCCAAGTACAGTAACCATCACTGCCAAACCCATGTAGGATCCAAGTACAGTCTTCATGGCTACCGAACCCACAGAGGATCCAAGTACAGTTATCCTCACTGCCGAACCCATGTAGGATCCATGTTCAGTCATAATCGTCATCGCAGTCGCAGCCAGTTCTAGGGTTCCCACAAACAGCACACTCGATTCCGGGAGGGTCCGCTCCACGAGCCAAGGGGGTTGATACATCAACTGTCACAAAGTCTAGAGTTGATTCATCCTGATGTTCTGTCTGTTCAATAGGAACTCAATGCAATAGACGGCGCATCAATCGGACGCCCGGTCTGAGAGATATTGGCTTTTCCGTCCGAGGGGCCCGGTTAGAAATACGCTTCTTTCTAACCCAGATGATATCAAAAATCATCCAAAACTCACTTAGAGTATCGCAAAAGGACCGTCTCATTGAAAGAGTCCTAGTGACGCAGACGGCGCATCGATCAGACGCGTGGTCCTTAAGTTATTCACGTTTAAGTGAATAATGGGCCCGGTCCGTTTAGCCTAGTGGGCCGACGGGTCGGGTTGTCCCAGTTTGTCAGGAATGACTCAGCAGGGGTGTCAGACCAGTCCGAAGAAAAACATATCTCGGCCCGAAGGGACGCGACCCGGCCCGAAGTGGCGCAGCCTGGTGGGAAGTGGCGCGGTCCGGCCTGACGGGGAGCGGTCCGGCCCGGCTCGGCCCGGCGCAACCCGGACCGTCCCGACCCGGCGTGGCCTAGCTAAGCCCGGCGCGGCGCGGCGTACCCGAACCGGTGCATCCCGGCTTGTCTCGGCCTGGCACGGCCCGACCCGGTAGCTCGGTAGAAGCCGAGCGGGCTCCAGGGGGGGAAGGGGGGCAGTCTTTTGCACCAGCGCCCCCCCCCCCGAACCGGCCGGTCTTCTGTGCACGCGGCCCGCATGGACGGGCTATCGTTCTCCAGCATGGCGCCCTCCCAGCGCCGTGGTCTAGCTCCACCCGGCCGGCCGACGGGCCGGCCTGTTCCTCCACCGAAGCGGCCCGTGTAGCGGCCCGCGGTTCTTTCCGCACAACCGGCGCGACAACACCCGTCCCCTTCGCCACGTTCCCGGCATGGCACGACAGCGTCGTGCTTCCTTTGCCATCAATTTCCAATTCTAAATTAATAAATTAGAACAACGAAGGGTTGTCGGGCCGTGTTTGTTCGGCCCGCACCCTCCGCATAAAACGATAGAAATCCACCAAGGTAAACGAGATGCTCAATGACAAACCAAAGCAAAATTTTAATCCCTTAAAATTGAACTTAACCCCTACCTCAACGAACGATGACGAACGTCGGCGTCGTAGTTGACGGCGTCACATGGTGAGGTTTTGTAGACGTCGATGGAGAACATCCGAGGATGAAGCGATGTCTTTTATTTTTATCACGGAGAGAAGAAAACAAAGCGTGACATCGTTGGCTAGTTCCCGCGTCTATGTTTCCTTCCTTGCTGTGGAGGAGGAAAAGGAAGAAGAAACCAGGGTCACCGAGTCGATGTTCTTCGTTGGAGACTTGGCGTTCTTCGTTGAGGATTAAGTTATTCAAAAAAAACTACAGATCTCCCCCAAAGTCTTAACACAACAAGCCAACCAACAAAATAAAATAAGACTCCTCCTTATTTTATTAATTCATGACATGCATTCCAAATTACAAAATTCAAATTCCAATTCACGTAATTAATTAAACCATGAGTTGTCTAATTAATTATGTGATAGGTTGGAAAGATTTAATGAGGGAGATAGGGGAGAGGGAGAGTTACTCAATTAAAGGGGGGAGTTAACAAGTTTAAAGGGGAGAGTTAGGGAGTTAGGGAATGTGAAGGGTTGGGGCTCGTGTGGGCCCCACCTCACAATTATCCTCACATGGCTAGTTAGGAACTAGTGGGTCCCACCCCAACTCCCACACTTAGGATATAACCACTTAGAATAAAACAATAAAATTGTCCCACAATTTTATTCACTTCTTATTTAATCCACATTTTTTAACACCTCCCCCAAGAAAACACATCTATGGTAAAGGTCCCCTTATGCAATTACCGGCGTTGGGAGTTCATTGGTGCCCTCAGATTTCAATTTCGAGCACCGGTTTAAAATATAGAAAAACCCACTCGTTCGTTCACTAAACGTACCCGAGATAAACTTCAGAAAATTATTCCGGGCACATCGGGCCTCAGAATCAGGTGCCGTCAGAAACTGCGTACTCGTAAAATCCCAAAGAATTTATGAAAAACTTTTCCTTGAAATTTACGGGTCTTTACAATATCATTGATATAGATGATATATTATATTTAAATAAATATAATTATGTATGGAATATCATATATATTATTTAAATCCATCATAATAACCAACCCTGAAATCCGGTGGTGGGAAACAAAATTAAACATTTTGTGAGTTGGTAGTTTGAACATACACAAGTATGATGGATTCATTTTTAATTTGATAGAAAAAAATATGAATAAGTTTATTACATTATCATTATAACATATAAGTATATGGGAGATACCAATTTTTTCATATTGTAATATTTAGGATACAACTGAAGGAGGTATAAGAATAAGTAAAATGAAAATGTTCGATTAAGATGATCACCTCCTCTTTGAAGGTACCCCTTTGGATCTCTCCATAAAGACTGTAGGGGTGGTATTTTAAGAAGATAATAACATATATAATGTATATAATTATGATAATAATAGGTATTGGTAATCTTTTTAAACCTAATAAGATTTTGAGGTGTGCAGAAGAGAGGAGGGGTTGTACCATTTTATAAGTTAGAGGTGGGGCATCCTTGGAATTACTTAATGTGTTAAAATAATATAAATTAATTTTCATTTCAAAGTGGAAAAAATTAATATATATAGAATATAAAGTTGATATTACTTTTAAACCTCTAATCCAATAATATTTAGCTAAGTTCAGGTTATTATTTGACCCTTATGTTGTAGATGTAACCTTCGTTAACCCTTTTGACGATTACCGCGATAAGAAGGTTTTTTACACTTTATGGGTCGAGATAGTTACTAAAATATAAAAAATGACCCATATATGGACAATGGATGATATTATAGACCATATAAAATTAACCTAATAGAATAGAATATTTTCTTTTTTTAAATTCTAAATAATTTAAGAAAACATTATTTAACATAAAATACCATTAAAGTAATTTTAGGGACTATTCACATAATTGACATTAAAAAATATCATTATATTAATGTAATTCAAGTAGAAATTTTAAAAAATTAATGGGACACCAATTTACACTAAAAAATATTAATTTATGAGTTTTTAACATCATTTACCAAACTTTTTATATTGCTTGCACAAGCATTGTGTTGGCACTGCGTAAGTATTTTAATTAATTATTTCATCAATAAAAATAAAAATAAAAATTAAAAAAATTAAAAAAATCATATTAAAAATAAAATTTTATAACTATTAATAACTTTTTTATGCATACAACAAAATTTTGTAGATTTTACAATCATGGAAGAGGCATTTTGGATTTTTTTACTTAAAATTATATAATGGTTTTTGTTAATTAAAAATTGCACCAAAATACCATATTTTCAAAGATATGAAATTCTTGATCTAATTAAACACAAAAAATGAAATATAGGAATTTTAATTGATGATTTTGGATCCTTATTCTGTAGTTTTAACCTTTTTATGCCATTATATTCTTTACCAAGTGGTTATATCTCACTATGGTTACTATTAATTACAATAAATTATAAAGTTTTCCTATTTACTGAATTTGAAGACTTGGATTCCAAATATAGATTTTATTTCATAAAAATAAATTCATATATGTGTAAGAAATTAATATTAAATTAAACATAAAAACGTGATGAAAAAATATTTTCCAGGAAAATATATTTTTAGTTTAAAAATGTGTTTATATATAAATTAAGCATATTTTTTATTAAAATAAAATTAATTGGGTAATTTTTATGAATAAGTAAATAATTGAATTTTAAATAAAATTTAAAATAAAATTGTACTTTTTAAATACTTTAATGGGTAAAAAGGTTTCCTATAAAATTGGTATTTTTTCACTAGTAACTGAGGAATTAATATTTTATGAAAAATCAAAAAATTTCAAAAAAAATATTTTTTATATAAATATTTAAAAAATTGTATCATTTTTATTAAATACAATTTTTGAAGGTTATATAAATTTATTAAAATATTCCTCTATAAAAATTATTAAAACCATTTTTAAAGAAAACATATTTTGGAAGCATAAAATTACTTTACAAAAATTTGAGTGATTTTTTTAGAAAGATGGAGTCATTGACACTTTTATTTAAAGAAAAAAATGGATTGGAACCCAAGAATTTATGGGAATGTAAATAAAAATCCCATTGAAAAATTATCTACCTATCTTTTTCTTCACTTGTTTAGTGAGTATTCTTTATTCTCCTCTCATTGCATGCCATATACCCCTTCTGCAACTATGCCCCCAACCTCCCACATTCCCTCTTCTTGAAGGAAGTGATTGAACGATTTTGAGTACTATCTCAGCATCAGTACTTTCAAAATCATAGTTATCTTTTTTTTCAAGAGAAGTGACTCTTGACACTAGGGTCAACATCTCTCTAACTTCCATTGCATTAGTCGAAGCAATCACTTGAAGCTTTGTCATAAGATATGCCATATTTGCATATTACATATTGATGGAACCATCTATAAGGATAGGTAGACCCATAAGCGGTTTCTCAACCACCACTTGATACATAGTTAGAGATTTAAAATTCTTATATAAAATAAGGTTAAAGACCTCATTATCCACGACAGGTTTAGAAAATGCATGGAAAGTATTATAACTAACCAGAGTGTCACGTTTTAAATTTTTTTTACCATGTTACATAAGGAATCCAACCTTTCAGGTGATAGATAAATATCAACTTCTTATTGTATCTTATCTTCAATATGTTTTTCAACCCTCAAGTTTCCATTTCTTCCTTTAATATGAGAAGAAGAAAAGTTATCACTTTGTCCTTTTCTATAAGTATCATCCTTGTGAGAATTCGTTTCTTCAGAGAAGATAGAGGCCCAAGATTTCACCTTATCCTCTAAAGTAGAGTCATAGACCCAACCATCTTTATCTTCCACAGTTGGCTATATTTCATCTTCATGAAAAATATTTTGTTCTTCTTTGTTCTACTCTAAATTATCATGTACAATTTGAATTCTATCGGAGCTCTTACAAGTATTATCCTTAGGCTACTGCAAGATAAGCTTTCGAAAATATGCATTTTTATTCTTCTTGAGACATTTATTCATATCATTTCCTCACAAAGATAAAAATCTACATATTTTAGAGCGTCTATAGGTAGAGGATTCATGACCTATAATATTGAAATAATTGTAGATTTTTGGGAATTTCTCATAAATAATATTCAAATCAATCATATCATCATCAGTTTCAAGCACTACCTTGTCAACTAGTGTCAAACCTATTTCAACCTCAATCAAGAATGTAATGATGTTTCCAAAGAGGGGTACTTCTATTTCCTTGTTAATTTTAATCAGAATACCAATTGAAGATGCAATATCATAGAGAATTATGGGGTTCCAGAGTATCCAATTTAATCCATATACCCTTACCCAAGTTTGAGTGGTGGTACTAACAACCTCAAATAGACTGAATATTTTATCCCATTCATGAGGGTTAAAAATATTAGGATTTAGAGATATGGAACCAAATCCCTAAGCCCAGATCATTAATTCTTCCATGGGAAAGAGAAAATAGAAGTATTCCCATCCAAGAGAGACACATTTCGAGGATGAAACACCCCATATTGACAAGATATTTTCCTAAATTTCATCTATTTTTAGAGGATGAGAGGCTTTGGGGAAAAATAAATGAGCCATGATTGATAAATCACCCATTTGATCCACTCATAAATAAAATCAGAGTTTGTTTTGAATTATGAATTAAATAAAGTAAGCTTGGTCATGATTATATCATAATATTTATTTGTTTAAAATATCATTAGTTTTTATTAGTTTTTATTTTTCCTAAAATGTAATAATTTTTTTTGATGTGTTCCTTAGATAAATATTCCATTTGGGACTTTTAAATATCATTTTACATATTCCATAACTAAAATTTGGCAATGTGTAGAAATTGAATCTTTTTGGAAAAGTCTGGAACTAACCGTGAGAACCAATAGTGATAACATTCCATGGAACCGACCATGAGAAATAAACATGGATAAAACAATGAGTATTAACCATGGAACTGACCATGGAACCATCCATCGAATTGACCATGAGAAAAAACTGAGAGAACTAATCATAAGTACCAACCATGGAACTGATTGTGAGTACTGACCGTGGAACTAACCGTGATTACCGACCATGAAACTGACCATGAGTACTGACCATGAGTGAAAGTATCTTCTTTATTTTGACAATTAAATGGTCTAAATAAATCCAAATTAAGTTAATATTAATAAATTTTAATGAAATGAAATTATCTATATTTAATTAGAATAAATGATACTCTGAATCGACCTCTATAGATTAAAATCAGTGTATGATTTATGTTAGAATCATACAATTTTCCATAATAAATATTCTACATTATTTTCATGATAAATCGATCTATATAATTACAATTAAGGTTATTCTTTATTCTATGAAAAAATAATAAAATTATATAAATATAATTTAACTAGAGATAATACAGATTCTATAATTTTCAAGGTATGTTTTAGGTATGAAATTTGTTAATTCAATCAGTTTTCAAATTCCCAGAATCAAATATGTGATCAATTCACCTACATGAATCACTTATGTATACTGGGATATATTTATTACCTTATTTGGTGATAATTGGATACACAATTACAAAAGGATACTTGAAAATCACCTATATGGATTTTTTTTGTGGTTTTCTAATTTTCAATAGGATATTATACAACTTGGAAATTTTCTCTATTTTATATAATAAATATCATTTAAATTTTATTAATGTTAATTATAGATATAATTAGTGTTTTATTTGTTCTATAATTAATTATTAATTATTTAGAATCCATGAGAAAAAGTTTAAATTTTTTTATAAAGAACTAAATACGATTCTCATGGGATTAATCAAGTATTTATATTCACACTAAAGATTATGAATTTCATCTATTAAAATTTAAAAATGTTATTATATGAAGATTAAACCTATATTATTATTTGGTAAATTTAAAAGGATATCAATGCTTTTTATTAAATAATTTTTTAATTTTTCAAAACTTGATATCGATATAAAATCACATGGATGTTAATTATCTATCTTTATCTGGAAAATAAGCATGATAAAAGTTAAAACTTTAATTATTAATATAAAGAGTTAGTCTTGCATGATTATGGGATTATTATAAGGAATTTATTTTCAACATTTTGGGATATATTTTTTTTGTAATAATTTTTTATTATTATAAATATTAATTGTGTATAACATGATTTTCATTCTCACAGTATACTTAAAAGATGAATCCATGTAATTTTTTTATCATTTTAATTTATAAAGAATATTCATGACAATTTTTAGTGGAGAAAAAATCCATTACTATTTTAGTGGATAAAAAGACCGAAGAATATAGTGAAGAGATATGTGACGTGAACCATCTTTTACTCACTCGTGCTGCATAGTTTGTAACAGAGTCATAGAAGCTTCATTGTTGAACTTCTTACTAAAGTAAATTATTTATTGATCGAGAATATATGTTTTAATATATTTAATGGATTGACCTCTACCTAATCCAAATTTCATAATCTCCATTTAATACCATTCACCAGGTAAAATTGTTTTATTCATTATTTTTTCTAGAACTATTTGGACTATATTATCTCTATTAGTTCATCTTGAATGGGGTATACTACTATAACAAAAGGTACATCTATAATTAGTATGTCATAATATAAGAAATATTTCCCCTTGAACCGTTACATAGAATAGTACATGACTTATAATGTGAATGTATAGTTTGAGGATGCAATTGTAAAAGACTCGGTTAGGTTTTCCCCAATAAATACCGGGTTCCGTCTAAAATCGAAATGTCAAGAGGTTAGGATTTATCCTGTAAAAGTATAGGTTGGGTGTTCCCCTATAAAATGATATGTTTTTTATGAACCCATAAAATAAAATAGAATTTGGTTAAACCACAAGGTCAGAAAAATTTGTATATAAAGAGTTTTCACTCTCTTTAATAAGTTATATACCATAGTGGGTTCCATCTCTCTTAGTTTGTGAGAGGTGGGAAGAGTGGATTAGGATAATTTATATCCAAAATTATATATAATTCTTGTGTTTATATATTACTTTTTTATATTTTTCTCTATCTCATTTATAAAACCAGTGTGGTTGAATTATTTAATATTTTAACCAATCAATTTATGATCATAAATTTTATACATTGATTAATTTTTAAATAAAAACAATTCACCCATAGTATGCATTATCATAACCTCTATGGGACCTAACAGTTAATATATATATATATATATATTAATATGTGGTTATTAAAATTCATACCTTCCAATTGATCAACTTAGTTATAATGATATATTTAAAACAATATTATTTCATGGTTCATTCAAGCTCGATGTTTGGTGTCGTGTATGAAATCAAAAAAAGTAATTTTTTACAAAATACTAAGGTATTACAATATTATTGGTTATATCATGAATGATAAATATTTAAATGATACCATCACCATCTTTATTAAATCAGTAATAATTAAAATTGTTACAATATAATTTATTTAACAGGGGGATAATGTAACGACCTGAGACTTAACAATATATTTTCCTCAAATAAATAATGTGCTCAATAGCTTTCTCCACACATAACAACAATCTAAAAAGAAAAAATTAAGTTTAGAATTATAAAATCCATCCTTTGAATTAGAATTAATTAGTAGGAGAAACATCTTCAGAAAATATGGATAGAAATAAAATAAAGGGTACTTTTAATATGAATAATATTTAATTAGTATAGCTAAAATGACTAATATGAACATTTTTAAGATTACAAATATATTTTCTAAATATTTAATTTTTATGTGATATGAATTTCTAAGTAAAGATCCATTTTATTAATTATGGAAATATCTATTTGATATTAAAAATTATTCAATACTAATTTAATTAGTTAATGACCGGAAATATTAATTTTAACGGTCAATATTCTAAAAAACTATTTTCCTATAAAAATATTTTTTCATTATATATATCATTTTTATTTAAATGGTAAATTTATAAAATTTTGAATTTAAATATGAAAAAATGATCCGTTTTAGGATTCTTCATATAAATATTTTCTTAAGATGATTTTTTTGTTATTTTTTTAAAATCATTTTTAGGTGAATAGAAAAAAATAACCTTTTTACAAATAACATTATTTTTATGAAATTATTAAAAGATAAGTATGAATTATAAATTCATGAAACATTTTTATAAGACTAAATATTTATTTTATAAGTAAATTTATACTCTTATTTTTATTTTTAATTAGAAACCAATATTTTAAATTTTAGAACACACGTTCTATTTTTCAAAAAATAGTTTTTATATCATTATACATTTATTATATTAAAAATGAATTTTTTTACTCATAGAAATTTAATCATGTTAAATGGATTTCAAATTTGAATTCATTAAGACCCAATTATGTGTTAAGGAGCATTTTGTTAAATAAAAGATAAGTTAGGTAAAAATAATTTATCACAGTAAAAGCTAAAATAGTAATAATTCAAGGTTAAATCATACTAAAACATGGTAAAAAATGGTCTAGAAGTTATTAGATAATGTTTGAAAAATAATCATCTCTTCCCTGATCCATTTGTCTCAATTTTGGAGATAAATTCATTGATAATTAATTCGCATTACTGAAATGTAATTAACTAGCCCAAGTCTACCAGACAAATCAATTGAGATGGCCCATCACATGGCGAGGAACAAAAAAAGAAAAAATTACTCCTATATAACCAAAGTAAAATCAAATTAACAGAGAAATAAAGTATAAAAATCCATTAGACATATAGATACAATCAAATCAATCCAAATTGGAAATATCACGTGTAGAGAAATGGGTTTTAATGTCTCCATTTTGACATCGGTTCTTCAAGAATGATTTTAAAAGACTTATGTGAGGTATTTTCACACCAGTTATTTAGTAAATGATGTTAAAAGTACATGAGAAATAATTTTTATGTAATTTATTTAATAAAAGTCATGAAAATATATTTAAAATATTATTTATCATTTCAGTTTTATGATTACCAACATTAAAATTCCTCATGGAATGATTTTTATGTCTGTTATTTAATAACCGTCGTGAAGGGATATTAAAATGTAATTTTTCACATTATTTTTATGATAATAATCATGAAAAAATATAAAAAAATTAATTTTTCACATAACATTTTCAGATAAATGATTTTTTTCAACTTTTAGTTCATTTCCTATGCTTTTATTTGGCTGGTTGTGGAGCTCAAAAGGAGTTACAAATCAAAAGTTACATCCATCATAAGTTGTACTTCTCTAAGACTTCATTTAGAGATGATAAACTTATAAAATACATAAATTGTGATATTTAAGTCCATTTCATCCCCATGAACACTAAAATTGAATCTAGGGAAATAAAATAAAAATATATCAATGGTAATATTGTCGGTTTTTAAAAAACGTACTTGAAAAATTACTTTTAAAGTTGGTTCCTAAAATAAATAATGTTAAAAGTATTTTTTCACATCATTTTAATAAAGAAATTAATAATGTTGAAAGGTTTTTAGTCCATTTCCCTAGATTTTATTGGAGTGACCGAGGAGCTAAAATGTACTTACAAATCAAAAGTTATGTATGTCACAAGTTGATCATCTCTAAATGAAGTCATTGAGAATTACAACTTCCGATAGCCATAACTTTTGATCTATAACTCCATTTGGTGTAAAAAACAATTAAATAAAATATTTGGATATTAGTTACAAGTTTTTAAACATTTTTAACATTTTTCATTTGAAAATACAATGTGAAAAATGTCTTTTAGCATCATTTTTTGAAAAAATGATATTAAAAGCTAGTTTTTCATGTCAGTTATCAAAACAACGATGTGAAAAATTAAAATTTTAAACTTTTTTCATTATATTTATCATTAAAAAAACACGAAAAATAAATTCAATATCCCTATAATGTGGTATTCTAATTTTCTACAGTATAAAATCAAAATTTACAATTTCCGCCTAAAATTTATAATACCACATTTTCGTTTACCATGTCATTTATATGTTTTCATGCTCCCCATATATTAATTTAATAATAATTTTTTTGAATCAACATCATTCCATTGACACAAATTGTTTTATCATCATCATTAATCCATGATTTCTTATTTCGGAGATCTCTTCATTGTATTTTTAATTTTTTCTCTATGGTTTATTTTTTTATGATTATTTTTATTAATTGATATACCAGTTAATGATTCTGTTTTTCTAATAATGAATAATACTTTATAATATCATGGTAAAAATAAAAAGTATCCTTTGGATTCTAAAAAATATTATAAGATGATTCTTTGGTTCTTTCATGAGATCATTCCTTGAAAGAAAATTATATTCACTGACTCTTCAACAACCTTGAAAATTATTTCAAATATTTTTGTTTTTTTCTCAAATTCTAATGGTTTCTATGAATATATTTTTTTATTGATCTTCTAATTTTAATTTATGTAGTAAAATTAAATGAATAATATTTTTTGAAACAAATATGTTTCACGTTGGTTTTTATAAAATCATTTTGAAATACATATTTTTCCTGTTGGTTTTGAGAAAAACCAACATCAAACACCTATTTTTCAAATCGGTTTTCAAAAAAATGATGTGAAAATAGGTCTTTCAAATCTGTCTTATGAAAAATTATGTGAAAAATAGTTTTTTAAAGTTTTTATTATAAAATTGATGTTAATATGGTATTTCAATCCAGTTTCTAAAAAAACAACATGAAAAAACATAAAAATTACATTTTAATGATGGTTTTTAATAACTGATGTTAAAAAAAATATTAAAAAAGTCAAATTCAAAGACAGTGACTTTATAAATGATATTAAAAAAATAAACTAATTGGCATACAAAAATATTTTGTTCTAGTGGATAAAACACAACCAGTCTAATCAAGTATTTATGGGAGAATCCATCACCACCAAACCATCCTACTACAAAGAAAACAAAAAGAAAAGAAGACAACATTATATGTAATGAATTTACCATTATTTGAGTCCTATAAAACAACATCTAAAACCATCCAATGGTATAATTATTGTGTGATATCAAAGCATAGTAGGATATCAAAAAATAACTATACAAGTTTTAATATCAATATATAATTATCTCTAGCTTTAAAACAAATTCAGTTTATAATGATTTTCATAAAATAAAACCATTTCATAAATAATCCTTTAGTTTTAATAAAAAAATCCATACTCCCCAAATCTAGGAATATTTATAGTATAAGATAAAATATATAGGCATCAAAAAAACCAAAAAATGGATACACCATAAGGTAAGCATGTTACAAAATAACCATGAAAATAACATCATGTGATAAACCAATCATATATGAAAAATAACACCATTTTAGATCTAACATATGGGAATACCAATAGAAATAAAATAAAGTCTTAAATATAAGACAATGGTGGATCCAACCAATATAAACTATAGTAGAATAAAACAAACTAAAGTGACATAAAACCTCCTTTCCCATTACACAAAGAAAGAGTGCAATTCTATTTTCTGATGCACCCATGGTTCCCCAATGTTCTAAGTGTGTCAAATGACATTTAAAAACCATATTAAAATTTAATAAAACAGTTTCCAAATTAAATAATTTCTAGTTCAAATCCTTGAATCCCAATTTAAAATCAAAATTTTCATCAAATCATTTCATCAAGAACATGGTTTCTATAATTCTATTTTAATGAAAACCCTTTAAAACACATTTCCATTTCAATAAAACCACCATAATGAAAAATTAAAAAAATTCATGGAATAAGGAAAAACAAATTAAAATAAAGTAAATACATTCATGAATTAGAACCCTTATAGAGAGACTCATACCTCAAAAACATAAGAAACCTAATATCCTTTGAAAAGGGAGATTAAAATCAAGAAGATCAGTCTCATAAAGACAATTCATGAAGGAAAAATATCAAAGGATCGATAAATATTTTATCCTTGTTATTGGACCTTAAAAAACACAAACCACACCATTTCCTGACTGAGATCAACAAAGATAAGAAAGGAGAGGGAGATCAAATGTACCTAAAGGAAAATAAATCAGATATTGGTGATGAACTTATCCAATAAATTAAACAACAAGGATAAAGATACACCCAAAAATTTAAAGTATAATACATTGGGCTTGATATAGGCGACTACACAAAAACAAAAAGGGAGTTACATAAGTGGTGAATAAAACAAACTAGGCATGGATAATTCACATCATAAATCACAAATTTATGTATTATATATCCCATGAATAATGTACATTAAAAAACAAATCTCCTCATGTTAAATTACCCTAAGATACTCTTTTATGACATTAAAATGTTAGTCACATCATAAATGGGTTTATTTTTAAAAACATTTACATTGATAGTTCCTTGTAGCGTATTTATACCCTAAAACACAGTCTTTCATCATAAAAGTGTCATCACAGAAACTCCCATCTCAAGCTCTACTGAAAACTCCCAAAACCATTCCCAATATTTTATTACCCCAAGAAAAGGATATTAAACACTAGAATAATTAATAATTATTTACACTAGGAATTATAATTCTCCCCTCCAAACATTCTTTTTGTCCATAGAAAGTCCTCAAGATCCCTAACTCACAAAAAGAAAATTTCACTACTACCTCATAAACAACTCCTAATCCAACATATCATAGCAATCCCTTCTACAGTGAAATAATAGATAGACTAAAGAAATTGTTTTATCATGTATTAATTTATCCTAGATATCAAATATTCAAAATTTTTACTCAACTATATTTGTGCTGGGCTCAATATCAATATCCGCTCATTTAATCAAATGGGAAGGATCTAATTGATACCTCTTTAGTAGGGAAACATGAACTATATAATGGATTTATGTCAAACATAATGGTAATTCCAACAAATATTTCACCTTTCTATGTAATAAAATTCTCTCAAAGGGTTCATTAAACCTTGGTTCCAACTTACCTTACTTACCCAAATGATTGTGTCCCAAGTGGGGTGACACTCTGAGAAAAATATGATTACCAAACTCAAACTATTGTGGCTAAAGTCGATGATCCACATATGATTTTTGATGACTATGTGACATGATTAACCTCTTCGGGAACAAATGAACCTGTTCTATTATTTCCTTAATATGGCTTGGTGCAACCAAGGAACACTCTCCCAACTCTATCCAGATAAAGGGAGACCTATATGGCCTCCCATACAATTACACTAATGGGAATATCACAATTCAATCTTAATAATATTGTTTCTAGGAAAATTCAACTATAAGAAGATTATTTTTCCAAAAAACAACTAAAATTAAGGATACATGACTGGATAATATTCACAAGAACCTAGATATCTCACCCCATATATCTATCCATCTGCAGATGATATACCGTGGTTAATTTAAATTGAGATCCCACTGCCTATTGTAAACCTTTTGAATATATATATATATATAACTAATGTCCCTATCTGATACAACCAAAATGGGAACCCCATTATGTCTCACAATATCTTAGATATAAAAGTCCCCAAGATTTTTCACCTTTTCACCTCTTTTATATGGAGTGAACACCCAAATTTCACGAGTCAATTAATAATCACCAAGATCACATCCTTACCACCAGAATTCCATAATAAACTAATGCTAAAGTATATGTAAATTTCATCCCATTTCCCTAAATAGTCAAAGGTTTCAAAAAACATTTAATTATCTGGTGACCCACCATTATTCTAAGACAGGTTGGGCACCATGATACAAAATCTACAATCGACCATATTATCCCCACCCACTAATAACAACATCTCAAATAATTATAAATCATGGAATTCCTAGAGTTTACAGACTGGAATAAATAGTTTCCACTATCCACCAAATCTTTCCTCAAAGAAATTAGAATGAAAAACCTTATTCAGAAAAATAATGTTCCACCAAGAGACCCAAACCACACACCTAAGGTGTCAACACCATTTCAAATTTTAAAAATCATTAGAACTTAGTGTTAAGTACTTTATTAAACCAAAACCTCTCATAAAATGATGAGCCAAATTTTATCTAAGATAATTACACCTTTCCACTTTATTATTCTACCCCCAAGATCATATCACAAAAAAAACTCATCGACTTCCACTCCTTCCCTAATTCATTTATGAATTATGTTTGTAATTTCTTAATCAATGTATTTGAAACAAAATTCACATTCTTATGAGTATATGTAATATGAAAATCAAAATTCATAAGATACTAAACCTAGTATATCTATTAAAAGATTATATCCCTCTAAATGAAAATATACTTTAGGACCCTATGATCTGAGTATACTATAAGCTTATATCCAAATAGATAGTTACACAATATTTTGGGGATACGAGAAACTGATACTAAATCATGATTGTGGGTAGCATAGTTTTTATCATAAGTGCATAAATTTAGAGATATTTATACCACAATCTATTTGCCCTACATTAAGAAACTCCCAAAATATGTAACAAAAGAATCACGTAAAACATCATATCCCAAGCCCAGTTATGGATGAATAAAAACTTTAGCTAAATTCAACCTCTTCATAAGTCTATCAAAATATCTTTTTTATTTTACAATCCACTCAAACATCACACCCTTATAGGTTAATGGTATCATAAGATATGCAAGCTTGGAGAAGTACTGAATGAAATTTCCATAGTAACTAGCCAACCCCAATATTCTTAAGATATGAAACAAATTTCTGGGACTCTTCTAGGACATTACCACCCATATCTTACTAGGATCCATTAATGTTCCCCCATCATATATAACATGCCTTATAAACTTCACTTAATGGACCCAAAAATTACATTTGGAAATATTACCACACAAGAAATGTTCCCTCAAAATTCTAAGAATGATATCCAAATGGTCTATGTACTCCTCCTATAACATGGAGTACACCAAAATATCATCCACAAGAAAAACCATGAAAGAGTCCAAGAACTGATGAAATATTTAGTTAATCAATTCCATAAATATCAAAAGAGAATAAGTGAGACCAAATGGTATAACTACAAACTTGAAAATTCCCATAAAAAATCCTAAACACCGCTTTAGGTATAACCTCTTCTTAGACTCTCAACTGGTGTTACCCTGACCAATGGTCTATTTATGAAAACCAAAGGATGATTTATTAAATGGTTTTATTTTATGAAAAAAAGTATACATTGGATTTGTTTTTAAGCTAGAGCTAATGAATTCTTGAAATTAAAAATTTTATTCATTCTTTAGTGATGTCATACTCAAATTATTACTAAAATTATATTTTCACCAAATTAGAAAAGTGATTGGAATACTCTAGCATGATATGATTTGATTTCTCTAGAGTCAGAAACTCCTAGTGAATTTATACTCATAATGGCTTAGAAAAAAATTACTGATTGAATATTTTCTTGAAAGAAACAAAAGTAACATCTCTGTGAAACCTGTCATGAAAGATGGTGTCCCACCATATCCTTTCTGGTCCCTAAAGCATGTATGTGGGAAAACCACCTTAGTGTCTACTGACTGACAGATTGAAAATTAAATTTTTATTTCAAAATAATTTTTGAGGAAAAAGTGGGGAACCCTAAATAACCCCATACAAGAAATAACCATGAGAAATACTACTAGGAACTGCTCCTCCCAGTAACTACAATGTTATGTCAAGTGTCCACCTTACTTGACCACTCGACAAGCTGTCCCGCATAGGGTTGTAGGGTCTTAGTACCGATGGAAAATTTATACCCTCTCATTCATCCAAATCTAATTTTTCATGCATAGATGAAAGCTTCTTTCTCTAAATCCTCATATGTAGTTAATCCTTATAGAGAGATGGTTGCTTAAAGCATAAAAATTTAGAATAAAAAAATTCCCAAAACTGTCTCAAATCCTACCTAATGCAGATTTAAAAACCACCATTGAGAAATTTAAAATTTTAAATCCATAAAACCACCAAGAAGACATAAAAATCATGTTCGATCACCCAGAATTGTTTTTTCAAACTCATATCCCAATGGTCCAAGATGACCACCACGCTGCTCCACCTCAGAAAGACTAGAGGAACCCTAGAACCAAAGTAGAGAACCAAGAAATTAGAGGTAGGAAAAATAAATGGTGATTCCTCAGCTCAACATGATCACTTCACCTTCTCCTTCATCCCATGAACTCGAGCATCACCATAATGTGATATCATTATCAAAAACATCACATGAAAAAACCATCAGAGTAACTCAAAGTGCATCACAGAGGTAACTTGAGCAACCAAAACACACATCATAGAGGTGATTGAAATAGTTGAAAATTGCATGATATAGGCAACTGAAGCAACCCGAGACACACATCACAGAGTATTCAGAAGTAATTAAAGAGTGAATCATAAGCCCTAGAACCAAAAAATGGAAAACATGAGAAACATCAAAAACATTCATCAAAAAATAAGAAAACCTCATAAAAACCAACAAAAAAACAAAAACAACAAAAAAAAATCACTGAGAGGGAGAGTAAAACGACACTGGAGTAGCCTAGAATGCATTATAGAAGCATCTAGAGAAATGAAAACATGCATCACTATAGATATTGGAGAAACTAAAGAGTGCATCGTATAAGCGACTGGAGAAACCAGAGATGTGTATCACAAATGCCTCCAGTGTAGCATAAGAGTGAACCACATGTCCCAGAACCACTACCATGGGGATCCAGACCCCCAAATAACTTCACAAGATTCAACATTGAAACTATCATTCCAAATCAACCAGACACAATGTCATTATATTCACTATGGAAGATAGGTGGTTTCTAATTAGTTAATTATTATCCATGGTCCACCACTCATCTTGGGTTCCAAACACCTGCTTGACCCAGAGTCTAAATAGGGAGTATTAGAATGTCCACTAAAGAAGGGTACACTAGAGGATTCACATGTGGAACTTGTCTTGTATCTTCGTCACTCAGATTTGGGAGAGGTATTATTATAGGAATTGTCTGTTAATCCCAAGATAATGACCCAATTAATCTTAAAAAAATTCACAAATCTCAAGACCAACATCAGGTTTCCAAAATCAATTCCTTTAAATGAAATTAATTTAAATCATTTATGGATTTTATGAACAAAAGAAATAAAAAAAGAAGTAACAAGACTTTAAATAAACCCACATATATAGTTCATTCAAATAACCTAAACCACAAATTCATAATCTGAGAAAAAAATACCTAGCCACCCATGGTAACTCAGGTTTAGTAATAGAACTGAGTTAGCTAGGTCCCTACCACACACTAACTTTCCGAATTCTAATAGTCCTAGCTCTGGTCTATTAATGATTCTGAACCAAATCAAGTAATTATTTCAACACTTTAGGTTGGTTATTCCCTTCTATACTATTTTATAACGAACAACTTGTTTTAACAAGAAAATTCACCCAAGATGTATTTCCCAACGATGAAGTATAACATAATAGGTAATAGGTATCATGCACAACCAAAGGATAATATAAGTACAAGTGGAAAAAATCATACAATTTGATGAGATATACAATTACAGGCCTATAAAACCAAACTAGAAAGATAAAACAAGATAAGTCTAAATGAGTCGCTATGTGACCATCCATCACCACCAAAACATCATACTATGAAGATGATGACAATAAGATAAACTAAAATGATACATAACTCCATTACCTTTACCTCAGTCCTAAAAAAGAACTAAAACTATTTAAAAGAAAAATTAGGGTGTGAGAAAAAATCCCAGTAGTATTTCAAAAAATAATATATAAATGTTATAATATCAAGAATACATTATCTCTTTTAAAAAATCCAATTTAGAAACATTTTCATAAAATAAAACCATTTTTGTAAATTATCCTATGGTTTTCATAAAAATAATCCATATTATGTAAATCAAGGAATATGTCAAGTATTGAAAAATAGTTAGGCATAGAAAAATCCAACCATGGATACACTATAATGTAAGCATGTGATAAAATAACCAAGACAATTACATCATGTGATAAACCAATCATAAATGATCACGAACACCATTTAGACTCTAACATATTGGAATAACATCTAGTTATAAAATAAAAAAAACCAATCTAGTCTTACATTGGATCCAACCAATATAACCTCTAGTGGCATAACACACACTAAAGTGACAAAATACTATTGTGGAATTACACACACAAAGAGTGACATGTATATTTCCCAAAGTACCCAAAGTTACCCAATGCACAAAGTTTGTCAAATTCCACTTAAAAACAAAGATCACAGTTAATAAAACATTATTCACATTAATTCCTTATGCTTCTAGGACATGAAACCAATTTTAAAATCAAATCCATCTTTTATGAATTTCATCAATACATGGTGTGAAAAAATCTTTTTTTATAGAAGAACCATTAAAAATATGTATCTCCTTAAATTAAACCACAATTATCACTAATCAATAAATTTAATTTAATTAAGAAAAATAAATTTTCAAGAACTGAAAGAAATTCATGAATTAGAACCCTTTTAGAGAGACACCTACATTAAAAAAATAGAAAACCAAACTACCTTTAAAAATAGATATAGGAAATGAGAAGATCTTACTATGAATGTCTTTGTATAAAATAAACACTATAAAGGGTTGATAGAGATTTTATCTCAATTATTTTACCATCAATAATGAAACAGATGTCACTACCAGACTAAGATCAACAATATTAAATAGGAAGGGGAGATAACATGTACCTAATGAAAGATAACCCCTGCATTGGTGATCAACCACTCCAAGAAAAGAAATATGAAGGATTAATTGTCACCCAAACACATTTAGGAGAATACCTAAGTATCTATGAAGATGGGTTCACATGAAACATAAAGGGAGTTATGTGAGTGGTGAATAAAACTGACTGTGCGAGGGTAAGATACATTATAAACCTCAGATTTATGATGTATGTCTCACTGGAATCATGCACACCAAAAACATGTCACCTAGAGTTTAATCACCCCATTTGACTCTTTTATGATGTAAAAAGGTGAGTTACAATGTAAATGGGTTCACATTGTAATTTTTTTACACCTAGTGCCTTGCGGCATATTTATTCTATAAGACACAATCTTACACTATAAAAGCATACTAAAAGAACAACCCAACCTAGGCTCTAATAAAAACTCCCAAAACCATTTCTCATTCCCTAAAATCCCAAGAAAAACCTATTAAATACTAATAGAGAGTGTAACTTTTTAAACTGGGTGTTACATAAAAATATTTGGGGTATTTACAAAAAATTTATTCCGTTTTACTTATAAAAGGGGAAACCCTATCCTCACTTCCCCACAAACCAAAAACAACTTATTTCATACCCAAATATACCAAAAAATATCCTAAAAATTCATGCACACCTTATATAGGTTATGATTGTAATGTACCATAATTTCCATATACTTTTTTTAATTTATATGGAATTATTATGAGACCACACGCTTTGAAATCACATGGTTCTGAGGCCCGGTGAGCCCCGAATAGAATTTTGAACTTTTTTTAGTTCACTTATTTAAACGTGTGAGCAGGTATTTATAACTTTTGAACCTGTGCTTGGATCAAAAATCTGAGGGCACCATTGAACTTAGAACACCGATATTCACCTAAAAAGGAATTAACCTCGACTGACAATGGTCAGACGAAAAAGTTAATTTTTTGAAATTTTGGAAAATAATAAAATAACTTTCAAAAGATATTTTATTTATT
Organism: Viscum album; assembly: GCA_963277665.1. Lineage (NCBI taxonomy): Eukaryota > Viridiplantae > Streptophyta > Magnoliopsida > Santalales > Viscaceae > Viscum > Viscum album. The sequence goes on along the minus strand of OY728141.1, from coordinate 997,367,443 downwards.
TTCTTAACAATGAGTTTCGGACGATGACGCTGTGGTGTGGTGGTGAGGCACATTAAATGAAATTCATAATGGCATGTTTTTTTGTATAAGCGTAACAACTACACTATTTCATAAATGAAACAGCATAACGACGTGACATCACAGTGTAACCTAAAAGTTGCGACATTTTTTATTTTAATAACACATTGGAGAAATCAGTTGGGGGGATTTTCTTCGACGATGAAAATGGAACCAATCTCTCCCTCTCCCTTGACAACAAACACTATTGAAGAATGCTGGTGGGATGGATTCAAGAGAAGATGAAAGACGATGAATGGTAATGGAGTAGGGATCAATGAAAACTTGAAGCTTCATCCCTCATCAGTGACGGATCAAAAAACCAGGTAGGGGTTGTTTGATGAAATTCATTTCCTTGTTATTTTTATAATGTGACAAACATGGGTCAACCCACAAATAGGTTGACCCGTGGACCGTTCGTCAATGTGGGAGGGTGTCATTTTCTTGGGTTTCTATAGAGAGATAGGTATATTATTGATAGAATGTTATCCTCAATCCTCCCCATACTTTATCCTTCTAAATAGGAGGGTATGAGTCGACTGGAATAAGCCCCAACTACCCCAACTTGTGAATTCTTGGTCGAAGAACATTCAAAATGGTGGAAAGGAAATTTAAAGACCATCGTAGGGAAGGTAGAAACTCAAGAGGCCCGAGGGCGTAATCAGTTTTGAAATCGAACCACTAGAATGGAGCTGGTGGCCCATAGAAGTTGTCGCCAGTGGCCGCAGGCGGGAGGTGGTGCCAACCAGCGCCGCATGTGGGTGGAGTGACCGACCCTCTCTAGTGGCACAGGAAGAGGTGGCACGCCCGGTGTGCACCACAGTGGAAAAGGTCATGCTTCATCAATTGCGGTGGTTGGATGGACGGGGCGCCAGCCTAGTACCGTGTAGATGGGAGTGACACACTCCTTGCGGGCCATGTCCGAAGGGGTGGGGGAAGCTGGCTGAACCGGTAGCTCACACCCCAACCAGACCGGCTGAGATAGTCCAGGCAGAGCTGGGACAGTGGGACCAAGACGCCCAAGCGAGCCGACTAAAATTTCAAGCCATTTCGCTTTAGTGGACTAGGCTAACGGGATAAATTCAGGCCACGTGGCATCCTAGGATAGGATAAGAGACTGGCCTGCCAGTGAAAGCTTGGACGGATAAAAAAATCGAGTCACTAAGAGACTGGACCGATAGCCAACCTCTTCCAGCTCTAGTGAAGCCCAATGGGCCAGAAAGGTAGGATCGGGTCATGTGGGACCTCGGTCCGGGTTGGCCGGGTTGGTCCAAACTAGTCGGATTGGGCACGGACACAACCAGTTGCTTTTTACAAAAGGGATGTATCTCCCAAACTCTGTGTCTGATTGACACACTATCTGTGGATTTGGGATCCACAGGATGGGGCAGTCCTTCTATAATTCTCTAATTAAGATTTCATTGAAGTTGACCTAGTAATTCTCTGTGACTCAGCTATTAGAGAGACTTCGTGACTCAGCTATCAGATAGACCGCGTGACTCAGCTACCCAATGTGACTCCGTGGCTCAACTATCAGCAAGACTGCATGACTCGGCTACCCAGAGAGACTCTATGACTCAACTACCTAGCAAGAATCCATGAACTAGTTAGCAGTGTGACTCTATGGCTCAACTATCAGTGAGACTTTGTGACTCAGCTAGTAAATAGGTCTGAGAATCCTAGCTAGCCTAAAGGACTCATCGGGGATGAGTTCTTTTTCTATAATTGATGTTCAATGTTTGAAACTATTGGTTTTTCTATCAACACTTTATGTTATACCTATGTTGAGTTGATTCTATTGAAACTAATATTTTTTCATTCTTTTGTGATTTCCATTGTGGATTTTTGTGAGGCCCGAGTTGTTCTTGGAGTCCCTACTGAGTATTGTTATTCTCACACCTACATGGGATTCGCCTGCACCAGTTGTGTCTTGTACAGATGAAAAATAGCTTTGACTGGGATCTTGGAGATCCAAGGATATGTCTTTCTCGGAGGTGGATCTACAGATGCATTATGCTTCAGTGACATCTAATAGTGAGTTGTACCTACCCTACATGTATGATCCTTGGCGAAAGACCTTTATAGAATGTACATCCTTTTACTATATTTTTCTTTTCTATTGGGTTTGTATTCTGGCCCCTTTTCCTTTCAGTTTCACCTTTACTTGCATGGTTTCTTCCTCATGTGACATACTTGTTGCTGGTTTTCCAATTTTAGCTTTAATTTTCATTGTATGGGTTGTGTGTGTGTAATGGTTTAAATCTATTGCCTTTTATTTTTGGGATATGCCTTTTTGGTGCTAGTCTCCAGCCCCTGGCCTATAGAAGGGGAGTCTGGGGTAGTAATGGAATGGGCCCCGAAGGACGATTTGTGATAGAGTGGTATTAGTGGTGGTCGGTTCTACCTCAAAGGCTAAGAGTCCATTGTTTATTTGGGAATCTATGTTAAATATTTTGAGTTTGACTTTAAGATTTGGGGAGTGTAGTGTTGGTGTGGTGACCGATGTATCCATACACCAGGACGCTGAATTCTTCTTTCTGACTTGATGCATGAAAACAATGGTTTCTTATATCTTCAAAATTTTATCCATGATCTCTTTAAGTAACAGTCATCTCACCAGGTATAATTAACTAACCGTGGTTAATCTTGATTTCTCTCAGGATGCCTCCACATAGACAACCAGCTAGGATCATAGTACAAGAACACAAAAATTGTCCACCTAGCGACGAGGCATCGCTGTAGGGACCATTTCTCGAGATGGAACCCCCCAGGTGGTGTACTAGAGGCACCACAACCCATTGAGATGTATTTAATACCGGCCTTACCATCAGAGGATGCATGCTAAATGAGCATGTTTCATGAGATTCATAGGCATATGACTCTGAGGTTTTGAGGCATGATAGATCCTCAGGCAGCTAGGGATTGGCTGGAGGTGGTGACATGAGTTTTATGCTTGGTGAGGAGATCTTCAGACCTGATGGTGGTTCTATCTGCTAGCCTTCTACAAGGTGTGACATAAAGATGGTGGATCTTGACACTATAGATGCATGAGGAGGAGACTCTCACCTGGGAATACATCGAGCACCTTTTCAGTGAGTTGTTATTCCCCACGACCTTGTGTTAAGTACACATATAGGAGCTGCTCCACTTACGGCTGGAAAAACTAATCATGGATTAGTACTCTGCAAGGTTCACAGACCTCTCCTGATACTCTTTTGATATGGTGCATGACTATTTATTTAGGGACCAAAACTTTGAGCGGGGGCTTAGACGGGAGATCAGAGCATCGATGATCTCTCTCAGCATCCCTACGCATGCAGGGGTTCTGGAGCGAGTTCTTCTAGTGGAATGCTTCCTGGTAGAACTTTCACCGACATTGAGAGCTACCACCAGATGACAGGTAACAGAGTCCTCGGAAGTGGGCAACAGAAAACTGACATAGGGGTCCAAGAGTAATAGACCCTCTAGGGGACAACTTCGTGATACTGGATCAATAGTACAAGGCATCACGGGTAGTGGGAACCAGTAGAGGAATAGGTTGTGCGTCATGTGTAGCAGGCAAGGGAATATAGCTGGAGACCGCCCGACCTACTGTACATATGATAAATAGGTAGTCAAGGTACTGACAAGTCTAAGGAAGTGTCATACATGGTGGTCCACAAAGAGGTGGACATATTCTGAGAGAAGGTGGAGTGATAAACGGTATAAGAAGATATGAGGTACTGCCACCACCACCCCCAGGTAGTCCACCAAGAGATCCGTGAGTAAGTGGACCGGGCTAGGTATAGATTTAGGAGATAGAGGCCTATGACCATGATGCTCCAGAGATTATTAGAGGTAAGATATGTGTATACTCCACTTTATCTATAGTTCTTATGGACATTGGTTCCAGTCACTCTTTCCTTGCCACATAACTTGTTCGAGGCTCTAAGATTGTTTTAGAGTCGTTGGCTCGATCCTTACGATTAGAGACTCTTATGAGAGGGGATTCGATGATTAAAAACTATTGCCGATAGTGTGAGATTACTCTTGGTGGTGATAAATTCAAATGGGATCTCCTAGTAGTAGCAATGAGGTATTGTGACGTAATATTGGGTATGGAAGGGTTATCCACAACCAATGCCTAGATTGACTATTTTAGGTGCAAAGTGCGGTGTGTCCATGAGGATGGGACTAGTTATTCCATTATCAGCGAGAAGGGTACCTTTGTAGCATAGGATAGACTTTCTCTGAGGATGGTGCAGAAAATCACTCACTAGTTGGATAGACTCACCCTCGGTGTGATGGATGATAGGAGTCCGAGCATCCCTATAGTGGTGGATGAGCATGGTGATGTCTTTCATGAGGATGTTCCGAGATTACCTCCTCGTAAGGAGGTAGAATTATACATCAACTTATAATTCAAGAAGGTGCCGATATACACACCGGCAAATCATATGGCTCATGCAGAGCTTCATGAGTTGAGGGTACAACTGGAGGACTTACAGGAGAAGGGATTTATGAGAACTAGTGTTTCACAATGGGCATCCCCAGTGTTGTTTTCCAAGAAGGCAGATGGGAGCTTGAGAATATGCGCATAATTACAGCACCTGAACCAGGTGGCCATGAAGAACAAGTATCCACTTCCGAGGATTTATGATCTCTGCAATCAGTTGAAGGTAGCGAGGTGGTCTCAATGATAGACATCAGATCAAGATATCATAAAATTTGGGTATGGAATGAGGACGGGCCAAAGATGGCCTTTAGGTGCTTGTATGGCCACTAGGAGTTCTTTTTGATTCCCATTAACATGACTAATTCCCCCGTAGTGTTCATGGAACTCTAAAACAATATCTTCCAGCCTTACCTCAATTGTTTCATGGTGGTATTCATTGATGAAATCTTGGTGTACTCAGCGTCGGAGGAGGAGCATGGTACACACCTATGGATAGTTCTAGATACACTATGAGAACCCCAATTTATGGTAAGATCTCTAAATTTTAGTTCTATATTTGGGAGGTGCACTTTTTGGGACACGTCATCTCAAATGATGGAGTTGTAGTGGATCTAGAGAAGATAGAGAAAGTACTTTCTTGGGAGCCACCTAAGTGTGTGACTGAGCTACGAAGTTTCTTGGGGTTGGATGGATACTAACAGTGGTGCACACCTGAATTTTCTATGGTATAATCCCCTTTATCAGCCTTGACATGGAAGAGACGAACCTTCATGGGGACAGAGAAGGTACAGTAGAGTTTCTAGGAGCTGAGGCATAGACTGTCTAGTGCACCTATCTTAAGACTACCAGAAGAGGTAATTGGGTTTGTAGTTTTCTGAGATGCATTAGGGACCGAACAAGGTTGTGTCCTGATGCAGGAGCAAGAAGTGATCACTTACAGCTCATGGAAGTTAAATCATCATGAGAAAAACTATGAAACACATGACCTGGAGTTAGCAGCAGTGGTATTTTCCTTGAAGATGTGGAAACACTACTTGATGGTTGAACAATTTACCGTCTACTCTGAACACAAGAGTATTATGCATATCTTCCCCCAGAAAGACCTAAACATGAAACATAGGCAATATATGCAATTCCTCAAGGACTATGAATTCGAGATAGTCTACACTCTTGGGAAGGGGAATGTGGTGGCAGATGCACTCAGCAGAAGATCTGGTTTACAACTTCTGAGTGAGGCGACAAACCAGCTAGCCATGATGTAGATATCCTTTGTGGATAGTGATGGATCAACTTACCTTCAGTTGATGACTATCATTCCTCCACTCTTAAAACAAGATAGAGAGTCACAACTTATGAACGTTGATTACGAGGCCCAACGTGCTCATTTATCCTTAGGATAATCTCCTGATGGATTTTGATAAGTGGGGAGCATGTTATACTTTTCAGAGGATGTACCATAATTCCAGTGACGTTATAGGAGTAGGTGATGAGGGAGTTACGTACGTCACATTTGGTGGTACATACTGGTGTTGCCAAGATGTTCCAGGACCTCCAATGTTAGTATTAGTAGCTAGGGATGAAGAAATCGTTGGGAGAGTTCGTTTCATGATGCTTCACTTGTTATCAAGTGAAGTCTGAGCATTGAGTCCCTGTAAGATGGACAAAGCCAATTAAAGTACCGGAATGGAAGTGGGTTGTTATCTCCATGGACTTTGTGATAGTGTTACAATGAATGTCTAGGGTCCACGATTCTATCTGGTTCATCATTGATTGACTCACCAAGTCGGCTCAATTCCTAACCATTTGGTAGAAAGGATTGGAAGAGGGCCTAGGATTCCTCTACGTCTAGGAGATAGTGTGGCTTTATGGGGTTCCTTCGATGATCATATCACACTGTGATGCACTCTTTACATCCTGGTTGTGGAAGTGATTGTAGGAGGATTTCAGGATTTAGCTGCACTTGAGCACAATTTTTCACCCCCAGATAGATGTTCAGACAGAGCATACCATATAGACCTTGAAGGACTTGTTTCAAGATTGTGTCCTTGATTTTGGTCACAGTTGGGAGGACAACCTGCCACTGGTGGAGTTATTATACAACAGAATATATTACTCCAGCATTGGAATGGAACCATTTGAGGCCTTTTACAGGTGGACTTTTAGAATATCACTATGATGGACATACCCAGGGGAGTCAACACTCATGGGTCTGATGTTGGTACAGGCTACCACTGAGAAGGTGAAGACCATCCCGGAGTGGATGAGGAACATACAGAGCATGAAGAAATCATATGCTAATAGGAGACGAAGACACTTGGAGTTCGAGGTGGGAGACCCTGGTTTCCTTCAGGTCTTACCCCGATGGGGATTGCATAGATTTGGCCCGGGAGGCAAGTTATAACCAAGGTTCCACGGATCTTTCAAGATTCTCACCAAATATGGCGAGGTGGTGTACCTCCACACTCTACCCCTAAAGATTCACTAGGTTCATGATGTTTTTCAAACATCAAAACTAATGAGGTACGTGCATGATCCATCGCATGTCATCGACTCGGGTGAGCTGGACATTGATGATGGGGCGATGCTTGCAGAGTTCCCTGTGGAGATAGAGGATTGATAGAAGAGGGTCCATTGTGGATGGTCGATTCCACTGGTGCACATTTGATGGAATCATAGGAACCCCCAGGATAGGACATGGTAGTTAGAGGCTCAGATACATATGAGACCACATGCTATGACGACACGAGATTCTGAGGCCCGGTGAGCCTAGAATGTAATTGTAAACATTTTTTAGTCCACTTATGTAAACGTGATAGAGAAGTTTTTTAACTTTTGAATTGGTTCTAGGATCAAATATTCGAGGGAACCATTGAACTAAGAACACCATGATTCTCTTATAAAGAACATAACTTCAATCGGAAAGGTCATATGGAAATGTTAATTTTTAGAATTTTATGAAAAATATTAAATAACATTAAAAAGTTATTTTATTTATTTTCTCACCCTTGAGTGGTGGATGATGGCATTGTAGTGCAGAGAAGCATCACATTAAAGGAAATTCATAATGTCACATTTTTTTTGTGAAATCATAACAACTATGTTATTTCATAATTGAAATAGTGTAACGACGCAACATCACAATGTAATAGAAACTCTACAACTTGTTTATTTTAATAACATGTTGGGGAAATTAGTTGGTGGGATTTTATCCAATGACAAACATAGAACCTCTCTCTCCCTCTCCCTCCAATGAAGAACACAATAAATGAATGCCAGTGGGACAGATTCAAAAGATGACAAATGGAAATGAACTCTAACAGAGCGAGGATCGATGATGGCTCAAATCTTCATCCTCGTCAGTGAAAGATCCTCAAACCAGATAGGGGTTGTTTGATTATATTATTTTCCCCATTCTTTTTCTAAAGTAATGAACGTGGGTCAACCCATGAATAAGATGACCCACAGATTGTTTGTAGATGCATGAGGGTGTTCTTTTCTTGGGTTTATATAGTGGTATTGGTATATTGTTGATATAACGTTATCCCCGATCCTCACCCTACCATAATCTTCTAAAGCGGAGGGTTCAGACTGACACGAAAAAGTCACTACCCCCTTTGCCTCATGCATTATTGGTCAAAAAATGTTCGAAATAGAGACAAGGAAATTTCAAGACCCTCGCAGGGAAGATGAAAACCTAAGATGCCTGAGGGAGAAAAGAGTTTTGAAATTGAACCTTTGGAGTGGACCCAGTGGACTGTGAAAGGTGCTCCCAGCGTGATCACACATGCACGGTGGAAACACATGCGGGTGGAGTGGTCAATCCTCGCTAGCCATGCATGAGGTGATCTCGGTGCACGCCACGATTAAGGAGGCCGTGACGCATTGGCCGTGGTAGTCGTCCGTGACTGTCGACTAGATGAGGCACTCGACTGGAGCTACGTAGAAGTGAGAATCCCGCTCTTTGTGGGTCGCATGCGAAAAAAGGGGCGGTGTTCGACTAAAACGACCACACATACGCCAATCGTACTGGACAACCCACTACGCCGAGTCGGGCTAGCGGGACCAGGCTTCCCAAGAGGCTCAGATAAAATTTAAAGCAGGTCCGCTATAGCGGACTGCGCCGATGGGATAAAGCTATACCTCCCAGCGGCCCGAGCTAGGAAAAGAGACTAGCCCACCAGTGCGGGCTGGGATGGATAAAACAATCAGCTCACTGGGTGACTGGGTGGACGGGACCCATGACCAACCTCACCTAGGTCTAGTGAAGCCCAAAGGCTCAAATGGATAGGATCAGATCATGTGGGATGTCACGACCCGCCCTCGGGGCCCGTGCCGTGACTACCCCAAGCCCGCCTTCCATAGGCCAGGGGCTGGCGACTAGCACCAAGGCGTAAAATCCCAGTAAAAAGGGAAGGCATTGCCTTAATAAAGTAAACAAGCACCTCAGAGTAACAAGCGGAAGTAAAGCAGTACACAAAACTAGAACAACTGTGCCGAAGTAAAGGGGCCGGAAATACAAGCCCAACTGTAAAGTAAGGTAAAACTCGAAAGGGAAAACAGCAACTGAAAGTACAAGCGGCTCCTGGGACGTCCTCCTCGATTCCTACCTGAAGGGTAGGTACAGATGGCTCAGCTCCTGGATCGTCCACCACGGATCCTACCTGAAGGGTAGGTACAGATAGCTCCACAACTCTTCGGTTCCAACTGTCCGCTCCGAGCACGTCCCGCTCAGTGGTCCTCCTCCGGGTACCGACCTACTCCGTAAGCCTCAACCGCTGTCAGCGCTGTCCGTCGTCTGCAACCAACACAACGAAGTGCGGGCATAGCCCGTGCAGGGGTGAGTATAAGATACTCAGTAGGGACCCCGAGACCCCCCGAAGGTCTCCTGAAATCCACAAAGGATAAACCACATGAAGGATACAATCACGAAGTAACATCCAGTATTGATTAGGTATATGCCCATACATATACCTATGTCACCAATTTCCGTTCGGCTCCAACACCGAGCCCAAGAACAACCCAATCCACAAAGAAGAGTAAACAGTAAATCCACACAGGAAAACAGTACAAGTTCACACGGTTTATAACAAGTTTATGAAATCAACGGATAAACATTACCCAGGTATATGCCCATACATATACCTAAGTTATCAAGCGACCCATCTCAATCATGAGGAAACACAAAGATCATTGACTCAGCTCAAACCAGGATTTTCATTATCGAAACCGTAACTACTGAAGAGCTCCGTCTCTAGAGTGTACAGTGGTCCTGTCACGACTCCGAGGTACTGCTCACTAACCTAAGACTGCTGAGGTACTCCTCCTGTCGAGTACTGCGGGTTTGCGGCCAACTACCGGGCGCTCCGTCCGCTGAGGGTCTGTCGCCAAATACCGGGCGCTCACCCAAAATAGCCTACTGAGGTACTCCTCCTGTCGAGTACCGCGGGTTTGCTGCCAACTACCAGGCGCTCCGTCCGCCGTGGGTCTGCTGCCAACTACTGGGCGCTCCGTCCACTGGCCTAGTCGACTCACTCCAAGTCGAGTCGGTCAAGCAGTCGTCAGGTCTCAGTCGGCTACACGGTCTCCGAACCCCGCACGCACGTCTCCACCGTCGCGGGTCTGTCTCTATAACCAAGCACACACACTCCGTAGAGTATCGCGGGTCCGCCGCTACAACCAAGCGCTCCACCGCCAAGGGTCTGCTGCTGCATCCAAGCGCACCACCACTGTCAAGTACCACGGGTCCGCCGCTACACCCAAGCGCTCCCCCGCCCGCTCGTCTCCGGGAGGGTCCACTCCACGAGCTACTGGTCGATACTCCAAGTATCTCAAAGTCCAACGAAGAAGTGCCACATACGTCCGCTTCGTCAAAGGAGTCTCAACGCAACAGACGGCGCGTCAATCGGACGCCCGGTCTGTGAGTTATTAGCCTTTTCGTCCCGAGGGCCCGGTTGGTTTCGTGAGCGAACCAAACCCGGCCATATTTCAACTGTATCCAAAACTCGGGCAGAGTATGTCAAAAGTTCCGTCCCACTTAGAGGATTCCATCAAGGTCGACGGCACGTCAATCGGACGTCCGGAACTCAAGATATGAGCGTTTCCGCTCCGAGGGCCCGGTTGGTTTCGTGAACGAACCAACCCGGCCGTACTCCACTTGCGTCCAAACCTCGGGCGGAGTATACCAAAAGATCCGTCTCACTAAGAGGAACTTATCAGAATTGACGGCACGCCGTTCGGACGTCCGTAGCTCAAGATATGGGCGTTTCCGCTCCGAAGGCCCGGTTGGTTTCGTGAACGAACCAACCCGGCCGAACTCAAAGTGAATCGAAACCTTGAGTGCGATATACCGAAACGACCGTCTCGATCCAAGGATCGCGTTGCCGCAGACGGTTCGTCATTCGGAGGTCCGAGGCTCATGTTATGGCCCAAAAACCGATTCTGGTTCGAGAAGGAAGGGTCCGGGCCGACCCGGCCCGACCGGTTCGGCCGGCGGTGCGCGGGGCGCGCGGCGGCGCGCGGCGGTGCGCTGAGGCGGCGCGGCGGCGTGCGGAGGTGGCGCGGCGGCGCGCCGCGGGGCGCTGAGGCGGCGCGGCGGCGCGCGGGTGAGACCCCCGCCCTCCCCCGTTTTTCCCCCTGGCAGCGCGGCACGGGCCGCGCCGGTTTTAAAACAAAACCGCCCCCTCACATGAGGGGGCCTGCTGGACGACACGGGGGGCTTTTCCCCCCACAAGGAAACCGCCCCCTCATTAGGGGGGGGGGGGGTTTGATGAACCGGCCGAGGGATTTATTCCCCCGGTTTTCTGCCATCCGGCCGGCCAGCTGGCCGGCCGGTTTTCACCAACGGGACCAGAAATTCCGGTCCCGCCTTCGGCATCCGACGCCGGCGGCCCGGCCGCCGGTCTTCATATCCCGCCGCGGCCCAGAACCGGCCGCGGTCTCCTCGTCCCGCCGCGGCCAGGAACCGGCCGCGGTGTTCGTCGTCCGGCGCGGTGCGACGGCACCGTGCCCCTTCGCCGCGCATTTGATTCCCTTCGACGCGGCGCGACGACGTCACGTTCTTTATGATTCTTCCATGGCACGGCACGACGGCGTTGCGCAAAAAGGATTGTCGAATATCCGCGTGGTGCGACGGCACCACGCCACCTTGATTCATCCACCCGCAAGCTATTCAACAAGGACGATGGAGGGGGTTTGGCCGTGTTCGTGCGGTCCGGCCCCCTCACGTTAAAATAATATCACTTATATATTCAATCCTCACGTTAGTCATGCGAACCACGAGCAAGAATAAAATAAGTTAACAATAAACAACAACCCCTACCTTGGTATAAGGCTCGAAGATTGTCAACGTTCCGCGGAAGACGACGTCGCCGAGGTCGGGCGTCGCGGTAGCCGTTCGTCAAATCCGATGACGAAGGAATGCGTCCGAAGAGACACTTCGTTGGAGAAACCTCGTACGCCGACGAAGGTTGTCCGAGGAAGAAGCGGTGTTCTCTCTCATTGACACGGAAGACGAAGAAGAGCGGAGCAGCGTTCTTCGTCGGAACTTGAGCGTTCTTCGTCAAGTCTTGAGGAAAGTCAAATAAAAAGAAAACAACGAACTCAAGAACCCCTACCTCGATAGTCGCACGTTGACGTAGTCGCGGAATATCGGTGTTGATTCCTTTGACGTCAGAGGAAGAGTCGTTGTCGATGGCGTTCGTCGCGGAAAACCGTCGCGGAAGAGATGACGCAGAAGAAGTACGTCGCGTCGCGGATACGGCGTCGCGGATGGACCGTGTTCTTCGGCGGAGAAGTTCTTCGTTGAAGAACGGCGTTCTTTTCGTTCTTCGTTGAGTTTGAAGAAGATGAAGAAGACTTCCCTACTCTCTCAAGGAGATAAAATTCTAACAAAATAAAATAATACTCTTTCTTATTTTATTCACACAACCCAACCTCTTTGAATTTCAAAGGTTTGAAATTCAATAACCACACACAACTCACCTCATTAACTCATTACATTAATTAATTCTAGAGCTGTCAAAAATTAAAAGAAGAGATAAGTTGGCAAGAATTAAAGTAGGGGAGAGTCACATAATTAAGAGGGGGTTTAGAGGGGTTAGGGAATTTGAAAAGGTGGGGGCTCGTGTGGGCCCCACCTCCCTCATAACCACACATGGGAAGTTGGGTGGTTGTGGGCCCCACCAACAACTTCCCATGAGAGAGTCTAACTACCATGAATAAAATAAAATTCACACACAAAATTTTATTTTACTTATCTTTTAATCCCCAAAACTAACTTTCAACCCGCAACAAACGCAACTCCCGAAAAGGTCTCTTTAAGCGAATATCGGCGCTGCGAGTTCAACGGTGCCCTCGGATTTCAATTCCGAGCACCGGATCAAAAGTTAGGAAAACCCGCTCGTTCGTTCACTGAACGTACCCGAGCCAAACTTCGGAAAATGATTCCGGGCACTCCGGGCCTCGGAATCAGGTGCCGTCTGAAACCGCGCTCTTGTAAAATTCTAAAGAAAATTAAGAAAAAAATTCCCTTGAATTTTACGGGTCTTTACATTACTCCCACCTCAGGGCTTTACGTCCCCGTAAAGCTTCAACTCACACTTAAGGGAAACAAGGTAGTACTGAGCACGCAACTGAGCTTTACGCTCCCATATGCTCACCTAAAGATCTCGTGCTACCCGAGAAGCACCCCAGAGGAAGCAACCGTTCACGTAGAACCTGCTCCTGTCGATCCTCGATCTCTACTAGAACCTCTGTGCTTGTCGCCCTGTCATCGACGTCCAACTCCCCGGGGTCGATGACGTGTGAAGAAACATACACGTATCTCCACAGCTGAGACACATGGTGGACATTATGCACCCGGTGCGACTAAGGTGGTAGGGTCAAGCGGTAAACCTCCTCGCCTACCCTGCTGAAGATCAAAAGGGTCCATCGAACTTCGGAGATAACATGCCGCCTCGGCCACATCTCCGAAACCTCATCGGGTTGAGACCGTATAAGAACGTGTTCGTCACCCTCGAACTCAAGAGGTTTCCCTTTTTAGGTTAGAACTGAAACTAAAAACTCCTGCTGCCACAAGGGTAGGGTTGACCAACTCAAGAGTGATCGGTCACACCCTCTTATGCCTGAGTTTAACATGTGCTGCCCAGGGTTTCCTTTTCGCCGACCAAGGAAAACCCATTCCGACGTTTGCCTAAAACAGTCAACCGGGGTATGATTTGTGAATCAAAACCATACCCAGATCAACGTCGTAAGGCCTCTACGCTGCCACCAAGAGATTCCAACTGAAACTCTCGCCTCGAGGTCAAATCACACCGTCGGCGTAAGTGTGATTATCGAGTCTCCTCCCAAAGGTATCTCCAGACGTGAGGGTCAAGTCTACGGCTTACCCGGAACCTCTAGGTCTGGGACATGATTCATGGAAGGGTAGAATGATTGGTTCTTATGTCTATAGATATGGCAGCTCGTAGTAGACATAATTCGTACCCCGAATCATTCTTAGAGCTCCTGGGTCACACTCCTTGACCGCAATGCAGCTATTCTCCTCCCCAGCCCTCCTGCTCCCTGAGCCTGACGGGGACTACTAAGTCGGGTGGTCGTAACATGTCGAAATGTACACCACCACATGCTGCTCTCCAAGCTCCGCTTCCACGTCTGCTACCCTGTAGATTCATCTGTCCTTAGCACTTCCTCCTCCTGAAACATTTTACACGCCCGAGTCTCTGAGACTGGCGCTAGTTTCCTGCCTTTCACTGCTAACGTTCACAACCACAAAGGTTCTCTCTAGAATCCTAACATAGGTAGGAATGCATAGAGTAAAATAAAGGGTTCGGATGTCCTTTAGACACACTTCGCTCAGAAGTTCGAGTCTAAAGAACTGATCACAACGTAACCAACGAGTACCAAGATTGATTGGTAAGCCACGTTGAGTGCTCTGCTTCCGACATGTCGTACTGTCGAAGCTGTATTAGCTCCAGAAAACTCACAACCACCTCCTCAAGCCAGTCCTCAGCCGCCTACGAGTCAGGCTCACCTCGAAACTTGAGGGATATCTGGTGCTAAAACATAAGTAAGGCACTAAGCCTGTGAGTCTCTGCTACCGGTACCGCCGGTAGTGTCTGCTGACCAACAGGTAGTGACATAGATGGCGCACTACCCGTAGGTACTATCCCAGGTATCAGTTCGCGTACCAAAGCCTCATTACTAGTATCCAAGCTAGGCGTAGAACTCTAGCAACCGCCTCCATCCAGTCCACTGCTGCCTGGGAAATCTGTCTTGCCTCATATCCTCAGAGGCCTCTACTGCTGGAACTCGTGCATCGCGCTCTGCTAGCGTGCACCGTCAGCTAGTGGCATCTGCTGCCTAATGGGTGGTGGTGCTGCTGGTACACCACCCGAATGTGCCAACACTGAAAAAGGGCCCTGCACCGGAGTCTCGCTGCTCGTTGGGCCATCATCGAGAACTCTCTCGGAACTCCAGCTAACTATCTGCATGGTGACATCCTGAATAGTTGTGTCATGGTCAACGATTTATACCTGGTGAGCTGACCTGGTTTGAGCTAACTTTAAACCTTTTGGGAAACACACACGCAATCAGTGTTTTCATGCATTAAGTCGGAAATCAGAAGTCAGGGTCCTGGTGTACGGATACGTCGGCCGCCGCACCAACACTGGACTCCCTGGACTGATAACCACACTCAATACACTAAACACTGTTGCTTCACATAGAAAAAAGATCAGAGTCTATGGTAGAACCGACCCCTCTGATACCAATTTGTCACGACCCGCCCTCGGGGCCCGTGCCGTGACTACCCCAAGCCCGCCTTCCATAGGCCAGGGGCTGGCGACTAGCACCAAGTCGTAAAATCCCAGTAAAAAGGGAAGGCATTGCCTTAATAAAGTAAACAAGCACCTCAGAGTAATAAGCGGAAGTAAAGCAGTACACAAAACTAGAACAACTGTGCCGAAGTAAAGGGGCCGGAAATACAAGCCCAACTGTAAAGTAAGGTAAAACTCGAAAGGGAAAACAGCAACTGAAAGTACAAGCGGCTCCTGGGACGTCCTCCTCGATTCCTACCTGAAGGGTAGGTACAGATGGCTCAGCTCCTGGATCTTCCACCACGGATCCTACCTGAAGGGTAGGTACAGATAGCTCCACAACTCTTCGGGTCCAACTGTCCGCTCCGAGCACGTCCCGCTCAGTGGTCCTCCTCCGGGTACCGACCTACTCTGTAAGCCTCAACCGCTGTCAGCGCTGTCCGTCGTCTGCAACCAACACAACGAAGTGCGGGCATAGCCCGTGCAGGGGTGAGTATAAGATACTCAGTAGGGACCCCGAGACCCCCCGAAGGTCTCCTGAAATCCACAAAGGATAAACCACATGAAGGATACAATCACGAAGTAACATCCAGTATTGATTAGGTATATGCCCATACATATACCTATGTCACCAATTTCCGTTCGGCTCCAACACCGAGCCCAAGAACAACCCAATCCACAAAGAAGAGTAAACAGTAAATCCACATAGGAAAACAGTACAAGTTCACACGGTTTATAACAAGTTTATGAAATCAACGGATAACCATTACCCAGGTATATGCCCATACATATACCTAAGTTATCAAGGGACCCATCTCAATCATGAGGAAACACAAAGATCATTGACTCAGCTCAAACCAGGATTTTCATTATCGAAACCGTAACTACTGAAGAGCTCCATCTCTAGAGTGTACAGTGGTCCTGTCACGACTCCGAGGTACTGCTCACTAACCTAAGACTGCTGAGGTACTCCTCCTGTCGAGTACTGCGGGTTTGCGGCCAACTACCGGGCGCTCCGTCCGCTGAGGGTCTGTCGCCAAATACCGGGCGCTCACCCAAATAGCCTACTGAGGTACTCCTCCTATCGAGTACCGCGGGTTTTCTGCCAACTACCAGGCGCTCCGTCCGCCGTGGGTCTGCTTCCAACTACTGGGCGCTCCGTCCACTGGGCTAGTCGACTCACTCCAAGTCGAGTCGGTCAAGCAGTCGTCAGGTCTCAGTCGGCTACACGGTCTCCGAACCCCGCACGCACGTCTCCACCGTCGCGGGTCTGTCGCTATAACCAAGCACACACACTCCGTAGAGTATCGCGGGTCCGCCGCTACAACCAAGCGCTCCACCGCCAAGGGTCTGCTGCTGCATCCAAGCGCACCACCACTGTCAAGTACCACGGGTCCACCGCTACACCCAAGCGCTCCCCCGCCCGCTCGTCTCTGGGAGGGTCCACTCCACGAGCTACTGGTCGATACTACAAGTATCTCAAAGTCCAACGAAGAAGTGCCACATACGTCCGCTCCGAGGGCCCGGTTGGTTTCGTGAACGAACCAACCCGGCCGTACTCCACTTGCGTCCAAACCTCGGGCGGAGTATACCAAAAGATCCGTCTCACTAAGAGGAACTTATCAGAATTGACGGCACGCAGTTCGGACGTCCGTAGCTCAAGATATGGGCGTTTCCGCTCCGAAGGCCCGGTTGGTTTCGTGAACGAACCAACCCGGCCGAACTCAAAGTGAATCGAAACCTTGAGTGCGATATACCGAAACGACCGTCTCGATCCAAGGATCGCGTTGCCGCAGACGGTTCGTCATTCGGAGGTCTGAGGCTCAAGTTATGGCCCAAAAACCGATTCTGGTTCGAGAAGGAAGGGTCCGGGCCGACCCGGCCCGAACCGGCCCGGCCGGTTCGGCCGGCGGTGCGCGGGGCGCGCGGCGGCGCGCGGCGGTGTGCTGAGGCGGCGCGGCGGCGTGCGGAGGCGGCGCGGCGGCGCGCCGCGGGGCGCTGAGGCGGCGCGGCGGCGCGCGGGTGAGACCCCCGCCCTCCCCCGTTTTTTCCCCCTGGCAGCGCGGCACGGGCCGCGCCGGTTTTAAAACAAAACCGCCCCCTCACATGAGGGGGCCTGCTGGACGACACGGGGGGATTTTCCCCCCACAAGGAAACCGCCCCCTCATTAAGAGGGGGGGGGGGTTTGATGAACCGGCCGGGGGATTTATTCCCCCGGTTTTCTGCCATCCGGCCGGCCAGCTGGCCGGCCGGTTTTCACCAACGGGACCAGAAATTCCGGTCCCGCCTTCGGCATCCGACGCCGGCGGCCCGGCCGCCGGTCTTCATATCCCGCCGCGGCCCAGAACCGGCCGCGGTCTCCTCGTCCCGCCGCGGCCAGGAACCGGCCGCGGTGTTCGTCGTCCGGCGCGGTGCGACGGCACCGTGCCCCTTCGCCGCGCATTTGATTCCCTTCGACGCGGCGCGACGACGTCACGTTCTTTATGATTCTTCCATGGCGCGGCACGACGGCGTTGCGCAAAAAGGATTGTCGAATATCCGCGTGGTGCGACGGCACCACGCCACCTTGATTCATCCACCCGCAAGCTATTCAACAAGGACGATGGAGGGGGTTTGGCCGTGTTCGTGCGGTCCGGCCCCCTCACGTTAAAATAATATCACTTATATATTCAATCCTCACGTTAGTCATGCGAACCACGAGCAAGAATAAAATAAGTTAACAATAAACAACAACCCCTACCTTGGTATAAGGCTCGAAGATTGTCAACGTTCCGCGGAAGACGACGTCGCCGAGGTCGGGCGTCGCGGTAGCCGTTCGTCAAATCCGATGACGAAGGAATGCGTCCGAAGAGACACTTAGTTGGAGAAACCTCGTACGCCGACGAAGGTTGTCCGAGGAAGAAGCGGTGTTCTCTCTCATTGACACGGAAGACGAAGAAGAGCGGAGCGGCGTTCTTCGTCGGAACTTGAGCGTTCTTCGTCAAGTCTTGAGGAAAGTCAAATAAAAAGAAAACAACGAACTCAAGAACCCCTACCTCGATAGTCGCACGTTGACGTAGTCGCGGAATATCGGTGTTGATTCCTTTGACGTCGGAGGAAGAGTCGTTGTCGATGGCGTTCGTCGCGGAAAACCGTCGCGGAAGAGATGACGCAGAAGAAGTACGTCGCGTCGCGGATACGGCGTCGCGGATGGACCGTGTTCTTCGGCGGAGAAGTTCTTCGTTGAAGAACGGCGTTCTTTTCGTTCTTCGTTGAGTTTGAAGAAGATGAAGAAGACTTCCCTACTCTCTCAAGGAGATAAAATTCTAACAAAATAAAATAATACTCTTTCTTATTTTATTCACACAACCCAACCTCTTTGAATTTCAAAGGTTTGAAATTCAATAACCACACACAACTCACCTCATTAACTCATTACATTAATTAATTCTAGAGCTGTCAAAAATTAAAAGAAGAGATAAGTTGGCAAGAATTAAAGTAGGGGAGAGTCACATAATTAAGAGGGGGTTTAGAGGGGTTAGGGAATTTGAAAAGGTGGGGGCTCGTGTGGGCCCCACCTCCCTCATAACCACACATGGGAAGTTGGGTGGTTGTGGGCCCCACCAACAACTTCCCATGAGAGAGTCTAACTACCATGAATAAAATAAAATTCACACACAAAATTTTATTTTACTTATCTTTTAATCCCCAAAACTAACTTTCAACCCGCAACAAACGCAACTCCCGAAAAGGTCTCTTTAAGCGAATATCGGCGCTGCGAGTTCAACGGTGCCCTCGGATTTCAATTCCGAGCACCGGATCAAAAGTTAGGAAAACCCGCTCGTTCGTTCACTGAACGTACCCGAGCCAAACTTCGGAAAATTATTCCGGGCACTCCGGGCCTCGGAATCAGGTGCCGTCTGAAACCGCGCTCTTGTAAAATTCTAAAGAAAATTAAGAAAAAAATTCCCTTGAATTTTACGGGTCTTTACATGGGACCCCAGGATAGGTTGGTCAGGTTGGTCCGAACCAGTCAGACCAGGCCTGGATGCAACATACCCCTTTTTACAAAAAATAGATGTATCTCCAAAACCATTCCTCCGATTGATGCACCGTCTACGGCATTGGGACCCTCATGATAGCGAGGTCCTTATAATATCTTCTAAGTAAGATTTCATGGAAGGTTTCCTAGAGAGACTTCATGACTCAATTATCCATGAGACTTCATGAATCTGCTATCAGCGAGACTGCGCGACTCAACTATTAGTGGGACCTCATGACTCAGCTACCAACAAGACTCTTGAACTCAGATATCAGTAAGACTTCATGACTCGGCTACCCAGAGAGACTCCATGACTCAGAAACCCATTGAGACTCTATAAGGCAGCTACCAGTGAGACTCCATGGCTTATCTATCAGTGAGACTTCATGACTCAACTACTAAATAGGTCTTGGAGACCTAGCAAGACTAAAGGACTCACTGGGGACGGGTTCTTTTGAAGTAATTTATGTTCAGTGTATGCAATTGTTGGTTTTTATATCAACACTTTATGTTATACCTGTGTTGTGTTGAATCTAGTGACTTTAATCTTTTTGCATTAATTTGTGATTTACTTTTTGATTTATGTGAGGCCCGAGTTGGTCTAAAGGTCCCTAATGAGTATTGCTATGCTCACCCCTTTACATGATTCACCCACACCTGTTGTGTCATGTGCATACGACTGATAAATTTGATTGAGATCTTGGAGAGCCATAGATAGGTGGTTCTTGAAGGTGGATCTATAGACGCAGTACGATTTAAGGAAGTTTGACAGTGATCTATACCTACAATACAGGTAGGATCCTTGGCGGATGACCTTCAGAGACTGTACTTCCTTTTACTATATTTTTCTTTTCAGTTTGGTTTGTATTTTGGCCCCTTTTCCTTTCAGTTGTACCTTTAATTTTTTGGATTCTTCCTCGTGGGACATGCTTGTTATTGGTTTTCCATTTTCAGCTTTACATTCAACATTATGGGCTGTTTGTGTGTACAGGTTTAAAGGAAATGCCTTCCATTTTTAAGATATGCTATTTTGGTGCTAGTTGCTAGGACCTGGCCTATGGAAGGTGGGCCTATGGTTGTCATGACATGAGCCCCGGGGAATGGGTCGTGACAAAGTTATTCTAAAAATACCATCCCTTAATGCTTTAACCCTCTTTGAAAATAATATAATCCAAGTAGTGAAGTATAAATTTAGTACCACTCCTTTCACATTTATGTTTATTTATGTGCACTAATTCTTCATAAATTTCAATTAAACTATATTAAAATGATGAAATAAGAATAATTAGCATTATTTTATGCTACTATAATTATGGTATATAAATTAAACACATTTCCCTTTTATATTAATAAATACAAAATCACCATTTGTGTGTTGTACATACCACCACCTCCATGATGCAATGCATTTTTTCTTTCGCCCCCATAAAAGGATGTTCCTAACTTGGAATTTAATATATTATTAGTATTTTTAAGAAAAATATTTATATTATATAATAAGAAAACATGTTATTCCTTTTCAAATTTATATGGTAAATGAAATCATCACCCATGCATATGAGTTTACTACCATCCCCATAGAATGATTTATTTATATTTTTCATTACATTACCACCTAACATGGTTGTTCATGAGAATGGGTTTAATGGATAAATATTTTTTATGATATAATTATGTTTTTTGTGTAAAAAATTGGATAACCTATCAATTCTATGACCATTTACAATCATACTTAATTCAGTCGGTTAAAATAAGCATACAAAGAGGAAAATATTTTTATTATTATTATGTATTTTTTATATCTATTACTTCTTATTATTAATACTTTAAATAATAATATATCATAATAATAAACACCATATAATATCATTATGATTCTGGAATAATGATATTACAAATAAACAACCACATAATCATCCATTAATCTCGGTACGTTCATGTTTGGGTTAGATTAACCACATACTTAAAAAATGATTTGAATTTGTATAATTCATGGATATGGAAACTTAATTATTGGAATAATAGGATATAAATATGTCTGTAGTTATTTTTTTGGTTATATAATGGTTTAATTTTTATTAAACTCTCTAATTAAAAAACACATTTCATTCATTAAGAATAACCAAAATATGATATTCATCGATTTCATATTCATAGATTATAAATAAAACTCAAATGGAATGAAATTGTATCATTATAATAATCATTGAATTTACATTTAAGTACCTCTAAAAATATTGGGATGATGGAATTTTTAACAAGAATGAATACCAACAACATTTTTATGAAACTAATTTAAAATGTTTAAGGTTACTTACACCTGATAATGAAAATAGGAAATAAAAAACTAGAATTAATATAGATAAATATTTTAAATAGATATTATAAATTCAAAAATATATAATATTGTTTTTTAAATAAGTTATTATGATAATTATTTTCTTATACAGGACGTTTTGTACAAGTTAATAGCGAATTAGGACCAAGGTAAGAGTTTTCATCTCAAATTCCTCTCTTTCAGATATATTTGGTATTATACACTTAATTTCATTTATGTTTTGTATATAAAACATATTGGAAATATCATATAATCAATTAAATTTTAATCATATAATTTTATGTTCAATTATAACCCCTCCCTTTAAATTCCTTTTTATTAAAATTTTTCTCAAGGGTGAAGGGTTTCTTGGCTCAAACATTAATTCCCAGTTACATGTTTATGTTATGAACCATGAATTCATTAATTTATCATATATTTATCTTTATCATATATTTTTTTACCCATTTTAAATTATAATATAAATTATTTATTTTCATAAAATGGTTTTGACTCCATTGTTACCCCGATTATAAGATTTTTTAACTCAATTTTCATTCATTGAGTAATGAATGTTTCTATTATTCAAATTTCTTATAAGTTGGGTATATTATACCCTTTTATTTTATTATGTGTCATTTTTATTTTTTGATTGATACCAAATAAAAAATATTATTTAAGTATTTCATACTTTAAAGAGTATGTTTCCCATAAGGGATATTGATATGTCAAGTATTGTTTCATTGAATTACAATGTTTTATCATGAACTTTGTTTTCCAATGATTTGGTTCTCCCATCCTAATATTTTATAACATGGTATTTTATAATTCTATTTGAGAATAATATTTTTTATTGAAATTAATATTTTATAACTCTTTATGTCATGTGGGTTTTGACTAATGTCATTTTCAAAATATTTAATAGCCTTCTTTCCTTCTATTATCAATTATTTTATCTTTGTATATACATTTTCTATAAAAAGATTTATTTTATATTCAAGGATCTATTATTGGAGATTATTGTTAGATATAAAAGTTTTAAAAATATTTCCCTTCATATTTAAAAAGGTTTTATTGTGACATATAATTTTTTATTTTTACATCAACGTTATTTTTTTTAAATCTCTTTTATGTTTTCAAATATTATTCTATTATACAGACAAAAGGATTTACACCAACTAGATTTACATTACCAATTTTATTCTCTAATAAATATAGAGATTTTTGATATGAGGTATTGAACACATGGTATCAAATAATTCAATTGTTAATCCATTCTTATGTGATACCATTCAAACCATTCATTTATATGAATATTTTTATCTATATCAGAATCCTATAGAGTTTTATTTGTTACAATGTGAATATATTATTTCGGAACCATCTACCTTCCTTCTCTAGATTGATTATATAATGTTATTTTCTTTTAGTAATATGATCTACCATTGAATTTTTATTTCTTAACCATCCACTCTGAATAAGAATAATTTTTTTTCAAATTCTTTTCGTTTATGAATACCTCAATTATTATTCTTTTAATTAAAATGTGTTTATCTAAATTTCATACATAAATTGATTGAGGAAACATTGAATACATTTATAATTATTATTTTGATATATATGTTTATTGATTACTCAGTAAAGTTCACTATATATTTTTTAACCATACACCTCTGTTATATAGATGATTCATGATAATGTTATACCTTTTATTAACTTAGAGAAAATTATTGGAATTCTATATGTGGTTATATCAAAAAATAATCTTTTTGGAATGTTGATTACATGTTTTTTACTTATAATCTCATATGATTAATTTTTTGGTCTTAAAAAAGTGGTGAGTAGGACACACCATTATATATCCCTTATATTCATTAGTAAGTCTCCTGAGATTAACATATTTGGGTAGTTAGTGTATTCCTACAAAAAAAATACATTCCCAAGAAATAATTCCTTGAAGTAAAGATCATGATGTCTATGATTATGACATATTATCTCAGGGAATGGAATTAGCTATCTGATATTATGAATTTCATTAATAAAAAAGAATTTTTTTACCGATGTGATCTATTTAGTTTCATTTCCATCCATTGATATATAATACTCTCAATTTTAGTCGATTATGGAATTATGATTATTATTATTCATTCTATAATATTTCTACCATGTTTACATCATGATTTTGTTAGTTGTATGTTTTTAATGGGAATTTGGGGTCACCAATCCTTATGTTCCCATTTTACCAGTTTATGAAAAATTATATAGAACATGATTTATATAGAAAGATAAATTTGAGGAGAATTTTCAAGAGTTTATGTATAATTATTATGGATTAATTAGTGTTTTTTATTGTGAAAAAATATCCATTATTTGAGATATACATGAGTTTTGTTAGTTTTTGTTTTTTCCTAATTCTCAATATCTCTAAACCTAAAAGGTCATTGAAATTTATGTAATAAAAAAATTTCTTTAGGTAATTTAGTTATAGGATAATTATGAATGGGAATATATAGTTTTCATCAAAGCTACTATGTTTAGTATTTTTTATGGAACCATATTTGGGAGTATGGGTCCATGGAACAATATTTTATTCACATAACCCAACATACACAAAATTATTTAACCAATATTTGTACATGAATTTTTTTAGAAGGAAACCCATAAGATCTCTTAAACCTAATTTTGTCTTGTGATTACCTAACCCGATAACCATGTTATCTCTTAACACCAATTTGGTTGTGTGAGAAGTTAACCATTATGGATATGTGGGGAGATTCCTCTTATGCAATTTCCTATAGTGCCTCCTGGAAAATAATTTTTTTTTCAAAATATCCTCATGAGAATCTCTCCTCATTGATCAATATATAAGGAATGATTCCAAATATCAGGAATACACTTTTGTGTAAGTACCTAAAATTTATAACTCATAAGGAAATATTACCCATGAGCCCAATTACCCTTCATTTTCCACCAGTTGGATTGGATACAATTATATGAGGCATCTCATGCCTGATCTCCAAAAAATCCTAAAATGAACTATGAAGACTCTAATTCAAATCATAAATAGGACATATATGATTAATTTTCATGGATTGATCCCAATATCCCATATTTTATTCCCCATAGAGTCCAATGATGACTTCCATATATCATTAAATTTCAACATTTTTATATCCCTTGGTGAATCAACATCCTAATTTTATGATGTTAAACTACATGGTTAATATTTAAGCCATATTATGTTAAATTTCATGACATATGAACTTCAAGGACATTGATTATTTTTTCTATTGGATAAAAAAGATGTCTCTTTATGGTTCAATCCCAATACTAATACCTAGTATCAAATACATATATGACTTTTACATGTAAAAAATCCTTTATAGAAGATGATAAATCTTATCTAATTAACATTATAATACCTCGATAATACAATATCCAAATTATAAAATATGAGAGAAACCAATATTTAACTCATGGATCCATATTCCCCATGATTTTGAGCAGGCTAGGGGAAACTATATTGAGGTGACTTAATACCCTTAGTGTGTAATCCTATTCAAACACAGTGTCACACTCTTAGGATCCCAATTCTCCATTATATATTTATTATCATACAAATCATGAATATCATAATCATAGAGATATAGGTTGATCATGTAACTATCATCATTGAAATTACTCTTCAATCCTCCTTAATTTTAATCCCTGGCACATCTTTTGTCAGATGCCTCATTTTTTAGGTGTAATCTCAAACCATATTTTATTTTCCTCAAAGGTCCATATTCCCCACTAAACATTTCTAAAAAGGGATATATTAAAAATTAATAATATTAGGGTAGCCTCATGTCCCTACAACCAACTCAATCATCTATTATAAAACCTATTATAATACATACTTCCTCAACTTCTGAAATACATGGGATCCAATTCAAATTCTTAATAGGATACATTAGATACCTCTTTGAGGTCTGAACCTGTTGTAATTTCCACTTATAAATATTCAAGACTATGTGATTTTTATTCTATTTATTATAGTATATGTTGGATTATTCTTTTTGGTTCAACCCCAACTCCACAACACCATCCGCCTCCCTATATAGAGATAAACTATAGATTTCTGAATTATTTAAATTTAATAAAAATAATCATTAATTAATATGGAAATTATGAATAACCTATAATATAAATAGTTATTCAAATAAACAGATGGTTTTAATTATATCATTGGAAAATGGGAAACCAATTCCACACTAGGATTTTGGAACGATTCATGATAATATATTAAACCTATAACAGAGTCATAGAGTAGACAAAAATTCTCCACAATAGGGTATGATGAGCTCCACCAACCACCCTCTTGACCAATTTATATTGAAAATAAAAACTATATAGAAACCACAATGACCACCTTCCATTATTAAATAGGTATGAAATAAGTTTCATATAAAATCATCATAGATGCATAATCCATTAGGAGTTTTAGTTAGAAACAAAATAGTAAACCTGACTTTGATGATTATACAACCATACCTTGTCCCCACAACAAATTACACACAAATATATATATATATATATATTTATGTATATATCATATTTTTTATATATAAAAATGTTCAAACAGTTAGAAATACTTAAAATAATACCAAGATATTAATATATATGGATAATGATTAGTTTTCTATTCATTAGAAATGAAAGTGATTGATCAACCATGTTCTCTTTGCTTGGAATTATACTTTTAAATCTATCTTCTTTCTGTTTCTATTTTTAGGACCTTAAAGGCTCTCAAAAACCCAAATGACATCACAAAATTCACAAATGAATCCCAAGATCATTGGAATGGCTGCTAGCACTTGAATAAAACCTCAATCCACTTGGTGCAACCTAATGAAGCACTAATCATACGAATTCACTACTATAGAGACCATGACCTCATGATTTTGGCATACACTATCATCAACCCATAACCTCTAACATTAGGTAGAAAACTCATTGGTGAAGGGGTATTTTCAATATTCCTCCATGTCGACATTGGAGGTGTCTCATGAAATCTGAAAGAAGAATCCTCATTAATCATTATACCAATGATAGGATTTAGTAAAATAAGTGATACATATTTTACCATAAAATCACTTCATGATAATTTATAATGATCACATCAACTTATACCACCAATATCCTAGGAATGTGGAGGAGGACACTCTCCACATTAAATAATCCAACTAGTTTCTATTTATGTGGGGTCTTATCCATCATAGACAATATCACAGATGGGTAACCCTAAATCCATTGGTTGTTCCATAAGAATATGTAATTTATATTATCATTTAGAATACGGTACCCAAAAGTGGATATCATTAGTATAATCTGACCATTGGAGCTCCACAATTAATAGATTCCCATGATGTTTCAAATCCCCTAATATTGAATATCGAAATTCACACATATGAGATATATGTATGCTTTCTCTCAAGGATCCATATTCACTAGGAGTTTGAGTGGTCTAGGAGGAATATTTATTGGGAAGCCTTAGTGTTTAAGCACCGTTGAAACCTAGAAACAACATCCTTAGTGTATAATCCATGTTTAAACTCTTTTTCATACTCTTGGGATCCCAATCCTCCATTATAATTTGTTTTTAACACTGATCATGACTTATGTGAGCTTAGAGATATAGATCAATCATGACATTACTTTCATATAAATTTCTTCTTATGTCTCCCCCTTTGGTGTAAACCACAACCAATATTTTATCAAAAGCCTCATTTTTAGGAACAATCCCTGACTGAATTTTTACTTTTTCGAAGGGTCATATTATTCATGAGAAATTAATTTAAAGGGAAACATTACCAATTAATAATGTTAATGAATCCACAATTTTATAGTCCCCACTCAATCCTATATTTTTTAATGCCTATTACAACATAGGAATCATCAACTTCTAAACTATTTGGGATTTCGTTCATATTACTATCAAAAAACATAGGACACCTCTTCAAGGTATGAACACAATTCCATTTTTTCATTATAAATAAACTAAAATACATGGGTTTTGATTAATATTAACATAGAAAATTCAAAAATCCTATTTTAGTTTAAATTAAAACTCCACAACACCAACCACTACCCTTGATGATGATAAACTCAAGAGCACCCATTTTTTGACTCTAAACCAAATCATCATGAATTAATAAAGGAATGATCGAGAAACTATAATATAAATAATTTTTGAAATCAAAAAAATATTTCTATTAGATCATTGGAATAGGGGTAAACAGCCCCACATTGGGATTTTGGAATGATTCACAAACATATCATAAACCTATAAGATATTACCAGAGTCAGTGATAATTCTCCTCAACATGGTGTAATAAGTCTGACCACCCATCCTATAGACCAATATGAATTTTGAAGAATCGCTGGCTAGAATCCTCAGTGACCACCTACCTTTTGAAAGTGGGTATGTATGAATGCTCATGTCATACCATCGCAGATGTATAAGATATTGGGATTTTCCATTAGAAACAAAATGGAGAACCCGGTATAGATTATTTTTCAACCATACACAGTCCCCCACAATTAATCGTTAGGATATATATATCATTCGTTTTTGGGGAAAAAATTTATTTAGTAATAAAATTTACATAAATGAAGGAATTCAAACAGTGAAGGACTCTACATTGATACAAATATCCATATATATCTTCTACCCTTATGAATGAGAAGGATACCACCATGATGAAACGACCCTCATGCTAGAGGGTTAACTTTATTAAAGGTTAGGATTACCATTACATGATATATTTGAAAGGGGTCACACTTTTATAGATTCAAGATTACATTCATGAAAATCAACCATCTTATAATACCTATCATAATGAAAGATCAAGCTATCCTTCAAAAAGATATGGTAAATTTACACAAAAATGGAACTAACTATAAACAATATAGGTTATCTTTACACATCAATCTAATGAACCTTACAAAATGCAATAATAACCTTTACATGAATGATTTAAATCCATTTTTACTGTTATGTGTGGAAAGTAAATTACCTTTAATTTAATATTCCATCACAAAATATAGAATATACCATAACACAAGGAAGGTTACCTTTATGAAGTAATTAAAAACCATCCAACCTTTGAGAGGATTGATTCTATGCTAACATAGGGAGGAGTCCCTATTTATGGGTAACCATATTTTTTTAAAAACACACTTAATGAATCTTATAATTAATAAATATAAGGCTAGTTCACCCTCAAGGCATAATGAAAAGATATAGGAAGGGTTCAAGATAATATATAAACATATAATATTAGTATAGTTAAATTATGAAGATAGAGTTTCATTTAACCCACTTTCACTCATTGAGGGGAATAATGATCACATGATTGTTGTGAAGGAGAGAGTCAATCTGATATATAATTATCAATCATAATTGGATACAATTTACCATTAATTTTATTTTTTAAAAATTTCAACGATATATAAAATAATATATATTTAATAAAAATTCAACGCGATATTTTAATATATATATATACCTTTAAAACAAAATTTTTTTAATACTTTTCTTTACATGCAATAAAGTACCAAAATAAACCTAAAATATTACAATACTGTTAAAATGTATCCATTAAATTGGTGGGGGGAATATATAGATTAATGAATTATGAAATACTTATATAAATAAAACTAACATTCATGTTTATAATAATTCATTGATAAAGTTCAATTAGTAAATACAAATAACAAATACAATCATTTTAGGCATAGAAATATATTTTATTAAAAAATCTCATTTTCTTGAAATATAATTTTTATTATATTAAGGTTAAATAATGGTTTAAATAAAAATTATTGATAATATATACAAAAAAATATTTAAACCTCACTTCAATTGTTATTACTGGGAAAGTAATAAATTTGTTTTATAATTAGAAGATACATTGTTTTACAAAAAAATGTATTATATTTTATGCATGATTCTATTAATATAAATTTTACCAATTTTACAAATATAAATAGATTAAATATTATTTATATTTTAAATTAGAATGATTAAATTCGTTAATTACTTCAATTTAATAATTAGGAACAAAATTAAGTCACTAAGTTAAATATTACTTACAACGATAAGACAATCATTTCTCATGGAATGATTCTTTTCTAAATATAGTGATTTTAAATGAAATTGATACATTTTAAAATAAATACAATAATATTATTTTTAAACATATATAAATATAAATTAATTCTTATTTAATTGGTAAAAAATGTTAAATAATATTAATAAGACTCAATGATGAAAACACTATTTTTTAGAAAAAATATTTATTATACGTTATATGTTTTGATTTAAAAGTTTATTTTTTTTTATAATTTATAAATTTAATTAGATTAAATGGATTTATAATTCATATTCAACACATGAATGTTTTTTAAAATGGGTCATAATATACTTTTAGTGATTAAATAATTACCATGGTTAAATCTTCCTCACAATTAATAAGCATTTAGATGGATAATCTACTGTGGCTCAAATATTACTAAATAAATTTGACACATATAACTTATTTAATAAATTTTTAGGTTGAAAATTCATATTTACATGTATCACCAACATTTATCCACCTTACTTACTTAACTCTCAAGAAAATCTATTCTTAATGCATACCTAATATTCTTTTGCAACGATTTGTCCCCTTTTTTCAGCTATAAAAGGATTTCAATTACACCCACTTCAAGCCAAACACCTAGTTATAAATTCCAATGAAAATACATCCAATTTACATCTTCTAGTTCCCCTATAAAATTTTTGTATCCCCCAGGCTTAACAAAGTTCCTCAAGTCATTAATTTCAAAAGGATACTTCAGGAAATGACCAAAATTCTCAGTGTATGTATTCTTTACACCTAAACTTCATTTAATTATCCTTTCCATTAAAACACATCAAAAACAATTCTATAATTATGTATATAATTAATTCAATATAAATAATATAAATAAATTTTATTATATTTATGGCATAACCATTATCTATCCCCCTCTAATCCAGTAAAAAAAGGAAAACATTTCTTACATGTGTGTGTGCGGACTACCACCTCCATGAACATCCCATTTAGTTTTCCTTCATAAAAATTAAAAGATAATTATTGAAATAGGTTTAGTGAATTGAACTATATTTATGTCATGATTTACTTATTTTGGAAACTTAAATAAGTTAAAATGTATGCAATGTTTTCAATAAGTGATCATTGTAAAACTAACTTCTAAAACAAACATTCCCATAGGAAAAAATGATTTATTTATAAGTATGTTTTTTCAATTAAATTATTATTATAATTATTCTTAATTATGATTCATTGAATTAGTAAAATATAAATGAATTCATTATAAATTTTTATGATGATATTAAAACAGAATAATCCACTAGATAGCCATACTCATACATTGATTTTATTATGTTTTCTACATTATTAATGCAATAACTTTATACTAAGGATGGATTTGGAAACTTAATATTTAATATTAATAAGTAAATAATTATTATTTTTGGTTATAGAATAGTAATATAAACATTTAAATAGTTAATAAAGACAACAACATTCACTCATTATAAATTACTAAAGCATACTCATCACCAGATTTGTCATAATGAATAATAAATAAAATACTTATGAAATGAAATAATAACATTATAAATACCTATAGTAAATAAATTCTATTTCCTTGTTGATATTTAAATGAAAAACTTCGGATGATGAATGAAGAACACAACCAATTTGATTAAACTAGTTCAAAATGATCAATATTATCACAACATAATATTGGAAATAAAAAATAACTAAATAATACATATATAGAGAATAATTAAGACTGATTTATATAAAATTTTCTGTAATAAAATAGGTTTTTAAATAGGCACTAGTGGAAAAACATAAATTAACATCGGTTTTTTTTTTTAATTTTTGATGTCAGTTTTAAACCGAAGTCTATAAAGGCAACGTTAAAAATATGATTTTCGGTATGAGTTTTGGCATCGGTTTTACAAAAAACCGACGCCGATACTATTTTTAGATAGGATTTTCGGCATCCATTTTATCTAAAACCGACGACGAAAGGTGGTTCGACCGGGATTTCGGCGTGGGTTTTAGATAAAAACGATGCCAAAGACCTGGTTTTCGGCATCAATTTTATCTAAAACTGATGCCGAAGTTCATTTTTTTAAACTTTCTGCATCGGTTATTTAAATAACTAAAACCATAAATAAATTTTTTTCTAAAATAATTACAATTACACTTCGAAAAAAATAGAAACCCCAGTAAAAATAACACAATATACAAAAACAATTAAACAATATTTATCATTTAATGCCGTATATAACTTCAATTCTTATATCTAGTTAATCAAGAAAATTATCTATACATTGTTATTATAAAGTAAAATTAAAATACACGTACCTGCAATCAATGTATTCAAGAAATTTTGTGACATTTGCAAGTCCCATGACTTCAGAATTTATGAAATTTTCGTTGTTGGTTATTGTTGAAGCATTCATTTGATTATTAGTAGGTTCAAACACCTAATATATTAAAAGAGTTAGGTTTTTGAACCCATATGTATTATTATTTATAAATATTAGAATACACATACCTCAAATATTAATCAGACTTAACAAATAGTTTGCAAAATTAGATTGAATATGGATCATATCAGATTGGGAATAAGGCTGTGAATCATTGAATGCCTATAATAATATTGAATGATATGAAATTAAAAAATAGAGTTATATGGAAGAAAATATATATAAAAATTAATACAACTAACCTTATGAAAATTAGTAGTTTCCCAAGTTGTGATTATCTCGTACATGAATCGTAGAATATAATAACCACATTCAACATGTCCATTTTGACGATGACACTGCAGTTATAAAACATTTAACTAAAAAACAATATATAACAAAAATATAAAAACTAATTATCTGTACTTCCACATATTTAATTTTTGTTGGTTTCTTTTCTGACATGTATTCCTTATTAAAATGTTTCCATGAACTTCTTTTTTTATATTTGAACTAATAATACTTGTCTAAAAAATGAAAATTAAACATAATGAGCTTATAAAAAATAAAAAAATTTACCTGTTTAATAAGGTGGAAAATGGTTTATGCACTCATCCTAATAAAGAGACAAAAAAATATAAGCTGCATTAACTTGGGAAAAATACGCTTGACATCCAATGCCCCCTACAATACAAAAAGTTCACAATTAATGACATTATAATGATCATTAGTTCATAATTATGTTGATGTTCTTACTTATCAAGAAATGGAAAAAACCAGCACTGAGTCTCTGTCTGTGTTAATCTCTCGGATATATATTGAACTCTTTAATGATTCTTCACATGTTTGGCTTCTAAGGAAATGTACTCTAGATATATAAAGCTGTAAATTCTTGTTGTTTCCTTTTTTGAAAGAATCTTGTGTAGATACCTAATTTAAAAGGAAAATATAGTTATTCAGTGACATAACAATCTTTTATTAAAGAAATAGCAATTCAAACGTCAATTTACTTACATGGAAAACAAATGCACCACACTCTGCACGATCTCTTCAAATTTAACTAAATTCATGATATCTTCTTTCATTAATTTCAATCCATAATTTCTTCCACATATATCGGGAATCATACGAAACTCATAGATAAAATTAAAGGAAGAAGAGGACTCAGATAATCTTTTCAACCCATAAGAAATATTAGAAGTATCTACAGCCAACTCTTCCTGAACATTTTGTTACATTTGTGCAGTTTCTTTTGCTTTTAGATATTCCTATATAAGTTAAATGTTAGAAAACATTATAAGTAATTTTTAATCATTTTTAATTAATATTTAAAAAAACATATACCTCATGTTAAATATAACGAAGAAGGGCAGTTGGCCAAAGTAAAAAATGGCTCATACATTCCCCAACACTGGTGATATCCACAGTAGGAAATGGTAGTAGAGTAGTAGGATCTATAATAACAAGTAATAATACTCTAACCTAACCCATCTGCATAGGCTGATGATGTACCGTGTCCCCCAAAAAATTCACCTCTCCTAATGCAACAATATGTACATGAGGATCTCCCACAAACAACTCACAATATAAGGCTTGATCCGAGGGAGGAGGTGGAGGCTCAAAGTAAGCAGGTGGGGAAGGGTAGTCCAGGTTAGGAGGCTGAGAAGGCAGAAAAATGAAAAAGGTATATTAGTGTTTAAAATTTATAAAATATAAAAATTGATTAAAATAAAATAATATACCTCGAAAGGTTGCACAGACGGGGCAAGGTAAGCCAATGGGGCATGGTAGTCTGGGTGAGTAGGCTGAGAATGATGAAAAATGAAAAAGTTATATTAGTGTTTATAATTTATAAAATAGAAAAATCGATGACAAATAAATAATATACCTTGGAAGGCTGTGTAGAAAGGGCATGGTAAGTAGATGGGGCAGGGTAGTCCGGGTGAGTAGACTGCGAAGGCTGAAAAATGAAAAAATTATATTAGTGATTATAATTTATAAAATAGAAAAATTGATGACAAATAAATAATATACCTGGGAAGGATGAACAGACTATGATTGTCTTTCCAAGTGTTCTAATAAAGCCTTCTGCACTGCTGATTGAATTTGATCACCCATAGATAGTTTCATATCTTTCAACACTTCTTTTAAGGATTCTATTTCTGGGTCTTTTGAATCCTTACTCTTACCAAAAACCTTCCTAATACTAACACCCGCCTGATATCCTGTAACATGGCCGAGGTGTTCTACCTTCCCCAAAGCAGTGGCTAGGATGTCCATCCTACCCTCAGGGATAAAAGAGCCATGCGTCTCTTGCTCTGGAAGTTCATCCTGAAATGAAAAATAAAAAAGTAATATTAGTGCTTAGAAATTATAAAATAGAAAAATTGTTAACAAATAAATAATATTTACTTACAATTATATCATCTACTTGATGAGATTCCTCTATAATATATTGTTCATTTTTTCTTCTTCTTTCTCGTTTCCATTTCTTAGGGCAAGTGAGAGGAGATGGAGGACCAAACTGGACCTCTTCTGAACCACTACTTGATCGAGATCTTAATGCTTAAAATTTTTCTTCAATCATTTTCTGCTCCAAATACGAATACCCTCCACGTGATAAAGTATGATGATATACGTATTTCAACTGGATATCCTGATGAGATCTCCTAGAGGCATGTTATATAAAAATAAACTACTAAGTAATAAGAAAAATATTGCATAAATTTTAAAATATAAAACAATTACCATACCTGAAATTTGTCTTCCTAACGACTGTCAACAAATCACTTCCATGTTTCTTAATCTACATACGGATACTTAATACATGGGATTTCAAACCTTCTCTTTCCAAAAACATAATTTCTTGTTAGTTTGGTTTTAAAATCTCTCCATCGAATTGCCGCTAAAGAGAGATGTATTTTCTTAATTTATTTGGTTTCCTCAAAATTGAATGTCACCTATAATTGAATAAATTAAATATTTCATTTAAAATATATAATATTCAAAAAATGAGATAAAAGAAATAAATTAATACATTTTACCATAACGGCCTCCCAAATCTGTTGCTTCACCGTCCTATCCCCTGACTTCCAATCAGGATATAAAATACTAATCTTGCAACGGCTCTGCATCTCTATATAACTGAAAAACTGAACTGCATTTCGGAAAACTACATTATTATTAACATCAAAACGGATGTGTACTTTGTCATCATCATGATCAAGTGATAGTCTTGGTAAATGTGTAATACCACATTTACCAACTTGAGAACTTGATTTTTGAGTAGTAATAGGAGAATTCTCCTCCGCTGAGGATGCATCAGTAGTCCTGCAATTTTTTTTATAAATTAACAGTTTTATTTCATTAAATAGGTATATTACTGAATATTTAATAATATGTCAAAATAGATATACCTCAGTAACTACTCCTCTCTATCTGTATCTAAAATTTCTTCTAGAAATTTTAATGAAATTTTGTGTACCTGCATATCATTAGAAAACTGAATAATTAGAAAGAAGGAAGAGAAAAATAAGTAAGTAAAAATAGAGGAACGCATTTGTAAGTTCCAAAAGTGGAAAAATATAAATATTTAATTGAAAAATTAGGAGACTAATTTATTGTTTTCTCCCATTCCTTCATCATGATCTGTACATACTGCTTGCACTATGTCTATCTTATACTCATTGTAATCATCGAGAAATTGCGTAATAGATTAATAAGGCTCATGTAAATCACTAACATCATCAGAATCATCCTCATCAACCAAATGGTATATTTTTCCTTGAAAAACAACTGACCACGGATCATTCGATGAATCAATGACATAAAATACTTGTTTTTCATGTGTTTCCATGATAAATGGATCCTCATTATAATTAAATGTTTTCAAATCAACCAATTTAAACACATATTCATCATGTTTCATGACACTATTACTATCAACCCAATTACACTTAAAAACAGTGACTCGAAATTTAATATAATCAATTTCCCATATGTCTTCAATAACTCCAAAATATGGCGTTGATGTAGAAATTGGGTTTTTATCATTGGAACTCGAAAAATGTAATGATTCAGTGAAAACCATCACACCACTATTCTGAACGGTACTCTTTTCATCCAGGTTTTTTTTGTAAAATATGTATCCATTGATATCAAAACCAGACCATGTGATAACATTAAGAGATGGTCCCCCTTCTAACCACTTCAATGTTTCTGATACAGATATATCTGGGGTTACTTTCTCTTTAAACCATGAAACACATGTCTTATTATGCTCAATCATCAACCAATTTTTGTTTCTTTTCTAATATCATAAATTTAATTCAGAAATATTTGAGGATATATATGGTTGAACCTCATCTGTTTTTTTAAAAAATGTATAAATGTGCCAGCATCACTTCATCACGTGGAATGAACTTTACCTTTAATCCCTGAACCCCTATACATTCACTATCAACTGTCATATGTCGAGATACAGGGAGACCAATATGCTCCACCTCATTCAAATAATCAGTACAGAACTCAATCACCTCTTCTGATACATATTTTTGAACAATAGAGGCCTCTGGTCGATAAGGATTTTTAACAAATCCTTTCATAATTTTCATATATCTTTCAAAAGGATACATCCATCTTAAATAAACAGGCCCACATATTTTTATCTCACGCACCAAATGAATCAACAAATGAACCGTTATATCAAAAAATGTGGGTGGGAAATACATTTATATTTGACAAAGAATAAGAGTTTCTTTATTATCCAACATATCTAAAAAATTTGGATCAACAACTTTGCAACAAATGGATTTGAAGAAATTACATAACCTGATGATAGTCCTTCTAATAGCTGTCAGAAATTTACCACGCACTGCTACTGGTAGAATTTGTTGAATAAACACATGGAAATCACAAGATTTCATACCTATTAATTTACAATACTTCAATGACACAAAATTATTCACATTTGAAGAAAAAAAACTTGCTACTTTAATACCATTAAGACACTGAAAAAAATTCATCTTTTCAATCTTGATTAATGTGTGACAAGTCAGAAGTAAATATGTTCTGCTTCCTTTCACAGCGGGAGATAACTCCAAACGTATTCTCATTAATATCAAGTCCAATATAGCATGCAATCTATATTTTTTATTTCCTTTTATGTCTAACAAAGTTCCAATCAATCTTTCTCATATGTTTTTATCGACATGCATAACATCAATGTTATGTTTTATCTCTAAAAATACCTAATAAGGTAGTTCAAAAAAATAGACTGCTTCTTCCAGATATGTTTTTGAAAACCAGAACTTCTTCACTTTCCAAATGTAGAATCAATATCTTTCACTCTATCATAATATTTTTCAGATGAAAATGGTCGAGAGGGATGGTTGTATTCTTGTAACTTGTTAAATTATTTTTTCAATCTATGATAAGTATGATCAATTCGAAAAAATATTCAATGTCTCATGTACACTGTCTTTCTTCCATTCTACAATTGATAATATGAAATTTGTTCTTCACAAATTGGACATGCTTTATGTCCCTTAACACTATATCTAGATATGTTTCCATATGCAGGAAAGTCATTTATAGTGAACATTACCATAGCACGCAAAAGAAAATACCCTTTCTTGTATTCATCAAAAAAATTTAACACCTTCCTCCCATAGCAGTTTCAAATCATCAATAAATGGTGTAAGATTCACATCATTATCATTTCCTAGTTGTTTTGGTCCAAAAATCATCAAGATCATCATAACATATTTTTTCTTCATACATAGATGTGGGTAAAAGTTGTAAACTACTAGAAAAATAGGCCATGAACTATGTTGGATTCTGAGGTTCTGATATGGATTCATTATATTAGTACACAATCCCATTCTGAGATTTCTAACTTCACTTCCAAAATCATGAAATTTTTTATCAAAACTCTTCCACTATGGTGAATCGGCAGGGTGACGTAAGTTACCATCATAGATGCACTCTTCTGAATGCCATCTTATCCTTTTTTCATCAATTGAATTTGCAAATATACACTTCAAACGAGGAATTATTGGAAGGTACCAAATTTATTTAGCTGGAGTTTTGATTCTGGTACCTAAAAATAAATCAGAATTGAATTATCAGAATTGTATGCAAAAAATATTGGATGATATCATTGGAAAGAACAAAATTTATTTTTCATGACGTTACATGACATCACCTGAGAATGAATCTGAGTTGACTTTCCCATCTATCTTATAGCATGAAGTCCCACATGTAGGATAACTTGATAAATGTTCATTTTCTTTCCTATACAGTACACAATCGTTGGGGAAAGCATGTATCTTTTTATACCCCAATCTCATTGGGCATACTATTTTTTTCTCCTCATAATTAGAATGTTGAAGCCCGTTGACTTCTGGAAGTATCTCTTTTAAAAGCTCAAGAAAACTGGAGAAACTTTTATCACTCCACCCATTTTTTTATTTTAAGTTAACTAATCTCAAAACTTCTGATAACACTGTATATTTACTGCAACCTGGGAATAATGGTTTCTCAGAATCTAAATACAATCGTTTAACAGTTGGTGTTTTTTAGATGGTTTCAACACCTAAATCATTAATTAATTCTTCCATACGATCCTCTTCCTCATTATGAATATCGTCATCAACATTGGATGTTGAATTTTTAGTTCTTTCACTATGCAAGATCCAACATGTATAATTAAGGCTAAAACCAAAAAAAATGAGGTGATCCTTGATTTATATGGAGTTGAACTTTCTCATATTTACACACTTCACACATGGACAGAAAATCAGATCAATATTTTTAAGATGTCATTTAGCAAATTCCAAAAAATTATCAACTCATTTATCATATTCACTAGTGGTTCTTCATAAATGAATCCAATTTTGATCCATTAATTCCTGAAATCACAATATAATTGATGAATATTTAAAACATATAAAAATTTAAATATATATCAGATAAATTTTAAACAAAAAAATATTTAATAAAATCTATTGATAATCAGATAAAAGACATCATATATGAAACACATTTACAAATAGAGTAAACAATTTATTTTCATTTTATATACATGTGTGTTATATTGATATTATAATTTAATTATAATATCATTATTTTAAAATTTATTAGTTAATTTTATATTGTTGTTTCATTATTTCGATGTTACATGTGTCAAAAATATTGAAGAGTACATTAATTTGAAGGATAGAGTAAGTGTATTGGGTGAAATTTGATTGGAGTCAATGTAAAAAATACAATTTGT
Source organism: Viscum album (assembly GCA_963277665.1). Classification (NCBI taxonomy): domain Eukaryota; kingdom Viridiplantae; phylum Streptophyta; class Magnoliopsida; order Santalales; family Viscaceae; genus Viscum; species Viscum album. The sequence goes on along the minus strand of OY728141.1, from coordinate 997,327,950 downwards.
CGAAAGGATATTTAAGAATGTATGGTGAAAGAATATTTAACCATTTCCTAACACATTTAAAACAAAATATAAACTAATAATTAAAGAAAACCAATAAAAAATTTAATGATAAATGATTTATCTACAAAATTTAAAAAAACTTACAAAATTTGAATTTCAACCCGAATGGAGACCTTCAATCCAAACTGCGCTTGGTATAATGACATAGAAAAACAAACACTAAAAAATCTATACCAAAATGATAATACAAAGTAAAAATAATGATAATCAACAACTAAAATCGAACCAATATTGAAAATCGTGTAAAATAGGGTTATGAAAGAAGAAAGAAACAATGAAAGATGAAACAAGAGATAAAAACGATGAACGCAAACCTGAAATCATGCATACGAAACAAAACCTTAAACAATGGCCTTCAAATATCACAAATGAGCTTCAAAGTTCGTCAAGAGTCCAAGGAACCGTAGTGGGATTCAATTTCGATGATCCAACAAAATGAGGGTTTTGGACCCCGAGTAATTTTAGAAGACTTTCGTCGTCGGTTTTTAAACAAACCGACGCTAAAAATTTAAAAAAAACATTCGGCGTCAGTTATTATAAAAAACGACACTAATAATCCTTTTTTTATTTTCAGTGTTGATTTTGGAGAAAACCGATGCCAAAACTATACCTTATGGAGTCAGTTTTCAGGAAAACTGACGCCAAAAAGGTTTTTTTTATTTTTGGCATCGATTTTCCTCAAAACCGATGCCAGTTTTTTTATTATTGGCATCCGTTTTCTTCAAAGCCGATGCCAAAACAATTTTTTTTTAAATTTTCCACGTCCGTTTCTTGAAAACCGACGGAAAATATCATCGAATAATTGTTGTTGGTGTGGGTTTTACTAAAAACCGATGCCATAAATTTCCCTCACATACTATTGGCGTTAGTTTTAAAAAAACCAATGTTATTACGTCGACGTTAAAACCCGTATTTCCACTAGTGAGGTTATTAAGATATTTATTTTTTATACAGGAGATTCATGCTATTTAGTGGAATCTATGAATTCTGTAAAGGGTTTATTATCTCAAATTTTCACCTCTAGAGTAATACTTATTATTATAGAATTTTCTTATATGGAATGGTGTTTCTTCTATTAAATGTCCCCAAACTGGTTCTACCACATGTTACTAAGTTAATTTGGCTATGTGACATCATTCACGCCTCCCTCTATGTCAGATACTACTGACTAGTAGTGAGGGTGTAATGAATATATAGGGGAGACAATAAAATATGGTAATATTTTCATTAATTGTAAAAATAATAATAGGGTAGTGGAAACTATAGAAGAAATTTAATAACTAGGCAAGAAACATAAGTCGATATAAGGCCAAAATCAAAAAAAAAATCCAAATAATAATAGATCCATGTACTGACAGTCTAAATGTAACTAAATGATTTTTTTAAAGTTATACAATAAAATAACTAAATAGAAATGATAAAATAATCCATGTTCATTGTCATAACACACTTATTGTTAATATCTCCAAATTCCAACCCATCTAGTAAGAAATCAATCAACGTAGTGTTTCTTTCTTTTTTCGAAACTCTCATCCTTGAAATCTTCATGGGTAACAAATGGTGACCTAGATAGGGTGTGAGTAAAACTCAGTAGGCCACTACCAATGGTGTATAAAACCAATATAGTCATAGTATATCTTGAATTCCCTAAAGATATTATATGGGAATTACATTAATAAATTATAACTACATATGAAATAAACCAAATGACCCTCAAGTTCTATGTCGACTCCCAAATATAATGAAAAAAGCTTAATCATGATTCTAGATATCCCTAAGAACATTGTGAAAACATAACCATAATATCCATACCCCTCCCATAGTATAATCCTCCAATCATCATAGAAGAAATAGAAACATCCCTAAAATCATTTCAGCATGTCCAAGAAGAGCCATATAGGAATTCCAGCTTATCTAGGGAGAGTCCTCAAAGAATTTCATCATATCTAGGTAGATACCTAAAAACATTTTATCATATTTGAGAAGTGACCTCTAATAACTTCATAATATTCAAAAATCAAAACATAAAAACAGACTAATCAAATAAAACAAATATCCATACACTAAGATTATCAAATTTAGGAAAACAATTCATTTTGGTTATTTTATAAAATTACGAATTTACCAACCATTTATCCCTGTTAAGATAATTTCTAAAACACAATTTTATGAAAAAAGTCACATTATAATGAAAAAAATTCATCCTAATATGAATGGTTTCCACACCTAACAGGTGGACACAAGTCTGGTCTCAAAACCAATGGATCTGATGGGATCCAAGGTAGGTCTATGCATTTTGATTATCATCAAATAGAGAGTTATCAATTTATTTAGTTTGTGAACATGATGTTCTGACATTATCATAATATTTCATATACTATAACATAATTATATATACATTAGGTAGTATTTCTTGACTAAATACCTAAAAATCAATGTATATATAGAAAATTACATAATATTTGATGTAACAACTATATTCTCTCATTCCCTTCGATGATGATAAAGAATTATATAAACTAGGGTTCTCCTAAGAAAAAGAAATGGAATAAGAAATATAAGAGAATAAGAACTAAAGTATTAAAATTGATATCTTGATCCAGAATGCCACAATATAAAGGAATATAGTTTCTGGTTTGGAGAGGAAATTTTAGTGGATTTGTATAAGGGATACAGTCAAAGGAGGTTAAATATTAGAAAATAATGGAATTAATTTTTTTTAAAAGAGACTGGGAGAGTCACATTTATAACGTGAATAATATATTCAATTCCTGAATTCATTGATTCCTATATACCATAACAAATTAGTTACCTTACCTTAAAATTCAGAATAAATCTTTTTCACATCAGAAACCCAACTCATGACATGATTTTCTTGTTTTCAAATTGGCTAGAACCATTCAACTCATGAATGAGTTTCATTGGGTCTACGCAAAACCACCAAATATTATATGGGATTCATGGGGCTATCACCAAGATATTCACACTAGGTTTGGTAATTAATGGTGTGAATTCAATTTGCATCCAAAAATCTTCTCCCATTCGACTTTTTTAACACATAACCCAACCAAACTAATCATTAATTTCCAAGGTTCAAATGATAGGAAAACAAAATTAAATAGTTCTACCAAAACTTAAATAGGGATGCGCCTAGAAAAAGGCAATATCATACAACCTAATCACTATAAAAAAAATCATTCTAGAGTTTTTATCAAAACAATATTTGTGGAGATCTATGAAAATGTCTTGAAACAGATTCTATATATCATATTCACTCTTCCAGGTCTCCTCTATCACACTCTCATGATACCACTACACTTTCACTAGAGGTATGGTATTCCACCACATATTTTTCTCCCTAAAATCCATGATATGAATCATATTATCCTTAAAGGATACATCAACATCCATATCAATGTAATCAATTTCTATCACGTGATATAGATCAAGATGATATCTTAGAATTTATGACATGTGAAACTTTTCATGCATATAACAATAGAGCTATATAAGGACCATACGATACACTGTTGGATCAATCTTTTATATTATCTTCAATGGAATAAAAAACCTTGGTTCTATATTCCCATATTTCAAGAGAGAACATTTCCCCATCCTAGGATAAAGATAAAGTAAAACACAATGACCTACCAAAAACTCTATAGGTTATCTTTGATAGTAAACATATGATTTGTATTAGATCTCTAAAGTCACCAACTACTTCATGATCAAAAGAACCTAGTCAGATGTCTCCTTCATGATGATAGGTACAATGATCATTGAATCTCATAACTCTAGCCAACAAAGAGGTGAACATCATGGAAATATATAATTTTTTTAAAAAGGATCCATTTAGATCGATTACAAGAAGATATTATTATATGATAACTCCACAAGTTCCAGACGATACTCCCAAGGACCAACAATTTCCATGATATAGGATCATAACATACACTCCAATATCTTAATTTTTATATTATATTATCAATAAATATAAGGATGATAGGTTTTACTTAAAGAAAAATTATGATCCAAAATCTATTTGAATACCCTATTTTAAATGTGAAGTGAAATTATGATCTCAATCAGAGATGATTCTCCTTAGAACAATGTGAAACTTAACTATCACTCATACATAGAGGCTACCCAGATCATCTATAGTGAAGGTCTCTCTAATTACCAAGAAGCAAGCTACCTTCATTAGTTGAACCATGATCATCCATACCAAATCATTCTTATGAGATTTACTGGGTAATCCTATCATGAAATACAAAGTGTCATCATCCCACTTCCATTTAGAATGATTTGATATTGTAACTACCCTACCAGGCTTTAGTTCTTGGAAATCACCTACTAATAGGTGAAACATATCTCCCTGAAGCCTACTATCTCATTTTTGATCCCTATAAACCAGTATTTTCTATTGGGATTATGATACCTCTATTTCATACCTAGATGTAGGACCCATTTTGAAGAATGGAACCCCATTATCCACTCCTCACACAAACCCATATGAACCTATTCACAACTACAGAAAATAAGAACATTGCTGCTACTAAGATACCATCCTGACGGTGGCTCCCCAAAATATAAGCTATCCCTCAGAGATAATCCCTATAGATCAGATAACTATGCTATCCTGATCTATTCCAAAAATACATGCATAAAAGATTTCAAAGTCAGAGATACTCATCCTTGGGACTCTTGAACATCAAGTTTCATGTCTACAAAGTGTTCCATCAGCATACTATCATCAAAATATGACCACACTACCTATAATTTTAATATTCTTTCCCAAGTAATCAACCAAAATTTCTTCAATTCAGAACGTGCAATCTTTCTTGAAGTTTAAATACTGCAGAAACTCAACCCACCACCATTTCCATATAATCATGTCTCACTAAGAAAAGATATAATTTGGTATCTTGTGGTCTATGGACACAAAAATCCTATTTACTAATAGAAAATATCTCTAAAATATCATCATGTGTACCACTACAACTTACTCCATATCATGAGTAAGTTAATTATTTTCATGATATCTCACCTAAATGGATCCATAAGAAACCACCCGATTATCCTATATTAGAACTACTCAAAGTATGAATCTAGATGCATCAAAGTAAATGGTATATTACATAAAAAATAATGAAAATTGAGAATCAAAACTAAGGTAATCCTTCAATTTAGTTCCTGGAAATATCTCTCACAAGAATCTTACCAAAAAATATTCACCCCTTTCTTGGTTATCCTGGACATTAATATTGAAAAATATGATAATTCATGGATAAAATGCTGATAATAGCATGTGAGACCAATAAAGATCTGGATATTTAATTCATTCTTATGTTTTTACAAGATACCACAAATTCAAAATTCTTTTTGTCAACTTCCACTCCACTCTCTATGATAACATGTACTATGAAGTCCAATCTATGAATCTAAAAGCTATATTTAGATATCTTAGCATAATTTCCATGCTCTATCTATGTAATTAAGATGATTTCAAGATGTTGTTAATGATTATTTTTATAATTTTATCACACTAATATTTCATCAATGAAAATTACCAAAAATTGTTCTAGGAATGGTTGAAATATTTTATTGATCAAATAAATGAATATTGAAACTATGTTCTTCAGACTAAACGACAACACTAAAAACTCATAGAAGCCATACCTGCTCCTAAAAGTAGTTCAAGGAATGTATTATAGTATGAGACTCAACTACTATTACCCCATCCATAGTTCAATCTTAGAGAATATCATGGAACCTCTCAAAAAGTTGATGATATAATTGATACACAAAATGGGATATCGGTTCACAATATTCATATAGTTACATCTTTGATAATATACAGACAAACAAAATGTCTCGCTCTCCCTCTTAGGGATAAAAATGGGTGAAACCCAACTTGTATGTGAAATTGATCTCCCATGTGGGTGATAAGAATGATAATTAGTCAGTAAATTTGTTTCAGAAATGTTCCACTATTGGAGGAAAAGTATCCAATTTAACTACTTCATAATCTAGAACAAATATTAATATTAGAGTTGTGAGAAAATGTAATATACACTGAATTTCTCCTCCATGACCCACATAGAAATCCCAATCACCCTTGTTGAAATATCTGCACCATATATAAAGGAAAGTATCCTTTGATAATAATCGATATTATCATGGTATAGAACTAGATAATCTATACCAATGATCAATAAAATCTACCCATTTCAAGCACAATAATCTCCCAAAGAAAATTTTAGCCAACAATTTCTCAAGAACACCACATGAAACATTTGTTATTCTATGAACACAATCCCAGTAGTGTGCCAATGGTCATAAGAACATCAAAACTTTCCACAAAAAATCTAAAAACATTTTCAAATTGTGAATATATTAAATATTGAAATTCTTCTATATAATAATCATATGTAGGTGTAGAAGATACAAGAATCATACCTATCATGGAATAAGGCCCTACATCAAAACCAGTCAGAGTAGACTACATAGTGGGAAGATGACTGATCCCTCTACCATGGGATCCAATATGACTCCCTTATAATGTTCCCTCTAGATACTATTTACATTCCCTCACTTTGGAGCCATGTCCCCTTTCTCAAACTGAATTTTCAGTGGAACTCTAGCTACCAGTCTTGTAATTCCCTTACCCTAGAAGCCTGGAGCTGGTGCATTATTTTAATATATTATCATGATTACAAGGAATCAAATCTTGAATGACCTAGTATTTTAGTAGTTTCATTAAACCAGATACATATATAGGTTCAACATTACAACTTGAAAGTAAATACAACATAAAAGTTTTATTGGGAATATCTACAACTCTATGTTTATCCCTACATGTCATTAATAATAAACTTATTGATTTCATAAGAAAATGAAACATAAGAAAGGGGTGAGCTCAAATAATCTGTAATGGTAATATATACAATTGAAGATAACATAAACACAAACATTAGGCATGGTGAATAACTAAAACACATGCCTTTAAAAATAAAATTAAACACATTATTCCAGGAATAAGAGTTGAATAAAAAATTCCACATTAAAACACAATCGTGGGTATTCTACTAGTCGAATAACCACATTAACAATAAATACTATTTTCATAATGAGGGAAATTCATATGCCATATATCATAACAATACTTTCAAGGCCTCTTGCTAAGACCATAAATAACCATTTTGTCAAGGCCTCATTCCACAACCTAGTTTATCTCATGAGACCTACCGATGCATCAAGAGGATATAGCATGCCCCACCCATTACATAACAAGTCCAATGAATTCTTCCTACGAATGGGGACAAACATAAACACCATATCTATTCATATTGAATCTAAAATATGAAATTTAAATATCTTTCCCCAGTCATTAATCATAAAAACCAACTCTTCGGAGTAATAGGGTGAATGGTATCAAGATATAACAACCACATTCAAAATAATTCGAAACCCTCAAAAAAACATTTTTTTAGACTATATCATAGGAAATAAATTTCTATGAAATATAAGATTCATGAATGGATTTTGACATAAATAAAGATACTTTTAAATGAGGCCATTGAAAAATTCTAGATGAAATAATCCTTAAACATTACAAAATGTCTCATGCCACCTTAAAACATTCAAATCATAATCCCTTAGAATTTCATGAGAATATATAGAATCTTGATATGATAAACAAAAGGGTAGTACATACACCACAAGTAATAAGTAAGTGGTGGAAAAGGAATATATCTTATAAAAGTTAAAGTGAGATGAGAAAAATCATTTTTATACTTTGGAAAGAAGTGTTATTTTGGAAAATCATTATAATTGTCATGAAATCAGATTGTAAAAATTAATATCCAAGAAAATAAAATATAAGGATATTGAAATTACATTTGAGGCTTGAATAAAGTCTTATTTAGGTGAATTCATTTAAAAATATTTTTAAAGAAGCTTTAAAAATACAGCATTTTAGTGTGTTTTAAGGAATTATTTAAGGATATTTTAAAGCACAAAGGAATGTTATCTTTCATAAAAAAAGAAATGAACCAAAATAGACTTTTTATTTTAAAATATGTGATTTTATAAAGCTAAATATGGATAAAAATAGATTATATAGTGAACTTGAAAATAGGTAAGAATCTGAGAAGTTCCTTGAATCGAGCTTGTATTTTAGGAACAAATTTTAAAAGATCATTTTAAATCATATAACTACCCAAAAATTAAAGGAGGATTCTAGTTGGTACACATATATAGAAAATTCAAAGAGAATCTATGAGGATTACATAAGAATAAATAATAATATCATTGAGGTGTGTAGAGAATAAGAGCAACCTGAATGAAAATAGAGGTTCTGGTAGAAAATACATAAAACATTGTAATCGATTGAATAGTATGCCCCAAAATTAATAGTAATAAAGGATAAATTTATTATCATGAAAATAAAGAGTTTATTCCTATGAAATAGGCTGTATAAATACTCCATACAGAAGCAGTAGTAGTGAATACATAATATCTCAAAAAAATGGGAGTGAGATGAAGAAAACCCTTACCTTAAGTCCAATTGTGTTCTTCACTTTGTATTAGTGTCCTGGATAACGTCATTATAATCATTAATTAATATTTACAGAACCTATTATTAGTTTAATTTATTTATTATAACCTTATTAACTGCATTCAAGGCCTTTTTGATGGGTTAAGAGGTTCAATTTCATTTTTCGGGCCTGTTTGTTTCATGATTGGTATACTTATATACATGAATGAAGAATTATTAAATATGACAATTTGTTGTCCATAATTGAAGTTATATGTTATTATTGAACATAAATAATGTTAAATGGTTGTAAATTTCATTTTTTTACTTGGAGTGATGATGAATTATTATATAAATTATTTAATGAAAACCGTTTGGGTTAATTGGCGATTTTTGAACACCACAAACTCGTTTTTTGTTATAAATAAAATCTATGTGTAAAAAAAGATTCCATAACTAGATATGAGACATAATACATATATTATAGTCTATTTTGACCATAATAATTATTTTATGACCTTAATTAAAGACGATAATAGAAATTAAAAACCCATCGTCCTTGAATGTTGTAAATTAGCATATCTCAGATGGTGTTTTCATTTTTATTATAAAGGAATGAGAATAGAGAGATGATGACGAAATATTAATTTATCATGAAAATATTTCATTACATGTAAGATACTAGATTAATCACAACATTTGGATGAAATTTGGTGAGGAAAGAAAAATAAAGTAACTCAAAATAAATGAAATGTTGAGAAATCCCTTCTGAAAAATTCGGAAGCCTAACGACATTGCCTAAAACTACATAAATTTTTTTGATGAGAGAAAAATGGGTCTCTCATCATTATTAAATAATATGGAATGTAAAGGGGAATATGGAATGACATATCCCATCATAATCCAAAATAAATTAAAAATAACAACCTAAAATGAAACCTTGAAAAAGAGAAGGGTGGTTGATTCCAATACTTGTATATAGTAACTTCAAAAACATGAAGGTTGGGACATTGGTAGATTGAGGAAACCTTGGGAGGGATCATAGAAAGGTAAAAATAGTAGATAATAAAGGATGTTGAGTTTTTAATGAAATAAAAATAAGGAATGTGTGGGTATTTATAGTAAATGATAGGGAGTTTTTAATTAATTTCAAGGGACACCTCATTATTAGTTTTCGAAAAACCGTGGGCTTTCCCATGGTATCTTCCCATGTTATTTTCCACTAGGGAAAAATAATGTAATATTTTACTATAAAAAAGTCTACCAGAATTTTATATTAAGTATTACATCATTATGATTTTATTAAACATACCAAAAATTCAAAACTGTATTTTCACTATTTCTAAAAAATTCATGTATTTCAAAAAAATCCCATAAATTTACCCCAAACATTTTTTGAAGTTTAGAATTAAAAATTGAAATATATTTTTTGAAAATAATTTTATAATTATTTTTAATTTAATTTCTAAATAAAATCATAATTTATTCCAAAAAAACAACTTCAAAACTATAAATCATTTTATATAATCTTGAGAAATTAGTAAAGATACCATAAAATTATCATATAACCATAAGAAAATAATGTAATAATTTATTATTACATTTTATGAAGATATATTTCCATTTTAAATTACTAAATTAATCTTAAAATTTGAATTAAAATATTAATGACATACAAATTACCGATACTTATACTATGATCATTTTTTCACATATAAGATGACTAAATTGTATTTATACATTCATAAGGGCATGTTACTATTCATAAGGGTATGATAATCTTCATACGGGTATGAATATATTCATAAAAAATTAAGGTTTTCTTATCATACTCTAAATATCTTACTGATCACTACCGTGTATATCCATTTTATTAAAATTCAAATTATAGAAGTGGAAAATTTATTTTTATTGGTTAGGTTATAATAATGTTTTGTTTTTTAGAGACTCACTGTTTCATGCATTCTATATTAAATCTATTTTTAAATTCTTGGGGTGTTACAATATTCTCCCCTCAATAGAATTGCGTCCTCAAAATTCAAAATTGTACTTCGAATGTTAACGGTTGGTGCTTGAAAATTCCCTTTTGGGAAACCCATATCAGAAATAGGGTTAAGAAAATATCCTCCTAAAAAAAGGTTAAGGGAATTGAGGTGTTCACCAAAGTTTTTGTTTCTTTTGAATGGGGTTACATTATTTGGGAGTAAAAACCTCGACATTGAAGACAATTATAACTATGATGTTTTGATGGAACATGATATATAACATGTTTAGATGAAAGTTGATTACTACAAAACTATAAACTACTGTAAAAAAATCATCAATATTATCAATGATTATGATAATAGAACAACATTTTATTTAAGACCGCTTTACTTGAGTTGAGGAATTATTCCACTCTATAAGAGTATAAATACACATTTCTATTTAAAAACTCATCTTTTGATTTCACCTTGAACTATCTATACCTCATCACTTAGCACAAGTTAGGCCATATGGTGATGTAATACATACAACTATAAATGATAATACAATTATCAACTTAAACCATTTCATAAACGGTTAAAAAATCAAAATATAATTATTAAACACCTTAGAATGAAGGTATCTAAATTTACAAGATGAACTTATCATTAACCCTCAATCAACATGAAGAAACTCTAAATTTTCACATTCCAAACATGTGAATAACATCATCATGTATCATCTTGAAATATATTAATAACTTGAATTACCATAAAAACCATGCATTATTCTGTATTCTTTAAGTAAGATACATATTATTGGATATATTCCTTAAATCCAAAAGTGTTTTAAACTCCCTAAAAGATAGCATAGACCAATTCTCAACAAGTAAATAATCAGTTCCAAGGTAGTCAGTACTTATCTAAATCGATAATTTTTTCATCATTATCTAAACATCAGATATATAATAAGGTTTGACTATCCCTTAACCATATACTTTCCCAAGATATTATCTTTCTACTAAGTCACTTATCCTTGGTAAAATTCATCATACAACCTCAAATACTTAATGAAATTGTATTACAATACAATCATCATATATTCCATAAATCTTATAACAAGTACTTTACTGATAAAATATTAAAATTACACGATTCATAATGAGGCATATTAATCCTTCCACTCCATCTGGGGTATTATTATAACTTGATAATTATCTATTAATGTCATTTGGGGAATATTACTTTGATGCCTTGGACATTGATTCGCATAGTGTACCATCTCCCTGAAGTTGAAGCATTGTACATCAGAAACCTTTTTCTTACCCTTGAGTTCACTAAATTAGTTTCTTTTTTCCACACTTATAAAATACTCTCATTCACATAAAGAATTTATCAAGATGATTCTTTCTACAGTTATCACATGTGGGAGAATACTTCATTCCCTTACTCCCTTTGTCCATCTTTTTCCCAGTTTTCCTCTTCTTCTCCTAAATCCTTCCAAATCCAAAATACTTAGAAAAATATTTATATCTAATATTTGGACAAGATAATATATCCTCATATGATGAGAATGTTTGAGATATTATTTTCATTTGAAATACTGGCTTAAACCCATCCAATGAAATGATCATTCTTACTCTTTGACATTTTTTGTGGTTCTCATTACTTTCTCTAGGATCCATTTCTAAACAATGGAAAACAAAAGATTAGATTATAAATAATAATGTATAATATCAACATAGAAAAATAATTAGCATAAATTGAAATTATATCCACAACTAATCTAATAATAATTTACATGGTTTCTTTGAGGAAAAAATGCATTTAATTGTTCCATACTGGTTTTTAGGAAAAATGTGAATTATCCTAAGAATACAACTCATGAGTTTCAAACTAGGTGTGCATTAATGCCCATTTTCATGTACCAGGATACCCCAGGTCCAGACCAAATATCCTTTTTAGCATTGTTACTCATAGTTACAACTGTGCCAGAACCACATCCAATTGTAGTATCCAGACAGAGATATATTTTATAGAAAGATCCACATAAGCTATTACTTACTAAAATTATAGGATGTTATAGTATGTTTATCCTCAAAGTATATCATAGGGTTTTTATCTGAGATACATTTTCTAAATATAGTTTCCATTTTTTCCACTAAACTTCCTCTGATACCAACTGTAACACACGAACTCTAGAAGCTCGGATCCGATGAATTTTTTAACACATTGGAATGATTAGAAGGAATCGAATACTAAATGACCAAGTAGTTTAGTAGTTTTGGAAATATATATTCATACATGGGTTCAACATTACACCATGAAAGGAAATACAACATAACAGTTTTATTGGTAACATCAAAAAATCTAGGTTTATCCCTACAACTCATTCATAATAAACTTCTTCATGTCCTGATAAAATGAAACATAAGAAAGGGGTGAGCTTAGATGCTGAGTAAGGGTAATAAATAAAGTGAAATATAACATAAACATAAACATTAGGCATGGGGAATAACTATTACACATTCCTTTAAAAATAAACTTGATCACAGTATGACAGGAATAGGAGATGAATAAATAATTCTATAATAAAACAAAGTCCGGGGTATTATACTAGTATAATAAACACATGAAATATCAATACTATTTTTGTAATGAGTTAAATTCATATGTTATACATCATAACCATACCGTCAAGGCCTCATGCCAATTCCATAAATAACCATTCAGTCAAGGCCTCATGCCATGACATTGTTCATCTCACGCGACCTACTGATGCATCGAGGGGCTATAGAGGCCCCCACCCATCACATAATAAGTCCAATGAATTTCTATTATGAATGGGGAAAAAAATAAAAAAAAATATAAATTCATATTTAAAATAACATATGAAATATAAATAACTTTCCTCAATCATTAAACATAAACATTAACTATTCTGAGTAATACGGTGAATGGTTTCATGATAGAACCTCCACATTCAAACTAATCAGAAACCCTCCAACAAAATATTTGGTAGATTATATCACAGGAGTTATATCTATATGAAATACAAGATTTATAAAAGTATGTTTACATAAAAAAATATACTTTTAAATGAGACCATTGAAGGAATAATGAGAAATAATCCTTTTACATTCCAAAGTTTCCCATACCACATTAAAACATTTAGATCATAATACATTATAATATCATGAGAATTATGAGACTCTTGATATGATATACCGAAGGGAGGTAAATACACCACAATTAAGAAGTAAGTGGCAGATAAAGAATATATCTTATAAAAGTTAAAGTGAGATGAGAAAAATTATTTTTTCACTTTGGAAGGAAGAGTTCCTTTAGAAAACCATTTTTAATTGTCATGAAATCAGATTGTAAACATGTATATCCTAAAAAATAAAAGTTCAGTTCATTGAATTAATATTTTAGGCTTAAATAAATTCTTATTGAGGTGAAATAAATTAAAAATATTATTCAATGAAGCTTTAGAAATAAAACATTTTTGTGCATTTTAAGAAATTATTTGAAGAGATATTAAAGTGAAAAGGCATGTTTGATTTCATAAAACAAGAAATGAACCAAAATAGGTTTTTCACTTCCAAATGTGTTATTTTATAAAGATAAATATAGATTAAAATATATTATAGATTAAACATCAGAATAGGTAAGAATATAAGAATTTTTTTGAACTGAGCTTGTATTTCAAGAAGAATTTTTGAAAGATCATTTTAAAACATATAAATCCCCATTAATAAAGTAGGATTATGGTTGATAAACATATATATAAAATTAATATAGAATTTATTAGGACTTCATAATAATAAATAATAATATCATTGAGGTGATTAGAGAATAAGAGCAGCCCGAATGAAAATGGAGGTTCGGGTAGAAAATACTTAAAACATTGTAACCAATTGAATCTTATGTCCCAAAATTAATAATCATAAATGATAAATTTATTATCATTAAAATAAAGATATTCATTATATTAAACATCAATGTGCAGTATACTTACTCTATACACAAGTTGTAGTAGTGAATACTGAATATCTCACAGAAATGGGAGTGAGATGAAGAAACCCCTTACCTTAAGTCCAATGGTGTTATTCACTTGTTATTAGTGTACTGAATAACAAAATTAAATTCATTAACTAATTTTTCCAGAACCTATTCTAAATTTTATTTATTTATTTAACCTTATTAAGTTCATTTATGGCCATTTGGATGGGTTAATTGGTTCAATTTCATTGTTTGGGTCTGTTTGTTTCATGATCGATATACTTATATATATGAATAGAGAATCATGTAAAATGAGGATTTTAGTTAGGAATTAAACATATATGTTATTAGTGAAGAACCATAATGTTACATGTTTGTAATTTTCATTTGGTTATTTGAAGTGAAGATGAATCATTGTATAAATTATTTAATGATAACCGTTTGGGTTAATTGGCGGTTTTTGAACATCACGAAATCATTTTTCCTTATAAATAAAAACCATGTGTACATAAATATTACAGAACCATATATGTGACCTAATACATATATTATAGTATATTTTAAGCATAATAATGGTTTCATGACCTTAATTGAATATGGTAATAGAAATTGAAAACCCATTGTCCTTGAATGTGGTAAATTAGCACATCTCGGATGGTGTTTTCATTTTTAGTATAAAAGAATAGGAAAATAGAGATTATGAATAATTATTCCGTTATCATAAAAAAATATAGTACATTTAATATAATGGATCCATCACAAAATTTGGATGAAAGGAGGTGAGGAATGAAAAATAAAGGAACTCAAAATAAATCCCTTGTGAAAAAATCGCCAGCCTAATGACGTCGCTTAAAAATTCATAAAATATGTTGATGAGATAAAAAAGAATCTATAATGATTCTAATATAATATTTATATTAAATAGGGATATTAAATTAAATATCCCATCATAATACAAAAGAAATTAAAAATAATAACGTAAAATAAAATCCTAAAAAAGAGAAGGGTGGTAGATTTTCTTACCTTGTAGAGTAACTCATAAAACATGATGGTTGGGACCTTGGGGGATTTAGGACACCGTTGAATGACTCATAGGGACACAAAACTACTAGATCATAGAGTATTATGAGTTTTTATTGAAATAAAATTAAGGGATGAGGTGGTATTTATAGTAAATGAGAGGGAGAGTTTTTATTAATTTCAGGGGACACCTCATTAGTGGTGTTTTCCAAACCATGGGCTTTCCCACGGTATTTTCCCATGGTATTAGCCACTTGGGAAACCTCATGTTTTATTTTAATGTACACAATTCTAACAGAATTTTATATTAATTATTACATCATTATGATGTCATTAAACATTCTGAAAACTCAAAATTGTATTTTTACTATTCACAAAAAATCCAGTATTATAAATTATACCAAAAATTTACCCCAACTGATTTTCAACATTTAGAATTAAAAAATGAAATCCATTTTTTTAAAATAATTTTATAAATAATTTTAAATTAGTTTTTAAATAAAATCATAAATTATTCCAAAAAAAACATTAAAACTATAACTCATTTTATAACACATTGAGAAATTAATCAAGGCCACATAAAATTATCTTATAACCAGAAGACAATAAAGTAAAAATTTATGATTACATTTTTTGAAAATAAATTTCCATTTTAAATTAATCAAAAAATTTCAATTAAAATATTTATGACTTACAAAAATACCAATACTTATTCTAGGATCATTTTTTCACATATAATATGTCTAAATTGTATTTATACATTCATGGGTGATTTGTTTTGGAAAATTTAATTATTATTACAATTAATTAATATTCATAAGTGTGTGATAATATTCACAAGGTTATGTTATTATTCCTAAGGGTATGTTACTATTAATAAAAATTATGTTTTTCTTATGAGACTCTAAATATCTTTATGAACACAACCATGTATGTCAGTTTTTCAAAATTAAAATTATAGAAGTGGAATTTTTTTTCTTATTGGTTAGCTTATAATAAAGTATTGTTTTGTAGAGACTCAGTGTTTCATGCATTCTATATTAAATATATTTGAATATTCTTTGGGCGTTACAAGTCTACTAAGGGGTAGATGTGTCCTTTACAGACTATACTTCCTGCCTTGATCCCCTAGTATTGTTCTTCTATTGAGTGATTCCATAGAACCTCTTTAGATTTCCTTAACTACCATAAGAACAACACTCCATAGTTAGGTATGCACACTCCTATCATCTATGAAAAAACATTACCTATTGAAAGAAATGTACTGGGTTGTGGTCTTGTGATATTTGTCCTCTTCCTTGACTGCTCTGACCAATACTCACCTAGAGTCAACTTCCATAATGGTGCTTCCATTTTTTATAATAATTGCTTCCAAATAAACCTATTGAAACTCTTGGACACTATTTTGGGACTCTATCCAATTACATTTCATGATTAGATCCTAATTTATCATTTACATGAGGCTACTCATGAAAAATGCATTCACCTATGACCTTATATCGTAATGAAGTATATCATATAAACTATTCACCCTAGATGCCTCATCAGTTTAAAAGGATGTTGAAAATAACAGAAATTTAGTGAAGTAGACTGGATAGTACACAACTAAGAGTCCATACTATATAAAGTTTATGAACTCATTATACCTATCACCCCTCAATGTAATTGGATAAAAGTGATGAAGGAAATTCAGCTTAAAATCTTTCCTAACGATATTCTGTAAATAATTGGTTTTCTCCGCATTGTCCCATAAATTCTTGGCTGGTCCTCATAACATGTAAGTAACAAGATTCACCCACATCTATGTGGGTGTATCAAGGTGATTTAGGATTGTTTATACTAACTCAATATAGAACACGATTGTTTGGGGGACTCATTCCTAAGAGGATGTTGGTGGAGTCAATAGCTAGAAATCTCCCATCATCTCATCCATCGATGGTTTGGTGTAAACAGTATCCATCTCCATAGATCACATGACCCAAAATAAGATATTGTGAAGGTGGTCATACATATTATTCTCCATATCTTTAGGACTTTTCAGATATACTATGTTAGGAGTGTGCTGATTGGCACTCTCCTGACACCCATGTCAAAGATGATGAAGATTCAATTTCCCTATAATGTTTTTACACACACCTTAGAACATAAGATGAAAAAATATCAATCTAATAAGGTGATGACAATAAATAATCACTGGTTTTATTTTCCTCTAACTTGTATTAACAAGATAATTGGAATAAAATAATATTTTGTAACATTTATTTTTATTAGACATAACTTGGTATTAAATTTTCTAGTTTATATGGGTAGATATATTACATGCAAAGAAAATGTCCCTAGAACGAACAATGCATGTAAACATATATTATTACATTTATATCATTATGTATTAATACCCATCTCATTATATACCATCCCGTGAGAAAAAAATACCAATAAACTATAACATCATATAATAAGTGAATCACCCAACTGAAATAACATAAAAAATATAACTAGTAACAACATGAATAGATTTACCATCCCTAGGAACTTAAATTTTCCCTTACACATAGGTAAGCTACTCCTAAGGATTAAATCATTAGAAAGAAAAACCAAATTCTAGTCTCCTTTATACCTTTCCAAAATAGTAAATAAATAGAAAAGAAACCAGATTCTATGATACCAATTTGTAATGTCCCAGACCTAGTTCTCCCACACATGACCATGTTGGGTTGGCTACATGACCTTGGGAACACCTCCTCATACATTAGAGGTTACTGAATAGAAGTGAGGGTATAAGGAATATACTGAGGAGACTATACTGTATCTTATAGATTTTAATTTACAATAGAAATAATAATAGATTAGTGGAAAATTACAATACAATAAAAATAATCAGGAAACCAACCAAAAAAAAATAAGGCTAAAACTGAACAATCCAAATAATAACAGAATTATGAAATGACAATTTTAATGTAACTAAATGATCTTTTAAAAGTAATAAAATGAAAATAATAATAAAAATGATAAAATACTCTAATTCCCCATTCCCAAACCCCATGTATGTATCATCTTCAAACTCCAAAACATCTAGTAATTAATCACTCAACACAAGGCCTATTGACATTGTCCAAACCTACAACCATGAAATCTATCTGGGTACGAAATGGTGGACCAAATAGTGTGTGAGTTCAAATATTTAGGCCACCCCCAATTGTTTCAAATTTTTTTTATTAGGAGTATATTTTCCATGAAATAAATTTATAACATTGAATTTTTTTTAATAAATTTACACTGCACATGAAATAAAACCAATAACCCTCTTGTTATGGTTTCACACCCAGGGATAGCCCGAACAACATCAACATGATGTTAAATATCTCCAAAAAAGTTGTGAAACCATTCTATAATAGTGATAACCCTCCCAAGGTGTAATCCACTAATCATTATAAAAGAACTAGGTACATACCTCTAATAATTTTATCATCACCGGGTGGAGACCTTTAAGATTTTAAGAATATATGGGTGGAGACCACTAATAATTTTATCATATCCGAGAAGATACCTCTAATTATTTTAGCATATCTAGATAGATAGCACTATTAATTTCAGCGTATCCAAAAAACATAAAAAACAACATACCAAGATAAAAAACACAAAGTCATGAACTGTGTAAATCAAATATGTCAAAAAGTCCACTTCGGTTATTTCATCAAATTAACAATTTAAAAACCATTTATTCCTTTTAATTTAACTTCCAAAACTCCATGTTATTCCAAAATCATGTTATCAAGACATATAGTTCATCACAATATCTGGGGTAAGATCACCTATTCTGTGGCCACAAGTCTAGTCTCAAAACTAATGTATCTGATGGGATTTGTGTGTGGTTTAAAAATAGTGATTATAATCAAATTGGGAATTGTAAATTTATTTATATTGTTCACATGACACACTGAGGAAATAATACATATTTCATAAACTAAAAAAATGATATAGGCATTAGGGAGCTGTTCTAGAAAACCAACCTTAAAATCAATGTAGATGCAAAAAAATTATCAACGTCCAACCTAGTTATTACATTCTCACCTCACCTTCGACGATGATAAGGAATTATGTCAACTAGGGTTACCTAACAAAAAACCCACTAAATGGAAGGATAAGAGAATAAAAGAAAAAGTATTAACATTAATATCTCGATTCAGAATGCCAAGATCCAAGGGAAAAAATCTTCTGGTTTGAATATGAAATATCATAGGCATCTGAAACAGGTTATGCATCAAAAAGGAGGATCAATATTAGAAACACATGGTGCTATAGATTTTAAAAAGTTGGTAGGCATGTAACAATCATGAAGTGAATAGTAAATTCACATCATGAATTTCTAGATTCTCATATACAAAAAATCAATTAACTCATATTAAAACCCTTAATAATTAGATTTCACATTGTAAACCCAACTAACATAGTGAGTTTCTATTTCATTGACTACCCTGAACCATACAGGTTGTGAATGAGTTTCATGGGGTCTTCCCAGACACACTCATTCCTTTTGTGGGATTCATGGTATCAGCCCAAATAAATTCAAGTTGTGAATTGAGAATTCAGGGTGTGTAATTTTTCTTCATTTAGAAATCATCTACCTCATATACTACACTTCTATTACAATTAATCCATCCAGACTAAGATTTAGTTTACAAGGTTCCAATGATAGACAACCGAACCTAAAGTGGTTTAACAAAACATAAATAGGGATACACTTAGAAAATGTGTGATCTTAAATAAAACCACATTTATATTTTGTATCATAATCATATCATTATTCATGGTAATTTAAATTTCATTTTAAATTATATCATTCATGGGTTTTACTCAAATGTTTCTTATTTTTAAGGGGTTCCTTTTTCAAATTTAATTTCACGAGACAATTTTCATCTTTTTCACCATGTTTTCTATATTATGGTTTGATTACTACCCAATGGATTTATTTTAACATATTCATGAAATTAATGTGGTTTGGAGATACCTGTCATGTTCTTTGTTTAAAGGGTTTTAGATTCAAATATTGAAAGGGTTTTTGTTTACTCAACTCCCTTCATTGAGTTAAAATGCTTCTTCTTGACCTTAATTCTAATAATATTGGGGTTTTAAATCCTAATATTAAATTTCATATAATTTATCTTCTTCTATAGTGTAAAATTACATTTTAATACAAATATTTTACCTTATTACTTTTTCTTTCCCAAAAGTATATATTTTTTAAATTAATTATCAACCTTTATAATGAAGGTTTCCCCTCCTTATAAACATTTTCCTTTTCTAAAATTTTTATCATTTATAATTGGAAATATAATAATGTTTTATCTCATGTAACCTCTATATTTCCATTATCCTATTTTATAATGGATGTTTTTATACTTTATTTATGATTTGGGTTTTCAATAAAAATATCTCTAAGTATTAAAATAGTTTTACATCCTTTCAAAATTAAATGTTTTATCTTCCACCCAAATTATTTTGGATTAAAATTTTTGTCTTTCAAGGATATATTATTTATGTATATATTTAAAAAGTAAATATTTTCCAGAAATTTCACTATATATTTTTTAAAATAACTTTTGAAAGTGACGCAAAATGTAAGGAACCCACCTTAAATATTACATATTATAGTAAATTTAAACTATAATTAACATTCATACATTGTCAAAGATCTATTAGGTTTATCGATTTAGAGATTTGGGTCATAAATCTTATATAAAAAACCCATATATATATATATTCAAAGAATATAATTATAATCAATATATATATATATATATTCAAAATAGAAAACTCTTAAAATAAAACATGAATTATTTTCATAAAAAATCTTCATGATGTTCAACTTGAGTTCCTAATTTCCCTTACCCATTCTAAAACCCTGTGATTTTCATAAAACATGGGATTAATATAGAAATATAAATAAGGGTAATAATAAGAATAATTTGTTAGTCCAGTGAAAATAATGTAAACTCATGAAAAATCTTTTCTTTAAAAACATAATTTTTATCTGAAAAGTGCACCATTTTTACTTAAAAAAGTTCATTTATTACCTTTTTAAGCAAAACAATTTCCATGAAATCTCATTCAAAATCATAGAAAATTCATTTATATGACACGGAATACCATCATATTATAACCCTTAAAAAATAGTTACAAATTAGAATCACTATTTGACCAACTTATAATATAATTATATGGAGAATATAATCATTACATAATGAATTGGAGTGTGATCTGGGTGAACCCATCATATAAGCTATAATGGGCTCACCCAAAACTATATAGGCACACCAAAAAATAGTCAATATCAATCTCAAACATGATATATCATGGGGATAAACTTTTCATAAAAAATTTCCATGGACTATATCATGAATAAAACCCTTGAATACTCTTAAAAACTTGTGCATAAAACATTTTAGACATCAAAATACCCTTTCTTTTTAAAAACCTATTTCAAATACAAACATACCCAAAAAAGGGAAAGATGAATTTTATTTGATGGAAATATGAAATATTTTAGAGGCATAAAAACATCAAATAATAGTTACGACTATGGGAAAAGTCATTATCTCCTTATACATTAAAATAAAACGTTAATTTTTTTTATAAGGAATGTTAAACATTTAGTAAAAATATTGCGTTTAAAAACCTTTTAAAGAAAGTAAAATGAGAAATAAAATTTCATTTATAAATATTTTATTTAGATATAAAAACATGTATAAAATATATTTATAAATACCTATATGTAAGAAAATCGAGTTTTAATTGAAACACTAAAAGAGTATTTTTAAAATAATGTCCCTTACCTTGAGTCTGAATCATAATGTACATCACTTAACATTATAAATAAAAAAATCATATTAGTTTTATAATTTCTTAATAAAAATTTCGATGTCCATTATTCCTTTATTTAATCTAATACTATGTAATATACACTTACTTAATCAATTGAATTATACCTTGGGGGTTTTAACGATATTCCACACATATGTCAGAAATGACTTCCTTAGGTTGAATATAGTCAAAGAGGTCATTATTGCACCTTCTAAAAATAATAATCATGAAATAATTTTCAATTTTCTACATAAATTATACTTTTAAACCCAACTATTAAAAGTGGTAGTGAAAAATTAACTATGTTACAATCACAAAGACCGAATGTCGTACATACACATGAGTAATGTTTCCATTTCCCAAAGTTCATAATGGAGAGAAGGAAAATATATATTTTTTATCATTACATAATTATCATAATATAATAAATATAATATCAATTCTTTAAATATAATTATATATATCAATAATCAGATGGATGGAGAAAACAAATCACATCGCTTTGTAGAGGTGGTAGTCCACACGTACGCACATCCAACATTATCATTTTTTAGTTAATGTAAATGTAAGAAGGTAAATTATATATTATATATTTAGAATTATAAATATGAAAATAATATTTTATATAAACATTAATTATATCTTTAAAAATAGTCTTTAGAGATAGTGATGGTAAATGAATTACATCGGCTCACGAGGAGGTTGTCTACCGTACACATGAATGACAAATTCCCCTCTCATTTGATGGAATACAGAGATAGATATAGGTTAGGAAATTAAAATTGTAATATTTAAGTATACATAAGATTATTGTTATATTATTTTAGTGTGGTTAAATAATATTTTAAGGATTCATAAATAGAAATAAAACCAAAAAAAGCCGGTCAAACTATACCTCTTCATTAAAAAATTGAGCTTTGATTAAAACCTTAAGCCCTCTAAGGTTGATATTTTTCCTAAATTAAGAACAAAAGAATGAGGGGATGGATTATAGAAAGTTATTTTGGTAAATATTGGATGATAAAAATGGTTATTTATATTTTAATTAAATATAAAGAATGATGCCGATTTATAAGAGTGGGGAGAGGGACTCTTGAGGTTTATCAAAGTATTAAAATAATATAAATTACTTTTTAATTAAAAAAAGATCCAAACCCATTTATTTAGAATGTATAATTATTATGGGTCAAAATAGGGTCATAAAATAAAAATTATAAAAGTTTTTTCTAGGTTTTTTACACATATCAATTGGTTTTAACCCCTCGTTAACCAGTTTCAAACTTACCTTGATAATATGGAGTTTTACTCTTTTAGGGTCAATATAGGTTCTATAAATGGACAAAAATACCATAAATAGACCATTTTAGAAATTACCAAACATATACTAATAACTTTTCTGAATATTGTTTTATGAATTTTATATCATATAATAAAATATTATTTTTTCTAATATATCATTAATGTAACTTTATAAAACTATTCATTAAATTGATTATTAAAACATGATGAAGTAAATTAAAATAAAAAAAATTCTGACATCACTAATATGTCATGTTACTCTATAAATGTTTTGGATCACATTAAAATTTTCAAATTATTTTACATTTGATATTTGAAATATCATTTATTTTATTTTCTATCAATTGAATAATTACTCCGTCAGTGTTGTGTAAACATGTAAGCTAATCATTTATTTAATAAATATAAAAAATTACCATGATTAAGATAAATCATTTATAATTAAAATTAATATTTATAACTAAATGTATCCTCCAGTTATACTAATGTTAAAAATATTATAATTATTTAAAATAAGAGTATAAAAATTTTAACTTTTCTTTACATAAAATATTATAAGGGTCATAATCATACCCAAATTGGAAAAAGGTCATATAACTGAATTTTAGATTATTATGGAATAAATAAATTCATAAAATAAAATTCCTGAAAGTGTGCGATCATTTTATAGTATTTATCATTTTATTTTTAACCCTTAATTAACGAATTTACCCGTAATCGAGGTAAAAAAATTATAAAGGTAATTATTACTTTTGACTTAAAAACGGAAATGTTTCAAAAATATGTAACATAGGATTCCGAATATATTACTCATTTTTAATAATATATAACACATAATTTTAAAAATTTAATTTTAAATCAAATCATAAAAAAATGGAAAACAGTTTTTTTTCCAGAAAAAATGAACTTTTATAATATAAAATGTTTTTATATTTAGTTAAAGTATAAAATCCATTAAAAAAATAATTGGTTTATTTTAAATAAAAATTAACTAATTAAAATTTTAAAACTAATCCAAAAGGTAATTTCAATTTGGAAATACTTAAAAAGAAAATACAAATATTAACAAAAATCACTATTTTTAACTATTCATTGAAAAATCAATATTCTATAAGAAGTATAAAAAATTAATCATAAGGTAATTTTCACATGATGAAATAAAAATTAAATTCAGTTTTCATTTACATTTTTATAAAATTGTAAAATATTAATTATAATATTCACTTAAAAAATCTGAAAAAATAATTATTGATGAAAACATATTTTTGAAGAATAAAATCACTTTACTAAAAATTGGGGCTTATTTAAAAAAACTAAATTAATAAATTATAAATGAGTATTTCCATTATATTTTTCATAACTTGGGTAATAATATTCATTCGCACTAATATAATAGTTAGATTATAATGATCACATTAAATTAATAATAAATCATTATTAATTTAAGGTTGATGTTGTGTATCATGCATGATATAAAACTTAATATTTTTCAATATATATATATATAGACATTCAATTATATGTAAAACCCTTTATGAAATCACATCATCAAAATTTTAACTCAATTTTAGTGAATGTGGCTTGAGTTTTCAAAATACCTTTATTGAAAACCGACTTCGTAAAAAGGGATGAAATACTTTCCCTTGAAAAGAGCGAAAGGGAAGTACAAAGGTCATAAGAAATAACACATTGTAGGTTTACAAATAATATAAAATTATTGGGACATGAAAACATAGATATGGTAGAAAATCATAACTCCCAAGTACTGATATATTTCGATATATAACTTGGTCATGAGAAATTTAACCATCACAAAACTGTAAATCTATAATGGGTAAAAAAAGAAACTTTATTTCTCACTAATAAAAGAAAATAGATAATTGTTTTTCAAAAAAAATAAATTTCCTAAATATTAGGAATTATTCTACTACCTAAAATAAGTACACAAGGAAATATACTTACTTTTTTTGAATAATTTGATTTTTAATCAATTTCCCATACAAAATCATATTTTTGATCCAAACGAAGAGTATTTAATATGAATTTTCATTTCCGAAGCACTAGAATATAATTATAATAGATAAAATATTCTTCAAAATTATAAGAATATATTTCACCTATATTTAGAAATTAACAAAAACAAAATTGTTTGGACCAGATAAGATAATCCCCAAAATTAAATAAACCTTCATATGAAGAAAAACTATATTAATTTTTGAAATTGAAAAAAAATACCCAAAGTTCAACTTAAACCATTTAAGAAAAAACTAAACTTAATATTCTTCAAAATATTTTAGGCTATGTTGAAACCCAAAAATTAGATGTATTTTATTACATAGTCTTCTAATATTAATTTTACAATTATCCCCAAATAACATTGATCAATCTTAATGTCTCATTCCAAAAAAGTAGATACCCTAATCATATAATATCCAAGATATAGTATTCATTTAAATAAATAAATTGAATAACCTTAAAGGCATACTAAAATCATATATTATTACTAAATATAAGTCAGCATGTATTCCTCAAATAAAATCCTATAATATTATTTTTACCTTAATCTTATATGGCACCCAAAATGGTGAAACTTTTCAGAAAAAACAACAATAACATAATCACCAAATCAATTATAAACTCATGAATATCCATAAAACAAAATTTATGTTACCAAAATGATATTATTATTTTTCTATCAGAACATTTAAATAAATAAAAACAATTTCATATTAACTAGAACACCACATAGCCTGTGGTAGGAGATGCACCCTTATTTCTCTTTGGTAGTGTGTTCAAACCTCATAGCCATGCCAGAAGGGACAACTTGTTTCCCATACTGTGGATTATCCTTTTTATAAAACTATATTAATAAAATAATTATAAAATTCCAGAAAATTTGATAAACATCCTCAAAAATATCATTAATATATTCAATATTAAAGAAAATATTAACCTCCAAGATTATCTCAAAACATTCATTTTTCATCCCAATCATTACCTCAAATAACATGACCATATAAACCCTAATTGTTATCAAAAAATTTAAAAAAATTCAAATAAATTAATGGATAATTATTACTCAAATAATTTTTTTCATATGATAAAATTAATGGATTCATATACCTTAAAAATATATAAAAAATTAACCAATGTCTCCCAGTGTACTCCAATTATCAAATGAGAATTGATTCTTTTAAACTTATAACCATCCTTAAATATAACATAAATATTTAAACCCTTATATGTTGACATCATAATCATTCAAAATTATTTATAATCTAATAGCCATTATTTTAAATCCTCTTAATACTTTTTTCCTTTAAACAAAAATACTAATCATGCCCTAAGATTCAATAATATCGAAACATAAGCCAAAAAATAATACATACTTGGATTTATTTTTTTTTTGTTTCCTTGTCTTCAAATTTAATGGCATTATTTATTATTAGGTAGATATTTTAAAGGTACTCTAGAGACTATTCTTGAGCCTTCCTTATATGATATCGATTTTTATAATGATCATTCTCCCCACATTTAAAACATTCAATTGATACCACGAGAAAAAATTATTTCCCCTTCACGAAGTTAATTAAAAAATTATTTTTTACTTTGAATATTATTTCTTTATTACCTCATTTACCACATATATAACATATTTTAATTATTTTAAGATATTTTCATAGGTTTTTATTTTTCACATTCTTGACACATAGGTTATTGAATATACATACCATTATGATCATTATTACCTGAACTTCCACTTGGAATAATTTATCTCAAATTTTATTCATTATGAAACCCACCATATTTTATGTTCTTAATCATTACTACAAATATATTGTTAATATGGAACATAATATTTCTCACTATATCTCCCATCATGTTCAGTTTCTTGTTCAGAAAACCACTACATTTTCCTTTATATCCATTGTTACTTTAGTTCTTGCAAGATCCATCCATTACTAAAAACAAAATGGTTAGTTTAAACATATCAATAAAATCATAATATACCATCTTATGTGGAGGATAAATACTAAGATATCCTTATTCATGTTGTCTAAAAATATTTTTATTTTTAAAAAATAACTCTAAGTCTCCCTTGCCTACAAACCATTATAGTTATAGTTTAATTTTAACTTTTATTCCAAAAAAATCATATCATATAATGTTTTTTAAAAAATTATAAAATACGAACTGTAATTTACCCACCATAAACATTACATACTCTAGTAACTTTAAACTAGATTTCATTTTATTACATTCCCAATGAACTTTTAGGTTTAGATATTTTGAGATTAAGGTAATAACAATAAAATAAGGAACCCATATATATATAAATATATTCAAAGTAGAAACTTCAAATTAGTATCCATTTTTTACAGTATAAAACTTTTTAAATAAAAAAATATTTCCTTTCATGAAAAATATTCATGATATTCAATTAGAATTCTTGTTTTCCCTTACCAATCATTTAACCCATTGAAAAACATTTTAAATGTGGGATGAGCACAAAAATCTCACTAATTGGCACAAAACAAATTTAGTCTAGTGAAAATAATCAAGAACCATGAAAATATTTTTCTTAAAAAAACATCTTTTTCAATGAAAAAATATCATAATTTTTCAATGAAAAAATATCATTATATATAATTTTGAAATAAAAAAATTTCCTTGAAAACTCATTTATATGAATAGAAATGTATTGTAGTCACCTTGGGACATAATAATATTAAAAAACATTAAAAACCATTAAAAACCCTTAAAAATTGGAATGACCATTTGGATGACTTATAATATAATTCTTCATAGAAAATAATAGTTACCCAATGCATTGGAGCGATATGTATACACACCCTTCATATAAGATATAATGGGATCACACGACACTATCTATGCATATCTATTGTATAAGATATATTGGGATCACTCATGAGCTATAATGGAGAACAAACTATCATAAAAAATGACTGAGGATGATATCATGAATAAAACCCTTGAATTTTTTTTAAAACCAATGTGAAAAACATTTCAGATATCAAAATACACCTTCTTCTTAGACCCCCAATTTCAATAGAAAAATACACTGAAAAAGTGAAAGAAGGTTATTTTTAAAGAAATAATTATAGTCTTTAGGGGAATTAAAAATTCAAATAATGTATATAGTGTCAGGAAAATTCATTGTTAGCATATACGTTGAAATGGAACATTCATTTTAGTGCTTTTTAATAGAATGTAAAACATTTCGTAAAAAGATTCATTTTGAAAACATTTTAAATAAAATTAAATGTGACCGAAAATAACCTTAATAAATAATTTATATCTATACTAATACATCCATTTATTAACTTTAAAAATTGAAATGGATGAAAAAGAGTGTTTTATGGGAAACATTAATAAGGGATTTTTAAAAGAAACCCCCTTACCTTGAGTCTGAATCCTCATGTATGTTATTTGTCTTACGGACTAAAAAATTTATGATAATTGTATAATTTATTAAAAAAAATATTCATTTTAATTATTAATTTATTTCATTTAATAACATGTTATATAAAATCACTTGATCAAATGAAATTCACGTCGATAATTTCAATGATATTTGAATCATATGTCAAAAATGAATTCCACATGATGAATATGGTCCAAGTGGTCATTATTACACCATATAAAGAATAATAATCAAGAAATAATTATATATTTTTTACATAAATTATAATTCTAAATCCAGAAATTACATATTTTTATGAAAAAATGAACTACAATACAATCCCAGAGATGTTAGGCCATACGTACGCATGAGTAACTTTTTCATTTTTCAATGATTATTATTGAAAGAAGGTATGTATTATTTTATGTTAAAAAATTGATAATAATATCATAAATAAAATGTTAATTATTTATATATACTTATATATATCATTTATATCAACCCAATCCTTTTGCATATAACATTTCACGATTTTAATCATAATTATACATCAGAGTACAATCCAAGGATCGTTAATTCTAGTGTCTTCAAATACTAGGTATATAAAACATAAAACAAGGGGATAAAAAAACACTTATTTATTTAATATCCATAAAGAGATCCTATATTGCTTTGATCCCTTACATCTTCATAGGGTACCCTAGGTAAATACATGAACAAAGGGATGAGATAAAAATCCCAGTAAAGGAAAGAACACAATGATACATCTTAAGCACAAGAGTTAGGAGGCATGAAAAAATGATAACAAGGAATGGAACATATGAAATAATATCATATAAGAATGGGATCATATAAAAATGGAATCAAATAAATATGGAAGAATTGTAAAACATTTCTTTATTACAGGTTAAGGATAATCATCAATCCCATTTCCCATTTTAGTACGGGCAAGGCTAACTACCAATCCCGTTTCACATCACACCTCATGAGACTTAACTTTACCCAATGCATTGGGGCACTATCTAGGCGCACCCATGTCAAAATTTTCATGAATATTCTTGACACATAAATATTCTTGCCACATAAATATTCTTTCCACATAAATAATCTTACATAATCTATCGTTCATAAACATAAGGATACCCATGGAAAGAATTGGGTACCACAATAATGACATAAAGCATAACCAATGAGTGTATCAGGAAAGTGTCCATGGAAGAAAGGGATTAGAACATACATGGAAGTTAATAAGGTAATATAGTAATATAACATGGTAGGTGGTGACAAATATATGTTTCAAAATATAATAAATGTATTTGAAAATCATTATCATTAAAACATTTTTTTGCGGGTTTTAAGGAAAACACTATAGAGATTTTAAAATATTAAAGAGAAAATTATATTATATAAAACCAGAATTGAACCAAGAAGGATTTCATAACAAAAAAACTGATTTTATAAAGACAATGTTTTCTTAAAATAGAGGATAGAGTGCACTTGAAATTGGGTAAAAATTCGAGAAGTTATTTTAAAACGAGTGTGCTTATTGGGAAGTATCGAGGATGGATTCACTTAAAAGCATGTATATATCAAAAAGATAATGAAAGATGGATATTGGAACATTATTTAGGAGAATATAAACCGAATTTATATGTTTTACATAAAAATAAAAGACAAATACATTTTGAGTAAAAACAATGATAGGGCAACCCGAGGGAATAAAGGATCTTTGGGTAGAATCCATTACGGCTTATCAGCATGGTATCAGGTGTAACTAAGAGGGCTTGATGAGAGAGATAAGGGGTTTCTAATCAATTATAAAACATTAGGTCGGTATGGGGGAGGTGAGGAAACATACCCCATCACTTGGTATTAGAAAAAAAATACATATCATAGATAACAATCATGATTAAGAGTGAAAAAGAGAGGACCCCCTTCCTTAAATCCGTTGGTGTTCTCCACTTGATATTAAAGACCTAAGTACAAAAATTAGGTTCATTAATTAATAATTACAGAACATATTCTATACATAATTGATTTATTATAACCCTTTTTTGTTCATTTGAGGTCTTTTTGATTAGTTATAAGGTTCAATTTCATTGTTTGGGCTCGTTGGTTTACTTGGTTTTAAAAGACCAGTTCACTTATATCCAAGTTCAGATAAAAATGAAAGATGGAAGTGGTTGTACAGAATTGAAGTTATATTATATTATTTCACATATAGGAGATTACATGGTTTTAAATTTTATTTGGTTACTCAAAGTGAAGTCAATTTATTATATAAAACCGTAGTGACAACAATTTTTGTTGATCCGTGGGTTTGATTACAAAGAACATGTTTGGATTTATAACTTCATACCATTTGTAAAAAGGATTAAAAAATAAAAATATGATATATTACATATATAATAATCTGGTTCAACCATAACACAAATGGTTTCATGACCAGAATTAATGATTATAATAGAAATTGATAAATTGTTGTCCTTGAATGTTTTAAATTGGCACATCTCAAACGATGATTTCATTTCTTTTAAAAAAAGGCGAGGAAAGGAGAGAAGATAATGAAGTATACCATTAGAATAATAGAATTCCAGTACATTCATACTAATGGAGTTATCAAACCATTTGGGTGAAGGGATTTGAGGAAAGAAAAAAAAAGAACTTAATAGAAATGGAGGAATTGGAAAGAGGAATTTACCTCTTGAGACTTCCTCCTCTGAGAACCACTTAATGGGAGAGGTTTTGGTATTTTGAAGATTCTAGGAGATTTTGGATGTGGGGGAGGATCTTGAGGAGAGATTTGGGTTGAATATTGGAAAGTCACAAGGCTTGAGAGGAGTGAAGAGAAGAGGGAGTGGAGGGGGTTTTTATAGTGGAGGAGGGAAGGGATTTCTCAATATAAAATTCATTAATTTTTTAATTCCCCACAAGACAAGGAATTTTGAGTATTCCATGACTAAGAATAGTAATTTTATCATGTGATCCCAAGAAAATTGGTCTTACATCAACAGAACATCATGCATGACTCTATAATTATCTTATTTATCTTATTTTTTAAATTATGGTATTTCACTATTCATCAACAATTCAAGTATTTCAGTAAAATCCCAAAAATTCACCCTAATTTTTTTTGATATGCAGAATCCAAAAATGAATTCAATTTTTCTAAAATAATTTTCTAAATATGATTATCTTATTATTTTATTAAAATCATAATTTATTATCAAAAACTTGTTTTAAAACATTCAGTTACTTATTCTAAAGTATAGGTATATCATACATTCAAAATGAATATTATTTATATATTATCATAGGTAAGGTTACTATTCATTAGGGTATATCACTATTCATAAGGGTATGTCACGATTCATAAGGTTATGTTATTATTCACCAAAAATTATGTTTTTTTTATTGGACTACAAATAACTTACTGATCACAACCGTGTGTGTTAGATTTTTGAAATTCCAAACATAGAAGTGAAAAAATTATGTATAAAGGTCACTTAGCACTTTGTAGTTCATTATGTTGTGTTTCCAAGTAATTTTATGAAGTATTTTAAGAAGGCAATTTCCATTGAAAAACATTGGGTCGTTACATTCTTTTCCCTTATGAAATTTCACCCTCTAAATTTCGTTTTACATTCTAAGTCAAAAACAGGTGTGGATACTTTTCCTTCATTGCTTCCTCTAGTTGCCATGTTTCCTATTCATACTTGTGGTTTCACTATAGTACCTTGACCAGATGAGTAGTCTTGTTGCGTAGAACTTTGTCTCTGTGATCCAATATCTTCACTGGATGCTCCTCGTAAGAGAGATCATTCTCCAACCATACCACATCGGAAGAGAGTACATGTGAAGGGTCTGGTATGTACTTATTTAAGAGGGATACATGAAGGAAATCATGCACTTTTGACATGGTAGGTGGAAGTGCCAGTAGACAGGACACAACTCTAACTCGATCAAGGATATCGTAGGGGCCGATGTACCTAGGACTTAGCTTTCCTTTCTTCCCAAACCTCATGACCTTCTTCCAGGGAGATTTGCATAAAAATACCATGTCTCCAACTTTGAACTCAAGGTCTCATCAACGGTTATCTGTGTAACTCTTATATCAACTCTGGGCTTCCTTGATATGATGATGAATGGTTTTCACCTTCTCCACCATTTCTTCGACCATTTTGAGTCCTAGCATCTTACGCGCACCAAATTCATCCCAACACACTGGCGTTCTGCACCTTTTCCCATAAAGGGATTCATATGTTGTCATTCAGATGCTCAAGTGGAAACTATTGTTTTTGGAGTACTCAACCAGTGGAATATATTGGTCCCATCCACCTTTGAATTCTATAGAATATGCTCTCAAAATGTCTTCTAGTGTCTGAATAGTTCACTCAGATTGGCCATCGGTTTGACGATGAGAACTTCGAGGTTAATCTCAGATCACGGTTAAATACAATAGACAGTGGTACTCCATGCATCCTTACCACTTCTTTGATGTAAATCCACAAAAGTTGATCCAATGAGAAGTCCTCTTGAATAGTGATAAAGTGATCTGTCTTTGTAGGACGATCCACAACGACCCATATAGTATTATTTCCTATGGATGTCCTTTGAAATCCAGTGACAAAGTCCATGGTAATGTTCTACCACTTCTATGCTGGTATGGGTAGTAGTTGCATCATCCCCTTAGAATTTTGTCCCTCATCCTTCACTTGCTGACATACCAGACACTTTGATGTATATTCAACAATCTCCCTTTTCATATTGTCCCACCAAATGTTTTCTCAGAAATTTAGATACATTTTTGTGATTCCTAGGTGGATAGAGAAGGTTGTTCTTTGTGAATCACCCAATAGATCCTTCTTTATATCTGGATCATATGGTACACATAATCCTTTCCCAAACCATACAAATCCTTCCTCATCCATTTTGAAATAAGAGGATTTCCCATTCCTAACATCTTCCACCCTTTTCTGAATTTCCGCATCTTCTCTTTGAGCATCCTTTATTCTCTCCAAGAGGGATGGTTGAGAAATAATTTACAAAAGGATTGATGATATTTCACCCTTAATGATTCCCATGTCCATCCTTTTCAAATCTAATAAGATTATATCCTTTTCAATTCTCATCATTGGTAAAGATGTATGATCCTTTCTACTTAGAGCATCTGCCACCTTGTTTTCCTTACCAAGATGGCAGTGGATTGAGTAGTCATAATCCTTGACTAGCTATATCCATCTTCACTTTTGCATATTAAGCTCTTTCTATGTGAATATATACTTGATACTGTTTTGGTTAGTATATAACTCACATTTCTCAACATAGAGATAATTCCACCATATTTTCAAGGCAAAGATCACAACTGCCAACTCCAGATCATGCATGGGATAGTTTTGCTCATGGATTTTCAGCTACCTTTAGGCGTAGGCTATCAATTTATCATTTTTCATCATTAAATATCCTAATACCCTCATTGAAGCATCATTTTACACCACAAAGAGTTCTTCACTTATAGGGAGTGTGAGTACGGGCAGAGTGGTAAGCCACTTTTTCAACTCCTTGAAACAGTATTCATATTCTTGTGTCCAGACAAACTTTACTCCCTTCCGTGTAAGGTTGGTATTTGGGTTTTAAAATTGTGAACATTTCTTCACAAATCAACAATAATACCTAGCTAGACCCAAAAAGCTGCGGATATCCATTACAGATGTTATACTAGGCCAATCTTTAATTGCCTTTGTCTTGGAAGGGTCCATAGAGATCCCTTTTCTGGCGATAACATTCCCCAAATATGATGATTCCTCTATCTAGAACTCACATTTACTATACTTTTCATACAACTTCTCCCTTCAGAATGTATTTAACACATTTTTCAAATTCTTTTCATGATCCTCCTTTCTCTTGGAGTATATCAGAATATCATCTATTAAGACTACCATAAATTTGTTGAGGTATTCTCTAAAAACACTATTCAATAAATCCATAAACTTTCTGGAGAATTAGTGAGTCTGAAGAGAATCTCTATGAACTCATAGTGTCCATACCTCATTCGAAAGGCATTCTTGGTAATAACTTCATTCTTCACCTTTAATTGATGATATCCCGACCGAAGGCCCACATTAGAGAAATAACTTTCCCCATGATTCTGATCGAACAAGTCATCTATCCGTGGTAGGGGATACTTGTTCTTTATCATGATTTTATTGATATCACAATAATCAATGCAGAGGAGCATTTTTCCAACCATCTTCTTGATGAGGAGGACTGGTGCACCCCAAGGTGAGGCAATTGAGTATATAAAACCCTTCTCCATATTCTCATGTAACTGATCTTTAGTTATTCCAGATCTACGATGGCCATTCTGTAAGGTTTCGTTGATATAGGCAAAGATCCAGGACTAAGTTCAATTGAGAAATCAACCTCTCGGTCATGAGGAAGGCCAAAAAACTATTCAGGGAATACATCCGTGTAGTCCCTCATGATGGGAATGTCTTTAAGCATGATTATCTCTTTTGTCTCAATCATTTGAGAAATAAATGCTTGCTCATAAGGTAATAATGTCCACTCTTGAGATGAAGATTCAAAAGAGACTCATTTTCCTTCTTACACTTTAAAAGAATTTGAGGATGCTTCGATATGTGAAGAGTAATCTCAATTTCCTGTCAGTTGATGTTGTCTTTGTATAAAGACATCCAATCCATACCAAAGATAGTGTCGAACTCCACAAAAGGAAGTATGAAGAGATTTGCTGGGAGGTTCTGTTTACAAACATTAACCGGGGAGGAGTTATAAACCATGGACACAATAATTTCTCCTTTTTTTATTCTCACATATAACTTTTCCCCAAAATTTTTTGGTGGTGTCCAAATAGTTATACTAAACTTTCAATATTTAATAGATTGGTCAAACCTAGAATCAAATAGTACGCTCACTATTCTTGAATAAATAACTCGAGTACCGTCACCACATCATTTTATGGCTTCAAATTAGTAGCAGTGATATCATAATACCTTCTTTGTTGCCTTGGAGGTTGCTGTTCATTGCCTCTGATAACCCTCATCTTAGGGAAATTTATTTCATAATGCCCATGCTCCTTACAGTTGTAACACTACAATGCTTTCTGAGTGTTGATATGAACCTTTCATTATTCTTCAACATTAGCGGGATTTTTCATATCCCTTCGGGTGTTATTGGATTGATGACCAAGCTTTCCACATTTGAAGCAATTATTGGTTCCCTTTTGATAGATACAAAGATTCTTCTTCTCACAATTTTTTCAAGGGGAAAAGACAAGCTTCCTTCCATCATGGGATTTGTTTGATGAACAACCCATGTTGTTCTCCATTTTCATCTTCTTGTCATCGGGTCCACGAGACCACTGAGAGTCTCCAATCTCCATTTCAAACTTGAGGGCACAACATACAATATCCTCATAACTGTAAAAGTCTCAAATTACCAACACTTTTTATAAACCCAGATTTAGTCCGCTAAAGAAGCGATCCACCTTGATTTTAGCATTCATGACAAAGCCAGTGGTGTACCTTGCAAGCCTTGTAATGTTTTCTTCATAATATCTTTCTATCTTGAGACGGAGGGTTCGAGGAAAATATATGATGAAAAACATCCTCTTGAATTCCTCCCAATCCATGGAATCAATTTCCTCTTGGAACTTTGTATTCTTGATCAGTGTCCACAACTAATCAAGTTCCCCATCAAAATGATAGACCACCAGTACAACTTTCTCTTCTTCCAAGCACTGGAGGACAGAGAATATCTTTTCAATGGAGTTAATCCATTGTTCCACGAGGAGGGGATACAAAGATCCACTAAACATTGGAGGCCTTTTATGTATGAAGTATTCTATAGCAACTTTCTCTTTCCTTGGAGGAGGAGGGTGTTCTATATGATTCATGTTATTATTCATAACAATAAGCCAGCTGAGCAAGTACTGTCATAATGTTTTGAACACCCGCCCCTATCATATCAGGCATATCATTAGGGAAATATTCACATTTCCTATCACATTGTTTGTGGGGGAGTTTTCTTTTATTTCCCTCAATTAAATAAGAAAAATAACATATAATTAGAGGTCTTGAAAACTTAGCTATTGAGCATAAAAATGAAACATTGAACATAAAAGGATAAACTTATAAAGAAGAAGTATGTCCTAACTTGTGATTTATTAGGAATAAACTTACATTATCCTTGATCTATTTATTAATTAATATTATTATGGGATTTCTTCCCCTTAATAATGGTTTGTAAGAATCTCACGAATCTACCAAATCATATCCCATAGGAGTGTCGAAACCAAGAGTGCAGCAAGGCCCGTTGTCGTGTACCAGGATACCCCAAGTCAAGCCCGAAACTCCATGTCAGAGTTTTTACTCCTAGTTATATCTATTCTAGATCCAACTCTACCTGCTCGTATCCAGAGAGGGATATATTTTCTTGATAAACCAAATACTCAATACTCACCAAAATTTAGGAATATTTTCTTATACTTAGTCTCATCCTTAAGGTTCTCACTAAAGTTCTCTATTCCTAATCTCATAAAATAATTAGACGATCCTCTGATACCAACCATACAGACCCAAGCCTTTGACATATAATATTTCAATATTTGAAGCTTAATTATACATTAGAGTACAATCCAAGGATCATTAAGTGTAGTGTATTCAATGACTAGGTACATAAAACATAAAACAAGGGGATAAAAAAACACTTCTTTATTTAATCTCCATAAAGAGCTCCTAACTTCCTTTGATCCCTTGCATCTGTATAGGGTACTGAATAAAGGAATGATACATGGAAATTAAATATGAATATATCATGGTAACTGATGTCAAAATTTAGTGACAACTTTTAAGAAATGTATTTCGGAAATTTTATCATTAAAACATTTGGGGGGGGGGGGGGTTTAAGGAAAATACAAAAGAGATTTTAAAATATTAAAGAGAACATTCTTTTAAATAATCCAGAATTGAACCAAGAAGGTTTTCATAATAAAAATACTGATTTTATAAAGGCAATTTTGTCTTAAAAGAGATTATATAGTGCACTTGAAATTGGGTAAAAATTCAGGAAGTTCCTTTAAAATGAGTGTGCATATTTGGAAGTATCGAGGATGGATTCACTTAAAATCAAGTATATTACCGAAAGGGAATGAGAGATGGATATTGGAAAATTATATTGAATAATATAAACAGAATGTATATGTTTTAAATAAAAATAAAATACAACTATATTTTGGTAAAAAGAAATATAGAGCAACCCGAAGGAATAAAGGAAGTTTGGGTAGAATCCATTATGGTTTATGGACATGGTATCGAGTGTAACTAAGAATGATTTATGAAAGATATAAGGGGTTTCTCATCACTTCAAAAACATTAGGTCAGTATGGGGGAGGTGAGAAAACATACCCCATCACTTGGTATTACACCAAAAAGGCATATCATAGAGAACAATCTTGATTAAAAGTGAAAAGGGGAGGATCGCTTACCTTAAATCAATTGGTGTTATCCACTTGTTATTAAAGACCTGAAAATAATTATATTTTTTAATTAATATGTAAAGAACCTATTATATATGAAATTGATTTATTATAAACCTTTTTTGTTCATTCAAGGTCTTTTTGATTAGTTATAAGGTTGGATTTTATTGTTCTGGCTCGTTTGTTTACTTGGGTTTAAAAGATCGGTTCACTTATATTCAAGTTCGAATAAAGTTGAAATATAGAAGTGGTTGTCCAGAATTGAAGTTATATTATATTATTGCACATACTTGAGATTACATGGTTTTAAATTTAATTTTTTTACTTAGAGTGAAGTTGAATTATTATATAAAACCTTAGTGACAACGATTTTTGTTAATTGGTGGGTTTGATTACGAAGAACATGTTTTTCTTTATAACTTAATAAAATTTGTTCAAAATGATTAAAAAACTAAAAATAGGATATATTACATATATATAATAATCTAGTTCAACTATAACACAAATGGTTTCATGACCAAAAATAAAGATTATAATAGAAATTGATAAACTGTTGTCCTTGAATGAGCTAAATTGGAACATCTCAAACGGTGCTTTCATTTCATTCAAATAATGGGTGAGGAAAGGAGAGAACATAATGAAGTATCCCATTATCATAATAGTATTCCAGTATATTCCTGATAATGGAGTTATCATACCATTTGGGTGAAAGTATATGAGTAAAGAAACCATAAAATAAAAAGAACTTAAAATAAATGAAGGAATTGGAAATAGGAATTTACCTCTCGAGAATTCCTCCATTGAGAACCTTTTAAGGGGAGAGGTTTTTGTATTTTGAAGAGGATATAAGATTTTGGACGTGGGGAATATATTGGGGAGATATTTGGGCAGAATATTGGCAAGGTACAAGGGTTGAGAGGAGTGAAGAGAAGAGGGAGTGAATGAGGGGTTTTTATTGTGGAGGATGGAAGATATTTCTTAATATAAATTTAATTAATTAATTAATTCCACACAAGACAAGGAATAGTGAGTCTTCCATGACCAATAACAGTAATTTTATCATGTGATCCGGAATAAATTGGTCTTACATCAACATAACATCATGCATGAATCTATAATTAGCTTATTTATCTTGTTTTGTAAATTATGGTATTTCACTATTCATAAAAAATTCTAGTATTTCAAAAAAAATCCCAAAAATTCACCCTAACCATTATTCAACGTGTAGAAAACAAAAATGAATTCTATTTTTCAGAAATAATTTTCTGGATATGATTATTTTAATATTTAATTAAAATCACAATTTATTATCAAACACTAGTTTTAAAACATTCAATAACTTATTCTTAAGTATAGGTATATCTTACTTTCAACTTGAATATTATTTATATATTATCATAGGTAAAGTTAATATTGATTAGTGTATATCACTATTGATAAGGGTATGTTACTATTCATAAGGGTATGTTACTATTCACCAAAAATTATGTTTTCTTTATAGGAATCCAAATAACTTACTGATCACAACCGTGTATGTTAGATTTTTGAAATTCCAAACATAGAAGTGAAAAAATTATGTTTAAAGGTCAGTTAGCACATAATAGTTCATTATATTATGTCATCATGTGATTTTATGACATATTTATAAGAAAGGAATTTCAATTGAAAAAAATTGGGTCATTACATCATTACTGTGATGTTGTGATTGAAAATGAATCACATCGTTTCATGGTGGTGGAAGTCCAAATGTATGCATGAACACTGTTATAATTTTTCAGTGAATGAAAGTATAATTATGTGAATGATATATCAACTATTTATAATTATAAAAATATCATTAAAATCATCTATAAACATTAATTCTATCATTATTCCCAGCCTTGAGAGCTTTTTATGGAGAATTAATTACATTTGGTCGTGTGGGGGTAGTTACCCTGACACACAAATGCTAAATTCCTCTCCCATTTGATGGATGTTGGTAATGGATATATGTTATTATATTAATATAATAACATAATAGTATATGTAGTATAATTCTTTATTTTATTTTATTTTATCATTTTTTAATTATATATTAAGGAGGGATAATATGAAATAAATCTATAACATACGGTTAAAACTATACCTCTTCTTTGGAAATCCACCTTTGATTAACACCTTAATCCCTATAAGGATGTTATTATGCCTAAAAAAGTAATCTATAATTTTGGGATGAATTATAGAATGTATTTGGGTAGTTATTGGAAAAAGATGGGTTTTTAAGTGTGAAGTAAATCTATGGAGAGATGTCCTTTTCTAAGAGAGGGGAGGGGCACTCTGGAATTTCCAAAAATATTAAATTAATTTAAAATAAATTTTTATTTATATTTCCTCCAAACCAACTTATTTAAAATATAAGTTGATACTGGGAATAAATAATCTCATATAATAAAAATATATAATTTTTTTCTATGTTTATTACACTTATAATTTTGTTTTAACCTCCCGTTAACTCTATTCACACTTATCATGATAATAATTATTTTTAATCTTAAAGGGTCAATATATTTAAAAAAAAAGGTTTATCTGAAAATAAAGGGATAATGGTTTATATTGTAAACAATATAATAATCATTTGGAAAAATATATGATTTTTATGAATTTAATATCATCTAATGAAATCTTATTTATTATCATTTATCACTAATTTTAATTTATAGAACAATTCATTACATTGATATTTATAACATGAATAAAAAAATTATAATTAGAAAACAATTATTTTAATACATCCCTATATCTTATGTTCCTATATAAAATTATTTTATCATATTAATTTTATAAAATTACACTACTTTTACTATTTTTCATAGAATTTATTTTATTTTTTCACTAATTGAATGATTACTCCGTCAGCTTTTTGTAAGCATTTAACATAATTATTTTTCACTAAAAATTAAAAGTAAATTATAATTATAATGGTAAAAAATTTATATTTAAAATTAATTTTAGTAAATGAACACAAATTTTTGTAATCCCCTTGTTAAAAAAATTATCATTATTAAAAATAAGAGTGTGAAATTTTTGACTTTTCGTTACATAAAATATTAAAGTGGTCATAATCAAACCCAAATAGAATTAAAAGATTGTATAAATTAATCTTGGATGATTATGGATGAAATATACTATAAAAATAAAATTTACAATTTTTTTTTCTTTTTATAGTCTTTAACATTTTATTTTTAATTGCAAATTACCTGATTTACCCTTAACCGAGGTAAAAAATTACAACAATTATCATTTAGTTTGACAAAAAATAAAATGGTCCTCTTTATTTTTTTTGGGAAATTATGATTAACAATATGAAATAAATTTTTTAAAATTCATAATAAATATGTTGAATAATTTGATTTAAAATAAACCTGAAAAAATGCGAGAAAATATCTGTTTTTTCTAGAAAAAATGACATTTTAAAATAAATAATGTTTTAATACTATATTAATGTATAAAATTAATTTAAAAACCATACTTTTATTATTTTAAATAATAGGCACTAATTAAATTTTAAAACTAATAGAAAATATAATTTGATTTTGTAAATACTTAAAAAGATAATAATATTGTAAATAGAAATTATCATATGTCATTATTCATTGAAAAATAAATATTTTCATGAAATTGACCAAAATTTATCTTAATATTATTTTTAGACACTGAAATAAAAAATTAAATTCATTTTATCAAATAAATATTTTCTAAAATTTAAAAAAATTAACTATAATATTCCCTCATAAAAAGAAGGATTACACATTTTTAAAATAAAAATATTTTTAAAGAATAAAATGAATTTACTAAAAATTGAGTGCTTATTTATAAATCATTAATTAATACATTATAAACAAGTAGGAACAATATATTTTTCATTATGTGGTTAATAATATTCATTCCCATCAATTTAACGACTAAACTATAATGATCAAATTTAAATAATATAAATCATAATTCCTTTATGCTCAGTGTTGTATATCTTACAATATATCAAACAAAGTGTTTTTCTAAAATCATAGGACATTGTACATAACTCTACCATTTTATGATAATGTTAAAAAAATATATAAATTT
The DNA here is from genome assembly GCA_963277665.1 of Viscum album. NCBI lineage: Eukaryota > Viridiplantae > Streptophyta > Magnoliopsida > Santalales > Viscaceae > Viscum > Viscum album. Next base: position 997,285,180 of record OY728141.1, on the reverse strand, counting down.
TTTTATGTTTTTCTTTTATGTAAACACAAATTTTGAACATTTTTTTCTTTTTCAATGAAACTTACTCTCCATATCTTCATGCTTTCACAAATAAATTCATACTCTACAAATTTTATAAATTAAATGTTTTCAAATAGTTAAGGATATTTCATTTTCCCAATGGAATTTTGTTACTATTCCAAAAAATTTATCTCCCATCATAATAAAAACTCTTTATTCATATCTATGATATTTGTTTATGATTCTATCAACCTTATTTATATGGATGGATTATTCCAATTTTTTATTATCATGTAACCCATTTTCTTTAAGGGTTAATTATACTTTAATGGAATTATTTATGATTTCCTTATATGGGACACTTAATGTCAGATATATGATGGGTGTTCCCTAATATCATTGTAAAAAATTTGGTAAATAATTAACATATAGTGATGGAATATTGATGATACTTTTGATGTATTCCTTGGCAATGGTTTTTGATAAATTAGTGAGAAACCTTGTTAATATGAAGGGTGAAACCTATGAGAACTCCAATGAATTGGGAAAATAATTAATATTTATAGATGACTTGTTCATGAACCTTGGAATCATGCCTTGGAAATGTTTTATTATAGCTTTGTAATTAAACTTTTATTAAAATTTTATGATACATTAGTGATGAAATTTTTTGATACATTTATGAATATATCATTTTTATTCTAAAACCACATTTTCATGTTATGCTTTATATACATAGGATCAGGTTTTCCCCCATGATCTTATCTTGATATTCTTATGTTCATATCCATAGGGTATACCCCATGACATACCCATGATATGTTACAGTTTCATTATTTATAAATTAAAAAATATTCAAGTATACCCCTTCCTTATGTTTACATTTCCATTGGTTATGGAGAAAATTAATTTATATGATATGTCTGGAAGAGTATCTTATGGGGAGTCTTTGTGGGACATGTGGAAATATTTTCATGGATCAATCAATTTATTATATAGTGGGAATATTTTTTATTAGTTGATAAATGTATGGGTTTTAATGGTTAATGTTTTTACTAAATCTATAAAACTATATTCCTTAAAGGAATTGGGAATGTAAAAAACATGATTTATTTTATTGAAGTGAGGTAATTGTGATGGCCACTTTTGTGGTGTATCATAGTTAGTATCAAAGAAGGATTTAGATATGTTTAGAGGCTAGGGTGTTAGTTGATAATAAATTAAGGGTTTATAAGATAAGGGTGATCATAATTTTGAAGTTATAGACAACCATTTAGTTTAGTTATTGTAATATTTAATATTATATGTATTGAAATAAGGTAAATTTAACAATAACTTGTGGGATAATTCTATGAAATAATTCTATTTTTAGGATAACATATAAATGATTCGGTAATATTGATATTTTATAGTTCTAATAAAAGTTACATCCATGTATGGATAATAGAATGTGGATATGGTTTTTAGATAGATTAACCTTGGATTAATCAAATTGAAATGTCTAGCTGAGTATCATCTCAATAATAACTTCTATGCATAAAGAGTGGGCCTAAGACAACACACCTAGCTAGACATTCTTGGAGGATATGAATTTATTAATAAAATTATATTCAGATGTGATTATGAATTATTTATTATGTTAAGGAATTACATTATGGAATATGAAAAACAAATACCTATAAGAACCTAAATTTAACAATGAGTGATTTAGGTTGAACTGAAATCCAATGTAGAAATTTTAAAGAGTAGGATATTTTGTTGTTGAATTTTTCATCTTAAAATAATTCTATTATGGTGTTAATTGGTCATCAATCAAGTTAATATTTTTATTTTTAGTAATGTGTTAATCCCTAAGGAATAAATTTAATAAATGGAGCCGTAGAATGTGGATATTTTATAAATGTGTAGCCTAATGAGGTAAGAACTAAAATGATAAATCTTTTGATTATGCCAAACCTAATATCAATAATCATGATTAAAAACAAGAACATAGTTAAAGACCTAGACAAACTAAAGAAGATATATATAAAGTCTAATAGAACTTTGGGTGACGAATATTTTAAACACCTAATATTTTATGATGTATTTCTATAAAAATAAATCTAAATTGTTTAATAGGTTGCCTAAAATGTAACTCCAAGCATTAAGAACACTTCAATATACTATAATTAATAATATTATTTAATTTGATAGTTATTACCTAGCCATGGGATTGGATAGTATGAATGTTAAAAACTAAATTATGATGAATTATTGTTCATAGCTTAATAAAATGAACTATTTAAAAATTTGTTAGAATATAAAAAAACCATTTAAAGGTTAAACGATGCGTTCTGAGGAAAAGTTGTATTTATGCATAAAATGTGTTTTTATCATAATAAATTAAACTAATAACCATTTATATATGATTTTAATGAATGTTTTTGATAATATATTCAATAAAATATATTAAAATTCATTTAATTATGCTTATTTGGAAAGGAATGAGACTAAAGCCATGTTAAAATTTTTGAAAAAATTCTACAAAAACTTTTATTACTTTTTGAGTGTGAATATTATAATCAATTCAATCCATTATTATAAATTTTATTTTAAAAAAGGGATATAATATTTTAAATCACCATGTCAACAAATTTTTATAATAATTTTTTAATAATTTTCTCAAAAGATTGATTCTTTACCAAATAACTGAACTATAGATTTATGAAATACTATTAATTTTATGAATTTATTATGGTGTAATAAAGAAATAATAAAATGAAAAAATGTCTCAAATAAATTTAGGTTTAAGGATTTAAATAATTTTTTAAAACATTATTTTTAATTTGGGAACCAAATCATTATTTTTGTGAATATATATTACATTTTATTCAAATTGAAAACTATTTTTGGGCCTTTTCATTTAATTGTACGGTAAGAAGGTTCCATTCAGTTTTAGCATAATAAAAAAATGTCAATTCCTTTATTTTATTTTTAAATCACCAAAAATATTCACATAAACCATATTTTTTTACTTAATTCAATGTAAAATGTTTTTTATGCATTAAATGAATATTTTCCTAAAAATGAGTTTCATGAGTTTTATATTCTTATATTCAAATTAATTTCTACTAAAATTAAAATTTTAATATAAAAAAATTAATTAAAAATTTATAATTATAATTTCCAAATTTAATTAAAATTTCCCATATAATTTTTCATATAATTTAGTTATCATGGTAAAAAAGATAAGTTATTATGGTTTAGATAAAAATGGGTTTAAAGTGGTTTAACTTGGATATAAGGATTAAAATATCTCAAAAAAAATCTAAATTTTATTTTTTGAGTTGATTTATACCCTATTAAATATTATCTTCAAATTTGTGATTACTTGGTCCCACTTAATATTATTATGACATATATTATAATTAAATATTATAAGTAATTCCATGTGTTTCCTTTCCCTCACTTATAAAAGGGAACCTGATCTTATCCCCAATTTTAAAATTTCTAATACATATATATTAGAAAATACAAACCATAATATCATATTTTATTCTTGACGCATATCATATATCATATATTTTTTCCAGAATATCATCATTTCAAGGAATAAAGTCTATGACAAAGGAGGTTTCTCAATGAAGAGGTATATCTCTTAACTTAGTAATTTCATTTTTATTTATTTTTTATACCCCATCTAAATCTATGGTATCCATTATAAAATAATTATTTATGTTCCTAATATATATATATATATATATTTATTATTATTATATAACAACCATTTTACACATCTTTTCCATTATATGGGAAAAGAAAACATTACTCGTGCTTACATGCAGACAACCAACACCACAAAGTGATGCATTTGTTTTCATCTCCACTTCATACTAATGGTTATAATGAAAGATTTATAGAATATATATGATATATATGATATTATTATAGTCATTTAAAGGTGAACTATTATTTAATTTTTTTTATCCATATTTGAAAAAGTTGAATGAACACTAATTCATGTGTATGGACTGCCGTATTCAAGAAGTGATGTAATTTGTTTTTCATCACCAATGTAAATGAATACTTATAAAATTGTACATAATTATTACATATTAAAATAATTAAATGATTGAAATTATTTATTTGATGGAACCATTATAAAATTAAAATTATTGAGACTTCCGAACAGAAATATGCATGAAAAACAAAGCATTTATCACTGAGAATAATGATTTTAATAATGTATTGTTAACAAAAAGGTGATAAGATGTTATAATTAAATAATAAATTCTATAATATAGATGATTATTGATATGAAATATATTTATAATAAATAAATATTTACTAAATAGGAGTTTGAAACCCATATGAAGCAGGATGAGACTTGAAACAAGGGTTTATGTTATATTAACATTTCATTTCAGGATTGTTAATGCTCAGTTTACATTTAGGTAAATTTAAGGGATATTATAATTTAAAACAAAAAAATATGTTATTCTCTTATATTTATTCATATAATTTTCATGCAATATTATCATTTTTGTCTCTTGGTTACTTAAAATTACCTATAAAATGTTTTTAAGAAGGGCTGAAATTATTTCCTCTTTAGTGAATGAACTTTTTCTACCTTTTTCATATTTTACATAACATTTTTAAGTGTTTTTTATATTATAAAATGATTTTAATGTCATTTTTTACCCATTTTAGACTTTATATATATTTTTTGAAATAATATTCTTCTCATTTTTGAACGAGGTAATTTTTAATTAAGGTGTGAACATATTTGTTGTTTTTAATTATTATAGAGTGAATATAATTTAATATCATTATGAATGAAAAATTATATGATTATTCCTTTATAATATTTCATATTTATTTTCAAAATATTTTTTTCCATATTTTTGTTGTTGGAATTTTTGGATTTTAAACATGTGATTTAAAATGATAAGGATATTTTCCTTAACCAATATTTCAGTGATATTTTAAGATAATATTCATCCATGATAATATCCTTTGATGTTACTTACGATTTATTGTGGAAATGATATAATTATGACCTCCTTGTTCTTTCTCTAGATGGATTATGATTTTGATGATGATATGCCTTCGAAATAAATTTATTTCCACAGTTTCTATTATAATGATACGCTGAATGTTTTATGATATTATAGCTTATAAATGAATGAGTTATGATTATGTGATGGCTGGAAACTGGATTATATATCCCTATAATGCATTAGTTAAAGATTTATAGCTCAAGATATAACTTTGTTATGTGTAAACCTATTTTCATGTTCAGAACATTATGCATGGAGCTGGTTTCATTTTTATAAGTTTATACACATACCTCATTTCATATCTTTAACTTAATGAGTGATCCAGTTACTATTGATCAGGTTTAGAGTGCAATAATATTATTTTTTACACACCCGTTGGTTTTTGATATTCAGTATGGGATAAAAAAAATTTATTTATGATTCCACACTCTTATGACTTTACTTTTTATATGACAAATAATTATACAACGACTCATTGTTATGATCTATGAATTTATAGGACTGATTTTAAAATGTTATGACCATGTACCCCTACACTTATTCTTAATTATAATCATTGATTTTTATCTCCCATTTTAACCACTACTAAACACATGATCTCACCATTACTTATTTTTTCATTTTCCCCATGTCATGAAGAATGGTTTTAAGAAGGGTATGTCTAAGGAAAGTAGTATGGTAGAATAAAATTATAGAAGATGTTGAATATACTCTTTTAAATAATATGTTTATTTATGTAGTATCCAAGTACACTAAAACTTTATATTTCTATGTAATTTATTATTAGATTATGATTTTAATAGTCAGCTAAACTGATTTAATACTTCATTATGTTATGATTGGGTCTCCTTAGTTGCTATCAGTGTAGGGTTTAGTTAATTTTGGATATTTGGATTACAAAAATTTTATGAAAACCTTGGGGATATGTCTATGTATAGGATAACATAATTATGGTTTGGTAAAGTACAGAATATATGAATTCAATAAAAGTCATCCATTTATTGACACTGCAAATTGGTTGAGATTGTGGAAGATATACACAAAGGGGAAAAAATATGAAAGAGGTGGATTTAGTATTAAATAAATTTTCATTAGTTCATGATAAGTGGGACCAAAACTATACACTTGGATAGGTACTCCCAAGGGATACTATTTGGTTTACTCAAAATTATATTTATAAAACATTAAGATGGATTTTAATATATAATGGCCATGGATTACGTATGTTGAACGAATAATTTCATTGGACGATAATAAGGTTTATTAATTTCAGATAACTTAAGAATGATTTTTGAGTAATATATGTGTTTTCACTACTATTGTTGTAGCATGATGGATGTACTATGATTTTTATTTTAGTCTATATATGGAACAAGAAGGAATCACATGAACAATCAATGTGACAACTAATACAATGGCTATACTCATGAGTAACCAAATGTCTTGGGAGCTGAGATGAAATATCTTTTTACTATGTTCAATAAAATTTCTCATGATAGAGGTGGTGAAATGGAAACTGATGATATTTAGAGTTCACCAAGGTGGGATGAAAATGCTATTGAATAATTTATATAATAATTTCCACCCTATTTTAGTGGGTCCTTTAATCAAATTTTTTATGAAAAGTGGATCAATTATATGGAAATAATATTTTCTATTCTACAGTATTTAGACTATGAATTTTTTTATTACCAGTATATTTCTTGGATGGTGAATGGGATTAATGGTGTAATACTATCAATAATTTAAGGAATTTTTATGAAATCAACCATATGGAATGGAACAATTTTAGGAATGTTTCTCAATAATAATTCCCAAAAACTATTCATAATAAAATAGAGTCAGACTTTCTAGAGTTTAAGGATGATTAATTCATCAATAATTATGAATAAAACATTACATGACCTGTTATGTATGATTTTGGTTTTATCATTGACCTATAAACCAATATTGAATGGTTATTTAGTGTTTGGAAACAAATTCTTATGAATGAATTATCCAAAATTGTCTTTGGAAACTACAAGGATACTATTCATTATGAACTCAAAGGGGAGTGGAATCTAAAAACCTTATTTTAATAGTCTTAGTGATAATAAAAGGAATATAGAGTTTCATGGAAGCTCCAGGGGTATGTCACATGGAGGGAATAAAAATTTCCAACCTCCTAGAGACCAAAAATGTAGGAAAAAGAACGTAGGTAATTACTTGAAAGGAATTAAAATATGTTTCTAGAGTATGAGGCCAATACATTGAGCTAAATAATATCCAAGTGATCTTTAGAAGCCAATAAATGAAATAATTAGAGGTAAAGATCAATAGATCAATTAAATAAATGGAGAGAAATTTTCACCAAATAATCCAACCACACTACAGTTATTTAGGTACAAGGAGTATGTGAATTATGTGTACCAATACCCTAATACAAGGGATACTAAGGATAAATAGACTCAAAAAATAGTAATTGATTGAAAAATGGGAAATAATATATATTCAAAATTGATTAAGTGGGTATGGATAATGATATCTCAAAAGTTTCACTTATCATACACTATAATTTCTAATGTTTTATTTGATTCAAGTTCCACCCACAATTTTTTATTAGAATAATTTTCTATTTCAATCACAAAAACACCTAAATGATTAGATTTTGGTTTATTATTAAGAACTCCTAATAGTATGATGATCACATATAATGTCTATAGCTTCTATATGATATTTTGTTTTGTGAATGTGCTTCCTGTATATCATTCTATAATTCCTCTAGTTTAATTTCTCATTATTTTTTGACATGTATTGGATCTATCACTATATATAACATATTAATTTCCTAAGAAGTTAAGTTTCATTTGATATTTAGAATCAAACTATGTTCGTCTGATTTTGTGAATATGACCCTGAACTCCCATTAGAAATTAATTTATATGGGGTTTACAAACCATTCATGAGGAATATTTATCTCAACTGGATGAAGATAAAGTCAATATTGAAAATTTTCCTATTTTTCAAGAATATGATGATGTATTTTTTGAGGTAATTTTTTATCCTCCCCTAAATAGTAATGATTATTCTTTAATATATTTAATAACTAGTTCTACCCCTATTTCAACGAATCCATATAGGATGACCTAAATTATGTTCGGTGAAATAAAGAGGCATATGTAGATGAAACTAGATATGGGATTCATTTAGCCTAGTGCTTCACTATTAGGTGAAACTATTATTTTTACTAATAAATATTGTTAAATGCATATTTTCATTTGTTATTGAGAATTTTTCAAGATCATTGTTAAGAACAAGTATCCTATACTACATATCGATGATATATTTGAACAATTATAAGGATATTGGTATTTTCTATGTTTTATCTGTGATTTAGATATCATCAACTAAGGGTCAAGAAAGAAGATATTCCCAAAAAATAATTCCTTTCCAGGTATAGTCATAAAAATTTAACAGGGATTCCATTTAGATATACAAATTAACCCACTATATTCATGGATTTAATGAATTGAGTATTTATAGATCAACTAAATCAACTTTTGGCAGTATTTATAGATGATATTATTATATATTTTAAGAGAATGAAAGAGAATAAAGAAAATTATAGTATTGTGTTGAAGACCCTGAGGAAGGAAAATATGTATTACAAATTTATAATTATTTAATTTTAGTTATAAAAAGTGTCATTCATGGGTCATATAATGTTTGGTGAGGATATATCGCTAGAACCTTCAAAGATGGGATTTATTGAATAATGTCCTAGACTGACCATGGTAACTAAGACCGGTAGTTTTATTAGGTTGGACTTATACGACAATCACTTTCTCAATGATTTAATATTTTTATCTAATCTAATAACCATGTTAACTCATGAGGGATCAATGTTTTGTTAAATAGATGAATGTGAGGAAAAAATTAAGGATTTCAAAATAATGTTGGTTAGTGAAACTATGTTTACACTACCATATATTGTAAAGGGATTAGGATTTATCATGATAGATAGAAGAAGGTACTATGATGAATCATCACACATAATGATATGGTGATATATTATACCACACGCCATTTTAATATTCTTGATAACAATTACCCAACTCGTGATTTGGAGTTTCCATGAACTTTTAAATTTAATACATATAGTCATTATATTCCTGGTGATAGGTGAGAAATATATAAAAATCATAAAGTCATGACGTATATATTCGCATAGAAAGAGTTTAATTTGTTCCAGGTATAGTGGTTGGATATGATTAAATATTATGATTGATCAATACACTAGCACCATGAAATGGTGAACAAGGTGGATAATGTTATAAATTAGAAAGACCATGCTAGATTTTCTATGAAGAGGATTGAAAGAGACCATATATTTATGTATTTTCAGAATATTCATGTTCATATCAGAAATAATGGGTATATATATTATCATTATCTAATGAATTTTCAACCATCCATCCCAAAGAGGATTAAGATGGCGCAGAAGGATGATGAGGAACTATAGAATAAGTTGAATTATTTTCCTATATTTAACTATGATCAAGATTTAATGATATGGTTTGGGAACTATGTATGTTTCCAAGGAATACCAGTCATGAATAATGAGTTATTGTATGAAGATCAAAGACCATCATTCTCTATTAAACTAGGAAGTATAAATGTGAATTGAGATCTGAAAGAGAATTTTTGATGGAATAACATGAAAAGGGATATTGAAAATTATATATCTCAATGCCTAGTATATCATCATGTTATGTCTGAGTGGTGTATATATATAAGGGAATGTTTCTATCATTACAAATACCTGAATGGAAATGAGAAAACTTCACCATGGATTTCATAATTAGAGTCTATATACCATCAAAAGTACGTAAAGTTATATAGTTCCTAGTCGATAGAAATATGAATGAATCAAATCTTATTGTAATTAGAGAATATTTCTATTATGTTCAGCTTACTTGGTTATATGTTGAAAAACATGATGAGGTTACATGAAGTGCCACTATCAATTGTATCTAATCCGGAGCTAAATTTTACCATGAATTTCTAGATAATTCTTTAGCAATTTCTTGATACTGAGTTATGAATCAATACTAGATAACATCCTCAAACAGATGGTTTGTTTAAGAGAACTATTAAAAATATGTAATAAATCTAGAGATTTTTATCTATGTATGACAAAGGTGGTTAGGAGAAATACCATCGTTTGTTGAAATTTTCTTACCATAAGAGTTTTTACATGAGAATTTAGATGTTTCCTTATGAATCCCTATATGAAAGGAAGTGATGTGCTAGGTTGAGGTGGGATAAATATAGCTATTGAGACTTGATGTAAAAGAAGAAATAATAGAGAAGGTTAAAGCTACTCAGTAGAACATCATTGTAGATCAGAGTTTGAAGAAACGTTATGAGAATAATAATCGGTGATAACGAGAGTTTGAAGGTAGTGACAAGGTATTTCTATGAATATATCCTTGGAATAAGGTTATGATATTTGTAAATACGGGAAATCATAGCCTTAAATATATCGATCCCATAGAAATTATTGATCTTATTGGGATGGTATCTTATCACTTGTACCTTCCACTGAATCTCTATCTAGTTCTTGAAGTGTACCATGTTTCTCCCCTAAGAAATTATATTCCTAATAATTCACATGCTCTAAAATTTGAGGTTATACCACTATAGAAATATATCTCAAATAAGGAACAACTGGTAGAGGTTCTAGATGAAAGAGATAAAGTGTTGTGGAATAAGACCACTCATTTGAACAAGTGAAAAAACCATAAATTTGAGGAAGTTATATGGTAACCTCTTTATATGGTGAGATAGAATTATACTAAGTTGTTTATATTTGACTGATAGAATTTATACAGAAAAATTCTTATAAGGTAGTAGAATATAACACCCCTATATTTTATGATATATTTATCTTTAATTACATTTAAATTGTTCAATAACTTTCTTAACACACAATACTGAGCTTTTATTGAAATGTGATGTATAATAAAAAATATTATTACTTAATGTGTTAGTTATCACCTTTTTATAGGATTGGAGGGTATGAATCAAGGCCACTAAAAAAATGAAAAACTATTATTTATGTATATAGAAAATGAACTCGTTATCAATTTGTTATAATTGAAAATAAATGAATTTGAAGGTTAAAGAAATGTGTAATTATCTTAATAAATTCAATTATTCACTATGGATGAAATATTTTTAATTTAATTATGGTTATTACGTAAGTAATGAAAATGATGTCATTTAATTCTTCAGAAAGACATTCTCTTCAAAACTATTTTAGTGAATACTATGTGAGAATATTATAATTAATTTTTACATTTCAATAAATTTTAATTGAAAAATTGGAAACAATTTTGGAAATAATCAAATCATTATAGTCTTATCATTAATATTTTTTTATTTTTTTTGAAAAATATTGAATTTTGGAATGAATAGTGAAAATAAATATCTTAAAAATACTATCAATTTTATGACATTATTATGATGTATGATTGGATTAATAAATTATAAGACCTTCAGCATGACCAAATATAATTTAATAGAGTTAAATAATTAATTTTAAAACATTATTATGAATAAGGTATCCGAAGGATGACTTTTTTGAATATATGTTAAATTTTATACAAATTAAAAACCATTTTGGGTATTTTCATTTAATGGTATACTTGGAAGGTCACATTATGTTTTGAATTAATCCAAAAATCTAAAAAATATTCAATTTTTTATTTAAGATAATTTTTTAAAACAAAAACCTAAATTTTACTTGATTTTAATGTAAAATGACTTTTATCCAAGAATTGGTTAATATCCGGAAAGTAGTTTTTCCAGCATTTTATATTCTTATAATGAATTAATTTTTTCCACATATATCAATTGAATAAAAAAAATGGATTCAAAATTTTAAATCTTCATTTTCAATATTTTTAGAATTCCACTTCTATTTTTGGTCACACAAATATGTTACCTAGGTAAATAAATGTTTAGTTATCACACTTACAGATAAAACGTGTTTAAAGTATTTTAAAAATGAGATAAGGCTTAAAACATCTCCAAAAATTAACTAAACATGATTTTTTTATATTATTTTAATCTTATAACATATTATCTTTGATTTTTTGGTTCCCTGGTTCCACTTTACATGATTATGATATATATGATAATTAAATATTTTAATTAATTCCAAGTGTTTCCTTTACCTCACTTATAAAATAGAATATAATCTTTTCACTTATTCACAGAGTTTGATCCATGTAGATCGTGAAATACCATCCCTAATATCATCATACATTTTTTACCCAAATTCTTAAAATTTTGGTGTTTCCTAAATACCATCCTTTCAAGGTTTAAGGGGTAATCCAAAAGAGGATTTTCAAAGAAGAGATATAAATCTTAATCCAACACATTCAATTTTATTTATTATTATACCCCTCTAAATATATGGTATACATTTTAAAATATTTAAATTTTAATATTCAATTTACTAAATATTTATAAGGATGATTAAACAACCATTATTCACCTCCTTCCCTTCCTATGTGAAAATAAAACATTACTTGTGCATATGTGTGGACTAACACCTCCATAGAGTGATGCATTGTTTTCATTACTACTTCACATTGATTGATATAATGATGTATTTAGTAAATATATTTGATATTTAAGATATTATAATAATTCTTTAAGGAATAATTACTATTTAATTTTCTTTCTTTTCATCCATCGAAAAGTTAAATCATCACTCATGGGAACGTACACACTACCGTCTCAATGAAGTAATGTAATTAATTTGTCATAACTAAATTATAAGAATAGTTAAAAAAGTTTATATAATGATTAAATATGATAATAATTACATTATTAAAATTTTGGAGATGTTGGAACCAAGATCAATGTGAGGGATCGAGACAACCGGACCAAAATATTCTTGAAAATGTAATGGTTATCACTGAGAATATTGATTTTAATAACGAATTATTAATAAAAATGTGATATTATGTTATAAGAAAATAATATTTGATATGATATATATTATTATGGTTCTGGAATATATGTACAATAAATATATATTTGTTATATAGGATTTTTGAACTCATAAAATGAAGGATTTCATTTGAGGTAAGGGTTTATGTTACAATCTCATTTATTTTTGAGATTTTATTTTCTAAATTTAAAATGAGGAATGATTTATGGATATTATCCTTTAAACCCAATATAATTTATTCCAATATTTTTATTTATTTAATTTTCAAGTAATAATCCCATTTTTTTCTCTTAGTCATTACAACAGAATTCCCCCTTTCCAACGGTGCCCATACACCATGGATGGGGAGAGAGGATATCCAACATGACTTCAAATTGGTACCTTTATGATAATAAGAGGACATTCCGAACATATAAATAAAATTTGATATCACCAAAACAATTTCCCATATGGAATAATTCTCACCAAGGGCCGCCATCGCACCCAACTCCCACATGAGCACAATTACGCCACATCACTCAAACCATAGTAGTAGCTACCATAACATTCATCTAAGAGAAGTATAAGCCCCCTAGTCTAAGAGAATATCTAATACCATATCCACCAATTGGGCTGTCAATTCCTAATATGGTCTAGTACATACCCTTGGCATCCACAGGTGAATCCCATCCCATTAGACAGGGGTAATTTATATCATAATATCCACCACCAGGTTCATTTTACCCTAAGAGGACCCTGGATACATAAAAAATGATTTTAGATAACCCCCATCCTATTGGGATGGGACATTTATATCTTCATGTCCATCCTAGGAATCATCAATTCCCTGACTGGAGCCATTGTATCCTCCACAATTGGACCAATCAGTGCAAATGTTAGCCACAAAAAACCCACCCCACTGGAAGGGGGGGCATTTTTATCATCATCCTCACCATATAGGGAATCAATCTTCTCTAGGTTGGGAGGAAGAAATAAATAGTCAATGTCCCACCTATTCCTCCCACCCAAGAGAAAACACTGTTGGTCGGGTCTTGCATGAAAATACTAACTAGAAAATTCCTTGAAGTCATTGATTTTCAGTCGATAAAGGAGGAGTGTACGATAATGACAATCAGACCCCAATGGGGCCGCAAATTAAAAAAACTCAACAAGGCCAAGGGATCAAATAAAAACCCTGATAAAATCTATGTAGAATCACCTTGTTGTGTATAAATAAATATCACAACCACCATTTCCTAATATTTCTTTGTGTGAGTCATCATTGTCAATATGAAATATGTTGATCAAGATGCAAAAAAGAGGGATGAAACATAGAACATGTACCCCTGGAGGAGGGCGATTCTGATGCACCAAATGAGATTGTGCGCACCCAAAACCAATAAATGATTTAAAATTTGGCATTTGAAAATAATGATTTTCCACCTCCATGATATAATATGAGAATATAAAAAAAGAATTTTGTGACTTCATCTTAATTTTTGTCTATTTAAGAACAATTTTCACAATATGATATTGAAATAAGAGCTCTCTGACAACTCAAGGAAGAGTTATGCAGGAGAAATATTATTGTTGGGTATTGTCTCCATCTAGATATGAATATTATCCCTCCCATAGATGATCCAATGGTAAGAGATTATTTAAACATAATATTGGATATAGATCTAGAAATCTAGTCTACATAAATAAGGAAACTGAAAATGATTCGAACTTCTCTCCATTATGGTGAAAAAATCTCCCTCTCCATGGTGATCATTCATTAATAGGATGAATCAAGGATTAGTAGGATATGAAAGTGGGACAACCTCATCAGCCCCCACCTGGTCCCTGTGGATGAGAGGTTGCTCAGACCCTAGTTCCCCTAGATTTAATTACCACCATTGAATCTATGACTACTCTAATAGAATCCATGTAATGAAGATGCACACTTATACATCCTAAAAGGAATCCATACCATGAATGGGTGGATAATAATCCACCGTCATCCATCTTTGAAAACCATAACTTCTCTACCTTCGATGATGCAGGTGACCCTTAACAACACCTCACACACTTTTTTTCCCAATGTGGTCCCATGATGGGCCCTCGAGGTCAATATGAGGCTACCAAGCTAAGGTGTTTCATACAAAATCTGATAGGGCCAAAACAAATTTTGGTACAACAATCTACTAGTGAGATCTGTCTCATGATGAGAAGACCTTCATTATCAATTCCTTTATCTATTCAGTTCAACAATGAGGAATACAACAATCGTTGACATGATGAATTCCAAGTAACATAAGAATGAGAGGGTGTCTAATTTTATATAAAGGTGGAAATATTTAACCTATTCACTCAACATCATCCTCTCACAGTAGTAACTAATGGATCTCTATGATGAAAATATTAAGAAAGAGTTGTAGACTCCCATAATCCCTACGAAATATCTAGGCAGGTTCCGTGAGTTCGTTGAAATGGAGTAACTTATTGAAGAGGATATTCAATGAACCCGATCCAAGGCTTGACTCATGACCGCAACATAGGAGAATAATCTAGGCAAAGAAGAATCTATGGATGTCACTCTCAAGCCTACATAGGTTCCCATACAAGCACCTAGGTAAGCTCTGACTAACCAAAACATTCTGTTGAGTGGTGACCACCAAAAAATCACCCTCAACATGAATCATAGAGAAATAGGGTCACCCATGATTTGAGTAATAGATGAAAAATGTACACTCCTTCCAAAATGAAGAAGTACCAGATTGTTTCTTGTCCATCATGGATAAAAACCTTCTCACACTCCTACAACATAAGAGGCCTGATGAAGTCAACCTCACCGACCATCCTGATTACTGTCCTTTCTACATAAGGCTGGGTAATAATATCCAAAATCATTTCATCTTCAAGGAAATACTTAATGGAATGGCATAATATGGATATTTGGCCTTCGAAAATTCCCCAAATCATGTGTCTTGCATAACCATATCCCTGTTAGAAAAAGAGGATGGTTGGAAAAATGTTTCAGCCAGGCATGCATAAAGGTTTTACAATTGGATGACCCAAAAAAATTGATGAATCTCATAATTCTATGAAGGAATGATTGCGTAAACATGTGATCGATCCACCAACCAATAATGAGGCATCATATGTGATACACATGGGTGGGCATGACCATCATAAGCAGTAAGAGACAGAGGAAGAAGAAACATATTCTTCTCTAAAGTAATCCCAAAATCTGGTAGAATTCTTCCTCACAACATCTACTACATGGGAAACACCCCACCAAATAGAATCCTCATTATAAGAAGAGCTCATATTTGGTTATGTGAATGTGATACACTTGTCAAATTCATTACACAATGATGATTATTCCCTTGAATATGGTTTTCCAGTGTATAATAATGGACTGGGAGGCCGCATGCACCAGAGAGAAGGATACATGGGACAATTCAGATGTGGTTAGACTCAAATTCCATTTATATACCCATAAAACACATATATGAAACAAACACCCCTGAGAAAGTGATCCAGTACACTCAAAAGAGGAAATGAGGTGCCTCAGATCCCTCCAGAAGATGCTCGGACCTAATTGACTTGAATGAGTGCTTATAGGGGCTTAAATATGATCAACCAAGGAAATGAGGAAGGGAGACACGATGTACACTACTAGTAATATATACTCCCCCATCCTCTACACATGTACCGGATCAACCGCCCTCAGATTCTCCAGCTTCTGAACCTCATTTCTAGGAGCATCCCTATATTCGGAAGCACTAACCCATGGAATGAAATTACGATGTTATGAAATAAATATATACATTATTGACATTTCACATGATTCTTGATGAACTCCATCATTCAAAGGAACTCAGGGAGGCACTTCTTGGTGCCCTATGAAGCCTATAAGAATTCGATATAGAAGGCGCCACCGATGAGGAATATCATGTATAGACTATATCCTTAGGATTTCATGTTTCAATCTCATTCAATGATCGAGATCCAGAAGAGGCCATCTAGGGGCACATCATTTCCTTATATATTTTTTGAAGACTCAATATTGTCAATATATCAAGGGTTATGATTAATAATGTATCTGAGATCAATATCGTCCCTGTTTGAACCCTTCAATGCTTGGGGTATAGGGAAGGGGACTTATCCCCTAAAAAGTTGACCATTTAGGGATATGATATGCATGGGAAAATTCATCTTAGGAATATCAAGATCGAGGAACAATTTAGGTAACTCCCATCTAATGTCAGGCTCATGGTTATCCTGCAAGAAACTACATATTATTTCCTTCTTAGAAGGCCCTGGATCCATAGAAACTTAATGGAACCATCTACATTCCATAAATATTTGAAGTACTGCATCAGTGGAAAGTTTAAAATACTACTTGGAAATAACACCCCCTTTTAGACTTGTGGATCCACATATGCTGAAGCTGATTTCTAAAATAAGGGAAGTAAGAAACCAATGGCAGATCATGATATATAGGTTCTAGCTTCTAATAGTTTAGGGACTGATCCGTTGAATCCTTGGAGTATGGTCGTTGATGATCATGTGATCCCTAGAAACATGTTTGAGGTAGCAGATCTAATACTCAAGGCCCAAGCCTCACCTCTCCTCAGTAACAACAACCATATATAGCATCTCTCTACAATGAATCAGATAGAAAGGGATGATTATGTCTCTTCTAATAGCATCCCTCACTCTGATATTGCTGGATAATCCCCAAGACTGGAATCATTACCTGAATATGTCTCCACAAACTCAAAAATGGATGAGAATGATCCCAAGAATTCCCCTCTAGTATTCAAGGGAGGTGTCTCCACTACCTTAGATGAGCTCATGCAGATAAACCTGGTAATAGAAGAAGACCCACAACCTAAACTAATCAGTGCCGACATGCCACTAGGAGAGCATGATATGTACATCGCATTTATAAAGAATCATCGATATGTGTTTACCTAGAATTATACAGAAATTACCGGACTCAATCCAAATGTGGCTACTCACCATCTAAGACTACCTGATGAATATTGAGGCTTTAATAATGCTACTAGAAGAATGCACCCCACTTATTCCACCAATATTGGTGAAGAAGTTGAAAAATTGATCGAATTGAACCATCTCAGAGAAGTGAAATACCCAATATGGTTGGCCAACATCATACCCTCAACGAAGAAGAATGGGATTATTAGGGTATGCATTGATGTTAGACACCTTAACCAACATTTCTTGAAAGATTAATTCCCATTGCCGATCGCATAACTCTTAATCGATGCGACTACTAGCTTCCTTGATATTTACTTTATGGATAGGAACTCAGGGTAAAATTAGATCAAGATGGCCATTAAGGATGAATAATCCTCTACCATCAGAGAATCTCAAGGGATCTTTTGCTATTAGGTCATTCCGTTTGGACTAAATAATGCTGGTGTCACATAAAAATGCGCCAAAAATCGGATCTTTAAGCCACTATTGGGAAGGATAGCCAAGTGTTATGTCGACAACCTAGTCATCAAATCCTAACAGTTATGTGGTCACTTTATAGATCTCTAAACAATCTTTGATATATTGTGACAACATTGTCTAAAGATGAATCCACTGAAGTGAGATTTCAGGGTAACATCAGGAAAGTTCATTGTCTTTATGGTATTCCATCATGACATTGAGGTGGAACCAGCGAAGACGAGTGACATTTTAGTAATGTGACCCCAAAAAATCCCAAAGAACTAAAGAGACCCCATGAGAACATCTCCTACATTTGGCGATTCATATCCAATCTAGCCGGAAAATCTCTCCCCTTCACCAGGCTAATGAAGAAGGGTTTCTTCGACCAATGGGATGACAAATTCCTAAAATAATATAAAATTATCAAGCAATATTAGTTGTACCCACCAGTTTTGATGACCTTGGTAGAATGGGGTCCGCTCATCTTATATGTTTCCAATATGTAATTCTCATTGGGTAACCTCCTTGTTAAAAAAATGATTTAGAAAGTGAAAATAGTCTCTATTACCTCAGTAGAACTATACTGGGTACTGAGACCTGATACTCTAATATCAAGAGGAATAACCTTTCACTCATATTTCTAGTGAAACAAGTGAGTAATTACATGAAGCACCCTAAAGTACATCTGGTTTCTCATATTGACCCACTCAAGTACATCCTTGGCCTCCCTATATTGATCGAGAACTTGTCTTGATGGACGATTATTCTTCAGCAATATGGAATTTATTTTATATAAAAGAAGTTTGTGAAAGTACAAGCCCTGTCATATTTCCATGTATAAAATATTTCCTAAGTAAATACATCAGAAGACACCGATATCCTCGATGAATAAGACGTATATACCAATGAAACCCCTTGGATATGGGAGACATACATTGATGGATCCTCTCAGAGTTATATCAGAACCAGAATGGAAAAAACAAAGATCAATTGGGTTAGGTTGTGTATTTTATTTGTCTCTCCATACAAAACAATTTTTCCATACTCTTTCTCACTATTAAATGGCTAAAAAAATGATGAGGCCAAGTATCAAGCCCTCATAGCTGGATTGGAACTAGTCTTATAGCTACAGATAACCTTCCGGAATATAAAAGGGGTTTTAGAACTAGTGATAAAGAAGATCCATAGAGAATATTCCATCCAAAAGGAGGAACTAGATCCTCTCACTATCTATGTTAGGGGATTTATGGTAGGTTTTTCCTTGGATACCACCTTTCATTATGTTCCCTGATCACAAAATGCTTGTGCCAATGCACTGTAAAATGCAGTCATCGTCCTCACCATCCCTGATCAGGAAGAAGCAACTTTCCATTTCACAAGTCAAAGAACAGTCTCATTGATATTTGTTTTTGACATGGAAGAGATCAATCAAGTCAACATAACATCCTGATAATGATGAAACAATAACTACCTCTAGATATATGGAGCCTATAATTTATTATTTGTAAGATGGGACTCTCCCAACAGATCATGTCGAAAGGGAATAGGTTCAACATCGGGCATCAAACTTCACCCTATAGGATGATCCAGATGACAAAAAAGAGATATTTAAATGTGTCTTTGATGGAATTATCCTCATGTTCATAGAAGAAGGAGAAGTTCTCACCATTATGGAACAAGTCAATGTAGATTCTTGCGGTTCCCATTAATCTGGAACCTAGCTCCCCCACCAGATTAGAAGGTTGGGATACTACTAGAAAAACATGATACATGACTATGTGGAATTCACCATGAAATGTCATGCATTCCATATTCATGAAAAATTTATCCTTCATCCCCCAAAATTTTTACATACGGAAATATATTCTTGGCCATTTTTCAGTTGGGGGATGGATGTTGTGAGGCCATACCTCCAGCCACTGCAAAGCAGTTCTAGTACATCCTTACGACTAAATAATTATTTTTGAAATGGGATAAGGAAATAACACCCAAAGGAGTTAGGATGAATAATATTATCAACATAATGAAGTACCTTAAACATCACCAGGTTATGAGTCCCTCATAGAATATTAACGGACAACTCCACCAACATCTATTCCATGGATTTGAAGTAATTTTACCCAGAGTAAAACATAGAGTCTAA
Source organism: Viscum album (assembly GCA_963277665.1). Lineage (NCBI taxonomy): Eukaryota > Viridiplantae > Streptophyta > Magnoliopsida > Santalales > Viscaceae > Viscum > Viscum album. Next base: position 997,264,563 of record OY728141.1, on the reverse strand, counting down.
TCACTCATACCACTACCATGAAGTGGAAAATGGATAGATAGATTCCTTAAATAATACTATGTCAAATAGAATCTTGAATATGTTGAACAAGGATAAGAATTATTGGACATAAAAACTCTTATATTCTTTATGGGCCTACCATACCACCACATATATTTCTAGACAAACAATTCCATAGTCATTAGTGTACAAGGATCAGGCAGTAATACCCATAGAGGTCTAGATTCTGTCACTCTAAATACCCATTCACTGAAAACTCTCAGAAGATGAAAAATCTCAAAAGCGACTAGACGAGTTGGAACCTCTTGATGAGAAGAGGTTTCACACATTGCACAATGTAGAAATTCATCAGAACCAGATTTCACGAGACTTTAATAAACATGTTTTCTTTAGTTCATTACTTTTAGTAGAACTGGCGTTGGCTCTTAGATCCCCAATGATATATGGAAATAATCCCCCAAAACTAGATCCCAAGTGGGAATATCATTACATCCTACATAAGTTATATCATAATAGAACCTACTCATTTGACACATTGTATGGGGAGCGTGTCACACAACCCACCAATGAAATATTTTTCAGGAAATAATATGAATGGATTCCGGTAGTAGGGTTTCCACATTAGTGTAAGTCCCATCATTCATCCTAAGTACATGAAATTAAACTATACAAGTTCATCTTGGAAGAAAGACATTAAACTAAGAAACCTTCATTGTCCTGACCACATGACATTAATCTATAAAGAGTCTATCCTTAACATATAACGTCAAAATGCATGGTTTATTAATAACTACGTATTTCATTAATCCTATCATCATAAGACACATAAGGATGCTCGAACCTCTATTTTTGGTTTTAAATACTTGATCTATTTCCTTTCATGTTGAGTGATCCAGTGTCCTTTCTATATGACATTAAACTAAATGGAATTGGAACATCACTTTTCATGAGGAGTTTCCCAAATTCCTCACCACATGACATAAAACTATACCGATCCATGATATATATCAACATTAATGTTGAGTCACCTATGTTCTTACCGTATGAAATTAAACAACATGGTCTCCAAGAACTACATATGAAATGATTCTCATATTTAATGAGATATGTATAGACACATTGATCTTGTATCGTGGTCCAACCACCACATGATTCACAATATCTCTATCCTTCAAAGGGACCTTTTATTTATTTATTTATAATACCAGTCATGGATTACATGGTCTTAAGAATTATTTAATAGACTTCCCCTCAAGAGCAAGGCGTATCTTCCTCAACAGGCTCCAGTCCATACCACAATACATTAAACTACATGAATTTCTAGAACTACATGTTTTTGATTCTCATTTTCTTGAGATATGTATTGATGCCCAAACTTGCACCCTTAGGCCAAACAACAGCATCCCCATAAATTCATAGTGGCTCACTTTTTTCCTCACCTCATGATGTTAAAATACATATAATTTTCAGAACTATGTGTTGTACGATCCTCATTGTCATGAGATACATAGTGATGCCCAAAATAGCACCTTTGGTCCCAACCTCAATGTTCCCATCAATTCATGATTTCTCACCTCCATCCCCTCCACATGAAGTTAAACTACATGGAACATAAATAACTACATGTATCTTGATTCCCCTCATCACAAGATATATAGTGATGTGTGGATCTTCAATCCTAGGCCCAGATATAACCGTCAACATAAATAATTACCACCTCTATGTACAAGTTAGACCTACATAGAGTATTTCATTTTAAATAACTATGTGAGGATTGATTCTCATCCTTTTAAGGTATGCAATGATTTCTAAGTCTCCATATATGGGTGCAAACACAACATTCCCACACATTTACATCTGTTCCTGCATCCTTATCACATGACATTAAACTATATGTAAGTGCATCCTTATCACATGAAATTAAATTACAAGTGCATCCTTAACTCATGAAATTAAACTACATTGAAGTATGTCCTTACCATGTGATGATAAACTACTTGAAATACATCCCCACTACATGATAATAAATTTTTTAGACTACCCCATATACCGGACTTCATGTCTCGTGAATCTCAGTTCTCTATATTCTTCCATGAAATTTGGAAAGGATATCCAACTTCAAGGACCCTTTTCATGGAAATTAATACATGAACATGGATCCTTCATATGAGACTCTGAACATCAACGAAAAGTTTCACTCTGAAAAGGATATTCACTTCCTCATAGGTCTTGACATCATCGCGATGTCACTCAACACCTTAGCATGTCTAAACCAATCCCGGTATGACTGTCCCATTCAATTACTCATGACTCGAGAAGCTTAAACTATGATTCACAATATTTCTATCTTATGCTTGGGAAGATGATAGAGTACTCTTGACATTGGATATCCTGATTAATCTATTCTATATTATCCTCCATATTAGGTCCATTCCAGTCATGACCTTAAACGACCTGCATTTTGGTCGAAGTTGTTCGACCTTAAACTATGCAACAAAATGGTCTAAATTGAAATAATTTAAACTACTAACGAAAGAGGCACAAAACTTTTTAGGTCAAAAACCTAAAAAAGGTGACCAGAGAAAAAGTTAGGTCTTTTCCTGCTAAAATCATCATCCTTGGAGTTTAGGAAAACAATAGGCTGAGAACATAAAAGGAATAAATCACATAGGGTCTACCTTGCATCCATATTTAAATCCAAGCTATGCTTACTGGACCCATCAACCCGAGAAAAGAATTGTTTTTCACATGTACTCACCACAAGAATATATTTGTTGGGTAGTGACACAAATTTTAAGTTACTCAAAACCTACTTGGATTTTACACTCTCTACAGATCACACTTCATGAGTTGGGGTATCTCGAATCACCATAACCTTCCATGGCCCTTCAAAAGGATATCCAGCCCTAAGGGACCTTTTCTTGACTATGAATACATGCCTATGACTCATTCATATGCGCCTATGGTCATCAAAAAAATGTTTCTATATTAAAAAGGACATTATAATTATCATTATCCCTTACACCGCTACGAAATCACTAAACACCTCAGTGTGTCTGAACCCCTCCAAGGATGACTGCCCATGTCTTTCTCCTGACCCGGGCACTCCAAATTGTGACTTAAAATCCTTACACAAAACTATCCAATAAGATTAGATATCCCTGACTTTACATCAAAATGTTTCATACCCTATCTCAAAGAAGGATTTTGACATTTCATCCTCACACCTTTTATGGTCCACACTTCTTGATTCGAAAACAAAATTCATAGGGACCAAGCTTCTCGTTAAGAGATGAACTACCTTAGGGTTCCATAACACTTCCTAGATACCTTTCTTCCCATACCCAAATTTATCATCTAGATGTTTGATTCTTCTAAAATATTTCATATATTATGTAATGAAGTGGATATTGTCTTTATCTAGGCATTCTATCGACACATAAGGGTCTTGACCCACCAACTAGTGACATATTATTCTTTCAATAAAGGATATTAAAACATTATGAACCCTAGAAACACCAGTACATAACCTGGAATTCTGTAATGTCATGGGACATAACTGGAAAGTCGACACCATGTCATATTCATGGAATCAAGATTTCAAGTTATTATTTACACCATACATACTCCCTCTATCCAAGAAGTACTAGTATCCCTAGTATTCCAAGACCATCTATATTACTTCAATAATCCATCAATATCCCTTGGAAAAGATACCTAGATTCAAGGAACCTTTTCATGACGGTGCATACATGCCTTGGGCTTGTAACATACTGGATCCGGATGTCACTAAAATGGTGATCCATACCCATTTGGTCACATGGGCTCAAGCCCATTTATCCAAATTATAGAGGCTACCAACTAGTAGTAGGGGCCAAGGGTGTGATATTAGAGAAACTATTCCCTCATTGGAAGAGTGTAACACCTCATAACAATAATATATAATAGATGAAGCATTAAATAACATAAAACTATGAAAAAATTGAATATTGATAATAAAGATAACCATAAGCCATAACACACAAAAGATGATGCTTCCAGTCATAGGATCTAAGAAAGCAACCAAAACTGGATACAATGTAGTTAGACACAAGATAAAATACCATGGTACAAAAATACAAAAGAAAACAAAGAATCATCACAAACCTCAACTCGGTCCCATGATCTCATACTAATAAATAGAATATCAAGTACCTGTAGATGGGTTATTATCCTTATTAACACCTATAACAATATAATATATTTGGTCCAAAAATCATTACCCAAATAGGGTTTGAGACTAAATCACAATTGGCAACCACCCATCATCTATGCTAGTTTTTTAGTGAATATATGAAACAGGTAGTGTACAGATGTGAAAGCAGTAATCCATAAGGTACTTAAAAGTAAGCACAATAGATGTCTCATAAAACAATAAAACCAAGTACTAGTGAAGACCGAATCCAAGATTATGCTTTGGATTGACTGACACATCATTAGACATTCCATTTCATTATTCAATTCCATTAGATTATATAAATGTCTTGATGTCCGGCCTAGGATTGAAGACCACCTGTATAAAATTAATTTTCAAATCATGGCATAATAACCATTTAATAATTTTTCAACAGAGTCGGGTGTGGGTATCCCTCAATGGATCCTAGGTTAACTCGACATTCTAAATAAGCCTCAATGAGGCTGACCACCCTATCTAAGTATCAGTCATGGCCTTTACATTGTTAACCTCTTGAGATTTTCCATTTCCTTTTAACAAAGGCAGTAGATCACCGAAGGTATATAAAGTGAAATTAGTAGCATGATACTAAACTTGTATTTTAACTAAGACTATGGCTCACCCATTGCTAATTACCCCTTCTTAATAATTTCATACAAGAAGCCACATGTAAATTAAAATATTACATGGCTTGAACAATTTATCTCATGTGGAAACATATCAAATAACAATAAACACATGAAAATTAAAATATCTCATGGTTTACCATAAATAAATCTTATGGGAACAATTCATATACAAAGAGACACATGGGAATAAACTATCACATGGGTTTAATCATAAATCACTCACATGGGAAAAATTTACATAACAAGCATATTAAGTAATCTAAACCATTACTAGGACTTAACATAACCTAAATCATGTGGGAAGGTTCATAGTTGGAGAAAAACATTCCAAACATGTTTAAATAGGCATAGGAATAACACAGGGAAAGGGGTAAATCACTAATCCAAAACCCTTAATCAATCAATCACAATTTATCACAACTGTAATTATACTATAAATATAATTCATACATGACAATATAATAAAGTAAAAAAGGGATGCATCATTGGAAACATCATTCGAATGGTCATAAACGGTCATTCCAAAGGTTACACACCCATGGGAAGGCCCTTAGTCGAGGTAAAAAACTAATACATACTTTAAAACACTTATTTGATTATCTAGACACTAATAGGAAACAATAAGGGTAAATTATAAATCATGTGACACCCATAAAATGGGCATGTGGAACTTCAGACCATATAAACATCATGAAAAATTGTGAAAGGTATAAGAACAACTACCTCATACTCGTACGACTCTCCTCGTACAACGCTAGGCTTCGATTCGACCAAGAACATAGTAGATCAAAAAAATGAGCAAAAAATAACAACCTTTTATAACTAAATCAAGAAAAAAATCACAAATAACGGCTTAAGAGGAATAAATATATTACCAATTAGGTTCCAACGCTTTTGAAGGTGATCAAAACAGAGTTCGAACAAACAATCGGGAGGCAAAACGACCTATCGACATGGTTGTTTGTCGAACTAGATGAGCCCTCCCTCTGTCTGACAAAAAACAATGCTACTTCCAGATATAAAAAAATTTAGAAAAGTGCATGTAAAGTATTTTAAAAGACACACCATATCTGTGTATGTCCTATCCAAACCATTACATGGTCATGTATTGGTATCATACGAAATGAAACCCTCACACGGTGTGTACTTGAAAATACATGTCGTGTAAGTTTCTCTTTCCTCCATCTCATTAAGTAAAAATTGAAAAGGAAGGTTTCATACCTCAAGGAAATAACCAATTTATATCAAACTTACCCCCTTAAATAAATTTGTCCTTGATTTTCGCTTCCAATGGCGGTGAAGTAAATATCTAAGAACAAATCCTGCCACTATGCTCATACATCGACCTCCCTCTCCTAGGTATTGTCCTAAAATCGGTCATGCTACTATAGAAACCGTACTAATGGAACAAAATAGCCTTGTAGAGCCTTCATGCTACGATCCAAAATTTAAATAAAATGATCCTCAAATAATTCATATGCTACTCAACCTCCTTGGGTTGAAAAGCATGAGACGAGTCTAAAAATTAATGCTGCAACTGTGAAATGTGGAAGAAGTCATGCATAGAGCAATACCTCTACGGTAACTACAACTAATAGAAAACAGGGATGACCCTTTATACAATTTAAAATGGCCCGAAATATGATGTTGAATGTTTACCCTATCTCCTGATCCACCGGTGTCCCAACCTGAGTGAAATGTGTAAGAAAACCCGATCCACGACCTCAAACTCTAGAGGTCATCTGCGATGATAAACATAAGACTTCTGACAAGACAGTGCATAATACATATGCTTCTGAATCAACTAGACCTTCTCAGAAGTCTCCTACATGACACATGGTCCTAGTAAAGCTACCTCACCCACCTCTAGCCAACATAGGGGTGATCATCATGGCCAACCGTAGAAATCCTTATAAGCATCCATATCTATAGTCTCTGAGAAACTATTATTTTAGGAAAATTAAACTAGGGGAATATGCTTCTCCCAAGAGAACAAAAAGTCTAGGATGCATTCTCACATAATTTCATCCAGCACCTATATCGTATGCTCTGACTTACCATCTGTCTGAGGGTGACATGTTGTGCATATAATCACATGTGTACCCAATGCCCGCTGAAAACTCTACCAGAAAAAAGACATAAAGAAGGTGTCCCTATCTTAAATGATAGAATGAGGGACCCCATGAATTCATACCCCCTCACGAATATATAACTTCCCAATGTCATCAAAAATGAAGGTTTCCTTGATTAGTAAGAAAAGTCCAACCTTTGTGATTCTGTTAAGAACAATGAAAACATCATCATTACCCCAACACCTCCACCATTGGAAAAATCCACCAAGAACACCCCTAAACATTCTAGAAACACTTCTGGTGTGATTTTCCTTTAATTGGGAAAACCTAAACATAATTGGGGTTATAATATTGGCCTCATAGTAAAGAATGGTTGAACTCTGATCATCCTCATAAAAAGCGGTCAAACAATTTTTCCGCAAAAGAAATTGCATACTTTTACACCACATCCACCTTAAACTAGCAGAGTATTTAAATTAGTCTAATGGAACCAAACATGAAGAAAAAGAAGGATCACGATTCGAACCATCACTGGATGATTTATCTCAGAAATTTCCTACTTAGGAGGATGGTGTAATGTAACAAAAACACAATGCCTTCTCCCAAGGCAACATGCGTCCACAATGAGAAAAAGGATAACTTCATATCCATCCCACCAGAATCATTAACTCCTTTCAGTACATCACATCTATTCATGAATATAAGTCTAATATAACCTCATATTCATCAACTTAAAGTCCAAGGTTCTCCCCAAGGTGGTCCATACTCCCTGTTACAGGTGATACATTGGTACAAGGCCAAAATTCCACATAAGAACACTGACTGGACCCAGAGCGGCATCCTCTTGGAAGTCATGTTGAAGAAAATGATAGGCATCCCTAAGTCCATCCAAGGTTTTTCACAGAAACCCAAGTATCACTCAGGATTAACCAAGCCTCATTAAAATCTATGCATCTAGATCACAACACAGAAAGATAACACGATCTTGAACAACTTATTTCAACTGTAGCGTGGCACAAAAACAACTCTCTCTTAGTGTTTCTAGGATGGCATCAAGATTGGGGACATGCTCAATTATTAAGGAATTTCACACTAAGAGTATTTACAGGATTAAAAAAAGGATAGTCAAACCACTATTTTTTGACCTCCTGAATTAAACTCATCTTCTCTTGTCGATGCATCATCATTCAACTGACCATAATGCCTTTATCCTAAGACATTTATATCATAGCTTATACATAAAAAACAAGGTCCATCCATGATAATTAGTGCCTCACTAGGGTTTCCCACACATCCAAAATGCAACAACTTGAATCATGAATCGCAAGTCTGAATGGAACTAAAGTAGAAATGACCATCTCTAAATGATCCTTGACTGTGATCATTATACCTGGAAGAAAACATTTAAACAGAAATGACGTGACACTCCCCACCTACGAGTAAATTAAACATCAAGAAGAAGTAAAAAATTCTCTTAAACTTGCTATTTTAGAACCATCTTAAATGTACAAGTGTCATTCCACAAACCACGATCACTTCCTCATATCACTTGGCATGAAAGATGAAAATTAAACTGCCCGAAAGTCCAAACACCCGTGTCTTAGAAATTCCTACCGAGCAGTGGGATAAAATTGGTTAAAAAATATTTAGTTCACTCTACTATGGAGACAACTGAGAATAGACACAACAGCTCAAATCTCAATGATTTAACAAAACTTTATGTATCATTTTTACATTTAACAGTAACAGGTACCACATATGTCAACATATACTACCTTGAGTTTACAAGAACCAACGACACATTATAGGTACTATTCATAGGCTATCCAACCTATGCATCCATGTACCAGATGGCACGCAGATTAACTGGCTAAAAAGCACATCATCAACACAACCATTTACATGGATAACGATGAACCAAGTTGCCCATCAGTTATGGAAAGTGAGGTTCACAATACCTCCTAAGCAGCTGACCATGCATGAAGCAATTCTACTCTGATAAAATGAGCATTACCTAATGCTCATTCCCATATGAAGTGTTAAGATAAAAGGATCACTCATTCAAACAAGATCAACCTCTCTAAAAAAATCATACTAGGGAAAACATAACCGAAGCGACAACAATGTTAGAATGCTCTACCACAAGCTAGCCCCTTATAAAGAATAAGCATCATAACAGTGAGAGGCATCCTACTTGAGATCCTATTTGTAACATGAGAAAACATATCCTACACTTGATACTTATCTAAAAAGGCATGGGAGGAAACTTACACGGGATCATTAAAATATAAACAACATAGGCATCCTACAATAGGGTTCCTCGAAAATGGAACATAGAAGATAGATCCTACATGGTACTCCCTAGAATATCATGTAAGCAGGGCATACCTTAGGGGATTCTTGGTAACAAAATATATGATAGAGATATCCTACATGGGATTATCAAGGTCAAAACATAAGCAGAGGAATCCTACAAAGAATCCTCGATATCAACTTATATCAGAACCTCATAGGTCAGAAGGAAACATCTCTTAAGAGATACATCCTCAAATCATAGGTCACTAGAGACTGCTCAAAGATCATCTTAGATCATAGGTCTTAACTAGGTTGGTCCAAACTCCCAACTAGTCATTCATGCCATGTTCACTCACTGGTGACAACTAAAAATGGTAGTTGGAGGAAGAAACTCTCTATTTATAAAAAATCCACAAAACACCCATTAAGAGTCCTTAGAATACTCTTCAGGTATTACCATCAGGATCTACATGAAAAAATACTCAAAATGGAATACTCACAAGTCCAAAAATGTCAAAGGGGGGTAAAATAGGAAAATGCACTTAAAGGGCCCAGAAAAGAAGTACACGACATGTCGAAACCATACACTACATGTACCCTGATCCTCTTACATAGGTGTGTACTCCTGCCAGCCTAAGAATGTAAACATCCCAGGTACACGGTGTGTCTTGCCGACACAATTTGTGAACTCATGATCTCCCCCTGGCCAGGTACTTCCACATGGTCAAGTCCACACAGGATCTACATAAGTAAAACTACATGGTGTTTATCTACCATACACGACATGTACTAACCAAAAACCAAAAACTTGTGTTATCTCTCAGACAAATGTACACACATTCAATTAACACATGGAATTTACTCTAAGTACATGATGTGTACTTACAAAAAGTTCTCTCTTCTTGAATATAAGAACACATGAAATGTGTTCATAGCATCACATGTCGTGTTGTCTGAGTTTTCGAACAGTAATCCTCAAAAACTTCCTAGGAACCCCCTTTTTTTAAAATAAAGAAACAGTGTTCCAAATTATGATCTTTGGGGTCCCATACTCTGCATTAATCAAATATTGGTATCCACATATAGCACATAACAATAGAATCTATATCCCATGGCCGAAGCATGATCCACCAAGTTCTGATCCAAGAGGGACCATACTCCTCAGGAGCCAAAGATTGGCATCCATCCAATTAAAGCATAACAAATACCAATAAAACTATCACAATAGAAATTATTTCTATTATGGGACCTATCACAATAGCTTGTGATCAGTAATGCTCCTAGATGGCAAGGAAACAATGCAAGGCATGTAATTTTTAACAACTGCCTAAATGATGCATTAGATGGAATACCCTCATCTCATTGGGTTGAAAAAATAGAACCGTGATAATATCAAATATAATAGCACAAAAAAAGTGTCTCACTCATCGGTGAAATCGAATAAATTAAAACAACTCCAAATCCAAAAATCACAGGCCAATTTGAGGCAATTTGGCTATTCCCTATATGTGGGGTAGCTACTCTCGAAAACTGTTTATTACCAAAATCCATTTACATCATATCCCTATATAATGTCACCAAATATTAAGGAAAATCAGAAAAAAAACCCTCTTATACCACTTTGTAACATCCCAGATCCGGATTCCACTGAACTGGTGCTCCATACCCAATTGGTCACGTGGCCTTAAGTGCATTTCCCCAAAAGCCATAGGTTGCCGAATAGCAGTGAGGGACTAGGGTGTGATAGTGGGGAAACTATTCCCTCATCAGTATAGTGTAATATAGTGAAACAATAATATATAACAACATAAGTCGTAAATACCATAAAACTGAAACAAACAACAGAAGACAGATAATAAAGATAACCAGAAGTTATAACATAAAAAAGATGGTCCATCTCGTCACCTGTTCTAAGAAAGTAGCCAAAACAGGATACAATATAGTCAGATACAAGATAAAATACCAAGGTAAAGAAATAAAAAAGAAAACCCAGAAAAATTTCAAGACTCGACATAGTTCCATGCTCTACTACTCCTGAACATCATATCAAGTACCTATAGAAGGGTTCTTACCCTTATCAACACCTGTAACAATATAATCTGTTTGTTCCCAAAAACATGACCGAAACTTGGTGTGAGACTAAATCCCAGTAAGAAACCACCCATGATCTGTACCAGTTTGTTAGTGAATATATACTATAGGTAGTGTACATAAGTGAAAGAAGTAATCCAGAAGGTACTCAAAAGTAATCACAAAATATGTCTTAGAAGACAATGCAACCAAGTACATGTGAAGATTGAATCCAAGGTTTTTCTTTGTATTTGAAAACACGTCATTATTAATTCCATTTCATTATTCAATTCCATTTTATTATATAAAAATTATCGAGGTACCGAATTGGATCAATGACGCCCCCATATAAAGGAAACTATTAACTCATGACATAACAATCATTTAATCATTTCCCAATAGAGCTCGGCCTGGTTATCCCTCAATGGATCCTAGGATCGCTCAGCATTCTAAATAAGCCTCAATGAGCCTGAACACCCTATCCATGGATCACTCGCGACCTTTACATAGTTGACCTCTTGATCCCGTCAATTGTCTTTTAACTGAGACAATGGTTAACCCAAGGTATATAAGGTGAAATTAGTCACATGATCATAGCCTTTTCTTTTAACTAAGAATATGACTCGCCCATTTCTAATTACCCATTTATAATCATTTCATACAAGCAAACACATGTAAATTAAACTATTACATGGATTTAACATATTAACTCATATGGTCACATATCATATAACAAGAAACACATGCGAATTAAACTGTCATATGGTTTAACATCAATAACTTACATGGTCATAATTCATATACAAAGCAACACAAGGAAATTAAACTATCACATGGATTTAATCTTAAATCAATCACATGGGAAAAATTTACATTACAATATTATTAACTAATCTAAACCATTAAAAGGAATTAGAAAAACCTAACTCACATGGGTAGGTTCACAATTGGAGAAAAACATTCCAAACATGCTTAAACAGGCATATGCATAACATGGGGAAAAATGGGAAATCACTGATCCCAAACCCTTAATCAATTCAATCAAAATTTATCACAAATTCAATTACATTATAAATATATTTCGTATTTGACAACTCAATAAGAGAAACAAGGAATAACTCACAGGAAACCCCATCCAAAAGGCCATAACCGTTCGTTCCAAAGAAAACCCACCCATGTGGTGGCCCTAAATCACGATAAACAACCTAATACATACTATAAAACACTTATTAGATTACCTAAACACTAATAGACAAAAAAAGTATAAATTATAAATCAATAGACACCATAAAATTGGGCGTTTGACACTCCGGAATATATAAACATCATGAAAAATCGTGAAAGTCACAAGACCACCTACCTCATACTCGTACGACTCTCCTTGTCCAACGTCAGACATTGATTTGACCTAGAACTAAGTAGATCTACAAAATGAGAAAAACACTTAACCTTTTATAACTCAATCTAGAGATGAAATTATGAATAATGGATCAATAGGAATCTAGAGCATACCAATTGGGTTCCAATGCATCCGACGACAATCGAAATGGAGTTCAGACAGAGAATCAAAAGGAAAAATGACCTCTCGGTATAGCTATTTGCTGAACAGGATGAGGCCTACCTTTGTCTGAAAAAAACACAAGGATACTACCAGATATAACAAATTTTAGAAAATTACATGGTGTGTACTTGAAAATACATGCCGAGTGCATACAAGTCCTGGGCAGACCATTACATGTTCGTGAACTGGGATCATACGGTGTGTAAACTTCCTTACACGGCGTGTACCTAAAAATAAAGGGTGTGTAATTTTCTTTTTTACTGTATATCATTAAGTAAAAATTGAAATGTAATGATCTGTAACTCAAAGAAAATAATCGAGTTCTTACATGGCTCTTGAATATGGACTTATGGTAGTCATCCAAATGCGTCATTCTATAAAAGGGAATTCCAATCCTCACGATCTTTTACAACACCAAGACATAACTCCGCAACTTATAGTGCTTTAAGTCATTCCTGGCATGTCTTCACTACATCCCAAGATCATATATTAGGTCAGATAAAAAATACATTAAATTAATGAAATATTAGGTATGAGCTAAAATACCATTAACTAAAGAAATATTAGGTCAGAGCTAAAAGACCTTAAAATAAAGAAATATTTGTTCTGAGCTAAAATACCCTGAACTAAATAAATATTAGGTATGAGCTAAACACTACCACAAATGTGGGCAATTGAAGCACTTGAGTTTTATCAGTGCTACTCAGAAAGCACTCATAAAAGGGGGACTTTTATTAGGGCTAGAAAAAAGTGTTGATAAATCTAAACTTTATCAGGGATAATAATAGCACTGATAAATGTTTTTAATGGAAAATATAATTAATTTATATAAAAATATTTTAATTATATTCCAAAATATTTTTTTATGTACACATTAAATAAAAAATGCATGTTTATTATGTTTATTATGTTTATGTTTTATTTATGTTTATTATGTTTATTAGTTTTAGTTATATCTTTATTATATATTTATTCTAATATATGATTATAATATTATATATAAATAAATATTAAAAAATATATATACAAAAACCTATTAAATAAATAAATATATATTTAAATAAATTTATGTTTTCAAATGAATGTGTCAATTGATGCATATGTTCATATGCTCATGAATATATGTTCATTGTTTACCCTAATGTAGGACATATATACTATAGTACTATATATTATTTGTGTATTAATTCATTACCTATATATATGAATCTTTTTCTTCTCATAAATACTTAAAATCACGATAAAAATATTTTAATAAACAATAAATGTATTTATTATAATTAAAAATATAAATATTTTGTTATATATATTTAGATAATTTTTAAATATATCATATATAAATATAATTTTATATAACTAATTAAATATAAATATGTTTATATAATTATAAAATTAAAAAAAAATTGAAATGATAAATATATATTATGAATACCTTTTTAATATATTTATTTATAAATATATGTCTTTAATGAATATATAAACAGGCACATACATATATATATATATAAATACTTATGAAATTAAAATTAAAATCAATATATCAATTTAAATATATATATATTTTTATTTATAATTTAATTTATAAAATTATATATATATATCATTATAATTTATACACAAACCCACACACACACACATATACATTTAATTATAATTTTAAAAATTAAATTATAATAAATATATTAATTATATATATTTATATAATTATAAATATAATAAATATATTGGTTATAAATTTATAATTATGAATAATTGGTATGTTTTATCAGCGCAAAAAAAAACCTGATAATGTAATGTTTTATCAGTGCTTTCAATTATAGCGCTGATAAAACATGCTTTTATCAGCTCCTTTTTAGTGCTGATAAAGATGCACCTTTATCAGCGCTAAAAAGCACTCATAAAGCATGTTTTATCAGTGATTTCAATTGAAGCACTGATAAAATATACTTTTACTAGTACTTTTTATCTAGAACTGATAAAAGTGTCACCGAGTTTTATAAATAAACCCTAACTTTCTCCTCCTACATCGCACCCCTTAAGCTCTCACAGAAGCTGATCCATGCCGCAGCCGCAACCACCTCCTCCTCTTTTCCCTCCTTCCCCTCCTCTCCTGCCTCCTCCTCCTCCCCGACCACCGACTCCTCCGCCACCACAAACTGAGCTTCGCCCCATGACTCTGCACCGCCACACCCCTAAATCATGAGATGTTCTCCTCCACCACACCTCTTATTTACCATGACTCTCCTTCTCGATTTCCTCTTATCTGATGCACCTCTCCTTCGCCGCACCTCACCTGCACTATGAATGTACCTCCACCGTGTGGTGAACCACACCACCACGATTAGTTTTCTCCTCTTTATCATTGGATTCACTTATTGTAGTTTGATATTGATGATGATGTTGTGAATTTTATGGGCTGAATAACATACAAAAAATCATGGTCGTGGGTAGTCCTAGTTTTTACACTAGTTATATTTGGTAAAATTGAATTTTACCATACGATATTTTGAATTGGTTTATTTAAAAATCTTCAATTCAATGTGGGTTTTCATCATGGATTTTTTAAAAAATTAAAAATGTTTTTCTATATATTCAAAAATAAAAATTTTATCATCCACTCCTATTTTTATTACTCGTATGCATTTTTCATGATTATATTATTAAATATTCATTTGAAAATAAAACGTCTTCAAATTTTTTCCACTTTTTTTATAGAAAACGTTATATATTTTTTATGTTTCTGTTATAAAAATTATTTTTAAAAGTAAAAGTCATCAAATTATTTAAAATCCATTTACTAAAAACGTTATACATTTCTCCGGTTTCCATTATCAATGAATGTTCTTATATGTAAAATTTATCAATGTAATTTTACTTCATTTATTTAATACATTATGTCTTTTCGAAGTTTGAATTATTTAGGATTCTATTAAAATTAAACATTTTGTAATGTATTTTTACTTCTCAATTTTAAAACCTTTGTGTCTATATAATAAATTTTTATTAGGAACTATTTATAGTAATGTTTTCAATAGTAATCTATTTCCCTTTACAAAAATATAAATAAAATTTTCTCTTCAATGTTTTAAAAAGTTATTGTGAAAAGGTTTGTATTTTCACTTATATTTATCATATTAGGATTGTTTTCAATGTAGTGATATTGTAGTCACAATTTATATGTTATTATGCAATGATTTATTTTGGAAAATGAGAATTATAATATTCTATGATTTATTAAGTTCATGTTATGTGTTTTTTCGAATTATTTAAGAAAACAATTGTTTTTCCCTTTTAATAATTCTTCCCAATATTTCTCATTTATATCCCCCATCGCTCTTCAATTATCTATTTCCCCACAGGTTTCTCCTTCTCCTAGTAACTGAAATTAATTTTTCTAGAGGATTTCGGGCTTTATCTTTTTTGAGTGTTTTCCATGGAAGGTGACATGTTGTATATTTTTTACCATTCGGTTTAAAGTAGGTGTTTCTTTTCTATTTCCATATTTTATAATTCATTTAATGTTTATGCTTTATAAATTTATTTTCAATTAAAGTCTAGTAATTTTTCCGTTCTTGGGTGAAATTATAAATTTATTTCATAAATTCTAGGCTTGGAATAAAGGGTTTTTTCATTATAATTTCATGTACTATTTTTATATTTTATTAATTACCATGAAAAGAATATTTGAAAAGGTTAATAGATCTAATTGAATTTTTTTATAGTAAATTTAGTTCTTATTCCATTTTTGGGTTTTCAAAATAATTTTCCATATTCTTGGAGAATGTTTTGGAAAGAATTTTATTTTCAAGTCCATGCAAAATCATTAAAATGTTGTGGCTTTAAAGAAGGGGAGCGAGGCTCTACATACTATTTTGATTTTCTTATGAAGACCAATTTTTCACTTTAAAAAGTAAACGGTTTATTTCTCATGTGACCCTAAGTGATTTCCCATATACTTGTTTCACTATATATGGGTTATTGATTATTTATAGGATGGATGTAGGATGTGAAAAGGGGATGTTATTTGTGATGGTGTTGGACGTGAGGTGTGATAATTTTTTCTGGTAATTATATTGATTTCATTATGACCTCCACGATTGTTTTTATGGTATCTTGGGAGTCTAGTTGGGAGGTCTTTATTCATGCTACCCTTGTTGGTACACACCCTTCTATGGTCTTCCTAGTTGTGTTTAAAACAAGGCTAGTGGGAAAGTTCCATTATGATGAGTTATGTATGGTTTAATTGGGGGGATCATGTTATTGTTGGATGAAACATATATCAGATATCGGTCCATGTAGTTATAGTGGTGTTTTGAATCATCAAACACTAGTTCCCAGGGTATATCACATGACATTTTGTTCCTTGATCAGTGTTTCTATATAGAGGATTAAATTTTTATATTGATTACATCACCCTTATAATTTTTTTATTAGTGTAACAATTAATATTGGTTTTCTTTACTGTTATATTGTTCCTTGATCACATGGTTCCCTTCTTCATTGTGAATTTATTTTATCCCGATGATATGGGTTCTTTATGAGATAATGAATGTTTTATTTCAATTGGAACACAAATTTAGGTATTATGAGATGGGTAGTACTTATATTTCAAACCAATTAATTGGGAAAAAGATTTTATTTCATGATATATAAATGTTATGTGAATAGTTTAGTAAGTCTATATTCTTAAAAAGGGTGAGTGTGATTGCGTTAATCTCCACTCATAATAATACATGTGAGTAAGTTATCAAGTTGCTATGTCCACGAGTGAGTGTGATGGTGTTAATATCTAATCATAAATTTAAATGTGAATATGGTTTTTAGTAGTCACTGGGGGGGGGGGGGGGGGTTGGAACACCAGAAAAGGAGTTCACCCACTAGTGATGGGTTGGCCAGTCCCTAGGGTTAATGAGAGGAACACTGAAAACTAGTGATCAGAGCTAGATAGGGGTGTCATGAGACATATAAGTAATGTGTTCATCAATTATTTTCATTAGATATATAGAGGGAAGTGAAAATGGCATATAGTTATTTTGTTAGGGGTTCACTATTAAAATGATTCAAGTGTTTTGAAATGTTTCTTAAAAAACCTTATTGGTTAAACATACCCTTTTTGGGTTTTAAATTGATTTAAAATGGTTTAAAAAGGAATTGGGGTTTTGATTAAGGATTTTTGGAACTAATTGGTTTATTTTAAAAAGGGGTTGTTATTTTAAAGAGGAATTTTTGTAAATGGTTGGTTTTTAATGGGATTTCAACTATGATTTTATAAATTGTTTTCAACGGATATTTAAAGTCTATAATTTTTTTATGCTGGGTTAATTTTTATGTCAATGTTTTGTGTATTTATTTTGTTAAATATTAATATCATCGAATCAAATAGGATGGATATGAATAAAAAATGGATAGATTCCAATCATCTGAAAAAATAGTATGAAGATGGAGTGAAAGAGTTCATCCAATTTTCAAAAGATCATGCATATGATCTATCTCAAATCCATTGTCCATGTTTACACTGTTTTTACTCAAGAGAAGTTAGTCCAGAGGAGTTAGAAGAAAACTTTACCTATCAAAGAATATATAGAAGTTATAAATGTTGGAATAAACATGGGAAAAAGTGAATGTAGATAGTGACTGGGATAAAACATCATTTTATGGATCATTTGATATGATTACAAGTGTGTAAAATGAAGAAGAATATATCAAGGATGTGATTACAGATGTGAATGATGATGAAGATCGTATTAAAAAATGACAAGGATAGTTGAAGATGAACTTCATGATTTCCCAAAATTGTTTAAGCAATTAAAGAGTTGTGCAGAGATCCCCTTGTATGATGGTTTCACTAAATACACAACATTTTCAGCCACACTGGATCTGTATAATTTGAAAGTAGGCAACAGATGGAGTGACACTAGTTTTACAAAATTACTTTCTCTCTTGAATGACATTCTCCCAAAAGATAATGAGCTCTCGAGCAGAACATATGATGCCAAACGAATGATACGCTCGATGGGTATGATCTCTGAAAGAACACACGCCTTCTCGAATGATTGTAAATTGTTTTACAAGGAACAAAAATCACTTAGAGAATGAAAAAAGTGCGGTGCTTCTCGATACAAGAACGATGAATCCGGTCCTATGAAAGTTTCATGATACATTCCAATCATTAGAAGGTTTAGGTGCCTATTTGTAAGTGAGGAGACTGGAGGGAAATTGACATGGCACATAGATAGAATAAATAAAGATGAAAATATATGGCACCCAACAGACTCTCCTCAGTATAAGAGAATCGATCATGAGTATCCTGACATTGGAAACACGCTGAGAAACGTTCATCTTGTGTTATCTACAGATGGAGTGAACCGTTTTGGTTTTTAAAGTAGCACACACATTACATGGCTAGTTATGTTGGTAAATTATAAATTTCCACCATGGTTATGTATGAACCCAAAACACATCATGTTATATATGGTTATATCAGGACCAAAACAACTTGTAAATGATATTCATTTTTATTTTTCTCCATTGATCGAGGATTTGAAATTATTATGGGATTTAGGTGTTACGATGTATGATTCTTACTGAAATTAAGATTTCACATTGAGATCCATGTTGTATGGGATGATAAATGACTTTCCAGCTTATGGAGATTTGTTAGGATATAGCATTAAAAGAAATCTTTGGTGTCTCATCTGCAAACAAGGTACACAATAAATTAGGTAGAAACATTAACAAAAAAATGTGTTTCTAGGACATCACATATTTCTACCCTGACGATATGATTATTCATCATGGAAGACATCATTCGATGGAATTTTAGAAGAACTTACACCATCATATCCAATAACAGGTGATCAAAAATTTGAGAAAGTTAAATATGTGGACCCTTCTTTTGGTAAACCATTATTGAAAAAACTTACAAAAACTTGTTGGAAAAAGAAATCAGTTATTTTGAATTACCATAGTGGAATTATCTGTACGTTAGACATTTTCTTGATTCTATTCATGTTGAAAAAAATATATTTGATAGTTTCATAGACACGTTTCTAAATGAACCATGAAAAACAAATGATAGAATCAAAGCTTGGATGGACATGGTTGACATGGGAATATGAGAATAGTTGGAATCAATGAAGGGTGAAAAATGAACATTTCTTCCTCATGCTTCTTACACTCTTTCTAGGAAGGAGAGATATATGTTTTTCAACTTATTGAATGGTATAATGGGTCTAGAGGGTTATTCATCGAATATCAAGAACATCATGTCAAGGCAAGATTTAAAGTTAAAATGTCTAAAATGACAGGAATTCTATGTTTTGATGGAATATCTAATTCCTATAGATTTACTTTGTATTTTACCAAGATTGTCTATCATATATTCACAAAACTTTGTTTCTTCTTCAAAGATATTTGTAGCAATGTTATAGACCCAAACAAATTATCGACTATAGAAAGAGAAGTTGTCATCATATTTTGTGAATTGGGAATGTTTTTCGCATTGAAATTATTTGATATGATGGTTCATTTGATGGTTCACTTGTAGATAGAGATTCTTCCATGTGGTCCTATGAACTATAGATAGATGTACCACATTGAACAATATATGAATATTTTGGAAGGGTTTGTTGAAAATAAAAGTCATCCAGAGGGTTGTATTGAGGAGTGATATATTGTTGATGAAGTCATTGATTTCTGTACCGAATACCATTCTGGTGTGCAAAGCATTGCTCTAACAAAATATCATCACACTGGGAGACTTGATGGTGACGGAATTTCGGGAAAGGAGGTTGTAACAATCAATATTACATATCAAGAGAAGGCCCACCTTTACATTTTTCATAACAATTTGGAAATTGAACCATAAGTTGAAACCCACAATGAAATTAAGAGGCATTCAAATTAATCAAGGGATGAAAAATGGATATCAAATTAACATAATCAATGGTTGATAGAATGGTTTTAGGACCATATTTTTAAGGATTCAAATGAAAATCTAGACTCAATTATAGAACGACTTTAATGGCTAGCTGGAGGACCAAGTATGTACTTATAATCTTATAATGCTTATGTAATTAATGGTTATACATTATATACTAATGAACATGATGAAGACAATAACTGATATAATAGTGGAGTTATGGAAGCGATCCATGTTTCTAGTGCTGAGGATAGAAATCCAATTTACATGAGTAGGTCATATTTTGGAATCATAAAAAAATATGGGAGTTGGATTATATGACATTATAAGTGTCGATTATTTATTTCAAGTGTGATGACAAAAAAATTTCTGTTAAAATAGATGATTTAGAATTTGTGAAATTTCTTTTTAGTATTGATGGGTAAAATGAATAACTGTTTATAATGGAATCTCAAGCAGTACAAGTTTTTTATGTTCCAGATCTTTCAAACTAAAACTAGTCAACTATTTTGTTATCAACCAAAACCACTAGAGATTTAAATGAATATTAAATGGAGGATTAAAAATTCATTGAGATGTCGCAATAATTTCTCAAATGTCCCAGTGTAGATGATGTTTTTTATGTCAGAGGAGACCACACTGAAGGGATTTGGATAGTCGATAGAGGGGTCAAATCCATTCATCCTTTTAAAAAAAGAGAGTTCAATAATCATTTTATATATTTTTTTTTCAAATATACATCGTGTTACATTATATCAATATCAATTCACTGCGGATTTTATCTTATCTAAATTAAATTTTAAACCACTTTTTCAGATAATGACTTCTGCACATGATGATGCTCCCAATCCCAAGGCACAATAGGTTTCTCAACATGTTGCTACTCATAGTTCAGATGAACAATAGGTCTCTCAACCTGTTTCCTTATGTTAATATATGTTTTCTACTGCTTTTATGTTATCTATATTAAAGGTTAAACCAATTTTTCAGATAATGAATTCTGCACGTGATGTTTTTCCCAATCCCCAGGCACAACAGGTTTCTCAACCTACTACTAGTCGCAGTGTAGATGAACATCAAGTTTCCCAACCTATTGCTGCTCCCAGTGAAGAGGTACAATAACTATCTGCACAAGCCAATGCTAGCCCTCTGGAGTTGGAGGAACATATTAATGATGGTATATCCGAGGAAATTAAAGGTTACGAAACACCTGTGATGAAGAAAAAACAAAAGCGCTGTAGTTTGATGATATTATCAAAAATTATTATGGATAAAGAGAAATAAACCCAATATGAGATTGGATGAAATAAGCAGGGCCAACATGTTAACCACAACAGTGGCCATGTTCAGTAGTTAGATTGGAATCGTTACTCGACAATGTGTGGCTATTACTGTAACTTCATGGCACCATGTTTTGGCTGAGATTAAGACACTGATGTGGGGAGATATGATGGTAATATTAAGATATCATTAATTTAAATACCTAAAAATAAAATAATGAAACATTGACTTACACTTCATCATCTCTTACAGAGTGCATTTATAATATATGACTTGCACAAAGAATATGTACTAAGGTTACCTAGAAGGATTAATAGGGGTTTTCACACACTTTTAATGAAATATCATCTTAAAGATGCTGAAGGGAAAATAAAACCACACCCACCTCTTATTTATGCACACCTGATAACCCAAGCATCATGGGAAGCGTTTACTGACTGTCATGTGAAGCAATATTTTCACATACATTGTGTCGGGTAATAAATTGTTTGACGGTAGTTCTATTCATCACTTTTATTGATAGTGTTTTATTTATGAAAAAACAACTGAGTCCTGAAAATAAACAACGGGAATCAAAACCGGCATACCCCTACTATAAATAAAGGATGGGGTACGGATCACTTGAAAAAAAATTGGTACGTATTTTAAATCTACCAAAATACTATTATGTGACATAAAACATCACAATAACTGCGTTATTTTGTTTATATAAATCTTGAAGAGTCCAAATCAGTATTCACTTCCATCCCACACCATGTGCTATTGATGGAGGCATGTGTAACTAAATATGGAAATATAATAGATGAAAACACACAAAATGTGTGGCAAACATGTGTAAGTACGACATAATAATTTTTTTTGCTTCAAATCTCTATTATATATCAATGATTACTTAATTTCCAATATTTTATATTTGACATATTCATAAGAATCAATAACACCCAAACTGAATGCATACATACTTTTAGTGGACTTGAAGAATCCAGAAAAGTATGGCCGCGTTAGAGGTGTGGGTTTTGGGGTTACACCCCGAACATATTTTGAGTTAAAATAAAGCATAGGATCAAACCAAGTAAATGAAAAAATGTGAGAGAAAAATTATCTATATTTCAAAAATAATTACAATACTAGAGATAGATGATAGAAATTCTGATGGGGGGAGGAAAAGAGAAGAAACAACTCAAGAACAACACATGTTTGAAGATCCTGCACCACCCCCACTAGTTCTGAGGTGAGACCTTCCCATCCAAAAAAATTCTAAACTGAGGTATTCAATTTTCAAATAATTGTTTCTATGAAATCTGAATCCAATAGACACTAGACATAGATACCTTTCCTGTATTGATATTCTACAGGATGAAAATGACTGTGATTTATATATATCAACACCCACCCATTGACTTGTATCATGGGCTACAATGTTCAATATCGAAAAAAAACATGCGACACAACAGATCAATTTTGACAGGTCATGTCAGAGTGTCAATTAATGTAGTCCAAGAGTTGAGCGTTGAGCTACATGTTCCAATTGATGATGTAGATATTCATATGGTCGAACAATATCATGGAACTTTCATCGCATGACCATCACATCTTGTAAATAAACATGTCAACAATGAGGTATTCATTTCCAATTTAATTTTCAAGATAAACCTTAAACATTTAATGAAAAAAGGTTTAAATTAAGGCATGTTAATAAAGATAAACAAAGGGAAGGGGTGAAATGAAAGACAGGTTCAAAACATCTTAAGGATCAACCAACCGATCAAAACGATCTACCCAATGAACCATAACCCCCCTTCTATATCCACATTAATTATCATTGAAGGCTTATGTGGATACAAAGATGAATTATGGTGGTACATACCTAATTGATTTTGGAGAAAATATGTATGGAGGGGAAGATCTAGACATCATTGGCATTGAGAGTGAAACTGAAATCCTTGACTTTGAATGGTTAGGCATCTCAGTTACAAATGTTTAAATGAGGTATTTTTTCATGATTTGATTTTCCAAAGATGATATATTATGATAATTATGACTAAATACATTTCATATTTTTTTTAGGCATATATATATATATATATATATTTGAATGGATTTACTCATAATCAAAAACATTTAATCGTTAGTCCTCACGTCACCTCTTAAACAGTAACAACTATAAAATCTAAGAAATAGGGTGAAATAGTGGAAGGCCTTCTCAAATAATTTAACAGAAAAATTAAGGATGACATAATTTTCATAATACCAATTATGTAGGGGTAAATCTTTACAATTTAATCATATCAAATATATTTAATTTATTTCATTTCTTATTCAACCGAATGGCTATATGTCCTTCATTTGTATTGATTTTATTGATAACCCCCCTTTCAAGGGTTGAGGGGGAACCCTTACAAGGCCCATTGGCTCAGAGATTACATGACCCATAGGTTTTACGAAATATACAGACTATACTTGGAACTGCTCCTCCCAGCTTCTTCATCGTGATATTAGCTCTCCACCTTTACATGGCAGTTTGGCTTGGCTTCCCATGTAAGCATAGGCTGGTCCCGATGGAAATTCCATACCCTATTTTTCTGACAAATCCTCTTAGCTTCTACTCTAGTGAATGTTCCTGCATTGAATCCCTATCTAGATTATGATTTTTTAGAGTCCGTCTAAACATTTAAGAACAATTTCAGGCGTCCCAAAGGCCTTGGGGTGGACAAAAGGCTGGAGGTGGCCCAAAATCCTTACTGGATTGAAGGCCTTGGGTGGACCGATGGTCTTAATGGACCCGAGTCCCAAACTAATGGCCAAAAATCCCAAACATATGAAACATTCTTACTGCTATAGTACCAAATAGTGTCTGTTATAGTGTCTGCTATAGTGCCTACAACAGTACTACTATAGTACTATTATGTTAATACTACAATACTCGGAAAATATGTCTCTGCCCGGTTTGGAACTCGAGTCCCTTGGATGCACATACCGAGACCTCACTAACTCAGATGAGGCTCTTGTGCTATCATTACGTCTTCCATTTTGTGTTTTTAGGCATCATTGGATACTCATTACAGTCATTTTTGATTCTCCAAATATTTATTCATGTGATTCAAAGCATGGATATCCAACAAATGTACAAAAAATGATGGAGTCTTTCAATTTATAATACACTACATCCAACATTTTAGAACTAAATATCTCATTATATAATTTATCTTATCTTTTAATGAAAATTTTGTTTTGATAGGGTGGTGCGTGACTATCATCAAAATCATAGAATGAGGCTAGGGGAATAGGACAAGAAACATTACAAGTACTACAACTGGATAAAAATCTGGTTATATATAATATGATTTCACTATCCCAACATATATAAAAAATTACATAATTTTTCAAATGTTTCTATAGTGCCCGAAACAAACAAACAATAAATACTATGGTTATTATGTTTGTAAATTAATGAAGGAGATCATATTGAATGAAGAAACCAGTATCCCTAAAGAGGTATTTTCAAAGATAATTACTATTTCATTTAAAATAAAAATTAATAATCATTGTATTTATATTTTTTCAGTACTACCATGACTGTCGAAAACAGTCATATTCAAAAGACGATATGGATATTCTTAGAAACTATTAGTCAACATACCTGATGTAAGAATATACAAAAATAGATTGAAGGTGATAATCTTTTCAAATAATTTAGAATTCAATTATCTTGTCTGTCCTATATTTCTATTTTTTTGATAGACCGAAAAAGAAAGTGAGTATCTAAAAGTTGTTTCCCCATCCCTTGAGTTTGTTGTGATGTCTTGAGGTATAATGAGCATAGTATATTACTATATTATTCTTATTTTCAACAACGAGAAGTGTTTTTCATAAAAAAACATAGATTCAATCTGCAACAATGGCAGTTCCCCTCTTTAATCGACCTAGTGAAGAACTGACTTTCATATATTCATTCAGAGGTCCTGAATATATGAAAATTTGTTCTTCCCTGGGCCGACGAAATCTATGATGTAGAGGGAGGATGTTATTCTGTGTTAACCATACAACGATCAATGGTTTTCCCATAATCCTCCTTAAATAGGTAGATAGAGTAGATTGAGTAGGTCAGATCTCTTTTTTAGGTTCCATAAGAAATGGTTCATTGACTTTAAGGTAGAAAAATGCACTTTAAATCTGTTCTGATACTTTAAGAAAACAATAAATTATTCATTTTGGATGTATAGGAATCAACCGTACCTCATTCCAATGCACAATTTCATCGGTATGACTCCAAATGCGTCTTTATTTAATATTGACATTAATTCAAGTAAAAAAACACAAATGACATACCGATAATGGAGGAAATGCATTCCGATTGTTTTGATACTTTATGACAACAATATATCAGTCATTTGTGACGTGTTGGAATCAACTTCACCTCAATCTATCACATGGTGTCACCGATGTGACTCCAAATGTGTCCTGTTATTTAAAATTGACATTAATTCAAGTAAAATAAACACAAATGACATAATGAAAATTGAGAAAAAGTATTCATATTGTTTTGATACATTAGAAAAACGATCCAAGAGTTTGTTGTGTCATGTAGGAATCAACCCCACCTTAATTCGACAAATGGTGTGACCAGTATGACTTAAAGTGTCCACTCCAATTGTCTTCCAAATTAAGGAAATTATTTTTAAGTCCTCTGTGATGTGTATGAAGCATTATCACCTCAAACCGATGCACTATGTGACTGATATGTCACAAATAGCATGTTTTTGGTTTGAAATGATATTTTAGTAATAAAACACAATTGACATAATGAAAACCACGGAAATGCAATCCGATTGTTTTAATGCTTTAGGAAAATGATCTATCCATTATTTTTGACATGTAGGAATCGACCACACCTCAATACTACACATGGTGTGACAATTATAACTCAAAATGCATCTTGTTATTTAAAATTGACATTAATTAAAGTAAAAAAACAGAACTGAAATTCTGAAAACCATGAAAATTCATTCGAATAGTTTGATACTTTATGGAAACAATCCATGAGTCATTTGTGATGTGTAAGAATCAACCCTAACTCACTCCGATGCACCGTGTGATTTGTATGACTAAAAGTGTCTGTTACAAGTTTAAAATTGACATTTTAGTTCAAAACATATCACACACTGAAAATAAAGAAAACATTCCTCAATTATATTCCATATTAAGTACAGTGATTTGTAAGTCTTTTGTGACATGTATCAAGTAGTCTCACATCAAACCGACACATGATGGGACCGGTATGACTCAAATTTCATGTTTTTGGTTTGAAATAACATTTAAGTTAAAAAACACAACTGGCATACTAAAAACTTAAGAGATTCATTTTTATTTTCTTTATACTTTAGGAAAACTATACATTAGTCATTTTTGATGTCCAGGAATCAACTTCACCTCAATATGACGAACAATGTGTCCGATATAACTCCAAATTAGTAATTTTTATTAAAAATTATCATTTTTAATGCATTCTTCATATTAAAGTTTAATTTATTTTTTTATAGTATTACTAACATAATATTTTTTTTCTCATATAGGTGGAACCTTTTTCTTGAGCTGGGATGATTTTTTTGGTGACTATTACCATCAGATGACATTTTTTAGAGGGGACCACAAACGTCAAAAGAGAAATCATTATTGTTTTGAACTGTTTGTTGGATATTTCAAAATTTAATTTTATGAAACATTGTTCAAAATGTATATAGATGTGTTTTTTTGGTATATACAATGAGTGAATATTTTTTTATTCATTATGTCAATTAAATTTATATAGAAATGTTTGCAAAACTTTTGTGCGAGTTTTCTCTTTTTTCATCATTTTCATTGTGTATGTGGTTCTTTTATATATACTAGGAGTGGTTATTTATTGCTGGTTTTTGCTGCTTTGTGGAGGTTATTTGTTGTGTATTGGTTATTTTGATCTTATATTTGGGTTCTATTTATTTTTTGAAGGTTGTTGGGTGTGTTGTTATATAAACAACACACCCAGACCAGGAAGCCTTTATTAGCACTTCAATTAGTGTTGATAAAGGACCTCATTTATTAGTGCTAATTGAAGTGCTGATAAATGGGGAATTTATCAGCTCTTTGAATAGAAATAATAAAGGGGACTTTATCAATGTTTTCTTGAGCGCTGATAAAGGGGACCCCCTTTTAATAGTGGATCTACTAATAGTGCTTTTTTAGCGCTGATAAAGGCTTTTTTTGTACTGATAAAACCCTATTTTGTGCTAGTGAAAAGAACCTAAACTAGAGAAATATAATGTCTAAGCTAAAATACCCTAAACTAAAGCATTATTAGTTCTAATATAGAAGTACCTAAATGAAAACAATATTAGGTACGGGCTAAAAGATCATAAACTAAAGAAATATTAGGTCTGGGTTAAAATATCCTAAACTAAAGTAGTATTATGTCTGAGCTAAAAGACCTTAAACTAATGAAATATTAAGGCTGAGGTAAAAGAACCTAAACTAAAGAATGATATTAGTTTAGTCTATAGGAGCTTGTCAGGATTTCCATATAGCCATATTGAAACCAGGATATTCTAACCAAACCTATCAATTTATGATAAATATAATGTATTCACCCTTAAGGAAATATCTATTACCCAGGTGATCCCTCTATAGAGCAGGTGATCTCAATACTGAAAGAAAAAATTATGAATACAGAATATCGTGTGTGTGGGAATTCATGAGCATCTCAAAAAAAAATCTATCTCAATTTCAACATTCTATTATGGGATTTTATGATCATTCAATTTAAATAAATTGATGAGTATCATTAATGATTCACATAATATAGGAGCAATGAGATAATGTGCACAACATGAATGAGAAAAAAAATATGGAATAATATAAAGCTCTATAGATCTCTTCACTGAAAGAACACTGAAGGAAGAATCAACCATCATTCAGATATAAAGAAAAGTTCTCTACATTTATCTTAGCACAAGATTCTTTTCATGCTGAACAAATCTAACCCTATGAGGGGGGGGGGGTGGAATTTTTTGATTCTCATAATCTCAAAACACACACTTTTCTGTGGAAGGGCACTTGTCGTGAGTAATCAACTCATCATAAAACAAATACGTGTGATAATGATACTTGAGGTGTGCAAATTGATTGAATAATTGACAGGGTTTTATTGTCATTATTATGTTTGTACATATAATAATGATGGTAAAATAAAATAAATAAGGCCCAAATATTCATTTCCCTCAAAAAATGGGTGAATATCACATGGTGGATAAGGGAGTATTTCATAGGGCCTCCTTCGACCTGGTAATACTAGGGTTTTCGTTCTCTTGTTGTGGCTGGAAGGAACTTCACACATCATCTTGATTATAAGTTCTTGTGCACACTAGAACTCCTCAAGCTGGGACCACCAAATGGATTACCACCATAGTGAGATCAGACCACGTTCCAGACTATTTTCTCTGACATGACCAATCTTGAGGGGCTTGAGAATTGATTCAGCACAATCTGAGCAACACACATATGCCTATAATAAATATATTTTGAAGGAAGATAAAGTATAACTCCTCTATAGTTGGGATCAGGTTTTTCATCACCATCATCAACCTCCGGAACTTCCAGTGAACTGAACTCATCAGATCCCCATATTCTTTCTTGGAATTGTGATTGTTACTCACCAATTGGATATGGAGATACACGAACAATGAAATATTTAAGTAGCTTCACTTGAAGATGATTCAATTCATGAATTCACAAAGGGATGACCAAACATTTTCTATAAATAATGAAGTAGGTTCAATGTTTCACTTCCGCTACCATTCCCAAAAGTGGTCTCTTTCTCTCAATGTGATTCTAAGAATCATGAACCCACATAGGGCTTTACATGAATTCCATCACGTATCAATTCATTTGAGGGGGTAGGATACCATAATCTTATTTCACACAACCATTCATGCCAAGAGATGAGAGGTCGTGTATCCACTCCTTCAAAAGGTAGTGGAACCACCCATCCCATTATGCGAAGGGTTTTAATACTATGAAAACATAATATTAGCACAAATATAAGGACAAGAGATCACCTACATCATCAAGAGAATGATGAAATGATCGCATATCAAGATGCCACCTTTTACCAGCAGAAGATTAAATAACCTAATACCCAGTTATGTGAGGATCTGTGGAAAATGACTTGGAATACATACATGATCAGTTTCATAAAGAATTTATTTGAGGAGCTGCGAGAGATGGACATCAGTAGCATTCAAGACTCAATAAACTATGTCTATATGAGGGAATCCCATGCTACACACATGAAATATTAATGTGTGCATGAAAATATCCAATCCATGATAAATATAGTCATGTGAAGAAGATAATTATTCAATGTACATGCATCATGAGATTGGGTTATACAAATGTGAAAACTTTCAAATCTAATCATGCATGCTTTTTTCATATGGTCTTGGCCTATAGGAACCCTTATTCTTGCTATGACATTATATATCCTTGGACATGCAACATATCAAAAGTGAAACAAAGAAACTATTATATTCAATGTCCACATGTCATCGCATGATCCATCGATGAACCTGTGGTCCATGAAAGTCAAGAAGAGAAACTGTCCCTGGAAACTTCTTCATGTCGTCGCATGATCGAGCATTGATCATGAGACATGCCATAGGAAAAAAGAATGGAGATAAGGCATGAACACCACCACAATATCCCATATTGATCATGGGAAACACTCACAGACTATCAGTGGGTGAGGGCCATAAAATTCCTTCTAAAATAAGAAGGGATGGTATCCAAATAGAGAAACCAACAATGGTTATGGGGATCACACGCCATATCATCATTGGGAATAATAAGATACCTTAATAATATCCAAGAAATATTGGATGATCCCTGAGCCTTTGAATGATGGAACTAAGGAAATAAAGTGGAGAAGGTGAGAGGTATTTGCAGTCACTAAAAGACACACTATTAACACCCTTGGGATTAGTGAGACACTGCAAGACATCAACATCATGTCGGGTTCACCCCATAGAATACCTCTGGCATGTTAGCTTCACCGTATGAAAGTCCTTGGGTGTGTCTAGAGAACTCCTCGAGGCTATAAGGGTAGATGAAGATGCCCTTCCACTACATGATTTCACATTATCTATACGATCCATATTGGTTATGTGATATATTAGTAAAAAATCGAGTAAAAATCCCTTGAATTTCTCTTGAAAACATTCATAAGACACAACCTTTGTGAAATAAAACAATTGGGATCAAATGGGATGTAGATAGAGGTGTTTTCGGTTGCTTAATGGCATGCGACACACCCAACACACCCATGGAGCGGTCTCATGAGACCCCTAGAAAAACCATCCTTGACCCACAAGACCCCAATATAAGTCAGCCAAGGTATTGTGAGTGTCTTTCAAGAGGCACTTGGATCTTGAAAAGGCCATCATACATGTCAGAATAATGACAGGGAAGTCCTTCGATATGCCTGCATGATCAAACATGTCCCTATTAATTGGATATAATCCAATAAAGGAAGTACTGATATTAGAGACTTGTGATCGCTTAAAATCAGGAAATGCACTCGATTTGGTCCACAAAAAAGTCTCATGAAGTCATGTGGCACCAGACCCCTACACCAAGTCCAACCTAGACTCGTGAAAAATATGCCGCAAAAGTAAGAGAGTATCTGGGGTGGTGAGATGTATAAATCCCTCACCCGAGTACAAAAAATTTAAAAATACTATGAAGGTTGTACTCTAATGGATACTACATAGACAAGAAACCCAGACTATGGAGGATTAAACTCGTGACTTCTGTGAACTTCTCATAGGGGTAGATCATGTGACCGACTGGTTTTCCATCAGGTAATATACCGGTGGGCAGCGGAAGTAGTCATGCTCTTGGCATAAATTACTTCCCTTGATCATTCATAGGTCACATGATGGATATCTGGTATGTTATGCAAAGAACATCCTGCAAACCCACTAGATAATGTGAGAGTCAAGACAAACTAACACTTAACCAAATGAAGGCATTCATGATGCATGTGTTATAACCAATATAAAAGGTGGAAGTATAAATCAAGGAACCTGATCTATAACCCTCACGTGCTTAACGTAAGTAGTCCAAACATACGCAAAAACTCCGAGGAATGTCACTTTGATCTTGAGAAACTACTTTAACATGCCACATGGGAGACACAAAACACTTCAAACATGTCGAATAAAGTCACATGGTTCACCCCGCAAACTCCACTTTGATCACATGAGACCCTCTGGGTCTGTTTCTTGGATCTTGCGACACTCCACCAACATGCCATTTGCGACACAAAACATAACTCCATACATGTTAGATAATGTCAACCGATTCCCCCCACAGATTGCACTTTGATCTCATGAAAACCTTTGGGTCTATCACCTAGGACTTGATAAATCCTTTATACATATCACATGATTCATATAATGGTGCTCGCTCATGTCTGTTGAGTCTCACGAATGCACTTGGACATGATAACCCAACTCTTGAGATTCCCTATGGGAAAGATAATTGAGACTCACAATACCTTCCAGATATGTCATCTAGGTCTCAAAACGTCTCCCAGACATTTTAGACAAGATACACCACACCCCTCAGACCATTCCATACTGACTCTTGTGACACCCTCTATATGTGTCAACCCAGATCCAATGATGGCTTCAGGGAAATACCAACGGGGTCAGGTTTCACCCTCCAAACAAGGAGGCCATGTCAATAGGGATTCATATAACTTTGTATCATTGCCTTTCATTAGTGTGTAAGCCCCCAATATTGGGAAGCCTTAGTATGTAATCCATGATATAAAGGGAACTACTGTGACTCTGATTCCTAGTATGTTAAGGATATGTAGGCTACCTATCCCTGAGGTTTGAGATCCATATCGATCATACAGGGAATTACTAGAATCTAAGTTGCTTATTAAAATAAACGACCTTGATAACTTGCTATACATCGTTTCCAACAATGATCATGGCTCACCTGGGCTTAGGGGGTAGCAATGATTATTTCATCTGCACTATAAACCACCACAATGGTACTTAGAAACATCATTGTGTAATCTCCGACAAAAACCGAACTACGATGACTCTGATTCCTTCCATAACCAAGATATGTAGGCTTTCTTATTAAGGTCCAACCACAAATAAACACACCTTTAATTGTAAGTCTTTTCAAAACTCTAACATCTCAAACAACGAGACTCAATTAGTCCCAGGAAATGATCAACCTATCTCATCCATCGTCATAATGAGAAGCCCACAAAGATACGGTGAATTTGATTACTACCATTACCAGGATACATAATATTTCTCTTTGAGACTTCAGTCCAATAATAAAACATTTCAAGGTAGTCACAGTTCATATGTCCCACATCATGAGAAATGAAATGATCAGTCTATATCCCTTATTTCCCACAATGAGCATAGATCATGTGAGTTTAGGGACATACAATAATCATATCATTTTCACTATAAGTCTCTATAATTACACAGGAAACCCGAATATATAAACCCTATAAGAATGATAACTGTAAAGTCTCTGATTCTTACTGTACTCGGGATACATAGGTTACCCCCTTAGGGGTTTAGCTCAAATATTTGGTGTCTTAGTACCCGAACATATGTACTCTCCACATGAAATTAAAATGCATAGAAAGAATGAACTATGTGTGTTTTGATTCTTACAGTAATTATGATATGCAGGATTTCCCATAATAGAACAATCCCCTCGTCAAAATATTAATTACCTCCTTACATGGAAGCATGCTCCAAATCCCTTGGTTATAAAGATTCAGTATATAAGAGACTTATTATTATCAAAAATTTATTAAGAGCATCAGATATATATAGATTAATATACTAAAGAGATTCCAGTATTTTTTAAAAGAAATAAAAATAACCAATATTAGCTTTATTAGGGTAACTAGTCCTGTATCAGGATTAAGAAGATATTAAAGAACATATCTTAAATCAATAATAGAGTCCTAAAGTAGGAAATAATTCCCCCTAAAAGGGTCTGAATAGACCAACCTCCCATACTCTCGACCAACGTGTGTCCCCAAGCGTTGATGGGCCTAAAAAACCTGATGACAACCGACCTTTCGAAAGCAGCTCCATATCCAGCTATGGATGAGGGAACCATTGGGTGTTTATAGGGAAGACAAAATTGATGGCAATCCCAATGCTTGTAATTGGGAAAGGCCTTAAAAGAACCTTCAATCAATCCGTCAAAGGGGAGCCCATACCACATCCTCATCGAAACAAGGAAAAACCGATATTATAGTATATATATGAATCAATATGATTATTATATTGGTGGGACCACAATTATATAGCCATGTAATGCATTAAGTAAAGACAAATAACTAATGGGATAACCATGTTGTTTTTTAAACTGATTTTAGGTTCATAAAATTAGGAATGGACCTTGTTTCACATACATAAGTTTCGAAATGGGACTAGTTTGATTTCCATAAGTTTATACGAGGATTTGATTTCATATACTTAACATAACAAGTAAGACTATATTTATTTATACAAAATGAAAATATTACAAGCTTATGTTTTTTCCACATCCTTATGTTTATAATATTATCCTATGGACCAAGATTTATTATTAATGATTCTTCACTATTATGAATTTTTTATTTTGTTATGAAAAATCCTTATTACCTGACTCATGATTATGATCTTTGAATTTTATAGGTATTATTTTCAAATGTTAACCTCATGTTCTCATACAATTATTCGTACTTATGATCATCGATCGATATATCCTATGTTTACAATTAATGAGAACCTAAGATCACCATTTCTTATATTTATATTTTCTATT
The DNA here is from genome assembly GCA_963277665.1 of Viscum album. Classification (NCBI taxonomy): domain Eukaryota; kingdom Viridiplantae; phylum Streptophyta; class Magnoliopsida; order Santalales; family Viscaceae; genus Viscum; species Viscum album. Next base: position 997,229,627 of record OY728141.1, on the reverse strand, counting down.
TTTTAGGAATAAAGGTTTTAAGTGGGGTACATATTTGGAATGCACTATGATTAAAGAGCATTCTGGGAGATGCTGAAGATCCTTTTTGAAATAATATAGTTATATATCTAGTATCCAAATAAAATAAACCTTTATGGATCTAGGGATTGTATAATTTTTTTAGGTATTTAATAATCATCTTAAATACTATAATATTTAAGAATTTTATGCTTTGGTGACCTCAAGATGATGAATGACATAATTTTCAATTGACTAAATGTCAAAATTTTTGGAAGTAATGCTGATGAAAATATATCAATAGAACTAGAAGACCTTCATGGGTGGAAATGGTGGGTATATAATAGCACGTTATAGAGAAAATATTAATCAATAAATAAAAATGATAAATGGAAAATATTTTATTTATAGTCCAACATATATAATTAAGATAGATGCCTTATTTGAAAATATATCCTATTTTATTCCTATCATTTAGACATCCCTAACTATTTTTTTATTGAGAAACAAATAAAATTGTGTGAACACATTTTTTAAGGGGGGATAATGTGACAAAATGAGATATTAAAAAATATTTTTTCCTTTGAATCCTAATTTTTTTGATAACTCTATTCACACACAAAATAAAACCAAAATTAATCATAGAACATTATATAACTGTTAAAATGTAGCTATCAAATTAGAGGGTAAATATGTCCATAACCAAATAAAGATATCTATATATATTTTCAAAAATAAATTTAATCTTTTTAACACTAATACATTGATAAAATTTATTTATTATGTCTAAATAAAAAGTCAAATCATTTTATACATTAAAATATATTTTCATAAAAAATCCCATTTTCATGCACTATCATGTTTATTATATTATGGTAATATAATTATTTAAAGGGAAATTATTAATAATGTATATAATAAAATATTTTAACGTCCATCCAATAGTCATTACTCAGCAATTAACAAATTTATTTTATGCCAAGAGGATATAATTTTCCTATAATTATATTATTTTTATGGAAAATTATATTAGAATTAATTTTAACCACTTTTATAAATTTAATTGGATAAAATAATCTATATATTTTTAATTATAAAGATAATATTATGTAATGGGGCCAATTTATTTTTTCCTTTCATCAAATTATGTTATTAAGATAAATATTATTTTCGTTGGAAAACTAATTATTTTTCAAGGAGCATTACTTTTCTAAATATTTTGATTAAAAATTAAATTGATAAATTTTAAAGTAAAATATCTAATTTGATATTTAAACTTATATAAAAATAAATTAAAATTTATTTTATTATTATTAAATATTAAATAATATTTTTTCACTTAAGTATTAAGACGACATTTTCAAGAAAAATAGTTTTTAACACATTATATGTTATAATTTAAATGATAATTTTATAATATTTAGAAACTTATTTATATTAAATAGAGTTAAAATTCATATTAATCTTGTTAAAAATTGGTAATAATTTTCTTCTTAAATTTTTATCAATAAAAAAATTATCATGGTTAAATTTTAATCATGTCTAACAAGTATTAAAATAGATAATCTAATATGGCTCAAATTGTACACAATAAATTTAACACTTAGACCATATAAAATACTTTTCATTAGGATGTAATGTCATACCTACATGTTTGGGATAAATGTATTTACCTAAATGACCAAACTCTCATGAAATCTTGTCATTACCCTATACCTAGCATTCTTTTCAAATGACTCGCCTTTCCTTTTCATCTATAAAAGGATTTACATCAACCCAATTCATGGAACACCTCTAGTTACAAATTTCAAATAAAATCTATATAATTCTGTTCACATATTTATCCTTTTCACATTTTTTATTCTCTAGCGTCAATAATGTTCCTGAATTTATTCATTTCTAAAGGATACTTCAAGAGAAGATAAAAATTTTCAACATAAATATTACTTACACTTTAACTTCTTTTATTTATACTTTTCATCCACTCTCATCAAAACCCATTATATATATGTGTGTATATAATGAAATAAATATAAATAATATAGATAAATTTAATTATATTTAAGGTATTACCATGACCTCTTTCCCTATCATTTAATCGAAAATATGAAAACTATACTCATGTGTGTGCTTGGATTACCACCTCCATGAAAGGAATATTTCCTTTTTCATAACCAACATTAATAAATTTTACTATAAATGATTTTAGTGAATTAATATGTTATTTATTTCATGATTTATGTTATATAAATTTAAATTTCCTCTTCTAAGAGTTATATTAACAATTAGCGATCATTGAAAATCTAACCACCTTAAATAAATATACTAAGAGGAAAAGTGATTTATTTCTAAATGAAAAATTATTTTTAATTTATGTTCAAATTATAACTCTTTTAAATTTAGATTTATAACAAAAATTAAATCTAAATAATTTAAATTTAAATGTTTTTGAAAATGATATTATATGAAAACAATCTCTTCCATAAACATACTCATATGTAGATTATAGCATGTTATAGTTGGATTGGTTGAACAACCTATATGAAAAATCGTATAATTTTTTTTAAATAGTGGATTTTGAATCATTATATTTTATATTAATAAGTAAATAAATACTTTTTTTATTTCATGAATGGTAATATAAATATTTAACTCATTAAATAAGAAAAAACTATTAATTTGTTAGAAATTACCTTAAAAATCTCGTCCTTGACTTCATCATCATGAATAATTACTAAAATACTTATAAAATAAATTTATTATTAAGAAGCTATAACTTGTGGATATGATTTTAAACGGTGGGTGGCATTTCCATCCCCACCAATATCCGTCCCACTAACAATTTCACTAACTACTAATGAGAAGTACAACCCCTCAAGTTAAGGGATCGATTTTTGAAAAAGAGATATGGAAGTTGTCGAAGCACTCTGATAAATTTTATCTCTCTCTTTAATTTCCTTAACTTTCTTTGATTCTCAATTTCAATATGTTTTATTTTTATTTTTTACAACAAGTTATCAGAGAAATTGATCAAAATGGAAAAATATGTATTTATTTTAAACCATATTATCACAACCTAGTTGGAAAATTATAATTATTATTTTTTCCATATTAAACCTTATTTTCACCACCCAAATGGATGGTTATAATTATTTATAGAGTATTATTTATCTATAATCAGAATGTATGTTTTATGTAATTTATTTAGTTACTTCCATAATTTTTGGATTTCCTCCACCCGAGATAGTTTTTATTTATTTTTTTCCACATGATTATATGGTATAACTAATAAATAAGTATTAGTAATAATTTTTTTAAAAAATAATTTTATGTATTGAATTATTTATTAAAAACCTCAATGTGAATGATTTATTATCCATTCAAGGAGTTATTTTTAAAAATAATAATTTTTAAATGATAATTTTAACCTAATTTTGATCTTATTGATACCATTTTATTTATTGTGAGTTATTTGAGACAAATTTGAATAACCATTGTATTATTATTTTAAATAATAATAAATTTTTTTTATTCTCCTCGTAGTTATCATCATATCAAGTCACCTAAAACTATAATTCACCATTATTGATCTTATCAAACGTAATTACATGCCTTAAATGATGGATATTGGAATGCCTCTCAAATCAATGGATATATCATAAAAAATTAAATAAAATAATTCAAAAAAACCTTTAAAATAAAGAAAAGTTGGTGATATTCTTCCAAATACATATCAGTGAAGGATATAAATGTGAATTCCTTAAATATTGAGATCCATGTAGGCTCTATAAGTGTTTGGAAGAGAGGTATGATCATAAAAAGAAGGTTGTTGTTCCCGTGACCCATGATAAATTGAATGATTTACACATCCCAGACTATAAAAGGGACAGTTCTAATATTTTTTCTATGTATATAATTGTATTGTAGTTAATGTACTGAAATATTTGGATTATAGATGAATATTTTCATGAAAAGGCATATAATACATTTCATACATATCATATAACACTAAAACATCAATATTGCTTGTGAGGGTCTAAAAAATGTTCTCATATCATATCTTCATTACATTACATGGAGAATAATAGTTAGTTTTTTTCAAAAATCATCACTCTCATGATACTGGTTCACCAATAAAATTTCCCATAGAAAATATTATTTTTTTGATGAAATTAATCATGGAAGTTGTAGGGAACAAGATTATCATGGTGGAAAAAGGTTTTGGTGGTAGGAATGGTCGAGGAATTGGTCATAACTATATTCACATTCAAAATTGATATCATAATCAATTAAATATTAGATCATGCACTTTGTGTAATCCATAAGATTCATACTATAGGTATGGTTCTAAGGGATATTGATCCAATGTTTTCAGAACCCCAGACCATGCTTATAATATATTTAAAGCAAGTCCTAATGAAAATAATAATTTACCACATTTACCTATGTCATCTTATAAAGGTAATAAAAAGTAGGTTAACTTTACTGATAATCACATGACATCGAATGATGATTTCACTTACCCCGAAGAAGGTTATTTTAGTAGTGAATTTGATTAAATGATAGTTGAAAACAATTCAGAAAACTACAATAGTTATTATATGTGATATGATGTTTTTTGTATGAATTTTATTATTTATGTTGTATTATTTAAGGCTATTCCAATAAAATTATTATTTTTTTGTTGAATAATTAAAGTATATTGTGTATATAGAAGATACATTTACATACAGAATAATGGAATGACACAAAAAATACTTAAAAATATTTTTTAAATCTGAAACCAACTAGATCTTTTGTGATGTCTATATGAGGTCTCATAGATATGAGAAAATTTAATGGTAAAGTGATTATTTCAGTACCTAATGGGGAAAATTTATTTATAAGAGATGAGTTGTTTTCCCCAAAGTGAAAAGAAAACTTGTTTTGTTTCATTGATATATACTATCATGTGTATGATACCCAAACTATATCAAATAAAAATTAAAATTACATGTACATTACTATTAATTAATTTATTAAAATACATGGTTTAGAAAAACTTCCAAAATTATCACGTCGATTTAATTATACATATATATGTGAAATCTAAACACATACGGTAGTAAATCGTGGATGAAAAGTCATTTATTTTTGGTATGACTAATTAGGACATCTAGGTTTAGGAATTTTGGAAAAAAAATTAAAATTTGTCATGGACATTAAATAAAACTCAATATAATCTATCTACTATGAAAAATTCCATTTGAGGCTTGTTCTCTTAGAAAGATGATTTTCAGACCATCTCCACCTAAAATATCGGTTTAAATTAAAACATTTCTTGAATTAATTCAAGGGGTTATAGGTATAATAATTAATCCATTGTGTGTAAAATTTTAATATTTCAAGGTATTAATTGATGAATCTAGCATATGGACGCACATATGTTTTCTATCAATATAAAATGAAATGTTTCCATGATTTTTTGCTGAAATAATTAAATGAGAGCATAATTTCTTGATTATGTCATCAAGAATGAATGGGTTGATAATGCTAATGAATTTTCATCTCAATATTACGATGATTATTGAATGGAAATGGGGACTACTATAGATAAACCAGCATTCCATGTATATAATCAAAATGTCTTAGTTGAATCACTATTTAAACACCTCAAACTTTTTACTATATAAATGATAATGCAGAAAAATCTTTTGTGTTTTATATGGGGTCAAGAAATGATGCATGGTTTGACATTAATTTCCACTATACCAATTGTATATCATAATAAATCTCCACTCAAATTGGAATTTGTCCAGGATATTAATATTTGGGTATCTTATAAACTAAAATATGATATATTTATATCTTGGTATAAGTAATTAAATGTTTTAAAAAAGATAAATTAAGTGTTGGTATTTTTGTAAAGAAAAAATTCTTATTTATAATTTTAAAATTAATATAATTACTTAAAATAAAATTCATTGTCAAAAAATAAATTGATAAATTAATATTTTTTTCCTTTAATTATAAGATAATTTAATGAGACATTAATTAATTTTTCATTGTGTTATAAAATAAGTTATAATTTTAAAATCGATATTTCATGAATAAATGCCGATTTAAATTAAAAATTAATGTGATCATATTTAGAAAATTATTTTCTTAAAATGGAATCCTTTATTTAATTTTACATGTCAAAAAATATTTAGGGTTAATTTTTCGTATTTTTCTCAAATACTTGAATTTTTAATGAATTGTAAAATATGATAATTTTAGGTATAAATACATTATAAGTTAAATAAAATATTCCTTGAGTAATTTATGATGTAATAACTATAATATAGGACTAAAATTAAATATTTTAATATATTTATGGATAATTATCTAAAAAATTCATAACATTGTGCCAAAAAAATGAACAAATGAATACAATATTCAAAAAACCCCTCTCCTCCATTATAAATAACACCCCTTACCAGCCCTTCTCTTCACACCTTCAAAGCCTTTAATATTTATTATAATCTACCCTTTTAATTCAAAAACCTATCCCCCAAATTATGGTCTTATTTGTATTACCAAAAGGTAAGTTCAAAGTTCCTTAAGGAGGTTTCCAAGGAGAATAATTCAAGAGGTAAACCCCCTCTATTTCTTTTAATTTTCATTTATTTACTTTTCTTTTTTATCATTCCCTTACCTCCTATATCAAAAATTAATGATAAATCCATTATCTTATATATACTCTAATTTTATTATGATATTGGGATATCCACCATTAATTCTTATCGATTCCTTTTTTTGTCTAAAAATGAAAACATCATCCATTATGTACTAATTTAACACCTTCATAGGCGTCAAGTTTTCATTTTTCTATTACGCCTTTAAGGACGGGCATAAAAAAAATTATGGTTAATTTTTTTTAATATATGTCATAATTTTTTTAATGTTTTCAAATGATTATATGTATAAAATATTAATATATTAGACAATTCTAGTTCATGACGATTGAAAAAATGCTATAATAATCCAAATTTTCATCATTAACACAAAATCTAATGAATCATCTTCATATATAGAAAATATTATAAATAATAACATTAAAAAACATATAATTTCTTTAATAACATATAATTTTAACTCTGGAAAAATATTCCCATTTCTCATGATCTTTCATAGATGTATTCAAGTGAACCAATCCTGAAAACCAACGAAAAGAACACTCACGAACAAAAAAATTAAATATTATAACTCATAAAAAATTATATAAATAAATATAATAAATTATAATAAATCAAATAAACATTGAATATATTTTTAAATTATTTATTAATGAATCCAATTTCATTATCCAGGATGTTATGTATAAGTGAAAAACACTTTCAAACAAAAGGTAAGGGATTCTCCTCGAACCTCCATTTTCCATTCGGGTTACACTTTATCTATCTTTTCAAAAATTTAATTATTATTTATTTATATTTAATTCTTCTACATTATATGTATATGTCCGAAAATCATAAATCCATGCCATTTCATCTTTCATTGATGGGGAAATACATGTTTTATAAGGTTTCCCTTTTCAATTTCTCCTAATAGGAAGGACCGATTAAAGTGAAATTCCCAATTTCTCAACCATTTTCATGTACAATCCATAATATGTTTCAAGATTACATTATTTTTTTATAAAATAACTATTTTTATCATGAAATAATATTATATCAATTTTTTGGTTTTATGTTTAAAATTAATCCTTTCAAACTTTAAATAATCTTACATTTTCTCTTAAACTGCACTAAAGGGGCCCATTCCTAAAGGTTACTAATTTTTTTTTACATGTTTTCACTTCTGTTGGATGTATTTAGTTCCTAAAAAATAATTTCACTACACTTAAATTTTATTTTCTATGATATAAATGTTTATGATCTGATTTTATGACAAATATATATGATTTTATAAAAGAACTTTTGATTGAAAAGTAAAAGGGTTATTTCTCTAATGGATTTCTCAACGATTTTATCAGAGTATTTTCATTTATTTCAAAATATTATATTGAATATTATTCTTAATTTGGATTTTTATTTTATGATATCATATTCCATAACTTTTTAAAGGGTTTATGATCATTTTGATGTATATTGATTCTATTCACCATATTACTCATTATAGTTAGTGATTTTGTTTACTGATTGAATAAATTTAGTTAGATTATTTATATAAATGTTGTTTATGATTCACAAAAAATCATATGTGGAATGAATTGGACTTAGTAAGTGATGAAAGGGTCCCACTCTAGCCCCTCGATTCATCAGTATGTCTAGTGAGACAAAATAGATGTGGACTTGGCCAAGGCCTTTCTTATTTTTAGATATACATTTAGCCAAGGCCTTAGACATTTATTTTAAAATTTCTTGGCCGAAGACTCGACTATATGTTTAATATGTCCAACATTATGAATTCCATCACTATGATACTAGTAATAGATAATTCATGTGGTTATTCGACTATTAGAATATCCATGGTTCAGTTTATTACACATTTGATTATTTATATATCATTATTTAATTACCTATTATTCTTAAAATATTATTCTCAAATTATGTTTCAATGATGTCTTTTAGTTATTCACCTTGAATTATTGTTTATAATTATTTAATATAGCTTTATTAGTATTTATTACCCTTACTAATCATCTTATCTCACTCTTTTCTTATGATTTTATTTTTTCTAGGACGTGAAGATGTATATTGTGAATGACTTTCAGAGAAAATCTAGGAGATTTTCCAATGGAGTTTCTATGTTATTTTTACATTAAAATTTGTAATGTAAAAATTATGTTTGTATCTAGTTTTACATATATACTAAAATATTTGGTTCTTTGGGATGTGAGCAATTTTTCTTAGTACAAATTTTATTAACTAAGTCATGGGTTCCAGGCTACTGAGGTCAGGGTCTTTACAGTTGGTATTAGAGGATGTTTAATCGAAACAATATAAAATAGATGTAGAAAACATAGAATATGGAACATTAACCTATGAAAGTCTTTGATGATAACCATATAAGAACATCGTAGAATTTTAGTAAGGTAGATATTATATGCTTCTTCTTAAAAATACATCCATATCTAGATACTATGAGTGGAATTGGTTCTGGAATAGATATACATATGGGTAACAACTTTGAAAATGTGAATTGGGTTTTTATCAAAATAACTTCGTACACGACAATGGGCCTTTATATTGATCTAGTTTGAAAAACCTCGGGGATATGCATAGGATAATTCACCTTTCATTACAATCCATTATGATGGATTAAAGGTAAACATGTACCCAAATGAACCATGTTTGTTATTATGATATTAACTATGATTAAATTTAAAATTTTTGTTTTTTTCTAGTACTAATATTATTCATTATGAATCATAACCTAATTTAGTTTATTCCTATCCTTAGAAATGGCTCGTAGTATAAGAAATTGAAACCGTATCAATGCACATATTCGATGTAGGGTTTCTCTCCTAAGAAAGATAATGATATTGGAGTAGGAGATGCAATTAGATATGAGAAAATTATAAATATAATGGGGAAGATGACTCATTTTATGAAACATAAATTTACCGGTATGGATAATATTAATCCCCAACAAGAAATAAAAATGTTAGACTGCTTTATGAGACAATAACATCTATCATTTAGTGGGACTACAAACCCATTTAGATTACAGAAGTGGATAAGACCCTTACGGAAGATATTTCTTTCTTTGGGAATTAAGAAAATGTAGAAGGTTATAATGGAAGCTTATGATCTATTGGGAGATGCAGATAAATGGTGGTGATTAATTAAGAATACAAAGGAGGAAGAAACAATTGAAAATATGGAATGAAAGGATTTTATGGAAATTTTCTTAGAAAAATATATCCCTCGCGAATAGTGAGTGGGTATAGAGAGATGATTATTGATTATGAGAGAAAAAGTGGATGAAAACATTTCCAACTATGAATCCAACATTACAATGTTAGCAAGGAATGTTATGGATTACATTAATAATCCAAAGAGAAATATTGATCGATTCTTTGTTAGGTTAAAAACATTCCTCAAATAGGAACTAGTCTCCCCAACATTATTATCATATGAAGATATAGTCTCATGTGTCATCAAGGAAAAAAAATATTTCTTTAACTCTTAGGACTTTTAGGTAAAAAAATTGAAGAAGAGGGGGATAGAGAAAATAATGGACAAAGGGAAGAATAAAAAGGGTAATTTTTCAACCTGTGATCATTATTAAAGGAAACACATGGGTCCTTGATTAAAAGGAAAATGATTTTTCTTCATGTGTGGTGAGAAATGCCATCATGCTCTAGATTTTAAGGGAAATAATGAGGCTTTCAATGTTCAATGCTACAATTGTTGTAAGATGGGACACTATGAAGATGATTATCTGAAGCATCAAGGAAACTTTCCTCAGAAAAGTCCATGGGATCAAGGAAAACTTTATGAAATCACTAAAACAAAGGTTAAAGTTATTAATGATGTGGTAGTAGGTACTTTAATCATCTTCTTAAATTTAGATAAAGTTTGATTTTATTTTGGATCATCACATTCATTTATATCTTCCCAGTTTTCTTTAAAAATTAGACATTACAAATTCACCTTAACAAGGGAGTTAGCAGTAAAGAATCATAGTAGAAACCTTATTATAACAATGTTGTCTCGAGTGGTTCCTATTATGAAATATAAACGTTCTCTAATTTCTGATTTTATCATAATACACATGGTTGATTTTTATATAATCATTGGTACATACTGCCTTTCAAAATACAATGAAAAATTTTATTGAAAAGAGAAAGAAATTATGATTCTTTATGATGGTATAGAATTTATCAAATTCTGAGGGGGTAATTCATCATCTAAGTCATACATATATCCACATCCACTAACCCTTCTAAATGAAATTCTTTTGGGAATAAGAGAAAATATCATCTATGGATTAGGAAAGAAATCTACAAATTGAGGACATACATATTGTAAAGGAATATATTGATGTATTTATAGAGGATTCATTTGGAAATACTCTAGAGTATTAAATTGAAAATTATATTGATTTAATCTATGATTCAAGGGAAATATCAAATACTCCTTATATAATGGGCACTTTAGAATAAGTGGAGTTGAAGAAAGAACTAGAGGAGTATATTGATAAGGGATTTATTTGACCTAATGTTCTCTATAGGGAGCCCTTGTTCTCTTTGTCAAGAAGAAAGATTGATCCATGAGGATTTGTATATACTATAGAGAAATTAATGTTATTACAATAAATAACAAGTATCCACTTCCTCACATTTATGATTTATTTGATCAACTTCAGGAAGCTCAATATTTTTTGAAGATTAATCTTTGGTCTGGATATCCTCAATTGCGTGTGGGGAAGGAAAATATTCCAATGAAATTATTTCAAACCAGTTATAGACATTACATGTTTATATTAATTCCATTTGGACTTACTAATTCACCCTCTATTTTTATACATATAATTAAAAAAGTGTTCAACTAATATCTTGACGATTTTGCTGTGGTATTTCTTGATTGTAACATACCAGGTAATCCTAGAATAAGACCTTTTAATATTTATTAATATTTAAGAATTAGATAGTAATTTTAATTTAAAATGGAATCTATGTCTAATAGCGTGCCTGACATGCAACAACGGGTTTCTCAGAAATCATATGTTGCACACAAGACTGTGTAATACAGAAAAATAATATATTATTAACATTATTATTTTAAGATGTTGTTATCACAAAGTTTTTAAAATGGAGAGAATGAACGATATAAACTAAATTATAAAAATATGGTTTACCCATGTTTATATAATGATTCATTTTTTACCAAATTAGTTAGGAAATTAAATAACAACCAATTGAATATAAATAATGTGTTTTTATGAAAAAACTTTTTAAATGAAAATAATTGAGTTTATAAAAAAAATAAATAACTCTTGATTGAATTTATTAATGAAATATATATGTAATATATTTAATGTAATGTCTAAAATTTATATTATATGTTTTCTATTCTTGATATAAGAACAAATTCATTTTTTCGGATAAAAGATGTATTTTCCAAAAAATGCAGTTCTGTCACCTTTTGATAGAGTACCCATTTTAAGTCTAGTTTTTGACATTTTTAAAATTTATATTTGAAATAATACTTCATATTTTGAATAAGGACATCAAAATTTAGTTTTAATATTTTTTTTACTTTTCCAATAATTTTCATATTTTAATGAATAGTGAAAATACTACATTTTCATTCAAAACTACTTTTTCATCTAATTTATTTATATAGTTAGGTAATCATTTTTAATTTGTTTTAAAGATTAATTGGATTAATTTTTTATAATTTAATCCATATTTTTTCATTTTATGTAACTATACATTTAATTTGGATATAAACACTAGTCTATATTTTGATTGTTTTTACTTTTTAAAAACTTATTTCGTCAATCCGTCAATGAGATTAAAATTAAATTAATTTTAGTCACTTTTGTAAAATTAATTTTGAAAAATGGAAATAAATGGTTGTAATAATTTTAAAAAATATGATCTAATAGGATCAAAATAATTTTTGGTGCATAATATCATTACAATTTAATTTACCACGGTTAAAGGGTAAATCAGATAAATAAGGGTAAAAATAATATTATAAGAATATAAAACTACCCTTTAATTTTCCCTAATAAAATTTAATGAGATAAGGACAACCAATAAAACCCATGGGATAAAAAATTTGTACTTTTTAATCCACTTGGGTGTGATTATGACATTTATAAAATTTAATTTATAGTAAGGGAAAAAATATCATAAACATGAATCCTATTATTAAAACAATTTTCATACGGGGTAATATAAGTGATATATTCTACTATAAAAAATCATTAGAAATATAAAAAGATTCCACAAATCAGGGGTTCTTTTTTATAATTTTTATACATTAAAATAATTAAATTTAATTACGGCACAATGATGATGCAGTGATTGCCTTATTAATGGAAGAATCAAATACATGATATTATAAATATTAAAATAAATATTATTTGAAATAATTTATGTCATACATGTATTTTATAGGTGAATATGAAATGTTATAATACTATTAAATGGGTTTTTGACGTTATATCTCTCAATGGATTTTATTTAAATTCAATGAAACCAATAATGTAAAAATTGACATCATTGATATTTTATAAAATTAATAATTTATTAAAATATTTTTGTTGACCTCACCAGTTTTGATAATCCCAATTATGCCTTCACATACTTTTATAATCCCAATTAATGTTTATCAATATTCAAATTCTCTCAATATATGATATTCTGTTATCAAGATGATAACAATGCTAGAATAATCCTTGAGATATGTTAATCAATGTTTGTTTATGGTTATATTAGTTCTGAAGTAATTCTAACACAATTAGATATGTTGTGCATAAGAAAGATAAGGGTTAACTGATCTGCATATAGCATCTGATAAAGAGATACCGTTACTCAGTCTACTGATAGACTTAGTCTACCGATAAACAGAGTCACCGATAAGCTAAGGCTACCGATATGTAAAGAGATACTAATAGAAACCATGCTATCGATAGAACAGGTCTATCAGTATGCTTAAGTCTTCTTGTATACACTTGATCGCTGATATGTACAGAGCTACCGATATGAAGAAGTCTACCGATATAACCAGTTCACAGACAGTTACCGATAGAAGTCTGCTGATAGAGTAAGTCTACCGATATGAGCTACCGACCGGCCTACTGATACACAAACTAGCAACCGATTTGAAGAGACTGACATAGTATACTGATACAAGTACAGAGTCACCAATACATTGATCTACCGATATCCCAAGATCTACCGATGGATTCAGAGCTACCGATAACAAGAGATACCGATAGAATGAAGTCACCGATATTTATAGCTACCGATACAAGTTCAAAAGAGCTACCGATGGAAGGTCCTACACAAAATTCACTGCACACATCTATCAATAAGAAGGCTACTAATGATTGACCAACCAGTCAAAATCTATTCTCTCAATACTATTTATTTATTAAGCTAATAGTTACATTTTACGTTTTAATGCAGTTAATGTTATTTAATGATATCTGTTTACATATCATGGAACCGTACCTAGTACCCATGCAAAAAAGTAGTCATTCCTTCTTGCCGGAGATGAAAGCTATAAAAGGGAAGATAAAGACCTAGCTGAAAAAGTCACAGAGTAGAAAGTGAAGTGATTGCATACAGAGAGCACAATAAACTAAGAGGTCTCAACACCATTCAAACGTGTTGCATTCACACAAGGCTTCATCCCTACTCCAAGAATCCTGGATATACTTAAAGCCACTCTTCTGAAGGAAACCACAAGCTGCATCATGAGTGAAGAACTACAAAAAACACTTCATACACTAAATATGATAAGTTGTACCTAGAAAAAAGAAGAAAAAATACTCGGTTTTTCAGAGAAAAACCAGAGAAGGACTTAGAAGATTTTCTGACCAACCAAACGAGTCCAGAGCTGCACTGCCAATCTCTAAAGCTCTTCTAAACTCATTCTAACTTTCTTTAGTGATTCTTTCATTTACATTTCGAGCAGTGTGTGTATCCTGTTTAATTTACACACACTGTCTCCTGAGCCAGGCTAGAGGATTCTTAAATCCTCACTCAAACTCGATAACTCTTTGTTTCCCACTTTGGATAGTGGTAGAGGCCGAGTAAGACATGGACAGCTGTGAGCTGTTGTTTGTTTTACCATGTAGAACTGTGGTAGAGGCCTTTGTACCTGGAGAGCGTGTTCACTTGTGTTTACCCCGATCGAGGGTGTGGATCAATTTATATAAATTGTTGAGAGGACTAAGTCTCGGCTTGAGACTGAACCTCTTGGTTACCTCTGCTGTGCTTTTTAGTTTAAGTCTTATGTATACTATATATATATTTCATATTCCACTGCTATTACTTTGAAATACAAAACTATTTTAAAGCTACTTTGGTAGATAAATTAGAAACTGTTTATACTTATTGTAAACCAGTAAGTTAGTTTCAAAAGTTAATTTCATCTTCTGATTAAATTAAACAAGACCTAATCAATCTTTGAGAAACTAGTTGAACATTTACACTCTATATTAATTCACTACAGTTTAACTTTGTTTTTAAATAGGGGGATTTTAAGAGAAATATTTTAACAGAAATTTTAATTGGAACTCAATTCACCCCCCCCCCCTCTTGAGTATCCACTCCGACCAACATTTGGTATCAGAGGTTTGTTTATTAATACAAATTTTCAGAACATTTTGTTTTTCAACTGTGATTTTAGTTTAATATTTAAAGATCTTAAATTTCTGTTAGTTCAAAATTTTAACTCTTTAAAACTATTTCCTAAAATCTAGTTATGGACAATAGACTAGAGGATGCTGATACTAACCTGCAAGCTTTCTTCAATGGTACCAATTATGCCTAGTGGAAATAGAAAACAAAAATACATTTAGAGAGTATGGGTTTTGATATCTGGACTGCTATAGAATTTCAATATAAAATTCTAGAAACTGAAAGAATAACTTGATATGAACCTACAAAGACTGCTTACAATAATAATTGTAAAGCTATGAATGACCTTTATTGTGCTCTAGGAGATGAATAATTTAATAGAATATATTATTGCAAAACTTCTTATGAAATGTGGGATACTTTGGGTGTTTCTCATGAAGGAACAACTAATGTTAAAGAAATGAGATTAAATAGTTATAGTATTAAATATGATAATTTTAAAATGAATACTGATGAACCCATTTATGATATGTATCTCAGGTTCAATGATATTGTCAACACTATGAGATCACTTAGAAAGGTTGTTCCAGAAAAGGAACAAATCATGAGTATCTTGAGATGTCTACCAGATCGATGGAGCGACAATTCTGTTTCAATCAGAGAATCATGTGACATTGGTGCTCTCCCTATAAAAGAGATTATTGGTAAATTAATGATGTATGAGGAAGAACTAAAGGTAAATAATGAATAAGATGATAAACCCAAGAGAAAATCCATGGCATTCAAGTCTGATGCTTCTAAGATCAAAGACAAGGAGACAACCCATGCACCAATTGAATGTTCAACCAGTGAAGATTCAGATTCAGACAGTGATGCTGAAATGGCCCAAATATCCAGGAGATTCAAGAAGTATTATAGGAAGAAGAAGTTCTTCAGAAAATCTAACTACAATGGAAAGTATGACAACAAGGGTCAATGTAAGAAGGATTGGACAAAATCAGATAAGGAAGATGATATAGTCTGCTATGAATGCAAGAGGAAAGGACACATAAAGGATGACTGTACAAAATTAAAATTCCAAAAGAAACATGATTATAAGGATAAAAATTACAAGAAATCCATGAATGAGACTTGGAGAGCTTCAGAGGACAATACAAGTGAATCTGAAGTTTCTGATTCTGAAAAGAATCGTGCCAATATTTGCTTCATGACCAACACATCCGAGGCACTTGTTTCCCCTATTCTAAATGATTATTATTATTAAAATAACAGTGATTCAGATAATGATGAAAATATTTCAAAGGATGAACTATTTCAATATTGTAATATGCTTGAAGAAACATGAAATGAACTTAAGGACAAATATAAGTCACTAAAGAAACAACATTCTCTCACTATCAATGTTAAATCTGCCATTGATATAAAAAAAGAAAAGAATGATCAACTATTAAAGGAAAATACTAAACTGAAAATGTCTAATGAGCAACTTAGAAAGGACTTAGAAAACGTTCACAAATGGAAAATAAACACTTACTCAAATGTTAGGAAAACAAGTTGCACCAAAGTATACTACTGGTTTGGGATACCAACCTGGATAGAGACAGTTCACTAAAACTCGATTTATTCCTATATCTGGACAAAATTATGCTTAATCCAGTTTTGGAAATTCGTATCCTTCAACTAGTAATACAGATGGTTATAGATCAAATAAAGTTTATCTTTCAAAATCTATTTATTCTGTAAATTATATGAGACCCATAAGACAAATCTGGGTACCTAAAGCTTTGATTATTAACCTTTCTGGACCCAAGAAGATATGGGTACAAAAATCATTTCCAATCTAAATCTGTTTTGTAGGAGACCTGCTTGAAGAGTTCTCACAAGAAAGTATGGTACTTGGACAATGGATGTTCAAGGAACATATCTGGAGATTACTCATGCTTAATAAGATTCATAAAAGTGGATGGAGGCCATGCCACCTTTGGTGATAATTATAAAGAAAAAATCATCGACCTAGGCCAGACTGGTATCAATGATTCAGTTTTGATTTCTAATGTTTTATTTGTCGAAAGACTTAAATACAATCTTTTATTTATTTCTCAATTATGTGATTATGGCTTTAATTTTAAGTTTGAAAATGATTATTGTAATGTTTTTAACTCTAAAAATGTTTTAGTATTTTCTGCTTTAAGAAATGAAAATGTTTATGCTGTGGATATGAATTCTTTAGCAAAGAAAAATGTTACTTGTTTAATTGATTTTCATAAAGAGTCTTGGCTTTGGAACAAAGGATTAGGATCCAACATCTACTCACTTAGAGAATAGACTATGAAGAACTTGGTTAGAGACCTACATAAATTTGAATTTCCATCAAACAATGTTTGCAAACCCTTTCAAAAGGGAAATCAACATAATGTTTCTTTTAAATCAATGAAAGAAGACTCAACTTCTCAACCTCTTGAGTTGGTTCACATGGATTAATTTGGACATTATAGAGTTTCTGGTTTAAATGGGAAGCACTATGTCTATGTCCTAGTAGATTACTTTTCTAGATATACTTGGGTATACTTCTTATCTCACAAAAGTGAAGCTTGTTATTACTTTATCAAATACTCCAAATATGTAGAAAACCTTAGTGGACTTAAGATTAAAACTCTGAGAAGTGATCATGGCTGTGAGTTTGAAAATCAAGAGTTTGAATCTTATTTCTCACACAATTGCTATAGTCACAAATTTTTTTCTCCTAGGACACCTCAACAGAATGATGTAGTGAAAGAAGGAATAAAACCCTTCAATAAATTGAAATAACCATGCTTAATGATTATGACCTACGTATTTATTTTTGGGATGAAGCTGTAAATATAGCCTGTTATATTATTAATAGAGTATTGATTAGACGTGTTCTTAAGAAGACCCCATATGAATTATCGAATAATAGAAAACCTAATGTTAGTTACATCAGAGTCTTTGGCTGCAATGTTTTTATTCTTAATACAAAGGATAATCTTGACAAGTTTGATTCTAAGAGTGATGAAGGAATTTTTCTTGGTTATTCTTTAACTAGAAAAGCCTATAGAGTCTTTAATAAAAGAACCAAATGTGTGGAATAATATGTTCACATAAAGTTTGATGAAACTGATTCACATGAGCTTAAAACCTCTCTTGAAAATCTTGAAGAAGATTTGACTATTATGGACCTTAATGATTAAACTAAAGAACATGCCGTAAAAATATCCAGTTCTGGACATATTCGAGAATCTGCTGCTATAGAACCCGAACCTATAGATGAACCTGAAATTTCTAGTCCTACCTTTACTAGATCAACAAGGATTCTAAAGAATCATCCTTTGGATACTGTTGTGGGTAATCTTGATAGAGGGACACAGACTAGAGCTTCTCTAAGAAAACAGGTTGAACATCAGGCATTCCTTTCACAGCTAGAACCTAAAAATGTCATTGATGCAATCAATGATGAATATTGGGTAATGGATATGCAAGAAGAGTTAAATCAATTTGAATGAAACAAAGTCTGGGAATTAGTTGACAGACCCAAGGACACTTTGACAATAGGCACTAAATGGGGTTTTATAAACAATGTTGATGAGTCAGAAAACATAGTTAGAAACAAAGCTAGACTAGTTACACACTGATATAGTCAAAATGAAGGTATAGATTATGATGAAACCTTTGAACCTGTAGCCAGATTAGAATCCATTAGGATCTTACTTGCCTATGCTGCTCATCTAAATTTCTAGTTATATCAAATGGATGTTAAAAGTGATTTTCTAAATGGTTTTATAATTGATGATGTTTTTTTGAACAACCACATTGATTTACTAATACTCATTTTCCAAATCAGGTTTTTAAACTTTCTAAAGCTTTATATGGTTTAAAACAAGCTCCAAGATCTTGGTATGATAGACTTAGTAATTTTCTTATTTCAAAAAGTTTTACTAAAGGGATTTCTGATCCAACTATTTTTATTAAAAGAATTTCTAAAGATGTTTTAATATTTCAAATCTATGTTGATGATATTATTTTTGGATCTTCTAAAAAGTATTTATGTACTGATTTTTCAAAGAGTATGGAAAATGAATTTGTAATGAGTTTAATGGGAGAACTTAAATATTTTCATGGACTTCAAGTTTTTCAAAATGAAAATGGTATAATTTTGAATCAAAGTAAATATGAAAAGGATCTTTTGAAATGTTTTGGTCTAGATAGTATTAAGGAAAGTGAAACCCCTATGAGTACAGTCTATAAATTGAATGTAGATGAAATTGGGAAACTAGTGGATCAAACCAAATACAGAGGTATGATTTGAAGATTACTTTTCCTTACTGCTAGTCAACCAGATATTATGTATAGTGTATGTATATGTGAAATATTTCAAGCTAATCCAAAAGAATCTCATTTTCTTGCTGTTAAAAGTATTTTTAAGTATCTTAAACATACTGTAAACTTAGGTTTGTTTTACCCAAAAGGAAAATCCTTTGAGTTAATCAGTTATTCTGATGCTGAATTTGCTGGTTGCAAGTTGGATAGAAAAATCACATCAGGAACATGTAATTTAATGGGAAAATCCTTAGTATCTTGGTGTAGTAAGAAGTGAAATTCTGTAGCTTTTTCCACGGCCGAAGCAGAGTATATAGCTGCTGGTAGTTGTTGTGCACAAATTTTGTGGCTGAAACACACTCTTTTGGACTATGGATATGATTTTAAGCATGTATCTATCAACTGTGAAAACACTAGTGCGATAAAAATTTCTAAGAACCCTATGTCTCAATCTAGGACCAAACACATTGATGTAAGGCACCATTTCTTGAGATATCATTACTAAAAGGGTGATATTATTCTTGATTTCATAGGTACTGAACATCAATTAGCTGGCATTTTCACCAAAAATTTGAGTTTGGATAGGTTAAGTTACATTATACTTGAGTTGGGAATGATTAACCTTGATCGGTAGCTACCTCACCGATGTAAATCCGCACCGATGTAAATCCTCACCGATGTATATCTTCACCGATGTAAATCCTCACCGATGTAAATCCTCACCGATAAACCCTACCGATGAGTACGCTGTTTTAAACATCTGTCTTCCACTAGAATCTGATTCGTTTTTACTTTATCATATTTTATTTATTTATTTTATGCTTACTAAATGATAGAAACAAATTCTAAGCTACTTCTCAATCCACCTGTAGAGACCCTAAGCTTATCGTACATGGACATTACATTACTTTTGTGGAATACTTAGTACATAACAAAAACACACACACAAGGATCGTAATAGTTTAGTGTCTTTGGAAACTCGGAACGTAATCTTCTAATCGTGGTGAAAGATCTTCAATATCTCCCATAAAGATCTTCCCTTTTTTTACCTAAAAACCTTTCTTTATATCCTGGGGAAAAGAAAACATAAAAGGGTGAGCTCAAATGCTCAGTAAAGGTAAACAAAAGAAATATCAATCACATCATATACATAAGAACATAGCTTTTGGAAATCTTAACCTGCAAAAGAGCTCATAATATCATAACATGGGATAAATCATAGAAGTGAAAATGAGATCCCCATAATCATAACATAAAACTTGAAACTTTGTGGCATGCACACATAATCATGGAAAATCATTTCTTGTTAGTCAAGACTCATTGCCAAGACTATCTTAGTGGACAAAGTCCCTTTCTGAATCGAGTAACCCTCGTTTCAGTCCTGTTTCACTGAACCGGTATAACCTACCGTTCCAGCCCTGTCTATCTCATGAGATATAAAATCATTACCCAATGCATTGGAGGCAGATATAGGTCCCACCCATCTTATAATGAATCCTTTCTTATGTGTGCCACATAATCATAAAACATACATCATCGCATAACACATGTAACAAAAATGGGATTCTTGAAACATCATGACATCATAAATCAATTCATATAAGATAAAGGAATTCATAAACATAATTCCATCACAACATAGTCAAATCAATGTAAAAATATGGATAGAAACAGAACCCTTTATTATCTTAGATGGAAAATAATTTTGATAAAACACTTGAAATGAATTCTTGAGGAAAATATCCTTTCTTCTTCAAAATCAATTTCTTTTCACAAAACATCATGAAATTTTAAAAGAAAGAGATTTTATTGAAAATAGTCATGAAATCTTTTAGAGGAAGCTTCAAGAAAATAAGGCTTTATAAAGCAGTAGAAATCCGTTCGTGCCGTATAAGTAAAAAAAACATTCTTCGTACTTTTGTCGGAAAAGTCAAAAAGTACCTCGTATGAAAAACGACAAAAGATTTCTTTCATATCTTTTACTAAAAACTCATAGAAGGGTAAAATTGGATTTAAAAAATTGTAGGTGGATGGAAATAATATTACATATTGAGAAAACATGGATGTGGATGATAAAATACAACCCAGTAACTTTCAAAGTATAAACAATCTCGGATAAAAATGAGATTGTGATATTTCCCTTACCTTAGGTCCGACTTGCTTTGTAAGTGTCCGAACCTCCTGTATAATGATTTAAATCATGTTATTGACTTATTACAGAATCATATTAATTGTTATGATATCATATATGGTTCACTTATGACATTATATTACCCGTTCTTTTGTAAATTCCATGTTAAAGAAGCGTTTTGGGTAAAATCGTTTCATTTATCGTAGGTGTTTTGACTTGTTGTTCTTGACATCATTATTACTTATATCATGATTTACTCACTTACAGAATATAAAATATGATTTATATATCATATATATTTAGTATATATATATATATAATAGGTAGATAAATAAAATGAAAAACACCGTTCATGGAGACGGTAGTCCGTACGTACGCATGAACGCTGTTTTCCTTTCCTTATTGTCTTGAAATGGAAGTAAGTAGATGACATACATATGTATATATATACATAAATCCAGTAGCTTTATAATGTCATATATTTCATTATTATTTCTTATATATATATTATAATCATTCTTAAATGGTTAACATGGAGAATGAATCTCATCGCGTCGTGGAGACGGTAGTCCGTACGTACGCACGAGCGATGATATCATTTCTATAAATATTGAATTGAATTGGAGTGGATTATACAATATATCAGAATCAATATGATGTTTTAATAACTATGTATAGTTATTATTTACACCATTATACCCATCCATGTAAGGTGGTGGTGGAAAATAGATTACACCACGGCGTGGAGACGGTATTCCGTACGTACGCACGCGCGGTGATTTCTTTTTCCATAGGATGGATAGATGGTGAAATAGGGTTGTTTCATACTTATAATAACATATCAGTATATGAGTGATACTGATGTTATTACTTCATAATGAAACAACCTAAGAAGAAGAAGTGGGAGAAGAAATAAAGATGAAAGAATTGGTAACGGTAATTACCTCTTCTTTGAAGTGCCTCTTTGAGACCTCCTCTTAGGGAACTAAAATTGGTCTTTGAGGAAGACCAGAACCTCTAGGATGTTTCTAGGGAAGTGGAGAAGATATTTTGGCAGGGGTTGGCCGAGCTTGAGTGCTCAAATTGGTGTGAGGAGGAGGGGGAGGAGATGCCCTTTTATAAGGGAGGAGAGGGGCACCTTAGGAATACCTCAAAATATTATTTTATTTTAAAGTCAAAATCGGTTTATAATGGTTCCAAAGGGTCTTATTTCGAAGATAAAGTGGGGATGGGTAGAAATCCTATCAACCAATAGGATTTAGACAAGTTTAGGTTATTATTTTAACCTTATCAATTAGATTTAACTCTAAGTTAAATAATTTAACTTTTACCGTGTCTTTTTGTTTTCTTTCACTATATGGTTAATACACTTACTATAACATTCCAAACGAACCCCAAATTGTTTATTATTAAAATATATATCCTTATCTAAGTCATTTGGCCGAACCTTAGATTTTTAGGAATAAAATAACAATTAATATTATAATATTTGATTTAAAAACTATTTTGTGTCAATTTTGACACTATTTGATATATTATTTTTGTGAAAGTCATAACAGAATTATATGTTCGAACAAAGTTGATTAAATCAACACTAATATATCATATTAACCTAGAAAATTAGTGGAATTCCTAAAAAGTCTCAAATTATATTTATTTTGGTGTTTATAACATCAATTATGTCAATATTTCATTAATAAGATAATTACTGCATCATCATTGTGTCATAAATAAATTAAATTATTTGATGTCTAAAAATTACAAATAAAATACCATCATGTATTAAATCTTTTTAGCTTTCTAATGAATATTTACAATCGAATTTATCTTATGTATAACCCCATATTAAAAATTATTTACTTATTAAACTTTGATTTTAACTATTTTAACCCTTCTTTAAATAAATTAATAATAAATGTCCTAATCTAATCCAAGTGGGCCTAAATGGTCATATTTTATTCCTAAGTTTGTTTTTGGTCGAATTAAACTTGTCCAATAGAATTAGGACATGTGTTAGTGTAATATTAATATCATATTTACCCTTAGTTACCCTATTTACTATTAACCGCGGTAAAAAAAAGTAAAAAGTTACTATTCACCAAAAATTATTTTCATCTCATTGAACCACATTTTACTTAATGACATCAACCGTGTCTCTTGGATTTTTGAAATTCCATTCACAGAAGCTGTAAAATTATGTTTTATGAAAAATTCAGTTTTTTTAACTACCACTTAGTAGTTTCACTATTCATCAAAAATTGATGTTTTTCAGAACAGTGCCAAAATTTCATCCCAAGCTATATTTCATATTCCGAATTCAAAAATGAAGTCTATTTTACCAAATTCATTACAAAAAAGTTGAATTAATTAATTTTATAATTAAATCCCGCTGTTAAAACAAATAGCGTGTTTTTAAGAAACAATATCTATCAAAAGATTGACACTTGTTTATGTCTAGTTTAAATGTGAAATTACATCCAATGACCAACATTGTATTAAATTGTAAAAATATATTCTAAATATACTTTAAAACAACTCAAATTAATGATTTATTACTATTAATTATTTCGATTAAAAAAGTTGTTTTTAATTATAATTTAGTAATTTTCACTATTCATCAGAATATGAAAGTTATCCGAAATGTACCAAAATTTCACCTTAGGCTAAATTCGATACTCCGAATCCAAAAATGAAGTTCATTTTGAAAAATAAGATTTACAGAATTTTAAAAATTGGTTATTACTATTCATACCGGCTAGTTTTAATAATATTTTAATAGCATATCGTTGTTTAGTGAAACTCGGTATTGCATATTACACACGCTATCGAGGAAGGTCGTGATTGTGTGTAATGCAAGGCAAGTCAAGGATGCGTGTTGTGCAAGCTCCTTTTGGTGTAGCGTACAACACAAGACATTAATAAAATTAAAAAGAATATTTTTTATAAAATCTTGGGCTGTTACATTCTACCCCCCTTAAAATGAATTTCGCCCTCGAAATTCGTCGGGGTTATAAATGGTTTACTATTTGAAAGTTTCTTTAATAGAAACCCACATCGTAAAAAGGAATATCAAAACCAATCTTTTAAAAACAAAAGTATGAAACGTAACGGTTACCCAAATAAACTAATCATTGGGTTTCCACATAGGTGAAAATATGGATATGGAAGAGAAATCTAACCATCATGTTCTGATGGAGAGTGGTATAGAACATGGCTATGGAAAAGCCAATAATCACAAATCCATAAATTTGTGACGATCTAAGGTACCATCCGATTCATCAGGTATAAGATCACTAGGACAACATTTTTGGTTTTCAAGATCATTTCCCTAAAGTTGAAAATTTGAATTAGAATAAATACATACTTTATTTTGGTACAATCTCACTGTTGTTCGTGCCTAGAACAATTTCCACTTCATCTCTTAAATAAATGAAGTTGAATTTGTTATTCGTGAAGTGTTAGCAGATCATGTGATAGAATGACGGGTCATTCCATCTGTCTCAAACAAAAGGTTAGCAAAAATTATATACATAAGTCGATCTATAGTGAGATTAACCATATATAGTTCCTAAAATGGACTTATACTTCATATATCATACTGCTTAATATAATAAAACTAGTTTCTACTAAACAGGGACTTCCTGTAGGCCAGTGGTAGGCGATAAAGGCCAGTCGCACTTCGGTTGTGGGTTCGATTTCCACAGCCTTGTCCGAAGCGATGGGCTGTCGCCCGTCCTGCAGGTTGTCCTTTTTCTAAAACTACGTTACTATAACATCCCATCAATAATATCGAAAATCTTCTATCCTTAAACAATACTAACTTATGTCCAACATAATCCAGTATAATCTTTAGGCTTATACATAATACTGCAGTCCACTCTCATAATATAGTGAAAACAATTACCAGAGATTTAATACCATCGTTGATCCCCATATATCATAAGATATGTCTTGTTGGTCACATTCCAAACATTCAAAGTCCTTAATCATGTATTCTCTTGAATATCCATTGAACCTTAGTGAAAACATGAATGCAGTTAAACGTTAACACTTTCCACATACCAAAATCCTCAAAATTCTTTATAATCAAACCATGATATCACTTAGTCCTTATATCAATCATGAGCTCATGAATACTATTAAACATTTCATTTTCTCGTCTTCATTATGCGCATGTCATCTTATTTCCAAAAAATATCTCAATCACTTTGAATACCACATCAATAAATATTGCAATACTCAATGATAAAACATTATTTTGGAATCCCATTACATAAACACTTAATCATTCCACCACATCGTTGTCATATTCAACATTGCCAATAGTGATCGCATGTGATTTCCCTTTGTCCTTTTCCTTCAGTGGTTGCTCATGTTGATCATCACTAACCCTTGGATTAGGGAAATTATTAGCATAATGCCCCATTTCCTTGCACTTGAAGCATTGAAGTGTTGGTGGTGCGTTCTCTGCAGTGTTTGCTTTATTCACATCATTAGAAACATTTTTTCCATTACTTCGACACTCAGCTGCTCGATGACCTTCTTTTCCACACTTAAAACATTTTATAGTCCCTTTAAGACAATCTCCACCATGCTTCTTTCCACACTTTGTGCATAAGGAAACATTCATCTTCTTTTCACCATTATTCTGAGATTTCTCCTTGAACTCCATCTTTCGTTTCTTGTCAAAACCATGAGATGGATATGTAACACCAACTTCCATTTCTACCTTGATAGCACAACGCACAATTTCTTCATAGCTACTGAAGTCTCTTATAGCTAATGACCTTCGAAGACTTGGTTTTAAGCCACTGAAAAATCGATCAACTTTACTTTCAGGTTGGATGATAATACCAGAAGCATACCTTGCAAGTCTTGTAAAATTTTCTTCATAGGTACCAACAGATTCATCGTCCCTTTGCTTCAGTTCAAGAAACTCTTTCTCCATCTTTGTTCGAAGAATACGAGGGAAGTACTTACTGAAAAACAAGTTCTTGAACTCGTCCCATTCCATGGACTCAATTTCATCTCTTGGCCTCGTATTCTTGATAAGATTCCACCATTGATCAGCTTCACCTTCCAAACGATATACTGCTAAGATAACTTTATCATGTTCAGAACATTGAAAAACTGAAAATATCTTTTCAGTAGTACTGATCCATTGTTCAGCCACAAGTGGATCAGAAGACCCACTGAAAGAAGGTGGACGTTGCCTCATGAAGGACTCAATAGAATATTGTTCCCTTCTCTGCTCATTTGGAAGTCCAGAATGATTCATAGTTTGTGTAAGTATAACAATAAGATTTTGCACTCCATCTCCCATAACATTTGTTTGTTCAGGAGGGAAATCATTG
This sequence comes from Viscum album, assembly GCA_963277665.1. NCBI lineage: Eukaryota > Viridiplantae > Streptophyta > Magnoliopsida > Santalales > Viscaceae > Viscum > Viscum album. The sequence continues at coordinate 997,202,518 of OY728141.1, read as the reverse complement.
CATTTTCCATTGCATTGATCAACACGGTTCCTTCGGGTTCCAGCCATCGTCTAAAACCCAAAAAGAATAGTGTGAGAGGCAAAAATCATGCTAGGGAAAACAACATAATAAAGGGGGAGTACCTTCAATATCCAACATCTTAGGTTTAATTCTATGATCGTTAGCGTAATTCTATTACTATAACCTATACGTATACTTATCCCTAGGGACATCCCTAGACATACCTTAGAAATATCTCTAGGGATCTCACTAACGTTTTCGCATCCTAGTTTCCAAAGGTTGACTAAACCTTTCCTCTGATACCAACTATAGAGTCCCTAAGCTTATCGTACATGGACATTACATTACTTTTGCAGAATACTTAGTACATAACAAAAACACACACACAAGGATCGTAATAGTTTAGTGTCTTTGGAAACTCGGAACGTAATCTTCTAATCGTGGTGAAAGATCTTCAATATCTCCCATAAAGATCTTCCCTTTTTTTTACCTAAAAACCTTTCTTTATATCCTGGGGAAAAGAAAACATAAAAGGGTGAGCTCAAATGCTCAGTAAGGGTAAACAAAAGAAATATCAATCACATCATATACATAAGAACATAGCTTTTGGAAATCTTAACCTGCAAAAGAGCTCATAATATCATAACATGGGATAAATCATAGAAGTGAAAATGAGATTCCCATAATCATAACATAAAACTTGAAACTTTGTGGCATGCACACATAATCATGGAAAATCATTTCTTGTTAGTCAAGACTCATTGCCAAGACTATCTTAGTGGACAAAGTCCCTTTCTGAATCGAGTAACCCTCGTTTCAGTCCTGTTTCACTGAACCGGTATAACCAACCGTTCCAGCCCTGTCTATCTCATGAGATATAAAATCATTACCCAATGCATTGGAGGGAGATATAGGTCCCACCCATCTTATAATGAATCCTTTCTTATGTGTGCCACATAATCATAAAACATACATTATCGCATAACAGATGTAACAAAAATGGGATTCTTGAAATATCATGACATCATAAATCAATTCATATAAGATAAAGGAATTCATAAACATAATTCCATCACAACATAGTCAAATCAATGTAAAAATATGGATAGAAACAGAACCCTTTATTATCTTAGATGGAAAATAATTTTGATAAAACACTTGAAATGAATTCTTGAGGAAAATATCCTTTCTTCTTCAAAATCAATTTCTTTTCACAAAACATCATGAAATTTTAAAAGAAAGAGATTTTATTGAAAATAGTCATGAAATATTTTAGAGGAAGATTCATGAAAATAAGGCTTTATAAAACAGTAGAAATCCGTTCGTGCCGTATAAGTTAAAAAAACATTCTTCGTACTTTTGTCGGAAAAGTCAAAAAGTACCTCGTATGAAAAACGACAAAAGATTTCTTTCATATCTTTTACTAAAAACTCATAGAAGGGTAAAATTGGATTTAAAAAATTGTAGGTGGATGGAAATAATATTACATATTGAGAAAACATGGATGTGGATGATAAAATACAACCCAGTAACTTTCAAAGTATAAACAATCTCGGATAAAAATGAGATTGTGATATTTCCCTTACCTTAGGTCCGACTTGCTTTGTAAGTGTCCGAACCTCCTGTATAATGATTTAAATCATGTTATTGACTTATTACAGAATCATATTAATTGTTATGATATCATATATGGTTCACTTATGACATTATATTACCCGTTCTTTTGTAAATTCCATGTTAAAGAAGCGTTTTGGGTAAAATCGTTTCATTTATCGTAGGTGTTTTGACTTGTTGTTCTTGACATCATTATTACTTATATCATGATTTACTCACTTCAAGAATATAAAATATGATTTATATATCATATATATTCAGTATATATATATATATATATAATAGGTAGATAAATAAAATGAAAAACACCGTTCATGGAGACGGTAGTCCGTACGTACGCATGAACGCTGTTTTCCTTTCCTTATTGTCTTGAAATGGAAGTAAGTAGATGACATACATATGTATATATATACATAAATCCAGTAGCTTTATAATGTCATATTTTCATTATTATTTCTTATATATATATTATAATCATTCTTAAATGGTTAACATGGAGAATGAATCTCATCGCGTCGTGGAGACGGTAGTCCGTACGTACGCACGAGCGATGATATCATTTCTATAAATATTGAATTGAATTGGAGTGGATTATACAATATATCAGAATCAATATGATGTTTTAATAACTATGTATAGTTATTCTTTACACCATTATACCCATCCATGTAAGGTGGTGGTGGAAAATAGATTACACCACGGCGTGGAGACGGTATTCCGTACGTACGCACGCGCGGTGATTTCTTTTTCCATAGGATGGATAGATGGTGAAATAGGGTTGTTTCGTACTTATAATAACATATCAGTATATGAGTGATACTGATGTTATTACTTCATAATGAAAAAACCTAAGAAGAAGAAGTGGGAGAAGAAATAAAGATGAAAGAATTGGTAACGGTAATTACCTCTTCTTTGAAGTGCCTCTTTGAGACCTCCTCTTAGGGCACTAAAATTGGTCTTTGAGGAAGACCAGAACCTCTAGGATGTTTCTAGGGAAGTGGAGAAGAGATTTTGGCAGGGGTTGGCCGAGCTTGAGTGATCAAATTGGTGTGAGGAGGAGGGGGAGGAGATGCCCATTTATAAGGGAGGAGAGGGGCACCTTAGGAATACCTCAAAATATTATTTTATTTTAAAGTCAAAATCGGTTTATAATGGTTCCAAATGGTCTTATTTCGAAGATAAAGTGGGGATGGGTCGAAATCCTATCAACCAATAGGATTTAGACAAGTTTAGGTTATTATTTTAACCTTATCAATTAGATTTAACTCTAAGTTAAATAATTTAACTTTTACCGTGTCTTTTTGTTTTCTTTCACTATATCGTTAATACACTTACTATAACATGCCAAACGAACCCCAAATTGTTTAGTATTAAAATATATATCCTTATCTAAGTCATTTGGCCGAACCTTAGATTTTTAGGAATAAAATAACAATTAATATTATAATATTTGATTTAAAAACTATTTTGTGTCAATTTTGACACTATTTGATATATGATTTTTGTGAAAGTCATAACAGAATTATATGTTCGAACAAAGTTGATTAAATCAACAATAATATATCATATTAACCTAGAAAATTAGTGGAATTCATAAAAAGTCTAAAATTATATTTATTTTGGTGTTTATAACATCAATTATGTCAATATTTCATTAATAAGATAATTACTGCATCATCATTGTGTCATAAATAAATTAAATTATTTGATGTCTAAAAATTACAAATAAAATACCATCATGTAGTAAATCTTTTTAGATTTCTAATGAATATTTACAATCGAATTTATCTTATGTATAACCCCATATTAAAAATGATTTACTTATTAAACTTTGATTTTAACTATTTTAACCCATCTTTAAATAAATTAATAATAAATGTCCTAATCTAATCCAAGTGGGCCTAAATGGTCATATTTTATTCCTAAGTTTGTTTTTGGTCGAATTAAACTTGTCCAATAGAATTAGGACATGTGTTAGGGTAATATTAATATCATATTTACCCTTAGTTACCCTATTTACTATTAACCGCGGTAAAAAAAAGTAAAAAGTTACTATTCACCAAAAATTATTTTCATCTCATTGAACCACATTTTACTTACTGACATCAACCGTGTCTCTTGGATTTTTGAAATTCCATTCACAGAAGTGGTAAAATTAAGTTTTATGAAAAATTCAGTTTTTTTAACTACCACTTAGTAGTTTCACTATTCATCAAAAATTGATGTTTTTCAGAACAGTGCCAAAATTTCATCCCAAGATATATTTCATATTCCGAATTAAAAAATGAAGTCTATTTTACCAAATTCATTACATAAAAGTTGCATTAATTAATTTTATAATTAAATCCTGCTGTTAAAACAAATAGCGTGTTTTTAAGAAACAATATCTATCAAAAGATTGACACTTGTTTATGTCTAGTTTAAATGTGAAATTACATCCAATGACCAACATTGTATTAAATTGTAAAAATATATTCTAAATATACTTTAAAACAACTCAAATTAATGATTTATTACTATTAATTATTTCGATTAAAAAAGTTGTTTTTAATTATAATTTAGTAATTTTCACTATTCATCAGAATATGAAAGTTATCCGAAATGTACAAAAATTTCACCTTAGGCTAAATTCGATACTCCGAATCCAAAAATGAAGTTCATTTTGAAAAATAAGATTTACAGAATTTTAAAAAGTGGTTATTACTATTCATACCGGCTAGTTTTAATAATATTTTAATAGCATATCGTTGTTTAGTGAAACTCGGTATTGCGTATTACACATGCTATCGAGGAAGGCCGCGATTGTGTGTAATGCAAGGCAAGTCAAGGATGCGTGTTGTGCAAGTTCCTTTTGGTGTAGCGTACAACACAAGACATTAATAAAATTAAAAAGAATATTTTTTATAAAATCTTGGGCTGTTACATTCTACCCCCCTTAAAATGAATTTCGCCCTCGAAATTCGTCGGGGTTATAAATGGTTTACTATTTGAAAGTTTCTTTAATAGAAACCCACATCGTAAAAAGGAATATCAAAACCAATCTTTTAAAAACAAAAGTATGAAACGTAACGGTTACCCAAATAAACTAATCATTGGGTTTCCACATAGGTGAAAATATGGATATGGAAGAGAAATCTAACCATCATGTTCTGATGGAGAGTGGTAGAGAACATGGCTATGGAAAAGACAATAATCACAAATCCATAAATTTGTGACGATCTAAGGTACCATCCGATTCATCAGGTATAAGATCACTAGGACAACATTTTTGGTTTTCAAGATCATTTCCCTAAAGTTGAAAATTTGAATTAGAATAAATACTTACTTTATTTTGGTACAATCTCACTTTTGTTCGTGCCTAGAACAATTTCCACTTCATCTCTTAAATAAATGAAGTTGAATTTGTTATTCGTGAAGTGTTAGCAGATCATGTGATAGAATGACGGGTCATTCCATCTCTCTCAAACAAAAGGTTAGCAAAAATTATATACATAAGTCGATCTATAGTGAGATTAATCATATATAGTTCCTAAAATGGACTTATACTTCATATATCATACTGCTTAATATAATAAAACTAGTTTCTACTAAACAGGGACTTCCTGTAGGCCAGTGGTAGGCGATAAAGGCCAGTCGCACTTCGGTTGTGGGTTCGATTTCCACAGCCTTGTCCGAAGCGATGGGCTGTCGCCCGTCCTGCAGGTTGTCCTTTTTCTAAAACTACGTTACTATAACATACCATCAATAATATCGAAAATCTTCTATCCTTAAACAATACTAACTTATGTCCAACATAATCCAGTCTAATCTTTAGGCTTATACATAATACTGCAGTCCACTCTCATAATATAGTTAAAACAATTACCAGAGATTTAATACCATCGTTGATCCCCATATATCATAAGATATGTCTTGTTGGTCACATTCCAAACATTCAAAGTCCTTAATCATGTATTCTCTTGAATACCCATTGAACCTTAGTGAAAACATGAATGCAGTTAAACGTTAACACTTTCCACATACCAAAATCCTCAAAATTCTTTATAATCAAACACAGATATCACTTAGTCCTTATATCAATCATGAGCTCATGAATACTATTAAACATTTCATTTTCTCGTATTCATTATGCGCATATCATCTTATTTCCAAAAAATATCTCAATCACTTTGAATACCACATCAATAAATATTGCAATACTCAATGATAAAACATTATTTTGGAATCCCATTACATAAACACTTAATCATTCCACCACATCGTTGTCATATTCAACATTGCCAATAGTGATCGCATGTGATTTCCCTTTGTCCTTTTCCTTCAGTGGTTGCTCATGTTGATCATCACTAACCCTTGGATTAGGGCAATTATTAGCATAATGCCCCATTTCCTTGCACTTGAAGCATTGAAGTGTTGGTGGTGCGTTCTCTGCAGTGTTTGCTTTATTCACATCATTAGAAACCCTTTTTCCATTACTTCGACACTCAGCTGCTCGATGACCTTCTTTTCCACACTTAAAACATTTTCTAGTCCCTTTAAGACAATCTCCACCATGCTTCTTTCCACACTTTGTGCATAAGGAAACATTCATCTTCTTTTCACCATTATTCTGAGATTTCTCCTTGAACTCCATCTTTCGTTTCTTGTCAAAACCATGAGATGGATATGTAACACCAACTTCCATTTCTACCTTGATAGCACAACGCACAATTTCTTCATAGCTACTGAAGTCTCTTATAGCTAATGCCCTTCGAAGACTAGGTTTTAAGCCACTGAAAAATCGATCAACTTTACTTTCAGGTTGGATGACAATACCAGAAGCATACCTTGCAAGTCTTGTAAAATTTGCTTCATAGGTACCAACAGATTCATCGTCCCTTTGCTTCAGTTCAAGAAACTCTTTCTCCATCTTTGTTCGAAGAATACGAGGGAAGTACTTACTGAAAAACAAGTTCTTGAACTCGTCCCATTCTATGGACTCAATTTCATCTCTTGGCCTCGTATTCTTGATAAGATTCCACCATTGATCAGCTTCACCTTCCAAACGATATACTGCTAAGATGACTTTATCATGTTCAGAACATTGAAGAACTGAAAATATCTTTTCAGTAGTACTGATCCATTGTTCAGCCACAAGTGGATCAGAAGACCCACTGAAAGAAGGTGGACGTTGCCTCATGAAGGACTCAATAGAATATTGTTCCCTTCTCTGCTCATTTGGAAGTCCAGAATGATTCATAGCTTGTGTAAGTATAGCAATAAGATTTTGCACTCCATCTCCCATAACATTTGTTTGTTCAGGAGGGCAATCATTGCATTGTCCATTGCATTGATCAACACGGTTCCTTCGGGTTCCAGCCATCGTCTAAAACCCAAAAAGAATAGTGTGAGAGGCAAAAATCATGCAAGGGAAAACAACATAATAAAGGGGGAGTACCTTCAATATCCAACATCTTAGGTTTAATTCTATGATCGTTAGCGTAATTCTATTACTATAACCTATACGTATACTTATACCTAGGGACATCCCTAGACATACCTTAGAAATATCTCTAGGGATCTCACTAACGTTTTCTCATCCTAGTTTCCAAAGGTTGACTAAACCTTTCCTCTGATACCAACTGTAGAGACCCTAAGCTTATCGTACATGGACATTACATTACTTTTGCGGAATACTTAGTACATAACAAAAACACACACACAAGGATCGTAATAGTTTAGTGTCTTTGGAAACTCGGAACGTAATCTTCTAATCGTGGTGAAAGATCTTCAATATCTCCCATAAAGATCTTCCCTTTTTTTTACCTAAAAACCTTTCTTTATATCCTGGGGAAAAGAAAACATAAAAGGGTGAGCTCAAATGCTCAGTAAGGGTAAACAAAAGAAATATCAATCACATCATATACATAAGAACATAGCTTTTGGAAATCTTAACCTGCAAAAGAGCTCATAATATCATAACATGGGATAAATCATAGAAGTGAAAATGAGATCCCCATAATCATAACATAAAACTTGAAACTTTGTGGCATGCACACATAATCATGGAAAATCATTTCTTGTTAGTCAAGACTCATTGCCAAGACTATCTTAGTGGACAAAGTCCCTTTATGAATCGAGTAACCCTTGTTTCAGTCCTGTTTCACTGAACCGGTATAACCTACCGTTCCAGCCCTGTCTATCTCATGAGATATAAAATCATTACCCAATGCATTGGAGGGAGATATAGGTCCCACCCATCTTATAATGAATCCTTTCTTATGTGTGCCACATAATCATAAAACATACATCATCGCATAACACATGTAACAAAAATGGGATTCTTGAAACATCATGACATCATAAATCAATTCATATAAGATAAAGGAATTCATAAACATAATTCCATCACAAAATAGTCAAATAAATGTAAAAATATGGATAGAAACAGAACCCTTTATTATCTTAGATGGAAAATAATTTTGATAAAACACTTGAAATGAATTCTTGAGGAAAATATCCTTTCTTCTTCAAAATCAATTTCTTTTCACAAAACATCATGAAATTTTAAAAGAAAGAGATTTTATTGAAAATAGTCATGAAATCTTTTAGAGGAAGCTTCATGAAAATAAGGCTTTATAAAACAGTAGAAATCCGTTCGTGCCGTATAAGTTAAAAAAAACATTCTTCGTACTTTTGTCGGAAAAGTCAAAAAGTACCTCGTATGAAAAACGACAAAAGATTTCTTTCATATCTTTTACTAAAAACTCATAGAAGGGTAAAATTGGATTTAAACAATTTTAGGTGGATGGAAATAATATTACATATTGAGAAAACATGGATGTGGATGATAAAATACAACCCAGTAACTTTCAAAGTATAAACAATCTCGGATAAAAATGAGACTGTGATATTTCTCTTACCTTAGGTCCGACTTGCTTTGTAAGTGTCCGAACCTCCTGTATAATGATTTAAATCATGTTATTGACTTATTACAGAATCATATTAATTGTTATGATATCATATATGGTTCACTTATGACATTATATTACCCATTCTTTTGTAAATTCCATGTTAAAGAAGCGTTTTGGGTAAAATCGTTTCATTTATCGTAGGTGTTTTGACTTGTTGTTCTTGACATCATTATTACTTATATCATGATTTACTCACTTCCAGAATATAAAATATGATTTATATATCATATATATTCAGTATATATATATATATATATATAATAGGTAGACAAATAAAATGAAAAACACCGTTCATGGAGACGGTAGTCCGTACGTACGCATGAACGCTGTTTTCCTTTCCTTATTGTCTTGAAATGGAAGTAAGTAGCTGACATACATATGTATATATATACATAAATCCAGTAGCATTATAATGTCATATATTTCATTATTATTTCTTATATATATATTATAATCATTCTTAAATGGTTAACATGGAGAATGAATCTCATCGCGTCGTGGAGACGGTAGTCCGTACGTACGCACGAGCTATGATATCATTTCTATAAATATTGAATTGAATTGGAGTGGATTATACAATATATCAGAATCAATATGATGTTTTAATAACTATGTATAGTTATTCTTTACACCATTATACCCATCCATGTAAGGTGGTGGTGGAAAATAGATTACACCACGGCGTGGAGACGGTATTCCGTACGTACGCACGCGCGGTGATTTATTTTTCCATAGGATGGATAGATGGTGAAATAGGGTTGTTTCATACTTATAATAACATATCAGTATATGAGTGATACTGATGTTATTACTTCATAATGAAACAACCTAAGAAGAAGATGTGGGAGAAGAAATAAAGATGAAAGAATTGGTAACGGTAATTACCTCTTCTTTGAAGTGCCTCTTTGAGACCTCCTCTTAGGGCACTAAAATTGGTCTTTGAGGAAGACCAGAACCTCTAGGATGTTTCTAGGGAAGTGGAGAAGAGATTTTGGCAGGGGTTGGCCGAGCTTGAGTGCTCAAATTGGTGTGAGGAGGAGGGGGAGGAGATTCCCTTTTATAAGGGAGGAGAGGGGCACCTTAGGAATACCTCAAAATATTATTTTATTTTAAAGTCAAAATCGGTTTATAATGGTTCCAAAGGGTCTTATTTCGAAGATAAAGTGGGGATGGGTCGAAATCCTATCAACCAATAGGATTTAGACAAGTTTAGGTTATTATTTTAACCTTATCAATTAGATTTAACTCTAAGTTAAATAATTTAACTTTTACCGTGTCTTTTTGTTTTCTTTCACTATATGGTTAATACACTTACTATAACATGCCAAACGAACCCCAAATTGTTTAGTATTAAAATATATATCCTTATCTAAGTCATTTTGCCGAACCTTAGATTTTTAGGAATAAAATAACAATTAATATTATAATATTTGATTTAAAAACTATTTTGTGTCAATTTTGACACTATTTGATATATGATTTTTGTGAGAGTCATAACAGAATTATATGTTCGAACAAAGTTGATTAAATCAACACTAATATATCATATTAACCTAGAAAATTAGTGGAATTCATAAAAAGTCTCAAATTATATTTATTTTGGTGTTTATAACATCAATTATGTCAATATTTCATTAATAAGATAATTACTGCATCATCATTGTGTCATAAATAAATTAAATTATTTGATGTCTAAAAATTACAAATAAAATACCATCATGTATTAAATCTTTTTAGCTTTCTAATTAATATTTACAATCGAATTTATCTTATGTATAACCCCATATTAAAAATGATTTACTTATTAAACTTTGATTTTAACTATTTTAACCCTTCTTTAAATAAATTAATAATAAATGTCCTAATCTAATCCAAGTGGGCCTAAATGGTCATATTTTATTCCTAAGTTTGTTTTTGGTCGAATTACACTTGTCCAATAGAATTAGGACATGTGTTAGCGTAATATTAATATCATATTTACCCTTAGTTACCCTATTTACTATTAACCGCGGTAAAAAAAAGTAAAAAGTTACTATTCACCAAAAATTATTTTCATCTCATTGAACCACATTTTACTTACTGACATCAACCGTGTCTCTTGGATTTTTGAAATTCCATTCACAGAAGCGGTAAAATTAAGTTTTATGAAAAATTCAGTTTTTTTAACTACCACTTAGTAGTTTCACTATTCATCAAAAATTGATGTTTTTCAGAACAGTGCCAAAATTTCATCCCAAGCTATATTTCATATTCCGAATTCAAAAATGAAGTCTATTTTACCAAATTCATTACATAAAAGTTGCATTAATTAATTTTATAATTAAATCCCGCTGTTAAAACAAATAGCGTGTTTTTAAGAAACAATATCTATCAAAAGATTGACACTTGTTTATGTCTAGTTTAAATGTGAAATTACATCCAATGACCAACATTGTATTAAATTGTAAAAATATATTCTAAATATACTTTAAAACCACTCAAATTAATGATTTATTACTATTAATTATTTCGATTAAAAAAGTTGTTTTTAATTATAATTTAGTAATTTTCACTATTCATCAGAATATGAAAGTTATCCGAAATGTACCAAAATTTCACCTTAGGCTAAATTCGATACTCCGAATCCAAAAATGAAGTTCATTTTGAAAAATAAGATTTACAGAATTTTAAAAAGTGGTTATTACTATTCATACCGGCTAGTTTTAATAATATTTTAATAGCATATCGTTGTTTAGTGAAACTCGGTATTGCGTATTACACACGCTATCGAGGAAGGTCGCGATTGCGTGTAATGCAAGGCAAGTCAAGGATGCGTGTTGTGCAAGCTCCTTTTGGTGTAGCGTACAACACAAGACATTAATAAAATTAAAAAGATTATTTTTTATAAAATCTTGGGCTGTTACATTCTACCCCCCTTAAAATGAATTTCGCCCTCGAAATTCGTCGGGGTTATAAATGGTTTACTATTTGAAAGTTTCTTTAATAGAAACCCACATCGTAAAAAGGAATATCAAAACCAATCTTTTAAAAACAAAAGTATGAAACGTAACGGTTACCCAAATAAACTAATCATTGGGTTTCCACATAGGTGAAAATATGGATATGGAAGAGAAATCTAACCATCATGTTCTGATGGAGAGTGGTAGAGAACATGGCTATGGAAAAGCCAATAATCACAAATCCATAAATTTGTGACGATCTAAGGTACCATCCGATTCATCAGGTATAAGATCACTAGGACAACATTTTTGGTTTTCAAGATCATTTCCCTAAAGTTGAAATTTTGAATTAGAATAAATACTTACTTTATTTTGGTACAATCTCACTGTTGTTCGTGCCTAGAACAATTTCCACTTCATCTCTTAAATAAATGAAGTTGAATTTGTTATTCGTGAAGTGTTAGCAGATCATGTGATAGAATGACGGGTCATTCCATCTGTCTCAAACAAAAGGTTAGCAAAAATTATATACATAAGTCGATCTATAGTGAGATTAATCATATATAGTTCCTAAAATGGACTTATACTTCATATATCATACTGCTTAATATAATAAAACTAGTTTCTACTAAACAGGGACTTCCTGTAGGCCAGTGGTAGGCGATAAAGGCCAGTCGCACTTCGGTTGTGGGTTCGATTTCCACACCCTTGTCCGAAGCGATGGGCTGTCGCCCGTCCTGCAGGTTGTCCTTTTTCTAAAACTACGTTACTATAACATCCCATCAATAATATCGAAAATCTTCTATCCTTAAACAATACTAACTTATGTCCAACATAATCCAGTCTAATCTTTAGGCTTATACATAATACTGCAGTCCACTCTCATAATATAGTGAAAACAATTACCAGAGATTTAATACCATCGTTGATCCCCATATATCATAAGATATGTCTTGTTGGTCACATTCTAAACATTCAAAGTCCTTAATCATGTATTCTCTTGAATACCCATTGAACCTTAGTGAAAACATGAATGCAGTTAAACGTTAACACTTTCCACATACCAAAATCCTCAAAATTCTTTATAATCAAACCATGATATCACTTAGTCCTTATATCAATCATGAGCTCATGAATACTATTAAACATTTCATTTTCTCGTCTTCATTATGCGCATATCATCTTATTTCCAAAAAATATCTCAATCACTTTGAATACCACATCAATAAATATTGCAATACTCAATGATAAAACATTATTTTGGAATCCCATTACATAAACACTTAATCATTCCACCACATCGTTGTCATATTCAACATTGCCAATAGTGATCGCATGTGATTTCCCTTTGTCCTTTTCCTTCAGTGGTTGCTCATGTTGATCATCACTAACCCTTGGATTAGGGCAATTATTAGCATAATGCCGCATTTCCTTGCACTTGAAGCATTGAAGTGTTGGTGGTGCATTCTCTGCAGTATTTGCTTTATTCACATCATTAGAAACCCTTTTTCAATTACTTAGACACTCAGCTGCTCGATGACCTTCTTTTCCACACTTAAAACATTTTCTAGTCCCTTTAAGACAATCTCCACCATGCTTCTTTCCACACTTTGTGCATAAGGAAACATTCATCTTCTTTTCACCATTATTCTGAGATTTCTCCTTGAACTCCGTCTTTCGTTTCTTGTCAAAACCATGAGATGGATATGTAACACCAACTTCCATTTCTACCTTGATAGCACAACGCACAATTTCTTCATAGCTACTGAAGTCTCTTATAGCTAATTCCCTTCGAAGGCTTGGTTTTAAGCCACTGAAAAATCGATCAACTTTACTTTCAGGTTGGATGATAATACCAGAAGCATACCTTGCAAGTCTTGTAAAATTTGCTTCATAGGTACCAACAGATTCATCGTCCCTTTGCTTCAGTTCAAGAAACTCTTTCTCCATCTTTGTTCGAAGAATACGAGGGAAGTACTTACTGAAAAACAAGTTCTTGAACTCGTCCCATTCCATGGACTCAATTTCATCTCTTGGCCTCGTATTCTTGATAAGATTCCACCATTGATCAGCTTCACCTTCCAAACGATATACTGCTAAGATGACTTTATCATGTTCAGAACATTGAAGAACTGAAAATATCTTTTCAGTAGTACTGATCCATTGTTCAGCCACAAGTGGATCAGAAGACCCACTGAAAGAAGGTGGACGTTGCCTCATGAAGGACTCAATAGAATATTGTTCCCTTCTCTGCTCATTTGGAAGTCCAGAATGATTCATAGCTTGTGTAAGTATAGCAATAAGATTTTGCACTCCATCTCCCATAACATTTGTTTGTTCAGGAGGGCAATCATTGCAATGTCCATTGCATTGATCAACACGGTTCCTTCGGGTTCCAGCCATCGTCTAAAACCCAAAAAGAATAGTGTGAGAGGCAAAAATCATGCTAGGGAAAACAACATAATAAAGGGGGAGTACCTTCAATATCCAACATCTTAGGTTTAATTCTATGATCGTTAGCGTAATTCTATTACTATAACCTATACGTATACTTATCCCTAGGGACATCCCTAGACATACCTTAGAAATATCTCTAGGGATCTCACTAACGTTTTCGCATCCCAGTTTCCAAAGGTTGACTAAACCTTTCCTCTGATACCAACTGTAGAGACCCTAAGCTTATCATACATGGACATTACATTACTTTTGCGGAATACTTAGTACATAACAAAAACACACACACAAGGATCGTAATAGTTTAGTGTCTTTGGAAACTCGGAACGTAATCTTCTAATCGTGGTGAAAAATCTTCAATATCTCCCATAAAGATCTTCCCTTTTTTTTACCTAAAAACCTTTCTTTATATCCTGGGGAAAATAAAACATAAAAGGGTGAGCTCAAATGCTCAGTAAGGGTAAACAAAAAAAATATCAATCACATCATATACATAAGAACATAGCTTTTGGAAATCTTAACCTGCAAAAGAGCTCATAATATCATAACATGGGATAAATCATAGAAGTGAAAATGAGATCCCCATAATCATAACATAAAACTTGAAACTTTGTGGCATGCACACATAATCATGGAAAATCATTTCTTGTTAGTCAAGACTCATTGCCAAGACTATCTTAGTGGACAAAGTCCCTTTCTGAATCGAGTAACCCTCGTTTCAGTCATGTTTCACTGAACCGGTATAACCTACCGTTCCAGCCCTGTCTATCTCATGAGATATAAAATCATTACCCAATGCATTGGAGGGAGATATAGGTCCCACCCATCTTATAATGAATCCTTTCTTATGTGTGCCACATAATCATAAAACATACATCATCGCATAACACATGTAACAAAAATGGGATTCTTGAAACATCATGACATCATAAATCAATTCATATAAGATAAAGGAATTCATAAACATAATTCCATCACAACATAGTCAAATAAATGTAAAAATATGGATAGAAACAGAACCCTTTATTATCTTAGATGGAAAATAATTTTGATAAAACACTTGAAATGAATTCTTGAGGAAAATATCCTTTCTTCTTCAAAATCAATTTCTTTTCACAAAACATCATGAAATTTTAAAAGAAAGAGATTTTATTGAAAATAGTCATGAAATCTTCTAGAGGAAGCTTCATGAAAATAAGGCTTTATAAAACAGTAGAAATCCGTTCGTGCCGTATAAGTTAAAAAAAAACATTCTTCGTACTTTTGTCGGAAAAGTCAAAAAGTACCTCGTATGAAAAAAGACAAAAGATTTCTTTCATATCTTTTACTAAAAACTCATAGAAGGGTAAAATTGGATTTAAACAATTGTAGGTGGATGGAAATAATATTACATATTGAGAAAACATGGATGTGGATGATAAAATACAACCCAGTAACTTTCAAAGTATAAACAATCTCGGATAAAAATGAGATTGTGATATTTCCCTTACCTTAGGTCCGACTTGCTTTGTAAGTGTCCGAACCTCCTGTATAATGATTTAAATCATGTTATTGACTTATTACAGAATCATATTAATTGTTATCATATCATATATGGTTCACTTATGACATTATATTACCCGTTCTTTTGTAAATTCCATGTTAAAGAAGCGTTTTGGGTAAAATCGTTTCATTTATCGTAGGTGTTTTGACTTGTTGTTCTTGACATCATTATTACTTATATCATGATTTACTCACTTCCAGAATATAAAATATGATTTATATATCATATATATTCAGTATATATATATATATATATAATAGGTAGATAAATAAAATGAAAAACACCGTTCATGGAGACGGTAGTCCGTACGTACGCGTGAACGCTGTTTTCCTTTCCTTATTGTCTTGAAATGGAAGTAAGTAGATGACATACATATGTATATATATACATAAATCCAGTAGCTTTATAATGTCATATATTTAATTATTATTTCTTATATATATATTATAATCATTCTTAAATGGTTAACATGGAGAATGAATCTCATCGCGTCGTGGAGACGGTAGTCCGTACGTACGCACGAGCGATGATATCATTTCTATAAATATTGAATTGAATTGGAGTGGATTATACAATATATCAGAATCAATATGATGTTTTAATAACTATGTATAGTTATTCTTTACACCATTATACCCATCCATGTAAGGTGGTGGTGGAAAATAGATTACACCACGGCGTGGAGACGGTATTCCGTACGTACGCACGCGCGGTGATTTCATTTTCCATAGGATGGATAGATGGTGAAATAGGGTTGTTTCATACTTATAATAACATATCAGTATATGAGTGATACTGATGTTATTACTTCATAATGAAACAACCTAAGAAGAAGAAGTGGGAGAAGAAATAAAGATGAAAGAATTGGTAACGGTAATTACCTCTTCTTTGAAGTGCCTCTTTGAGACCTCCTCTTAGGGCACTAAAATTGGTCTTTGAGGAAGACATGAACCTCTAGGATGTTTCTAGGGAAGTGGAGAAGAGATTTTGGCAGGGGTTGGCCGAGATTGAGTGCTCAAATTGGTGTGAGGAGGAGGGGGAGGAGATGCCCTTTTATAAGGGAGGAGAGGGGCACCTTAGGAATACCTCAAAATATTATTTTATTTTAAAGTCAAAATCGGTTTATAATGGTTCCAAAGGGTCTTATTTCGAAGATAAAGTGGGGATGGGTCGAAATCCTATCAAACAATAGGATTTAGACAAGTTTAGGTTATTATTTTAACCTTATCAATTAGATTTTACTCTAAGTTAAATAATTTAACTTTTACCGTGTCTTTTTGTTTTCTTTCACTATATGGTTAATACACTTACTATAACATGCCAAACGAACCCCAAATTGTTTAGTATTAAAATATATATCCTTATCTAAGTCATTTGGCCGAACCTTAGATTTTTAGGAATAAAATAACAATTAATATTATAATATTTGATTTAAAAACTATTTTGTGTCAATTTTGACACTATTTGATATATGATTTTTGTGAAAGTCATAACAGAATTATATGTTCGAACAAAGTTGATTAAATCAACACTAATATATCATATTAACCTAGAAAATTAGTGTAATTCATAAAAAGTCTCAAATTATATTTATTTTTGTGTTTATAACATCAATTATGTCAATATTTCATTAATAAGATAATTACTGCATCATCATTGTGTCATAAATAAATTAAATTATTTGATGTCTAAAAATTACAAATAAACTACCATCATGTAGTAAATCTTTGTATCTTTCTAATGAATATTTACAATCGAATTTATCTTATGTATAACCCCATATTAAAAATGATTTACTTATTAAACTTTGATTTTAACTATTTTAACCCTTCTTTAAATAAATTAATAATAAATGTCCTAATCTAATCCAAGTGGGCCTAAATGGTCATATTTTATTCCTAAGTTTGTTTTTGGTCGAATTACACTTGTCCAATAGAATTAGGACATGTGTTAGGGTAATATTAATATCATATTTACCCTTAGTTACCCTATTTACTATTAACCGCAGTAAAAAAAAGTAAAAAGTTACTATTCACCAAAAATTATTTTCATCTCATTGAACCACATTTTACTTACTGACATCAACCGTGTCTCTTGGATTTTTGAAATTCCATTCACAGAAGCGGTAAAATTAAGTTTTATGAAAAATTCAGTTTTTTTAACTACCACTTAGTAGTTTCACTATTCATCAAAAATTGATGTTTTTCAGAACAGTGCCAAAATTTCATCCCAAGCTATATTTCATATTCCGAATTCAAAAATGAAGTCTATTTTACCAAATTCATTACATAAAAGTTGCATTAATTAATTTTATAATTAAATCCCGCTGTTAAAACAAATAGCGTGTTTTTAAGAAACAATATCTATCAAAAGATTGACACTTGTTTATGTCTAGTTTAAATGTGAAATTACATCCAATGACCAACATTGTATTAAATTGTAAAAATATATTCTAAATATACTTTAAAACCACTCAAATTAATGATTTATTACTATTAATTATTTCGATTAAAAAAGTTGTTTTTAATTATAATTTAGTAATTTTCACTATTCATCAGAATATGAAAGTTATCCGAAATGTACCAAAATTTCACCTTAGGCTAAATTCGATACTCCGAATCCAAAAATGAAGTTCATTTTGAAAAATAAGATTTACAGAATTTTAAAAAGTGGTTATTACTATTCATACCGGCTAGTTTTAATAATATTTTAATAGCATATCGTTGTTTAGTGAAACTCGGTATTGCGTATTACACACGCTATCGAGGAAGGTTGCGATTGCGTGTAATGCAAGGCAAGTCAAGGATGCGTGTTGTGCAAGCTCCTTTTGGTGTAGCGTACAACACAAGACATTAATAAAATTAAAAAGAATATTTTTTATAAAATCTTGGGCTGTTACACCACCGATCCTCAAACCCTTGACCCTCAAACCTTAACTCCCGAATATTTCGGGAACCCTAAATCCCTCGAATCTGAGATGGAAAAAACCAAACTCCCTTCTGTTAGAGATGTTGCCGATGAGCCTAAGGAAAAGAAGCCGAAGTCCGAGCCAGAAGAAAGTGGCTATGCTAGTAGAACATGATCAAGAAGACGACCAGTAAATCCTCATTTACAGAATAGAGTTTTTGTGATCGAAAAAGAGTTGTTCGTGGAATGGATGCTGGAAAGTAAAACATTAGTGATCGAAGTGATGAAAGATCAAAAGTTGGTAGATTATTTTTTGAACAACGATTGTCCCTACTATCTGAGGATAGTAAAACAGTTCTATTACTATGTATGTTTTTAGAAATCTGAAGATGAGAACCGAGTAACTTCATTTGTGAATGGAAAGGATTTTTCCTTTTCATCGACTGAGTGGGATGAATGTATAAAAGTTACACATGAAGGTGTATCTGGATATTTCTCGAGAGATATAACACCTAATAGTGATATCTTTGATTATGAGACTGCCTTGGAGGAACTCACCAGCGATGGAAATCAAAGATAAGTAGTAACTGCTGAAATGGATGGAGAGAACATATTTCTGTTCATGTTTGTTCAACATGCCTTAATACCAAGGAGATGAGACTTTGCAAATTTAAGATATCAGGATATCTATCTCTTACATCTTTTGAGACATGGAGTCAAGGTGAATCTAAGCAGATTTCTGATGACTCAAATAGAGGATATGATTAGACCCAAGTCAAAAACAAATGCCTTGTTCTTTTCCAAATTGATCTCAGTAATGATCAAAGTGAAAGGAATTGTTGAGTCTCAAGATGAGACAGTGATAGTAAGGAACAATTTCTGTGTCACCAGTACAATTTTTAAGTACATGAAAATAAATTGGAATCCATGGAGAGGAGAATGGGTCACTGCTGACAAGAAGGTGTATGATATGTTCAATCCTATGGATCATCCTTCAAGACCGAGGGATGCGAGGGATCTAGGTCTGGGACCTGATGAAGAGGAGTCAGAATACAATGATGATTCAGAAGAGGACGATTCCTTTGCTGATGAAGGAGGATACCCTGGCTTACCTCCTAGCCAAACTCTTGAAAATCTAGATCAACATAAATCAGATAAGGAAGAAGCTACTTTAGAGGATGTTGAGGTGGCTTCTGTAGTGAATGAAGAAGATGTTCATGAAAGTGAAGCATCTCTGTCAGCTGATTTGAGCCTTAGTCAAGTGATTGGACAATCTTCAGTGCCTTCTAAGGATGAAAGTGAAGTTGACATACCCTTACCTATTTTGGAAGACCCTTCAGCTATTGCAGAGAAAGAATTGATAGTAGAAGATTCCCTTGAAAAAGGAAGACCTGCTGATAATGCTACAAGGAATGCTGTTGTTTTACTTGAGGATGCACCAGTTGAGGGGGAGAATCAAACCAAGTTTGGAAGTGTTACAGTGGATATTGATATTGAGGACTAGGAAGAAGACCCAGGTTTTGTGGTCTGTGGTTTAGAATATCCTGATTCTGATAATGAGGCCACTCAAAATAGACCAAAAATCATTTATGATGTTGAATCTAAGTTGTTACCTGAAGATGTGTTCAAAAATCACGACCTGTATATTTTGAAGAAAAATCTTAAGGACAGTTTTGTGGAATAAGTAAAGAATATGGTATTTTCTCTAGTTTCATCAATTCAATCGATCATGACTGACTCTATGGTCAGTTTAGCATCTGAAAAAGTATCTGTTGTAGTTTCTCCTGCTGATATAATCACCAGGGCTGACCTTGAATCCTTAAAGGATGAGCTAAAAAAATCTTTTAGTGCCTCAGTTTCTTAGATGAAGCACTATTTTTTTTGAAGAGATGGGTATGTTGGAAAGATCTTTTGAACTATTTCTAGGTTGTAATTTGTCATCCATTATGACAGAAATAGTTGAAGAAGTTAAATATTTCCAAACTAAAATATCTAGACTGGAAGAAGATGTTGAAGCTCTAAAGAAATCGATTATCTATTTGGAATATTACATGACCTCAAAATCCCAAGAAGACAAGGACTTAGCCTATGTCAAGAGTGTTGTAAGTAAGATGGTTTTAGTGTTCGAAGGTTTTAAAACCTCCATGAAAGATCATGTTAAAACCTGGGATTCTCAAGTCCAAAATCTGATCAGTGGGTTGACCAAAAACTTCATGGAAACAGTAACCTTCTATTTTGGTTCTGTTTCTTCTAGACCTTCAGTGGATATAGATCAATTTTGAGCTATGATGAAGGAGGAGATTGGTTCAACATCAACCAGTGGCTCTGTGGAATCATCCGACCTGAGAAAAGTTGTGATTTTTACTAGAGATTCAGCTAGAGAAATAATGAATATAGTCTAAGTCTATATGAGAGAAGCTTCTGCCTCTCAGAAAGAAGTGAAAGAAAAAGTGGACTCCTATTTCCAAATGATTTACATAAAGCAACAACTCAACAATCACTTCATACTTCTATTGGAATATCTGAAGTTACCTCCTGTCAATCAAGACTTCAGAGAGCAAGTCAGCAAACTAAGGGAATTGACTCCAGCATTGGACAAATTTATGGATAACAAGGATGAATTCAAATATGCTATGGAAAGAAGAGGAGGAATAATTATGGATTTCACAAATTTGTTGTTTCCTTTCCTGCATGATGATTCTAGGCCAGTGATTATACCTCCAGCCTTACCTACCTCTGCCTCTACTGCTTCTCCTGTTTAGATGACTACTGCCCAAGCAATTCGAATCCTCACACCTATGATCACTTAAAGTACTCCTCAGTATAGGCCATGCATAGTTTCTGTTGCTCAGCCTCCTGTGATCATCTCTAGTGTTCCTAAGCCTTCTCCTACATCCACACCAACTGAATCCACTTCTAATCCCAAAGGAAAATCTCACATTGAGGATGTGGAATGATCAAGTTTCTCAGATGTTTGATAGGAATTCATTGTGTTTTGTTTCATATCTATGTATCTTTTTGAAACATTTAATATAAGTGACTTTCTTTTAATTCTTTTTTATCCTCTTGTATTTGTTGTTTCCCACTTTTTGATTATCACAAAGGGGGAGAAATATTCTACAATGATTATATAAAAGGGGAACATAAACTTTGGGGAGAAAGTATCAACGGGGGATAAATTTTATCTAAGTAAGAGCTATCATACTTTTCCCCTCTGATATTGTTACACTTAACTCTCTGATATCATTACATTTAATTCTATCTCTGATACTTTATGTTCTATAATATATTGTTTTCTCTGAGAAAATTGAATTCAATGATATATCCTCTGATACAATTATTCACTATTTTAAAATAATAATATCATAAGTTGTGATTATCAAAAGGGGGAGATTTTTGACCTCACCTATTTTGATAATCCCAATTATGCCTTCACATACTTTGATAATCCCAATTAATGTTTATCTATATTCAAATTCTCTCAATATATGATATTCTATTATCAAGATGATAATAATTCTAAAATAATCCTTGAGATATGTTAATCAATGTTTGTCTATGGTTATATGAGTTCTAAAGTAAATCTACCACAATCAGATATGTTGTACATAAGACAGATAAGTGTTAACTAATCTGAATATAGCTACTAATAAAGAGCTACCAGTACGCAGTCTACCGATATACTTAGTCTACTGATACACAGAGTCACCGATAAATTAAGGCTACCGATATGTACAGAGCTACCGACAGAAACCAAGATACCGATAGAGCAGGTCTACCGGTATGCTTAAGTCTTCTAGTGTACACTTGACCGCTGATATGTACAGAGCTACCGATATAAAGAAGTCTACCGATAGAACCAGTTCACAGATAGTTACCTATAGAAGTCTGCCGATAGAGTAAGTCTACTGATACGAGATACCGACCGGCCTACGGATACACTGACTAGAAACTTATATGAAGCTACTGACATAGTCTACCGATACACGTACAGAGTCACCGATACATCGATCTACCGATATCCCAAGAGCTACCAATGGATTTAGAGCTACCGATAACAAGAGCTACCGATAGAATGAAGTCACCGATATATATAGCTACCGATACAAGTTCAAAAGAGCTACCGATGGAAGGTCCTATACCATGTTCACTGCACACGTCTACCAACAGAAGGCTACTAATGATTGACCAACCAGTCAAACTCTATTCTTTCAATACTATTTATTTATTAAGATAATGGTTAAATTTGATGTTTTTAATGCAGTTAATGTTATTTAATGATATTTGTTTACATGTCAGAGAACCGTACCTAGTACCCATGCAAAAATAAATCATTCTTTCTTTCCAGAGTTGAAAGCTATAAAAGGGAAGAAAAAGACCTAGCCGAAAAAGACACAGAGATAGAAATTGAAGAGATTTCATATAGAGATCACAATAAACTAAGAGAGCTCAACACCATTCAAACGTGGTGCATTCAGACAAGGCTTCATCCGTACTCCAAGAATCCTGGATATACTTCAATCCACTCTTCTGAAGGAAACCACAAGCTGCATCGTGAGTGAAGAAATAAAAAAAACACTTCATGAACTCATGATGATAAGCTGTACCTGGAACAAGGAAGAAAACGAAACTTCATTTTTCATAGAAAAACCAGAGGACTTAGAAGCTTTTCTGACCAACCAAACGAGTCCAGAGCTACACTGCCAATCACTAAATCTCTTCTAAACTCATTCTCACTTTCTTTAGTTATTCTTTCATTTACATTTCGAGTAGTGTGTGTATCCTATTTACTTTACACACACACTGTCTCCTGATCCAAGATGGAGGCTTCTTAAATCCTCACTCATACTCCATAACTCTTTGTTTCCCACTGTAGATAGTAGTAGAGGTCGAGTAAGACCTGGATAGCTGTGAGCTATTGTTTGTTTTCCCACATAGAACTGTGGCAGAGTTCTTTGTACCTGGACAGTGTGTTCACTGTTGTTTACCCCGATCTAGGGTGTGGATCAATTTATATAAATTGTTGATAGGACTAAGTCTCTGCTTGAGACTGAACCTCTTGGTTACCACTTCTGTGCTTTTTAGTTTAAGTCTTAAGTATTCTATATATATATATATTTCATATTCCACTTCTATTACTTTGAAATTCAAAACTATTTTAAAGCTACTTTGATAGTTAAATTAGCAAGTGTTTATGTTTATTGTAAACCAATAAGTTAGTTTCAAAAGTTAATTTCATCTTCTGATTAAATTAGCTGAGACCTAATAAATTTTTGAGAAACTAATTGAACATTTACACTCTTTATAAATTCACTATAGTTTAAATATGTTTTTAAATGGGGGGATTTTAAGAGAAATATTTTTAACAGAAATTTTAATTGGAACTCAATTCACCCCCCCTCCCTCTTGAGTATCCACTCCGACCAACAATTTTAAAATTTTAATAATATTTAAAAATAATAAATTTATTATTGTAAGCTCTAAAAGCTCATTATGTGGCTAAATATGGGAACTTAACCCCATATAAGTAAAAATTATAGCTTCTTAATATTTAAAATTTGTTACCACAATTAAAATTATAAGGGATTAATGAATTGTAAACCAAAAAGATAAGGTTTAAAATAAAGTAATTACATATCTAATGATTATTGGATGGTATTATTTAGAAATATCCTCAAATTATATTGTAAAAATATCATTTTGGAATTATTAAAAAAAATCAATTTATATTAATTTAATTTTTTAAGAGTTTCCAAGGGGCCCCTCCCCTCTCCTATAAAAAGGCACCCACTCTTCTATAATAATCACCCTTACAAAACCTTTTAAATAGGCCAATATCTACCCAAAACTATTTATATAATCCATACCCACATTATGGGGGCCTTATTTTAGGTATAACACCCTTCTTTGAGGTGCTAAGGTGTTCCTAAACAGTGATCAACCGAAAAAGATGTATCGTTTTCTTTAAGTATTTCTATTTTATTTCTTCTTCCAAATCCTTATAGTCTCCAATTACCATGATGAGATAATAAATCTAGTATAATTAATATAATAATATGTTATGATGTTAATATCATCACCTAAATCCATCTCCAGTTCTATCAAGTGGGAATGTAATTAATCGTTCATGCGTACCTGTGAACTATCACCTCCACGAACCGATCTAATTTGTTTTTCATAACCGTGTCACAAGAAAGGTTGTAATAATGGAAATTATATTAAAATGTGATATTAGTGACAAATAAGTAATTATATTACAATAATATATCAATTACATTCTTACTTTCCATTCTCATAAAAATGATAACATTGTTCGTGCGTTCATGTGAACTATCATCTCCATGAAGCGATGTGACTCATTTTTATTCATTATATCACATTTTTGACATATATAAGTATATTTAAATTATTAAAATTACATTAATGATGTAATTTTCATTATGTAATGATAAAATAATACTTAAATATTTTCTATAATGATCAATGGAAAATGGAAAACGTTACTCATGCGTACGTATGACTTACCATCTCCATGATTATATCATTGTTCCTTTCTCATAGCTACACTTAATGGTTTTATTTAAAGGTATAGTTTATGTATAAATATGCTAAAAATGTCATGAATATTATTCTATAGATGATATATTTATTTCCACATGGAGAATTCACATCATAAAATGTTCATTTTTGACTCAACTACCGAATATTGAAAGAGCATTCCACATGAACTTAAATAAATATATAATTATAATAAAATGGTAATAAGTGATATAAGTTGAATAATAAACATGAAAAAGGTTCCTAATTACGTATAAATTAACTTATGTTTATTATTTAGCAAGATAAATAACTAACGAGACAAGTCGGATTCAAGGTAAGGGACTTCGTCTCAATATCCATTCATTGAGGCATATTTCGATAATATACAGCACCTTGTTTTTTATGGTTTATAATCAACCGCTTTGAATTTTAATTTCATTAGATGGTTTTCAAAAGGAATGATTTTTATATGAAGGATTTTGATAAACTACAAAAATAATTGTTTTTAATATATGTGGTAACAACGACCTTTCCACCACCATGTCCATTATTTGGTATTTAGATTCCTTTACAAGATGTAATGTTTTTAAAAGAAATGTAAATACCACATTACATTTTTATGTATTTATTTTATTGAAAATTGTTTTAAGAATGGATTGATTATATCAATATCTTGAAATTATACTTATCATTGCAATGTGGAAATTTTATTTTTCCTTTATTCTTGTTAATGTGTTATGATTATGTTATGGTTTGTACACATTTATTATGTATACGAGTGATAAACCAAGGGAGGGTGATCCCATGATACCTCTATATTAAATTGGGTAATTAGATGATGTTAAATGATAAGTTTTATCCTAATAGATTTAGGGAATATACTCTGATGGGTATTCTAAACGTAACGATGAAGGTTACTACCTATATAGCAGTGAAAGCTACAATGTAGGTATGATATGGATGCCACAAGTTACCTTTATGTTTTATGATTTCTAAGAATTTTTATATGATTATTATTATTTCATGAGATAAGTTAAAGAGTTTTTGTTTTATGGGTTAAAAGTATGATTTTATGAATATGTTTCAATGATTTTAAATTATTAATGGACTAATGGGTTCATTCCTTATTTTATATTCCCTTTTTAATATTTTTGTGATCATAATAAGTTTTTGAAATTCTTTTCATAGGTTTCAAGGGAGAATAGTTTCATAGATGTGATCAGGTAAATGTTAGGATTAATCAACATGAAACAAAACCACATTTCATTTTAAAAATTTCTGTTTTATAAAAGAAATTGGTATCACTGTAACTGTAAACTTTTAATTTCTATGGTTTTGTTATATAATAGTTATGGTTTAATTCTCTATAAAAACTAAAAGGATCATCAATCAGAATGCTTAATTTAACTCAATATTATGTAAATTTAATGTTTGGGTCCTTATAGTTTGTATCAAAGGAAACATTTAGACATATTTAGGGATTATGAGTATTGGTTAAACATATAGTAAGATTCCATGTCTATTATTTTTGTTAAATAATTGTTGTATACCTTTTTTAGATCAAGAAGAGTTGATTACAAATGAAAGGAGGAGGATATAAAACAACATTCTTATCTCTTACTGATGACTTTATTTCAATAATTATTTCAAAGTCATGTCCAATTGATTTTGTAACTTTTTCTAACAAACAAATCACTTGTAAGGAGTGTCTAAGATTTCAAACACATCCACTATACCTTGATACCATTGTGTAACATGGGTCATTTTTAGTCAAATATTATTTTCCAAATATTATCATACAAAAAAGGTAAACCTTATCAAGGAATTTTAATATATTTTACGTTATCACATGATTATGAAGAATATAATGATTTTAAAAAATCCACTGAAGAAGGAGACCCTCATAAAACCTATTTATATTTGATTTTAAAATATATTCATTCAGCACATACTTATGGTATTTTAAAATTACCATTGATTGAATGTTTCAACTCAAATTCGGTCTAAATGTTTTAAAAATTGAATGACTTATATGATGTTTTAAATTACATGTCATAAAATATTATTTTAAAAAACTATTTCTTTATGAACACCAATATGACCCTAGTTTTACAAGGTGTATTTGGACAAAGGAAGTAAGTGACTTTGAAGATTCTCTAAATCATTGTTGTAATACATGAACATTATATCTACATAAAAAATGATGATGAAACCAGATGGACACCATGATCAAGGTACAATGTTCATTCTATTTGGAATAGTTTTATTAAATCATTTGGATGTGAAATAAAAAAATACACCAATATATATAAGATCTCATGGATTAAGATGTTGAGGTCCTTATGAGTTGGGATGCAAATTAGAGTCATAAGACAACCTTTAATGTTAAAACATCTTATGGTTAATTTTGAGGTTTCTATCTCACATTGGGAGTATTTTATAAGAATTATATAGTTTTATAAAAAAAATAACCTGTGGCATGGGTGACAACCCACCACATTCGGAAAGGACAAAGGGATCAAACCCATAAATGAAGGGTGGAAAGGGTGCATCGCCTACCACTGGCCTATGTAAAATGCCTGGTTTGTATGACACCATTTTTTCAGTTAAAATTTTTATGGAATAAGAATAAGTTGTTTTTGGTAAATTATGTTTTATCAAATGGATATACTTGGTATTGGAAAATGATTCATGGATTGAGTGATAAATGTTATTTTGGAAGACATTTAATATTATATGCAGACTATATGCCTGAGGAAAATAAAATACCATGGGATTTTAATTGAGAAGTAATGGTTTGACTATATTTTGGAAGAAATTATGTTTTTATTTTGGGATTATAGAAATTAAGGTTATTTATGGTAATTATTAAGCTAGCATTGAGAATATGTGGTTAAGAAATTAATTTTTGGTATGAGACATTAAGAGAGAATTATGTTATATGGAGATAAATGTTAAAAATTATATTCAAAGACAATGTGATCAAATCCTTATGAATTTTCAGTTTCATTATTAGTTCGTATTATTTGAGGAATTTTAACAAAATATATTTATTGAATAGTATATGTTAGACTTTGGGTAATACATTTTAATTTTGGGCATTAAAATCAGTTTTTAATCATCCTAATGTTTATTTTTTTTGAAGAATTTTTATATATTATAATAACCATTTTGGTTTTGGTAAATGTTTCCTGATAGTATAAATAAATAGTTAATATTTTGTGGATTATGAGATTCTATATAAGTTGATCCTAGTTCCATAGGAGGAGAAAAATCATCTTAAATACTCATATTTTTGAGAAAAATATGAGTTTGTGGTGGAATTTGATTAATGTATGAAACACTACTAGTCAAGTAAGTGTATTTCTTTATGTTATTATTCTAAGTAGTAAATTAATTCCTCAACTCCATGAAAAGGTTATTAAAACAAAAATGTTTTTTGTTTGATTTTCCTACTAAAAAATCAAAGACCATTTAACCCATCACAAGTTGGTGGTTTTATGATTGTTAACTTTCTCCAGATCATGTTTTCTAAACTATCCATCAGAATATGATGGTATGTTTATCTTCAATATCCATGTTTTCCTACATGAAATCATATTGTTTTTTATCTTGGGTGACCATTTTACTTCATTTTATTGCTTTCATAGTGGATTTTTTGACTCTTTCTCCGATCTAGGATTTCAATGAAGTAATTTTGAAAAGTGAAACCATAGTTTCTAAGAAAAAATTTAAAATTGGAAGGACACAATATCCAAAACGGGAGAAGTATGTATCATCCCAAGTAATTATAGAATAATAATTTTCCATTTTATTAATATATATTAACTAGATAGTAATTATACTTTTAAAGGGATGCTATGTCTGATACCGTAGTCAACACTCAACAATGGGCTTCTCAAAAATCAAAAATTTCATATAAGAGTGTGTTATACCGAAAACAATATATTATTAATATTATTATTTTATGTTTTAGTTATTTCAAATCCATTATAATGGTTGGAATTAATGATATTAACAGCATTAGGAAAATATGGTTTACACATGTTTATATAATTATTCATTGGTTACCAAATTAGTTAGGATATTAATTTATAAACAATTGAATATAAAGGAGGAGTTTTTCTGAAAAAATAATTCATATGGAAATAATTGAGTTTATAAAATAATAAAATCACTATTAATGGATTTTATTAATGATATATATTTTTAATATATTCAATGTAATGTATAAAATTCCTGTTACCTATTTTATCGATAGGATATAAGATCAAATTCCATTTTTTAAATAAAAGAAATATTTTGAAAAAAAATGTAATTTGGTCGTCTTTTGATGAAGAACCCATTTTAAATCTTGTTTTAGACACTTTTAAATGTTCTATTTTGAAAAAATAAACCTTTTATTTTTATTATGGACATGAGAAATTAGTTTGTATTATTTTTCAGTATTGTTCTGATAACTTTCATATTTTAATGAATAGTAAAAAATAATATATTTTAATTCAAAACCACTTTTTCGTCTAATTTATTTATATATTTAGGTTATCATTTTAATTGGGTTTAAAGTGTAATTGGATTATGTTTTTATTATTTAATACAATTTTGGTAATTAGAAGTAAATATACATTTAATTTCGATATAAACACATGTAAATCTTTTGAGGGTTTTTACTTTTAAAAATCTTATTTCCTCAATCCGTCAATGAGATTAACATTAAATTAATTTTCATCAATTTTGTAAATTGAATATTTAAAAATTTACATACATGGTTGTAATTATTTTGAAAATTTTTATCTAATATGATCAAAATAATTTTTATTAATGGTATGTTTATTATTTTATTTACCATGGTTAAAGGGTAAATCAAGTAAATAAGGGTAAAAATAATATTATAATAATATACAACTACCCTAAAACTTGTACTAATAATATTGGAAAAGTTATTTCTAACAAATACAACCCATGGGATGTAATCCTGGCCTTTGGAATCCACTTGGGAGTGATTATGACTATTATAAAATTTAATTTAAAGGAAACAATTATCATAAACTTGACTCTTATTACTAAAACAATTTAAATTTTGGGTTATATAAGTGATCTATTTGACAATAAATATTCATTATAAAGTGAAAAATATTAATTATATCATGGAATTTTATTTATAATTTTTATACATTAAATTATTAAATTTAATTATGACACAATAATGATACAATGATTTCCTTATTAACAAAAGAATCCAGTAAATGATATTATAAATATTAAGATAAATATTATTCAAAATAATTTATTTCATCCAAAAATATTTTGGTGAATATGAAATGATATAAGACTATTAAATTGGTTGGTTTGAAGTTATATATATATATATATATTGTTTAAATTCAATAAAATGAATAGTGTAAAAATTGACATCATTGATATTTTATAAAAATTATAATTTATTACATTATTTAAAAATCCTCAAAATATTTTCAAATCACAAAGTGATTAAGAAAAATTATTCAAGTTCATTAAGAGTCCAATTATTGGAAATTAACCCCATATAAGTAAAATTTGTAGCCTCTTAATATTTAAATTGTTGTTAGCATAATTAAAATAAAAGAGAATAACTAAGGGTAAACCAAAAAGATAATGCTACAAAAAAAATAAATACATGTCTTAAAATTATTGGATGATATTATTTAGAACAATACTAATCTTATAATCGAAATATTTAAATTTTTAATCATTTTTATTTAAAAAATAATTTATATTAATTTTAATATTTTAAGAGTTTTCAAGGGTGCCCCACCCATCTCATATAAAAAGGCACCCAATCTTTTCTAATAATAAATCTTACAAATAATTTTTTTCATCCAGGATCATCCCAAAAATATTCCTATAATCCCTCCACACATTATTGAGATGTTATTTTAGGCAGACAACCCATAATTGAGTTGTTAAAGTGTTCCTCAAGGGTAATAAACCGAAGAAGTGGTATCATTTTCTTTAAGTGTTTCTATTTTATTTCTTCTTACACGTCCTTCAAGTCTCTTCAAAACATGATGAGAAAATAATGAAAGTATAATATATGTAATTATATTTTATTATGTTGATATCATCACCTGAATCCATCACCCCTTCTAACAAATGGGAAAATAATTAATCGTTCATGCGTACATGTAAAGTGTCACCTCCACGAACAGATCTAACTCATTTTTCATAACCGTCAATCAAGATAAGATATATTAATGGAATTAATATTCATATATGATATTCATGAAATATTAGTCTTTATATGGTAATAATATATCAGTTAAATTCTCACTTTCTATTCACATAAAAATGATAATGTTGTTCGTGCGTACGTGTGAATTATCACCTCCATGAAGCGATGTGACTCATTTTTATTTGTTATATCACTTGTATGAGATATAAGATTATATTTAAATGATTAATATGTTATTAATTATGTTATAATAAAATTTTAAAGATAAAATAATAATTAAATTCTTTCCATAATGATCAATGAAAAATTGAAAATGTTTCTCATGCGTACGTATGACTTACCGTATCCATGATTATAACACTATTAATTTTTCAAAACCATACATTATGGTTTGATTTAAAGGTATATTTATATATAAATATGATAATAATATCATGAATATTATTCTATATATTATTGAATTATAACAACGTGAATAATTTACATCATGACAAGTTCATTTTTGACTCAAATACCGAATATTGACAAAGTATCCGACATGAACTTAAATAAATACGTAATTCCTATAACATGGTAATAAGTGATATAAAATTAATAATAAATTGAAAAAGGTTCTGAATCAATTATAAATTAAATTAATTTTATTATTCATTGTGATAAATAATGAAAGAGACACGTCAGATTCAAGGTAAGGGATTTCATTTTAATCTCTTATCATTGAGGCATATTTCAATAATATACACAACCTTCTTTTATAAAGTGTTTAATAAAACCATCTGAATTTGAATTTCATTCAAAAAATTTCAAATGGAATTTTTTTATATGATTCATTTTAGTAAATGACAAAAGGAATGTTTTTTAA
The DNA here is from genome assembly GCA_963277665.1 of Viscum album. Classification (NCBI taxonomy): domain Eukaryota; kingdom Viridiplantae; phylum Streptophyta; class Magnoliopsida; order Santalales; family Viscaceae; genus Viscum; species Viscum album. The sequence goes on along the minus strand of OY728141.1, from coordinate 997,170,495 downwards.
CATATGTGGCGACAATGACCTTTCCACTATAGTGACCATTATTTGGTATTTCAATTCCTCTACATGATGTAAATTTTTTAAAATAAAAGGAAATACCATATTGAACTTTTAGTTATTTTTGTATTGAAAGTGGGTTTGATAATTGATTTTTTATATCAATATCTTGAAATGATATTTTATAATTGCAATGTGAAAATGTTATTTATCTTTTATGCTTGTTAATGTGTTATGATTATGTTATGGTTCTTGTGAATTTCTTTTGTACACTATTGGTTTCTTGATAAACCAAGGGAGGGTGAGCCTGTGATATCTCTCCAATGTATTGGGTAATGAGATAGAGTTAAACAATAAGGTTTATCCTAAGATATTTAGGGAATATACAGTGATGGGTATTCCAAATGTAACCATGAAGGTTACTCCCTATATAGATATGAAAGCTACAATGTAAGTATGATATGGATACCACATGTTTTCTTTATGTTTTATGATTTATATAATGTTTTATATGAATATTATGATTTCATTAGGTCAGATAAAGTGTTTATGTTTTTATCAGTGAAAAGTATGATTTTGTGAAAATGTTTTCATGATTTCAAATTATTCATGGACTAATAGTTTCATTCCTTGTTTTATATCCCTTACAGAGATTTTTGTTCTTATAACAAGTTATTGAAATGTTTTAACATGTTTTAAGCAATAATAGATTCATGGATGTGATCCGTGAAAAGTTATGATGAATAAACATGAAAAAAACCATGTTTCATTTTAAAAGATTCTATTTTATTGAAAAAATGGATACTATTGGAAGCGTCCACTTTTTATTTCTATGGTTTTTATGTAATAGTTATGGACTAATTCTATAAAACTCTAAACATTAAAAATACTCAATTGGAATTCTTAATTTAACTCATGATTATGTAATGTTTAATACTTTATCCTTGTATTGATGATATCTTGATATATTCTAAAAGATTTGGGGACCACGAGAACCACTTGAAGATTGTTCTAGAGAGTATTAAAAGAAAAGTGTTATATGGGATGTTTAGAAAGTGTGAATTATAACTTCAAATAGTTTCCTTTATTGGCCATATTATCTCAATGGATTGAATATCAATTGACCCTATAAAGACAAAGGTTGTTTATGAATGGCCTACCCCATTGAACATAAGCTAGGTATGTAGTTTCATTGGTTTTGTAGGTAACTGTCTGCATTTCATTCAATTTTTCCCTGATTTCCTAACTCATTAACCAATATTACTTGTAAAGGGGTTAAATTTATTGGTAAAAGGAATGTGAATAATTCTTTGATGAAATGAAGAGGATATTAGTGAATGCACTTATATAGGCACTACCATCAGAAAATGGTGTATTTTTTTATTTATAGTGATGCATCAAATAAAAAACTAGGTTGTATCCTTATGTAGAATGATAGAGTTATTGCATATGCATCAAGGATATTAAAAAAATCATGAATAGAACAATAAAACTCACGATCTTGAGTTAACAACTATAATATTTTCTCAAAATATATGGATACACTATATGTATGGTGAAATATGTAATATATATAGATAAATAGAGTTTGAAATATATCTTCTCAATGAAAGAACTGAAAATGTGTAAATGATGATGGATTGAGCTAGTCAATAATTATGATTTCTCAATACACTATCACCAAGGGAATGAAAATAATATAGGATATGGATTGAGAAATAAGGATCACGAAGTAATAAAAAAATGGGGATTGAAGGGGATATTTTGTTCATGGATCTAGTGAAGATGGATATGGGAATTTTTGGGAAAGGTAAAGAATCACTACTTTTTCAATTTGATGCCCAATAATCCTTATTAAAAAGGATTAAAATTTCTCAGTCTTAATGTTAGAAATTTTAGTGTAAAATTAAAGTTGTCAATGATGGGAAGTGGACAGACTTCATGTATAAGAATGGGATTCTGAAATTTGGAAAGATGCCTTTTGTTATCTCTATAACTGAGCTAAAATGTAATTATTAGATGATACATACTACACGAATTTATATATACAAATTTTTAGCACTAAAATGTATATATATTGTAAGGAATATTTCTAGTGGGATAATATAAAGTGATAAATTACTGATTATGAATCAAGATGTTTAGTCTTTTGATAGGTGAATGCTGAAAGATAATATATTAAATGAGTCACACAACCTATTCTTATTCCTACATTGAAATGGAATGATTTTACCATGTATTTTTACATAGTGTTACCAAAAAATCTATGAAATAATGACGAAATATTGGTAATGGTAGATCGTCCTAAAAAATATACACATTTCCTTACTATTAGGGATAATTTTACAATAGAGAGACTTGAAAAAATCTATATTAAAGATGTTGAAATACTTCATGGATCACCACTTTCAATTGTGTTTCATTGTGATCCATGATTTACATCAAAATTTTAGAAAAGTATTTAGAAATATTTGGATAATGGGATTAATTTGAGTACTTATTATCATCATCAAAATGATGGGATGTATGAAAGGATGATACAAAATTTAGAAGACATGTTGAGATCATCCTCAGTTGACTTTCAAGGAATGTGGGATCATCATTTACCTTTTGTAAGAATTTCCTACAAAAATAGTTTCCATTGAAGTATTCTAATGGAACCATATACATAATTGTATGGAATTTGATTTCACACTCAAAATTGTTAGGATGAAGTTATAGAAAGAAAATTTGTTGGCAGAGAGCTTTTGGAGGAACAAAGAAAAAGCTAAATACTATTACAAAATATATAAAGAACCAAAATCTAGAAAAAATATCTATACCGATAACTAGAGGAATTATTTCATGTTTCAAGAGGGAGATCATGTTATCCAAAAGGTACCTCCATAGAAGGGTGTTATAAGATTTGGCAAGAAGGGGATATTGATCCCTTGGTACATTGATCCTTTTGAAATCCTGTAGAGAATTTGAGTTTTGGATTATAATTTATAAATTCCACCAAGCCTCTCTAATTAATATAATGTGTTCCAAATATCATTATTAAGTAAGTACATTCCAAACCCAATGCATTTCCTCACTTCTAGAGGAGTAGAATTTGAATCTGATTTATCATATAGTGAAGGAGCCAATCTAGATTCTAGACACTAAAGAATTGGGGTTGAGAAATCAGATGAATTTACTCGTTATGGTACTTTGATACAATTATAATATTGAAGAGGAGATGTGGGAACAAGAGGAAATTATGAAAAAGAACAATCCAAATATTTTTATGAGGTGACATTCTAGAAATTTTAAGGGGGAAATTTTTGAAAGAGGGGAGAATGTAACGCCCCAGGATTTAATGGTATGCCATTTTAAAAATATAGTATTTTTGATATTTTATGATTCAAAAACCACCAAGTTTCAAACTGTAATATGATGTTAAATAAGAACATTGGAATAGTAATTTAACCATTATGAATAGTAATATGTCCAATAGAAGAGAAACATTTCTTATAAATGTTTAAATGAAATTTGTGTATCTTATAAATGAAAATATTATATATTTATATCCTTGTATAAGTAATTAATTGTTTTAAAAATAATAAATTAAGTGTTGGTATTTCTGTAAAGCATAAATTTTGATTTACAATAATATAATTAATATAATGATTTAAATGAAAATTTATTTTCAAAAAAATAGATTAAAAAATTAATATTTTCCTGTGTTATATTTGTAAGATAATTTTTTGAGACCTTAATTAATTTTTCAATGTGTTATAAAATCAATTATAATTTCAAAATCGGTATTTTTTTTAAAAAATGTTGATTTTAATTAAAAATTATTTTTATTTTATGTAGAAAATTATTTTCATAAAATGGGATCTATTTTTTAATTCTTTACGTATAAAAATGGTTAAGGTGAATATTTGAGGTATTTTTAAAATAATTGATTTTTTTGGTGAATAGTAAAATACTGTAGTTTACAGTATACATACATTATATGTAAGATACCCTATTACTTGATTCATTGATTATGTAATCACCACAAAAATGAAATACCCTTAATTATTTTGATATATTTAGTGATAATTCTCAAACTACTCATAGTCTTGATCCAAAATAAAAACAAATGAATAAAATATTCAAAAAACACCATTCTCCTCCACTGTAAATACCACCTTCAACACCCCATTTCCTCACACCACCAAATCTTTTTAGGTTTATTATATTTTGAAAATTTACTCTACAAAATATATCCCCCACGTTCTGGACTTTCTGGTCTTAACAAAAGACCATTTCAAACTTCTTTAAGCAGGTTCTCAAGGAGAAGAATTCAAAAGGTTAATCCCCTTTCGTTCTTTTTATTTTCTTTCATTTTATATTAATTCTTACCATTTACTAACCTTATCTATCCCAAAATACATGATAAATCTAGTATATTATATATACTATAATTTTATTATTATAATAGGATATATACCCTCAATTATATTCTCTTTTTTTTTTCTAAAAATAAAAACATCCTCCGTGAGGTTCCAATTTACTGCCTTTATGGATGATATGTTTTTTTTTCAATTATGCCTGAAATACTTGTCATAAAACCATTTTATGGTAAAAAAGAATTTAAAATATGTAATAAAACTTAATTAATTTTCTTTAATCAGTATATATACATAATATTAGTATGTAAGACAAAATAAGTCTGTGATGATCAGAAAAATACCAATATAATCTAGATTGTTATCACTAACACTTTATCTAATAAATCATCCTCATATCCATAAAAAAATGATATATAAGACCATTAAATATCATATAAGTTCTTTAATAACATATAATTCCAATTCTGGATAAATATTCCCATTTCACATTATCTTTCATACATGTATACAAGTGAACCAATCCAAAAAACCAATGGATGAACACTTTTTAACGACAAATTTTAATCTTATAACTTATTAAAATGGCCATAAATAAAAATAATGAAACTACAAAAAATAAAATAAAAATTTTAGAGGTTCTGAATTAATTTATTAATGAAACTAATTTAATTACCCAAGATGTTAAGAACAAGTACATAAATCTTCTAGACATAAGGTATTGGATTTACTCAGAACCTCCATTTTCCATTCGGGTTACGATTTATATATTTTTAACCCTATGAAAATCTTATTATTTATATATAATTATTCATTATTCTATGTATATTTTCCAAAATCTTGAATCAAGATCATTTCATATTTCCTTGGTGGGTAAATACATATTTTATAAGGTTTCCTTTTTTAAATTCCTCTCGATAAGCAATACCGATTAATGAGAACTTCCCAATTTATCACAAATTTTCAAGAACATTTCATAATATGTTTTAATATACAAATTTTTTTTATAAAATAAATCTTTTTTATCATGAAATAATATCTTATATCTTTTCTATTTTTACTTAAACAATTAATCATTTTCCAAATTAGAAGAATTTTATATTTTCTCTTAAAATGAAATAAAGTGGCCTATTTCAAAAGATTCATAAAAACTATTTTTAATTTGTTTAAATTAAAATAGACATATTTTATGCCTAAAAAATAATTTAATTGAAATTGTTTTTCTTCTATTGGATATACAAGCTTATAATCTAATTTATTGACAAATACAAATGATTTTAAAAAATAACTATTCTTTGCAAAGTAAATAGTGTATTCTCTCAAGAATTCCTTGATAATTTTATTAGGGTATTTTCACCGATTTTAAAATCCTCTATAGATTATTATTATTAATTGGGATTGATATTTTTTGGTATCATATAATAAATTTTAACAACAGTTTTATGATTAGTTTGACTATCGATGTGCTATTTTGACACTATTCATTATATTACTCAAAATGGTTAGTGATTATGTTGTATAATTTAGTAATGTTATTTAAATTATGTTTGTATATGTTGTTTAAATTTCAACCCATTAATATGAGGAATGTATTGGACATAGTAAGTGATAGGAGAGACCCTTTATAACCCCTCAATTCATTAGTAAGTCTCATGAGGCAAAATATATATGGACTTGGCTGAGGCCTTGCCCATTTTTAGATATGCATTTGGGAAAGGACATAACCATTTATTTTTAGATGTCTTGGATGAGGCCTCGAAGGTATGTTTCAGAATTTTATCATTATAAATTCCATAATATTTATACTATTAATTGATAATTCATGTGATTATTTGACTAGTATAATATTCAAGGTTAAGTTTCTTACGTATTTGATTATTTATATGTAATTATTTAATTATTTATTATTCATTCCATATTATTCTCAAGATTATATTTTAATGGAATTTTTTTTATATATTCACCATGACTTATTGTTTGTGATTATTTTTAATAGATTTTTCTTTATTACTTACCCTTACTGAGCATCTATGCTCACCCCTTTATTATGTATTAATTTTTTACTAAGATGGAAAGATGTATATTATGAATGAATTGAAGGGGTAATCTAGGAGTTTTTCCAAGGGAGTTGCTAAGTTGTTTTTCTTTTGAAAGTTGTTTTGTAACAATTATATATGTATATGTTTTTTCTAAAGCTAAAATAATGTTCAGTTCTTTGGGATGCAAATGAATATGTTAGTACCAATGTAATTAAGTAAGGCATCAGCTCTTGGATAATGGGGTTGGGGTCTTTACAATTGATGTCCCAAAAAATCAATCACATAATGATTTTAAAAAAATCTAAAAAACACTCCTGAATCATGGAAAACCAATTGGATTTAAGGATATAAATCCTTAGAAAATAAAAGGAAAGTGTATAACTAAAAGTACCATTATGGAGGCACGCGTTCTATATGAAATATATAATTTAAATTTTCTTAAACACATGATGAGAATCATAATGAGAATTCACAATATATAGAAAAACCAAAAGGTATTGAAACTAATTAAATCTATCTTAATTATTCCACTACATTTTATATATGGAGTCTAAGTAATGTGTAAAATACTAATGAAATATTCTTATATTCTATGTCACATGATATAAAAAATTAAGATACCGAACCAAGGTATGTTATGGAATACCAAAAATGACCTGATTAGAATAAATATAATGACGCAATTAATGTTGAATTAAATTCCCTCACTAGGTGAAGAATATTTAGAAATATCATTCTCACACCAGAATTTTTGAATCTATTGGATGTGAATGGGGATTTATGAATAAAAATAATGAGAAAATATTTATTGTAAGATTCAATGATCATATGGTCACATATGGTTTTTTCTTAGAGACCCATAATTGATTATGAGGACACATATTTCCTTAGTTTGGTTGGTATTAATTTTTTATATCTAATTTCCCTAAAGTATCTAAAAAGTATAATATGCATCTCATGGATGTTTTTATAGATTTTTAATATGGGTCACTTGATAGTTGTGTATATATGAGAATCCCAAAAGGATTAATAATCACTGAAGTATTAAAATCAAAACCCAAAAACCAATATTCAATTAAACTATAGAAATCCATGTATGGATTATAGAAATCTAGTAATCTGTGGTGTAATAATTTGAGTGAATATTTTTTAAATAGAGGGTATTTAAATGATCACATATTCCCATGAATTTTTTAATAAAACAATATCTGGAAATGAAATTGTTCTTTTTTTATCTCGGTGATTTGAATATAATTAAAACTCTAGAATTGATCAATTCATATATGAGAAACTTAAAGGATGAATTTGAAATAAAGTATCTGGTCAAATAAGTATTTTATTAGATTAAATATTCATGATATAGTATGCGGTATATTTTTTCACCAGTTAAATTACACTGAAAGGGCATAAAATTATTTATAATGGATAAATAAAGTCCTTTAAGTACATGAATTATTGTTCATTATTTAAATATTGAGAAAAATAATTTAATACCTTTTGAAGAAAATAAATACATGGTTGGACCTATAGTACCATAACTTGCTACCATTGGAGTGCTTATGTTTCTTAATAATTGTTACCATCCTGATATATCTTTGGTTACAAATTTATTAGGGAGATTTAGTACATCACTACAATAATTAAAAGGTATATATTTTGACATATCTTTTATTATCTTCATGGAAATATGGTTTCGATTTTATTCAATTATAAAAATTTAGAAAAGAAGATGGTCGGTTTTGTAGATGCAGGTTATTTATCAGATCTGCATAATGTAGGAACAAAAAATGGTTAAGTGTCCACAATTGTTGGTACAACCATATCTTGGAGATCAAAAAACAATTCAGTCACTAAAAAAATATTCAAATAAGGAAAATTAATAACATCACATGAGCCATGTCAATGTTTTTTGGTTTCATTCTATTATTTAACACATTTTCATGGAAAATGGATTTCCTGTGGATTGAGGCCCAATAATATTATTAAACGATAATTGTGTGTGCATCAAAACATTAATTAAAGGATTCATAAAATATGATAGAAGAAAACAAATAGCAGTAAAATATTTATCGTTCACGTAATATTTAATGATGAATAGAGATATCAACATGCCAAATGTTTTATATAGCGACAACATTGATGATTTATTTATAACGTAAAAACTAACCCTTATCTTAAGAAATATTTTACATAAAAAGGGGATGCGTTGTTTAAAAAAATCCTCATTTATTTGTGAAATGTCACATTTAGGGGGTGTGTAAATGGTGTTAATATTTTCTTTATTCTAGTTCTTATTTCAATAGTTCTTTATGGATTTTTTTAATGAGGAAACATAAAAGAAAATAACCCATTGGTAGGGGTGTGCATCTTAAGGCGGATTATTATGCAGCTTATGAATGTGAAAATAATTTTCCATGGGGGTTGGATGAACACCTCCACCAGTCTCCCTCCATTATACCATTACACTACATAGAAATGGGTATCATAGCCCTTGTTTATGGGATAAATTTTTGAAAAAGTGATACTAAATTTTTGGCATTGCTCATCTAAATTTTTATCAATATAAAATTTTATTATCTTTCATTTATTATCCTTTTTAGTATGATTTATTCTTACATTATTAAAAAATTAAAAAATTAAAAAAATTTATAAAATAAATATTATAGTACCTTGTATGATCTAGGAATGATAAACTTTTGATGATGAAATAAGAGCACTAACTCTAATATTAAACTAGTTGAAAATCGTCAATATTTCCCACACCAGAAATTGATAATAGATAATAAATAACTAGTATAGATGTATAGAATAATTATAAATCATGTTTATAAAAGTTTATAGTTGGGAAATTTATTATTAATTTGGAGATTAAGGTAATAATTTTATTATATAGCTGATTGAATCTGTTTAGTGGAAGTTATGAATTATGGTAAGGGTTGGTTGTCTCAAATTTTGACCCTTGAGACATATATATTATTATACACCATGTTTTATTTTATATAGTGTATCTAATAACCCTTTAATAAATATAATCATAATCCAATCACTATTCATTGTATTTTATGTTTCATTTTAAATAATATCCTTCAAGTGAGTTTAAATCTAATAAATTTTAATGTTGTAAGGGGTTCTCTATCTCAAAATTAATTTTAGGATATATTTTTCATATTTTACTGTATGTTTTCTCTAAAATGATTTGATTACTACCTAATTAATATAATTTTCCATTTTCATGTAACTAATGGGGTTTTAAGAGACATATAATGTTCATTTTTTTAAATGGATTCAAAATCAAAATTTGAAAGGGTTTTTGTTAATACACCATCCTTTATTGTGTTAAAATTATTGTTCTTGTAATTTATTCTTTCGGGATAGGTTCCTTCCACCCTAAAATTCCATTTCATGTAATTTTACTTCTTATATATTTTATAATTACATTTTAATGGAAATATATTACCGTGATAAAATTTCCTTCCAAAAGTATATCATTATTAAGAATAATTACCATCTACTTTAATGATAGTTTCCCCACATTGTTTATATTTTCCTTTCATAATAATGTTATACTTTATAATTGGAATCATAATTAATTATTATCTTATAAAATCTCTTTATTTCCATTCCCATATTTTAAAATTTTGATTTTTTAATCTATTTATGATGTGTATTCTCTATAAGGATATTTCAATATATTAAAATGGTTTTCCATGATTTAAAAATAAAATGTTTTCTATTATATCCCACCATTATTTTGATAATATTTATGTCTTTTAAATTTTCTATTTTTGGTTTTTATTTTTAAAATATAAATATTTCCAATATTTTCACTTCAAATTTTTGTAAATAAAATTTTAAAGTGACATGTTACTTTTTTATTTTAAAATAATCTTTAAAATGTTTTCTTGATTATCCTTTTATGTTTTTATTCCATGTAAAGATAGTTTCTCACTAGTTTTTATTTTTATATGTAATATCCTATTAATTTATTCTTGGTATTGTAAATTAATTAGTTCTCTTATAGTTTTATAAAATAAATATTTTCAAATGATCAAGGATATTTTTTATTTCCAAGATAATTTTTTTGATGGCCCTAAAAATCTATTTAAATCTTCATCAACACCCTTTATTAATTCTTATATTATTATCTTATGATAAGATCCACCTTTTTTCATGGGATGTATTATACCTCTCTTTGGTTTTATCATGTAACACATTTCCTACTTTTGATAATTATGCTCTGGTTGAATTACATATGATTTTCTTATGTGGCACACATAATGTTAGATATATTAAGAGAGAACCTTGATATAACTAAAAAATAATGGGAATAATTAATCTCTATATATTAAGGGTTCATGATATTTTATCAGTATGCCTTGGTAATTCTTTATGATAAAATTTTGTCCATCCTTGGTAATATGAATGGTGTGCCCTAAAAGTGATCTGCTAGTTTTGGTAAAGAAATAATCTCTAGAGATCACATGTTCATGATTCCTTGGTAGCATGGTTTTGAAATGTTTTATTAAACCTTGTTTAATAAAATTAGTAATATTGGTTTAGGAAACCTTAGTAATTAACTTTGGTGTTATTCTTATGAACGTCCCATGTTTATGTTATTTCGACATTTCAATGTTATTCTTAATGTATGTGTGATTAGATAATTCATCATGTTATTATATTTATGTTCATATATTTAAATCCCTATATTATTCCCCAAGTCTTATCCATGATATGTTATAATTTCATTGTTTATCCCTTATTGAGAATATGAGATGACCCCTTCTTTATGTTTCCATTTCCTTAGTTTATGAAGAGAGGTAATATGTATGATGTGTATATAAGAGTATATTTTATGGATGATTTTTGGAAGATGTTTAAATATTATTTTGGATTAATGAGTTTATTATATATAGTAAAATAAGGTAGTTAGTTGAGAAATACTTGAGTTTCATTAGTTAATGTTTTTACCTGACTCTCTAGAACTCTAAACCTAAAAGATATTGGGAATATATGAAATTTTATATCATTTGTTTAAATTGTTGAACTATGATGGCTATGTTTATGTGGAGTTATATTAATACACCATGTTTCAATATAGTAATTAAATATACTCATTCTTCATAACTAATTATTGTAGTAATTTTTGAGTGGAATTTTTTTATTCTTGTTAAAAAACAAAATATTATAATTATTTCTTTAAATTTAGATACTAGTGAAATATTAAAGCACCCATTCCTTTTAAATGGTTTGAATTATGGATAAATGAATCTTTTTTCAATATTTAATAATATTTGTACAAATTTAAATTGGAATATGATAATCAATATCCCAGGTAATCTATAACTAAACAATCTTTTCTAAAAAATAACATTTAAATAATAGAAAACCAAAATAACTATTCAATAAATTTATAATTAATGAATCAAATTATTTCCCTCTTAAATAATTCCTTACATAAAAAATAGATAAATTTATTTTATTCTCTTTTATTTCTTTTTGTACTTTACTATATAGACCCCATAGTCTATTTTGTATTATAAAATCTATACTCATATTATGCTATTTTAAAATTATATCCTTGTGATATTTCTTATTATCATTCCTCTATTTTTGTATTTCATATAAATCATAATTAATTTTATATATAATCGAAATTTGATCAAATATTAACATTATTTATAGGGGAAACCAATGTTTATAGTTTTTTTTGATAAGTGATTTAAAGAGTCTATAAATATTTTTAAAGTTTGTTTTATTTATATAATTTTTTAAAATTAGGAAATGTGAAAGATTTATTTTACCTTTATTATTTAGAAAATTTTACCAATGACAAGCATCCTTCCAAATAGAAGTTCCCTATACCAATTTCAAGGTCCAGAACTAGAGAAACAAAATGATAAAATTTTCACCCATACGAGGTTTCTTCCAAATATCAATTGCATAACAAGTCTACTAGAATGTATAAATTTTGATGACACAACTTAATGATCCTACTTGGTGATTGAATTGAATTTTTTTCATTGATTTTGTATGTGATCAAGCACTGAATGTCAATATGTTTTTTGAGTTAAGTATAATAATTGATGAAATCATCTTAATGTTCATGGATAGGAGGTACATGTTCTAATTATGTTCAATGTAAGAATATTTTATATTACATGATTTATGTTTGATCTAGTTGTGTATGAAGAGAATTCTCAAATCATTATAAGGTAATTTAATATAATACTATTTCATGAGGTGATATTTATTAATAAGTCCCTGAAAAAATAAACTAATTTTTATTTTTTCATAGAGGAATCATTTGGAAGAAATAATTTTGTTGGGTTTTAATTTAAAAACATAGTAATTAATATGTATGGAGTTATCAAAAAATGGTTTAGCCCTTGAAAAAACAATGAATACCTCAACCAAACATGTGGGACCTAACTAAAACTCATGGGAGATGGTCAACCAGATCAACCCATAGTTGCCTAGATGGCTTATAGTGTGCATAGAGAACACACAAGACACAGAATTATAAACAGGTTACATAAAACCCAAAGGGTGATTGGGTTCATTGTATAGTATATTGATGACCTAGTGAGGGATTATGTGTTGTGTTCTAGTTGATGACCCTGGTACCAAATCCAGGCAAGAAAGGAATAGAGTGACTTATTATGTGCAACTCGGCCATTTGAATTTTTGATGTGATATTGGTGAAGTGCTACAAAGATCACAATCTTTAAAAAGATATGGATATGAAATTATCCATATGCTATATTTGATATGCACATTCAAATCAAATCTCATTTCATCTTCAACCATTTTCTGATTGTGGGGTATCCATGCAAGTCATGACAACCAATATCCATTCATCTCCAATTACCACGAGGACATAAAAATATGATACATGCTTGATTGATCTATGTTCATACTTTAAATCACTGCATCACATGGATGATATGATACATAGAATGTGTTAAAATAATAATAATTGGGGTCTGTCATGAAAAGAACTGATCCATCGCATAAAGAGGCGATAATGTATCCCCATAGCATCACTTGAAGAAATCATGAAAGTACAATGGATTACATGTTCCAAAGTCAATAATCAACCAATAAATCACAAGAAAAAGGTGAAAATCACATAAATCTATACCAATTTTTACCATGTGATTAAATGAAGTTCATTATATTATAAAATAATTTTTCATCATGTGATTCCATTATTTGAAAAACTATGCACCTTTCATCACATAAGGGTCTTGTCATTTACATCTTTCAGCACCTAAATCATTCAATAATTTCATGTTGTTTTATTATTGGGGTGTCTTGTGATCAAGAAAAGTAGATCATATGAATCATTTATCCTCATCAATAGTGTATTAAAAGATAAGAGTTTCAATATTCAATGGTATTGTGGAATATTTTTTCTTTTAAATATATGTGACTAAAAAATTTTACCAGACACAAAAATATTTCTAGATGTGGGAATCAATGGATCCTATTCAATAAACACCCATAAACTAAGGTTCAGTGTAGGTGATGAGAGATGAACGAGTTATTTTAATAATAGAGACTCCAAATCAGTCTCACATGAACCTGTTATTTTGGAGAGTTCTCATGTTATTCGATAACGTGAAGGAGATATACGAACTACAGTAGTATTGGAAAGAAGAATACATCTATGTGATTCATTTGGATGAAGGAAGTAAAATATCCCTCAAACCTCCTTGGATACGTGAATAAGAGGAAGGAACACACAGAAAAACATGGTCACATGATGTATATGTCCTCCCATGCCCATTTTTCATGTGATCGAGGATGTTCTAGCATGACCCTTTTACGTAATGAAGAATAAATAAACCACATAATAATTGGCATGTTAAAAAGAGTGAGACATCTTATGATCGTATCATGAGACAGATATTACATCAAGGTAGTATAAATACAGTAATGAAAGGAGAAGATAATAGGATATATCACATATACACATTTCCTCTATGTGAAGGTAGTGAACTTGAGTAAATCCATGGATGTATTAAACATTTCATGATGGAGTGAACAAAATTGCACACATATATAAAAAACATTGATCATTCAGGTATTTGTGAGTTTAATAAAAATAAAGGGGGGATATAATATTTTTGGTATGATTCTCACTATACATTCATGATATATTGATTATATCCCATGCATTTAAAAAACAACATGTTTTTATGAAGGAACTTTGAGAATGGGAAACTGAAATCTAAAATATCATAATATTTTTCAAAGACAAAAAAGGAGAAGAACTTTTCAATGAGCCTACATATTCTCATTATTATTTGGGTTATATAATTTGAGATATGTTGTCCACTACATATTTATATATTCATGACTAAAGAAGAAGAAGAGGATGTATATTTATCTTTTCATATCAGAGACAACACATTGACTCTTGCTTTCGAGGAATGCCTTGTGATTTCTCTAGTATGAGGATGATGATCAGAGTTCATTGGTATCTATTAAAAAAGACATGTGCTGGTATACCAATAAATTTAGGAGGGACATGTAAATATCCTACAATCTTTCATTTCAAATATTAACTTTCCATTGTACCTAGATAGTTCTAGGAAAATTACTTTAAGGAAATTACTTTACATATCATTTTACATATAATAAAAGTGAATATGTGTGCATGTGAGATAATAACCACTACACAAACAAGGATTTAGTCATAAACACTTATTAGAGAATGTTGTTAAAAATCCTAATATTTATTTATATTTATTTTATATGTTCATGCATGTAAATTAAATCTGAATATAATAACATATCCAATTACTAAATTTGTAACAAAGGTAAATAATGGGAGAAATGTTTTAATGTGATAAAAGTCACCCCAAAATGATCCACCCCTCTTAGCTTGGTCATCCTCAAATGATACTAACATTTCTTCTCATAGCGACACATCACACCTATAATTGGATGAGTTTGAATTGATGCTTATGGAATATTTGAATTAACATTTAAATTAAAATTAGTGCGCAAACATGAAGCAGTTGTATCTAATAAAGATATGAATTATCTCTAAGAAAATACATTAAATAATATAAGGAATTATTATTTGAGAAAGATGAAAAATACATCAATATTGGTTAAAGTAAAAGTTGTATTAGTTTTTGGATTTTTTAATTATGATAAATAAAAGGCTACCATGGAAGTAGAAGATTTGGTAGTACATTCTACTACTAAAGAAATGTAAAATAGTTCTACCTCAAATGATGATATGGTATCAAATATGTTTTTTTCAATATTTTCCTATAATAAAACAATTCCAAATAAATGAAGATCATTCTTCAGTAAATGAAAATTAATTGTTAAGAGAAATACCTCACAAGAAGAAACCACCCATCTAAAATAAGATTATAAGAAAAGAGAGTGTGAATCATCAGAAATGGTGATGAAATGTGTTGATCTCCCTAAATAATGAAATTACAAATGTCCTAGAATTTATAAGATTTATTATGATTTTGATAAAATAGATAATTTCATTGAAAATATATGGAAATCCTATATCATGATCTATTTGAAAATTAGAGCCTTACAATAATATATAGTTAAACAAGAAGAAAAATTCTCCTATTTTAAAGATCAATGACTACATATAATTTAGGAAAAATAGGTTTCCACTAATTAATTTTAAAATAAGTGACATGTATTAGAATAAAAACAAAAATCCATTATAAATAAGAATAATTATCAACATGAGATCAAATAAAACATGATCAAAGAGCTTAAAACATTGATACAGGAAAAGAATAAAATTCATGACGATGAAGCTAAAAATATGAATAAATAATGTGAAGAAAAATTAAAGTTAGTGAATGCTGAGATATTTATTCTAAATATTTAGTATCTTGAACTTGGTTTCAAACTAGAGAATATTGGAATTGTTAAGGCTGATTCTTCACAATAAGTTGAAATAAGAGCTGTTACTTCGTGGGCAACTAACACAAAAACTTATAAGGATGAAGATTATACAAAAAGACCTTCATTAGGTGGTAAGAACATATTTCAATAATATAATGATATATCTCAAGTATTATTTAATAAAAAGGTACCATTCATCTATGTTTATAATTTTTATGCTAATTAGAGTTCTATGCATAGTGCAGGCTAAAAAACCTATAAAATATTATATGAATAAAGGTAATTAATGTATTTCCACTACATAAATAGTGAAGTAATACATGAATAGAAGAAATCTACCCCAAAATAATACCATATGAAAAAAATCATATGAAATAAAAATAGAAAGCATGCAAATATAGCTAAAGAATTATTTCAAAGAATAGATAATTTTTTTTTGTAATTGTTGGTGTAGTGAAAGATTTATTCACTTTGCATATGATTATTTGTATAATATGATAGTGTCGAAATATTGAAGTATGACTACATCAAGGGGTAGAAAATATGTTAAGAATAAAACCAACCAATTAAATTAATTAAAATTTATATTATAAAAATATTTCAAAACATAATGAACCTCAGTGGTATTTTTAAGGAAAGTGGTAATAATGAAAAGGTATATAAGTATAAATCATTCAAAATTTATATTAAATGAATTCATTTTAAAAGAACCCATAAGTTTAAGACTATAGATCAGTTTTTGTTGGGTAATAATTAGGATAAAATATTTATAAAGAATATCTAGATGAAGTTTATAAAGAAGAAAAGTAAGTTTACCTTGGGTGATACTTTGACGAATACTGATGTTGAAAAAACCCAAGAAGACCAAGAATTATACTATTAGAAAATAGATAAGGTGATTAAATTTTTTTAAATGATCCCTCACCTTGGATCATTGTAAAAATCCATGTATATTACAGTGGAACGATTAAATCGCAATAAATAAAGGGGAAAACTAGTCCAATAGAAAAATAAAAGGGATAAAGTGGTAAAAATAAAACCTGAGAGGCCATGCAGAAATTTCAAACACAATATGTATATTAAAAATGAAATATGGGAAAAAATCTCTATTTATTTTTAAAGAGAATGAAAATTTGAAGAAAAATAGATGAAGGGTGATGTTTATATAAAATAGAAAATTCCACATCAACAAGACAAAATTTAAGAACGAATTTTAAGAAACAAGGACTAGAAAATCATAGAGGAAATTTGTAGAAGGTGTAAGAAGGATCGAAACATATTAGATGACTTTTTTATAACTACATAACAAAAATAAATAGTAAATATTAAATAGAAATCACTAGGTGATGAATGTGAATTGATGAAAAGTGTAAAAATGATAACTCCACACAAATCAATTAGTGACTGTAGAGATTTAGTCTTACCAAAAACTACCAAAAAATTCAGAAAAGTCATTATGTAGAGTTCACCATCACATGTATTAGAAACTACAGGAGTTTAATTATTGATAAAAAACCATCATCCCTATTTCCATAACTAAAAATAAAAGGTTATCCACCTTATTCCCATCTACCTTGTGTTTCTTCACTACTTATAAGGGATTGAAGGCGATGAACATACTCAAGGGTAAAACCGAGTTAAATATGGTTTATAGACATTTCTATAAGATATAATTTTCATTCCAATCATAATTATAGACTCTATCATTAATTGATGTATTTGATGATATCTTGAATATTATTTGGTAAAAAAGTTCAAAGATAAACCTTGATGATGATAATACAGATACTATAGATAATCATTGAATTTTTGGATTCAACATCATGAATGTGAAAGAAAATTTATTCACATCAATTGGAATTCATAATAATAAATAAGGATAAGAATTATCTTGATAATTTAAATTTGAAGATCATTCCTTAAGGGGGAGTATCCAAAGAAGTTCCCAGAGTATTATACTTCAGTTAAAGCTAAATATCTTGATAAGGTACATGTTTAAAATATAATTGATATGGTATATTAGTAAATTCTCACAAACTTAATAAAAAAATAAAATAAAGTCTAAGATTAATGGGGAGAGCATAAATGAATTAATGAAATAAACAAATGTTTATTGAAGATATTCTAGGAGTAAATTTAAGAACATAACATTCGAAGAACACTTGAATGTTTTTAATCTGTGTATTAAGAAGGGAGTGTGAATTTTATGTTGAAAGTTTCATGAGAATATTTTTCTACAAGAAATAGGATCAGAAAATTTACACTTTTGTAGTATCAACACATATCATGAAATTAATATGAACCTAGAAATAACTGAATAGTATCTGAGGAAAGAAAATGTTTTTATATTTAAGTTGGTATGATATTATGAATTTATAATTGAAAAAATTTATTTATAAAGTATAACATCTTGTTTTCATAAATTTGTTATCCCAAGTAGATGTAGAGTGGAATAATTAGTTGAACATTTATTAAGAAAGAAGTGATACCATTCTCTCTTAGGGACATTGGATTTACTATTATTAAGGGGGAGAAAAAATGAAAAATTTTAATGAGAAAGAGGGAGGGATGAGATAAATAATATGTTTAAGTTGGTTAAACATCTTGACATGGAATTTTTTATTGATATTGATAACAAATACAAAAGCGAAGATTGATGATATTACTTTGTGTTTGGGTTATATTTGTTGTCAATGGGTATGTAAGTGATGATGAAAATAATGTAAATATTTATTGGAATTAGGTGTGAAGATTGTAAAATGAGTCATAATGTTAATGGAAAAGTGATACAAGTGCCAAGGGTGGTGTAAATATAATATTGTCTATAACATGATTGATGCTCCATCAATTTATGTACAAGGATAAGTTACAAATTATTATAAGGTCATGTATTATACAATTATTTAATGAAGAGATATTTAATATGAAGAAAAAAATGCATTTATATTTTTTATAGAAGAATAATTTAGAAGAAATCATCTATTTGGAATATAAATTTCATACTTTGTTGTTACAATGTATTTGGTTATCAAAAAATGGTCCAACCATTGGCCACCAAAGGCCCCCTCAACTACACATGTGGGACTTAAGTAAACCATATAATAGGGGGTTGATTTGATAAGCCCATGAAGAATATAGAGCTTTAAAATAACCCAAAATGAGTGAATGAGATATAACATGAAAATCAGAGGGTTCTAGCACCAGTATAATACCTGGGTGGACCACATAGTTGTGAAATGGCTCAATGAGGGTGTGTGAACAATGTTTTAAGTGTTAATACCAATATATTATTGAGGTTATAATGTAATAGAGACAATTATTAAGTGATGTTGAACTACTTGAAAGTAATAAGTGGGATTGGAAAAGTGCTACAAAGTTCATGCACTTTTAAAAAATAAATATATAATGTTATCATTTTGATCAGTTTGATATGGGCCATTAAATCAATGTTCACTTTGTCTTAAACCTTAATCATGTCACATGATATGAATGTGTGTCACAACAATAAATTTTTAGTCATATCTAGTAGCCAAGATGACAAAAACATGTGATAAGTGGTTGATTGATCCAAGTTCATGCATGAAATCATTTTCTTTCAAGTATGTAATGATACATAGAAAGTGTCAAGAAGAGAGAAGAATAAATTTTCATGTAAAGAACTGAGCCATAAAATTAAAAGGTTATTGAGTATCCCAATATTATCACATAAATCCATCATTTTATATAATATAGATTATGTGATCACATGAAAACAATCACCTGATCAATTTCCAAAATAAGATGTCGATCTCATAAATCCATGTCGACAATCATTATAGAGTCACATGAAGTTATTTGGATTACAATATTAGGGGCATAAAGGTATTCTATCACATGAAAAATACCATATCTTTCATCACATACAAATATATATATTTATATATTTCATTTAATAAAGAATTCATCATTTTCCAGTAGTTTTCCCTTATGGTATCATGCGATGAATCGAATCTAATCACACGCACGTGTTTCAATATTCAATTGTATGTGGATATCTTCAGGTGTTTAAAGATATAAAATTCATGCTTTTTATCAAACAATAAAATATTTATGGATGGGATAATTGGTGGATTTCCCTTTATAAATACTGAATAACTGAGGCCAGGTGAAGGTGATAAAACACAAGAGAGATCACTAAAAAAGAGACACTCCATATCAGTCCCACATAATATTGTTCATATGAAAATTTCTCATGTGATTCGATCATGAAAAGGATATCCATGAGGTACCCTATTATCATGAATAAGAATACATACATTTTATTTATTCATTCAAAGGAAGGAAAAGAACCCACGAACCCATGTAGTTACATGAAGAAGAGGAAGGATCCCATGGACAAACATAATCACATAAATTAGAAGGAATTATTTGTGCATTGTTATTGTTAAGGAGGAGGTTATCATGTAGTCCTTTTGCATGAAGTATAAGAAAGAAACCACATACCCATTAGTACATGAGGAAGAGTTAGAAAACATATAATCCTATCATGTGAAGGATATTATATGATGGTAGTAAATATACACAAACATGATGAGAAGATAACATGAGATATCTAATATAAGAATATATTTTATGTGAAGTGAGTGTACTTGAGTAAATTCATGAATGTATTAAACCTTACAAGAATGAATTCATAACAATTAAAAAATCCACAAAATACATTGAACATTTAGGTCATTTTGTGTTACACCATGAAGAATAAAGGAGGAATAAAATATTCCATGTATGATACAAATTGTAAATGGATGGGATATTGATGAGATTCCATCCATGTTATAAAATATAGGATTAAATAATGGTACTTTAGGAATCTAACACTAGCATATAAAAACATATATTATCTGTCTAAGAAAAAAAAGAAGAATAACTTTTGGTGAATCCAACACTTTATCATTATTATTTGGATTAGAGAAATATGAGATATCCATTCCACTAAATATTAATATATTTTTTATTGAAGATAAAGATGATGCTACCTCATTATTGATTCATATAATATAAAACCTACTGATTTCTATATTTAAGGCATCCCTTATGATTTCTATTGCACGAGGAAGATTATTATACTCCATTTTTGTCCATTAAAGAATACTTTTTCTACACTTCTGATAAATTTAGGGGGGATATGATGAGATTTTATAAAATATTTCTTCAAATAATAAGCTTGAATTATATTTAGTTGGTTCTAGGAAAACGAGTTCAATGCCATTCCCTTGATCATTATTTTCTTGATAAAAAAGTGATGTTGTGTGTATGTGGGATAATAACCACTATACATCAAAGATTTAGTCACCCACACTTGAGGAGAAAATCATTAAAAATCATGGTGTTCTTTTGTTTTTCTATTTTGTATTCATTATTTATAATTACAGGTTATGAAAACAGTAGATCGATTTTATAAATTCCTAATGGAGGTAAAGAAAAGGATAAATTTTTTATATTTATAAAATTCATTTGACACTAATTACCCCTCTAAGTGTGTCATACTAAAGTGATCATAACACAACCCATTAAACTCACTATCCAAAAAATATAGGACTTCACACCACAATCAATCTACTAGTTTTACATTCTTTGGTTTCAGTTCCACAAAATTCCCCCTTTAGACTTGTTGATCAAACAAGTAAAAAAAATAAAATATATCAATTATAAGAATAATGAAATATAATAAGAAAAACACATAGATGGTTCATACATATTCCAAATATATGACAAAACACACTAATTCCCTTTATTAAACAGAAATATCAATGTTACTATAGGGATTATGTTAAAAAACCAATATAGATTAAGGGAAAAGATATATTAATAAATCTATAGTAAGGTTATTATTATAATAACTATAGGGGGATGTACCCCCACTAGGATATGTGTAATATCCTCTTCCTCTATATTAACTACCTCTCGATTATATGACTCAAAATATTTTTAGAAAAAAATTATTGAGCCAGAAAACTTCCTTTATGGAGGTGCTCTATATTTTATATAATGTTTTTTCATGTTCCACCACCTTCCAAATATCATGGAATTACCCATATACATTAAATGAAATTGGAACAACATTAACATATCAAAAAGCCTATATAGTTTAAGATATATTCTAGAGTTTCATGGTAACTCTTCCTATATTCATGTAACACCTTTCAAAATCACATTATTTTAATTTTACACTCCATGATAGAATTTAGATCATCCACTACTTTTGGATTAATATTATCCATATTATATAATTAATTTGATGCATCATTTTAAACACATAGACTAAACCAATATATGAATTATTTAATATTTTTTAGCCTATATAAATGTAAAAATTTTCCTACCAACATCTCCACTACCTTTATACCATTCTTGACACATTTATAAAATCCTAAAATTTCACTTTACCTAGAAGTGGATGTTTTTATATTGTCTTTATCCTTGCTCTAAACAATCATTTAGTGAATGGGAATTTATCTGCATAAAATATCCATAATTTTTATTTTGGAAATAATTTTTTATAAATCCACAAAAAATTAACCAAAAAATAGTTTTCACACCAAAACAAAAAAATATCCCACTTAAGAACGAATTTACCAGACTTAGCTTAAAAATTTCCACTTACATATAATTACCAAATAATTAAATAAATTATAACCAAATAACATCCAAATTAAATCTTCCATTCTATTTCCATTATTGTGTCTATTTGGTCCTCCACCACTCTGTTATTATGCATTCACGAACTGTGAGAACTCCACTTATAATTTCCATACTATGGACACAAATTATATTATCCAAAGAACAAACTGAATTCAACTATAATATTTTATTCAAATAAAATAATAATTATAACCTTCTTAATTTTTTTTAATTCCCCATCCATAATCCTTTTATATGTATGTTTCCTATGTAACCACTCCTTCATACAACATATTTTCTAAATATCTACCACTGTTAATTTGTAAAATAATATATTTTTGGAACACATTGATCCATTGATACCATTGGAGTTTACCTCTATCTGAAAGTGATTCCATATGTTTTTATATCATCAAAATATTATACTACAAAAATAATTTTTTTGAATAAAATCATTATTACCCTATGAAACCTGTTTTGAGTCAATTTTTCCAAATTAAATGCTAAATATATATTGTTTTTATAAATAAAAAACTAATTATTTTTTGTATACTAACATTTATTTCCTAATATGATAATATTTAATATATACATTACATATAAATAATTAGTTAGAATGAATTGATTCTGATTCACATACATTAAATTGATTTTTGATGTTTATTGAATTACTTCAAGTAGATAATAAAGAAGGATTAATTTTTTTTTAAACAATTGCCAATGATCATGATCGAATATTTACATAAATTTTCATAAATTTTCAATCTATTTTGGAATAAAAAAATTTTACATGAAAACAAGATGTACATGCTAACACATATTTATTACCAAAATATTAGGACTCATGAATTTTTAAAGTTATGGCCAATATTATTGATTTCAATTCATCCACTTGTAATTATTTTTATTTTGTTTCTTAGATATTATGATTTGTGGGTACTCATTGTAAAAGATCTATGTTTTATTTATTATAATCATTTTATCCAATCCTATGTTATTGAACAACATTCAAGGAAATGAATTTTGTTTCTTATCAACACTAAAATTAATGATAATATGGGAATAAGAGTATATATCATCTAAAAATGGAGTTCAATGATGTAATGGGAAGGGAATGATAATATTTGGGTTTACTATTGAAAATCAAGATAAAAGAGATATATACTAATGATGATCTATTACGGTAGTTCTAGGTATAAATAGAGTATTTTATGACTGATGATATTGATGAAGTTAATGGTTTGGAAATCATATCCCTTGGATTGGGGTATTTATCCTCCTTTCTCTTCAGATTAAAAATATATATTTACTAATAATTGGAACTTCTATAAAAAAAATTTATTACATCATTTTAAAGAGTTATCAAACTATCTTTCATACCAACATATTTTCTTTTATTTGAATTATTCTTGTTCTAGTATGGATTTATTATCTTGGTAATGGTAATTAAATTTGAGTGTTATATTTATCCTTTTATTTATCATTTTTATGAATTAATATAATCAGTTAAAAATAATTTTCACATGGAAAACTTAATTTCTTGAGTGGATGGAAATTATATGTTTGTTTTGAACATAAAATAAACACCACTGTTAAAGATTCCATACCAAGACAAAAAATGGTATCCATAATAGTATATAATGTTTTACTTACACAAACATGTTGTTATGGGAAAAATATTGCTCTATGGAAGGCTTACTAGTTATAATTTTATATAATATTATGCCGAATCATCCCATAATATTTAATGATGTATAATTGAGTACTAGATAGTAAAGAGGAATATTTTTTTGATTTACATTAGAGTAGATTATTATTAGCCAATGATGTAATATTATAATATTTAATAGATGAAAATTTCTTCTTTTTTACATGAGAAGAAGATGAAGTTTAAAGGTTACTATTTGTTCTAGAAAATATTAATTTTTTCAATGATAAGGAATATTGATAGTAAAATTTATTATTCTGAAAGAGAGAGTGGAATATTTTGGATGATATAGATTACTAATTTTGTTATTTATAATTTTCAAAAATCCAGAAGAGTTATTTTCTATACTAATTATGAAGAATTTTAATATCTTATAGGAGAATAAATTGGTAAATGTAGCCATTATTTATTGATATAATGAACAATCAACAATCACATTGTGAGCATGAAATTAATAATGAATTTATTATTGTGAATGTTTTTTATTTTATAATGAACGAATTTAAATTTAATAAGTTAGTGATAGATGAATAAAATATCATAAGAAACCATGTTGGGATGATCTAATCAAAATGATAATACAATATGATAGTTTTAACGCCCCGAACCTAGTTACCCAGAGTCGGTGCTTTATTACATAACATTGGCATGATCACAAGAGATCATGTCTCAAAATACTGAATAGTTTAGTACCCTTGGAAGTATTAGATACATACATAAGTTTTACATTACACCATGATATTAAAGAAAACATTGTGCCCCCTTCCAACGAACTCATATACTTTGACCTATCCCTGCAGGTTAATCATAATATACTTCTTCACATCCCGGGAAAAAGAAAACATAGGGAAGGGGTGAGCTCAGATAATCAGTAAAGATTACAATATAGCATAATCTATCATAAATAAGAATAAATATGTAAGTAAATGTATAAGACTAAAATAGAATCCTTTTAAACATAATCTTCAGCATAATATGGAAAAGATAAATCAAATAATTCCATTTACTTATTCACATGGATATTCTACTAGTCGAATAATCACATGTAATATCAATAGGTGATTTCATAATGATGGAATGCGTAATGTCGGACAACATAACCACATAGTCAATGCCTCGTGCCAAGAAAAAAAATAATATTTTGTCCAGGCATTGTTCCACGACACTAGTTTGTCTCATGATACCTACTGATGCATCGAAAAGCTATAGAGGGCCCCACTCATCACGTACTATGTCCAATTCATTCCTCATATGAAAAGGTTGGAACATAACCTAAACATTAATATTAAAACTAGAATATTAAATTTTAATACTTTAACCGTAAAACATGAGTGGTATAAAAATAACACATTCATATTCAAACATATCACAAAACCTCCAATAAAATATTGAAGATTATATCCTAATAAATCAACATCAATCAACTGTACAATCCATCAAAACAAGTTGACATATATGATATGAAAACTATTTGAGAGATATATCTCTTTCTATTTTGAAATAATTTTAAAGTCACATATTTATAAAATAAAA
This sequence comes from Viscum album, assembly GCA_963277665.1. Lineage (NCBI taxonomy): Eukaryota > Viridiplantae > Streptophyta > Magnoliopsida > Santalales > Viscaceae > Viscum > Viscum album. The sequence goes on along the minus strand of OY728141.1, from coordinate 997,144,303 downwards.
CATTTATTTTGAAAATATTTATATAATCTTTTAAGGGAATCTTATAAGGTGTTATGACGACATAAAATAGCCGCACCCACCGTATAATTTTTAAAAAACTATTTTTACTTTAATTTGTCGAAAAGGTCATAAAGTACCTTTTTTGGAAGACGATGGGGGGATTCATTTGAAACATTTTAATAAAAAATTAAAAAAATGGTATAAATGACTTTAACTTCTATTCTATGAATATTAAAAATATTTTGAAATACATTTTTATGAATCATGGATGTGGATGATAAGGAATTACCAGTAAATTCTTACGTATAAACAACCTCGGATAATAAAGAGATTGTAAAATTAACCCTTACATTGTAATTTTACTTGGATGAGGGTATATTAACCTCCTATATAATAGTTAAATCATTGTTATTAAATTATAAAAGAACCACATACATAAATATGATATCATGAAAGATATTCTAAAACTGTTTTGTTAATAATATATCAATAGTATCACTGTTTTAGGAGCTAACCGATTCCTTTTCCTTTATATGTTTGGTTACATAAGTCATGTTTTTCATGGATATGATGTATTTGATTCATATGAAGAATTATATTAAGTTATTTAAACATTATTTTTAATCATACATTTAAATTTATTCTTGAATAGTTACGATGGGGAATGAATCTCATCGCATTCGTTGAGACGGTAATCTGTACGTACGCCCGAGTGAGAATATCATTATATTGATGGTAAAATCATATGTAATTGGATGTTATATCATATATAAAGAATAATTAACTTGTTATATTTATTATTTACATCAATTGTACTCATTTTTATACACATCCAAATAATGAAGTGTTGAATAACAAACGACCCCATGACGTGGAGACAGTAAGCCATACGTACGCATGTATGGTGACTTTGTCATTAATTGGATGGATAGGAAAATTAATATGGTTGTAAAATATTTATCATAACTTCAAAATATATATAAGGTACTGGATTTATTATTTTTCATGGAAATAACAAAGAAATATGAATAGGAAGAAGAAAAGAGCTTTGAAAGAGGTTATTAAATTATTACCACTTTTTCGGGTTCTTCCTTTGATTTGATAAAAAGGGATCCTTAGATTGGAATTATGATCAATTTAAAGCCTCTAGGTTGAATCGAAGGTAGTTTTAAGGATATTTTAGTAGGTATTGTCTGATCAAAATGGCTTCAGAGGTGTGATATTAAGAGAAGTGGCAATACCCATTTATAAGAGAGGTGAGAGTCGCTTTAGGAATATCTTGAAATATTAATTTATTATACAATAATATTCAGTTTATAATGGATCAAAAAGAATTTATTTCTATAATAAGGTGGGTATGGGTTTAAAAATTCTTAAAAAATCAGTTTTAGATAGTTTTAGGTCACCATATTTACCTTATCTTTTAGATTTAACTCTTAGTTAAATAGTTTAACTTTTACAGTCTCTTCTTTTATGTTTATATTACATGGTTAATATATGTATTATAAAATACACAAAGAACCTCAAGTGGTTCATTAATGACATATCTATCAGTAAAAAAGTCCTTTGGCAGAACCAATATATTTTTAATAATATTATATCATTTAATAAAATAGTATTTGTTTTGAAAACTCATTTATGTCAATTTTAACACTATTCAGTATTTGGTTTTTGTAAAAGTCATAACAACTTTATCAGTTAAAAAAAATATTTAATAAACCCTATCATGTCATTTTAACCTATAAAAATTGTGGAATGCATCAAATGTCTGAATTTACATTTATTTTATTATTTATATTATCAATTATTTTAACCTCTCATTAATGAGGTAATTACTACATCATCATTGTCTCATAAATAAATTTAATTATTTAAGTATAAAAATTACAAATAAAATACCATTATTTAAGAAATATTTATATATTTCTAATGAATATCTATAGTTGAATGTATCATTTGTATAATTCTGTATTAAAAATGGTTTAGTTATTAAACTTTGAATTTAATACTTTTCACTCTTTTTTTAATAAAATAATAATAAATGTCTTAATCTGATCCAACTAGAACAAAATGATCATTTTTAATTCCTAAGGTTGATTTTGGTCAAAATAAAATTATCCAATAGAATTATGACTTGTGTTAGGGTAATTATAATATCATTTTTTCCTTTAATTACCCCATTTACTTTTAACTGTGGTAAATAAATTTCAAAAGTTACTACTCACCAAAAATTATTTTAATCAGATTAAATCAAAATTTACTTTCTGATGTTAACCATGTCTCTCGGATTTTTTAAATTCAACTCACACAAGTGGTAAACCTATGTTTTATGCAAATTTGAAAATGTTTCTAGAAGGTGGGTAGAAGACAGTAAAAAGGTCAATAGCATTTTATATATTTAATATTATTATAAAATGATTCCAAATAATTAAATTAGGCTAATATAGGCATTATGTATCTATTTTAAATTTAAAATAAATTTAAATAATAATAATTATTATTTAAATAAAAGTTGTATTTAAACAATGACACAGTGTTTTCACTATTCACCAAAAATTGAATATTTTCATAAAAATACAAAAAAATCATCAAAAGATAATTTTGATATTCCAAATCCAAAAATGAAGTCCATTTTGAAAAATAAAATTTATAAAATTTTAAAATGTGGGTATAACTATTCATAACTACTTTTAAAATGGCTAGTTTGATTTGTTGTGGTGTGATATAACTCGATGTTGCGCACATCGTAAGATATTTTATTATTCAAAGGTAAATGTATCGTGGAAGATTGGGGTGGTACATTATTCCCTTCTTCAAATTATTCCATGAACGAAATTTCTTGAATATTACTACATACAAATATTTGGGTGGTTCTTCATCATAAATTCCTCAGGTTCCCAAGTTGCTTCTTCGATCTTATGGTTTCTCCAAAGAAGCTTCACCAAAAGAGTCATCCAACTTCTCAAAACTTGTTTTCTGGTATCAGGAATATTGACAGACTCTTCATAATAAGGTAGATCAGGCTGCAGTTCTAATTCATCATAGGTTAGTAAATGGGTTGGGTCATGCATGTATTTTCCCAACAGTGATACATTGAACACATCATTAACTTTGGGGTGACATGGCGGCATTGCCAAATGTTAAGCTACAACTCTAATTTGTTCTAGAATTTCCAAAGGTTTGATATACCTGAGACTTAATTTACACTTCTTACTGAATCATATAACACCCTTCCATGGAGATAATTTCAAGAAAACATGACCGCCTACATAAAATTTCAAATACTTCCTTCGGTTATCGGCATAGATATTTTTCCTACTTTGAGCTACATTGATGTGGGTTTGGATAATATTATCTTTTTACATTGTTTCCTCTACAATTATGGGACCTACGAGTTTTCTTTCACTAAAATCATCCCAATAAGTTGGTGTAAAACTTCTCTTTCCATATAACGCTTCATATGGTGCCATCTGAATACTTGAATGGAAGCAATTGTTATAGAATAATTCTTCCAGAGGTAAATATTTTTCCCACATAACTATAAAGTCAAGTGAGAAATCTCTCAACATGTCTTCTAAGGTTTGAATAGTACATTCTGATTGTCCATATTTTTTATGGTGGTAGGAAGTGCTCAAACAATGTTCACTATCCAAGGCCGTCTAAAGTCTTTTCTAGAATCTGAACGTAAAATGGGGATCATGATCGGAAACAATCGATAGGGCTACTCCATGAAGTCTTCAAAACTTATTCATATATATTCATTCTAGACGTTCGAGTGGTAAATCTTCTCTTATAGAAAAAAATGTGCTGACTTGGTAAGAAAATTAACAATGAACCATATTTCATCATTCCTTCTAGGAGTCTTTGGTAGTCCTATGACAACATCCATGGTAATATCATCTCATTTCAACTCAGGTATGGGAAGAGGTTTCATGACTCCTCCAAGATGTTATCTTTTTGCCCGAACCTGTTGAAAAACCATACATCTTGACACATAATTAGAAATATCCCTCTTCATGTTGTCCCACCAAAAATGTTCCTTCCAATATCTATACATATTAGTGCTACTAGAGAGTATAAGGTAATTAAAGCTATGAGCATCATCCAAAAATTCTCTTTTTAGACCAGGTATATCAAGAACACAAAGCCTCCTCCCAAATTTCAAAATTTCATCTTCATATAAAAAGTCAATCAATCTCCCATCCTTCACAAATTTTATTTTCTTTTGAAACTCCTCATCATCAGTCTGAGAACTTTTTATTATTTCTAGTAAAGATTATTTGGTAACCCTTTGAAAAATTATTGATGTTTTTCCTTCCATGATTATTTCCATATCCATATTTTCTAGATCCATGAACATTGGATCCCTTTCAACTCTCATATTGTTCAAAACTCCATGATCCTTTCTGCTCAAATCATCTTCCACCTTATTTTCTTTACCCGAGTGGTAGTGTATAGTCCAATTATAATCTTTGAATAGTTCAATCCATCATCTCTACCTCATGTTGAGTCCTTTCGATGAGAAAATATACTTCAAACTCTCTTGATCGGTATATATCTCATAATTTTTCACCATAGAGATAGTGTCTCTATATCTTCAAAGAAACTATTATAGCTGCTAACTCAAGATCATGAGCGGGTTAGTTTTGTTAATGAATTTTTAGCTACCATGATTCTTGGGAAATAACTCTATCATTCTACATGAGGACACAAACAAATAATTTCTTTGAAGCATTACTATAAATAACAAAATAATCATTCACTGATGGTATATTTAGGATAATAGCATTGACTAATATTCTATTTTGTTCTTCAAAACATTCTTCACACTCTTTTTTCCAAACAAATTTAACCTCTTTATGTGTGATCTTGGTTAATGGGTTTTCCAATCAGGAAAAATTCTGGAAAAAATGACAATAATAATTTGTTAAACCAACAAAACCACATACCTCAGTTATAATTTTTGGTGCTGTACATTCTTGGATAGGAATATTCTTTGAAGGATCAACATAGATTCCATATTTATAGACAATATGGCCATGAAACGAAATCTCCTGAAGCTAGAATTCACATTTGCTAAAATTCCCATATAATTCATTTCTTTTTGAAGGTTTTCAGAATAGTGCGCAAGTGATTTTCATAATTTTCATATCTTTTGGTGTATACCAAGATATCATAAATAAATACTACTAAAAATTTATCAAGATATTTTAGGAAAAAACTATTCATTTGATCCATGAAAACATAGGGTGCATTAGTCAGTTCAAAAGGCATTATTGTAAACTCGTAATGCCCATACCTGGTACAAAATGTTGTCTTCGAAATGTCTTCCTTTTTCACACACAACTGAAGATATCCAGATAAAAAGAAAATATTTGAAAAATATTGATCTCCATGAATTTGATCGAATAAATCATCAATGCAAGGTAGAAGATACATGTTCTTTATTGTTATAACATTGATCTCCATGTAGTCAATTCACAACCTCATATATCCATCTTTCTTCTTAACAAATAGAACAGGGGCTCCCAAGGGAGAAAAACTAGGTTGAATAAATCCTTTATTACTCAATTATTCTAGTTGTTTCTTTATTTCTTCTAATACCATAGTGGACATTGTATACGGGGTCTTTGATATGGGCCTTGCACCATGAATTATGTCAATGAAAAACTCAATACCTCATTCTGGAGGATGTCCAGGTAAATCCTCTAGAAACACATCTATATATTCTTTCACAATAGGTACATTCTCTATTTAAACATTCCTTTAATCACCCATAGTTATTTCACTGTCTTCATCCCCAATAATTAAATTTAGTAGAGCTATTGGGGGTTGATCTAAATAAGAATCAAATGGTGATGTTTTTACTCTAAAGATAAGGTATTCCTTATCAACATAGAAAATTGTAACCTCCTTCTTCTTTCAATAATTGTTCGCATCCTAGTCTGAATGCCAATCCATACCAAGGATAATATCAAATTCAATCATGGGTATGATGATGATATCATTAGATAAAGAACATTTATATAACCTAATGGGAATTTATTCCCAAATATTTGTTGCAATGATACTTCACTTAGGAGTTTTTACTGACAACTCCCTTGTTAAATCAAATTCGAAATATCTAATTTTCTTGGAAAACTGGGAAAATATAAAACAATTCGATGATCCAGAATCAAATAAAGCATTGGATAAATTTTATGAAAGCATTAAATTACCATCCACACATCATTTAAAGCTTCAGCCTCAGCAATTGTGATCACATAAACTTGGTCTTGATCTCTTGGACTTTTCTGAGGTATGTTTCCTTGGCACTTTATAAATTCATTTTTATAATTATCCATTTCACTATAGTTGTAGCATTAAATATTGAAAACTTCTTTCTATCCCTTAAAATCATGAGTTTGGTGGCCTTTTTCACAACACTTGTAACAAACTCCCATTCCCTTCAAGAAAGTACTTGGGTGTTCTTTCCCACATTTACTACAGGATGAAAATTCAACTTTTCAATTCTTCCCATTATTTTCATTTCCAGAGTGTTCAACAGATCTCTTTTTCACTTTCTTTGCTTTAATGTCATATGAAATATATTATTACTATTATGTCTTTATAGGACAAGAGACAATATTTTTGTACGATGAGAAGGATTGTGAGACTAATGCTCAGAAAGAGAAATGGTTTTAACCCATCTATGAATTGATCATTCTTACTCCTTGGGTTACATATATAATCTGATTCATGCCTTGATAACATTATAAAGTTTTCCTCATACTTCAAGACATTCTCATCCTTATTTTTCCTCAGACTCAGAAATTTCCTTTCCATATCCTCTTGATGTTCATGAGGAAAGTAGTTTTCTAATTAAATATCTTTAAACTCCCTCCATTCCATATTTGATACTTCTTCATCCTACTTTATTTTTTTGAATTAATGACCACTATTGATTTTAATCTTTTGTGAGGTGATAAAATTCCTTGATAGAATTTCCCCTTTCACTACTGTACAAAGCATGAAATATTTTATTTATGGAAATTATCCATTGTTCAGACAAAAATGGATTTATAGTCCCATTGAATGTTGGTGGGTGTTTCCTCATGAAGATGTCTAACATTGATCATCTGTGTTGTAGATCAGGGTGCTCCATATGGGTAAAGTTATTATTCATAACCAGAGTGAGTTATCCTAGTATAGTTATAAGATTTTCAACACTAGATGTATCACCAGCTCCACTATAATTATCTTGAGTAGGAGGGAAATCTCTACATGGATTACGTGCATTGATAGGGTTTCCATTCCTTCCACTAGGCACCATTTCTAAAATATGGCATGCAATAGATTAGTTTATGAATAGCAATACATGATTACAAACATGGAAAACACTTAATATAAATTAAACAGTTTATGGATATAATCCATAATCATAAAAAATATTTATTTGAGGAAGTATTTACTCATAAATCCTTCATAATGGGTTGTAAAAAAATGTGAATTATTTTATGCATATCCTCTGAGAGTGTCGTAACTAAGAGTGATTTAAGGCCCGTTGATGTGTACCAGGATACCCTGGGTCAAGCCTGGAACTCCTTTTCGGAGTTTTCACTCCTAGGTACATCTGTTCCAGAGCAGCCCATACCTGGTCATATCCAGACAGGGATGTATTTCTTAAAAAATTCACAAAATCAGTACATTATAAAAATTCTAATAATCTCTTCTATACCAATCCTCAAAATCTATCTTAGGGTAATGTTATCTAATCATAGTTTTTATCTAAATATAGATTCCATGGTTTGTACTAAAATTTCGATGATACCAACTGCAATACCAAGACCCTAGTTACCCAGAGTTGGTGAATTATTACATAACATTGGAATGATCACGAGAGATCAAGTCTCAATAGACTATGTAGTTTAATGGACTTGGAAGTACTAGATAAATACATAATTTTTAAATTACATCATGAAATAAAAAAACAACATCGTGTCCCCCTTTGGACACACTCATATCCCTTGACCTATCCTTGTAGGTTAACCATAATATAATTATTCACATCCTGGGAACAAGAAAACATATGAAATGGGCGAGTTCTGATGCTCAGTAAGGATAAAAGTATACTAGAAACTATCATAAATAAGAATAAACATTTAAGGTAATGTATAAGAGTAATGGAAAAGCCCTTTAAACATAAAATCCAGTATAATATGGAAGAGATAAATCAAATAATTCTATTTACGTATTCACATGGATATTTTACCAGTCAAATAATCAAATGTAATATTAACATCTAATTTCATAATGATGGAATGCATAATGCTGAACATCATAACCATATAGTTAATGTAACGCCCCGACCCCAGTTACCCAGAGTCAGTGCATTATTGCGTAAAATTGGAATGATCACAAAAGATCATATCTCGAAAGACCGTTTAGTTTAGTAGCCTTGGAAACACTAGATACATTCATAAATGTTACATTACATCATAAGGTAAAAGAAAACTACAACAAAATCATGTCTTCATATCCCCTTATACTATCCCTGCAGGTCATTCATAATATACTTCTTCACATCCTGGAAAATTAAAACATTGGAAGGGGTGAGATCAGATGCTCAATAAGGATAACAATATAGCGGAAGCTTTCATAAATAAAAAAAACATTTAAGGCAATGTATGACTAAAACAAAATTCTTTTAAACTTGAAATTCAACATAATATGGAAAAAGTAAAATAAGATAATGTCATTTACTTATTCACATAGATATTCTACTTGTCGAATAATCACATGAAATATCAATAACCAATTTAATAATGATGGAATGCATAATGCCAGACTATCATAACCATGTAGACAAGGCCTCGTGCCAAGACTAAAAATAAGATTTTGTCAAGGCCCCATGCCAAGACACTAGTTTGTCTCATGAGACCTGCCGATGCATCGAGGAGCTATAGCGGGCTCCACCTGTCACTTATTAAGTCCAATGCATTCCTCATATGAACAAGTTTAAACATATCATAAACCATAACATAATCGTATCACATAACACATGCATAAAGTAAACATAAAATTTCCACATTTCAATAACAAGATATCAATACAACACATTGATATAATAAAACACTCTCAAAACCATTTTCAATACCAAAATAAAAAAAAATTAAAACTTTGTATTTATTTTTCATTTAAAAAAAGTTATGGCTTGTAGAGGAAGCCGAAACTCAAATAATGGTCACGGCGGCGGAGAAGTCGTTATCGCCGCATACGTAAGACAAAGCATTCCTTTTGTCGTTTAGTAAAAATGCTTCGTATAAAAAGATTCCGTTTTGAATAAAAGTAAAAGTCAAAGGGTTTTATACACCGTATAAAGGAAAATTGTGTATAAAACAAAATATGCCTCAAGGAAAGGAGATTGAGACGAAGTCCCTTACAAAGATCATTTTTTTGAATAAAATAGATCTATTATGTGTATTAAATATAAGTACACATAAATAAAGTACAAATACAAGATTGTACATAATTATATCATGACATAATTTGAAAGTAGGAGATTAACCCAAAGAATAGAAATTGGGTTAAGAAGTTCCCTTACCTCGTGTCCGACTTGACTCGATCGTTCTTTAACCTCCTAAATAATAAACTAGAGTTTAATTTATTTTTGCTTAAGAACCTTTTAAAGGTTCATTATTCCTTTTATATCACTTATTACCATGTTATGAACATTATGTAGTTATTTAAGTTAATAACGGTCATTTTGTCGATCTTTGGTACTTGAGTCAAAAATAACCGTCTTATAATTACAAGTTGTTCATGTGGTGAAATATCCATTATATCCAGAATTATATTCCTAATGTAGATATCATATATATCACATATATCCAGTATATACATTCATTTATAATATTACATAACATTTAGAGGTAAGAAATGAAATGCACCGTTCATGGAGAAGGTTAGCAGTACGTACGCATGAACACTACTTTCATTTCTATTTCATATTTAATGGAATTAAATTATAATTATATAAAGTTATAGTATAATTCCAGTATAATATAATGTATAATACCATTTAATCCATTCTTTATACATCCCACATATGGCATGAACGATTCAAATCACTATGAGGGGGCGGTAGTCCGCACTTCCTAAAATGAAATTATCGCGTTTACCCATAATGGAAATCATAAAGGTATTCCATAAATGAAAAATACAGAATAATAAGGAAAAAAAACATAATATATATCATATATAAAAATTGTTTCATCATTATGGCCACCATGAGAGGTGTTATATGAGTGTTGAACAATCATCATTTCTTGAGGCAGAAATTCGCCATCCACAGAAACAGTATGTTCTTTAACCATTAGATGTAGGTGTGTGTAAGTTTGGCTCTAATACTTCTTATAACAACATCCTAGTATATTTAGTATACTGGTGTTTTTAAAAAATAAATGAATAAAAAGATTTTAGGGGGTTGGCGAAGAAAAATAAAACATAAGAACACAAGAGAAATCACTACCTTTAAAACAAGTAACTCATTTTGATTTGAGCCAAAGGATTCCTTGGGAAGATTTATGCCCAAATTGAGGCTTCTATGAGTAATAGAGGGAAGTTTAGAGAGTATTTGGGCAGAGTTTGGCCGAGAAAAATGGCTTGGAAGGTGTAAATAAGGTGGTAGTGGTGGGGTCCTTTTATAAGAGGAGAGGAGGGGCACTCTTGGAAAGTAATGAAATGTTACATTATTATATAATGAGTTTCGGATTTTAAAGGTCCCACAATTATATATTTATAGGATAAGGTGATAAGGGTTAGATATATACTCATCCAATAGGCTTTGTACAAGTGTAATTCTTAGATTTTACATTATCATTCCATTTTATTAAAATCGTTAATTAATGAGGTAATCGCTGCATCATCATGGAATCTTAAATAATTTAATTTATTTAATGTCTAAAAATTATAAAAAAATATTATGATGTAGGAAATCTTTTTATCTTTCTAATGAATATTTATAGTAAAAAATAAGACTTGTATAACCCCATTTAAAAATTGTTTTATAAAAACAACTCATGTTTGTGACATTTTTATTTTAACATTAAATAAAAAGTTTTTAATGTCATTTTCCCACAAAAGTGGCTCCATGGGGTCCCAAAGTTGACCCATGGATTTTATTGGTCGGCCATGACTCATCCAATAGGGGTAGGACAAATGTAAATGTCATTTCATATTATTATAACATTATCTTTACCTTAAATTACACTAATTACCTTTAATCGCGATTAATTAAACATAAAAGTTACTATTCACAAAAAACTTATTTTAATCCCATTGAACCACATTTTACTTCCTAATTACAACCATGTATGTTGGATTTTTGGAAATAAAATCACAGAAGTGGTAAAGTTTCATTTAAACGAAAAATCGGTTTTTTCACAACCACTTAGTGGTTTCACTATTCATCAAAAATTGATGTTTTCAGAACAATGCCAAAATTTCACCCTAAGCTATAATTGATAATCCAAATTCAAAAATGATGTCTATTTTAAAAAATTTCAAACATATAATTTTCATTAATTAATTTTATAACAAATTCCCGCTGTCACAACAAATAGCATGTTTTTAAGAAACAATATATATCAAAATATTGACAATTGTTTATGTCCAATTTCATAGTGAAATTAATTCTAATAAACACCATTGGATAAAATGGTAAAAATATATTCTAATTATACTTTAAAACCACTCAATAGTATAATTTATCACTATAAATTATTTTGATTAAAAAATTTGTTTTTAAGTATTTTTTACTATTCATAAAAAATTGGAAGTTCTCAGAAAAGTACCAAAAATTAAACATAGGCTAATTTCGATATTCCGAATCCAAAAATGAAATCCATTTTGAAATATAAAATATATATAATTTCAAAAGGTGGGTATTACTATTCATAATGGCTATTTTGATTGGTCACGGTGTGTTAGAATCTCGAACTTGCATACAAAGCAAGCTATTGCATTATTGAAAGAGAAGCGTATCGTGGAAGCTCATGGTGTTACATTCTCCGCTACTTCATGAAATTGCGTCCTCGCAATTTGAAATTTTCTTTGAAAATAGAAAATACCTTTGTGGAAAACCCACATCGGAAATAAGGTTAACAAATCTTAGCCTTAATAAGAGGGAAATGGAAATGAAAAAGTCACCACCAAATTATGATCTCGATAAGGAGAAAATTGGTGGAAATTAGAGACATATAATTAGAGGAAAAACATAAATATTTGTAGGGAGTGATTGAGGTCATCAATCACAAACAAGTGCAAAATTGAGGGCCATAATTCCTTCAATCTATGTTGATTTAAAATATTATAAGTTCAACAAGACATAAGGTATTAGGATAACACATTTTTTTTCTAATATCCCTTTACTAATCTTTAAGAATTAATTTATTCATAGAATAAGAGATAGGTATATATATATTCTTGACAAGTAGTGCTTCAACCTTCAACTAATTTCTACCACAAACTCATCTTTCACTCAAAAAGATAATGGAACTCAAAAATATTATATTTATCCTAATCATACAAGGTTCAAAGTATTAACACATACCATTTATATTATGAAAACTATTTTTTAATAACCAGGGACTTCCTGTAGGCTAGTGGTGGGTAATAAATGCTTGTTGCACTATGGTTGTGGGTTCTATTTCTACATCTTTGTCCGATGTGATGGGTTATCCCCCAACCTGCAGGTTGTCCTTTTCCTAAAACTATAGTATTATAATATTCCAAAAATAATCTTCATAAATATTTTAACCTTAAACAATTATATCCGAAATTCAACTTAATCAATTCCAACCTTTATTGTTATCCAAAATACCTCCGTCCAGACTTTCTCTAAAAGGTCCTTAAATTCCAAAATCAATTGTAACATCAGATTCCCCAAACAATGTAAAGTTTCTCTTATTGTCACATACTAAAAATATGATTACCTTCATCATATTAAAACTTTAATGAAAACAACAAGTACTACAGTACAATCCTTATATATATCACATTATTCTTATAACCAGAATATATTCCTTGAGTCCAAAAGCACCAATACATTAATTATTCCACATCAACTGTAGTAACAACATATGATTTTCCTTGATCCCTTGGCCTTTTTGAGGTAAGTTTCCCGGACACTTAGGATATTCATTGGCATAATGCCCCATTTCCCTACAATTGTAGCATTCAACATTGATAGCCTCTTTCTTTCCCTTACAATCACGAGCCTGGTGACCTTTTTCTCCACATTTGTAACAAACTCCCATTCCCTTTAGGCAAGTACTAGGGTGATTCTTCCCACAATTATCGCATAATGGAAAATCCTTCTTTCCCTTTTTCCCTTTATCTATCTCTTGTTCCACCGTTCTATTCTTCTCTTTATTTACTTTGTTTCCATAAGACTTAGAGAATTCCTTTTTTGTCTTGATAGCACACGAGACTATATCTTCATACATTGAGAAAGATTTTGATACTAATGCTCGATGGAGAAATGGTTTTAACCCATCAAATAAACGATCAATCTTACTTCTTGGGTTACGTATATAATTTTCAGCATTCCTCACTAACCTTGTAAAGTTAGCCTCATACTTTGAGACATTATCATCCTCCTTCTACCTCAGACTCAGAAATTTCCTTTCCATATATACTCGATGGCCATGTGGAAAGTATTTTTCTAAGAAAATTTCCTTAAACTCCCTCCATTCCATAAATGATACTTCTTCATCTTCCTTTGTGTTTTGAATCAGCGACCACCATTGATCGACATCTCCAGTGAGGCGGTAAACTTCCATGACAACTTTCTCCTTTTCACTACACCCCAAGGCCTGGAATATTTTCTCTAAAGATTTTATCCATTGCTCAGCTACTAATGGATTTGTACCCCCATTAAATGTTGGCGGTTGTTGCCTCATGAAGCGGTCTAACATTGATCCTCCACGTTGCGGATCAGGGTGATCAATATGAGTAAGGTTTCTATTTATAGCCTGAGTGAGTTGTCTCAGTATGGTGATAAGTTGATCAGCACCAGTTGTATCTCCAGCTCCACAATAATTATCTTGAGAAGGAGGGAAATCCCTACGTGGAGTACGTGCATTGATACGGTTTCCATTCCTCCCACTAGGCACCATTTCTAAATAATGGCATAAACTAGATTAGTTTATGAATTAAAATAAATAATTCCGTACTTGTAAAACACTTAACATAAATTGAAAAATTTATGGATATAATCCATAATCATAAAAATGTTTTCTTTGAGAAAGTATGTACTCATAATCCCTTCATAATGGTTTGTAAAGAAAATGATAATTATCCGAAGCATATCCCCCAGGAGTGTCATAACCAAGAGTGCAGCAAGGCCCATTGTCGTGCACCAGTTCCCGTTCGAGTATATCTCAAAGCGGTGTTTTCGGGTTTTACCCCTAGGTACATCTGTGCTAGAGACACCTCTACCTGCTCGTATCCATACTAGGATTTATTTCCCGGAAAACTCATAAAATCTCTATAATACCAAAATTCTAGGAAGTTCTTCTATACTAATCCTAAAAGTCTATCTTAGGGATATGTTCTCTAATCAGATTTTATCTAAATCTAGCTTCCAACGTTAGTACTAAACTACCTCTGATACCAACTATAACGCCCCGACCCCAGTTACCCAGAGTCAGTGCATTATTGCGTAACATTGGCATGATCACAAAAGATCAAGTCTCGAAAGACCGCTTAGTTTAGTAGCCTTAGAAACACTAGATACATTCATAAATGTTACATTACATCATAAATTTAAAAAAACTACAACAAAATCTTGAATTCATATCCCCTCATACTATCCCTGCAGGTCATTCTTAATATACTTCTTCACATCCTGGAAAAATTAAAACATTGGAAGGTGTGAGCTCAGATGCTCAGTAAAGATACCAATATAGCAGAAGCATTCATAAATAAACAAAAACATTTAAGGAAATGTATGACTAAAATAAAATCCTTTTAAACTTGAACTTCAAAATAATATGGCAAAAGTAAAATGATAGAATTTCATTTACTTATTCACATGGATATTCTACTGGTCAAATAATCACATGCAATATCAATAACCACATTCATAATGATGGAATGCATAATGCCAGACTATCATAACAACGTAGCCAAGGCCTCGGGCCAAGACTACAAATAAGATTTTGTCAAGGCCTAATGCCGAGACACTAGTTTGTCTCCTCAGACCTTCCGATGCATTGAAGAGCTATAGCGGGCTCCACCAGTCACTTATTAAGTCCAATGCATTCCTCATATGAATAGGTTTAAACATATCATAAACCATAACATAATCGTATCACATAAAACATGCATAAAGTAAACATAACATTTCCACATTTCAATCACAGGATATCAATACAACCCATTGATATAATAAAAAACTCTCAAAACCATTTTCAATACCAAAATAAAAGAAAATTAAAAATTTGTATTTATTTTTCATTTAAAAAAAAAGTTATGGCTTGTTGAGGAAGCTGAAACTCAAATAATGGTCACGGCGGTGGAGAAGTCGTTGTCGCCGCATATGTAAGACAAAACATTCCTTTTGTAGTTTAGTAAAAACTATTCACATAAAAATATTCCTTTTTTAATAAAAGTAAAAGTCAAAGGGTTTTATACACTATATAAAAGAAAATTGTGTATAAAACACAATATGCCTCAATGAAAGGAGATTGAGACGAAGTCCCTTAAAAAGATAATTTTTTTAATAAAATAGATCTATTATGTGTATTCACTATAAGTACACATAAATAAAGTACAAATAAAAGATTGGACATAATAATATCATGACATAATTTGAAAGTAGGAGATTAACCCGAAGAATGGAAATTGGGTTAAGAAGTTCCCTTACCTCATGTCTGACTTGACTCGACCGTTCTTTAACCTTCTGAATAATAAACTAGAGTTAATTTATTTTTGATTAATAACCTTTTTTCATGTTCATTATTCCTTTTATATCACTTATTACCATGTTATGAAAATTATGTAGTTATTTAAGTTAATAACGGTCATTTTTTCGATATTTGGTACTTGAGTCAAAAATAACCTTCTTATAATTAAAAGTTGTTCATGTGGTGAAATATTTATTATATCCCGAATTATATTCCTAATGTAGATATCATATATATAATATATATCCAGTATATACATGCGTTTATAATATTACATAACATTTAGAGGTAAGAAATGAAATGCACCGTTCATGGAGACGGTAAGCCGTACATACCCATGAACGCTACTTGCATTTATATTTCGTATTTAATGGAATGAAATTATAATTATATAAATGTATAATATAATTAAAGTATAATATAATGTATAATACCATTTACTCCATCCTTTACACATCCCACATATGGCATTAACGATTCAAATCACTTTGAGGGGGCGGTAGTCCGCACTTCCTAAAATGAAATTATCGTGTTTACCCATAAGGTAAATCGTAAAGGTATTCCATAAATGAAAAATACAGAATAATAAGGAAAACAAAAACATAATATATATCATATATAAAAATAGTGTCATCATAATTTCCACCATGAGAGGTGTTATATGAGTGTTGAACAATCATCGTTTCGTGAGGCAGAAATTCTCCATCCACAGAAACAATATGTTCTTTAACAATTAGATGCAGGTGTGTGTAATTTTAGCTCAAATAATTCTTATAACAACATCCTAGTATATTGAGGATAATGGTGTTGTTACAAAATAAATGAATAAAAATATTTTATGGGGTAGGAGAAGAAAAATAAAACATAAGAATACAAGAGAAAACAATACCTTTAAAACAGGTAACTCTTTTTGATTTGAGCCAAAGGCTTCCTTGGAAAGAATTCTGCCCAAATTGAGGCTTATAGAAGTAAGAGAGGAAAATTGAGAGAGTATTTGGGTAGAGGTTGGCCGATCCAAATGGCTTGGAAGGTGTAAATAAGGTGGTAGTGGTGGGGTACTTTTATAAGAGGAGAGGAGGGGCACTATTGGAAAGTAATGAAATGTTACTTTATTATATAATGAGTTTCGGATTTTAAAGGTACCACACTTATATATTTCGAGGATAAGGTGATAAGGGGTCTAAATATACTCATCCAATAGGCTTTTGACAAGTTTAATGCTTATATGTTACATTATCCTTCCATTTTATTGAAATCGTTAATTAATGAGGTAATCACTGCCTCATCATGGTGTCATAAATAATTTACTTTATTTAATGTCTAAAAATTATAAAAAAAATATCATGATGTAGGAAATCGTTTTATCTTTCTAATAAATATTTATAGTAAAAAATATGACTTGTATAACCCCATTTAAAAATTGTTTTAGTAAAACAACTCATGTTTGTGACATTTTTTATTTTGACATTAAATAAAACGTTTTTAATGTCATTTTCCCACCAAAGTGGCTCCATGGGGTTCCCAAGTTGACCCATGGATTTTATTGGTCAGACATGACTCATAAAATAGGGGTAGGACAAGTGTAAAGGTCATTTCATATTATTATATCATTATCTTTACCTTAAATTACACTAATTACCTTTAATCACGATTAATTAAACTTAAAAGTTATTATTCAACAGAAAATTATTTTAATACCATTGAACCACGTTTTACTTTATATTGACAACCATGTATATCGGATTTTTGAAAATCAAATCGCAGAAGTGGTAATGTTTCATTTAAACAAAAAATCAGTTTTTTAACTACCACTTAGTGGTTTCACTATTCATCAAAAATTGACGTTTTTCAAAACAATGCCAAAATTTCACCCTAAGCTATAATTGATATTCCGAATTCAAAAATGATGTATATGTTATAAAATTACAAACTTATAAGTTTCATTAATTACTTTTATAACTAATTCCCGCTGTCACAACAAATAGCGTGTTTTTAAGAAACAATATATATCAAAAGATTGACAATTGATTATGTCCAATTTTAAAGTGAAATTAATTCTAATGAACACCATTGGATAAAATGGTAAAATATATTATAATTATACTTTAAAACCACTCAATAGTATAACTTATCACTATAAATTATTTTGATTAAAAAATTTGTTTTTATGTATTTTTCATTATTCATAAAAAATTGGAAGTTCTCAGAAAGGTACCAAAAATTCAACATAGGCTAATTTCGATATTCCGAATACAAAAATGAAGTCCATTCTGAAATATAAAATAAATATAATTTCAAGAGGTGGGTATTACTATTCATAATGGCTATTTTTATTGGTCGTGGTGTGTTGGAATCTCGAACTTGCGTACAATGCAAGCTATTGTATTATTGAAAGAAAACCGTATCGTGGAATCTCGAGGTGTTACATTATCCCCTACTTCAAGAAATTGCGTCCTCGCAATTTGAAATTTTCTTTGAAAATAAAAGGTTGAAAATAGAAAATACCTTTGTGGAAACCCACACCAGAAATAAGGTTAATAAAATTTAGCCTTAATTAGAGGGAAATGGAAATGAAAAAGTCACCACCAAATTATGATCTTGATAAAGAGAACATTGGTGGAAATTAGAGACATATAATTATAGGAAAAACATAAATATTTTTAGGGGGTGATTGAGGTAATCAATCACAAACAAGTGTAAAATTTAGGGCCTCAAAGCTTTCAATCTATGTTGATTTAAAATATTATAAGTTCAACATGACATGAGGTATTTGGATAACACATTTTTTTGTTTTAATATCCCTTTACTAAAGTTTAAGAATTAATTTATTCATAGAATAAGATATAGGTATATATATATATATGCTTGACAAGTAGAGCTTCAACCATCAACTAATTTCTACCACAAACTCATCTTTCACTCAAAAAGATAATGGAACTCAAAAATATTATATTTATCCTAATTATACAAGGTGAAAAGTATTAACACATACCATTTATATTAGGAAAACTATTTTTTAATAACCAGGGACTTCCTGTAGGCTAGTGGTAGGTAATAAAGTCCTGTTGCACTATGGTTGTGGGTTCGATTCCTATTACTTTGTCTGGCGCGACGGGTTATCCCCCAACCTGCAGGTTGTCCTTTTATTAAAAATATAGTATTATAATATTCCAAAAATAATCTTCATAAATATTTTAACCTTAAACAAGACTATCCAAAGTTCAACTTAATCCATTCCAACCTTTATAGTTATCCAAAATACCTACGTCCAGACTTTCTCTAAAAGGTCCTTAAATTCCAAAATCAATTGTAACATCAGATTCCCCAAAAAATGTATAGTTTCTCTTATTGTCATATACTAAAAATATGATTACCTTCATCATATTAAAACCATAATGAAAACAACAAGTACTGCAGTTCAATCCTTATATATATCACATTATTCTTATAACCAGAATATATTCCTTGAGTCCAAAAGCACCAATACATTAATTATTCCACTTCAACTGTAGTAACAACATAATATTGTCCTTGATCCCTTGGGATTTTCTGAGGTATGTTTCCCTGACACTTAGGGCATTCATTGTCATAATGACCCATTTCCCTAAAATTGTAGCATTCAACATTGATAGACTCTTTCTTTCCCTTACAATCATGAGCCTGGTGACCTTTTTCTCCACATTTGTAACAAACTCCCATTCCCTTTATGCAAGTACCAGGGTGATTCTTCCCACAATTATCACATTATGTAAAATCCTTCTTTCCCTTTTTCCCTTTATCTGTCTCTTGTTCCACCATTCTCCTCTTCTCTTGCTTTACTTTCCTGTCATAAGACTTAGAGAATTCCTTTTCTGTCTTGATAGCACATGAGACTATATCTTCGTATGTTGAGAAAGATTGTGATACTAAAGCTTGACGGAGAAATGGTTTTAACCCATCAAAGAAACGATCAATATTACTTCTTGGGTTACATATATAATCTGCAGCATTCCTCGCTAACCTTGTAAAGTTATCCTCATACTTTGCGACATTTTCATCCTCCTTCTGCCTCATACTCAGAAATTGCCTTTCCATATCTGCTCGATGGTTATGTGGAAAGTATTTTTCTAGGAAAATTTCCTTAAACTACCTCCATTCCATACTTGATACTTCTTCATCTTCCTTTGTGTTTTGAATCAGTGACCACCATTGATCGGCATCTCCAGTGAGGCGGTAAACTGCCATGACAACTTTCTCCCTTTCGCTACACCCCAAGGCGTGGAATATTTTCTCTAAGGAGTTTATCCATTGCTCAGCTACTAATGGATTTGTACCCCCATTAAGTGTTGGTGGTTGTTGCCACATGAAGCGGTCTAACATTGATCCTCCACGTTGCGGATCAGGGTGCTCCATACGAGTATGGTTACTATTCATAACCTGAGTGAGTTGTCCCAGTATGGTGATAAGTTGATCAGCACCGGTTGTATCTCCAGCTCCACAATAATTATCTTGAGAAGGAGGGAAATCCCTATATGGAGTGCGTGCATTGATACAGTTTCCGTTCCTCCCACTAGGCGCCATTTCTAAAAAATGGCATAAACTAGATTAGTTTATGTATTAAAATACATAATTCCATACTTGTAAAACACTTAACATAAATTGAACTATTTATGGATATAATCCATAATCATAAAAATGTTTTCTTTGAGAAAGTATGTACTCATAAGCCCTTCATAATGGTTTTTAAAGAAAATGATAATTATCCTAAGCATATCCCCCAGGAGTGTCGTAACCAAGAGTGCAGTAAGGCCCGTTGTCATGCACCAGTTCCCGTTTGAGTCTAGCTCAAAGCGGTGTTTTTGGGTTTTACCCCTAGATACATCTGTGCCAGAGCCACCTCTACCTGCTCATATCCAGACAGAGATGTATTGCTCAGAAAACTCATAAAATCTCTATAATACCAAAATTCTAGGAAGTTCTTCTATACTAATCCTCAAAGTCTATCTTAGGGATACATGCTCTAATCAGAGTTTATCTAAATCTAGCTTCCAAGGTTAGTACTAAGCTGCCTCTGATACCAACTGTAACACCCCGACCCCAGTTACCCAGAGTCAGTGCATTATTGCGTAACATTGGCATGATCACAAAAGATCAAGTATTGAAAGACCGTTTAGTTTAGTAGCCTTGGAAACACTATATAGTTTCATAAATGATACATTACATCATAAAGTAAAACAAAACTACAACAACATCTTGTCTTAATATCCCCTTATACTATCCTTTCAGGTCATTCATAATATACTTCTTCACATCCTAGAAAAATTAAAACATTGGAAGGGGTGAGCTCAGATGCTCAGTAAGTATAACAATATAGCAGAAGCTTTCATAAATAAACAAAAACATTTAAAGCAATGTATGACTAAAACAAAAGCCTTTTAAACTTGAACTTCATTATAATATGGAAAAAGTTAAATGAGATAATTTAATTTACTTATTCACATGGATATTCTACTGGTCGAATAATCACATGCAATATCAATAATAACTTTCATAATGATGGAATGAATAATTCCAGACTATCATAACCATGTATCCAAGGCCTCGTGCGAAGACTACAAATAAGATTTTTTCAAGGCCTCATGTCAAGACACTATTTTGTCTCATGAGACCTGCCAATGCATCGAGGAGCTATAGCGGGCTCCACCAGTCACTTATTAAGTCCAATGCATTCCTCATATGAACAGGTTTAAACATATCATAAACCATAACATAATCGTATCACATAAAACATGAATAATGTAAATATAACATTTCCACATTTCAATCACAAGATATCAATACAACACATTGATATAATAAAACACTCTCAAAACAATTTTCAATACCAAAATAAAAGAAAATTAAAAATTTGTATTTATTTTTCATTTAAAAAAAAGTTATGGCTTGTAGAGGAAGCTGAAACTCAAATAATGGTCACGATGGTGGAGAAGTTGTTGTTGCCGCATACGTAAGACAAAACATTACTTTTATCATTTAGTAAAAACACTTCGTATAAAAATATTCCTCTTTGAATAAAAGTAAAAGTCAAAGGGTTTTATACACCGTATAAAGGAAAATTTTGTATAAAACAAAATATGCCTCAATGAAAGGAGATTGAGACGAAGTCCCTTACAAAGATAATTTTTTTGAATAAAATAGATCTATTATGTGTATTAACTATAATTACACATAAATAAATTACAAATACAAGATTTTACATAATAATATCATGACATAATCTGAAATTAAGAGATTAACCCAAAGAATGGAAATTGGGTTAAGAAGTTCTCTTAACTCGTGTCCGAATTGACTCCATCGTTCTTTAACCTCCTGAATAATAAACTAGAGTTAATTTATTTTTGCTTGAGAACCTTGTACATGTTTATTATTCCTTTTATATCACTTATTACCATGTTATTATCATTATGTAGTTATTTAAGTTAATAACGGTAATTTTGTCGATCTTTGGTACTTGAGTCAAAAATAACCTTCTTATAATTACAAGTTGTTCATGTGGTGAAATATACATTATATCCAGAATTATATTCCTAATGTATATATCGTATATATCATATATATCCAGTATATACATGTATTTATAATATTACATAACATTTAGAGGTAATAAATGAAATGCACCGTTCATGGACACGGTAAGCCGTACGTACGCATGAACGCTACTTTCATTTCTATTTCTTATTTAATGGAATGAAATTATAATTATATTGTAGAGACCCGAAGCTTAACATACATTGACATTACATTACATTTTCGGAATACTTAGTACATAACAAAAACACACACACAAGGATCGTAATAGTTTAGTGTCTTTAGAAACTCGGAATATAATCTTCTAATCCTGTTGAAAGATCTTTAACATCTCCCATAAAGATCTTCCTTTTTTTTACCCAAAACATTTCTTTATATCCTGGGGAAAAGAAAACATAAAAGGGTGAGCTCAAATGCTCAGTAAGGGTAAACAAAAGAAATATCAATCACATCATAAGAACATAACATTTTGAAAATCTTAACCTGCAAAAGAGAGCATAATTTCATAACATGGGATAAATCATGGTAGTGAAATGTAATCACAATAATCATAACATAAAACATGAAACATTGTGGCATACACACATAATCATAGAGAATCATTTCTTGTTAGTCAAGACTCATTGCCAAGACTATCTTAGTGGACAAAGTCCCTTTCTGAACCGAGCCACCCTCGTTTCAGTCCTGTTTCACTGAACCAGTATAACCTACCATTCCAGCCATGTCTATCTCATGAGATATAAAATCCTTACCCAGTGCATTGGAGGGAGATATAGGTCCCACCCATCTCATAATGATACCATTCTTATGTGTGCCACAAAATCATAAATCATACATCATTGCATAACCCATGTAATAAAAATGGAATCTTAAACATCGTGACATCATCAAACAATTCATATAAGATAAAGGAATTCATAAAAATATTTCGATTACAACATAATAAAATCCATGTAATAATAGGGATAGAAACAAAACCCTTTATTATCTTAGATGGAAAATAATTTTGATAAAACACTTGAACTCCATTCTTGAGGAAAATATCCTTTCTACTTCAAAAACATTTTCCTTTCTTAACATGTCTTACAATTTTAAACTAAAAGAAGTTGATTAAAAATAAACTTGAAAACTTGTAAAGGAATATTCTTGGAAATAATGTTTCAAAAATCCATTCATGCCGTATAAGTTAAAAAAAATTCTTGTCGTACTTTTGTCGGAAAAGTTTAAAAGTACCTCGTACGAAAAATGACAAAAGATTCCTTTCATATCTATTACTAAAAACTCACCGAAGGGTAAAATTGGATTTTAACAATTTTAGGTGGATGGAAATAATATTACATATTTAGGAAACATGGATGTGGATGATAGAATACACCCCAGTAAATACCAAAGTATAAACAATCTCGGATAAAAATGAGACTGTGACATTTCCCTTACCTTATGTCTGATTTGCTTTGTACGTATACGAACCTCCTGTATAATGATTTAAATAATGTAATTAACTTATTACAGAATCATATTCATTGTTATGATATCATATATGGTTCACTTATGACTTTATATTACCCGATCTTTTGTAAATTCCATGTTAAAGAAGCGTTTTGGGTAAAATCATTTCATTTATCGTAGGTGTTTGGACTTGTTTTTCTTGACATTATTATTACTTATATCGTGATTTACTTACTTAGAAAATATAAAAAATGATTTATATATCATATATATTCAGTATATATATAGATATAATAGATAAATAAATGAAATAAAACACACCGTTCATGGAGACGGTAGTCCGTACGTACGCATGAACGCTATTTTCCTATCCTTATTGTCTTGAATGGAAGTAAGTAGATGACATACATATATAAATAAATCCAGTAGCTTTATAATGTCATATATTTCATTATTATTGCTTATATATACTTTATAATCATTCTTGAATGGTTAACATGGAGAATGAATCTCATCGCGTCGTGGAGACGGTAGTCCGTACGTACGCACGAGCGATGATATCGTTCTCATGATCGTGGGACTGTATTGGAGTGTATGTATACTATTTCAGAATCAATATCACTTTAAAATAATAATATATAGTTATTATTTACACCATTATACCTATCCAAGTAAGGTGGTGGTGGAAAATAGATTTCACCACGGCGTGGAGACGATATTCCGTACGTACGCACGCGCGGTGATTTCATTTTCCGTAGGATGGATAGATGCTGAAATAGGATTGTTTCATACTTATAATAACATATCAGTATATGAGTGATACTGATGTTATTACTTCATAATGAAAAAACCTAAGAATAAGAAGTGGAAGAAGAAATAAAGGTGAAAGAATCGGTAACGGAAATTACCTCTTCTTTGAAGCACCTCTTTGAGACCTCCTCTTAGGGCACTAAAATTGGTCTTTGTGGAAGACCAGAACCTCTAGGATGTTTCTAGGGAAGTGGAGAAGATAATTTGGCAGGGGTTGGCCGAGCTTGAAGGCTCAAAGTTGTGTGAGGAAGAGAGGGAGGAGGTGCCCTTTTATTAGGGAGGAGAGGGGCACCTTTGGAATAACTAAAAATATTATTTTATTATAAATTCAAGTTCGGTTTTAAATAGCTCCAAATTGATTTATTTCGAGTCTAAGGTGGGGATGGGTCGAAATAATCTCATCCAATAGGATTTAGACAAGTTTAGTTTATTATTGTAACCTTATCAATTAGATTTAACTCTAAGTTAAATAATTTAACTTTTACCGTGTCTTTTTGTTTTCTTACACTATATGGTTAATAAACTTATTATATCAAGACAAAAGAACCCCAAGTTGTTTATTATTAATATATATAATATTATCTAAGTAATTTGGCCGAACCTTAGATTTTTATAAATAAAATAACAATTAATAATATAATATTTGTTTTAAAAACTATTTTATGTCAATTTTGACACTATTTGGTACATGATTTTTATGAAATTTATAACAGAATGATAAGTTCGAAAAAAGTTTCTTAAATCAACAATAACATGTCATATTAACCTAGAAAATTAGTGTAAGTCATAAAAAGTCTCAAATTACATTTATTTGGGCATTTATAACATTAATTATGTCAATATTTCATTAATAAGATAATTACTGCATCATCTTTGTGTCATAATAAATGATAATTATTTAATCCCTAAAAATTCTAAATAAATTCCTATGATGTAGATAATTGTATTATATTTCTGGAGACTATTCATGTTCGAATTTACATGAAGTTTATCACTAGATTAAAATTATTATACTTACAAGATTTAAGAAAGTGACATGTTGTCACATTCTTTGGTTTTAATAATAAATAATTTATTTTCATTGACAAAATTTAATTAAATGAATCTAATCCGACCCTTAGGTGATATGGGTCATCTTTTAGTCATCCAATAGGATTTGTAAATTTGTTAGGGTAATTTTAAAATATTATATTTACTCTTAATTACTTGATTTACCTTTAACTATGGTAAATAAAATTTACCATAGTTACTATTCATAATGCCCAAAAATAAAAAGTAGCTTATTAACATAATTTGGACCCACTGATTCCAAATATGGAATCCATTTTTCCAAATTAAATTCACAAAATATGCAGAAATTAAATTAAAATTTATCCCATTGTCAAAAGTAAATGGGGTTTTCTTTAAAACATTGCAAAAGATTGAATTGATTTAACCTACAAATTCAAGGTAAAATCAATGCTAATGACATACATTATATTAAATGGTAAAAATATATTCTATTTATACTTTAAAACCATTCAATATTATAATTTAACCACATAAGATATTACGATGAAAAACGTTGTTTTTAATTAAAATATAGCGTGTTTTTACTATTCATTTAAATATGAAAGTTATCGGAAAAATATCAAAACATTATCTAATGTAAATTTTTATATCCTGATTCAAAATAAGAATTTTATTTTGTCAAATATAACTTATAAACATGTCAAAAAATATATTTAAAGTGGGTGCGCCATCAAAAGGCGGCAAAACTGCATTTTTTGAAAAATACTTATTTTACCCGAAAAATTTATTTTGTTCTTATACCATGTTCTAGAAAATCTGTAAGATGAATAATAATGTTATAAAATTCAAAATTTAGTTAAAACTATTCATAACGGCTAGTTCATGAAAATATTATAATAATATATCGTTGTTTATTAAAACTCAGTATTGCGTACAACACATGCTATCGAGGAAGGTCGTGACTGCGTGTAATGCAAGCCAAGTCAGGGTTGCATGTCGTGAAAGAATCTTTCGTTGTTTCGTATAACAGAATCCAACCATATTTCATTTATACATTGAATATATATATATATACTCAATGTTGCGTAGAATAACTATTATCAAAATTTTGTGTAACACGATCCAAGAATAGTGTTTCTTATACTGCAAGCTAATACGGTGTTGCGTATAGCGCAAGGTAATCTTGGTGTAGAATACAACACAAGACATTAATGAAATTAAAAGAATATTTTTCATAAACTCTCGGGGTGTTACATTCTACCCCCCTTAAAATGAATTTCTCCCTCGAAATTCATCGGGGTTATAAATGGTTTACTATTCGAAAGTTTCTTTAATCGAAACTCACATCGTAAAAAGGAATACCAAAACCAATATTTAAAAACAAAAGTATGAAACGTAACGGTTACCCAAATAAACTAATCACAGGGTTTCCACATAGGTGAAAATATGGATATGGAAGAGAAATCTAACCATCATGTTCTGATGGAGAGTGGTAGAGAACATGGCTATGGAAAAGCTAGCAATCACAAATCCATAAATTTGTGACGATCTAAGGTACCATCTGATTCATCAGATATAAGATCACTAAGCCAACATTTTTGGTTTTCAAGATCATTTCCCTAAAGTTGATGAAATTGGAATTAGAAGAAATACTTTCGTGATTTTGGTATAGTCTCACCGTCTCCCATTCTTTGGACAATTTCCACTTCATCTCTTAAAGAAATGAAGTTGAATTTGTCATTCATGTTGTGTTAGCAGATCATGTGATAGAATGATGGGTCATTCCATCTCTTTCAAACAAAAGGTTAGCAAAAGTTATAAGTCCATCTTATGGTTAATCGTATATGGTTCTAAATGTCACGACCCGACCTCGGGGCCCGTGCCGTGACTACCCCAAGCCCGCCTTCCATAGGCCAGGGGCTGGCGACTAGCACCAAGGCGTAAAATCCCGGTAAACAGGGAAGGCATTGCCTTTATAAGTAACAACCACCACAGAGTCAGCAAGCGGAAAGTAACTACAAGTGTAGAAAAGTAAAGGGGGCCGGAATACAAGCCCAACTGAAAGTACAACTGAAAAAGTAAAGAACAACAACTGAAGAAAAGACGGCGGCCTCGTGTCGTCCACTGGCAATCCCACCTGAAGGGTGGGTACAGATAGCCTCCAGGCTCCTCGGGTCCCACGTCCGCTCCGAGCACGTCCCGCCCAGTGGTCCACCTCCAGGTACCGTCCTGCTCCATGCCCCAACCGAGATCAGCGCTGTCCGTCGTCTGCATCCAACACAACAAGGTGCGGGCATAGCCCGTGCAGGGGTGAGTATAAGCTACTCAGTAAGGACCCCGAGACCCCCGAAGGTCTCCCGAAATCCACAAAGGATATAGCACAAAAAGGAAGGTGCAATCACGAAGTAACATCTGACTCGACTTAGGTATATGCCCATACATATACCTAAGTCCCCACTTCTAGCTCTGCTCACGAGCTCAAGAACAACTCAATCCACATAGGAAAGCAAGACTCAAATCCACAAAGGAGAGTAAACAGTAAATCCACATAGGATAGTTCAACACAATCCACAAAGGAGAGTAACATAAGATTCAGCTCAACCAGGTATACTTTTTCAGATGACGTCAAAGATGATCACTGATCCATCTAAGTCGTCGGACCCACGAAGGATCGATAGGTACTAACCCCCGCAAAAGACCCACACAGGATCGGGCTCACACAGAACCTGTAGGCAGTGGCTCACACAGAACCGGTAGTAAGGACCCACATAGGATCAGGCTCACACAGAATCTGTAGCACTGATCCACGTAGGATCGCTGAGTGCAGTAGTCGACGCAGTCCACTGAGGATCTCTGCACAGTCGTCGCCGTAGTCCACGAAGGATCTCTGCTCTGCCGTCGTCGCAGTCCACTGAGGATCTCTGCTCTGCCGTCGTCGCAGTCCACGGAGGATCTCTGCTCTGTCGTCGAAGTCACAGCCAGTGCTAGGGTTCCCGCACACAGCGAGCTCGTTTAGGAGGGTCTGCTCCACGAGCCGAGAGGCTGATACATCAACTGACACGTAGTCCGAAGTTGATGTATCCAAAAGTTCTGTATCGACAACAGGATCTCAACGCAACAGAAGGCGCGTCAATCGGACGCCCGGTCTGAGAGTTATTGGCATTTTCGTCCCAGGGGCCCGGTTGGTTTTTAGGGCAAAACCAACCCGACCGTACTCCGCCTGTATCCGATCCTCAGGCGGAGTATGCCAAAAGTTCCGTCTCACTTAGAGGAAACTACCACAGCTGACGGTACGTCGATCGGACGTCCGTAGCTCAAGTTATGAGCATTTCCGCTCCGAGGGCCCGGTTGGTTTCGTGTACGATCCAACCCGGCCGAACCCAAAGTCTTCCGAAACCTTGAGTATAATATACCGAAACGACCGTATCGATCCAAGGATCGCGTAGCCCCTGACGGTTCGTCAATCGGAGGTCCTAGGCCCAAGATATGGGCAAAAGAGCGAAGAGGGCCCGAAAACGGGGGTTCTAGGCCCGGGGCGACCCGGCCCGACCCGGCTAGGCCGGGTCCGATCCCGCCTGGGCGCGGCCCGGCCGACCGGACCGGCCGGCTCGGCTTCGGCCGAGCGGCCGAAGAAACTGCCGCGGGTTTGACCCGCGGCTTGGAGGAACGCGGCCCGCGCGGGCCGCGTGCTGGGTGGCCGGACCGCGGACACGGTCCAGCGGTTCCCCGCCGCCGCGGCTCGGCCGCGGCGGAATTCCCGGCGGCGCGCCGGGCGCCGCCGCCTCCGGTCGCCGGCGCCGCCGCCACCTTCCGCGGGCCGCCGGAGTTGCTCCGGTGGCCTGTTTTGCCTCCCGTCTGCGCCATTGCTCCTCCCGGGGGTCGATCTTCACTGCGGGATCAACGGATCGCCCTTGCCGCACGGTTCTTCGTCGTCCGCCAAATCCGCACAACAAAAGATCGGCGGAGGGTTGCCGGGTCTTGTTCGTTAGATCCGCACCCTCCGCGTTAGTCATAAACAACGGGAGAAAAAGAAATAACCAATCAACAATTTTAAATAAATTAAAATTGTTCCGTGATCGGGTTCTTTATTTTAAAAGAATAAACACGGGAAGTAAAATTAAAATATTCCAACAACCCTTACCTCGAAGTTGCCGTCGGACGTGAGGTCGTCGCGGAATCGCTCGTCGCGAAAGGAGGGGACCGTCACGTCGTTCGCGGAAGAGACGTTCGTCGCACCGCGGGAAAAACGTCACGCCGACGATCTCCGGATCAAGATCAAACGGATTTAATTAATTTAAATCCGTTGATATCGAAAAAAGGGGAGAATTAGAAGATTCGATTCTCACCTTTAACCGCTGATCGTAGGTCCGCCGCGGAAGAAGAGGCGCCGTAGAAGAAGAAGGAGAAGGTCGCGGAAAAGTTGTTGACGTCGCGGATCGTGCGTCGTCGAATTCCGGTTCCGGCGTTCTTCACGTTCTTCGCGTTCTTCGCGTTCTTCGCGGGGAGGGTGGAGGTTTAGAGGATCTCGCACAACAGGAGGATCCTCCAAAATAGACAAGTTTGTCTATTTTATTATTTTGCCAACAAACGCAAAACGCGTAAGTAACGACCCATTAAATTCGTTGAATTAATTCAACGAATGAAACAGCCCATTTAATTCACGAAATAAACGGCCCAATTAAATGGTCTGTTATGAAATAAAGAAAACGCGTCGGTTGACTTTTCAGTTACTTTGACGGGTTTTCTCGGGTGCGTTACTTAGCGAAAGAAACGGCGGGGCTCGTGTGGGCCCTACCGCACAAATATCCTACCAAGAGGGTAGGATATTTCCGGATAGCACCCTATCCGCTTTAACTCAGCTCAAGTGGCTTTCAAGTGACTTCCAAGCAGCTTAAGTGAAATAAAATAAAGTTGTCGCACAAATTTTATTTTATTTCTGACTTAAAGCCCCAAAATTTAAAAACCACGTCTGAGCAAACGCAACTCCGGAAGAGGCGTTTCTAAGAAAATACCGGCGCTGCGATTTCATCGGTGCCCTCAGAATTCGATTCCGGGCACCGGTTCAAAAGATAGAAAAACCCGCTCGTCCGTTCACTGAACGTACCCGAGCCAAACTTCGGAAATTGATTTCGGGCACACCGGGCCTCGGAATCAGGTGCTGTCTGAAGCTGCGCTCTTGTAAAATTCCAAAGAAAATTAAGAAAAAAATTTCCTTGAAATTTGCGGGTCTTTACATTACTCCCACCTCAGGGATTTACGTCCCCGTAAAGATACATCAAAAACTAGGGGAACAAATGGGGGTACTGAGCACGCATCTGAGCCTCCCGCTCCCAAGTGCTCTCCTGGAGGTTCCCGTGCTGCCATCTGACGCGCACAAGAGGAATCGACCGCCCACGTAGGACCCGCTCCTGTCGATCCTCGATATCCACTGGGACCTCCGCAAAAGTCGCCCCATCGTCCACGTCTAGCTCCCCAAAGTCGATGATGTGCGTCGGGTCGTGCACGTATCTCCTCAGCTGAGACACGTGAAAGACGTCGTGCACCCGGTGCAACTGAGGTGGTAGAGCCAGGCGATAAGCCACCTCTCCTATCCTGCTGAGGACCTGGAAAGGCCCGATGAAGCGTGGAGACAACTTGCCGCCTCGGCCAAATCTCCGTAAACCACGTCGAGGTGAGACACGCAAAAAGACGTGGTCGCCATCCTCGAACTCTAGTGGCCTCCGCCTCCTGTCAGCATATGACTTCTGCCGGATCTGAGCTATCCTCATCCTCTCCTAGATGATCTGGACCTTCTCTGTCGTGGCTCGGACCATCTCTGGTCCCACGAGTGCTGACTCCCCAGGGTCTGTCCAGCACAACGGTGATCTGCAGGGTCTGCCGTACAATACCTCGTATGGTGCCATCCCGATGGTGGAGTGGTAGTTGTTGTTGTACGCGAACTCCACCAAGGGTAGGTGGTCCTCCCACCTGCGACCAAAGTCAAGAACACATGCACAGAGCATGTCCTCGAGTGTCTGTATGGTCCTCTCCGTCTGACCATCCGTCTGAGGGTGGAAGGCTGTGCTCAGATGGAGCCGCGTCCCGAACGCCTCCTGCAACCCCTTCCAAAGCCGGGAAGTGAAACGAGCATCTCGATCGGAGACGATAGACGATGGCACACCGTGAAGCCGTACGATCTCCTGGACATAAAGACGTCCCAAGCTCTCCACTGAGCCCTGCTCTCTGATGGGTAAGAAGTGTGCCGACTTGGTGAGTCGGTCGACAATCACCCAAATGGAGTCGTGACCTCTGGAAGTGCGTGGAAGTCCAGTCACGAAGTCCATAGATATGCCATCCCACTTCCACTCCGGGACCTCCAAGGGCTGTACCAAGCCTGCTGGTACCTGATGCTCTGCCTTCACCTGCTGGCAGGTGAGGCATCGTGAAACGAACTCTGCCACAACTTTCTTCATGCCCGACCACCAGTGTTGTCGTCTGAGATCCTGGTACATCTTCGCCACTCCGGGATGCACCGCCAAGGGAGAAGTGTGAAACTCTCTCAGCACCTCCTCTCGTAAAGCGACTGGTACGAAGGTACGTCCTCTGAAATGGATGTCGTGCTCTGCTCCAAGGGAGAAACCATCAGGCGCCTGACCTGAGGATATCAGTGCACGCCGGGTCTCACAGTCAGCGTCCCCACGCTGAGCCTCTCTGACCCGCTGTAGAAGTGGAGGAGAGACTGTGAGAGACTGAAGAAAGGCTGCTCCGTCTCTATCCACGAAAGATATCTGTAAGGAGGCTAGCTGCTCCATCGCCTCCTCAAGTAGCTGAATGCCCGTCCTCCTGCTGAGGGCATCGGCTACCACGTTCCCCTTCCTAGGAGTATAGACTATCTCAAAGTCATAGTCCTGGAGGAACTCAAGCCATCTCCGCTGTCTCAGGTTCAGGTCCTTCTGAGAGAAGATATACCTGAGACTCTGGTGGTCAGAAAAGACTGTGAAGCGCTCGCCCATCAGATAGTGCCGCCAAGTCTTCAGAGCGAAGACCACTGCTGCTAACTCCAGGTCATGAGTGGCATAGTTCTGCTCATGCGGCCTCAACTGACGTGATCCGTAGGCGATCACGGCCCGCTCCTACATCAGGACACACCCGAGTCCAGTCCCTGACGCATCGCAGTAAACTACGTATCCAACTCCCTCCTCAGGCAACCTCAAGATAGGTGCGCTGGTCAACCTCTGCCTCAGCTCCTGGAAGCTCTGATGATATCTGTCTGACCACACAAAGGGTTTCCCCTTCTTCGTCAATGCTGAGAGTGGTGCCGCAACTCTGGAGAAGTCTGGCACGAATCTCCGATAGTATCCGGCTAGGCCCAAGAAGCTCCGCACCTCCGTCACGCTCCTGGGTGGCTCCCAAGCTAGCACTGCCTCGATCTTCGCGGGATCCACTGCAACTCCCGCCTCAGAGATGACGTGCCCCAAGAAGTGGACCTCACGTAACCAGAACTGGCACTTTGAGAGCTTGCCATAAAGATGGTGCTCTCGGAGTGTGTCTAGCACAACTCTCAGGTGGTAGGCATGCTCCTCCTCAGTCGTCGAGTATGCCAAAATGTCGTCAATGAAGACCACGACAAATCGGTCGAGGTATGGCTGGAAGATCCTGTTCATGAGGCTCATGAACACTGCTGGAGCATTGGTTACGCCGAACGGCAAAACCAAGAACTCATAATGGCCATACCGACACCTGAAGGCCGTCTTCTGCACGTCCTCGTCTCGAACTCTGAGCTGATGATAGCCTGACCGGAGGTCTATCTTCGAGAACCACCGCGCTCCCTTGAGCTAATCGAAGAGGTCATCAATCCGTGGCAGCGGATACTTGTTCCTCACTGTCACCTGGTTCAGGCGACGATAGTCGACACACAGTCGCAAGCTCCGGTCCGCCTTCTTGGCAAACAAAATCGGGGAAGCCCAGGGTGAAACACTGGGTCGGATAAACCCCTTGCTCTGCAAGTCCTCCAACTGTACCCGCAGCTCCCGAAGCTCGGCGGGGGCCATCCGATATGCTGGAGTAGATATCGGGGCTGTCCCGGGGTACAAGTCGATGTAAAAGTCTACCTCTCTACGAGGAGGTAGCCCTGGAACGTCGTCAGGAAAGACGTCCACGTACTGGTCCACCACTGCAGGAAAAACTAGACTCCGCACGTCCACTGCTCCTAGGATGAGGCTAGCCAACTGATGAGAGATGGGCTGCACTCTCCTCCGCGAAAGTCCATCCTGTGCTGCAAAGGTTCCCTTCTCGCCGGTGAAGGTAAACCTGCTCCCGTCGGTGCGAACACATCGCACCTTGCACCTAAAACAGTCGATCTGGGCATGAACCGTGGATAGCCAATCCATGCCCAAGATGACGTCGTAAGGCCTCGACGCCGCTACAAGGAGATCCCAGCCGAAGCTCTCGCCTCCTAGAGTAAGCTCACACTGCCGGAACCAGTGCGTAATCGTCGAGTCTGCTCTCGTAGGTGTCTCTAGCCGTAAGGATCGAGCCAACGGCTCAGTCGGAATCTCCGAGCTCCGAACAAGGGCAGAGGCTATGAAAGAGTGACTCACTCCTGTGTCTATAAGTACTGCAGCAAGGGTGGAATAGACACAGATCGTACCTCGAATCATCTCTGGCATGTCGGGGTCGTAGGCCTCCACTGCCTGGAGTTGGGCCTGTCCCTGCCCGCCAGCTCCCAGTGGTCAAGGTGGCCCTCCTGGTGGTGGTGGGGGTAGAGCCTGGAAGCGTTGGCCACCACCCGCTGCTCGGCCAGCTCCTCTGCCTCGTCCGCCTCCTCCCTGCGGACCTCCACGTTCGACCCTCTGCCTCTGCCTGGGTGGCCCCTCCACCGTCTGCTGCTCCTCTGATCGGCGTGTCGGGCAGTCACGAGCCATGTGACCCTGCCCGCCGCAGGAGTAGCACAGCCTGCCTCTCGGAAGGCTGGAACTCCGCTGTGTGCCCCGCACTGCTGAGCCGGTGCCCTGAGGCCGTCTGCGTGGGGGTCTGGTCTGCCTGGACCCGAGAGTCATCCGTCGGATACCTGTTGCCGAAGACTCAGCTACCTGCCGCCCAGTGCTAGGTCTCGCCGCTGAAGAAGGCTCTGCCAGGAAGCTCTCGATCAGGAGGGCTCGCTCCAGCACTCCCGCCTGGGTCGGAATGCTGAGGGAGATCAGCGACGCCCGAATCTCCTGTCGCAAGCCCTGCTCGAAGGTCCGGGCCCGGAAGAAGGGGTCCCGTACCATGTCGGTCGAGTAGCGAGATAGGTCAGTGAACCTCGCCGCGTACTGAGTGACCGTCATGCTGCCCTAGCGCAGCTGGAGAAGCTCCTGGATGCGCACCGCTCGGAGGGTGGCCGGGACGAACTCAGAGCGGAAGAGGCTCTCGAAGTCCGTCCAGAGCAAGGATGCCTCATCGTGAACCTGGAGCATCAAGATCCACCATCGTCCTGCCGCCGCCTGCAGGAGGCTCGCCGCGAGAATCACCATGAGATCCGCTGGTGTCCTCACTAGCCTAAAGATCAGTACCACCGCCTCTAGCCAGTCCTCGGCGGCCTGGGGGTCCACCTCACCACAAAACCTGGGCGGTCGCTGGCTCTGAAACTCATGCAGTGCCCTGAGGCGACGTGCATCGTCAGCGTCTGGTACTAGTAGCATCAGTGGCTCGGCGGGTAAAGCTACCGCCGGTGCCACTGCTGGCAAAGGGCCCTGCACCGAGGCCTCGTCGCTCGGTGGGCTGCCGTCGCGCCCTACACTCGGAACCCTAGCTGGCTGTCATCGTGGGGCCATCCTGAAAAGGAGAACAAGAGCACCACAGTCAGAACAGTATACCTGGTGAGCTGGAACAAGTAATCACAAGGAAAACTTGAGACTTTCATGAAGCAGATCAGTATACCCGGTGAGCTGACACAAGTAATCATGAAGAAAACTTGAAACACACACGCAATCAATGTTTTCATGCATTAAGTCGGAAATCAGGAGTCAGGGTCCTGGTGTACGGATACGTCGGCCGCCGCACCAACACTGGGCTCCCTGAACTGATAACCACACTCAATACACTAAACAATATTGCTTCATATAGAAAGAAAAGAAGATCAGAGTCTGCGGTAGAACCGACCACCTCTGATACCAATTTGTCACGACCCGACCTCGGGGCCCGTGCCGTGACTACCCCAAGCCCGCCTTCCATAGGCCAGGGGCTGGCGACTAGCACCAAGGCGTAAAATCCCGGTAAACAGGGAAGGCATTGCCTTTATAAGTAACAACCACCATAGAGTCAGCAAGCGGAAAGTAACTACAAGTGCAGAAAAGTAAAGGGGGCCGGAATACAAGCCCAACTGAAAGTACAACTGAAAAAGTAAAGAACAACAACTGAAGAA
The DNA here is from genome assembly GCA_963277665.1 of Viscum album. Lineage (NCBI taxonomy): Eukaryota > Viridiplantae > Streptophyta > Magnoliopsida > Santalales > Viscaceae > Viscum > Viscum album. Next base: position 997,108,132 of record OY728141.1, on the reverse strand, counting down.
AAGACGGCGGCCTCGTGTCGTCCACTGGCAATCCCACCTGAAGGGTGGGTACAGATAGCCTCCAGGCTCCTCGGGTCCCACGTCCGCTCCGAGCACGTCCCGCCCAGTGGTCCACCTCCAGGTACCGTCCTGCTCCATGCCCCAACCGAGATCAGCGCTGTCCGTCGTCTGCATCCAACACAACAAGGTGCGGGCATATCCCGTGCAGGGGTGAGTATAAGCTACTCAGTAAGGACCCCGAGACCCCCGAAGGTCTCCCGAAATCCATAAAGGATATAGCACAAAAAGGAAGGTGCAATCACGAAGTAACATCTGACTCGACTTAGGTATATGACCATACATATACCTAAGTCCCCACTTCTAGCTCTGCTCACGAGCTCAAGAACAACTCAATCCACATAGGAAAGCAAGACTCAAATCCACAAAGGAGAGTAAACAGTAAATCCACATAGGATAGTTCAACACAATCCACAAAGGAGAGTAACATAAGATTCAGCTCAACCAGGTATACTTTTTCAGATGACGTCAAAGATGATCACTGATCCATCTAAGTCGTCGGACCCACGAAGGATCGATAGGTACTAACCCCCGCAAAAGACCCACACAGGATCGGGCTCACACAGAACCTGTAGGCAGTGGCTCACACAGAACCGGTAGTAAGGACCCACATAGGATCAGACTCACACAGAACCTGTAGCACTGATCCACGTAGGATCGCTGAGTGCAGTAGTCGACGCAGTACACTGAGGATCTCTGCACAGTCGTCGCCGCAGTCCACGAAAGATCTCTGCTCTGCCGTCGTCGCAGTCCACTGAGGATCTCTGCTCTGCCGTCGTCGCAGTCCACGGAGGATCTCTGCTCTGTCGTCGAAGTCACAGCCAGCGCTAGGGTTCCCGCACACAGCGAGCTCGTTTAGGAGGGTCCGCTCCACGAGCCGAGAGGCTGATACATCAACTGACACGTAGTCCGAAGTTGATGTATCCAAAAGTTCCGTATCGACAACAGGATCTCAACGCAACAGACGGCGCGTCAATCGGACGCCCGGTCTGAGAGTTATTGGCATTTTCATCCCAGGGGCCCGGTTGGTTTTTAGGGCAAAACCAACCCGACCGTACTCCGCCTGTATCCGATCCTCGGGCGGAGTATGCCAAAAGTTCAGTCTCACTTAGAGGAAACTACCACAGCTGACGGTACGTCGATCGGACGTCCGTAGCTCAAGTTATGAGCGTTTCCGCTCCGAGGGCCCGGTTGGTTTCGTGTACGATCCAACCCGGCCGAACCCAAAGTCTTCCGAAACCTTGAGTATAATATACCGAAATGACTGTATCGATCCAAGGATCGCGTAGCCGCTGACGGTTCGTCAATCTGAGGTCCTAGGCCCATGATATGGGCAAAAGACCGAAGAGGGCCCGAAAACGGGGGTTCTGGGCCCGGGGCGACCCGGCCCGAACCCCCCCTGGGTCGGCCGAACCGGGTCGGCCCGACCCGGCCCGACCCGACGAGGCCGAGTCCGGTCCGGCCTGGGCGCGGCCCGGCCGACCGGACCGGCCGGCTCGGCTTCGGCCGAGCGGCCGAAGAAACTGCCGCGGGTTTGACCCGCGGCTTGGAGGAACGCGGCCCGCGCGGGCTGCGTGCTGGGTGGCCGGACCGCGGACACGGTCCGGCGGTTCGCCACCGCCGTGGCTCGGCCGCGGCGGAATTCCCGGCAGCGCGCCGGGCGCCGCCGCCTCCGGTCGCCGGCACCGCCGCGCCGGCGACCCTCGCCGCCGCCCCCTTCCGCGGGCCGCCGGAGTTGCTCCGGTGGCCCGTTTTGCCTCCCGTCTGCGCCATTGCTCCTCCCGGGGGCCGATCTTCACTGCGGGATCAACGGATCGCCCTTGCCGCACGGTTCGTCGTCGTCCTCCAAATCCGCACAACAAATGATCGGCGGAGGGTTGCCGGGTCTTGTTCGTTAGATCCGCACCCTCCGCGTTAGTCATAAACAACGGGAGAAAAAGAAATAACCAATAAACAATTTTAAATAAATTAAAATTGTTCCGTGATCGGGTTCTTTATTTTAAAAGAATAAACACGGGAAGTAAATTAAAATATTCCAACAACCCTTACCTCGAAGTTGCCGTCAGACGTGAGGTCGTCGCGGAATCGCTCGTCGCGAAAGGAGGGGATCGTCACGTCGTTCGCGGAAGAGACGTTCGTCGCACCGCGGGAAAAACGTCGCGCCGATGATATCCGGATCAAGATCAAACGGATTTAATTAATTTAAATCCGTTGATATCGAAAAAAGGGGAGAATTAGAAGATTCGATTCTCACCTTTAACCGCTGATCGTAGGTCCGCCGCGGAAGAAGAGGCGCCGTAGAAGAAGAAAGAGAAGGTCGCGGAAATGTTGTTGACGTCGCGGATCGTGCGTCGTCGAATTCCGGTTCCGGCATTCTTCGCGTTCTTCGCGTTTTTCGCGTTCTTCGCGTTCTTCGTGTTCTTCGCGTTCTTCGCGGGGAGGGTGGAGGTTTAGAGGATCTCGCACAACAGGAGGATCCTCCAAAATAGACAAGTTTGTCTATTTTATTATTTTGCCAACAAACACAAAACGCGTAAGTAACGACCCATTAAATTCGTCGAATTAATTCAACGAATGAAACATCCCATTTAATTCACGAAATAAACCGCCCAATTAAATGGTCTGTTATGAAATAAAGAAAACGCGTCGGTTGACTTTTCAGTTACTTTGACGGGTTTTCGCGGGTGCGTTACTTAGCGAAAGAAACGGCGGGGCTCGTGCGGGCCCTGCCGCACAAATATCCTACCAAGAGGGTAGGATATTTCCGGATAGCACCCTATCCGCTTTAACTCAGCTCAAGTGGCTTTCAAGTGACTTCCAAGCAGCTTAAGTGAAATAAAATAAAGTTGTCGCACAAATTTTATTTTATTTCTGACTTAAAGCCCCAAAATTTAAAAACCACGTCTGAGCAAACGCAACTCCGGAAGAGGCGTTTCTAAGAAAATACCGGTGCTGCAATTTCATCGGTGCCCTCAGAATTCGATTCCGGGCACCGGTTCAAAAGATAGAAAAACCCGCTCGTCCGTTCACTGAACGTACCCGAGCCAAACTTCGGAAATTGATTTCGGGCACACCGGGCCTCGGAATCAGGTGCCGTCTGAAGCTGCGCTCTTGTAAAATTCCAAAGAAAATTAAGAAAAAAATTTCCTTGAAATTTTCGGGTCTTTACACTAAAAATGAACTTATACTTCATATATCATACCGCTTAATAAAATAAAACTAGTTTCTACTAACCAGGGACTTCTTGTAGGCCAGTGGTAGGCAATAAAGGCTAGTCGCACTTCGGTTGTGGGTTCGATTCCCACAGCCTTGTCCAACGCGATGGGTTGTCGCCCGTCCTGCAGGTTGTCCTTTTTCTAAAACTATATTACTATAACATCCCATCAATATTATCGAAAAAAACTTCTATCCTTAAACAATACTAACTTATGTCCAACATAATCCATTCCAATTTTTAGGCTTATCCATAATACTGCAGTCCACTCTTATAACATAGTGAAAACGATTACTAGAGATTTAATACCATCGTTGATCCCCATATATCTTAAGATATGTTTTGTTGGTCACATTCCAAACATTCAAAGTCCTTAATCATGTATTCTCTTGAATAACCATTGAACCTTAGTGAAAACATGAATGCAGTTAAAAGTTAACACCTTCCACATACCAGAATCCTCAAAATTCTATATACTCAAACCATGATATCACTTAGTCCTTATATCAATCATGAGATCATGAATACTGTTAAACATTTCATTTTCTCGTTTTCCCTTCATTATGCGCATATCATCTTATTTCCAAAAATATCTCAATTACTTTGAATACCAAATTAGACCAATACATAAATATTCCAATACTCCATGATACAACATTATTTTGGAATCCCATTACATAAACACTTAATCATTCCACCACATCGTTGTCATATTCAACATTGCCAATAGTGATCACATGTGACTTCCCTTTGTCCTTTGCCTTAAGAGGTTGCTCATGTCGATCATCACTAACCCTTGGATTAAGGCATTTATTAGCATAATTCCCCATTTCCTTGCACTTGAAGCATTGAAGTGTTGGTGGTTCGTTCTCTGCAGTGTTTGCTTTATTCACATCATTAGAAACACTTTTTCCATTACTTCGACACTCAACTGCTCGATGACCTTCTTTTCCACACTTAAAACATTTTATAGTCCCTTTAAGACAATCTACACCATTCTTCTTTCAACACTTTGTGCATAAGGAAACATTCATCTTATTTTCACCATTATTCTGAGATTTCTCCTTGAACTCCATCTATTGTTTCTTGTCAAAACCATGAGATGGATATGTAACACCAACTTCCATTTCTACATTGATAGCACAACACACAATTTCTTCATAGCTACTGAAGTCTCTTATAGCTAATTCCCTTTGAAGACTTGGTTTTAAGACACTAAAAAATCGATCAACTTTACTTTCAGGTTGGATGATAATGCCAGATGCATACCTTGCAAGTATTGTAAAATTCGCTTCGTATATACCAACAGATTCATCATCCTTATGCTTCAGCTCAAGAAACTCGTTTTCCATCTTTGTTCGAAGAATACAAGGGAAGTACTTACTGAAAAACAAGTTCTTGAACTCGTCCCATTCCATGGACTCAATTTCATCTCTTGGTCTCGTATTCTTGATAAGATTCCATCATTGATCATATTCACCTTCAAAACCATATACTGCTAAGATGACTTTATCATGCTCAGAACATTGAAGAATTGAAAATATCTTTTTAGTGGTACTGATCCATTATTCAGCAACAAGTGGATCAGAAGACCCACTGAAAGAAGGTGGACATTGCCTCATGAAGGACTCAATAGAATATTGTTCCCTTCTCTGCTCATTTGGAAGTACAGAGTGATTCATAGCTTTTGTAAGTATAGCAATAAGATTTTGCACTCCATCTCCCATAACATTTGTTTGTTCAAGAGGGAAATCATTGCATTGTCCATTGCATTGATCAACACGGTTCCTTCGGGTTCTAGCCATCGTCTAAAACCCAAAAAGAATAGTGTGAGAGGAAAAAATCATGCTAGGGAAAACAACATAATAAAGGGGGAGTACCTTCAATATCTAACATATTAGGTTTAATTCTATGATCGTTAGCATAATTCTAGTACTCTAACCTATACATATACTTAACCTTAGGGACATCCCTAGACTTAGACATACCTTAGAAATATCTCTAGGGATCTCACTAACGTTTTTGCATCCTAGTTTCCAAAGGTTGACTAAACCTTTCCTCTGATACCAACTGTAGAGACCCGAAGCTTGACGTACATGGACATTGCATTACATTTGCGGAATACTTAGTACATAACAAAAACACACACACAAGGATCGTAATAGTTTAGTGTCTTTAAAAACTCGGAATATAATCTTCTAATCCTGTTGAAAGATCTTTAACATATCCCATAAAGATCTTCCTTTTTTTTACCTAAAACCTTTCTTTATATCCTGGGGAAAAGAGAACATAAAAGGGTGAGCTCAAATGCTCAGTAAGGGTAATCAAAAGAAATATCAATCACATCATAAGAACATAACATTTTGAAAATCTTAACCTGCAAAAGAGAGCATAATTTCATAACATGGGATAAATCATGGCAGTGAAATGTAATCACAATAATCATAACTTAAAACATGAAACATTGTGGCATACACACATAATCATAGAGAATCATTTCTTGTTAGTCAAGACTCATTGCCAAGACTATCTTAGTGGACAAAGTCCCTTTCTGAACCGAGTCACCCTCGTTTCAGTCCTGTTTCACTGAACCGGTATAACCTACCATTCCATCCATGTCTATCTAATGAGATATAAAATCTTTACCCAATGCATTGGAGGGATATATAGGTCCCACCCATCTCATAATGATACCATTCTTATGTGTGCCAAAAAATCATAAATCATACATCATTGCATAACCCATGTAATAAAAATGGAATCTTAAACATCGTGACATCATCAAACAATTCATATAAGATAAAGGAATTCATAAAAATATTTCCATTAAAACATAATAAAATCCATGTAATAATAGGGATAGAAACAGAACCCTTTATTATCTTAGATGGAAAATAATTTTGATAAAACACATGAACTCCATTCTTGAGAAAAATATCCTTTCTACTTCAAAAACATTTTCCTTTCTTAACATGTCTTACAATTTTAAACTAAAAGAAGTTGATTAAAAATAAACTTGAAAACTTGTAAAGGAAGCTTCTTGGAAATAATGTTTTAAAAATCCATTCATGTCGTATAAGTTAAAAAACATTCTTCTCGTACTTTTTTCGGAAAAGTCAAAAAGTACCTCGTACGAAAAATGACAAAAGATTCCTTTCATATCTATTACTAAAAACTCACCGAATGGTAAAATTGGATTTTAACAATTGTAGGTGGATGGAAATAATATTACATATTTAGGAAACATGGATGTGGATGATAAAATACACCCCAGTAAATACCAAAGTATAAACAATCTCGGATAAAAATGAGACTGTGACATTTCCCTTACCTTATGTCTGATATGCTTTGTACGTATCCGAACCTCCTGTATAATGATTTAAATAATGTCATTAACTTATTACAGAATCATATTCATTGTTATGATATCATATATGGTTCACTTATGACTTTATATTACCCGATCTTTTGTAAATTCCATGTTAAAGAAGCGTTTTGGGTAAAATCGTTTCATTTATCATAGGTGTTTGGACTTGTTGTTATTGAAATTATTATTACTTATATAATGATTTACTTACTTAAAAAATATAAAACATGATTTATATATCATATATATTCAGTATATATATATATATATATAATAGATAGATAAATGAAATGAAACACACCGTTCATGGAGACGGTAGTCCGTACGTACGCATGAACACTGTTTTCCTTTCCTTATTGTCTTGAATGGAAGTAAGTAGATGAAATACATATATACATAAATCCAGTAGCTTTATAATGTCATATATTTCATTATTATTTCTTATATATACTTTATAATCATTCTTAAATGGTTAACATGGAGAATGAATCTCATCGCGTCGTGGAGACGGTAGTCCGTACGTACGCACGAGCAATGATATCATTCTCATGATCTTGGGACTGTATTGGAGTGTATGTATACTACTTCAGAATCAATATCACTTTAAAATAATAATATATAGTTATTATTTACACCATTATACCCATCCAAGTAAGTTGGTGGTGTAAAATAGATTTCACCACGGCGTGGAGACGGTATTCCGTACGTACGCACGCGCGGTGATTTCGTTTTCCGTAGGATGGATAGATGGTGAAATAGGATTGTTTCATACTTATAATAACATATCAGTATATTAGTGATACTGATCCTGTTACTTCATAATGAAACAACCTAAGAAGAATAAGTGGAAGAAGAAATAAAGGTGAAAGAATCGGTAACAGAAATTACCTCTTCTTTGAAGCGCCTCTTTGAGACCTCCTCTTAGGGCACTAAAATTGGTATTTGAGGAAGACCATAACCTCTAGTATGTTTCTAGGGAAGTGGAGAAGATAATTTGTTAGGGGTTGGCCGAGCTTGAAGGCTCAAAGTTGTGTGAGGAAGAGAGGGAGGAGGTGCCCTTTTATAAGGGAGGAGAGGGGCACCTTTGGAATAACTAAAAATATTATTTTATTATAAAGTCAAGTTCGGTTTTAAATAGATCCAAATTGATTTATTTCGAGGATAAGGTGGGTATGGGTCGAGATCATATCATCCAATAGTATTTAGACAAGTTTAGGTTATTATTGTAACCTTATCAATTAGATTTAACTCTAAGTTAAATAATTTAACTTTTACAGTGACTTTTTCTTTTCTTACACTATATGGTTAATAAACTTATTATATCAAGACAAAAGAACCCCAAGTTGTTTATTATTAATATATATAATCTTATCTAAGTCATTTTGCCGAACCTTAGATTTTTAGGAATAAAATAACAATTAATAATATAATATTTGTTTTAAAAACTATTTTATGTCAATTTTGACACTATTTGGTACATGATTTTTATGAAATTTATAACAGAATGATAAGTTCAAACAAAGTTACATAAATCAACAATAACATGTCATATTAACCTATAAAATTAGTTTAAGTCATAAAAAGTCTCAAATTACATTTATTTGGTCATTTATAACATCAATTATGTCAATATTTCATTAATAAGACAATTACTGCATCATCTTTGTGTCATAATAAATGATAATTATTTAATCCCTAAAAATTCTAAATAAATTTCTATGATGTAGATAATTGTATTAGATTTCTGTAGACTATTCATGATCGAAGTTTCATGAAGTTTATCACTAGATTAAAATTATTATACTTATAAGATTTAAGAAAGTGACATGTTGTCACATTCTTTGGTTTTAATAACAATTAAATTATTTTCATTGAAAAAATTTAATTAAATGAATCTAATCCGACCCTTAGGTGATATGGGTCATCTTTTAGTCATCCAATAGGATTTTTAAATTTGTTAGGGTAATTTTAAAATATTATATTTACCCATAATTACTTGATTTACCTTTAACTATGGTGAATAAAATTTACCGTAGTTACTATTCATAATGCCCAAAAATAAAAAGTAGCTTATTAACATAATTTGGACCCAATAATTCCAAATATGGAATCCATTTTTCCAAATTTAATTCAAAAAGTATGCAGAAATTAAATTAAAATTTATCTCGTTGTCAAAAGAAAACGGGTTTTTCTTTAAAACATTGCAAAAGATTGAATTGATTTAACCTATGAATTCAAGGTAAAATCAATGCTAATGACATATATTATATTAAATGGTAAGAATATATTCTATTTATACTTTAAAACAATTCAATATTATAATTTAACCACATAAGATATTATGATGAAAAAAGTTGTTTTTAATTAAAATATAGCGTGTTTTTACTATTTATTAAAATATGAAAGTTATCGGAAAAATATCAAAACATTATCTAATGTAAATTTTTATAACCTGATTCAAAAGAAGAATTTTATTTTGTCAAATTTAACTTATAAACATGTCAAAAACTAGATTTAAAGTGGGTGCGCCATCAAAAGGCGGCAAAACTGCATTTTTTTAAAAATACTTATTTTACCCGAAAAATTTATTTTGTTCTTATACCATGTTCTAGAAAATGTGTAAGATGAATAATAATGTTATAAAATTCAAAATTTAGTTAACACTATTCATAATGGCTTGTTCATGACAATATTATAATAATATATCGTTGTTTATTAAAACCCAGTATTGCGTACAACACACGCTATCGAGGAAGGTCGTGATTGCGTGTAATGCAAGCCAAGTCAGGGTTGCATGTTATGAAAGAATCTTTCGTTGTTTCGTATAACAGAATCCAACCATATTTCATTTATACATTGAATATATATATATATATACACTCAATGTTGCGTAGAATAACTATTATCAAAATTTTTTGTAACACGATCCTAGAATAGTGTTGCTTATACCACAAGCTAATACAGTGTTGCGTATAGCGCAAGGTAATCTTGGTGTAGAATACACCACAAGACATTAATGAAATTAAAAGAATATTTTTCATAAACTCTCGGGGTGTTACATATATAAAGTTATAATATAATTCCAGTATAATATAATGTATAAAACCATTTACTCCATCCTTTATACATCTCACATATGTCATTAACGATTCAAATCACTTTGAGTGGGTGGTAGTCCGCACTTCCTAAAATGAAATTATCGCGTTTACCCATAATAGAAATCGTAAAGGTATGACATAAATGAAAAATACAGAATCATAAGGAAAACAAAAACATAATATATATCATATATAAAAATAGTGTCATCATAATGGCCACCATGAGAGGTGTTATATGAGTGTTGAACAGTCAACGTTTCGTGAGGCAGAAATTCACCATCTACAGAAATAGTATGTTCTTTAACCATTAGATATAGGTGTGTGTAAGTGTAGCTCGAATCCTTATTATAACAACATCCTAATATATTAAGGATACTGGTGTTGTTACAAAATAAATGAATAAATAGATTTTAGGGGGTTGTAGAAGAAAAATAAAACATAAGAACACAAGAGAAAACACTTCCTTTAAAACAGGTAACTCTTTTTGATTTGAGCCAAAGGCTTCCTTGTGAAGAATTTTGCCCAAAGTGAGGCTTAAAGGAGTAATAGAGGGAAGTTGAGAGAGTATTTGGGCAGAGTTTGGTAGATCCATATGGCTTGGAAGGTGTAAATAAGGTGGTAGTGGTGGGGTCATTTTATAAGAGGAGAGGAGGGGCACTCTTGGAAGGTAATGAAATGTTACTTTATTATATAATGAGTTTCGGATTTTAAAGGTCCCACACTTATATATTTCGAGGATAAGGTGATAAGGGTTATAACTATACTCATAAAATAGGCTTTGGACAAGTTTAATGCTTAGATTTTACATTATCCTTCCATTTTATTAAAATCGTTAATTAATGAGGTAATCGCTGCATCATGATAGTGTCATAAATAATTTAATTTATTTAATATCTAAAAATTATTAAAAAAATATAATGATATAGGAAATCTTTTTATATTTCTAATTAATATTTATATTCAAATATATGACTTGTATAACCCAATTTTAAAGTTGTTTTAGTAAAACAACCCATGTTTGTGACATTTTTATTTTAACATTATATAAAAAGTTTTTAATGTCATTTTCCCACCAAAGTGGCTCCATGGGGTCCCCAAGTTCACCCATGGATTTTCCTGGTCGGCCATGACTCATAAAATAGGGGTAGGACAAGTTTAAAAGTCATTTAATATTATTATATCATTATCTTTACCTTAAATTACACTAATTACCTTTAATCGCAATTAATTAAACTTAAAAGTTACTATTCACCAAAAAATTATTTTAAACCCATTGAACCACATTTTAATTCATAATGACAACCATTAATGTGGGATTTTTGAAAATGAAATCACATAAGTGGTAATGTTTCATTTAAATGAAAAATCAGTTTTTTAACTACCACTTAGTGGTTTCACTATTCATAAAAAATTGAAGTTTTTCAGAACAATGCCAAAATTTCACCCTAAGCTATAATTGATATTCCGAATTAAAAAATGATGTCTATTTTAAAAAATTGCAAACATATATGTTTCATTAATTAATTTTATAACTAATTCCCGCTGTCACAACAAATAGCGTGTTTTTAAGAAACAATATATATCAAAAGATTGACAATTGTTTATGTCCAATTTCAAAGTGAAATTAATTATAATGAACAACATTGGATAAAATGGTAAAAATATATTCTAATTATACTTTAAAACCCTCAATATTATAATTTATCACTATAAATTATTTTTATTAAAAAATTTGTTTTTAAGTATTTTTCACTATTCATAAAAAATTGGAAGTTCTCAGAAAAATACAAAAAATTCAACATAGGCTAATTTCGATATTCCGAATCCAAAAATGAAGTCCATTTTGAAATATAAAATATATATAATTTCAAAAAGTGTGTATTACTATTCATAATGGCTATTTTGATTGCTCGCGGTGTGTTAGAATCTCGAACTTGCGTACAATGCAAGCTATTGCATTATTGAAAGAGAAGCATATCGTGGAAGATCGGGGTGTTACAGTCAAGGCCTCATCACAAGAATAAAATTAATATTTTTTCATGGCCTTATGCCAAGAAACTATTTTGTCTCAAGATACTTACCGATGCATCGAGGAGATATAGTGGGCTCCCCCCATCACTTGCTATGTCTAATGCATTCCTCATATGAAAACGTTGAAACATAACATAAATATTCCTATTAAAAATAGCATACGAAATGTTAGTACATTAACCATAAACCATGAATGGTATAAAAATAACACATCCACTTTCAATCATATCACAAAAAAATCAATACAATATGGAAGATTATTTCCTAATAAATCAACTTCAAAAAAGTGTAAAATCCATCAAAGGATGTTGACATATATGAAATCAGAACTATTTGAGAGAAAAATATATTTCCTTTTGGAAATAATTTAAAAGAAACATAATTATAAAATAAAACATTTATTTTGAAAAGATTCATATAATATTTTAAGGGATTCTTCTAAGGTATAATAATGTTGGAAAATAGCCTCACTCTCCATATAAGTTAAAAAACATTCTTACATTAATTTTAGAAAAGGTCATAAAATATTTTTTTTTGGAAATTATGGAAAGATTATTTTAACAAAATATATAAAAAGTAAAAGAACGGTATAAATGACATTAACCCATATTACAGGAATAGTAAATTTTTTTTTGATATACATTTTTAAGAAACACAGATGTGGATGATAAAGAATTCCCAATAGATGCTTATGTATAAACAATCTCAGATAATAAAGAGATCTTAAAATTAACCCATACATTGTACTTTTCCTTTGTTTAGGGTATGTTAAACCCCTATATAATTGTTAAATCATTGTTATTAAATTATAAAAAAAACACATACATAAATATGATATCATATATGATCTTATAATATTTTTTTGTTAACAATATTTCAATATTATCATTATTTGAGAGTTAACTGATTCATTTTACTTTATATGTTTTCTTACATAAGTAATGTTTTTAAAGGATATGATGAATTTTATTCATATCCAGAATTATATTAAGTTCTTTAAACATTATTTTTAATCATCAAATGAAAATTATACATGAATGGTTATGATGGGGAATGAATATCATCACGTTCATGGAGACGGTAATTCGTACGTATGCATGAGCGAGAATATCATTCTATTGATGGTAAAATCATAAGTAATTGGATGTTATATTATATATAAAGAATAATTAAAATTTTGTATTTATTATTTACATCAATTACACACATTATTATACCCATCCCAATAATGATGTGTTGAATAACAAACTACATGACACGTGGAGACGGTAATCCGTACGTACGCACGTATGGTGAACTTGTCATTCATAGGATGGACAGTATAATGAATATGGTTGTACGATATTTTTAATAACATCAAATTATGTATAAGGTATTGGGGATATTATTATGGTATGGAATCAATAAATAAAGAGGATATGGAAGAAGAAAATAACTTTGAAAGATGTGATGAAATTATTACCTCTACTTTGGGTGCTTCCGTTGGATTTAATCAACAGGTATCCATAGGTTGGCATTATGATCAATATAAGGCCACTAGAATGAAGTGAGGATTGGTGGAAGGATATCTGGGCAGGTTTTGTCTAGGCCAAATGGATTTTGAGGTGTTATATTAAGAGAAGGGTAAGTACCCTTTTATATGAGAGGTGATGGTCATTTTAGGAAAAGCTTGAAATATTAATTTATTATACAATCATATTCAGTTTATAATGGCACCAAAAGGATTATTTTGAGACTAAAGTGGGTATGGGTTTAAAAACTCTCAAAATATAGGTTTAAAATAGGTTTAGGTCACCATATTAACCTTATATTTTATATTTAACTCTTAGTTAAATATTTTAACTTTTACAATGTATTCTGGTAATTTTATATTGTATGATTAATAAACTTACTATAAAATGCCAAGAGAACCTAAAGTGGTTCATTAATGACATATATATCACTATAAAAGTCTTTTATCCTAAACCTAATATTTTTAGGAATATAATATCATTTAATAAAATAGTATTTGGTTTAAAAACTCATTTATGTAAATTTCAACACTATTTAGTATTTTGTTTTTGTGAAAGTCATAAAAAATTTATCACTTTGAAATAAAAATTATTTAATCAACTCTTACTTTTCATATTATCCTAGAAAATTCATGGAATGCATTATGTGTTGAAATTTACATTTATTTTAATATTTGTAAAATCAATTATTTTATCCTGTCATTAATGAGTTAATTACTACATCATTATTCTTTCGTAAATAAATTTAATTATTTAATATCTAAAAATTATAAATAAAATAATATGATGTTGGAAATCATTATATATTTCTAAAGAATATTTTTAGTCGAATTTATCTTTTGTACAACCCTATATTAAAAATGGTTTAGTTATTAAACATTGAATTTAACACTTTAAACTATTCTTTAAATAAAATAATAATAAGTGTCTTAATCTAATCTAAGTGGACCAAAAGGATCTTATTTTATTCCTAAGGTTGATTTTGGTTGAAATACACTTATCCAATAAAATTATGACATGTGTTAGTGTAATTATAATATCATTTTTACCTTTAATTACCATATTTACCTTTTACTATGGTAAATAAAATTCAAAAGTTACTATTCACCAAAAATTATTTTAATCCCATTGAACCACATTTTACTTACTGATGTCAACCGTGTCTCTCAGATTTTTGAAATTCAATTCACAGAAGTGGTAAAATTATATTTTATACAAAATTTGTAAATGTGTCTAGATGGTGGGTAAAAGACGATTAAAAGTTCAATAAAATAGTACATATCTAATATTATTATAAAATGACTCCAACGAATTAAATTGGACTAATATTGGCATTATGTATCAATTTTAAATTTAAAATTTTTTTAAATAAAAATATAAAATATTTAAATAAAATTTGGTTTTAAACAATAATGTAGTGTTTTTCACTATTCATCAAAAATTGAATGTTTTCATAAAAATATGAAAAATTCACCATAAGATAATTTTGATATTTTGAATCCAAAAATGAATTCCATTTTGGAATATAAAATTTATAAAATTTCCAAAAGTGTGTATTACTATTAAGAACTACTTTTAAAATGGCTAGTTCGATTTGTCGTGGTGGGCTAGAAATTGAAGTTGTGTACATAGTAAGATATTGTATTATTCAAACGGAAATGTATCATGGAAGATTGTTTTGTTAAATTTGTCCCTTATTCAAAATATTTCTCCCTAGATATTTCTATAATATTATTACATAAAAAGATTCGGATGGTTCTTCATCATAAATTTCTCAGGTTACCACATTGCATCTTCCATCTTATGGTTTCTCCAATGAACTTTCACTAGACAAGTCATCCGACTTCTCAACAATTGTTCTATGGTGTCAAGAATCTTGACAGGATTTTCACAATAAGACATATCTGGTTCCAGTTCTAATTATTCATAGGTGAGTACATGCATTGGGTCAGGATGTATTTTCTCAATAGTGATTAGTGGAACAAATCATAAACATCAGAGAGACTTGGTGGCATTGCCAAACGGTAAGCTACAACTCTAATTCGTTATATAATTTCAAAAGGTCTGATGTCTCTAGAACTTAATTTAATCTTCTTACCGAATCGTATAACCCCCTTCCAAGGAGATAATTTCAAGAATACATGATCACCTACTTGAAATTCCAAATCCTTCTTTCGGTTATCGACATAGCCCTTTTTCCTACTTTGAGCTGTATTGATGTGGTTTTGGATAATCATAACCTTTTACATTGTTTCCTCCACAAGTTCTTGGCCTAAGAGTTTTCTTTCATGAACATCACCCTAACAAGTTGGTGTGTGACATCTCTTTCCATATAATGCTTCATATGGTTCCATTTGAATACTTGAATGGAAGCAATTGTTATAGAAAAATTCTACCATAGGTAAATAATTATCCAACATACCATTAAATTCAAGTGAGAAAGATCTCTACATGTCTTCTAAGGTTCAAATATTCCATTCTGATTGTACATCTGTTTGAGGGAGGTAGGCAGTGCTCAAACGAAGTTCATTATCCAAGGCCTTAGTAAGAATTTTCTAGAATCTTGATGTAAAATGAGGATCATGATCTGAAATAATTAATATGGGTAATCCATGAAGTCTTACAACTTTATTAATATATAGTCCTTCCAAACGTTCTAGTGTTAAATCATCTCTTATAATAGAAATAGAATGTGATGACTTGGTAAGACGATCAAAAATGAACCAAATTGCATAATTCCTTATAAGAGTCTTTGGTAGTCCCATAAAAAATTCCATTATAATATCATCCCATTTCCACTCAAGTATGGGAAGAGGTTGCATGAATCATCTAGCATGTTGTCTTCCAGCATTAACCTACTGAGAAACCATATATCTTGACACATAATCCGAAATATCTTTCTTCATGTTATCCCACAAAAAACATTCCATCAAATATCTATACATATTAGTGTTACCAGGGTGTATATAGAAATTGTAGCTATTAATTTCATCCAAAAATTCTCTTTTTTTGATCAAGTATATCGGGAACACAAATCCTCCTCCTGAATTTCAAAATTCAATCTTCATATATAAAGTCAATCAATCTCCCATCATTCACAACATTAATTTTCTTTTGAAACTCCTCAATATCAGTCTAGGAACTTTTTATACTTTCTAGTAAAGATTTTTTGGAAACCATTTGAGAAATTATTGATGTTTCACCTTCCATGATTATTCCCAAATCCATATTTATTAGATCCATGAACATAAGATCCCTTTCAACTCTCATCTAGTTCAAAAAACCCTCATCCTTTCCTCCCAAAGCATATGCCACCTTATTTTCCTTCAATGGGTGGTAGTGTATAGTGAAATCATTATCCTTGAGTAGTTCAATCCATCATATCTATATCATGTTGAGTTATTTCTTTGAGAAAATACACTTCAAACTCTTATGATCAGTATATATCTAAATTTTTTTACCATAGAGATAGTGTCTCCATATCATCAAAAAACTATTACAGCTTCTAACTCATTATCATGAGTGGGATAATTTTTTTTATAAAATTTTAGCTGCCGTGATGCATAGGCAATACCTCTATCATCTAGCATAATGACACAACCAAGTCATTTCATTGAAGCATCACTATAAATTAAAATCCCATCATTCGCCGATGGTAGACTCATGATACGAGCATTGACATATCTTCTCTTCAGTTATTCAAAACATTATTCACACACTTATGTCCAAAAATTTTACCCCTTTACATGGGAGCTTTGTTATTGGGTTAGCCAATTGAGAAAAATTCAAGACAAAACACTGATAATAAGATGCTAAACCAATAAAACTGCGTACCTCGGTTATTCTTTTCTATGTTGGTCATTCATGGATTGCCTTGGTCTTTGAACGATCAATAGAGATTCCATACTTTGAGACAATATTTCCAAGAAAAGAAATATCCTAAAGCCAAAATTCACACTTTCTTAACTTCCCATATAAATCATTTCTTCTGAGGGTTTTCAGAATAGTGTGCAAGTGATTTTCTTGATCTTTGTAGCATTTGGAGTATACCAAGATATCATAAAAAATACTAATACAAAGTCATCAAGATATTCTTTGAAAACTATATTCATTAGATACATGAAAATATATAGTGAATTAGCCAGTGCAAAAGGCATTACTGTAAACTCGTAGTGCCCATATTTGGTAGGAAATAATGTCTTCAGAATGTCTACATTCTTTACACACAATTGATGATATCCAGATCAAAGGAAAATATTTGAAAAATATTTATCCCCATGAATTTTATCTAATATTTCATCTATTAGAGGAAGGGGATACTTGTTCATTATTGTTATAGAATTGATCTCCCTATAGTCAATGCACAACCTCATAGATCCATCTTTCTACTTAAAAAAATAACAGGGGTACCCCATGGAGAAAAACTAGGGAAAATAAATCCTTTATTACTCAATTCATCTAGTTGTTTCTTTAGTTATACTAATTCCATAGTGTCCATTCTATATGGAGTCTTTGATATGGGCCTTGAACCATGAATTAAGTCAATAGAAAACTCAATTTCTCATTCTGGAAGATTTCCAGGTAAATCCTCTTGAAACACATCAACATATTCTGACACAATATGTATGTACTCTATTTGAACATTACTTTAATCACCCATATTTATTTCACTCTCTTCCACTCCAATAATTGAATTTAGTAGACCTACCGGGGGTGGATCTAGATAAGAATTAGATGGTGATGTTTCTGCTCTAAAGATGAGGTATTATTTATCATCATAAAAAATAGTAACCTATTTCATCTTACAATAAATTTTCGCATCATGGTCTGAAAGCCAATCCATACCAAGGATTATATCAAATTCAATCATGGGTATGATGATGAGATCAGAAGATAAAGCACGTTTATATGTCATAATGGGAACTGATTCACAAAACTTTATTGCAATGATACTTCCCTTAGGAGTTTTGACTGAAAAATACCTTCTTAAATCAACATATAAATATCTATTTCTCATGGAAAATAGAGAAAATATAAAACAATGCGATGATCAAGAATCAAATAATGAATTGGCTATATTTTAGGAAACCATTAAATTATCTGCCACCAAGTAATTTAGAGCTTCAAACTTAGTAGTAGTGATCGCATAAGATTGACCTTGATCTCTTGTATTTTCTAAGGAATGTTTCCTTGGTACATAGGACATTAATTTTCATAATCCCCCATTTCTCTACAATTTTAGCATTCAAAATTTATAGTCTCTTTCATTCCCTTTCAAGCATGAGTTTGGTGGCCTTTTTCACCACACTTGTAACAGAATCCCATTCCCTTCAAGAATGTACCAGGGTGTTTGTTCCCACATTAACTTCCAGATGGAAATTCAACTTTTCCCTTCTTCCCCTTATTTTCAATTCTATAGTGTTCAACATATCTCTTATTCTCTTGATTTTGTTTAATGTTGTAATACTTAGATAATTCCTTTTCTGTCTTAATAGCACATGCGG
Source organism: Viscum album (assembly GCA_963277665.1). Taxonomy (NCBI): domain Eukaryota; kingdom Viridiplantae; phylum Streptophyta; class Magnoliopsida; order Santalales; family Viscaceae; genus Viscum; species Viscum album. The sequence goes on along the minus strand of OY728141.1, from coordinate 997,089,350 downwards.
CAATATCTTCGTATAATGAGAAGGATTTGGAGAATAATTCTCAAGAGAGAAATGTTTTTAACCCATCATAGAATCGATCAATCTTAATCCTTAGGTTACATATATAATCTCATGCATTCCTTGTTAACCTTGTAATGTTCATATAATACTTTGCAAAATTATTATCCTATTTTTTCCCTAGACTCATAAATTTCTTTTCCATATCTACTCGTTGTTCGTGATGAATGTATATTTCTATGAAAAGATCTTTAAAATTCCTCCATTCCATATTTTATACTTCTTAATCCTCATTTTTGTTTTTAATGAATGACCACCACTGATCTGTATATCCTGTGAGGCGATAAACTACAATTACAGCATTTTTTCTTTCACTACTCCCCAAAGAATGAAATATTTTCTCTAAGGAAATTATCCATTGTTCAAATACAAATGGATTTATAGTCCCATTAAATTTTGGTGGTTGTTTCCTCATGAAGTAGTCTAACATTGATCCTTTGTATTGTGGATCAGGGTACTCTATATGGGTAAGGTTATTATTCATAACTAGAGTTAGTTTTCCCATTATGGTTATAAGCTTTTCAACACTAGATGCATCATCATCTCCACTACAATTATCTTGAGTAGAAGGGAAATATCTACATGGAATACGTGCGTTGATAGAGTTTCCATTCCTTCCACTCTGTGTCATTTCTAAATAATGGCATGCACTATATTAGTTTATGAATTGCAATACATAATTCCAAACTTGTAAAACATTTACCATAAAATATTCAGTTTATGGATATAATCCATAATCATAAACTTATGTTATTTGATTAATTATATACTCATAAATACTTCATAATGGTTTTTAAAGAAAATTTGAATTATTCTTAGCACATCCCATGGGAGTGTCATAACCAAGAGTGATGTAAAACACGTTGTCATGTACCAGGATACCCTAGGTCATCCCCAAAACTCATTGTTGAAGTTTTCAATCCTAGGTACATCTGTGCCAGAGCCACTTTTGCAGACTTATATCCACAAAAGGATGTACTTCTTGAAAAAGTCACAAAATCTCTACATTAACAAAATTCAAGGAAGTTATTTTATACTAATCCTCAATGTCTATCTTAGGGTAATGTTATCTAATTAGTGCTTTTTTCTAAATCTAGCTTCCAAGGTTTATACCAAACATCCTCTGATACCAACTGTAATGCTCTGAACCTAGTTACCCAGAGTCGATGCATTATTACAAAACATTGACATGATAATAAGAGATCATGTCTCTAAAGACTGATTAGTTTAGTAGCCATGGACGTATAAGATACATATATAAGTTTTACATTACATTATGAAATAGAAAAAACAACATTTTGTCCCACTTTTAACACTCTCATATACTTTGAAATATGCCTATAGGTTAACCATAAGGCTCTTCTTCACATCCTGGGAAAAAGAAAACATAAGAAAAGGGTAAGATCATATGCTCAGTAAGGATAAAAATATAATAGAAATTATAATAGATAAGAATAAAAATTTAAGGAAATGTATAAGTCTAAAACAAAAGCCTTTTAAACTTAAACAATATCATAATACAGCAAAGATAAATCAAATAATTCTTTTTATATATTCACATGGATATTATACTAATCAAATAATCATGTGTAATATCAATATATAATTTCATAATGATGGAATGCATAATCCTGAACATCATAACTACATAGTCAAGGCCTCTTACCATGACAAAAAATAATATTTTGTCAAGGCCTTGGGCCAAGACACTAGTTTGTCTCATGATACCTACCGATGCATCTAGAAGCTATACTGGGCTCCACCCGTCACTTAATAAGTACAATGCATTCCTCATATGAAAATTGGGAAACCTAACATAAACATTCATATAAAAAATAGCATACAAAATGTTAATAATTTAACCATACAGCATGAATGGTATAAAAATAACACATCCACTATCAAACATATCAAAAAACCTTCAATACAATATGGAATATTATATCATAATAAATCAACTTCAAACAAGTGTAAAATCCATCAATGGATGTTGACATAGATGAAATCAAAACTATTTGAGAGAAATATATCTTTCTATTTTGAAAACATTCAAAAGTCACATAATTATAAAAGAAAGAATTTATTTTTAAATCATTCATATACTCTTGTAATGGATGCCTCTAATGTGTTATAATAGTGTAAAATAGCCGCACCAACCATTTATGTTAAAAAAACATTCTTACCTTAATTTGTCGAAAAGGTCATAATGTACATTTTTTGGAAAATGAATGAATGATTCCTTTCAAAATTTTTAATAAAAATTCAAAAAAGGGCATAAATTACTTTAACCCATATTATAGGAATAATAAAAATATTTTGAAATACATTTTTAAGAAACACAAATGTGAATGATAAAGAATTCCCAGTAGATGCTTACATATAAACAACCTCGTATAATAAAGACATGGTAAAATTAACTCTTATTATGTATTTTTCCTTGGTATAGGGTACATTAACCTACTTTATAATGGTTAAATAATTTTTATTAAATTATATATGAACCACATATATAAATATGATATCATATATGATCTTCTAATATTGGGTTGTTAATTATATTTCATCAGTATCATTGTTTCATGAGTTAACTGATTCGTTTTCCTTTATATGGTTTGTTAAGTAAGTCATGTTTGTCATGGATAGGATGTATTTGATTAAGATCCAAAAATTATATTATGTTCTTTAAAAATTATTTTTAATAATCAAATGTAAATTTTTGTAGAATGGTTATGATGGGGAATGAATCTCATCGCGTTTGTGGAGACTGTAATTCGTGCATACACACAAGCAACAATATCATTCTATTGATGTTAAAATCATACATAATTGGATGTTATATCATATATAAACAATAATTAACATATTATATCTATTATTTACATAAATTGTACTCATTATTATACCCATCCAAATAATGAAGTGTTGAATAAAAAACTACACCACGACGTGGAGACGGTAAGCTGTACGTACGCACGCATGGTGAATTTTTCATTCATAGGATGGATATAATAATGCATATTGTTTCAAAATATTTATAATAAAATCACATTATGTATAAGGTACTCGAGTATTTATTGTTCTATGGAAGCAACCAAGAATGATGGAGTGGAACAAGAAAATAACTTTGAAAGAGGTGATGAAATTATTACATATTCTTCAGGTTCTTCCATTTGATTAGATCAAAAGGGCTCCCTAGGTTGAATTTCGTATCAAATTAAGACCTCTAAGTTTATGTGAGCATAGTTGGGAGGATATTTGAGTAGGGTTTGTCCAATAAATTTTTTTTGGAGGTGTGATATTAAGAGAAGGAGAAATACACTTTTATAATAGAGGTGAGGGTCACTTTAGGAAAATCTTGAAATATTAAATTATTATTCAATCATATTAGGTTTATAATGGCTCAAAAAGAATTAATTTCGATGATAAGGTGGATATGGATCAACAACCTCCCAACCACTAGGTTTTAGATAGGTTTAGCTCACCATATTAACTTTATTTTTGATATTTAACTATGAGTTAAATAGTTTATCTTTTACAATGTCTTCTTGTATTTTTATATTACATGGTTAATAAACATACTATAAATTTACAAGAGAACCTAAAGTGGTTCATTAATGAAATATATATCATTATATAACTTTTTTTTTCTGATCCTTTGATTTTTTAAGAATATTATATAATTTACGAAAATTGTATTTGTTTTAAAAACTCATTTATGTCTATTATAACACTATTTAGAATGTGTTTTTTTTAAAGTGATAAAAACTCTATCGCTTGAAAAAAAATATTTAATCAACACGAAAATGTCATATTAACCTAAAAAAATATTGTAATGCATCAAATGTCTCAATTTAAATTTATTATAATATTTATAATATCAATGTTTTTAACCTCTCATTAATAATGTATTTTTTGCATCATCATTGTGTCATAAATAAGTTTAATTATTTAATGTTTAAAAATTATAAATAAAAAACCATGATTTAGGAAATATGTTTATTTTTCTAATGAATACTTATAGTTGAATTTATGTTATGTATAACCCTGTATTAAAAAGGAAGTAGTTATTAAACATTGAATTTAACATTTTTAACTCTTCTTTAAATAAATTAATAATAAATGTCCTAATCCAATACAAGTGAACCAAAAGGATCATATATTATTAATAAGGTTCATTTTTGTCTAATTACACTTATCCAATAGAATTAGGACATGTTTTAGGGTAATTATAATATCATTTTTACCTTTAATTACCCTATTTACTTTTAACCGTGGTATATAATATTCAAAAGTTACTATTAAGAAAAATTATTTTCATCATTTTGGACAAAATTTTACTTACTAATATAAATATTGTCTCTTGGATTTTTTAAATTCAGTTAACAAAAGCAGTAAAATTATGTTTTATGAAAATTTTCAAATGTTCCTCGAATGTGGGTAAAAGACGGTAAAAAGTTCAAAAAAAATTATATAACTAATATTTTTATAAAATGACTCTAAAGATATAAATTGGACTAATATAGGAATTAGGTATCAATTTTTACATTAAAATAAATTAAAATAAAAAAATATTTATTTAAATGAAAGTCTGTTTTAAACAATAACACATTGTTTTCACTATTCATAAAAAATTGAATGTTTTCATAAAAATACCCAAAATTCACCTTAATATAATTTTGATATTCCAAATCCAAAAATGAAATCCATTTTGAAAAATAAAATTTAGAAAAAATCAAAAAGTGGGTATTACTATTCATAACTCCTTTTAAAATGGATAGTTTGATTTGTTGTGGTGTGCTAAAAATCGATGTTGTGTACAACGAAAACTACTGTATTATTCAAAGAAAAACATACCATGGATGCTTGGTTTGTTACAAATGTGGATTGAAGAGATATATGAATAAATAGAAATAGAATTATGAGTTTATTTTTCTTCAAATTCCCTATTTTTATCATCACTAGATAATAATAAAAATACTTCTAGATCGAGGAGGAATTATAAATGATATTTAGTTGGTAAAAGTTTGGAACATTATGATGGAGATTTTTTATAACATGGAAGGCATATGAATAGGATTATCAAGGTTATGGTGCATTGGATACCCCAACTATGGAGTATGAAACACACTATAGTATAAATATGTAATGGGGGAAGGGTTCTAGGGTGTAGGATGGTGAACCAAGGTGCAAGAAATAATTAGAAGAAGAACACTGTGATGTAGGGGTGATTACCATGGTGTAGGTGTGAATTAGCAGAAGATCACCATGTTGAAAAACAAAGGGATTCTGTATAGCTAATTATAATATTTCAAACTCCTTGGTGAAGAAGGGGGTTGTTTTCTATATATGAAGGAGGAGATGTGAATCGCTACAGTGTAAAGGGAAAGAAAAAGATCATGTGTAAGCTTCTACAACCATTCAAATCCCCTTTAATTTAGTTAAATAATTAGAGGATAGGTATTTACAGGGGATTCTTGGGGTTCAATATGTGTATTTTTAGGTTCATTATGAGTCCAATGGAGGATCCTATTAAATTTAGAAATAGATCCATGAATTAAAAATTTAACATCCCATTCAAGAGGCTTAAGACCTGAAGACTAGATGGCTAGAAAACCTTCTTTAACTGTCATAGAAATATCCCTATGGAATGGTCTGAGGTGATACGACACAAACTCCAATGGACCCAACCTTAATGAAAAAGGATTCAATGTAGTCCTTGAGGTATTACAATACCTTATTGTAGTCCATATTTCTGCGACATGGTCTCATCCCTATGATAATCACCACAACATAACCCTCCACACAATGTCACAACTTCTCCTCTATGAGGTGGTCTCATGTTCCACAACACAGTAACTATTAATTTTTTATAGTGACCATTCAAAAAAACATATTGGCCTTCCCAATCACTTTCCAGCCCCACAATCCATTTTCATACAATCCTTAACACCAACAATGAGGAAATAAATTACTTTTTATGAATAATAATTTCAGGGTTTTACAATTACCCCCTCTAATTAATTATTATCATTGAGAAGCATCTCAATTGTTATCTCTCAAACAACTATGGCCACTAAACTCAAACATTATCCTCTCACTCTCATGTATCCCCATGGATCATCCTTACTGCTGGAAAATTTTTACCATCTTCCCTTGAAGGTATTTCTTAACCGAGTCAAAAATATGAACCGATCGCTCTTTACAATATATATTAATCTCCAAGTCAGCATCATAACAGTCGATAACATTCATAATATCATCCATGTGTCTTCAGAATCATGACACATAAAACAAATTGTTCTTACCTCAACGATGAGAAGGAATATCTAGGTAGTACACCACTTCACCTATCCTCTCAGGGATATTGAAGGGTCCAACCACATGTGGTTTTATATTTTACTACTTCCTTAGACATCTATTTCATAATCTAGGAGTCCCTATAAAGAAAGAAAGACAAATCTATATAAAGTCCAATGTTCTCCTCATATTTTTATAATATGATCTATGTATTCTTTGTGTACTAATAAAACTCTTACGAATTAGCTGCACTCTCTTAGAGTTATCTTTTACATGCTAGGGCCGACAAATACTACATCATCTTCTTTATGCTGACAGAATCATGAAGGAAACAACCCCTCATAAATAGCCTTGTAAGGTTCCATCTAAATAGAATCCTCATAAATATTTTTGTGTGAAAAATCAACCTAGGATATATGATCACCACGTGATCCACCAAATTCCAGTACAAAAAATTATATAATATCCTCTAATATGTATATAGTCTTCTCAGACTATCCATCAATCTAATGATGGAATGTTGTGCTTATTCTCAACTGTGTCCCTATATATTTCTATAAGCCATTACAAAAAAATGATGTAAAACATGCATCTTTATTTAATAAAATTTTGAAGGTAACTCACTGAAGGTTTAAAATCTCATATAAATAGAGATTTCTTTACTCCTCTACTGATTGAGTCTCACTAAAAGGTAATAAGTGAGTAGTATTAATTATCCCATCAAAAGTCACCCATATAGAGTCATAGATCCATGAGGTCCTCGTTAAACATATCATAAAGTCCATCATTATATCTTACCACTTCTACATAGTTACAAGGAGTGTACGGAGAAAATCACTAGGACACTGGTTTAAGAAATTTACCCTCTAACTAGAAAGACATTAAGAGGTGAAACCAGAAATTTCCTTATTCATCAATGTCTACCACAACTTTCATATGAATTCATGGTACATCTTAGTCACACCCGGGTGTAGTTAATATCACTGGGTGTTTCAATATATCATCAAATCCTATCTAATACATGTAGAGAACACCAATTTCCCATGTACTAAGATCACATCATCATCTTCCACCGACTATTCAGGCATTGGTTCACCACTAACCAAAATTTCTGTCATCCCGACACTAAATTGGTCAAAATATTTTCCAAAATTCACTTGGTAAAAAAGTTAGGATGTGATAAAAAAGTGATTAAAAGTAATAGATGCACAATATTTGTAAGATTCCACCCTCTAATGAGCCAATAAGCTCATTAAACGCAATTTCTCCTCAATTTGTTTCTCACCAAGCATTAAGTTAGCCTATTTCTTATGACTAAGAGAATCTATAACAGGATTACCATTTACAGGATCAAAATCCATATTAAAATATAATTTCTATATATACTCAACCTAATGAATATGTCATAGATTTAGGTACCTCTATTTGACTGTGTAGAGTAGACTCGTCTTTTTCCAAATAAAAAATATATCATTGAAGAAGTAGTGTTTCCAATACCTAAAATCATGGAACAAAACATCCCGCTCAAGATCATGTGTGTGGTAGTTCAATTCATGGGTCCATATATGATGTGAAATATAGGTTACTACCTAATATCTCTACATCATCAATTCTCCAAAACCAATTATTGATTCATCATAGTATACTGCATATCTAGTCCCAGGATCTGGGAGTATTAGTACTCGAGATGTTGACAACCTTCTATCGAGATCAAGGGAAGTCTATTCACACTAAGGCATCCATTATAATTTAACTCCACTCTCCTTCTTCAGTAACATTATAGGTGATAATATTTTGGATAAATCCTAGATAAACCGCTAATGATATACTATTAAATCCAAAAATCTCTTGATCTTAATCATGTGTTGAGGTGATGTCCAATATACAATTTCATAAAATATCTATGGGTGAATGGATATAAAATTACTTGAAACCCCATGTTTGTGGAACATTAACTCTCAAATCCAGAAATCACACTTAGACAAATTGGCATAAAGATGGTGTTTTTAAAGAATACTCAAGACTATCTCTAGGTTCCTTGCATGCTGCTCGTGTGATGATGAGTAGATGAGCATATCACCAAAAATACTTTGATGAATGAGTTTAGGTATGGGTTAAATATCTATTTTATGATGTCCATAAACACTTAAAACACATTTTTAGTCTAAAAACATCACCAAGTAATCATATAATTCACATTTAATCTAAAAAACCATCTTAAAAATGTACACATCTTTAACTCACAGATTGTGATAGAAAGATCAATGATTAATGATGGAGAACCATTAACCTCCCCATAGTTTTTCTAAAATATCATTGACCCTAAGAACATGATATCATTTTTTCAATATCACCACATTGAATTTTTGATAATCAATATAGAGTCAAATATTACCTTTCCAATTATTAGAGAGAAACATAGGTGCACTCCAGGATAATGTACTCAATATAATAAATCCCTTCTGATGCGAGTCTTTAAGTAAAACATTGAGATCCTTCATCTTGGTAGGAACCATATGATATAGGGGTATTGATGTGGGTTTCACACTCAATAATATATCTAACTCAATGAAAACTCTTATATTAAGAGGGAGTATTTATAAGTTACGTAGGAATATATCTTGATAGAGATCCATGACTGGAGGAAGAGATGTGAGGGATATCACTGATGTTGTGTAAAGGTCCAAGCCTTCCATCTATGTTGTAATCATCCAAAGTTAAATTTTGTATGGTCCAATTATTAGTATTTCTAGTTACCACTCTTTGGTCATCAATAAACTCTCTCCCTTTGGAAAGGTGATCGAAGCACATCTCCTATAGCAATCTATGTGTTCTTGAAAGTTGTTATGAAAATCCATGCCATGAATCATGTTGAAGTTGGCTATCTCTAGTATCATAAACATCCACAGATACTAATAAACAATGGAAACTATTATAAATTTTGTTCGTCACCGTATGTGTTCCACATTCATTCCCAATGATGTATCACATGAGTCTAATTCAGAGGACAAATTGATTGGCATACCAATTATTGAAACTATCTGGGTAGTTGTTAAGGAATGAGAAGTACCAATATCAAACAAAGTTACTCACAATGTGGATGTGATCAAGAATGAACCTCTAATTGTAGATAGAACCTCTCAAATATCTATTGGTGTCTGATCCAAACCACATATGGGACCTTCCTCATCCATAAAACAATATCCTTCTGGTGTACAAAAAGTCTAGGTCTACTACAGAGAACCATGGACCGATCACTAGTTACCTAGTCATGGTTGTATCCGGATTCTAGCTAAAACATTGGTGAAAAACTGTTGGAGATGTATTATCCTTCCATACTGCCAACACTAACTCTAGGAATATGGGTATACCTTCATGTTATGACATAACTTGTCATAGTTGAAGCAAGTTGGGTTACCTCCATAAGAAAAAAAAGACTCTATTTAACATGAATTCCAAGAGTCCACTGCACCTCCATGAACTTTATTTTCATTTCATCAGATGAGTTACTACATTCAGTAGTTGGGGTATCACATCAATTTGTAGTGAAGGGTAGGAAAAGTCTAGCTACTCATCCATTCTCTAAAATCTTCTCATTAATTATGTATTTCCTCAAAACTATTGGATATAAAGCTAGGTGGATGCTCCAGACCTACTGTTTAAGGTCTGGTCAAAGTCTAATTTCAAACTTCTTACACTTTTGATCCTCACTACTAGCCAAAATCACAGAAAAATAGTGGATCATAATAAACTGATCAAAGTATTCTGATACATTCATAAAACCCAGCTACAGTTCCGTAATTTCCTTATCTAGGTCAATATTCACTGTGTCAGAGAATAAAAATAAAAAAAGTCTTTTATGGCCTCCCATGAGATCCCTTCATGTCTTCTGACCTAACCCATAACCCCCCATCTATTCTTAGTAGGTCCCTATATCCTGAACACCACCAGATTCACCTTACTATCTAATATTGTATTGACATGGTTAAATATACTCTCTATGATTTCCAACCAATCCTCAACATCATTCGGTAAACCAATTCCCTAAAAGTATGGGAGATGTTAGAGTTGGAAATACATGGAATAGGATACCATGGATTTTTTTTGAGGATAGAAAGGAACCGCCACTTGCACCAATAGGTAGGTGTAGAAACTTTATCTAGAATAGTCTTCTCAGTTAAAGGTCCCACCAAATGTCAGTAAGGTGACATCTTCTAGAAGATAAAGAAAATTAATAACATAAAAGTTTCCTACGCAGTCTATGAATCACACACGATTCTCCAAGGGGTCTACCTTCAACCCGAGGTGTAACCCTTCTAGCCCTAACCCCAGTTCCCCTCCCTGCATGTTTGTCATAATCTTATTATATATATATATTTATATATGTATATATATTGAAAAATATTTCTCATTTCTGCTAATTAATGATAGTAAAGATATATCATAACAACATGTCAATACAAATATATCACAAAAGGAGAATATATATAGAAAATACAACACAATTCATGGAATTATATTAATGAACTACTGTGTATTAAAAAATAGGTATATATATTGCATGAGAACCTAATTTCCTAGTCATGATTCTTGATCATATAAAAAATATAATAAATCACATATCAACATAAAATTAATAAACCTAAGTGAATTTAATCAAAAATCTTAGAAAAACATAATTTCAATAATTTAGGGAAACAAAGGGGTCTACTATACACTGTTTTCTAGAAATTCACATAATTCCCCCGATCAATTCTAAACAATCTTATCTCTTATCAACCTAGTCTCAAATGAATCTAATAGAAATGATAGGTCAGAAAAATCCTATTTATCTGATATCAGATTATAACATCCCATCCCAAACCACTAGGTATGAGCCGAGTGCAATGTGACCTCATGTGTGCTTTCGCATATGCTAGATGCAGCTGACTAGCAGTGAGGGTCTCATTCATTCATTGGGGAAACAATACCCTTCGTATCATGTTATAGCACAAAAATTTGTAAATAAATAAAGAAATTACCATTGTAAGAATTCAAAAACTAAATAAATGTCATGCATTTCATATAAATAAATGACTCCCAATGTATAAATCTTATTAGGGAAAATAAAATTAGATAAACAAATAAAATAATTTTTTGGGTCCTCAAAAGTCTATCCTAGTTCACTACTAACTCCATCCTCATATTCTCAGATATCCACCACATGGCCCTTTCCCTTCACCAACTCCCTCATTAAATCTTAATGCACAATAAATTTTTTGGGTAGGGTTTTTGAGTACAAGAATATGTTGGAAATCACCAATTCATCCTTTACATAATGTGCTCAAGTATAATAGGTTCGTGACATAATAATAATAATAATAAATGCACAAAAGGAATAAACATAAAATCTAAAACTAAGTGTTCATGAATTAATTCAGACTCCACAAACCTCTATCTGTAAATTATTTGGATCCATTGTAAAAGTTAATGAAATAAATAAATAGTAACCAACCACCCCCTATACAGTGTCTTTATGGTGTTGTGTTTACATGATACCTGATTTCATCTATCCATAAAGAGGAAAATGTCACCCAAAGTCCACTAGTAGAGAATATTTGGTAATAACATCAACCAGCCTACCTTGTTGTTTATAGAACATAAAATAGAAGATACCTTGAGTGCATCCAAAACATAAAACCATGGATACCTCGTACCTCTACCCTATGCTCAGGTCCCTTATCTACATCATCACAAATCAGTTCACTCTTCTTAGGGATAAACATTTGATGATTGTTCACCTCGGTAAATAATCACTAATAGCCACTAATTATAGGTAACACACATACATGGTGATCACATAATAATGCATAAGATATAATCATGAGTAATATAGCATCAAACAAAATTTCATATGGACACAATAAAACATGGAAATATGGTACACAAATATCACTAAGTGAATCAATAACAAAAAATTCTAACAACTACAAACACCCACATGTGATAATAATCACGTGTAGTATCAAATAATATAACACATAAATAATAGTACAAAATATTTTATAAATGGGAGCCTAAGAGGTAATGAACTTCCTACCAGAAATCATTGATATGAATGTCAAGGTCTAGAAAAGTTTTCGATATCCATGTATTGATCACAAACCAATCACTCAATCTATTTCCAAGGATTCGTAGAATAGGTATAATCATACATGTGATGGGATTTATAATAAGGTAACTATATCAAGAATAAGGAGTTGAACTATTTATCACCCTAGGATGACTGATGGGAAAACCTCATGTTCTACTGGAACAATATTTGGAAATCATGCTCTATGATGAAAGGTGAAAGATGGAACCTCGTGGTACACTGGAGACCAGCACCATGGCATATTAAACATTATAAAACAATGAGATACACTAGGATAATTCCTTGATGGTTTAGAACAATTCACCATGGAACAATCCAACATAGGAAGAAGAAAACCATGGTGTAGGGGGGCTTACCATGATGTATGGGTGTATCAATAGAAGTCCCCCAAAATGACAAAAACGGGTTGTCATGTAGGCATATACCAAAGGTCAAATTCTATGGTTTAGAAGATGTTAAATATATAGAAAATAGTAATTTACATACATATACATCACATATTAATATATGAATATTATTTATACAACATAATGGTCCATTAAATAATCTTATAGGTATAGTTCATTTGGAAACTTGGAATCATAAAGAACTAGTTCATAAGGGAAATACATCACCACCCACTAAGATTCTCATAAATAGAACCCTTTTCAGAAAGAACATACATAAAACCTTTTTAGATAAATTGGTAAATGGAAACATAATAAAGGATGATCATTGATGCTCAGTATGGGTAAACAAGGATGATGTAAATGATCAAATAAACATAAAATCACAATAATGATATGAAAACATGAGATTAATTTTTAAAAAACATACCCAGTATATGATAGATCCTAATCTTGAGTCATGGAATAAATATTTTCAGTTCATAATACATGAATCTTAATGAAATAAAATGACATAAGTCATGGCAATGTAACAATGGAATAACACATAAGCTTGTGGAATCCACATATGAATAAAATATTATTTCCATAGTAGTCAAAGATCATTTAAATGAATATAATATGGGAATGGATTCACTACCTAAAATATCACAGTATTCAAGTTTCACTCTTATGAGTATCACTGTGTACAAATTCACTAATTGAATCGGGTTCCTTCCCCATTACAATCCTATTTATGTCATGAGATATAAATATTCACCCAATGAATTAGAGGGAGATACTGGTCCCACCCATAAAATAATTAAAATCACAATCATGTTTGAAAATGTTTTATAAAAAAATTCATCATATTATAACCCATGAAAATAAATCGTTTTCATCAACATTTCATAAATTCATAACATGTGGAAAATAAATAGATATCTTAAATATTTCGTTAATTAACCACAATTACCCTATGGAAATTGAACAAATTTCATAAAATTATTACCATAATAATAAAAAACAATCTAGATAAATGATAATGTTTGTATCATTGGATTATATCACCTGTAAATCACAAGAATCATGCAATATTATTTTCATTTATGATTATAAAATCCATAAAATATAAATAATTCTTGAGGAAAATACACATTAAATTTTGAAATAAATTCTTTAAAATATAAAAATTTACAAAATTTTATGGAAAAAATTTTATTTAAAAATATCCCTGAAAAAATGTTAAGAAATATTTAAAACATTTAGTGCCCATGATTATGGGAAATTCTATTCATGCTAATTATGAAAAATATATTCTTTTTATATTTTTATAAAAAGTGAAAACGTACCTTGTTTGGAAGATGGCCAGAAGATTCATTTTAAATCATTTTTAAAAAATATAGTAAGGGATAGAAATAAGTAAAAACTATCATATAGTAATATTAAAACATTATTGAAAGAATTTTTAGAAATCATTGATATGGAAGATAATTTTTTTATTGAAGATAGAAATAAACTATATTTTTCTTTAAAATCAGGATTTTTGTATCTTGAGTACTTGAAGAAAAAAAAATGAAATAAAAAAATTTAATCTAAATAAAAATATATGTCAGAATAAAATATATGAGTTTATTGGGAGTTAGATCATGACATTTTATCATTGTAAACATAATCATATAAGATCCTAGTAAATAAAGATATTCTGATATAAAACCCTTACCTCAAGTATGAACTCTTTATTATCTGTTCGAACATGTTGTATTGTAAATATAGGTTTATTATAAAACTATTCCATAATATACTCATATAAATTCAACCCTAAAAGATTTACTTGTACCCTTTTATCAACTGTTTTTAGAAATTAATAATTAAAATCACTTTTTTTGGGTGATAATTGCTTCTTTTTTCATATATGATTTGGTTTGGTATATTCAATAATTGTAATTTGATAAATGGATAATAATATATATAATTTTAGTCATTATAAAAATATTATATATATATATATATATATAATATATATGTATAGTCATCCATAAATGTTAGGGATAAAAAAAGAATTACACTGTTCATGAAGAGAGTTGGTCATAAGCACACATGAAAACTATTTTCATTTTTTAAAGGATAAAAAAGAATGGTAAATAATAACTAAAAATTAATGAATCATTATTATAAAATATAGATCATATATATTTATAAAATTCATCTTAATTACCATATAAGTATAATAGAAATGAAAAATAAATCACATTAATTGGTGGATGTGGTAATATACACGTATGCATACATGAAATTATCATTTCCAAAAAATATTACAAGGTAATAAGTTCGGTAAAATATTGAAATTTAAGAAGTATAATTATTTTTTAAATATCATATATAAATATTTAGAACTTTATAATAACCATCCATAAAATATGGTTGAAAAATGAATAGTATCTCTACATAAAGATAATAAGTTGTACATTCACACGAGCGATACTTTTTTTATTCCCATTTGATGGGAAAGAGGGTGGATAATGGTTTTTTAATAAAAATAATAACATTTCATATTATTGGGTAAAATTAATTTATTATTTTATTTTCAATAAAATATATTTATATGAGGGAATATAATAAGTAGGAAGAAAGTGACCATTCAAGGGAATTACCTCTCCTTGAAAAGAACCCCTTCAGGTATTCTAATAAGGATCTCTAGGTTATCATTTTTAAAATAAAAGGACCTATATAATGTTTTTACATAATTTTAAAGGTAATTTTTGGTTTATGGTCAAGATAGAATGCTCAAAGTTGTTTGAAGAAGAGAAAGGTTGTGTGTACTATTATAAGGGAGGGAGACGACAAACTTAGAATTTCTTAAAATATAAAATAATAATAAAGTAATTCTCATAAAAATGCTTCAAAATGACCATATAATAGTATATAGTAAATTATTTTTTGTTATCTCATAAAAAAATTAAATTTGGATAGGTTTAAATGGTGTTTTGATCCTTATCTTTTGGTTTAACCCCATAATTATCCCATTTAATCCTTAACCATAGTAACAACTTTTCACTCTAAATGGGTAAAAATTTTACTTATAAGGTTACTATACACTTATAATTTGAAAATTATGATGTTTTAGACCATATATTATTATAATTTTTATATAAAATTACTTTTATAATTTCTCAATAATTTAATAAAATATTATTTTTATAAAATATAATTAATTTATTTTTTTGTCACTATTCATTTTATTTAACTTAAAACACAATTTTTTAATTTAAATTAAATAATTTCCACAACACTAATATGTCATATTTATGTAAAAAATTCTTATAACACAAAAAATTAATGAAATTAAATTACTTTTAATATTTTTTAAAACACGTACATTAAACTTCTATTAATTATATATATCCTATGTGAGAATTGTATAAGAATTTAAGTAAATTATATATTTACTAAAAAATATGAATCAATTTACAACATGAAAATAATTTAATTAATGTGAAAATATACATTTATATTCATTCATAACTTTCATTTTTTCCTTATGTAAATTCGTAAGAGATATTTTAAATTGAGAGACTGACTTATTGAAATTGTGTTTTAAATACTATATAGGTTATTTTAATATAAAATATTCCATTAAAAAAATGAATAAGGTGATAAGGGTCAAATAAACATCACCAAATAACAATTACAAAGAGAAATTATGGAAATATTAATTATTTTTAATACCGATTAACCCTATTTATCCTTTACTGAGGTGATAGGATTTACCACGACTCTTATTTATATTAATCATAAATAAAAGGGTTATATTAAAAAAAATTAACCACTTAATTAAAATTAACGAATTTATTTTATCATATTAAATATTTAAAATTTTAAGAAATTAATTTTCAAGTAATTACTCAATAAAAAAATGAAAAAAACGTTTTAGAAAAATTAATTTTAAGCCTAAAATTTGATTTATTATTATCCCATGAATAGTAAAAATATTATATGAATGTTATTTTTTTAGAAAAAATATAATCTATACATTTCATTAAAACAATTTAAAAATACTATGAAATTTGATTTATTATGATGAATATAGATTTCACACATAAAAATTGTTTTTCTAGAAAACATCAACTTTATTTTCAAACGATTTTTGTTTTTACTTTTAAATTAATTAATAACCAATGAACACATTTTGTACTTCTGTAAACCATAATTTTTCAAGATTTAGTTTGTATTATTCATTCTATCCATACAAATTTTTAGGTGATAACATGAAATAATAATATTTTAATTGTATATCGTAGTTTGTTTAAAATATGTGCTGTGTGTAAGACATGTTATTAATGAAATATAATTATTTAAAGAGAAATATATTATAAAATCTCAGGGTGTTATATTCTATGCCCTTAAAATAATTTCCCTCATGAAATTCCATTATAGTAATACAAACAACATAGGATACTTCTACCCCATCATATTCTCTGGTTCCCACATAGCTTCCTCAAACTAGTGGGTTTGCGAAAAATATTCGATCAGGTGAGTGGTATTATTTCATAGAATTTTTTTCTACAATCTATAATCTTCACGAGTTTTTAAAAATAAGAAGAATCTTGATCTAGTGATATAACCCCTTAGTTTAGTACATGTGAATGACCAATTATGTACTTCCTCAATAGAGATAAATGTAACACACTATGAACATGAGGGTGATTTGAAGGGAGAACTAATTAATAAGCTACCATCCAATATGATCAATAATTTTGAAGGGACTTTTATATCAATGTATTAGCTTATGCTTCTTTCCAAATCCCATCACTTACTTCCAGGGCGATAGTCATACGAATTCTTTATCACCAACTTCAAAAACAATATCTTTTCAACAATTTTAAGAATAAATTTCTTATCAAATATGAGATTCCATTATGTGATATTGAATATATCTATCCTTTTCTTACATTACCATAGGTATGTACAGTCCTAATATATCTCTTTATATAACTTTAATTCAAAACATTCAAGTTATCCAGTTTCGCCAATATATGACTTCATACGGATCAATTCTAATTATTGAGTAAATGATATTGTAATAAGAAAACTCCACCAAAAGCAGGTGTTGATACCAACCACTGTTGAAAACCATAGATGAAACTCTCATCATGTATTACTGAGTTTAAATTTTCAATTTTGAATGACGTTCCATTTGAGGATGATAAAAAAATGTTGAAACTTAATTATACATCTAAAGTCTAATTAAAGATTCTCCAAATTATTGAAGTAAACCTCAAATCTTAATCAGATAAAATGTTATGTTGTACTAAATGAAAATTTACCACTTAAATAATGTATTTCCCAGAAACATGATATAGAGAGGAATATTTTCTAATAGTGATGAAGTGTTTAGATATTGTATAGATAACTACTAAAACCCAAATAACATTATTCTATTTAGATGTTTTTGTGTGTTTCAAGAAAAAACAAAAGGTCGTGTTTTAACCTTTCTATTCTCGTGTTGGTAATGTTTGTAACATTCAATTAATGTTTGTTCCCTCATCCTTAACTTATATATATACCATGTATTGTTATAAACAATCTTCTATATATCTCTTTGTGTTGTCCTCCCATAAACTCTCTTTTAAATCATTATACATATTCATTATTCTAGGATTAATATATAATTAAGGACTATGAGATTTATTGAGAAAATATTTCTTAAAATCAGGAATGAACCTAAAACATACACTATTTATAAATGGTATTAATCCCTCATAATCAAGGTTTTTCTCATGAATATTTCTAAACATGTTATTCAGTTCCACATCTTCATTATGTGCCTCTTTAATCCTCATATGGATATATTTTTGAACACTCAATTGAGCCCTAATAATATTTCTTTAATTACTTCAATATGTTTTGGTACACAATTTTAAAATATTTTAATATTGGATATTTTTTATCCTTATCATAGATAATCTAGAACGATTCTTTCATCTAAAATCATCAACCACCTTGTTCACATTCCCAGCATGGTAATGCATTGAGTAATGATAATCTTTAATAAACTCGAAATATTTTCTAATGAACATGTTAAGCTATGTCATTTTGAATATATAATATAATTTTTTTGATCAATGTATTTATCAAACAATTATCCATAAAGGAAATTACTCTATAAATTTAATGAAAAAACTACGACAAATAACTCCAAATTTAAATCGGTAAATTTTTCTCATGGACCTTCAATTTTTATGAGGTATAAGTTATAACTATATTAGTATTTCTGAGTAAACACTCTATTCCATTCGTCAATGCATCAATATAGCTTAAAAACCCTCTCCACTACAGGTTAGTGTAAAAATATGTCATCTAACTAGTATTTTATTCATTTCCTTAAAAAAAATACTCAAATTAATCGATCCAAAGGATCTTGGATCTCATTTGAGTTAAATTGTTGAGTAGATTGGATGACCATGAGAAATGCTCCAAAAAGTGTCAACAGTTTCTAGAAAATCCTAGAAAACTAGGAATTTTGTCCAGTATGGTTAGTATGGGACAATTTTCTATAGATTACTCCTTTTAAGGGTATACACACATAACCTCTCTTAAGATTCTATGACCCAAAAATGAGTCCTTTTTACCCAAAATTCAGTCTTTGTAATTTTTTCACACTATTTATCTTTACATAGGGTATTCAATAAAATATTCAAGTAGTCTTCATACTCTTAATTTTTTTTTGAATTTATAAGTGTATAATTTATAAATACTACAAAAAACTGATCATGGTAATATGTAAAGATTCTATTTATTAAATATATGATAGTAGAGGAATTAGTATGACCTAATTGAATAATAGTACATTCATATTCTCCATACCTTGTACAAAATGATATCTTTGGTATATCGTCTTTATTGAACCTCAATTTAGGATATATATACTGAAGTAGAATAATTGGAAATTATTTAGCATTATTAAATTGATTAAACAAGTCATTCGTGTGGGGTAGATGATACTTTTTCTTGATAGTGATCTTTTTAACTCCTTGATAATCAATAAAGTGCCCCATTTTTCAATATTGATAATTAAAAAATAGATTATGTTCCCCCAAAGGTGAAATTTTTTATGAATAAATACATTGTCTATATTTTCATGGAGTTTCTTCTTCAATTCCTCCAACTCAATCAAGGACTTTCTATAAGGAATATTTGAGATGGGTGTAGAAAAATGAATGAGTTCAACTTAAAACTAAACTTCACAATTTCATGGATAACTTAGGATTTTTTTTTGAAAGATATCAACAAACTCACATGTAATATAAATATCATTGATATAGAGTTCCCCCAAGTATCTGAGTTAAAAAACCCATTGGAATAGGAATCAGTACCTGTACAATGGATGTGAACACCATTGGATGTTAATATTTATCATCACACTAATATAAGACCATAGGATGGTTTATAATGTATAATAGGACTTACCTTACTTATAAATTGATTTTTGTTTTATTTAGGTAAAGATAATACATGCCAAAGATAACATCAAATTCAACGAGAGTGAGAATAAAAAGATTTTCTAGAAGCACATTCCCAATAACATCAACTAGAGAATAATAATAGAAATGAGATGTGATCCACATACCACTAGTGGTTGTCACTTCTAATTTAACATTTAATCATTAGGGTGTAATTTTCATACCCTTATAAAAAATTTTAGATATAAAAGGTTGGGTAGATATAGAATCAAAGAAGATATTAGTAGTTCTAGAGTGGGTGATAAGTGTACCTTTAACCATGTATTTATCATTCACCTCATCAAAAATAGTGATCACGTGATATTTATATTTTTATATTGGATTTAGAGGTCTCCAATATCAATCGTCATCATTATCTTTTTTATTTATTTATTAATTAACATAATTCTTATACTCCTTGAATTTTAAACACAAAGGTGTGGGTGGTGAATTATGTGTGTCTTTATCATTGTACTCACCATTATCTAACTTCATAAAATCACTTGAACATTCTATTTTTGGATGATATATCTTCCCACAAAATAAAAATTTACAATTTTCCTTAGAACAATTTCATCCATGTTTCATTCCACACTTTTAGAATAAATGAAGGCTCATATTGTTCTCTCAAATTTATTTAGAGTTTTCGTTGAATTTTATCTTTATTTTGTAATACAAATCATGAGATTAATGGGTAACTCTAATATCCATTCCCACATTTGAAGAACACATAAAAATTTCATTATATATACTAAAGTATATTATGTATAATTCCCTTTGGAGACTTTGTTTTAATCCACTAAAGAATTGATCAAACATTATTTCAAGTTAGATGATATTACCGGAAGAATACCCTGTAATTATTTTGAAATTTCTATCACAAGTAATAATAGGTTCATCATCCTTATGGTTTATCACAAGGAATTTCTTCTACATTTTCAAATGAATAATACGATGAAATTGCTTATTGATAAATAATCTCTTAAACTTCTCCCATTCCGTAGAGTCAAATTAATCATATTCCCTCATGTTC
This sequence comes from Viscum album, assembly GCA_963277665.1. Taxonomy (NCBI): domain Eukaryota; kingdom Viridiplantae; phylum Streptophyta; class Magnoliopsida; order Santalales; family Viscaceae; genus Viscum; species Viscum album. The sequence goes on along the minus strand of OY728141.1, from coordinate 997,067,963 downwards.
TTGATAAGATTCAACCATTTATATCCTTATCCAATTTAATGACAAACAATCAAAACTACTATTTATTATTCAAAAAATCTAATACTAAAGAATTTATTTTTAATGGTACCAATCCATTTCTCCATGATTGGTGGATCAATGGACCCATTAAAAGAAGGTTGGTTTTCTCTCATGAAGGACTCAAAAAAATTTTGGTCCCACATTTTATCATATAGAGGCTCATAATTATTCATAAATCGAAATTTTTTTAGAAGAACAAATGTGATATTTGTTATTTGATCTCTCACAAAACTTAGTTTCTCAGAAGGACAATCATTACACTATCCATCACATTTGTATTTACTTGAGTACTTTGGGCTTTAAACTTCGACTGGGAACAAAAAAAATATTGTGACAAATCATAATCATATTGAGATACCACATAAATAGGAAAAACAATTTATTGGATGTATAAATCATGAAACATTATTTTCATTATCTGAATCCTTATGTTAAACCTAGGGACTTCATAGTAATCATCTCTTCAAATCTGTCATGATGGTTCATAAAGAGTATATCAATTTCAAAAATATATACCCTGAGAGTGTTAAACCAAGTGTGTGGAATAGCCCATTACCATGAACTAGGTGATGATAATGTCAAAGAACAATATTCCCTTTTCAAAGTTATCATCCCAATGTAATCATGTTATAAATCTAAATCTAGTTATAGTATCAAAGTATGGATGTAATTTCTTAAAAACCTCTTACTCTATATTTCACAAAAATTCTAGGAAGTTTTTCTATAATTTCACTTATCCATAGGGTTTTCGATAAATTTTTATAATCCTGGATTTAAAAGGTCATCTAATCCTTTCATTGATAGTCATTATAGTGAACCATACTCTAAATTCAAGTATATCACCTGTTAATTAATCAATAATCATAACAAAAAATAATGATCCATGCTATAATCATATAGTTATAATGCATTTAGAATCATGGAATCATAAAAAAGGGTTCATAAGCTATATACATTGTCTCCTATTTATTTCCTAATAATTATCACCCTTCTTAGATATATCATACATAAAACCCTTCTTCATAACCTTTTAAATGTAAAATAAGAAAGGGCGAGCTCTAATTCTTAGTATGGTTAAATAAGGGACATATCAATGATTAAAAAAACATAACATGAGAATAAGGGTAAAAGAACATGAGATTATAAATTGATAATAATACCCTGAAAATCAAAGATAGTAATCTTGAGTCATGGAATAAATCATTGCACTACATTGTATGTGAATCCTAAAGTATTCAGAGAACATGACCCATGTGACTATAACATTGTATTAATACATTATTTTATAGAGTACACAAGATAATTGAATATAATTTCATTAGTAGTCAAAGATTATTTCCAAGGCTATCATATTCTAATGGGTTCACTCCCTAAACCAACATTATAGTCAAATTTAATCCCAAGACAATCGTAGTGGAAAAGGTCCCTTTCTAAACTGGATTCACTCTCCATTATAGTCATGTTTATCACATTAGATATCAATATTTACCCAATGAAATATATATAGATATAGGTCATTCCCTTCAGATAATGAAAATCAAACATATGTGTTCTATAATATCATAAAACATTATGTTGGGAAAAAATCCCTCAAGGTATCATTGAAATTTTTTTGAGGTGATTGTGTTTGTTGAAAAAGTGGACATTTGTGTCATGATTGTTGACAAAGTAAACCATGACTAAATTTTTTTTTGGAAAAGGGGATTTCATGATGGCATGTCTTGTTCAAGGGATTTGTTTAACGATCCATGTTTGATTCATGAACTTAGACAAAGGAATGGATGATCTTGACGCGGTACAAAAAGAGTAGATACAAGGTGACGTTGTTTTCCAGTGTTTGACAAATTTTTGGGCTTGAAAATCGACAAATGTAGAAAAGTGGTTTTTGGAAAAGGGACTTGCGCGCCGTGTAATTGAAGGAGAGGAAACATGCACGCATAATGTTTTTCATGATTAGAACATCAAAATATGGCAAAGGGATAAGGGGCGCCCAAGTTTTAGAGTTGGTTGCTCAAGTGACTTACACAGTAGAGACTTTCATGCCGAAACTTGTGCTCCGAGGGGAGACCTGAACACTATCGCATAGGGTTTCCAAATTCCTATAAATACAGGATGACCCCTCCTCATTCTATACTAAGTTCAACACTTAGAAAAATCAGAGCTCCTGTCGCGAAGGTGTGGTGGTCGCTCAAGTGGTGTGTGGTCGTGCAATTAGAAGTTTCACGCCAGGTGATAGTTGTGCGCCTAAGGTGGTTTGGGAGAGGAAATAAGTGAGTCTCCCAAGTTTAGATTTGAAGAAAGAGGTGTCAAACAAGTGATTGAGGTGGACTTGCGTGCCAGATTTTGAAGAAGAGAGAAAGTTGTTGGTTGCGCACCAAATTTGGTTTCAGTGTAAAAGGGTGTGCGTCGCACAAGTTCGGAGTTGCAGAAGCTTGTGTCGCACAAGTGGTTGAGGTGGAATTTCATGCCAATAATAACTTGTGCACCGATAATTGCACGCTGACTTAGATAAGGGGACCAATTAAGGTTGATTTACGGAACTGATTCAGGGCTGCGTGGAAGATGGAATATTTCCTGATACCTTCGGTGCAATGTGAGATTCATCTACGGGTGAAAGTTGGACTTCACCAGAGCATCTACATACAATGGAGGATGCATTCATTAGTAGTAATTAAGAGAAATAAAGGTCTATAAACTGTGAGTGGATCCTTTCTAGAGTAGTGAGCAAAGGAAGAGGAAGAAGGTGATCCTATCCACCGGCAGTGATCCAGAGAGAGAGAAATAGGGAGTGACCCTTGGGAAAGAAGTGAGCTGATCCTAAACCTTGTAAAGGCAGTGATCCTAGGCATAGAAGTAATCTTGCCCGAACCTTGTAAACAAAAGTGTGCTTATAGTTGATTTGGTACATCGGAACATTGTCAGTGTATGCTCCTTGTACGTATCCCATTGAGGGTGAACCAAGTAAAAATTGATGTGTCCGGTGCATGCTTTAATTTCTGTTTATATTGTGCAATGAGAAAGGGAGAGAAGAGTGTTTTTCTTAATAGAGAAACAAGATCAGAACATGCTTAAATTTTTTATTTTTCATACCCTGATTCAACCCCCTCTTAGGTTATTCATCCTTGTAAACGTAACACATTCAGTATATCAAAAGTAATGAAAAAAATGGTTTTCATAAAAAATCCATCATAACAAAATCTGTGGAAAGGAAATGGGTTTCATAAAAATTTAATCACTTATTCATAACATAATCCAATTGAAAAGGATAACAGTTTCAAAAATAAATTTTTATAATAATCATAACAAATCCAGTGATTGGATAAGTATGGTATCATCAAATATTATCCCGAGTAAATAATAATCAACATAGATTGTTTTTATCATTGATGAATATAAATGCCATAAAATATCATTAAATTATTATTAAGGAAAATACCCTTTCCATTTTGAAATCAGTTTTTTAAATCTAAACTATTTCATAATTGTAGGTAAAACGTTTTATTTGTTAATAAACTTAAATTTTTTTAATTTATACATCAAAATATTGATTGATCATGAAAAAAATAAATTCCATTCAAGAAGAGTACGTTAAAACAATGATTTCATTAACTTTTTGGTCAAAAAGTAAAAAATTAATTCTTTTTGAAAATTGTAAGAAGATTAATGTTTAAAAAAGTTTGTAAAAAATTAAATGAAGGGAAAAAATATGGTTAAAAAAATATTATATTAAAATTAAAAACATTATTAAATTCATTTTTAGAAAACATGGATACAGAGGAAACATTATTTTTTTTCGAAGAGAGAAAAGAAGTAGATTTTATTTAAAAACACGTTTTAGGTCAATTGAGTTATTAAAGAGGGTAAAATGAAATGAAAACTGTTATTATAAATAAATATCTATAAAATAAAAAAAATCTATGAGTTTTCTAAGAGGTATATCAAGAAATTTCATCATCAGAAACATAACCATAAGCAATCTCAGTAAATGATGATATTATTACATATAACCATTACATTTTTTTTAAATTAATATTCAAGTGTTTGAAACTAAAGAATAATAGATATTTTATTGTTATAATTTTTTTTAAGAATAATACTAACATATAACAAACTATATATAATTGACTTATAACCTTTTCTCACATTCAAATTAAAAATTCTTTATTAAAATCACTATTCTGGGTGATCACTTATTTTTTTTTCATATATGATTTGGTTTGGAATTTTCTATAATTTTACCTTTATCATGGTTAAATAATACAAAAAATATTAATAATTATATAATTATAATATATGTTCATTATAAATATATTTATGGTCATATATAAAAGTCAGGGAGAGAAAAAATAAATTACACAATTCATGGAGATGGTAGGTCGTACGTATGCATGATTGATGTTATTATTTTTCCATGGATGGAAAAATTTATTTTTTATAATAATTTATATTTAATTTTTTATATCATATAAATATTATAAGTTCATAAAATCCACCCCCATTACCATATAACAATAATATAGACAAAAAATGAATCACATCGATTCATAGAGGCTGTAGTTCACACGTACACTAGAGCGATGTCATCGTTTCCAAAAATATTGGAAGGTAATAAGATAGATATTATATTATCATTAATAATGTATAATTATTTCATAAATATCATATATAAATATTATACCAATTATTACACCCATCCGTAAAATATGGTGATGAAAAATTAATTGTATCTCTATGCGAATACAGTAAGTTGTACGTACGCATGAGAGATAATTTCATATACCATTTGATTGGAAAGAGGTATAAAATAGTGGTTTAATAATCATAATACCATTTAAGAATATTTATGATACATAATTTATTACTTTTTGTAAAAATATAATAGTTATATAGTAGGTAAAATAAAAAGCAAAAAAAAGTGATCATTTAAGGCGAACACATCTTCTTTAAAATAAATCCTTTAGGTATCATATTAAGGATCTTAGGGTTTGTATTTTTTGGGATGAAATCACCTCTAGAATGTTTATAAGGAATTTTATAAGGTATTATTTCATGATATTGATGATCTAGAAGGCTATATGTGGTTTGAAGAAGAAAAATGATGGGTGTCCTTTTATAAGGGACAGAGAAGATACAATTTGAATTTCTTAAAAGATTAAATTATAATAAACTAATTATCAAGAAAAATTATTCAATATGGGAATATATTGAAATAACATATATTACTTATTTTTAATATCATAAAAAATAATATTTTTATAGGTTTAATTTCTTTTTTTAAACATATATTTTGGTTTAACCCCTTAGTTAACCCATTTTAATCTTTACCATGGTACCAATTGTTTTACTCTTAAAGGGTATTAATTTTATTTATAAGGTAAATATTGAATTATAAATGGAAAATTTATAATATTTTAGACCACATATTATCCAAATTTTTCAATTTAAATATTTCTGAAACTTTTAAATAATTTAACAAAATATTATAATGATAAAATATCATTTTTGTCAATTATGATTCTATTCATTTAATTTAACTTAATACAGATAAATAATAATTTAAAATTATAATATATTATTTTTAAAAATCAATAATATGTTTTATTCATCTAAAAAACTTCTGGAACACTATAATTCAATAAAATTATATTAATTTTAAAAATTTTAAAAACACTTATTTTATTTTTCTATTAATTGAATAAATATTTCTTTGGCATTGTATAACAATTTAAGGTAATTATATAATTAAATAAAATAATAAAGATATTTCTATAATTAAAACTATTTAATTATTTTAATACTTAACATTTATGTTCATCCATAACATTCTTTTTTTCTATATGAACACATAAGAGATTTTTGAAACTAAGAGAGTGACACTTTGTAACTTTATTTGTTTTAAACATAATATATGCAATTTTTTGGGGCAATATTAAATTAAAACATCATTTTTGAGTATAAGGTGATAATAGTTGAATTAAATTCTGTAAAAAATATTTAGTATGAATAATTATGGCCTTATCACTTAGTTTTAACCTAGATTACCCTGATTTATCCTTTATCGAGTTGACAAAATTTACCACGGTTAATATTCATATTGACCAATAATAAAAAAGGGACTATTAAAAAATTTTGAACCTCCTTATCATAAATACTGAATTAACATTATAAAATTAGATATATATAAGTGATAAAAAATAATTTTAATTTCAGTTCACAATAACGTGATAAAAATCGGTTTTTAGAAAAAATAACTTTTTAGGCATAAAACTGGATTTACTAGTATCAATTCATATTAAAAATAATAAAAGAGTGTTAAAAATTTAGTTTAAATATATAATATATTAATTTAATTAAAATTATTTTCCAAATAGTGTCCATTTTAATATATTAAGATCAAAATATATTATAAGTATAAAAGTATTTTTTTAGAAAACCATATCCGTCATTTTGAAATTATTTTTATTTTCACTTATAATTAACTGATATGCAATGAATTTGTCTTAAAGAAGTGTGAATTTTTATTTATTTATTTATTCATTTTCATACATTTCAATCCTAATATTATGTTATAATATTAAATAATAGTATTTTAATAGTATATCATAGTTAATTTAAACTGAGTGTTTCATGTATTGCAAGCTATCACAAAATATTGTAATTTAAAGAGACATATTTTATAAAATATCCATGTGTTACAATTATAGAAAAGAATTATTTTAAGTAATTCACCATAAGACATAAAGGGGAGGAGCATTATCATGTAGAATCTTTTATATCCTTTTAGAGCTCCTAGAACTCAGTCGAACATTAGAAGAACATGTATTTTGTAGGGAATCTACAAGGTTCAATGCACGTTGATTTAAGAATCATTATGACTATAATGGAGGATTATCTTTAATTAGAAAACGAATCCAAGGAATAAAAAATGAAATATACAATTAAATGGATTAAACATAAAAGGCCAGACGACTAAAAAAACCTTCTGTAATAGATACAAAAATATCCATGTGGTGTTTTCTAAGGCACTACGAATCAACCTTCAATAGAACCAACTTCCATAGAAAATTCTATGTCATGGTCTTTGAGGTATAGAACCACTACATTGTAGACCACATTTCGGTATCATGGTCTCATTCCTAAGGCACTCACCATGATATACTCTCTACACCATGGATCTGATTCTTTCATATGGTACGGTCTTATGTGTTGTTGTAAAGTAACCCTTGTTTTTGGAACTAATATTTCTAAAAAATATATCCAAGACATCCCAACCACATTCCAAGACCACATTCCATTTCCATACATTTATTAACATAATAAATTAAATCAAGGCTTTTATTTGTGAACAATAATTTTAGGGTTTTACAATCCAAAATTATAGAATAAAGATAAATAATATAGAAGGTTTAAAAGTGAAAATAAAATAAGGTGTTGAATTATTTAGATAAATAATATAACTGAGAATCTTATTTTACTTCCCACAGTTCATCAAAAATTATTGATGAATACTCTATAAGAAAAATTAAATTTTCTAAAAAATATCATTAGAACGAATCATGATTTATGTCTAAGGTTATATCCAAATCACATAAATTTTAACATTATATTCATAAAAATAATTTAACCAAGATGATGAATATAATTATCAATCATTCTAATTGATGGATGAATATTTTAATTACCTAGAAAAAATAAACATTATGGTAAATAAAAATATGATCTTAATTTATAATATCTTTATAAGTCCAATAGATGAAGTTTAAACTTATTTATAAGAAAGGTGGTAACTCTATTTCTGTTTCCATTTTTAATTATCTTAATGAGGATATAAAATATAAATATGATGATAATAATATAAAGTTATTAATTTGAATATCACTTTTATATTATGAATTTTTATAATTTCTAAGATTGTTGGATCATTTTAAATTATCTTCTAGAATTGGGTTTCATTCCAGAAATTCATATTTCATGCCTAACTATTTGGTTTTGAAATGTATGTCATTCTTAACTAATATTTATTGGGGAATTAATTATATGAATCAACATTCCTTAAATAATGATCAATAATTTGAAATTTATAGGTCTTATTTTTTGGATGAACTGACATTTAGTCAACACTACAGGTTTAGACAGAAGGGTTTCTTAATATTTTATTTTATAATATTTATAGGAAAATGAAAATTTAGGTAAAACACTTTTAGTGTTATTTAAATTTTTAGAAAACATTTACTGCCATTTTCTGGAATTATTTTTAGATGGAAAATGATTTTCCTCTAAACATGATCTAGGAAAATTCAAAGTTCATGAAATTATAATAATTGATGTGTGGACATTTTAGAATTAGAGATGATATTAGAGGGCATATCCTCATTATTAGTGATATTTACATTCTATAAGTGACTTAAATTTATAATTTTCTTCATGTCCTAGCATTAAAAATAACCTTATAATAATATTCAATTATTTGGTAAGGGTTACTCTATAAACATTGGGTTTGAATGATGAATCATCAATTGTATATAAGGAGTTCACATTTTATTATTTGACATCCCATATAATGTTTATCCTATTGTAATAGAATAACTTACATTATAAAACATTATATATCTCATTGTGGTTGAGTATCAGTCATGGTTTTTTCACAAGAGGTAAGGGAATATCAAAGTTAGGATCACAGATAAACTTTATAAGTGTTTTCTTATGGGGAACATTATAAAACTCAATTACAATCCTTCTAAAATGTATAAACCTTTAAAATTTGGATAGAAAAACAATTTTAGTTTTAAACCTAATGTTGATGTCTCAACTTTTTATACTTTATAATTATTTAAAATGAACCCCTTCATTCAAATAAAAACTAAATATATCAGAGGTAGACACAAGGGTTATATATTAGTTCATGATTATTCTTGGTTTACTTGGGATTATTTTATTTCTCTTTAATTGGATTCATTATTATTTTTAAATATTCCTTATTTGTGCACAAAATATGAAAAACATATTAATTTTCACTATATATAGTTATCATGGTTATGATTTTTTGAATTATTATTTTAATTGTTTTTGTGAAAAATGTATTTCACATAATGTTCTAGGATCGGGAACTCTATAATAGATTTATTTTGAATAATGGAATATAATAGTTCTATAAATTTCAAGTTCTATGTTGTACACATATTTATTTATTTATATTTTCATGGATAAGTCCATTAGTACAACTAGTTACACTATAGAATGATTTTTAATTCTCCCAGTCATAAAAAAAATCATTATGAATTTTGTAATATAAGGACTACAAACCTTATTTACATAAATGTTTTAAGATGTAATGTTTTCATTTGGAATATAAAAAATAATCTTTATAAAATTGATTAAGAATATGATAAAGTAATTTATCTAGGTTACTCCACCATATATAATTCATATCAAGTTTTAAATGGGTTTAAACATACCACTAAATAATGATTATATTATAATTTTATAAAATTTGATCCCTATGTGATGTTAAAACATTTATATTTTAAAATAAATATTCATTTTTTTAAATAACATCTATTTTACATCCTAAAGATGAAAAATATATATCAAAAGTTATCATTACTAAATAAGATAAAAAAATATACATTTACCTTATATATGAGTAACAATATTAATTTTTACCAAGAAGTTACATAGAATTATTGATTCATCAATCTGATAATATTATTGGTAATATAGAAAAATTAGTTAATAAAACATATTAACTATTAATTTAATATGGGAAAAATTATTTATAATATAAATTTGAACCTAAAATCATAGATGATACATTTGGTGATGAGTTTTTATAATTTATATTCAGGAAGAGAATAATTAATTCAAACAGAAAAGGTTTCAAATTTAGTTGAACATCCAAATGATAATTAGGTTATAGGGAGTATATGATATATCTGAAAAAAGTGGGACAAGAATAGAAAAATAGTTCAAATTAAGGACATACAAATAGATAAAGGTTATAATCCCTAATATGTACTAAACAATAGATAAAATTTTTATCCCACATATAGAATTGATCAATTCAAATTATATTATCCTTCATAGATCATTTAAATTTTACACAATATAGAATACTTGTATAGAGTCCCTTACTTAATGGTTATGTTCACAATGATGTTTATTTTGAAAAAACACATTGTGTTGCAGATATTAATTTTTTTTGAAAAAAATAAATGAACATACCAATGTTATTTAGGTTCTTAAACATCCCCCAAGGTTATGATGTGATATAATATCATTAATTTGTACTGCAAAATAATTTTTTAAAGGAAATATATATCAGCACTTTTTATCAATAATTTTTAATGAAAATTTAATGATAAAAATATATGTTGATGTTGTAACACCCCGAAACTAGTTACCCTGAGTCGATGAATTAGTAAATAACATTGGCATGTTCATAAGATATCATGTCTCGAAAGACTGATTAGTTTAGTAGCCTTGGAAGTACTAGATACATACATAAGTTTTAAATTACTTCCTTAAATAAAAATACACTATGTCCCCCTTTGAACACAATCATATCTTTTGAGCCATCCCTACAGTTTAATCACAATATACTTCTTCACATCCTGGGAAAAAGAAAACATAAGAAAGGGCTAAGAACAAATGCTCAGTAAGGAAAACAATATAGCAGAAACTATCATAAATAAGAATAAACATTTATGTAAATGTATAAGACTAAAATAGAAGACTTTTAAACATAAACTTCAGCATAATATGGAAAAGATAAATCAAATAATACCATTTACTTATTCACAAGGATATTCTATTTGTCTAATTATCACATGTAACATCAATAAATAATTTCATAATGATGGATTGCATAATGCTGGACATCATTACCACAAATTCAAGGCCTCGTTCCAAGACTACAAATAATATTTTGTCAAGGCCTTGTTCCAAGATACTAGTTTGTCTAATGAGACCTAATGATTCATTGAAGAGTTATAGCAGGCTCCACACATCACTTACTATGTCCAATGCATTTCTCATATGAAAATATTGAAAATAACGTAAACATTCATATTATAACTAGAATACGAAATGTTAATACATTAAACATAAACCATGAATGATATAAAAATGAAACATCCACGGTCAAACATATAAAAAATCCATTAATACAGTATGGAATATTGTATCATAATAAATCAACATAAAAAATGTGTAAAATCCATCAAAAGATGTTGACATAGATGAAATAAACACTATTTGAGAGAAATATCTTTTTCTATTTTGAAATCATTTAAATGTCTCATAATTATAAAAGAAAACATTTATTTTGAAAATATTCATATAAACATGTAATGGAAGCTTAGTAAGGTGTTATAAAAGTGAAAAATAGCCACACCCACCTTATAAGTTAAAAAAACATTATTACCCTAATTTGTCGAAAAGCTCATAAAGTACCTTATTTGGAAAATTAAAAAAAACATTCCTTTCAAAACAATTTATAAAATTTAAAAAAAAGGGTATAAATTAATTTAACCCATATTTTAGGAATAGTACAAATTTCTTGAAATACATTTTTATGAAACACGAATGTGGATGATAAAAAATTACCAGTAGATGCTTACATATAAACAACCTCAGATAATAAAGAGATTGAAAAATTAACCCTTACCTTGTACTTTTACTTGGTCGAGGGTACTTTAACTTCTTTTATAATAGTTAAATAATTGTTATGAAATTATAAAATAACCACATACATAAATATGATATCATATATGATCTTATAATATTTTTGTTAATAATATTTCAGTAGTATCATTGCTTCGAGAGTTAACTGATTCATTTTCCTTTATCTGTTTTGTTACATAAGTCATGTTTTTCATAGATAGAATGTATTTTATTCCTATCCATAATTATATTAAGTTCATTAAAAATTATTTTTAATCATAAAAAATAAAATTAGTCTTGAATGGTTACGATGGGGAATGAATATAATCGTGTTCATGGAGACTGTAATCCGTACATACGCACGAGCAACAATATCATTCTATTGATGATAAAATTGTATATAATTGGATGGTATATAATATTTAAATAATAATTAACATTTTATATATATTATTTAAATAAATTATACTCATTATTATACTCATCCAAATAATGACATGTTGAATAACAAACTACACCACGACGTGGAGACGGTAAGCTGTACGTACGCACGTATGATGATTTTTTCATTCATAGGATAGATATAATAATGAATATGGTTGTTCCATATTTATAAGAACATAAAAGTATGTATAAGGTATGTGATTTGTTATTTTTTTATTGAAACAAAAATGAAAGGGGATGTGGAAGTAGAAATGAACTTTGAATGAGGTGATGAAATTATTACCTCTTCTTCGGGTACTTCATTTAGATTTGATCAAAAGGGATCCATAGGTTAGCTTTATGATCAATATAAGGCATCTATGTTGAATTGAGGGTAGTTGGGATGATATTTGATTAGCGGTTTTCTAAAACAAATGGATTTGGGGTGGATATTAAGAGAAGGTAATGTAACCTTTTATAAGAGAGGTTAGGGTCACTTTAGAAGAAACTTGAAATATTTATTTATTATACAACAATATTCAGTTTATAATGTCTCCAAAAAGAATTATTTAGAGTATAATGTGCGTATGAGTCAAAAATATCTCAACCAATAGGTTTTATACTGGTTTTGATCCACATATTAACCTTATCTTTTAGATTTAACTCTTAGTTAAATATTTTATCTTTTACAATGTCTTCTTGTATTTTTCTATCACCTGGTTAATAAACATACTATAAAATTCCAAGATAACCTCAAGTGGTTCATTAATGACATATCTATCATTACATAATTCCTTTCACCGATCTTTATATTTTCATGAATATTATATCATTTAATAAAATAGTATTTGTTTTAAAAACACATTTATATTAATTTTAACAATATTTATTATTTGTTTTTTGTGAATGTCATAACAACTTTATCACTCTAAAAAAACTTATTTAATCATCCCTACCATGTAATATTAGCCTAGAAAATTAGTTTAATGAATCAAAATTCTTAATTTAAATTTATTTAGATATTTATAATATCACTTATTTTAATCATTCATTAATAAGGTAATTATTGCATCATCATTGTGTCAAAAATAAATTCAATTATTTAATGACTAAAAAATATTAATAAAATATTATTATGTAGGAAATTTTTTTATCTTTCTTACAATTATTTATAGTCGAATTTATCTTATGTATATCTCTATATTTAAAATTTTTTAGTTTTAAAAATTTGAATTTGACTTTTTTAACTCTTCTTTAAATAAAATAATAATAAATGTCCAAATATAATATAAGTGGGTAAAAGAGGATCATATTTTATTCCTATGGTTGATTTTGGTCGAAAAAACCATATCCAATAGAATTATTTCACAGGTATGGTAATTATAAAATCATTTTTGCCTTTAATTACCCTATTTAATTTTAACTATGGTAAATAAAATTCAAAAGTAACTATTCAACAAAAAAATATTTTTTATCTTATTGAACCACATTTTACTTAATGATTTCAACCTTATATCTAGGAGTTTTGAAATTAAATTCAACGATGTGGTAAAATTACTTTTTATGAAAATTTTCTAACGTGCCTAGAAGGTGGGTTAAAGGCGTTAAAAAATTCAATAAAATTTTATACATCTAATTTTATTATAAAATGACACCAATGAATTAGATTGAAATAATATATGTTTTATGTATCTATTTTGACTTAAAATAAATTTAATTAATATAAATAATTATTTTAATTAAAATTCGATTTTAAATAATAACAAATTGTTTTTCACTATTCATCAAAAAATAAAAGTATTCTGAAAAATACCAAATATTCAAACTATGATAATTTTGATATTCTAAATCCAAAAATGATATCCATTTCAAAAAATAATATTTATAAAATTTCAAAACGTGGGTATTGCATTCATAACGGCTGGTTTGATTGGTCGTAGTGTGCTAGAACTCGAAGTTGTATACAGCGCAAGCTATTGCATTATTGAAAGGGAAGCGTACTGTAGAAGCTTGGGTTGTTACATTCTCCCCTCCTTAAAAAAATTTTGTCTTTAAATTTTCTAGAATATTACTGCATAAAATGATATAGGTGGTTCTTCATCATAAATTTCTCAGGTTCCCACATTTCCTCTACTATATTATGGTTTCTCCAAAGAACATTCACCAGACGAGTCATCCAGCTTCTCAAAACTTTTTCTGTGGTATCATGAATCTTGAAAGGATATTCAAAATAATATAGACTAGGTTATAGTTCTAATTCTTCATAGGTGAGTACATATGTTGGGTCATGCATGTGTTTTCTCAATAGTGATACGTGGAACACATCATGAACATTGGAGAGACTTGGTGGCATTTCCAGATGGAAAGCTACAACTCCAATTATTTAAAGAATTTAAAAAGGTCCTATATACATGGGACTTAATTTACCCTTATTAATGAGTCATATAACACCCTTCCATGGAGATAAATTCTTGAAAACCTGATCACCTAATTGAAATTCCAAATCTCTCCTTCGGGTATCGGCAAAGCTCTTTTGCCTAATTTGATCTTTTTTAATGTGGGTTTGGATAATATTCACATTTTCCATTGTTTCGTCAACATGTTTAGGGACTTCATGTTTTATATAAATAACATCATCCCAACAAGTAGGTCTGCGACATCTCTTTCCATATAAGGCTTCACATGGTGCCATCTGAATACTTGAATTGAAGCTATTGTTATAGGAAAATTCTACCAGAGGTAAATATTGATCCCAAATACCTTGAAAGTAAAGTGAGAAAGATATAAACAAGTCTTATAAGATTTGAATAGTCCATTATGATTGTCCATCAGTTTGAGGGTGGTAAGTATTGCTCAAACGAAGTTCAGTATCAAGGGCCTTATGAAGCCTTTTCCGAAATCTTGATGTAAAAGGGGGATCACGATTAGAAACAATCGATAGGGGTACTACATGAATTCTTACAACTTCATTAATATATAGTATTGATAAATGTTCGAGTGGTAAATCATATCTTATATCTAGAAAATGTGCTGAATTGGTAAGGCGATCAACAATGAACAATATTGCATCATTCCTTCTAGGAGTCTCTGGTAGTCCCATGAAAAATTCCATCGTAATATCATCTCATTTTCACTCTGGTATGGGAAGAGGTTGCCTGAATCCTCCAGGATGCTGTCTTCCAGCCTTAACCTATTTAAAAAGCATACATCGTGACATATAATTAGGAATCTCCCTCTTCAAGTTGTCCCACCAAAAATGTTTCTTTAAATATCTACACATCTTAGTTCTACCAGGGTGTATAGATAAATTTGAGCTATGATCATCATCCAAAAATTATTTTTTTAAATCAGGTATATCGAGAACACATATAATCCTCCCAAATTTAAAAATTCCATCTTCATATACGCTGTAAAGCAATCTCCCATCATTCAATGCTTTAATTTTCCTTTGAAACTCCTCATCATCACTCTGAGAACTTTTTGTCCTTTCTAATAAATATGGTTTGGAAACCATTTGAAAAAGTAATTACGTTTCACCTTCCATGATTATTCCAATATCCATATTATCTAGATCCATGATCATTGGATCCTTTTAAAGTCTAATCTTTTTCAAAACTCCATTATATTTTTGGCACAAAGCATATTCCACTTTATTTTCCTTCTCCGGGTGGTAGTGTATAGTGAAATCATAATCTATGAGTAGTTGATGCCGTCATCTCTGCCTCATGTTGAGTTTTTTCTATGAGAAAATATACTTCAAACTCTTATGATCATTATATACCTCAAATTTTCCACCATAGAGATAGTTTCTGCATATCTTCAAAGGAATGGTACTAGTTTCTAACTCAAGATCATGAGTGGGATTGTTTTGTTCATGAATTTTTATCTTTCGTGATGCCTAGGAAATAACTCTATCATTCTTCTTAAGGACACAACGATGTCCGTTCTTTGAAGCATCACTTTAAATTACAAACTCATCATTCCATGATGGTTGATTCAAGATAGGAGCATTGAAAAATATTTTCTTCTATTATTCAAAACATTATTCACACCCTTTTTTCCCAACAAATCTAACCCCTTTACATGTGATCTTGGTTAATGAGTTAACCAATCGGGCAACAGTCCAGAAAAAATGTTGATAATAAACAAGAAAACCAATAAAGTTATGTACCTCAGTTTTACTTGTCGTTGATTTCCATTCATGGATTGAAATGTTCTTTGAAGGATCAATAGATATTCCATCCTTAGAGACAATATGGACACGAAAAGAGATCTCCTGATGGAAGAATTCACACTTTCAAAACATCCCATATAATTCATTTCTTTTGAGGGTTTTCAAAATAATGCATAAATGATTTTTATGATTTTCATAGACATTGGAGTATATCGATATATCAACAATAAATACTACTACAAATTATTAATGATATTCCTTTGAAACTCTATTCATTAGATTCATGAAAATAGATGGTCCATTTGTCATTCCAAAATGCATTACTATAAAATTGTAATGCCCATACCTAGTACGAAATGCTATATTTGAAATTTATTCCTTCTTCACACACAACTAATGATATCTATATCGAAGGTCAATCTTTGAAAAATGTTGATCTCCACAAATTTTATTGAATTAATCATTAATGCGAGGTCGGGAAAACTTGTTCATTATTGTTATAACATTGATCTCCCTGTAGTCAATGCACAACCTCATTGATCGAATAGTCTTCTTTGCAAAAAAAACAGGGGCTCCCCGTGGAGAAACACTAGGGTGAATAAATCCTTTATAACTCAGTTACTCTAGTTGTTTCTTTAGTTACACTAATTCCACAGTTTCCATTCTATATGGGATCTTTGATATGGGCTTGAACCAGTAATTAAGTCAATGGAAAACTCATTTTGTAGTTTTAGAGGATATCTAGGTAAATCCTTCGGAAAAACATCATCATATTATTTCACAATAGGCATGTACTATATTTGAACTTTCCTTTACTCAACCATATTTATTTTTTTCTCTTCCTTCACAATAATTGAATTTAGTAGAGCTACTGGGCGTGGATGTAGATAAGAATAAAATTGTGACGTTTCTTCTCTAAAGATAAAGTATTATTTATCATCATCAAAAATTGTAACATCCTTCTCATTACAATAAATTTTCACATCCTGGTCTAAAAGACAATCCATACTGAGGATTATATCAAATTCAATCATGGATATGATGATGAGATTAGCATATAAAGTACATTTATATGCCCTAATGGGATCCGATTCAAAAAACTTTTTTGCAATGATAAATATCAAAGGATTGTTGACTGACAACTCCCAGGTTAAATAAAATTGGAAATATATAATTTTCATGGAAAACATGGAAGATATGAAACAATGGATGATCTAGAATCAAAAAAAGCATTAGCAAAATTTTAGAAAACCATTAAATTACCCACCACCACATCATTAAGAGATTCAAACTCAACAGTAATGATCGTATAAGCTTGGACTTGATCGCTTGGCCTTTTATGAGGTTATTTCTTTGGATCTTAGGAAATATATTTTTATAATGCCCCATTTCTCTGCAATTGTATCATTTAACATTGACAACCTCTTTCTTTCCCTTGTAATCATGATCTTGGTAGCCTTTTTCACCACACTTATAACATACTCCCATTCCCTTCAGGCAAGTCCTAGGGTGTTTCTTCCCACATTTGCTGTAGGACTGAAATTAAAATTTCACCTTCTCCCCCTTATTTCCATTTCCAATGTGTTCTGAAGGCCTCTTCTTCTCTTTATTGGCTTTAAAGTCATAAAACATAGAGACTTATTTTTCTGTCTTGATTGCAAATGAGACTATATCGTCGTATAATGAGAAGGATTGTGAGACTAATTCCCAAATGAGAAATGTTTTGAACCCATGAAATAATTGATCAATATTACTCTTTTGGTTATGTATATAATCTATAGCATGCCTTGATAATATTTTAATGTTACCCTCATACTTTACGACATTCTTATCCTCCTTTTTCCTTAGACTTAGTAATTTTTTTCCATATCCGCTCGATGGTCATGAAGAAAATATTTTTATAAAAAAAGTTATTTAAACTTTATCTATTCCATATTTTATACTACTTTATCCTACTTTATATTTTGAATTAATGACCACCATTGATATGTATCTCCCGTGAGGTGATAAATAGCCATGACAACTTTTTCCCTTTAGCTACACCCTAAAGCATGAAATATTTTCTCTAAAGAACTTATCCATTTCTCAGCAAAAATGGATTTGTAGTCCCATTGAATGTTGGTGGTTGTTTCCTCATGAAGCGGTCTAACATTGATCCTCCTCATTATGTATCTGGGTGACCCATTCGGGTAAGGCTATTATTCATAACCTGAGTGAGTTGTCCCAATATCATTATAAGCTGTTCAGTAATAGTTGCAACACCAACTGTAACATCCCAGGTAAATAAAAAATAAGAAATTTTCATATTTATTAATATCTGTGAATGAAATATTAATTTTACTTTAAAGGGGTTTCTATGTTCGATAGTGTACCTGATATGCAACAATCGGTTTCTTTGAAATCTTACATTGCACACTAATAATATAATATTTTTATTTTAAATGGAAGTTAACTCCTAGCCATTGATTTGGTGGGAATGATCAAAAATAACTACAATATGACTATACATGTTTGTTAAATATATTTACATTTATCCAATAAATGTTAGAGGCTTAAAATGTGAATGAATCCAATTTTAAGCATAATTTACATTAAAAGACCGATTTACCACCTTTTAATGGAGAAACCTTTTTAAATATAGTTTGGTCACTTTAAAAAATTATTTATGACCAAATAAAATACTTATTTAGAATGGGGACATCATAATTTACTTTGTGTAATTTTTTGGAATTTTTCCGATAAAGTTCATTTTATTAATGAATAGTGAAAATATTGTATTTAATTCAAAAATACGTTTTAATATAATTTATTTATATAGTTAGATTATTCTTTTAATTGGTTTTAATGTGTAATTAGAATATATTTTTACCATTTAATACAATTTCCATCAGTGGACATAATTTCACTTTGAAATTGGACATAGAAAAGTGTCAATCTTTTGATAGTAATTGTTTCTTAAAAACACGCTATTTATTTTAACAATGGGAATTAATTTTAAATTAATTAATGAAAAATATATGTTTATAATTTGGTAAAATACACATAATTTTTGAATTTGGAATATCAAATATATCTTAGGCTGATTTTTTGGTTTTTTTTTGAAAAACGTCAATTTTTGATGAATAGTGAAACCACTTAGTAGTAGTTAAAAAACTGAATTTTTCATTTAAATGAAATTTTACCGCTTCTGTGAATTGAATTTCAAAAATCCGACATACATGGTTGTTATTAATAATTAAAATGAGGTTCAATAAGATTAAAATAAGTTTTGGTGAATAGTAAACTTTTACTTTTATTTACCACAGTTAAATGTAAATAGGGTAATTCAAGGTAAAAATAATATAATAATAATTCAAAATTTCCTTAAAACTTGTCCAAACCTTATTGTTTTAGTCATTTTCTACCATGGGAATCTTTGGGTCGATTTTGGGACCCCATTGAGCCACATGGGAGTGATAATGACAATTTAAATTAATTAACTTAACGACAAAAATGACAAAAGAAAATATCCTTTAGTAAATTAATTTTTACAAGGGGTTATATAAATTATCTTTTAGACTATAAACATTATTTTAAAAGAGAAAAATATTTCCTACGTTTTAGTATTTTTTTATAATTTTTAGACATCAAAAACATTAAATTATTCATGACACAATAATAATGCAGTATTTACCTCATTAATAAATGATTTAAATAAATAAGATTATAATGATTAAAATATTATCCAAAACCTGTCCAATTACTATTATATTACTTTATTTTGACCATGAGTCGTCTTATCTTATAGGTTAATGATTTTTGGACTATTAGAAACTCAATATCATTATATAATAAAATAATATTTTCACACTTTCCTAAAGAGCCTCTCCTCTCCCTTATAAAAGGAGACCACTTCTAAAAAATTCCTCACACCTATAAATCCTCTTGGATCGTCCAAACTCTACCTAATTAAGCTTCATACATCCTTCTCCTCCTCATAGAATCCCTACCTTAGGCAGAAGGCACATGAAGAAGTCCTTTTGGTTCAAACCAAAGGAAGTTACCCAAATTAAAGGTAACACTTTCTCTTAACTTATTTTCTTTTATTTTACCTCACCAACCCCTAAACTCTTTTTATTACTTGATTTTATTAAAACACCAGTTTTCTCAATATAATAGGATGTTGTTATGAGAATGATTTTAACAAAACTTAAACACACCTCCATGTAATGGCTGAAGATATATTGTTTCTGTGGATGGAAAACTAACGCCTCACGAAATGATGATTGTTCTAATATCTCCTACCACCTATCATGGTGGCCATTAAGAAGGAACTGTATTTATATATGATATATAATATGTTTATATTTTCTTTATTCTTCTGTTTTTTACATTTATAGCATACCTTTATGATTTTCATAATGGGTAAACACGATAATTTCATTTGAGGATGTACGTACTACTGTCTTCTCAGTGTGATATGACTTGTTAATACCATATGTGGGATGTATAAAGGATATATTTAATGATATTATATATTATATTATAATGGAATTATAATATAAATCTGTATAATTAGGTTTTAATTTCATTAAAATATGAAATAGAAATGAATGTAGTGTTCATGCGTATGTACGACTTACCGTCTCCAAGAACGGTGCATTTCATTTCTTATCTCCAAAAAATTATCTACTATTATAAATACATATATATTCTGGATATATGATTTATATGATATCTAATTCATGAATATCACTCTAGAGATAAGGGACTATTTACCACATGGACAACTTGTAATTATAAGGTGTTCATTTTTTACTCAAGTACCAAATATGTACCTAATGACCATTATTAACTTAAATGATTGTATAATGTTTATAACATTGTAATAAGTGATATAATAAGGATAATAAACTTGAAAATTTTTCTTAATAAATTATAAATTAACTTTAGTTTATTATTCAGGATGATCAAGGAACAAACGAGTTAAGTCAGACATGAGGTAAGAGGATTTCTTATCTCATTTTTATTTTCGTGAGATTTCCATTGTTCGCCACTTATTTATTGCATGTGGTGTAATGTGTACTACCATTGATATATAGAATCATGATTATCTTTATAGTCATGGTATTATGCGATTCATTTTTTTGTTATTAACTTTTGGTCATACGACTCGATTTGATTACAATGAAGTTAGGATTTTTCATCTCACTTTTTATTCCCGTGAGATTCATTCTATATTAGACAATATTTCCTTTTGTGTGGCATATTTACTATCCATGATTGTATTCATTATGTAATTTACAATAATTTTTTGGTATTTAAATCTTCATTTAATGATCATTCTTTCATGTGGAGTATCTTTCATATGTTACCCAATCTCTAAGGGAACCTGTCAACCTCCTCTTTTTAAAAGACTTATTTTTGTTATGTCTTTTAATTTACATCTTATTATGTTGAGATATGATAATATATATCCTTATTGATGTAAAATTTATTTCCAAGTGATGAGATACCCTTTTTATCTCATGAACTCATTTTATGAATTTTAATGTGACGCCGTTATGCTGTCGAATATTTGCAAGGGAACTTCTTACCCAAATTTCAATTCTTTGGGTTCACCTTGTACATCATGAATATGTTGTCCTATTAATATGTGTGAATGACATATTATTTTTTACACTTTATATAAACTTATATTGGGCTTATTTATATTTTTCAAACATAATTATGTGATTTATTTATCCTTAATTTAAGGATACCATCTTTATAAGGGATTTCATCTCAATTTACATTTCCACTAAGACTTCATTGTTGTTATGCACCAATTCACTATTATATGGTGTATATACAATCATTTGACATATTATATCATGAATCACTTTATTCTCATGATATTATAATTTTCTGATTAAATGTTGTTCCTCAATTATTTGTATTCAAGCGTCTCTCTTTTTGTTAAAAAAACTCTTTAACTAAAATATCATTTTAAATGTTTTAAAGATTTATTCTTCTCAATAATTCTCATTAATGTACATGTTTTCAAAATGGGTTTTAGGACTTATTTATATGGACATTGATGATTTCAAATCATAATTAATTTAAAAGCTTCAATTTGGTATGGGACACTTTGATTAAAAAATCTCTATTTAAATGGTTTTGAAAATGATTTGATAAAGCATTGTTTATTTCAATATCTTGATTTGATATGTTGGAATGTGGAAATTTTATCTTTAATTTATACTTGTGTTATGTGTTTTGATTATGTTATGGTTATTGGTCATTGTTTACATATATGGGTGGTTCCATGATAAACCTAGTGCGGGTGATCCCGAGATAGCTCTCCAATGCATTGGGTAATGTGACGGTGGTAAACGTGATGTTTCTCCTAAGAAGTTTACGAAATATAATGTGATGGGTATTCCAAGTGTAACTCTGTATATAGCTGTAATAAATACAAATGTAAATTTTATATGGATTCCATAAGTAACCTTTATGATTTATGATTTGTGTGTGTTATTCATAAATCTCATGATTTCGTAAGGCGTGTTATGATTAAAAAGTACAGTTTCATTGATTTGTATTTATTGATGGGATAATGTTTTCCTTCCTTATTGTATAACCCTTACTAAGATTTTTATGCTCATAACATGTTTTTAAAATGTTTTCCATAGGACTTAAAGATGAATAGGGTCATGGATGGGATCATGGAAAAGTCATGCTGTCTAAAATATGGAACTAGATATGTTTCTTTTTAAGAGTATTTATTTTAACTAAAAAATTGATTCTGAGTAGTAGTGTCTACATGTAATATTCAAGTTGTTATGTAATAGTTATGGACTAATTCTCTAAAACCCTAAACCTGAAAATATCCTCAATGTGAATTATTTATTTAATTCAATATTATGTAATGTTTAAGAACGATTTATTATAGTTGGTATCGGAGGTTGGTTTAGATAACTTTAGAGGTTAGGGTATTCTTTAAGCATAAGTGACATTTCCAAAATGGTTAGGATTTTAGAAAGAGTCATATTTTTTTTAGATAAAGTGAATGAGTTTAAGATAACATTAATAATTATATTTTTGTATTTAACCTCCTCATAAGATATTATAAAATGATTTTATTGATATACTCACACTTAACTTTTTTGTTTTAGTCAATGGTTGGATCTAGAAGGCATCAAAGTAACAATGGATGTGAAGAAAACTATGATGGTTTTCTGAATGAGAAATTGAATGAAATGGGAGCTGCAATGAGAACTCTTGTGGTTATTTTCAACCAACTATCTGGCGTCAGGATTTGCCACTTGAACCTTGCTGATTTTTATAAGGCATCGTATATGCGAGAAACAAAATCCCCACAGAAGTTCAGGTGATAATCATAAAGGTATGTATGTTAGAAAACCTATGTGTCAAGGATGTGGAAATAAACACATAGGAAAATGTGTCCAAGGGACAAGAAGATGCTACAGATGTGGAAATGAAGGTCATAAAGAAAGAACCTACCATGGAAAAAAGGAAGCATCTAGTTGACTCTAAAAATGGGAAAGATGCTCTCTATAAGGGATAAATTGAATGTTTTAAATGTGATGTGCATGGTCATTATACAAACACTTGTCCTCCGAATAAGTATCGGGAATGAGATCACTAGAATCGTACAAATATTTGTTTACCAATACATAATGCAATTCCGATTGAGGATGAAGAAACTAACATTGACCAATCAAAGGTATGGATTATTTCTTAACATATGTTTTGATATTGTTGAATCTTAGGATATGATTCATGATACTGTTTGTAGGAATGAAGTATTCAGAATAAGTTGAAAAGGGATGGTTAATGGATCACGAAGAATGTTCAATGAGTAAGAAGTCAACATATAAGGGATTCAAGAGTTATGGTAGATATTAGGATGGTGAAATGATTAAAAGTATTAAGGCTCTTTTGATGATGGGAATTACATCAGAAGAATTTTTATTGTATGTGTAACCCTGAAGTTTGATATATGAAAATTTTGTTGAAAGAATAATTATCTTTTCTTTTGTGGATATAGTTATAAAGAACCATTTGGGTTTATATGATCATTGAATTTGAGGAAATCATAAGTTAATACATTTTTGGGATGCAAAATGAAAGTTATTAGATAACCATCGTGGTTAAAATAGGTTATGGTTATTTGTGATAAATTTATCTCTTTTGGGGAATGCTATAAAATTATATAGTTTTTGAAAAAAGGACAACCTTCGGACCGTGTGACAACCCGTCGCGTCAGACAAAGTTGCGGGAATCAAACCCACAACCAATGTGAGAATGATATTTATCACCAACCACTGGACTACGTGAAGTCCCTAGATTCTATGATTAATTATTTTTAGTTAGATGATTTTATGAATCAATAATAAGTCTATCTTTGGTTATCTATGGAAATTATTAACCTATCATAGAAGATATGTGATTAGGTTAATTGCTTTTCCATATGAGACTTTAAGAGTAACTGATGTTATTTGGAGATAAATGTGAAGATATTTCTCGGTTTCAATATTAGTTTGGATTACTATGAATAATTTTATATACAATTTTTTATTGAATGGTCTTGGTTGCACTTTGGGTATTGTTTGACAGAATTTAGAGATTAAGAGCAGTTTTTCTTTTTGTAAATGATTATACTTTTTAAGGATTATCTGATCTTCTACTAACCAATTTTGGTTTTGGTTAAGGTCTAAAGACATGGGAAATATATAGTTCATGTTTTTTGGATTATTTGATTCCCTCGAAGTAGATTATAGCGCTTTTAATGCGAATAAGTCATCCTAAATACTCATGTTTTGGAGAAAATATGAATTTGTGTTTGAAATCTAGTAAAGGATGAAAGTCTACATGACAAGTAATTATGTTTCAATATGTTTTTTGTTAAGCTCATAAAAAAAATTCCTTAATGAAAAGTAACTTAAAACAAAAACATTGTCGGTTAACTTTTCCTACTGGGGAATCAAAGACTGTTTAACCCATAATAATTTTGTGATTTTGTGGTGGTTAATTTTCTCCTAATCTTGTTTTCTATCACTCTCCATAAGAACTTGACCGTTTACTTTCTCTTCCATATCCATGTTTCCTTACATGGAATCCTTGTATGGGTTAACTTGGGGGAACTTTGTACTTATCTTTATTTCTTTTAAAGTGATAGTTTTACTGACACTTTTTCCAATGTGGGATTTTCAATGAAGTTTCTGAGCCCATTTTTTAAATTGCGAGGACGCAATTCCCAAAAGGGGGGAAGGATGTAACATCCCACGTAAATAAAGAGGAATACATTTTCATATTTATTAATATATGCGAATTAAATATTACCTTTACTTTAAAGGGGTTTTTATGTTCGATAGCGTACCCAATACTCAACAATGAGCTTCTTTGAAATCTTACGTTGCACACTAATAATATAATATTATTATTTTAAATAGTAGTTAACTCATAGCCGTTGTATTGGAAAGAATGAAAAAAACTGACTACAATATGATTATACATGTTTTTTAAACGTATTTACATTTATCCAATAACAGTTAGAGGCTTAAAATGTGAATGAATCTAATTTTAATCGTAATTTACATTAAAAGGACGATTTACAGTCTTTTAATGGAGAAACCTATTTAAATATAGTTTTGGTCACATTAATACATTATTTTTGACCAAATAAAATCCTTATTTAGAATGGGGAAATCAAATTTTACTTTGTGTAATTTTTTGGAATTTTTCCGATAAAGTTCATTTTTTAATGAATAGTGAAAATATTGTATTTAATTCAAAACTACGTTTTACTCTAATTTATTTATATGGTTATATTATCTTTTTAATTAGTTTTAAATTTTAATTAGAATATCTTTTTACCATTTAATCCCATGTTGTTCATTGGAATTAATTTCACTTTGAAATTGGACATAAAAAAGTGTCAATATTTTGATAGTAACTGTTTCTTAAAAACACGCTATTTGTTTTAACAACGAGAATTAATTTTAAATTAATTAATGCAACATCTATGTTTATAATTTGGTAAAATATACATAATTTTTTAATTTTTAATATCAAATATATCATAGTCTGAATTTTTGGTATTTTTCTAAAAAACATCAATTTTTGATGAATCGTGAAACCACATAGTAGTAGTTAAAAAACTGACTTTTTCATTTAAATGAAATTTTACCGGTTTTGTGAATTGAATTTCAAAAATCCGACATACATGGTTGTCATTAATAAGTAAAATGTGGTTCAATAAGATGAAAATAATTTTTGGTGAATAGTAACTTTTTACTTTTATTTATCGCGGTTAAAGGTAAATAGGGTCATTCAAGTTAAAAATAATATTATAATAATTTAAAATTACCTTAACACTTGTCCAAACCTTATTGGTTGAGTCATTTACGACCATTGGAATCTTTGGGTCGATTTTGGGATCCCATTAAGCCACTTGGGAGTGATAATGACAATTTAGATTAATTAACTTAAAGGAAAAAATGACAAAAGAAAATATCTTTTAGTAAATTTGTTTTTATAAGGGGTTATATAAATTATCTTTTCGACCGTAAACATAATTTAGAAAGCTAAAAATATTTCTTACATGATAGTATTTTTTTATAATTTTTAGACATAGAAAACATTAAATTATTCATGACACAATAATGATGCAGTATTTACCTCATTAATAAATGATTTAGATAAATAATATTATAATGATTAAAATTTTATCCAAAACCTGTCCAGTTCCTATTATATGATTTTATTTTGACTATGAGTCATCTTATATTCTACTTTAATTATTTTTAGACCATTAGAAACCCAATATCATTATATAATAAAATAATATTTTCACACTTTCCTAAAGAGCCTGTCCTCTCCCTTATAAAAGAAGACCACTTCTAACAAATTTCACACACCTCTCAATCCTTTTGTATTGCCCAAACTCTACCCAATTGAGCTCCCTACATCCCTCTCCTCCTCTTAGAATCCTTACCTTAGGCAGAAGGCACTTCAAGAAGTCCTTTTGGTTCAAACCAAATGAAGTTTCCCAAACTAAAGGTAACCGTTTTTCTTATCCTATTTTCTATTATTTTACCTCTATAACCCCTAAAATATTTTTATTCCTTTATTTTATAAAAAAACAGTTTTTTCAATATACTAGTATGTTTTTATGAGAATTATTTTAACAAAACATACACACACCTCCATATAATGGGCGAAGACATACTGTTTCTGTGGATGGCAAACTAACGCATCATGAAATGATGTTTATTCGATTATCTCTTACAACTTATCATGGTGGCCATTAAGATGGAACTGTATTTATATATGATATATATTATGTTTATATTTTTTTTATGATACTGTATTTTACATTTATAACATACCTTTATGGTTTCCATAATGGGTAAACATGATAATTTCATTTGAGGAAGTACAGACTACCGCCTTCTAAATGTAATATGACTCGTTATTACCATATGTGGGATGTATAAAGGATAGATTTAATGATATTAAATATGGTATTAAACTAGAATTATAATAGAACTCTTTATAATCATGTTTTAATTCCATTAAAATATGAAATATAAATGAAAGTAGCGTTTCTGCGTACGTATTACTTACTGTCTCCATGAACG
Source organism: Viscum album (assembly GCA_963277665.1). Lineage (NCBI taxonomy): Eukaryota > Viridiplantae > Streptophyta > Magnoliopsida > Santalales > Viscaceae > Viscum > Viscum album. The sequence continues at coordinate 997,040,018 of OY728141.1, read as the reverse complement.
GTGCATTTCATTTGTTATCTCCAAAATGTTATGTACTGTTATAAATACAAATTGTTGACCTCACATGTTTTGATAATCCCAATTATTCTTTCACATACTTTTATAATCCCAATTAATGTTTATATATATACATTAATTCTTTCAATCTATTATATTCTATAATCAAGTAGGTAATTCTATCAAAATAATATTTGAAATATGTTAATCAATGTTTAACTATGTTTATATGAGTTTTGAAGTAATTCTAACTCAATCGAATATGTTTTGCATAATGCAGATAAGAATTAAGTCACTAATATGCTTATATATTCTAATACAGATCTACCGGTACTTAGTCTACCGATAGACATTGTCTCCGATAAGCTAAGGTCATCAATACGCAGAGCTACCGATAAAACAAGTCCACCGATACAGACAGCTACTGACAGAAGATGAGCTACCGATAGAACAAGTCTACCAGTATGAATAAGTCTATAGATATATACATAACTATAACTTAACAGAGCTACCGATATGCGTAGACTAAAAGTCTAATGATACAAGCTACGGTTACACGAGAGTTACCGATATAGTAAGTCTACCGATATAAGCAAGTCTACAGCTATAAAGCTACCGATACAAAGCGAGCTACCAATAGACCAAGAGCTACTAATAGAAGGGTTCACCGGTATATAGAGCTACTGATACATAGAGTAATAGCTACCGATACACAGAGTAACAATGACAGATACCAGGAGCTACCGATACAAGATCAACGAGCTAACGATAGAAGGTTGTTGCTACACAAAGTCCACCATTACACATCTACCAACAAAACGATACTAATGAAAGACTGACCAATCAAACTCTATACTCTCAATATTATTTATTTATTATGCAGTGGTCATATATGTTGTTTTTAATGCAATTAGTGATATTTAATGATAGTTGTTGTCATGTTAGGGAACCGTACCCAGTACCCATGAAAAATGTAATCATTCTTTTTACTAGAGTTGAAATCTATAAAACGATGGACAAAGATCAGGAAGAATAAGATATAAAAGAGCCACATGAAGGGTATGAAAAATCAAGGGCTAAATAGCATTGGAAAGTGGTGCATTCACAAAGAAAAGAATGAATACACTCATACTGGAAGAGTACTGAACATACACAAATCCATTTCATTATAGAGGAGAACACAAGTTTCACCTTTGGAAAGGAGTGAAGAACTACTACGAGCTCTTCGTTCACTCAAGCTGATCATACTCAACTTGTAGAAAATGACCCTATGTTTTTCAGACAAAAACTAGAGAAGGACTCAGAAGCATTTCTGATAAATCAAAAGAGTCCAGAGCTGCACTTCAAATCACTAGAGCTCTCTAAAACTCATATCTAATCTCTTAGTGATTCAGTTATTTACATTTCGAGCAGTGTGTGTAGTCTATATATTTTGTATACACACTGTCTCTTGAGATAAGCTGAAGGATTTCATAATCCTTACTCAAACTTTCTATAACTCCCTTGTATCCCACTGTGGATAATTGTAGAGGTCAAGAAAGACCTGGACATCATGTGAGCTGTTGTTTGTTTTCCCACGTAGAACTGTGGTAGAGGTCTTTGTACCTGGACAATGTTTTCACTGTTGTTTACCTCGAACCATGGTGTGTATCAAATTTGTATGCATTGTTTGAGAGGACTAAGTATCGGCTTGAGACTGATCCTCTTGGTTACATCTACTGTGCATTTTAGTTTAAGTCTAAAGTATACTATATAATTTATATTCCACTGCTAATTACTTTGAAATACAATTTGTTTTAAAGTTACTTTGATAGTTAAGCTAGCAAAGTTTTTATACTTATTTGTGAACCAGTAAGTCAGTTTCAAAAGTTAATTTAATCTTCTAATGAAATTAACTGAGACCTAATAAATCTTTGAGAAACTAATTGAACATTTACAATCTGAATAAATTCACTACAGTTTAACTTGTTTTTAAATAGGGGTATTTGTAAGAGAAATATTTTTAAAAGAAATTTTTAATTGGAACTCAATTCACCCCCTCTTGAGTATCCACTCTGACCAACATTTGGTATCAGAGGTCTACTTTATTTATCAATGTTTTCAAAATACTCTGTTTTTCAACTATGATTTTAGTTGTATCTTAAAGATCTTAAATTTCTATTAGTTCTAAATTTTTTCTCTTTATAAATATTTTCTAAAATATAGTTATGTACAAAAGACTGGAAGGTGATTCTACCAACCGACCATCTTTCTTTAATTGTACAAATTTTTCTCAGTGGAAGCTTAAAATGAAAATTCATTTAGAAAGTATGGGATTTGTTATCTGGACTGCTATAGAAACTCAATATAAGATTCCAGAGTCTGAAAGAACTACTAGGGATGAACCTACTAAAACTTCTTACAATAATAACTATAAAGATATGAATGCCTTATATTGTGCTCTAGGAGATGTGGAATTTAACAGAATATCTGTTTGTAAAACTGTTTATGAAATTTGGGACACTTTGGCTATTTACCAGGAGGGAACAACCAATGTTAAATAAATGAGGTAGAATACCTATACTATTAAATATGATAACTTTAAAATGAAGCCTGATGAAACCATTTCTGACATGTATCTCATGTTCAATAAGATAGTCAATACTATGAGCTCACTTGGAAAGACTGTTCAATTAAAGGAACAAATTATTAGAATATTGAGATGTCTTCCAGAAAAGTGGAGGGGTGCATCAGTTTCTATTAGAGAGTCACGTGACATTGGTGATATACCTATCAAAGAATTAATCGGTATGATTATGATGTATGAGGAAGAGCTCAAGGTGAATAAGGAAGAAGATGATGAACCTAAAATGAAGTCAGTGGTTTTAAGTCTATAGCCTTGAGGATCAAGGACAAGGAAAACATTCACATACCTACTGAGAGCTCAACAAGTGAAAGTTCACATTCTGACAGTGATGATGAAATGGATCAAATAGCTAGAATATTTAAGAAGTTCTACAGGAAGAAGAAATTCATCCGAAAATAAAACTACAAAGGAAAATATGATAACAAAGGTCATTAGAAGAAGCACTGGAAAAATCCTGATAAGAGTGATGATATTTTCTACTATGAATGCAAGAGAAAAGGTCACATTAATGCTGACTGTCCAAAATTGAATGTCAAGATGAAACATGAATACAAGGAAAATAAGTATAAGAAATCAATGAAAGAAACTTGGAGTTCTTCAGAAGACACTTCAAGTTATTCTGATTCTACTAAGGAAAAAGAGTCTCAAAAATCTAACATGTGTTTTATGACAAAAACATCTGAGGTAACACTGGACACTCCTCCTTTAAATTCATATTATTCTAGAGTTGATTATGATCTTGAATATGAAAATATCTCTAGTGAAGAATTATTGGAATACTGTAATGTTCTAGAAGAGACCTGTAATGAACTTAAGGACAAGTAGAAAACCTTAAAGAAACATCATGCTTTATCTAGCACTGTTAAAATTGCCTTTAATATAGAAAAGGAAAATAACGCTCAATTACATAAGGAAAATACTGAACTAATGTTTTCTAATGAGAAATTAAGGAAGGACTTATAAAAATTCACAAATGGAAAAGATACACTTACACAAATGATCTGAAAATAAGTGACACCAAAATATACCATTGGAATAGGCTATCAGCCTGGACAGAGACAGTTTACTAAAACTAGATTTATTTCTAAATATGTATAGAATGATGCTAGTTCTAGTTCTAGAAATTTGTATGCTTCAACTAGTTATTCATAAGGTTATAGACCAAATAAAGTTTATCTTTCAAAATCTACTGATTCTGTAAATTATTTTAGACCCATAAGACAAATCTGGGTACCTAAATCTTTGATTTCTGACCTGTCTGGAACCAAGAAGATATGGGTACCAAAATAATTTTCCATCTAAACTCTTTTTGTAGGAAACATGCTTAAAGAGTTCTCATAAGATGGTATGGTACCTGGAAAGTGGATGTTCAAGGAACATTTCTAGAGACTAATCATGCTTTAAAAGTTTAATCAAAGTTTATAGAGGCCATGTCACCTTTGGTGATAACTCTAAAGGAAGGATAATCGGCCTAGGCCAGATTGGTAACACTGATTGAGTTTTAATTTCCAATCTTTTATTTGTTAATGGACATAAATATAATCTGTTAAGTATTTATAAGTTATGTGATGATGGTTTTAATGTTCAATTTGAAAATGATTCTTGTAATGTTTTTAATTCCAAAAATGTTTTAGTATTTTCTTCTTTGAGAAATGAGAATGTTTATGCTGTTGATTTAAATTCATTATCTAAACAAAATGTTACTTTTTTAATGATTTTCATAAATAATCTTGGTTGTGGCACAGAAGATTAGGACACTGCAACATTTATTCACTTATAAAACTGGCTAGGAAAAACATATTTAGAGACCTACCTAAATGTGAATTCACAACTGACAAAGTTTGTAATCCCTGTCAAAAGGGAAATCAACATAAAGTTTCTTTTATGTCAAAGAAAGACGTTTCAACTTGTCCACCCCTCGAGTTGGTTCACATGGACTTGTTTGGACCCTCTAGAGTTTCTAGTTTAAATGGTAAGCACTATGTCTATGTTCTAGTAGATTACTTTTCTAGATATACTTGGGTGTACCTCTTAGCTCACAAAAGTGAAGCTTGTTCTTAATTTACTAAATACTCCATGTATTTAGAAAATCTTATTGTTTTTATGATTAAGACCCTGAGAAGTGACCACTGTTGTGAATTCGAAAATCATGAGTTTGAATCTTATTGCTCACACAATGGCTATAGTCACAATTTCTCTGCCCCAAGGACACCTTAACAGAATGGTGTAGTAGAAAGAAGAAATAGAACCCTTCAAGAGATTGTAAGATATATGATTAATGAGTATGACATGCCAATTTATTTTTGGGCTGAATCTATTAATATAGATTGTTATATTATTAATAGAGTCTTGATTAGACCTGTTCTTAAGAATACCCCTTATGAGTTGTGGAACAATAGGAAACCAAAGTTTAATTAATTTTGAGTTTTTGGATGTAATGTTTTTATTCTCAATACAAAGGATAATCTTGACAAGTTTGCTTCTAAAAGTGATGAAGGAATTTTTCTTGGTTATTCTTTAACTAAAAAGTCCTATAGAGCATTTAAAAAAAGAACCAAATGTGTGGAAGAATCTATTCATATCATGTTTGATGAAACTGATCCACATGAACCGAGTTGTCTCTTGAAAATCTTGAAGAAGATTTGATTGTTCTGGGCCTTAATGATAAAACTAAAGAACCTGCTGTAAAAAAATCCAGTTCTGGGCATATTCTAGAATCTTCTTCTATAGAACCCAAACTTAGAGAAGTGCCTGAAATTTCTAGTCCTACCTTTACTAGATCAACTAGGATTCTAAAGTATCATCCTTTGGATGCTGTTGTTGGTAATATTGATAGAGGGACACAGACTAGAGCTTCTCTAAGAAACCAGGTTGAACATCAAGCATTTATTTCACAGCTAGAACCTAAAATTGTCAATGATGCAATAAATGATGAATTTTGGGTAATGTCTATGCAAGAAGAGTTAAATAAATTTGAAAGAAACAATGTCTGAGAATTAGTTGACAGATCCAAGGACACTTTTACCATAGGCACTAAATGGGTTTTTAGAAACAAAGTTGATGAATCTCGAAAAATAGTTAGAAACAAAGCTAGGCTAGTTGCACAAGGATATAATCAAGAGGAAAGAATAGACTATGAGGAAACCTTTTCACCTGTAGCTAGATTAGAAGCCATTTGGATTCTACTTTCCTATGCTGCTCATCTGAATTTCAAGTTATAACAAATGGATGTCAAAAGTTCTTTTCTAAATGGTTTTATAATTGAAGATGTTTTTGTTGAACATACACCTTTATTTACTAATACCAATTTTCCAAATCGAGTTTTCACGCTATCCATAGATTTATATGGTTTGAAACAAGCTCCAAGAGCTTGGTATGATAGAATTAGCAATTTTTTTATTTCAAAAGGTTTTTCTAAAGGGATTGCTGATCCAACTCTTTTTAGTAAAAGAATTTCTAAAGATGTCTTAATAGTACAAATATATGTTTATAATATTATTTTTGGATCTTCTAAACATTCATTATGTACTGAATTTTCAAAGAGTATGAAAAATGTTTTTGGAATGAGTTTAATGGGAGAACTCTAATATTTTCTTGGATTTCAAGTTTTTCAAAATGAAAATGGTATTATTTTTAATCAAGGTAAATATACCAAGGATCTTTTAAAACGTTTTGCCTTGGATATTATTACAGAAAGTGATACTCTTATGGGTATTGTCTGTAAATTGGATGCAGATGAAACTGGGAAACTAGTGGATCAAACCAACTATAGAGGTATGATTGGAAGCTTACTTTACCTTACTTCTAGTCGACTAGATATTATGTTTTGTGTGTGTATGTGTGAAAGATTTGAAGCTAATACAAAATAAAATCATTAACTTATACTTAAAATAATTTTTATGTATCTTAAAAACACTGTAAATTTCGGTTTGTTTTACCCAAAAGGAAAATATTTTGAATTAACGAGTTATTCAGATGCTGACATTGCTGGTTGAAAGTTGGATAGAAAAAGCACATCTGGAACATGTCATTTTCTAGGTAAGTCCTTAGTATATTTGTTTAGTAAAAAGCAGAATTATGTAGATTTTTCCACTGCCGAAGCAGAGTATATAGGTGCTGGTAGTTACTATGCACAAATTCTAGGGATGAAACACACTCTTTTGGAATATTGATATGATTGTAAGCATGTTTCTATTAACTGTTATAACACTAGTGCAATTAACATTTCAAATAATCTTGTGTCTCACTCAAGGACCAAACACATTGATGTAATGCAACATTTCTTGAGAGATCACTACCAAAATGGTGATATTACTCTTGAATTTATAGGTACTGAACATCAATTAGCTGACATTTTCACTAAACCATTAAGTTCCGATCGGTTAATTTACATTAGACATGAGTTAGGAATGATAAACCTCACCAATGTAATACCTCACCGATAAAACTCACCGATAAACTTCACCGATAAACCTCACCCATATACCTCACCGATAAACCTCACCGATAAACCTCACTGATGAGATTCATCACCGATGTACCTCACTGATAGGAATTCTCACCGATATACCCTACCAATTGTGTGCTATTTTAATCTTTTGTCTGCCACCAGAATCTGAATCTTTTATACTTATGATATTTTAATTATTTATTTTATGATTCCTAAATGATAAAACATAGTCCTAGTTACTTCTCAATCCACCAAATATCAAACCCTTTAACCTCAAGCCTTAGCTCCCGAATTTATCGAAAACCTTAAGTTCCCCAAATAGAGATGGAAAATACCAAACTCCCTACTGTCAGAGATGACATTGATGAGATGAATGCGAAGAAGCAGAAGACCGAGTTAGATGCAAGTGGCAGTGTTGGTAGAAAAAGGTCAAGAAGGTGACCAGTGAACCCTCATTTACAGAATAGAGTTATTGTGATTCAAAAAGAGCTATGCGTGGAATCGTTGTTGTCCAGTAAATCATTATTTATAGAGGTGCCGGAAGATCAGAAGTGGGAAGATTGATTTTCAAACAACAATGGCCTCTACTATCCGAAGCTAGTGAAACAGTTCTATGAGTTTGTAATCTTTGAGAAATCAGAAGATGAGAACCGAATGATTTCCTTTGTGAATGGAAAGGAAATATATTTTTCATCCATTCAGTGGGATGAATTCTTGAGGGTTCCACGTGAAGGTGTTCCTAGATAATTCTCAAGATCACTACCACCTAAAAGTGACATATTTTATTATGTGACTACTTTAGAGGAGCTCACCGGTAGTGGAAAGAAAAGATAGGTGGTGGCCGCTGAAATGGATGGAGAGAACAGATTATTGATCAAGTTTGTTTAGCATGTTTTAATTCCAATGAGAGGGGACTTTGTGAATTTAAGATATGAGGATATATATCTCTTGCATCTTTTGAGACATTGTGTGAAATTTAATCTGTGCAGGTTGCTAATGATTCAAATGGAGGAAATGATCAGGCCAAAATCAAAGGCCAATTCCTTATTCTTTTCCAAGTTGATCTCAGTAATGATTAAGGTGAAAGGGTTCGCTAAGTCTCAAGATGAGACAGTGGTAGTAAGGAATAATTTTTGTATCACAAGCATTGTATGTAAATACATGAAAATAAACTAGAACCCATGGATAGGAGAGTGGGTTAATGATGAAAAGAAGGTATATGATAAATTCAATACTGTGGATCATCCTCCAAGACCTAAGGATGTGAGGGACTAATGTCTAGGACCTGATGAAGAGGAACCTGAGTACAATGATGAGACTGATGAAGAAGAGACTTCTATGGTCGATGGATGGGATCCGGACTTTCCCCCAAGTCCTGTTGCCGAAATTGTATCCTCAGGAAAAGAGACATTATTAGAAGAAGAAACACCTGTTGTTGAGGAAGACCAGCCAACCCCTGAGAATGAATAATAAAGAGAAAATGAATATGAAGCCTCTGATTTTATGTGCTTAAGTCTGAGTCCATTGATTGGAAGCTTAGTTGTTCCTGTTAAGGAAGTATTGGGTGAAATAGAAGGACCTGTTCCTAATATAGGGGATCCTCCTGCTATTATAGATATGAAGTTTATTGTAGAAGATTATTTTGAGGAAGAAAGACCTACTGAGAATACTGTTGTTGTCCAAGAGAATGCACCAGTCGAGGGGGAGTATCAAATCAGGATTGGCAGTGTTTTAGTGGAAGTTGAAATTGAGGATTGGGATGAAGACCCTGACTTTGTTGTTTGTGGATTGGACTATCTAGATTCTGATAATGATGAATCCCTCAATAGACCAAAAACCAATTATGATATTTAGACTGAGTTGTTACCTGAAGATGTGGTCATAATTCATGATCTGGATAAGTTCAAGTCTGATCTCAAAATCAGTTTTGTGGAAGAAATAATGAGAATGGAAGCCTCACCGGTGTCATCCATTCAATTGATTATGAATGACTCAGTGACCAGTATAGTATCTGAAAGAGCACCTATTGTGGTTGCACCGACTGATATGGTCACCAGAGCTGATCTTGAATCCTTAATGAATGAGCTGAAAGAGTCTTTTAGTGCTTCTATTGACGAGTTGAAGCATTGATTTTTTGATGATATGAGAAATTTGGAAAAGACTTTTGAACTATCTCTTAGTTGTAATGTCTCTACCTTTATGAAAGAAATAGTAGATGAAGATATATCTTTCCAGGATCAAGTATCTAGACTAGAAGAGGATGTTGAAGTTCTAAAGAAATCTGTTATCTCTTTAGAATCTTATATGAGTTCTAGATCCCAGACAGATAACGATTTAGATTATGTCAAAAGTGTTGTGGGCCAGATGGTATCGGTCTTTGAAGGATTTAAAACCTCAATGAAAGATCATGTTAGCACCCAGGATTCCCATGTAAAAAATCATATCAGCGGATTGACCAAAATCTTCAAGGAAACAATAACCTTCTCCATTGGTTCTCTTGCCTCCAGAAAATCAATAGAACTGAATCATATTCGAGCTTTGATGGAGGAGGAGCTTGGTTCAGCATCAACCAGTGGCTTTGTGGACTCATCAGATCTGACCAAAGAAGTCACTTCTACTAGAGATACATCTAGAGAGATAATGAAGATTGTTCAAGATTATATGAGAGAGGATTATACCTCTTAGAAAGAAGTAAAAGACAAGGTAGACAACTATTTCCAAAGTATTTATACCAAACATCAACTCAACAACCATTTCAAACTTCTTTTAGAAAACTTGATGTTACCTCCTGTCAATCAAGCCTTCAGAGAGCATGTTAGCAATCTCAGAGAGTTGACTCTAGACTTGGATAAATTCATGGAAAACAAGGATGATTTTATATCTGATATGGAGAGAGGAGGAGGAATCATTATGGATTTCAGAAATATCTTGTTGCCTTTCTTGCATGTGGATGCTAGGCTAGTGATTGTACCTCCATCTTTACCTACCTCTACCTCTACTACTTCTCCTATTCAGATGACTCTAGCCCAAGCTATCAGAATCCTTACTCCTATGATCACTCAGAGGGCTACTTAGTACAGGCTTGGAATAGTTTCAGTTGCTCAGCCTTCTGTGATCATTTATGGTGTTCCTAAGCCTACTCTTGCATTCACACAGCCTTAATCCTCTTCAGATCCCAAGGGAAAATCTCACATTGAGGATGTGGATTGACTAAGTGGCTAAGATATTTGATTGTAATCCCTTGTATTTTGTTTTTATTTCCTTGTACCTTTTTGCAGCATGAAATACAAATGGATTCCTTTTCTTTCCAATTTTGCTTCTTATCTCTTTATTGTTTCCCACTTTTTGCTAATCAAAAATGGGGAGAGAGGTAATAGAACTGAAGAGGAGAGCTGCTATCTATTGCATTTTGTGACTTGTAACTTTGATACCATTGCATTTAATTCCACCTAGGATACATTTAACATTTCACATATTATATTGTTTTCTATGATACAATTGAATGTAATGCTATATCCTCTGATACATTTCTGATTATTTTTGAGATTATAATATCATAAGTTGTGATTCTCAAAAGGGGGAGATTATTGACCTCACCTATTTTGATAATCCCAATTATTCTTTCACATACTTTGATAATCCCAATTAATGTTTATCTATATATTAATTCTTTAAATCAATAATATTCTATTATCATGTTGGTAATTATATCAAAATAATCTTCGAAATATGTTAATAAATGTTTAACTATGTTTATATGAGTTTTGAAGTAATTCTAACTCAATCAGATATGTTTTTCATAAAGCTGATAAGCATTAAGTCACTGATATGCTTACAGCTACTGATAGAGATCTACCGGTACTTAGTCTACGGATAGACAAAGTCTCCGATAAGCTAAGGTCACCGATACGTAGATCTACCAATAGAACAGGTCCACCGATACAGACAACTACCGACAGAAGCTGAGCTACCGATAGAACAAGTCTACCGGTATGCATAAGTCTACCGATATATACTTCACTAGTACCGAACAGAGCTACTAATATTCACAGACTAAAAGTATACTGATAAAAGCTATTGTTACACCAGAGTTATAGATAGAGTAAGTCTACCGATATAAGCAAGTCTACCACTATAATGCTACCGATACAAAGAGAGATACCGATAGACCAAGAGATACTGATAGAAGGTGTCACCAGTATATAGAGCTATTGATACATAGAGTAACATCTATTGATACATAGAGTAACAGCTACCGATACCAGGAGCTACCGATACAAGATGAAAGAGCTACCGATAGAAGTTTGCTACTACACAAAGTCCACTTTTAAACATCTACCAACAGAAGGCTATTAATGAAATACTGATCAGTCAAACTCTATACTCTCAATATTATTTATTTATTATGGAACAGTCATATATGATGTTTTTAATACAATTAATGATATTCAATGATAGTTGTTTTCATGTCAGAGAATCGTACCTTGTACCCATGAAAAAGGTAATCATTATTTTTACCGGAGCCGAAAGCTATAAAATGAAGGAAAAAGATTGGGCAGAATAAGATACAAAAGAGTCACATGAAGGGTGTGAAAAATAAAGGGCTGAAAAGAATTGGAATGTGGTGCATTCACATAGAAAATAACAGCTACACTCATACTGGAAGAGTACTGGACATACACAAAGCAATTTCATTCTAGTGGAGAACACAAGTTGCACCTTAGTCAAGGAGTGAAGAACTAATACGAGCTCTTCCTGCACTCAAGATGATCAAACTCAACTTGAAGAAAATGACCCTCTATTTTTTAGACAAAAACCAGAGAAGGACTCAGAAGAATTTCTGATAAATCAAAAGAGTCCATAGATACACTTCAAATCACTAGAACTCTCTAGAACTCATATATACTATCTTAGTGATTATTTTATTTAAATTTCGAGGAGTGTGTGTACTATGTATATTTTTTATACACACTGTCTCCTGAGTTAAGCTGAAGGATTTCTAAATCCTTACTCAAACATTCTATAACTCCCTTGTATCCTACTGTGGATAGTGGTAGTGGTCAAGTAAGACCTGGATAGCCTGTGAGCTGTTTTTTGTTTTCCCACATAGAACTATGGTAGAGGTCTTTGTACCTGGACAATGTTTTCACTTTTGTTTACTTGACCCAAGTTGTGGATCAAATTTGTATAAATTTTTTGAGAGGAACAAGTATCAGCTAGATATTGAACCTCATGGTTACATCTTCTGTGAATTTTAGTTTAAGTATAATTTATACTATATATTTTATATTCTGCTGCTAATTACGTTGAAATACAATTTGTTTTAAACTTACTTAGATAGTAAAACTAGAAAGTGTTTATACTTATTTGTGAACCAGCAAGTCAATTTACAAAGTTAATTTAATATTATGATGAAATTAACTGAGACCTAATCAATATTTTAGAAACTATTTGAACATTTACAATCTTTTTAAATTCACTACAGTTTAACTTGTTTTTAAATAGAGGGATTTGCAAGAGAAATATTTTTAACAGAAAGTTTCAATTGGAACTCAATTCAACCCCCTATTGTGTATCCACTCCAAAAAAACACTTATATATACTAGATAAATGATTTATATGATATATAAATCATGAATATCACTCTGGAGATAATGGACTATTGACCACATTGATAACTTGTAATTATAAGGTGTTCATTTTTGACTCAAGTACCAAATATCAACCAAACGACCATTATTAACTTAAATGATGGAATATTGTTTATAACATTATAATAAGTGATATAAAAAGGATAATAAACTTGAAAATGGTTCTTAAGATAGTAGAAATTATTTTTAGTTTATTATTCTGGAAGATCAAGGAACAAGCGAGTCATGTCGGACAGGAGGTAAGGGGATTTGTTATCTCACTTTTAATTTCGTGTGATTTACATTATTCGCCACTTATTCATTGCATGTGGTGTAATGTGTACTGCCACTAATATATAGTATCATGATTATCTTTATATTCATGGTATTCTGTGATTCATTTTGTGGTTATTAACTTTTGGTCATACGACTAGATTTGATTACAATGAAGTTAGGGTTTTTCGTCACACTTTTTATTCCCCTGAGATTCATGCTATATTGGCCACTACTTCCTTTTGTGTGGAATATGCACTATCCATGATTGTATTCATAGTGTAACCTAAAATAATTTTTGGGTATTTACATCTTCATTGAATTATCCTTCTTTCATATGGTGTATCTTTCATATGTTATGTAACAGCCCAAGATTTTATAAAAAATATTCTTTTTAATTTTATTAATGTCTTGTGTTGTAAGCTACACCAAAAGGAGCTTGCACAACACGCATCCTTGACTTGCCTTGCATTACACGCAATCGCGACCTTCCTCGATAGCGTGTGTAATACGCAATACCGAGTTTCACTAAACAACGATATGCTATTAAAATATTATTAAAACTAGCCGGTATGAATAGTAATAACCACTTTTTAAAATTCTGTAAATCTTATTTTTCAAAATGAACTTCATTTTTGGATTCGGAGTATCGAATTTAGCCTAAGGTGAAATTTTGGTACATTTCGGATAACTTTCATATTCTGATGAATAGTGAAAATTACTAAATTATAATTAAAAACAACTTTTTTAATCGAAATAATTAATAGTAATAAATCATTAATTTTAGTGGTTTTAAAGTATATTTAGAATATATTTTTACAATTTAATACAATGTTGGTCATTGGATGTAATTTCACATTTAAACTAGACATAAAAAAGTGTCAATCTTTTGATAGATATTGTTTCTTAAAAACACGCTATTTGTTTTAACAGCGGGATTTAATTATAAAATTAATTAATGCAACTTTTATGTAATGAATTTGGTAAAATAGACTTCATTTTTGAATTTGGAATATGAAATATAGCTTGGGATGAAATTTTGGCACTGTTCTGAAAAACATCAATTTTTGATGAATAGTGAAACTACTAAGTGGTAGTTAAAAAAACTGAATTTTTCATAAAACTTAATTTTACCACTTCTGTGAATGGAATTTCAAAAATCCAAGAGACACGGTTGATGTCAGTAAGTAAAATGTGGTTCAATGAGATGAAAATAATTTTTGGTGAATAGTAACTTTTTACTTTTTTTTACCGTGGTTAATAGTAAATAGGGTAACTAAGGGTAAATATGATATTAATATTACCCTAACACATGTCCTAATTCTATTGGACAAGTGTAATTCGACCAAAAACAAACTTAGGAATAAAATATGACCATTTAGGCCCACTTGGATTAGATTAGGACATTTATTATTAATTTATTTAAAGAAGGGTTAAAATAGTTAAAATCAAAGTTTAATAAGAAAATCATTTTTAATATGGGGTTATACATAAGATAAATTCGATTTTAAATATTAATTAGAAATCTAAAAATATTTACTACATGATGGTATTTTATTTGTAATTTTTAGACATCAAATAATTTAATTTATTTATGACACAATGATGATGCAGTAATTATCTTATTAATGCAATATTGACATAATTGATGTTATAAACACCAAAATAAATATAATTTGAGACTTTTTATGAATTCCACTAATTTTCTAGGTTAATATGATATATTAGTGTTGATTTAATCAACTTTTTTCGAACATATAATTCTGTTATGACTTTCACAAAAATCATATATCAAATAGTGTCAAAATTGACACAAAATAGTTTTTAAATCAAATATTATAATATTAATTGTTATTTTATTCCTAAAAATCTAAGGTTCGGCCAAATGACTTATATAAGGATATATATTTTAATACTAAACAATTTGGGGTTCTTTTGGCATGTTATAGTACGTGTATTAACCATATAGTGAAAGAAAACAAAAAGACACGGTAAAAGTTAAATTATTTAACTTAGAGTTAAATCTAATTGATAAGGTTAAAATAATAACCTAAACTTGTCTAAATCCTATTGGTTGATAGGATTTCGACCCATCCCCACTTTATCTTCGAAATAAGACCCTTTGGAACCATTATAAACCGATTTTTAATTTAAAATAAAATAATATTTTGAGGTATTCCTAAGGTGCCCCTCTCCTCCCTTATAAAAGGGCATCTCCTCCCCCTCCTCCTCACACCAATTTGAGCACTCAAGCTCGGACAACCCCTCCCAAAATCTCTTCTCCACTTCCCTAGAAACATCCTAGAGGTTCTGGTCTTCCTCAAAGACCAATTTTAGTGCCCTAAGAGGAGGTCTCAAAGAGGCACTTCAAAGAAGAGGTAATTACCGTTACCAATTCTTTCATCTTTATTTCTTCTCCCACTTATTCTTCTTAAGTTGTTTCATTATGAAGTAATAACATCAGTATCACTCATATACTGATATGTTATTATAATTATGAAACAACCCTATTTCACCATCTATCCATCCTATGGAAAAAGAAATCACCGCGCGTGCGTATGTACGGAATACCGTCTCCACGCCGTGGTGTAATCTATTTTCCACCACCACCTTACATGGATGGGTATAATGGTGTAAAGAATAACTATACATAGTTATTAAAACATCATATTGATTCTGATATACTGTATAATCCACTCTAATTCAATTCAATATTTATAGAAATGATATCATCGCTCGTGCGTACGTACGGACTACCGTCTCCACGACGCGATGAGATTCATTCTCCATGTTAACCATTTAAGAATGATTATAATATATATATAAGAAATAATAATGAAATATATGACATTATAAAGCTACTGGATTTATGTATATATATACATATGTATGTCATCTACTTACTTCCATTTCAAGACAATAAGGAAAGGAAAACAGCGTTCATGCGTACGTACGGACTACCGTCTCCATGAACGGTGTTTTTCATTTTATTTATCTACCTATTATATATATATATATACTGAATATATATGATATATAAATCATATTTTATATTCTGGAAGTGAGTAAATCATGATATAAGTAATAATTATGTCAAGAACAACAAGTCAAAACACCTACGATAAATGAAACTATTTTACCCAAAACGCTTCTTTAACATGGAATTTACAAAAGAACGGGTAATATAATGTCATAAGTGAACCATATATGATATCATAACAATTAATATGATTCTGTAATAAGTCAATAACATGATTTAAATCATTATACAGGAGGTTCGGACACTTACAAAGCAAGTCGGACCTAAGGTAAGGGAAATATCACAATCTCATTTTTATCCGAGATTGTTTATACTTTGAAAGTTACTGGGTTGTATTTTATCATCCACATCCATGTTTTCTCAATATGTAATATTATTTCCATCCACCTACAATTGTTTAAATCCAATTTTACCCTTCTATGAGTTTTTAGTAAAAGATAAGAAAGGAATCTTTTGTCGTTTTTCATACGAGGTACTTTTTGACTTTTCCGACAAAAGTACGAAGAATGTTTTCTTTTTTAACTTATACGGCACGAACGGATTTCTACTGTTTTATAAAGCCTTATTTTCATGAAGCTTCCTCTAAAAGATTTCATGACTATTTTCAATAAAATCTCTTTCTTTTAAAATTTCATGATGTTTTGTGAAAAGAAATTGATTTTGAAGAAGAAAGGATATTTTCCTCAAGAATTCATTTCAAGTGTTTTATCAAAATTATTTTCCATCTAAGATAATAAAGGGTTCTGTTTCTATCCATATTTTTACATTGATTTGACTATGTTGTGATGGAATTATGTTTATGAATTCCTTTATCATATATGAATTGATTTATGATGTCATGATGTTTCAAGAATCCCATTTTTGTTACATGTGTTATGCGATGATGTATGTTTTATGATTATGTGGCACACATAAGAAAGGATTCATTATAAGATGGGTGGGACCTATATCTCCCTCTAATGCATTGGGTAATGATTTTATATCTCATGAGATAGACAGGGCTGGAACGGTAGGTTATACCGGTTCAGTGAAACAGGACTGAAACGAGGGTTACTCGATTCAGAAAGGGACTTTGTCCACTAAGATAGTCTTGGCAATGAGTCTTGACTAACAAGAAATGATTTTCCATGATTATGTGTGCATGCCACAAAGTTTCAAGTTTTATGTTATGATTATGGGGATCTCATTTTCACTTCTATGATTTATCCCATGTTATGATATTATGAGCTCTTTTGCAGGTTAAGATTTCCAAAAGCTATGTTCTTATGTATATGATGTGATTGATATTTCTTTTGTTTACCCTTACTGAGCATTTGAGCTCACCCTTTTATGTTTTCTTTTCCCCAGGATAAAAAGAAAGGTTTTTAGGTAAAAAAAAGGGAAGATCTTTATGGGAGATATTGAAGATCTTTCACCACGATTAGAAGATTACGTTCCGAGTTTCCAAAGACACTAAACTATTAAGATCCTTGTGTGTGTGTATTTGTTATGTACTAAGTATTCCGCAAAAGTAATGTAATGTCCATGTACGATAAGCTTAGGGTATCTACAGTTGGTATCAGAGGAAAGGTTTAGTCAACCTTTGGAAACTAGGATGCGAAAACGTTAGTGAGATCCCTAGAGATATTTCTAAGGTATGTCTAGGGATGTCCCTAGGGATAAGTATACGTATGGGTTATAGTAATAGAATTACGCTAACGATCATAGAATTAAACCTAAGATGTTGGATATTGAAGGTACTCCCCCTTTATTATGTTGTTTTCCCTAGCATGATTTTTGCCTCTCACACTATTCTTTTTGGGTTTTTGACGATGGATGGAACCCGAAGGAACCGTGTTGATCAATGCAATGGACAATGCAATGATTGCCCTCCTGAACAAACAAATGTTATGTGAGATGGAGTGAAAAATCTTATTGCTATACTTACACAAGCTATGAATAATTCTGGACTTCCAAATGATCAGAGAAGGGAACAATATTCTATTGGGTCCTTCATGAGGCAACGTCCACCTTCTTTCAGTGGGTCTTCTGATCCACTTGTGGCTGAACAATGGATCAGTACTACTGAAAAGATATTTTCAATTCATCAATGTTCTGAACATGATAAAGTCATCTTAGCAGTATATCGTTTGGAAGGTGAAGCTGATCAATGGTGGAATCTTATCAAGAATACGAGGCCAAGAGATGAAATTGAGTCCATGGAATGGGACGAGTTCAAGAACTTGTTTTTCAGTAAGTACTTCCCTCGTATTCTTAGAACAAAGATGGAGAAAGAGTTTCTTGAACTGAAGCAAAGGGACGATGAATCTGTTGGTACCTATGAAGCAAATTTTACAAGACTTTCAAGGTATGCTTCTGGTATTATCATCCAACCTGAAAGTAAAGTTGATCGATTTTTCAGTGGCTTAAAACCAAGTCTTCGAAGGGAATTAGCTATAAGAGACTTCAGTAGCTATGAAGAAATTGTGCGTTGTGCTATCAAGGTAGAAATGGAAGTTGGTGTTACATATCCATCTCATGGTTTTGACAAGAAACGAAAGATGGAGTTCAAGGAGAAATCTCAGAATAGTGGTGAAAAGAAGATGAATGTTTCCTTATGCACAAAGTGTGGAAAGATGCATGGTGGAGATTGTCTTAAAGGGACTAGAAAATGTTTTAAGTGTGGAAAAGAAGGTCATCGAGCAGCTGAGTGTCGAAGTAATGGAAAAAGGGTTTCTAATGATGTGAATAAAGCAAACACTGCAGAGAACGCACCACCAACACTTCAATGCTTCAAGTGCAAGGAAATGGGGCATTATGCTAATAATTGCCCTAATCCAAGGGTTAGTGATGATCAACATGAGAAACCACTGAAGGAAAAGGACAAAGGGAAATCACATGCGATCACTATTGGCAATGTTGAATATTACAACGATGTGGTGGAATGATTAAGTGTTTATGTAATGGGATTCCAAAATAATGTTTTATCATTGAGTATTGCAATATTTATTGATGTGGTATTCAAAGTGATTGAGATATTTTTTGGAAATAAGATGATATGCGCATAATGAAGACGAGAAAATGAAATGTTTAATAGTATTCATGAGCTCATGATTGATATAAGGACTAAGTGATATCATGGTTTGATTATAAAGAATTTTGAGGATTTTGGTATGTGGAAAGTGTTAACGTTTAACTGCATTCATGTTTTCACTAAGGTTCAATGGGTATTCAAGAGAATACATGATTAAGGACTTTGAATGTTTAGAATGTGACCAACAAGACATATCTTATGATATATGGGGATCAACGATGGTATTAAATCTCTGGTAATTGTTTTCACTATATTATGAGAGTGGACTGCAGTATTATGTATAAGCCTAAAGATTAGACTGGATTATGTTGGACATAAGTTAGTATTGTTTAAGGATAGAAGATTTTCGATATTATTGATGGGATGTTATAGTAACGTAGTTTTAGAAAAAGGACAACCTGCAGGACGGGCGACAACCCATCGCTTCGGACAAGGCTGTGGAAATCGAACCCACAACCGAAGTGCGACTGGCCTTTATCGCCTACCACTGGCCTACAGGAAGTCCCTGTTTTGTAGAAACTAGTTTTATTATATTAAGCAGTATGATATATGAAGTATAAGTCCATTTTAGGAACTATATATGATTAATCTCACTATAGATCGACTTATGTATATAATTTTTGCTAACCTTTTGTTTGAGACAGATGGAATGACCCGTCATTCTATCACATGATCTGCTAACACTTCACGAATAAAAAATTCAACTTCATTTATTTAAGAGATGAAGTGGAAATTGTTCTAGGCACGAACAACAGTGAGATTGTACCAAAATAAAGTAAGTATTTATTCTAATTCAAATTTTCAACTTTAGGGAAATGATCTTGAAAACCAAAAATGTTGTCCTAGTGATCTTATACCTGATGAATCGGATGGTACCTTAGATCGTCACAAATTTATGGATTTGTGATTATTGGATTTTCCATAGCCATGTTCTCTACCACTCTCCATCAGAACATGATGGTTAGATTTCTCTTCCATATCCATATTTTCACCTATGTGGAAACCCAATGATTAGTTTATTTGGGTAACCGTTACGTTTCATACTTTTGTTTTTAAAAGATTGGTTTTGATATTCCTTTTTACGATGTGGGTTTCTATTAAAGAAACTTTCAAATAGTAAACCATTTATAACCCCGACGAATTTCGAGGGCGAAATTCATTTTAAGGGGGGTAGAATGTAACAACCCAAGATTTTATAAAAAATATTCTTTTTAATTTTATTAATGTCTTGTGTTGTACGCTACAACAAAAGGAGCTTTCACAACACGCATCCTTGACTTGCCTTGCATTACACGCAATCACGACCTTCCTCGATAGCGTGTGTAATACGCAATACCGAGTTTCACTAAACAACGATATGCTATTAAAATATTATTAAAACTAGCCGGTATGAATAGTAATAACCACTTTTTAAAATTCTGTAAATCTTATTTTTCAAAATGAACTTCATTTTTGGATCCGGAGTATCGAATTTAGCCTAAGGTGAAATTTTGGTACATTTCAGATAACTTTCATATTCTGATGAATAGTGAAAATTACTAAATTATAATTAAAAACAACTTTTTTAATCGAAATAATTAATAGTAATAAATCATTAATTTGAGAGGTTTTAAAGTATATTTAGAATATATTTTTACAATTTAATACAATGTTGGTCATTGGATGTAATTTCACATTTAAACTAGACATAAACAAGTGTCAATCTTTTGATAGATATTGTTTCTTAAAAACACGCTATTTGTTTTAACAGCGGGATTTAATTATAAAATTAATTAATGCAACTTTTATGTAATGAATTTGGTAAAATAGACTTCATTTTTGAATTCGGAATATGAAATATAGCTTGGGATGAAATTTTGGCACTGTTCTGGAAAACATCAATTTTTGATGAATAGTGAAACTACTAAGTGGTAGTTAAAAAAACTGAATTTTTCATAAAACTTAATTTTACCGCTTCTGTGAATGGAATTTCAAAAATCCAAGAGACACGGTTGATGTCAGTAAGTAAAATGTGGTTCAATGAGATGAAAATAATTTTTGGTGAATAATAACTTTTTACTTTTTTTTACCGCGGTTAATAGTAAATAGGGTAACTAAGGGTAAATATGATATTAATATTACCCTAACACATGTCCTAATTCTATTGGACAAGTGTAATTCGACCAAAAACAAACTTAGGAATAAAATATGACCATTTAGGCCCACTTGGATTAGATTAGGACATTTATTATTAATTTATTTAAAGAAGGGTTAAAATAGTTAAAATCAAAGTTTAATAAGTAAATCATTTTTAATATGGGGTTATACATAAGATAAATTCGATTGTAAATATTAATTAGAAATCTAAAAAGATTTAATACATGATGGTATTTTATTTGTAATTTTTAGACATCAAATAATTTAATTTATTTATGACACAATGATGATGCAGTAATTATCTTATTAATGAAATATTTACATAATTGATGTTATAAACACCAAAATAAATATAATTTGAGACTTTTTATGAATTACACTAATTTTATAGGTTAATATGATATATTAGTGTTGATTTAATCAACTTTTTTCGAACATATAATTCTGTTATGACTTTCACAAAAATCATATATCAAATAGTGTCAAAATTGACACAAAATAGTTTTTAAATCAAATATTATAATATTAATTGTTATTTTATTCCTAAAAATCTAAGGTTCGTCCAAATGACTCAGATAAGGATATATATTTTAATACTAAACAATTTGGGGTTCGTTTGGCATTTTATAGTAAGTGTATTAACCATATAGTGAAAGAAAACAAAAAGACACGGTAAAAGTTAAATTATTTAACTTAGAGTTAAATCTAATTGATAAGGTTAAAATAATAACCTAAACTTGTCTAAATCCTATTGGTTGATAGGATTTAGACCCATCCCCACTTTATCTTCAAAATAAGACCCTTTGGAACCATTATAAACCGATTTTGACTTTAAAATAAAATAATATTTTGAGGTATTCCTAAGGTGCCCCTCTCCTCCCTTATAAAAGGGCATCTCCTCCCCCTCCTCCTCACACCAATTTGAGCACTCAAGCTCGGCCAACCCCTGACAAAATCTCTTCTCCACTTCCCTAGAAACATCCTAGAGGTTCTGGTATTCCTCAAAGACCAATTTTAGTGCCCTAAGAGGAGGTCTCAAAGAGGCACTTCAAAGAAGAGGTAATTACCGTTACCAATTCTTTCATCTTTATTTCTTCTCCCACTTCTTCTTCTTAGGTTGTTTCATTATGAAGTAATAACATCAGTATCACTAATATAATGATATGTTATTATAAGTATGAAACAACCCTATTTCACCATCTATCCATCCTATGGAAAAAGAAATCACCGCGCGTGCGTACGTACGGAATACCGTCTCCACGCCGTGGTGTAATCTATTTTCCACCACCACCTTACATGGATGGGTATAATGGTGTAAAGAATAACTATACATAGTTATTAAAACATCATATTGATTCTGATATATTGTATAATCCACTCCAATTCAATTCAATATTTATAGAAATGATATCATCGCTCGTGCGTACGTACGGACTACCGTCTCCACGACGCGATGAGATTCATTCTCCATGTTAACCATTTAAGAATGATTATAATATATATATAAGAAATAATAATGAAATATATGACATTATAAAGCTACTGGATTTATGTATATATATACATATGTATGTCATCTACTTACTTCCATTTCAAGACAATAAGGAAAGGAAAACAGCATTCATGCGTACGTACGGACTACCGTCTCCATGAACGGTGTTTTTCATTTTATTTATCTACCTATTATATATATATATATACTGAATATATATGATATATAAATCATATTTTATATTCTGGAAGTGAGTAAATCATGATATAAGTAATAATGATGTCAAGAACAACAAGTCAAAAAACCTACGATAAATGAAACGATTTTACCCATAACGTTTCTTTAACATGGAATTTACAAAAGAACGGGTAATATAATGTCATAAGTGAACCATATATGATATCATAACAATTAATATGATTCTGTAATAAGTCAATAACATGATTTAAATCATTATACAGGAGGTTCGGACACTTACAAAGCAAGTCGGACCTAAGGTAAGGGAAATATCACAATCTCATTTTTATCCGAGATTGTTTATACTTTGAAAGTTACTGGGTTGTATTTTATCATCCACATCCATGTTTTCTCAATATGTAATATTATTTCCATCCACCTACAATTTTTTAAATCCAATTTTACCCTTCTATGAGTTTTTAGTAAAATATATGAAAGGAATCTTTTGTCGTTTTTCATACGAGGTACTTTTTGACTTTTCCGACAAAAGTACGAAGAATGTTTTTTTTAACTTATACGGCACGAACGGATTTCTACTGTTTTATAAAGCCTTATTTTCATGAAGCTTCCTCTAAAAGATTTCATGACTATTTTCAATAAAATCTCTTTCTTTTAAAATTTCATGATGTTTTGTGAAAAGAAATTGATTTTGAAGAAGAAAGGATATTTTCCTCAAGAATTCATTTCATGTGTTTTATCAAAATTATTTTCCATCTAAGATAATAAAGGTTTCTGTTTCTATCCATATTTTTACATTGATTTGACTATGTTGTGATGGAATTATGTTTATGAATTCCTTTATCTTATATGAATTGATTTATGATGTCATGATGTTTCATGAATCCCATTTTTGTTACATGTGTTATGCGATGATGTATGTTTTATGATTATGTGGCACACATAAGAAAGGATTCATTATAAGATGGGTGGGACCTATATCTCCCTCCAATGCATTGGGTAATGATTTTATATCTCATGAGATAGACAGGGCTGGAACGGTAGGTTATACCGGTTCAGTGAAACAGGACTGAAACGAGGGTTACTCGATTCAGAAAGGGACTTTGTCCACTAAGATAGTCTTGGCAATGAGTCTTGACTAACAGGAAATGATTTTCCATGATTATGTGTGCATGCCACAAAGTTTCAAGTTTTATGTTATGATTATGGGGATCTCATTTTCACTTCTATGATTTATCCCATGTTATGATATTATGAGCTCTTTTGCAGGTTATGATTTCCAAAAGCTATGTTCTTATGTATATGATGTGATTGATATTTCTTTTGTTTACCCTTACTGAGCATTTGAGCTCACCCTTTTATGTTTTCTTTTCCCCAGGATATAAAGAAAGGTTTTTAGGTAAAAAAAGGGAAGATCTTTATGGGAGATATTGAAGATCTTTCACCACGATTAGAAGATTATGTTACGAGTTTCCAAAGACACTAAACTATTACGATCCTTGTGTGTGTGTTTTTGTTATGTACTAAGTATTCCGAAAAAGTAATGTAATGTCCATGTACGATAAGATTAGGGTCTCTACATGTTACCCAATCTGTAAGGGAACCTTTCACCCTCCTCTTTTTACAAGTCTTCTTTTTTATGTCTTTTAATATACATATTATTATGTTGGTATATATTCTTCTATATCCTTATTGATGTAAAAATTATTTCCAAGTTATGAGATAACCTTTTTATCACTTCAACTAGTTTTTTGAATTTTAAAGTGACGCCGTTAGGCTGTCGAATGTTTACAAGGGAACTTGTTAACCCAATTTCAATTCTTTGGGTTCTACTTGTATTTCATTAATATGTCATCCTATGAATATGTGTGAATGACCTATGATTTTTTTTCACTTAATATCCACTTATTTTGGGTGTTTTTATATTTTTCACACATAATTATGTGATTGATCTATTCTTAATTTAAGGATACAATCTTTATAAGGGTTTTCATCTCAATTTACATTTCCACTGAGACTTCATTTTTGTTATGCACCAATTCAATCTTATATGGTGTATAAACTGTCCTTTTACATATAATATCATTAATCCCTTTATTATCATGATATTATAAAGATCTGATTAAATGTTATTCCTCAGTTATTTGTTTTCAAGCGTCTCTCCTTTTGTTAAAAAAACTCTTTAACTAAAATATCGTTTTAAATGTCTTAAAGATTTATTCTTCTAAATATTTCTCATTTATGTCCATTTTTTCAAAATGTGTTTTAGGATTTATTTATATGTACATTAATGTTTTAGAATCATAATTCATTTAAAATCTTCAATGTGGTATGGGCACATTGATTCAAAAATCTCTTTTTATAAGGTTTTGAAAATGATTTGATAAAGCATTGTTTATTTCAATATCTTGATTTGATATATTGGAATGGGGAAATGTTATCTTTCCTTTAGACTTGTGTTATGTGTTATGATTATATTATGGTTATTGGTCATTTTTTATGTATACGAGTGGTTCTGTGATAAACCAAGGGTGGGTGAGCCCGAGATAGCTCTCCAATGAATTGGGTAACGTGACAGAGGTAAACGTGATGTTTCTCCTAAGAGATTTAGGGAATATACTGTGATGGGTATTCCAAGTGTAACTCCCTATGTAGATGTAATAACTACAATGTACGTTTTATATGGATTCCATAAGTAACCTTTATTATTTATGATTTGTGTGTGTTATTCGTAAAACTTATGATTTCGTAAGGTATGTTTTGATAGAAAAGTATAGTTTGATTGATTTGTATTTATTAATGGGATAATGTCTTCCTTCCTTATTTTATTACCCTTACTGACCTTTTTATGCTCATCGCATGTTTTTGAAATGTTTTCCACATGACTTAAACATTAATAGGGTCATGGATGGGATCATTGAAAAGTCATGCTGTCTAAAATATGGAACTAGACATGTTTCTTTTGAAGAGTTTTTATTTTATGAAAAAATGGATACTGAGTAGTAGTGTCTACATGTAATATTCAAGTTGTTATGTAATATTTATGGCCTAATTCTCTAAAACTCTAAACATGCAAAGATCCTCAATGTGAATTATTCATTTAATTAAATATTATGTAAAGTTTAAGGCTGATTTCTTATACCAGCTCCACTATATTTTTGTTGAGTAGGAGGGAAATCATTACATGGATTACATCCATTGATATGGTTTCCATTTCATCTGCTATGTGCCATTTCTAAACAATGACAAACACTATATTTGTTTTTGAATCACAATAAATAATTCCAAACTAGTAAAATACCTAACATAAATTGAAACTTTTATGCATATAACCCATAATCATAAAAAAAATGTATTCATTGAGGAAGTATTTACTAATAAATCCATCATTATTTTTTTAATGAAAATTTGAATTATTCTAAAAATACCCCCCAGAAGTGTCGTAACCAAGAGTACATCAAGGCCTGTTGTCATGTAATAGGATACTCCAGGTCATGCCCAAAACAGCTTGTTAGAGTTTTCACGCGAAGGTACATCTATGCTAGAGCCACCTCTACCTTCTAGTATCTAGATAGGGATTTATTACTTGGAAAAACCACAAAATCTCTACATTACAATAATTCTAGGAAGTTATTATATAGTAATCCTCATAGTCGTTCATTTGGTAATGTTCTATAATCATAGTTTTTCTAAAAATAGTTTCCAAGGTTTTTAATAAACATCCTATGATACCTACATATTGCCCTGACCCAAGTTACCCAGATTTGGTGAATTATTACATAACATTTGAGTGACCACAAGAGATCAAGTATCGAAAGACCATTTAGTTTTGTAGCCTTGTATGTACTAGATAAATACATAAGTTTTTCATTACATCATGAAATAAAAACAGATGGTGTTCCCCTTTGAACACACTCATATCCTTTGACATATCCATCCATGTTAATTATAATATACTTCTTCACATCCTAGGAGAAAGAAAACATAAGAAAGGGGTGAGCTCAGATGATAAGTAAGGATAACTATATTGCAAGAACTATCATAAATAATAATAAACATTTAAGTCAATGTATAAGACTAAAAAATACTTTTAAACTTAATATTCAGTATAATATAGAAAATATAAATCAAATAATTTCATTTAAATATTCACATGGATATTATACTAGTTGAAAAATCACATGCAATATCAATAGCTAATTTCATAAGGATAGAATGCATAATGCCGGATATTATAACCACATAGTCAAGTCCTAATGCAGAGAGTACAATTAATATTTTTTCAAGGTCTTGTTCCAAGACACTAGTTTGTCTCTTGAGACCTACTAATGCATTGAGGAGATATAGTGGGATCCACCTATCACTTACTCTGTCCAATGCATTCTTTATATTAAAAGGTCGAAACATAACATAAACATTTTTATTAAAACTAGCATACGAAATGTTAATAAAATAACCATAAACCATAAATGGTATTAAAATGTCACATCCACATTAAAACATATCACAATACCTTCAATAAAATATATAAGATTTTATAATAATAAAGGAACTTCCAATAAGTGTAAAATCCATCAAAGATGGTTGACATTGATGAAATCAAAACTATTTGAGAGAAATATATATTTCTATTTTGAAATAATTTAAAAGTCACATAATTATAAAAGAAAACATTTATTTTTACAATATTCATATAATCTTGTAAATAAAGCTTATAAGTTGGTATAGTGGTAGAAAATTGATGCACCCACTGTATAAGTTAAAAAAAATTTACCTTAATTTGTCGAAAAGTTCATAAAGTACCTTGTTTGGAAAACGACAGAAAGATTCCTTTCATATTTTTTATAAAAATTCATAAAAGGGTATAAATGACTTTAACCCATATTATAAGAATATTAAAGATGTTTTTAAATACATTTTTAAGAAACATGTATGTGGATGATAAAGAATTCCCAATAGATTCTTACGTATAAACAAGCTCAGATAATAAAGAGACTGTAAAATTAACCCTTACCTTGTACTTTTCCTTGGTCGAGGGTACGTTAACTTCATGTATAATAGTTAAATCATTTTTATTAAATTATAAAAGAACCAAATACATAAATATGATATCATATTTTATCTTCTAATATTTCTTTGTTAATAATATTTAAGTAGTATCATTGTTTCGAGAGTTAACTGATTCATTTTCATTTATATTTTTTGGTACGTAAGTCATGTTTTTCATGGATCAGATGTATTTGATTAATATACATAATTATATTATGTTCTTTTAACATTATTTTTAATTATCAAATAATAATTATTCTTGAATGGTTATGGTGGAGAATAAATCTCAGCGCGTTCGGGGAGATTGTAATCCATACGTACACACGAGCGGCAATATCATTCTATTGATGGTAAAATAGTATGTATTTTGATGGTATATCATATATAATAAATCATTAACTTGTTTTATTAATTATTTACATAAATTATACTCATTATTATACCCATCCAAATATTGATGAGTTGAATAACAGACTACACCACGATGTGGAGACGGTAAGTCATATATACGCATGTATGGTGGCTTTGTCATTCATAGAATGGATATAATAATGAATATGGATGTACCTTATTTACAATATTATAAAATTATGTATAATTTAATGGAGTTTTTATTTTGTTATGGAAACAACAAAGAATAAGGAAGTGGAAAAATAAATGAACTTTGAAAGAGGTGATAAAATTATTACCTCTTCTTCAGGTGCTTCCTTTGGATTTGATCAAAAGGGCTCCATAGGTTGGATTTATGATCAATTGAAGGACTCTAGGATTAAGTGAGGTTAGTTGGAAGGATATTAGAGTAGGTATTGGACAAGCCAAATGGGTGAAGAGGTGTGATATTAAGATAAGGGTAAGTACCCTTTTTAAGAGATGTGAGGGTTTCTTTAAGAAATGTTTGAAATATTAATTTATTATACAATAATTTTATGTTTATAATGGTCCAAAAAGGATTTATTTTGAGGATAAGGTGGGGTCATGGTAGAAATACTCTCAACCCATATGTTTTAAACTGGTTTAGGTATCCATATTAACCTTGTCTTTAAGATTTAACTCTTAGTTAAATAGTTTAATTTTTACAATGTATTCTTGTATTTTTATATTACATGGTTAATAAAAATAATATTAAATTAGAAGATAAACTCAAGTGGTTCATTAATGGAATACATATTATTATATAAGTCATATAGTTGAAACATAGTTCTTTAAGAATATTATATCATTTTATAAAATCATATTTGTTTTAAAAACTCATTTATGTCAATTTTAACACTATTTAGTATTTGGTTTTTGTAAAAGTCATTACAAATTTATCACTTATAAATAAATTTATTTATTCAACCCAAAAATGTAATATTAACCTAAAAAATTACTTTAATGCATAAAAATCCTCAATTTACATATATTTGGATTTCTATAATATCAATTATTTTAATCATTCATTAATAAGTTAATTTCTGTATCATCATTGTGTCGTAAATAAATTTAATTCTTTAAAGACTTAAAATAATAAATAAATTACCATTTGGTATTAAGTATTTTTATATTTATAAGGAATATTTTGTTTTGAATTTATCTTATGTATAACCCTATATTAAAAATGTTTTTGTTATGACAATTTGAATTTAACACCTTTAACTCAACGTTAAATAAAATAAAAAAATGTCTTAATCTAATAGAACTGGATCTAAGAGGATCATATTTTATTCGTAAGAATGATTTTGGTAGAAAAATTATTATCCAATAGAATTAGGACATGTGTTAGGGTAATTATAATATCAATTTTACCTTTAATTACCAAATGTACATTTAATTGAGGTAAATAAAATTCAAAAGTTACTATTAAGGAAAAATTATTTTCATCTTATTGAAACAAATTTTAATTAATTATATCAACCATGTGTCCATGTTTTCTGAAAAGAAATTCACCAAAGCTGTAACATTACATTTTGTGCATATTATCCAACATTCCTAGAAAATGGGTAAAAGACATTAAAAAATTAAATAAAATTTTATACATCTAATTTTATTATAAAATGACTCCATTGAATTAAATTGAGTTAATATAAGTATTATGTATCTATTTTTAATTAAAATAAATTAAAATAAAATAATTAATTATTTAAATTAGAATTCTATTTTAAATAATAACGCAGTGTTTTCAATATTCATAAAAAATTGAATGTTTTCAGAAAAAGACCAAAAACTCACCCTATGCTAATTTTGATTTTCTTAATCCAAAAATGAAGTCCATTTTGAAAAATAAAATTTAGAAAATTTAAAAAGGTGGGTATGACTATTCATAACGGTTAGGTTTATTAGACGTGGTGTGTTAGAACTCGAAGTTGTGTATAGCGCAATATATTTCATTATACAAAGGGAAAGGTATCGTGGAAGCTTGGGGTGTTACAGATGTTATTAATTTTGATTAAATAAAAAAATAGATTAATTTTATAGATCTTATGAAAATTAATTTTTTGATGAGTATGATTGGTGAACATAATTAATTTCATGGATTTAAAATAAAATATACTCTAAAATAAACTATTTTAGCTCCACATAAATATATCAATGATTTTATTTAGATTTTTTTTTGAAAAATGAATCTAGTATTAGTAATATTATTTTTACCCCATGTAACCATGATATTGGAGAATCATGGAGAATGTATGATAAAACATTATTTAGAAGAATTTATTTTGTACTTCAGTTGATATCTTTTACAAAAGAAATTATATACTTAGGGTGCTTGTGTGTGAGATTCCAATCCAATTTTAAAGATGTATATCTTGAGGAATTAAAACATATTATTTATTAAGTTAATAAAGAATTTTAATATGAATAATTTTATTAATTTAGATCCAATATTATTCATAATTATCAATTAGATTTATATTTCATAGGATGGAGGATAGATATGGAGACTACATTTAGAAATTTCCAATTCTATTGTGAAATATTTATTCCATGGTATACAAATATGAAATTTAAAAAAAATCATATACTAAAGCATAATATGTAGTAGTTGGATTTCATTACACTAAGTTGTTATTGATACAACACACACACATATATTTTGGAATGATTTTCAATAAATCATTGATTAATTATGATTTCACGTGTAATATTACATTGTATGAGAACCCTAAAAATCACTAAAAGTATTAACATGTTCATATAAGAAACCACTTACTTAAATACCAAATATTAAAAGGATAAGTTGTTCTAAAATTTATCAAAACTAAAGATTATATTATTGGTATTTTTACTAATCATTTATAGTGTAAAATATATAAATATATTGAAATGAATGTCATTGTGATTTCTATTAGTTGATCATAATCCAATTATTGTATTATATTTTCCTAAATTTGATAAAATCCCTGATAAATAAGGTGGAAAGAAATTATTTACATAGAATTATGCTAAATTTTTATACAAATACTTTATATTTTCTAAAAGAACATTATAAAAGAGTTATAAGACATATCTCTTAATATCATTAGAATTACACTTTATGGATGTTATCTTTATTGAAGAATATAATGGTTCTGGTCTTTAGTAATGTATATTTTACCTCATATTATTATACACTTACATGAAGATAGTCCTCCTAGGTATATATATATTTTTATCTTATATATTAATGAATATATGTCTCCAGTAGAAACTAAGTTAATTGATATTACATGTACATACCCTTGTTATTAGTGTTATGCATCATAAGTTTACTCTTATGTATGTTTTCAATGTTTATGAAGCTTTATTAGAATAATAATTTTCACACAAGGTGAATTATAGAATTTATTTCCTTATAAGTTATTGTAGTTAATCTTGTTTATCCCCCATGTTTGTTTTTACCAATTTCATTTCATTCATTATATTATATTACAACCTAAAATGAGGATGAATATATATTTTATATTATGTTACATTAATGATGTAAATGAGTAATAATTTCATCCCAAAGGGATAAGAATTTATTTTATGTCAAGAAAAGGTTGTATATATTAGATGAATTTAGAATGAAGGAGAAAACGAGCCATAGGATGAGTTTTCTAATGTTCAATTGAGTTTGAAGTATTAATCATGGAGATATTTTGAAATAAATGTAATTTTAAAAATTGTTTTACATTCTTTAATATTCTATATATATGGAATTTATGTTTCTAGGATGATAAATGATGATTTTACCATTAATTAATAGCATTAGAGTTTATTTTTTTATACTTTTATTTATTATGTTTATTGATTATAAAAGTAAGGTATAATTTTTACTCATTTTCCTAAAATTACACATTCTAGATTTATTGTTTTTATGAATGAAAAAACATGACCTTATTTTTTATTACACTTATTTTCTAGGTTCATTACACATATTTTTCTTATAAATAATTTGTAAAGGCCATGAATCCAAATTCCCATAGTTGGAAGTTACAGTATTTTATTAGCAAAAGATATAAATAATCATGTATTGAAACATTTGATAATTTATTATTCATGATAAACTAGATACAAACATCTTTTTTAAATTACATTTGAAAACATAAAATTAAAACATAGTCAAAGTTAATATTTTACATGCTTGAAATTATTCAAAGATTCAATATTCATATCTTGGGGAAGGGAATGATAATATGGGTGAGCTCAAGTTCTCATTAAGGGTTACATATAGTGAAAAAATGAGTAGTTAAGGAATAATTAACATAGGGGGGTAAATAACTAAAAAAACATTCCATTTAATCAAAAAATTGAGCACGAAGAAAAATATGGTAGGAATAAATGATGATAAAATAATGCTATAATCACTTGATTTTGAGAGTTATCCATGGATATACTAATTTTTCAAAAAATCTCATGGACATTAATAACTAATCTCATAAGAATATAATACACAATTATGGACATAAAAAACATAACATCAAGGCCTCGTTCTAAGACATCTTATATTATTGGGTAAGGCCTCGACTTAATACCCAAGATAGTTTATCTCATTAGACTTAGCAATACATCGAGGGGAAATAGAGTTCCCCTACCATCACATAATATGTATAATTCACCCATCATATGAAAAAACAATACAACTTAATAAATATTCAATTATAATCAACAACTATTCATTTTATATGAAATTGAATATAGATTGAAAATACTCTCCCTATTCAAACTCATAAGACACAATCCAGAGAAAGAATTATGATGATATCATTAAACCATATCCCCAGAAGAGAAATATTAAAACAATGTATTTTTTTAATTATTGAATAGAAAATACAATAAAAATATCAGTAAAAAAATTCATGAATAAAATACCCTTATCACTATGAAATACAATTTTTTTCAAAATAAAATATATTCTAGTGAATTTTTTTTGAATATAATCATACAAAATTATAAATTAATATTTAAATAAAATAATTTCCATGGTTGTGGGAAATTCCATTCACTCTATATACATTAAAATAAATATTCTATGCACTTTTTTGTTAAAATTTAATAAATAACATCATTAAAGAAACCAACAAAAAGATTCATTTTAAACCATTTTCTATAATTTCAATAATATGTAAAATTTTCATTAAAAATATTTGGAGAATAATAATTTTTCTTTAAATGTTTAATGGAAAATATGTCATGGTGAAAAAACATTCTGATCTGAGTTGTATGGAAATTCATTTTTTCATTAAAATTATATTTTTATATATTGAGTATTTAAAAGATTATATTTATTGAAAAAAATATATTTTATAGAAATATAATATATAGAATAAAATAAAATGGTTTTATGATATAAATATAATATAATTACCCCAGTGGATACTTAATCCTAAAAAATTTGTAATAATGATAAGATTATTAAATAAACCCTCAAAAATATCAAATCAATGAAGTGGGAATTTAACCAATATAGTTACTATGTTTAAAAAAAAGAAAATTCACATAATAAAATTTGAAATAAAATATTAAATAATAAAAATTCATTAAACAGATAATCATAGAATACCAAAGAAAATGAAGATGTAATATAACCCCATGATATGAAATTGTGTTATGAAACACCTTAAAACTTTATACAATTAATTTAAAATCCTCTTAGATGTAATAATTTTAATTTCATCCTAAAATAAATATAATTATTAAATATTAATTATGTAACACTAAAAAGGGTAGCATATACACCATAGAAAATAAATTAGTCCCATAATTTTAAAATGCTCCACAATGAATGTAAATTGAGACATATTTTCTTACGTTAGGTCCAATTTTCTTATTACATGTTCAAAAAAACCATTATAATAAATATATATTTATTATAAATCAATATATCAAACCATATACGTCTTACTTATAATATTTTGTCACCAATTTATTAGAATTTTTTTATGAAACAATAGTTTCAGGTATAAAATAATTTATTTTTCATGTATGTTTTGATTCAATAGATTTTGTATTTTTACATAGGTAAAGGTTAAATAATCTCAATAATGTTTACAATGATATAAATATCATATATATTAATTAGATCTATCATGACATAACCCAATCTGGGGCTCGAGCCACAACTACCCCAAGCCCGCCTCCATAGGCAAAGGGCTGGAGATAAGCACCAAAGGCATAACTAACACGGTAATTCCATTTGATAGCTACCTGTATTAATACACACAACCATATTGATGTATAAGTGTAGAATAATTTAAAGTATAATATGAAAAAGTCAAGGGAATAACCATGCATGAAAAAACCTCTAGATAGTAAAAGAGTATGGTAGTATTAACATAAAATTAAAGAGGAAAAAATACAATGCCAACTAGAAATATTTCCCCACATGAAAAAATGAAAAAGTAAACTCGTAAGGGAGACTAACGCATGATCTTTAATATGGACCACTACACGCAGCTTGAAGTACCATATATCCTTAAGCTCTTCTGAAGTCACCGCTGACCTATCCCTCATCTGCATAAGACACAACTCATGACAGTATATCCCATACAGGGTTGAGTATGTACATAACTTGTAGGAAACCTCAAAATATGAAGGTGGAGTCAAAATAGATACAACATGAAGTATAAAGATAGTTGAATAATGAACTGGATGCAAGATACAGTGAAAGAGAATATCTCAACCAAAAACAATAGAAAATTAAACTCTTCCAAACCCAAGATGATCAACATGGTGTGTATATGAACTACAAAAGAGAGCATTTCAACCTATATTAGGAAAGTATAATCATCCTACCATGAGATTATAAACATATAAATCACCTGATAGACCTCATGTGTATTCACATCTCATAGAAAAAGGGAAGACAAATCTAATAGTATGGATGAAAATGTATATATATATATAGTTAGTCAAAAGAATCCAAAAAAACAGAGTTAGGATATTTCTATCACACATCCCATACTAGGAAGAAGAGTTTCTAATAGTCTGAAAAGTTGATCAATGATGCCCAGCATCTTATGCATCTTCCCATAAGTAACCGTCCAAGTCAAACCACACGTCATTATTGTGCCACCAAATCAAGGGACCAAAAAATCTAATTAGAGTACCCATGACCTCCTACAATGGGGGGGGTCTACTCTGATAAATGATGGATGAACCACTTCCTATCTCTACTGAAGGGTTCTATATGAAATTAGTTGTGGAACCACCGCACAGATCACCTGGTGGGTGCCCCTTCATAGTTATCGAGGACCCACTACCCAGATCTTCTAAAGCGCACCACTTGGTAGTCAGGGGGCACACACTACATAGCTCTAATTGAGGTTACAAATATGTAGTCTTTGAGGAATCATTGTCTAGCTCTATTAGAGGGTACCAATCAGTAGTCGTTAAGGACCCACATACCACCTCTATTGGAGGGTATCACTCAATAGTTATAGAGCACCACCTAACCAAACATCATGCATATAATATTCCACATAGTATTTAAAAAGGATCAATGGATTAAATGATCATGTTACACATAGAAATAAAAATTAGAATAGGTAACTCACAAGAAAATATCTGAGTCCAAACAAAGGAGATATAGAAACATGAAGTTTCCTAAATAAGAATCAAGGGGAACATGGTGTGTGAGGGGACTCAGATGATGTGTGGTCCCACTCCACCACCTATCCATTTACATAGAAAACATATGGATACCAACCCATATATTAGTACAGTTTACTCCAGTGGACTACAAAATGTGACCATACTAACTATTACTAGGCCATATCCTTCTAGTAGTGTCTGTGTACATGATCTTGTGTCCATGTACATCAGTACACAACATGTTGCTTCACATGGGGGGTCAACCATGTGCCCTGGCCAAGACTATGCACTTTGATACATGACAATGTTCCCTTTTTATGTACTCCCACTTAGAGTCCAACTCGTGTGATGTATCAAATAACTCATTCACGTAAGGATGATGTACATGGTGTATATGAGGGCTACACTCTATGGAATCCTTATGATTTTATGAAACCCTAGCTGCCTCATACAAGGGGATACATGCTGCGAGTCCATCATTGAACACAAAATGTAGTTAGGTTTTTCCAAAAATAACGAACCACAATCCACAACTCAAATCCAGCCTTTCTGCTTCAAATATGGCCCTATATCTTCCTGGGAATTGTGGATCTATTGTCAGATGGCTGATTCTAGAATTCTATTGTCTAGAAATCAATCTCCAGTTGTGTTCATGAGAACCCATTCACCGCCGAACGTCCCAAAATGTCCATAATTTTAGATCAAATATCTGATCACTAAAAGGATCATAAAAATCCCATAATAATCCTAGATATATTCTTGATTCATCGATCCATGCCTCGTTTATGAATC
The DNA here is from genome assembly GCA_963277665.1 of Viscum album. NCBI lineage: Eukaryota > Viridiplantae > Streptophyta > Magnoliopsida > Santalales > Viscaceae > Viscum > Viscum album. The sequence continues at coordinate 997,003,234 of OY728141.1, read as the reverse complement.
TATTTATATTTTGAGAGTATGATCATGCTTTGTACCACGTAAAAATGATGAACCAAGATTTTGGGGTCCAACCAGTGATAAATGCAAAGAAAAATATGGGGAAAATCATAATTATGAATTTTTAATAATAGTTTCCAAGAGTTCATGGGAAAAAATAAATAATGGGAAGATCAAGGTTAGAAAAAAAAATGAAATAACCAATTTAATGTGGTACGTAGGAGCATGCTTAGGCCATAATTGGCCCAGATTAATAGAACAGGTTAACCTCACCAATCAATTTAATCAATAAGAGAGTAAAAAAATTACTAGTACTACCTGAACATTGAATCATTCATTATCTAAGAAGATGATTTCAATAATTGAAGGACATCGTTTCATTTATTTCACTATGATCTACACAAATTGAAAATATCATCATCGTCAGAGGTGAGTCACTAATGAAGGAGTAAAGAGAAGATCTATAATTCTACTAGGGTTTGAATGAATAAACCTGGAGAATTATTCATGGTAGTCAAGTTATATAAATTTTATTATGTTAAAATTAATGAAATAATTAATGAAATAGTTAATTAATCAACTAAATGTACCACAAACTAGTGTGATTTTAGAAACCCTTATACCAACCCATTTTAGGTCATGGATAGGGTAGAAACCACGTCCCAAACTCAAATATGATCTCATATTTGCGATCTAATATTGCATTTAAGAGTTGTCCTGTTTCTTTTAAGAATCAATACATAGATGATATGATATATATTTATTATTATTTTAAAATTAATTTGGGGAACACCTGGCCTCAAAATATCATGGCTTCTCAACACCTAGGTCTAAAAATATATATATAGAAAAATTTCAAAATCTCACAGGGAAAACACTGGGTCTCTAAATCATTCAATCCACCAATATTTTCATTCCTAAAATGAAAAAATAAATAAAAAAATCCAGATATTATGGCCTTATATGGATCTTCCACTCCTAGGAACTCTCCTGCATGTTCCCATACTGCCAAAAAATGATAACCAAGAATAAATTCTATCTATTTTGGGTACTCTCTTACCTATCCTAGATCTCCATAGAGTTCTCTATAAAGGAGGCTCCATCCTTGATGTCTAGCTCACCCAGTCGATGATTTTCATAGGGTCCTGAACGTATATCCTCAGATGTGAAACATTGATGATATATTGAACTAACTCTATCATTGGAAGTAGGACAAGGTGGTAAGAAACATCTCCGATACTACAAATAATCTAGAATGGTCTGATGAACCTTGGGAATAAAATTCCTCCACAACTGAACCTCTGTAATCCTCATCATGTGTATATTTTTAGTGAAATGTGATCTCCTTTCTCGAACTCAAAGGGACTACGACAGTGATCTGGGTAAGATATCTATCTACATTGGGTTATCGTCATTTTCTCTCAAATGATGTTGACCTTATCTATCATCACATGTTCCATATTGGGGCCCATAAGATATTTCTCACTGATCTCTATCAAGCACAGGGGTGACCTTCAAGGTCTCCCATACGGATGCTCAAAAGGTTCCACAACAATTATAGAGTAGAATCTATTGTTGTATGCAAACTATAAAAATGTAATGTGATCTTCCTAGCTACGGACAAGGTCATACACATAAGTTCTCATCATATCCTCCAACACCTGGATATTTCACTTAGTCTACCCATTGGTATAGGGTTTAAAGGATGTACTCATCCTCATTTGGGTACCAAATTCCTCATGAAGAATCTCCAAAATTATGATGTAAACCACACATCATAATCAAATCCAATCATATAGGAAACCCCATGAAGGATAATGGTCTCCTGTTTGTACAAATACCCCAAATTCTTAAGCTAAATCTACTTCTATATGAAAAGGAAGTGTTCCAAATTTTTGATTCAGTAAACTATAACCTATATTAAATCATGGACCATCATTGTTCCTAGAATTCATATGATAATGTACATGGATATGTCATCACATTTCCACTCCATGATCTCATGGTGTTGTAACAAACCATTAGGAAATTTGTGATCATCCTTCACCTATTTAAAAGTGTAGAACAAATATAAGAAATCTTCTTCACATTATCTCATGGTGGAAAACCAAAATTGACACTAAAGTCCTCTATAAATATTTCCACCATCAATATGTACAACATGGTGGGTAGTGTAGAAATATCACATCACCTACTCCTGCATCGTGATTGGAATCACCACCTATCCCTGAAAAATATGACATGATTCCCTCTTTTATAATATTAATATGGTGAATCCCCTATGGATATCTAGTCATGTATGTCCTCACAGTGGATGTATCCTAGCTAAGAATCTCTCACACACTTGAGAATTGAAGGATTAAACGCCATCGACTACAGAAAATCTGTACCCTCATGCTCCACTAGGGTCAGCTACAGATAGGTCAACTACCTCAAAGCATGAGGCACAAAGAGATCCTAGGACTTCCTTATAAGAGTGTTTTATTTTACATTTCATTTTCCAAGAGTATTGAATATTTTGAAGCCAAAGTTCTTTAGGAACTCCAACCAGTGCTGCTATCTTAGGTTCAAGTATCTCTATGTGAATACATACCTAAGAATCTAATGGACTGAGTAAACCACAAAGCTCTATCCCATATGGCAGCAAGTCCACATCCTAATTCCAAAGACTACCACTATCAGATCTATGTATTGAGTTTCATAGTTTAACTCATGGGGTTTCAACAAGCTCGAACCATAAGAAATAAATTCCTATTTCTTTCTCAAAACACAATTGATCCAATATCCTGAGGCATAAAAATGTATTATGTACTCTACAACCTCTTCTAATTGTATCAACACATAATCAATAATCATCCTCAAATTCAACTCCTCAAAATCCTTTGATAACTTCTCAGACCAGGTAAAAAACTTCCCTATTCTACATCAAATAATCAAAGGGAAATAAATTATAGAGAAGTCTTCCACAAACCTCATATAGAACCCCACTAAGCTAAGAAATCTCTACACCTATGACATGAACTTTGGTGTCTCCCATGAAATAACTACCTCAAATTTTGTTGGGCTATGGATAATCCATGATCAGAAATGGCATGCACCCAAATGTGAACATCTTGTATCCCAAAATGGCACTTTGGGAGTTTATTATAAAGCTAGTACTCTTGAATAAAATCTAGAACCAACCTCAGTTGATCTTCAAGTACATATTATTTTTTAGAGTAGTTGAATATATCTTTGATGAAGATAACAAAAAATAGGTCCAATTATGGTTGGAGTACCTGGTTCAATAAATCCATAATCATGGTGGGGGTGTTTGTCACACCAAATTGAATCTTTATGAACTAATTGTGTTTGTAGTGACATAATAATTCGATATTTGGAATATTATCCACAAAAACCATAAACTGGTCATGTTAGACCGAATATCAATCTTATAAATCAACCTCACACCTTAGAACTAGTCCAAGAGGTCATAAATCCACATAAACGGGTACATATTCTTTATTTTGTACCATTTAAGGTGATAATAATCCATAAAAAACCATAACACCACATTCACCTTCGTCAGGAAAAACACTGGAGACCCCCAGGGGGACACATTGGGCCTAATGAAACCCTTCTATCGAAGTTCTTCCAAATAAAAACACTAATCCTACAGCTCGATAGGGTCTATACGATATGATGTAGAAGATATTAAATCATTATCGAGATGAATGATGATAAAAAAATAAATCTCCCACCTCATAGGTAGCACTAGAATGTCCTTAGGTATGATGTCCATATAATGTTTCATGACTGAAGGATAACAGAAACCAAATTAACCCGCTTCACCCAGGTCTATACTCACCAATTTATGAGTGATTGGATTTAGCCTCCTGATCACTAAAACCACTCATCCCATATACCATAAAGGTTAATCTTGTCCCATCAGTGTGTAGTTATATTACTCATCTATGGTGAGAGTCAATCTAGTATTGGACCATTAAAAAAATCCATACCCAGGATGATGTCATTGGATTCCTTCTTTAAGACCAAAATTTCCCACATTAACCTCTCTCCACCGCGTGAAATCTCACACTGACAGTAGATAAAATAAATGAAAAAAGTGTTCCCTATAGGAAACTTAAGATGAAGATAATTGGTTAACACGCCAACTAGGAGCCTAAGATCTCGTACCAGGAGTATAGAGGTGAAGGAATTACTAACACCTATATGTACTAATACTGAATCATTAGTATAATAATCATTGATTATACCTATAATAATCTCATGTGATGTAGGGTCATAAGCCTCCAAAGTTGATATCTATCTATGTCCCTGACCGCCATCACCATGATACGGATGTGGTTTGCCTATTGATTTTTATGGAAGGATCTCATAGAGTCATCCACCACCCACATATCCTACTTATCCTCTATTAGCTCTACCTTCTTGGGGACCACCATGTCCTCACCTAGGATGTCCTTGATCATGGAACTACCTTAGACATTGTGGTCTATCAGATAGATGTCTATTATCCTCAATATGTATGGCCATGGAGTCATGCACTATGTGACCACACACATGAAAATCTTAGATCTGTGCCTCTCTTGGATACCTTGTTGCTCTATTCTATCCTAATACCACAAAAACATGTTCCCAAGTCTATCACAATAGGGCCCCCTATACTGGGATCCCATTTTCTAGCACCCTCTAGCTATTGTAGACGACACAGATCTATGACACCCAATGCTAGATCTAGCTTTCTAGCATCCCTCTGACATAAATACCTCTATCACTAGTGAATGATATTCCACTCCATCATATGTGGGGATGCACAAGGGAACTACACTGACACTGATCTCTATGTGGAGTCCCTAATCATACTTTTGTTCTTATAAGTATCTATCGAAGATCATTTCAAGGGAGTACCGATTAACGTATTTAAACCCCAAGACGTGGTATACTTCTATCATACCTCCCTTCTACTACTCCAAAATATCCTGAATCCAAATCAAACATAAGTAGGAGAGGTATCAATCCTCACAGAACATCTACTGGATGTCGGGCCATGAGAGTGTCGAATCATCATGTATTTGTGTAACAAGATTACACCAAATCCTAGATGCTCTTTGGAAAAAATACCTTATAGAGAAACCACATGACCCATCCTTTTATGAATAATCCTGATGATACAAACCACCTACTTTAGCCAATCCTTTGCTGCCTGATGATCTAGATCACCATAGAACTTCAGTGACCTCAGGTGATGGAACTCAAGGAGTACACTAAAAATGAACGCATCTCCATCCTTCACTATGAGAATATTATTCTACTCTAACGATGGAGGAATTTACATATACCCCCCCAATGGACGAATTTTATGGGATGGACCCTCAACTGAGGCCATTTCATTCATCAGATTATTGTCATGACATAAAACAGGTATCCTGGCTAGCTGTTATCATGAAGGAATCCTAACATTTATCCAGAAATACCACATTTAGATGAATGTATATATATATATATAATAAAAAATGGTTAGATAAATCAATAAGGGAAGTAAAAAAATAAATCCTATATGTTGCATGTACCATTTTTTCCTGCAACTAATGTATCGGTATGCCGAGTCATCAAGAAGGTCATCAAGGTACCAGTGAAAGTATATGTTGGATTCCTCCACCATAACTAGATTCCCTAGCCTAAGAGCCTCACTCAAGAAAATATGAAAATCTACATAATCTCAACCAAACCCTCATAAGGGTACTACTCCAAACACCTTCTCAAGGATCGAACCACATATGATACCAATCTATCACGATCTGACCCAAGCCAGGGACCAATCCAGAACTGCCCCAAGATCGCCTCTATAGTACAGGGGATGGAGACCAGTGAAGAAGTCAAAAATAAAACAAGGAGGACTTTACATTAGTACCTATAGGCACACACACAACCATCTTGATGTATAAATCTAGAGGAAGTAAATTTAAAAGAAGGAAAAAGGCTAAAGGAACAATCAAGCACATAAAACTAATAAAAAGTACAAGAGAAAAATTGTCTAAATTAAAAATTAAAGGGGGAAAATATATTCCCATTTATAAATATATCCCAATGAGATAAATCTGAAAAATTTACCAATAAAGAGAGCACAAATCCTAATCTCCAACCTGCAACCATCGTACTTGGTCCAAAGTACCATCTATCCTGAAGCTCTTATAAAGTCACCACTGATTTATCCAACATCTATATAAGATACAAAATGTGTGGGAAAATACCATTCTTGGGTGAGTATATATATACCCATTAGGATCTCCTAAATGTTGAATGGGGAGAAGAATGATATACAACAGGTAGTAGAGAGATAGTAGAATAGAACACAGGAGTAAGATACACGGAAATAGAACAAATCAACCCTAACCAAGAATGAAAGAAACCTCATCCAAACACAAGGGCAACAACACTATGTGTTGATGAAATAACCATCAAGTCCTTTCCATCTATAATAGGAGAGTAGAATCATTCAACCATGAGAAACTAATCACATAAGGAACATGGAATACTTCATGCTTATTTGTATATCAATAAAAGAGAGTAACCAAATACAATGGTATGGATATATATATTCTTAGTCAAAATAATACCAAATAATAGAGTGATTGGATCATTATATCAAGGATTAGCACAAGAAGATGATCCTCCAATAGTTCTAAATGTTCATCAACAATTCCAAACATACCGCATGTCTACATAGAAGTAACCATCAATGTCAAACCATTCCTCATCACAATTCCGTAATGTTGAGAGGCCACAAACTCTATATAGGGGACCCATGACCTGGTACAATGGGGTGGGGGAGGGGGGGTCAACTCTGATAGTCATTGTAGTAACCATGGCCCATCACTACTAGAGGGTTCAATATAGATGTCATTGAGGACCCACTACATATCTCTATGAGTGGGTACCACTGGATAGTCATTGAGGACCCACTTCCCATATCTAATGAAGGGTACCACTCAGTTCTCATCGAAGACACACATCCCAACTCAACTGGAGGGTACCCATCAGTAGTCATTGAGGACCCACTACCTATATCTATTTGAGGGTAACACTTAGTAGTCATTGAGGATGCACTACATAACTCTACTGTAGGGTACAACTGTATAGTCGTCAACCATCACCTAACCAAACATCATTCCCATAACATTCCACACCATATTTCAAAAGACACAGTTGAGGGATCCAATGAGTTTTATACATAAAAAACTCATGATAGACTACACACTGACTAGGATCAGAGTCTAAATGAAGTAGATACAAAACCTTGTTGTTTTCTGAAAAGGAACTAATCGGTTCACCCATATGAGGTGAATCACGCATCTTCCTAGACATTCCCTTGGACGACACATAGCTCCTAAACCATATAGTAGTACACACTATGCTGTTGGACTATACAGGGTGTCCAGACTAACTAGATGCATAACTTTTCCTTATAACAATGTCTGTGTACATTTCCCTGGGTCTATGTATTTTGGTATATGACATGGTGCTTCACATGTGGGGCGCAAATATGCTCAATCCATTATTGTGTAGATTGGTAAAAGGATATGTTACCTAGCCGTGTACTCCCACAAAAAGTCCCACATGTGTGATCCATCAAAAAACTGGTCCACCAAGGGACAAGGTACACGACATGTAAGAGGGATAGTCACCGTGCCATCATTATGAATTCCTGAAACCCTATCTTCTACAATAAGGGGATATATGTCATGTGTTCATCCTAGTGTATGGAGTGTAGTTAGGTATTTCAAAAAAAAATACCAATTCGCAATGTAGGCCTCAAATATTTCCTTTCTATTTAAAATATGGATTTATTTACAAATCAGAATAGTGGATATAGGTTCGTCTAGCTAGTTCCGGCCCTCCGGTAGCCGGAAATCAATATTTTTTTTGAGTTTTTGTGAGCCTATAAGCCGCCAAACATCCCAAAAAATATACCATTGAATATAGAATATTCGATCCTTGAAATGATTTTCTAGAACCCATTATTATCAATGATATGTGCTAGATTCATCGATCCATGCCTCTTTTGTGAAACCTTTGTGATTTTGGGGGTCCAACCAGGCTCGGTACCACTCAATAATGTCAAATTTGGACAATGGTTTCCATATGTTGATTAAAGAGAATAAAAAATGGGAGAGCATCACAAGAAAAAAGGTTTAAGGGTCATTTCCTAGAGTTATTTTCCAAACATTCATGAAGGGAAAGACCTGGGTTAGAAAACAAGTGAAGTAACCAATTTAATCTAGTACATAAGAGCTTGCTCATTACAAAATTGGTGAAGATCAATATAAGTGGAAGATATACTCAAATAATTTAATAAAAATTGGTATAAAAATTTGATGATTCCTTCTTAGATATTTGATCACTCATATTGAAAGAAAATTCTCTCTAATGATTTATGGATTCCATTACATGCACTGTGCTCTAATATTCTTCGATTAGGCGTTTTGTAATCATCCGATGTATTTATCTAATGAATGTGGGAAGAGATTATATGCAATTATCAAAGGTTTTATATGAATAAACATGGATTATTTTACATTTATGTATTGTAATATAAATTTCATTGTGTTAAAACTATGGAATTAATGAATAAAATCATTAATTACCCACTGAACTTACCACCAAAGAGTGCAATGTATGAACACCCATTTTCAATCAATTTGAGTTCGCACCTAGGGTAAAAACCACATTCCAAACTCAACATTAGTCTCAAATTTATAATCCAAGATTAAAATAAAAAATTATCTGATTTTCCATAATAATTTTCTCACACAAGATATAAAATATATTTCATATTTTTGAAAATTAATTCTGAGCACACCAAGCCTCATAATCGCATGCCATTTCAACACCTTTGTATGGAAATATATATAAAAATATTTAAATGTATTACAAGAAAAAAAGTTATATTAAAAATAAATCCTTGTTACCATATATATAATATAAAAATGGGAAAATTAGTCATGTTACTTAGTATAGGTGGTAGTCCCCACATATACATGAATGACATTGTCATTTTTCAATTGTTTGGAAGATAAGAAGGTATAAAAAATATTATCATTATAAAAGAGAAATTAAATCATAAGAATCATATATAAATAATAAACCCATCATAATAACCATCAATAATATATGGTATTTTAAACAGAATTGTATTGCTATGTGTAGACTACAAGTCCCACGTCCGCACAAGTGATTCTTTCACTTTCGATTTGATGGGAAAAGTGTAAAAAAGGATATTTTATAAAAAAAATCACATTTAATTATATTTATGATAATGAATTTAATATTTTATGATGAATAAAATATATTTATAGGTGGTAAAATAAGATTAAAAAATTGAAAGCTACTGGATAAGGCGGTTTAACTCTTATGTGAACGAATTCCTTTGGATATCCTCTTAAGGGCCTTAGGGTTTGTTTTTTAGAGATAACATAACCTTTATAATTTGGATAAAAATTTTAGAATAAAAATTCATAGGATATTTTAATTTGAGGTTCCAAAATGTAATGTAATGAATATTAGGAAAGGGAGTCCTTTGATAAGTGAGGGGATGGAATTCTGGGAATTTATTAAAGTATTAAATTAATACAAATTACTTTTAATGTCTAAATATCTAAAAATTTATATAATTACAATATGAGATGATTATGTGTCTACATAATCTCAAACAATACAATTTAGACATGTTTTGTATGTGTTTTAACACATATATGTTAGTTTTAACCATCATTAATCCTTTTTACAATTACGACAATATTAAATATTTCCACCCTTTAAGGGTCAAGAATGTTAAAATATGAGGGCAAAAAACACATAAATAGACCATGGTTGATGTTTTAATTATTATACCATTCATTTCGATATGGATAATATTTTTATTAATCTAAAATCATTTAATAAAAATTTATCTATTAAAAAATAATGTTTATATAAATTTTAGAACCATTCATTTAATTTTACATTGAAAACAACACGAAAAAAAGTTTTTTGAATATAATTGAATAAAACCTATAAAATATGTGATATGTAGCAAAAAAAATAATGGGACACAATAATTTGTTATAATTATATGACTTTAAACATTTTTATAATCATTTATTTTATTTTTCGATTACTTGAATTAATGTTGTTTCTTCATTGAGTAAGAATTTAGGGTAATTATTTTATCCCAAAAACATACAATAAATTAAAATGACTAAAAAATAATTTATATTTTAAATATCCATTTATAACTTTAAATAACACCTATTGATCCAAATTTGAAAAATTTATAGATAATAAAACAAAGAGAATGATATTTTTGAATTTTCCTTACATAAAATGATATAAAGTTCAAAATAAATGATATATGAAAAAATGTCACATTATTGAAGTGTGGATGATTATGGATGAAATAAATTCATCCAATTAAATTTATTCATGTTTTAGGGTCAATTTATAGTCCTCCTCAGATTATTTTTAACCCTAATTACCCTATTTACCATTGTTGTGGTGATAAATATTTACTAAGATTACTATTCATAATTAAAAAAATAAAACAGTACTATTTACCTAATTTAGAAACCATGATTCCAAAAATTAAATTAATTTTTCAAGATTCAACTTTTAGAAATGTTTGAAATTAATTTTAGTTGAAATAAAAAAACACCATGAAAATAGATTATCAAATAATTTCTTTCTAAGTATAAAGATGTTTTTTTTAAAAATTCAACAAAAAATTGATTATAATGAAAGTGATTCTATTATTTATAATATAAAATAACAAAATTTAATTTTAAATTTTTTTAAAATAATATGTGACTTTGTAATTACTTTAAAAAAATGCAGTGTTCAATAAACAAAAGTATTATTCAATATTCACTTGTAGATCAATATTTTCAGAAAAATCCCAAAATTTTACCCAAAGATAGTTTTAAAATAATGATTTACAAACTTATTTTAATTTAAATAAATAAAATTTCTTAATGTTTTTGAAATTGATAATAATTCTCGCACACAAAATACAAAATAAAAAAATACATCAGAGAAACATATTTTTGAAATATAAAATGACTCTACTGAATGTTGGATGACTAATTACAAATAATTAATCAATAATTTTATATATAGAATGAAATTTATATATATTTCAAAAATAAATTAATATTATATATAGAAACCAATTTAACTACTAGGTCATATTAGTCATATTTAAATAATAATATTTCGTGGTTCGTTTCAGCTCGATGTTTTGTGTCGAATATGCTCTCAAACATATTCTTCTTTTAAAATATCAAATTTATTACATAATTAAATTATTATTTATATGTTAAGTTGAGGTTATTTTAATACACTTAATTTTTAGATCATTATGATTTCACTTTAATTACATAAAATAGAAGATAGATATGATTCTAAAATTTTTATTACCCTTCATAGATAATTTGATAATGTTTATTTTAGATAAATGACTAAATGGAGAAAAAGATTTTATGAATTTATGATTAATATATTCAAACATAATATACATGTGGATACAAACTGATGATATATAATTTTTAACTCCTACATTTTTTATGTTTCACATCATCTATTTCATTGAGTGATTTCCCTTGGATTTGCATTTCACTATTCTACTTATAGATTATTCATATGAGGTATTGATTATAAAATCTATATGACTTTATTATTTTGATTTTTTCTTTTCAATCTTGATCGATCGATGTGATTTTTTGGATAAAAATATGGTAACTTTTAAACATTGTGTTTGAGATGATTCTAGGGGTATGGATATGTATCTTTTAAATATGGATTTCAATACTCTCTAGGGGAGGACACACTATCATCAAGGTTGATCGAATATGATATCAGGGATAGATATTATTACTACTAACAATATTCCGAGGAATTTATATTTGTATAACTTTTAATTTATAATCAATGAAATTTAAAAACATCAAGTTTTAGAACTTGTATACATTGGATCCAGGTATACATCATCCTAAAACATTGGAAAAAATAGCAGAGTTTCTATGAATTTGAAATGATTTATTACCATTTATTATAAAATTTTATGGAGTTATGATATTTTAATCATGAAATCTATGTTTTATTTAATTTTTATTATTCTTGTTCTAATATGGGGTTTTAAACCTCAATAATGTCTATAACGATACTATTTTTTATTTATAAATGAACTTATCATTAACTTAAAATACTCTGATGATTTTTGATATTTTATAAATAATAATACATACCTTACTGAGTAAGAGACAAGTTTATTTCATTTTTATACAATAGTTTAATCCCTTTGGTTTTTTCATTACTTTGAAAAAACCAAGGCATGATATATTTATTTTCACCCAGAGTATCAAAGCTTGGTTTTGAAAACAGAAAAGGATCCCCTATCATTATAGATGAAATTGATAAACAATAGAGTAATTTCAAAATATTATATCCTAGAGATAGAAAATTACAAGGTGTTCTAATACAATCCTTTATATAGAAACACACATGAGATTTAGGGTTATTCCTCATCAGGAATAGTCTTGGCCATAGATAAAATTCCAATGAATTTATACGTAACAGAATAAAAAAACAATCTCTTATGGAATTAGAGTGCCTTAAAAATATCATTTCACAAAAATATACTCAATAACCATGATTCATAAGACTATTTACATGTTTAATCGGACCCAAACATCACATTCCTCTATTTATGGAACTGAAAACTTGAAACCTCAACATTTACCATTTTGAGAAATTATTTTATGGATCCTATGCATAATTAGTAACATTTAATAATATATTTCTCCCAAAACTATCTAGAAACAACTTTTTGGTGTTATAGGTATAGTATCTTAAAAATACTAGGTAATCCTCCAATAGATCAATTGGAAGTCTTAATACTTTGAAAATACTAACCTCTTAGTTATTAGCTTCAAGAAACTATTCTAAATTCAAGTATCTAAAACACATTTTTATTTATAATTAATATTATAAAAAATAATAGGCTTTTTGTTAAGGAAATAACACATTATAGAATTTGGTATTGAGTACAATGTCCCATTAAAGAAAACTAGATCTAAACAAGCTTCCAATTCGCTAAAAGAATTTTTGAACATGATCTATCCATGCTCTATACTCTATGAATCAATTTATATTAAATACTTAAACAATAAGAACATGTTTTCACATCCTCCACACAATGTGTGCGATCATTAGATCATTCAATAACTTCTACTAGTTCAAATGAATATTATTATGGCATGAAAAACCATTAGAAAATACTTTTTAGGAAACAAATTCTATCATTTCATAAATTAAAACAACCTCAATTCCCTCCATGTAAATCTCACACCATCCATAGAAATTATTTTAGAAACATACACTATGGATGACCCATTACTGTGATACACACCATACATCAATCCAATACTTTGTTTAAAAATAACAATTCCACAAACACCTTTTCAAATATCATGATTTATCCATATAAATGATTCTGGAAACTGACACTTCCTCCCTATATCAAAAATTTGTTAATGAGAAACCCAGAGTAAAAAATAATGAATCATGTATTATGGAGAACACTCACTAACAATAAAATAAACCCCTATCAGTAATATAATTTTCTAAATATATAGAATATAACTTTTTGAACTAATCATTTGAACCAAAAAAATTCGTTTAAAACCATTACTTTCACAGTTCTAGTTTCTAAAATAGGTACCATCTAAACCATATCAACTAATTCTTCAATATTCGTAAATTGATTACAGTGATTCCATAGAACTTATTATCAAAACCATCTACAGGGTAATGGAATATATCTCTTAGATAAACCATTTAAAACATTCCATTATTATTATTGTCATGGATCTACATTCTACTGATATTATCACTTAATGCTAACTCCTCTAAATGATTTTTTTTGTATTCTAAATGTTCTAAAATCCAATATTCTCAAAAATCTTCTAATTTTACTATTTAATATGAATATAAAACTTACCCTATTACACCTTAATACTCTAGAAACAATTATCATTAATTCTATAAAAAGAACCAAGGGTGTAGGAATAATTTGTAAAAATATCCTACAAGTCCATGTAACGAAATATTCCATTAAAATGAGCTATTTACACTTATCTGAGGTTTGAAAATATCAACTTTATTTAACTGATATCAACAACACTAGATCATGGTACTTAAAAAGTATTATAAACTACAGACTATGAGCTACTATATGCTCCAAATATTAAATCATTGATACCACATGTTTTGGTATCTATCATGAGTATACCAAATTCTCTAATTCCATCATTTTTATATTATCAATAAATATAAAAATTAGATATGATTTCACTTATTTTGGAAATTTTACCAATCATGTTCATCATCTAAAATCTAGGTGTCTGATACAACATTCATGGTTTGGAGTTGGTGAATTGAAATGAACTATCCTCTTATAACTAATTTTTTGTGGACCTTAAATGAAAACTAGTCCACTAGAAGGTCTAAAATTTCATAACCTATACAAAAAAGTTCAATGTTTGGATGTTTTCAAACCCTAATAATCATATTGTTCTTCGGTCCTCCAGTTCTTGATCGGCTATATTTATTCTTATAAAATCATCTTATAATAATTAAAATGAAATGGAGAGAACATTCACACAAGAAATGAATTGGATGAAAATAAAAAATATCAATAATATTGTTTATACAGATTATTAATCCACCTAAAACCACACTTCATGATTTTATTATAAAGAACAATTAGAGTTACAAGGGAGCCTATGTTTTGGACCCTACCCATATAACATGTTATGGATTGAAATACCTCCAATGGAAAAGTGTGTACATAAGTTCTCTATGGTGAATTCCCCCTACTAAGATATACACTATGTCAACCCTCTCAATATCAAATGTCACTCAATCTAATCAACTTAAAGCCTTCCATAACCAAACAACTAATCCAACACCCTCTCTTTATAAAGGTGTTTTATAGATAAAATTTGGTACCACTGATTTCAAATTCATATAAGCATTGTAATAATCCTTCTATTCAGTCATGGAAATAGAATGAAAATAACCACCTAAACTATCTCTTTCGAAGAGAAGTATATTCTTATGAATCTCTACCTCTCTTCTGTATTAACATCAACACTTCTAGAACAACATCCTTCAACTTCTATACATCATTATATATTAATACTCATCCAATAATTCCCGATCAATCTTACTTATTCTATCATATTAATCTAAAAAACCATTTGATATAATCAAACAATTACGATGCAAGTTTGGATTAATTTTTTTTAGAAAAAATAACCAGATGCAGTTATCTACTGAATTATCCACTTCACCAAGAACTACCATGACACATCCAAAACATCATCCTATATAACATCCATATAATGTGTATGATATTCTCTAGCTACAACCGTGATACATGTTTTACATTGGTGAAGTTGAAGTAGTTTTTTACCCTGTTCTATTCGTTATATTTTAGAAAACATTTCATAGAAACTCCAGTAAATTTACTAGAATATATTTCACACACAAAAATCCCAATAATCTCTGCCTTGGAAAAAATATTAATAGTTCATGAAAAAAACATAATAGTTGTATATGACATGATAAAAAATATTTTAATTGTATGTCTATAAACCAAATTCTGAAGTAATTTAATATTATCAAAAAAATTTCCCTTGGAAAAAAATTTAATAGTATAACAAAGGTAGAACAATGAAATGTTTTTACTCTTATAATTTAATAATGAATCATAAAAAAATATTATGTATTAGTAATATTGTTAACAAAATTTAATTATAACAGTGGACCTCCATTGATGTTGATTATCAACAAAATTTCTTTTAAATAATAAAAATATATGGTAAATTTTTATTGAAAAACAAATTAATTCACTTGTTACCTATATTAAATTACCATTTTCTAGAAGACCTATACACACATAAGAGTAAATTATTTACTATATGGTTAACTTTTAAACCATTTGTATTTTATGAGGAATATATAAAACTAATGGTTTTCCCTTTTTATCTATACATCACTTGAAATAAATTTAATTTTACATTAAAAGAATAATTTATATGATGATAAATAATTAACAATTTCATTTTATAAATATATTCAAATCCTTATTTATTTATAATAATAATGAAATAAATTTTATGAATAATAAAATCTCATGGAGAAACACTATATTAATATTTGGAATATTATAATTATTTAAATTCTTGATTTACTCATTGAAAAATATTCTATCAGGGGGATTAATTATTATGAATGAATATATGATTATTTCAGGTGTATGTGGTTCCCTAATAGCTAATACATCGTAATAAATAAATATTCTTATCAAAATCATAGAACAATAGACAAAAACATTTAGTTTGGTATTAAATGTTCCCAGCAATGACATGTTGTATAGAGTATTAATTTAGATAAGATGATATATATAATGTTTTATGAGGTATGTACAACTTTCTAATAACATTCTTCTTCCCATGGAAAATTTTCAACCTCTTCTTCATTTAAAGTACAACTCTTGTGTTACTGATGGTATCTATACTAACCAATGATTTCAATAAAAGAATCTTATAATATATATACAAATATTCTTTCTCATATTAGACAAGTTAAAAGTATTTTTAATATCCTTACCTACCTTGAAATTTTGTGTTGAATAAAAAATAGGCCTTTGTTAAATAATTCATTCCAACCATCAATATGAAATTAATCGAAAAACCTGGGTCTGACCCAGAACATTAGTAATACGATAATACTATCACAAGACCACACTCAATAGTCCATATGCAACACCCTGACTCTAGTAACATGAAGCTGGTGGATTTTTTACTACATTGGAATAAGATACATGTGATCCCATCTGGAAGGATTTAATGGTTTAATTGTCTTGTGAGAATAGATACATACATGATTCTAAAATCACACTTAAAATACTGAGAAACATATTGAATTTTTTTTTATATCATTATTATTTATTCTATAAAATCCTTGAATTTATTTAATAAACCCTTCATAATTATTGGAAGGGAAAAAATAATAAAGGGAGGGATTAAATTATTTGTAAGGGATAATTGTTTAACTAAAGCTATCAATGAATAAATAATGCGTGAATAATATGGAAGAGAAAAAATAATAATCAAATATGACATATAACTAACATTCTAAAATAGGGACCAAATCCAAGGATGACATAGAGACAGAAATAATAACATGGATAATAATAACTAGTTTCATAATTATAGAATGAATAATGTCAGACATTATAATTTCACCATCAAGGATTTTTTAGAATAAATAATACATGAATAGGAAAATTATATGCTAAATACCCAAACTATTTTGTCACATCAGACCAATTATTCTATCGAGTGGCTATAGTAGTCCCCAACCATCACATATTAAGTCTATTACATTCCTCATATAAAATGAATTAATAAAAACTTAATTCATAATGATTATAAACATTTATACCAAAAAAAACCTGAATAAAAAATATTAATATTTGACACTCAACTGGAAATTCAGGCTATATCCATGCTTTAAAACTATTGTGGTAGGTCATCAATCCTTAGATATAGGTAATAGCCACAGTTTAAGGGCCTATGGAAATGTTTAGCATGCCTATAGGCCTAGACCTATAGCCACGGTCCAAATTGTTTCTCTAGGTATACAACCACGGTTCAAACCATATTAATATCACTATAGCCAAAGTTTAGAACCATAAATATACTAGAGGATGGACACACATTATTTCCACAGTTAGAAACTATGGCTATAGGGTTTGAAAATCCATAAAAAATAGTCCCCCCTGCACAACCCCCACTTCCCTTGTTGTATCCCACCCCCTGTAGCCCCCTCCCCCAACAAAGGCTCCTGGATATCCCCCACAATCCCCAAGTAGTAGCCAACCCCCATGCATTCCCCTCCCCTTACAAAGCTCCCTATAGATATCCCCTTCCCCTTGCAAATCCTCCCTAGACAGCCCCCTCCCCCGTGTAAATTCCCCCCAGATATCCCCCCTTCTTGGAAAACCCCCCTCCCCCCAAAAAATAGCCCCCACCCTCTCCCATGGACAACCCCCTACTAGAGATACCCCTCCCCCAAAAAATAGTCCCCACCCATGTAGTATCCCACCTCCCCCCCAAAATAGCCCATGTAATATCCCACCCCTTACTGCCCTCCCCCCTTCCGCCCCACCCCCCCTAAAAAACCTCCCCTAGACATACCCCCTATATACAACCCCCCTTGCATCCCCCTTACCCCCATAAATCCCCCCTCCTGGACAACACCCCCTCCTACAGACCCCTCCCTCCTAGACACGACCTTCCCCTAGTAGACCACTCCCTCCTATTCCCCTCCCACCAAGACACTTGACACCCCCACCCTAAAAAAATCCTTCCTCCTAGAAACCCTACCCTCCCTTGGAAATTGGACACCCCACCCTCCCTCATGGACACTCCACCCTCCCTATTGAATAGCCTCCTCCACACTAACACCCTCCAACCCCTTCCCCCCTACACCCCCCTCCAAAGCCTCCCCTAAATAGCCCCCCCTGGACAACCCCTATTCCCCTTCAAATCCCCTTTATGGACAACCCCCTCTTGTAGTCCCCTCCCTCTAGGACACCCACCTGTAGACCACCCCCCCTTAAGGACACCCCAACCTCCTATACCCTGGACACCCCCACCCTACATAAACCTCATCCCCCCTTGACACCCTCCCCCTCCCCATGGACATTGGACACCCCCACCCTTCATCCTAGACTCCCTCACTCCCTCCTAGAAACCCCTACCGACATACACCCTCCCACCCCCCATGCAGTCCCTCCCCCTACAAAGCCTCCCCTGGACAGACCCCTCCTCCATACATAGCCCCCCCTACATCCCCCCTTCCCCCTACAAAGACCCCATCCTGGATAACACCCCTCCTGCAGACCCCTCCCTCCTGGACACCCCCTGCCCCTGCAGACCCCTCCATCCATGAAAACCCTCCCTCATGGACACCAAATACCGCCACCCTACATAAACCCACTCCCTCATGGACAACCCTCCCCCTCCCCTAGACACTAGACACCTCCACCCACCCTCTCAGACATCCCACCCTTCTCACCAAAACCCTCCCACCCCTCCCCCTCCCCTTTCCCCTTCCCTCCCCCTCTCCCTACCCCCTCCCTCATGGACACCCCCACCTATAACAATCTATGAATTCAAAAAAAAGGTCACCTGCATATTCAAATCCTCTCTAGAAAAAAAAAAGATTTTATAGAAATGAAAAGAAATCTCAGGGTGGAACACCAAATTCATTACCTACCCATGTTGGGTGCCAGTGGTTTGGGTCTTGTTCGAATGGTATCAGTGTAGTCTGAGACCTAGGTATGTAGTTTAGATTTTATGTTTATATTAGGATTGGTTTGGGAAACTAAAGGAAATGATGTTAAGGGTTTAATTGTTGGTTTATTAGCCTATATCACCCAATAATTGTTTAATGGCCAATGTATCCATTCACACCCTCGACCTCTTCCTCCAGCACACCCCCTTTCCCCCATTTGCACACCCCTACCCCATACCCAAGCACACCCCCTACCCCTGCCCCTGCCATCTGCCCCCCCCCACATGTACACCCCTCCACCTTCCCCTAGCCCCCACCTTTACACCAACACCCTACCCACCCCATGCACCCCTAAAAGTGTTCAGCATGATGAAAAAATTATTGAGAAAACTGTTCTTATTCCCAAAGATAGGAAAATTCTGATTGTGACTAGTGTTTAAACTGTAGAAGGAAGAGCTAAACCAGATGTGGAGCATCAGTCAATGGATCCATTTATCCTTGGATCACTTTCTAAGAGAGATCTAATTGATTATGTGGTTATGGAAAGTGTTTAAAATTTTTATACACATCATATACCATCACCACCTTCTATTGATCCTAAATAATCACCATTTATTAGTAAGATCTCATTAAGTTATAAAATTTAATATGTTTCCTCTTATATTCCAAATGAGTTTGATAATAATTGATGATACTATAATGATCTGAAACAAGAGTTAAAATATACTAATATTGAGATTAGATAACTTAATAAGTCCTCTATTTCCAAGGTTGGTTTTGACAAGTTGGTTGGGTTAATGACTACTGAAACAACGTTTATTAGGAATATCCAATAATTATATCCTATTCAAAAAGTTGTATCTGAAGTATGTTTCAAAGAGAATAAGGTTGTGAACGGTCTAGTTATATATTTTAAGGATGTTTATGCTACCAAGTCTGAGTTCAATGATCTTGGTGTTATGGTTGTATCTCAAAGGTACATGTTCCAAAATCTTTCAATGGTTCAATTAGACATGTCTCAATGTGTTTTTTATGAAGTTATGTCTTTTAAGACTGAAATTATAGGATTCCTAAAAAAATTATAAAGTGTTGTATTATGCTTGTTTGAGTTCATCAAATGTTTTAAATACTATTTAACATCCACCTTAAAACCATAAGTTGTTCTAGTTTTTTAGAGTGGAGTTGATAAATTTCAATCAACATTGAATTATGTATCCTTACATATTTAGTCCCTATAGTGTGATATGTTCACACCATTCATTAGAAATATTTCAAGTGGAATATTATGGCTGAGTTCCATGATACTAGAGAAGATGTTAGGATTCTTTCTATTGTAACTAATAGATCCGTAAAATTATGTAGTGGTCTTTTATGATGAATTTTATGGGAAGTTGAGTGAGATCATGAATGTCTCTAAGGATGATCAATGTATGGTTTTTAGATCTCTTGTTCTAGTATCCAGAAACTACTATCATTTTTAATTTCTTTGAACAAGGTCTATAAAAAAGTTCAAGGGATATATTCATATTATCCTATGATAAAGCTATTTGTTATTAGAATTTTTTTTTAAAACAATAAAGAAATTATGGAA
Source organism: Viscum album (assembly GCA_963277665.1). Lineage (NCBI taxonomy): Eukaryota > Viridiplantae > Streptophyta > Magnoliopsida > Santalales > Viscaceae > Viscum > Viscum album. The sequence goes on along the minus strand of OY728141.1, from coordinate 996,982,242 downwards.
ACAAGTTTTTAAAATAATAAAAAAATTATAGAATTCAAATTAAAGATTCAGGCAGAGGGAACCTACCTCAAACTCAAGGCACATTGCTTTTGATGCCGACAACTCGAATCTTCCCTTTTTTGTGTTCATGATTATGAAACTTCACACATATATAAGGACACCTAGACCCTCTGTACATATTTTCATGGAAAAATATGCACAAGGGGTACTTAGATATATGTTTAAACTTTCATATACCCCTTTACACTTAAACATGTATGAATTTTTCATATCTATATATAAGCACACCTAGACCCAATATATATAGTCATACTTCCATGAGTGAATATAAAAAAAGGGGTAAATTATATATATATATTCTTACCTATGAATACACATGTAAGCCTTCATCAACAGTGACTCAAATCCTCCTCAGTGAATTCCAAAACACACATCAAAAATATAAGTAACCAAAAAATCACAAATGATCGAATTAAAATTAGGCCAAATAAAAAAATTAAAATAAACCTTACCCAAATTTGATGTTCAAATCACTGTCATTGATAGTGGTGGATAGAACCGAACTCATCATAAGAAACCACCTAGAAGAAAATAGTGTGAAAAAATGATATATAAAAACTTCTTATATATATGTGATCAGTGTGTCAAATGTACATAATAAATGATACATGAATCCATAACCAACATTGAAAAAATAATATTCAGATTGATATGTATATACCAATACTAAATAAAATGATCATTAATAAACCTATTCATTTTTCAAACATCACCTTCAATTTAAACACTTAGGAGATGATTGTTTATAATCGGATATTTACCACTTTCCCATAACACATTTCAAATGTGGTGTGAAAGTCACCATGAATAAGTCAATATTTATTTCTTTCCATACAATTAAACTTTATAAAGGAGGCATAACCATTACATAATTCACTACATGATACATTACCTATCATGTTGCAAGTTAACCATGTTTCGTTCCATTTAACTCATTCAATTCATTAAAACACATAAATTCCATTTATAAGATCAAAGGTGGGGGGGGGGGGGGTCACTTTGTGGTGAGTTAGTCATTACAACACTTGCATAATTGGAGAATTCCATCATAAATGTCTAATGGAACTTAAAGGGTTTTTTGGTTTAAACAAATAGTTTAATAAAAATATGTCAACCCCCTTCATGGATATAAAAAGGGTTAAGTACAATGTGTGCTTTATGACTATCAATGACATCATGTATAATGAAAACATCAATGCAATAATGTCAAGAATACTATATAAGCATAAACTACCATTGTGAGTTTTCATAGACAGCTTACCTCTATTGGAAAGGTTTTATTACAAAACAATGACTTGTTTATCAAATGGAATAATTATCGTAACTAACACTTGATAGAGAATTGAAATTTAATTTAAAAAAGCTGAATTAAGAAGGCATGTAAAAGAAATTTAAAACATTATTGAATTAATGAGGCTAGGAGAGAGACCCTACCTCAATCTAGTCAAGCCACACTCAGCGCTAGAAAATTTTATCAGTGAAAACTCTAATATGCTCCATCAATCCTATGGGCATATTCACATTTGCATATACATAGGGACGCCTTGACCCCTTTGTACATGTCTTCATGGCCTGGAACACACACAAGAGGATCCTTATATATATATATTCTCACATGCATAATCACCTTATCACCCAAACACGTATGAATTTTCCATATATATATACATAATCACACCTATCTCCTTATATTTAATCATGCATTCATAGGAGGATACACATATAATGAGGGAAATTATTATATACATTCTTTCCTATTCATATATAGCGAGTCTCCTTTGACTCTGGTGACTCAAAACCACCTCAAGGATTATCAAAATGCTATAATAAAATTACCAAGGGCTCTAAAATTTCAAAACCCCCAATTATGAAATAAAAGTCATTGAATAATGAAGAAAAAAATCACCATAAACTGTTGGTGGAAAACCAAATTGGCCTGAACTGTTATGCCTTCAACGACGGTTTCCATAACCCATAGGAATGAGTCCCGTGATACTTCAAAAAAATTCTAGTGATCTGATGAATTATAATTAATTGAACCTAAAAATTGAATTGGGAGGAGAATGATTAGTGAGAAAGGTAATAATAGAACCGGTGATGATGAACAATTTTTAAAGTAAATGAATGAACTAAAAAGTCCAAGTGCATACCATAGGTGTTCCATCCAGTCTAGATAACTAAAATCATGAATTTTAAAATTCCACTATTATAATATGATGTTATAATACCAACATACACCTATAAAGAATTAAAAGATACCATAAAAATAATTATTATGGTTAGATCTATGAAAAATATATAAGTGATATAGCATGCACAAATTGGGTTCATCATACATGAATAAAGATGCAGTACTATTGAGATTATCTGGTTGGAAAAAATATTATAATGCTCTTAGAATCTATCTACCACCACAACTAGAGAAAAAAATTCTTCTATTATAAAATTAATGATCTCTTAGTGAGTCAATTATTCTCATATATAAGAATAAAATATTGATATTTTCCACCAAAAATCCATCAGTGTGATTACATCAAAGATAAAAATAGGCCTCAAAGATATAGAATTTCACTCTACAAGAACCATCCAATCAAAATAAAACCACCAACACCCCTTAACTTTGAATCAATATCACTCTAAGACATGAGTAGCATCAAGTGACAAAAATAGTATTGTAAATGAATGCCACCCCCACCCCCAACATCCCACACCACTAGCCTATTCACCACCACCCCCACCAGCCCTGCATCATCCCCCCTCTCCTATGCACCATCCCACCAACCCATCTCCCCCACCCCACCCCCAACCACCCCCACCAAAACATCTACTACACTAGCTCCCCCTCCCAATGCAAAAAACCCCCCACCCCTACTCCCCTACAGCAGCACCCCTCCCCCTTGCATCACCCCCTAAACAAGCCCCTTAATATTCTCTAGAAACTGGTAAAAAAAATAAAAAAACATAATCACTTACATAAAAAACTAAGAAAATAGAATTTTTCATTAATATACATATATACCTATAATGTTAGTAGATGAATAGGAATTATAAGTAGTTAATAAGAAGAATAAGGGGATGGTTATACCAAATATATTTTAAGAGATGATTTTATTTCTTACATTGACCATAATTTCCTAAATTAAAAGAAATTAAAACTGTTAGAAAATAAGGAAATAAGTGTAAATGTGAAGTAGAATGATGTCATAGAAGAGATAAAAATTTCCCTCATGAAATGTGTATAATAAGACTAGATACCAAAATATCTTAATACAAAATCAGTTGATAAATAAAAGGAACTTCATGAGGCACTATATAAGTATCTTAACTCTAGAAACAACTTAAATAATATTATATAATTCTATGAAAATGTGGTGGATATTCAAGCTGAACCATCCAATGATGATGAGAAAACATTCCCTATGAAAAAGATACAAATTTTTTCTAAATTCTCATAGGATATAAAATTGATTCCTTTCATTATAAAGATTATGAAACATAATTTGAATATTTTTAAGATGATGAATGGAGTAAAATGTCTCCTCCTATGGATGACATGAGAATAGAATAAACACAAGGAAATGGGAAAATAAAGGCTGGAGGATGCATGGGAAACATGTAGAATTTTATAAAAAAAATCTTTAATATAAAGGATGATCAAGTTTCAAGGGATATTAATATTGTTGTAGATTTTTTGGTTATAAATCATTTGAGTACTGGTACAACATTCCATTTCACTAGAACTTGGATAAAAATGGTGGAGTAAACATGAAAATAATATAATTAGTTGTATTTGAAGTAGGAATACTCTTAATAAGAAAAATTTACAGCCTAAAAAACTACTTTAAAGGTATCACCTATTTATTCACATTAGTTTTATATATACATTCCTATAGGAAATTAAATAAAATAATTGGGGAGAGGGATGCCTTTTGTATTATTTGGGTAAAATAATAATGAAGTATCCTTCCTCGAATTCCATTAAAGTTAGATTTTCCATGATGAAGAAAGTTAGACCATCCCTCTAGGGGTGAAAAGTATTAATTAATTTTTTCAATAATAAAAATGGTATGGAATCTCAAAATCTAAACAACCTAATTATAATTGGTCATTAAGGTTTTGTTGAACAACCTCGATATTAAATTTTATTTTGAAATTACATGCTCAATGATTTATATACATCATTGATCAATTTTGTTTATAAAATCTTGTTTCTATAATTTTTTTCCTCATAGACTTATTGTTGAATATCTCATATCTATTTTCCACGAATATTATGTGACTCAATCCTTCTCTCACCAGTGAATAAGTTTGATACTTAAAATATAAGTAGGAGGAGAATATTTCTTGATAAGATTACTCAACATCCATAAACACTATCAGTGACTTCTAAAAATCCATTCCAACTGACCCTATAGCCCTTTAGTAACACTGAACCAGGGGGTATAATAATTCAGATCACCCTTCAACTCCCTCGGACTTGTCTAACACAACCATCCTGCCAATAAAATAAATCCTCATATCAATCTTTGGGAAAATCTAGATCTAGTAATATCCAAAATTTATCATCCTATTTCTAGTACCTGAGCACTAAAATTCCTTATCCATCTTTGGTATAAGTTATAAAACACTATTCAATCAAATTCATGTAGAAAACATTACAAAAATAGCCACAATAGTCTCACATTTCAAAACTCTAGGTTCTAAGGTAACACCCTAAGACACCAATGATTAAATCAGAACTGACCCTATTAGGTTTACTAAAACATGGGGCACCCATGTTCCCCTAGATCATGCCTATCAATTCTTAATCCAATATATTGTTGACACAAAGATCCTGAAAAGAATCATGAGGATACTTTAATGAAGGTTGAATTTCAACGTGTCTATACTTTAATACAAGGATCCAAAGGATGTATTTATTTACATCCTTCAATGAACACATGTCACATATAAAATAGAAAATTATAATAATGATTCCATATCAAAGAAGAAATCATTGGATTTTTTGTTAATGGAAATGGATACATTTTTTGTTAATGTTTTTCCAGAAGAAGATGCGGTAAAAGAAGTGATAAAACCAAGAGATAACTGAAATAAAAATTCATCAAGAAGAAAAATATTTTGTCTCTTGAATATAGAAGTTTAGATGAGTCTAAAGTGGAAGAATTCGAAAATTGTAGGTACCATGGTTAAGAAGCATTAGTGAATGTTACCAATAGATCATTAATTTAAAATAGTAGTAGTAATAACAATTATTTATTGGGGTGAGTTGATCTAAAAGTGTTGTTTGAGGTATCTTTTCAACAAAATCAATAATAGATGGATAAAAATAGGAAAAAAATGTATTATTTCGTATCCGAAATCTTTATATACAACTATTAGAGTTTTATAAATCATAAATGACAACATAGATTGAAAAATTGAGAAACAAAATTTTTGGTAACTTAGAATAGGATTGGATCTCAAGATCAGTGTGAAGGAATGAGTGTGAATCAATAATTTTTTGGCCAATAGTTTAAAATAATTGGTTAGGAAGGATGAAGAACATGATGTAGAAGTTAGGGTTTGGTGGTGTGAGTGTATTGAATGAAAATATCTCTTTAAAACTCACATGGAATATAGTTACTCAAAGAAACAAGTTCTAGTTGAAGAAAAAACATCCCAGGTGTTTTTTCAAAAGTGATTATTTCTAATCTAAAGGCCTGTCACCATAAAAAAGGGAAATATAATAAGTAAAGTGATAAAATGGAGTATAAAACCCCACCTTATTCTAGAACATAGGCCTAAAATTTCTAGAGGGAAGTGAAATTGGGATAATCTTAATATCCTGAATATAATGCTCCCAGAAATGGGAGAATGACACAAAATATTAGGTGTTTTTGTGTAAAAAAATTAGAAAAATATAATATTATTTCTACATGGAAAATGATTTTTTAGGGAGAAATAAAACCAAAAAATATTCAATATTTTTTATATCATAATCTTATTATTTTAACAGTTATAGTTTTTGGTGTGATGGATATAGAGACAATGATGCCTACTATTCAACTAGGGTATAACGAGAGTTGACCTATGATACCCATAAATGAGGATATCAGTACATTAAAACATCTTCCAGCACATATAATTTTTTTTAGTTTTTCATGATGAAAGGAAGTGTTTTCAACAAAAATATCCTCAAAAGTATCAAACATCAGAAGAAGTTCCTCAATGGTCATGGAAGAAGCTGAAATTGTATCAGATGGAAAATGTATATACTGTATATTTGAATGACATATGAATTACCAATTTATGGTTTTTGGATATAGGATTTACCTCACATAAGACATTAAATAAATATCTTATTATAGATATCAAATATGATAAAAGTGGTTTGGTATTGTTTTCTAATGATGAGTAAGTCATGCTCATTTTTTCTGTAAAGGAAAAATTTAGTAGAATACATATTTGGAAGATAAGAGTGAAATTCAAATAATTATTGTTTACACTAAAGTGATATATTGTGACAACAAGTGTGCGATTGAAATCATAAATAATCCCATAAAATACCGTTGAAGGTGTCGTTGATTAGAATCATCATAGAGGAGGGAGTCACTATGAGAGAGGTCATCAAGAAGGAGGGTGCCACTATGAGAGAGGTCATCAAGGAGGAGGAGAGGTCCTCGGGGAGGAGGGATGTGTGGTGATAGGATTGCAGATAGGTGGGGGGGGGCATTATAGATTGAAAAAAATGATAGCCATGATATAAAATTGATATACACATGGAGGCTTAATTAAACTATGGTAATAAATAATCTATAGCTGTAGACCTCTATAACCATGGATATAGCCTATATTTCTAGTAGTTATATAATCAATAAATAGTAAAAATGATCACAAATCATACAAATTAATTTTTTGGATGATATCAATAGAGTATACCCTATTAATTTATATAATTCATAAAATGATATTGACATAGAGAAAATCATTTTAAAAAGATAACATTAATATTTATTGGGAAAACACCCTTTTCATTATGAATTAAATTATATTAAAATAAAAAATATATAAGTATATTTGGGAAAAAAATTCATCAAAATGATCCTTTAATTTTTTTAAAGGAATCTTCAAGGAAAACATTAGCTATGATGATGTGAAAATATTTTCTTGTGGTAAGTATTAAAATAAATATTCTCTTAACACCTTTGGTAAAAAGAGACCCATTTAAAAAATTATACAAAAATTAATTTTGAGATTCTTATAAAAATTAGAATATGGGTAAAAAAACACTTTAATCCATCATTGGATAATATTAATAACATTATTAAAAACATTTTAAATTAAATATGGTTATGGATGAAATTTTTTCCCAAATGAATTAAAAAAACTCCGATTAAAAAAAGTAATTTTATAATTTTGTGTACCTAGGAAGAGGAAAATGAACGGAAAATATGTAATTTTTTGAAATAAAAACAGGATTGGAATATATATGAAGTATAATATAGAATTTTTATATAATTTTTCAAGGGGAATGTTAAACAGAAACAATCCTGAGTGAGGATGTTACATTGAAATAAAACATTACCACTTTGTTAACTTTTGATTCATAACAACATAAAATAAATATATTCAAATTAAACAGTAAATTCAATTTAGATGAATTGATTCATGATATAACATTTAAAATGTGTAGTATATACAATACACAAATAAAACAATTGGTGACCTTGGTATATGTATCGCAGAAATAAAAGTGAGATGAGAAACACCTACCAATTTAATAACTTTAGAATCAAATCCCATTGGCTATAATAACTTTACTTTTAACATTAAATACCATCAAATAAGAGGTATATATAATATAAAATTTCAAAGGGGTAGTTTATAAATCATATAAACATAAAAATTTTCATAAAAAAAGTATCAATGAAATAATATTGAGAGAATAACCCTTACCATAGGTCCAAATTTCTTGGTATGTTATTTTAACCTCATATATAATAATTTTATAATTATTATAATTCTTTAAAATTACCATATTCCATCCATTAATTTTATATATCATCCACTTATGAAATTTCAAAATTTATTTATTTATAAATCCTTATTATAATCATCTTTTCTGATTGATAACAGTTTTATTTTTTCATATATGTTTTGGTTCCATAGTTTTAGTCCCTTCACATGTTTATTTCATGCATATTTTCTAGAGTTTTAATAAACGATTTTTTATTTTAATTAATATTAATTTCAGTATTTGTATTGTTTAAATTTTTTTGATTTGTTGTAGAATACAACTAATATTTGGAAAATTTATAGAAAATAGAATATTATGATGTGAAAATTACACTTTATATTGTGGAACTTCATGCCATGGTTTGACAATAAAAATTTTAGTTGGGATAAAGCTAGATCAAATTTATACAATTAAGAGTAGGATTTTCTCATGTCGAGATATTATTTCATTTCGTGACATTCTTGAATAAATCGTTACCCTAACCAGCTATGAAATTGGCATTCAAATATTTTGGTAACACATGTAATGATATTCATTCACTTAATGAGAGTTTCATGACAGAAAAGATAAAAATATATTTTCTCCACTCCATATTACATTTCTTGTAAATAATGATTGTCATGAAAGCATTTGAAAGTTGGATTTTTATGCGCTTCCTTGAGGTTTTATTGTGATAGCCTTATATTAAAACCTATGACCACAACATTGAAAAATTATTGGTCCTGAGGAGAGAAATAGATGAATACCATATGATGGGTAATAATATCTAGATCCCCACTACTATTATTCCTTACCACCTTTCTTCTTCATGTATCCATGCTAATTTTTTTCATCATGTTTATAATGATGAAGTAATTTTTATGTGATGGGTGATGTGATTTTAGGGGGAAGTTTTGTTAGGTATTATTTCTATTTTATTTTCATGTTTTGGATTGATTCAAATCTATAATTCAACTAAAATTATTCTTCTTTTAATTTTTCATGACCATTGTTAACATTCTATGGTGTTTTATTTTATTTATTTAATTAATTACCCTAGTTTTTATTACCATTATAAAATATTGATCAGTTATGTTTAAAAACTGTTTTGGGTCACCTTATTTTTTTATTAAACATAGAGGATAACCATTCCAATGGTGAAATTATATGATTAGTGTAGGGTACATTGACTAATGATCCCTAAAGACCCAATTCCAAAATGAACTCACGAATGAACTATGAGTCAATTTAATCCCTTGCATGTGAACCTAAAAATCACTAAACCTGGAATGCCTCTTCATTACCTCTCTCTAATAATTCAACCAATTTTAATTTAAAATACAATAATTAATTTGGTTCTTATGAACTATTCTTTTGGGTTTGATACTTAGGATTATTGATTAATACCTTTTTTTAGGTTGTATGATTTTTATATATTATTAAATTCATTATATCCAACATCTCTAGTAAATAAAAAATGTAAAAATAAAAAAATAATGATAAATGATTATAGGATATTTGATAATGAAATTTTATATTTTAATAAATATTTTTATATAAATAATATAAATTAGTAAATAAAAAATAATGGAAGATTAGCAGACAATGAATATACAAATGAAAAGTCAGATGAACCTAAATTAATAAAAGTGTTAAAGTAATAAAAATGAATAAAATGAAATAGTTGATATTATAGAAAAGATGATAAATTGAAAAAATATATTCACAAAGTGGAAAATTTAAATTGATCAAGAATACATAAAGATGAAACATATATAAAATGGTAAATATAGAGAATAATAAAAAGACATAAGTTTTTTAAAATGATTAGAAAATATTATTAGATTAGAGAAATTTAATTTTTATTAGATTATCAATAATGAAATAATATTATTAAAAAATTTAAATTTATATATGGTATAAAAATTAGATATTGAAATTTAATAACAATAAATAAAAAGTCCACGGGAAATATAAACTTGTCAGCTTGGATCAAAACATCTTCGACCAGTCCTCTTGGGAATTTCAATGTTGAGTCTTCTAATTGAACTAGAACTCTTGTGGGATTTAGGACCTCCACTACTAGTATCATGAAGGTTGTGTATAAAATGATATTGACACAGAAAAATATGTCACATAATTAGTTTTAAAATTTATTATAACCAAGAAGGACCAAAATAAAAAACTAACTAGATCTTGTTTCTTTTTAAGTAGATCTTGTGATACCACAATAGAGTATTCTCTTGAGAGCTCAATTGTTGTGATATCTTCTATATTTATTTTTTTCATTGCCAAATATTTGATGAACTTATAGTATATTGGAATATTATAAAGCTATTATGATAAATAAATATTGATTTTAAAATTTTAAAATTGTTTAATAAATTTACCTCATTTCATATCTAACGTGCCCTACTTAGTCCTCTCTAGAAATGGTATACATGGTTTTTAAGGTGGCGGTTATTACAATATTTTTTCATCTTCATATTTACCCTTAATATTATTTTCGATATCTTAAACATCTTTCTTAGCCTTCAATTTTTGGTTTCTTTTCCTTATTTTTATTATTCTATGAATCCATTTTGGGATGAAAATTTTTAGCAACTGGAAGAGTGCTAATCAATGCAGAAAGTGGTGAGATTTTCCGTAGAGTAGGTAGTGAACAAGTAATTTTGGATATCCATAGAGTTATGAGGATCTATGACGTGAGAGAGGAAAATGAGTTTGGAGAAGAAAAATTACTATAAGTTGAGGGAATCTTTGAATTTGAAGAAATACATTAGATAACTACTATTGTGAAATAAAAGACTCAAATTAAAAGTATAAAGATAAGTTTTAGGGATATATAATAGAAACATAAAGAGAAAAAAACTCCAACTAGTTTTAAAAAATAGAATAGGTATGGATGGTAATGGGACATTCATAATGTTCATTAGGATTGAAAATGAAATAGTGGATCAATCCAATGTAAATCAAGTAGTTGATTCTATCTATAAGAATTCAGTTGTTTAGATAAAAATTAATGAAAACAACTTATGTTGACATGATATAACTGTGACCAATCAAGGACCCTGACTAGGTACCATATTTATAGTCATATCTCACCTATGATAAATCATAAAGGTTTAGGTTGAGCAAATGATATTAATGAAAAGAGACTCCGAGTGGCATCCTGAGTTTTTAGTATTTTTCTTTTTTATTTTATATTTTTAGGAAGATGAAATATTACCCAAATATTTTAAATTTAATTTATATGGACAATAATTTCACTTCTATGTTTTTATTTTTTTCAAAAAACCTCAAGACCCTAGAATGTAGCATTTTAGCACATGGAATAAAATGAATCTGTAGGATGACTACACACTTTAAAATACATTCACGCAATGAAATCCTGAAGATAAAAATCATGAGAGTAATTAACATTGTGAATTTGGTTTTGGAAATTCCTACTCATAAATATTCAAATCTTTTTAAAAAGGGAAGTGAGAATTTAAATTTTTATATTTGTACTATATACCCTACATTTAATTTATTTAATGTTTAACTTAAAATTGTATCCCCCGAATTTCGTTACTTCTTTAATCAAATTAACTGGGATACATAAACTACCTTGGATAATAACCATGAAATGAATATAATTTTCATTGTTTTAAAATTCGAATGAGAAAAATTGGGAATTTTTTTTGTAGATATGACAATATGGATTATTATTCGAAAAATCAAGATTTAGAAGAGCATGTAAGTTTTGGTGTTTAATTTTTTTATGATTTTGAATTCCATAAATTTATGATATCATATTAGATTATTTTATTAATATGATGAATTTACATGAGTGATTATACTAACAATCCATATCATTCATGAAAAATCCTATAAGCACAACTTTTCTCATCCTTTATTAATTTCTATTTCTCGAGAAACATACGACTGGTTTCTTGTAGAACATTATTGGAATATTTTTGAAGCTATTGATGAATATAATCACTTTTAATATGATTTAGACATATGTTATTTGATCCTTTATCCTTGCACCCAACTTGTATTAATCCTTGTTAAGACTATATAATCCATGAATAACATTTTTAGGATATAATCAGAGTTACAATCCTATTTGATCTATTCCAAACATCCTCTAAATATATTTCATGATAATTCAAATAATAATTATGGGGAGATATATTATGTGGTGGATAGTGATATATTTCATTGAGCAGATTATGCTGGGGTTTTTATTGATATGGGGAGAGGCCATGTATTTTATATCAAATTTTATTATTCACCTCCCTTTTAAATAATTTTAAATAAATAATTAATTAATGTTTGATGGGGTTTCCCTTCATAGTTTGGTAGAGGCTAAGTATTTTTCATTTTAATTTATTATTAAAATATCTTGTTAATTTTTTTATTAAATAAAAAATATCTTTTATAAAAAAGAGGAGAAAAAATAGTTTGGGTCTTGGGTGGATAAAAATCACTATTTTCATAACAATTTTTTATTATATGTGGATTGGTGGTGTGCGAGGCATTTTTATGAAGAATATATTTTTTTAAATATAAAATAAGATTAATAGTGGTTAATCCTTTCTTTATTCTTACTTGTGTCATGATCCTACATTGTGTTATTTCTAGGGAAGTGAGAAAAGAAAATTTTAAAGGTATAATTTTATTGAGATTATCTTTTAATATCATCAATTATGCTTTAGACACAAAAAAACATTTTGATCCTTTATTATTTGATATAATTTAACCACCCACCCTAATGCTTCAGAGTCATTTTATCCTAACAGTGAGGCTCTGATGATTAATTTAGAATTCATTATTTATGTTGTGGAGATACTAATTGACCTATAAGCCTATTATAAGTGACTTTTTGATGCATTTGTGAAAATATTTTAATATTTATACCATGATAATGATTAAAAAAATTCTATGTGAGTAAAATTTAAAATGGTATTCATTTTAATAATGAATTTAAAAAATTAAATGGATAAATGAAAAAGTATTGTAAATTTCATAAGATAAATAGTAAAATAATTTGTTGAATTGTCTCATTAGAATAATGAGGAATTAGTGAATTTTACGATGTGATGGTTGAATATTTAATCTCACATTTCATAAATTATTTTTATTAATATTGGATTTAGAGAATGGTATTGTGAATTTCCATTGTAATATGCTGAGATTCCATCATTGAAGAGAAGTCTGAGTTCAAGTGTGAGAGTATTTGGTTAGTGTATTCATAAATTTTTTTGGTTTTTTAATGCTTTTATTTATATTTGCTAATAGATAATATTGATAACAATCTGATTGTTTGAGTTGGTTTATGTTTTGTGACTGGATGTAACCAATATTTGGACAAATAAACAAAAGGAGATGAATTTAAGAGATAAAATAAACACCATGCCGTGACATAAAGAGAAATTATGTGACACCAAAATATTGAATAAGGAAGATAAATTCTCATGAATCTGGAGAAAACTAATAAAACTAGAGTAAGATGTTTTTATTTTGTAATTTGATTGCACGTCATGAGTTGTTTCTTACGTTCGATACATAGATAAGTTGAATTTCACTGTTCCTTTCACTATGTAATATTAAAATCCATTACAATCCATGTAAATAACACATAACATGATTTCATTGGGAGAATCATATTGGAATAATCCACCACCTTTTATTTCATAGTCTTTAAAAAATACACATCATAAACCTATCAGAAAGTCTAGATTTTTATGTTCTGGTGCTGAGGGTTTGATGTGAAATCATATATATTCATACCACCAAATGCATCATTGTGAAAACTTGGAGCCATGGGAGAGACATGTATGGATAAATAACAATGGGTTTTTTAATTTATAACCATGATTTTGATCTTCTTAAATGCTTTTATTCTTTGGGTATTAATTATACTCATTCGCGTCATGTCTAGCATGAGCGAGTAGTTCTTTCTATGCAGGGTGTTTTGATTTCTAGGGGAAGTTTTTATTAGGGATTATTTATATTTTCCTTTCATGTTATAGATTCTTGAAATCGTATTTATTAATTTATAATCTTCCTATTTTCATATTGCATAATTTTTTTTCTATAATGGGAGGAATAATTTATTTCATAAATCAATTACCTTGGGTTGCACATGAAAATTCTGGAATCTTGGGTGATTTTGTTTTAAAATGGGTTTAGGTCATCTTTTTGTGCTATCAAAACTAGTAGTTGACTCTACCAATGGTAAGATTATAGGATTAGTGTAGGGTATAAATAAAAATGTTCCCTAATGACTTAATACTAAAACTAATCCATGAATTGTAACATATTCAATTGAAACTCTAGAATAGAAACCTAAAAATCACTAAACCTTGTATTCCTCATCTCTTGATTTAAAAAATGTATTTACTATTTTCATTATCTCCCTCCAAAAAAATAAAAAATTTAAATTTAAATTCTTTTAATTAATTTCGTGAATAATTATTGTCTTATTGGTTAGACACTTGGGATTTATCATTATTACCTTTCAAGTTATATTTTCTATGATTTTTATATTATTGAATTTTGGTTTCCCTGTAGGAATTTCATGACACCATACGAGATATATATATATATATTATATTGTGGGGAAAATTTTCCTTTTATACTCATATTATACTATTTTCAATTCATTTTCCAAATTTCATTTTTTCTGTCCAAAAATAAAAATACAAGTTAAACTGTCCAAATATTGGAAAGATTATTAATTAATTTACACAAATCAATGCATTAAACACCCTAAAACTTATGAATAAAATAAAAATATCATCCCTACATAATATTCATGGTTTTATAACATCTGTAATGTTAATTAAGATATTAATAACATATATATTCATTATATACATATTTAGAATCATCCTAGAAAGGTGGAAATAAAAAATGAATCATGTCACCTCAAGGAGGTGGCAGTCTACACATACACACGAGGGATGATCTCATTTTTAACTAGTGTAAGATTAAGGAAATAGATGATATATTATATATAAATAATTACAATTATTTCATAAATATCACATATATTTACTATTTACATCATTCTAACAATACAACTAATGTTTTGATGAAAAATTAATTACACTGAAATGTGGAGATGGTAGGTCATACGTATACATGAGTGATGTTTTCATTTTCAATAGGATGGAAAGGAGGTGGAAACTAGTTTTACCATAATCATAAAAAATATTAGTATGTTAATGATAATGGAGTGACAATTCATGGATATGGACATCATATTTAGAGGAATTGTAATAACAAATAAGCTATTAAGGAGTCAGGTATGAAGATTAGCTCTTCTTTGATAAACCTCCTTTGACTTACACCTTACGAATTAATTAGATGAAAATAGGAGAGTATATAATAATAAATAATGATGTGAAGGATCACAAGAAATTTTTTTTGTAGGAATTTATAGATCTAGTGTAGTAATTCATTTTAAATAATAGAGAAGTATAGGTTCCCTTTTATAAGCGAGTGGATGGACACACATGAAACTACATAAAAGATTTTAATAATATAAGAACAATTTCATGTGAATATGGATCAAAATGGAAATTAACTTGAATATATAAAAATATAATTCCTAAATATCATTGTGAAATAATAATTAGAATTGATTATATCGAATTCTAATGCTTAACTCTTAGTTTAACTCTTCCTAATAATTCTGTTTTGAGTTTAACCATGGTAACAAAATTTTACCATGTTGACTATTCATTATGATAAAAAATATGTTAAAACTATTGAAATATATAAATCCTACTAATTAAAAACTTTTAATACATTTTTCATGACACAATATCTATAATTGATAGAAATTTTCTTTAAAATAATTTCCTAAAATTCAAAGATAATAATTTTTAGAAAAATTCACTTTTATGCATAAAAATTAACACACAATAATTAATTACCAAAGAAATAATATTAAATGAATATTAAATATATTTAAGATAGTATATATTCTATATTTTGTATTTGAATTATCAATTAATAGTTGTATGTTTAACTTATTAATATAGAAACAAATTGCATACATTAAATTTTTTTCTTCAATAAATGTGTTTTTTAATACAAAAATTAAAGTCATACAAATAAAGTATAATGATAATTAATATGTAATTAATTATATTATTTATAACTATAAGGCTATTATGTTACCTTAATATCAAATTTAAAAACCTTTTTACTTTTCAATTACATTAATTTATAAAAAATGCAACATTATAAAAATCAAATTTTTTACTATTCACCAAAAAACGAAACTATTTTTCAAAAACAAAATCACCGTAAGATAATTTTGAAAATCTAATTTTAAAAATTAATTTCTTTTCATCAAATTAAATTTATAAAATTTTAATTAACATTTTAATCACATTCATGAAAATGGATATGTGTATTGTGCTACAGTTTCTCAAGAAAGAAAAGCTTACTATAATTAAAGCTCTAATTTTACATTCTTCCCTCCAATAAAAATTTCATACTTGAAATTTGTAAAATGAAACCTATTTAAATAATGTGTGTAGTTCTTCTTTATAACTAATGTAGGTTATCATGTCACTTCTTTTATCTTATGATTTCTAAAAAGTACATTTACCAACTATGTCATCCAATACCACAACACATTTTCTCTAATATGACGAAGATGGATAGGCTTCTCACAGTAAGATAAATCAAGTTAAAATTATAGTTCCTTATATGCGAGAACATGCATTGGGTATGTAATGTACTTCCTAAATTAAGAGATATGGAATACAAATTGAATGATGTATAGGATTCATAGACTTTCCAAATGGTAAGCCACAACTACTATTCTTTGTAGAATTTCAAAAGTTTTGATATAAATAGGACTGAGTGTCCCATTATCTCCAAATATTAAATCACATTTACATAGATTTACATCGAATAAAATAAATTATACCACTCAAAAATATAACTCAATCTTTCATTTATCTATATAATTTTTTTCTACTTTGGAATACAATAATATGATTATGAAGAATCTTCATCTTCACCATTTTATTATCAACATGATCTAATCCTATAATCTTAATTTCACAATCATTTACCCAAAAAGATAGAGTATGAATCAAATTTCAATTCAATGATCTTATGTTTATATTCAAATTATTTAATGAAAGTTTTTAAAATATAGGAATTCTACTAAGGTTAAATATTGATCCCACATACCATGAATTTCAATCACAAATGAAATAAAAATATATTCTAATGTATAAATAGTATATTAGAGTACCCATCAGTTCGAGGGTGATATGAGGTTCTAAAAAATAGCTAGGTGTAATGATCCTTTTGAAATATAATCCTAAATTTTGAAGTAAATCACAGATCATAATTGGTTAAAATCAAAATAGGTTCATCATGAAGTATCAAAAATTCATTTATATAGATATAAATGGGAGATCAAAAGTTAGATCATCCCTAATAGTGGGAAAATGTTAACATTTGGTATGGTGATCGTTAATAGACCATATGCGATCTATATTTCTTTATGTCTATATAAAACTAGTGATAATGTCCATATAAATATCATCTCATCTCTATAAAGGAATAGGTTGAGGTAGATTGAATCCTTTATGGTATTTTTTATCGCACATAATCAAATTAAAAATAATAATCCCAATACATAATCCATAATTTCCTATTTCTTATTATCAAAATTTTTTTCTTTTAGTTCTTAATATATATTTGTGTTACAATGGTTTATAGCGAAATTTGATCTATGAGATTCATTTAATAATTATTTATTATACTTAATAGTGAATGAAAAACATTTCCTCCTTCCAAAATTTCAAATACCATCTTTATAGTTGAATTCGACTAACATACCAAAATTTATGTCATTTATTTTATTTTAAATATTCTTATTAATAATATAATAACCATTTATTATCTCTAATAAGGATGATTTATAAATCTTTTAGAATATATTTGATGTTTCCCCTTCCTTAACGATTCTCAAATAAATCATTACTAAATACATGAATGCATTATCTTTGAAAATCCACATTTTATTCAAAACACTTTATTCTTTCCTACTCAACACGTCAACCACATTATTTTCATCATTGGGTGGTAGTGTATTGAGAAATCATAATCCTTGAGTATTTATAATAATAAACGTTTGTATATGCTGATATATTTCTATGATAATATGTATTTTATGCTTTTTTGATTCATATATACTTCATATGTTTCACCATATAGGCAATGTATCCATATCATCAATGATAATATTAAAGATGGAATTTGAAGATAATGGGTTGGATAATTATATTCATAAATCTTTAACCGAATTGATTCATTGGAAGAAAAACTATCAATATTTATAAGGATTGATCACAATATGTTCTTTGATTTGTCACAATATAACACAACTCCATATATTTTTTATAGTAATATTAATACTAGTGTACTAAAAAAATGCCCTTTAATTATTCAAAACATTCATTAAATTATTTGTACCATATAAACATAACCTAATAATATATCATTTTGTGTAATGGATAGGATAATTGAGATTTGTTTCGAAAAAAATAATCGACATTAACCTAATCTTCATAGGAAACTACACACATAGGTTATATTAATTCATGTTGGACATTCCATCACTACCTTTTTATTTGAAGGATCAACTAACACTGAATCCTTAGAGAAAACATGGAAAATAATAGATACTTATATAATCCATAATTCACATTTTATAAATATTACATATGACTCCTTTTCTCTAAGATTACTTATAATGATTCACAAATGACTACTATAATCATAATAACTTTTACTATATATCAAGATATCATAAATGAATAACTCAAATAAATTATCATGATAATCCATGAATATTATATTCATTGTATCATTAGAAACATTGGGTGTTTTATTTAATCCAAATGGAATTACTATAAATTCACAATGTCCATACATTTTATGAAATACTATCTTTGGAATATCCTACTTATTTACACATAGTGGTTGATACCCAACAAAAATATCAATCTTTGAAAATTATTGATCTCCCCAATGTTTTTAAAAATATTTACAAATACAATGGGAAGAATAATTTTTTTTATAGTAATGGAATTTATTTCCCCATAATTAATGTAGTTACTCATATAACCATTTTTTATTCTTAATAAAAAATATGGGCTCCTCATAGTGATACAACAGGGTGTATAAATCCTTCTTCACACAAGTATAATAAATGATTATATAATGACACAAATTATACTATATGAATCATTTATGGAGTCTTAGATATAGGTTTTTTTATTAGAGAATAATAATTTTAAAATAAATTTGTCCAATGAAATGAAAAACTTTTTCATAAAAAATGTATTTTAATTCCTAAAAATAATCTTATACCATAATAAAGTAAAATAACACTTAATATCTAATTAATTAGTTAATTTATAATTAAATTAGTATTTTGTTATTTTAGTGTCAAATTAAATACAAATTCGTATTTTAAATTACATGATATTGAAACGAAATAGAAACTGTTAGGTCAAAAAGGTGTCTTGACACCCTGGGGGGTGTAAATCAGGGTATTGAGATCTTTTTTATAAATTTTTCTTGCCCCAATAGATCATGACCTATTTATTGTAAGGGTCACTTTGTTTGAACTTGAATGTTAATGATTATGTTATTCTTTCCTTGTTTATTTTATGATGATGATTTGAATGTAATTCAGGAAAGAAAACATGGGGATACAATGATTTTTACTTGGTTCACCATCACTAGTATACATCCATGCAGAATACAATGGTGATGTTCTCATTGTACAAAATAAAATAAGGCTCACTTCCTACATAGTAATTTAGGGGTAGATCTTTTCTATACCTAGGCTCACTAACTTTATAAGCTTTAGGGTATTCTTAATTTATTCCCAAAGGTCATTCCTCAAGTCTCTTTCTTTGGTTCACTACCCTTGGAAAGGATCATTTTCTTCCTCTTCCTTCTCTCACTATTCTTAGATGGATTCCAATCACAATTTATGGAGTTATAAGTCCCTTCATTATCTGTAATGAATACATCCTCAGTTGTATATGGATGCTCTGTTGAAGTTCCACTTTCATCCAATATATTAATACCACTTCACCACATATTTACAGGGAAATGCCTTCTGAACAACGTTCATTAATTTCACTGCCTTCGTGAAGCTCAAACTGGCCTTCACGAAGAACCTTATTTTTCAAATATCAACTATCCTTTACTAAGATCCTTTATTTTATGAAGCTTACATAGCCTTAATGAATTCCCATAATTTTTCGATGCTCAGAACATTCAGTTTGTATTTACAACCTCTGAAAACTTATCCGTATATCACTATTGCGAACAACCCTTCACGAACCAACCTTCACAAACCACCCTTCATGAACCACCCTTCACAAACAACCTCTATGATTCTAGGTCCTTACGATTTTTTTAAGTATAACTAATTTTAAAAAAGGTGGTATATGCCTATTTATAGGCGTATCTACCAATTCCAAAGCCTTTTGGGCTATTTCATCACCATTTTTTAAAGCTCCACCCTTCACGATGAACCTTTTTCGTGAAGATTCATGGAAATTTACCACTCGCGATGCTTGTCATAATCGCAGAGCCTTCTGTCACATCTTCCCTCTGCTAAGATGCTCAACTCATGATGCTCTCCACCTTTTCTATTCATGATGATTGTCGGAATTGCAGAGCTCACCATCAATATATTTTCACCTTCCCGAAACACACTTCATGAATCCAAACTTCATGAAATTCATATATTCTACATATTTTTATAAGGACTTCAAGGAAATAATCATTTTTCAATTCTATATACACTCCAAATTTTTAGACCCAAAACATTTGGCAAAAAATGGGAAATGGCATCACCTTGTGTAGGAAATTTTCTGTACCACTTCCCTAGAATCCAATACCTTGTCTTGGATATTTTTCGACACACTATGTCAAAAATATATCTGGAGATTCACAATATTCCATATTAACCATTTTTTTCAACAAATATAATAAACCCAAAAACACCACAATGTTACCTTGATGGACTTCCACGCAAAAATTTCACTTTTGAGTTTTACAACTCTTCACATTTTGATACCTCATCGATGCTTCTTCAAACCACTAATAATATTAACAACATGAAATTCAGATAAAAATCGATAATTTACAGAACAAACACTCTAATCTAATAGTATCCATGGCTAATGTGAGAAATAATAGTAACATGCAATGTTCATCAATGAACCCCTTCGTTCATGAAAAAAATCAACTGATTTCATCAAAAACTCCATCTGTCTGGATATATATCCTTTGATCCATAATATCTAAAATCATCAGATTTAAAACTCCCCCAATATCACTTCTCCCCCTATCTTGTTGCTACACTTTTTAGATTCTATCCATGTATTGAAAATGACATTTTCTCCATTATATATCCTCAATTTATACCCCTTTGTCAATGATCCTGAAGTTGACTTCATTAATAAACCCCTAGGTCACTTCATTGTGGTCTACAATAGGGTAGAGAACCCAAATCAGTAAATTAGGTAAATAACTCCATACTAATGGGTGAGGGGGGTTTCCAGATCCACACATTTTCAAGTGCAGGGAGTTGACTGAACTCCCAGAGCTAGTTGATGCCTCTCAAACACTTATTTGAGTAAGGCATTTGTCTGAATGTCTGCAACCTATAAATATGTAGGAATGTACTACAACTACAGAATCCCTTTATCTAACTTATCCTTCATAAAATGATACTTTATTTCAATATGATTTGTTCTCGAGTGATGAAATGTATTTTGGATAATATTTATGTCACTTGAATTATCATAATTGATTCTGATTAGAGACATCACTTTACCTCCCATATCATCAAGCTACTACTTCATCAACAATAGTTTCATGCACACTTGAGTTTCCTAAATATATATATATCTTCTAGAATCGTCAATGAAATTCAATCTTGTTTATTTATTAGACATGAAATACACAATCCACCAAGATAGAATTCAATACATTCCATTGATTTTTGATCATCTTCTAAATCAAACCAATCTGCATATGTATATCCCAATAAATCATGCTAAGGATTTTCATTGTACATCAAACAAAAATCCACCATGCCCTTGATATATCAAAGTATCATTTTAACTGCAAGTAGGTAAATTTCCTTGGGATTTTATTGATACTGTACTAATTAACATGTGAAAAAAATATTCGGTCATGTCACAATTAAGTACAATATGCTTCCAATGATCTACCTATATTTTGTGACATTAACCTCTTTTCCGTCGACTTCAATTAATAGTTTCATCTTAGTAGCCACCAAAGTCATCAACTCCTTAAAATTATCCACTCCAAATAATCTCAAAACCTCCTTAGAATATTTATTTTGAAAAATGAATGTGCCATTATTTCCCTGTGTTACACATAAACCAAGGATAAACATCATTTCACACATCATTGACATTTCAAACTCACATTTTATGAATTCGGAAAACTATATGCACCGCAATTCATATGATCCTCCAAATATTTTGTCATAAACATATACCATCTCCATCATCCTTTGATTATTTTCATGGTTGAAATATACATTTTAATCAACTCCACAATGTTGGAAACCGATCTTTTTCAGAAACTGGTCTAGCCTTGAATACCATGCTCTTGGTGTTTTCTTGAAACCATATAAATAATTCTTCATCCAAAATACTATGTTCTCATATTCATGAATGAGAAGTCTAACATGATAATAAATATAAATTTTATTATCCAGAACCCTATTTATAAATTTTGACTTGACATCCTTTTGTAAAATCTTGATCTTTCTTTCACTACAATGACAAAAAAAAATAAAATAGTCTCTAGCCTGAAGTAGGTGAAAACGTTTCATCAACATCAATACCCTCTATCTGAGAGTACCCTTTTCACATTAGTTGTGCCTTTTTTCAAATCACAACACCATATCCATTAATTTTATTGAAAATTACCCATTTTTTCCTAATGAAATTCATATATATTGGCCTCGAAACAATCTTCCTTGTCTTATTCTTCTCAATATAGTCAAGATCTTCATTCATATCCTTGACCTAGTTATCATCTCCAAATATCAATTTAATATCCACTCATTATTTTTTGCACATATATATATTTGACTACATCATGATCATCATCGTTTTCATCATCTGAATCATCAATTTTCACTTCTACTTGCCTGGATTTTCTTAACTCTACATTGCTTCCATAACTAAATTGTTCACTGTTTTGTAAAATATTCTATTAATTATCTACTAAAGTGACATCATTAATTTCAACTAATTTTGAAGCCCCATGTTGTAAGATTGTTGAAATTTTCTCATAACTTCTTGGAATCCTAAAATCAGTCAACTAATACCATATTGTTCAAGAAAAATAGATAACCTTGAAATATATGAATTTTACTACTTCTCCCCAATCGATCTTCCTGATGTCAGATGAAAAAAAACTCATATTTTATATCCCATTGAGGTCTTTCAAATGATTAGGATATTGAATTCCCCACAATGATGTACGACTCTTCTTAATGTTTGGCCCAATATTTTTACCCAGAATAATTGTTCTCATGCATCATTTATTATCGCATGTCACATTATAATGAGAAATAAATAAAACATTTAATCTTACCGAGTCAGAACTTAGTGTAAGAAATTATAGATAATGTTAATAACATATTTTTTGTCTATTATGCTCAATAACATCCATCCATAAACCAGTAATTCTTTTTACGTAATTCTTATAGATATATTCTTCATCTCTTCTGACTGATTTGAATTAGTTGAAATTATCAGGCACTTCACAACACAATTTTGAATATTTTGAGGTCACTCACCCTTGGATCATATATCCCCCTTTACTAGAAACGCTTAAACATCAGTTAATAGAATTTATAAACATATGGAGGTAGGATTCTCTAAAATCTTCAAGAAGAGGGATGTGGTTGATCCTAATGGATCAACCCTTTGATACTTTCTAGCAATAAAAAATACTCCTTTTTATGCTTGTACCAACTGCTCTTCCAACATCAACTATTTTGGACAAATGACTATACACTATTTACCCAAATTCTATGACTTCTTATGATATTCGAATTATGTGGGTTTGGAATTTTTTAAAATTTGGGGTTTATACCCACTAGTAGAATTATTTTTCTTTGAGGCTCCACCATAATTCCATTTTTAGGGATATTTATCTAAGTACGAATCAATCCATTAGTCTTATTCTCTTTATTATTACACCATTGGATGTATATTTCTCCTTCTTTCACATCTCTCCTTATAAAACATTTTAGATTGTGGAGAAAACATTTATTCAATTTAATTTTATTAGTTATTTGAGTCTCCAAACTATTTCTTTCTACTGGTGTGTTCTTCATTAAACACACATTCTTCTTACACATAACTTGATTACATCCATGAATTCTATTCTAGGTTTATTCACATTATTTTCTACTGTTTTGTTGTGAGTATATCAGAGTAGGTGATTAACACTCATTTAATTGATATCCTTTTGACTTTTTGAGACATTAAACTTATTTTTCAACTTTTCATTTTTTTCTTTCATTATATGTATTCTCATTATAATTCACTGGATTTTGAGATCTCTATTCAAATTAATTTTCTATACCTTATTTCTTATGAGATAAAATATCTTACCTAATTACCAGGATTAAAATATATAAAAAATCTCCCATTGAAATCATACCTTATGTTATAATTTTTTGGTTGAGATGCTGATGCATCCAGAGTTCTTTTTCTGAAATTGGGCCCTCAAGATTCATGACACATAATCATATTTATTCCCTATCATCCAAAATAATAGAATTTTTGGATATTTTCCTTTAAAAAACTATTCTATCATATTTCTCAATATTATTCTTCTTAAAATTAGAAATATTTATCTTTTCACAACATGAAATATATTTCAATACCTCTGAATAACTTGATTTTAGAGTATGTCTTCCAAAGAAATAAAAAACTCTTTCATAAATTCCTGTAAAATATTTTCTATGTATTCTCTTAGTACCTACAAGATTTTTCCCATTTTTTGAACTAATCACAACTCTCTTTCTATCAGGCATGGGGTTGGATTTCAGCAAATCCAATAGCAGTTTTTCCCAAACTGTATGGAATTTTAGTTAAGAAAATTTATTCTTATTTCTCTTGATATATAAAATATTTTATTCTCCTTTCAACATCATCTACCAAAGGTTAATAATATAAAATGTTCAAGGAATCTTTATTTTTTGATTTCCTTTGGCATTGGATTTCTCCACTTCATTCGTCAATAATTTCAACTCTTATCTGAATTGTTGAATCTTCATATCCAATGAATCAAGTTGATCATTTATTTCACTACTGGAAATAATCCCATTTGCGACGGGTCAGTTGCGACATGATCCCGTCGCAAAAGGCTATTTGCGACGGGGGTCCATCACACATGACCTGTTGCGGTAAATGGCGTCACAACTAACACTATTTGCGACGGGTCCATCGCTAAAAATAGTATTTGCGACGGTAATATGCCCCGTCGCAAATACTAATCGATATATATATTAAAAACTTTAAATAACACTTTTTCGACGGGCCCATCGCAAATGTTATTTGCGACGGGCCACGAATACCGTCGTGAAAGGGTTAATATTTTTTCCAAAAAAAAAAGAAATAAGTAATTGCGACGAGAAAATATTCCCATCACAAAAGGCAATTTAAAAAAAATTTAAAAAAAATTTAATTGCGATGGGATGATTATCCCAACACAAATATGTATAAAAAAGTAAAAAAAATTAAATTATTCATAAATTTTTTAATTAATATTATAATAGTAATAATATAATTATAATTCATTCAAATATTATAACAAAAAATCATTCAAATATTTAAAAAATTATAATTAAATTAAAATATTAAAAAATTTAAATATATATAAAAAATTTAATATTATAAAATATGAATAATATTATTAATCATATTAATATTGTAACATAAATAATATAATATTATATAAAAATAATAATATACCGAATTCATATTATGATAAATAACTAAAAAATTATAATTTTAAATAAATTTTTTGAGAATTTTAATGTATTAAAAATACACAATATAATATTATTAAAATAATTAGAAAATAAAAATATAAAAATTATCAACATTTGAAAAAAGAAATAAAAAAAATAATAGAATACTAATTATAATATTATAATTAATAAAATAAAAAAACAATAAAATAAATACAAATAATAAATAATAATTTATTAAAAATAAATAGAAATTAAAAAATACAATATTGTCACCAGTATAAGAGAGAAAAAAACTCTGAATAGAAAAAATGTCATATTTTAAATTTATAAACTATATAACATCAAACAATAACTAATCTGAAGGAGGAGGGGGAGGGGGGGATCTGCTGGTGGAGGAAACTCCTTCCCTAAGGGATGAGTGAGTCGGCGCATGTACTCCATCTGCTCCTGCAACTGCTGTTGCCACCGACTCATCTGATCCTCGTACACCTGCTACTGTCGTCGGCGCTCCTCCTCATGATGCTGCTGCTGCCGACGCATCTCCTCCTGCTCCTTTTGGAGACTCTCTATCAACTCAGTCTGAGATCGAACCGATCCTCATACTCTGTAGCGGAAGAAGATGCACGAGCTCCTCTCGAGCTGGACGCCGACATCGCAGCATTGCCATAATAATCTCCGGGAGTCAGTCGAGAGCTGATACCAACTACCCGGCCCTTTTTGAAGGCATATTGGGTGGCCTGCATCCATGCCGCCTCATCAAACTGATGGCCACTTGTCTGATCTGATGCCTCGGTCTGACCCTCAGGCTGGGTCTGTGACGCTACGGTCTCATATGACTCCTGTAGTTGCAATTTAAAATTAAAATTGTGAATATATTATATGTAGTTAATTTTTATACATGAAAACAAATAATACTGACCACGATGTGACGCTGGCGATCACCTATGAGCTCCCCAGTAGCTGGATCACTGTACATCCTCTGATATACGTCGTACTCCGTAATATTGGGGTGCTCGACAGCCTATAAAAATATAAAATAAATTGTTAATATTTAAGGTTATATAAAATATTTATAAAAAATGTACGTACCAAATTCTGTCTATGAGTTCTGAAAGTACAACTCCTAGCTCGATGAGTCACCTCCTGTCTCCCCCGATTTTGCCTCCCCACCGATGATCTCCTCTGAAATACACCACTCAACCAGTGTGCACATAATCCATCCCATACGTGGGATGAAATGTACTCTGGTCGATGTGCTCTACATGACTCGTCAAAATCTGACACTCCTGCTTTCTTCATGGCAGCTCTTCTTAAATTGTGCAAAAACTGACGAAAGTGATCACGCATGGCCACCTCCCATGACTCGTGGATGGCGTCACGCATGGTATCCTCGATCGGATACCATAAACACTACAAATAATTTAAAATATCAAGTTATAAATGAAATAAATTTCCAAAAAAAAATTATTTATTTACGTACGTACCAACCAATGACCGAACATGGCCTACTGCACATCAACAGGAATATGCTCCCATGTCGTCCATGGATGAGAAAAATAGTTTCGCAAAATAGTGCTTCCATGTCCGACTGCTATATGCGGAAAACTGTAAAAACAATAATCAAACATTTATTATTTAAATAGATTAATGAAATCTTAGTAAAATGCACAGGTTATCACACCTCCGGGTGCGTGGATCGAACCCAAGACGTGGACGTCGCTCGGGGATGGGGTCAGGAATCATCAGTCGTGCAAGACCGCGCCCCCCTACACGTACTCCCTGAAGCACCTTCAGGCTAAGGGTCAGGTGCCAGCAACTCGTCCGCATCAAAAGATAGGCCAGCATCCGCCGACTCACGAAATGTGTCCTCGTCCATCTGAAACAGAAAACGAATATTGTTAGCAAATAATTAGTAATTATTATTATATATATATATTAGTTATGATTATATATAACTACAATTGAATTGTATCAATTTTCAGCTTCATCATCATCTTCATATCTATCAATGTCATCTTCATATTCCTCCTCAATATCATCGATATCCATTTGAGTTCCAGTTGCTTCATCTCTTACCATTTCGAATTCATTTGTGACGTCATTACCATCATCATCATCATCACTGACTCTTAATTGAGGGGTGTCATCATCGATACTCATGTATCTTTGTAACAAAGATTTATTTTGAGTACTCTCTTGAAAAACTTCAATTCCTTGCACTTTAGTGAAAGCATATTCACTTTGACTAAATAGATTGTCTTGAATTTTCATTTTTATTATGCTCCACCAATCAGTCAAGTCTCTAGACGTAGCACAATACTTTGCATAATAAACTTGATGTGCCTGTTGAGCCAGTAAGAATGGTTCATTTATTGCAAGAACACTTTTTCATTTAATATCGATGATTCCATGAGTCGGATGAACACGCACGCCTCTATTAGTATCCAACCACCGACATTTGAACATCATTATGTAATGGTGTCCTAGATAATAGAGTTCAATGATTTCATCAAGTATGCCATAAAAGTCAACTTTATTTTCTCTATAATGAGATCCTCTCAAGAAAACTCCACTGTTCATTGTTTTTTTTGATTCCCCATATGCATGTGTATGAAATCGAAAACCATTCACCACATATGCATATCAGATTTCACCATTTTGGATGGTGGGTTACTCAATATACAAAGTCGTTTTTCAATTTTATCAGCCTGTCAAGACACCTGAAAATGTGTGAAATAATTATCAATATAGTAAACTATAAATTGAAGGAGATGTTAAAGTATGAAAATTTTATGTTACCAGTATTTGAAACCACTGAGAAATTTTTTTTCTGCGTTCTTCGAGGGAAGCTGTTGTAATTTGTGGAAGTTGTTTCTTAGTATGATTATCATAAAATCATTAAAAAACAATGTTATTTATTGTAACATAAATATTATAATAAATAATAGAAGCACTTACAGTACAAATGATTTCATCTCTTCACAGTTGAGCAGAACATACGTATGAGCTCTGTGATGTTCAACATCTGAAAGACATCGTTCATGAACTCCACCAAAACCAAGATATGATTGGTTAAAAATAGATAATTGATTTTCAATTTCATCAATATTCCCCTCATTCCGTCCCCATGCAGTTTTGTTTTGAAGGATACTAAGATTCAAAATAGTGGGAGAAGAAAAAAGATATCTCCTCCTACAAATAAGCTTCAGCAACAGATCCTTCAATAGATGCTTTGTTACGAACTTTTTTTTCCCAATTTCTGCATGATTATTTAGAATGGGCACATCCATAGAAACTATATCGAACCTCCACATTTTGCTTTATATGAAAAATGTAATATCAAATGTTCTATTGAGTCGAAGAAGGACGACGAGAATATTTTTTCCAGTTTACATATAATTACAACAACATCTTCTTCAAGGTTTCATAGAGCATCATAATCTGTTGTCGCCGCACAAATGTCCCGAAAAAATATGATACGTCTGTTATGGAATCCCATATCAAAGAATTAAACAGACCTCTTAATCCAATGGGTAGAAGTCTTTCCATTATAACATGACAATCATGACTTTTTAATCCAGTAATATGACCATTATTTACACATCTACCCAAATTAGAAGCACATCCATATAGAAGTCTCAAATCTGAAATACATTGACAAAATAATTAGCGTGTTTCTTTGGACAATGTATAAGCTGATTTTGGTTTCATTAACCTTTATGTTCTGACATTCTCAATCAGTTCAAGTTCTGGACACCTCCAAATTTGAGCAAGATCTAACCGTGCATTTACATTATCTTTTCTCTTTCCTAGTGTATCCAAAACTGTATGAAACAAATTATCAAAAAAATTCTTCTCAACATGCATGACATCCAACATGTGGTGGACCAGAAAATCAGACCAATATGGAAATTCCCAAAATATGCTACGTTTTAGCCAATTGTGTTCTTTCCCAAAACCAGAAATTTTCTGTTGGTTTATTGTGGGTCCAAATATTATGGGAGGTAAGGAATATACAACTGATTTTAACTCCGTACCTGATATCTTTTTTGGAGGTCCATCCCTTTCAATTGTGCCTTTTCTAAAATGAGATCTGTTTCTGCGAAAAGGATGATCAGCTTGAAGAAATCTGCGATGACAGTCAAAACAGCAAGGTTTTTTTCCATGGTCGAGCATAAATGCCTTGTTCTCTCCCATACAGTAAGGACAAGATTTTGTCCCATTTGTACTCTAGACAGATAACTTGCCATAAGTCGGGAAGTCACTGATTCTCCACATCAATGCTGCTCTTAGTATGAAATTCTGTTTCACAGAAACATCATAAGTTCGGACACCAGTACTCCACAGTATATTTAATTCCTCAATCAATGGTTTCAAATAAACATCAATATTTTTCTTCGGATGTCCTGGGATTAGTATGGTCAAAAAGATATAGGTTTCCTTCATCAATATCCATGGAGGAAAATTGTACGGAGTTAAAAAGACATGCCAACATGAATACTGACTACCATATGATCCGAATGGACAGAAACCATCAGTGGAAAGACCCAATTGCACATTTCGGGCTTCTAAATCAAAGGATGGATGCACTCTATCAAAATGTTTCCATGAATCACCATCAGCCGGATGATTCAAGCTTTTACCAGTTGAAAGATTCATTTTATGCCAGGACATCATTGTCGCTGTATTCTTAGACATGAATAAACGCTGATGTCTGGATGTAAGAGGAAAATATCTCAACTGTTTTACAGGAATCAAGACAGACTTTCCATGTTGAGCTTCTTTATACCTCGATTTCCCACAAGTGGGACAGCTATCCAATGACTCATTTTCCCCAGAATATAAAATGCAATCATTTGAACATGCATGAATCTTCTGACAACTGAGTCCTAAATTCTGAACCAGCCTCTTACTCTCATAGTAATTTGTAGGAAAAACATTTCCTTCAGGTAACATTGTTTTAAACAAAGAATATATTTTATCAAAATATGTGTTTGACATTCCATTATCTGATTTGATAGCCATAAATTTTGCAACTACTTCTAATTTTCTTATCTTGCAACCAGGATATAACGCATCCTCAGCAGACCTCAACAACTCATAAAATTTAGAGTGTGCCAACTCATGAGTTGAATCAATATCATCTTAATTTTCTGTATATTGAATAGATGGATCTACAACATCATGTACTAAATTTTGAAACCGGTATGGATCAAGAATCAAGTTAGTATCACCTTCTGTAGAACTGTGTTCACCATGTTGATACCAAAAAACATAATCCGGTTGAAAACAAAAACGCAAGAGATGTCCCCCAACTTTGTCAAACGTGTCAAATGTTCTCAGTGCACATTTTTTACAAGGAGACTTTATTGTGCCTTCTGAAACAAATTATGGATTTCATGCCACAAATGCTAAAAAAGTCTCTATACCCTCTATATATACTGGATTTAAACCAAAACCATTTGGATTTCTACGTTGATTTATTCATATGTGGTCATCTAATAATGACTGTTGATGACCTCGTTGTTCCATATTTTTCTATAAAATATAAACGCATTACTGGTTTTGAATAATTTGTTAGAAAAAACACTCAAGAAAGGATAATTACAGAGTTTACAGCAGACACGACTGATGCAAAATTTTTATTGGGATAGACCTAAAAATTGGCCTTTTAAGAATTGAACATGTTAAGAATAAAGCAAAACCTATTACAAATATTGATAATTTTAATATTTTATAATTTTTTTATTATTTTAATAATACTAATATTATTTTTTCATAAATATTAATTATATAATAATAAAATTATTAAATTATTAGTATTTTTTATTATTAATATTAAAATAATATAATTTTCTATATTATGTTACAATTCTCTTTTCATCTGTGTGTTTAATATTCTGTCTCCACATGTAATATTTGCATTCACTATCACCTCTCTATTGGTGGGTAGGTTGATAATTTTGAAAAATAATGCAAATATTACATTTGGAGATAGAGGTTTTCTTAAAACTAATATAGAGATGAAAAGATAATTGAGAAAGATAATGATCACGCTAGTTTTTACCAATTAGCTAATTATTAATAATTATTCCTAATTATTGTTAATTATTCTTAATTATTTGTAATTATTCTTAATTATAGGTAATTATTACTAATTATTGATAATTATTCCTAATTATTGGTAATTATTTCTAATTATTGGTAATTATTTCTAATTAATGGTAATTATTCCTAATTATTGGTAATTATTCCTAATTATTGGTAATTATTCCTAATTATTGGTAATTATTCCTAATTATTGGTAATTATTCCTAATTATTGGTAAATATTGACAATTATTGGCAATTATTAGTAAATATTTGCAACTATTGGCAATTATTAGTAAATATTGGTAAATATTAGTAATTATTACTAATTATTACTAATTATTACTAATTATTGTTAATTATTACTATTTATTGGTAATTATTGTTAATTAGTAATAATTATTGGTAATTATCGGTAATTATTGGTAATTATTCCTAATTATTGGTAATTATTCCTAATTATTGGTAATTATTCCTAATTATGGGTAATTATTCCTAATTATTGGTAATTATTCCTAATTATTGGTAATTATTCCTAATTATTGGTAATTATTCCTAATTATTACTAATTATTCCTAATTATTGGTAATTATTCCTAATTACTGGTAAATATTGACAATTATTTGTAATTATTGGTAAATATTGGTAAATATTGGTAATTATTTGTAATTATTACTAATTATTGGTAATTATTGTTAATTATTACTAATTATTGGTAATTATTGGTAATTATTGGTAATTATTGGTAATTATTGTTAATTATTGGTAAATATTGTTAATTATTAGTAATTATTGGTAATTATTACTAATTATTGGTAATTAATGTTAATTATTACTAGTTATTGGTAATTATTGGTAATCATTACTAATTATTCGTAATTATTGGTAATTATTCCTAATTATTGTTAATTATTCCTAATTATTGGTAATTATTGGTAATTATTACTAATCATTGGTAATTATTGGTAATTATTATTAATTATTACTAATTATTCCTAATTATTGGTAATTATTCCTAATTATTGGTAATTATTCCTAATTATTGGTAATTATTCCTAATTATTTGTAATTATTGGTAATTATTTTTAATTATTCCTAATTATTCCTAATTATTGGAAATTATTCCTAATTATTGGTAATTATTCGTAATTATTGGTAATTATTCCTAATTATTGGTAATTATTCCTAATTATTGGTAATTATTACTAATTATTGGTAATTACTTCTAATTATTGGTAATTATTCCTAATTATTGGTAAATATTGACAATTATTGGTAAATATTGACAATTATGGGTAATTATTGGTATATATTGCTAAATATTGGTAATTATTGGTATTTATTATTAATTATTGGTAATTATTGTTAATTATTACTAATTATTGGTAATTATTGGTAATTATTACTAAATATTGACAATTATTGGTAATTATTGGTAAATATTATTAAATATTGGTAAATATTGGTAATTATAACTAATTATTGGTAATTATTGTTAATTATTGGTAATTATTGGTAATTATTACTAATAATTCCTAATTATTGGTACTTATTCCTAATTATTGGTAATTATTGGTAATTATTATTAATTATTGGTAATTATTCCTAATTATTGGTATTTGCGACGGGATCCCCCTCTCTTTTCATCTGTGTGTTTAACATTATGTATCCACATGTAATATTTTCATTCACTTTCACCTCTCTATTGGTGAGTAGGTTGATAATTTTGAAAAAGAATGCAAATATTACATGTGGAGACAAAAGTTTTCATAAAACCAATTCAGAGATGAAAAGATAATTGAGAAAGATAATGATCACGCTAGTTTTTTCCAATTAGCTAATTATTACTAATTATTCCTAATTATTGGTAATTATTCTTAATTATTGGTAATTATTACTAATTATTGGTAATTATTCCTAATTATTGGTAATTATTCCTAATTATTTGTAATTATTCATAATTATTGGTAATTATTCCTAATTATTGGTAATTATTCCTAATTATTTGTAATTCTTTCTAATTTTTGGTAATTATTCCTAATTATTGGTAATTATTCCTAATTATTGGTAAATATTGACAATTATTGGCAATTATTGGTAAATATTGATAAATATTGGTAATTATTGGAAAATATTGACAAATATTGGCAATTATTGGTAAATATTGGTAAATATTGGTAAATATTGATAATTATTACTAATTATTGGTAATTATTGTTAATTATTACTAATTATTGGTAATTATTGGTAATTATTGTTAATTATAATTAATTATTACTAATTATTACTAATTAATGTTACTTATTACTAATTATTGTAAATTTTTTCTAATTATTACTATTTTTTTGAATTATTGCAACTATTACAAATTATATTCACTAATTACTAATTACATTCATTATCTACAAATTACATTCATTAACTACTAATTACATTCATTAATTACTAATTACTATCTTTAATTAAAATTAAAGTTATTAATTACTAATTACAGTCACTTAATTATTAAATATTGTTAATTACTAATAATGAAATCTAACAAATCAAATTTAATACCTTAATACAACATAATTATATCTAATAAGAAATAATAAAAACAAATGTTAAAATATAAAACATAAACATTAAATAAATATTAAATGAAAATTCAGAAAAAAACCTTAAACTAGTTTTCGAGCTTCCGATTTGTTGTACTTGTAGGATGATCCCCGCAACTTCCTTGAAATCGACTTGCAAAACAAAACTCACTCAACACATATAAACTAGTATAACGTAGTTCAGATTCAGAAAACTTGTCAAAGCTGACTGTATTTATAGGTTAGATAATTTGCGACGGGGTTTATTGCATCGGTATTCCCATCCCAATTGGTATTATTTGCGACGGGGCCGTCGCAAATAACCCCAGCCGTATTTATTATGGGCGGCAATAAAATGAATTATTTGCGACAGGGCCCATCGCAAATAACCCCTGCCGCCAGGTTATTTGCGACGGGAACCCATTCCCATCGCAAATAACCTGTTACCGCCGCCGGTTATTTGCGACGGGATGCGGATCCCGTTGCAAATATCTTTCACGCGATTTGGCGCACATTCGCACCAAACCATTTGCGACGGGTAAAAATATCCCGTCGAAAATAACTCTCTATTTGCGACGGGGGTTATGCCCCATCGCAAATACCCTGATTGTGGGGGTTATTTGCGACGGGACATATTCCCGTCGCTAATACCCGTTTTCCCATATTGTTTATCTGTTGATATTATTACATATATTAATCTCATCTATAATCTCACTTGTATGATTATCCACCATGTCACTTTTCTACTTTATTTTAAATTTTTATTGAGTAATAGAATCAGAACAACATGAATTCTCTTATTGTTTCCTTTGGTTCTTCTGAACTAGTTCAAACCGCTGTGTAGTAAGATCCTCACTTATAGTTTTTAGATTCTAAACATCATTTTACTTCTGATTATATTCATTTTCATCATCTTTTTGGGTTTCTATATTTCTTGACATATTTTTTAGTTCTTTATCTTGATAATCATTTTTCTCGCTCAGATTAGTATCCACATTAATAAGCCTTTGATTTAAACCAGAATGCTTTATAGCAAGATCCTCACTTATGGTTTTTAGATTCTAAATTTCATCTGACTTTTGATTCTCTTCATTTTCATCATCTTTTCGGGTTTCTATCTTTCTAGGCATATTTTTTAGTTCTTTAGCTTGATAATCATTTTACTCGCTCAGATTAGTATCCGCATTAACAAGACTTTGATGTAAATCTCTTATCGTGTTGACCTCAATTTCCAGTGCCAAGATATAGATATCTTTAGATTTAATTTCTTCATCAAATTTCTTATCCAATTATTTTGTTTCATGGAAATATTACACTTTTGGATTTCATGTAATTTCTTCATCAATATTAGTTTCAACATCACATGGAATTTAATGTTCTTCACTCATTGCTACAGTGTTATTGAGTGTATTTATCTTTTAACTATCTAATTAATCCAAATATTTCGTTAGTAAACTGTTGGATTCCTTAAACTGGATCATACTTTTTACATAAATAAATCCACACTAAGGAATACCTCTTAAATTCTACTTCTTTGAAGTTCTTCTCTTTTCCATGCACCCCAAGGTAATAGAAAACCGTATCATTAACTTCAATAATTGACTGAACCAAGTCCTAGAAATCATATTTCATTAAACAAACCTACACACTAGTAACACTTATTAGGTAAGAAAAGGAACTATATACCCTTGAGGGGGGGGGGGGGGTTTAATCTGGGTATTGATATTCTTCTTATAAATTCTTAATACCACAATAGATATTGACCTATTTGTTATAAGGGCCGATTTTTTTCACTAAAATTTTAATCTTGATATTATTCTATCATCATTTATCTGGTTATTATTATTTGAATGTAATGAAGGAGAGAAAGCTTAAGGACACAATGATTTTTATTTCATTAACCCTCAATGGTATACATCAAAGGAGCATACAACAATGATGTTATGATTTTCCCAAATTTACTAAGGCTCACAACCAATAATGATGGTTCTAGAAAGATCTCATTTATACCCAGGATCAATTCCTTTACATGGTTTTTTGTCTACTCACTATATTCCCAAGGGTCACTCCCTATATCTCTTTCTCTAGCTCACTATAAGTGGAAAGGATCACTGTCTTCTTCTTCCTTTCATTATTACTCTTAGAAGGGAACCACTCACGGTTTTTGGACTTTTTAAGACCCTTAATTATCTATAATGAATAAATACTCATTTGTATATGGATGCTATATTTACATACCACTTTCATCCAATAGATGAATAACACATGATCAGAGATGTATTGATCCATTCCATCTGAATAAAATTCATGATGCTCACTGCCTTTTCAAAGAAACTCTTCCTTGAAGCTCAATCCAGCCTTCATGAAGCACCATTTTTCGTATATCTCATCTATCCCTCGTGAAGCTCCTTCATTTCATGAATCTTTCATAGCTTTCACTAATTACCTAACATTCTCAATTCTTAGAACACTCAGTTTTCATTTACATAGCCTTTACTAAAATAAAATTTCTATTAATCATCGAATTTAATTCAATAGTCCTTTAACAAAATGAAGTAATATTTTTTTTGATGAATTTTTTTTGAATCATAAAATGACATTACAAAAAAAATCGAGTACATATTTATTATGCATTAATCAATACATTTGAATTTAGTAAAACATTTCTATATATATTTCATAATGTATTTGATCCTATTTATAACCATCAATTAAATGGATATGTTATAACATATAACGATACATTTTATGCTCAACAGTGGATGAAAAAAAATATATTGAACACTTACAAATTGTTTGAAGAAAAATATATTCTAAAATATTTAGGTGTTACATTACTTATATAGGTACTTGAAAAAATTCCAACAAACTATTTTTTATACTACCCCATATCAACTTTTAACGGTCAGCCACTATCTATCATAGTGGCTCATCATCCACTACTCCATACCGGTACACCCATTTGGAAGAGAATAAATAGATCAATCCTTAATGAAATTGGTAAAACAATAAGATAAAAAACCTCAAAATAATATAACACAATTTCCTAAAGGTGATCATCGATCTTGATGTTCTCCATATATTTGTCCTTATATTCTTATGAAAACACAGTATGTATATCTTTCACACAAGTCACACTACCTTTTAATTAACATTCCCATTCACTTCATATTACATGGGGTCAGTCAATTTCAAACCAGATATAATATCAACATCCTCCTCTTAATGGGATGTTGAGGTAACACAAACCTATGATTTTATCTCTAGATCCATAACATGTATTTTCATTCCCCTAAGCCAACTAATCATTAATCTTGTATATTATTTTAATCATAGAGACATTAGAACTAAAAATAACCAAAAACCATTGATGTCCATCATGGGGAATTATTTTTGAAAAATAATAAATTCATTTACCCACAAAGAATCCATAAAATGTCTAAAAGATAATAGTGAAAAAGTTTCACATCACTCTATCTATGCCATGGGTCAAGCCATTTTAAATGTAAGCAATGATTTCTATGGACCAATACTAAGTGAAAAACACGAGCTCATTAGAATGAAATCTAATTATTCCAACACCAATTGGATGATTTATACAATGGTTAACATGACATCAAAAATATAAAATGAAACAATGGAAACAATATCAAATTACTTACATGATTATACCATCCTTGGAAAAATATAGAATAAAAAAAAGTAAAACTTGTATAAAAACTCAACGTTTTGGATTCTATTTAAAATTTATGTCAAGCCTACGAAATTAAAATTTATAAAGGGAAACAAATTCCATATTCACTCATGTTAGGTTCTCAAATAAAATCCTTTAAAATATCCCCTGAAAAATCCCATTTTTCATTGTTATACTATTTTAAAACTATATTATTTATTATAAAATTAGAAAAAAAATTCTATTTTATAACAAAAATAAATTTATCAATAAATTTTAAATGGAATAAAAATTTAAATGGGAAATCCATTTCACACTATAAAACCAACCATAACATGTGACACATGAAATCATTCGAGATCGAACCACCAAAAAATGGTTTAATATGACATACAATCCATTTTAATAATTAGGTTGATGTAATACCATATCATTTAATTATGGGATTCCATAAAATTCCACATGATATTCCATGAATATTAAAAAATGATCACCCAAACCATAACAAAATCCAAATATCGGGAGACTTCTAAGGATAATAGATAACTTTCACAATAAAATATCCATAATAAATCCAAAACATTTACCATGGCCCATGATCCAACGAGAGTGTATCTCATCTATAAACACTCAAAAATAAATTTAAAATAACATAGTAACCAAAATACACAATTTCAGAATAAATTGAAAACTCACGAAACAACCCTTTGATTTGAAATCCATTTGTTATAAGGTTCCTTCCACTGACAACACAAACATGAGATTAATCCATATATAAGCCCAAAACGATATACTCAATTTTG
Source organism: Viscum album (assembly GCA_963277665.1). Taxonomy (NCBI): domain Eukaryota; kingdom Viridiplantae; phylum Streptophyta; class Magnoliopsida; order Santalales; family Viscaceae; genus Viscum; species Viscum album. Next base: position 996,942,975 of record OY728141.1, on the reverse strand, counting down.
GATTAAATTCAATACAAAATAATTTCAATACCTAAAGGTATTCATCACGTGAGACACCATGATATGAATGATGCACACTCATGATATTCCATCAATTGAAATCCTCTTCTACCCACTACACCCCATAGCCTAATTAAATAAATGTGATTCCACCATGATCTGAAAAAATATTCATCTTAAAACCTAGGTGGAAATAATTAAATCAGATGATAAGGAAGGAAAATACCAGAGGCAGATATAAGGGAAGACATATCTCAAATCTACATAATAATAAAATTTCAAAAAACCTATATTAAAGGTAAATAAATTAGAATATTCAAATTCCCAAAAGGGGACCCCCCTCTTCTAAGTGTCTATACACAAGATAAAAATAGGGGGGTACTAAAATAGTACTATAAAAAATTATAAAAGTCCCCTCTAATAATCGTACAAAGGGTGTATTGAAGAATACCACTTCACATCATGGAGTAATTACATTATTTTGAAGCCAATTATTTCAATGACTATATCCATCAATGTGTTATGTACTAGATCAAGTATCCATTGGTTGAATTAAAAATTAGTTACACTACAATGAATTATTCTAGATCTAAACCATTAAATCCTATCCACCCATTAAAACATAACAAAGTGATTCACATCACAAACCCCTGATTACATGATGATCCCTTCCAAAACTCAAGCACTCACACATGTATGAATATATGAGGTGACCCCAAAAATCATGTATTCAGAATTTCTATTCTTCTATAATAGTATTTACTATGCTAATATATTCTACATGAAATAAATATTCCTCCACTAACATCTGTGAACACACATTTTGGATTTTAATAACAAATAACCACCTCTAAAACATCCTCAAATAAATACCAAACATGATTCAAACATCCTCCATTTAATTATAAATAATTAAAATTCTTGAATGGACTAAATCCCATTACATTTTTATTTATTATGGATAATCCGTCATTTTGGGGTTGAGGGGGAACCATTACTTGGCATGTAGGCCCTTTGGCATGAGGCCCATTACACAAACCGAAGGTCTAGAATGATGAGTAATCATGCTTTAATTTGGTCTACTAATTCCTTAATTTGATGTCCATTACAAATATACCTTATTTTAAAAAAATACTATCCATTTCATAGAAATAATGAATAATTTCAATTGTCGTTTTTTATTAATAATATATATTCAATAATAAAACAAGTATTCATATTAAATTATTAAAATAATCATTTTATATGTATATACAAGATGCCTTCCACATGTATATGTCCATGGAGGTATTGATTAAATTATGTGGATTTTGAATCCTTCATGTTTCCCTTCTTATTTTGAATATTATATTTTTAATTATCATATTTTCAATACATAATCTATTATCCATGTTTCTCATTCAATAAAAAAATAATTCATATATATTGGGAAACCTGTTTATAATAACATATTAAAAATTGATTACTATTACAATATGATATAAATAAATTATATATATATATATTTATTATAGTTAAAAAGTATTATTTTTCAAGTAATAAAATTTTTCCACTTGGAAGATGTTTTTCAAATGTTCCCCCCATATAATACATAAACCCTTTCCCTATTTACTTTTCATTTATCTAGTTATCCATTAAAATTTATATATTTTTAAGTTTATTTATTTAAGATAATATTTTTGATTTATAACAAAATATAATACATATTTATAATTATTTTAGAATTTTATTTCTATAAGATGGGATACTTTAGGATCATTTTAATTATCCTTAATATATTGAGCACTAAACATTTTATAATAATATTGTAGAATGAAGCTAAAAATGACTTATGTAATTAATATCATTATAATTAAAATGATTTTTTTATCTAGTCAGTTTCTTATTTTATAAATTACCAATGAAGGATATTTATTGAATATATTCATAAATTTTTTTTGACCCTATACATCATATCTATTAGAAAACAATGACTTCTATTTGAAAATTAATTATTTTATATTTATATTTTCTCCCATTACATATGATATTTAAATAGGTATTCAATTAAATTAAAATATATATTTATTTTAGATAGTTAGATGGGAAAAAAACATGCCCTGATTTCTTATATAAATAATAATAAATACAATAAATTTGGAATATAATTTTTTTTGGTTATATTAACTATCTGAGTTACAATTCCCATATTTCCATGAGTTTACCAAAATTTTAATGTTTTCCATACCCAACAAGGCTAAAATATGATATTTAATAGGAAATAAATTTTTAGGGTCACTCATATAGAATGTTCAATGACTTCATGAGTTTTTACATTGAAAATTTTGAAACTTTATATTTTTAAATGTTTCAAAAATATCACCCCTTCCTATATAAATCTCATGAATTCAAAATATATAACCATGCCTATAGTAATTTAATTTGGGAATCCCCTGTATCTTAAAATTTTCACGTTTTAGTAAGAGTAACTTATAAATATTATACGGTTAAAGATTTTTGTTATGTTATAACTAAAAAAATTTAATAATAATATTTAATACATATCTAAATACACCTCATGTATGTGTTATATGAAACTAATTCATGTAATTGATTATAATAATTTAAAAAAGATAGTTAGTGAGAGAATTAATGGTATGAAGGGAATCTAAAAATACCATAATTATAAAAATGAGATTCCATAGTCAAGTTAAGTCCAAACCAAAGGTCTAATATTTAAAGAGAAATATTAAACAAGGATATTAATTTAATCATAATTTGTAAACCAAATATGTAAAAATTGTTATAAATAAAAATTATTTCAGAATTAAGTAAAATGTATTTATTAATTTTTATTAAACTAAATTAAATATTACATTATACATTGTAGGAAAATTCTAAAATGAAAGGTATAATATTTATAGAATTAATCTGAAAATTATATAATAAAAATATTCCTAATATATCAAAGTTATAAGTATAAATATTAAATAGAAAATTTAGGTATTTAAATAAATATTCAAAGTAATTTTTATTGACATTAATATTTTACATTATTTAGATATGTTATAAATATGAATGATTCATATATTAAGATATAAACATAATACATGTAATTATTTTTAATTTATAAATTTATTATAAATTATTTATTTTACTATTAGATTTTTTTTTAAAAAATATATCTCATGTAAAAAGATATCTATATATCACATCTAGTGATACAAGAGACCATATATTATATAATTTTATCTCATAATATTATCTAAAATATATTGAATAAGGATATAAGTATATCATTTCATATAATAATATTATTGTAAATTTTTTTAATATATGTCGTTAGTCATTGTCCACTAGCCAAGATAAGTTTCATGAATAAGAATACCAAGAAATCATTTTCTAAGATAACCTGAAAACCCAATATTTTCATAGTTATACCATTGTTAAATCCATTATTTATCTTTTATGATGCCTTCTTTTAGAAATTATTTTTAAGGATTATCATTTGAAGTGATATCCTTATCTATATTTTGGTTACCAAGATAATTATAGATGAATTAGAAGTACCATATCATGGATTAAGACATCTATAAATCACCATCTATATACAATAAAATGGTTATAATATCACAATATCAATTTCTCTAATATGGAAAAAATATTTAATTTTTTGAACAATTTTATAATTCAAATATTTTTAAATTCTTCTTTAATGATTAATCTAATAATAATAATGGGGATTAACAATACCAATTGTATTTAAATGATTTGAAACCTTAAAAATCCTTGGGAAAGGATCATTTATATGGTGAGAAAAATAAATATCAAATAAGAATAAATAATTACATACTATTTTATATTTTTATTCAATGTAATTGGTGGTTGTGTGACCACCGAAGCCAAAATTTTATTACATCATATGAAATACCACTAAATATAAATGCTTTTATTTTTTAAAATGAAATTTTATATACTAATGATAGGTTATGATCCCTTCTTGGATAAGAAACATTGAAGATAATAGATAATTGTAGAGAATAAAATAAAATCAGGAATCTAATAAATCATGAATAAAATATCTCTTACATTCCTTATTCATTAATAGACAATACTTTTAAGTGAAAACTATTTCTAAATGATCCATAATCACTTAAATTATTTTTTCGACACTTCATTTAAAAAAGAATCATTCATTATTATTTATTCCCAAACTCTAAAATGATATAAGTTTATAAAACAAGTCATTGCATGACATATAAGTCAATTTTAATAATATATAACTTGTAAGATATTAATACATTCTTATTTAGATACTATATAAATTCTTTTGACATCAAACAATTTAAAATATCAAAATATGTGATGTATCCCCTTTTTTTGTTAATAACAGGATCATTCAAATGAATGAAACATTTACTAATACTATATAGAATTTTAACAACATAATTTTCCACATATCTCTTTGTTCATTTTAACTTTTCCCAATATGTCTCTCTATATAAACTCATATATAAATTCATGAATTGAAAATATTTCAAACAAGTAGCTATATAATTGACCTAGCCAGGGGAAAAAAATCCCCTAAAAAAATTCCTAAGTGACACTAAAAAAATAATTAACAGTTTCACCATACCTTTTCATATACAATACATTCCAAATAACTATGAAAACCAAATTAGATGTCAGAAGTATCATCCCACAGTATAGAATATAAAATTAATAACATCTTAATTATTCAAACATTGAAATAATAAGTAATAAAATAATATAAACCATAACAAAAATGTATATCCTTATAAAAAATACACATAGTATAAAATCAAAGTGGAAATTTTAATTGACCTTTAGCTGAATATTGGGATAAAAACATGCTAAATCATGAACCACCATTACATTTCTCATCCCAATCCAAAATATAATACCCAATAAGAAAGTAAAAAATAAAAAATGAAACATTTATTATGAAAAATTTATATAAATATCCTTATTGTATATACTATTGGGGGTGATTGTAAGGTACCAATTGGATTCCCCCACTCAACTCAATTCATTGAGTGCATTTAAGAAATATAATGTTTGTAAATATCTATGGTCAGTGTCACCAAAATCACATTGAAACAAAATAATATGCATGTATAAGAAATATTAGTACACATGGTCACTATAATGAAAAAAAGAAACACTCCCTGAGGACATAGATCATTTCTAATCAACTATAGTTGAAGTAAAACATTCAAATAACTGAAACAATATCCATATATGACCCACCCAATGATAATTTAACCCCCGAAAAATATCCCCTTTTAATTATATATCATCAATATGACTTATCTAAAATCCAAAACGACACCCTCATTAGAGTCCCATTTGATGAAGATAAGATCTATCATCCACCACATTATAACTAAAAATAACTGATGCTAATAATTCCATCAATTTCCACTTCTTTCACATCTATTTAATTTTCAATCCATATATATTTTTCTGAAGTCACTAGATACCAAACCCTATTTACAAGTATATATGATCATTTTGTTTATAAATTGTAGATAAATTAAACACATATAGTCTACTATAAATTCAAATATTTCGTAAAAATAATATATATTAATCTGTTATGATTGTAACAAAAACATTATAAATTACACATGAAAATAAAATCCATAAATATTATTCTCACACATCAACATTGTATTAAACAAATTAAGAATACATTAATTTTGTACATGGAGACGTAAATAACTAGAATCATATTCATTTTATTCTCTATATATTATCAAAATTCATCGTAAAACCCAAGGATATGTATCAAAATACTAATCATAATGAGCACCCTACTTATGAAATTAATGAACTGAATAACTAATAAAATTATTATCTAAGCATTTAAAATATGTGTAACATTCTCACATATAAACAAAATTATTTCCATTTTTAGTAAATATTTCAAATGGAGTCATGATATAATAGAAACTATGTATAAGCCTCTTATAATAATTTCCAATACTATGAAACTCCATAAATCCAAAAATATGTTTTTGAAGGATTCCATAGTAAAACCATCCCAATCATTGCTAGGTTTATTGGCATGCGATGGTATGAAAAAAACCAAAAAATTAACCTCAACTGACCAAAACCAACAATTTGAAATATTATAATACAACAAATTCTCTATAAGAAACCATGAAACATTCATAATATATTATGAATGATCATCCTACATCATGGAATAACATAATTATAAATAATTATTTGGATCACATGAATGAATGGAACACAATATTAGAGGAGTAAATTATTATTGGAATATTTATATGTTAAAAAAATAATATATATGGTTTTTTTAATTATCTATCTAGTCACATGGTACTAATTGTAAGTGGATATCATATAAGATATTTAAAAAGATCACAAAACATTACTGATGTAATACATGGTGTATTAGGGTTTCCTATTGTAGAAAATTATTTTCCCACATTTTTATTATGATGAAATATTGTGTAAGGAAATGGCCTTGAAACCTTAAAATATATTGGCACCAATAAATTTCATATGAACTAAAAAGTTATAATGAATTTTAGAGGGAAAGATTTTATTGATGATAGATCAGTGAATTATGCTTGAGTATTTATTAAAATATTGAATTATATCTTATCCGTTAATTTATCGTTTCTAATAATATACTCAATTACTACCTTCGATATTCAAATTCATCTCCTCAAAACTAATATATAGAAAATTAATTAATAAATCATTAATATTATTCCTTCATAAATATTTCTCAAAATAAAATTTCTCTCTAATATTCTTGTTGATATTCAGACAATGCTTATCATTAAATATAAAAAATATAATCATATCATATTTATTCAAATATTATATTTGAGGCTTACTGAATATCATATTCTTCCCTTATCTTATAATCCATAAATCTTATATTTATCTTTTTACTGATTTCATATCCATATGAAAGAAACTTTTGAAAATTTATCATCATCTCTATGAAATTGAGCCACCATTAGTAAAAAAATATAAATGATTAACAACATTTAATCCTCATATTAAAACAATGAGGATCAATAATTTAACTTATTAAATAATCTATCCCCATTACATAGATCAAATTTTATTATTACATGACGTTTAAAATGATCATACATACCCATTGAAATAACTAGTTTCTCTTACATATCCGTAAAATATATCTTACAAAATATATGTAATTTTAGAGTTACACATACATATCACCAAATTATGCATTTTATGGACATATATATTATTACATATACTATAAGGTATTATATATATCCTATTAAATTTTTTAATTAATTTCACATATAAGAGGAATATTATTATATAGTTCCATTGAAAGAAACACCGCTTACATTATATGAAAGTTTATTACTGTTATTTGTTATGTTAAAAAACTAGTTTATTATTATTTAAGATCTTTTAATTACACAATATTCTTATTTTTCTCATCATATTTCTATATATTCATTTTATTTAACTTATAACTGTATAAATAATTCTTTTCCTACTCTAAATTTGTAAAAAACATTCAACCACATTTTCTCAGATAAAATATCCCTTAATTTATTATAAAACATCAAAAATTATTTAACCATTTTTAAAAATATTCTACAATAAATTTACAATAATGATTTTTACAAATAAAATATAAGAAAATTATTTATGTGACTAAAATCACACCCTCTTGATATATTTTTTAATACTACTCAATATTTTATTTTAGTATTTTCAAACATTCTCCCACAAGAATAGTATATCCCGTTAAACTAATATGAAACTACATCATTTCTATCCATTATTTAAAATAAAAACATAATTTATAAAATAGTTTCGATAAATGTTTTCTAAAAGTAATGTTTTATAAATCAATCAACTTTATGTATATGTGAGAAACCACAATGTACAAAATAAGAGAGTTTAAATTTTACAAAAATGTTTTCCATAATTTTTTTAATTTTATTCCAACTGATAAGGAATATTTCTTAAAATAATCCCTATACTCATCATAATAAAAACATTAAAAACATTTAGGAATAAGCTGGTTTCTTCCCCATCATCTTAATTCTCCATTATTTCATTAAATAAACCATGATTAAAAGGAGGGTCCACCCTTATAATATACCATAGTAATGTTGGTTTATGGTTTACATTCCCATATACTCTCTATGATTCTCACAAGACTATTTTGGAAGTGTTATATAATGAATATCAGTAATATTTTCCTATAATGTATTAAATATTTTTACTTTTAAATGTCTTTAGCCAAGTTTTCCTTTAATAAATTATATTCTACATCAATATACATTGATAATGATTTATATAGTGAAATATTTTAAAAATATGTCATGATATGAATATAAAAAAATATATTATATAATTATACTAAAAATTAGATCTTCAGTATGATTCTATAACATCCTGAATATTTAATTTGAAATTATAGTATGCTCAATAGCTTGCAAAACACAAACCAATGAGCATTATGTGATTTAAAATATATTATAAATGTAACCATTATAATATAGATGATAAATCAAATGATTTAATAATAACAACCAAATTATGAAAAATTTGTATAAAGGTTTTATATAATGAAAATTTATCGATTAATTCATTTTAAATGAGTACATAATTTTTAGTAACGTCAATTTTTTCTGCAAAAATTTTTTATCCAAAAATATTTTTATGGAAATTTTGAGAGAATATTATAATTAATATAATAAATTTATGAAATTTTACGAGATAAAATTAATATGAATTTTAAAATCATGATATAAAAATTAGATCAGGATGAAATTTAAGGATTTTTTCTAAAAACATTTATTTTTTTGTGAAGAGTGAATGATACAATTTTTTTTTATTTCATTATATTAAGTAATTTTAAATTATAATTATGTTTATTATTTTATAATAAAGTAATTTAAGACTTCATTAATTTTTAAAAATCAAATTAATTACCTTAGAATCAATAATATTCCTGATTTTGGGACAAAAGATATTTTTCTATAGAAATATTTTCATCCCATTTTTTGGGATTGATTTATGATTTAAATCTTTCACTTATAGAAATTTAATTTGATAAAATTAACTCATAAATTTTAATAATTAATTAAAAATGTGTTAATGTGGGTAGTTTAAATTATTTATAATATGAATAATAACCAATGTAAAAATTCAACACTATGGTAGAGGTTAACATGGATTAAGAGGGGTTGGTTAAACCAAAATAGATAAGTGTTAATATTAATTTAAAACATGTATAATTTCAATAGGATATATATATATTATATCTCTTCTTATCTTCTAAAATAGTCTAAATTGGAGCCACATGGCTTGTGTAAGACATTTATATATTTTAATCCTCTAAAAAATTCCAAGTGTGTCCTTTCTCTACCTTATAAAAGGTAACTACATCACCTCTATTCCTCCCACATCATGATAATTATATATCGAAAATTATATAACAAAATTACTTCCTAAAATACATTCACATGATATGGATTAACTATTTTGATCAAAATACAAACCATATAAGTCTTAAGGTGTATGCAACAAGAGCTTGTCCAAAGAAGTGGTATAGCTCTTAATCGAGTGTTTTCTTATTAGTTATTCTTATAAATAATAAAAATATATTTTAGCTAGTATTATATAATATAATCAGTATATTACATATACTGAGATGTTATTATGTTGATGGTACAACATTTATTTATCAGTTTCTCAATCAAATGGGAAATAAAACATCATTCGTGCATATGTACGGACTACCGCCTTACAAAGCAATGCATTTTGGTTTTTATCACCAGAATTCATTGATAGTAATTATGATGAATATATTGATTATATATTATATTTATGACATAATTATTTTTATTGAAATATAATAGATCATGCACCTTCTTATCCTTCCACCCATTAAATAATGATAACATCACTAATGCATATGTGTGGACTACCGCATTCACAAAGAGATGGAATTCATTTCTCATGTAAACCATTTTTAATGATTATAAATTTTAATATAATTCTTAAAAAAATTTACATCATTAGTAATATTCTATATATTATGAATTCACGACCAAGATCTAAGGATATGAACTACAAATTGATACATGTATAAAATACGGAATAGTTAACAACTAGAATAATGATGTTAATAACAAATTGATAATAAAAATGTTATCAAAATGTTATTTTTGAATCACATATGGTATGATAAATAGAAATTTTTTATAGATGTAAAATAAATATAAAATTATTATACATGAGATTTAGAGTGCATACAAAGCAAGATAGACTTTATGTTAAGGTAATTCATTCTTAGTTTCACGATAATGAGACATGTTTTTTATTATTCACCTAATTTATTTTTTATAGTTTATATATTAACCATTGTACCTATTATATCAATAATGTATTTTTATTCATGGTAGTTTTTGTTGTTATTATTGTTTTTTCATTTAAAGGTCTTATATTCAAATGTTACAAATAGTGTAAGGATTTATTTTGTTATACTATTATTAATCTATATATTTTATGCTTAAATTGTTATTAGAATTTTTTATGATAACATCTATAGGAAATATATTTCCTTATCCTTTTTTTATTTTGAGAATTTTAAATTAACATTACCATTTTACTCGATTTGTTATATAAAATGATTCTAAAATGATTTTAATAAAAACTGGCATTATTTTCTATTTGGTCGAATAACTTTTTCATCAATGTGTGTGTTCATTAAAAATATTTCAATAATAGTTTTTCATATGAGGGAAATTATTTTTAAAGAAAATTTCAAACATATTTCAATTTTTTTAAATTTTTGAAAAGAAATCAATTTGAGATCTTTAAAAATAAGTCATTTTCATGATTTTTTACAAATGTAAAAAAAATAATACCATCTTTAAACATAACCCATATGAATTAATTTTCCTTAAATCATTAATTTGTTTTCATTGGAACATAATTTAAAATTTTCAATGGTTATTTAAAAAAAATGAATTTTCCCAATAATTTGTAACTTTTTATTTAGAATGATATAAAAATGGAAGGATATTTTCTTCATGTTTTGAAAGTAGTTCATGAAGTCAATTTTGACTAACAATAGATGCTGAAAACTATACTTTTTTTTTCTAAATAAAATAGAAATGTGTACCAATTTATGATACTGAGCAGATACTTTCTTACCCTGAAGAAAATTCAGATTCTAGATAGAAACCAAAAGATATCTAATATAATTTTTGGACACATATAGCAACGAATACCATCAAGAAGGACTTTAATAATGACTATAGATACCAAAACCATCTACCAAAATAAATCCACTAAACATATTCCACATGAGGATGTTTGTGATCTTAACCATAACGATGCTAATGTAAACTAATTGATCATACTATGGTGAATCCATCCTGGTTTCAATTCAATAAAATGTTCAATGTGGATAGGGAATTCAATGAATCCCAATAAGGTGTGTCCCACAGATGGAAAATTACTTAAGATATAATTAATATAATCGAGTGGTTCTTGATAAATTATCCACATTAACTCTCTTAATAGGGATGAACCAAAGGCTATCCAGCTCTGGAAAATCCAAAAATATAACCCCTTTGCGAATTATCTCATGATTTTATCATTTTCTTTCCTTTATTATCTTCTTAGTTTTTATTTTAAATAAACATATTTCATTTATAAAAGAAATATGGTAGTTTATTCCACATGGAATCTAATGTAGGAAAAAAGGATCTACACACTAGATCACCTTGATCATTAATTCCTAACTCAACACTTGGATGCGTTAATTTTTAAGGTTAATCCAAATAATTATAATGTTAATTTTTCTACATTGTTTAGGGGATTGAATTTATAATCTAGAGGTAAATTTTATATGAAAAAAATGGATAGGTAATTTGACTAAATTTATATGATAAAAACTAAAATACTTTTGGAGTTCTAACTTAAATTATGTGATATTTATTATACTAATATTTTTCTGGAAGTTGATGGGAAATATGTGTGGGAGAAATTACTAGGATATTTTAAAAATTATGGTCCCATTTTCTTACAAGGGTTCTTACCGAGCTTATATTTAATGTGTTATAAATCAAGTTTAACATATCTTTCAAAATCCAATTAGCATCACAAAAATTCATTTTCTTTCAATACTATTATTTCATTATTTTTTCATTATTCCTTTTTAGATGAATTGAAAATACAATTGTCTATGTAAAATAATCAAAAAATCATCTTTAATAAATTGTTATGATAATAATTTGGATGTGTAGAAAATCTATTGTTTTGAACTCTCTTGACACTATTATAATAATATGTTATTTGAGAAATTGAATATCTCTTTTGAATGAATGGTTTCTCCAAAATTAGGGTTCAAGATAAGAACAATGTTGGGTTTTAATTATGGGAGAAAGGGGAATTTAATTTTTCCATAAAAGTGCTTCAATTCTATATAGACACCCCAATTGTTTTTATAAAAATTTCCACCTTTAAAGAATCATTATAAGATATTTTTAAATAAAAATTTAACTTTCTTATAATTAAAATCAATATTTACACAATATATTGGCTATGAAAATAAAATATCAATGTTCCCTTCTTAGGTGGGAAATTTCAAGTTCATTTTGAGGAATTTAAGTTTCTAATAAATTTGTTGAAATGCATGATTTTTGAGTGATTTCTATAACTGTTTTTATAGAAATACTATTTGAAACCTAGTAAAGTGTGATGGGTAATATATATTTTTTGAATTTGAATAATAAAATGAGGAAAATTAATGTTTTAACTAGAAACTAGAAACTTATACTTGGAGAAACTGAACACATCCAGGATCCAAATCAATAATTATTAATATGAGTCCCTTGAAATTAGAGTAAAATAGGTAATTAGTAACCCATGGTGAATTTCAAAGATATGGGCTCTATGTGCGTTTCATAAGTAAATTAAATCTAAACTCAATTATTTTTTTCATAGTGATGCCACAAAGTTAATGGTTGCGAAAATTGAAATAATGTTCTTTTGTAAAAAAATGGGTTCATTAATGTCATGTGAATATTGAACCAAACTGACGAAAGATAAAATTGATTTAAATAAAAATATTTTGATCATTATTAATTAAGTGGTAAATAGAACTCTTGTTTGTGGAAATTTGGAGAGAGTGAAAACTAGTAGTGAAAATTGTTATAGATTTAATTCCACATGAACCTCACAGGTCTTCACTCATAAAACTGTATATTTAAACAGGGGTTGTAGAATCGTAGTGATCATTTATCACATAGAAGGTATGAATACATTTGGGAATTAATGATTTATAATCTCTCTATTTCCTTTTTGTATTTTACATCTAAGGAAACAATTTATTTCATTAATAGGAGTCTTTGGGGGAAAATAAAATGAATTTATTTTCATATGTGGTAAAATGATTAAGTGTGGGGAATTTTTATGTGGCTATTGTGCATACAATTTTCCAAAAATATTTTATAAAATTAATGTGATATGTATTGAATATGTTTGATTAAATTTGATAATATTTTAATATTCCAATAAATTTTCATTATTAATACTTTTCCTAAATATATTAATTAAAATGATTGCTTTGGGAGATCTAATGAACATATTTTCATCTCTTTTATTTCAATTTTTTTATTTACTATAATTTTTTGATTTTCATTGATTTTTTCCAAATTATTTTGATTCTTTTTTAGGATTTTAATTAATCAATTCTTTCAAAAAAATCCTTAATTTTATTTTTAATCTTTTTTTGGAGTTATGATTATCATAAAACAATTTTTAATTTGGGATATTAATTTATTTATTTTTTACTAAAATCAATTTTTTGAGAATGTCATCGAGTTAATATTTTTATATGCTTTTGAAGTCTACTGCAACCAACTTCTACTATCTTCACTCATTCTCATATCATGAGTTCTACAAGTAGAGTTCTATTATTGAGTGCATCTACAACCACAAGTGCATGTTTCATGATCCCACATGAATATTTTATTACCTATTATCCCATATAATATATCAATCACAAACATTCCCTTTCCTACTATTGATGAATCCACCACTACACTACCATTTATAACCCATTATAACTCTATCTCATCTTAACCATATACTTATCTCCATTATTCTTATACCACCCTAATATTATCATGGATCCACCATGATTCCCCCACTATCACCGTAACCCCTCCATAGACCCACACATCCTCTGAATGAAGAAGTCAGAATATAAATTTGAAGAACATAACCAAATTTGGTTGATAATGATTTTTACTAAGTTGATGAATCCATTTTCATTTTCATATCTGAATAAGAAAAATGAAACCGATCTAGTAGTTAAAGATTCCATTTGAGTATTGTGTGAATATGTGAATGCAATACCAAAAAACATTGGATGAAGGAACATGATGTAATTTGTTGATGTAATAATAAAATATTTTAATAATAAGGGATTCTAGGATGAGGATCTCCAAAATTATATAAGAAGGAAAAACATACCAATAACCAGAAGATGTCGATTATGATGTTTGACCACATATTCCAATAGAGACACTCACCTAAGATTAGAATCATGGATGTAGATGCTGAACCAACCGACAAAAAGTAGATCCAATGACCACCCTACACATTATTATTCCAAGGATAGTGACAATAAGGATGTTGAAAAAAATAAGTTTAACTTACTAATTTTAACTTGAACTAGTTTTGATTATTAAGGATATGGTACACAAGAATTAGTCAGAGTATTGAACCAGAGAGTTCATTTTGAACAAAATAGAATAATAGAGAATTTTAGTTTATACTAGAAAATTCAACAATGAACAAATCCAAGGGAAGAATAATTTTCTTATGCACATCACATGTTGATTAAATTTAAATATGGTTCCCTAAAATTCCAAATTATAATTTGAATATGAGAAGGGATATTCGAATAAGAGAGAATAGAATGGAAACTGCATGATGTTCTATGTAGAGTGTAAAGGTTTCTATAAATTTCAATTATTAGGGAACTAATTATGTGGTTTCTTTGAGCATGTTCTTATTACTTGTGGCTTTTTAATTTTTTGAGAGAAATTTTACTACACATTCTCAAGAATTCCCAATATGTTTTTGAAAAACACATGAGAGCATGCCTCAATGATAAGAAAGCTATTAGTATAAGTTTTAAAAATTTTACTATTTAGTTTTTTGAATAATTATTGGGATCAATATCTTTATTCTGAATCCATAATCATGGGAATCAACTCTGATTAGAGGTGACATGAACTCACTCTCCTTATTTTTTCATCCAAAATTTTCCCCATGTTTTTCTATTTATATTTTTTCAATATAATATTAATTTTTTTTCATTATTCTTATTTTTTTTTCTGAAACTTTTATTCATGGAAGTATAATTTATGAGGTTTTGTATAGGTATAGAAACATGATTATTCTTGGATATCTATGATTTTCGATGATCATCACCTCTTCTTCACGCTATATGGTTTTTATGGTTAATTGGGTCTTTGTGAGAGTGATTTTATATAAACGTATGGTTTGATACTATATATTGTAATTAATTTCACCTCATATAATCTCATTTAAATCAACTAAATCTGTTAGTATGGTGTTTTTATCCAATGATCATAGTAGGATCATTCTAGATTATTTTATTTCCTAACCAGAATAAGTCTTTCGGGTGATTCATTTTTTTCTCTAGAGAAATTATCGAGCACCGATGGCCTTCTATAATTGAGAATCTAATGTTTTTGAGAGAGATGTTTTTAACATGGGTCATCAATCATGAATTGCGTGAGGTTGGGAGTTGATTATTTTCTTCTTTAGAAGATCAAAGAAAGGGAGATGAGAGTGGATTAATATGAATATGGCCTTGTACTCACATACGTTAATCCATCTCAATTTCTTAATGTATTTTCCTTTTATTCTTGTTAATTAACTATTTCATCACTATATACACCGTTGTTTAATGATTCTTTAATTTCCTTTTTTAAAAACATTTAAAAACACAAAAATTGGAGTTACAAGAATACTAATAGGGAATATTACACCACTTCCTTGAGTGTCACCCAGAGGTTAGACACTATTCTAGATTGAGGAAGATTATTAATATATCATTGATTGTCAAATTGATAGGGTTATCTGTACTCAATGGAAATAATGGATATTTTTTATTCTATTCCACGCATCTTCATACAATAAATAATTTCCCACTTGATTGGAATATACCATCATCATCATTAAAACCCGAATCAGAATATCTAAAGACATATACTTACAATATCCTTTTCTTCACATACAAAAAAAACATATTAATGTTTCTTATTTATATAGTTGCGTATATTTTTTTTCCATAAATTTTGACTACTTTATATTAAAGTTACATTTACCATAGAGTGTGACAGAAAAGATAATATTTGGCCATAGGGAAATCATGTACAAGTGACTATGCATAAATTTTTTGGATTATTTTTCTTTTACTATTTTTACATTAACATAATTTCTAATTTTCCCCATTAAAATAGGTATATAAATTTCTCTTGATTATTATATAACAATTATTTGGAAAACACCATTGGTATTTTTTTCTTATAAATGAAAACATGGCTTGTAACATTGGTAATTTATTATCTATAGAATAAGTTCATCTCACCATGTACAAATATATCATATTAGTTTTTCATTCATTATTAAAGACTTCATAAAATGTTTCCTCACAACAAAAAATATAATTTAATAATCATATACAATCACAATGAGTGATGTAGTGTTCATAATTGTCATATATAGGTTGCATTCTATTTTTCCTTTTAAAAATTACATAATCCTCAAGAAAGAATCTATATTGAAATAAAAAATCCTAGGGATTGATTCCATCTCTATAGATACATTTTTAGATGTAAAAACTTCTTACATCTTTATCAAAAATAAAACACAAAGGTTAGTGAGTGAACAAAAAATGATTCAGCTCACCATTTAGGAATAAAATTTATCCATCTATTTGAATGATCTAAAAATTTCATTTTAATATAATAAAATAAATGCTTTAAAATACATGAAGTCATTATATAAGGGAAAATGTTATATATAAATATATAAATTCAATATGAGAGTAAAAATTATAGATCACATCAAATTATTTTCTATCAACCTCACTTTTCTCACCAAAACTATTTTGGTAGACCCATTTTTTGAAAATTTTGATTTTCTATTTAGGTAAAAGTAAATTATCCAATAAATTTTTTCATTTTTTTATCACCCTAAGATTTCATAGTGCGTTATTTCTTCAAAATAATTCAATAATTTTCACTACACGCAACACCGAGTTCAAGTGCACTATGACTTACCAAACTAGCCGTTCAAAAGAGGTTATGAATAGTGTTTACTGAATTTTGAACTTTATATAATCTTTTATAATTTTAGAATTCATATTATGAGTTTTTGAGACATAATGTAAGAAAAAGTTCATTTTTTCAGATAAAAGAAGTATTTTTCAAAAAATGCACTTTTACCGACTTTTAATGGTGAACCCTTTTTAAATCCAATATTTTAAAATTTTATATATTCCATTTGACTAAATAAATTTATTATTTTGAATGGGGAAATAAAAAATTTACAATGTAACACCCTAAGATTCCACGGTACGCTTCTCTTTGAATAATACAGTAGTGTGTGTTGTACGCAACTTCGAGATTCTAACACACCGCGACCAATCCAAGTAGCCGTTAGGAATAGTAATACCCATTTTCTGAAATTTTATCAATTTTATCTCTCAAAATGGACTTCATTTTTGGATTTGGAATATCAAAATTATCCTAGGGTGAAATTTTGTTACTTTTCGGATAACTTTTATATTTTGATGAATAGTGCAAATTACTAAATTTTAATTAAAAACAACTTTTTTAATCAAAATAATTAACTGTGACAAATTATGAATTTGAGTGGTTTTAAATAATATTTAGAATATATTTTTACCATTTAATATAATTTTGGTCATTTGACATAATTTCACAATTAAACCGGACATAAAAAAGTGTCAATATTTTGATAGTTATTGTCTCTTAAAAACACACTTTTTGTTTTAACAACGGGAATTAAATTTAAATTAATTTCTGCCAAATCGATGTTTTGAATTTAGAAAAACGGATTCCATATTTGGAACCAGGATGTCGAAATTTTTTAAATAGATAACTTTTATTTTTAGAAATTTTGAATAATTACTTCGGTAAATATTTTATTTACCACAGTTAAAGGGAAAATATGGTAAATAAGGGTAAACAAATAATATTATAATAATAATAAATTACTCTAAAATATGTCCTAAAATTATTTGTTGATACATTGACGACCATGGGAATCTTTGAGTCGATTTTTTGACCCCATGGAGCCACTTGTAGGTGATAAGGACACATTATATTAATTATGTTAAAATAAATACAAAAATGACATAAGCATATATCTTTTTGAAATTTTTTTTACATAGGTTAATATATGTTGTATTTTCGACTATAAATATTCCTTAGAAATATATACTATTTCCTACATAATGTTATTTTATTTATAATTTTTAGACATTCAATAATTAAATTTATTTATGACACAATAATGATGCTGTATTTTCTTTATTAATGAAAGAATCAAATAATTGGTATTATAAATTTTAAAATAAATATAATTTGAATGTTTCGATGACATAAATGAATTTTATTGATTAACATGAAATGATAGTATTTATTAAATTAATTTTTTTTTGAATTAATAAAGTTGTTCAGACTTTAACAAAAATCAATTATTGAATAGTGTTAAAATTTACCTAAATGAGTTTTTAAAACAAAAATTATATTATTAATTGATATTATTTTCCTAAAAATATAAGGTTTGGAAGAAGGAATTATATCATGATAGGTGTATCATTAATGGACCACTTGGATGTATCTTGAATGTATATAGTGCGTCTATTAACTATATATTATAAAAATACAAAGTGTCATGGTAAGTGTTAAACTAATTAACCAAGAGTTAAAACTAAAAGATAAGGTTAATGAAATGACAAAAACCTGTCTAAAATCTATTCGTTGAGAGGGTTTCGACCCCTACCCACCTTAGACTTAGAATAATCCACTTTTGAGCCATTAAAAACAAAATATGAATTTATTATAAATTAATACTTTATGTTTTTCCTAAAGAGCCCCTCCCCCCCCCTTATAAAAGGAATCCACTTTTAACCAATTCTTCACACCTTCAAAGCCTTTTGGTTCGGCCAAAACCTGCCCAAATACTCTCTAAAAATTCTTCAATTCAACTTAGGGTCCTTATATTGATCATAAAGCCAACATCTAGAGCCCTTTTGATCAAACCAAAAGGAAGAACCTGAAGATGAGGTAATGTTTTCACAACCCTTTTTCAAGTTTCATTCTTCTTCAAGTTCTTCTTTCTTTGTTATTTAGTTTCTAAAATAATAACTCTAGTATCTTTTATATATTGTGATGTTATTATGGTACAACCATATTATGTATTATATCCATCCTTTTAATGACATGTCACCATACGTGTGTACGTACTGATTACTGTCTCCATGTCGGGGTGTAATTGTTATTCAATAGATTATTATTTGGATATGTATAATAATGATGTGTAATTCATGTAAATAATAAATATATAATATAATGATTCTGTATATATGATATAAAATCCAATTATATATTATTTTAATATCAAAATAATGATATTGTCGCTCGTGCGTACGTACAGACTACCGTCTCCACTAATGCGCTGAGATTCATTCCCCATCATATTCATTTAAGTATAATTCTCATTTGATGATTAAAAATAATGTTTAAGGACTTGATACTATTATTTATATGAATAAGATACAACCTATCCATAACAAAGATAACTTATGTAACAAAAAATGTAAAAGAAAATGAGTAAGTTAACACCCGAAACGACAATAATACTAAGATTTTATTAACAAAGTAATGTTAAAAGATCATATATGATATCATATTAATGTATATGATTCTTGTATAATTTAATAACAATTATTTCACCATTATAAAAGAGGATAACCTACCCTTAACCAAGGAAAAGTACAACGTAATCGTTTATTTCAGAATCTCTTCATTATCTGAGGTTGTTTATACGTAATTATCTACTGAGACCTCTTTATCATCCACATCTACGTCTCTTAAAAATATTTTTCAAAACATTCTTACTATTTTAAAGAATATGGGTTAAAGTCATTTATACCCTTTTTTGACTTTTATAAGATGTTTATAAAGGAATGTTTCTGTCGCTTTCTAAACAAGGTCCTTTTTAACCTTTTTGACAAAATTAAGGTAACAATGACTTTTTTTAACTTATATGGTGGGTGCTGCTATTTTCTACTGTTATAAACTCTTCAAAGCTTCCCTTACAAGATTATAAGAATATTTTCAAATTAAATGTTTTATTTTAAAATTATATGACTCTTAAATGATTTCAAAATAGAAAGAGATGTTTCTCTAAAAAGGGTTTTGATTTCATCTATGTCAACATCCTTTGATGGATTTAAAGTTTATTTGAAGTTGATTTATTATGATACAAAACGTACATATTTTATTGAAGGTTTTGTGATACGTTTGACTGTGGAAGTTCTATTTTTATACCATTCATGGTTTATGGTTAATATACTGACATTTCATATTCTAGTCTTAATACGAATGTTTATGTTATATTTCATCCTTTTCATATGAGGAATGTATTGGACTTAGTAAGTGACGGGTGGAGCCCGCTATAGCTCCTCGATGCATCGGTAGGTCTTATGAGACAATTAAACGTGGAATTGGACGAGGACCTTCCACAATTTGATTTATGGTTTTCATCGAGGGCTTAATCATTTTTAGACTTCATGGCCGAGGCCTTGAGAAAATGTTTCAAAATGTCTGGAAATATACATTCCCTCATTATGGAAATAATATTGATGGTTCATGTGGTCATTCGACTAGTAGAATACCCCTAATTATGTTTTATTATGGCATTATTTGCTCATCTCATATTCGTTCCATAAAAGTATTCATGTCTATTATTGGTAAAGGTATTTGGTTTCAATTATTTTACATTCTTAATATTTATGTCATTTTCTGCTGTATTACTTACCCTTACTGAGAGTTTGATCTCACCTCTTTCAATGTTTTATTTTTCCCAGGATATGAAGAAGTGAGTTATGAGTGACCTTCAGGCATAATCTAGGAGGATTGGATGTTCCTAGTGAAATATATTTTTGATGTATTTCTCTTCAATATGTAATATTGAACATATGTATGAATCTTGTTTCCAATAATACTAAACTGATCGGTCTTTCAAGACATGATTTCCTTGTGATCATGCCAATGTTATGTAATAATGCACCGACTCTAGGTAACTGGTGTCAGGGAATTACAGTTGGTATCAGAGGATGTTTATTACAAACCTTGGAAGCTAGATTTAGATAAACCCTAATTAGAGCACATAGACCTAAGACGGACTTTGAGGATTAGTATAGTAGATCTTCCTTGAATTTTGGTATTGTGGAGATTTTTTGAGTTATCCAAGCAATACATCCTTTTCTGGATATAAACAGGTAGAGGAGGCTCTGGCACAGATGTACCTAGGGGTAAAATTTGAAAACACCACTTTGAGATAGACTCGAATGGGAACTGGGGCATGACAACGGGCCTTGCTGCACTCTTGGTTACGACACTCCTAGGGGATATGCTTAGGATAATTCTCATTTTCATTACAAAAAATTATGAAGGATTTATGAGTATATACTTCCTCAATGAAAACATTTTTATGATTATGGATTATATCTATAAATCGTTAAATTTACGTTAGGTATTTAACATGTTTCGAATTATTCATTGCAATTCATAAACTGACCTCGTTTATGCCATTATATATAAATGGCGCCAAGTAGAAGGAATGTGAACTTCAACAATACGTATGATCCATAGAATAAGAAGGATCATATATTTAATTGTATTAAGCCATCATTTAGAAGGGAAATAGTCTCACACATATTATCATCATATGAAGAAATAGTATCATGTGTTGATAAGATAAGTAAAGAGTTCACTGAGTCCTATGTCTTTGAAGAGAAGAAAGAGAAGAAAAAGATGGAAGAGAGAAAGATGGATAAAGGGAAGAGGGAAAAGAAGAATTTCAACATATGTGATAATTGTGGGAAGAAACACACTGGATCTTGCCTGAAGGGAATGAGAGTTTGTTATAAGTATGGAAAAAAGGACACCATGTGCATGACTGCAAGGGTAAGAAAAAGGTTTCAAATGTACAATGTTTTATCTACAAGGATTTGGGACACTACGCGAACCGATGTCCAAATCAACAGAGTATGCCCCAAATGATGCTATTGGATAATAATCAAGTTATGATACTACCACAGATGAGGAGGAATGATTAGAGTTCTTATGTTTTTATTAGAGAATTTTGACATTTGAGTGTTGTATCAACACTGTACTGGTTATACTAATTATGGAGTATAAACGGATTGGACTGTAGTACTATTTTAGTAAGGACTTGAGATTGTGTGGAACCAAGAAATGTGGCTCCAGAGTAGGTTAAATTTTTGGAAAATATATGGTTGAGAGAAAGATAAAACATAATATGGTTCTAATAATGATGTAGTGATTTGGGAATAAGAGATGGTTTATTTGAATAAATTATATTGGATATTCTTGACTACCTTGAAACTGATTAATGATTTTTATTCCCATCATTGATGGAGTTTACAACATTTTTGGATAGAAGGAGTATATTCAGTATTCTATAAGGAATAAAGGATCATGAATGTAATTAATAAGTTTTTGTGGTAATTTAGGATGTGTAGTGTTTTAAAAGAATACATGATGAATGTGTTCACATGTTATTACATGGGAAAAAGGTTCTTCATTGTGTTTACCTTCCTTAAGAATTTTGGACTGTGAGTTCAGACAAAATTATTTTGGACAACTCTAGTTTGAGATTATTTTTGATTTCCATAAAAGGAGAACATAGAGGTCGGGCGGCAACCCGTCGTGATCGGCAAGGCCACAAGACTTGAACCCGCAACCGAAGGGCGACAAGGGTGTATCACCTACCACTTCCCCACGAGATGTCATGGATTGAATAATGTAGTTTTTTAAGAAGGTCTAGGAGATTAATTTTAAATTTATTTTTTTGAACCCCAATCTAATAGGATAAATAGAATATTTTTTAAGTTCTATTATCTTTTAAGGTGAATGATGAGTTTATGGTAGAAATTAGTTAAAAGATGGAACTCTAATTTTCAAGTATATATTTTTCTTCTTATCTTATTCTTTGAAGAAATTAATTCTTATAATTTATTGAAGGGATCTTAAAATCAAAAATGTGTTATCCTAATACCTTGTGTTTTGTTGAATCGATGGTATTTAAATCATCATAGATTAAAGAATTTAAGGACCTCAATTTTACACTTGATTGTGATTGATGAACTCAATCACTACCTATAAATATTTACATTTTTCCTCCAATTATATGTCTCTAATTTCCACCAATGTTCTCATAATCAAGATCATAATTTGGTGGTGACCCTTTTATTTCTCTTTTCCTATTATTAAGACTAAATTTTATTAACCCAATTTCCAATGTGGGTTTTGCCACAAAGATACTTTCTATTTTCAACCTTTTATTTTCGAAGAACAATTTTCAATTTTGAGGATGAAATTTATTGAAGGAGGGGAGAATGTAACACCCCAATATTTCATGGTGCGTTATTTCTTCAAAATAATTCAATACCTTGCACTACACGCAACACCGAGTTCAAGTGCACCATGACTTACCAAACTAGCCGTTCAAAAGAGGTTATGAATTTTATTTACTGAATTATGAACTTTATATAATCATTATAATTTTAGAATCCATATTATGATTTTCTTAGACATAATGTAAGAACAAATTCATTTTTTCAGATAAAAGAAGTATTTTTCAAAAAATGCACTTTTACCGACTTTTAATGGTGAACCCTTTTTAAATCCAATATTATATCATTTTATATATTCAAATTGACTAAATAAATTTAATATTTAGAATGGGTAAATCAAAAATTTAAAATGTAACACCCCAAGCTTCCACGATACACTTCTCTTTGAATAATACAGTAGCGTGTGTTGTATGCAACTTCGAGATTCTAACACACCGCGACCAATCCAAGTAGCCGTTATGAATAGTAATACCCACTTTCTGAAATTTTATAAATTTTATCTCTCAAAATTGACTTCATTTTTGGATTTGGAATATCGAAATTATCCAAGGTTAAATTTTGGTACTTTCTGGATAACTTTTATATTTTGATGAATAGTGAAAATTACTAAATTTTAATTAAAAACAACTTTTTTAATCGAAATAGTTAACAGTGATAAATAATTATTTTGATTGGTTTTAAAGTATATTAATAATATATTTTTTACCATTTAATACAATGTTGGTCATTGGACATAATTTCACAATTAAACCGGACAAAAACAAGTGTCAATCTTTTGATAGTTATTATCTCTTAAAAACACGTTTTTTTAACAATGAGAATTAATTTTAAATTAATTTCTGCCACTTTTGAGTTTCGAATTTAGAAAAATGGAATCCATATTTGGAATAAGGATGTACAAATTGTGTAAATAGGTAAATTTTATTTTTAGACATTTTGAATAATTACTTCGGTAAATATTTTATTTACCATGGTTAAAGGGTAAATCCGGTAAATAAGGGTAAACCAACAATATTATAATAATAATAAATTACCCTAAAACATATTCTAACATTATTTTTTGATACATGTACGACCATGGGAATGTTTGGGTCGATTTTGGGACCCCATGGAGCCACTTGTAGGTGATAAGGACACTTTATATTAATTAAGATAAAATAAATACAAAAAATGACATAAGCATATATCTTTTAGAAAAAATATTTTTACATAGGGTAATATATGATGGATATTCGAGTATAAATATTAATTATAAAGATAAAACTATTTCCTACATAATGGTAATTTATTTATAATTTTTAGACATTTAATAAGTAAATTTATTTGTGACACAATAATGATGCAGTATTTCCCTTATTAATGAAAGAATCAAATAATTGGTATTATAAATGTTAAAATAAATATAAATTGAATGTTTTGATGACATAAATGAATTTTATTGGTTAATATTACATGATATTATTTCTTAAATTATTTTTTTTCGAATGAATAAAGTTTATAAGACTTTAACAAAAATCAATTATTGAATAGTGTTAAAATTTACATAAATGAGTTTTTAAAACAAATATTATGTTATTAATTGATATTCTATTCCTAAAAGTATAAGGTTCAACCAAAGGACTTATATCATGATATTTGTATCATTAATGGACCACTTGGGGGTCTGTTTTATGTATATAGTAACTTTATTAACTATATATTATAAAAATACAAAGTGACATAGTAAGTGTTAAACTAATTAACCAAGAGTTAAAAATAAAAGATAAGGTTAATGTAATGACCCTAACCTGTATAAAATCGATTTTTTGAAATTATTTCTACCCCTACCTACATTATACTTTTAAAAATCCACTTTTGAGCCATTAGAATCCGAATATGGATTTATTATAAATTAATACTTTAAGTTTTTTCTAAAGAGCCCCTCCTCCCCCTTATAAAAGGACACCTCTTCTAACCAATTCCTCACACCTTCAAAGCCTTTTGGTTTGGAAAAACCCTTAAAAAATACTCTCTAACCATCCCTAAATTCAACATATAGGCCTTATATTGATCATAAAGCCAACATATAGATCCCTTTTTAACAAATTAAAAGGAATAACCCGTTAAAGAGGTAATGTTTTCACAACCCTTTTTCAAGTTCCGTTCTTCTTCAACTTCTTCTTTCATTGTTTTTTAATTTCTAAAATAATAAATCCAGTATATTCTATATACTTTGATGTTATTATGGTACAACCATATTCAGTATTCAATCCATCCTTTGAATGACATGTCACCACAAGTGCGTACGTACAGATTACCGTCTCCACGTCGTGGTGTAATTGTTATTCAATACATTACTATTTGGATAGGTATAATAATGACGTGTAATTCATTAAAATAATAAATATAACATGATAATTATTATGTATATATGATATAATATCCAATTATATATTATTTTAATATCAAAAGAATGATATTGTCACTCTTGCGTATGTACGGACTACCGTCTCCACGAATGCGGTGAGATTAATTCCCCATCATATCCATTTAAGTCTAATTATCATTTGATGATTAAAAATAATGTTTAAGGACTTGATACCATTATGGATATGAATAATATAAAACCTATCCCTAACAAACACAGCTTATATAACAAAACATGTAAAATAAAATGAGTAAGTTAACACCCGAAACGACGATAATACTAAGATATTATTAACAAAGCAACGTTAAAAGATCATATATGACATCAAATTAATATATATGATTATTGTATAATTTAATAGCAATTATTTCACCATTATAAAGGAGGATAACCTACCCTCAACGAAGGAAAAGTACAAGTTAAGGGTTTATTTCACAATATCTTCATTATCCGAGGTTGTTTATACATAATTATCTACTGGGACCTCTTTATCATCCAAATCCATGTTTCCTAAAATGTATTTGAAAACATTTTTATTATTTTTCACAATATAGGTTAAAGTAATTTATACCCTTGTTTTAATTTTATAAGATGTTTATAAAGGAATCTTTCCGTCGCTTTCCAAACAAGGTCCTTTTTATCCTTTTCAACAAAATTAAGGTAACAATGACTTTTTTTAACATATATGGCGGGTGAGGATATTTTATAACATTATAAACTCATCAAAGCTTCCCTTACAAGCTTATAAAAATATTTTCCATTAAATTTTTTATTTTATAATTATATGACTCTTAAATTATTTCAAAATAGAAAGCGATATTTCTCTAAAAAGGGTTTTGATTTCATCTATGTTAACATCCTTTGATGGATTTTAAGTTTATTTGAATTTGATTTATTATGATACAAAACATCAATATTGAATTGAAGGTTTTGTGATACGTTTGACTATTGAAGTTCTATTTTTATACCATTCATGGTTTATGGTTAATGTACTAACATTTCGTATGCTAGTTTTAATATGAATGTTTATGTTATATTTCAACCTTTTCATATGAGGAATGTATTGGACTTAGTAAGTGACGGGTGGAGCCTGCTCTAGCTCCTCGATGCATCGGTAGGTCTCATGAGACATCTAGATGTGGAATTGGCCAGGTCCCTTTCCCAATTTGATTTATGGTTTTTTCAAGGCCTTAATCATTATTAGAAGTCTTGGTCGATGCCTTAATAAAATGTTTCTAAATATCCGGCATTCCACATACCCTCATTATGGAAATAATATTGATGGTTCATGTGGTCATTAGACTAGTAGAATACCTAGGATTATGTTTTATTATTGAATTATTTTCTCATCTCAGATTCTTTCCATAAAATTATTCATGTTTATTATTGGTAAAGGCATGTGGTTTCAATTATTTTCAATGCTTAATATTTATGTCATTTTCCTCTGTATTATGTACCCTTACTGAGCGTTTGAGCTCACCCCTTTCAAAGTTTTATTTTTCCCAAGATATGAAGAAGTTTGTTATGAGTGACCTTAAGGCATAATATAGGAGGCGTGGATGTTCCTAATTAAATATATTTGTGTTTTATTTATCTTAAAGATGTAAAGTTGAACATATGTACGAATCTTATTTCCAATAATACTAAACCGATCAGTCTATCGAGACATGATTTCCTTGTGATCATAAAAATGTTATGTAATAATGCACCGACTCTGGGTAACTGGGGTTGGGGTGTTACAATTTTGATATTATTCATCTCTTTGTTAATGAATTTAATCCAACTTTTTAATTGTAATCTTGATTAATAGTTTAGGTTTGTTCATTTCAAAAATTATTAGTATGTTGGGTGCATTTGGAGGTTGTTCTTGTTAATTACCCTTCAATCTAATTACCAATGATATTTTCAGCATCAAGTTGAATAAATATTCTAATATTCATTACTATGTTGATAAAATTTTATTTATAATATCTTTAATAGGTAGAATATTCATCATCATCATGAATTTTTACATTTTCTTCCTTCTATACAACAATTTCATTAGTAATTTTAGCATCATCATCATCATAGATGACTGATTTTCTATGATCATATTCACTTTAAATTATCCCCACATAATCATAGTCAACTATAATATTCATTTTCTTATTTTTTCAAAAATATGAATATCTATTTATTGTACCTACAATGAATATTATATATTTAGAATTAGCATCAAAATTTCTATAAAATTTACCTTTTCCCTTGATCATATATAGAATCATAAATTAAAAAATGTATTTAAAATTTGGAAATCTTAGGAACTATATTTCATATGGATCTGTATTCATAAATTTCCTTAATAAAAACATTTTTTAGGTAAATCTTATAGTTGACATATCATTGAACATGATATATCTTGATGTAATATTTTTTGATTCTATGGATATTCCTATATAAAAAGAGAACATCACATACATATTCACAAAACCAATACATTGTCAAGGAATGAATTAATCTCTACTCGTACTCTATAATTGTTAGGATCCTTAACCCAAAAGGGGATTTACTATGGAAATTCAATGATATTTTTAATGGATTGCAGGTATATTAGAATTAGAGGATTGGGAAATGATGGTCATGTGGAGTGGAAATTACCATATAGTCTTCACCATTGATGAATGCAAATATAGAGTATGGATATTTAGATCCATTATGCCAAATTCATGATCACTCAGAAGTCAATAATGTGATAGAAATTTCAACCCTTTTAAGGTGAGGAACAAACACAAATATGTATGGATTCAAATATGTAAGATCTATTAGTTATATTGGAATATGATAATACTACAGATCATTTCTTCTATGGTGGTTGATTCAATCAGACTAGATTAAAAAATATACAACCCATGGTATGTGTATTATGCTAGGGTCTTGGTTCAAATTGGAATGACTAGAACCCCAGTTAAAAAAGTGGTTTGATCAATAAGTGGGGTCACCCTTATTATACAAATTCAGTACATGAAAAATCCTAGATTCTATTCAAAATATAGTGTCTTTAGAAAATTGGTGTTTGAGTGAAATAGTGACATGTTATATAACTTATATAAAGAAAATGGTAATGAGGAAAATTCAAGTATAAAGTCTAATGAAAACAATATGATTCTGGAATCACTTCCCCAGGGGGTGGTATCTTTTGATCCCTCTCCCTCATATAGTAAATGTTGGGACCTTGACTCCATTCTGTTCCCTAGATATCATCCTACTAAGAAACATTTAGATGTGGAGAAAAATATTTAAAATTTTATTGAAGCTATGACTAGAGTAGATGAAATTTAATAGGTTTCCAAATATATTTTATTCCAACTTGACACCCCTTTCTTATTTTTCACTTGGGGAGATTAATCCCTAGTAGTCATCTAACCATGTAATGTTCAATAAGGATCATATAACTACATATAGGAATGATACAGATTGGGATGTGAGTAGTATATTTAGAAATTACGATACCTTGATTCTAAAAGGAAATATTATGAAGTCCCCTAACACATGGGATGATATTACCTACTCAGAATAGGATTACACTAATAAGGTGATGACTAGAAATGTCGTAGCCTATCTGGTGCATGATTTAGAACCTATGTGTGACACAAATAGATCCAGACATCTTGAGAAACCTCTTTATATGTAATATCCTATCCCAAATGTCAAAATTATTGAAATAGTTACCCATATGATGAACAATATATCCCCTTATTATATGTTCCTACTTCTATGTATATTAAGAGAAGATAAAATTAGGAACCACCATTTGATTAAACAAAATCCAGAAACAAATTTACCCCTTTAAATGGATAGTTTTAGGATGATGACACTAAATAATCACAACTTTTTAAATCATCTAATATTAGAACATAACTCTTAAAATATTTAAAAATGATGTGGGGACTAAGACAACCTAGGGGAAGAAAAATAAAATCAAAGGAAAAGGGGGAAAAGTATAGTTTATCATAACAAACAATGTTTGGCCTCTAATACGAGGAAAATACCATAAACAATGAAGCTACCTTATTGGAACTATCCTGGGCTTGGGAACAAACCCATGGACACATCCAATACACATTACCTTGTGACCCACAATCCTCTTAAAATTGGAATATCTAAACCATAAATGATTCTTGATAAATATAAATCCATCAAATGGGAAACTCTTGGATACACATTTTCCATCTAGAATTCATATAGTAATGGGATGGATCATATGTGGGTCCTTAAAAATGATAATGTTCATATTATCGATGGAATGAAAATTTATGATCACATTTATGTTTTTCTATCCACACAGTGACACAGTCAATATATCTCATTAACATATTACTATAACTCTTAGATGAAGAGGAGAAACATTTCAAGGGATAAATAGACAAACTTTGTGGAAAATATACATAAATGGATCGTTGTGGGGGATTTTAATACCATCTTGAGACACGATAAATAAAATTGATCTAAATTCAACAATATTTCTCCTCATTAGTTTTCTAAATACATTTAATGTTTCAATTTAACATAGGTATCAATTATTTAAGCTTAATTTACATGGAATAAATGCACTATAAATGGTATACAAGTATATAAGATAAAAATATTATTTGATCAAACTGATGATAAGGATGCATCCATTTGGGTCAAAGGGTGAACCTTAAAAAAATTTCATTCGGATCACAAAACTATTATTTTTTTTATCTATAAATATTTTTTAGGAAAACATATCCCATTAAACTTCAATAATGGATGGCTTGTCACACCTGTTTATAAGGAATTTATTCTTTAAGTAAGGATGTGGGATCCCTTAGGTAACCTACATAACAATATTCCTAGAAAATTGGAAAAATACTCAATGATTAATGGATTATAATAAAAAAAAATTCTAAAATCTTGAGGAGGAAATAATAGATAATGAAAACATATTTATTAATGACAATATATAAATGATAACTAGGATACTCCATAAAGAGAATAAATCTAGTCAATTTCTGGGTTTTATGATCATATAATAATAAAGGAGAGGCTAGAACATAACAAAATAAATGTAAAATAGTTGAGAGATGATGATTGGAATTCAAATATCTTTCAACTGTAGAATAATTAAAAAGTGTATGATGTGGTGATAATCACATCTCTATCAATTGATAATCACTCACATCAGAATATGAAGTCTCTAATGATGTGATTGATCATTTCAAAGGTTTTTACTTTTGTGATGTTATTGAAAACACCCACAAGATGATTGACTACATACCCAATTGTATTGATGATCATCAAAATAGAATTATCATTATGGGTCCCTTTAATGAAGAAGTGAAAGAAAATATATTCTCCCTCAATGTTGATCATGCCCTTGGTTAAGATGGATTCACTAGTACAATCTCTTCATTCCATTGGTACATCCTGCACACCAAGGTTACCAATGTTGTAATGTCGTTCTTCGGTCCTCCCTCTATATGCTATGGAATGAATTCAATCATTAGTTGACTTATACTAGAACATGAAATTTCTAGTGATGTTAAATAATTCAGTCTAGTTACGATTGGTAATAATGTCTTGAAAATCATTATCAAAATTATTATGGCAAGGATGGGGGATTTCATTAAGGACATTCGTTCAAAAAATCAGTTTGGGTTTAGAACTTATAGGGAAAATAAAATATTTTTGTTTACCTCTATAGAATGTATCAACTTAATGAAAAATAATTTGAATGATGGTAGCTTCTCCCTAAAAATTAACATTTCAAGGTAATTTGAAACAATAAAATGGAGTTTCATTATTGACATACTCTAGAGGTATGGATTCTCAAATGCATTTATCTGATTAATCAGAACCGTCCTCAACTCTAAAGGACTATCCATTCTTAATAATTGATCCACCCGAATATTTTTTCAAATATCACTGGGATTTAAGCCAATGGGACCCTTTCTTGAGTGTTATCTTATAAATGGATGAATATTACATTATTAGTTGTATTAATGAGCACATAAAAATTGAATAATACACAAATATCAAGGATAGTAGAATATAATTTAGTTCCTCACATCTATTTTATGATAAGGGAATTATCATTCATGGTAAAACCTAAAAAACAACTGTATCTAACATCAAATCCACCTTTAATAACCTTGATGTTGTAACAGATCCATACATCACCTGGAACAAGTGCTTTATTTTCATTGGGGATAGAATCCCTTCCAGTAGAAAAAATAGAATTTCTAGAACCATAGAAATGAAAAGGGGTAAACTAACTTTTATTTATATTAGACCCACCTCATTTAGTGAAAAGTGAGAATTTGATATTAATTAATGATTTTTCCAACATTGTCACTCAATTGGTGAGTTAGAAGGGGAAATTTATGTTTGAATCTAGAAGGGGTTTCTAGGTAAATTCAGTGGTCTCATCAATTTTTTGGATTTAAATATTTAAAATAAATCCTCTATAATAAATTAAAAAATAAATCTAATCGTCATCATGATGGTATCTATCGTTGATTAAAATATCCCTACTGTTTCGTGGAGAGAATAAATAAATAAAATTGATTTTGGGGGGGGGGGGGCTGGGCATTAAGACTATCCTGATATTTAATTACACAATTCCTAAAAAAATTTCATGGAAGCTAATGACATCTAATGACCTATGTTTTTATTTTCTATCAAACAAGTTTTTCACTATGTTGTGGTATTGATACTCTAATTATAATGCACCATCTGTGTATCTTGTGATTAGAAATTCTTTCAAATACACCATGTAAAACTTCAAATGGATGGTATGATATAAATCCAACATGAAATATTAGTACACTCTCTAGGTTATCAAAAAACATTCTGAAAACACAGATGTCCCCTACCATGACATATGAATATTGAAAAAGTAATCCAAAACGGTGACATAATATTTGTTGAAATCCACTATAAAGTTTAACATGAGCTACACTAGTATGAGTTTCTGGATATGGACTTACTCATATGGGAATAAAAAATAAATAGAGTCTTCAACACCAATCAGTACTAAATGATAAAGTGTTAAGGAAAAAAATGCTCCATCAAGGATGAATATGTTCAGAAATAAATTTATTAAACACTCAAGGTGGATACATATTTAGAAGATATGGAATGATTGTCTTCACATATATGAACTGATTCATTGATATGATATAAATCTATCCTCAAACTACCATTTTTATCTAAGGAATAATAATAATGTATAATATTTTTTCATTGGATGTCACTTCATAAAAAAAGTTGGAATCATCTATAAGAATTATTTTTCATCATCATCAACCCTGATAATCAACTAAATAGTTTGGTGTTATCTATGTTTTTTTATAAACCGAGTGATCAATTCTAGAACATTTCTCTCACGGTTGTGGCCTTCATAATGTTATACATCTAGAAGGACTAAAACACTCAAGTATTTGATGATTAGAACCCATCCATTCATGATGGAATTATTTCCATGAAAAAAAGACGTGTTTACTACATGCCAAATAAATATAGTTGGAATTAATTTTTTTTTAATTGAATATATTGAGATTTTTGGGTTTAAATGTAAGGGCAATGAATCCCATAATACTGAAATTAATTTGATGGATTCCCCTATATGTTCTGGGATCAATGATAATGTATATGGTGTGCACTGTAGGTCCCTTTGTGTCTGGAGATGTTTTTTGAACCCACTATGGATTTATAAAATGAATCTATTATAATTATATGGAAATTAGAATTGATTATTAGGATGAAATTTTGGAAATAGTTTTTATATTAAAAATATTATCCATCATGGATGTAAGTCCCTCTATACTGAATCTGATTTTTAGATTTCTGTTGGAGCCCTAAAAGACAGAACTTGAAGTGTCTCTTGGATATTTCACCCATAATGGATAGACTGTCTTAAGGCCACTAGTCATCTCAAACTATATTTCTCACATGCATATATGTTGGGAAAAGAGGTTGCTTTTTCCCTTTTAAGGAGAGCTATTATGGATACAAGATCATTGTGGTCCTTAAAGACTCTATATTTTTACACACCATTGGTGTATTTGGACATGTGGGATGTGATTCTATCTTTTATTTTAGAAAAACATGTGTATATCCTTAACTATTTACTTAATTATTAACAAATTATTTGATTAGGATCACCCAGATCACTAAATATAATGAAATAGATATATCTTCTTGTTAACTTCCAATTTTTTCCATGGATGATGATGTTTTATTTTATATCAATATATATGATGAGTATAAACTCATTGTGTTTTTGTTTATAATGTTTTAATTAGTTCAATTGTTTTGAAAAATTATTGTTATTTGGTTAAGTTTAGTTAATGTTAATGAAGAAGTTTTTAGGGTGTTATAGTAAACTAGAAATGAATTCTATAATTCTGAGTTAATGAAAATGAAAATTTCATAATGTGGTCATATATGAAAGAATAATGTATAATTTCTATATCTTATAAAATATTTAACTAGTATATTAATTTACTAGGTAATAGTATCCTAATATTACATAAAAATAACTCAAGAGATATTTTTTATGAAGATAGAAAGTAAGATTAATTTGACACTACATTAGATTAAATATGGATTTTCAATGGATACAAACTATCTCACAGATATAGGAATAACTCATATTATGGCTATGACTAATATAATAAAAAAACATTAATAAAAAATTTAATATCATACATAAGATTAATTTGGGATATACATAAGAGTAACATATTAAATTAATGACAATGTATGTTCTTCTACGAGGCCAAATTAGAATAGATATGCTTTTTTCCAAGATGGGTGAGACAATATTAAATGATGATTTGATGATATTAATTATTTTAATAAAAATATATAATGGTGTTAATGACTAATATTGGTTTTTCATAGGGTGACATTGGATTATGATGTAGAAGAAAACACATGAAGAGTGGTGTGAACGTGACTATGAAAATTGTATACAAGTTTTGAGTTTTTATATTATCAAACAAGAGAAGAAGTCAATATTAGTTTGAATGATAAATAGAGAAGGTATTTTTGGATTGAGTTAGTGGTATGGGGAAGATATATATAACATAATATAAATAATATTCTATAATAGGATGGGAATAAAATTGATATGAGGAATAATTTTGTGAAACTGAATCATTTATGTGGAAGGGTTTGTTAGTAAGTTTAAATATTAGAGGACTATATTACACTTCTACTAATAAAATATTATCTGTAATTGTGTTTAGGGAATTTATAGAAGAAAAAAATATCCAAAATAGATACCCTTACAATCAATTTTGATTTTAACTCGTAAAAAACATGAATCGATGGATTATTGATAATTTTTACTTATTTAACATGAACAGTTAGTTGAATGATCTATGAAATGATGAATGGTATGATGAAGGACACATGAAATTTAGTAATTATAGTTTATTTATGATAAAAATATTGGAGGAAAAAATAAATCAAAAAAATTAACAACAAATTACCCAAACAGTTGTTTTTTTCATTTGTTTTAAATTATAGTTCAGAATCATAAAAGGTTTCTAAGTAATTTATTGAAGCTCTGATGATTTTTTTACTTGATTTGAACTAATGTAGAGATATTTTTAGGTTATCATGTGGATATTTTTAAAAAATCAATAATTTTGTTTAGGGATCATTTTCAATAATGCCATTATACCGAAGAATGATCATCCATATTTGTTATGATTTTTTTGGAAGAACCGTATGGATAAGATGATAATTCATGAGTATCCTGTCTATCCACTATTCAAATGATTTATTTGGAACATAAAAGAACATCTTATGAAAAAATAATTCGACGAAAGCATGAATGTATTGTGCAAAAGTATCATCTGGGGACCAAAAAAGCATTATTCTTTCAATAAGAATAATTATATCATATGAGAGATCCTGTAAGAATCATTTTTCATAATGATGATCACTAAATCTATGATGACATACATATGAATCATTTTCCCATACATATAATTTTAGTTTCATAGTATAGATAATGAAACTAAAAAGATGACTGTTGTATAGATTAGTAGACAATAAGTGTTATTCTTTAGTACACATAAATATGATAAGACTCCATATGAATGATTTTTATTATTTACGAGAATCATTAACTATAAGATTTACCTAAACTAAAAGAACTTGGTTCCACATATGTAAAATTCCATCAATATATGTATCAACTATTGATGATTTATTGAGGCCTTTGTTGGAAGAAGATTTGAGTTCTCTAAAATTTAAATATATGATAAATTTAAATCCAATGATGATGAAGCTAAAGAAAAATGGTTAAAAAATTACATTTAATGTGATTATATGTGATTCATTTGAAAAATCAAAAGGGGTGATATTTGAAAACATCCCTTAGATGTTTTGAGAAGGATTATTTGAAAATTTGATTTGTAGTTTGAATCAACATTTACTTAATAAATGAAACTAGTTAAACATTCCAGTATTTTGATGTTATCATATGATGTTTTTTTGGGGTTCAAATAATCACTTTCAACTGTTAATACTATTTTTTTGAGTGTATGAGTCTGGATATTAAATATAATGTGGTTTCAAAGATTGTGCCTAAAATAATTTCCCCAAACCATATATAGGATGATGATGATGAGTACAAGATTGTTCAATGAGAAAGGGAATAAGGGAATTATAGGGAATTCAAAAATTGATTTGTTTATGAATTATTCTATTATGGTGATAAATATTGGAGAAGTTTCATGATTTTTTTGAAGAGAAATTAAATGAGAAGAAGTTCAGGAATTGAATTCTTCTAGAGACATGCAATAATTTAATGGTGGGAATTTGATGAGATAATGGGCCATGGTTGTGAGATTAACGTAATGAATAAATGAAATAGATTATAATGTAAGATTATATTGTGAGAAAGTTTTATTATACTTGGATAGAAATTATATTTACTGAATTATTTGGATTCATGGGTTTTTGAGTTAGTCTAATATAAGGAGAAGTATAAGAGGGAGGCCCCATGAGTTTCACTGAATTATGTATTTGAAAACTAGGGAAAGAAGAGTGAACAATATACATTGTTTAGAAGTAATAATATATGTATAACTGAGATTGAGAAATTGGTGAATCGTATATAATTTCAAGAATCAAGAAGCATGTCAATGTAATATTCTTTATATAATGAGTATATAATTCTTCAATATTATTGTGGTGTGTTTAGTGTTATCATGATAATACATTTATGATGAAATAATATCTTACAAAAAATCATTTTTAATCTATTTTATTATCTTTGTGTCATTAGTGTGAAACTTAATAGTTTTATTTTACTCTAGATAAGCATAGTGTGATGTTATACTCATGTTGAAATATTGAAAAAATATTTACTTATTTGTAGGAATCTATTATTGGGGATAGTAACCCACCATTTGAATGGGTTAGTTTTCCTAAAATGAGATGAAAATCTTAAAAATACTTATGTTCATTCCTCTTTTATGTACCAATTGTTTTTAGTGAGTTTTGGAAATTATATTTGAGTGTATCAAACATTATCATGTCTCATTTGATAATTAATGTTGGTATAAATCTTAAAATATAATATTAAATGATTCAATACCACTTCTATGTTCCTAATTGTAGTAATTACAATTGTTATCAAAGTTTAGTTTCCTCTATTTAATCTATTTAGGTTCTTAGGATGGAAAATATAAATTATTGCAATACCCTGGTGTGTTCCAAACTTTTATGGGATGATAAATCAGTTTTTGATGTATATTATTTTTAAATATATATTACCCTATTTAATATATGTAAAATATGTTATTTTTTAGTTTTATTTCCATTTATAGTAATTATTCAATGGCCTTTTTGATAAAATAAATATGGAGGATAATATTAGGTCATTAAATTATATATTGAAGTATTTTTATGAATATATATATATAAATGAAATGAGGCTCAATTAGCCAATGAAATCATGGAAAATATTGAATGTAGATATATAATAAATGTGATTATAAAGGAGACCAAATTACATATTTGGAGTAGAAAATGATAAGGTATCAGGATGAGTAGGGAACATAAAAATGTTGATTATTTTATAATTGTAAATGAATTTTTGTAATATATGAGGCTTTGAATTTTTTTATGTTTTTATCATTATAATAAAAATTATGTGAAATTTATGAGATAGGTATAACCCATATATATAATATAATAAAAATTGATAAAATATTTCATTGTATTAATTATATAATATAATCAAAGACAATGAGATGAAAAAAATCTCATCCATCATGATAAAGATCAAAGATGATATAGTAATTGTAGCTATGAGAAAGATAGTAATCAAATAAGATGATGATATTTTAAATCCAAGTTAATACTAGGATTAATAAGAGGATGAATACAATGAATGA
Source organism: Viscum album (assembly GCA_963277665.1). Classification (NCBI taxonomy): domain Eukaryota; kingdom Viridiplantae; phylum Streptophyta; class Magnoliopsida; order Santalales; family Viscaceae; genus Viscum; species Viscum album. Next base: position 996,904,355 of record OY728141.1, on the reverse strand, counting down.
ATCATTATTCTTATATTAAAGAATATAAAAATGTGTATTAGTAAATGAAAAAAATTCCCTATATTTTATAGTTGAGATGGTATTAAAAACTTTCTTCCGAACATTCTAGAGAAGAAAAAGGAATATTTTCAATTTTAATACAATGAGAAACATCATATTAGGGAGTATGGTAAGTGATAAAATGATTTATATAAATCTGGTAAAAGAAATAAGTTATTTTATAGAAGAAAGTGTAAAAATCTATTGAGAAAATGAGAAAAGGATAATAATTTAACTAGAAGTAAATATAATTGAGAATATGGTGATAAATTTATTAATTTCGTAGCTCATGATGAAAATGATTGTTACACATTGATAATGGGGAAGATGATTAAAAAATTAGTTGGAACACATGTTAAAATATGGGGATAAAAAATTACTTGAAAATAGTACCATGTTCTAGAAATAAAATAAATAGATGTTGGAAGAAAATTAGAATTTATTTTGAATATAATTATGGGATTTCAGAAATATATAAATCATATACTAATTAAATCATGATGTTTAAAATGAAATCAGCTAAAAAAGAAATGTTGGTTTCATATCATGAAGCTTTAATATCACTAATAGATTAAGATTTGTCTATGTTTCAATATAAATTTCTTACCACTGACAATCCGAGCACTAAAATTAATGATGTTTTAAAATTTTTTGCTGAAAAAAGGGTTCAGTCCTCCAGTGTAGATATGGGGGAATACATAATTCAACGTGTTAAATCTATCCTAGATAGGTCCTCCAATAATTAATATTTTACTACAAGTATAGGTTCATTATATAAATCATATCAAGTTTATAACTTTATTAGTGGGTAAAACAATTATTCTATATTAGTAGAAAAAAATTATTTTTTAGGAAGATCGTCACATTCTAAAGAAAAGAAAATTCATACCCTACAAGCGCAAAAAAATTTCACATCATGTTAGTAAGAGTCAAATTTATCATAGAAGATTCACATTCTACAACTATTTATAGTTTTGTGGAGTTTCTCTTCACTAGTTTTATACTTTTTGGTACAATATGTAACTACATGGAAAGAGGCATGTAGCCAAAGAGAGATATTCATAGTAGATGAAATAATATTCTCAAAGAATATTCGTTTTGAAGAATTTTCTTTCCAATTTTACATCTTATAACTGATTTGAGTGTTCTGAGTGATAGTGAGTATGGTGTGAGTAGTGGGGTCATTGTTAAGTGAATTCTATGATAATATTTCCATGAAAGGCTAACAATGTTGAAAACATAATGGGTATTTCAAATAAATACGAAGAAAAATAAAATCTAATAGATGATTCTTTAAAGGATATTTGAAGAAAAATGTCTAGGGTTCTGGATAGTGGGCGTTCTTCAAAAATAATTATGACTTTAAAATGTTTTGAGAAACACAAATAAAGATATTATACATTTGGTAAAGATTATTCCATACAAATAAATAGGATTGGACTATTTGCAATTGAAGCTCAAAATGAGAAATTGAAGGATATTTAATATGTGGAATATATAATGAAGTATATTTTGAATGTTATATATCTATTTTATAATGTAAATGATTATGTTTTTAATAAAAAATAATGTTTCATTATATACTTAAAGTATGGAAGGATAACAGCTCAAGTAAAAAATAATAATGGTAATCAATTTTTTATTCATGAGCGTACTTATTTTTATTTTTTTGGAGTTTAAGTTGGCATTAATCAATGTAATTTAAGGATTGGTTGCATTGTAAAAATAATATTAAGAAAAATATTAAATTAAAAGGTACTATGTTTTCTTTCCATCATGAAAATTGGAAGTGAAAATGATTATAGACCGTATCAAAAGGGAAAGACACCTTAGTAATATTTTAAGTATGTATATATGCATTCTACAATACTACTATAACTCATTTACATTTATTTATGTCATCTAATGAGAAAAAATTTCTATAATAGGTGATTTATAAATCAGCATATTCATTAATTATTTCACTTTAGTAACCAATGTGATCTTCATAAATTAAAAGTCTGAATATATTAATATATTTAAAAATTTTAGGGGAGAAGTTATTTTATTTTGAGAATATTAATCATTTTATTGATATCTAATAATATAAAAGAATATATCAGTGAGAATTTTTAAAATATAACTCTCAAAACATGAAATCATTCATCAATTCATCAAACCATTTACACCTCAAAATATGCGTGTTATAGAGATAATGAATAAAATAACTGTTGAGATGGGTATGAAAATATTAGTTGAAAACAATATAAAAATATTTTTGGAGATAAGATATATAAACTAATATAATCATTTTGAATAGATATATTTTTATAGAAAGGAATAAATCTTCATAATATAATATGTTGTAGAATAATAATCCAATTTGATGTTACATTAATGTATTTGGTATCTCCCAATATTTAAAGATCACTGGTCCCATACTGGGAAATATTAATGAGATGGAAAATAAATGGATATTTATAGGATACTTATCTAATTTAATTATAAAAAATGCATGAATAATGTTGAAAAAATGTTTAGGAATTATTTGATGTTAAAAATATTTAAATTTTCAAAAATCAAAGCTGTTTGTTGAGACAAAAAATGAGTTACCACAAGCTGACAATATATAAAATTTTTAAAAATCATTTATTGAACAAGTAGAATTATAGTAGAATAAATATTATGAATATTATTATAATTATGTGGATATTATAAATTAGGTTTTAAGATATCAACGGTTTAAAAATCATGTCAATATATAGAAGTAAATCATTACATCACATTCCATCTACAAGGAAGAAATGCTTTTTTCTATTTGAACTACACATCTTCCCAGCTATTGTTTCAATCACCTTACTAGTAGTGTTTCATTACTTGATATTTTTAATGGAATTTAATAACAATTATTTCAATGAGAAGGAAAACTATCTCAATAGTCCCTAGGTTTGAGACTATCACTATAGGTAAAAAATATATAAATGGGATGAATTACATTTATAAATTCCATGGAATAATAATAAAATAAAACCACAAATAAAATATAATGAGTTTCCATTTGACAAATAAATTAACACAAATGTTTTATTAAATATTCCTTATATACAGAAATGGTTGAGGAATATGAAAAATTATCTCATGAGACTCTGATCATTAATGAAAATCCATATAATATATATAAACTATATCACTAATCAGTCCTCAACTATCCTAATGAACACATATAAAATTTTGGAGGGGTGATAACATGGTACTACTAAATTAGATGATCCTTTTAAATTTTATAATCCATGTGAAATAAGTTTACATGAATATAAATGTGTGATTAAAAAAACTAAAACATAATCATAAATAGAAGTAGGATAAATATAAGAATATATATATGTCACTGGAATATTCATTACATATTCAATTTCAAAACTTCCTCCATCACCATAACATCATCAAAAAAAATTCACGAATTTATTCCATACAAATTCATCTTCTAACCAAATTCTATAATAAAATTAACTATTTAAAGGTTACATTAAATAAATAAAATTCATAAAAATGCACCAAATAAAAGGGCCTTAAAATTACCATTTCTTTTTCCAGTTTGAATATAATATTTTTATTATCTTAATTTATTTTTTCCCTCATAAGGGAGTTTTCCCACATGTTTCCCCTTCATCTCAATAAATATCAGTCACAAAACCCTAACAAAAATGTTTATAAAATATTAGGGGATCCTTGGTAGGATTCAAAATAAGTTTGAAATGATTATTATTATAGAAATATTGTAAATGAATATGAAAATTCTATTGCTCAATAAACCTTTAATATCCCCTTGACAATATAAAAAATTCAATCCAACCACCAAAAAACTCAAAAGATACATCATCCATCTTTGAAAAATATTGAATTAAAAAATTCATGGTTGGTACGATCATCAAATTAGATGATAAAAATGAAAAAAAATTATTGATTGGAGAAATTTTAGAGAAAGAAATAAATTTGAATGATGTAGAATTATGGACCCATATTTATATATAAAAATTAATAAACCTAAACTATTGAATTTTAGATTACATAATGGTCATAGTTTCCTATATTGAAGGTATACTTGAAATTCCTTGCCTCCAAAATAAATATCTTCCCTTTTCTATATTATGGTTTTAAGCACATTAAAAATTAATATTAAAAGCACCATGATGTGGCTGTAACTCATAATTTCATATAGGGATTTCCTACCCATAAAATGGCCCATTAAATAGTATAGTTCTTCCTAAATTGAATCCTTGACAATAAAAATGAACCACCATATCCATTTTTCCCCTGAGTTATAAGCATCCTCTTCATTTCATGGATGAAACAACGAACCTTGCATGATGAAGGTGTGGAAATAACCAGGTTAATTCCTAAGAAACCACTATATATATATATACATATCCAATTATTAGAAAAAATACAAATGATATTTCCATTACAACCATAAAAAAATGCTGACTACATGACATGCCACCTCTAATTCTCCAAGAACAGACATTTCAATAATCATTTTTTCCAATATATATTCCTATAGAAAGAACATGTTAGTATACTCAAAAAAATTTCCATCACTATGTTGTAATGATCTATATCATAATAGGTGATATATTAAGGTAAGATCTAGAAAATATGATCTATAGTGAATCAACTTTATATGAGGTTCACTCTATGTGATACATAGTGATATTATACTTTATGATAATTAATTTTATAATGTCCTATAACTAATATTGTCATTACACCTCTCCTTGTTTTATATAGGTATTACACTATTATTTTCAAAGATACCATTACTTGATAAAAGAATCCATTATATTATAATGAAGCAGTATAGAAAGGAAACCCTCCAAAGTGGTTTTTTCAAATCACATTTTACCATATCACCAAAACTATTAACAAACTATGGTCACAATCTTGAACCAACCTACACGATAGACTCCAACACATGTGTTTTAGACACTACAGATCCAAATATCTCCCTTATCCCTTTGGGACTCCATTAATATCTATCTTGAGTCCTCTAAAATAAGGAAAAACAAAAAATAATAGTTTAGATAACTTAGTTTTTTATAGGATGAGCTATAATACCTAGGAAAAATTGGTTAAAATTATGATAAGGACAAATTTTTTGCAGTTAATATAAAATATGTTTATATTTCAGTATAAATGGTAATATAAAAGAAACATTAGTTCCAACTTGATAGGGAACTGTAGTAGATAATCTTAAATCTCTTTGAATGGGAACTGGGACACATCTAAGTATATTTGAGAATATTATAATGGTATTTGGGAACAATATCTATAATTGGTCCAACATGGTATGTATTAGATTTTGGGGGGATAATTGAATTACTCTATTAGTTCCTATGGGTGGATGTTCAATTTCCTTTATATTTAAAATAATAATAAAAGTAATTATTATTTATTGTATTATTATTAATACTATTTAGTTATTATATTTTGATGATAATGGGTCATTGAATCATTTTTGAATCATATTTGATTATTATAAAAGAAAAAAATGATGGAAAGGAAAAAAATCATAAAAAATCCATTTTCTAGGATTCAAATTTTTCGTTCTGGGTATTTTGAATCATACCTAACAATTGGTATTAAGTTTAAACATAGTTGTTAATATATATATTTTTTTTCAATTTTTTATTGTTTAACATCTAGAAATAAAATAATTTATATGATTTATAACTTTACATATGAAAAATTATTTATTATAAAAAATAAAAAAAAAATACGAAAACAATACGAATTCCAAGATGGAGTCATAATACCTAGATTGTTTAGTATTCTAGGAAATAACAATCCTTTAGAGTAAAACACCACAAAAATCTAGTTATTATATTTTTAAGGTTATTTTTATTTACCAAGTACTTGTATTTATAATAAAAATATAATAAAAAATATAATATATGTAAATAGAACACTATGATGATAGTCGAAGATATGATGTATCTATTTCAAGAAACAATTGAAACCATAAGTTGATAGGGATACACTAGTAATTATGTTTTTATTTTTATTTAATATATAACTACAATGGTGAGTAAAAAATAGAAAAGTAAAATATTTCTTTTTATGCAGATGGGGAGATCGGAATATTCAAACCAGGGATAATTTAGTCTCCTAATGTGAAACTAACCACTATCACTAAATTCATTCCAAGTTTACTTTTTTTCATTTTTTAATGAAAATATTTTTTACGAACAAAAAAATCTATGTATATAAATACATATATTATAGTATAAACACATGACTAGTACATATATATATATTATACTTGTTATCATAAAATATTATATTTTTGTTTATAAATATATTAAATTTTATATTATTATACATATATGGTGTACATGGAATTTTAGAGACATTGATAGATGTCACTTATAAATTTATTTGCATATTTAATAGAATAAAAAAATTAAAAATGTTTTTATTGATATGAGTTTACAAAATTAATATTTATTTTCATCTAATTATCATTTTCTAAACACTTACAAATATCATTAATTTTTTACGGTTCATCTCTATGATTATTTTGGTAATATATATCATGTTAATGAAAAATAATAATTTTTGATATCTAGATATGAATTCACAAGAATTACGTTCACTATAAGACATTCAATAGAAGAAGAAAAAAACTTATCGTACATGCATTTGTAGTTTCATCTCTACCATCATATATAGAACCATCAAAGGTTTGTATCTTTTGATCGAGTCTATATAGAATATAATTTTACAAAAATCTAGTATTAATTTTTAATGGATTAATTAATAAATATGATGAATTAAAATAAGTAACTAGAGATCAAAAATTTCATTCTATATAGATTTTCTCTATTAATATAGAAATGGAGTGTGACTAGGATAACCAGATGATATTTCCAATAATTGGAAGTGGGGACCAGTCTACATAGAGTACTTGTTGAATGTATAGTTCATGGTTTATGTTCATAGTAGATATAAATTTTATATATTATTAAATTATTTTGAATGAATATTACTGAATCTACTCTTCATTTTTATCTTATCTTAAACTTTTAGTGATTATAATAGATGATGAATTGTTCCTCTCATGTAAATATGATAACTTGTCTAAAGTACTTTAAAAATTTTGTGTTCATTTCCTATTCTACATACATATGTTCCTTGATGTGAAACAAGGTATTAATTTATTGGTTTTCATATTGAAATAGATTCATTCTAAATTGTTTCCATGTAATTTGATAATATGAATTTAAGAAAAAATGTGTTTATTAAGATTTTTAAAATTCTATATTATTATTATACTAATGAGATCCCTTTTTGACATCCTCATTTTTATGTAGTCCCCTCTTTGTGTGGTCCATTACCTTCAACAACCATGTTTCCCTCATACCCCGGTGATACCATGGCTATCCTCCTGGCATGATTCTTGTCCAATTATTACTTTAATTCCAATTAAATATGAGTTATCCATATGATGTGGATAATGTATTTTCCACTGGAATTTTAGTTTTGATATGTCCTCATGGAATGATATGTTTGTTCATTCTATTCAAGGTATATGCTGATGTAAGTGGGAATTGATCACCCATGTGTGGTATATTTTTGTGCATCCATCATTATCCCCTACATGTATTTTTCTCCTAGTTCTTCAAGGTGAAACTATAGACCCCCTTCCTATATTACTTCATCAGAGCACCCATCAGAACCTATTTCTCTCTCTAGGTTCATCTCAAGTCCAATTTATTTTTGGACCCAACATTATTCATTGGGGGAAAACCTGCATCCCCTTATTAGATATCACTGTAGGATCATTTAGGTGAGGAGGAATTTTCATCCATTGGGGGTTTGTATGATTATACCAACACGAAGATAATAGGACCGTATGAGTTCAACAAATTCTAGTAATGAACGTTTTAGTTTTCTGATTCATTTCCCTTTAATATTTTAAATATTTTACTTCATTTAGTGTTGTTATTTATTTTTATTTTTATTTACATGCAATTTTTTTTTTATTTTAAGCACAAATAAAACATGGGCATATTAGGTGGTGTTTTTTTTATGAACATAGGTACCCATGGGATGGAGGCACATTATATCTATCTTTCCTTTTACAAAATTATTTAATCTTGTATTATTATTTTTTGGTTATATAACTTCAACTTCTATAATCATTAATCCCTTTTGATCCTTCAAAATTTTGGTGTTCTACATTCATTCAGCATACCCTTAACCCTCACAAAGTGGTATCAGAGCCAATATTAGTTTTGTGGTTATCAATTCTCGATTCCAGTTTCCGACAATACATTTTTGGTTTCTATTTTAATTTTTATATTGTTATACCTTCCCAATTATCTACTATCTTACTCACTATATTTCATTAAATCCATTTCCCCTTCTCATATATATAAGAATTTTATATCCCTTTGGATATGAATCATTTATCCAAGTTATCATTCAATTGTCGGGGGTGTATGCATATATTTGTCTGTAAGAAATTAGAATCTACTCTTTGGTTAAACATGTAAAAAACTAGAAACAATATCGAGATATTTGAGTGAGATAATTATATTAATATATAGATAATTAATATGAGATACCTAATTGTAATGTAGGGCTTAATTGATGCACTTGGTGGGCATATGAAACCTATTATAGATTTAAATGAAACTGGATGTACCACTATTGAATACATATCTATTTCCTCTTTTATGTACGTTAAATCTAATTTCTCTTTACTTCATTCATTACGTGATAGAGTATGAATAGAAATTTATTTTTAGTCTAATTCTCCATGAATTTTTATTAAACTAGATATATTAGACACGACTGCTTCATTGGTTGGTAGGATTTACAAAAAGATACTATATTTACATTTACAATGAATCATGTTAGTAATATTAATTACCATATTATTGAATTTAACAATGTAATGTTAAATATATCCAACATTAATATTAGTATTTATGATGGGGACTAATCAACAATCCTTTTAATACCTTTCAATAGTACATATAAAACTATTGTTTAGACCTTAATGAATGTCTGAGACTATAAACCATGTGTAGGTTGATTAAAATCTTCTTTATAAGTAACTGCACTCTAAACCTATAAATAACGGCGAGGTAGAGTGTTTATTCCTTAGGGGTAGAGCTAAAATAAAAGGTAAAAAAGAAATAGATTACTAAATATAAAATAAAAAATAAGCACCCTTTACATATATCTCAATATATGGAAAGAAATGTAACTTTTTTCCATTGTAGAAAAATATTGAATAATAAGCCTGAATTTACTAAACTGAAATATTGGTTAGAGTCCAAACGATCCATTGAATAGTCCCGTCTAGTTGAATCAGGTTATGACACTTCTGAAGATCATAATTTTTCCAACCACTCAAACAATGAAGAGTGGGTCATAGACCCAGCCAATTTATTTCACACATATCCCTTTATATATTCATTCATATAATTTATTGAAAGGGTAGAAGGATATATCCTATTCGTTAATTATATGAGGTGTAAGGTTGTGGGAAGAGGTTATAACTTTTACAATTAAATGATCATTCCATCAGCACTTTAGTTTATGTAATGTGGGTTCCCAAAAATCATATAAATATAGTTTTCTTAGGGATATTAGACCAAAAGTGTTTATATTTAGGTTAGTAATAGGTTTTATTAAAATATCTATAGGATCTAGAACCTTTGACAAAGGGTATTCATTTAATGGGTTGTACGTCATTAATGGAAAGGCCCATTCCTAGAAGTTGTGTATTGTGTATTCTACCAACATTGATAAATCTTTACATTATCCTAGAATATTGGGGTTTGTTAGGTCCAAGGGACTAGAAGAACTCAAGAAGAAGGGTATGTTGAGTGAAATCAAAATTTTTAATATTCTATTTTGTGGGGATTTTATAATGGGAAAGGCCATGAAATTTACCTTTAATAGGTCTATATTTAAGGTAACCAAATACATAGAATATATTAATTATGATCTTTGGGGAACATCTTGTACTACCTAACATGGTGGAGGCTTCTACTTTGTAACCTTTATATATATCTTCTCCATAAAAGTATTTATTTATAATCTTAAAATTATATCTAATGTTTTATGACCCATAAAATTTGGAAAACATTTATTTAAAACCAAATTGTAAAAATTTAAAAACCATGATAATTTATAATGGGATTTAATAACTGTCCACAATAATCATTAATTTTTTTAATATAAAGGAATTAGAAAGAATAGAGCTGTTAGTGAAATCCCAAACAAAAAATTCATAAAAGAAAGAATGAATAATACAATCATAGAAAGAGTATGTATCATGATTTCATGCATAATCCTCCCCAAATACATTTGGGAAAAGGCTTTGAGCATTGTCGTTTAGAGAATAAATAGGAGTTATTCTCTTTCTAATTTGTTTGAAACACCTATAGAATTATGGAATGGTAAGCCCATTACAATACCTATGTATTAGTCATTGGTTTTACAACTTATGGTCACATTAAAAATGAAAAACTAGAACCAAAATCTCTTATATGTATTTTTTTGGGCATGATGAGGGTATTAATAAGTATAACATATATGTATATACACATAGTTATAAAAATTGATTAATAAGAAGGGATTTTTTTTCATGAGTCTTCTTATCCTAAAACCATTCCTTCCCCATATTGAAGCATTGAAAAAGACTTAAAACAGGATGTTGAAGGGGATACCCTAGTACATTTTGAGACTATTTTCCAACCCACTCCACATACTCCTGAGCCCAATTTTGGGGCTAATGTATATTATTCTTCTAGTTGAAGGTGTGAATATGAACCTCCTGAAACTAATAAAAGCTATCATTTAACTCGAGATAAGGAAAATAGAGTCCCAAGACCTACTAATTAGTTTATCTAATATGACATTTCTTCAAATTCTCTTCATTTGTCCAAGGATGTTATAGATGAATACCCTCAAACCTATATGAAATAATTAGATGGTAAAAACAGAATGTTATGGGTCTTTTTTGTGGATGAAGAAATTCAATTTCTAACAAAATATCACACGTGGTCTGTTGTAAATAAACCCCCCAATGAAAACATCATGGATTATAATTGTATGTACAATATAAAAGAAGATAACACAATGGTAAAAAAGATTAAATACAATGGAAATTTAGTTCCTAAGGGATTCCTTCAAAGATAAGGTATTGAATATTCTTAATTTTTTTCTCATATTGTAACTAACTATTCTATTTTATATATATCTTTCTACATATAATGATCATCACATTGAACAAATGGATGTAAAATCATTATTCTTACATGGTGATTTAAAAGAGAAACTCTATTTGAAATCTAATATTGGTTATTACAAGAAATTAATACAGAATCAAGTTTTCATGTTAAAATAGCATTTTACGAATTGAAACAACCCTCTAGGTAGTTGTATATGAAATTTTATTCATTCATGTCAGATAACCAATTTTCAAGGAATTAATTTGATGTACGAGTTTATTTTAAATCAACTAAAATAAGCCTTATTTTATTACTATAATTTATTGATTACATGATTATAATTTGTAAACATGTGAGTTTGATCATAGATCTTAAATTCCAACTTTATTGAACGTTTTGAAACTAAATAATTTGGTTAATCTATGAAAATATTAGGTTTCAAAATCATTATAGATAGACTAACTAATTTTATTTAATTTTTTTAGAATGTATAAATTTTAAATATTATAAAGATATGTACGTTTAAATATCTCATACCTATTAATATATCTCTTTGAAAACACTTATAACATTTATTAACATGTGGAACTTCTACTGAATGTGATATTCAATTTGTGTATAATGTTCCTTCTGAAAATATTATCAATAGCATTATGCATTCTAGGATTTTCACCAGTCCTGATATTTCATATAAAATCCACAATTTAAGATAGGTTTGACCAGAAATGGGAAGCCAAATTATCATACCATTAAGTAGATTTTAGGATACCTCTCTTATAGTTCAAATATTTCCTTATGGTAGGGTAGAAAAATGGATACTACTGAAATTAGTTCTATGTATGTTGATGATAACTATGATGGAAATATTGACACCCATATGTCCCTAACTGGTTATAAGTTTACAGCATGAGGTTGTACCATTTCCTAAAAATGCAACATGAAATCTTCAGATTCTATTTCATCCATAAAATAAGTATACATTTCCTTCATTGAGGTAGTCAAAGAATCAATACAGATTAAATGCATTTCATCTAAACTCAGTCGCTTTAATTATGCTATCTATATTTATTCTGATATCAAGTGTTTTCTTCTATTTCCATAGAACATATTATTCCATGGTAAATACAAACATATTTATATTCAACTAAATTTTATTAGATATACTATAAAATCATGAACCATTAATTTCAACAAGATACAAACTCACAGGAACCCATATGATAGTTTCTCTAAAACTATTCTATTGTCAACGTTCTGGTTTTTTTAGTTAGGTTGAACATGATTTCTATTATATAACCATATTTACAGGAACATGTCCATTTTTAAAATGAAAATGGTGGAGATTTTTAAACCTGGCATTCATTTATTGGTTTTTATATTTAAATCATGCCATGTTAAATTATTTATATTTATGTTGATAATATGAATGCTTGAAAAATTGATTTTGTTTTATAATTGTTTTAAATTATCAATAATTATAATACTTATGGCATCCCATATAGGCCTCCTCAATATAATGTGGGAATATCATCATCTTTAATGTGACCATCAGTGACCCTATTCAACATGCACCCCTATGACACCATGGTTTTCCTTCCAACATGATTACTTTCCATTTATCACTTTACCACCCATTCCACTTGATCCATCCACCTATTGTGGATTATATTTTTTTGATGGAATTATAGTTTTTGATATGGAATCATTGAGTGATGTGGTTGGTAAATATGTTATATGGTTTTTCCAATGTTAGGGGGAATTGATCACCACCTGTGCAGCCTCTCATCGAGTATCCATCATTCTCATCTCCTCTGGTTTTTCTAAACTTTTCTTGGTGAAACTATAGATCGCCTTCTAATATTAATTCATTGGTGCATCCATCACAACATATTACATATCTCCAAGTTCATCTCAAGCACATTTTATGGTCGAGGCAACCTCCTACCTATGAGGAAGATGTGTGGCCCCTTAGTTATTTTTTCTGGATCACAGAGGTGAGGTGGAATTCTAATCAAGACATGGTTCATACTCATATATCATTATAAATAGAAGAAGACTCCCAAAATTATACCTACTCCAGCACTGTATGTTTTAGTATTTAGCTTTTTTACCATTGAAAATATTGTACATTTGTTCATTTTATTCTATTTTTTTCTAGTTTATTTACTTGTAGAATTTATTTATTTTCAGAATTAATAAAACAGGTGTGTACTAGGTGGTGTTATTCTCATGAATTTAGTTCCCCATTGGATCGAATCACATTAAATCTTTATGTTCCTTTAATAATTTATATAATTTTAGATTCCAATTATTTGGTTCTATAATTTAAAATTCAGTATGATATAATCCAATTTAGTTATTCTTGGGTTTGGTTTTCTACTTTCATTTGGCATACACTTACCCCTCACACATTAACGATAAAATATAATTCACAAATTTGAGCATTTAGTAATGGTATTAATGGTAATCATTATGATGTAGGTAGACTGAATGGAATTATTAATTTTGGTACACTATAAATAAAAGGATGTGATATTCAAAGATTCTATTCGTTTCAATGTATAGATATCTATCTTAAATTCTCATGGACTTAGTGATCAAAATTTTTGTGCAACATTAGAAAATTTCCTATTTGTGAGGGTTATATATAATTTTTGTGAAATTATGAAAAAAAATACTGATTCATTTTTTTAATTGGTATACATAAAAATCATTTAATATTTATTAGTATAAATTTATTACCAAACCATCACCAAACCAATGTCTTTTATTAGTTGATAAAACATGCCAATGAATAAATACCTAATTTCTCTTTCCCACCCTCTATATCATTATCCCCTTGAGATTAGCATGATTACAAATTTCCACTAAATCACATGTCTTGAAACACCATCCCCTTGACGATTCATTCCTATCCCTATGATCCCACAACCCAATGCCACTATCCCCTTAATGATTACCACCCCTCACCTCGATACCAACCCTAAGTCACGAGAATTGCCACCCCTCCATTTGACAGTATCCCCATCTCATTATCAAACCCTCCATTCATCTAGATCCTTGTCCCAACTCATGATGATTCTTGTTCCACCCCTTAATACCACTACTCGATCATGACGACTCCCCCCTTCCTGTGATCCTAGAAATAAAATGTAGATTTCTTGGATTGTTTAATGAATATTTTACCTATTTTGTGCATCTATTTCCTTTATCAATTCATTATGACATAATCCAATCTTCTAGTTATTGTTATGCATTCATAAATATATAGATTATATTATAATTATATTGATACTATTTATATGAGTTATCATATATATTTTAATATTTATGTTTTATGAGAATTTATAGTATATTTGTATTGATGTTCTATGTCATTGTCAAACGCTCAAGTTCATTGATCACTACCTGTGTATTTATTCACCAATTTAGGTAATCATAAATATTCTAGTATATTTGTAATATGATTTGTAAATAAGAAAAATTTATTATTTATTGTAGATATTATAAAATAAAATTTATCCAGACATGCTACATACTTTATTTATTTATTTATTTATAATATTTTTATTGATATAATTGAACTAAAAATTTTATTCTTTTTTTTACCCAATATTTTAATATGTGAATTGTCTTTGAGAATGTTGATACATATGATGAGAAATGATCTTTTATAAAAATAATCTTATACATTTGTTAATTTTTATAAATATTAATCAAATAAACTATGAGTAATTATATAATCAAAATTGGATTACTTTTTCTAGAAACCAATATTAATTGTTGAATATTATTAAAATCAAAATAATTAAATATGATAGATGTAACAAGAAATTGAATTTATCAAAAAATTGTATTTGTTTATATGAAAATCATATACATTTATATTAATCTTTCTTATATATAGAAGATATATATAAAATTATTATTTTTATATATATAAAAAATAATCATATATATATATATATTCAAAATATGTATTTATAAAAATATGTATATATATATGGAATATATATTTTCTTCTTGTTTATAGAATATATATTTTCGTAATCAGAATATGTATATATATATATACATATACATGAGACACACACACACACACATATATATATATATATATACACACACAACATAAATAAGTTCTTTTTATATATTGAACATACAATTTATTATTTATAAGAAATATACATATATATATAAGATATATATAAGATATATATGATATATTTTTATGTTGAACATATATATATAAATATATATATACGCAGTATGTTGCAGGGTTATATAATTATGCGAACACCCAGTATATAGTTGATAGAGTCTCTTGGGTGTTTTGGTTCACTCTAGAACATCTATCATCTGATGAGTTAGAAATCATGTATGGATATGTTGTAATGCTATATAAATCTGTTCCCACCTGTAGAACATTAGATTGAGTCCTTTGGGGTTTTATTTCACTCCCCATTTCCTTCAATTTCTTGATATATAATATTTTACACAATTCATCATAAGGCTATATAATTTAGGGCCCATCAGTTATATAGTAAACACAGTCTCTTGGGAATTTCTACTCACTCACCTTTCATTATCATATGATGTGATGTATTTATTTTTCAAATGAATCAGAGAGATATATAATACTAACACCACCCAGTACACAGTGAAATAACAAACATACCTACTCCTCATAAAAAATATAACATTCATAAATGTACTACATCACCTATAAACCTTGTGAAAGAAATAGATTTCATAAATATTTCCACATGATAAGATTAAGAGAAACAATGTGGATTATGTCAATTGAAAATGTCCCCAGTGAAGTTTAAGGAATAGTTAAGGATATTACCATCGATAAAAAATACGTTATAAGATAATTAAAAAACAATTGACAATTGTAATGAAATATACTTTATATTTTTATAACTTTTATTTTGATAAAAAATAATTTATAATAAACTAATTTTATAAAAAATGAAATTATAACCAAATAATCTAGACAATGTTATTTAAATGGAATTTAAGAATCATAATGATTAACTATAAAACCATTAAGGGAATGAGATTATATGAAAAAAATTTAAAATTACTCCATTCAAACATTTTATTTAAATAATGTATGGGTCAATAGATAATAACCTTATGAAGTCATAGAAGGAAAAATATATCCATAAAATCAGATGAAATACATATACCCAGAGGAAAAAAATTGCTGATCAGTGATGATTTTTTTTGTTAATTTAGGTTTTCCACATATTTTTGATGATATTATAATTATTTTATATGGATTAGTGTGGATATAATGATAAATATTGAATTCTGATTACATTGTGTTGGAAAATTTGTTATTTAACCAATTTAAAAAAATAATAATTTTTTATGATATATTGGAAATATGTTTTCTTATATTTTCACAGATGATGAAGAAAAATATATTGGTTCTGGATTATATGATCACTAAAATAATTTTTTAAGTATTTTCAATTTTTTTAGTTCTCAAAATTTCAATATCTTATTTTCATGATTTTAAATTTTGAAATATTCTTTAATGAAACATAATTTGAAATTATTTTAATTGAAATTTGGATGGTGAAGAATTTTTTTTATACATTATTTTTATTCATTTTAAATAATTATTAGGCAGTTAGAATTTTATTTTAAGTTTGTATCAAAGTGTGTTCTATCTTGAAGTTGTCTAAGAAAGATCAATTTTTTATGAAGTAGCTATAAGACAATTTTTTATGATAACTAGTAAGGTAAAATTTGATTTATTTTCTCATGGGGAATCAAAATAGAACCGTTCATAAGATAATTTTTTTCCCTATAGAGTATGATTAGTTCATTAATTACTATATGAAAAAAAAATAATAGAATGTTATAAAATTGTACTCGGATGCCTTCATGTAAAAAAAATCATCCATTAGACAATTTAGATAATTAATTTAATATGTATTTCACACACGACTAGTGAGAATTAAGTAAATCAAGAAATATTATTTCTCAATTGATTCAAATGAGAGTTCAATTCATAATTGTCGATGACTGTTATTTTAGGTTAGGTACCTTCGGTTGAATCCATAGAGAGGTCTTTTGAGATCAACTGATGTGAGGATATATAATTGTAGAGTTCTCGATTACAGTTCCTAGTAAAAGATGATTCCTAAATGGTTTATCTCATCACTGTGATTTTTACATTCTTAGAAAGTAGGTTTAATTGATTGAGAACCCTCATATTTTATTTTTTGAAAATAGAATCCTTTAAAAGTCTCAAGCATTTAGAAGAAATATTAAATGGAGGCTGTTTGACCATAACCAAAAAATTAATCTACGATCAAAATATAGAATATGAAGACCAGAGCATATCTATACATGAGAATACTTCTTAAGATTATCTAATATCAGATTAATGAAGTAGTTTGATTAAAGAACATGGATTTATCATTTCTAATTAGTTTCAAAATTATTGGGGGATAGGCTGAGGATTACTAACATTTGGGCAGTTGATCCATATTAGTTCCTTCAGTACAAATATAAGATAATTATTTATATTTGATCTATGAAAGTCATTGATGAAGTGGATCTGGTCAATACTTGAGGAAAACTAGAGTTGAACCCCATCTCAATTTTTACGTACTGAATACAAATTGATGTCAATTTTAATTATATTGACGAAGTTTGAACATATGGAATTTTTTATGTTTCTTGAGCAGAACCTTCCAAAGATGAATAAAATGCGAAGAATAAATAAATTAAAAAAATTATTCATTTTTTGATGTTTGTTGAAGTAATGAGTTCGAATTTAAAGGAAGAAGCGAAATTGGGGTTATTTAGGATGTTTTTGAGCCTTTTAAAAGGTTATGTTGGGATGAAATTGTGTTTTGATCTGATAAAGATGGTAGAGAATAATGTTATTAAGGAAATGTGGGTTTTATATTATTAAAGATGAAATACTGCATAAGTATTTTTAATAAAAAATACACTTACTTTGAGTTAGGAACAATATTGGATAATGTTATGGATTTAATATTTGGTTTTCAATGGTGTTATATTCTTGTAGGTGTTTGATTTTAAAATAGGTGAGTCATTGGTAAGCTAATTTAATTTTTTGGGAGATTTTATCTATTTCACACCATGTACATAGAAAAATAACTCAAATATTTTTGACTATTTGGCATCACATATGCACATTATTGGATCAAATTCTGCACAATATTTGTATGTTAAATTTGGAGAATGAAGCTCATAATTTCTAGGAGGCTGTGTTTTTGGGAAATTCAATTAAACTAGTATAATAAAACATTCAAGCTACGAAGCACAAGTGAATTACACCATTATTAGGAGGGAATTATTTATGTCATGTATGGGTGATTAAAAAAATAACCCAAGAAATATAATTGATTAATAATTAAATATTAATCTATGTTAGTTTAAATTTTATATTAGTTGAGGAAATAAAAAAGTGAAATAATTTTTTGAGTTAATTGGTGTGATAATGGAGAACAATCAGAGACGAGATATCAGAAAAATTTTCCACTAGTGACTTTTGAAGTGGAATCATAAGTTTCAGCGTTGAGAAGCTCTTAGATTACCATGTTTAAATAATGATAAGAGAGTAAATTTCAATGTACCTTCATTCTTATTTAATTTATTTCTATTATAATTGATTTTTTATTTTTGTGCATTTCATAAAATAAAATAATTCTCATCATAAAAAATTTTCTTGGGGAAAATTTTGGTTGTTTTGGACAATCCTTCTTGTTTATACGTTGAATATATTAAATTGTATTCCATTATTTTGATTGAAAATATCACCAAATTCATTGAGAAGGGAATATTCATGATTTTTAAGGAAATAATTTCCCATAAAAAATTATTGAATAGTCAATTTTGGTGTTAAATCAATTATATAAATATCAATTTTTAGATTTTGTAGTTGAGTAGCTACTATATTTAATTTGTAGCTTTTATATCTCTAAAGAGATATTTGATTGAAATTCTTTTATTTTTTTAATTTCCAAATAATAAATTAAATGAATGGGGAATTATCTGTAGTTATCCAATTGAATTTTCCTTATTAATTTCTTGTGTTTTTCTTCTCTTCTATATGGTTTCATCATTCATTTTTCTTGCTAGTCATTTTTCATTTGTTTTTATATTTCTAAATTATTCAATTATTTAACCTAAACAATATTTTTACCTTCCATGTGGGCTTGAAACATACCTCAAAACTATAATAGTAGTTAGTATGATTAAACCAACACAACATTTAATATTTTTATAAATAAGGAATCAAATTTTGTAGGGTCATTTCATGGGAATTTCATAGTGCGTTCAATTTTGAAAATATGGAAGGATTTTAAAAAATAAAAACCTTAAAACAAAAATTAAAAAACTTTCTTCAAAAATATATGTATTTTTGAATATTATTAAACTAATTTTTGATTGTTTAGTTGTTTTATGTGAACTCGAAGAGTATCTTGGAATTTATAACATTATTTATCTAAAATAAAAATAAATTTTGGTGCATTATAAAATATGAAAAACATAAAATTTTAGATCATAGGGAAGCCTTCAGAAATCTAGAAAATACTATTCCATCTCCACATAGATAACTTCTGGGTGAGAGACACATTCTTGTAGAGTTTACAGATGAACAGTATCCTAAAAACCTTTGTGTATTATGTTTTATCATTAATCTAGATACTATCTAATAAAATAGTCACTATTTTTTATGATCCCACATATTAATTTTATTTGTGTCAAAAACCCATCCCACCAATGATATCACAATTTGGAGAGAGATATAGAGATTGTCCAAGTCTTCCCTCTAGTTGATCAGAGGTCAACTACTGGTGCTGAGTGTATTGCAAACATGAAAAATGGGAGGCATTATCCTCACTATGAACCATGATGAAGAGAGAGGTATGAAGGATAAAAATAATGAAACCTTATAATATATATATATATATATATGAAACCCATGTTCAACATGAAATTTTATACAATACTAATAGAGATAAAAGGAAAACTACATTTACCAAAAAGGTAAAGATAATGGTTACCAAGAAGCCAAAACAACTCCCAATAATCCCTAAGCTGGTAATATACACCTTAGTTACCAATATTTTAAAAATTATGTTATAAAAAATTTTATATACATTGTGTATGTATAACAATGTACTCAGTAGGATCTTCCCAAGAACCTCTTATGTAAAAGATAAAGAAATCCCCCTAAAACATAGTGAACAATAGTGCTACTAACTCCTCACCTAAATAAGTATACTAAAATACCGCCCTCACTATCGGTATCTATTACCAAGTAACACATATAAGAGATCATATAATATATTAATAAAACATAATGGGCAATCCTTTCTCCCTTCCCCACTGGTTTTCCACTCTTCCCCAATGTTGCACGTCTTGGAAATATCTCTCCAAAAGTATTCCAAATGATAGACACTTGGGAAAGGAACCACTACATGCACCTCATACATCACATAACCAATCCATACAATATCAAAAAATAATAATAAACAAATAGTTTTTGGAATCCACCAAAACCAGAATGACATATATCAAACATCGGGTGTTATACATCAGCCATTACAACCCATACACTATCTAAATACCTAAAGCCATTAAAGCCTATACCTGAAGTTCCTGTAGTAATCCTCTAGATACTATATCTAGTAATACAAGCATCTGAAATAACCACAATCCATTTGAACCATCAACCCACATATATAGGAAAACTAACTACCGTTGATACCCTCTAAATTTACATCCATGAGGAGAGAGTGGGGCTATAGGGGGTAGTCAACCATACATTCTCCCCCCAGGATGATAGGGAAAATCCTATCATAGTCTAATGGGAATCAGTCACCCTAATCGACATGGGTGGGGATACATATTAAATAAAAAACATACATGATATAATATATCTCACAACCACACTATGAGAATAACCTACTATTAGACTCAACTGAAGATAAATTTGCAATGGCTTCTAACTACCAATACTGAGAACAAATATCCTATAAAAAATAAAATTTAACAGAGCAACATTAAATTAATTATTTTCCTTTATAATAATTTTCCTTACATTAATTAATTCAATATAAATTAATTAACTAATAAAATTAATTCACATTACATTATATTTTGTTGTTTTACTTATTAAAGTAATGTCTACGCTCTCTAGTAATAAAAATACAAATCAATAATTTATAAAAATTAACAATGTTAAGCAATTTCATTCCAGATCCAACCAACACTATGGGTTGAAAAATTATTTAGTTCATTATTAGAGTCAATCCATATCCAGGTACTCTAGGAAAACCTTTCTAACTTACTAATAAGAGGAAATATGCAACCAAGCACATTCAGGTTCCTCAATAAGTTGGTCAATGAATACAGATAAAAAAACTAGACCATCAAACATTAAACATATTCACAAGGGAGCATACTGGCTATATTCATCTCATGAATAGGTTATCCTAGATTTAACCAATTACTTCACATATTATTCCATACATGACACCACATGAATATAAAAATTCATCTCACAATTATAGGATACATATGTTAACACATCATTTGAGCCTCCCCACCCTATACCATAACAACAACCTCATGCTCATCTATAACAAGATCACATGAAGTCCATAAATCCACACCCCATACAACACATCAACACTTTTGGCACATATTAAAAATTAGTTAGACGAAAAACAAATTAATAAATGGGGCAACTAGGCAGTCAAAACAATTCATTCAAACTTATCATGCTAGTGAGCTCTCACAGCTCCGAAATAAGGTACTTTGACTTATCAAAAAAATTAACCAATTCATGCCTTATGAAACATCTTTAATTAAAAAATAATTCTTCTTCACCCATAAATTAACTAATTCCTTTTTTTTACAAGTTCCAACTATGGGAAACCTAACGTATTAATCCATAAAAATATATCAAAGAAGAAACATGTTCTAGTCATTTATTTTTGTTTTAAAAAACCTAGAGAAGAAAAATTCTTAATTAACATTACTTTTCAATTATTATAAATCAAATTAGTTATAAATTATTTTTAGCATTATGTTATTTAAAAATATCAATCAATAATAACATGTTAACAAAGAATACAACATAGATATCACACTATTTAGTAAATCATGACGAAACCTTCAATCTTGGTACAATATAAAAAAATCATCAATATACAATCGCTATCCAATTTATGTAATCCGATTCAATATTTATTTGGTTAATTATATCATCATTAAAGATGATTAATCAAGCTCAATATATTATTTCTTGTAAATTAAGTGAGGGAAGAAAAGAATCCCCAATCTAAAATGTTTTCCACGTTTTTCACAAGACAATGGAAAACATTGTAGATCATCAATCCCATATCCCTCAAGAACTGCAACCATATGAGGAATCCATGGCACAACTACCCAAAAAAACCAAGAGAACCCCTATTAGAAACATGGGAGTGATATATCCATTTAATGGTGAGAATATATGGGGGTAAACAAGGTAAAAATAGGAGAAAGCGCAATAAGGCCGAAGAAGAACGCATCATGGCTCACCGAAAATCCCCATGAATCTAAGGAGGAAGGCTAAGAATTGATCCCCATCGGAGGGATACTAGATCTTATGTAATGAGATGGATAGAGCTATTAGTTGTAGGGTTTGTGAAAAAATATAGTGGATAAAAACATTTATAGATGTAAAAAATTAGGGATTTACATGAATTGTAATCCCCTTTTACATTATGTAATCATTGGGGTTTAGTTATTCCCAAACAACACTTCACCTTTTTATTATTTACACTAAAATATTTACAGGTCATGAAGTATCCTTGAACAAGTCGTGAACCTCACTTACGTGAGATATAGGAATTCATTATGTGTAATCTCATGCTTCCAAATTTTTTACTTCCAAATATCTCCAAACAACTTCCAAGACTCCTCATTACTTCACTTGCCTCAGAAGCTGAGTAATGGTTGGACCAAATATGTCCAAGACCTTAAATTATAAACCTCTCAAAAAATATCATCCTTAATAATTTGAAACCAAACAAGAGAGGAAAATAGAAAGGGGCCATCTGAATAGCTACCCTATGAGATTCCTCATAGTGTTCTCAAAATCATAGGAGATAGACCACCTTATCTGAGTGTCAAGAAAAAAAACCACAAAAAAACCAAAACAATTTTCTGAAAACTCTTCCAGGGGAGATACATATCTAAAGACAGAAAAGAAATTACAATTAACAAGGTAAAACCATATCATGAACTGTAATATTCATCATTAGAAAAGGAGAAACGTTACAAGAGAATAGATAAACATCGAACAACATGGGGTGATAAGTGCCCATCTATGACTAATGCTCCCGATTACTCAACTACAAACAAATAGATCTCCACAAAAAATGAACCAAGGGAATTTAAAACCTATGTAACACCTTCTCCTTTTGGTAAAGGCTCTCTATGGGCTGCTCCTTAACGGTAGAATCATCAGCAACATCGATCATGCCAAAATCAATGACTTGTGAGTCATCACGAAGATAATGTAGAAGATAGAACATTTGAAAAACATCATGTATCCAAGTCATCTGTGGAGGAACTAATATCTAATATGTCACACATCCAACATGTGAAAACACCTTGAAAGGCCCAACAGACAAGGGTGAAATCTTACACCCACGAAAAAAACACTCTCAACCCATGATGAGGAGTTAACTTCCAGAACACGCGATCCCCACTATCGAAATCTATATGTATCATCCTATGAAAAAAATATGATTTATGATGACACCATGATACCTCAATACTCCAAGAAATTACCTAAATAATCACTATCATATTTTATACCAGTTTTGGCCCAAGAATTACTGAATCTCCTACCCCAGTCCCTCATAATGGAGAACATAAGGGTAAACCATACACATCTTCAAATGGCTCTATACCAATGGTGGAGTAGATTCTATTATTATAAGAAAACTCATCCAATGGCATGTGAATCGTCTAAAAACCTCTAAAATATAAGACACAAGAGTACATTATGTCATCAAGAGTCTGAATGGTTCACTCTATTTGACAACCAATCAATGGATGAAAATATGGGATATGGAATAATTGAGAAACAAATCATGAGGGTAACCTCTCCAAACCCTATAGTTAAAACAAGGATATTGATTAGAGATGAAAACCCATGGGAAAATTTGGATTCCCAACACTTCCTCTAAGAACCACTTCAAAAAAACCCCACTGAGCTAGACTCCTAGATCTCTATAAAGTGGAATGATTTGGTCAAATGATCCACTATCAACCATTTAGAATTATAGCCTCCCCGAAGAGTAGGTAAACTAGTAACTAGATCCATTATTACATCCTCCCACTTCCACTATGAATCACTTATCGGCCATAGAATGCCACCAAGAACATAGGGATCATCCTTCATCATATGGAAATTCAAACATAAAGGAAAAAAATCCAAAACCATATGCTTTAACCTAATCCCCCAAAACTAAACTCTGAATGACCATTATTTCTTGGTCACCCTAGGATGTACTACCATAGGTGAACTATGGAATTCTGTATGTACTATCTCACACATCACAAAATGATAAAAAATCCTTCCTTGAAATAACACCATGTGTTGTCCATCCGCATACCAACAATCAGGGAGTTTCCAAAAGAATCATGCTCTCTCTAACTCCTCCACCTGCTATACAAATGTTTAGTTCACAATCATTTGGAAAAAACCAAATCTACCCTCATCCTCTCCCAAATCAATATTCATAGCTGAGTGTTCTTCCATTACTCTCTAGGAATATCAAGACTCACACATAATGCCACTATGTGACTTCCTTCTCAACACATCAACTACAAAATTTCCCTTTCCTAGAGTATATGAAATTTTATAGTCATAATAAAACAATAATTATATCAATTATGTCGATGAAATTTAAATTATTTTTAGGAGAATAAATACCTCAATATCTTATGGTCAGTAAAAACCACAAAAGACTTAACAATGATAGAATGACTCCACGTCATCAAAGAAAAAAACACTGATTCCAACTAAAGATCATGGGTGTAATAGTTACACACATGAGGATGTTAATACCGAGACCCATAAGAAACAATTTATTTTTTATATATAAAGAGTTATCCTAAGGCAAGGCATTAAAATTCATAGAAATCCACAAACTAGACTCCCTCTACAAGTAAACTGAGGACTAGAGCACTGACCAACTTCTTCTTTTGGTACTCAAAATTTTAAAGACACTAGTCACGATATACAAATGCCTAATCCATTTTGCTCAATGTTTTTGGAGGTGTTTTGACCAAAAATAATTTAACTACCAAACTACTATAATAACCTATAATACTAATGAAACTCTATAACTATGCCACTTTTTCGAGGGATTCCCAGGACATAACATCTAATATCTTCAAAGGATCTACAATTAATCCATTCCAGGTCACTAAATTCCCTAATAAATGGGATTCAAAAGCCTATAACTCACACATAGAAAAGTTATTGAATTGATACTCATGATGAAGTGATCTTATAATAGCATGTAGATTCTATGCATACTCTTCCTCTATTGTCAATTACACAAGGATTTCAATGATAAACATAACCATGAACTTATCCAATAATTCCTTAAACACTATGTTTATCAACCCCAAGACAAATGATATGTCATTCATCACACTAAATGATATAACAATGGAATAATGCTCACAATGAAGACAATGAAATGTAATATACTTAATATCCCCAACATTCACTCTCATATGATAATATCCAGACAAAAAATCGATCTTTGAGAACTAACTTAACCCCTTAATCTGATCAAATAAACCATCAATCCATGGAAGAGGATAATATTTATTCACTGTCTCTTGGATTAAGAAACAATAATATGTAAATAGTTGTAAACTTCCATCATACTTATTTATAAAAAAATATTTCACCCCATGGAGACACACCCAGCTAAAAAAAGCCATGCTACAATAGACCATAAATCTCTACTCATAGCTCTATCAACTCCAAATGAGCCTTCATATAGGGGGACATATATAATGGATACACACTTTGTTATATATTGATCACAAAATTGATCTCCCTTTATGGGGGTAATTCTACAATATCCCATGTAAAGGTATCAGGTACTCATCCACAACCTTTGGAAACACCAATAGTTGAACCTCTGAAAAACATAGTGTCCCCTTGGCCATCAAAGATGACAAGTATGAAATATGAAAATGACCTAACTGAGGGTCTCCCTTACCAAGAAAACTAATTTCTCTCCATAAGAATCATATAACACAACCCAAATCTTGATGAAATCCACATAATCCTGCACTAAATACATCCAATCCATGTATAGGGTGTTTTGATACACCAAAATTGGCTCAATGTATCTATATACTTCAAAAACGTCATCTCAACCTCTAAATAACTTGGAAAATTCCAAGGTAAATGGATACCTCTCTACCTCAAGTACAAATGAATGGAAGATGGAAGGAAATATAAAGGGGTGTGTTTCTCCTGAATCAAAAATACCATACACCCAAGAAAAAAATAAGAGAAGGGTACCTTGAATGATATCTGGCTCACCTATAATTGGAAATTATAAATCCTCAAGCTCACTATGACTTGTTCTAGGAACTCTATGACCCTGCTTATGACAGCCTCCATGGTCGCGCTCTAATTTTTGAGGAAGACAAGTATATTAGGGTTGTCTTATATAGCTCAATATATTATTTTGTAATCCCATTGTATACAACCATACTAAAAATAATTCATATGAATCTTCCTTGATGGAGGAAGAAGAGGTTGATCACTTGGCACAAATTGCATGCTCAGAAAGTTCAAACATTCTTTCCAATGATGACCTCATCTTACTTAAGGAAAACACATGTATGATCTGTTGGAATAGATTTGAGAGCTTCCAAAACTATACAAATGAGAAGATGAGGGCTCTGACCTTCCACTAGATGACTGAAAACCCATATGTCATGACTAGTTGGATCCCCAAACCATAGATCTTCATCATAAAAAATCTTGATGACTCCCAAATCATGATGAATTTGTCTATCCAATGTCCTATCTAAAACCTCTACTCTTATTAGCACTTTGAGATATGTCATCAACATAAATTGGGTGACTTGGCACTGGATATATGGAGGAAAATCCTCCCTGAAATGCCAAAACATGGCATCCTCATGAACAAACAGGTCTAAATCATATCAAATAAGTGTCCTGAAATGGATCATCAATTCTCTCACACTACATATCGCCTAAAAAGGGTTAACAACACATGGAAAATAGCTTTATTTACGGTAGTAGAAAGAAAATATTCTATGAACTAGTCTCTTAACTTATCATACATGACTGTCAACTCCTCACGATCAATGAGGAACAAGAACCACCACTGCCTCGTTTCTCCAGGCAATTATATCACAACCAACACGCCATATTAATCCTTTTGAGAATGGATTGAACTAAAAGAAATATCAAAATCCTATAATAGTCTTTGATGAATACATATAAAATGGATCCCTTTTAGTTTTATAGATCTGGAATGGAAAATATTGATGTGAACATCTCCAAGTGTCGCTATCATTGACCTCTACTCTATGATGATCTTCAAGTATATCCTACTAAACATCATTGGTGTGAATTTGAGGAGGAAATCAACCTAGAGCAATGCCTAAAAAAGGAGAAATTATTTTAGAACTTCTAAACCTGGAAGATGGAATATTTATCATTAATTAATTATTTATTTTATAATTCTATTTAAGGTATTAACCTATACCATGGTCTACCAATTTCAAGCATTGGTTCAATGAAGAGTGATTCATGATCCTTTCCTAGGTCTCTACCCCGCAACAAGTATCAAATTAATTGGTTGGATATGTAATCCTATTATTCCAAGAATCACATCACAGGGGCCCTAAATTACCATGTCAGGGTATCATGTGTTGACATCACTTACTAATCTTTCCCAACACTGTTTTCCTACCAACCCATACAACCTCACTTGTGCCTAACTCCAACATCCATCATATCCTTCAAACATAACCTTTGATACAACTCTATCATGACCCCCATACACAAAGAAAAAACCGCAATTAGGGGAGAGATATGGTGACTATGCAAGTCCCACCTCTTGTAGGCCACATGTAGATGACTAACACTGAGGGTATGGTAAACATGAAATATGGGACACATTACCCTCAACGAGACCCATGTGGAAGAGAGAAATAAGTAGGATACAACAAAAAGGCATTCACACACACACACACATATTTATATAATACACCCATATGAATCATGCAAGGTAATAATGTACAAAAACAACTGAATGAAAAAAATTCAAGTACATAAAGGTAAAGACAACAAATACCATGAAGCCCAAACAACACATGAAAAACCCAGAGCTGGTAATATCTAACTTGATGACCATACAACTCGATCTATCCTAAAAAATATTTAATATATAAATATGGTGAGTATAAAAATATACTCAGTAGGATCCTCCCCGGAGTCTCTCATAAAAAATATAACAATGACATGCATAAGAACAGTGAACAATAGTGAAACTAACTCACCACATAAACAAGTATACTAAATTACCAAACTCATCATGGCTATATCTCAGCAATTAATGGATACATGAGAGAATATAATTTTGTAATAAAACATCAAGGGTGCCCTACTCCTACTTCCACAATAGTTTTCCACTCATACCCAACGTCGCATGTTCTGAGCATCTCCTCCAAAAGTAATCCAACCCAAAGACAACTGGGTAAGGCACCACCAAATACACCTCATGTATCACATAACCGCACCACCCAATATCACAACAAAATAACAACCAAATAGTTTCTAGAAGACACCATAACTAGTATGAAATATATCAAACATCAGGTATTATAACACAATATATTATACCCCATTAACTGAGTAAGTTACTCAATAAATCATAGCTTATACACGTAATAACTATAATGATCCTCTATATACTATATCCAGTTATACATGAGTGTGAAATAACTACAATCCATCATAGAACTCTACATAAATATATAGGAAAAATAACTAATATGCATACCAATATAAGTAACTACAAAGAAAATAGAGCGGGGCTAGAGGGTTTATTCATCCATCTATCCTTCCAATAGGATGTTTGGGAAAAAACTCCCAGATTCCTCTAAGAATTACCATCCCAAACTGCCATGGGAGGGGAATCATTGAAATAAAAAAATATACATGATATAATATAAATTAGAACCACACTATGAAAATACCCTAGTCATAGAATCAATTATAGCTAAAATCACTCATAATCTTAGATGTTAATGCTAAGACCAGATATTATATATAAAATAATAATTTAAAAGAGAAAAATTAAATTAATAATTTGTTAATTTTTTTTAAAATTTTATATTTTTCATTAAATTCATCATCTGTTAATTAACCACTATAAATAATTCAATTTAAATTATATATAATTACATGAATTATCAATGTAAAGTCCAGACCCTATAGGTATAACCAACCAAATCCCTGGTTTATCAAAATCAATACCATTAATAATTTTATTCCATCACTATCAAACCCCATGGGTTAAAAAATTATTTTGTTAATTTATATCCTCAAAAAATTCCAAGGTACCCTCGGAAAACCATCCTAATATACAACCAAGAGGAAACATTGATAAATATCATTTGGCTACATTGAGTAGATGGGAAAGGAATGTCGATAAATAAAAAACATGTCCATCATCCATTAAAAAGATTAAAAAATTAGCATACTATCCCTTAGAATATCATCGATGGGTAATCCCATATTTAATCCATTCCATCAACTTTGGTTCCATCTATGAAACCCACATGCATATTCTAATACATCTTATACTACCAAATCATCCTAGCCTCCTCAGTCCATTCCACAACATCCATCGCTTCCTCATCCATTCCAGGATCACATTACATCCTAGAATCCACACCCCATACCAAACATCACCCCAAGATCATATCATAAAGTAGTTGGAAAAAACAAGAAACGAACAGATAAATGGGACCCAAAAAACAATAATTTCAATGTTCTTATGAAAAAGATCTCTAAATTCACCACAACAAGGTATACAACTATCTCAACAAAATCAGAAACTAAATCCCCAACAAGCATCCATAACACAAAAATCATTGTTAGTTCATCTTGAATTAACTGATTCATTTATTAAATGGTTTAAACTATGGTCAACCTAAGGCACTAGGCTATAACAAGCTTATTAAGGAAAAACAAATTCCTAAAATTTATTATAATTTAAATAATCCTAGAGAATAGCCTTTTAAAATTAACATTCCTTTTTAAAATGTTCTTAATCCAACTAATTATCAATTAATTATCAATTTATATTCATTAACAATTTCCATCAAGAACAACATGATTATGGGGAATACAACAAAGATACCACACTATCTATAAAGTCATCACAAAACATGATATCATAGAACAAAGAAACAATAACAATAAAATACAATCTTTCTCCAATTTTAATAATCTAATTAAATATTTCTTATGTTAATTGAATCACAATAAAAGAAGAAAACCATTTTCAATTTATGATTACACTTAAATAAAATGAGATAAGAAACAAATATACTACCTCAAAATATGTAAATACTCATCACATGTGAATAGATCATGTTGCGGATCATCGACCACCTTTCCCAGCATCTATTCAAGGATGACACAAAAAAATTGTACAACCAATAATCTAGGGAAATAACATTAGAAACATGGGAGAGAAAACTCCATAGAATGGAAAGAAGATACCATAGAAAATGATATCAAATTGGGAGAAACTTTAAGAAAATGAATAAATAACACAACTTGGATCACCACATATTACCCAAAATTGAAGGTGGAATGATAATGATTTATCCTATGTGAAAAAATTTGAAAACACCAAAGGGAGGGATGGGGGATCGCTAGGAATGAGAGGGAGATATCTTCTAGCTGTAGGGTTTGTGAAAAACCCAGGTGGCTGGAAATATTAAAATATATACAACATAAAGTATTTTCATGATGTAAAATCCGTTTTCCCATCTTATAATCCATAGGGTTTTGTTTACATTGAAAAAATTATCAACTTTTTATTATTTAAAATAGAATATTTACATGTTATGAACTGACCCTTCAATTGTCATGGTCCAAACTTAAACAACATCTAATCTCCATGATTCCATCATTTTACAGTAAAACCCCTCTAGAAGACTTCTAAGATTCCTCTAAGCTTCGCTATTCTTGTAAACTAACATAGGGTTAGAATATATAAATCCAAGACCTTATAATTCACAAAAAATGTTTAAGGGTTTCTTTTAAGAATTTTAGAGTGTGGTAAAAGAACATACACGTAGAGGTCAGATTGTGAGAGAATTGAAGATATTGATATTTCAAATTTTGTGAAGAAAAATTCAATATAATATTTTAAAATAATAGAGGTTTTTTTCGAGATATGGTATTAGGTGTTTAATTCCTTAATCATGAAATTTTAACCCAGGATTATGACATGAATGATTAGGAAAACAATAACTATTTTTTTAAGAAAAGGGAAAGTTGTCGAATAAGACTTTGGAAAGGTTTAAAGGTATCTATAAATAGTGTCTTAATCACAATTTTTCATCATATTTATTAATAAACACATTTTATGATGATACTACCAATTATAATTAAACTCTCATTGATCAACCTTCTTATGGTAAATTTTCAACCAATGAAGTTCAATAATGTAAACAAATCTTTAATATACAAGTGAAAACTTATCCGTAAAATGTTATATAAGGAAGAATATTGTAAGGAGTGAAATAAATTGTATTCAAAATACTAATGTACATTATGATGGAATCTATAATATAAATAATAAAAAATTACTTAGGAATTCCAATATTGTGGAATTTATGGATATTTAATGTCCTGTTTTCCCAATATTGAATTACCTTCCCATCCAACAAAAAATTAAAATATTTTTGGTTATGGAAATATGTTTTAAGATAAATATGATACTTTTTAAAATAGATACAATAAAGGATATATGAATCACCTAAATCTTTATTGGGAAGATCAATGCATTTTTAAACCACATACTTTTTCTGGATTTTCATGACAACCTTATCTTTTTTTTAAATCTAAAAGGGTGAAATACTATAATTTTAATTTGTAAATTGAGGGGTGGATGCACCAAATTATTTCCAGGATTTATTATTAGAGCTATTGGATATAATTTTATATGAAGTCAATTTTTTTTCAAAAATAACATGGATAAACTCTAAATGAAAATTCATTAAATGGAAAGGTAGTTAGGAGTTAAAGAAAAAATAAAATTGTCAATCACAACTAAAATAAATAGTAGGGATAATATCAGGCATATGGTTACTAAAATTGGATTAAAACTCATAAAAGAAGATTAAAATACCACTAGGACAACTAAAACAAGAAAAATGGGTGATTTTGGTATTCAAGAAAATACATAAAACTAGATATTAAAAAAGTGGAAATCAACAATGAAATTTGAATCAGCTTCATTGATATACTTGAAAAAGAAGATGAAAATGAATCAAATAATAAAAAATGAAGGATAATATTCATGAAGAATCAAGGAAAATTATTTATATCTTAAATAACTATACCCACCAATTTTATTACCTAAAAAATTAAAACCCAAGAATTATAAAAACACAAAACCATTCAACTCCCTAGGATTTTAATCAAGCTATAAGTGAATATTCTTTTCATTCATGTTTTGATTCAGATTCATTAATATCTAAAAATAATCATGAATATGTTTTCAAATAAGAAAAATATTTATTAATTATCGACCTATAGATTCAATGAAGAGTGAAGACATGTAATTAAAATGAAAATTCCATGAAATATTAAGGATTGAGGGGGTTTTATCATTACATGTATCTTAGAGAATAGTTTTAAACAAATATGTATTTGTGATCATGTTTTTAACATCTACCTACTCCCTTTATGACTATATCAACTATTTTTATTGGATTAATTGAAACCCACCACTATGGTTCTATAACTTGAAGACTGATCTCTCACTCATCCCATATTATGAATTGAGGCATTTCTTTATGGAGAAGGTAAGTTTGTTTTTTTATATTTTTTAGTTAAGATATAGAGTGTTAAAAATATGTATTTATAATTTTATATAGGCCTATATCATCCAAAAGATGTGTTTTTATAAATGTAACAGTTGGTAAATTGACATTCAATAATGGAGAGGTGGAATAATAGTTTCATGTTCATGAAAAATTAAAGTAACTTAAGATTGATGAAAACTATTTATTAGATTCAGTTGATAGAAGTTTTGAATATGTTCACATTTCTGAAACTTTATCACTCAAAAGGTCAATCTATTTTTTATAAATCTTCCAGAATTATATAAATTTATTTGAATGATGAAAATAGTTTTCCACAATATATTGACAATGTTTAATAGGTTAGTCTTGATAGATATGTAGAGGTTGATATTGTATATATTCAACTTGAGAAGAGTTATTTTGAATGTTATTTTTATCTTTATGAGATTATGGTCTTTTTGGTTGATCTTTATATTATACTTCATTTATATAATAATAAAAAATAGAATTATTTGATTAGGTTGAGGGATATTTGATAAAAAAATATGATGGGTATCCTTAAAAAACCTCTTAAAATATGATATGGAAACATATGAGAGTGAGATATGCACCATGGATAAAAGTGGAAAAAGTTATAATTGGTTTTGAAATTCATAAAATATCGAGTTTTTAGACTAATTATTAGAAACATTTTGAGGACGATGGACATCCTTCGCCTAATATAATTACTTTTAGTGATAAAGACCCCACCTTTTAATATAAAACATTAACTAAACATCTTAAATATTAATTTTTTGTTGAAAAATCAAAACTTCTAGTTATTATATCGAATGAAAAAAATGAAATTAAAAAGTAAAAATGGTTGGGAGTTATGAAAAGATTAAAATTTCAACAAGTTGGTCTATAGAATACATCAAATGGACTAAACATTCATATTGCATGCATGGGATCCCTATAGAACCAGACCAATAACTAAGTGTTAAGTTTCAAACAATATAGAATATTAACAAGAAATTGGTTTTTATGTAATATGTAATTAAGATGATTTATGTTGGAATAATATATCCCACTTCAAATACATCTTTAGATAGAACAATGCATGTTGTCTTGAAGAAAAGAGGATTCAATATTGTTTCAAACGAAAAAAATAAGAAAATTTAAGTTAGAAAGGGAACCAGTTAGAGAGTATATACATATTATAGGAATCGTTATTCAACCACTAGGGCAAAATATATTCTTATTACATTCTTAGATCAAATGAATAAGAGGATTTTTGGGAATAATTTTCTTTCTAGATAGTAATTTCAGTTATAACATGATCCCTTTAGCCCTAAAAGGCCAAGAGAAAACATCATTCAGATACACATTTTGTAATGTTTTCCAGAAAAATATTATAAGGACCATTCCTTAAACATTACATAATCTTGAATTAAGATAATAATTCAAGTTGAGGATCTTTTCAAGTTTAGAGTTTTAGAAAATTAGGCCATAACTATTACATTACATATGGAATATTACAAAGTAGACACTTATACTCAGTATTCATTTTTTTTAATAAAATAAAAAACTCTTAAAAGAAAAATAGTAATTCCTTTATTGATATAAATATTATTGAAATCATAATTTCTCATACACTGCCTTATATCATGTGAAAAACATTTCAAAAACATTGGATGAGCATAAAAAGCTCAGTAATGATTATAAAATAATGAAAGAAAACATTAGTCTTTCTTTACAAAAAATTTAATGAAATAATAAATTTCAATATTTAACATACCATAAGAGATTATAAGATGCATGAATAACATATGGAAATCAAAAATATTAAATTTAACTTGTGGAATCCATATCATACTTATGTTTTATCTTTCACAGCAACGTAGGGAGTTAAAATTTGAATACCCATCACAATATATTCACTAAATCACTTATTGAAAACATTAATGTTTACTTCTATCACATTAACCAATGCACTGGAGAGCTATCTTGGGCTCACCCTGCCTAGGTTTTTTACGGAACCACCCATATACGTAAACAATTCCCAAGAACCATAATACAATCATTACACAAAACATAAGAATAAAGGAGAGATAACATTTCCACATTTCAATCACAATATATAATTTAAATATATTGACATACCAATCCATTATAAAAACAATTTTCCATAAAAAAATACTTAAAATAGTATATGGTGTTTATTTTCATTTTAAAAATATTGCAGCTTGTTAAGCAAGCCAAATATCAAATAACTCTTGCGTCGAAGGAAAGGTCATTGTGACCGCGCACATTAAAAAGAAACATTCCCTTTTTCATACATTAAAATGCTAAATATAAAAATATTTCCATTGAGAGAAATGAAAATTTAACGGGTTTTATAAACCGTTTAAAACAAAGTTGAGTAAAAATCAAAATATGCCTCAATCAAAGGAGATCAAGACGAAGTCCCTTACCTCGTGTCTGACTTGACTTTTTTGTTCTTTAATATTTTGAATATTTAACTAAAATTAATTTCTACTTGATTAAAATCATCTTTCAAGTTTATTATTACTTTATTATTACTTATTACCACGTTATAAACAATACATAATCATTTAAGTTAATAACGCTTATTTTTTTGATATTTGGTACTTCAGTCAGAAATGAACTTCCTAAAATAAAATGTTTTCCATGAGTTCAGAAGACCATTATATCAATTATGATATTCATGATTTATATATCATATATATAATCTATATCCAGTGTATATATATTTATAAAAGTACAAAACATTTGAAGGTAAGAAATGAAATGCACCGCTCATGGAGGCGGAAAGTCGTACGTCCGCATGAACACTACTCTCATTTGTATTTCATATTTAATGGAAAGAAAACTTAATGACATATAGGTATATTATAATTCCCGTATTATATCATATATAATATCAGTTACTTCATCCTTTATACATTCCAAATATGGCATGAATGGGTCATATCATTTTAGGGGGCTGTAGTATGCACTTCCTCAAATGAAATTATCGCGTTTTCCCATTATGGAAGCCATAAAGGAATGATATAAATGAAAAATAAATAAGTATAGAGAAAATATAAATATAATATATATCACATTTAAATATGGTTCCATCATAATGGACACCATTATAGGTGGTTAGATATATTTGAACAATCATCATTTGAGGAGGTAACAGTTTGCCGTCCAGAGAAACACTATCTTTGTATCCATTAGATGGATGTGTGTGGAAGTTTAATTAGAATACTTCTCTATAAAATTACCAATTATATTGAGGATACTGGTTTTGTTATAAAATAAAGGAATAATGGGGGTATAGGGGGTTGGAGAAATAAAATAAAAGAAAATAACTTAAGAGAAGACGTAACCTATAAATCGGGTATCTCCCATTGGTTTGAACGAAAAGGATTACTTGAATTGCCTTATTCATAGGAGAAGAATTCTAGGATGAAGATAGGTATGCAAGGATCTGAAGTTGGAAGAGTTTTGATGAGACGGGGGGCTTAAGAGATGTAAGTAATGGGTAAGAGGTTATGACCTTTTATAAGAGTAAGGAGGGGCACTTTAGGAATGTTTGAATGTATTATTTATTATAAAATTATTCTATCTTTCAAAAGTTACAAAAACAATTAAATAATAAAAAAAATTAATATTTTTAGAAAAAAAATATTCCAATAAGAATTGGATTGGATTTTTATATTTTTTTTTAAAATTTATAATCTCATTTATTTAAATCATTCATAAATAAGGTAATCATTGCATCATCATTGGGTCATAAATAAATTTATTTATTTGATGTCTAAAAATTATAAATAAAATACCACATTATTGAAAATATTTTTAGATTTCAAATGAATATTTATAGTCTATTTGATAACTTATATAACCCGATGTAAAAATTGATTCACTAAAAGATATATGTTTATGTCATTTTTGTCTTTACTTTAAATTAAATAATATAAAGTGTAATTATCACTCCCATGTTGATCCATGGGGTCCCAAAATAGACCAAAGGAAAACCATGGTCAGACATGTATCAACTAATAATATTAGGACACATGTTAGGGTAATTTAATACTATTATAAAAATATTTGTTTACCCTTATTTACCAGATTTACCATTTAAACATGGTAAATTAAATATATATAGAAGTAAATATCCATAATATCTAAAAATAAAAGTTACATATTTATAGAATTAGGAACCCCTGATTCCAAATATAGAATCCATTTTTTCCAAATTAAAAAAACATAAGTGGTAGAAATTAATTTAAAATTAATTCCCACTGTAAAAACAAAAAGCGTGTTTGTAAGAAATATTAAGTATCAAACAATTGACACTTGTTTATGTCCAATATCAAAGTGAAATTACTTCCAATGGAAAACATTGGATTAAATGGTAAAAATAGAATATAATTGTAAATTAAAAAAATAAAAATATAATATAACCATATAAATAAATTTGATTAAAATGTAGTTTCGAATTAAAATACAGTATTTTTCACTATTCGTAAAAAAATGAACATTATCATAAAAATACCAGAATTCCATACAAAATAAATTCTGATTTTCCAATTCTAAAAAAGAATATTATTTTTTCAAATAAAACCAATAAAAGTGACAAAAACTAGATTTAAAAAATTGTTCTCCATCAAAAGGTGGTAAATCGACCACTTGAAAAATATTAGAGTATTTATGCTTAATATTGGATTCGTTGTTATTTTAAGCGTCTAATATTTTTTGGATATGTGTAAAAAAATTAAAAAATGTACAATCATATTTTAGTTAGTTCTGTTCATTCCCTCCACTACAATGGCTAGGAATTAACTACCATTTAAAATAATAATAATAATATATCATTTTTCAGTATAACTCAACATTGTGTGCAACGTAAGATTTCAGAGAATTCCATTGTTTTCTATTGAGTATTCTATCAGACATAGCATCACCTTTAATGTAAAATTAATATTTAATTCAAAAATATTAATAAATATGAAAAGGTCTTATTCTTTATTTACGTGGGATGTTACATCCTACCCTCTTTTAGAAATTTTTTCATCGCAATTTTATTCAATTATAAAATAAATGGGGTTATTTATCCCTCATAGAATTTTCATATACCCTTGTTTCCTATTCAACCATATGGGTTCAACACAAAACCATTACATGGTGAATTACCTTATTCCGAAACACTTTCTCTCTTCGGTCAAGAATCTGAACTGGTTGTTCCTCATAAGCGAGAATCCATTCTAACTGAAATATCTCAAGGCTCAAAACATGAGATAGATCTGGAATATACTTTCTCAACATTGAAAAATGAAAAAGAAATTATTTACCAAGGATAAACATGGATGTAAAGCAACTCTGTACGCAACTGATCCAACTTTCTCTAGGATTTAATAGTGTCCAATGAAACTTGGACTCAGCTTTCCCTTATTTCCAAAAAGTATCTCACTTTTACATGGAGAATATTTGAGAAAGACATGATCGTCTACCTCAAAAAAAGATCCTTCCTCCCATTATCCACATAACTTTTCTGCCTGCCCGTAGATGTTCCCATGTTCATATGAATCAATTGAACTTTTTCTACCATCTCTTATACCATCTATGGTCCCATATTTTTCCTTTCACAAACTACATCCCAAAAATCTATATTTCGACATCTCCTTCCATAAAATACCTCAAAAGGTTCCATCTATACACTGGAATGAATGCTGTTTTTATATAAAAATTCAACTAAAGAAATATGTTGGTCCCAACTTCCTTGGTAATCTATTGAGCAAGCATGTAGAAAATCTTCCAATGTTTGAATTGTTCATTCTGACTACCTCTCTGATTGAGGATGAAAAGTTGTACTAAAATTTAATTCAGTACCCAATGACTTCTAAAGGCCTTTCTAAAAGATAGAAGTAATCCTGGGATCACGAACCGATACAATGGAGATGGGAACTCCACCGAACTTTATTAGATCATTAACATACAACCAATAATGATGATCTAGAGATAAAGTATCTATAATAGGAGGGAAAATAGTATATTTAGTCAATAGATCAACAATAACGTTGATTTTATTGGTACCTTGAGATTTTTTCGGTAATCCCACAACGATATCCATGATCATATTTTCCCATTTCCACTCTAGCACTGGTAATGGATGAAGAATAAAATTCGGTAACTACCGCTCTGCATTAACCTTTTGACAGGTCAGACACTTCCCAATAAAGTAAACAATATATATTTTCATTTCATCCCACCAGTAATACTCCCGAAGATCTCAATGCATCTTTGTACTGCCATGATAAACATAAAACAGAGAACTATGGGCTTCACATAATAACTCCTTATTCAATTGTGATTCATAGGGATCACATAATATCTTCCCAAACCTCAAAAAAAATCATTATCAATGTTAAATTCATGTAACATACCCTTTTTAACCATATCTAACTTTTTCTACCACACAATATCTTCTTTCTGTGCTTTCTTAATTATGTCTAATAGAGATGATTTCACTGACACCTGAAACACAACATAGGAATTTTCTAAACCAACAACTAATATGAAAAAGTTCACCAAATCATTAATCAAAGGATATTATTCCAAATGTAGAATGTTTTATGTAGCATTACTTTTTCTACTCAAAGCATCAGCCACTTTATTTTCCTTTCCATGATGGTAATGTATCGTGCAATCATAATCCTTTATTAATTCTAGCCATATCCTTTGTCCCATGTTCAATTATTTCTGAGTAAATAAATAATTCAAACATTTTTGGTCAATATATATCTCACATTTTACTCCATATAGATGATGCCTACAAATTTTTAAAGAAAAAAACAATAGCAGCTAATTACAAATCATGTGTACAGTAATTTAACTCATGAGGTTTCAAATGAAGTGAATCATAAGCAATTACCTGATCATTATAAATTAGGACACAACCAAGTCCTTTCAATGATGCATCACTATAGATAATAAATTCACCATTTCGGGAAGGTAGTTCAAAAACAAGAATATTTGCCAATGTTCTTTTCAATTCCTGAAAACAATCATTAAATTCTTTTGTCCAATTGAACATAACACCTTTTTGAGTTAACTCAATCATTGGGCTAGATAAAGGTGAATTTTTTTCAATAAACCAGGGTAATAACCTGCTAAACCAAGAAACCTATGGATATCTATTATATTGGTAAGTCTTAGTCATTCTTCAACTACTTTTGGTTTTGGAGGATCGATAGTTATGCCATTTTTCGAAGAAATGTGACCAAGGAAAGAAATAGGTTTTAACCAAAAATAGTACTTACTGAATTTCCCATATAGTTTCTTTTCTTTTATGGTTTTAAAGAAAATCCTTAATTGAATTTTATGTTCAACTTTACTTTTGGAATAAACCAAAATATCATCAATGAAAACAACCACAATCTCATCTTGGAATTCACAAAAAATTCAATTTATAAGATCCATGAATACAACAGGTGAATTGGTTAACCCCAAAAGAATAACTGTAAATTAATAATGGCCATATCTAGTATGAAACAAAATCTTTGGAATGTATTCTTCCTTTAATATCAACTAATGATACCCTAATCTCATTTCAATATTTGAAAAACCCAGAGCTCCCTGGAGCTAATCAAAAAAATAATCGATATGAGACAAAGGATACTTGTAATTAATAGTGATGTTATTCAATTCTCTATAATAAATGAAAAGTCTTATTAAACTATATTTCATTTTAAGAAATAGTACAAGATCGCCCCATGGTGATGTGCTAGGTCGAATGAAGCCTTTGTCTAATAACTTCAGAAATTGCTTCTTTAACTCTAAATGATCAATTTTATCTATTCTATAAGGTGTATTTGAAATTGGATTAGCATTAGGAACTAATTCAATAGTAAATTCAACTTCCCGATCAGGTATTATACCAGGAAACTCATCAGAAAAAACATAAAGATACTCATTTACCACTGACACATCATTAATCTGAACAGTTCCTTTGTTTTCAATAATATGTGCAAAGTGGCATTCATTTCCATATTTTACTATTTACACAACTTCCGGAAATATTATCAAAATTAATGGTTCATTCTTGTACACAAACTGAAATTATAAGTAAAAATAAACCACTTTACCTCTACATTCAGTCTTATCATGGTAAATGGAAAGCTGATCCATACCCAAAATAACATCAAACTCTACTAGAGAAAAACAATAAGGATTATAGGTAGATTCTGTCCACACACAAGGACATGAAGGTTCTTATAATTTATTTTTGTCTAAACATTTCCTCTTTGCATTTTTACCATAAGTTCGGGATTCATATCTTGAGATGGAATACCCAATTTAGTAGAAATCTTCATAGAAATGAACGAGTGTGTAAACCCTGAATCAAACAACACATTGGCATAATCTGAATAAACAAATAGTGTAATTGATTCTACTTCATTCGATGGCCCAACATCTGTTGAAGTAGTCACAAAGGACTTTACCACCCATTTATTCTTGTAGTACGACTACTTTCCCTCAGTTGACTTGTTCGTTGGATGCTCATTTGAAAAATGACCCATTTTAAGTCACTTATTACATTTCACTGACTGTAAATTTGATTTTTTTACCATTACCTTGATATTTTTTTCTGAAATTAAGATAATCATGTCCCATTTTAGCACATCAGTTTCACTTAACAAAACTCAAAATACATTCCCCACTATATGATTTTCCACAATTTCCATAAACTATAATCTTATGTTTCTTTCCATCATACTTTTTGAAATAGTTCTTCCCTTTCTTTTTCCACCTCAACCTCTTATTTTGTTGTTTTTCAAAGAACACATGATCACCAAAAAACTCCATTTCCACCTTCTCCTCACATCAAACATGTTTTTCATAACATTTGAACTCATGAGAAGCTAAATCCATTCAATACTTGGGAATTAATCCTGAGTAAAAAATGATTGTTTTTACTATCAAGATCTCGTATGAAATTTGAAGCATAACATTATTGTCGAGTGAATTTTGCTTCTTAAGTAGCCATTAAGTAATCTTCCTACCACAATTCCAAGAATTGTTTTTCCACCAAAAGATGATTCCCCTTAAAAAAATATTTCTCATTAAACATACCTTTGAATTCATCCCAAACAAGAGCATCAATCTCCTCACTATCCCAGATATTTTTCACCATAGACAACAACTAATCAGCTTCACCATCAAAATAATAAACAACAAGACTAACCTTTCGATGTTCTCAACACCCCCTGAAATCAAAAATATTCTCCAGTGATTTAATCCACCCTTCAGCAAGCACAGTGTCAAATGATCCTCTACATGATGGGGTATGTTGCCTCAAAAAATGATCTACTACTGACATGTTCCTCTGTGGTCGATTAGGATGATCTCATGCATGGATACTATTACCATATATATCCTGATTCAACCGGGCTTTCACTTCAAAAAAACTGTTCAGTTATGATTCTGACCATATCTGGTTGCAGATTTGGAAGGTTGTCTTCCTCTTGATGTTGTCCCCTCATAGCTGCCATGTTTCCTCTATGGAAAAAAATTATGAACACAAAAAAATCTTAGGAAAAGAAAAATGATAATTTGTAAATTCTATATCATTTCAATTTTAACATAAATTAATATATGCATATTAATTTAATAATACCCAAAATCCTAAATTTGTCTTAATTGACCTTTGATACCAACAATAAGGACCTAGACTTAAAACATTACATAATCTTGAATTAAGTTAATAATTCACATTGAGGATATTTTCATGTTTATATTTTTAGAGAATAAGTCCATAACTATTACATTACATCTAAAATATTACAAATTAGAAAATTCTACTCAGTATCCATTTTTTCATATAATTATAAACTCTTAAAAGAAAAAAATAATTCATTTCTTGATATTAATCTTCATGAATTATTCCTTTCTCTGACCAAGCCTTATATCCTGTGAAAAATATTTCAAAAACATGGGATGAGTATAAAAATATTAGTAAGTATTATAAAATAATGAAAAAACATTAATACATCAATACTTACAATTCAATGATATCATACATTTCAATCTTTAACATACCACAAAAATTTAATATTCGTGAATAACGAATGGAAATAATAAATCATAAAGGTAACTTATGGCAT
This sequence comes from Viscum album, assembly GCA_963277665.1. NCBI lineage: Eukaryota > Viridiplantae > Streptophyta > Magnoliopsida > Santalales > Viscaceae > Viscum > Viscum album. The sequence goes on along the minus strand of OY728141.1, from coordinate 996,860,749 downwards.
TCATATCATACCTACATTGTAGCTTTCACTGCTACATAGAGAGTTACATTTGTAATTCCCCTCACGGAATATTACCTAAATCTATTAGGAGAAAAATTAACATTTACCTCATCACGTTACCTAATGCATTGGAGAGATATCTTGGTCTCACACGCCCTAGGATTACCACGGAACCAACCGTATACGTAAACAATCCCCAAGACCAATAACATAATCATAACACATAACTTAAGTATAAAATAAAGATAACATTTCCACATTTCAATTACCATATATCATTTAAATACATTAACATAACCAATCCATTATCAAAACCATTTTCAACACCAGAATAAAAAAAGAGTATATGGTATTTATTTTCCTTTTAGATACATTACAACCTGTTAAGGAATCCAAATATCAAATAACACTCACGGTGAAGGAAAGGCCATTGTCACCGCATACGTTAACAAGAAACATTCTCTTTTTCGTTTAATAAAATGATACGTATAAACAAAATCTCATTTAATGCAATAAAATGTAAAAGGGGTTTACGCACTATATAAAAGAAATATGTGTATAAATAAAAATATGCCTCAATGAAAAGAGATTGAGACGAAGTCCCTTACCTCATGTCCGACAATACTCATTAGTTCTTTAATATCCTAAATAATAAAATAAAGTTAATTTATAATTTCATATGATCCTCTTTCAAGTTTATTATTCCTTTTATAACACTTATTACCACATTGTAGACATTAAATAATCATTTAAGTTAATAACAGTTGTTTTGTCGATATTTGGTACATGAGTCAAAAATAAACTTCATATAATTAAAAGTTGTCCATGATTTCAAAATAAAATTATCTACAGAATTATATTCATGATTTATATATCATATATATCATATATATCCAGAAAATATATGTATTTATATTATTACATAAGATTTGGAGTTAAGAAATAAAATACACCGTTCATGGAGACGGTAAGTCGTACGTACACATGAACACTACTTTAATTTATATTTCATATTTAATGGAATGAAAATATAATGACAAATAGGTATATTGTAATTCCAATATAATATAGTATATAATTTTAGTAACTACATCCTTTATATGTTCCATGTATGGAATGAATGGGTCATATCATTTTGAGGGGGCAGTAGTCCGCATTTCCTGAAATGAAATTATCGCATTTACCCATTAGGGAAACCATAAATGTATGTTATAAATGAAGACTACAGAAGTATAGAAACAATATAAATATAATATATGTCACATATAAATACAGTTCCACAATAATGGCCACCATGATAGGAGGTTGGAGATATTTGAACAATCTTCGTATCCTGAGGCAGTAGTTAGTAGTCCACAAAAACTTTATGTTCGTATCCATTAGATGGAGGTGTGTGGAAGTGTAATTAGAAAAATCACATAACACAACCTATATATTTATATTAATGTATTTTATCTAAAATAAATTAATAAAGAGAGTTTAGGGGGTTGGAGAAGTAAAATAAACGAAAAGAACTTAAGAGAAGATGTCACCTTTAAATTGGTTATATCCCTTTAGTTTGAACCAAATTGTCTACTTGAATTGCCTTATACCTAGGGGAAGTATTATAGAAGGAATTGAGGGATTTATGGATATTATGTTGGATTATTTTGGATGAGCCAAGGTGTTTTAGAGGTGTTAGTAATGGGTAAGAGGTTATGGCCTTTTATAAGGGGGAGGAGGGGCTCTTTAGGAATGTTAGAAAGTAATATTTTATTATAAAATGATTCTCAGCATCAAAAGGTCCAAAACTAATTAAATTAGAAGATAAGATGAATAGTGTTAGAAAAAAAATCATCCAATATGAATTGGAAATGTTCTAGATATTTTTTAAGATTTTATAATCTCATTTATTTAAATCAGTCAATAATAATGTAATAACTACATCATCATTGTGTAAAAAAATAATTTTTTTTATTTTATGTATAAAAATTATAAATAAAATACCATGATATAGGAAATCATTTTTTCATTCAAATTAATATTTCATATCGAATATATAACTTATATAACTCCATTTAAAAATTGATTTATTAAAAGATATATGTTTATGTCATTTTTGTCTGTAATAAAAATTAATTGAAATGAAGTTTCATTATCACTCCCAAGTGGCTCCATGGGATTCCAAAATCGACCAATGTATCAAAATAATCTGAAATGTATCAACCAATAATAGTAGGAAACATTTTAGCGAAATTAAATATTATTATTATAAAATATGTTTACCCTTATTTACCAGATTTACCCTTTAACCTGGGTAAATCAAATATTTAATGAAGTAAATATTCACAATGTATAAAAATAAATGTTACCTATTTACACAATTTGGACCTCCTGATTTAAATTATAGAATCCATTTTTCCAAATTGAAAACATAGAAGTGTCATAAATTAAAATAAAATTAATTCCCGTTGTCAAAATAAAAAAAATGTTTTTTAAGAAAAAAATAACTATCAAAAGATTGACACTTGTTTATGTCCAATTCCAAAGTGAAATTACTTATAATGAACAAAATTTGATTAAATGGTAAATATATAATATAATCACACTTTAAAAATAATTTAAAAGATAATATAACTATATTAATAAATTAGATTAAAATGGTTTTTTGAATTAAAATACAATATTTTTAAATATTCATAAAAAAATAATCATTATCCGAAAAATACCAAAATTTCATCCAAAGTAAATTTCGATGTACCAATTATATATAATATTATTATTTTGTCAAATATAACATATAAAAGTGATAAAAATAGATTTAAAAATGGTTCTCCATCAGAAAGGTTGTAAATTGACCCCTTAAAGAATATTTGTGTATTTATGCTTAAAATGGGATTATATATTATTTTAAGCCTCTAATTTTTTTTTTGATAAATATAATAACAGTTTAAAATAATGTATAATCATATTGTAGTTATTTATATTCATTCTCTCCACTATAATGGCTAGGCATTAACTACCATTTAAAATAATAATAATATTTTATTATTTTTCGGTATAACTCATCATTGTGTACAACGTATATAACAACCCATAATTTACATTCATTTTTATTACTTTAGAATTGAATCACACTTATTAAAACATATAACCAAACCCGAAAGGGACCGTATAGGTATAGAGTCTTTAGAAACTGGGAAACATAAACAACTGGTTCATAAAGCATCTACATTGTCTCCCATTTAATTCATCATATCTAGAGTCCCTTTTGGCATATCCTACTTAATAACCTTCTTCCTGACCTAGGGAAAGAATACATAAAAAAGGGTGAGATCAAATGCTCAGTAAGTGTAAACAAAAGAAATATCAATCACATCATATTCATAAGTAAATAACATTTTGGAAATCTTAACTTGCAAAAGAGATCATAATTTCATAACATGGGAAAAATCATAGTAGTGAAATGTAATCCCAATAATCATAACATAAAAAATTCAACTTTTTGGAATACACACATAATCATAAACAATAATTTCTTTGTAGTCAAGACTCATAGCCATGACTATCTTAGCGGACAAAGTCCATTTCTGAACCGAGTTCACTCCTCGTTTCAGTCCTGTTTCACTGAACCAGTTTAACCTGCCGTTCCAGCCATGTCTATCTCATGAGATATAAATAATTACCCAATGCATTGGAGGGAGATATAGGTCCCACACATATCATAATGAAACCATTCTTATGTGTTCCACAAAATCATAAATCATACATCATAGCATAACCCATGTAACAAAAATGGGATTTTTAAACATCATTCCATCATAACATAACCCATATAAGATAAAAGGACATCATAAAATTAATTCCATCATAAAACAATCATATCAATGTAAAAATAGGTATATAAACAGAACCCTATATTATCTTAGATGGAAAATAATTTTGATAAAACACTTGAACTCCATTCTTGAGGAAAATATCCTTTCTACATCAAAAACATTTTTCCTTTCTTAAGATGTCATAGAATTTTAAACTAAAATAAGTTGATTAAAAATAAACTTGAAATTTTTTAAAATAATCTACTTAGAAATAATTTTCTAAAAATCCATTCATGCCGTATAAGTTAAAAAAACATCCTTCTCGTACTTTGGCTGGAAAAGTCAAAAAGTACCTCGTACTAAAAACGACAAAAGATTCCTTTCATATCTTTTACTAAAAACTCACCAATGGTTAAAATTGGATTTAAACAATTTAGGTGGATGTAAATAACATTACATATTGAGGAAACATGGATGTGGATGATAAAATACACCCCAGTAAATACCAAAGTATAAACAATCTCAGATAAAAATGAGATTGTGAGATTTTCCCTACCATAGGTCCGATTTTCTTTGTAAGTGTCCAAACCTCCTGTATACTGATTTAAATAATGTCATTGAATTATTATAGAATCATACTTATTGTTATGATATCATATATGGTCATATTCTTAGCTTCTTATTAGTAATATTTCAATGCTACATGATATTCGGGTGTTTATTACTTTTTGTTCTTATGCCTGTTTTGTCGAATAAATTATTATTACTCTTTTTAGGTTATATATTACTCATTTCTAGAATGGTATTAGTGTAATATATATCATATTTATTCATTCAATTCATTTATATAATCATTATTTAATGAAGATCATGTAGAACGAGTCGCATCACATCGTGGATACGATATTCCGTACATACGCACGAGCGATGATATTGTTCCCATGATTTTGGAATTGTATTGGACTATATTTATACTATTTAAGAATCAATATCACTTTACAATAATTATATATAGTCATTATTTACACCATTATACCCATACAAGTAAGGTGGTGGTGGAAAATAGATTACACCACGGTGTGGAGATGGTATTCTGTACGTACGCACGCGCGGTGATTTCATTTTCCATAGGATGGATAGATGCTGAAATAGGGTTGTTTCAAAATTATAATAACATATCAGTATACGAGTGATACTTTTGTTATTACTTCATAGTGAAACAACTTAATAAGAAGAAGTAGAAGAAGAAATAAAGTTGAAAGAATCGGTAACGAACATTACCTCTTCTTTGAGGTGCCTCTTATTAACCTCCTCTTAGGGAACTAAATATGGTCTTTGAAGAATACCAAGACTTCTAGGATGTTTCTAGGGAAGTGGAGAAAAGAAATTGTCTCGGTTTGTCTGAGCATTAAGGCTCAAAGTGGTGTGAGGAAGAGAGGGAGGAGGCGCCCTTTTATAAGGGTTGAGAGGGGCACCTTTGGAAAACCCCAAAATATTATTTTATTATAAAGTCATATTTGGGTTTTAATGGCTTTAAATTGAAATATTTCGAATCTAAGTTGTGTATGGGTCGAAATACGCTTATCCAATAGAATTTAGACAAGTTCAGGTTTCTATTTTAACCTTATCATTTAGATTTATCTTTAACTTAGATAATTTAACTTTTACCGTGTCTTCCTGTTTTCTTACACTATAAGGTTAGTAAACTTACTATAACAAGACAAAAGAACCAAAAGTTATTTATTCTTAATATATATAACCTTATATAAGTAATTTAGCCGAACCATAGATTTTTAGGAATAAAATGACAATTAATAATATAATATTTTTTTAAAAACTATTTTATTTCAATTTTGACACTATTTGGTAATCAATTTTTTTGAAAATCATAAAAGAATTATTAGTTCTAAAAATTTAATTAAATAAATACTAACATGTCAAATTAACGTATAAAATTATTGGAATTCATAAAAATTCTCAAATTAAATTTATTTGGGTATTTCTAACATCAATTATGTTAATATTTTATTAATAATATAATTAATGCATCATCATTGTGTCATAAATAAATTAAATTATTTAATGTCTAAAAATTATAAATAAAATACCATTATGTAGGAAATATATTTATCTTTCTAATAAATATTTTTAGTCTAATTTATCTTATGTATAAAAATATATTAAAAATGTTTTGGTTATTAAACTTTGATTTTAACTATTTTAACTATTCTTTAAATAAAATAATATTAAATGTCCTAATCAAATCCATGTGGTATTAAATGGTCATATTTTATTCCTAAGGTTGTTTTTGGTCGAATTAAACTTATAAAATAGAATTAGGACATGTGTTAGGGTAATAATAATATCAGTTTTACCCTTAATTACCCTATTTACTTTTAACCGTGGTAAAAAAAAGTAAAAAGTTACTATTCACAAAAAATTATTTTCATGTCATTGAACCATATTTTAGTCCTTGATATTAACCATGTCTCCCATATTTTCGAAATTCCACTCACTGAAGCGATAAAATTAGGTTTTATGTATATTTGCAAATTCTCCTAGGAGGTGGGTAAAAGACGGTGAAAAGTTCAATAAAATTTTTATATATCTAAAATTATTATAAAATGACTCCAATGAATTATATTGAACTTATATAGGTATTATATATCAATTTTGACCAATAATAAATTTAAATAAAATAAATAATTATTTAAATAAAAAGTCGGTTTTTAAATAGTAACCCAGTGTTTTCAATATTAATCAAAAATTGAATGCTTTCAGAAAAATACCAAAATTTCACCTAAGGCTAATTTCGAAATTCCGAATCCAAAAATGAAGTCCATTTTGGAAGATAATATTTAAAAAATTTCAAAAAGTGGGTATTACTATTCATAACAGCTAGTTTTAATAATATTTTAATAGCATATCGTTGTTTAGTGAAACTCAGTATTGCGTACGATGCAAGCTACCGAGGAAGGTCGCGATTGCATGTAAAGCAAGCCAGGATAGTTTTGTGTGTAGTGAAAGATTAATTTGATAATGTATATAACATAAAAACAAAGCATTTCTCATACAATTCTCGAGTGTTACATTCTACCCCTTAAAATGAATTTCACCCTCCAAATTCGTCACTTTGTAACAAAAAGATAAGGATACCTCTCTATCATCATATCCTCAAGCTCCCATTTAGCTTCTTCAAATTGTTGGTTCCTCCATAAAACTTTCACCAAGAGAGTGGTCTTGTTCCGTAGGACTTTTTCGCTACGATCAAGAATTTCTATCGGTTGTTCTTCATAAGAAAGATCTTGCTTTAGTGGTACAACTTCTGAGCTCAGTACATGTGAAGGATCATGTATTTACTTTCATAGGAGAGATACATGGAACACATCGTGAACTTGGGAGAGATTCGGTGGAAGCTCCAATCGGTAAGCTAACTTCCCAACATGATCCAGTATTTCGAAAGGACTGATATATCTAGGGCCCAACTTTCCCTGCTTTTCAAATCTCATTACTCTCTTCCAAGGAGATATTCATAAGAACACTTTATCACTTACTTGAAACTCTATGTCTTTTCTTCAGTTGTCGGCATAACTTTTTTGTCAAATATGAGCTGCTCTTATTTGATGCTGAATAGATCTGACCTTTTCTACCATCTCATCAACAAGATCAGGTCCTAATAGCTTTCTTTCCTCAACTTAACCCCATCAAGTTGGAATCCTGCATTTATTTCTATAGAGAGCTTCATAAGGATCCATCTGAATACTCGAGTGAATGTTATTATTATAAGAAAATTCTACCAAAGGCAGGTGTTGATCCCAACCACCTTTAAAATCCATAGTGCAAACTCTTAACATATCTTCTAGAGTTTTAATTGTCCTCTCAGATTGACCGTCTGTCTGAGGATGATAAGCAGTGCTGAAACTCAACTCTGTATCCAGAGTATGATGAAGACTTCGCCAGAACATTGAGGTAAACCTCAGATACCAATCAGATATAATAGAAAGTGTTACTCCATGAAATCTTACAACTTCCTTTACATATATCCTGGAAAGCTGATCCAGAGAGAAATCTTCTATAATAGCAATGAAGTGTACAGACATTGTAAGATGATCAACTATGACCCATATAGCATTATTGCCTTTGGATGTTTTAGGAAGTCCAGTGAAAAAGTCCATAGTGATGTTTTCCCATTTCCATTCTAGTATGGGTAATGGTTGTAACATCCCCTTAGACTTCTGCCTCTCAGATATAACTTGATGACAAACCAAGCATCGAGAGACATATTCAGCAACATCTCTTTTCATGTCATCCCACTAGAAGTACCCTTTCAGGCCCCTATACATCTTCATGATTCTAGGATGAATAGAGAATGAAGAACTATGAGCCTCATCCAGCAGCACCTTCTTTAATTCTGGGATGGGGGGAACACAAACCCGATTCCTGAACTTTATTATCCCATCACAATCAAGGTTTAATTCAGGAACATTTTTCACCTTCTTTTGTAACTCTACATCTACTTTCTATGCCTCTTTAATCTTCACATGCATAGATGGTTGAACATTCATTTGAGAAAGATAATATTTCTCCCCTTCCATTATAATTCCAAGATTCATCATTTGTAAATCCATAAATATTGCATCTTTTGTGATCCTCATCATGGATAAGATAGCATGGTCTTTTCGACTTAATGCATATGCCACCTTGTTTGCATTCCCAGGGTGATAATGAATTGACAGTCGTAATCCTTAATTAGCTCCAACCATCTTCTTTGGCGCATATTCATCTCCTTTTGTGTGAAAATATACTTTAAACTTTTATGATCAGTATAAATATCACACCTTTCTCTATAAAGATAATGCCTCCAAATCATTAATGCAAAGATTACCGCAGATAACTCCAAATCACGAGTTGGGTAATTTTTCTCATGGATTTTCAACTGTCATGAGGCATAAGCTATCACCATATCATTTTCCATAAGAACACACCCCAACCCCTTCTTGGATATATCACTGTATATCACAAACCTTTCTACACTAAAAGGAAGTGTGAGTACAGGTGCACTGGATAACCTTCTTTTCAACTCCTTGAAATTCTCTTCACATTCCTCCGTCCACACGAACTTAACTCCTTTTCGAGTCAACCTGGTGAGTGTATTAGATAATTGTGAAAAATATTTCACAAAACTTCGATAATATCTGGCCAAACTAAGAAAACTTCGGATATCGGTTACTGTTGTTGGTCTCAACCATCTTTTGATAACCTCTATTTTTGCTGGATCCACAGATATCCCCTCTTTTGAGATTATGTGACCCAAAAATGCAACTTTTTGAATCCAAAATTCACACTTGGTAAATTTGGCATAAAGCTTTTCCTTTCTCAGGGTCTTCAATATAATTCTCAAGTGATATTCATGATATTCCTTTCTCTTTGAATTGACAAGAATATCGTCTATAAAGACTACCACAAACTGATCAAGATAGTCTCTAAAGACTATATTCATCAGATACATGAAGATAGCAGGGGCATTAGTAAGACCAAATGGCATTAATATAAATACATAGTGTCCATACCTTGTATAGAAAGTCGTCTTTGGTATATCCTCCCTTTTGACCCTTAATTGATGACACCCTAAACGAAGATCAATCTTGGAAAAGTATTGATCTCTGCATAGTTTGTCAAATAAGTCATCAATGCGTGGGAGAGTTTATTTGATCTTGATAGTGATCTTGTTAAGTTATTGATAATCAATGCAGAGTCTCATTGATCCATATTTATTCATAAAAAATAGAACAGGTGCTCCCCAAGGTGAAGCACTAGGGCGTATGAATCCCTTATCAAGATTCTCTTGGAGTTTCTTCTTCAATTACTGCAACTCAATTGGGGCCATTCAATAAGGTGTCTTTGAAATAGGAAAAGCACCCGGTACGAGTTCTATTGAAACCTCAACGTCACGATTTGGTGGAAGACCCGACAATTCCTCTGGAAAGACATCATAAAACTCCCGTACAATGGGAATATTCTCAATCGTGAGTTTCTCACCAACCATTTGAGATAAATAACCTTCATTTAGTGGAATCAAGACCCATAATATGGGAGAAATTTCCACTGGAAGGTTATGTTCATACTTTCATCGATAGACGATCATAGATTGATCTAGAATATAAAATGTGGCTTCCCTTATTAGGAGATTGATATGAGATCCATAAAAAGAAATCCAATCCATGCCAAGAATCACCTCAAATTCCACTATTGGAAGGATCACAATATTTGCAGGAAGAACTTTCCCACAAACAACAATTAGAGAAGAATTATACACTTTTGATGCGATTGTTGTGCCATTAGGGGTTGTCACAGCTAACTCAACATATAATTGTTGAGGTAATACGGCGATACCCTTAGAAAATTTTTCAGAAATAAAAGAGTGGGTGGATCCAGAATCAAATAAAACATTTTCTAATTTAGAGTGGATAATAAGTGTACCTTTATCCACTTTGTTCTCATACTCCACATCGCTGATAGAAATTGCATGTGACTTTCCTTTGTCTTTAGTCTTAATAGTTTGTTGGCATTTATCATCATCAACAACCCTTGGATTAGCACATTGATTGGCATAATGTCCCATTTCCATGCTCTTGTAACATTGAAGTGTAGGAGGTTTACTCTGTGTAGCCTTTTCTTTATTCACATCACTAGACATCTTCTTCCCATCATTACGGCATTCAAATGCACGATGACCTTCCTTTACACATTTAAAACATTTACTTGTCCATTTAAGACAACACCCTCCGTGTTTCTTTCCACACTTTGAGCATAAGGGAAAACCCATCTTTTTTTTCAGTGTGCTCTTTATATTTTCCTTTGAATTCCATTTTCCTCTTCTTATCAAACCCATATGACTGATGGGTTACTCCTATCTCCATATCAAACTTGAGAGCACATCCAACGATTTCCTCGTAGCTATTGAAGTCCCTTATGGCTAACGCCCTTCGAAGACTTGGTTTTAACCCACTAAAGAATCGATCGATCCTACTCTCAGGTTGGGTAATAATACCAGAAGAGTACATTGAAAGTCTTGTAAAATTTGTTTCATAGGTACCAATAGATTCATCATCCTTTTTCTTCAGTTCAAGAAACTCCTTCTCCATATTTGTTAGAAGAATACAAGGAAAGTACTTATTGAAAAATAAGTTCTTGAACTCGTCCCATTCCATGGACTCAATTTCATCTATTTGCCTAGTATTCTTGATAATATTCCACCATTGATCATCATCACCATCCAAACGATACACTTCTAAGATGACTTTATCATGTTCAGATCATTGAAGAACTGAAAATATCTTATCAGTAGTACTGATCCATTGTTCAGCAACTAATGGATTAGTAGACCCGTTGAATGAAGGTTGACGCTGCCTCATGAAGGATTCAACAGAATGTTGCTCTTCCCTTTGCTTGTTTGGAAGTCCTGCATGATTCATATCTTGAGAAAGTTGTGTGAGAATGGCTATATGATTTTCTATTCTAGCTCCCATAACGTTTGGTTGCTCAGGGGGACAATCATTGCATTTCACGTCGCATTCCGCACTAACACGGTTCCTTCGGGTTCCAGCCATTGACTAAATCCAAGAAGTATAGTGTGAGCAACACTAATTATAATAGGAAAACCACATAATCAAGAATAAAATTTCACACTTAAGGTCTTATCATAGGTTTTTCAGGGAAAATTTTAAAACACTATGATTGTGTTCTATGATTAGACTTATCTTTAGGGTTCTTACTAAGGATTTCACATCCTAGTATCTAAAGGTTGACTATACCTTTCCTCTGATACCAACTATAACGACCCATACTTTACATACATTGTTATTACATCAGAATAGAAGCACACTAATTACAACATATAAAAAAACCAGGAAAGGACCGTATAGGTATAGAGTGATTAGAAACTGGGAAACATAACCAACTAGATCATAAAGAATCTACATTGTCTCCCATTTATTTCATCATATCTAGAGTCCCATTTGGCATATCCTATGTAATAACATTCTTCCTGGCCTGGGGAAAGAAAAAATACAAAAGGGTGAGCTCAAATGCACAGTAAGGGTAAACAAAAGAAATATCAATCACATCCTATTCATAAGTACATAACATTTTTGAAATCTTAACCTGCAAAAGAGATCATAATTTCATAACATGGGATAAATCATTGCAGTGAACTCTAATCCCAATAATCAGAACTTAAAACATCAAACTTTTTGTCCTACACACATAATCATAGAGAATAATTTCATAGTAGTGAAGACTCTTAGAAAAGACTATCTTAGCAGACAGAGTCCATTTCTGAACTGTGTTCACTCCTCGTTTCAGTCCAATTTCACTGAACCAGTTTAACATGATGTTCCAGCGATGTATATCTCATGAGATAAATCTTTAACCAATGCATTGGAGGGAGATATAGGTTCCACCCATCTCATAATGAAACGATTCTTATGTGTGCCACAAAATCATAAATCATACATCATAGCATAACCCATGTAATAATAATGGGATTCTTAAACATCATGCCATCATAACATAACCCATATAAGATAGAAGGACATAATAAAATTAATTCCATCATAAAACAATCAAATCAATGTAAAAATAGGGATATAAACAGAACCCTATATTATCTTAGATGGAAAATAATTTTGATAAAACACTTGAACTCCATTCTTGAGGAAAATATCCTTTCTACTGCAAAAAACATTTTTTCTTTATTAACATGTCATACAATTATAAACTAAAAGAAGTTTATTAAAAATAAACATGAAATATTGTAAAGGAAGATTTGTGGAAATAATGTTCTAAAAATCCATTCTTGCCGTATAAGTTAAAAAAACATACTTCTCGTACTTTGGCCAGAAAAGTCAAAAAGTACCTCGTACTAAAAACGACAAAAGATTCATTTCCTATCTTTTACTAAAAACTCAAAAATGGGTAAAATTGGATTTAAACAATTGTAGGTGGATGGAAATAATATTACATATTGAGGAAACATGGATGTGGATGATAAAATACACCCCAGTAAATACCAAAGTATAAACAATCTTGGATAAAAAATGAGATTGTGAGATTTTCCCTTACCTTAGGTCTGATTTGATTGTTAAGTGTCCAAACCTCTTGTATAATGATTTAAATAATGTCATTGACTTATTAAGGAATCATAATTATTGTTATGATATCATATACGGTCATATTCTTAGCTTCTTATTATTAATATTTCATTTTCTACTTGTTATTCGGGTATTTATTACTTTTTGTTCTTATGTGTGTGTTGTCGAATAAATTCTTATTTTTATTTTTTTGGTTATAGATACCTCATTTCTAGAATGGTATTAGTGTAATATATATCGAGTTTATTCATTCAATTCATTTATATAATCATTATGCAATGAAGATCATGTAGAACGAGTCACATCACATCGTGGAGATGGTATTCCGTACGTACGCATGAGCGATGATATCGTTCCCATGATCGTGTAATTGTATTGGAGTGTATGTATACTATTTTAGAATAAATATCACTTTACAATAATAATATATAGTCATTATTTATACCATTATACCCATCCATGTAAGGTGGTGGTGGAAAATAGATTACACCATGACGTGGAGACGGTATTCCATACATACGCACGTGCGGTGATTTCGTTTTCCGTAGGATGGATAGATGGTGAAATAGAGTTGTTTCATACTTATAATAACATATCAGTATATGAGTGATACTGATGTTTTTACTTCATAATGAAACAACTAAATAAGAAGAAGTAGAAGAAGAAATAAAGTTTAAAGAATCGGTACCAAACATTACCTCTTCTTTGAAGCGCCTCTTCTTAACCTCCTCTTAGTGCACTAAAGATGGACTTTGAAGAAAACTAGGACATCTAGGATGTTTCTAGGGAAGTGGGGAAGATACATTTTCAGGTGTTGGACGAGCATGAAGGCTCAATGTGGTGTGAGTAAGAGAGGGAGGAGGTTCCCTTTTATAAGGGAGGAGAGGGGAACCTTTGGAAAAACTAAACATATTATTTAATTATAAAGTCATATTCGGGTTATAATAGCTCCAAATTTATTTATTTCGAATCTAAGGTGTGGATGGGTCGAAATACTCTCATCAAATATAATTTAGACAAGTTTAGGTTTCTATTTTAACCTTATCATTTAGATTTATCTTTAAGTTAGATAATTTAACTTTTACCGTGTCTTCCTGTTTTCTTACACTATAAGGATAATAAACATAATATAACAAAAAAACGAACCCCAAGTTGTTTATTATTAATATATATAACCTTATCTAAGTCATTTGGTTGAGCCTTAGATTTTTAGAAATAAAAAACAATTAATAATATAACATTTTTTTAAAACTATTTTATGTGAATTTTGACACTATTTGGTAATTGATTTTTGTGAAAATTATAACAGAATTATTACTTCAAAAAAGTTATTTAAATCAATAATAACATGTCATATTAACCTATAAAATTATTTTAATTCATAAAAAGTCTCAAATTACATTTATTTGGGTATTTATAACATCAATTATGTTAATATTTCATTAATAATATAATTACTGCATCATCATTGTGTCATACATAAATTAAATTATTTAATGTCTACAAATTATAAATAAAATAAAATTATGTAGGAAATCTTTTTAGATTTCTAATTAATATTTATAGTCTAATTTATCTTATGTATAACCCTATATTAAAAATGTTTTATTTATTAAACTGTGATTTTAACTATTGTAACTATTCTTTAAATAAAATAATATTAAATGTCCTAATCTAATCCAAGTGGGCCTAAATGGTCATATTTTATTCCTAATGTTGTTTTTGGTCGAATTACACTCATCCAATAGAATTAGGACATGTGTTAGGGTAATAATAATATCATTTTTACCATTAATTGCCCTATTTACTTTTAACCGTGGAAAAAAAGCAAAAAGTTACTATTCACCAAAAATTATTTTCATCTCATTGAACCACATTTTAGTCCATGATATTAACCCTGTCTCTCGGATTTTCGAAATTCCACTTACATAAGCGGTAAAATTAAGTTCTATTAAAATTTGTAAATTCTCATAGAGGGTGGGTAAAAGACGGTGAAAAGTTCAATAAAATTTTTACATATCTAAAATTATTATAAATGACTCCAATGAATTACATTTGAACTTATATAGGTAATATGTATCAATTTTCACGTAATAAAAAATTAAATAAAATAAATAATTATTTAAATAAAAAGTCGGTTTTTAAATAGTAACCCGGTGTTTTCACAATTCATAAAAAATTGAATGTTTTCAGAGAAATACCAAAATTTCACCCTAGGCTAAATTTGATATTCCTAATCCAAAAATGAAGTTCATTGTAAAAGACAAAATTAAAAAAATTTCAAAAAGTGGGTATTACTATTCATAACGGCTAGTTTTAATAATATTTTAATAGCATATCGTTGTTTAGTGAAACTCGGTATTGCGTACGACACATGCTATCGAGGAAGGTCGCCATTGCGTGTAAACCAAGCCAAGATAGTGTTGTGTGTAGTGAAAGATTCCTTTGATGATGTATATAACATAAAAAAATATTTCTCATAAAAGTCTCGGGTGTTACAACGTAGGATTCTGAAAAAAATCAGTTGTTGCATGTTGAGTACGCTATTAGACACAATATCTCCATTAAATTAAAATTAATATTTAATTCACAAATATTTATAAATATGAAAATGTCATATTGGTTATTTTCCCGGGATGTGACAAGAATTATCTTTGTATTATGTGGTGACCCAAAATTATATTCCAAGGTGCATGATGTCTGTAATTTCAGAAATGATATAGAAGATAATTGGAAATTTATTGATGTTATTTTTGTTTTTAGGTACACTTTTGAGTGATTTTTTTTTCAAAATTAGTAAATTTTTACTAAGATTTTTGGAAATAAATCTTATTATAAAATGAGAGAAATTCCAATTTATGGTTACTTAAGGAATAATTTTTTGTTACATGATCTCTAAGAGCGGTTTTGAGGTTGAAAATGACATTATAAAATTAATTTACAAATTACCACTCTAGAAAAAGTCTTGGGTGTTAGGATTTTATTATGGAATACAAGTTTTTACAAGAGTTTTATTACTGATTTTTCCAAAATCATAAGACCCTTAGGTTCACCACTAGTAATATGTACATCTATATTTTCATGAAAATAATCTAGGATCATTCAATTTTATTAAGGATAAACTCATACCATATCCCATTAAGTCATCATTTGATTTGAAGATTCTTATTAAAAAAATGTGTGATGCTACTGACGTGGTTGTTTGATCTGTCCTAAGAAATATTATGTTTATGTGATTACATGTGGTGTGTTATTCTACTATACTAATTGTTGATCCTCAATGAAACCATACCACTATTTAGAATAATTTATTAGATGTTTTATTTTCGAAGGAGAGGTGTAGGTAGTACCTTTTAGGTATCAAATTTATAGTCTTTATAGATCTCACAAGATTGAAGTATTTTCAATTTAAGATTTAGTCCAAAACTAGACAAATTTAGTGGATAATTTTATTATAGAAGTTTTATTTTTATATTATAGATAATTAATGTTATAATAATGTTGTTTTTAATGATTTTTTTGGTTTTCTACTCTATGTGAAGATTCAAGGAATATTAATTATGCATTCCATAATGAAAATAAACTCATAGATTCAATTACAAAATATTCTTAGAATATATATATTGATGAATACCTTGATATAGGCGTCCTTACCAATGATTTATCACATAATAAAATGAATATTTTCATTCGTAAACATCTATATTTTCTATGGTATGATCCATTGATATTTAGGAGATGCAATAATTTCATCTTGAGGAGGTGTGTGATTGATGAATATATGTTATATATTTTAGAGAGTTTTCACTAATCACCATGGGGTGGTAATCATTGAGTGCATCAGACTGCCTAAAAATTTCTCTACGATGGATTTTTTTTGAATTATTTGATTGATTATTCTAACAGTTTAGTTGTGGATTGTTATAAGTTTTAAATGATAGTAAATGTTGGTTGGAAGTATGAGCTACCATATGAATGAATTTTAGGTTTTTTTATTTTTAATGATTGAGTTTTATATTTCATGGGACCATTTCTATATTCTAAGAGGAAATGATTACATTTTTGTATCTATTTATTATGTTTCCAAGTGTGTTTAGGTAGTTTAAGTTCCCAATAATCTTTAAAATAGTGTTATTAAAGTCATTATAAAGAAAAGTTTCCTAATATTTGGAGTTTTAAAGGATTTATTCACTGAAAATAGAACACATTTTAAGAATTTAAAGATTAAATAATTGATGGAGAAGAATTTATATGACCATTTATTTGTAATTAATTTTCATCCAAAATCTTTTGTACATATATAAATTTTATGAAAAGTCCTAAATATTATTTTAGAGAAAATTATCTTTTACAATTGGATGGATTTTTCCTTGAAACTGGGTTAAGCATCAATGGCTTATAGATATCATTAAATACCAAAACAGTATGTCAACATATCAGTTATTCTTTTTGAAATGTTATCATTTACCCATAGAGTGGCAATACATGTCTTATTGGGTAACTAAATCATTGATATTTTTTTAAGAAAACTAATGAAAGAATAATTCATGTGTTGATTGAGCTTGAAGAGATAATGATAGATTCATATTATAATTCTGTGATTTATAAAGGTACAAATATAAATTTTCATGAGTCTATCATCCATAAAATAAAATTTACATATGTATAGAAGGGGTTAATGGTTTAAATACAGACTAATAGTTTTTACTATGATGATCAAATCCATGTGTTCTGGACCTTTTAACATTAATAGAGTGTTAGATAATGGGGATTCAAACCTTGTATGAGAAGAGAATATACCATATTTGTTTAATTGTGAAAGGATTAGAAATTAATATTATGTATAGAAAAGGGTCATGAATAAAACAATAGGATGGAAAAATATGTTCTCAGAGAAGTATAACTACCGACCATAAATCTAGTTCTTCTAGAGAGTAATCCCATGGTCATTTTTTGTTTATAATTTTTCATAAGTATATGATTATATTATGATATATCTACAACTCTATAATTCTTTTAAGATTTACCCATTTCCCTCCACTTCTCTTTGAATATGAACTAGCTATTCAATACACTATATTATAATTCTACTTTTTTATAATCAATAATGAGCTACATTAAGGAGATATTTAAACCATAGATCTATTTTATTCACCCACTAGTGTTTCATTATTTTTGATAGATTTATTTTGGAGCAGAATTCTTATATATTTCAAATTTTGAGAAACCAAATCTGAATAAACTAGAGAATTTCACACAATGATAAGACGGAAGAGTTTCCTTTGTATGAACTCAGAAGAGGAAAAGTTTATATTATGGAAGTTATATTTTTTAATTTATGTATTTTTATTATTCTTATTTTTAATAGTTATGTTACTATTTCATGTCATTTGTTATTTAGAAATTGGGAATCAATATTTATATGTAAAATAAAAATGTGAAATTAAGTGTGGTGGGATATTTCCCATGATGTTTCTATTTATGTAAATTTATATCTATTTTTGGGTGTTTTTTAAGAAAAAAATGTATTTTTTAAAAAAATTGAAACAAACAATATATCTAGATGATACCCTCAAAAATTATATTATTTCATAGTCTTATTTTTATTTACTTAGTGTTTATTATGGTTTGATATTAAATTTTATCAGAATTTTTTTTGTTGTGCCTGAAAGATAATTAATGTAACATTTTAATCTACCTTTTTTTGGAAAACAAAATTTTTGAACTATTTTTTAACCAATGCAAACATATTTAAAAAATTAAATAACTGAAAATTTATTTGGGATTTAATTTAAATTTATTTATCATTCTTTAAGGTTTAATACTTTGGAAAATATTATATTTTAAGTGTGATGGAGTGGTTTTAGTTTATTCTAACATGGGATTCATTTTAGTAAACATAAAAAACACTAATTTTTTTTGTCAAATTTGATAGTTTGTAAATCTTCAATATTCATATTTAGTGGATCAACATATTTCTTATGTCTAAATATATATATTTTTTATTTTTAGTAGGCTGACCTTTTATACATTACTATGAATTTAATCTAATTAATTTATTTCGTTCTATACTGATAATTGTTTTGGGTTAAAATTTGATGGTATGATTAAAAATATTCATTGGTTTTGAATTTTTTAAATTTAATTTTTACTTAAAAACTATGAATTTAAATGAATTATAAATTTAAAACCCTAATTTAGGTTGATATTATTTTCCTTTATTATTTTATACTTTAATTATTTTAGATTTTGGATGGGTTATTCTTTTTTAAATGTATTATTTAAATCATATATCCAAACATATTGTATATTTTTACTTCTTCTAATTATGTTAGTTTATTCTATTTGAGGTAAAGTGAATTTGGTAATCCTTATTTACGTTCAAAGTGGTGATTGTTTAAAATATTGAAAAATTTCAAATATCAATCATTTTTGTAAAACAATAAACTTTTAACAAAATACACAATTTTGTGAGAACCAATTACCATTAATTCTTAGAATATTTCTTGAGGATGAATATTTTTGGAAGAATATATATTTTTTTTACTACATCCATTTCACCCTTGAGAACTTTTTTAACCCAATAATATTTTTTAATAAAATTTGTTGATCAAAAGAAAAACTCTTGGTGTGGGGGGATTTGATGTATCCTTAAGGTTATTTATAATTGGATCATATTTTTTTATGTTTTTATGATTATTATTTATCGTTTATAGAGAATTTAACAATAAATAATGAAATTTTATCACATTATGTTGAAAATATTTTTTAGTAATCATTTTTATAAATAATAATTATTTCTAAAGATATATTGAAAACAAATATATGATTATATTTTTAAAAATATTGATGAACTATAAATTGGTTATTGATTTAATGATCAATGAAATATTTTTTTAAAATGGGTTTTGAGTAGTTTTAATTAAAAAAATTAAATTTCTATGATATAGGATATTAATTTTGAACCTCTATTTGATGAAAAAATATATATAATTTTCATATAAATATGGAAGTTGATATAATTTTATTTATACACATAATTTTAATTAATTTTGAATAATTTTTTTTATAAATATACAATTTTATTTTATATGTGCTTTATAGTGTGTGATATTTCATAAAATAATTTGTGGCTTCCTACCTATATAAAAATATTTCTAGAAAAACCCAAAAGAGAAAAAAAAACTTTTCATAAAAATGTTCTATAGTGTCTTCGTGTAAGAAAAATAATTCTAATGAAACATAATATAATTAACATAAGATAACTATCTTACGTGAACAATAAAAATTAAGTGAATTGATGGATCTTATTTCTCAGTTGATTTCATGTGGAGTCTGATTCATTGAATTTGAGGAATTTGATCCCATAATGGATACCTTATGTTGGATCCATAGAAATGCCTACGGGGTTCAGCAAATGCAAAGATGGACATTAATTGAGGTATTGATAAGTTTTGAAAATAAAATAAGATTTTGTAATGGGAGATCTATTTTCAAGTATGTTTCCAAGCTCGGATAAGGGGGTTTAATGGTTAGAGAAATTCCATGTTCATTTTATTAAAAACTGAATATTTTTTAAGATCTAGTATTTTTGAATCAAAATCAAAGATATTTAAAGTAAAAGGTACTAGAATTTAATCATGAAATCTTAAGAATGATGATAAATAATAAAGACTATCTAGCAATGTCCATTCATTTTTAGATGACTGGATATTGAAATAATGAAATATATGGCTTCAACAACTTAGTTATGGATTCATTTATTTTCTTTTAAATTGATTATAGGATATGATAAAATATTACTGAGGCAGTGTGCCAGTTGAACTACATTATTTCATCTAGTAAAAATTTTATATAAAGATCTAAATAAAAAACAATTAGGTCTTTGATGAAGTAGATTTGGTCAATACCCATGGATGAACCATAGTCGAACCCCATATTTACTATCACCAAATGAAGATGAAAAAAATATTAGATGAATCTAAATGATTAAGTATTATAATATTGAAATTTAAATTGTACCCATTACAACATTATGAGTATTAAAACTTGGGAGATATAGAAGAATTTACTAAACTAAGATAGGGTTTGAATAATTTTGGAAATAATGTTTCCATATTAAAAGATAAAAGAAATTTTAGATTTCCTTGGGAAATTTTTGAGATGATTCAATGGTGTTGTAGGTACCAAATGTAGTTTTGATATGATGAAAATTATATATAATCACATTTAATAATGAAATGTGGAATCATGATTCTTGAAGAAGAAGAATCCAATGAGATTTTTTTAAGATAACTATACTTTCTATAATCTTGGACTAATAGATTCAGAATATTAATATTGAAACATTTTCTTCGATAGTGTTTTTCGATATTAAATTGGTGGATTCATAAAATTTAGAGATCTTAGTATCTCATTTCAATTTTTTTGGGATTCTATATAGTTAACAACATGTTGTTGAATAAATAACACAACCAGTGTTGGTGGGTTAATGTCAATGATACGCGCTACTTGATCTAATTTATTTGCGCAGACTTATGTTAAAACCCAAATATGTAGCTTTTAATTACTCTAAGATATAGTTTTTTGGAAATTCATGGGAACCCATATTGAAAAAAATTAAATTTGGGAAGAACATGGGTATTCCATGGTTTATATGTGAGATTTATTTGTTCAATGTGTGATTGATTAAGAAAATAATAACCAATTACAAATGAATTGAAACTAAATGAAGAAATTTCTAGTTCAGTGGGACTTGGTTGTGAGTAGAGAAAATAAAATAAAATAAAATAAAATTTCCACTTCATGGGGTATAAATCAGAGAACATTAAGATACGGGAGCTGATAAATCTTTTTCATCAGAGTCTTCTGAAGTGAAACTATATGTCTTAATAAGGAAGAGAGATAAGATTTATAATTTTGAAGAAATATAAGATATGGAATTTATCTTTTCCATATTCATTATTTCATTCATTTATTTTGTAATTGATTTTTAAATATATTGTTATTCCTGAATAAAATTATTCTAAGATAAAAAATTTTGGGGAAAAAATTAGGTTATGTTGGATAATCTTTTTTTATTTTCTTGTTGAAATTTTATAATTGATTTCTTCATTTTCAATAAATATTTAAATAAATTAATTAATAATAGATTATTATTTATTTTTGATGTAAAGTTTTCATCAAAAAATTGATTTATAGGTTAGTTTATGGATTAAATACCTTATCTATTTTTTAATTGTTGGATTAAGTAGTTTAGAAAGTTCTAGATTCAATATGAAACTTTTTTATCTTGATAGAGTTAACTAGAAATAATTATATTAAAAATATTATGGTATTGATAAATTTTAAAATTAAATATAAAATATCTTTTTCTATCCAACCAAACATTTCCCAACTCTTCACTGTGTTAAATTATTAGTCAACTTGTAGCGATCAAAGATTTTTTCCAATGTAATTTCAATGCCAATTATATAAATTTGTAATATTTATTAAATAATATATAAAACATTATAAATGAAATTTTATTTATTATATTAATTTTAAAAATAAATTTAAGGATTAAAAATGACTATAATCAATGTGACATAAAATTAGATAATAATAATAGGAAAATTCTCATATGCTTGATCCCTAAGAATATTCACACTCATGAATAACATGGTTAAAATGAAGAATAATTTTACTAATAAAATCTTAATTTTGAAAATTAAAAAACATAACCCTGAGAGAAATAGTTTTGAATTAATAATGAACGAAATATGAGGTATTTAATGGAAATAGGGAACCCATATGACCATTATAGATCTGACAATTGGAAGATTAATTTGACCATTTATGAATTTTTACTTAACTATTAGAATAGTATCCTCGCCTCTGTAAGTGTAAAATAATTTGTTCTATTATTTTAAAATAAAAATATAATATATTTATGTCACAGTTTAGTTAGATAAATGATTAAAATGGTAAATTATGTATTTGTAATTATGTAAAACAGAAATGTTTTAAATAATATTTTATAATAAAAAATCTTATTTTAAATAAAATCCATTTTTATTAAATGTAGTTATAAATTATTAATATGTTCTATAATATTTTTATGAAAATTTTATGAGACCATGAGTAAATTTCAAAGGATAAAAAATTCCTTCTAATATTAAAAATTGATTTTTTTCAATTTAAAAATGATTTTACTTAAAAATTAATTATATCATATATAGAACACTATTTTTAAAAAAATTGATTTCTTTTTTTAAAAAACATTAAACATTAAAAAATGTTTGAGATAATTATATGTATTTTTCTAAATTTGTTGAAGTTTTGGTGAATTGTGATAGTTGGTAAAATTTGACATTATACATCATAAGAAAAATGCATGAATTTTTTTACTCATGGATGATATAATGAGACACTAGATTGAACTCACATGAAAAAATTATTCTGTATAGTCACATGAATCAATAATATTTGAAATTTTTGAGTCAAAATAGTAAACACATGATTAAAATATTCAAAAACACACCACTCTTATTCCATTATAAATACCACCCCTCAAAAATGATTCTCCTAAAAAATTATAAGACCTATAGCTTTCCAACATTGATCCCAAAACACATAAAAAACCACTACCAAGTGACTTAGTTCTATTGGTATCATCAAAATACCATTTCAAGTAGCCTTAAGGGACAACTTAAGAGGATTATACTAAAATAAGATGTAAGATTCTATACCAATATCTTTCAATTTTATTATTCTTTTAAAAATATATTTAATCACCATACTCCAAAACATAGTAAAATTAGTATTATTAATATAATACTATGCAATTATTATTGTTTAATATCCATATTAATCCATCACATCTTTCCAAAACGAAAGTGTTGTTTAAAATAGAGATGGTTCACCACCTCCATTAACAATGAACAATTTTTTCCACCACGTTCAAGGATGATTGTAAATATATTATTATAGTAAGAACAATATAACTTATTTCAAGTTAATTAAAGGTTAATTTCAATTTAATTAAATATTTTTTTTATTGTGACGGTTGATAAATATTCCTAAATTAACTAACCAAATACCATCAAAATTTTTCCTATAAGAATCATTATTATGTAATAACATAAAAATATATTTTGAAAGAAATAAATTTATATTAGTATAAGAATAAAATTTAGTTTAAAATTAGGGTTTTTAGTCCCATTTAAAAAAACATCAATAAGTATCCCAAAGTGATATGACCCTGGAAGCATGAAACATGCGCTAATTGAATAGAAAAATTAAACATTATATCTCATTGAATTGATTATAGATGAAAATAATAAAATTAAGAAAATTAATATATATATATATATATGGTTCTAATTATTTAATTAATGAACATAATTTGATTATCAAGATGTTAATTGAATGTTCAAAATGACTATAGAAAATATGTTAAGGGATCTCTCAAAACATCCCTTTCTATTCAAGTTATGAAAATTCTCTCTCTATCTCAATTTTCTCTCCATCTTATGTTATGGAATAATTTTAAATTATTTATACAATTTTCTTACCTATATATCAATATTATTATACCATAAATTGAAGGAAAAATTATTCCATAATTTTTTTTATGAAATGAAACCCATTTCATTCCATGGGTATAATATATGCCTCAATATTGATTTCCTTTTATGAAACAAATTTTGTAATGACCCAAACATTCATTAATAGAAAATACTCTTGGATTTATTTAAATGTCTTATTATGTAAAATGGTTCTGTGGAACATCTATATTATCTTGGTTTTATGTTTCTGGATTTTAAAATACCATTAAGGAATGTGATTTTTGCTAATATAGTCATTGAACAGTGATCACATGATTAGTATAAATATATGGAATTAAAAATCCAATTTACTTAGAAAATGGAAGTGATGGACTCATCCAGTAGACATTCCCCATATGAAGCCCATTTCTGGAGCTCATAAAGAAGGTGGTGTCATTGGGATTCTCTCTTTACCATGCCCAAGATGATCTTGAACATGTTAATCTTGAGCAGAACCGACTATGGAAGAAGTGGAAGTTGATAGAGACTACCACTCGATCAATGTTATCTAAGACACCCCAAGAGTCTATCACCATCATTCACCTTACCCTAAGGTCTTATGCGAGTGTTTAAGGGGTTATATAACAAGACCCTAGTACTACGATTATGTACATTATTCTTTTATAAAGAATATAAATTCTTTTTATCATTGTTACTTTGTAAATATTATTTAAAGAGAAAATAGTATTTTTAGTTAATATTCAACTAAGAAATCCATTTTGATGAATTAATGGAGTTTTGAGTTAAATAAAATTTTAATAAATTATTATTATTATTATTATTATTATTAAATTAGTTTTTCTTAAATATAAATCATCTTATAATTTTATGAATGCAATTGTTATTTTTATTAATGTTTGAAATCTATTTTGTCAAAACCCATGAATTTCTGATAAATGGTGGTTTCTATTTTAAAAGTAAAAATTCAAATATTTATAAAATTATATAGATAAAATGAATATTATTATTGGAATCAGGATGTTGAAGTTATCCAATGGTGACTTTTACAAAATTTTCTGAGACAGTCGAACGTTTGGGTAAATTTTTAATACCATTTAATGTTATAATGTGTTTTATGACATCATAATGACCCAATAGTGATGTAATAAAACATTATAAACATTATGTTCGGACAATATATGTTTAATAATTAAAATAATGTGATTTTAGATTTGTTTGATTTATTTTACAAATCCTTAGTGGACCATCCAAGACTTATAAAACATTTTGGAATTTTAAATTGCTTCCTTTGAGAGTGTGACTCACCTCCACATAATAAACCCTTTTATATAAAGATGTTTGTATATTTTCCTTATAAAATATTATTTACACTCCCATTTGGCGAAAATCATGGGAAAAAACCATGGGTTGGTTTGTGGGTTTGTTTAGTTTTATGTGTGTTATCCCAAAAATAAATAATAAAGAATTTATTCTCCTTTCCTATATAATCCTACCCAAGCTCCCACTTCCTCTTCACTCAAAGCCTTTTTAGTTCGAATAACCCCTTCCCTCCTCTCTCTAGAATCCTCCCATGGTTCCTCGAGCTCCCAAGAAGCCTCTCTCAGTCCTCTCCCAGGATTTTCGAATCACAATTCAAATTAAGAGATTACTACCTTAATCTTTTTATCCAAGATTCTTAATATTTTTATGAGCTTTTAATTTCTATTATAAATGTTGGGGTTTGATTTTTCACGTCCCCCATACTTCCCTTTTTATTTTTGAAGGATTAAAGACCCCTTTATCTCTCAATAAATGCCTCCCATGGTCACCCGTTACATTATCGAAATTCAGAATGGAAATTCTCTCTCTCTGCTAATTACATTAAATAAATTATATTGTATTATGTATGTAAATTCCATTAAATTTTTTGGGACAAGTATCTATATGACCCCCTTACTATGTATTTCATGTACATATGATGAGACACCCCTTTCTCTCTCATTAACCATTTTTTTGATGTCTTATATCACGCTGTTATGCGATAGAAGTTGCACCGCAATTTTCCAAGAAAAAATCATTGTGTAGTGAATACCATTCCCATTTCACTATCAATGGTATTAACCTTTATTCACATTTAAATATTTATGGAAGATTTTAATGTATTAATGCCAAATTCCTTAATCTTGGAATAAATTATGATGTTTTATGAATCCATGTTGTATGATCTTGTGGAACACATATGCATGAAATGAAAAGTATAAGAAGGGTGTGCCTTGATAGCGCTACAATGAATTGGGTAATGTTTATTATCATGATACATCATGTGCAATGATTGTTGACTCATTATAATTCATTTTCAATGAGGTTTTACTCGTGATTCATTTGCAATGAGGGTTTACTCGTGCTCCTTGTGCAATGAGCCTTGCCTCATGCTAATTCCATGTTAAGAGTTGTTGCCACATTTCCATGTTATGGTTATCATTCTTTATCATGACTTTATGTTCATATTTATCTTGTTCTTCATTGAAATGACTATTTTATAACATGTATTGTATTTCTCATGTTATCCATGTTTATTCCCTTACTAGGCTTTGTATCTCACCCATTTCTTATGCCTGTCCCCAGGTTATCCCATGAAATGATAAGTATGAGGGAATGTAGTGGTAATGTAAAAGAATTTTTCAATAAAGATGTTGTGTTTCATGTTTTACGTTGTTATCTAATTTTATTAAGCCTCAAAGAAACTATACCTCTCGATCTTAAATGTTGTAGAAAGTGAAGAGTTTATGTAATAAATCATGTTTAAGTGTGTAATAAATGCAGTGTTGTTATACTTCGTATTAGAGGATAGGTTTATTTATTTTGGGGATTAGGATTAGAAAACCCCATTGAAGCCCTAGAGACAAGAGTAATTACAATAAAAACATACATAGGTTTTTTTTGGGTATTGAGTAAGTGGTTTATCCAGCAAATGCATCCATGTCTGGATACGAGTAGGTAGAGGCGGCTCTTACACAGATGTACCTAGGGGTGAAAACCCCGACATGGATTTTGGGGCTTGACACAAGGTATCCTGGTACATGACATTGGGACATGCTGCACTCTTGGTTACGACACTTCTGAGGGATTTTCTTTGGTAAATTAACATGATTAGTGTGAACCATTATTTAGGGAATTTTTGAAAAATGTATCTAAGAATACAAGTTCGAACGTAGATCATGGATTACATAGATTGAAGCCTATAGATTTAAAAGTTAAGGAAATAAAATCAAATTATAAGTCATTTATTTTTTTCCTGGATTACCCTTTATGTGTTAGCCATAAAATTCCATTTATTACAGCCATTGGCGGGTAATAGGAGGACTTGGGATAACAAACGATGTGAATACCAATGTGATGACTGTTCCAATGAGATTCCCAATCCAATGGGAGTAGGAATCGAGAACATTTCGATGATATTATATCAGTTAACTCAAGAATTGAATTGAAACATGGGTCATGGGGAATGTTCAACCCCCCTAAGAAAGAAAAATTCACCATCAAGAGCTTTAGGAGACAAAGAGCACCTAATTTTAATGGATCATCTGATCCCTCAATCAATGAACAATGGGTCAACTCCATTGAAAATATCTTCTCCATCCTTAAATGTTTGGAACAAGAGATGGTTCTACTGGCTACTTATCATATGAAGGGTGATTCTGATCAATGGTGGATATTGATAAAAAACAAGAAGCTTGAGGAGAAGATCAAGGCATTGGAATGGAAGGATTTCTAGAAGATTTTTTTTGATAAATATTTTAAGTGCACCCTCCAGCTTAAGATGGAAAGAGACTTCCATTTCCTTAATAAAAAAGATAACGAATCCATCGAAGCTTATGAGGAAAACTCCACAAGGCTTCCACGATATGCCTCCAGCATTGTCATTACCCCCGAATGCAAGGTTGACCGCTTCTTTCGTGGGCTAAAACCTAGCGTACAGAAATCCCTGGTGATCCATGACTTCGACATCTATGAGTAAATTGGCTGATGTTACCTCAAAGTCATAATGGAGATCGACAAATCTCAGGGGTATCATGGGGAAAATAAATGTAAGGTGGATTTAAATTATGGCAGTCTGATAGATAAATCAAACGGTTCTAAGATGATCCAACACCCCACCTGCCAAAAGGTGTGGAAAAATCACCCCAGAAATGGCTTGAAGGGGATGAGGAAATGATTTATATATATAAGAAAAGGACACTTAGCGGTTAACTACCTACAAAAAACCCATGGCTGCGATGAAGGAGAGGAACACTCCATTTTACTCTCAATAAGTTGTTCACAACATCATGTTCAATGAACCAAGGCATCTTGAAAATCAGTTCCCTAAGCCAATGGTTTTCAGAGGCAACCAATAACCTCCAAGGAAGAATGAGAGAGCTTTTTACATCGCTACCACCAAAGTGAACCCTGACAATGATGTGGTGATAGGTACAATATTTATTCATTTCAGAATATAGAACATAATTTTTTATTTAGGTTCTACACATTCTTTTATATCCTGAAAGTTTAGTAGAACAATTTCAACACCAACAAAAATCATTGAAGTATAGATGTCGGTGAGTACGAATAATGGGGCCATCATTGCATCCCATGAATATAACTCCACCCCTATCATAATCGGTGGATTGAACTTTCTGGATAACCTCATCATAATCCCCCATGTGTAATTTGATGCATTTCTTGGCATTGATTGTCTTTCCCTATACAGAGCCAACACAAATTTTTGTGAGATGGAAATCACTCTCCATGTGGAGAATCGACTCTAGGTTATGTACAAGTGAAAGAAGAAAAATGAATCTTATTTAGCACCATCATCTCAAGTGTCGATATTAGTTCCCAATGATAACATGTATCTGGCTTAGATGATTGAGTCTAAGGAGGAATCCATCCTTGAAGACATGCCTATTGTGAGGGAATTCACTGAAGTGTTTCTCGAGGAATTTCCTGGTCTTCCACCTAGAAGAGATGTTGAATTCTCAAATGATATTATACCTGGGGGATTTTCAATATCCCAGACTCCATATAGAATGTCTTTTGTGAAACTTGAGGAGATGAAGAAATAACTACAAGAGTATCTAGATTAAGGGTTTATATGCCCAAATACTTCCCCATGGGGTGCACTAGTCCTCTTCGTCAAGAAGATGGATGGGTTAATGCACCTTTTCATCAATTATCATGAGCTTACCAAAGTCACTATAAAGAAAAAGTATCCTCTCCCATGAATTGATGACTTGTTAGATCAGCTTCATGGAGAAAAATACTTATCCAAGGTAGATTTGGGGTCGAGATATTATCAAGTAAAGGTGAAGAAGGAAGATATCCCCAAGACTAATTTTCATAAAAGATACCGAAATGATGAATTCATTGTAATTCCTTTAGGACTCACTAATGCTCGAGAAATCTTTATGGAGTTGATGAATAGAGTCTATAGAGATTACCTCACCAAATTTTTGGAAGTATTTATTGATGATATTATAATATACTCCAAAACCATGAAGGATGATGAAGAGAATATATGAACTGTACTAGATACCTTGCAAAAGGATATGCTCTATGAAAAGTACAAAAAGTGTGAGTTCTGGTTCAAGGATGTCTCATTCATGGGAAATATCATCACAAGCAATGGGATATCTGTGTATCCAATGAAGGCAACTTCAATATAGGGATGGTTGAGGCCAACATTGGTAACAGATATTCATAGCATCATGGGGTTAGCTGGATATTATCGACGATTTGTGAGAAATATCTCACAATTTTTCAACCATCTTACCAAGATAACTTAGAAGTGAGTAATGTTTTCTTGGAGTGATGAAAGCGAAGAAAGCTTCAAAGAGTTTAAAAGGAGGCTTATCAATACACCAATTCTCACTTTACCCACAAGTGGAGTATTTTTTTTAGAATTTAGTGATGCTTAGAAGAAGGGCTTGGGCTATTTGTTGATTTAAAATGGAAAAGCCATTGCCTATACTTCAAGGAAATTTAATTTTCATGACCATAATTACCCAAAACATGATCTGGTGTTGGCCGTGGTGATCTTCCCTTAAATATTTGGCGACATATATCTTTGGGGATAAGTGTGAAATATATATGGACCACAAAAGCCCCATGTATATATCCACATAGAAAGTGTTGAACAATCCCCAACAAAGATGGTTATAGCTGATCAAAGTCTATGACTACTCAATCCATTACCACCTTGGGAAAGTGAACAAGGTGGAAGATGATATATGTAGAAAGGACCCAATGATTCTATCATTGATGAGAATTGAAAAGAATACAATATTTATAGATTTGATGAAGATAGAGAAGGGAATCATAAAGAGTGGAACATCATCAATTATTTCCCAAATGATTGATCAACGGTCTCTTTTGTAATGGTTAAAGGATGATCATATAGATAATGAGAGAATTTAGAAGAAAGTGGAATCAATCAAAAAAGGGAAATCCTAAGAGTTCAATGTTAATCAATAAAGAATTGTGAGATTTGATAAATGGAAATGTGTTCCATCTAGTCCAGAACTAAAGAAGTAACTTTTGGATGATGCACATAGTTCAAATTTTACTATTCACCCAAGAAACACAAAAAATGTACTGAGATCTCTGAGAGAATTATCAGTGTGATAATATAAAGAAGGAGATCGCTGAGTATACATCAAAGTGTCTGGTGTGTCAGAAATTGAAGTAAGAGGGGCAGAAGTCTAATGGGATGATGCAACCATTCCCCATACTAGCATGAAAATGGGAGAACATCACCATAGAATTTGTCACTGGACTTTCAAATACATCTGAAGAAAACAATGCAATCTGGGTTGTTATGGATAGTCTTACAAAGTCTACACACTTCATTGAAATTTAGGAGGATTTCTCATTGGATCAAATATCATGGATATACATTAGGGAAGTGGTAAGGCAACATGGATTACCACAATCTATTGTATCCAATCGAGATCTAAGATTCATCTATATGTTTTGGAAGAGTCTTTAACATGCTCTGGATTCTGAACTGAACATCAGTACAACCTATCATCCTAAAACATATGGGAAATTTAATTGAACTATTATGACACTAGAAGATATGTGAAGATCATGTTCAATGGACTTTAATGGTGGTTGAGATCAACATATTCCTATGGTTGAATTATCCTATAATAACAGTTTCCACTCAAGCCTCCAAATAGCACCTTATGACGCCCTATATGGGAAGTGGTGCAGAACACTAGCATGTTGGGATAAAGTCTCTAAGCATAAGATACTAGGAAAAAAATTGGTTGAAGAAATGGTGGAGAATGTGTAAACAATTCAAAAGCATTTCAGGGAAGACCAATGTTGACAGAAGAGTTATGTAGTTAACCATTGAAGAGAATTTGAGTTTAAAGTTGGAGAAATGAAATTTATACACATATATCTGTGGAATAAGTTCATGAGGTTTGGAATTAAATGGAATTTAAGTCCTAGGTACATCGGCCCCATCAAGATTCTTGATCATGTCGGGGTTGTGGCCTATCGACTAGATCTAACACCTACCATGGAAAAAGTAAATGAAGACTTTCATGTATCCCTCTTAAAGAAGTACATACCGGACCCTTCACATGTACTCTCTTCAGAGGTAGTACTATTAGAGGATGAAATTTCTTATGAGGAGAAACCAGTGAAGATCTTGGATTATAGAGAAAAAGTTATATGAAATAAGACAATTCCCCTTGTCAAGGAGTTGTAGAGAAACCACAAGTTTGAAGATGTGACGTGGGAATCGGTAAAAGTGATGAAGTAGAGTTACACACATCTGTTTAAGTGTGAAAAAATGAAATTTCAAGGGTAAAATATTTTAAGGGGGGAAGATTATAACGACCCAAACATTCATTAATCTCTAGGATTTTAAATGTATTATTATGTAAAATTGATATATATACTATATGCATTTCCTTGGTTTTATGTTTATGGTTTTTACAATATCGTTATGAATTGTGCCCATTTTCTTATATAGATATTTAAATGTGATTACATGATTAGTATAAATATAGGGTATTAACAATCCAATTTTCTCAGAAAAAGGAAGTGATGGCCTCATCCAGAAGATTTTCCCTGTACGAAGCCCATTTTTCAGAGCTCGGAAAGTAGGTGGCGTCATTGGGATTCACTTTTGACCAAGCCCAAGCTGAGATTGAAAATGTTAAGCTTGAGCGGAACCGACTACGTGAGAAGTGTATGTTGATAGAGATCGCCACTAGAGCAATATTATCCGCGCCACCCCTAGAGTCTGTCACTATCGCGCACCTTACCCTAAGTTCATATGTGGGTGTTTTAATTGGTTATGTAAAAAGACCCTAGTATTACGATTATGTACATTATTCTTGTATAGATAATATACATTCTTTATATTATTTTGACATTATAATTAGTTTTTAAAGCACAAATAGTATTTTTAGTTAATATTCAACTAAGAAATATATTTTGATGAATTGATGTATTTTTGAATAAAATAATATTTAAATAAAATATTATTATTATTAATGAATTATTTTTTATTAATTATAAATGATATTATAATTGTATTAATGTAATTTTAATTTTTATTAAGGTTTGAAAGTTATTTTGTCAAGACCCATGAATTTTTGATAAATGACGATTATTATTTTAAAAGTAAAAATTCCAATATTTAGAAAATTATTTAGATAAAATGAATATTATTTTTGGAATTAGGATGTCGAGATTATCCAACGGTAATTGTTTTATAATTTTCTGAGATAGTCGATTTTTTGGGTAAAAATTTAATACCATTTAAAGATATAATGTGTTTTATGACATCCAAACGATCCAATAGTGTCATAATAAAATATTATAAAAATTATCTTCAGATAATAAATATCTTACAATTAAAATAATGTGATTTTATATTTGTTTGATTTATTTTACAAAGCCTTAGTGGACCCTCCAAGACATATAAAACATTTTAGCTTCTTAAATCGATTTATTTAAGAATGTGCCTCACCTCCATATAAGAAACCCTTTTATTTTACGATGTTCTGCCATTTTACTTATAAAATATTGTTTTCCACTCCCCTTTGGATAAAATAAAGGTCCAAAACCATGGTCTGATTTGTGGTTTTGTTTAGTTTAATGTGAGTTGTCCCAAACCTAAATAATAATGAAGTCCTTCACCTTTCATATATAAACCCACCCAATCTCCCACTTCCTTTTCATTAAAAGCCTTCGAAGTTCAACCTACCCCTTACCTCTACTCTCTATAATTCTCCCAAGGTGCCCCAAGCTACGAGGATGCCTCTCGCAAGCCTCTCCCATGCTTTTGGGATCACACTTCTTTGTAATGGATTCCTACCATTCTATTTTTATCTATGTTTTTTAATATTGTTATGCCCTTTTATTTTCATTTATAAATATTGGGTTATGATTTTTTACCTCCGCCATACTACCCTATTTATTCATTAATGATGAGAGAAACCTTTATCCCTCATTAAATGCTTCCAATGTACAACCGTTACTTTGCTGAAATTCTGAAAAGAATTTCTCCCTCCCCCCATTTAAATTCAAGCAATTCATCTGTATTACGTATCTAAATTCCATTACATTTTTTTGGAAATGTATCTATATGACCCACATACAATTCATTTCATGTAAATACTATGAGGAAACCCTTTCTCTCTTATGATCCATTTTTATTATGTCTTATATCACACTGTTCTGCTGCTAAAGTTGCACCAAAAGTTTGCAAGACAAAATCATTATGTAGTGAAAACCATGCCCATTTCCCTATCAAGGGTATTCACTTTAATGCACATTTAAATATTTATGGAAGTGTTTATTATATGAATTCTACATTTCCTAAAAGTGAAATAAATTATGATGTTTTATGAATACATATTGTATGATCTTGTGACACACATACTCATGGAATGAAATGTTTAAGAAGGTTTCACCCTGATAGCACTCCACTGCATTGGGTAAAGTATAGTATCATGATATGTGATGTATAATGGGTGTTGAATCATGATAATTAAATATTAATGAGTGTTTTCTCATGATTCATGTGCAATGAGGGTTTACTCATACTCCATGTTTAATGAGCCTTGGCTCATGCTAATTCAATGTTAAGTGTTGTTGCCACATTTCCATGTTTTTATTATCACTCTTTATCACACTTTTATGTTTATATTTATCTTGTGCTCAATTGATATTCCTATTTAATAACATGTATTGTATTTCTAATTTTATTCCAAGTTTATTCCATTATTGGGCTTTATAGCTCACCCTTTTATTTTTCATGTCCTCAGGTTATCCCAGGCAATGCTATGTACGGGGGAATGTAGTGGTCATGTAAAGGATGTTTTCAATAAAGATGTTGTGTTTCATGTTTAAATTTGTTATGTATTGTTACTATGCCCCAAAGACAGTAAACCTATCTATATTAATTCTTTTATCAAGTGAATATTTTATGTAATAAATCATGTTTAAGTGTGCAATAGAAGAAGGGTTGTAATACATTTTCATGTATATGTTATGATGGGTGCACCCTAATAGTGCTCCAATACATTTTGTATTGTTCTTCTCTCGTGAGACACCATGTATGAGGTTAGGGAGTAAACCTAATCCATTATAGTACTCTATCCATCATTTTATGTTGTCCTGGTGGTCTGCCTTTTCATATTATTATGTCATGTTATATGTTGCTACCCCTTCCCCATGTTTCTGGGATCTTATAATACAATTTTTCTTATTTTATTCATCTATATGATTCTTCCCAAGCCTTTGGTTTTATGATATATTGTTATGTTGTTTCAATCACATGTTATTCCACATTACCTTATTTGTCCCCTTAGTAAGATTTATAATTCAACACCTTCATTTATGTATTCCCCAACATATCCTATGCAGTTTTAAGATCTCAAAGGGATATATGTTCTCAATATGGAGACTAAAATAAATAATTTTTTTTTCAAATTGATTATTTATGTACCTAGTATTCCATTGATACTAGGCCTTTCAATCCATTGGTTAAATTTCATTCATATATATGTTGAAAATCATCTAATAATATGTGTAAAATACATGGGTCACTAGACATATGTGTAGTCGTATTTTTATGTCATATTGGTATACATTTTTTATTGTTTCAATTATCTGTGTTTTTAAATTCATAATCCTATATAACCTTTTTATCTTCCAAATGTGTTTAATACCATACTCATAGTTGAACCATTATTTAATAGGATTTAAATTTTTTTAAAAAAATTTAAATTTTATTTAAAATAAATAAGAAAATTTTAATAGGGGATTCATAAATAAGGTAAAATATTATTTAATGTAATCCCAGCAAAAATACCTTAATTTTTTTCTAAATTTTGAGTTTTGAAAAATGATTTAATAAATTATTAGTGTTGATATTTTTTCTAAATATTGAATGTTGTGACCCCAATATGATGAGGTTTTATATTATTGAATTATATGTTTAATTTGGTATATTTAATTCCTAAATTCTTGAAATCATGTTTTCTTGGTAAAATTTTGAGACAATGTTCTAGAAAAATAATTTAATTTGAATCTTATTGATTAAATTTTTCTAATAAGATTTTAGTGTAAATGATCTATGAAACCAAAAGTCGAATCTAGGTTTATCTTATTTCCTTAATTCATTTTTCATTAATTCTCTAAACTAAAACCTTCAGGTTATTTATTTATGCCTCTTTGTCAATAAAAAATTTATTTGTCCATTTATTTTTTTCTTAATTAGTTGTGTGATAAATTATGCATTTAGGTTCTCCTGGAGGTAAACATAAGTTTTTGAGATTCATTTGAAAAAATGTTTATGTTTTTTAATTCAATTTATTTTTTCCAAAAATAATTAATTATGTAAAATAGTAATTAAACATTTCATTGAAAACACTTTGTTCTAAGAGATTATTCACACTTTCCACTTAAGAGTTATCTTCAGGGAAAATTCATTTTGAAAACCAATTATTGTGGAATTTATGTTATTAAAATATAATATATTTGTTTGTTCCATTGAATTTGAATAAGAATAACCTAATAAAAAATGTTTTTAAGTGTGGGTTAATTTGATCCACTCTATTTATATATATTTTTTACCACATCATTTCACTAATATTTTTATTATATTATGTGTCTAAATGAGAATAAAATGGTGAATATTTTATTATTTAAATTCTTTGGTGAAATATTAATTCATTTCATCTATACATGATTTTGTGTGTATTTGAGTGCTTAATTGATAAATGATATTTTTTTCATATATATTATGTTATGATATTTTTATTGATTGTATTTTAATTTTATATGAAATTTTGTTTCTTGTGTTTTGGGGATTTTAAGATTCTAATAATTTCATAACTTGAATTTAAATATTTTTTGTGGAATTATTATAACAATAATCTAAATTTTTTATAATTAATGTTTACTCAATAATGTTTTTAAAGAATTAATTTTCATATTTTTTTTATTACAATAGGATATTCAATTTTAATATGGTTTTATGTGTAAGATTATTTTGAGAGTGGGACAATAATATAATTCTTCTCAAATATCATAATAATTTTTTTGACATCCTTTTTTATGTAAATATTTCATGTTATTTTCTCCAAGTTAGATCATTGGTCTTTGGTTAATTGAATTAGAAATAGGGTTCTCCTATAAGATAATCATAAGTAG
Source organism: Viscum album (assembly GCA_963277665.1). Taxonomy (NCBI): domain Eukaryota; kingdom Viridiplantae; phylum Streptophyta; class Magnoliopsida; order Santalales; family Viscaceae; genus Viscum; species Viscum album. The sequence continues at coordinate 996,823,549 of OY728141.1, read as the reverse complement.
TGTAACATAATACATATTTTTTTTTATTGTGGAGAGGACCATACAACATAATATAATATCAGATGTGATAGTTTATTTTACATTACTCAGGACTTGTGGAAGGGAAAACCAAATAAGATATCATGAAAATCAATAATACATTTTGAACCCCAATCTGAATGCTCAATTCCTCCCAATGTATGAACCAAGATCACTGAAATTGGATGAAATAATTTAGGAACATGGGTGATTTTGAGTTGAGAGAGATTCTGAGATTAACTTTATAGACTCGAACATAAATTATAATTAATGAATGAGAAATATGATGCAATGGATCAGGTCATATTTGTTTTGGGAATTTGATGTGGTTTCATATGAGATTTATAATTTTTCTCAAAAAAAATGAATTTGATCTTAACCTTGTAGCCCAACATGGTGATAGAAGAATGGGAAACAAGAATTTGAGGGTATGTTGATTCATGACCCCAGATCCCTCACTATTTACAAAGAACAAACCTAGGATGAACTACATGAAGATATTATCCAGGTCGATCCATTTTAGTCCATAAACCTGATGAAACCCAATGACTTGTATCTATGGAAATCTAAGGGTGATAATTTTGATAAAATAAGTACTAATGAATGAATAATAAATGATATTATCATGCTCTAATGTTGATCCATGGTGTTAATAATGATGAACACATGGTATAATCATGTGATTGAATATTTGAAAATTTGGTTCATGTTAAAGTGTTGTTATGTTAAATTTTGAAGTCTACTAAAGGGGGTGACGATGGGTTTTTGGTCAATCAACATTATGTTATCGATTTTTTGAAAAAAAAAACTTGTTTTCATCATTTAAGGATATTTGTTAATATGTGGTTCATTTAAGTCAATGTCATCGATTTTGAGGTTACTGATAAATAATATTACTATCGATATAGGTCTTATTCGAACACAACAGTTTCAACAATAATCATGGAATCATGACGGGGGGTCTTTCATAATGGTTCTATGAGTCTTTCTAGGTTCGAAAGTGATTTGGGTTTTAGAAATATAAATGAAACTAATGATGATTGGGTTTAGGAATTTATTTTAATCGTGGTTGGATATTTTGAGCACATGAAGACGGTGATGTGGATATCAGACTATGGTTTCAAAATTGGATAAATTATACTAAGTGGTGTTAGATTTTTCTAAGATTGATGTTTAATGTATATATGTTTTTTAGGATGAATCATTGAATTTAGTTCTTTTGAAGTGTCTTATTGGGGAAGTTATTAACCCATTTGAGTTGGTGTAGTCTATAGACACATGTCTTTTAAAATTTCATTTTTTTCCAAAAATAGGAGAAATTAATTTTATGTGATTACTTGTAGCAATTAATGACACATAGACAGGTGGGAAAATTTGTTAGAGTGTTTTGTTAATGTAATAGCTATAGTTATAAAAGGATGGATTATTCACTATAATTTTTATGTGTTCTAAAATCTAATATGATGATTGTTTCACCATAAGTTAGTGGGGGTAATTATAAAGATAAAAATTTCATTTCCAAGAAAAATAGTTGAAAAACATGATGTATAATTGGCACACACATTCTGGTTGGGATCTAACCTTGATGATCTAGAGCTGAGATCAGGCGATTATAGTCAAAACATGAGAATGATCCTTAAAAGATGGGATAAAGATAGATTTTATATTATGGGTGGCTAAATTCAAGTTTATTGTTGAGATTTATTCTCTAATTTAATTTTATTTCAGTCATATGTGAATTTCTTATGTTTAACTGTTCAATATTTTAAAACATGAATTATTATTAAAATTTTGGGAAATAAATTCTATTATTAAATATTGTAAATATTTAATTGTTCTTGATTTATTATTTATCAAGGGAGAAACATACATTTTAATCACTTATCTTGAGGAGATTCATGTCATTTCTTAGTAGTATTTCCAATTCTCAAGGTAGATTATGAAACTTCCATCAATTCTATTTAGTTTAAATTATTTTCAGGATCCTTAATTTTTTTAAACCACTTTGATAAATTTCCACTGGATATAATTATTCTCATGTCTCTTATAATTAGTATTGTTTTTAAAAAAATTACAACTTTGTTTCACATAATCATCAATCCCACATTGTTCACATGTTTGATAATCATTTTAATTATCTACTTTTTATCATTTAGGAACTTTTGTAAATTACTAGGATTATTATAGTACCCTTTCACACAGATTGATCCTGCATGACACTATCTTATAGCTATAAATATATTATAAATTGTAAATATGATCAACATTAAAATGATAGCATCAACATCAAAATATGGGTTTCATTACAGAAGAAGGCTAGAGTTGAGAGTCTTAGGGTTTAAAAAAAGCTAAATTTTTTAAAAAATAACAAACCCCTATTTATCTATTTCTTGTGATAAATTTCATATTATATAACAACTTTATATGTATTTGTGTTTAATTTAATTAAACTCTTTCACTATTATGTTTTTTTTATTATTTATAGAAATATTTGGTTAGTGTTTAAAGAATATTGATGAACATGAGAGATCAAATAATTCTAGATGAGTTTCATCTATCCGTTGTGGTTATCATAGGATCACCACATGTTATTATGTCTATAATCAACCACAACATAAAAATTATAATAAATACAATAAAAAAACTTTGAAACCTAACATTAGTTACTAATAAACATTTAATCCTTTTCAATGAAATTGGATTCTTGGATGGGTAAAAATTGGGAATGTTAAAGTAACATTATTTAGAAACAAAATCAATATCTTAAAAAGTTAAAGGGAATTATATTAGAGTTATATAACAATTTGAAGGAATAAGATGATGTCAAAACAAGTGAATTAGAATATGATAAAGACAATTTTGGGAGAAAACTTTTTGTGGCTAGTGAGTTGGATATTTTCAAACAATAGTCCACTTTTTTTAGAATCTAAATCTAATGAAGGAAAAATGGAAAACATTACTAACTCATTGAGTGAAAGAATAAAATTAAATAAATTCAATAGGTATTCAATGGAAACTGATTTGTAGTAAGTAGTGAGACAAAAAAATTATTTAAGAGTAATTCACCATTCTTTACATGTATCATAATTTTGGAAAAAAAATATTGAGGAGTTTTGATATGGTGATATATAGTTTTGAGAAAAAATTAGAAATGTGGTTTTTAACTCAAAAAATAATCCATTAATATTTAATTAAATAATTGTAAATGATCCTAAACTAAGAATTATTGAACATTTAAAAGATTATATTTAATTAAAAAGAATATATTTTTTAAATTGTGAAACTATATATATATATATATATATATATGTTCTTCCCCATTTTAAAATTGCAACCCCAGTATACATTGACACGAATTTTTAAGTAGATGATCGGGGAATTAACATTAAATAAAGGATACCCCATAGTATTACCCTTCATTTTTATCACATTGGTGATATATATAAATATGTTATTGATAAAATAAAATCTAGTGTTGGCCAAATCAAGGAAAAAATTATTGAATCATCAATTTCTTAAATCTATCTTTAATAGAACGATGTGGACATTCTTCCCCATGAAACTGGTTTGATTCATTTTCCATATTCTTAATTGGAGGATAGACTTTTTCAATGTGTCCTTAAGGAAAATATTGAGTAGACCCTTGATTGTTTTATGAGTAATAATTTTTCAAAAGATGTAATTGGTGGGTTTTTTATTTTTATGTGAGGAAATATTGGAAAAGAGTTATAACCTAATGAAATATTAGTATTTGGATGAACAAAATTCAGTTATTCCTTGTTTTTCAATTGCATAAACAACTAAGTTTAGGGATGAATTTCATTTAAAAAATGTTAATAATAATGAATCAGAATATATTTTTATTGTTAATTCATAAAATAGACATGACACTGTCAAAAAACATTTTATTGGGTCTTTTCCCCAGAGGTCAACTCCATGTGAAACAGTTTTTAAGTGTTCGGTGGCTGTAAGTAATAAAGAGAGATTCACGGATAATTTCCCACACTAAAGAAGAAATATTAATGATTTTCATTAATAAAACATCAATAAACATCAAATTTGAGTTAATTTCAGAAGTCAAAAACAATACTACAAAGGGAAATTTTGATGATTCATTTTCATTTGATGAGTTAGAAATATTCTTTTAAGAGCATGATGTAATAACATATTTTAGGGATGAGTCTTATTTCCTAGAAAATACCAGGTCAGTGGTGATGACTGTTTTCTAGGGTAATTTATAGTTGTTAAGAGAGATGAGTGATATTTGAAATGTCTATGTGACTATCGATATTTATTTTTTGTTAAAAAATATTGGTGTAACCACAACCACCAAGATTATATGGTTAGTTTCTAGGAAAGAATGGCTGGAGAATATAAATACTGTGTTTCATAAGAGTAAACCCATTATTTAATATATATATATATTTGTTTATTTCTTATAATTTTTGAAATAATAATTTCTCGTCATCCTTGTTATTGTTTTGTCGAATAAATCGCTATATTATTTTTAATTAAATTTTTATTGGTAATTAATGTTCATTTTCTTTGAATATTCACCACTACACCCAACTACTAGTCTCTTGGTTCGAACTTTTTTAATTACAATGTGTTTATTTAATACTTGTTATATTTAACCAATGAATGTACTTTCTCAGATATTCTAATTATCATTTGCAATGATTAAGGAGGTCAATTATTTATTTGAACTATGAGTAATGATCTATAACTTTTAGGGGAGTTACTTTTTTATATTCATTGAATATATATATTTTTTAAATAACTATATCTTACGTTGGTATTTTAAAATAGAATTCAATATTATATTAGTAATTTGGTTTCAGGGAAAATTGGATTTGGTTATAAATTTATTTTAGTTAATATTATTTAAAATTATAGGTGTTTTTATTTCCTTTGTTTTCTATATTAAAAATAATTTTGGAAAGAGATTGAAACTTCTATTTCAACCTTTAGAGACTCTCAATGAATCAAATTTGTGTAGTGAGTGATATAAATGAGTATGATGAAACATTATATATTTTTATTGAAAATCATTTATTTATTTAAAATGGTAATTAGTTTAAATTTGAAATTCTATTTTTTTAGTAAAATTATAACTTCTAGAAAATTGTGTTTGGAATTCATTATGTACATTAAACATTTCATTATTATACATAATTGAAAATAATTTTTCAACTATAATGGATAAAAGATTTTATTAAACTTGAGGTTAAAAATGGGTACATTTTTGGATTTAAAGTGTGGGATAGGGGGTCATCTTAAATGTTTAAAAGAATGTTTTAACATATAACCAAAAAAACCCCCATATTCCTTTTCAAACTTTTTATTTATTAAGAATCATTTATTAATTTTTTGTGGTTAAATTTTTTTTCAATAATAAAGGTAGTGATGCCAATTTTAAGGGTTTAAATTTTGTAATCCCATGGGTTCAGTTGGGTTATATTATTTATTTCCCTCTTGAAATAATTTGGTCTCATAAAAATGTGGTAATAATGTTATAAAATAATCATTGAATATGAATCCTTCTGATTGAATCAAACATATTGGATATGAATTTAAACTTGATTTTATATTAACATACTAATCCTTATTAAGCCTCTTTCTTGCAATTATTTAAATTCTCAAATAAAAATGTTCAATGAGTTACTTATGACTTCATATCATTATTAAACGTACTAATCCATTCATTTGGGAAATTTTATTTATTTGTAAAATTATTTTTTTCAATTCTACAGTAGGTATTTGAATATTTTGAAATATCAATTAATTACATATTTATTTCCATTTAATTAGATTCAATTTTTTTAATAATAATAGTTTTTTCTAAAAATAAAATTAAATATTTCACTATAATCAAATTTTTATATAAGTATATTCAAACATTCTTCTTAAAAGATCCCATGGGGGAAAATTAAATTTCAAAATATATTTTGATGTAATTTCATTGTTTCATATTTAAGATTTATTTTATTCCACAAAAATTGAAAAAGGATTACTTGATGAAAATAAATGTGTAATTATGGTTTAATTTTAGAGAGATGTATTTTTATATATTTTTTCTAAATCAATTAAGAAATATTTTTATAATATTATATGTTTTAATGATCTTAAAAAGGTGAATATATTATTTTTTTGATTTTAGGATGTCATTTTGAATAATTTATTTTTATCTTTATTTTGATTTTATTTGAGTAGTTATTTTATAAATGACCTTATATTTATCTTATTATATTTTAATGTGTGATATTCCGTTTTGGTAAATTAGATTTTTTTGTTGAAATTTAATTTTTCTTTTTTTGGTGATTTTATGTTCATAAAACTTCCACCACCAAATTTTAATGATTTTTTGGAATATTTTTTATAATATTCTGATATTCTTAGAGTGAATGCCTATTGAATATTGTACTGCATGATTTTTTTATCAAAATTTTTGTCATTATCATTTGTGTTTTTAATATCCTAAAATTTTCTGGAGATGTATCATGCTCGTTTACAAGTAATATTTCACCATTATTTTGGTATACCTTGGGTTGGTGTTCTTTTAGGGGTGTTTTAGGTAAAAAAATGAGAATTTTTTATTAAATGGGATAGTGCATGGTTGGCGTACAATTTTCCCAAACTGTGCACCTACCCCCAGGAAACCATGCATCCCCAGAAATTGGGGAATTCCATGGTTGGAACATGGTCTTTTAAACTATGAAATGAAATATATGAAACTTTACACTCATACGGGTGGGTAGATAGATAATTCGCATAGTTTCGTAAACTGTGCACCATGTATATAGAACTGTGTACATGATATTTTAATGAAAATTTATTTGTAAAAAAATAATGTAACCCCTTGTATTAATCCCTATTCACCAATTAATATTTCTACGTACATTCCATTGATTTTTGAAGCTTTTGGGAGGGTTCCGAGATCTTCCAAACTCTATTCTCAACTAATCAAAGATCCAACTAAAGGATCTATACCTCTTAAGTAATGTAATATCTCCCTTTGCGGTTTCCCCACTCTCCCGTCTCTCTTCCCAAATGAAGATGAGTGTTTTATCCATTATTTGAGATGGGTTTCGATCAAATTTATAATAGATCTTATTCTACTTCATCTTGATCATGATATTGGTTCTAGATCCCATTCTTCATTGTGCAATGGATCGTTCTGCTTCAAATTGAGAAATTTCTGTTGGGCGAACATCGGTCAACGATCTTGAGGTGGTTGGTATAAATTTAAATTTCTATAGTATTGTATTATAATTGTGTGTATATATTAGGTAATTTATATTCACATGTCTAGAAATTTTATCATGAATTTGATTAATTAATTATTGAATCAAATAATGAAATCAATGAATTCATTAATTTAAATATCATGTGAAAATGAAATGGGTTGAACATGAGAAATTGTGTATGGTTATTTTGGGAATGAAACTTATTATTAATGTGATATGATTTGATTGATAATGGGAATTAAGGGATGGTTGAATTTAATTTAAGGTGTTAACAGTTTATATGATTAAATGATGATAAATAGTTTCATGGTGAATTGTTCATATTATTCAATGTGATTATTGTTATGAAACATGATTATTTGGATGAATTGAATTGGTAAACTATGATGTGAATATAGGATAAAATTGTTAATGATGATTAACTTTAATAAATGTGATACATGTAATATATATAATTTATTTACCGATATATGTATGTAGTACAAGGACTGATGCATCAAAATCTGATATGTGATTTAGTAATATATTAGTGTGGAATATTGTCTGATTCATCGAAATCAAATATATGATAACTCTTAGATCTAAGACAAGAAATGATGCTTGAAATCCCCATGTGTTTCTAGACATGGTGTTCTAGGCCCAAAATGTTGGAATTGGACTATGGTTCCAAGTAGTAATGGTATAAAATTTGAATGAAATGATAAAAGGAAAACCATGATTGTTGTGATATCTGATATCCGATAGGGATAGTTCTGAATCCATCACTTGATAAATGATGTATTGTTGGTATGGGTGTCATCATTAACCTGAGGATTTATTTAGTAAAATAATGAATAATTTAATGTAAAAACAATTTAATCTATTAATTCTATTTAATTCATTATAAACTACAGAATGTTATACTGAATTGAAATTATTTTAGATTACATTGGTGGTGGCCAGATGAGTTGTACTCACACCGTACATAAGCTTCCTAATCGATTCCCAAATATAATTATTTTTTGTACTATATGATATGGAAAATATCCCTATGTTGGATGGATTATTTGAGATGGATCATGGATGAGGGAACCATAAATGATTTCAGGACAACATAAGAGTGTCATTATGTCTTTATTTGGGTATATTAATATTGAAACATGGAACATATATGAAATTTAATATCTACTACCTTAGTTGTGGATATTTTATTCATGGTTTCAATATCATTTAATTCTTTTATAATTATGGCATTGGTTATTATCATTTGGTTAATCTTTATTTATTTCTACTTATGTGCTGATTTGATTATAGTGGTATAGTATCCTCATGTTCAATATTTGACCCTACATGCTAGTTAGTAGCCTTCGGCATATGGGGAGGAATACTTGAGGTCATGTAAGTGGCTTTCTTGGGGAACCGACATGTAGAACCTGGGTCAGGATGTTACAAAGTGGTATCAAATATGTTTTAATTTCTTATATTTTGTCTTACTACTTGGGAATGGTAGATAGAATATTATTTTGAGTCAGGACTTGGTTAAGAGGTCATGCATTTTAGTAACTAACGCATGTATGAGGGTAAAGAAATGTAACTAGTGTAATATTTTCATTATTAATTTTTTCTATTATAGTTGGGTGAAATTTCACTTTGATTGACACACTTAGATAATAGATTAGTTTGAGTAAGGACTTGGTTAAGAGTTCATGCATTGTAGTAGCAATCCCATGTATGGGGATAAAGAAAACTACCAAGGCAGAGATTGCCATTATTAATGTTTTCTATTACAGTTGGGGGAAATTTCACTTTGATTGACACACTTTTTGTCTGATGTTTTTGTTTTCTAATATTTTTTCATAGTGTTCTAGAATAGAATGAGAGTAGTGTAATCATGAATCCTTCTTATCACTCCCAAATTATTGTGACATGCATAATTTTATATATGTATTGAAAAGAACCTTTTGAGATAAAATATTTATATGAAATTTTCTTTTATTTATTGTATAATTTAAATAAAAAAGTGTCAAATATGAATTTGGAAATAGTATATGATGAGAAAATGGGTAATTGAAAATTGATAAATGGGTGTATAATAATAAAAATGGGGTTTTAAAGTGTTTTCCCCTTTTTTATCCATGGCCTAGATTAGGGATAGTATATGGTAGTGATATAGACTTGGAGTTGACTGCATGGAGGGATATAGGGATGACCTGTTGTGGATATATGCGGATTTTTTTTCAAATGTGTTAATGTTTTGTTTTATGTCATAAGATGTTTGTTTGTAATTGTAGATTAATGCCTCCATGATGAAACTTGTTTATAAGACCGTAGGAGGACATGTCAAGAAATGATCCTCCTATGGTGGAACTAGAGGCATCAATAGTCCCTAGTGATGAATAAGGAGTCTAGTTCCATGTGAACATTGAAGGATTTATGTACATTATGGAAATAGAACCACTGAAGTTTGGGAAACTTTTGTCAAACATGACTCGAGTGTTTCATTTGCTGGACCCTCTGAAATTTACCAGAGAGGGTGGAGTTAAGGAAACTACATTTGGGATTAAATCCATCTATAAGATTATTTAACACTAAGAGAATCCTACTAAGAAAAGATTCAATATGGAAGATTATAAGTTATGTGGTAAGGAAAATCATTGGTGGTACATCAAGAATCAAGATTGGAGGCTGAGGAATATAGTTTGGAAGGTCTTTCAAGATAATTTCTTGGATCACTTTTACCGTGAGATGCTCCGCATGGTGAGGGTACCAGAGTTTAGGAGGCAGAACCATGGGATCATGTTAGTGATAGACTATGAAAGATTTACTAAGATTTGTAAAGATTTGTTCTAATATTGGATGAGGATGAGGATACTGTGGAATAATTTTTTCAATATGGGAATAAATGTTATATAAAGAATAAGTTTAACATATTTAGATTAAATATGATTTCTGAAATGGTGAATCAATCTATCATAACCCAATATATCCTAAAAGATAATTTCATTTGAAGATATGTGGTTTCTGCTGGAAGAAAAGGTGGTACATATTCCAAGGATAGGAAGCATCGTAATGAAGATGTTAAATATATGAATCGAAATAATTGTGGTTAGGGGGGAGGATTAGTTAATCAATACCTTACCTGAGTGACCTCGCAATAGTGCTATGGTTCGAGACACTTTCATAGATAGTGTCCTTAACCACTGTTAGTTTGGCGAGATTGTAGCATGATGAAACATCTATAATTTTTCAGTCGAAACCCATGATAGAAGGGAAATGATAGAGGAGAAATGAAGAGACAATGTGTTGGACGAGGATCTTATACCCTGTATAAATATGGTAGATGGATTTCTATAATCCATGGTGGTTTAGGATGTGGACATGGTACTTATGTTAAAGAGAACTTGTTTTATAAGTTTGGTGTAGATTAGTGAGATAATGATACATAACATTGATGAGAGGAATGAAAATTTCACGAAGTTCATCCCACACTTCGGGATAATGAGGGAGGACCATCAAAATTCAGAGTTACTATTTTCTTAGGTTCTATACTTTCAAACGCATTATTTAATATTGTTGCCTATCATTCTTTTATATATGATCAACTTGTGAACATGTTGAGTCTGATGGTGGAGTTCATGACCAGAGATCTCAGGATCGATACACCATTGAGAGTATGGACGAGAAAAAATTTTATATACAAAGGATGGTCTATAGAGGTTGAAGAGTATCATTTCATTTGGGATGTTTAAATCATTGATATGTTAAGATTTAACATGATTTTGGGTATGGAATAATCAGTATCATACTAATCCCAAATTGATTTATACCATAGGATAAAATCATTAACTTCCCCTGAGGGGAAAATTATGTTTATTGTTGAGAGTACAATATCCAGTTAAGAAGTGGAGGCCCAATTCACTAGAAATTAAGGTATTTCACCGCCCAAGTTGCTGGATGATGGGGGTGCCAAGGAGGAAGTATTTAAACCTATAGTGGACCAATTCTATAACATCACTACAAAAATAGGGCAATTATAAGGGCCTATTTTTTTCATTTATAGGGATTTATAATCTCCGCAAATACTTTTTCATTGGTTACCCGTAACCGCCTCTAAGTGGCTACCTACTCAAATTAGAGATAGTTCTGGGTATGCCCTAGTAAAGTAGATGTGAATTTAGCGGTGATTAAATTAGAAGGGTTCTTAACACCCACTAATTGAGCCCTAAAATCTCCATAAACTCATATATTAGAGGTCATTTTAATAGCATATAATTCAACCTCCATGATAGGGGTGATTCTAAATACCCCTAATTGACTATAAGAGTCCATGTTTAGAGGTGGTTAGTACTATGACCGCCTCTAAAATACCCCATTATTTTTTAAATTTTACACCCCTAGGAACAATGACTACCCACCAAACACCCTAGACAACCCCGAAGACATCCTTAGGCGCCATGACTACCCACTAAACACCCTTGGAAACTCCACCCATGGGACAACCCTGCAGGAATTCAAATATCTCACAAGTCACCCCCTAGGTTCCATGGCTACCCATCAAATGCTCTAGATACCCCCACGCCCCCTAAAACACACCAGGTACAACCATGTAGGTACCTAGACAACCCCCCTATGGACATTAGAAAACCCTTCTTAGACACTCAGTACATCCTCATGGACAACCCACCACGACCCAGGACAACACCTCCAAGACATTAGGATACCCTGCAAGGACAATCACCCCCCCATACACCACCAGGAAAACCCACCAGGAGAATCCCTTTATATATGGGCCTGAATTCACCCACCCCTTAAGGCCCATCCTTTACCTCGCGGGCCTTGAAAATACTAGACCCAACCTCACACAGGGGAAGCTAGAGTCGTCCACAATCCTAACCCCCACACATGGGAGATAAAAACTCTGTTAGTGGTAATCGAACCCGAAACCGCTAAAACCTTACCCCATGCCTTGACAACTATGTAGAAATATCTTATGATTATTATGTTCAATATTTTATTTTTATTTAGATAAATAAATATTAATTTATATATATAGATATATGTATGGAAATATAAATAATATATTTATTTATTTATATATAATATACTTGTGTATAATATTTTTATATAATTTTTATTTTTGTATAATATATAATTTATAAATATTTGTGTAATATATATATATAATGTATTTGTGTACAACATATAATGCATATAATTTTCTATAATATATACACATATTATATCTGTGTATATATGATATATATATATAATTATCTTTACATTACAAATATATATATATATATATACACATATATTTGTAAATACATACATGTTTGTGTGTGTATATTTATGTATTTATATAATATTTATAGACATAATATAATACAATTATATATATTTATCCAATAATTTTTATATATTTATAGATATTTACGTGTGTGTAACAATAATATTTTTAATTATTATTATAATCATTGTTGCAATTATTATTTAAACTATAAAAATTCTATGTCGGTTTTTAAAATATTATACATTTAAATATTTTATGATATATTTTATACATGTATTATATTAAATATATTTATATTATAAATTAATGAATATTATTAAATACACATATATTATATCATATATATTTATATACACATAGAACTAAATAAATTCATATAATTGGAAATATATAATATAATTACATGATATATATATATATATTTACTAAGTAAATTTATAATTAATATGGCATATATATATATAAAATATAATATTTAATCAATAATATGTAATTTAATATTTATAATTTAATATATATTATAAAATGATATAATATATATTTCTATTTCTATTTAATTTTGTCTATATTATAAATTAGTATACATAATAAAATATAAATTTATTTATACGTAAATAAATAATAAAAATATATTTTTTATAATATATGTATAATATAAATCGTAATATAAACGTAGAGTATTTATAAAACAATATATAAATTATATATATTTTTAAAAATATATTTATAATTACATTTATATTATCTATACCAATATTTATATCTATATACTTTTTTTATATGTATAATTATTTTTTATAAATTGTTTATAATTTCCCTATAAATATATATATTTTTATTGTATGTAAATACATTTTTATTATGTCATTATGTAATATATATAAACACACACATGTACACTCACACACATATATTATATAATTTAAATATTTGTGAGAATTATATTAATAAATAAATAAAAATATAGAGGTGGTTAAAAACAACCTCTAATCAAAGAGATGGGTTGTGGATCATGAACCCATCAAATTTGTTGAATTAGAGGAGGTTAACAACCCCCTTTAATGTCTTAAATTACAGGGGGTTCACAAACCCTCTATTATCATTAATTTTAGGGGCTTTAAAACCCCCAATAATTTCATAAATTGGGGGGGGGGTCAAAACACCATCTATTATAAGGTATTTGAAATGGTTCAAGAACCCCCTCAAATATTTAAAATTAGCAACGGTTCAAAACCCCCTATAATTTAAGATAATTGAGGGGGGTTGTGACCCCCAATTTTTATTCTTAAAAAAATAAATTCGATTATATATGTAGCCTCTATTTTCCAAATTAATATTATATAATATATATTGAACCTCTAAAATACAACCGAACATATAGCTCCAATAATTATCAAATTAAAAATAGTTTTTCCATAAATTCATCTGAAACCCAACTGAATATTTAAAAATTAATGGTATAATATTTATATTAGCTTGTAATCCCCCACTAAATATGATGATTATAGGGGGTTATTCATAACCCCTCTAACAAACCTATCATAATCTTTTTTTTGTAGTGCATGTTTCCTATTTACATGACTGGGATTCAAACTAATTTAGATGTGGAATTTACAATTGAGCACATGTTGGGGGCTGATCCAGTTTTTATTCCACCTTACAGAATATAACAAACTAAGTTTCGACAGCTCAATAACCAGTTAGAGGAATTTATGGGTAAGGGTTTTATCCATCCTAGTACGTCACCTTGGGCTTTTTCAATTTTGTTTTCAAATAAGGCTTATTGGAAATTGCACTTTTGTGTTGATTACCAAAAGTTGAACCAGAATAATGTGAAGAACCAATTTTTTCTTCCATGTATTGACAATGACTTTGACTAGTTGAGTGGATATTTCATATTCTCCAAGATTGACTTCAAATCAGGGTATCATTAGCTGACAGTTTGATATTTTGATATACCATGGAATTCTTTTAGATGAAGGTATTTTCTTTATGTGTTAATCATGTTTCATTTCAAGATGAAGAATTACCAACATTGTTTATATACTTGATAAATATACTCTTTCACCCATACTTTGATTAGTTTGCGGTTATTTTTGTGGATCTAATATTTTTGTACTCCAAGACTTGTGAAGATCACACCCAACATCATGACATCATTGTCAGTACATTGTGAGAGCATCAGATATACACCACGCTATCCAAGTTCCAATTTTGGATTATCCAAGTACATTTTTTGCCTCGCATCATCTCATAGGAAGGTGTTTCAATGGACCTAGAGAAGGTTTATATAGATTTGTATTGGTATAATCTCAATATTTGTTAAGATATCCATTGATTTTTGGGATTAAAGGGATATTATCAATTTTTCATCCTATAATTTTTCAATTTTTTAGACCCACTTTTTTGGATTGATCAACAAGGGAGTTATATTTGAATGGTCTAGAGAATGTTATAATTCATTTCAAATGCTTTTGAAGTTGTTGAAAACAAGAAAAATCATTATTCATAAATTATCTAGAGGAGTACTATAATGTGTTTTATGATGCATCTAGGATCAGGCTTGAAGAAATTTTGATGCATGGGGGTCATGTTATGGAATAGGGGTCACGAAAGTTAACGCCACATGAACAGAACTACCATAGGCATGACCTTGAATTAGAATCAGTTATTTATGCCTTGAAATGATGATGGAATTATCTTTTGTGAGAAAATATTACTTTTTATACAGATCAAATGTGTATAATGTATATCCCTTTACAATGATATTTGAATATCTGGAAGTGAATTAAGGTTGAATTCATGTAGTCATTTGATTTTGAGCTATCATATAAACTTGATAATGGAAATATTTTTTCCGATTCATTACACAGTAAAACACAGACTAAATTCGTACATGATTATAGTTTTGAGTGTAATATGATGAATATGTTAGAAGTGATTCATATTTTAGTTCTGGGGGCTTAGATTAGATGATTTTCATGCTGTTATTAGTTGATTCAACACTTCAGATCTGGTTTAGGGAAAGAGAGTATACAAATTTTATGTGTCAAGCCTCAAGGGAAATCCTTGAAGGTGGGAGTCACCTTCAGATGAGGGTGTTATCATCTATGTCCTATATTGTTTTATTTTTCTTATATGTATGTGAGAGGACCTGATGCATGAATTTCATGCCGCAAAGTGGGAAGATTATCTAGGTTTGACCAAAATTTACCATGACATACATCGACTTTATTAGTGGTCAAGCATGGGAAAAGAGATTAGATTGTTCATGACATAATGAAAAAACAAGAAATAAGTCAAGGCCAATAATCGATGACCTGGAGTTTTACAAATTTTGTTTCACATTCAAGCATGTAATTGGGATAGTTTCAACATCGATTTTGAGGTGGGTCTCCCAAATATGCCACATAATTATGATGTTATTTGGGTAGTTGTGGAGCAACTCATGAAAGTAACACATTTCTTACCTATATGAGTTATTTTCACAATGGATCACCTGGAGGACTTATACATTCTAGAGATAGTCAATTCTCATGGGGTACCATAGCGTACAGTTTTAGAACATGTATCATGTTCCACATCAATTTTATAGAATATATTTTAAAAGGAACATGGTAGAAATATATTACTGATTTCATCATTCCACTCACAAATAGATGGGATGTTAGAATGTTCCATATAGGCGTTGGAAGATATTTTATGATTGTTTCTTCTATATTTTCTTCGGTCTTGGGAGAAGCACAAAGTACATATGGCATTCACCTATAAAAACATTTACCAAGAAACTATCCATATTCAACCATATGAGGCTCTTCATGATAAGACATGTGAGAACCTCTTAGTTGGATCGAGGTCAGTGGGTTAGTGATGTAGTTACTAAGTATCGTGATAGATATATCGAAGAATATTCCCAAAATTAAAAAATTTATGGTTGTGGAAGAAATTAGAGAGAACTTGTATGATAATCTGAATAAAAAACCAACATGTTTTCAGAGGGTGATCATGTTTTCCATCTGGTGTCTCCTAGATTATGCACTACTAGATATATTGGCTTTTGCGGCTGGGGAAACGGGCGACCGCCATTGGCGGCCGCTAATGCGGGCGAAAAAATAGCGGGATTTTTCCCGCCCCTGCCGCTGTCTTCCCCAAAAACCACCGCTGCAACTGGTGCAGTCTCCCCCGTCGGTGTCCAGCCACCATCGGTCGCCCACATCGCCACCTCCACGGCCTCGCGTCACTTCTACCACACTCACTGCTGAACCCCACGCCCCCCGATATTCGACCGCCAAACTGATACCCTCGATGGCGCACCTGCCCCTCCCTCCGGCAACCGGAAATCCTCCATGGCCGGCGACCAAGAGCTTCGAAGGTTCCTCTTCATACCCCCAGTCCCCCGACATCCGGCTCGCACCACATACCATTTCCAGGGAACGCGATACCTGTAATATTTTATATAAGCTTTAGCGGCCGCCATTGGCGGTCGCTGTTGGTCTTTACCGACGGAGCAACAGCGACCGCTAAAAGCGGTCGCTAGGCGGTCGGTAAAGGCCTTTAGCGATCGCT
The DNA here is from genome assembly GCA_963277665.1 of Viscum album. Classification (NCBI taxonomy): domain Eukaryota; kingdom Viridiplantae; phylum Streptophyta; class Magnoliopsida; order Santalales; family Viscaceae; genus Viscum; species Viscum album. The sequence continues at coordinate 996,806,449 of OY728141.1, read as the reverse complement.
TTTGGCGGTCGCTAAAGAGTTGTATTGTAGTAGTGATGTCACCATAGGATTTAGAGGTTGGGAAATCTAGTTCCAAGGTTTTTCGAAACTTTTGAGGCTTTTGAGAGAATCACACCTGTCACATACCAATAAGATCTCCCATGGAGGTATTGTGCTATGAAAAATGTTTTTAATGTTTCTCATCTTTGGTAGTATCACCGAGACCGTTATCATGTGTTCTAGGTTTATGATATTGAGATTGAGGCTGATGATCCATTTGAGGAGAATATGATTCTTGTTATGGATCATATTGAGAATATATTCCAGGGAAAGACTATTATGACAGCCCATGTATTGAACTAATAGTTTTGTGTTCATAACTAAACATGAGATAGAGAATTAGATATGAGTGCTCATTAGAACAATATTTTTTACTTCAAAATCATATAGATTCCTGGGTGTATATCTTGAGGATGAGTTATTATAAGGTGGTATTTTGTAATATACCATCATTTTTTAAATATGTATCATTCTAATTTATATGTAATTTTTTACCCATATTTTGGAAGACCATTTGTGTGATTTTTTTGGTGTGTTTTGGTTCAAAAAAATGAGAATTTTGGATTAAAAGGGGAAGTTCACGGTTGGCGCATGATTTTTTGAATCTGTGTGCCAACCAACAGAAAGCATGCATCCCTAGATAGAGGTGGATTGCACAGTTGGCACATGGGTTGTTAGACCATTCTACCTATTGGGAGAAACCATCTACCCCTAAGGGGAGACACATGATTAAGGTTCAAGGTTTGTGTAAGACATGCGTCCTATATAGGAAACCATGCTCATGGGATTTTGATCCTTTGAAAAAAATCCCAAACCCCCAGAATTAATCTCCAATCACCCAAAATTAGGCATAAACTCATTACTCCAATTTCTAAAGATCCTATGAGGGTTCCATGTCCCTATTAGCTTTATTCTTGATTAGTTGATTATCAAATTTAAGTAACTTTACCTCTTCTACTATGTAATCTCTTCTCATTTGAGTTTCTCTCTCTCCAGTCTCTCTTCCCAAAATGAATAGAAGTGTTTTATACTCTTTGAGAAATGGGTTTAGATAAAGGTTTTGATATATTTTATTTTGTTTAATCTTGATCAAGTTTATGGTTCATTATCTCATTATTCGTTTTAAAGTCGATCGTTCCACTTCCTTTTTGGGAATTTTAATTGTGTAAACATCCATTAAAGACCACGAGCCATGTGGTCTAAATGTCAACTCTTATAATATTGAATTATAATTGCATTTATCTATTTTATAATTTCCATTCCCATGTTTTTAAATTTAATAATTAATTGCAATAATTAATTTTTGAAATAATTAATAAAACCATAGAATTGATTAATTGAATTTCCATGGGATAATGAGATGGATTGAACATGTAAAATTGATTTTGATAATTTTTTTCATGAATTTTATGATTAATTTGATATTATTTGATTGATAATTATAATTAACAGATGATTTAATTAACTTGAAATGGTTAATGGTTTAAATTATTAAATGATGATAAGCAGTTTAATGGAAAATTGTTCATATTATTAACTGTGATTAAAGTGATGAACCATGATTGAATTGATGAATATAATTATTAAACAACAATGGATGTATTTTATATGAAGGATAATGATGATTAAACTTTATGAATGTGATTCATGTGATATATATGGTACTGATTGATGTAAATATGAGGGATAAAGACTGATTCTTCAAAAGAACATTTATGATTCATTGATATATGAGTGTGGGACTCAAACCGATGCTTCAAAAGACCATATATAATCGCTATGAATTGTGGGATATTAAATTATTCTTCAAATACCCATAGTATGATAGACATGGAATTCTAGGTCCAAAATGATGGCATTAGACTATTGTTTCACGTCACTATGAAATGAAATTGAAATAAAATTATAAATGGAAAACCATGAGTTTTGTGATATATATAAACCTTGGGTATCGTTCAAACTTTGACATGGTATAATGTAGGTATTTTTGTTTTATGTGTCATTGTGAACATGTGGATTTATGTGGTTAAATAAATAATAATTGAATTTGGAAACTTTTTAATTTATCACTACTATTTTAGTCTTTATACAACTAAGTACAGAATTAAAGAGTGTATATTGTTTTGGATGCCTATGGTGGTTGCCTAATGATTTTTACTCACACCCTACATGGGATACATGATTGGTACCCTAATACTATTCATGTTTTTAGGACAAGATAAGATGAAATTCCCTATATTTGAAGGATGAGTTGGGATGAAACATGGACGAGAAAACCAGACATGATGCTTGGACCCTTCTAGGTGTGTTGTTTTGTATTTATTTTGGGGTTTTAATATTGAATATTGGCATATATATGTAATTCCATATCAACTGCATTAGTTTTTGATACTGTATTCTTGATTTTTTCAGAATGTGAAGATATTATTATTCTCGTTAAGGTTATTTTCATTAGGTTATTGTTTTTAATTTAATTTATTGTGATACTTCGGTAAAGAGGGAATAATCTCCCCATGTTATATATTTGACCCTCACTTCTAATCGGTAGCCTCTGGTATAAGGGGATGTCCATATGAGGTCATTTAACAGACTAACTCTGGGCACCTGCATGTGGCAGCTGAGTAAGGATGTTATTGATTTACAATTTTATTTTATGTACATGTGTAAGATATTTTTCAAAGTGGGGCCACAAGATAAATTATTTCCAATTTTTATTAAATATTTCATCTATTCTTATCGGTGTAAAACCTTAAATTTGTTTCATAAATGTTATATTATTTGGATTTGTGAAAAATAATTTGTAACAGCCTTGTCCCGTAAGAGAATATGATGTTATGGAACATCATAAAATTTAAGGTCCATGATTAAGATAATAACATGTATGATAATTTTTCTTATATTATTTATAATATATGTTTGGGAAAAGAGAAGATGAGACTTTTAAAATCATTAAGATGTGCTTGAAAATAAAATTGAATGTATAATTCTTTTAAAGGTTAGAAGTAATCTAATTGATTTGGGAATAATCATTTTGAGACCCTAGGGGTTCAAAGATGATGGAGAAACCTATACTGATTACATGAACATAGAAATAAAAAATAAGGGGTTTTTAAGATTGATGATGGGACTGAGGTTGTTTTAATTTGGTTCAAGAGTTTGATGTGGTTCTATATGAGCTTTAAATCTTCTTTCCAAAAAAATAAAGTCAATATAAACCATGTAGCTCATCATGATGAATGAAGAATAGAAACAATTAATCCTAGGAGAATCATGCTGATAAACCATGTTTTTTTACTATTGACAATGAACCATGATTTAATGAACTAAAATGAGAACTTCTCAAAGTTTTTCCATTTTGTTCCTCAAAATCAATGAGAAAAAAACATGGATATGATGAAATCAAATCCGGAGTGTCCTGAATAAAGAACAAACAATCCATAAATTGATACCAATATTATAGTGATGTAATGTTGATCTCCATATCAAATGATAAAAACCCATGTATGAGTCCACCGATTCTAGATTTGATTTTTTGGTTCTAGTTGGAGAGTGCCTCTGTTCACTATTTATGTCAATCATAGAGGAAAATTTCATGTTTGTGGTAAATTTTCATTATGTTATTGAGTTTTTACCATAATTAAGTGTTACCTATATTTAAGAAGAATTATTTAGCTATTGTATATTTAATTCTAAGCTGTCGATAATGAGGTTATTGATAAGGAATATGATGGTTAAGACTAGTCTGGTCCAAATGGTATAATTTCAAGCATCATCTGAATAACATAAAATGATTCCATGAGTCTCATCAGGTTTTAAGGTGAGTTTGGTTTTAGTAATCTGAATACAACCTTCAAGGAACCAGTCAAACGTCTTGTGATTGAATTAGGCAGTTATTTTGAGTGTGACAATAGGGTGATTTAGAGTGGATGTGGTGGTTTCATCAATGGTTGAATTGTTCTATGATGTGTTATATTTTTTTTATAAATTAATGATTGAAGTCTTCATGTTTTGAAGAGGATGACAGGTTGAATTTAATTTATTATGGTAGTATTCTTAGAGAAGATTGCGACCAGTTAGAGTTGGTGTAATCTATATATACATGACTTCTGAAAACTGAATTATTTTAAAAAAATGTTTTGAAATTAATTTTAGGTGATTGTCAGAGTTAATTAATCACACACATTCTAGTTTCAGAAGTTGTTACATTGTTTTGTTAAAATAATAGATATCATAGAAAAGGTCTTTATTTTTTTCACTCCTTTTTTACTATCACCAATCTAAGGATGTGATTGTGTGACTGTAAGTTGATGTAGTAATTTTGGAAGTAAAATGTTATTTTCATAGTAGTGAGATGATTGATTTGAAAAACAATTTATGCACACATTATAGATAGTTTCAAACACTAAGAATACAGATGCAAAAGATGGTGGTCACCTTTAGATAATGAGTAGGAATGTTTTTATATGGGTGACAGGAAATTTTAAGAGAGTTGATATTAACGTCAAATCGAGAGATGATATTCATTCTATCATTCAATTTTACATCTATTGTATCCCAATTTATTCTATTAATGTTTTTATACTATTCAAATTACTCTATTGTTAATTGATTGTTGAAAAATTCAATTATTGAAGCTATTTAATATATTATTATTCTTGATTTCTCATTTTTACCTAAAACTCAATCTTGGTGACCGCATCTCTTGAAGAAGTACATGACATTTCACTATAGTAGTTGAAATTCTCAAAATAGATTATGATATATCCAATAAATCATTTTCTAGTTTAGATAAAATTATTTTCTTGAACATTATTTTTATTTCTGATTTTTAAATGGTTTTACACTTTATAATCTTCCTCTCTTGTCTCTTATATTTACCAAAGATCGGTTTTTTTAATAAAATTATCACTACATTTCACATCATCGTCATTTATATACTGTTCAGAAGTTTGATAATCTTTTTTATTCTTTATTTTATGTACATTTGGACTCTTAATAACACACTAGGATCATATCACCAGTCTCCCTTATATAATGAACCATATTTCAATTATCAAGTAGTTAGTAGGATTTTATAAATTTTAATATTGATAAGTGTACTAGAAACATATTCTATATAAACAAAAATTATGAGAGAAATCCAAATCCACATACAAAAATCTTTTTGACTGAGTAATGAATAACGTAGAGGAAAATTAGTATGAAGAAATTTAAACTATAGAAGTAACTATAGGAGATGAAAATAAATGAGTTTTTAGAGATAAAAACATACAATTTTCCCCAAAAGATATATTATCATAGAAAATCAATATTTCAATGTGAGGCTAGACATAAAAACCTATAACATTGGTATCTTTTGAAACCATTTAAAATAGAAGAGAGAACTATAGTTGCATTTGTAAATATAATTAATTACAAAAAAAGTAATGACATAATACATTCCCGGGACACTATATAAAAAATAAAAATGTGGAAAATATGGTACATATCACAATCATGTTCTGTTAAGATAAGAATCACTTTCCTTAGAATTTATCTTTCTCCGATGTGGTATAGCCTATTTTACAGAATCACTCACTCTCGCATTGAAATCATTTATAATGAATGATGTACATCTAATTGTTTCTTTCTAGTGCTACAAAACCTGTAAAAATACTTAATGAGAGTAAATTTTGGTTGTGAATCATGGGAAACTTGATATTTTTATGTTTTTTGTAGTTGGTGGAAAAGTGTACAATTTATATGTAAAAAAGAGGGACATTCTTTTGGAAACATGGGCTGGGTTATGTGTAACGATGGAATAACATGAGAGTTATATGATTTAGGAGAGAATATGTTGGTGCAAGTTTTTAGATTTAATTTCATTCCATAACACTCTCTTATTGAATGGATTTATATAATTTTAATTATCAAACATTCTATCCATGTCATTTTAATCCATTTCCAATATTTTTAACATGTCTAAATATTTACCATGAAAATTATTAATTTAATGAAAATATGATATGACACAAATAACCAAATTTAGATGGGATAACTCTAAATTAGAAATCATTTTAATCAAATAGGATTAATAATATGGATAAATTTTTAATTTAATATAAAAAACCAAATACCTAGAAAATCATTTTTCATAAAAATTAATTTTTAAACATTATGTGTTTTTACTATTATTTCATGTAAAATATGTATCATTTAATGGGTGATAAAATATTTTTTTTATTTTTATAAAAGTTACATGTTAATACAATTATCATTAACCCAAAATATATTATCTTTTTTAAAATAAAAATGCATAACACATATTTCTTTGGAAGAATATATTTTATGTATCAGAATGAATTATTTTGTATTACATAGATTTAATTATATTTTATTGAAATATAATTTATATATATACACACACATAATAGAATATATTAATTTTAAATTCCGAATTTGTGAAATTTAATTTTTATATAACAAAATATATAATTTGAAATGGTTTTAAACAATACAATTTTTTTCCAGGAAATATAGAATCAGTATCCCTACAACCACATGCTAGATTTTGGGATTATATTTATTTATTTTACTAACATTTTAAATAATTTTAATAAAAAATTTCTATTATCATTCTTTAAATTGCAGTAAATGTTACAAAAAATACATTATAAAATAATTTTTTTGAATCAAGGATATTATAACATTTAAATTTACATATATCAATTATAATAAATGAAAAATATTATTTTTAATAAATTTTTTATAATTTATATATATATAACATCTAAATAAATATTATGTTTATTAACTATATACATGTAATTAAAAACTAGTAACCTGTTTACATGCATTATACCCAAAAAATATATTCACATTTATAATCATAATATAAAACCTTAATTAACTATATTTTATCTTATAAATTAATTCAAATCTATTTACTCAAATTGAATTTTAATTCTTTCATTATCTGTTTTGTAGTTAACAAAAAATTTTATACTCTCAGAATGTGTATTTTATTGGTTTTAATATATAAATAGTGATTCTAAAGTGTTGAGATGATACAAGATGATTTTTTTGATAAAAATAGTATTCATTTATATTTTTAAAAAAAAATTAATTAATGGAATGTTGAGGTATATAATCATACAAGTTATATAATAGCGCATGGTATATAATACATTGTATCACGTAAAATTTTTGTAATGTGGAGAATTGAAATATTGTTGTTAATTTAATTCATTTATAATATGATTAATTTCTTATATATATTTTTATTAATTATAATGTATATATTATGTATCATTGGGATATAAAATGCACACATAAATATGGGATGTTACAAAATTCCATGGTTTTAGCAATTTTTTATATTTTTTCTAGTGTCTCACTTTCAATAATTTAAAAATACTTTGAGCTCCTTCACATTTTTCCATGTGATATATAAAAAAAATTCAACACTATCTCTCGACATATATTTTTATATAAACTATAAATACATTTTTATTATCATTAATTAATTTTCCCTATATGTCAAATTATTTATAAAGAATCATGAAAACATAAGGAATTATTTATTTAGATATCCTCAAAAAAATATTTTCATTTTAACTTATTGATTTACATAAAACATTTTAATAGACCATAATCCGCACACACAAAAATAAATTTTATGACCCCATGTTCCTTTATGAATTGAATTTAACATAAATTACCTATTATAAAATTATAAGGAAATTGTCTTATTTTGTAAATTTCTTGTTTTATTAATGATAGAAAGGGATATGACATGATATCTATCAAACACATGTGTTTTCTACACCATATATATCATATATAAGTAAGATTAATAATATAATATTTTATTTGTAAGTTATTCAAGGCCATGACACATAGAGTTTGAAATTTTTTAATTAAGAAAAATTATTTACTCAATAAGATTTTCCAATTTTATTTATAATATTATCTCAAATAAGGGTGTTCTATTAGTCCATAAATTCATTATTTGAATAATAAAAAATTATGTTTATGTGTTTCTTATATTTTCTATTTTTAATTGAAGTTAAATACTTCATTTTGTAAAATTACAAATTGAAAATTTTCATAGAACAACATTAAATTCAAATGTGCCAGACTATCGAATTTGTGAATAGAGAATGTATTGTTAAAAAATATTGAAATGACTATATGAAGAAGTATAGAAAAGACAGATTTAATAAATTATCCTACTTACCTCATAGAAAATATATCAATTGTATTTATATCATATCAAACATGCATTAAAAAATTTAATTTACAAAAATTACCACACACTATATCTCAAAAAAAAAACAGAACCATTTAATACTTTTCATTAATATCGGATTGGATACATGGAAAATAGATTAATGTCACAAAAAATTGATTGACAAAAAATCAAGTGGATTATAAAAATTTTAATTTAATATATCATGATAGATTTGTCTAAAAATATTCAATACACCACACAGAAAACTAAGTGACAATAAGGACAATAAGAAGAAAACACACGATTTTCCATCTGTCAGATATATTTCCTTTCGAGTCAATAATTTTTCTTTTTGACAATTCTATTAATATATGTTTTGAATATCAAAAACAATTTGTTTTAAGGAAAATTATATTTCCCTAAGGATTATTTTCTTAAGGAAAATTTCCCTTCTCTATGGAAATTTCTATCATTAAATTTGTTTTCATGTTATCATTTTATAATCTATCAAAACCAAATTAATATTATTACCATGTTTAAAATTAAGATCCTTATTATAAACTTAAGAATATTATAGTTACTTTTATATTGAGTCTTCTGTTTTGAGACTCTGAATTTTTTGAAATTCAAACTCCGATTTCTCTGAAGTTCATTCTCCGAATTTTCTGAAATTCAGACTACAAATTATTTGAAATTCAGACTCCGAATTTTCTGAAATTCAGAATCCGAATCCACTAAAATTCATATAATTAATTATTTTTAATTCAGACTCCAAATTCACTAAATTTTGAGGGATTTGAAGTCTTAATTCTGAGGAATTCAGAGTCTGAATTATAAGGAATTCAGAGTCTGAATTTTCCAGAATTCGATGTCTGAATTTCAAATCATTTTGAGTATGAATTTAAAATAATTCTGAGTTTAAATTTCATAGAATTCGGAGTAAAAAATTCATAGAATTCAGAGTCTGAATTTCAGATAATTCGGAGTCTGAATTTCAAGGAATTTCGAGTCTGAATTTCAGAGAATTTGGAGACTGAATTTTAGATATTTCACATTCTGAATTATAGAGAATTCAGAGTCTAAAAATAAAAGACTCTACTTCCAAGGAACCAAAAGATTATTAGGTTTTTAATAAGGACCCTAATTTTAGACATAGTAATAAAATGAATTTTGTTTTGATAGATTAAAAAATGAGGCAATGAAAACAAATGTAATTATTGAAATTTCATTTGAGAAGGTAAATTTTCTTTAATAAAATAATCCTTAGGGAAATATAACTTCCCTTAAGATAAATTGTTTGTGATTTTCAAAACATCAAGGAATCAAAATTTTATAAGGAAACCTTATTGACTAGACAATATCCACCTTTTTGGAAAGAACAAACAACCTTTTGAAAAAGAATATACTGAATAATAATTTTCTTTATCAACTTTAAAAGAATACCGATCTCTATTTAATTATAAAACATTATGAATATGACTAACTACCCCTTAGGTTTTCAAATCCCTTAGGATCGTAATCTTGATGTATTTTAAGAAAATATTCATTATGTAAAACCCCCATTCACAGAATCCCCCTTTCATAGGGAATTATATTCTTTTATACTTAGTATTGTTTTGATCATTCTTTTCTCCACCTTTATGATTTTCAAAAGGGAATAGTGGGAATGGAAAAAATCGTACCTAAAATATTAGAACTATAAAAAACAAAACAATTCAAGAATAAAAAAAATTCATTATGATTGAAAAAAAATCATTAAAAATGGTAATACAATAATATATTGGAATTTAGAGGAAAAATTGTTCCTCCTTATTTTCCTTCAGAAATATCCTCCACACAATAGCCTTCAAAATCTTGATTTTCTTATGATCATCCTCGAACTTCTTGAGCAATAATTTCTATTTCTGATTTTACTTATCCAGAACCTTGATTTTTTCCTCCTAATACTTAATATTTTCTACTCGAGTCTTTAGTATCTATACTTTATGGATAAACTTTTCTTGTAACTCTACCCTGAGTTCCCTTTGTCACTTCAAATTTTGAGGAACTAAACTTAAATTTCCATATAGATATTTATTTTATTTCTTCTTGGATACTTGTTTAAGGTTGAGATGCTCTGTAAAACTTGTTGTAATATTTTTTATCCTGTCATTTGACTTATTGAAGAAGTATTTCCCTAAGTATTCGATGTCATGAAATATATTTATGTCATCAATTATTCTTTTGGACCACTTTGTAATTTCATTACAACATCACATGTGAGCATCATAACTATTATAAATGGTTTTTATGTCTGCTGAGATGCTTAATGAATTTTTCCATGAGCATGTATACAGAATATTTCTTCGGATTAAAGGAGTATTGAAGAAACTATAATCCTGAATCAATACTTGAAAAACAATGTAATGGTGTGTACTAACTTTTTCAGAGACTGTACCATGAAATCCTGACCCATGGAAGATAATTTAAAATATAGTTCCCTTATAGATGATGAATCTATTTCTATATCTACAACCTTCCTTTTGGATGATCCCCTAGTATCATCACTAACCATCACAAACTTATTAGGTATATTAACATTAACTTGTTTTCCTTTTTCTATGTAAGAAATAGTCTCTGTAGCATTCACAGATTCATGCCCACTCTCTGAAAGTTGAACAATTTTATCTTCATTAACCTCTTCCTTTTCAGTATCTTCCTTAAGATCATCAAGTTGGATGAAGTCGTGATTTATACTTTTATCATCAGATTATTTTTTAACCTCTTCCGGACCCTCAACCTATTTTCCTCTAGAAATAATTTTAGTTGATTAATCCTGGGAAGTCCGGATTGAAATATTTTCTGAATGAATTTCCTTATCATGATAATATTCAACATTCTTTATAAGATCATCACTTTCATCTACTTCTTCCTCTTCTTATTCATCCGATTCTTCTTCCTGGACTATTTCTTCTTCCACTTCATGCTCCAAAATTATGATTTTCATTCCCAGAGTCTCTACTTCTACTGGTTCTTTGAGAAAGGATTCTGGTACCTGATTTTCTTCAGTGGCATTATCGTTATCCTTGTGAAGTTCTTGAACAATATCAACCTCAGAAATTTTCTTCTTTTGTTTATTCTATATTCCTTGCTTCTCCAAATCATCAGTAGTTCTTATCTTTAAGTCCCCTTCTTTAGAAGTTTCTAGGAAAAAACTAGGATCTCTTTATTTCTTATCCTTCTTCTATTCCCTAATCTTCTCTACTAATTCATCAGGGAATGTTTTTTATTTTTCAGTTATGTGGAGATGATTATGTTTATAGAACTATAGTATTCTATTGGATTTATGGTTCTTTTTTTATTTATATTATTATAATATTTTTTGTAAGTCACTCATGCTTCCACATTCATATATAGATCATCAATATTGAATTATAAAAGATCATTAAATTCTTAAGACTTGGTATTGAAACTAAATTTCATTCTCCTCAAGGTGTCATCACTTTGTAGTAGGATCTTGAAACTTGTTGGTTTTAAGTTGTAGGTAATTTTGAATGATTCTAATCATAGGACTATGATCATAGAAAAAATTTCATGATACATGATAATCTGGGATTTAAGAGTTCTATTCTTGATATTGGTGATTGTAAGAAGAATATACTTCAAAATATTTATCTTTCATAGGTAAAAAATAAAATCCAAGATAAAAATGCCACATTTCTTTAATGTGACATTTTTTCCTTTTATCGGAATGGGGAAACCCTATTAATTTTTTTATAAAAATAGGACTTTTGTTGAGGTATGGTTAATCATAAATGATTTTACTCACTTCTTTCTAAGGAAATCTATTTCCTTTTACTTCTAAAGACTTCCTGAGTGATCAGGAAGCTTGTGGGGGAAAAATTTTTCTTCAAATTCATATAGAACTCCAATTATATTTTCTTCAATATTGAAAGATAGGGAATAGGTTTTCCCATAACTCTTGATGGAAATGTTTTCTCTTCCTCCTCCTATAGAAAAACAAATTGTATCATATAATTCTATAAGATGCTTTGGGTAAACCGGATCCTAACTGTTTGGCTTCGATACACAAAATCTCTCCCTTCCATTCAGTTTAATGTTTTTTGTTATCAATGAATTATACATAATGAGATATTTTATATCAAATAAACTTTCCATATATTATTTCCAATCTCTGACTTCCTTGGTTGAAGACATGTGTTTCTGTGGGGAGGATACCCATGAAATCCTTAGTCTAAGAAAGATCAAAATTGAAGAACGTGCTTTTTGAAGACAGGAAGAGACTCAACATAGAAATCATTGAAAAAAGATGTGGTAAGATGGATAAGGGGCTTTATATTGGCGTTAAGGAGATGGTTAAAATTCATAATTTGATCTAACTGTTGAAAAAATCTCAAAATGATCAGATAGTAGATATGAAATCCGAAAAAGGATTTGGTAGGTTCTGATCTTTTGAGGTTTTATGGAAAATGTCGGATTTAGGAAATGTGATTCTGATAATAATTTTCTTATATAAGAACAAGTAAAAAAATTCTATTATGCAAATTTAATTAACGAAACATACCTTTTAGATTTCTTAACAATAACATCCATAATGAAAAATATTCTTCTTGATGAATTTTAGATTATGAAAAATTCTATTAGGTAAAGAAAATTTTGGTTCTAGAATATTGGGTTCCCAAAAATTTTTGTTACAGAAAAATAATTTGTTTAAGGGGGGAAAATAGTTAACAAAAACATTGATTAAGAAATAATTTATTACAAATAATTTTATTAAAATAAAATTTCCCCCAATTATGAGTGAGAGTTACTTAATGTAAGGAGATAAATTTAATCAAAAAATTAATATTGTAGATTACCTTATGGTTATATTTACTAACAGTTATTCAATCTATTCAGATCTTTCGAAGGGTAAATATTTTGATAATATATCAGCATGCTTATCTTGCATTCTAAAAAATTGAGTAATGATATATTCTTTATGTGTGTTATCCCTTAGAAAGTGATACCTAATATCTTTGTGTTTTTCATTATATTGATGTGCATGGTTTTTGATTAGGGAAATGGAACTAGTGTTATCACACAATATATATTTTTTGGTAAAACTCAAGCCATAGTCTATGAGTGTGTGTTGTGACTGCAAAATTTGATCACAATAGCTTCCAGCTACTACTTATTTAGATTCTGTAGTGAAAAGTGCTACTAAGTGTTTCTTCTTACATGAACATGCAACTAACGAATATCCTATGAAATGACATGCTCCTGGTGTAATTTTTCTGTCCATTCTACATCCCCAAAAATCACGATATGAAAATATTTAAAAAAATCATTTCCAGATGTATATAAATGTCCCAAATCCACTCTTCCCTTTAAATAATGAAAAACTATTTTCACTGATTTTAAATGATATTTCTTTGGATTATATTTATATCCTTTAAATAATCATACTAAAAACATTATGTTTGGATGACTATCATTCAAGTATTTTAAACATCCTATCATACATATAAATTTGGTTTAATCTAGTCATTTCTTAACTTAATCAAGATCAAGAGAATTTGAGGTACCTATTGGAGTTTTTATACTTCTAGTGTTGTCATATCCATACTTTTTCAAAATATCTTTAATATAATTATGTTGTGATATATAAGTTCCTTCTTGTTTTTGAGAAATTTGAAAACCTAGGAAAAATTAAAATTCACCCATCATACTCATTTCAATCTTATATTTCATTAGATTTTCAAATGAACCAGTAAAAAATTTCATAGTTAAACCAAATATAATATCATCAACATAAATTTGAACAATTACATATTTTTTCTTATTGTGTTTTATAAAATGAGTTCGATCAGTAGTTCCCTTTACAAAATTGTTTTATAACAAAAAACCTATAAGACTATCATACCAATAACTAAGGGATTTTTTAATTCCTTATAAATTTTTGTTCTGTTTGAAAGCATGTTCAGAATGTTTTGTGTCTTCAAAACTAGAAGGTTGTTCACCATAAACATCCTCTTAAACATATCCATTAAATAAAGCACACTTTTCATCAATTTAAAAATGTATGAAATTAAAGAAGGCTGCAAAGGCAAGTAAAATGAGAAGATATTCAAGTCTAGATATTAGAGAATATGTTTATTTAGAGTCTATTCCTTCTTAATGATTATAGAATTTATCAACTAATCTATATTTATTTCTTACTATGATTCCATTTTCATCACACTTATTTCTGAAGACCAATTTTAATCCAATTACATATGTTTCCTTAGGTATTTCAACCAAGGTGTAGACTTTATTCTTTTCAAATTATTTTATCTTATCATGCATGGCTCTAATACTATCACCATCACATAAATCTTCATCAATGATTTTTTGTCCTAATTGGGAAATAAATTATAGATGATATACTTAATTTCATAATGAACTTATACTCCTTATATGTCAATTTACATCACCAATGATACTATAACTGGGATGATTCTTATGAAACAACTAATTTGGGTTTTGTAAAACCTTTTTTTAACATATGGTAGAAAATATTCTGGGGTAAATACTTTAGAATAATTTTCTTTAACATTTCTATTATTAAAAGAATATTTTATCGTAGGTTCATAATTAGTTTTTGAAAACACATCTGAGGATGTAGGTTAAAGATATTTAAAAATAGAAGGATTAGTTTCATCAAATCTTACAGAAACTACTACTTCAACATTACAAGTGTTTTTATTAAAAACATTATAAGCCTTCTAAGTAGTGGAATAGCCTACAAAATTAATTTATTATATTTGTGTGAAAATTTATGTAATTTATATTTAGTATTAAAGATGGATACTTTTCAACCAAATACATTTAAGTAAAAAAGTTTAGGTTTTCGAACATCCCACAATCCATAAGGTGTGTTGTTAAGAAAAGGTCTGACGAAAAATCTATTTATAATATAACAAGCAGTACTAACAGATTAATCCCAAAATTGTTTAACAATAGAATACTCACTCAACATGGTTCTAGTTGTCTTTTTCAGAATTCAATTTCTTCATTCCACAACACCATTCTGTTGAGGAGTTCTTGGAGCTGAGAAGTTATAAGTAATGACTTTATTACTACAAAAAGTTCCGCAATTTAAATTTTGATATTCTACTCCACGATAACTATGAATAGTTTATAATAAAAGGGTTTTCTCATTTTTCACATGGGATATAAAATTTTTTGAAATAAGAAAAGGCATCATATTTCATTGCTATAAAATAGACCCACATAAATCGAGTATTATCATCAACCAAAAAAAGTAAACAGTTTTTTACTCCAATTCGCCCAGTTTGTGTTGGACCGAAATAATCCTTATGAACTAACCATATGAATAAAAAGTTGATACTTCACCAATTGACATAAAACTTGATTTATGTTTCTTTCCATATTAACAATGATAAGAAAGTTTTTATGAATCATGTCTAAGCTCTAGTATACCCCTAACAAGCATTTTCTTTGAGAGATTGCATTGGTTCTTAAGGATACAATGTTTTGAACTTCTATTCCATAACCATGATTTATCTTCCATTTCACTAAGGCAAGGTAGATCTTGGCTTCTAAGTCCTTCTATGTATATTGTGTATACAATATCCTGTCTATGAGCAGAAAGAATAAACACTTCCTTGGAATTGTGTATAAAGCATTGATAATTCATAAAATTCATAAAGTAACCTTCATCAAAAAATTGAAATTTGATAATGAAATTTTCCTTAAGACCCATAATAAATATAACATTTTAAATTAAAGATTTTCCAAGAATAACAATGTTACCAATACCAACAGTTTATCTCTGAACATTATCTCCAAAATTAATTTTCCTCTTTTTTTCTTGACATACTTTTTAGAGAATTTTTTTACCAGCAATATGATGGGACCATTTACTATCCATGTACCATATATTTCTAATGGTAATTTCTTTATTTTCATAAAAATAAAAGATTTTTATTTTTAGAATCCAAACATTATTGGATCCATGAATTTTAGAATGTAATATTTTAGAAATCTAGATTTTCTTAAACAAATAATCTTTTTTAAATCCTAATGATTGGGTTTTTTTTAAAGAAAATTTTCTTTCCCGTTGTCCATCACATTAACATGTGGGGATAGTGGGGAACATTTCGGAACACATCATGTATTAATAAAAACATGTTTGGAGTGATTATAACCAATTCCTGAACTATTACTTAGAGGATGAATTTGAGAATACATTTTATAAAATTCTTTCCCTACTGTGGTAATATTTAATAAAAGTTTCATTAAATAAATTTTTTTGGATTTTAGTTTAATGAATAAATTATTATCCTTAGAGTTATTATAACTAGAACATTAGTTATCCTCTAAAATAGTTATATTAGAAATAAAATTTTCATGATCCTTGGAAGGTTTATCCTTCTCAAAATTAACATCCTTATGGTTTTTGGAAACACTTTCAAAATAAATTTTTTTGATCAATATATTTAGAAGGACAAGATAGTTCTTTAGTTAAAACAAAAAATAATGAATTTTCTTTCTCATCATTCTTTTTTACCTTATAATTTTTTTTTCTAGATTTTTGGAAAACCTAGACACTTATTCAAGTGATGGTAGAGAGTTATCTTCATCAGAAGAAGATTCTTCATCTAAAGACTAATAATATTTATCACTAGTATAATTTAAATTCAAATATACATTAGTGATAGATTCGACATTGTGTACCTTGGCCATTAGACAACAATTTTCAATGGGTAGTTTGGGTACTAGATGAATATTTTTCTGACTAGAAGTTTTATACTCAAAAGATTCTTCAGATGAGTCTCCACCACTGGAACTCGAAGTATCATTAGCCTTCAGTAATTTCTTTTCTTTATACTTGTAATAATTTTTTTATTCCTCTCATAAAGGTTTTTTTCTATCTTTCCTTTTAAGCATGGGACATTGTTTCCAGATGTTTCTGGATATTTTTCATTCATAGAAAGTGACTTCTGAGTCATTCTTATCTTATCTTTCTTTCTTCTTATATCTATATAGAAATTATTTCTTTCTATACTATCTTGTTCATCCTTCGAGAAATATTAGCCAACTCATTTTCAAAATGTTCATTTGTACTATACTCAGATAGAACAATGACTTTCTAAGACCTAGTATTTGTAACCCTTTCCAGATTCTTGAATTTAATGACAATGGTATCCAAATACATTGGAATACAAACTATGGTATCTATAAAATTTGGATTCCGAATTATTTGTATAATAGAATCCAAATATCCTTGTTTTCAAGAATAATATTATTTATATGATTAGTCTCTAAATTATGCTTTCCCTTAAAATTTGGATATTCAGAATTTGTTATAATAATTCATTTTTTTCCTTACACATGATTTTGTAAGTATAAAACGATGAAATACATTTATTTTCTAACTAACAGTTGGTTAAGTGACACGTGTACAGGTCTCTCCAAAATTCCATGAAAAATATTAGTGTTGGAGGAGAGATCCCACCGTTGATGTTTTCCAATAAATAGGAGCTCATTTGATTGAACTCCTTATCTATTGATCGATATAGAGATTACATGTTGTGACGATATTAAGTTATTTCTAGAGAGACAAAGACTCTCAGGCTTTGTGCATTTTCATGAACATCTAGTTTAGCCATGAACATCTTGTTCAGCTTTCTTCTTGTGACTATGATTGTTGACGAGTACAATTGAGGGCTTCCAAGGATAGAAAGATAGATGTGCGACTACCTTAATGTTCAAGGGCTTCCTGGGATTGCAAGATAGATTCTGATATTCATATTGAGGGATTACCTTTGTGTGGGTATGACAAAATCTCTTGAAAGTATAAATCAAGGGACCTTTATCCAAGTTTGTTGGATACCGTACTCTTGGGGTGAAAATATTTCCTACTTGTTACTTGTTATTGTTTCTATTTTTGTTTCCATTTTATTTTGATAAAGGAAGAATGTTTGAGTTTTATATACATTCTTGTATGTTACTTATTCTGATAAAAAAGTTTCTATACCCTTTAATGTAGAATATTACTTAAAAAATAGTTCTTAAATTTCATTTCTGGATTCATATTTCTGGACCCTAAGAATGTTTGGCTTATAGTTATGAACTAAATAGGGTTTGTGAACCCACCTAGTTTAACTTAGTTAAAAACAAATTTTTTTTAAATATAAAATTCACCCCCTCTTGTATTTGATCATCTAAAAATACTATTTCGATACAACATTGGTATATATTAGAGTTATCACACTATTATTTCCAATTGATAGAATGATGAGGTCAGTTGACCATATTTATAGTTAGGGATTTAGGAAATCTCATATTGATACCATGAAATCAAGGAACCACTTGTTTAAGTAAAGTCACCATGTGGAGAATTAGACTCTTATACAAGTGTTAAAGTAAATATATGGGATTTAAGGGATCATATTGAATTTTATAAAGTACTAGATTGATTTTGAATGCAAGAAATTTTCTATACAAAAATTCAATGTATTTCATCATACTTTTTTCTTAATTTAAATGATATTGTGATTGAGCTAGAATATAGAACCAAAAGAGGCCATATCTGAAAGTGGGTATTATATTAAAATATAAAATATTTTCTGCCACATTCTGTACAAAATTAAATGAGAAGTCTGAATCATATAATACACCTATATTTTATACTGAGTAGGTGGATTTGTAATGATGAGTTTGAAACAGATTTTTAGAGGAACGTTTAATTTTATAAATTACTAAGGATAGAAAATGAAATATAAATTTTAATAAGATTTTTATAAACATGAAAAATCATAACTTCATCATACTCTGTTTTCATAGAAACTCCATTGCATGACCTAAAAGATTCATCACATTTTCGGATCTCATATATGAAAAAATAATGACATTGAGAAAAAAATAAACATCTACATGAAAATAATGCTACAATCTCCTCTCCATCAAAATGATTTCACTTATATTTCTATATTTTTTTATTACTTTCATGTTGTACTTGATAATTATATAAATATGTTATATCACAAACTCATACACGTTATTAGAGACTATTGGATAATATATCTTATTGTTTCATCATTTTTTCACACCGATGGATACTATGTATGAGACTATGTATAACACTAGAAATCCCTATAAACCATTTTATATAAAATATGATATTGGTTTTGGTTATATTAATTTTTTTTAATAAACCTTCTTAGTAGTGGGTGACTATTAGGTAGACATGATTTGGTCATGAATTGTGATTGATAATCTAGATTTTAAATTCCAATATTCCTAAACTTTTTTTGTTTAATTAATTATAAAACTATTTATAAAATATATTTTTTAAAACTATACTATAATAGTTTTGTTTTAAAAGGTATATTTATAATGTTTAATGTGATTGGAATAATATTAATTTATCAGAAAAATAATTGTAACACCCCGACCCCATAATTTAGGAGACGATGCATTATTTTAATACATTGGCATGATTACAAGGAATCAAGTCCCGAAGAACTGATTAATTTAGTAGTCTCTAAAACAAGATACATACATAAGTTCAACATTACAACTTGAAAAGAAAAACAACACTATGTTATTCCATTAGAAACATAAAAGCTACCAATATTATTCCTGCAAGTCACTCATAACTAACTTCTTCATATCCTGGGAAAATAAATCATAAAAAAGGGGTGTGCTCAGATGCTCAGTAAGATTAATCAATACAGTTGAAGATAACATAAACATTAGGCAGGCTGAATAATTATAAACACATGCCTTTACAAATAGTAAACATGAACACTTTATGGAAGGAATATGGGCTGAGTATATAATGCCATAACAAAACATAGTCATGAGTATTCTACTAGTTAATTAACCACATGAAATATCACTATATAATCTCATAATTATGGAATGAATAATGTCAAACATCATAAATATATATTCAAGGCCTTGTGCCAAGGCTACAAATAAGATTTTTTCAAGGCCTTGTTCCATGACACTAGTTTGTCTCATGAGACCTACCGATGCATCGGGGAGCTATATCAAGCTCCACCCGTCACTTACTAAGTCCAATGAATTCCTCATATGAAAAGTTTTAAACATAACATACACATTCATATTAAAACTATCATATGAAATGTCAATGCATAATTCATAAACCATTAATGGTATAAAAATAACACATCCACAGTCAAAAATATCACAAAACCTTCAATACAGTATGCAAGATTTGTTTCATAATAAATCAACCTAGATCAAGTATAATATCCCATAAAGGATGTTTTCATCGATGAAAATAATCACCAAAACTATTTGAGAGAAATACCCCCTTTTTCAGGGAAACATTTAAAAGTCACATTATTTATCAAGAAGCTATTTAAAATAGATTTTTGAATCAAATTGTCCAATACCACTTTGAAAATTTTAAAAGGAATTTAAATTTTAAAACATTAATGCTGATATATATAAATCATTAAAACCATTTTTAAAACATGGACATTAATTATAATGATTTAGAAGAATATATCTTTAAAACATTTAAAATGATATTTTAGTTAGAGTTCCTAACCAAAAGAGAAACACCTGAATACAAATAATTGAGGTAATCAAAACTGTATAATATCATGAGAATAAAGGGATTCATGATATACTATGTCAAAGTACATTATATACAGCATATAAAAGTGAATTGGCATATAATAACAAAGAAGTCTCAATGGAATTTAAATTGAGATGAAATCCCGTATAAAGACCGTATAATTAGGATAAGGATAAATCAATGACATAATTATGTGTGAAAAATTTAAATACACTCAATATGACTGGATATTTATTGTAAATTAGTCAGAGGAAATTCACACATATTCTTGTAAAAACAACACCATTGAGTTGGATGTTTAACTCAATTAATGGAAATTGAGTTAATATTACTCGTATCAAATTCTTATCAATGACTTGGGATATAGAAAATGGAGTGATTATGTGTATCAAAAGTATATACACAAAAAGGGGAGTGTAAATTACTACATAAATAATAAGTAGTGATTCCACACATAATCTTGGAGTAAAATAATCAATGAAGTATGTGTAAAGCACAATGAGTGGAAATTGAAATTTGAAATTCCCTTACAGATTTGGTAACTCACGAAACATACACCCCATGAAAGAAGGATTATTAAATGAAGTTGTAAATAACCATAGATTAAATTATATTACACAATGAATACAATCATGGGCATTACATACACCATGCAAAATGAAATAGTGGCAATACAACATGAATCTCACGGGAATAAGAAGTGAGATAAAATCCCCTTACCATGTTGTAATAAATAGAGTCATATGAGAAAAAGTTAATAACCACCAAATGATTCATAGAATACCATGTATATAAAGAAAATCATTACAATATATATCAAATGATAGTACATAAAACACCACTTGAAATAAATAAGTGGTGAACAATGAAAGTCTCATGAAATTAAAAGTGAGATAAGAAACCCCTTACCTCAAGACCAACTTGTCTTGTATGTTCTTTGTTCTTATGGAATAACAATATTAAGTTAATTTCTAAAAGATTAATAAAATATTTCTTGTTTATTAATTATTTTATATCACTTATTATTTTGCTATAAAAATTAGTTAATTATTTGAGTTCATGTTTGATATTTTATCGATGTTCGGAACTTGAGTAAAAAATGAACTTTTTATAATTACAATTTTCCCATGTGGTCAAAATTCCATTATCTACATAATGATAAAAATTATTTAGATATCATATATATATTATATACCCATTATATATATGTATTTATAATAGTACATAACATTTGGAGATAAGAAATGAAATGCACCGTTCATGGAGATGGTAAGTCGTACGTACGCATGAACGCTACTTTCATTTCAATGTTTTATTTTAATGGAATTAAAACATAGTGATACATATGTATATTATAATTATAGTATAATATCAGATATAATATAATTAAATCCATCCTTTTTACATCCCACATAAGGCATTAATGAGTCATATCGCTTTGAGGGGGCGGTAGTCCGCACTTCCTCAAATGAAATTATCACGTTTTCCCCATAATGGAAACCATAATGAAATGATATAAATGTAAAATACAGAAGCATAAAGAAAAAATAAACATAATATATATCATTTATAAATCAAGTTCCATCTTAATGTCCGCCATTAGAGGGAGTAGGATATAATTGAACAGTCATTGTTTCGGGAGGCGTTAGTTTTCCATCAACAGAAACAATATGTTTTTTACCCATTAGATGGAGGTGTGTGTAAATGTAGTTCAAATAATTCTCATAATAACATCCTAGTATATTGAGGATACTGTTTTTGTTATAAAATAAAGGAATAAGAAGTGTTTTGGGGTTGGAGAAGTAAAATAAAAGAAATGAAGTTATGAAAACCATTACTTTATTTTGGGTAACTCCCTTTGGTTTGATACAAAAAGACTTCATGAAGTGACTTCTGCCTAAAGTAAGGCTTTTAAGTGGAATAGTGGGATCTTGAGAGATTATTTGGGTAGGTGTAGGATGATCCAAGGGGCTTGAGAAGTGTGAGGAATGGGTTAGAAGTGGTGTCCTTTTATAAGGGAGAGGAGGGGGTCTTCCGAAATGTTTGAAAATGTTATTTTATTATAAACTTATATTCAGTTTCAAAAGATCCAAAGCTCAGTAAAGTATAAGCTAAGATGACTCATTTTCTAAATAAAATTATACAATAATAATTGGATAGGTTTTGGCTATTGTTTTAATATTATTAATCTTATTTATTTATATCATTTATTAATTAGAAAATACTACATCGTTATTGTGTCATAAATAATTTAATTTATTTATGTCTAAAAATTATAAACAAATACCATAATGTAGGAAATATTTTTATATTATTAATTAATATTTATAGTTGGAAATATGACTTATATAACCCCATGTGAAAAAATGATGTACTAAAAGATATTTGTTAATGTCATTTTTGTCTTTACTTTATGTTAATTAAATTAATGTGTCATTATCATTCTTAATTGGCACCATGGGGTCCCAAAATCGACTGAAGGATGCCCATGGTCGGATATGACTATCTAATAAGGTTAGGACAATTGTTAAGGTAATTTATTATTATTATAATATTAATGTTACCATGAATTACTCTATTTACCTTTAATCGTGATAAATAAAAGTGAAAATTTACTATACACCAAAAATTATTTTCATCTTATTGAACATCATTTTACTTAATAATAACAACCATGTGTGTTTTATTTTTGAAATTAAATTCATAGAAGCAGTAAAACTTCATTAAAATGAAAAACTAAGTATTTTAACTACTACTAAGTGGTTTTACTATACGACAAAAATTAATGTTTTTCAGAAAAATACCAAATAATCAGACTAAGATAGGATTGATATTATGAATTAAAAAAATATGTCTATTTTACCATATTCAAAACATATAAGTTTCATTAATTAATTTAAAATTAATTCTCGTTGTTAAAATAAATAGCGTGTTTCTAAGAAAAAATAACTTTCAAAAGATTGACACTTTTTTATGTAAAATTTCAATGTGAAATTAATTTTAATGACCAACAATGGATTTAATGGTAAAAACATAATCTAATTATTCTTCCAAAAAATTATAATGTATAAATGAACATTAAAAATTATTTTGATTAAAAAAGATGTTTTCAATTAAAATTTAGCATTTTCTACTATTCTCCCAAATATAAAATATATCAGAAAAAACCAAAAATTGATCAAAACTAAATTCTTATTTCCCGATTCTAAATTAGAATATAATTTTGTCAAATTGAATATATAAAAGTGTCAAATATTAGAAGTAAAAAAGGGTTCACCACTAAGAGGTGGTAAAATTGAATTTTTTGTAACATACTTCCTTTATCTGAAAAAATTAATTTTTTCTTATATTATGTTTAAGAAACACATAATATGGATGTCAAAATTATATGGAATATATTAAAATCAAAATTCAGTTAATACTATTCATAAGTGCTTCTGAAGAACTAGTTGGGTAAGTCATCGTGCGCTCGAACTTGGTGTTGTGTGAGGTGGAAGCTACTGAATTACTTTAATGATATAACGTACTATGAAACCTTGGGGTGTTACATTCTCCCATCCTTCAATAAAGTCATTCCTCACAATTTAAGCTCAGGATTACAAATTTGGGTTTTAATATTCCAAAATATCTTAGTGGAAATCCCACATCAAAAATGGATTAATGAGGCATCTATTTTAAAATAAATAAAAGTATGAAGGTTACCAAAAATAAAACATACTAGGGTTTTATGTTGGAAATCATAGATATGGAAGAGAAAACTAGTCATCAAGTTCTAATGGAGAGTGATCGAGAATATTATTAGGAGAAAGTTAACGATATGAAAGCTATAAACATGTGATGGGTTGAAAGTAATTTGATTACCCAGTAGGAAAAGTAAACGAAGAAAGTTATTCAAGTTCCTTTTTATAATGGTGGTGACTTTATTTATGATATTGACTAAGATTATAAGGATATATACTTACTTTAATAGTAGAGTTTCATCTATTAATAAAATTTCTACCACAAACTCATATTTTCTCCAAATAATGAGTATTCAATAGGACTTGGTTACAACTGATGTGCTTGAATGAACTTATAGAGAGCCACATAATCCAAAAATAATGAACTATATATTTCCCTTATTATTAAACATTGATCAATACCAAAATGGTTAGTACATGATCAGATGATCCCAAAAAAGGACAATCATTTTTTGAAAGAAATAATACTCTCAATCTCCAAAATTTAAACAAACAATACCCAAATGTCAACAAATACCCTTAAATGAACGATTGTCCTTAAAATCCATCAATATAATCTGATCTAATATTGAAACCCAAAACTCAGAATAATTTTACAATGTAGTCTTCCACGTTAAATTATATCTCCCAATAACATCAACTACGCTTAAAGTCACATACTTATAAGTAATTAACCTAATCACATATTCTCTATGATATGTTAATAATTTCTATAAATAACCCAAATCACTCTATATCTACAATAAAAACATAGAAAAATATCCACCTTTACTCATCAAATGAAATCCTATAGTATTCTATTTTCCTTCGGCATATAGTGTCCCCAACAGAGTGAACATCTTCCAAAATAACCTTTATCACTTAATCACCGAATAGTTTTCCTATTATACGTATATACATTTGATAATACATAAGGACCAAAATAAACTTAATAAAATCATTTAACTAAAAAGAATTAGTCACACTAACCAGGGACTTCACATAGTCTAGTAGAAGGCAATAAATCCCAATCACACTCTGGTTGTAGGTTCAATTCCCATAGTTGTTTCTGACACGATGGGTTTTTAAACGGTCTTTGTGTTGTCCTTTTTCAAAAACTATATTTTATAACATTACCAAAATGAGATTAATTCCTCAAAATAACCATCACATAATTTAACCACAAATGTTATCTCATACCTCACATTTTCATCCCAAAATTTAATAACTTATAATTGCCTCAAAATAAATGATCATATAAAACCAAATGGTTATTTATAACTATATATATAAGAGAAAAGATAATTCTTCATCAAATATGATTTTTACATGACAAACTATTAGGTTACAAATACAAGAGAAAAGTATTCCAAATTAATCCCATCAACAAAGTGCACTAATAATTTTAAACATGCCTCCATACATTTAATTCCACATATCTTATTCCTTGACCAATAGGATATCCTATAGAATAGGTAATTCACTTGGGTAATGGCCAGGTCCCCTACATTTACAGAAAGTGTCAGTAAATGGATTCTTGGGACCATTTTTCTTTTTCTTCTATTGTATTCTTCATTTTCATCAGAAATTCTATACTTTATGTACTTCTTTCCCACATGTAATACATTTCATTGATCCAGTGAGACACTTTCTCGGGTGTCTCCTTCCACATTTCCTGCCTAATGGAAATTGAGGATTCTTTTCTCCATCGTCTCCACTGCTAGATCTCTTATCATTCACCTCCTTTCTCTTCATTGTTGAGTCTGAGATTTGGTTAATTTATATGTTGTTGATTATATTTTTGGAAAAGTGATTCGGCATGAACACAATATCTTTTACGCCTATCAACATTCCATCTTGTTACTCATTGAAACCAAAATTCCCACCTTGTACATCATGCTCAATGTTTCTATGAATTCCTTGGAATCTAGCCATTGACTAAAAACAGAATGCATTGTGTGGGTAACAATAGACATAAAATAATTTAGAGAATATCATGAGAACTTATTTTCAATTCAAAATACCTTTGGATTAACCAAGGTCATTTATTGTTTTCTTATATTAAAATCTATCAAATCAGTTTTTAAATAAAAAGAAAATAATCCTAGGAATATCCCCCGGGAGTGTCGTTACCAAGAGTACAGTAAGACCCTTTTTCATGTACCAGGATACCCTGGGTCAAGCCCAAAACACCTCGTCGGAGTTTTCACACATAGGTACATTTATACCAGAGCTGCCTCTACCTGCTCGTATCAAAATAGGGATGTATTTCTTAGAAAATGCACAAAATCTCTACATAACCAAAATTATAGGATGTTCTTATATACTAATCATCAATGTCTATCTTAGGGTACTATGCTCTAATTAGAGTTTATCTAAATCTAGTTTCAATGGTTTGTACAAAACATCTTCTGATACCAATTGGAACACCCCATCCCCAGAATCATGGAGCTAGTGAATTATTTTACTACATTGGAATGATTACAAAGAATCAAGTCCCGAAGGAATGATCCGTTTATTAGTCTTGGAAACAAGATACATACATAAGTTCAACATTACAACTTTAAAATAAAAACAACACTAATTTATTCCATTAGAAACATCCAAGATTCCAAGATTATTCATACACGTAACTCATAACTTACTTCTTTATATCATGGGAAAATGAATCATAAGAAAGGGGTGAGCTCAAATGCTCAGTAAGAGTAATAGATACAATAGAAGATAAAAGAAACATTAGGCATGGTGAATAATTGAAAACACATGACTTTACAAATAGTAAACATGAACAATTTATGGCAGGAATATGGGATGAGTAAATAATTCCATAATAAAACATTGTCATGGGTATTATAATAATCTAATATCCACATGAAATATCAATTGCTAATCTCATAATGATGGAATTCATAATGTCGGATATCATAAGCACATAGTCAAGCCCTTGTGCCAAAAATACAAATAAGATTTCGTCAAGGCCTTGTGCCAAGACCCTAGTTTGTCTCATGAGACCTACAGATGCATCAAGTATCTATAGCGGGCTCTACCCATCACCTACTAAGTTTAATGCATTCCTCACATGAAAGGGTTTAAACATAACATAAACATTCATATTAAAACTAGCATAGAAAATGTCAATACTTTATCAATAAACCATGAATGGTATAAAAATAACACATCCATAGTCAAACATATCACAAAACCTTTAATACATAATGGATGATTTGTATCACAATAAATGAACCTAGATCAATAATAATATCTAGTAAAAGATTTTTTCATAAATGAAAGTAATCATCAAAACTATTTGAGAGAAATATACCCCTTTTTCTTGAAAACATTTAAAAGTATCATTATTTATCTAGAAGCTGTTTAAAATAAATTTTTTCATCAAAGTGTCCCATACCACTTTGAAAATTTTAAAAGTAATTTTACTTTTAAAACATTATTTTCCATATAAATAAATCCTTAAAAACATTTATAAAACATGGACATTAATGAGAAAGATTTAGAATAATAGATCATTAAAACATTTAAAATGATATTTTAGTTAGAGTTATTAACCAAAATAGAGACACTTGAATAAAAATAATTGAGGTAATCAAAACTTTATAATATCATTAAAATAAAGGGATTCATGGTATACAATGTAAAAGTACATTATATACACCATATAAAAGTGAATTGGCAAATAAGAACAATGAAGTTTCCATGGAATGTAAATTGAGATGAAATCCTTTATAAAGACATTATCCTTAGGTTAAGGATAAATAATTGAAATAATTATGTGTAAAAAATATATATACGGTCAATATTATTGGATATTCTGTGTAAATTAATCAGAGGACATTCATACATATTCTTTTAAAAACAACACCAATGAGTTGGATGTTTAACTCAATGAATGGAAATTGAGTTAAGATTATTCTTATCAATTTAATATCAATGACATGATGAATAATCAATGGGGTGATTATGTGTATGAAAATTATATCAACACAAAGGGGAGTGGAAATTACTACATAAATAATAAATAGTGATTCCACACATAATAATAGAGTAAAATAATCAATGAAGTATGCGTAAATCACAATGAGTGGAAATTGAAATTTGAAATTCCCTTATCGATTTGGTAACTCACGAAACATACAACCCATGAAAGAAGAATTATTAAATGAACCTGTGAATACCCATATATTAAATTATGTTACACAAGTAATAAAATCATGGATATAACATACTCCACACAAAAGGAAATAGTTGCAATACAATATGAATCTCACGGGAATAAAAAGTGAGATGAAATCCTCTTACCACATTGTAATCGATCTAGTCATGTGACCAAAAGTTAATAACCACCAAATTATTCACTTAATACCAAGAATATAAATAGAATCATGAAAATATATATCTAATGGTATTACACAATACACCACATTCAGTAAATAAGTGGCGAACAATGGAAATATCACGAAATTAAGAGTTGGATAAGAAACCCCTTACCTCAAGTCCGACATGTCCTATATATTCCTTATTCTTCCTGAATAATAAACTTAAGTTAATTTCTACATGATTAAGAGAAATTTTAAAGTTAATAATTCATTTTATATAACTTATTGTCTTGATATAACAATTAGTTAATAATTTGAGTTCATATTGTATATTTTATTGATGTTCGAAACTTGAGTGATTAATGAACTTGTTATAATTACAAATCTTCCATGTGGTCAAAATTAAATTATCTCCATAATGTTATACATGATTTTGATATCATATATATATTATATATCTCGTATATTTAATTATTTATAATAGTACATAACATTTGGAAATAAGAAATGAAATGCACCTTTCCTAGAGACGGTAAGTTGTATGTACGCATGAATTCTACTTTCATTTGAATTATGTATTTTAATGGAATTAAAAAATAATTATAAATAGGTAATTATAATTCCAGTGTAATATCGTATATTATATCATTAACTCCATTATTTATATGTCCCACATAATTCATTAAAGAGTCTTATCACTTTGAGGGGGCGGTAGTCTGCACTTCCTCAAATGAAATTATCGTGTTTTACCCATAATGGAAACCATAAAGGAATGATATAAATGGAAAATATAGAAGCATAAAAACAACATAAACATAATATATATTATTTATAAATACAGTTCCATCTTAATGGATACCATGAGAGTCGGTAGGATATAATTGAACAATCATTGTTTTGGGAGGCGTTTGTTTGTCATCCACAGAAACAATATATTCATTACCCATTAGATGGAGAGGTGTGTAAGTGTAACTCAAATTAGTCTCATAAAAACATCCTAGTATATTTAAGATACTGGTGATGTTATAAAAAAAGGAATAAAAAGAGTTCAGGAGTTGGAGAAGTAAAATAGAATAAAAGAAGTTAAGAAAACCATTCCCTTTAATTTGGGTAACTCCCTTTGGATTGAACCCAACAGACTTCTTGAAGTGACTTATGCCTAAGGTAAGGCTTGTAAGTGGAATACATATATTTTGAGAGATTATTTGGGTAGTGGTTGGATGTTCCAAGGGGCTTGAGAGATGTGAGGAATGGGTTAGAAGTGGTTTCCTTTTATAAAGGAGAGGATGGGCTCTTTAGGATTTTTTGAAAATGTTATTTTATTATTAACTTATCATCAGTTTCAAAAGGTCCAAAACTCATTAAAGTTAAAGTTATTATGAATCATGTTCTAAATAAAATCATCCAATAATAATTGGACATGTTTTGGATATTGTTTTAATATTAATAATCTTATTTATTTATATCATTTTTTATTCAGGTAAATACATTATCCTTATTGTGCTATAAATAATTTAATTTATATGATGTCAAAAAATAATAAAAAAATACCATAATGTAGAAAATTATTTTAGATTTCCAATTATTATTTATAGTACAAAATATGACCTATATAACCCCATGTAAAAATTCATATACTAAAAGATATTTGTTAATGTCATTTTTGTCTTTATTTTAAGTTAATTAAAATAAAGTTTCATTACCATTATTAAGTGGCTCCATGGGGTACCGAAATAGACCCAAGGATGCCCATTGTCTCTCATGACTCGTCCGAGAAGGTTAGGACATGTGTTATGGTAATTTTGTGTTATTATGGAATTTTTTTACCTTGAATTACCCTATTTTTCTATAACCGTGGTAAATAAAAGCCAAAGTTACTATTCACAAAAAAATTATTGTCACCATATTAAACCAAATTTTACTTAATAATAATAACCATGTATGTTGGATTCTTGAAATTCAATTCACAGAAGTGGTAAAATTTCAATGAAATGAAAATTTAGTTTTTTAACTTCTTCTAAGTGGCTTTACTAATAATCAAAAATTGAAGATTTTTAGAAAAATACCAAAATATCAGCCCAAGATATATTTGAGATTCCGAATTCAAAAATGATGTCTATTTTACCATATTCAAAACATAGAATTTTCATTAATTAATTTTAAAATTAATTCCCATTGTTAAAACCAATAGTGTGTTTTTACGAAACGATAAGTTTCAAAAGATTGAGACTTTTTTATGTATAATTTCAAAGTGAAATTAATTATAATGACCAAAATTGTATTAAATGGTAAAAATATAATATAATTATACTTCCAAACCATTAAAATGTAAAATTTAACACTATAAATTGTTTTGATTAAAAATTTTATTTCAATTATAATTTAGTATTTTCCACTATTCACCCAATTATGAAAGTTATAAAAAAAACACCAAAATTTTATTAAAACTAAATTATTATGTCATTATTCTAAATAAGAAATTTATTTTTTTAAATTGAATATATAAAAGTGTCAAATATTGGATTTAATAAAGGTTTCACCATTAAAAGGCGTTAAAATTTCTTTTTTTTTCAAAAATACTTCCTTTATCTGAAAAAATGAATTTGTTCTTATATTATGTATAAAAAATACATGATATAGATGTTAAAATTATATGGAATATATAAAATTTAAAATTCAGTTAATAATATTCATAACTGCTTTTGAACAGCTAGTTTGGTAAGTCGTCGTGCACTCGAACTCGGTGTTGTGGGTGGTGCAAGATACTGAATTACATTAAATATATAATGTACTATGAAACCTTGGGGTGTTACAATAATTATATTATTCTAAACATTTTTTGATTAATATTTGGAGAGGTTATTTAAAATTAATAAATTATATATACATACTATATTAGTTAACTAAGATATATTTCAAACTGGTGAATTTAGTTTTACATATTTTTTAAATATAAATTTATATTGGGAACTCAATTAACCCCATATTGAGTTTTTCACATTGAAAAGATTTGTGTATCATATGTTTTTTCAATTTATTTTATACATTAGACTTTGACAATGTTTTTTAAAAGAATTTTTTAATTTGTTTTTTTTATTTAATTTTTTAATATGGACTCTAAGTATAATGTTTATGATAAAAATAGTTCTCCTTACATTAATAGTCAAAATTATTGTTAGTGAAAAATAAGAACAAACTTTTATCTTAACGTATGGGTATTGTAATTTGAGTATATATTTAAGATCAATATTTAATACCTAATACTACTATTAAAAGTGTGATGATTCCACAAAATATTCTTATTATTTAAATTTAAATTCATTAAAGGATTCATTTTTTTATTTTGGAGAGAATGGGTTTAATATTATTTCTTCATTTTATACATCTTATTCGACATGGAATACTATTTCTATATCTCATGAAGGATCATATGATGTTTAAAAAATGGGATTTTATATATATATTATTACGTATGATACATTCAAATTGAATCCTAATTAATCTATCTCTAACTTTAATCTTTTGTCTAATGAATTGTTAATTATATGTTTTCTATTATAAAAAATATAAATTATAAATAGCATGTGATATGGATTTTGATATGATTTCCAGATCAAAAGAGAGGTAATGTAGTCTGTATTAGATAATCATGTTATATCAAAAAATTATAAGGTAAGGAACTAATTGGAATGTTGATGATTTATAAAGAAGAGTTAAAAGTTAAAAATTAATATGATGATGCAAAAAAACAAAATATATTTCTTTTAAAGCATAACAGTCAAAAGATAATATATTTTTCATACCAAAATATACAATTGGGAGTGAATCTGACACAAATAGTAACGAGTGATAATGTTTATGCAATTAATTTATATTTCTTATTCCCTGAAAATGCATCTTATTTATGTGATTTTAAGCGATAATCATGGTTGTGGCATAGGGTACTCACCCACTTCAATATATAATCCCATAAAATTCTAAATAAGAAGGGTTTAGCAATGGAGCTTTCAAAGATAAAATTCCCTAAATAAAAAGTCTGTATTCCCTTTCAAAAATGGAATGAAAATATATATATATATATTTCAAATCAAATAAATATGTATCTATATATGAACCACTATAATTAGTTAATATGGTTTATTTAGACCATGTATAGTTTCTATTTTATCTAGAAAACACTATTCCTATGTCATTGTTGATTACCTTTCATGATACAAATGGGAGTTTATCATAGTCATAAAATTGAATATCTTTATTATTTTGAAAAAAATTAAATGTTAATAAAGAACCATATAAGATAACCCATCAATAACCCGATAAGTGAGCATGCCTAAGAGTTTTACAATCAAAATTTTGATTTTATTTTCTTAAAACATGGAAATCCATACAATTTTTCTATACATCAATAAAAGTTGTGTTGTTGAATGTATAAGTACGTCTATTTAAGAAATTTCCAAAACAATGCTTAGTTAATATGAATTAACTATCTATTTTGGGATCAAGCTATTAGAATAGTTTTTCATTTAATTAATAGATCCCTTACCATACCTATGTTGAAAAACAATCCATATCAATTGTGGAATAGTATAGAACCAAAATTATATTACTTTAGAGTTTGGGATGTAAATTATACATTCTAAATATAAAGGAGAACATGTAAAATTTTTGATCAAAAATATATGAGGTATTGTTTCTTAGTTATTTATGCCCTAGTAAATCTTATGGAGTCTCAAAAAAGAAATATAATGATTTGGTGGGAACTATTCATGTTATAATTGTTGACATAGATCCAAATGAACTCAAATATACATCTAAAAATATTGAGGAATATATGTAAAATAGAATTATAAATAATACCACTAAATCATCAGATACTTCTACTAATTTACCAGATAAATCTCATAGAATAGGACAAAAACTACCTCAAGACTATGATGATGACATGGAAGAACCATGTACTTTTGTTCATAAAACCATTTGAACCCAAATTTTTTTCCCATGGATGATCTTCTAAGAGAAATGGATAATAGTAAACAAACTAGTGTCTCACTATGAAACGAGGTTGAATATAACAGACTTCTTTTTACAACATGAATTTAACAACATCAACGATGAAACAAATGATGAAAACCAGGTAAACTACACATGATGAATTGAATCAACATAAAGTGAATAATGTCTAGGAATTTTTTTATAGACTTAGAGGATTTATAACTATTATAAGTAAGTGGGTATAAGAAAACATGGTTGATAAATATGAAAAAATTATTATAAATAATGAAATATTGGTAGAATAAGTTTATAGTCAATAATAAGGCATTAGATTTAAAGAAACACTATCTATACAAGGATAATGATTTCTAATGAAGCATATATAAATTTTAAATTATATATAATGTATGTAAAGAGTTATTTCTTTAATGGTTTTATTAATGAGGTTTTTTATTTAAAAAACCCATGATTTCAAAATCCCTATTTCCCAAGTCATGTTTTTAAATTAATTAATTCTATTTATGAATTAAAATAAGTTCTTTGAGCATTGTATGATTGGTTTAGTACTTGTGTTATTTAAAATGGTTTTAAAAAATATGAGATTGATCCAATATTATCTATAAATATAACATCAATAGATGTTTTGGTCAAAAAATATATATTTGGGACAGGATTTCTAGTTCTTCAAAATATTCATTATTTATTGAATTTTCAAAATTCATGAAAATTGAATTTGAAAGGTTTGGGGGGGAGGGTCTACTAAAATTCATTCTTGGTTTTCAAATAATTCAAAATAAAGGAATTATTTTAAATAAAAATATGTACCAAAAAATAAATTTTAAAACATTTTGTCTTGGATAACTCAAGAGGATGTGATACCCCAATGATTTCGGCCTAAAAATTGTATATTGATGAAACTAGTAAATATATTAACAAAACCATTTATAGTGGTTTGGAGGGATTTTCATTTACTTAATAGATAATCACTCTAATACTATGTTTAGTGTGTGTATATATTCATGTTCTTAAGAAAATATAGGGAAATAAAATTTGAATATTGTTAAATAAATTTTTAAGTACCTCAAAACTACAACTAAATTTTTAATTATACAATTCTTAACAACGTGATTGGGATTTAATTATCACTTCAGATTGTAAATTTGATGATTTTACTTATATTGAAAAAAACCAATGTAAATTGTAAATTTTTTAGAAAGTTTTTAGTATCCTAATGTCGTAAGAGAAAATATTATATTTCATTATCTACTACTGAATGTAAATACATATATGATGGTAGTTTTTGTGAACTATTCCATGGATGAAGAACACATTACTAGGAAACATATACTAATTCTGAAATTTCTTTTTAAACTATTAATATATGACTGAAATTAATATTTCCTTGAATTACATGTCTAAAATAATGAAAGGGAACACTAATAAAAGACATCAATTTTTTGAGTGATCATTTTCAAAAATGATATATCGCTCTTGATTTCATTGTGACAAAACAATAGTTATCTAATAATTTTATGAATCCACTAAATTGTGAGATGTTTAATTATATTTGACATGATTTAGTATTGATCGAATATGGTTAAATTACTTTTTGTTTAATCTGATATATATATTTTTTTAATATATATTTAAAGATAATTTATGCATTTAAGGAATGTTCATTTTATGCTACCGGATAAATTTTAAAGAATTATAAGTATATTTCATTTATTCTCATGTGTTACTATATAGATACTCTTAAATACTTTTAATACAACAAATTAGAATCTAAATCATTATAACACTTTTCAAACCCGATCCAAGCATTTTTCAACCTTTCCTCTAATGAAAACCCTAGCCTTATGGCCTTAAAATAACAATTAGAAATAGTTTAAGTTTAAGATATGTTTCAAGGAATATGTTCATGATGTTTTTGATGCTATTAATAGATCTATGGTGAACACAATTTGTTCTAGAACGATTTCAGATATACATCTTTTTCCTCGAAAATTTAACTCTGAAAAATAGAATCGTTTTGAATGGTTTAGAATGATTCATTCTCTAATTTAGAGAGTATTACTTCAAAGAGGATGGAATGATAGGGTTTTAAATGGAAATTGAATTTTCTATCCTCACTTAGTGAAGGTGTTTTTCATGTGTATGATTGTTGAATCTTGAGATGAAACTCATCACAAAAAGATTGTGGGTGGATATGAATGTGTGTTTTTATAAACTATTTGGCCTAAATGTTTAAAAGTAGTGCAAGGACATGAATGTGAATATTTCCAAAGTTCGTATCCAATGGAAAATCTATACTTGAAGCTTGAAATTGTGCTAGAAGATTTAACTGATGATAGAACCACTAATGTTCTAAGTGCTATTGAATTTATAATTCAGCATTGGATGTTGTTAAAGTTTATACAGCACAATATCCACCATAAAAACTGATATTTTAGCACCATTACGGATGAATAATTCCTTTCTATGAATTTAATGGTTTATTGAATCTTGAAATATCTGCCTATCGTTTTTATGAGGCATGTGTAATAACATAAGAATACTTCCTGGAGGTTCCATAATCATCCAAACCCCATGTTCAATTTGTATATTCTTTAACAGAAAGGTATTATTGATAAGGGATTATAAAATCCAATACTTTCATGTTATGTTTGACCCCATTAAATCTATATTTAATAGAATTAAAATTATCTAAATTTCTTGAAAAAAGAAGTGGTAAGATGATGGTGATAGGATTTATGATCACATCAATCATGTGAGGAATATTACTAGATTAAGAGGTTCCTTAATTCTTCCCTTAGATCAAGACTATATAATAGAAGAGGACTGCTCATAAGATGGGAATGGTTCTATAGATTCAGTTTCTATAGTTGAAGAAACCATGAGAGTATATTAAGATATTAGGGGATTCTCATCTGGATCAGAAGTATCACAATCCTTAGTAGTTTGAGTGGATGTATAATCAGAAAGAGAACGATAAATGAATCATGTTGGGGAGAAAGATCTAATATATTTTCTCTTTGGAATAATAATTAATCACTATAAGAGTTATGGGGATGATGATATATCTTCAGAATGTACTTCCATGTTTGATATAGGGGAGCCCCTATTTTTAGTTGAATACAATCTAGTGTATATTCTTATCCAACAATAAATTCATTAATTTATACCCACAGAATACTAATAAGGCTGAAAACCTTGATAATCATACTGATTATAATCCACCTAAGTTTGATTATTAATCCATGATAGTTGTTTCCATAGTAAAAGAGCAAAATTTTTCAAGAACATCATAAAATTTTCTAGATGTGGAAGTCATGTATGAGACTTCAATTGATCCTTTTCAAGAGTTTTTAGGATCTTTAGAAGAAAATCAACCTTCATCACCTAAAAATTACTCCTATAATAGTTTCCAAGGTGACACTATTTATAAATGTTGTCACAAAACTAATGTTCTATTTTTTGAAGACATGGAAAATTCTATATATGATATTTGGAAACTGCATAATATCAATTTAGAAAATATGGGATATATATTAGGACGTTTTGAGTTTGATTTCATTTACATAAATCCCAACCCTATTCCAACCTCATCTCTTTTAGCAGCACATATATCAACCACACATGCTTCACCACAATCTGCTAAACACTTTTTTCACATTAATAATCACTTTAATGGAGTTTATCCAATTAAATAATGATCTTATAGATGTATTGAAACAAGTGTTTCTTAGTATTAACAATAAAAATAATTATTATACGAAAGAGTATTTCACCTATAATTTTGAGAGTCTTGTGGCTCAAAGTTATCCAAACCAGTTTATAATGGCAGAATATATGGATGATGTTCATAGAACATTTAAAACAAAAATATTATATTTCCATGGATGTATTATGGAACATCATAATTGTATACTAGATATTCCTGCAATAAGAGACCTGAAATATCATTATGCCATAATCAGTCCCTCTATACCCTCAAAATATTCTCCAGTTTCTGTTTTAGTAGAAGATAATCTCTTCCAGAGACTTATTTATGAAAAAATTCATAGTTTGTAATAAATTATTAAGGATATCAAGAATAGATTTAGTTGTATGTTGGTACACATGTTAAGAGTCTCTATGATATGGTCAAAGAATAACTAGTCAACACTACTAAATACAAAGTTTTTATTAAGGGAATTATAATGTATTATATCAATATAGATTACAAAAATATAGTATTGAAAAATTAGATTAAATATTTATCCAACATCCATTAAATTTCTCCTATGACCATAGTTTCAAAAGGAATTATAGATATTTTGTTAATTATGGAAGCTATAATGGATCAATGTAAGTTAGATAAAGATTAATTTTTATAGAATTTTGTGCATGGGTGAAGACTTATAACCAATATTACAAGGCATTTAGATCCCATCATGTATGTTTAAAATTCTCTAGTTATATAACCTATTAATATTTATATTCATCTGATTTCTACATATTCATAA
This sequence comes from Viscum album, assembly GCA_963277665.1. NCBI lineage: Eukaryota > Viridiplantae > Streptophyta > Magnoliopsida > Santalales > Viscaceae > Viscum > Viscum album. The sequence goes on along the minus strand of OY728141.1, from coordinate 996,768,047 downwards.
TATCTATAATATGAGTCACAAATTCAGTTTCTAAAGATACTTATAACAAAATTTCCATTACTAATCTAGTTGAACATCCCACATGACCATTTTTCTCAATATTCATAAATACTCTCACCAAAATATTCTTATTTTATAAATACATAATGATTTTAGAAGTAGATTATACTCCTCACCCTATAACTAATTTATATCCTGTAATTGTAAAAGTAAAATCCATCGTTGATTCATCATCAAATCCAAGCATGGATTCAGATTCATATAAGGGATTTTGATATGGACTTGTAATAATATTTTTTGAATATAAATGAAATATTTTTTTATTCAACTTTCACTCTTATCAATATTTTTTCAAATTATAATGACTTCATATTTATACTCTCTCAACTTTTATCAATTATTTTTTTATTATTTCAAAAGTGGGAGTAATATATAGATTTTTTTTATGAGTAATGGATAACATGTTAGAAAATTTAATAACTGTGTGTGTTTGTCAATTTCTTTATTTTTTATTATAAAAAGTGTTTCTAGGGTGGGGGGATTTTTGGATTAGTCCATTAATTACTTATATTAATGGTCCAAAATTACGTTAACATGTTTATAATATTTTCTATGTTTAATAGAAGTAAAATATTTCTTCAATTTTTTTTTAAAATTTCAAAGATTATTTGAATGTGCATAAATCTAAAACCGACATAATTTTTTCAATAAGTATGAAGAAGATATATATTCAAAATTAAAAAACCAATCATAAGAATGAATATAGAGAAGTTAGATTTCAATAATTACGAGAGTGACAATAATAAAAATAAATCAACCATAAGTATTTCATAACAACCATGATATAAAATACTAAATGTAATTGAATAAATTTATGTTATATCTCTAGGTGACCATAGAGATCTTAGATTTTAAAAAATGATCAGATTTACTGCATAAAAAGTGGATCAACTCTATGAAAAATGGATCAAAAGAACAAAAATAGGATTAACCAAAAATGTAATTTATGAACCATGGGAAATTTACATCTCTTCAATCGGCCACACAAACATCCAAGTGACCATAAAGAAATCAGTAATTGGAAGCATAGTTTTTCTATATATAAGAAATCATTTTATGTATTAGAGAGACACCACATTATTTTTCAATCAAAAACACAAAAAATTAAAGAGTCCATATGAACAATTTGATATTTTGAAAAATTATTCAATCTACCATGACTTCAAGATGAAACAAACTAAAGTAAATATACCACACAATGAATTTTGTTTTAGGATATGTATTGAAGAGAATGTATAAAAAACTTAACCACATATAATTTTACAAATTAGGTGATTAATCATGAATTCATGAAATATATGATATTTATTTTCAAGGAATATGAACATAATTTTTGAAAAATATTTACCCCAATTGTGGATCATCTTATATGGAACAATTAAAGAAACTATGTATCAAAGTGGGTATTATATTTTAAAATAATTCTGTATAACCATAGTCCACATACATTAAAATGATATATTAGAAAAATTTAATTATACTTTATAGTTTTCTATGTATGACGACTATTAATCATGCATTTCCAATGAATCTTTTCAGAGAATGATTTATTTTTATATAAGAGAGATGATAGAGAATGAAATTTTAATATATAAATTATTTTTATTAATGTTAAAAACCAAAACTACATGAATCTATATTTTCATAAAAACATCATTGAATGATATGAAAATGTCCACATGTATCTGCATCTGATCATGGAACTGATAGTTGAAATAGAGAAGAGAAGTAAATTTTATGGAATAAGAGAACTACAATTTATAATGGAACAAAAGATTATCACTTAACTTTATCTACATTATTATTTCGTTCTTATTGTTGTTTAACTAGATTTTTATATATTAGATCAAAACCACTTATAATATATTAGATAATAAAGGATACTCTCTCTTATTGTTTAATCATATTTTTACTCCAAAATAAACTATGGATGTGGATATGTATAATCCTAGATATCCTTTTGCACATTTTTACAGAAAACCTAACCATGGTTGTGGTTCTGGTAATTTTTTTATAAATGTGGTATTAAGGGGGTGACTGTATCACCCACACCCTAGAATATGGATGTCCGTGCCTTACTTTTTTACATTTTAATGATTATATAGAATTAAATCCCGAAAGACTGGTAGGTTTTATAGTTTTGGAAAACTAGATTACCAACATGGAATCGATTTTATTTTAGGGATAAAACACATGATTCCAAAAAAAATAAAATTCTCATCATCCATGAAACTCATTCCATGAATTTATCTTTATACCCTAATGAGAGGAAATAGAATATAGGTGAGAACAAATGATCATTAAGGGTTTAAGTAGAGTGGATGAAATAATTAATCAATGAGAATAATCAATATGGAAAGGTAATGAACTAAAACTCAATCTATATAATTAATAACATGACCATGAAACATAAACATGGATATTCTTACTAAAAGAATAATCACCTAGAATCAAAATAATGAAAGAATGAATATTTTTGGATGTATGAACAATCATGATCCATGCTCACGATAGTTAATGTAATGATATATCCTTAGGAAAATATAAGTTTATGGGTAGAAACCCATCTGATTTTTGATAATATCAATCCTCTAGACAATCAGAAACTGCTTGTAAACAAACACAAAGCGTTTGTCGCTAACTAATTTCACCCCATGAGCCTAATGATGCATTAAAGGTCTTTCATTAACCTATCCCTAACCTGTATACTATATTTCTAAAATACTACACACATAGTGTTATAATCAATTTAAATCATAAACAATGTCATTATAAAATAATCATATTGAATAAAAGATTATAATTATAAAAAAAATCCCCATTTATCAAATAATTATAAAAGTGAACGCCATTTGTAAAAATAGAAAGCATTTTTTAATTGTAATATCTATTTAATTAGAAAATAGATATTTAATATAAACATAATCTACAAAAAATGATCATAATTAATGTATTGTTTCATGAGAATGTTAACAATCACAATATATATTTCATCCTTGGGGGATTTCTCTACAAAAGACTACAGTCAAACTATTTTACTCCAGGGGTATACAGACAGCTGGAATGATACTTTGAGGATGAAGGAAATCCATAGAAATCTCAACTTCCTCACATGTATGATTAGAATGAAAGATGGTTCCCACTGAAGAAAACATTAGATGATGCAGGATCAATATAGCTTCTCACTACTCCTGTTGTTCCAATAATATAGAGGAAAGAGTGTCTTGTCTCTTCTTTGATGGAGAATGGGAACATAGTTTATGGTCTTTCTTTGGATGCTTTACGACCTTCTCTTCCCATGACCTGAGTAGAACCCCATTTCTTGACCGCTGGTTCCATGGATCTGGTGATAAAGGTCTGAAGAAAAGGTGTTTTCCATCATCTTGTATGCTGGTTGTTGGAGCTTATGGGAGGAAAAAAAATAAAGCTTGGTATGAGGTGATACACTCAACATCAATGGGTATCATTTATAGAGTCAAATCCCTCCTCGCTGATCTATTTAGGCTCCCAAGTAAATGATAGGATGCTCCATCCCTTTGTCTGCTTTCCACCTGTACCCATACCTCCCAGCCCGATGGCATCTCTATTCATAACTAATGGATCTGATGGCTTCCCCCTCCCAAGTGTTTGAATCTTAATACTGAAGACTCCAATATCTATGGGGAAATGAGAGGACGAGGGATTTTCCATGACATAAGGGACTTAGTTATCTTGGATTTAACTTCTCATTGTGGCAGCGACTCTTTCCTCTAGGAAGAGGCTCATGCCCTCCTCACTGGTCTCATCCTTTGTCAACATCGGGACATCTCGCTTACTGAATCTGAAACTGATTCCATCATCATCCTTAATGCATTTAAAGAGACTAGTTTTACTCATTGGTCAATTTTCTATATCATTTGAAAACGTCAAGGTATACTCTCCACCAACATTTCAATGATTCACACTTAGCTAGAGGGGAATAAATCGGTGGATCAACTTACTTATCTTGCTGACCATGAATTATGCATTTCTTGATTTTATAATACGAGCATCTAGGGCCCTGAGGTGGTCAACATTATCACAGGGTATTCCCTATGTTTTTATTATTTTTGGAAACTATAGTGCCTTTTTCTTGAACCTTTTTTCCTTCACCTATTTAATAAATAAATAAATGATGATGATAATAACAAAAGATAGTGATCTTGTAGAGATAACTATTACAACACGATAATTTTCTTGTCAAAAACTCTTGGATAAGATAGTTCAAGGTGAAAAATAAAATAAAATGTCTTCTAAGTGAGTAATTATATCAAATTAAAAATCATAAATGTACAACAAATTAAATTTAATTGTTTCATAATAACAAATAAGTATCTATGGAATGTAAATTGAGACAAAATCTCTTACATTGTGTATGACTTGTCATGTGTGTCTTTTTAATCATAAATAATAATAATGTGTTAATTATTTAATTTTTTATAATATTTTTCAGGTGTATTATTACTTTTAATTAAATTATTAAAAATTTTATACCATTAATTAAACAATTATGTTGACATGAGGTGTTTTGAAAAAATTTGGTTCATGTTATAAAAACAACATTGGAAGGTAGACAATGGTCAAAGAGGTAAATATATATAAAAAATAAATAAGAATAATCATTAAATAACTATCATATTTATATTTCAATTATGATTTTGAAACAAATAATGAATGATGTTTATGAAAAATTTACCAATATTACAATCATGGAGACAGTAAACCGTACATACGCATGAGTAATGTTCCCATTTTTTAATGATCTTTATGGAAATAAAGTAAGTAATTTTTGTTCCATAAAAAATTAAAATTATATAAAAAACCATTTTATGTAATGATATATGCTTATATATATAATTATTTTTATGTAAAAGGAATCACAACAAGTCAAGGAGCTGGTAGTCCACACATAAGTGAAAGACGTTATCACTTTTTTTAGTGTGTGAAAAGGTTAATAAAGAAAATTATATAATATATTTATAGAACTATATTTATTTCATTAATATAATATATATTTAATGTATGTAAAATATTTTAATTAAACCAATACATTTTATATTCCTTGTAATATGTGAACATATCACATCACATTGAGGAGGCGGTAGTCCACAAGTCCACAAACAAGGTTATCATATTACAAAAAATAAAAAGAATAAAGTATGTGTTATATAAAATTTATAATAAAATAAAGACATAATAATATCATATATACAATATATAAACAAGGTTTCCATCAATATTCCCAACTATGAGAGGTGGTAAAGGAAAAGAAAATGACATTGTTTCAGTAGGTGGTAGTCTATCGTACTCACAAATGGTAATTTGATTTCCAATTTGATAGAAGTGTGTGTAGGTTTAGGTTTAACCCTTCAAAAAATGAATATCATTATATTTAGGATAGTATTTTTATTTTATAATAATTTAATAAGAATAATTGAATGGTTTCAGAATGAAATTAAACAAATGTGATTGTTGAAAAATGTTACCTCTTTTTCGGGTAACTACTTTTAGTTTGAAACAAAATGATTCCTTCAATGGATTTATTCATAATGTTAGGATTATTTGTTGAGGGGAGATATTTTGTGATATTATTGTTTCTGGGGATGGATTATCCAATATTTCTTGAGAGGTGTGAGTAATGGTAAGTGGTAATTATTTTTTAATGTGGAGGGGTTATTGCATTCTAATATATATAAAAAGATAAACACTATTGAGAAGTCTCTCATAACAAATGTTCCTAAAAAAGTAAAAACATTATGTATTAAAGGGTAATTATGGTCGATCAAAACTCCCAACACACAAAAATAAGTGAATTTTTATAACTTCCTTCATTGACATCAATGTTTTTCAATATTTACCATTTTAAATTTTCAGTAAATTATCTATTTTTCAATCATATGTAACATAAACATTAAGAATAAATTAAATTGATATTTTTTAAAAAATATAGAAGAAACTAATTATAAATATTATAACAAGTTTAGTAAATAAAAATATCATGTGTGTTGGAAATTAATTTTAGAAGAAGCACATGTAACACACAAAATCCCGATTTTAACCCAGAACACACTGGAAATGTTTTTACTTTTTTGGGATCAATAATTCATTATAAATGATCAATGTCTCCTTAAATATATCATATCTGATATTTTATAACATTTTCAAAAAAATTAATTTTTATTATATATTATTTTTATGAATTTTAAATAATTTAATAAAATATTATTTATTGTAAAATAACATTAATATCAGTTTTGAAATTATTTAATAAAATTTAATTTTAAAATGAAAAAAATAGGAAGTTGAATATATTAATTTTGAATCTTTTAAATATGATATAATAGTCTAAAAAATAGTAGATAAGATTTAATTAAATTTAATTTACTTTTAATGTTTTTATCATCATTAATGTTAGGTAATTATAAACTGAATAATCCATGATTTAATGTTTTTTAAGGATTTAATGTTACTAATTCATCTATAAAATTTAATTTTAAATTATGATGATATTAAAAAATCATCTAAATTACTAAATGATATTTATGTCCAAGACTATATAGTTCAATCCAAACTCCCAGGCTTTATAGGTTTTAAAATTGATGATGGTGCATTTTTTCTCTTTTTCTTTACTTAACTTATTTTATCGGTCACCATTATGAACATGTGTCCCAATAACTCCTAATATTCAAAATAAAAGAGTATATGTTCTAAATATTGGAATAAAATGGATTTTGGAAAAGTTTATAGGTCATTTTTTCTTGTAGTTTAACATTTATTCCCTTAATAAGATAAAGTATTGCTTAATCACTGTAAATAATTTTAATCAATTTTACTTATCTTATCGGTAAAAAATTTATTTTCTTTAATTATACTATAGAAATTATACCAATTAAAACCCTGTATAAACCTTATTATGAATTATATTCATGTAATTTTAAAAATTATATTAAATTAAATCATGTAGATGTGGTGAGAAATCAGGGTTTTAAAGTTAAATTGTAGAAAAAATCATTTAGTTTTTATTTAAAATATTAAAAAATGCTTCCAATGAGATAAATTGTATTATTATATGAATAATTTATCTTTATATTAATTTAATCAAAACATAAAATATAATTAATCAATAAAAATCATTTAAATGATAAGTCATTTTTAAACCAAAATGTAGTATTTCTCAATATTCATCAAAAAATAAAACATCTCAGATAAATACAAAAAAATAAACCAAAGAAAATTTTCGCATAACAAATTAAAAAATGAAGATTATTTAGATAGTAATATTTATAAAAATTGATAAATTGTGTTTCAAAATAGGTTCACCATTAAAAGGTGGTAAAACTTGGTCTTACGTGTAATGCATGTTAACTCAGTGTTGTGTGTAGCTTAAGCTTTACACGGTGTTACATACAAAGAAAGATATAAAATAATTTTAATATAAAATGAAAACATTTTCATGACTTTGGGTATTACAATGACTCCCTATTGGAGAGTATTTGGTATTTAATTGACAGTAAACTATTAGATTTATATTCCCCTTTGCATTTCATAGTTTTTCTTACTCTGTTTTAAAATTAATTATAAATTATATTTTTCAAAACTACAGAAAGATAATTATATTTTGAAAGTGATAATTATATTATTTAATGTTATTATATTAATATAAAAATATCATGATAATCATAAGATTACTATAACTGATTTTTCTTCTATAACGCCCATAAACTATAAAATAAGAATATTTTATATGATAGCACATGTGACACACAACACCAATATTAAGAGAAAATATAACACCATAAGACATTATGCTATATTTATTTCTAAAAAAGTTCCATCACATCTATATATTTAATTAAAAAACATATATTTCATTACATGCATCATGGATTATAACATTTATTGCCAGAAACAATAACTTTCTTCGATAACATACATTACACATAAGACTGGGTTTTTTCGAATGATAATGAATTATTAATATTACTTTTTAAAATAATTTATATAGCCTAGATATTGGAATATTGGGTATGAATGGTATTATCTAACTTATCAAAATATATAGTTTCCACATGTTTTCTATTTATTTAAGAGAAATAAGATAAGAATCGTCTAAAAGAAATATAACTTCTTTCTTAAATACATTATTTTTTAGAAGATAGTTAAAGTGTGATTTGTAAACATAAATTAAAATTAACTATTACTTATTTTATAAAAAATAATTTAAAAATATAAATTAATTTTCGAAATTAGATTACCATATATAACTTTGGGTGATTTTTTTGGGATTTTTCTAAGGTGTTTTTTGATGAATAATAAAAATTACTAAATTTAACATGTAAATTTACTTTTCATTTAAATAATTTATAATGTTAATATATGTTTTTAATATTTTTTAAAGTTAGATTTGAAAATTTTCTTATACAATTTTCTAATTTAGGTGATAGGAATAATTTACATATTGAATTTAGATATAGAAAAGTTGTAAACTCATGAACATTTTATCTTTAAAAACACCTTTATCATCTTAGATATTAGATTAATTTTAAATTAAATGTGGTAAAGTTTGCTCGCTGAATTTATATAAATTAATTTACTTTTAGTAATAATAATAATTCATAATTTATAATAAATTCAACTTATTAATTAACTAAAATGAATAGTGAAAATAGTAAATATTATTTATTACGGTTAAGGTAAAAACTAATTATCAGGGTATTAAAGAAAGAAGAATATTGCCAAATATGACCTACCCAATTTTCTAAAACTCATTGTATGACAATATATTGAATATATACCTTCTTGGTCCACGAATTTCCCATTTTTGAAGATTTTTATGTTTAAAACATAGGTGCTGTTAAATATTTCAAAAACCATATAATTGTTCCACTCACCCAAATTATAAAAGGAAACCCCCTCACCTCTCCACTTCCCAACTTCAAACCACTTTTTATTTGAATAAAATAAATTAATAAATTCCATCCCCTCATCTAAAAAGCCATATTTTGGGAATAAGTCCATCATGGGATTGATTTAGTTCAAACGTATAGAGGATACCATAAGATGAAGTAATGTTCATCAACATGCATCTATATTTTGTTCCATCTCCACCTCCTTTAATTTTTTCTAATATGTGATGATATAATAATTTAGTAAATTAAATAATATGGGGTTTTTATATTAATTTAATTACCTTAAATCATCTCCATTTCCATTAAATGTGTTATTAAATCCCAATTCATGTGTATGGACGACTATCGCCTCGCGAATCGAGGCCGTTCATTTTTTTATTACCAACTTCCACAATTGTGTGTGATAATGTGTATGAAGTAAATATACAATATTTATAACATAATTATACATATTTATTCATTAAATCAAACATATTTTATTGATTTTCACTCATTTTGAGAAATGATGACATCTCTCATATATACGACAGACTACCGCCTCATGAAGCAATGTGATTCTTCATTCACCAATGCCTTACATTCAAGGTGATAAGGATAATGTTAATGATTATAAGGGATATAAAATAAATAATTATGATATTCATGAAATTTTTATCATTTTTAGAAGAAAATATAGATTATTTTCTCTCATAAAGTTTTACTCACTTAAGTATTATAACATCTTTCATGTACGTGTGGAATGCTGCATTAATGAGGTAATATGACTCTATTTTCCTCACCAAAACCTATTGATGATATATATAAGTATATAATATGGTGTATGAGATATTAAAATCAATTTATATGTATTATATATTTCCTACCATCTGTCCATAATTATAATTGGAAGATGGAAATGTTAATCAAGAGAATGTATGACCTATCATAACCCTGATCATAATGTACATACTTTCTCATAACAAAAAATAATTTTTTAAAAGTAAAATTAATATAAAAATATGATAATTATTTCATTATTATTATTCTATAGATGTTAGAAAAATATATTATATGCAATAAATCAGCCATTCAAGATGAAACACAGATGAGAAAACATGATAATTAACACTCAAAGGAATGAGAATAATGAAACATTATTAATTAATGGGTGAGATGGTTACATGAAAAGTATAATATATGATATTATAAATATTATTATGTCTTTTATATAATTTAATACCATATTTAAAACCACTACACATGATGTTAAAACATGTTTAACCAAAAGGATGTTTGACGTAAGTGATTTCATCTCAATTTCATTTTATTGAGGCATACTTAAATGGTATTATACAAAGTTCCTTTATATGGCGTATATACATCCAATTTTTCATATAATATCATGAATCATTCATTATTCATGATTTTATGTTTCATTTTTATTTATTTTATCTAATGGTATTGGAGTAAAATTTATCATGTATAAATAATTCCATAAAACAATTTATTTTTCTTAAGTTAAATTACTTCTTCATTATATGATTATATGTATAATGAATTAAAATTATCATATTTTGTATATGAACATATTTTGTGTGGAATTAGAGATAAAAAAACATAATATATTCATTGAATAATTCTAACATCAATGTTATGATAATTTTGTGGGTTTATTTCTCAATCTAATTGTAATCCTGATTTTTTTCTCTTAAATTTTTATTGAAGGATGTTATTTGATCATTTTGTAATAAAATGTCATAATTTTTTATCCTCTACTTAATAATGATATTTTAATGTAATAGTATTATTATTATATTATTCTAGACTTATAATTATTGAGAAAATGTTTTTTTGAAATCCAACTTTATTTCTCTCTTCGGTTGGAATACCATTTCATCAAAGCCAATTTTTTATAAACATAATTTTGAAAATATTTATTAAAATCAAAAATTATTTATTAAAAACAATTTTTAATAATTATTACTTTTTCAAATTGTTTTCAAATGAATCTTCAAATAATTTTCCCAATAAGAAATTTTTTTTCCATTTTACAGTGCAAAAAGATTTTTAAATTTTAACTTGTATTACACATATGGATTTTCCCACCATCATGAACATAATTTCATTGATGATTTTTTTTTAAATTTTAAGAAATATATTTTTAAATAAAACTTTTTAAAAATACCATAGAAATTATTATTTTTTGAAATTCAATTTCAGGGAATTTCTTTAAAATGATTTATGTTCTAAAATAGTTATTTCTAAAATAAAGAGGATACATTCCTATAGAAAATTTTTATTGAAAATTTTATAGTATTTTAATTCATCAATAAAAAAACATTATTTATAATAAATATGGTATATATTATATTTATACTATACTTATTCTTTCTTTGATGTTCTATGATAATTTTGACAAAGTAATTTTTTAATGATCACATCATTAATTCATTTTTGTAGTAAGTTACTTTCCCTTACAATGATCACATACCTTTGATAATTGGACATTAATATTCTCTTAAATATCCACATTAATTTTCAGGGATATATTTATTTTCTAAAACATATAACAATTTTACATATGATGTTTTCTTTGAAAGTCAATTGATTTATTGTGGAAATATTTATAAATATGTATCCTTTAATAATATGAAAATTTTGATAATAAAAAAGATTTTTTCTGAATTTAATTAATTATTTGATATATTATTAATTATATGTAAATGAAATATATAGGTGTAACCTGATTAATAATAGATCATTGTTTCATATGTAGTATCTTGGGATGAATCAGTAGAATATGCATAGTCATGAAGGTTTTTACCTAGTATGTTTAAACCGTCTTATGAAAGATATTTTTAGTAAAGGTATCATGATATTTGGAAACATGAAGTCTAATTATTAATAACTTACTTTATTCATAATTCATTTATTATTTTCCGTGATATTCTCTGCTATGATATTATATTTGGATTTGTTTCATTCTAAATTTATTTGGTAAATAAAATGGATTATCTATTATTCACCATGGCATATTTATTATGCATTATCTAGTTATGATAGTCATTTTATTGATTAAAAGGAGTGAGTTTTCATTCATTTACCATTCCATTGAATATTATTTTTTCAATATTTAAATTTCATACTTTTTCCAGTTATTTACCTTTCAATATTTTTTATGATTATTAATTCATGATAACTTCCATTTTACATAACCCATAGAGACCATTTGAGATCACCTTTATTTAATTCTTTCCTAGGAATCCATGAAGTGTACAATCTTTTAAATAAAAGGATATTATAGAATGAATAATAATATTTTGAAGCAAAAAATTATGATTTAATTTGTGTACTCAAATATAAAATGGGAACCGTGCATGTATCTATTTTACCAAGACTTCTAAACTGTTCTTTAATTAGGGATTCAATTACTTGTATCTTATGTTGATGTAATCAAGAAGGAGCTGACTCTGGGATACTATAGAAAAGGTTTCAACTATTGGTATAAGAAATATTTAAATATAAATCCTAGGAACTAGATTTAAGATAACATATATTAAGGAATATAACCATATTATCTTACTTGGGGAAAAGTATAGATGAACATCATAATATTTATTTAAGGTAAATATAATGTGGGTTTTATATGTTATAAATCCATTTATGGATTCTATAAGTTGAAGGAGTTCTATAATAGAGGTACCTAGGTGTAATCACTTCAAAAAGGCAAGTCGGTCTTGACTTGAGCATTGCCTGGAACACAAAAATGGGCCTTACGGTGCATATGGTCTAACAATACAAGGTTATATATATTGGATAATTAAAATTTTCATTAAAAATTATTATTATATATTTGAATATATTATGAAGATGAATTACCTTGGATAAAATTATGGTTTCATAGATTAAAATAATGAACTGAAAATTATTCCAAAAATATTAATGTATAAAAAGGAGGGGAGTAAATAAAATAATTGATCTGGAAAAAATCAAGAGTACAATGGAAGAAAATAAATCTCATTATATTGATAAATTTATATATCCTTATCTTAAATGTGGATAATTTTTCAATTATCCAAGTCAATTAACTTTTCAAAAGGATAAATCTTAGACCAAGGATACAAATACAATGGAATAAAATGGATAATGTATTTGTGTATTGATATCCAATAATTAATTTATTGAAGTATATTTACCAATGGTTTTTTGTTATAGTAATCAAGAAACATAGAAGGATTATGTTAAATTTTAGAATCATACGTTTCTTTATTAAATTAATAGTTATAAATACCATCATGATTTATTCATTTACCATTGATCCAACGGGAAAAGTATTATTCCGATCTTTTGAAATTTTTTGTGGTAGGAACATAACATGATTGAGGATATTTTTTATGACATTTAAAGGAATAAATCCAAATGGTTTGGTGTATGATTTATTTATTTGAGGAATAATTCCTGTAATATATATAGATATATGATTCAAAGAATTTATAACCATTTGGGATAATGTGGTCATTAATGAAATTATAATAATATTTAAATAAGTTTATTAGACATTGTAAAAAAATGTTACACTGAAAAAATTATTAAAATTTTAATTAGTTATTAATTTTATTTTAAGAATTTCTATCATATTTTGGGTAAATTTATATATATTTTTTAATATATTTTAGAAAAAGGAAGGCATGAATGTTGGGTAAAAACAGATCATGTTTGGAATGGCTAAAAGGCTTGAACCCATGACCAATTGATGATAATGGTTTAGCACCTACCCCTAGGCTACATGATGTTCTATTTAATATTTTATTTTTTAGTTAAAATATATGAAAAGTATAAATTAATTATTAACTAGAGGTATTACTTTTAAAGTTTAGACATTAATACATTATATTGGAACACTTATGTTAAATATATTGGTTTTGGAAAATAGTTAGAGAGAGAGAAATATTTTTTACTTTTTTGTCGATCTTATGATCCACTAAAATTGAATTTTTATGGTTTATGTATAAAAAATACATTTTTGGATAAATTTTTTTGAGTAAGAGTGGAATTGGAAATCGATCTAAGTAAGACCAAATAATGAAATTGTGCTTATGAAATTGAAACAAATCATGTAAGTATATTTAATTATATTTATAAATAATTAAAGAATTAATGATCATTAGGAGAAAGGATCATTGAATAAAAATGTTATCCTATTACATTAATACATGATGAATCGCATAGTCTTTTAAATAATCATAGATTTATGGTTTTGAAGACCTTAACATTCCACTGATCATTCACTTTCTGGTGATCAGTGACCTTTCTCACTATCTATAATTGTATAAAACCTTATTCTATGTGAATATATCTATTATCCACCAATATTATCCTATGTAGAAATCTATTTATTTTTTCTCACATATGATCTCTGATCTTCTATCTCTATCTTATTAAGATGATATTTTATTACCTCTGTTTTAAAATGTAGGTTGTCAATAACATGATTTTATAATATACTACCATTAATTACTGAGATAAAGTTTAAATTGTGAGGATGAAATTTATTTAAGGTGGGTTTAATGTGAGTCCCTAAAATTATAATATAATAATAATATACTTGATAGACTATGTGATATGCAACAATCCACTTTGAGGAAAATAAAACACCCCAAGAAGTTGTGATATATTTATTTTTAAATAGATTAAAGATTATCAATTTTTTTTACACAAAGCTCTAGTTTTATTTTCAATTACTTGTAGCACTGATTTTAGAATTAATTAAATGAAAAAATTAGTTTATTCGATAACTTACATTTCACACAAGACTAGATTTTACCAAACAATAGTATATTATTATTATTATTATTATTTTGATTTAATAGTTTAGATATTTCCAAACTGTTTTAATGTAGGGTATAAATATGATTTAATAACTAATTAAAAAAAATTGTTTACACATTTTTATTTGTTATTTATTGAATATAAATTCTATAAGAATCATTTAAAAAATATATTAAAAACTGTATAACTTATTAGAAGATGCTTTAATCACACCTGGCACACATAACAAAAAATTAATGTGTACACATTTTTGGAAATATATTTGATAAAAAAACAAAATTTTTGATATATTAATAATAAAAACTATCTTAGAGTTATTTTTTGGGGTTATTCTGAGAATTTTCATTTTTGTATGAAAAGTGTAAAATAATGAATTTTAATTGAAATATTTCTTTTCAAATAAATAATTTAAAATGTTAAAATATTTTTTAATAGGTTTTAATTTAAATTTAGTTTATTTATATGCCATTTAAAATAATTTAGGTCATTTTACTCATTTTAATGTTTAATTTAGGTATATAATCATTGTAAACCATTTCACATGCTCTCTTTAAAAACCAGATTTTTATCCCATCCATGGGATTGAGTTTATATTATAATTTTCCTTTTGTATGAATTAAATTTTAAAAAATAGATTTCATATTTCTAGTTATAATAATTTATTTTTTCGAATATATTTATTTTAATTTTTTTCAAAAATGAATAGTGAGAACAGTAAAAAATATTTACCATGGTTAAGCTAAAATTTGATATAGCTTGTGGTTAAACATGGACTATTGTTTTTAAAAACGACCTAAAAATATTAAATCACAGAATTTATGAAATTAGTTGGGCCATATACCTTATAGGTTTTGTTAATAGACAATTTGGAGGCCTTTTACTGATTAATATGTTGGTGGAATTGAATATTTTAAAGGCATTACAAGTGTTACACACACCCCACTTATAAAATGTCACACAATATCATCTCCACTTGACAACATAAAACCAATTTGGTTAATCCAATACATTCCCAAATAACTTAAATACATATATCCATTCATCCTAGACACCTTATTTTGGTATAAATATAACCTAGGAAGGATTTAATGCCAACCTAAGGAGGATATTGAATAAGAGGTGATGTTTTTCAATGGGAATATTTATTATATTTCAATATCAACCACCTTAGATTAATATTAAACCATGTTGATATAAAAATACTAATAATATTATATATAAATATGTGATTCTTGAATAGTTTCTAGACCTCAATCCTTTTATACTACCATCAAATGGGTTAGGAAATATTCTTTCATGTGTACAACAGACTACCCCTCATGAACTGATGTCGGTCATTTTTCATTACCACCATTCATGTGTTGTTATGATAATAGATAAAATGTAAATATATGATTTCTATAATATATTTATACATATTTAGTAATAATGTCATAAAATATTCAATACATTCAAATCATTAGGAGTGAAAATAACATTTCTCTTGTGTATGGAAGACTACCTCTTTATGAAGCGATGTGATTCGTCTTTCCCTAATGCTTTACATGGAAGATTGTAAGGTTAAATATAATGATTAAATGTGATATTCATGAAAAAATTGTTATATTAATTATATATTTATCATTATTTAGATAAAATATTTTTCATTTTAATTCTTAAATTTTCAATCACTTAAAGATGATAAAATTGTTCATGTACTTATGGAGTACCTCCTTTACGAAATGAAGTGTCTCTATTGTTATCCCCACACCACGTGAATGATATATATAGTTATATATATATATATATATTATAGTTATGGTAATATTATATATTACATACCTACATTCAATATTGATCTTTTGAAAATGAAAACGTTACTCATGCATATTATAGCATATAATCTCAATTATCATAACATACATCATTTATCATAACCAAATTTCAGGATGGGTTTTAAAAGTAAAATATAATTACAAATATGATAATTACTTCATGATTATTATTATTTATATGTTATAACTTTATAATATAAATAAGAACCAGATCTTTTATGTTGAACATGCATGATAAAACAAGGAAATTAACACCTCAAAATTGAAAATAATGAAAGATTATTAATGAACAAGTTATAATTTGTCATAAAAAGTATAATATAATAAATTATAATTATTAATATTCCCATTAAAAATGTTAATATCATGTTTTAAACATCTTTACAAAAGATAAAATCACTTTCAACAAAAAAGAAATATAAGCTAACAGATTTCATCTCAATTTCAATCTATTAAGGCTAATTAAAATGTTATAAACCTAATTTATTATATATGGTGATTATAATTACACTTAATAACGTAATATATTTCATAATTTCTAATTAATGGTATTTTTATTTTCAATTTTAATAAATTCATTTAAGGGGACTTGAGTTAAAGGTTACCAATTGGTAATGAATTCCATTACTCAATTTCCTTTCATTGGGTTATATTACTGATTAATTATACGATTATGTGTAAAATGAATTCTTATTTTCTTATGTTCAATTTAAATTTACTTTATTTGGATTTATATATCATACAAATAATCAACTCATTGATATATTCTCACCTCTAAATTATGATCATTGTAAGGGTTTATTTTACAATCTCATTCAAATCGAGATTGTTCATTCTTAAAATTTTATTGAAGGAAACTATTTAAAAATTTAATAATAATACCTGATAAATTTATTATCCTCCATTTATTAATGGTATTTTATAAAATTACTATCATTTTAAAACAATTTGGTACTTAAAATTATTGAAAAAATGTTTTCATAAAATCTGACATTATTCCCCGCTTCGGCCAGAATACTTATTCATCAAAACCCATGATTTTTAAAAATTTTCTCAAAAATTTATTTATAATATTAATATTTTTTATTAAATAAAATTGTGCCCATTATTAATTTTTAATTAAAATATCAATGTATAATTCTGTTCATGTTTTGAGCAATGTAATTTTCTTACTTTGTTTATAGTCGAGACAAATTGTTCTATTTTAACATGTATGAAATATATGGATTTTTTCACCATCATGGAAACCATTTTATTGATGAATAATTTTTATTTTTACTAGTATATTTTTAATGAAAATATTTGACAAATGTTTTATAATTTTTTTTTTTTGAAAAATGATTTTTAGAAAAAATTAATTTTTTTCCATTTTCAAAAAGTGATTTCCAAAATGAAAATAATTTTTTTCATGAATGTTGTTAAATACATTTTTATGTAATTTTTAATAATACCTAAAAAATCATTATAATTACTCTATTATTTATTTATTTTAATACTACCATCCTTATTTTACCTTTTTATGGTTTACGATAATTTTGAAGAAGGATATTATTAACGTTCACTTGGTTCAATTTTCTAGTCAATTAATTTCCCATGAAATTTTCACATTTCTGTGATCATTGGATATTAATTTTTCCCAAAATATACACATTATTTTTCATTGATATTTTTTTAAACATATTATATCATTTTTAAATATGGTGTTTACATTGAATGTTATTTGATTTACTGAGGGAAATATTTATAAATACATATACTTTAATCAATGTGGATTTTTGATAATAAGGAACATTGTTTATAAATAAAATTGATTATTTGATGTATTTGGAATTCATTATAAATTCAAGTTGTGGGTGGGGCCAATTTAATGATTACCCATTGATGCATCAATATTATTACAGGACAAATATGTTCGATAAATTTATTTAAGTTGGTTTTTATGCAGTATGATATAAACCGACTTCTGAGAGGTCTTTTTGATAAAAATATCATGAGGTTGGTATACAAGACATTAGATAATTATGCATTACATTTATTCAAAATTCAGTTAATTTTATCTTTGAGATTTTCACTATGATATTTTATTTGGATTCAATTAATTCTCATTTTACTTGTTAAATGAAATGATTTTTTAGTTATTCGCCATTCCATACTGATAACGACTTATCCAATTATGATAGACTATTTTTTTATTTAATGTCATGTTTTTTTGTAATTTTTCATTCCATTAAATATGTAGTCATGCTATTTAAATGGAATGTTATTTCAGTTATTTACCTTATCATATTGAATATGATTATTGATTCTAGATATATTCTACTGTACATAACAATTACTGATAATTTATGCTATCCCTTACTTCAATTCATTATTAGGGAATCCATGAAGTGTGCTATGTTTGAAATATATGGATATTATGATATCCTAAAAGATTTTTTTTGTTGAAATTTGTATTCTCAAATTTAAAATAGAAATCGAAAATATATCTGGTTTATGGTGACTAATAAACACTTAGGCCCTTATTGTTGTGATTTCTTATATCAATTAAAAATGTTATAATGTACAAATCATTATTGGATTATAGGGGTTAGGGTAGACACATAATCAAACTTTTGAGATGTTAGTTAAAATAATTAAATTAGACACACCTATTATATTAGTTTACTAGAATATATTTTAAGTTGTGTGATTTTGTTTTATATTTCTATTTTGAAATTGGTAATTGAAAAATAATTCACCCCCTCTTGAGTTTTCATCTCAGTTGAATCATTATATTAGACATTCAAATCACAATACATGAATTCAAATCCCATATTTATTAAACCTCAACTAATGTATTGATTAGTAACAAAACCAAAAACAATTAATTATCATTGAATCATTGATATAATCAGAAGTGTATGGATATATTAAGGTTCAACACATAATTGGTTTTTTACATCATATGCGAGGATTAATTATTAAACATTCATCACTTATAGAGAAAATATATTTTCCAGAACCCAAAAGTTTTTTTATATAGTGGTTCATAAATTTTAAAATACTATATTTCCATCTCCTAGTAAAATACAATATCCATATATAAAACCCTACAAATAGAAATATTTTCTCATCAGAAACACCTATAATAACCCATGATAAACATTGATTAAGTATAAATTAATGTCAAATTTTTAGTGGGAAATTACTTATTTGTCTTCAAAAATATATATTAAAACATGAATATATAAAAATGATATGGATGAATTATATATAAAATGATACATTTTATATTCATTAGCTCTTGAAAAATGAAAAAAATAAGTATCATAATCATATCATATAATGTAGAACTCCATTTCAGACATATGTTTTTACTATATTTAAAGCCATATTAAATGTATGACATCACTTTTTATTTCCTATAATATTTCTATGTTACCATATAATAAATATTCCTACTAAAATATTTTAATAGGTTTCATATATGAATAAATCATTTTTTAAATATTGGTTATATGAGCCATCCTAATTCTAATATTTGAGACTTATTATATAATATTTAATCATCTATATTTTAAAAAATGAAATGTTATAATGTTAATAATATCTTTTATCTTTAATTATTTTTATCTCCATTTTTATTATATTCTATAAACACTTGCATTCAATATTTCCTTTGAAATCATACTATAATATTATTGAAACCATATTAAATTTTTCATTTTATTTTTTTCAATGGGGAATGTGTTCTTTTAATGTCAATATTTTTATGAATTTTTTCTTAGAAGTTTCATTTGATTTCACAAGAACATTAATGAAAATATGAATTAATAAAATTTGACTTTATAAATATATAGAAAAAGGTTCAAGTTCCAATGAAAATTTTTTGAGTGAGATTAATTGATACTATTATTTTAGGATAAAATGGGTTAACCTTGGGCCTGAATATTAAATGGTGGTACTTACACTATGAGGTTTAGTCAGTCATATCAAAATATGAGGGAAATAAGGTGTTTTAATAATTACATGTATCTATTTAGAACTAGAAAGAGAAGTAAGAAAATTACTTAATAGTATTAAGGGAATTTTAAAAAGGGTAAGAGTTTTGAATATTTTAATTTTACCCTTGATATTGTGATCAAAAAATATGCGTACCATTTAGTTAGATTATGATGTTTGTAAATGGCTATTAGTGGCACATTCAAATATTTTGTAATCTCATAGTGGAATCTTACATTGATTGGAATTTAAATAGGAATAAGGGAGGAAGAGCTATTATATAGGGTGTAATAGTATTGATGATCTATGAGTAACTCATACAAGGTATATTGAGAGACTGGATGGTGTGCAGTTATAACTAAGTAATTTTACTCTACAATTTTCCATGTCTTGAGAATGTAATAAGCCCCATCAAGCCTTCCTATACGAGGAAAATAATATGAGGTCATGGTTTATCGATTTAAAATATTTCAACCATTATAAAGTGGAAGTACCCATTTTTATAAATCATCATCCACAAATAATGACACTATTTTGATGCTACAATAATGATGTCTTCAATTATTGACTGTCAAAAGTCTCATGAATTGAAAATGAAGTAACTCATGTCATATAAAATATCTATATACTATGAATGACAATGATTAAAGTTATGATTCATAATTTACATGTAGATCATAATGTTTAATGTATATATTATGGTTCTTCCCATATGATATTTCATTGGATAAATTGATATTAGAATTGATGGACGTCCCATTATTTCATGTGGTATTACTTTTAAGAGGATGAATAAGTTTGAATATATACAAGAGAGTATCCTGAAATAAAATTATTATGATACACTAATATCTTCATAAAACAAGATTCCTAGTAGATTTATACTTTGATATAATCTATTTTTGAAGCTATCATGCATTAAAGTATAATTAATAAGAGATTTTGAGTTATGTTCTTGAGTGTCATGAGAAAAAAATATGTTGTGATGGAATGAAATACTATGTAAAAATTATTTTCATAATGATTGATGAGGTTTCTACATAAAAATTATTTATATAGCATTATATGTGTAAAATTATTTTTTTAATCACCTATTTCTTATTGGTGAATTGAGGATCTACATAATAGTCACTGCATATGCTTGAAGGTGTGGTCGTTATGGTATAAGAATTAAACGCCTCTATGTAATCATCAAATTACATGAATTGTGAATGTATGGTTGTATATGTATAATGAAAATAAATTTTTCCATTGAATTTTATGGAAGGTATTTACTAATAATTATATTATGATTCTTTAGGGATATAATATTGAAACACATTGAATATGGAAGACCAAATATTTCATGCATTTTATGTTTTATATTTCTTCAAATATTTTAATGATGAGAAATATGGAAACACGTATTTAAGAGTTTAAGATATTCAAAGGATGATATTATAGAGTAATTTCTTTCAATGATCATGATGATACTTATGGGGATGATATTTAAAAAAATAGTTTGTATATAGATGAGATAAATGTAGAATATGTTGTGATTTGAGAACCAATGATACAATAATAAGAGACATTCCCAGTAGGTTGATGAAAAAATAGAATGTAATTCTGAGTAATTATAAATTTATTAAATCAAATTAGAGTGAGAATTTCATTAATCTACCTATTTTCATAATATTATTTTAAAATAATGAGATATAAAACACAATGATATAAGAATAAAAGTTTTTCAATGCTCTAAAAATGTAGATGTTGAAGGGGGGGAAATCATAGTTTCATTATATTTCTGAAGATATTTTCGATGAGAAGATGAGTGGGAGTGAATAATTCATTCATATGTTTTTGATATTAGAATAACGATTATAATGTGAGTATTAATTACTATAATCACTGAAGGATATAATTCATTATTAAGGTCATGACACGACATTTCATACCTACTTCATTGAAATGAAAAGAACATCCTATATTAAAATTATGATAAATAGTCACTGCCACTCTACATGGGTTTGAAGACATACAGTTTTCTAAGAAAATATTAGTTTCAATAGGGAATATTTGTGCATGGGATAAAATAAATTGAACATCAGGGATGTTGTCATAAATATTTATGGTGAACATCATTCACAACATAGGTGTCTTATTATGTGCCCTATTTGGAATCATTTATGTATTCTGAAAAAATGAGAAATAAGGTGAATAATATTAAAAGTTACATTAATAGAGTGTGTGAGGAGGGAAAAGGGATAAAGTATTAAAATAAAACAAAATAATAAACCCCAACTCACCCTTCTATTGTTCAGAAGATAACTTTTATGATACTAAAAATCTATATCAAATAGGGTTACACCCTTTATTGGAATATATATGTTGGATTTCATTTCATTTATTTTTAAATTATTCATGATGTACATATTTCATTTAGACAATGAATTCCTTGGGAAGCAAACCATGAGAGATCAGTTTTCCAAAATAACGACAAAGAAACAGAAAATAAATTCAAAGATATTGGGAAAGTCCTTTTAAATAAAATAAGTCTCTAAAATATTAGATGGTTCCCAAAGTGGAGGTATTGATTATTCACCTAAATATATGTTTCCTATTAATTATTTCATTAATTATAAGGCATAACCCATATAAACAATAGGTTGAATGTTCTGTTTCCCTATGAAAATTACAAACAGAACAAATTTTGAATAAAAAAATGAGTAAGTATTTCAACCTTCTAACAAGAGGTTGTGTAACAATTATTTAATATATTTTTCATCCTATAAACATGAAGAGGTGGTAACAAATAATTATCTTAACAATTTTATAATTGATGTTCCATGGACAAATTTGTAATATAATATTCTAATAATTCCATAACATCAAAAATTGTAATTTGAACTATTCACCAAAAACCATTGTTTCTAGAAAAATTCCAAAAATTAATCATAACAATATATTATTTTTCTTAATCCAGAAAATGGTGTTAATTTTTTCAAATTGATCTTATAGTTTTTGAAAATACAATAGTTATATAAATCATAATATATAGTAGAAAACTATTGATATAGGAATATAGTCCTTTAAAATGCAAACAAATCTTTATTATTATTCTTATCTATTAATAATTAATTTACTATTAACCTATTATACATATTATAAATATATTTTATTATTCAAAAAATATTACAATTATCTTGTTGCAATAATACACCTTTTTGAAAAGTACATTTTTAAGCCAAAAATTGGCTTCTTAGTTATTTTAGATATACTATTTTAATTTTAATCATAATAAAAGTAGATTTTCTTTCTATCTCTAAATTTTTCATAAATATGTAACTCATATTAATTCATAAAAATTTTAGTCTTAGGTTTTATAATCCATGCTTAATATTTATACTATTAACTAAATATATCACAGTTTCATTTAATTTCAGTGTCACATCTAGAGAAATCTATAAAACACTTTGATGTATTTAAATTTAATCATGTACAAAATTTTAGGGTGTTACATTATACCCCTTAAATAAATTGGATCATCACAATTTTATTCACAATATAATAGTAATTTCTATATAGATTTCATATTAAACCACACCCCAATTGATGATCCTATGTTTATTTTGGATGTGGAATTAGTTTTATCTGTATGAAAAATTATTATAAGCACATAATGATTATATCTTACCCATTAATGAATTTACATTGAATTATACTAAGGGAAGTTGATATAGATCCAAAAGGAATAACTTCCTACAAACATTAAAATTGATTTATATAATAATCATACCACTCATGCTTTTATTTATAACTCAATATCCAGCAGTTTGTAAAAACATACATGACAAAAGAATCATGAAAATATTGAGTAAAAACTCACTATATGATACAATTGTAGTATTTTCATAGGACTTTTCATATTCTCATGGTTGATGCCGACTATTTACTTCATTTCTACATGGGTTGGGAAATTGATTCTCATAATTCCCAAATATCATATATTTGAATAAACTGATTGTTATAGATTATCTCTTTCCCGTAAACTTATGTGTCTGATGACCTTTAACTGACAATTTATAGAATTTATCTCTCCCTTTAATGAAAATTCCTCCACACTTCATGCCACATATTTGAAATATAGGAAATTGAATGTATATTTATTTATCATATTTATCACAAGATATTTTTTGACACAATTTCTTTCTCTTATATACTATGTTTGAAAATTCAAATATGTTCACATTGTTAATCATAATTTTATGATTTCCGGTATGGTATATTCATTAGGTTTCTCACCCCAACACTCGTTATAATTATTTTTTCATTGAAGTAATCTTGAAATTATACCATACACAGATTGATCATTTTTGTTACAACCATTATTAAAACCAAAAGGGTTGACATGGGTGACTAAAAATTATCAATACTATAGAATTAACAAAAATTATAACCTAAAAGGGATTCAACCTTAAATTTTTTTCCCTTTAACATTAATTTCTCCTATAATACATTTATTACAACCCATATAAATCCAAATTTAACCTATATTGGTCTTGGTTCAACCTATGTTACTTTGAGTCAGGTTCGATCATAGTTTTTAATGTTATCTACAAAATAGTTATCCCAACATATGAAAAAATTCCATAAAATATTCTAAACTGAATAATCATTGAAATATAAACTCTCAAATTGTAACATATCTTTTATCTATGGAAACATATATTAACTAATATATACATTAAATTTTGAGTATATATTTTTAAACTGTATTATCCATGATTGTTTTCATCTTATGTTATGTAACACAAAAAATTCAATTCCAACATAACCATTCATTTGGGGGTTTTTATTGAACAAATAATATCCCTTGGGAGTTACAAACTAAGTGTAAAGTTAGGCCAATTTTTCCTACACCATGTAATGATGGTGTAAATACCCAATACAATGTTTTAAATTTTATTACCACTAGGTACATGAATTATTTTTTTTTATTCAGATTTTAGTATCCAGTTTTGGATGTAAACACTAAAAAAACAGATTAGCGGCATTTTTTCAGATGGGGTTTTACCCAACCCCCTCTAAAGTCATTTTAGATGGTCTATAAACAACAACCTATAATCATCAAAATTATAGGGGTTTCACAACCTGTAAGATATCAGACTTTTCTAGAGTCATTTCAAGAGTATTTTTAGATACTTTTTGAGGTTTTTATGTACCTCGGTTTTGGAGTAGTTCCTTGAGGTTCATTTGGATGAATTTTTAAATAAAAACTATTAGGAATTTGGCTGTTCATGGTTTTAGAATGTTTTGAAAAACCATGAGACTAAACTGTGACTACTGTGCAAACCTGGACAGAGAGGCCTGAATGGCTTGCACATGATTTTACCTAACCATTCATCCCTACCCACGAAGTTGTTCCCACAAGATTAATTATCCGGAAATCTCTTTTCTAAAAACACCCGAACACCCAAGACTGCAATATTTAGACCTTGGCTCTGACATGAAAAATTATAGGTGATCCCAGAGCCTTTCTGAGTTATTACAAAGAGATTAAAACATTTTTCTTTGAGATCAAAAGCCTTGATTGAAGATCCTCTCTCCACTGGTTATGTGGATTTCATCTTGGGGATTCTCCCATTCATTTATCTAAAATTCCTTGATCTTTTCCTGGAATTTATCTACAATTTCCATGGATCTAAAACTATGATAATAGATCTATATCTATGATTTTAGATCTAGATCAAGATTCTAATGATCTTGATGCCTTTGATATTAATTCTGGTTTAGGTACTTTGACCCAGTGCATGATCGACGACATTGTGTTGCTTGAATTTTGGAGATTTATTTTGGGAAATGATTCTTCAATAAACTAAAGTTAGAGGTCTAAATTGAACTCCCATAGTCGTGGATTTGATATGTGAATTTGAGTTTATGGATTTTCTAGCTTCCCATGATAATTTATTTCTTAAATTGGATTAATTAGGAATTTGGAATTCACTAGTTAATGCCTTGGTGATTAATTAATAATTGAATCATAGAACAAACAAGGGAGGGATCCAAAATAAGTATTTGTTTTAGAGATTGGATATGGGTTGAGATATTGTGATTGAGATATTTAATTGATTACGTTAAGACGATTAATTGGGGGAAAATAATAATGAAATGATGCTTGGCTATGAAAGATAATTAATTATGAGAATTAATTATGTGCCAAGATATTGATCAAAGATAATTAATTCTGAGAATTAATTATCAAAAGTTGTAATTTGATCTGATTATTTATTTTGAAAAATTAATTATGGAATTTGAATTTTTTTGATTGATTAATTAATTAATGGGTTATGTTCTTAGTTAATTGTTGATTTAACTAATGGTATTTTAATTGTTTAATAAATCATTGGATTATTAATTGAATGATGTGGTTAATTATTAAAAATTAAAGAATGATTAAATGAATGATATTTAGGGGGTGCTAGACATGGTGTTCTAGACTGATTAGAATTTTGGACATAGACATGGCGTACCTCACCAATAGTTATCCAAGCTTAATATTTTGGGGTTCTAGGAATGACGACCTCAACCAAATGGGATATGGAGTGTTATTAATGGATACCTACACTGAATGAGATTGGGGTGCTTAAAATAGAGTTCAACACCAAATAAATTATAATAATGAATAATGATTCAAATGGAAAACTTGAATTGAAACTGGGCCTAATGTGGTGATTAAAGATTAAATGAAAATGCATTAACTATTTAATTATGAATTGTATTTATTTCCTCATAAAACAATATAAACAATCTATTTAATGGAATTTTTTAAGAAACTATTTGTGGGGGCCTATTGAGTTGTACTCACACCCTATTCGATCTACATAATCGACACCCGAGTATTCTTTGTTGTTGTAGGATAGGATAATAACAGGGCCTTAGGATTGGTTGTTGTTTGGGATTAAATCATGGGAGAGGGAACCAAGAGTGGTTTGGGACCCTCATGGGAGTCGTTGGGTCTCTACTTTTAGTTTCATTGTAGATACATGACATTATCATTTTCATTAAATGTTTTTACTTTTAGTTTAGTATTGTATTTTCTTGTTTTGAATATAATATAAAATGGTATTATTCTTGTTATTTATACACATCCACACTTGGATATTGTTGTATTCTTATATTGGTGTTTTATTATGATAAAAGAGGGTATAGTCTCCCCAAGACTTACTTACTAGACCCTCATTGTAGGTTGGCACCATCTGGAATATGGGGAGGCACGCTTGAGGGCATGTGTCCAACCAGCTTGGGGCATTGTTTAGTGGATCATGTGATAGGACATCACAATGTGGTATCAAAGGAATTTTATTTTATAACTTCTTATTTTTTCTTACTATTTTGGTTAAGGTGGATATGAGACTAGGAAGAGTCGAGCCATGGTAATGATCTCGTGCATGGGAGTCGCAAACCCATGTATGGGGGATAATCCAAGTACTAAGTTTGATATTGATGTGATTTATGTTTTTTTTTACAGTTGGATATTATTTCATGTTGGGTGATGCAGTTGTGGTGCGATGTGATATTTGTTTTGATAGTTGTTGAATTTGGATTTTGTTGCCTAAGGAGGCATGATACTTGAACCCACATGCATCATTCTAGTCACTCAAAGTTGTTGTGACAATCATCATTATAGAAACTCATGGGGAAATAAATTATGGGTATGTTATTGAACATGAAAATATTTTCCTTGACATGAGATTTAAATAATTATACAAAATGTGAATAAATGTGTGTCTAATGGGAAACTTGATTGATAAAATGAGTATGATTAATTAATTAATTATTCAATAAAATAATTTTAGATAGTGTGTTTAATTAATGGTTGAATTAATTAATGAGAATATATGTACCCTTCATAACCAACACCTGGGAGTAGGATGGTTAAGGGTAGTTATAAGGCATCAGTGTGGACCATGTGGCTAGAAAAAGGGAAAGGACATGTTGAATCTTATTGTGCTAGTTTCTCCTCTTATGTAAATGTTATAAGGTTGCATTATGAGACCCAATACGTGTGTTTGGACATGTATAGATATTCCTCCATGATTCTTGTTAAGGGAGAGATCGAGGGGTTTGGCCCCGATCAAACATACAATCATGGAACATGAGGCACCATTGGTGCAACCTATAGAGAAATGGGAATTGTTCCAAGAAAACATTGCTCATTTTATGCAATTCATGGAGAGAGAACCATGTAGGTTTTGGAATGCAAGTCTATGTTGACAAGGGAGTTTCACCTGCAAGACCCTCATACTTTAATTAGATAGGGTGTACCTAAGGGAAAGGAATTCTTGATTGAATACATAGAAATGATACATGACCATTTGGATATATACACCAACAGGGAGGATTGTTATGTGGGATTCTTAAATGCTATGAGGGTTAGTGATGTGCTAGTGGGACATTCTGGTATGACCTCGATAGAATGATGTGATGTTATAGAAGGAATTTCGGGAGAAGTTCATGGAGAAATTCTCTCCAGAGACGTTGATACAAGATAAGTCTTCAGAGTTTTTGCATCTGACCAAAGGAAGCATGTCCATAATGGATTAAACTGAACATTTCCTATATTTATAGAGTTTTTCTCCAACATTGTTTGAATATGGTTCTTCTTAAAAACGACTTCAGGACAGACTTAGGTGTGAAATTAAGTCCAAAGTAAATATCTTTCGGCTAAATAAATTCTCTGAAGTGGTTAATCAGGCTCTCATTTCATAGGGAAACCTAAATGAGGATTATAGTACTAGATAAAAATTTATCACTGAATGATCAAGATGTTATCCTTCTTAGAGTAGGAAGTACCATTACGAGAACCTTAGTCAGGATAGTGGAAGGAATGGTGGACAACCAGAAGGAATAGTTAAAATGGATCTTACTCATGTGCTTTGACACCAACCAAGTAGGATGGGACACTATCATACACATTGTTCTCGACCACTAGAATAGTGAGGATTTTTTGGCAATATGGGGATCCTACAATAGTTCTGCAGGAAGCAGCAGCAAGTTGGTGCTGAGTGACAAGCTCCTCCGATTTAGATTTCAGGAATGGTTCTTCAATAATATATAGGTCCGGCAGCTCGAAATCTACAGGATGAGGCAGTAATGGTAGTGAATATGGTTCTTCAAGGTATGAGAACATTTATCACCAAGGTGCTTCAAGTCAAGGGAGTCCCATTACACCACATGGAAGAGGCACAGGATAGTTACATGTAGTGAAAACTACACTTGCAGAGAGCGAGGCTGGTCCAAAAATAGTGAGATGTGCTATTCTAGTTGCTTCTACATTAGATAGTGACTTATTTGATACTGGTGCCTCTCATTCCTTATAGCTTCCAATCTTGTTAATGGTTTGATCCTGGAAGAGGATTCCATGATCGGGGTGATGAATATTTATACACAATTGGGATCATGGTCTAGGGATTTCTGTTTATAAAAGATAATTTCACTACAGATCAAAGAGTATAATTTTCATTGGAATAAATATATCCTTGAAATAATGGTATTCAAAATGATTATAGGTATGGACTAGCTAATCTTATACCGATCCCACATAGATTATTACCATAGGAAAGCGACCTTTGTATCTCATAAGGGTTACCAGTATGTTCATTGTGGAGAATGGGATATCCATGAAGGCTGAGATGGGCCAATTACTCAGCAATTGGGAGATCTTAGAGCCCATGTTTCTATTCTTTTGTTGGATGATGGTAGTGTAAAGAAAGATTTCGTTCCACAAGAAGTATAAGATTTTAATAATATCTTTCCGGAAGACTTTTCGAGGGTTACATCTAAGAGAGATGTGGAATTCACTATTGAGCTCATGTGGGGGGCTGATCTGGTGTCAAATCCACCTTACATAATAGAATCGACTGAGCTTCAAGATCTGAAAACAAAGTTGGAGGAGTTCTAGGATAAAGGGTTTATCCATCAAAGTACGTTTCCTTGGGGATAACCAATATTTATTTTACAAGGAATACCTATGGAAGTTTACACTTGTGTTTTGATTAACGAGAGTTGAATAAAATGAATGTGAAGAACTGATATCCTCTTCCGAGTATTGATGGTCTATTTGACAAGTTGAAGGGGGTTTTGTGTTCTCAATGATTTATCTATGATTATGGTATCATCATGTGAGAGTTAGGATATCTGATATACAAATAACCACTTTTAGAATTAGGTGTGGCCTTTTATGAGTTTTTTATAATGTCATTTGGGTTGACGAATTCTCCAATAGTATTTATGGAATGGATGAACAACATCATTCATCTCTACATAGATCATTTTGTGGTTTTTCTGGGAAGAAATCTTGGTGTACTCTAAGACACATTAAGATCATTCCTTGTATTTTGACACCATCCTGGGTGTGTTGAGAGAGAAGTGGCTATATACCAAGCTATCTAAATGTGAATTTTGGATTGATAGGGTACATTATTTGGGCCATATCATCTCAAAAGAAGGTGTTGATGGGGACCTAGAAACAGTACAACTAGTGATTTATTAAGACCATCCCAAGAATGATTTTGATAAATAATGATTTTTAGAATTAATTAGTTATTACATGAGATTTATCCAGGACTTTTCTCGATTGGCATCACCAATTTTAGGTTTGATAAAGAATGGGATAAAGTTTGATTAGACATAATCATGAAAGAATTATTTCCAAGAGTTGAATAAGAACTTGAAATGCCCCAATTTTGATCTTACCAGAGTTGGTGAGGAGTACATGGTGTATTGTGATGCTTCTAGGATCGAAATCGGAGTTGTGTTGATGCATGGGCATCAAGTTGTTGTATACGGGTCATGGAGGTTGAGACCATAAGAAAAAAAATTATCCTAAGAAAGACCTCATGTTGGTAGTATTGGTTTATGCTCTTAAGTGTGGACGACACAATATTTTGGGTAAAAAGAATATTGTTTTTATGCATAAAAAATCTTGAAGTATTTCTTTTCACATTGAAACTTGAATCTTTTGTAGAAAATATTTGAACAATATATACAAGATTTTGATTTTGAACTAGAATATACACCTAGAAAGTGAAATAGTGTTAATGATTTATTGATCTAGAAAACTCAGACTCAGTTGGTATATGAGTCAAGTGCATAGTTGATGATGATGAATTCGGTAGTGGAAATGCATGTTGTAGTTCAGAAGGGTCTAGAGAGGATGACTATGGTTTATGTAGTAGTGGAGTCTACACTCTTGAGATAGATCAGATATAGGAAGTATGAGGATCTAGAGGGTTTAGCCTTATGGGAAATACTTTAAAGTGGGGAGACACATTCATACTAGATAATAAATGATGATGAGATCATCCATGTGAATAATCGGGCTGTTGTTCCTTTGAGTATGAAAGTTAAATTCATACGAGAATTTAATGACTCAAAGTGGGTGGTACATCAATGGGTGAAAAAAATGTACCATGACCTATGGTGATAGATTTGGTGGCCAGACATGAAAAGGGAGATAGCAAGGTTCATACCAAGATGTTTGACATGTTAACAGGTGAAGGAAGAGCATTAATGACATGGATGGTTATATCAGTAGTTTTCTATTCAAGAATAGAAGTGGGATGACGTGAATATGGGTATCCTGGAAGGACATCCCAAGACACATAGGAAGAATGATGCTATATGGGTCATTATGGATCGACTAATGAAGGTACCACATTTATTTCTTATCAGGGAAAACATTACTGTAGAAGATTTGGGGGGAACTGTATGTTTGAGAGATAATTCGTTTCCATGGGGTGTCATGGACTATAGTTTCAGATCACGATTCATGCCTTACATCATGCTTTTGGTTGGGCTTAAAGAAGGATCTTGGTACACATGTTTTGTTATGTACGA
Source organism: Viscum album (assembly GCA_963277665.1). Classification (NCBI taxonomy): domain Eukaryota; kingdom Viridiplantae; phylum Streptophyta; class Magnoliopsida; order Santalales; family Viscaceae; genus Viscum; species Viscum album. Next base: position 996,735,580 of record OY728141.1, on the reverse strand, counting down.
CCTTCCACCCATATAAAAATGGGCAGTCTGAGCATACAATATAAGTGTTATTTGATATGTTCCGAGAATGTGTTCTTGAGATTAGTGGCTCTTGGGAGAAGTGGTTGGATTTATTGAAGTTCGCCTATAACAAAAGTTATCAGGAAACTATAAAAATTCCACTATATGAGTCACTTTACAGTAGTCCTTGTAGATCATTGTTATGTCAGTTAGAGGTGGTGAGTAAGAGTTGTTCAGACAATGTCTTGTTCCGGAGACATCAGAGCAGGTGCAGTTGATTCGAAATATATGGCTTTGTCTCAAAGTAGGAAGAAGTCATATGATGATAGATGGAGATGACCCCTATAGTTTATAGAGGGTGATCTTGTAAACCATTAGTTGTATCCTAGATTGGTTCACTACAAGATATAGAGGCAGGGAAAATTGGCATCCAAGTTTGTAGGACTGTTTGAGGTGCTGGAGAGAATTGGGCCAGTGGAGTACCGATTTGACCAGCAACAGAAATTTAGCAATGGGAATTCTTTTTTTGATGTGTCACAACCACGGTAGTATCACCCACACCCTAATCATGTGACTGATGTGGAAGATTTTTTCCTTGATATAGATGTGTCCTTTCAGGACCATCCTATACTTGTGTTGGGTCACAGTGAGAAAGTGTTATTGGGAATGATCGTGTCGTCAGTTCATGTGTTATGGAAAAATGGAAGTGTTCAAGAGGAAATATGGGGAAAATAATTAGACATGAGGGATCAAAGGCCCTGTTTTTTTGGCTCAGAATCATAGAGATGTTCATGAGTGCATCTCGAGGATGAGGCATTATAATTTGGAGAAATCGTAAGATCTCGACCTTTTCTATAGTCATATCAGGCACATTTTTAGGTACTTTTTTGAGGTGTTTAAGTACCTTGGATTTGGAGTGGTGGATTGGGGTGGGTTTGGGTGAATTTTTAATGAAAAACTAATTAACGTAAGTATTTTCATGGTTTTCTTGGATTTGATAAACCATGCCACTAAGCCATGCCATCTGTACATACTTAGACAGAGAGATCTTCATGGTTTACCCATCGTTTTAAAAAACAGTGTGACTAAACTGTGCCTATTGTGAAAACCAGGATAGAGATGACTGCATAGTTGGTGCACGGTTCTCCCTGTGCATCCCTACCCATGAAACTGTGCGCACAAGATTAATTATCCAAAAATCTATTTTTTTTGACCACCCCAATCCCCGAGACTCTCATATTTCAACCTTGTATCCAGATTGAAAAATTATATCTGATCCTAGATCCTTCTTAATGGATTTCAAGTGATTAGAACATCATTATTTGAGATAGAAAGCCGAAATTGAAGATTCACTCTCTTCCTGGTATGTGGATTTCATCTCATTCCTTATCACGTTCATTCTTCTATATTTCCATGATCTATTCATAGAAGATATCCACCGCTTACATGGATCTAAACCTAGGATTTTTGATCTAGGTCAAGGATTTTGGATCTATATCTATATTTTCAAGATCATGGTGCCTATGATGAAAATTTGGGTTTAGGGATTTAGACTCATAGAATGATTGTTGATGTTCCACCGCTCAAATTTTGGGGATTTCCCTTGGGCTTAAATCCATAAATAAACCAAGGAAGGTGGTCTCAACCAAACACCTATAGTCATGGATTTGATATGTGAATGTGAGTAAATGGATTTTCTGGCATCCCTCGATAATTGATTTCCTAAATTTGAGTAATTAGGAATGTGGAATTTACTTGTGATTTCCTTGGTGATTAATTGATAATTAAATCACAGAACAAGTGAGGAGGGTGGGGGTTCCCAAAAATATATTTGTTTCAGAAATTGGTTATGGGTCGAGATATTGTAATTGATATATTTAACCATTATGTTAGGATAATTAATTCAGTAAATTAATTATAAAATGATGTTTTTCCATGTAAGATAATTAATTGTGAGAATTAATTATGTGTCATGATGTTGATCAAAGATAATTAATTGTGAGAAATAATTATGAAAAGTTGATATTTAATATGGATAATTACTTGTTAAGAATTAATTATGAAATAATAATTGTTTTTATTGATTAATTAATTGATGAATTAACTAATGGGTTATGTGCTTAGTAAATTGTTGATTTAACAAATGGACTTCAAAATGTTTAAATAATCCTTGTATTAGTAATAGAATTATATGGATTATTCTTGTGATTTAATGATTCATTAAATGGAAGAGATTTTTGTTGTGTTAGAGGTGGTGTTCTAGACCGATTAAAAGTTGGGACTTGGATATAGCGTTCCTCCCCAATAGTTATCAAAACATGAGATTTTGGGGTTCTAGAAATGACGACATACACCCAATGAGATATGGAGTGTTAGGCATGGAGAACTACACTGAATGACACTGGGGTGCTTGACATGATGCTCAACACCAAATGAATGATAATAATGAATGATGATTCAAATAGGAAACATAAATTGAAACTAAGCCTATTGTAATGATTAATGACTAGATGAAAATGTGAAAACTGTTTGAATATGAATTGTATTTATTTATTTAGAAAACTGTATACACTTTCTCTTAACTATACTTGTTTTCACACCGCTGGTGGTGTCCTACTGAGTTTTACTCACGCCCTGTTCGGGCCACCTGATCGGAACCGGAGTAGACTTTGTTGTTCCAGGACAAGATAAGGGAAAAGCCCTAAGATAGGTTTTTGTTTGAGATTATAGCGTTGTAGGTGGAACTGAATGTGCTTCAGGACCCACATGGGAGTCATTGTGTCTTTAATTTTATTTTCATTGTATACACTTGACATTATCACTGTCATATCATGTTTTAACTTTTAGTTGAGTATTTTATTTTCTTATTTTTAATATCATATGACATGGTATTGTTCTGGTTACTTCTACACTTCCGCGCTTGGTTATTGTTGTTTTCTTTCATTGGTGTTTTATTCTGATAATAGAGGCTATAGTTTCCCCCACACCAACTTACTTGACCATTACTGCTAGTCGACACCCTATGGTGTATGTGGAGAGCCGCTTGAGGGAATGTGGCCAACCATTTCGGGGCACATTTTAAGGGTACCCAGGACTAGATGTCACATGACCTTATCTAAATTTTTTAGCATTTTTCATTGTAATATTTTGTAGTATTTTAGATGTAGTTGCATCAAAACAACAAAAAAATTAATAATTAGTGGATCTATATGTTCGGTTTGGATATTATATGTTATATATATATATGTATTATTTGATTGGATATATATTAGAGGATATATATAACAAGAAAATTGTTTTGTAAAAGAGATAGTGTGGGTTCACAAAACCCTCTAATCTCTTAAATTAGAGCGGGATCTTAAAATTTTCATTAATCCCATAGATTAGAGTGGGGTTTGAATCCCCTCTACTTTATGATATTAGAGTGGGTTGTGAACCTTCTTTAATTTATAACATTATAGGGGGTGTTCAACCCCCCTAATTCAAAACATTAGTGGCGGTTCATAAACCACCACTAATCCCATTGATTACAGCATTCTTTAACCCCCAATTATTTTTTTAAAAATAAGTCACTTATAAATTAAAATGTTTTAATATGTATACGTGGGTGAACATGTGTGTAGGAACACACACAAACATATACATTACATATAAACCTTATATAAATGTATTTAAATGTATTATAAACATATGTATATATACATTATATAAGTACTTTAAATACATACTTATACATATAAACAAGAATATATAAATATAAAAATATTGGCATAAAAATAAATATAATTATAAATGTACTTATCCAAATATATAAAATTTATATATGGTTTTATAAATAACATTCATTTATAATATGATTTATATTTTACATATATTATATTAAAAATATTTATATTGTATATATATGTGTCAATGCATTAATATTATATTATGTATACAAATAAATATAAATAGACATAATAAAATATAAATATAAATATTATATATATTATATTACTAATTTTTTATTATATATAATTTCATATATAATATGTATTTATTATATATATTTTTTAGTATACCAAATTAATTATAAATTGATTTAGTAAACATATATATATCATTTAATTATATTATATATTTACAATTATATGATTTTATTTATATGTATTAATAAATATATTTGTATAATTTTATATACATTTATATTTATTTATTTCTTAAAATTGTATTTCATATAATATTAATGATATATAACATAAAATAATAAACATACTATATAAATATACACATAAATATAATTTATTTTAATGTTAAATCATATAAAAACCCATGCATGTGATTTTATAATTTATATTACAGTAATAATAAATATATTTTTAAATAATAAGTTCATGATTTTACATTATATAGAATTAATATTATATGATATACAATTTATACAAATAAATATATAGTAATGCACACAATATTATACAACTATCTTTATTAAAATACCCATATATTAATGTACATAATATTATAAAATTTTATTTAGTCAAATACGTATATATTAATGTTCATAAAAATAAATATCTTTATTGAAATACATTATATAAATATTTTTATAATTTTTATTTAATATAATATTGAATATATATTTTTATAAAATATATTTCATATAACATTATATAAATATTTGTATAGATTTTATTTCATATATAATAACTGTTTAAATTTTATTTCATGTCATTTTAATTTTACAAAATATAGTAAAATTTTGTAATAATAAATAAAAATTAACTTACATGGTAATAAATATTTTTTTTGAAATACATTATATAAATATATTTCTCAATACCTAATATAGATATATTAAATAAAGTCTTATATATTAATATTATATATAAATAAACACGTACATACTATTTAAATCTATGTTTACATATAGAAAATATTTACATAAATATATTTATAAATATATAAATATATTTCAATATACAAAACATGAATAGAATTATAAAATATATACTCAAATGTATGAAATTACACATATACAATATATAGTTCATATAAATGTATAAATTTAATATAATATAAATTAATAATATTATAAACACAACCTATATAATATAAAAATGTATGCATTAATTTAAATAATTATATATGTATTTTGAGGTAGACATGAATTGGGTGGCGAGCGACATGGGTGACACAACTCAACTAATGGTGGTATGACACCACTGCTAGTTTGATCAATAATTTAGAGGGGTTAAAACTACTAGAAATTGAGATTCTCTCATGAAATTAGAGGGGGTTTTAACCATCTCTAATGAACTATTTCTAAATTTTACATTCCTTTTCCAGTGGTTCCTCAAAATCGCCTCTAACAAGAGAAGGCAATCTTTTTAGTGGTGGGTCCTCATAACCACTACTAATGTGTTTATATGGGGTTCTAACCCCTTCAAAACTAAGAAAAATAACCCCCTCCAATCACGAATTTCATTTGTAAATTATTAGGAAATACATATGCTCAAGCCCTTAAAAAATATCATGATATCATCTTATACAAAGGATTATTCTAAGTATTTTCATGGAATTTATCTTATCATAATCCCAAAATAAAATGAAGATTATTACCTTAACATTCGATCATGTAGTTATCCTAAAGTGTTATCTATACATTTTATGTTATGATAAACTGTAACATATTAATTCTCAAATCATCTTCAAAAAACTTACTAATATCAAGATATTTCAGAACCATTACCTTGATACTTATGAAAATTCCATTGATACACACTTTGGAATCTTTTACAATAAATAGTTAATTTACATGAATGTTTTTATACGAACTATAAAATCATGGATAAAACCTTCCATAATTTAAAATAATAATGATTAATTGAATTTATTACATCTCAATGATAATTTCTAGTTTATATTTTTCTAAAATTTTAAAACATTGTAATCTAATAAACATTGTAGTATTTATTTCAAGAATGAATTGTTTGTTTTCACTATATATGAAACTAATTATTCCATAATGAATCCTGATTTTATCATATAATTTTTTCGATATATATTTTATTGTCAAGGATAACTAAAAGGAAATCTCTAGAAAAAATTAAAATAAAATAAAGGACCACTGAAAACTCACTGAGAGATGAAGTAATGGAGCCCGAGAGAATCTACCCGAAAAAGGTTGGCCCCATCAGGATGAAGAGACCCATTACTAGAAAAGATATAAATTTTCTTTGTTTGTGTCTCCTGGTATTTATGAAAATAAAAAATATTATTCCCTTCACTCCACATACAAATGATAACTTTGTGGTTGATCATGGGACTCTTTCTCCTTAAAATAGTATAAGAAATAGTCCCCAAAATATGTCAAATAAAATGTAGTGAATTATAAATTCGTAGGGAATCCGTCTATATACCTTATAAGTAAATATAAATCAGATTTCATAAATAGAGGATGGTGAAAATTTCATGAACTTTTGCTTGGAGATAATCTCATTCTCCAAAGTATGAACAATATACCAGGATAAAGGATCCCCATGTATACAAAATCACTCCTCCCGCCTGTATGAAACCCATTTTATAGGAACCGTCAATGTTCAATTTAGCACTCCAATGGAGTGGGTTCTACAAAACAAATGCCTCTTACCATAACTGGTAACATATTTTTTAGCGGTAATGGATTCTAGAAGAGGTCTATGGGATGGGGTAGCCTCCCAACCCTTTAAGAGCCTCCTCAGATCAGTCACGGTGTTCTTGGTTTTGATGATAATTTTTGTTTCAGTACGTGGAGAAACCATGTCTCATGGTTTAATCCTAGTTTTCTAGAACCACAAATAGACCACTAAAAGGAGATATATGTAGCTATTTATTCTTGCCAAGGTTCCCCACTCCCATATGCAATAGGTTTTGAAAAGTCTCACTCGATAGACCATGTGAAGGAAGGCTTGTGAATTCTCCAAATGATCGCCACAAAGAACTCTCCATTTCACATTTAAAAAAACTGATAATCATAATGGGTGAGCATAAATTCTTAGTGATTTAAAATAAACAGCTAATGTAAACATGGAACAAACATAGTATAAATTATAGGGAAGGAATAAATAAAAACATGAATCCATAATCAAATTTAAACAGAGAGTATTATATAGCAACAAAAATAAATGAACAAAATTGATTCCAACAATACTCATTAAATACTAGGGGAATTAATAATGGAATATATAAGACAAATACTTTAAAGGAATTATTCTAAGACATTATCATATAAATGGGAAAAAATTCACCATATCCCAACATATTTTGTCTCATGATACCAATTGATGCATCAAGGGGATGTATAATTCTAGGCCACGACCAACACAAGATTATGTATAATGAATTAACCATAAGAGTCAAAAATAATTTTCATACCATTTCTTAATGAACTTATTAATGAATAAATGCATGTCTATCAATAAAATGAATGATAAAAAATGACAATATATTATAAACCTACATTAGAAGATTATAGTCATCAAGGATGTCAAACCTTTTCCCCATGATAATAAATGGGAACAAATTATCACAACCCATCTAGATACATATGGTAGATGGTCAAAAAATACATAGTAAATCTTCCAAATATCATATGTATATTAATTAAAACCTAAAAAAATCCCATAAATTTCCCCATGTTAAAAGAATATCATTTTTTTCTCAGTGAACTTCATCTAATATAAATTTTGAAAACTGTTATATTAGCACATTATAGAGAAATAAGTATATAACTATGTCAATGATATAATAATCATGATCAAAATATATTCAATGAAATAAGGTGGATGATTCTGGAAGAACATAACCCTTTTTCAACAAAGAAATCATAGATTTATATTTACATAGATGATAAATTTTTTTGCTAATAATTATTTCTAACAGTTCCAAAAATCTAGCGATAAAGAATAGAATAATTTAATTTTAGGAGTTCAATACCCCCAAATGATAACATATATAAATTTATTTATATTTATATCTAAATCAGAAATGTAAACCCCATTATGGGTAATATTTGTGAGAATGATAATGAAAATGGTATTGAAAAATTAAAAGATATTTTTGAAGACATTTGTTTTACATTGATAAAAAATAAAAAAAATTATATATAGATTTCAATGGTAATATTTGAATGATATGTGAAGAAATTGAAAACCATTAATATTAAAAATAATCACAAATAACAGATTCTTCAAAAAGAAATAATGTTTATCATGGAAGAATGTGGAGAGGAAGACAAAACATGTGAAGGTGAAAGGAAATCCTATTTATTATTTTCAAGACATTATTCTTCAAAACTCATATTGTAAATAGATTAAATAAAATTAATTGTTTTCAAAAAAATAATATTATATAAGGGGATATTATAATAACATATAATGAAAAATTAGATTGGGGTAAACCAATAATTAAATGAAGAATATCATGATGAAAAAATATAACTAAATAAAATGATACTTGAGTTACCAATATACCTTATAGTCAACATAATCTATGAAACATCTATCATATGAAAAGGGTTTTATGTGGGAAATAATTAAAAAAATTAGATATTATCACATAATAAAACAAAAGGTATGAATTTACCCAACTTATATGAAATATTTTTAATTTAATGATAATAACTGAATCAATGAAAATTGATTTATCAAAAACTATTTCTATTGGGGTAAAACATTAGTCAAGATACATTTGAGAAAGTATAATTGATTTATCATTGATGATATCTTGAACTAAAAAATATATTATATATAATTCATGTGATATTAAACAAATAGAACATCATACAAATTTAACATGGTGATTAATATCTAACATGACTCAAAGAATCAAAATTTAGATAATGGAAACCCTTGAGGCTTGAGTAAAATTTTAATCAAACCCCCTTGAAACACAGGGATTAAAATTAAACATGAAATAAAAATAGAAAATTAATATTCATAATATTATATCTAATATAGGTATTTTATACAACACATAAATTTAATTTGATGCATAATACAAAACATGTATCAAAAAGATGAATTTTTGACCAAACCCTTACATGGGTCCTCATTTTTTCTCAACATGAAACAAATGTCCTGAATAATTAAATTGTGTTCATTAAATACATAGTAATGAAACATATTGATAACTATAACAATTTATAATCCCCATAATTATTATCATTCTATACATATATTTTTACCTATTTACAACACTTGGTGTATGTAATCACTGTCGATTTGTACTAATTTCATAAAAATGGTTTTGGGATATATTATTTATCAAAATTATACCATCAGTAAATAATATTCGGTTCTATAATAAATATTTGTTTTCATGTATAAATATATAATTACATTACATGGTTTTATTTCTTACAAACCATAAAGACTTAGTCATTGATGATTAGGTTTCTGGGATTCTTATTCAATTAATGATGTTTTATTTATTAATAAGTTTAGTGTTTTGGAAATCATATCAAAAAACAATAAAAATGAAATATTTACATATTTATATCATATTAAATGAATTAATACGTTATCATAGCTATACATGATACAAATTCATATAATTCAACTACTAGGTGGTTAAATAAAGTCAAACATGAGCATACCACGATTAATTGGTTATTATGTGGTGGATTATTTTAATTTTATTATTATAAAATAATAATAATAATAAATAGTATTTTTATGTTTGATATATTAGAATCAGAAAGGACTAAAAATAGAGTGTAATTTAAATAGATCCCTTAATTATTGTGAAGAGATCATTATCATCTAAGTTCTCCCATTTTAAACGATTGAATCAACAACCATATATTTTACCATATCATTAATAGTTTAAAAAAATTTATACAAAATAAATTTAATTATTTTATAAAAATAATCTCAATGTTGTAATGAAATACTGATCACCTTAAAAGTATGGTAGTGATGAAAAGAAAAGAAATTAATCATTCTATGGAGGTAGTAGTCTACACAAACACATGGATGTTGATTACATTATCCATATAATGGGATAAAAGAGTAATATATCAATCATTTTACAATCATTAAAAGGATAAAATATCAAAATTATTTCTTAAAATCCATTTGACCAACATTTTAATGTAGTCAAGGAAAAAACCCATTGCATCATTGCGGTGTTATCTTTCACAATCCATAAATTAGAGTTTCATTTATGATAATAAAAAATGAAAATTTAGATTTATGAATTTTATCAATGAATAATGAAATGTAGAATAAAATCAATAATTTTTTTATTACATATAGATTTTAAAATATGAATTGTAAATGAATAATATAATATACAGAGGTTATGTTAAAATGATTACTCACATTGAGCTCTATTATATTTCTTCAAAAGATCCCCAATAAATGGATGAAATAGGATAAACATATATGGCCAAAATATAATAAGAGAAAATATTTATTTTAGAGGTTTGAAAAAGGGAATGGTTTGATGTGGAAACTGAATAATTAGGAGTTCCTTAAAGGGATGGTGAGAGGCCCCTTTTATAAGTTGTGAGAATAACATTTTTTAAAATATTTCCACTTAATATAATGGGATTACATATTAATCTTACCATGGGGATCCATATTTACTAATTAAATTATTGGGGAACTCATAAGTCATATCGACACCTCATCCACTCAATTTGAGTAATTTTTGTATTTTTCAAACCTTTTACACCTTGAATTATTACTTCTATCCTTTAATTCTGACTGTAGTAACTAGTTTATACATAAGGTATATTAAATATTATTAATTAAATTAAAGTAGACATTATCCAATAATTGTTTCCCAATAATTTAATATTTGAATTTAGTTTTAATATATTCAATTCCAAAAATGAAAAAAAATAATTTTTAAAATAAAAAACTATAATTTATTAGGATCATATTTTGACAAAATATTACTAATGTTCTAAAATATCAATTACTGATTATTGAATCAAAAATAAATAAATTATAGAGTGACATATATAATATATATTTTATCACATTAAAATGTTTCATGAATTTCCAATTAAAAGTTATGTACTAATAACGTCATAAATTCATTTCATTTATAATAATGATTATTTTCTATATTTACCTAAACATCATAATTTTTAGAAAAATTCCAAAAAATTGTCTCAATATATGATTATTATTATTATAAAAATGATTCTCATTTTATCAAATCAAATTCCAAAAATTGGATATTAAAATATTTAAATAAAATCACAAAATATATTGGATTACTCTTTATATTGAAAAATATATTTTTAAATTGATAGCTATTTTTTATTATTATTCATAAAAATATAAAATTAATTTTTTTATAATATATTAATTAGGTTATAAATATATTCTATTTTTATATAATTATAATATAATTATCATGTTAAATAAGTGATAAATTTTATAAATTTAAATTTTAGGTATAAAAATAATTTATTAGTAGTTATAGATATATTATTAATATTTAATTTATATTAAACATAATTGTTATTTTATTTCTTTAAATATTTCATAACAAGATTAATCTGATTTATTTCCACTAATTAAAAGAATATTTTTTAATAATAATTCATAATATCTATATTTTTTCATTTATATATCATTGTTTCAATTTTTTAGTGTTTCATCTGAAGCATGCAATATAATTTATTAACATATTTATAGGCATATCATATATTAAACTTTTAGGACATTTCATTTCACTTCCTTAAATAAATTGTTTCCATATAGTTTGACTATTATGATCATAGTTATTTCGGTATCGAACTCATAATTTACTGTATATTTCAAGATGCCATTGGGTTTATTCAGGATGTGGAATGAGATTTATCTACAGGGAACATTATTATAATTTATTTTAAAATAGATATTACCCATTCCAAATTTCATATATTATTCTACTATGTTTATAAGTTCTAAACCCATAATAAAAAACATCACCCAATTATTAAAAATGATTTATAAAATATATATACCACTAGGAGTATTTATTTATAACCCAAAATCCTGTAGTTGATGAAAAAACATGACATATGACACTAGAAAATATAGAGTGAAAAGTGATTATATGATATTATAGTATTAAATTCGGAGGCCTTTATTTCTTCACATTGTTGATGGTGTCTATTTCTTTCATTTACTTTTGGGTTATGGCATTGAGACTCATAATTTCTAAGTCTCTAGAAATTGATGAATTTTAATATAGATTATATATATGCCTTAAACTTATAAGTATAATGACCAACATATCCATTTTTAAATAATTATATATCCATTTATGGAAAATTCTCTGATGCATCTTTCAATATTTGTATATGTAGAATATTGAATTTTCATTCCATCATCATCTTCTTCACTATATATTTCATGTGGCATAATGTTTCTCTTATTATTTTATTTGGGACATCATCTTTTCCAACATTATTTATAATATTTCATGATAACTAGTTTTATATAATCAAATTGTTTCTCACCCCTTCTCCCATTATAATGAGTTTTTCATTGAGTTAATTTTTGAATTTTCCTTCACACATATAGTTCCATCACGTTACATACATTAATAAAACCAACTAGGCTTAAAATATTGAAGATACATTATTTATTTAGGGGAATTATCTTAATTAATAACATACAAGGGATTTAGACATAATAACATTTAACCTTATCATTACTTTAGAATATAATTCCTTTAGTTCAACCATCTTCAATATAATGTTTAGATATATCATTATTGGTTTAACATTTGTTACATTGAGTTCAGTTTTCTTATACTAAATAAAAATATCTAGAAAATAGAGATACCAATTAACAATAATTTTTATTAAAGTATTCAAAAATCAAAAATCAATGAAATATATGGTCTAAAAAAATAACTAATCACTTATCGATAAAGGATTACATCTATTAATATATAATGTAACAAGTGACTGTGTATTTTTTAATTTATGTCTTCCAAGGTAACATTATAATTTGGTTTTTAAACTAAACATATTCAAATACCTTATAATAGTTCATATATAGGGTGCATTTTGACAAGGAATATCCTGTAAGAGTGTCAATTGAATTGTGATGGTTGGTCTCTTTTTCACGCATCATGTCATGATCGTGTTAATCCCCAATACACCCCGTTTAGGGTTATTATACTTATGTACATCTACTCTAAAGCGACCATCCACTTGTAGTATCCAAATATGGATTTATTTTTAATAAAACCAAATAATCAAGACATTAAATCTACATCTGTATATCACCCAATACATAGAGTTATTTCTGTAATTCTCACTGATATTCTATTATCATATTTCCATAATAAAATTTCAATTATTGTGTTATAATTAAATAATATTCCTTTGATCGAGGTGATCTAGAAACAATATATTTATAGGGTGGTACAGTGCAGGTAGTTTAACCCTATATGAATACACGTAATGATGAAAAAAAATATAAATAAAAGAGTATGCATGAAAATTAAATAAATGAAATCATGATATAAAAACTGAAACCCATTTTAAAAACTATAGAAATATTTCTATCATAATGGTAATGAAAATTAGGATTCATGAATATATTGTTCCAATATCTTAGTCATATGAGCTTCTCTAACTTAGTCCATAAATATCAGGCATTGACTCAACATGAAGTTGCAGTTTAGTGAAAATAGATGGGGTACCCTAGTCCAATGGTGGCTTGAGTAGGGTGTGGGTACAAAAATTTGTAGGGCATCCCAAATGTGGTCTTTTACTTAATATGAAATACTATGATATATTCATGTTACATGATTAGATGTTAATAAATAAAATATATAAATGTAAAAAATAACTATAACCACTATCAATCTATATGACTGAGACCCAGATAGACTATATTATCTTTATCCTTTGCTAGGGAGTCGTTGATAACATCATGATGAACATGATTTTTTATGAATATAAGATCACAGTGTGTAACCATGGAATCCATGATTCATAGGCTAAAACAACCAAATGTACACCATGAATGAATCTATATCAATATCATATGCATTCAAAGAATCTCTCCCAAATCAAAGTATATTTCATTGATCAAGATCAATTCTTAGGTATCTCAAGAAATCAATAAATCTGAATCATCTCCATGTCACCATTCCATATAGTTGGATCGTAGGTATTATAGATATCCCAATCGTGTTCGATCAATTCCATCAATCAATGAGGTCCACATATAAGGTATGACATTGATATATCATCATAAAAAATAATATTCATGAAAATACATAGGCCTGTTTAGTTGGATCCTTGAAAATCATGGATACATAGGGATCTTTGTCATATATGGTTTCCCATATAAACCCAAGGAAGAATCCCAACATCCTTAGAATTAATTATGTATATCAACATCCAGTTGTCATATGGAATAGGGAATCCACATTGACATAATGGTCTATGGTATCTGAAACCAATATCATATAACTAATCCATGAGGACTGAGGATGGATCCTATAAAGGCCATTTGGAAATACCCAAACCAAAATCACACGGTATAAGACCCCATGGTCTAGGTTATTGGGAACACATCTATGTATCATAGATTCAATGAAAATAACCATGTGAAAGAATAAATAAGGTATAAAAACATAATGTCGAAGCCCGTGATCATAGTTTGAAACCCCTCTTTCTTACATGATCCATTCAGGTTCTATATGACACATGCCACCACCCCCCCCCCCATGTACACATACAATATCTTTGGGTCATCACTCAAAGGGGAACCAATAGGGTTCCTCTAGGTCCTCACTATAGAAACGGAATCCCACATGGAATCCTCAAACATGACAATCCTCTCTGGTTGACTCCCGATTCAAGGATGGAATCCCTGTCCTCAGCATTGTCAAGTACACTCATGAACTCACAGACATACAGGTATTCCACACTAACAATTGTATCAAGAAGTATCTCAAGGACCACCCCTATGTCTTGGTTTACTCCACAATGGTGTTCTTACCCCACCCCAGGTCTATATTTCCAATAATATAACCACTCATTTTAAAACGTCTCAATGATCATCATTTAGACTATCAAGGATGTCCATATCAAATCACACTATATACCGTCTTTGTAATTTCCATCTGTCTGGGTCTATTCCTATTCAATGCCTCATCCATTGGTAAATAGGAATAAAACCAGTTCTCAAAAACTCAATGGACTTGTAATGTTGTATATTTACATATGGTCTCTCATTTGATATTAAAAATGTAATTTAAATTTAACGAATTAAATTTAATTAAACAAGTAAAAAATTATTTTAAATTAAACTAATAAAATTAAATTAAGAAATTTAACTATAACAAGGGACATCATCAAACAGTATAGGAAGAATAAATCAACATATAAATAAAAATAATTCAAAATCCATAGGGCCAGTATGAGGACCACTATCCTCTTTTGAAACTTTTTCCAAACTTTCACTCAAATCCATAAGATACTTCCAAGGCCTACCCAAGCCCATCGATGCTCTACTTGCCATTGATAATTCACCATAGGTCCCAACTAAGACCTAAATATTCATTATTAATTAATTATAACATAAACAATCAATTAATATATTTAATTAAAAGATTCATAGTCAACAAAACATCACTAGGTATCTGCGGATTTCTAAATTCTAGAGTAATGAGGTGTCAACCGACCCCATAACGCCCACAATCCCAACATTGGTAAAATACCTAAATTATATCATTTATTTCCATATGGAATTTAAATTTAAATTAATAAATAACCATAATAAACTTAGTCCCATAACATACCTTTGAATATTTAATGAACATCGATACAAAAAGACCTCTTAGAATTTTCCCATTCTAGGAAGGATAAAACCCACAATTTTATTGGCAAGTTCAACTCTGATCTAATAGAATATGAAAAAAATGAAAATAGACACCAAATATTAAAATGGGGTATGCTGGTGAAGGATGAGATAAAAACGTGGATAATCGCATTAAATCATTAAAAATTCTAATTGTAACACCCCTCTTGATGGAATTAAAGGATATGAGGAAATGGTGGAGGCATGTAGATGCATATCAGTGGGAGGATGATGGGGGATTAAAATTAAAATGTTTAAGGGAGAAAGATTAATTTTACCACATTAATGAGTTTCAAATTTTTTATGCACAATTTTTCAAACTGTGGACCGACTGTGTTGTAGGAACTGTATCTACCTACCCACCTCAATAATTTTAGTTGCATGGTTTAGAAAACCATTCTCCAAGAATAAAAAACATAAATTGTTTAGTTTTCAACATTTTTCACTATCTTTTTGTAACCATGATCCATTACATATTTCCATGATACCCCTCATGGTTTCCTATGAAGTTCACATAGTCTTTAGTAAACTATATTCTAATAATCCACCCAGACCATGCATTATTCAAAATAAAATGAAAAACCATAAGGATCTATGCACTGTATATTATTTAATAAATCATTAACTCCAAACCATTATACCAGGAAAACACCTCCAAAAATATTCACACATTATCCAAGTCTCTCTATATTTGGTCGGTCACATAATATTCCTCTAATTCACTAAACCAACCCAAAAACATCACTTTAAGATGTTTCAACTCTCTGAATTCCATTCTGGTTTTGATTAAAATTACTACCCATCCACCAAATTAGAAATTAGATTTACCTTTATAATTTATACACAAAATATATATAAAACCATAAATTATCCAAACTATAACACTTCTTGTCCACCAGAAGTGTCGTTGGGCATTCCATCCCTAGTCTCGACCTATCATAATATTTAAGTTACATTTAATTAATCGTTTTTATTTCCAAGATACTCAATTCACTTCATGAGTGTAATTTCTAACATAAATTTATTAATCACCAAAACTTGAGCCAACACTTGTATTCATTATCAACACAATATGACATTAATACACGACACTTGTCTATCCCATGATAGAATAGTGTCATCATATAAGTGATAATGAGGATTGTGCTTCATCCCATCATAATACCATGATCTTATATGTTTATTCTATATCTTAGTGCTACCTAATATAGTAATCACTTACAAAAAAAGAAATATGAATGGTTAAACAATCCACTATCCACATCCCACATGATACTCCTGACACAATTCTCCACCCCCTATATACAACCTCTTGCACAATCACCACCCCCCCCCCTTAAATTCCATAATTTTTTTCCCAAAATGAATCCTTACTACCATTCATCACACATTTCACCCATCACAAAAAGTCAAACATTATGGATCACACCATGAACCATAACTGAGTCACACCAAGTTCACAACAAGACTAATTCTAACACAATAACCCCAACCATCATCACTTACAAACCAAAAAATTCGTATTTAACTCAATACATGATTAAATTGTATTTTCTAATTCTTAGTGTCCAAAAACCACTTCAAGCAAGTGTTGGATGAATCTATAATGCTCATGGTTGTACTTCTTAGAGGAACACATCAATGAAAAAATACAAATTTCCAAACATAACGATGGTCACACACTCAAATGGATGATTGTGTTCTCCCCACAACATATATTTAATCACCCCACTCCTTAAACACCACAACTATATGTTCCATCTATTTATGCATGTTTCTCTGCCCAATTCATGATCAAATAACCCCATTTGAACCCATCATTTCATAGATCACACATAACAAACAATGATTTCAGTTTAAATAAAACTACAAGTATCTAATATGAATTCTTCCTTAATTTCAATAGAAAACTATTGGTTTTTTGTTCATGTATCACCCAACCATGTAAAAAAAACTCACTATCATGAGTGTCACTTATCTTTATAATTTTAACAATGCTCCAAAATATAACATATCCTAAAATGAACCATATACATAACAAATATACGACAACATACTAAAACTAAATCTTTTACCCATGATTTCACCGTGCTTTTAAGAAAATCTAAATTCAAAATGTTAATGACCCCAAATGGCCCACCCATTTTATCCAAGTTCGAACCACAGTTCTATCACATAATGTAATTTCTTTTCACAAAAACATTGATGTATTAATAATGTATTTAGGTCTCCCACTATGCCTTAGAAAGTAAGGTATCATATAATTATACATCCCTCATGACATCATCCATGATCCCATCTTAATAACCATGATATACAACATTCCATAACATTACGTCTATGGTTTCACACACATAAAAATAACATCATATGCTTGAACTATCAACCCACCTGGTGTGGATTATCACCGAGAATCCACATACAAGGTATACCATTGAGATTCATGATCTGAAATTGATGGAGGATTATTAATTTACCCCAATACATTGACAAAGATGATCCATATCATCGAAAAAACTTTCACTAGATTATTTAAATAAAATTTCATTCTATGATACATAAGGAAATAATATAAATTTAATTATTGAAACTGTTAATAACTGAAACAGGATGACCCGAAATCACAATGGGGTTTTCACTAAGGTAAAAAAAACAATATTAAATTTCGATGGTAAGTCAATGTTCAATATCCCAACGGCCTCTATAAAAATCATCATAAGAATATTATAATAAATCTAAATGTCCTTCCATCAAGAGAAAGTACTTGATCATGTCGGTCCAACATAGTAGAATTCCACTAAGTACCTATGTAGAAAATTTTCATATGTGCATTTTATAACAATTTAAATAACCAAACATATATTCTCTGTAAAAATCACACTTATAGGTTCCTATATAACACGTGGATCCTACATTTGTATTCATGAAGTGTGAGGCATCTTTTAATTATATAGGCCATGAGAAAAATATAAGCCAATGAATATATTTATAATAGGACAAGAGATTAATATAACTAAAATAATAAATCTACAGCAACATTTGTGTAACATGAAATGAAAATATTAGACAACCACAACATAATTAATCTAGAACATTAATTCCATCCCTTGATACAAAGACTTTCCACTTAATGAGGTGTTCCTCTTGCAGTAGCCCAATATCCATCACATGCTTCAAAACATTCATATATATCCTAAATACCACATCAAAAATATTATGGAAAATGAAAAGGACTCATCTAACAATGATTTTTATGCCACAATCTGAAGGCCACTTGACTGGTGCATCAACCTAATTTTCCACCATACCTCAGGTGCACCCACTTGTATTCTAGAGGCTTCCAATTATAACATGGGGTCTAGTGTGGTTTAGAGATCGTACAATACTACCATATCAGATTACATAATAATAGAAAAAAATATATCAATAATATATTATACATGAAAATGTAATACATAAGATCATGATATAAAAAATTAAAAGCAATAAAAAATTCAAATAGTTATGAATGTAAAAAATTTGTGACACTGAGACTCTATAAATACCTCATCCCAATATCCTGAGTGTCTTAGAAGATCTATGTGGGACATGAAATACCTTTTCTAAACTCAGTTTTCACCTGATGAAATGTGAAGACAGCTCTGGGAACCCAATTCCATGGTAGCCCATGTAAGGTATGGGTGCATAACATAATTGAGAAACCACATTTTTATCCCGTAAAAAGTGGAAATGATGTTATTTTTGAATCTTACTTTATCAATAGTAAATAAATACACTACATAAAAATAAATATATAATAGTAACTATCATCAATACATATACATGAGACCCCTATTAATCATACCTACATCCACTAGTTAAAGGGTGTCTCTAATCATTCCATGATGACAACGTGACTGTAAAAATATTGGTTCGATGTTACATCCCAATAATATATAATTATTAGTGTGAAAAGGGTGGAAATAAATCATGAATAGATTCATATATGGATCTGGGGTTCTATGTGTGCATCTCCCATATCTAATTAAAATGAATGGAGTGAGGCTAATTCTTGGGTATCTTAATAATTCAATGAATCTCAATAATCTTTTTGTCACCATTCCAATGAACTAGATCCTAGGAATATCATGGATCCTGATCATGAAAGTGTAATGTCATTTGGATCAACTGGAATGATTCTATGGATATCTTAGGCATCTCATCTAGAAAACATAATAGTCCACAAAATATATAAGAATTCATGGATAGATCCTAGAAAACCATGGAAACATAGGGACACTGGGAGTCTAGATCATCCAATATAGGCTCGAGGTGAAATACCCAAATTCTAAAATTTATTTTTGTAGATAAAAAATAGATCTCAAATGACACTGTGAATCCATGAAAACATCACAATCAAATCTATCTCTTAACAATATCATATATGATTCACATGAGGACCAATGATAGATCCTACAGAGAACCTCTAGGAATTACCAAAACCAAATTAAAATGAAATCAATCCGCAATGTCTAGGTCCCAAGGCATATATATAGAAATCATAGATGCATCACAAATAACCATGTGAATGAATAAAAAAGATATGGTTTGGTAGAATGCCTAATCCCAATACCATCGTTTTCAACCTTGGAGGATCACATGCTTAGTTGGGTTTTTAGGTGACATCCTCCACCATCAATAACCGTATCCATGTACATACACCCCAGGTTATCCCATAAAGGGTCATCCGAATGGGTTTTATTTGACATCACTATTGAATATGAATCCCTCATGGAATCCTCTCACACAAATATAATATTTATACAACACCTGATTCTCATAGGGTATTCCGTAACTCAAAATAATCAAGTCCCACAGAAAAATAATAATGTATAAAGCTATACCAGACTAATAGTAGTCCCAAGATATTGATGAATTAATACACCAATAGATTGGGTCTATTAACAAATAATCTCACACAAACCTAATCCCATACTGTTTACGTTCAAACCACCAAGGATACACATGCCTCAAGGATCCTCACATGGACTACCCAATCCATATCTCTAAAATCTCACAACTTCACCTATTGGAAATTTCTTTGTGTCCAGGACTGTTTATTGTTTGGTGCAGAACCATTATTGGAAGAGGCATCAAGCCAGTACACAAGTTCATTAGTTTCCCTGTAACATTGTCTTTTTTTATACCTACAAGTGTTAATTATATCATAAAAATTAAATTGATATCTAATTACTTAATTTAAATTAAATAATTATACTATTTAATATAAATTAATGTTTTTAAAATAAACTAATACATTTAATATAACAATGGTGGTAACATTATGGGGGAGGCCATATATACCCACATGAATATAACCACAATGCATAAGAAATATAGATATTAATAAGACCGTTTTTATGCATTGAATCCATTTCCAACATAGCTCTTTGGGTTGGCAGTAGCTTCCATGGCCCATCAAAGCCCATCCATGATCGACCAATGATAAAAATTCAACCAAGGCCATAAATCAAGTAAAAAATGTCTCAATTAATTAATTATATCATTAATAATCAATTAATACATTTAACACTGCATCAGAATAATTTTTGAAACCATTAAATAAATCTTAATATTTATGAATTCATATGAAAATTAGCATCAAACATGTATAAAATTCCCCCATACTAAATCATATCATTGTTCAAACCTATACTACCCATTAAATTATATATTTCTTTAAAATTAACTAAAATAAATTAATAAATTTGGTGGTAATAAATACCATCAACGATTGAATTAATAAAAGTATCCATATCACCCCTTAGGATATTCCCATTCTGTATAGAATAAAATACCTATGTCAAAAATCTTATTTGACTAATATTTTATTGAATCAAAAAACACCAAAAAGAAAAACCAAAAATTGAAATGGGAAAAAGGTGGATGATATTTGATACCAATGAACACGATGCCTAAAGTTTAGTCACTAGAAAAGGTTCTTGTAAGCATCCCCCTTGAATGATTTGAAAGGGAAAAGGAAGGGGAGGATTTGGTCACATGCTAGGTGGAGGAGGTGGGGGGTACCCTTTAAAATTTAAAAGGGAAAAATATTACATTTCCTTGTTTAATGATACACATAGTTTTTACACATAATTTTATAAACCATGAACCCACTGTGGTATATGAATTGTCTCCAGCCACAAACCTCACATGGTTTGGTCTCACAATTTATAAAACCATTCCTCAAAAATGAGAAATAGAACAGTTTCAATCTAAAACAATTCAAAGAGTTTTTCAACTGTAGTGTGATAATCCTCAATTAAATTACACCTTTCATTGTTTCATCTAATGTCCATGAAATTATCTCTAAAAAATTATATATCCTTCTACATAGACCATGTGATATAAAAATTAAGAAAAACAATTAGAAGGAATAGGGTTCCATATAATTTTTACAAAATTGTATTATCCAAACCCTTATCCCTCTAAAAAAACCCAAATACTCATAAAAAATCACCCTACACTCCCTAAACATACATGAACACCAGATACACCTAATGAGATTGTAAATAGTACCAAACAACACTTGTTTAATGAGTTTTAACTATTAGAATTCTCTCAGGAAATATGGTTCGATTAAAAAATTTTAAAATTCAAATTAATTTTGTAATTTTAAACCAACATAGAAAAAATATATTACAAATAAGATATTTTGTTTTTCACAATATTAAAAACTAATTAATCCATATGTGGTCCACTACATCTACCATAAATTCTTACAAAGAAAAATTATTTTTAAAGATTTCACATGTATTGAAATTCATTTAATCCATGGGAAATGAAACACAAGAAAGGGATAGCTTAAACACTCAGTATGATAAAATATAAAATTGAAGCAATCATGGAATAAACATGGAATTTTTTTTTGGAAGTAATAGTTATACAATACAAATCCATAATCATATTTGAACTGCGATCATTTTGTGTCTATGAAATTAGTGAAAAAATGGATATAAAAATTACTGAACAAATAACAATTGAATTCATAATAATAGACCAAAATAATATGTTGTTAAGGCCTTGGACAAAATACAATCATATTAAGTGAAGATAAAGTCACCAAAAACCAACCTCATATTTCATATGAGACATTCCAATGCATCATGGGGCTATATAAATTGGTGCCCCATCCATCCTTAGATTAAGTCTAATTAATTCACCATAAGGGTTAACAATACCATTCATAAAATTCTCCAAGGATACTCATATTAAATGAAAACATGGATACACAAATAATGAATGATAAATGATTTCAATATATAATCAATCAATGATATCAGTCAATAATCATCAAGAAGGCCAAAATTATTCCCTGTGTTAATAAATAGGATAAGATGAACATAATACATTAAGAGAAAAAATGTGGATGTTCAAACAACATATATTTAACTTTAATATAACTATTCGTATTAGAATAAAAACATTCATAATTCCAATACCTTTTCCCATAAAAATTGAATATAAATCCTTCTATATGAACATCATACAATCTAAATTATGGGAAAATGGTATGTTCACACCATATAGATAAATGATTATATGACTATGTACAAACTCTTATATTCATGATCGTAATCCATATAGGTGAATAAGATGAATAGGTTTTAAGGAACATAACACCAATGTAACATTGGAATCATATGATGTTGTTACCATAGATAATAAATTCCTCATAAAAATGATTTGAAGGGTATCATAGAAGATGGGATCAAGAATCAAATTATTTGAAACCATGAATACAATCCCCCCAAGTTCAATCATATATATATATAATGAAACATAATTCCAATTTATAAAGAATTAGACATAAAAAATGGATATTATATATTTTTAGATAAATATTCATTGCATTACAAAAACACATGCTCAAGGACCATAACAGTTTAGGGCCTTTGAAATCATGAAACATATTAATCTAATTTGGTGAAATAACATAAAAAACTCTCATAAATATCTTTCCATTTAGTACTCCTACTTAAATCATTATTTATAACCCGTGGAAAGGAAACATTAGAAGAGGGTGATATCAGATGTCTAGTAAGGGTAAACAAGGAGAAAATCAATAAAAACATGCGCACAAGAATGTAAAAACATAAATATAACAGTCATATCATAATCAAAAGTCATGGAATAAATATTTTATGTTCATAATTCATAAATCATAATGTAATAAAATTCATGAGAAAATTGAATTTTCATAAAACTAGGAATTGTTTTAAAAATAGAAGCACATATAATCATTTCCATATTAGCCAAGGGTAACGGAAAAGACCATCATAGTAGAGAAACTATATTTCCGAAATAGGTTAACTCCATATTCCAGCCCAGTGTTTCTGAATTGAGACTATTTCCCATTAATTAGGATTATTACTGAACTGATAAAATTTGCAATTGTAGTCATGTATTACTGAACTGTGATTATTTATTCTCCAATATTTTCTATCCCATGAGATATAAATCTTTAGAAAATTCATTGTAGGGATACATAGGTCCCAACTATAACTTAATTAAAACCATACATATATTTACCACTATAACATAAATTATTTAGCATATTAAAAACCATGAAATGAAATGGGTTTCCTGATATTCATTCTATCATAATATAACCCATATAAATGAAATGGGTTTCATAGTTATCATTCCATCATAAACAAACCTTAAGGATAATATTGATCATGTCCATGAACATATATCCTAATTAAAACATATGTAACATTAGTGAATTTTATCTTATGTTGAAAATAATTTTGAGATATTAGTTGAAAATTATTTTTGAGGAAAATATCGTTTCTTCTTTGAAAATTGATTTAGAAATAATAAAAAATTTATAAAATAGTTTTTTTAATATAACAATGAAAAATTATAAAGTAATGATTTAAAATAATTATAAAAATATTTCATATCATTTACTTTGAAATTCGTAAAATATTAATAGTTTTTATAAACATAGTTATGAAAGAACTTTGATCTATGACCAAAGTGAGAATAACATCACATGAAACTTATAAGATCTTGAAAATAAATATATTCATGATAAAACATGTAAAAGGGTTTTTTATAAATCTTGTAAAAGAATTTACCTTTATAATTTAACATGTTTCTCTGAGAAAGAAAATTGAGACAAAATTTCCTCACTAATTTGGAAACATTTAAATTGTATACCCCATGAAAGTATAAAAATTATATGGATATGAAAATACAATAATCTTTAGAATAAATTTAATTAATGGAATAAATGGGAATTATATATAACACAAAAAATAAAAAATTAGTGTATAAGAAATTCTTCCCACATAAATAATAGTGAGAAAAATTCCATTACCTTATTTATTTCTTCCCTTCGTATATATTCAATCCTCCTATTCTTCAAAAACGATATTTTATATCTACTATAAAGGACTCTTGAGTTGTTCTTTGGGTAGAAAAGAACATATATTATTTATATATGGAAGTGTAGAAGATAATTTAGTAGATGTTGGTTGAGATATAAGGATTAAGGAGATGAAATTAATTGAGGGGGGAGGCGCTGTTTTATAATTACGTTGAGTTCCACTTTTGGAAATTAAAACAAAAATAATTTGTAATAAACATAGTCTCAATCAAAATACATAAAGAATTATATTTTGTCAAATATAAGATGATATATGGTTTTAATCACATCACCCAATAGTTTCTTTAATGGTTTTGGTATTATTTTTAACCATATCATTTTGATTAACAATTAGTTAACGTATTTTAATTTTATATAATGTCAGAACATTTTCATTATTAAACGGTTTTTAATTTTTATTATGTTATGTAAATTAAATCATAAATGAAAAATTTATAACATTTTGGAAAATATTTTTTTCTGTATTTGTAATGATTTTTTATTATTTTTAAAGAAATTAATAAAACTTTGTTTTCATAAAATATCAATTGTTTCAATTTTGAAAGTAATTATTAATTGGACATTTAAAAATATCAAGATAACTTGTTTAAATCGAACCAAATATTTTATTTTATCCCTATTATTTAAATTTAATATATAAAATTCATTTATCATATTAATTATCTCAAATTATATTTATTTTATGATTTTCATTAACATTTATTTAATATTTCCATTAATAAAATAATAACTACATTAGTGTTGTGTAATTATTTAATATACATATTTTTTCACTCAAATTTAAATATAAATTACCTTGAAGAAGATAAATGTTATTTCTTTTTGAATAATTTTTATAGTAGAATATATTTGTATTCGTAACCCTATATAAAAAATGATTTATTATTTAAAATATGAAGGAAACATCTTTAGATTTTTTTAAATAAAATATACTAAAAACACGATTTCATCCAAGTGTCCCAAAAAATAAATAAATTTATATCATGAAAATATGTTTATTACGTTAAAAATTTTCAGTTATATTTGATCATATCATATCTTTTTCCTCATATAGACACATAAGAAATATTAAAGGAAAAAATTGAGATTTGGAGACTTTCATCGATTTAACTATTATAAAAGTATTTTTTTTGGAAAAGTGTCCATTAAACAACTTTATTTCCATCCTTAGGTGTTATGGGAAAAATTTTATTCATCAAATAAATTTTTTAAATTGTTAGAGTCATTTTATAATACTTATAATTTTTTAACCATAATTTACACATATTTCCATTTATCGTGGTAACAAAATGTAATAAAGTTACTATTAATATTGAAATAAATAAAAGGGAACTATTTAATAAAATTTTACTTTATGAACCAAAATTTTATATCAATTTTTTGAAATACAAAACATATAAATATCATAATTTAATTCACTATAAAATTTTTAAAATTCTATGAAAAATGGTTTTTATCTAAAAAATTCCCTTTTAAAACATAAAATATTTTAATAATAAATTTTTTGATAAATTAATTGTAAAAAAACTTAAAGAGGATTGTTTTAAATAAAAAATAACACATTAAATTTTAAAACTAACAAGAAAATAATTTTACCTTGGGAAGACTTTATAAGAAAATATAATTTTCTATTAAAACTTCTATTTTCAAAATTCATCAAAAAATTGAACTTTTATGAAAAATAATAAAATTTTACTCAAAGAAATTATCTATATCTTTCATAAAAATTATAATTTTTTTTGTTATTTAAAATATTTAAAAGTTCTGAAAAATATATTTTATAATCAAATGCACAGTTAAAAGGTTGTAAAACTGCATTTTTAGTAAAATACTTCTTTTATGCATACAATTTTATTATCTCATATATGATGTCTAGAAGACATATAATATGAATTTGAAAAAATATATTGAATATATTATAAATATATTCACTTTAATATTATCAAAAAGGATTTTTTTATATTGATAGAAAACACACTTGTTATTCATAGACCAAGGTACTAGGAATGCATTTTTGGTTTCATGATCCTTTTAAAAGTGTAGAATAATTTTCATAAGAAATTATTATGTGCTTTAGTTATATTTCTTCATAAACTTTCATCATTTTTTCCTTGATCAATTTCCACTTCATCTCTTTTTCCAGAAAGGAATGTGAATTTCTCATTCCAAAAGCATCATTAGATAATGAGATCCATAAATATAATGATAGGTCATTCTGTATGAATTTAATTAATATCACAAAAATGATTAAAACATGTTATTTGATATAAATAAATCTTCATATGGAGAGATATTAATTTAACATATAAAAACTCAAATTTCAATGTCCATAATTTCCTAAACTATTACATTTAAGATCTTTTCAGAAGAAGAATATCAAATTCATTTCAAAGAAGGTCATTAAATTTCCAAAATCAACTTATCATTAATACCCAAAAAACATTACATAGATATTAATTGTCACACACCAAACATATAAATACTATTATCATGTATTCTCTTGAAACATGGTAATAACCTAAATTAAAAAAACATTAGGGGAAACATGCATGCTTTCCAAAAATAACTCTTTCCTCATACAATAAATCCAAAAATTCAATATAGTCAATCAATTATATCCTAAACCACCTTGTCATATTATCATTACCATGGTAATTTAAACTATACTATATATTTTTTCATAATAAAACATATCTTAATTTCATTATCCTAACAATATGCACATATTAAGGTTTATCCTTATCTTAATAATGTTTTCTCCAAGAATATCAACATACCACCTCAATCATATTTATTGTTACTAGTTCCATTCAATATATTCATTCAAATAGATATGGAAAAACTATTTTATAGCAATTAGTAGATGTTTATTTACTCATTAATACCATAAATATAACTCTAAAACATTATTCTTAAATTCCATTACATAAAGCCTAAATTGTTACCCTACTTTGTTTTCATAATTCCCATCATAATTAGTTATTGTTGGATATTTACCTTTGTCTCTAAAATTTTTTTCACATCGATCATCATCATCCAACTGTAGATTTAGGCACTGTTTATAATAATTCCCATTTTCCACTAACATTATTCATTTATGTGTGGGGGTTGAATTCTGTGCATCCTTCTCTCTATTCGCATCATTATCTAACATTATCCCATTACCTCAGTATTCATTTTCCATATGACAAAAAATTCCAAAGTTTAACCAATTACTAGTACTATATAAAAAATATTCACCATGATTCTTTTCAAATCATGTGTATAAAGTAAATATTATCTTTTAAAATCCATAGTATTTATAGTTTTCTTTGAATTTTATCTTTATTTTCTTTTGATAACTATGAGACATATGGGAAAATTCAATCTCCCTTTTTATAAGAATAATGTGGGGAATTTAGTTAAGGAAAAATAAGTTATTGAACTCATACCATTCCATGGAGTCAATTTTATCTTATTGTTTCATATTCTTCATAAATTAAAAGCACTTATTCTCTTAACATTCCAAGTTATATGTTACCAATTAACTTTTTTCTTCTTCTGAATAACAGAGATTAAAATATTTATTTTGAATGGTACATATAAATTTCAATAAAACTAGTTGATCAGTCAATCCCCTAGAATAATGTGGATGTTTCTTTAATAAGGATTCAAGAAACTTTTGTTACCCCTATTATTATTTTTAAGTCAAGAATGTTCCTTGTATTTAGATGTTAGTGTGGTCATAACAATGAGGCTTTCCATTCCATCTCCAATAACATTCGGTTTCTCTAGGGGGCCATCATTTCATTCCCAACTCAATTCTTTTGGGTTCCATCCATTGAACAAATCAAGAAATCATAGTGTGAATAACAATAATCATAGTGGTAGAAGCACATAATCTTGGGAAATTTCTTATAATATTTCAATATTTGACACCATTGGATTAATCATAGGTTATTCATGATAATTAAGAAAACACTAAGATTATATCCTATTCATATACCTATCTTTAGATAAATCCCTAGACATATCCATATAACTATGTCTAGGAATGTCAGTAATGAATTTTCACCCTATTTTCCAAAGGATGAATAAAAACATTATATGATTCTAAATATAACAACCCAATATTTACATTCATGGATAAAACATATTTTTAGATGAATATTACATAAATTACACAAAAACATGCTTGAGGACCATAATATATTAGTTCCTTTTGAAATATGGATGACATTATTCTATTTTGGGAAAGATCATAAAATATCCAATAAATATCATCCCCTTTTGTACTAATACTTAAATCATTTCTTTATAACATCACGAATGGAATCATAAGATATTGGTAAGCTCAGATGCTCAGAAATGGTAAATATGGACGACATCATGCAAAACATGATCATAAGAATGTAAAAACATAAACATAACATTCATATTATATTCATGGGTCAAGGAATAAATATTTTCATTTAATAATAAATAAACCATAAAGAAAAAAACTGATGAGAAAATATAATTTTCATAAAATACAGAATATTGGAAAACCCATAAGAATAGAAAATCATTTATATATTAGTCAAGGATCAAAAAGCCTATAATTATAGAAAAATAAAATAACTGAACTAGGTTCACATTCTATTCAGACATTTATTACATAACTACAATCATTTCCCTTTCTAGACCTGTATTATTGAATCGAGATCATTTCTCGTTCATGTACTATATTACTAGATCAAGATCACTTCTCATTCTAGTCATTTATATATCATGATATATTAACATTTACCCAATGAAATGGATGGTCATATATATCCCACCCATCACATAATTAGAACCATACATATGTGCGCCTCAATAACATAAATCATTCATCATATCAGAACCCATGAAAATAAAAGGGTTTCATTAACATCATACAACCATAATACAACCCTTGAAGAGAAATGGGGTTCATAGATATCATTACATTATAAACATATACAAATAATAATAATAATAGAGATATTATCCTAGAAAAAATATCCCCATTAAAACATTTGTAAAATAAAATAATGATATCTTAGGTAGAAAGTAATTTTTAGATATCAATTGAAAATTATTCTTGGGGAAAATATCTTATCTTCTTAGAAAAATACTTTTTAAATCATAAAAAAATTATCCAACATTTTACATTGAAGAAAACTTTTAAAACATATAAATGAATCAATGAAAACCATTTTAAAATTTTTTTAAATACTTTTCCATGAAAATTCATAAAGGATCATTGAAATCATTTTATATTTTTTTTAGAAAACATTTTTCTGATGGAACAAAAATTTCTATCCAAAGAGAGAATAACGTCACATGAAACATATAATATCATAAATATAAGAATATTTGTGATACAACATATAAAAGGGTAGTATATATATATCTCGTAAAAGAATTTAGGTTCATAACATAACATGTGTCTCAAAGAAGGAAAATTGTGGTAAAATTCTCTCAGAAATTTGGTATCTTATTTTCCATAAATTCCATTAATGAATGAACATTATATGGATATTAAAATTAAAATTTTTTAAGAATAATAGTCATTAAATACAGTCATTTTAAGTAGATATACCTCATAAAATAAGAAATTAGTGTATATGAAATGTGTCCCACAGAAATAAAAGTGAGACATAAATCCCTTACCTTTTGTCTCAAATTCCTTTTTTTATGTTTACTCCTCCCCTACTTCTAAACGACTCTTTTAAATATCTTCTAATAGAATCTTGAGTTGTAATTTTGGAAAGAATATAACTTGTAGAATGTATCTAGGGAAGTGGAGAAGTTAAATTTACATATTCTCGTAGACTTAAAGGGCTCAAGAAGATGTAATGAAGTGAGAGTGGAGGTGCCTTTTATAATTGATGTGAAGGAAACTTTTAGAATTTCAAAAGATATTAATTTATAATAAATTTAATTTAAATTCAAATACATAAAAAATTAAATATATTAAAATATAATACAAGATATTTTTTTATCTTATCAACCAATGTATATTTGACAAGTTGTAGTATTTTTTTAAACCTTATCATTTTGATTAACCCCTTGTTAACATATTCCAGTTTTAACTAATGTAAAAATATCTAATACTAAAAGAATGTGAATTTTTCTTATGTGTTCTTAATTAAATGAAAAATGAATAATTTATAAAATTTTAGATCATACTATAATATTTGTTTAATTTTTAATGTTATTTCCTAAAAATATTTAAATAAAATAATATTTTGATAAAAAATCATTAGTGTCAATTTTGACACTATTCATAACATGGACTTTAAAAAAAAACAAAATAGGATGTTCAATTCAAACCAAATATTTTATTATATCCCTAATAGAAAAATTTCATCTACGAAATTTATTTATCACATTAATTATCTCAAATTAAATTTATTTTAATTTTTTAGAAAAATTTATTTTATATTTTCAATAATTAAATAACTACTACATCAGTGTTTTATATTTATTTAATATACTTATTTGATCACTATAAATTTAAAATAAATCAACATTATGAATATAAATCATCTATATTTTAGAATAATATTTATATTTGAGGTCTTTTGGGTATTTGTTGTCTTGGGGGATCCCAGGTTTTTTGGTGTCCGTTGTTTGGCATCACCCCTCCCTTGTCTACTTTATTTTATTTTATTAAATTTGGTTGTGGGGGAGGGCAGGAATAGCCTGCCCTCGCACCTTTCTTTCCCATATAATTAAATTATATACGATGTAAAACATGAACGTGACATATTTAGAATTTTATTAAATAAAATATTATAAATAATATAATTTCATCCAAGTGATCCAAAACGAAAAAATTAAATATATATCATAAAATTAGTTTTATTATATTAAAATTTTTCAATTAGATTCATTCATAACCTAGTTTTTCCCCATGAGGAAACATAATTGATATTAAAGAAAAAGAATGTGACTTTTTGTAACTTTCTTTGATTTAAATATTATATTTGTTATATTCATTGAAAAGTTTCCATTGAAAAAAATATTTAGATTCTAATGTACTAATGGTAGAAGTTTCTTCATCCAATATTTTTTTTCATGTGTTAGATTTATTTTATAATCTTTATAAATTTATTTTTAACCTTAGTTTCACAATTTACACTTTCATCTGGTAAGAAAATTTAGCATACTTACTATTCATATTGTATACGAATAATATATAAAAATATAATAAATTTTTGAACTTATGAATCAAAATTTTTCATTATTTTATTAAAGTTGAAAATTCAAATGTTTAAGAATTTTATTTAGTAGTGAATCGGTAAAATTCCATGAAAAAATGTTATTTCTTGAAATATTCCTTTTTTAAACATAAAATAATTATGTAATAATTTTTTGTATATTATCATTTAAAAAAATGAAACATTATAATTTTAAATCTGAATGAATTAATTAAATTTTCAAACTAACCCAAACCATAATTTTACCTTCTAAAGGATTTAAATGAAAATCATGTTTTCAATAAAAACCAATATTTGCACTATGCAAAAAAACATGAAACATCTCAGAAAAATAAAAAATGTTTACCCAAATGAAATACTAGTATCCAAATTATAAATAAGAAGATAATATTTTAAAATACAATATATTAAAGTATCAAAAAATTTATTTTTACAATGTGTGACCCTAAAATGTGGAAAAAAACCTTTTTAGAAATTTTTTTATTTTAAACGTAAAATTGGATTTTCTTTTATATTTTTTCTAGAAAATATATAAGACGATGTTAATAATTTATATTGAATGTTTTAGAAATATATTCACATTAACATAATATAGAAATACTATCTTTTTTATTTACTGATATAAAACACACTTGTTCACATTTAAATTGATCTTTTTAAAAACATTTCATTTTATTGAAAATAATTACATTAATTTATAATTTATTGGTCAAAGAATTATATTTATATGTGTAAATAATAATTTCAAAATCTAGTTAACCCTGTTCATACCCTCTAGTCTAACATAAAGGTTATAATTTTCATTTTAAAAAAATTAAAAAAATAATACGATGTTTCTTTGAAATTCAGTGTTGCGTGTAACGCAAGATATGTTTGTGGTGCGTGTAACACATGCATAACAACATTTAGCATGATACGTAATATATTAAAGAAATCATAATATTTAAAAAAAATATTCCATAAAATAAATATTTATTTTTACAACCATATGATATATTATTTTTAAGATTATAAGATAAATGGAATTAAACAAAATTAATGATCATTTAGGATTTTTTTAAAAATTCTTATAAATTTTAAATTTTAATGCTATAGTAAAAGTTACATTTGGAAAAGGTGATGTATATTCCTTTGAATATGATTAATTTTATAAATAATTACTATTAATAGATTCTTAAAATTACATAATTAATATCTTGGAAGAATGGGGAGATGAAGAAAAACATGTGAATGTTAAAGGAAAAAACGTATTTATTTTCAAAATAGGTTTGTTTAAAACAATAATTGTAATAAGAGTAAGAAATAATTTTTATAAAATATTAATTTTCCAAAATAAGTTAATAAAATACGATATAATAAATTATTGTTGTGGTATAACCAATTCAAGGAAGAAAGAATCTATGGAAGAAATATTAAAACTCAATGAAAGGAGACTTAAGTTTTCAATATCCCTTACATGAAATATACTACCTAAAACATGAGTCATATAAAAATGTATATATGTGATAAGAATGTTAACAATGTATTAATACACCATAATATTATCAATTTTTATATTATATCAGAAATATTTAAAATAATTTCAATTTAATTATAATAATTCAATGAATTAAAATTGAGTTACCAAAAACTCTTATGATTGGGGTAACATTTGAGTTAAAATAATTTTTAATAAAATAAAATGATATATATTTTATCATCCAATGAATTAGAATGATAAATATTATATAACAATCATAGGATAATAAATAATTATAACACTATACAAAGGTAACATGGTGTATAACATGTAACATGACACCAAGAATCAGAACTATGACCCAGGAAACCATTGAAAATTGAGTAACATTTTATCAAAAACTCCATGGAAGATATATCATATAATAGAACATCAAATAAAATGATTAAAATAAACTTAATGATAAGATATATCTAAATATAGTACATATAATATATAAATGAAATGTGGTTCTTAATAAAAAACATGTCTCCCATAGATGAATTTGAGGTGAAAGCCATTAAATTGGTCCTGATTCATTCTAAAATTCCACCAAATATCCTGAATAATTGAAATAATTATATTAAATACATAATATATAACATAATTTATAATAATAAAAAATTATAATCCTCATTATAATCATTCTAATCATATGTATATTAGTTTGATTTTATGAATTTTCAATATTGGATGTAATTAATAATTATTTATTTGAACAGGTTTCATAAAATAATTTTTGGTATCCAATGGTTCTCCAAATTAAATATTTATTTGAACATAAAAGGCCCAATAATATATTTTCTATGATATTAATAAATTTATAATTTCACTCCATGGTTGTCTCAGTTACAAACCATTAAGATGAAATCAGCAATGATCACGTTAAACTGATTCTTAATGAACAGAGAGTGATTTATTAGTTAATAATTAAAGTATTTATAAAACCAAAAAAGAAAAAAAGAAATTATTATCATATTTAGGTCATATTATAATAGTAAATAATTTCAAAATTATTCCCTTGATATAATTTTAAATTATTTTTTATACTGCTGTTTAAAAACACCCATATATGATCCTTCCACGATTAATGGGTGATTATGAGACAGTTTAGGTGTCATATCATTAAAAAAATGATATTATTTTTTGTAAATTAGTGTTATATTTCATAAATTTATGTGATTATAAATAGAAGATAATATATATGAATTCATCACATCGAATGAACATATTATTTCCCTCTTAGTTCACTTCTTTTAAAATATTTTACTAATTATAACAGATTTTTTATCATATAATTAATGGGATAAAAAATTTTACAATGTATAATCATAATAATATAATAATCTTCATTTTTATTAGTTAAATATGTCCTCACATCCTTCCATGCAAGGCGATGTTGAAAATAAAAAATCAATCATTATATGGAGGTGGTAGTCCACACGTACACATGGTTAATGAATTCATCTTCCATATAATAGGAGTAAGGTGTGATAAAGATTAATATTTAATAATAATAAATAATATATAATTATAATAATTATTTATATAATTTAACTTTTTATCATACTTGAAATTAAGTTAATGCAAATGAATCATGTTGCATCGTGGATGTTGTAGTCCACACAAGTCACGAATTTTGAATTCATTATTCATAATAGATAATTGAAAATATTATTTATGATTATTAACATATAATAATATCATAAATTAAATATTCAATTATAGTTACATTATATATATATTAGAAATTTTTAATTTTAATGGAAAAATATAATTGACTAAAATTATGTAAAAATGAATACTCACATTGATAACAATAAGATTTCCTTGAATTGTCCCTCTCAAAATGATGGCATATGATAATTTATTATGAACACAAGCTTATGAGGTGAAATTTGATTATATTGAATTTAAAATGGAAAATTTTCTCGGTGGAAACCAGGTTTTTCAGTGTCCCTTAGAGGGGTGTGGCGGCGGCCCCTTTTTTAAGTTGTGAGAATGACATATTTCTAAATATTTAAACATTATATATAGAAATAACATGTTAAAATTATCATGTGTCCCAAAAATAGATAAATAAATCAAAATGGGGATATAATTTTAATCCAAACGTCATAAACATAAATCTTGACTGTTTTTATCATGTTTCAATCCCTTTACCCCTTGAATGATTAGTTTCGACATTTTTTCTATTACAATGGTGACTAGTTTTTATGTAATGTAACATAATCTATATAAAAAAATAATGTGGTATAAATTAGAAAATTTGGACCCACTTATTATAAAATTTTCAACACATTTTTTTGTTTAAATTTATAAAAGAGAAAAAAAATTATTTGAATAAAAAAGTAAACTACATATTTAAAATTACTTTTGAGAATGATTTACTTATGTTCTTAAATATAAACTATAGTAGTGTAAAATATAAACAAAAATTTTAAAAATATAGAGACATATTAAATAAATATTTGATATTATAAAATGGTTTCATGAATTTATAATTCATACTTATATTATAATAATGTCAAAATTTAATGTTATCTTTAAAAACATTATTTTTCCATCCTTCACATAAAAATCATTATTTTTATTAAAATCCAAAAATGTAATCATAATATTATATTATTTTGTTTAACATAAAAATTCTTTTCAATTTAAAAAATTTTATTATTAAAATATTATAATCCAATATTTAAATTAAATAATTTAATCCAGTGGAAAAGTTTAATATTGGTAAATAGTTGTTTATAATGTTAAATATTATATATTCTTATACCAAAAAATAAAAAATTAATATATTAGTAATATATTATTTTTATTATAAATATATTTTAACATTATCCAATAATAACATATGTAGTTTTTTTAATATAAAAATCTAATCATTGAAATGTATATTTTTAATAATAAAATGATTTTTTAGTTATTTTGGTTGTACTATTTAAAATTAATTATTATTGAATGTAAAAATTATTTCCAATATATAATTTTTTTGATAAACTACTTTCTCTTAT
Organism: Viscum album; assembly: GCA_963277665.1. Lineage (NCBI taxonomy): Eukaryota > Viridiplantae > Streptophyta > Magnoliopsida > Santalales > Viscaceae > Viscum > Viscum album. The sequence goes on along the minus strand of OY728141.1, from coordinate 996,698,573 downwards.
TACTTCTTGATAATTCAATGGATATGTTTTAATGATAAAAATTATAATTAAATTTTTCAATTAAATATATTATGGTTTTATTTATGTTCTGTGTTTCATCTAGAGTAAGCTAACAAACATTTTTACGTATTTAAAGGTAATAATAAATTAAAATTCTATGTTTTTACACTAGTAATAATCAAAGATAATAATAAATATGAATATAGAATGTATCGAACATGGAACATTATTATTTTACTTGTTTCACCACTAAGGGATAATCCATGGAGTGAACAAAGGGTGTTGTGTTGGTGAACTAGAATGCCCAAGATTCACTTTTAGTGTATACTTGTATTTAGGTCATGATCACCCCATGATAAGGTATAAAAACCAGTTGGTGTTTTGGAAAGAATCATAGATGATATAATTGATACACCCTATTCGTATCCTCCATGCACTACTTTGGTCAATGTTTAGCTAGTTCGTAGACTTGTGTGTCTCATCAATAGTTTGTAAAAATGATGTTTTTTATGTATTCATCACGAGACAATTCCTATATCAAAATATATGATTAGATGATATGTTGAAAATCCTATCACTTATGTCCCCTTCTTACATGACTATTATGTCCAACAAGTTAATTTTTTTGGTTGATTCTACTGTCCTACACTTTATCAAGCACTATGGACCCATCTAAAGGTAAAGATAATTGCAAACTAGAATTAAAATAAATCACACATTATGTATAATATATAAATAGTTTTGAGAGAAATCATTATTCATTGAGCCTTATCACTTAAGAAAAACAAAATATTAAAATTGAATCATTTGTCGATTTTTATTATTCTTCATCTTATTCTTAGATACAAATATTCCAATATACTCATATAATTGTCTCCCATTTTAGAGAAAATTTAAGAGACATTATATTTATATCCAAGTAACCAACCCTTTGATTGGAGGCCTGGGATTATTCCCCCTATTTTATTTATATGAAATAATTATATATAAACTAAACATTTTAATGTTTCCAAAAATACTAATTCAAATCTGATTCAACTAATAAAAACTCAAGACAAATACCCTTATATTAACATCCATATAAAGCTAATCAATAATATAGGAACAATTTGATTATTTCACAACCTCCTCCACCATTATATTTTTTTCTACCTCATACTTAACAAAACAATTTAATCTTTTCTATATCATGTTTCCAAGAACATATTTAGATCAAAAAATATTAATAATTTATTTTTAATTCAACCATGAATTAGAATCATATCCCCCATTTTTTCTTAATTAAAAGATGGTATTCAATAATTAATAAATATTCAAATTTAAAAAGAATTATAATCGTTTTATCACTATGTGATCTCTATAATAGAAATAAGATTAAAAAAAAATTTCCATAATTGTGGTATGATATATTCTATTTCTACATGGTTATCTACAAATATAAATATCCACAAAATCCATATGATTTCAATTATTTATATCTCTAAAATTTAATTTGGGATATTATCAATCATCCTCAAGACACAAATATGTATCCTCATGGTTTTCATCATTATAGTGTGATTTATTATTTCTATTTAAATCCATATTTAATTTCTCTCTTATAAAATTGACATCGTCATGATTCAAATAAAATTATATGTAATAAATATTCTTTAATATTCTCTAGGGTCGTCAAATGTGTGACATTGAATACATATTATGGTGTTATCCTACTAGCCTTTCTATTCAATAACTGCATCAATTTTTCCTTGGGTCTCAAATGTGGTATAATCATTATCATCAAAAGAAATCATGTATCATTATATAAAAACTATGCCTCATTTTATAAATGTTTTTGTAAGCCTTGAAAAATAACTTATTCATTCAGACATAGCATTATGTTGTGATGGTAAACATATTAAAATGTGACTTTGGTAGTTTTTATTATGTAAAAATTGTCTAAACACATGAAAAATAGTTTTGGGAATAGTCACCTCCATCATGGTTACAAAGACAATATCTCTATATTTATTTACATATCTATAAAAACTCTTTAATTGTGATATATACTCAAGTGAGATACTATTCAAATTCATAAAAAACATTAATAAAAAATTTAAAAATAATTATATTCAAATTATTACATTATTTAGAAACATTAGGAACTATTCATATTCGGCATACTTGTTTAACATTTCCCTGAACCACTTTGATGAATTAAATATAACTACTCCTAATCTTTCACATTTATCCACATTCCATTTGTATAAATAACTTCCATACCTCATGAAAACCATTTTAATTCACATATTTATAGAATGTGCTCCATTAGTAAACATTATATAATATAATAAAATGAATACGGTCCATTATTTTCAACAAATCCCACAACTGATATTTAAGATTCAACAAAATCCACCTTTATAAATTTTTTAAAATAATTCTATAAATTCATAAATCACCATGAAATTGAGATTATAACCACATTAATTTTTCAATTGAATCCCCATTAAAAATGATTTAATATACCTCTATTCCCCCCATTGTATATAAAATAAACAAGTCATATTGGCCAAAAATTTAATACCCCTCTTTTCATTAAACATCATGAGTATATAATACTCTAGAAAAATTATATTACTCATTTTAACACATTCCTTTTTTTCATTCATGATAAAAAAACTTTCAAATTTTTTCACATTTTATATAATTTTTTGTTACTGAACAAAAAACATTGCAAAGTGGCTCCAATAAATCATACAGTCATACCAAGTAAGATCATGGTGGTGAAAATAAGGGAATAATCTGTTGACATAACTATTTTCTATATCAATCAATCAAATCCAAAAATTATCTTAATTTGAGTGATTAACATTTTCTGGAATCTCCTTGTGGACATATTGATAGAAATAAAATATCTCTATAAATAATACTAGAATCAAAATGTTTATATAACATTCCCTGTGTCAACCAAATTTCTAACAACTATTATAATAAACAGATTATACCACAAGTAATATGTAATTTCCCGAATTGGATCACTTAATAAACAATAAAAAAAGGTTTTATATGTGACCTCAGGTGTTCCTCATTGAATTCCATAGGTACCATTGATTGTTAAATAAAATAAGGGGTTTGAGGTGGTATATATCATAATGTGATATAAATGAAAAGGTAAAAAAAATATTTTTTATAATAGTGAATAAAAAAATATCATTTAGATTGACTTAATTAAAACATTTAATTAATGAAATTTCATAAAGGCCTGATCATCAATTCCAAACACACAACCACTGACCACCCATAGATCTAGTCACATATACATATAAAATAAAGAATTAAAATAATGGAAAAAATATATCCTACATATCTATGATATACCACATACCAATATCTATTTATACATCTAGGCCATCATACTTAATCAAAATCATAAGCCAACTCCCAACTTGTTTCTACAAATAGTAATGAATGCTCATGTACCCTAGTGAAATGGTGGAATAATAAGGTTGTGAGTGCATAACTTAGTAAGTAACCACCAAAATGATCTCCTACAAAGAATGTTCCATCTCCTGCTCTTCAAGTATTAATGTCTTAAATGTATATGATCTAAGAATTCTTATAGTTTGAGGAAGTGATGGAAAACTGGGTTCAATTTTCTCATACTATTCTTCTTCATTTCTCATTGGTTAGTTAATTCTTATTGTAAGATCAGACAAATACATTGAGCATAAATCCATACATTCTTGATCCAAGTAACCATTCATGATAGAACCTTCTGAATGATTCATGTTTTGGACAAAAGACTTTAATGTGAACATATTTCTTTCAGTTGTATATATCTAATGAAAAGAAACAGATCCTTAGAAAAGTATTTTAGTGGGAATATGGGCTGTCAAATGCAGCATGCATGTGAAAAATTATGGAGGAAATATTTTCTCCAAATAACACAAAATTAATGGAGGGAATCTATCAATATTTTTTTTGCAAGAAATACATGGACAACTTCTTAGCACAAAGATCTCTAAAAAAATGGCACAACCGAATAACACTCACCCTTACATTATTGGACAAAAGACGGAAGAATTCTATTAGAATCAACTTATGTAGAATAACAAGACAATAATGAGTCTTCAAATATTTTAGCTTCAACTCTCTTATGTTGAACAATTTAGATATGTTTCTTGAATAGCCATCAGGAACTCTAATAGTCACTAATAATTCCAGAAATTGTTTTTTTCATTGGTGTCATCACATAAGAAGAACATAGAACTTTCCATTTATTTTCACTGATACACACTAGAAGCAATTCTGGTATGATGCGACAATGCACCATGTCACTCCAAGACCATAAATCATCTTTAGTCTTTCCCTTAACATTTAGAAGTATCAAAAGAAAAATTTTACTTATATTCTTTTCAATGTTCATTACGTCCAAGCAATGACATAACAAATTGGTTGACCAATAAGGAAAATCAAAAAAGATACTCATCTTCCTCCAAATTTAACAGGTTTCAATGGAAACATTCTTTCTCATTCCAGATTTCATTTAAACCTTCTAAAATGAAAAGATGAAATCATTCAATTCATTAAGCACATCAGTTCCAGACATACGCTGAGGTGAATCATCAGTCTCTATGGTATTATCATATCTTCAATGATTATTTCTATATGGATGGACCATTATCCAGAATCTTCGATGTCCCATAAAACTGAAACTACAACAATGTTTCAGTCTTCTGTATCATGTATTCTTCATTCAAACAGGACATGATAGTTTTCCCTTCACTCTCCATCCATACATCATTGCATAAGCCAGAAAATCATTGGTCGTCCACATAAGCGCAATATGCAAATGAAATATGTTTTTAAAATATGCATTTAATGCGTGGACACCCACATCCCAATGAAGTTTTAACTCTTCTATTATTGGTTTCATGTATACGTAAATATTAATGCCTGGATCAGAAGGGCTAGATATGAGTATAGTTATGAAAGTGAAAGGTTTTTTCATACACAACCATGAGGGAAGATTATAAATGTGTTTAAAAACTGTCCATGTGTTGTGCGAAGTAATCATCTTCCCAAATGGATTAAAACCATTGCAAGAAATATCATGCCTCACATTACGCATGTCAGCTACAATATCAGGATATCGAGCATCAAATCTCTGCTAAGAAAATCCATCATCAGGGAGAACCAACTCACCATTAGTCTTCTTTATCTCAGTATCATTCCATCTCATTTTTATTGATATTTCATCAGACCTAAAAATATTATGTAGTATAGGGATTAATGGAAAGTGCCAAATTACTTTCTGTGGCATGTGGGATGGTGTTCCATCAGATTTTAACTTCCAGTGGGATGGGATACATTTTATACGATAATTTCATTCTGAAGTTTCCTCCTAGAATATTCTAAAATCTTTCAGGAAAACATTAATTATTTTTCTTGAAAATCCATGTTCCTCAACTAACTTCCATGCCATATTGTAATAACAGATGTTTTTCCAGACTGCAGTTTTGAGAAGAAATTTGAATTTTTGCTGTTACATGATTGTGAGGGGTAAAATTGTCATTTTACCCTACCAAATGATCTCAGATAATTTTTCTAAAAACTCCATTGGTCCCGGGATATGGTTTTTACCCTTGGATAGGAGTTGGGTAGAAATCAGAGATGGTCGAATTTTAGCGAAATATTTAATATTTAATATTATTAAATTAAATATAAAATTATTCACACAGATTCTTTTTTCAATAAATTTAAAAAATAGCATCGGGTTAGGATTCTGTCTATCCCATTGTGTTCGGAATGGGGATTTTCGCCCAGGGGTGGCATAAACTCATGTCGGGCAATGGGGCCGGCCCGAGCTCCTTTTTCTTCCTTTTCTTTTCTCTTTCCTTTTCTTTTCTTATCTCTTCCTTCGTCCTCCTTCTTGAAGACACTCCATATGCACTCCTCCTTGGAAATTTCTTTTCGGGGTATTTTTAGATTGAGAAATAGGGAGAGTTGGAAGCCAAGAGGGGTACCGATTTGAAGCTCTCAACACGGTGAGTCGGCGTGCGGCAACCAGGAGCTGTGAAATCAACTGATGCTTTAGAGGTTTTCTCACGAAGGTAGGTCCGTTTATGTTTTCACCATAGACCCCCATTTAAAAAGTTGTTTTATGTTTTTAAATATTTATATTTATTGCTTGTATGCCCATGGGGCTCGATCTGTTGTTTCTGTGGTGAAAACGGGCGAATCGGGATTTTTTAGGGATTTCCTGTCGAAAAACCCAGTATACATGGTGTGTGTCCCAGGGGAACACGCCGTGTGTTCATCCTGTTCAGGGGAGATGAAGTTCTCTCAAGTACATGTCGTGTACTTTGAGTACGCGCCGTGTAGTCGGTGGCCGTGTGGCTCGCCGTGTGAAATAGAACATGGAATAATGGTTTTTTTGAAGTACACACCGTGTACAGAAAAGTACACTGCTTGTAGTGGTACTTGGGAATGAGTTTTAGTGAAATAAACATGGTGTAAATTTTTATGAATAGTACACACCGTGTACTTTTACAATGGAAGGCCAAATGTGCTCTTGCCGTGTACAGCTATAGTTTGGTAATTTTGGGATATTTTCTGCTCTGGAAGTCAGAATTGGGTGTGTGAGAACTCTATTCTGAGCATTTTTCAATGTAGATCTAAATAAATGAACAATTATTACATTTATAGGTATTATAAAAGTGGTTTTGGGGTTCTTTCTAAATGGAGTGGTTCTTCCTCCAGTTATCGAGTTCAGTTGTCACCAGAGAGTGAGACATGGCGTGGATGATAGGTTGGGTGTTCGGACCAACTTAGTTGAGACCATTAATAAGAGATGATATATGAGCTATCTCCCATAACCTATTCTTTATATGATGTTCTTCTTGTGAGACGTTTTCTTTTGGTCTATGAGACTGTGAAACCGGATACTTCTAAGGATCCCCTGAGGGATGCCTTGCTTGTGTACTAACCTTGGGACTTCCTTATAGGATCTATCTCTTGTTCTTCCTTTGATAGGAACCATGTTATTGAATGCCTATTTTGTCCTTAATTTGAGGATCCCATGTAGGATTCCTCCCTTACTCTTTGCTAAAAATATTGTGTAGAATTCCTTCACTCATGTTTACCTAGAGAATCCCAAGTATGATGCTTCATCAGTGTTTGACTTGAGGGACCCAGTGGATGCTCGTTGTTTGACCGACCCTGAGTTGTTATGTCAGTTTTGGGTAGAGATGGTGATCGGGTTTCACCTAGAACCCATTCCAAACAGGTAATTCCTTTGGGCTTCAGATGTATTGTTGGGTTGGGCATTCAGGCCACCCTCACTGTTTGTTTATATATGACATAGTTTTGCTGATGCAGTAGTGGTTACCAAAGGGACTTCATGGTTTGTGGTTGTTGATCCTAAAAAGAGGCGTCTTTATTTCTTGTTGGGATACCTAGAAGTGCTTTCCTAGGATCTAAATTGGAGCCATGTAATTATAATATTTTACTAGTACCTAAAGGTATTACTTGGGATTTGGCTGTTGAGACTAAATGTGTGTATATTTTGTTGGGATGTCCAGATTTGCTTCCTGGTATCTGGCCGTCAAGCCTTACATGATTACATTTATGCCTTGAGTGATACTTTTATTCCCATAGTAGGAATTCAGTGGACGAACTCATCGGATGAATGGTATGCCTGAGGGAGAGGTTAAGATATTCCTGTGGGTGAGGTTATGATATGCCTCTGGGCGAGACTATGATATTCCTGAGGGAGAGGTTATGATATGCCTACGGGTGAGGTTCTGATATGCCTGCGGGTGAGGTGGTGATATGCCTACAGGCGAGGTTGTGATATGCCTGCGGGTGGGTTCTGATATGCCTGAGGGTGTGGTTTTTCTACGCCTGTGGGAGAGGTTTTTTGAGTCTCGATTGGATTCACAAGATTATTCTCCATGTTTTCTGACCAGTGAACTTTTATAGGATTGACTTTTGTTATACGATATCCTAGATTGTGATTGGAGGCAAGTGCGGGTGATCCCAGCTGTAGTATGAGTATCCCCCTATGGTGACGTAGCTTTCTTATAGATAAAATTATGGTGTTGGTAGAAGCAGGTAAATGTCATTGGGATTACGGGCCCATAGATTAACTTAACGATACACAGCATGAGTGGCATGACATCCATCTCAATGACCTTGCACAGGATGTTTAGGAGATTGGGATTATGGTTTCAAGGATCGACTACTGATGTTGTTTCTTGTTATTTGAATCACTGAATCATGAATATTTATATTTATGTATGTGTATAGGTATGACACTATACATGTGTACGTATATAGATATGGACATCCATGGTGGCACTTTCCCAGTTGACAGGGTTTACATACCCTAGGATTGACTGTGGTTGCATGTTTGGTTTAATTCCTTTGTTGTGTTCCAGCTAGGCTGAGCATGTTGTCATTGCATACACATATCATTACAGTTATAGGTTGCTTGTCGGGGTGCCATACTGAGATTATTTCTCACCCATGCACATGCACCTCGGTGTACGTGTAGAACTTATGTATACTTTTCAGGTTGAGCACGAGTTTCATGGTGGATAGGGATGAGGCCCAGTGTTTCATGTTCAAGCGGAGCTACTCTAGTGGTTCTACTGATCTGGCTGCTGCAGTTCGATAGTGTTTGGATATCGGGTATGTGGACTAGCTCGGAGTTAGTAGTAGAGACCATTACTTTTAATTTATGTTTCTTTTGTACTTGTATCTATATGTTCGGCCCGGTGGGTGACCACTGTTGTATTTTATTTCATATATTTTCAGGTTTTTACAACATTTTACTATTATAGTTTATTCTATTTCAGTTGATTGTTGCTTCCGCACTCTGTTGACATTCCATTGTGTATGATACTTATTTATTTCCGCTGTTTTCTTACTCTGGTATTAGTCCATAGTCTCCCCAATATCACACTCAAGGCCCTTGCTGCTAGTTAGCAGCCTCTAGCGTACGATGAGGCGTGCTTGAGGCCTTGTGGAGAATTGGCTCAGAGCACTGGTTTAGTGGCTTCCGGGTCAGGTCATTGCCATGTGTTATCAGAGGAGTTTTTTTCCTAGTATTTAATATTTTGGATACGGTAGACAAGAGTATTAGGAATGTGTCAGAACCTGTTATGTTTATCGGGATGGTACATCGAGAACACTTGTTCCGGTAAGAAGTCCCTGTTTGCAGGGGTTGGGATTGTTGTTCTGATTTTGTGTTGTAACAGTTGTATTCGATTTTCATCTTCAACAACACACATGTGTGTATTTTTTGATTCAATATGGATCTCTGGATCTTGGAAATTGGTAAGATTCAAGGGATGGATTTTGACTCTTTGTTGGAAAAGGCAAGAGGTGTATCATGCATCATACTAGGCACGTAGGATTCACATCATATAGGCATGATAGTGTGTGTTTTGACTGACGACTGAGACGTTTTGTTCTTCTTACACATACTTTTTACTCTAGTGGAAGGTTACGTGGATCTACGTTGAGGGGGGTTTTTAGGATGATGACTCATTCATTGTGCATAGGTGTTTCAGTGACGACTGAGACCTCTTATTGGGTGTTTTTTTAGGTATGTGGTTATCTAGTCGGATCGTTGAGAATGATGTCGATAGATACCAAGGCTTTTCTTGTGAACTGGACCTCCTTGTGTAATTACTGTATACAGATACCCGATGAGGGTCAGTTTAGCTTCTCTTCTGCTTGGGTTGTGAACTCCATGGAGTAGTTCCTTCTGAGGATGCTCAGAGAGGATCAGGGCCCTTGTAGGTTGTGATTTGGTTTTTTTCCTTAGTTCATTGTGATCTTTATCGTCTTCTAAGAGGTTTTGGATCTTTTGGGCTATGAGGTTAGACCTTAGGACCCAGTTGAGAGGATTTTTCTATAGGGCTATGTGGAAGACCTAGAGACCGTTGGTTTTCAATTGAACCCTAGTAGGATGATGTCGGTTTTATTCTAGGGCATCCTGTGTGAGAATAGTTGGCCTGTTTTTTCTGATGCCTCGTGGCGGTGCTTTTTTTCACGATTGGCATTGATGGGTAGGACTGTTTGGGTGCCTGGACTTTTCAACCAATGTTTTGATGTTTCTGTTGTGGGTGGAATCATTTGAATCTAAATCGGTGAGTGGCTGGATGCGATCCGAGGACCAATGCTTCAAGACTTTCTATGGACTTGGACCCAGAACTTCTGTTAGAATGTCCCTATGTTTTATAGGTGTCTTTTTGAAATGTCGGGTTACCGTGAAATGGTTGACTCATGTTGGAATCCTGGTCGGGTTATGGAAGGATGCTAGCATTTCTCAGAGGGAGCTGGATAGTCCTTCGGTAAAATCATTGTGTACCTATATTAGAGACCACCATGTGATATCTTGATTCATCTTGAGTATGATGGTACAGATTCATCCCTACACTGAGATCCTTTTTCTTTCTTAATGTTCATCCATGTTGAGGATGGAACATGTTTCGATTGTGCTCTCATAGTGGTTTAAAGAAATCCATATGGTAGGAAGTGCACCATTGGCTGTTTGAGGGTGGTTATCCTCATTCTGGTTAATCTTCGGTGTTTTCCATGAGCTTCTAATCTCAAGGTTATCATTTAAGACTACGATAAGGGTATTCCTATGGTGGGGAGTAGCAGATCAGGCGTAGTTGAGTGCCTTCTGTGAAGAAGGTTGTTGTTAACGCTTTAAGGATGGTTGTTAGACAGTATGGAGAGCTTGGTGGTGAAGATGCTCGGTTTGGGAGCATGGGTTCTGGTCCTTAACAGGGCTTCTCGGGGACAAGAAGGTTTATAGTGGGGAGTTTGTAAGAACTCATGTTTATTCGGACTACAGTTTTGAGCAGAAATTTGAATTTTTTATGTTGGACACTCATGAGGGGTAAAATGGTCAATTACCCCTACCATCTGATCTCAGCTAATTTTTCGGACAACTCCGTTGGTCCCATAATAGGGTGTTTCCCCTAGGATAGGTGTTGGGTGGAAATCTGAGTTGTTCAAATTTAAGCAGAATATTTAATATTTAATACTATTAAATTAAATATTAAATTATTCACACAGGTTCGTTTGTCAATAACTTTTAAACAGAGCATCACATTGAGATTCCTTCAACGCCGTTGAGTCTACAATTTGGATTTTATCCTAGGGGAGGCATAAACTCATGTCAGCGCTAGGGATGGCACGTGCCCCTTTATCTTCTTTTTCTTTTCTTCTTTCCTTTTCTTTTCTTCTCTCTTCCTTCCTCCTCCCTGTGGTTGCTCCATATGCGCTCCTCCTTTGAAATGAATTTTGGGGGGATTTACAGATTTAGAAATAGGGAGATCTGGAAGCCAAGAGGGGTACCAATTCGAAGGTCTCGAAGTGTTGAGTCGGCGTGCGGCAACCAGGAGCCATCAAATCAACCGAAGCTTCGGCGGTTTCCGTCCGAAGGAAGGTTCGTTTATGTTTCTTCCATAAATACCCTTTAAAAAAGTTGTTTTATGTTTTTAAATCCTTATATTTCTTTCTTTTATGCCCATGGGGCTCGATCTGTTGTTTTAGGGGAGAAAACGGGTGAATCAGGCGTTTTTAGGGATTTCCCATCGGAAAACCCAGTATACACGGCGTGTGTTCTAGGGGAACATGCCATGTGTTATTCCTGTTTGGGGAAGACAATGTTTTCTTAATTACACACCATATATTTTGAGTCCATGCGATATAGTCGGTGGTCGTGTGAAATAGAACACGTAATAGGGGGTTTTTTGAAGTACCCGCCTTTTACAGTAATGTACATGCAATGTAGTGGTTCTTGGGCATGTGTTTTAGTAAAAAAACACACGGGGTAACTTTTTGGGAACAGTACACACCGTGCATAGTAAAGTACATTCCATGTACTATTACACAGGTAGGCCCAATGTGCTCAGGCCATATACTCTGGCCATGTACTGCTTGAGTTTGGTAATATTGGGAAATCTTATGCTCTGGAAGTCAGAATTGGGCGTGTGAGTATTCAATTCTGAGTGTTTTTTAACATATATCGCAATGGTGGGATCATTTTTGAATTTATAGGTCATCTAAAGGGGGTTTTGGGGGTTTATATCTAAATGGAGGGGTTCTTCCTGCAGTTATCTAGTTCAGTTGTCACCTAAGAGTTAGACTTGGCATGGATGATAGGTTGGGTGATTGGACCAACTTATTTGAGACCATTTATAGGAGATGAGCTATGAGCTATCTCACATGACATATTCATTAGAGTATTTTCCCCATGTGAGATGTTTCCTTTTATTCTATGAGATTGTGAGACTAGTTTCTTCTAAGGATCCTCCGAGGGATGCCTTTCTTGTGTACTGACCTTGGGAGTTCCTTGTAGGATCTCTCTCTTGTTCTTCCATTGATAGAAACCATGTTATGGAATGCCTGTGTTGTCCTTACTTTGATGATCTCATGTTGGATTCCTCCCTTACCCTTTTCTAAGGATCCCGTGTAGGATGCCTTCGGTCGTGTTGACCTTGAGAATCCCGAGTAAGATGCTTCCTTAGTGGTTGAATTGAGGTACCCAGTGTGTGCTCGTTGTTTGACTGAACCTAAGTTGTTATGTCGGGTTTGGGTAGAGATGGTGATCAGGTGTCACCTAGAACCTGTGGGGAACTGGTAATCCTTTTAGGCTTTGGATGTATTGTTGGGTTGGGCATTCGAGCCACCCTTACTATTTGTTTATATCTGACATAGTTTTGCTGATGCAGTAGTAGTTACTAGAGGTGCTTCCTAGTCGGTGGCTGTTGAGCCTGACACGAGGCATCATTCATTCTTGTTGGGATGCCTGGATGTTCTTTCCTGGGGCCCAGATTTTGATTCATGTATTTCTAAAATTTTACTAGTACCTAAAGGTATTACATGGGATTTGGCTGTTGATCCTGAATGTGTATATATTTTGTTGGGATGATCAGATGTGCTTCGTGTTTTCTGGTCGTCGAGCCTTACATGATTTCTTTTACTCCTTGAGTGATACTTGGATTCCTATAGTAGGAATGCCTTGAACGAACTCATGGGCCAAATGATATGCCTGAGTGAAAGGTTATGATATGAATGAGGGTGAGGTTATGTTATGCATGTGGCCGAGGTTATGATAAGCCTGAGGGAGAAGTTATGATATGCCTTCGTGTGAGGATATGATATTCCGGCGGGCGAGGTTGTGATATACCATTGGGTGAGGTTGTGATATTTTTGCAGGCGAGGTAATGATATGCCTATGGGGAGGTTGTGATATGCATGAGGGAATGATTGAGATATGCCTATGGGTCGGTTCTGATATGCCTGAGGGCATGGTTCTGCTATGCCTCTGGGGGAGGTTTTCTGAGTCTCAGTTTTATTAATGAGATTATTCTCCATGTTTTCCGACTATTGAACTTTTACAGGATTGACTGTTAGTATATGGTATCCTAGTTTGTGATTGGAGGAAAGTGCGGGTGAACCTAGGTGTAAGATGAGTATCCCCCTTTGGTGACATAGCTTTCTTAGAGACAAAATTCGAGCTTTGGAAGAGGCAGGTAAATTTCGAGGGGATTACAGACCCAGAGATTGACTTAATGATACATGGCTTGAGTGGCACGATTTCCAGCTCAATGCCTTTGCATAGGATATCCATGATATCGGGATTATGGTCTCAAGGATCGACTGCTGATGTTGTTTCTTGTTATTTGAATCACAGAATCATGAATATTCATATTTATGTATATGCGTATAGGTATGAAACTATGCATACATACATATATAGATATAAACATCAGTGGTGGAACTTCCCTAGTTGACAGGGTTTATATACCCTAGGTTTGACTGTGGTTGAAAATTTTGTTTACTTCCTTTGTTGTGTTCCAGCTAGGCTGAGCACGTTGCTGTTGTATACACATAGAAGCAGAGTTATAGGTTGCTTGTCGGGGTACCCTACTGAGATTATTTCACACCCCTAAACGTTCACCTCGGGGAATGTGTAGACCTTATGTCTGAAAATTTAGTTTGAGCACAAATTTCATGGTGGATAGGGTTGATCCCAAGTGTTGTATGATCAAGCGGAGCTGCTCGAGTGGTTCAACTGATCGGGCTACTGCCGTTCGACAGTGTTTGGAGATTGGGTATGTGGACTGGCTCAGAGTTAGTAGAAGACCCTATTACTTTTACCTTTAGTTTCTTTTGTACTTGTATCTGTATGGTTGGCCCTATGGGTGACCAGTGTTGTATTGTATATCATAGTTGTTCAGGCTTTTACAAAATTTTACTATTACATAATGTTCTATTTTAGTTGTTTATTTCTTCAGCACTCTGTTTATATTATGTTGTGTATGATACTTTGTTATTTCTGTTGTTTTCTTACTCTGGTATGTGGGAATAGTCTCCCCACTATCACACCCTAGGCCCTCACTGCTAGTTGGAAGCCTCTAGCGTACATGGAGGTGTGGTTGAGGCATTGTGGCGAACCGGCTCAGTGCACTGGTTTAGTGGCTTTCGGGTTGGGTCGTTACACCATACAGTGGTTAGAGGGAATATCTACATCATCTAGATGTAAATCCATCAATATGGTAATAATGAAATCTATTTATATATTAGAAATACCATACATAGTTTTCCCATGAAATAATCAGATTAAAAATTCTAGCCTTTTCATTTTATCGCATTGTCGATATATTGGAGTCGTGATTACATCATTCAATTTTTTCACCTTGAAAATGTCATAATTTTTATTGGATGAATCATCTGTCCTCATATCTAATTCTTCTTGAGTAGAAATCCTTTGTTTTTCATGATGATGAATAAATGGAAGCCAGTCACCTAACAAATTCTCTAGTCTAGTCCATTCATTTCGATCATCATCAATTTGGGTTTTAATTTTCTCCCCATTATGATACCACACATAGTAGTTTTCTTGAAAACCATATTTAGTTTTGTGGTAGATTACTTATTCATGTCTCAACCATGGTCTACCATCACAATTGGAAGATGGGCATTGTATGCAACCACTATTTGAAGCATTGTGAA
Source organism: Viscum album (assembly GCA_963277665.1). Classification (NCBI taxonomy): domain Eukaryota; kingdom Viridiplantae; phylum Streptophyta; class Magnoliopsida; order Santalales; family Viscaceae; genus Viscum; species Viscum album. The sequence goes on along the minus strand of OY728141.1, from coordinate 996,683,546 downwards.
ACGAAAAATCTAAAATGATCTCCATATTGTTTTGAAAATCTATTGAGGTCCAATCGGTTTCATACATCCAACTTCTATCCAATCTGTAAAAAGAATTGTTATAATTCATTTCATCATAAGAAATTAAATAATATTGAAGTTTATTAAAAAATATATTTAAGTAAACAATAATTGAAAGAGTTTCTAGTTGATGTATTGAACTATTAAAATGATGTAAAGATATACTAAATCAGTTATGTGTGCCTAAAATTAAGGTGAGATGTGTTTGGTAATTTTTTCATTTATAACATACAATAAGACACCAGAGACCTAGTAGAACATTGTTCAAGATATTAAAAAGTGATGGATTTTCATGAATGATGCAGAATGTGTAAACAGAGTTCTTTAAATAAGTTATTGATGCTAAAAATGGAAATATTGTGAAATGTTAGTTCATTTCATAACACCAAAACTAAAGTCCACAGAAGGTACAATATCACCCCACTAAAAAAAGGAAAACCACCTACCCCACTACCCCAACAGTCCCCAATCCCTTCACATGGATCATCCTTATATCCATTACCCACCTCGAGAAAATATCACTAAACAAAACATTTACAATCTTTGAGTGGGGATACATCTCACAAGAACCTCCATTTGTCGATATGATTCACTAACTATATAAAATGAAATTCTATTAGATTTAAAATCAAGTTGATTCATATAATCAAGACACTTGAATTTTAAAACGAAAATAGAAAACAAATCAAACTACACTTATTGGGTACGTCATGCCACACAAGTCACCACCTAGTTTAGGTCAAATCAAAATAGAAACAACGAATAATAAGTGAAAAACATTAAAACTAAGTTATGCCTTACAGATTTAGAGTGTATAACTAAAAAATTGATTGAATTTAGATGGATTTATATGTAGGACTTAGTTCCCAACCTATGAAAGAGATAGGCCTCTAGTTTAAAATCAAAGGGGGAATTCCCCAAGGCTTCCTAAATCATAATCACAATGAATCCAAGGTAGATTTCCTCGAGGTATTATAAAGCAAACATCATGAATTCAATGGGGTTTCCAAATGGAATTAATAGATATGTTTTTAACATGAATCCTTGGTTGGTTTCTTCAAGGAATTCCAAATCATTTATGAAAGACCAAGTACTCAGAATTTAAATTAAAATATATTTATATTCATTTTAAATAGGTCTCATATAAGAGGCATATTCCTCATGTCCCATTATGTGTTATAGGCATCCCAAATCATTCACCAATGTTCGAAAACTCATTCTTGGAACTTGTATGGTCATACCTTTCATTACCCAATTAGTTCTCAAAATCAAGCGCACCCCATGGGTGGATAAAGTTTAGGCTTCTACGCAAACAGTTTGTTCATGGATTATAAAGAGGTTTAATTTCATAATATATACACAAAGACTTTTATTTATAAATTTGAGATTAATAATAAATTATATCAATGATAATACACACCATAAAGAACACATAATAATGATACTTTTAAGGGATAATTTATAAACCATCTTCAATATACTCACAGACATATACCAATCAAGTATTAGTCGTTCATTGAATATCAAATAGTGTGAATCATAAAATTTTCCAAAATAAATAGAAATAGGGAATAATGATGTAATCTTTCTAGATTGTGAAATAAATGGTTAAAGGTTGAGAATAGAATGAAATCCTCTCATAGTTGGGATGAACAACACTAGAATCAGATAAGATACCTCAACTCACCGGGTTAAGTCAGATATTTTGGTAGACCACACACCAACGATGGCAATTACCTCAATGAGGGCTTCTATGTGGGTATTTGGGAAGCGGTTGAAAGAGTCTAACCTAGATGGTGGAGTTGCAGCCAATCGGATGGAAGAGCTCAGGTTAGTGTTCACCTATGTGGGGGATTTTGGAAATTAAGGAAAATATCTGGATTCTATGTAATTGGTGGTCGAGGTGCTGTATTTGGGTGGGGGAATTTTGCGAAAACTTTTTTAAAACCATTGGGAAAAGCATGGAATTTACCAAGGGTTTGTATAAACTGTTTGTAAAGGAGAAAATTTTGTAGATTTCCCAACGGTTTCATCAAACCATTGCAGAATCCTTCAATTACTCAACCTTTACCAACAGTTTGAATAAACTGTTGGTAATGGACCTCTATACAAACGGTTCTATTGAAACATTGGTATAAAAGTGTTGGGAAAACCAAACTTCCCTTTTGTGTTAACAACTAGAATAAATAAATAAAATTCCTACAATAGTGACTTCCTCCTAGTGTTAGAATAGATCTGAGCATGTCACACCATTAGTACAAACCAAAATATAAAACCATTCCAAGGGAATATAAATATAACCTAAAAAATAATAATAAGCATTATAGATATGTGATTCTGTGACCCAGATCGACCATATATTCTTCAGCCACTATGAATATGTTTTCATTAACATCAAGTGATTATTCCAATTAAAATACAGAACTATGGTTACCACTTATAAAATATTATATGCACACAAGTCTTCCATATTAGAATTTTAATATCTAGGTAATAATCCCATAAGTATAAAAAACATCCCCTATGGTGGTCTTATCATTCAAGGCATAAATGGAAGATTATTAAATACCTATGATATGCTTGTTTTTTATTTTGAATAATTGACAAATAATTATCAAAATCTTGGACCAAATATCAATGTCAATTACTAGTGTGGCCACACATTGGATGAGAGGAGGTCTCAAGTAGATTTTAAGCCATCAGGCTTTGCCAAAAGACTCCCATCAAGGTAGCATATGAGGTCCATCTATGAAACTTCATGGCTCTAAATCCATGACAACCCAACTAGTATTGAAATATTCATACTATGGGAGTTTTGATATCCACGGAATAAACCCCATAATAATTTCAACCATCCACTATGGGAGTGATTTCATTTCGTTTATCATGATGTAAAAATGTTGTATACTATATCATTCATCCTCGTAATAATCATAATCATGGGTGGGTACATACGTAACCCATAAAAAGAGGGTTGATTTATTATAGTGTGAAAGAATTATAAGGATTGAAAAGGGATCATATTTTTTATGCAGGTTCTATGTTAACACGCTCAACTGTCATTACACATACCCATGAGCACCCTTTTTAAAGGGTCAACAAGTCCCTAGGGCCTACTAGGTCCCACTAATCCTTAACGCATACAAGACATCTAATAAGGATAATTAATTCTATAACATATTTTTGAGGTAAATTTTTATAAATAAAAGATAATAACATCCCTTAGTGTCATTGAAATCGCCTATCTGTCTCACTACCAATATAGGAATGCCATTTTAGTGAAATGACCTCAATCCCAATCCATTTCCCATGTTATCACTATTCATTACAAATGCCCAACCTACCCACTACCTCGTCAGAGTCAGCAAACCCGATTCATCACATCTTATTTGGATATTAAGACACATCCCATGAATATATCACCTATCCCATGTCTCTATGGAATCTACTAGATCTCACTTGGGAAAATCAGACAAAATATCCACATCTATCCCATCCCTCAACTCATTGGTCATTAAAGGATACTACACTAGGGGCTACTAGTCCAAATATTATAACCTTTAATTTATTTACACCCTTAAGATACTAAATGTCATAATGGACTCATAAAAGTAATCTATACCTTAGTTGTGGGTAGGACAAGGACAACCAGGGAGCACCAAAGGCCCACAATGGCCTTGTAACTCTCTATATCTGAGTTGTAGGAATTTTATTTTCAATGTAGAAAATTTTATGTTTTTAAAAAGGGTTGATAAAAAGCAATGGAAAGACCACACATTCCATATTCCATATATAAATAGGCATAAACCACTTGGGTATGAACATAAGAACATAAATTATTTTTTTAATGCTTTTATAACATATTTTCAAGTAATAATAGATTTACTAAGGCCCAATTAAATATTCCCATCATCATCTTTATCTAGTCACCCATCACCCATAACAAAATACCATGAGACCCAAAACCCAAAACCCATAACAAGCATCCCACTAATCCAGGATGGACTTTAGCATGCTCAAAGTCATCACTAGATCAAAATTAATTAGTACCATGTGGAACCAGTGTGTGCCACTATCTCATTATCATTAAAGACCAAGGGTTGTAAACTCCTTCGATGGCCAATCATAACTAAAAATAATGATCCTTTGATTTTTACCTTTCCAAAACTAGTATCATGTGCCTAAAAACTATCTATACTTCTCAAGAACATTAGTATAATCAATAGAGGAGCTCCTTGGGAACTCCTATTAAAAATTTGTTGTTTAATTGTATATTGATCTATCTAATGATCACATGAAACACTGTGTTGTTTCAATAAGAAATACATCTATCCATTCCCCAAGGCGTGCAAACCTCATCAACACACATATTCACCCATAATTTTATACCAAATCGTTGATCATTTACCCAAAATCACACCAAATTCCAAATTTTATCAAAATTTGATAACACCATGACACGCATAGTACTTAATATTTTAATTTACCATCACTCATGGTGCATGAGTAAAAAATTCCAAAGGAAAAACGTTATCATACCTTAAACCATATTTCACATCTTTTCATTGATATACATCCCAATTATCATGGAATTGGTAATACCTTGGAAGATTACATTTGTAACAACCCAAGATTTTATAAAAAAATATTCTTTCTAATTTTATTAAAGTCTTGTGTTGTATGCTACACAAAAAAGAGCTTGCACAACATGCATCCTTGACTTGCCTTGCATTACACGCAATCACGACCTTCCTCGATAGCGTGTGTAATACGCAATACCGAGTTTCACTAAACAACGATATGCTATTAAAATATTATTAAAACTAGCCGTTATGAATAGTAATAACCACTTTTTAAAACTCTGTAAATCTTATTTTTCAAAATGAACTTCATTTTTGGATTCGGAGTATCGAATTTAGCCTAAGGTGAAATTTTGGTACTTTTCGGATAACTTTCATATTCTGATGAATAGTGAAAATTACTAAATTATAATTAAAAACAATTTTTTTAATCGAAATAATTAATAGTGATAAATTATTAATTTGAGTGGTTTTGAAGTATATTTAGAATATATTTTACAATTTAATACAATGTTGGTCATTGGATGTAATTTCACATTTAAACCAGACATAATCAAGTGTCAATCTTTTGATAGATATTGTTTCTTAAAAACACGCTATTTGTTTTAACAGCGGGATTTAATTATAAAATTAATTAATGAAAATTCTATGATATGAATTTGGTAAAATAGACTTCATTTTTGAATTCGGAATATGAAATATAGCTTAGGATGAAATTTTGGCATTGTTCTGAAAAACATCAATTTTTGATGAATAGTGAAACTACTAAGTGGTTAAAAAAATTAATTTCTTCATAAATCTTAATTTTACCGCTTCTGTGAATGGAATTTCAAGAATCCGAGAGACACGGTTGATGTCAGTAAGTAAAATGTGGTTCAATGAGATGAAAATAATTTTTGGTGAATAGTAACTTTTTACTTTTTTTTTACCACGGTTAATAGTAAATAGGGTAACTAAGGGTAAATATGATATTACTATTACCCTAACACATGTCCTAATTCTATTGGATAAGTGTAATTCGACCAAAAACAACCTTATGAATATAATATGACCATTTAGGTCCACTTGGATTAGATTATGACATTTAATATTATATTATTTAATGAATAGTTAAAATAGTTAAAATCAAAGTTTAATAACTAAAACATTTTTAATATGGGGTTATACATAAGATAAATTCGACTATAAATATTCATTAGAAAGCTAAAAATATTTCCTACATAATTATATTTTATTTATAATTTTTAGACTTTAAATAAATTAATTTATTTATGACACAACGATGATGCAGTAATTACCCTTTTAAGGAAATATTAACATAATTGATGTTATAAATGCTCAAATGAATGTAATTTGAGACTTTTTATGACTTAAACTAATTTTCTAGGTTACTATGATATATTAGTGTTGATTTAATCAACTTGGTTCGAACATATAATTCTGTTATGACTTTCACAAAAATCATATATCAAATGGTGTCAAAATTGACACAAAATAGTTTTTAAATGAAATACTATATTATTAATTGTTATTTTATTCCTAAAAATCTAGGGTTCGGCCAAATGACATAGATAAGGATATATGTATTAATAATAAACAATTTGGGGTTAGTTTGGCATGTTATAGTAAGTGTATTAACCATATAGTGAAAGAAAACAAAAAGCCACGGTAAAAGATAAATTATTTAACTTAGAGTTAAATCTAATTGATAAGGTTAAAATAAGAACCTAAACTTGTCTAAATCCTATTGGTTGATAGGATTTCGACTCATACCCACTTTATCTTCGAAATAAGACCCTTTGGAACCATTATAAACCGATTTGTACTTTAATATAAAATAATATTTTGAGATATTCCTAAGGTGCCCCTCTCCTCCCTTATAAAAGGGCACCTCCTCCCCCTCCTCCTCACACCAATTTGAGCACTCAAGCTCGGCCAACCCCTGACAAAATCTCTTCTCCACTTCCCTAGAAACATCCTAGAGGTTCTGGTCTTCCTCAAAGACCAAGTTTAGTGCCCTAAGAGGAGGTCTCAAAGAGGCACTTCAAAGAAGAGGTAATTACCGTTACCAATTCTTTCATCTTTATTTCTTCTTCCACTTCTTCTTCTTAGGTTGTTTAATTATGAAGTAATAACATCAGTATCACTAATATACTGATATGTTATTATCTATCCATCCTACGGAAAAAAAAAATCACCGCGCGTGCGTACGTACGGAATACCGTCTCCACGCCGTGGTGTAATCTATTTTCCACCACCACCTTACATGGATGGGTATAATGGTGTAAAGAATAACTATACATAGTTATTACAACATCATATTTATTCTGATATATTGTATAATCCACTCCAATTCAATTCAATATTTATAGAAATGATATCATCGCTCGTGCGTACGTACGGACTACCGTCTCCACGACGCGATGAGATTCATTCTCCATGTTAACCATTTAAGAATGATTATAATGTATATATAAGAAATAATAATGAAATATATGACATTATAAAGCTACTGGATTTATGTATATATATACATATGTATGTCATCTACTTACTTCCATTTCAAGACAATAAGGAAAGGAAAACAGCGTTCATGCGTACGTACGGACTACCGTCTCCATGAACGGTGTTTTTCATTTTATTTATCTACCTATTATATATATATATATACTGAATATATATGATATATAAATCATATTTTATATTCTGGAAGTGAGTAAATCATGATATAAGTAATAATGATGTCAAGAACAACAAGTCAAAACACCTACGATAAATGAAACGATTTTACCCAAAACGCTTCTTTAACATGGAATTTACAAAAGAACGGGTAATATAATGTCATAAGTGAACCATATATGATATCATAACAATTAATATGATTATTTAATAAGTCAATAACATGATTTAAATAATTATACAGGAGGTTCGGACACTTATAAAGCAAGTCGGACCTAAGGTAAGGGAATTATCACAATCTCATTTTTATCCGAGATTGTTTATTCGTAAGTATTCACTGGGGTGTATTTTATCATCCACATCCATGTTTCATCAATATGTAATATTATTTCCATCCACCTACAATTGTTTAAATCCATTTTTACCCTTCGGTGAGTTTTTAGTAATATGTATGAAAGGAATCTTTTGTCGTACGAGGTACTTTTTGACTTTTCCGACAAAAGTACGAAGAATGTTTTTTTTAACATATACGGCATGAATGGATTTTCAAAACATTATTTCCAAGAAGCTTCCTTTACAAGTTTTCACGTTTATTTTTAATCAACTTCTTTTATTTTAAAGTTGTATGACATGTTATGAAAGGAAAAATGTTTTTGAAGAAGAAAGTATATTTTCCTCAAGAATAGAGTTCAAGTGATTTTCAAAATTATTTTCCATCTAAGATAATAAAGGGTTCTGTTTTTATCCCTATTATTACATTGGTTTGATTATGTTGTAATGGAAATATTTTTATGAATTCCTTTATCTTATATGAATTGATTTATGATGTCATGATGTTTCAAGAATCCCATTTTGTTACATGTGTTATGCGATGATGTATGATTATGTGGCACACATAAGAAAGGATTCATTATAAGATGGGTGGGACCTATATCTCCCTCCAATGCATTGGGTAAAGATTTTATATCTAATGAGATAGACATGGCTGGAACGGAAGGTTATTTCGGTTCAGTGATACAGGACTGAAACGAGGAGTGAACTCGGTTCAGAAAGGGACTTTGTCCACTAAGATAGTCTTGGCAATGAGTCATGACTAACAAGAAATGATTTTCCATGATTATGTGTGCATGCCACAAAGTTTCAAGTTTCATGTTATGATTATGGGGATCTCATTTTCACTTCTATGATTTATCCCATGTTATGATATTATGAGCTCTTTTGCAGGTTAAGATTTCCAAAAGCTATGTTCTTATGTATATGATGTGATTGATATTTCTTTTTTTTACCCTTACTGAGCATTTGAGCTCACCCTTTTATGTTTTCTTTTCCCCAGGATATAAAGAAAGGTTTTAGGTAAAAAAAAGGGGAAGATCTTTATGGGAGATATTGAAGATCTTTCACCACGATTAGAAGATTACGTTCCGAGTTTCCAAAGACACTAAACTATTACGATCCTTGTGTGTGTGTTTCTGTTATGTACTAAGTATTCCGCAAAAGTAATGTGATGTCCATGTACGTCAGGCTTCGGGTCTCTACAGTTGGTTTCAGAGGAAAGGTTTAGTCAACCTTTGGAAACTAGGATGCGAAAACGTTAGTGAGATCCCTAGAGATATTTCTAAGGTATGTCTAGGGATGTCCCTAAGGTTAAGTATACGTATAGGTTATAGTACTAGAACTACGCTAACGATCATAGAATTAAACCTAAGATGTTAGATATTGAAGGTACTCCCCCTTTATTATGTTGTTTTCCCTAGCATGATTTTTGCACTATTTTTTTTTGGGTTTTAGAAAATGGCTGGAAACAAGATGATTCACGATAATGGAGGATATGATGGACAATGGAATGATATTCTTCATAGTGAAATGGGATTTGGAAGTCCAAACATCATTATTATGTCGAATCAGCAATCTCATAATATGATCAATAAAGTAAAATTTGGTAAGTTTCCTGACTCGGCTAATAAGAGAAAGATGGAGTTTTATGATGATCATAGAGGAAAGAAAGTTCAATTTCCCCTATGTAAATTATGTGGGAAGAGGCATCAAGGAGAATGTTTCAAAGGAACTGGAAGATGCTTTGGGTGTGGAAAAGAAGGACACAAAGCAAGAAAGTGCAAATGAAAAGGTTCAGTTAACACCATGGATGAGGATAATGGTATTGCTACGACATCAACAATGGTTAAATGTTTTAAATGTGGAATGTACGGGCATTATGCAAACCAATGCCCTAAGGGAAAGTCTCATGAAGATAATCAGTATGGTCGTATGGGAAGTATTTATGTTGATGATGATTAAGAGACTACAAATGATATGTGAGATGGAAGAATTATTGAAGCTCGGTCAATGGTTTAAGAAGGTAGTGGAATGATTACATGTTTATCAAGTGTAATGTTGTACTATAGAATAAAAAGACATCTAAGGATTGTTACACTGTTGTCTTTCCTTAAGTTTTGAAAGTTTATGATGAATGGTATGAGTAACAATGAAAGGTTATTCAGATATTTTTTTGGAAAGTGGATGATATGCGCATAATGAATGGATAAAGAGAATCTAATATGTTTGATAGTATTCATGAGCTCATGATTGATATAAGGACTAAGTGATATCATGGTTTGAGTATATAGAATTTTGAGGATTTTGGTATGTGGAAAGTGTTAACTTTTAACTGCATTCATGTTTTCACTAAGGTATTCAAGAGAATACATGATTAAGGCCTTTGAATGTTTGGAATGTGACCAACAAGACATATATATGGCGATTAACGATAGTATTAAATCTCTGCTAATCGTTTTCACTATATTATGAGAGTGGACTGCAGTATTATGGATAAGCCTAAAGATTAGAATGGATTATGTTGGACATAAGTTAGTATTGTTTAAGGATAGAAGTTTTTTCGATATTATTTATGGGATGTTATAGTAATATAGTTTTAGAAAAAGGACAACCTACAGGACGGGCGACAACCCATCGCTTCGGACAAGGCTGTGGGAATCGAACCCACAACCGAAGTGCGACTGGCCTTTATCGCCTACCACTGGCCTACAGGAAGTCCCTGTTTAGTAGAAACTAGTTTTATTATATTAAGCAGTATGATATATGAAGTATAAGTCCATTTTAGGAACAATATATGATTAATCTCACTATAGATCGACTTATGCATATAATTTTTGCTAACCTTTTGTTTGAGACAGATGGAATGACCCGTCATTCTATGATCTGCTAACACTTCATGAATAACAAATTCAACTTCATTTATTTAAGAGATGAAGTGGAAATTGTTCAAGGCACGAACAACAGTGAGATTGTACCAAAATAAAGTAAGTATTTATTCTAATTCAAATTTTCAACTTTAGGGAAATGATCTTGAAAACCAAAAATGTTGTCCTAGTGATCTTATACCTGATGAATCAGATGGTAACTTATATCATCACAAATCTATGGATTTGTGATTACTGGCTTTTCCATAGCCATGTTCTCTACCACTCTCCATCAGAACATGATGGTTAGATTTCTCTTCCATATCCATATTTTCACCTATGTGGAAACCCAATGATTAGTTTATTTGGGTAACCGTTACGTTTCATACTTTTGTTTTTAAAGATTGGTTTTGATATTCCTTTTTACGATGTGGGTTTCTATTAAAGAAACTTTCGAATAGTAAACCATTTATAACCTCGACGAATTTTGAGGGCGAAATTCATTTTAAGGGGGGTAGAATGTAACAACCCAAGATTTTATAAAAAAATATTCTTTTTAATTTTATTAAAGTCTTGTGTTGTACGCTACACAAAAAAGAGCTTGCACAACATGCATCCTTGACTTGCCTTGCATTACACGCAATCACGACCTTCCTCGATAGCGTGTGTAATACGCAATACCGAGTTTCACTAAACAACGATATGCTATTAAAATATTATTAAAACTAGCCGTTATGAATAGTAATAACCACTTTTTAAAACTCTGTAAATCTTATTTTTCAAAATGAACTTCATTTTTGGATTCGGAGTATCGAATTTAGCCTAAGGTGAAATTTTGGTACTTTTCGGATAACTTTCATATTCTGATGAATAGTGAAAATTACTAAATTATAATTAAAAACAATTTTTTAATCGAAATAATTAATAGTGATAAATTATTAATTTGAGTGGTTTTAAAGTATATTTAGAATATATTTTTACAATTTAATACAATGTTGGTCATTGGATGTAATTTCACATTTAAACCAGACATAATCAAGTGTCAATCTTTTGATAGATATTGTTTCTTAAAAACACGCTATTTGTTTTAACAGCGGGATTTAATTATAAAATTAATTAATGCAAATTCTATGACATGAATTTGGTAAAATAGACTTCATTTTTGAATTCTTAATATGAAATATAGATTAGGATGAAATTTTGGCATTGTTCTGAAAAACATCAATTTTTGATGAATAGTGAAACTACTAAGTGGTAGTTAAAAAAATTAATTTCTTCATAAATCTTAATTTTACCGCTTCTGTGAATGGAATTTCAAGAATCCGAGAGACACGGTTGATGTCAGTAAGTAAAATGTGGTTCAATGAGATGAAAATAATTTTTGGTGAATAGTAACTTTTTACTTTTTATTTTACCACGGTTAATAGTAAATAGGGTAACTAAGGGTAAATATGATATTACTATTACCCTAACACATGTCCTAATTCTATTGGATAAGTGTAATTCGACCAAAAACAACCTTATGAATATAATATGACCATTTAGGTCCACTTGGATTAGATTATGACATTTAATATTATATTATTTAATGAATAGTTAAAATAGTTAAAATCAAAGTTTAATAACTAAAACATTTTTAATATGGGGTTATACATAAGATAAATTCGACTATAAATATTCATTAGAAAGATAAAAAGATTTCCTACATAATGATATTTTATTTATAATTTTTAGACTTTAAATAAATTAATTTATTTATGACACAACAATGATGCAGTAATTACCCTTTTAAGGAAATATTAACATAATTGATGTTATAAATGCTCAAATGAATGTAATTTGAGACTTTTTATGACTTAAAATAATTTTATAGGTTACTATGATATATTAGTGTTGATTTAATCAACTTGGTTCGAACATATAATTCTGTTATGACTTTCACAAAAATCATATATCAAATGGTGTCAAAATTGACACAAAATAGTTTTTAAATCAAATATTATATTATTAATTGTTATTTTATTACTAAAAATATAGGGTTCGGCCAAATAACTTAGATAAGGATATATGTATTAATAATAAACAATTTGGGGTTCGTTTGGCATGTTATAGTAAGTGTATTAACCATATAGTGAAAGAAAACAAAAAGCCACGGTAAAAGTTAAATTATTTAACTTAGAGTTAAATCTAATTGATAAGGTTAAAATAAGAACCTAAACTTGTCTAAATACTATTGGTTGGTAGGATTGCGACCCATCCCCACTTTAGCTTCGAAATAAGACCCTTTGGAACCATTATAAACCGATTTTTACTTTAATATAAAATAATATTTTGAGATATTCCTAAGGTGCCCCTCTCCTCCCTTATAAAAGGGCACCTCCTCCCCCTCCTCCTCACACCAATTTGAGCACTCAGGCTCGGCCAAACCCTGCCAAAATCTCTTCTCCACTTCCCTAGAAACATCCTAGAGGTTCTGGTCTTCCTCAAAGACCAATTTTAGTGCCCTAAGAGGAGGTCTCAAAGAGGCACTTCAAAGAAGAGGTAATTACCGTTACCAATTCTTTCATCTTTATTTCTTCTTCCACTTATTCTTCTTAGGTTGTTTAATTATGAAGTAATAACATCAGTATCACTAATATACTGATATGTTATTATCTATCCATCCTACGGAAAAAGAAATCACCGCGCGTGCGTACGTACGGAATACCGTCTCCACGTCGTGGTGTAATCTATTTTCCACCACCACCTTACATGGATGGGTATAATGGTGTAAAGAATAACTATACATAGTTATTACAACATCATATTGATTCTGATATATTGTATAATCCACTCCAATTCAATTCAATATTTATAGAAATGATATCATCGCTCGTGCGTACGTACGGACTACCGTCTCCACGACGCGATGAGATTCATTCTCCATGTTAACCATTTAAGAATGATTATAATGTATATATAAGAAATAATAATGAAATATATGACATTATAAAGCTACTGGATTTATGTATATATATACATATGTATGTCATCTACTTACTTCCATTTCAAGACAATAAGGAAAGGAAAACAGCGTTCATGCGTACGTACGGACTACCGTCTCCATGAACGGTGTTTTTCATTTTATTTATCTACCTATTATATATATATATATATACTGAATATATATGATATATAAATCATATTTTATATTCTGGAAGTGAGTAAATCATGATATAAGTAATAATGATGTCAAGAACAACAAGTCAAAACACCTACGATAAATGAAACGATTTTACCCAAAACGCTTCTTTAACAAGGAATTTACAAAAGAACGGGTAATATAATGTCATAAGTGAACCATATATGATATCATAACAATTAATATGATTCTTTAATAAGTCAATAACATGATTTAAATAATTATACAGGAGGTTCGGACACTTATAAAGCAAGTCGGACCTAAGGTAAGGGAAATATCACAATCTCATTTTTATCCGTGATTGTTTATTCGTAAGTATTCACTGGGGTGTATTTTATCATCCACATCCATGTTTCATCAATATGTAATATTATTTCCATCCACCTACAATTGTTTAAATCCATTTTTACCCTTCGGTGAGTTTTTAGTAATATGTATGAAAGGAATCTTTTGTCATACGAGGTACTTTTTGACTTTTCCGACAAAAGTACGAAGAATGTTTTTTTTAACTTATACGGCATGAATGGATTTTCAAAACATTATTTCCAAGAAGCTTCCTTTACAAGTTTTCAAGTTTATTTTTAATCAACTTCTTTTATTTTAAAGTTGTATGACATGTTATGAAAGGAAAAATGTTTTTGAAGAAGAAAGGATATTTTCCTCAAGAATGGAGTTCAAGTGATTTTCAAAATTATTTTCCATCTAAGATAATAAAGGGTTCTGTTTTTATCCCTATTATTACATTGGTTTGATTATGTTGTGATGGAAATATTTTTATGAATTCCTTTATCTTATATGAATTGATTTATGATGTCATGATGTTTCAAGAATCCCATTTTGTTACATGTGTTATGCGATGATGTATGATTATGTGGCACACATAAGAAAGGATTCATTATAAGATGGGTGGGACCTATATCTCCCTCCAATGCATTGGGTAAAGATTTTATATCTCATGAGATAGACATGGCTGGAACGGAAGGTTATTTCGGTTCAGTGATACAGGACTGAAACGAGGAGTGAACTCGGTTCAGAAAGGGACTTTGTCCACTAAGATAGTCTTGGCAATGAGTCATGACTAACAAGAAATGATTTTCCATGATTATGTGTGCATGCCACAAAGTTTCAAGTTTCATGTTATGATTATGGGGATCTCATTTTCACTTCTATGATTTATCCCATGTTATGATATTATGAGCTCTTTTGCAGGTTAAGATTTCCAAAAGCTATGTTCTTATGTATATGATGTGATTGATATTTCTTTTGTTTACCCTTACTGAGAATTTGAGCTCACCCTTTTATGTTTTCTTTTCCCCAGGATATAAATAAAGGTTTTAGGTAAAAAAAGGGGAAGATCTTTATGGGAGATATTGAAGATCTTTCACCACGATTAGAAGATTACGTTCCGAGTTTCCAAAGACACTAAACTATTACGATCCTTGTGTGTGTGTTTCTGTTATGTACTAAGTATTCCGCAAAAGTAATGTGATGTCCATGTACGTCAGGCTTCGGGTCTCTACAGTTGGTTTCAGAGGAAAGGTTTAGTCAACCTTTGGAAACTAGGATGCAAAAACGTTAGTGAGATCCCTAGAGATATTTCTAAGGTATGTGTAGGGATGTCCCTAAGGTTAAGTATACGTATAGGTTATAGTACTAGAACTACGCTAACGATCATAGAATTAAACCTAAGATGTTAGATATTGAAGGTACTCCCCCTTTATTATGTTGTTTTCCCTAGCATGATTTTTGCACTATTCTTTTTTGGGTTTTAGAAAATGGCTGGAAACAAGATGATTCACGATAATGGAGGATATGATGGACAATGGAATGATATTCTTCATAGTGAAATGGGATTTGGAAGTCCAAACATCATTATTATGCCGAATCAGCAATCTCATAATATGATCAATAAAGTAAAATTTGGTAAGTTTCCTGACTCGGCTAATAAGAGAAAGATGGAGTTTTATGATGATCATAGAGGAAAGAAAGTTCAATTTCCCCTATGTAAATTATGTGGGAAGAGGAATCAAGGAGAATGTTTCAAAGGAACTGGAAGATGCTTTGGGTGTGGAAAAGAAGGACACAAAGCAAGAAAGTGCAAAGGAAAAGGTTCAGTTAACACCATGGATGAGGATAATGGTATTGCTACGACATCAACAATGGTTAAATGTTTTAAATGTGGAATGTACGGGCATTATGCAAACCAATGCCCTAAGGGAAAGTCTCATGAAGATAATCAGTATGGTCATATGGGAAGTATTTATGTTGATGATGATTAAGAGACTACAAATGATATGTGAGATGAAAGAATTATTGAAGCTCGGTCAATGGTTTAAGAAGGTAGTGGAATGATTACATGTTTATCAAGTGTAATGTTGTACTATAGAATAAAAAGACATCTAAGGATTGTTACACTGTTGTCTTTCCTTAAGTTTTGAAAGTTTATGATGAATGGTATGAGTAACAATGAAAGGTTATTCAGATATTTTTTTGGAAAGTGGATGATATGCGCATAATGAAGGGATAAAGAGAATCTAATATGTTTGATAGTATTCATGAGCTCATGATTGATATAAGGACTAAGTGATATCATGGTTTGAGTATATAGAATTTTGAGGATTTTGGTATGTGGAAAGTGTTAACTTTTAACTGCATTCATGTTTTCACTAAGGTATTCAAGAGAATACATGATTAAGGCCTTTGAATGTTTGGAATGTGACCAACAAGACATATATATGGGGATTAACGATAGTATTAAATCTCTGCTAATCATTTTCACTATATTATGAGAGTGGACTGCAGTATTATGGATAAGCCTAAAGATTAGAATGGATTATGTTGGACATAAGTTAGTATTGTTTAAGGATAGAAGTTTTTTCGATATTATTTATGGGATGTTATAGTAATATAGTTTTAGAAAAAGGACAACCTACAGGACGGGCGACAGCCCATCGCTTCGGACAAGGCTGTGGGAATCGAACCCACAACCGAAGTGTGACTGGCCTTTATCGCCTACCACTGGCCTACAGGAAGTCCCTGTTTAGTAGAAACTAGTTTTATTATATTAAGCAGTATGATATATGAAGTATAAGTCCATTTTAGGAACAATATATGATTAATCTCACTATAGATCGACTTATGCATATAATTTTTGCTAACCTTTTGTTTGAGACAGATGGAATGACCCGTCATTCTATGATCTGCTAACACTTCATGAATAACAAATTCAACTTCATTTATTTAAGAGATGAAGTGGAAATTGTTCAAGGCACGAACAACAGTGAGATTGTACCAAAATAAAGTAAGTATTTATTCTAATTCAAATTTTCAACTTTAGGGAAATGATCTTGAAAACCAAAAATGTTGTCCTAGTGATCTTATACCTGATGAATCAGATGGTAACTTATATCATCACAAATCTATGGATTTGTGATTACTGGCTTTTCCATAGCCATGTTCTCTACCACTCTCCATCAGAACATGATGGTTAGATTTCTCTTCCATATCCATATTTTCACCTATGTGGAAACCCAATGATTAGTTTATTTGGGTAACCGTTACGTTTCATACTTTTGTTTTTAAAGATTGGTTTTGATATTCCTTTTTACGATGTGGGTTTCTATTAAAGAAACTTTCGAATAGTAAACCATTTATAACCTCGACGAATTTCGAGGGCGAAATTCATTTTAAGGGGGGTAGAATGTAACAACCTAAGATTTTATAAAAAAATATTCTTTTTAATTTTATTAAAGTCTTGTGTTGTACGCTACACAAAAAAGAGCTTGCACAACATGCATCCTTGACTTGCCTTGCATTACACGCAATCACGACCTTCCTCGATGGCGTGTGTAATACGCAATACCGAGTTTCACTAAACAACGATATGCTATTAAAATATTATTAAAACTAGCCGTTATAAATAGTAATAACCACTTTTTAAAACTCTGTAAATCTTATTTTTCAAAATGAACTTCATTTTTGGATTCGGAGTATCGAATTTAGCCTAAGGTGAAATTTTGGTACTTTTCGGATAACTTTCATATTCTGATGAATAGTGAAAATTACTAAATTATAATTAAAAACAATTTTTTTAATCGAAATAATTAATAGTGATAAATTATTAATTTGAGTGGTTTTAAAGTATATTTAGAATATATTTTTACAATTTAATACAATGTTGGTCATTGGATGTAATTTCACATTTAAACCAGACATAATCAAGTGTCAATCTTTTGATAGATATTGTTTCTTAAAAACACGCTATTTGTTTTAACAGCGGGATTTAATTATAAAATTAATTAATGCAAATTCTATGATATGAATTTGGTAAAATAGACTTCATTTTTGAATTCGTAATATGAAATATAGCTTAGGATGAAATTTTGGCATTGTTCTGAAAAACATCAATTTTTGATGAATAGTGAAACTACTAAGTGGTAGTTAAAAAAATTAATTTCTTCATAAATCTTAATTTTACCGCTTCTGTGAATGGAATTTCAAGAATCCGAGAGACACGGTTGATGTCAGTAAGTAAAATGTGGTTCAATGAGATGAAAATAATTTTTGGTGAATAGTAACTTTTTACTTTTTATTTTACCACGGTTAATAGTAAATAGGGTAACTAAGGGTAAATATGATATTACTATTACCCTAACACATGTCCTAATTCTATTGGATAAGTGTAATTCGACCAAAAACAACCTTATGAATATAATATGACCATTTAGGTCCACTTGGATTAGATTATGACATTTAATATTATATTATTTAATGAATAGTTAAAATAGTTAAAATCAAAGTTTAATAACTAAAACATTTTTAATATGGGGTTATACATAAGATAAATTCGACTATAAATATTCATTAGAAAGCTAAAAAGATTTCCTACATAATTATATTTTATTTATAATTTTTAGACTTTAAATAAATTAATTTATTTATGACACAACGATGATGCAGTAATTACCCTTTTAAGGAAATATTAACATAATTGATGTTATAAATGCTCAAATGAATGTAATTTGAGACTTTTTATGACTTAAACTAATTTTCTAGGTTACTATGATATATTAGTGTTGATTTAATCAACTTGGTTCGAACATATAATTCTGTTATGACTTTCACAAAAATCATATATCAAATGGTGTCAAAATTGACACAAAATAGTTTTTAAATCAAATATTATATTATTAATTGTTATTTTATTCCTAAAAATCTAGGGTTCGGCCAAATGACTTAGATAAGGATATATGTATTAATAATAAACAATTTGGGGTTCGTTTGGCATGTTATAGTAAGTGTATTAACCATATAGTGAAAGAAAACAAAAAGCCACGGTAAAAGTTAAATTATTTAACTTAGAGTTAAATCTAATTGATAAGGTTAAAATAAGAACCTAAACTTGTCTAAATCCTATTGGTTGATAGTATTTCGACCCATACCCAATTTAGCTTCGAAATAAGACCCTTTGGAACCATTATAAACCGATTTTTACTTTAATATAAAATAATATTTTGAGATATTCCTAAGGTGCCCCTCTCCTCCCTTATAAAAGGGCACCTCCTCCCCCTCCTCCTCACACCAATTTGAGCACTCAAGCTCGGCCAAACCCTGACAAAATCTCTTCTCCACTTCCCTAGAAACATCCTAGAGGTTCTGGTCTTCCTAAAAGACCAATTTTAGTGCCCTAAGAGGAGGTCTCAAAGAGGCACTTCAATGAAGAGGTAATTACCGTTACCAATTCTTTCATCTTTATTTCTTCTTCCACATATTCTTCTTAGGTTGTTTAATTATGAAGTAATAACATCAGTATCACTAATATACTGATATGTTATTATCTATCCATCCTACGGAAAAAGAAATCACCGTGCGTGCGTACGTACGGAATACCGTCTCCACGTCGTGGTGTAATCTATTTTCCACCACCACCCTACATGGATGGGTATAATGGTGTAAAGAATAACTATACATAGTTATTACAACATCATATTGATTCTGATATATTGTATAATCCACTCCAATTCAATTCAATATTTATAGAAATGATATCATCGCTCGTGCGTACGTACGGACTACCGTCTCCACGACGCGATGAGATTCATTCTCCATGTTAACCATTTAAGAATGATTAGAATGTATATATAAGAAATAATAATGAAATATATGACATTATAAAGCTACTGGATTTATGTATATATATACATATGTATGTCATCTACTTACTTCCATTTCAAGACAATAAGGAAAGGAAAACAGCGTTCATGCGTACGTACGGACTACCGTCTCCATGAACGGTGTTTTTCATTTTATTTATCTACCTATTATATATATATATATATATATACTGAATATATATGATATATAAATCATATTTTATATTCTGGAAGTGAGTAAATCATGATATAAGTAATAATGATGTCAAGAACAACAAGTCAAAACACCTACGATAAATGAAACGATTTTACCCAAAACGCTTCTTTAACATGGAATTTACAAAAGAACGGGTAATATAATGTCATAAGTGAACCATATATGATATCATAACAATTAATATGATTCTTTAATAAGTCAATAACATGATTTAAATAATTATACAGGAGGTTCAGACACTTATAAAGCAAGTCGGACCTAAGGTAAGGGAAATATCACAATCTCATTTTTATCCGAGATTGTTTATTCGTAAGTATTCACTGGGGTGTATTTTATCATCCACATCCATGTTTCATCAATATGTAATATTATTTCCATCCACCTACAATTGTTTAAATCCATTTTTACCCTTCGGTGAGTTTTTAGTAATATGTATGAAAGGAATCTTTTGTCGTACGAGGTACTTTTTGACTTTTCCGACAAAAGTACGAAGAATGTTTTTTTAACTTATACGGCATGAATGGATTTTCAAAACATTATTTCCAAGAAGCTTCCTTTACAAGTTTTCAAGTTTATTTTTAATCAACTTATTTTATTTTAATGTTGTATGACATGTTATGAAAGGAAAAATGTTTTTGAAGAAGAAAGGATATTTTCCTCAAGAATGGAGTTCAAGTGATTTTCAAAATTATTTTCCATCTAAGATAATAAAGGGTTCTGTTTTTATCCCTATTATTACATTGGTTTGATTATGTTGTGATGGAAATATTTTTATGAATTCCTTTATCTTATATGAATTGATTTATGATGTCATGATGTTTCAAGAATCCCATTTTGTTACATGTGTTATGTGATGATGTATGATTATGTGGCACACATAAGAAAGGATTCATTATAAGATGGGTGGGACCTATATCTCCCTCCAATGCATTGGGTAAAGATTTTATATCTCATGAGATAGACATGGCTGGAACGGAAGGTTATTTCGGTTCAGTGATACAGGACTGAAACGAGGAGTGAACTCGGTTCCGAAAGGGACTTTGTCCACTAAGATAGTCTTGGCAATGAGTCATGACTAACAAGAAATGATTTTCCATGATTATGTGTGCATGCCACAAAGTTTCAAGTTTCATGTTATGATTATGGGGATCTCATTTTCACTTCTATGATTTATCCCATGTTATGATATTATGAGCTCTTTTGCAGGTTAAGATTTCCAAAAGCTATGTTCTTATGTATATGATGTGATTGATATTTCTTTTGTTTACCCTTACTGAGAATTTGAGCTCACCCTTTTATGTTTTCTTTTCCCCAGGATATAAATAAAGGTTTTAGGTAAAAAAAGGGGAAGATCTTTATGGGAGATATTGAAGATCTTTCACCACGATTAGAAGATTACGTTCCGAGTTTCCAAAGACACTAAACTATTACGATCCTTGTGTGTGTGTTTCTGTTATGTACTAAGTATTCCGCAAAAGTAATGTGATGTCCATGTACGTCAGGCTTCGGGTCTCTACAGTTGGTTTCAGAGGAAAGGTTTAGTCAACCTTTGGAAACTAGGATGCGAAAACGTTAGTGAGATCCCTAGAGATATTTCTAAGGTATGTCTAGGGATGTCCCTAAGGTTAAGTATACGTATAGGTTATAGTACTAGAACTACGCTAACGATCATAGAATTAAACCTAAGATGTTAGATATTGAAGGTACTCCCCCTTTATTATGTTGTTTTCCCTAGCATGATTTTTGCACTATTCTTTTTTGGGTTTTAGAAAATGGCTGGAAACAAGATGATTCACGATAATGGAGGATATGATGGACAATGGAATGATATTCTTCATAGTGAAATGGGATTTGGAAGTCCAAACATCATTATTATGCCGAATCAGCAATCTCATAATATGATCAATAAAGTAAAATTTGGTAAGTTTCCTGACTCGGCTAATAAGAGAAAGATGGAGTTTTATGATGATCATAGAGGAAAGAAAGTTCAATTTCCCCTATGTAAATTATGTGGGAAGAGGCATCAAGGAGAATGTTTCAAAGGAACTGGAAGATGCTTTGGGTGTGGAAATGAAGGACACAAAGCAAGAAAGTGCAAAGTAAAAGGTTCAGTTAACACCATGGATGAGGATAATGGTATTGCTACGACATCAACAATGGTTAAATGTTTTAAATGTGGAATGTACGGGCATTATGCAAACCAATGCCCTAAGGGAAAGTCTCATGAAGATAATCAGTATGGTCGTATGGGAAGTTTTTATGTTGATGATGATTAAGAGACTACAAATGATATGTGAGATGAAAGAATTATTGAAGCTCGGTCAATGGTTTAAGAAGGTAGTGGAATGATTACATGTTTATCAAGTGTAATGTTGTACTATAGAATAAAAAGACATCTAAGGATTGTTACACTGTTGTCTTTCCTTAAGTTTTGAAAGTTTATGATGAATGGTATGAGTAACAATGAAAGGTTATTCAGATATTTTTTTGGAAAGTGGATGATATGCGCATAATGAAGGGATAAAGAGAATCTAATATGTTTGATAGTATTCATGAGCTCATGATTGATATAAGGACTAAGTGATATCATGGTTTGAGTATATAGAATTTTGAGGATTTTGGTATGTGGAAAGTGTTAACTTTTAACTGCATTCATGTTTTCACTAAGGTATTCAAGAGAATACATGATTAAGGCCTTTGAATGTTTGGAATGTGACCAACAAGACATATATATGGGGATTAACGATAGTATTAAATCTCTGCTAATCGTTTTCACTATATTATGAGAGTGGACTGCAGTATTATGGATAAGCCTAAAGATTAGAATGGATTATGTTGGACATAAGTTAGTATTGTTTAAGGATAGAAGTTTTTTCGATATTATTTATGGGATGTTATAGTAATATAGTTTTAGAAAAAGGACAACCTACAGGACGGGCGACAGCCCATCGCTTCGGACAAGGCTGTGGGAATCGAACCCACAACCGAAGTGCGACTGGCCTTTATCGCCTACCACTGGCCTACAGGAAGTCCCTGTTTAGTAGAAACTAGTTTTATTATATTAAGCAGTATGATATATGAAGTATAAGTCCATTTTAGGAACAATATATGATTAATCTCACTATAGATCGACTTATGCATATAATTTTTTCTAACCTTTTGTTTGAGACAGATGGAATGACCCGTCATTCTATGATCTGCTAACACTTCATGAATAAAAAATTCAACTTCATTTATTTAAGAGATGAAGTGGAAATTGTTCAAGGCACGAACAACAGTGAGATTATACCAAAATAAAGTAAGTATTTATTCTAATTCAAATTTTCAACTTTAGGGAAATGATCTTGAAAACCAAAAATGTTGTCCTAGTGATCTTATACCTGATGAATCAGATGGTAACTTATATCATCACAAATCTATGGATTTGTGATTACTGGATTTTCCATAGCCATGTTCTCTACCACTCTCCATCAGAACATGATGGTTAGATTTCTCTTCCATATCCATATTTTCACCTATGTGGAAACCCAATGATTAGTTTATTTGGGTAACCGTTACGTTTCATACTTTTGTTTTTAAAGATTGGTTTTGATATTCCTTTTTACGATGTGGGTTTCTATTAAAGAAACTTTCGAATAGTAAACCATTTATAACCTCGACGAATTTCGAGGGCGAAATTCATTTTAAGGGGGGTAGAATGTAACAACCCAAGATTTTATAAAAAAATATTCTTTTTAATTTTATTAAAGTCTTGTGTTGTACGCTACACAAAAAAGAGCTTGCACAACATGCATCCTTGACTTGCCTTGCATTACACGCAATCACGGCCTTCCTCGATAGCGTGTGTAATACGCAATACCGAGTTTCACTAAACAACGATATGCTATTAAAATATTATTAAAACTAGCCGTTATGAATAGTAATAACCACTTTTTAAAACTCTTTAAATCTTATTTTTCAAAATGAACTTAATTTTTGGATTCGGAGTATCGAATTTAGCCTAAGGTGAAATTTTGGTACTTTTCGGATAACTTTCATATTCTGATGAATAGTGAAAATTACTAAATTATAATTAAAAACAATTTTTTTAATCAAAATAATTAATAGTGATAAATTATTAATTTGAGTGGTTTTAAAGTATATTTAGAATATATTTTTACAATTTAATACAATGTTGGTCATTGGATGTAATTTCACATTTAAACCAGACATAATCAAGTGTCAATCTTTTGATAGATATTGTTTCTTAAAAACACGCTATTTGTTTTAACAGCGGGATTTAATTATAAAATTAATTAATGCAAATTCTATGATATGAATTCGGTAAAATAGACTTCATTTTTGAATTCGTAATATGAAATATAGCTTAGGATGAAATTTTGGCATTGTTCTGAAAAACATCAATTTTTGATGAATAGTGAAACTACTAAGTGGTAGTTAAAAAAATTAATTTCTTCATAAATCTTAATTTTACCGCTTCTGTGAATGGAATTTCAAGAATCCGGGAGACATGGTTGATGTCAGTAAGTAAAATGTGGTTCAATGAGATGAAAATAATTTTTGGTGAATAGTAACTTTTTACTTTTTATTTTACCACGGTTATTAGTAAATAGGGTAACTAAGGGTAAATATGATATTACTATTACCCTAAAACATGTCCTAATTCTATTGGATAAGTGTAATTCGACCAAAAACAACCTTATGAATATAATATGACCATTTAGGTCCACTTGGATTAGATTATGACATTTAATATTATATTATTTAATGAATAGTTAAAATAGTTAAAATCAAAGTTTAATAACTAAAACATTTTTAATATGGGGTTATACATAAGATAATTTCGACTATAAATATTCATTAGAAAGCTAAAACGATTTCCTACATAATGATATTTTATTTATAATTTTTAGACTTTAAATAAATTAATTTATTTATGACACAACGATGATGCAGTAATTACCCTTTTAAGGAAATATTAACATAATTGATGTTATAAATGCTCAAATGAATATAATTTGAGACTTTTTATGACTTAAACTAATTTTCTAGGTTACTATGATATATTAGTGTTGATTTAATCAACTTGGTTCGAACATATAATTCTGTTATGACTTTCACAAAAATCATATATCAAATGGTGTCAAAATTGACACAAAATAGTTTTTAAATCAAATATGATATTATTAATTGTTATTTTATTCCTAAAAATCTAGGGTTCGGCCAAATGACTTAGATAAGGATATATGTATTAATAATAAACAATTTGGGGTTCGTTTGTCATGTTATAGTATGTGTATTAACCATATAGTGAAAGAAAACAAAAAGCCACGGTAAAAGTTAAATTATTTAACTTAGAGTTAAATCTAATTGATAAGGTTAAAATAAGAACCTAAACTTGTCTAAATCCTATTGGTTGATAGGATTTCGACCCATCCCCACTTTAGCTTCGAAATAAGACCCTTTGGAACCATTATAAACCGATTTTTACTTTAATATAAAATAATATTTTGAGATATTCCTAAGGTGCCCCTCTCCTCCCTTATAAAAGGGCACCTCCTCCCCCTCCTCCTCACACCAATTTGAGCACTCAAGCTCGGCCAAACCCTGCCAAAATCTCTTCTCCACTTCCCTAGAAACATCCTAGAGGTTCTGGTCTTCCTCAAAGACCAATTTTAGTGCCCTAAGAGGAGGTCTCAAAGAGGCACTTCAAAGAAGAGGTAATTACCGTTACCAATTCTTTCATCTTTATTTCTTCTTCCACTTATTCTTCTTAGGTTGTTTAATTATGAAGTAATAACATAAGTATCACTAATATACTGATATGTTATTATCTATCCATCCTACGGAAAAAGAAATCACCGCGCGTGCGTACGTACGGAATACCGTCTCCACGCCGTGGTGTAATCTATTTTCCACCACCACCTTACATGGATGGGTATAATGGTGTAAAGAATAACTATACATAGTTATTACAACATCATATTGATTCTGATATATTGTATAATCCACTCCAATTCAATTCAATATTTATAGAAATGATATCATCGCTCGTGCGTACGTACGGACTACCGTCTCCACGACGCGATGAGATTCATTCTCCATGTTAACCATTTAAGAATGATTATAATGTATATATAAGAAATAATAATGAAATATATGACATTATAAAGCTACTGGATTTATGTATATATATACATATGTATGTCATCTACTTACTTCCATTTCAAGACAATAAGGAAAGGAAAACATCGTTCATGCGTACGTACGGACTACCGTCTCCATGAACGGTGTTTTTCATTTTATTTATCTACCTATAATATATATATATATATATATATACTGAATATATATGATATATAAATCATATTTTATATTCTGGAAGTGAGTAAATCATGATATAAGTAATAATGATGTCAAGAACAACAAGTCAAAACACCTACGATAAATGAAACGATTTTACCCAAAAAGCTTCTTTAACATGGAATTTACAAAAGAACGGGTAATATAATGTCATAAGTGAACCATATATGATATCATAACAATTAATATGATTATTTAATAAGTCAATAACATGATTTAAATAATTATACAGGAGGTTCGGACACTTATAAAGCAAGTCGGACCTAAGGTAAGGGAAATATCACAATCTCATTTTTATCCGAGACTGTTTATTCGTAAGTATTCACTGGGGTGTATTTTATCATCCACATCCATGTTTCATCAATATGTAATATTATTTCCATCCACCTACAATTGTTTAAATCCATTTTTACCCTTCGGTGAGTTTTTAGTAATATGTATGAAAGGAATCTTTTGTCGTACGAGGTACTTTTTGACTTTTCCGACAAAAGTACGAAGAATGTTTTTTTTAACTTATACGGCATAAATGGATTTTCAAAACATTATTTCCAAGAAGCTTCCTTTACAAGTTTTCAAGTTTATTTTTAATCAACTTCTTTTATTTTAAAGTTTTATGACATGTTATGAAAGGAAAAATGTTTTTGAAGAAGAAATGATATTTTCCTCAAGAATGGAGTTCAAGTGATTTTCAAAATTATTTTCCATCTAAGATAATAAAGGGTTCTGTTTTTATCCCTATTATTACATTGGTTTGATTATGTTGTGATGGAAATATTTTTATGAATTCCTTTATCTTATATGAATTGATTTATGATGTCATGATGTTTCAAGAATCCCATTTTGTTACATGTGTTATGCGATGATGTATGATTATGTGGCACACATAAGAAAGGATTCATTATAAGATGGGTGGGACCTATATCTCCCTCCAATGCATTGGGTAAAGATTTTATATCTCATGAGATAGACATGGCTGGAACGGAAGGTTATTTCGGTTCAGTGATACAGGACTGAAACGAGGAGTGAACTCGGTTCAGAAAGGGACTTTGTCCACTAAGATAGTCTTGGCAATGAGTCATGACTAACAAGAAATGATTTTCCATGATTATGTGTGCATGCCACAAAGTTTCAAGTTTCATGTTATGATTATGGGGATCTCATTTTCACTTCTTTGATTTATCCCATGTTATGATATTATGAGCTCTTTTGCAGGTTAAGATTTCCAAAAGCTATGTTCTTATGTATATGATGTGATTGATATTTCTTTTGTTTACCCTTACTGAGCATTTGAGCTCACCCTTTTATGTTTTCTTTTCCCCAGGATATAAAGAAAGGTTTTAGGTAAAAAAAGGGGAAGATCTTTATGGGAGATATTGA
Organism: Viscum album; assembly: GCA_963277665.1. NCBI lineage: Eukaryota > Viridiplantae > Streptophyta > Magnoliopsida > Santalales > Viscaceae > Viscum > Viscum album. The sequence continues at coordinate 996,655,740 of OY728141.1, read as the reverse complement.
AGATCTTTCACCACGATTAGAAGATTACGTTCCGAGTTTCCAAAGACACTAAACTATTACGATCCTTGTGTGTGTGTTTCTGTTATGTACTAAGTATTCCGCAAAAGTAATGTGATGTCCATGTACGTCAGGCTTCGGGTCTCTACAACATTCCCCTAGAATATTTTCGGCCATGACCCATGCTGAAATACCCTAATCAAGTTATCACATGAGGGTCCTTCCTAGAATGTCCCAACTACAAATCCATTGTAGCAAAACTTTTATCAATAACCTCAATACAAGGGAAATTGTTCATATTGGTAATAATGACTATTAGAATTTCAATCATTTTCTATGGGATTGATCTCATTTCAATTATCATAATTCCCCACGAGAGCATACCATATCTAGAATCAGCATTATTATCATAATCATGAGTGAACACATATTTAAACCATCATAAAAAATAATGATGGAATAATTATACTATTTCCTAACACATCATATCTTTAACATGCTCATATTATATATTTAGGTACTAAGGTGACAACCATGATCATCTATACCCATTCTCATGCACACCCTCTCACTATGTCTAATAAGTCAGGATGTCCTACTACGTTCCCTAATGTCCAAAAAATTATTTTAAAAATAAAAATTTTCATTAATTCTCAAACACATCTCTTTGATCAATTTAGATCACTCGTAAAGAATAATAGCCCTCATGGTTATTAAAATCTCATAGTGTTCTCACTATCCACCAAGGCAAGTGGATTCAAGCCCTTTATCTTTTCAAAATCATTTAAGTATAGTTTGAACACTTAAAATATCTTTGACCTCACCGAGTTCTACCCACCAAAGTCATCGCATGTTAGTGGGAGTGGAATACTCACCCCACGATCATTCCACCTAACCCAAGTATCTACGGTATTTTCAAGCTCTCACAAGTACCACACAAACATAACATCTATGTCCATCCCATATTGCAACTCAATAGCCATATATAGAACCAATATTATTGGAAAAAATGTTACATATAACCCCCATTTAATTTATTTCCACCCCTTGTTGATTAAATGTCATTGGGAATAGTAAACCCTAATAAAGCCTCAACATTTGGTGAATGAGGAAATCCAGCAAATTCCAAAGGATGATTATGTCCTTGGAACTTTGTGAAACTCATTCCTAATCATTTAATTTTAAATAGAAAACATTTAAATTTATTTTAACATGGTAAATCAATGGCATGGGATGGACATGTAATTCTGAAATCCTAATAAAAATATGTATAAATCACACTGCTATGAACACAAAACAACCTACAACTTTTTGAGTCTTATCTGATTTATTATGAAAGGAAAGTAGCTTTATCAATGTACAAAAATATCCATCCAAGATCTTATTTATCCAACCAACCATAATATTAAAATCTATGTCCAAAACAGATTCTAAATAATTTAAACAATTAGTTTTAAATAATTTAAAATTAATTATTTAATTCCTAAAAAAATTAAATAATAATTATATATTTTAATCGGACAAGGCATAATCCTGAACCACTCATCGGGTGATTCCACTACACTAAACATTCAACTCAATGCATGAATATGAACTATAAAATTATACAATGCATGTCCAAAAAAATCCAAATCACAAGATGAAAAAACATCAATTGCATTAATTGTAATCAAAGATAACAAATTTCAAAATTCAAAGTGGTGATATACCTCAATAAAATGTAATGTGATGATATGAAAACATCATCTTAGGAATCCCTCTATACATGATTTAACAAAAACCCCATCACATCTAGGTGATTCAAAAATTCTCTAAAAAAATGAAACCAACTATAAGATGAGAGAATCTAAAACTATAGAAATATAGAGGAAGAGAATAATGGAGTCCAACATAGTTTGAAATTCACCATAAATAAAAATACAACAGCTTCCAAATCCACCCAGACTCAAAGGGGTATAGAGTTGAAAGGGGGAGTGTGTAGAGACAATATAGTTTGAGGGGGTGGAGAAGGGAAAAGGGGATCAACTTAAAAACTACCTAGGGAAAATTTTTTATTTTATTTCTTTGAATGATCCAAATGCTTTGGCCACTTGTTTTTTCAAAACTTGAGAAAAAAATTTGGGTGGCACTTTCTCTATATATTCACCTTAAAAGGTTTACACTACAACCTCACATAGTTTGTATTAAACCATATTAAAAGCCCCCATCCCAAATCAATTCAAATATCTTCTACTTTAATTCACATGGTTTCCTTAAAATCATATTCTAACCATGACCGAAAACAAGACCATATCAAGAAAAAATTGAAATCTACCTAACGTTAAGGGTTTCTCATGTTTTAAATGAAATCTTTTTCCCAAAACTATGAACTAGGGAAAAAACCACTAAAATATATTAAACATAACATGAATTTCATGTGGACTACTTGAGGACCTAAAAAACCTTCTTGTACTCATTACATGACTAAAATAATCGCTTTTATGTGCTCAAACTCTAGGAACTAGCTTCTAAATATACGGAAAAATTAACCAAACCCTTAATGGTAAAATTCAAGTTCCTTTTCAGAAATTTTTGCATCTATATACATGAGATACTACATAATTCATTATCATCCTTAACCATATTTTCATACCTCAGCATGTATGAAATATATGACTTTTGATTTTAGCAACAACTACCAATTGAATAAAAAATCTCTTGAAAAAACGTATTTAATTGTTATTCACCTTGGGATAATTTTATTAGTATCTTATTTCTATCATAAAATAAATTATTTTGAATCATGTTATGATGAAATAAAATAAAATATAGGATACATCATTGAATTTTGTTATGTTACATAGAAACTTTCTTCTCTTTTTTAGGGTTCAATTATAGAAGATATTCTGTAATAGAACTAATTTATTTTCATGATTGTATTAATATGATTTGAATTTTCATTTAGTTTTGATACTAATTAAGAATATTAATGATATTTTTACTTATATATTCACTAGGTTTCACTTTAGTTTTTCTAATTCAGTTTTAACATCAAAAGTAGATTCTAGACACAATTAGTTTTAAATTTTACAATGGAACAAACTAATATTCATTGACAATATAAATATTATTTCATCATATAAAATATATGTATCAAATACCCCCTAATTTTGTAGAAATCATTCAATCTATAGTTATTAATATTAAATTCTTGGGGATAGGGGTACAACATCACTTTCAATAAAAAGTTGGTTTTCCTGTTATTTTTATACCAACCTTTTCTCCTAATTAACTTTTAATTTATTTATTCGTATCTCCATAAAAAATAGTTTCACATTTTTCATTAAATATTATTGAATTATTGTTATATACCTTCTTTTCTTTAGATCCAATTCAGTTTTTATACAATTACACTTTTAATATTTATTCTTTGGATGCATGATCATTGTATAATTCATCATACCCCATCCTCCATGGACGTACTCTTCATCTAGTCTTCCCATCCTCCCTTACGGAATAATATTAGAATCCATATATACTTATTTTTTATTATGTACCTATAAATATATTAAAGAAACTTGATTTATTTTATCCATTTGCTACTCTTTCCCTCGGATTTCAACCATTCAACATTCAGTGGAAATATCTTCATTCATTGTCACCTTCCTCGTTTTTTTTCATTAGGTGTACTACACAATCATATCCCATTGTGCATGATGAACCTTTTTCAATATTCATTCATATAATCAAATAGTCTTCAAATCTAAATGTAATAGAATATTTTCCTCTATTTATACATGTTTCCCCCTTATCATGAGAATACAGATTTTACTAATGGGACATTTTTCATTCATCAAGATTGTGTTTCATGCCAGATGTCTATGGTCAGATTAAATAAACCATCTCTAGATAGAGTCATACCTCTTATATTATTTCATTAGTTGAGATAGTGCGATGGAATACCTTCCACTATTTAGCCCTTGTGCTTAAATAAAAATAATCATGTTGTGATCCATGATTCCATAAATAAATCACATCGTATATACCATACATTAAGAGATATTATTTCCCTATTTAAAATTTTATTGGTTATTAAAAATTTATTTTGTATTTTCACTTTTACAGACTCCACTTGTTGATGTGTCTTAAATAGGGATTTCCATTTTTCCACATTATGTTTTCATCATTTCATTGATATCTTGTTATTTATAAACTCATCAAAAATCTAGGAATTTAGGTTTCTGAATAATTAATATTGACTTTTATAATGATTTAATCCTCTATTCATGTTGTGTTTTTAGAGGAATAACTCCAACATTGAATTCCTTTCATATTGCCATTTTTTCAATTACATGCGAATGTTCTCTATGAATGTCTATTTGGATTGTGATTTTTTCACCCATATTCATAATATCTTCATTAAAGGACGCTCATTATTGATCTATATATACTTATCCAGTAAAAAAACTTATTCAAATATATATTCCACCTTATAGATGGTTTAAAATTTAATGACCTATTAATGCAATTACTAGATATCAGATTGGATTTCCTATAAGAATCCCCATGATTGATGAATTGATGTCATTAAATTTTTTACTATAGTGTCTATATCCACATAAAAAACTATAGGGTAATATGAATTCCATCAAATGCAACTATATTTCAATGAAATGAAATAATTATATTTAATAATGAAATCAAAATTAATCAACTTGATTGACGAGTTCTTGTCCCGAGGGGTCTACTTTTAATTTTACATTTTTATATATCATTTTTATAAAAAGAAATTTTACCCAAATATTTTCACTAATATATATTCACCACTATATTTACATACATCTCTTTAGTTTTTCGTGAATAATAAATTTGGATACTCTTAAATTAAATAAATTATTCCAAAAGATTACTAAATTTCAAATGTTATAGAATAAAGAGAGGATTTCGTGTATACCTCATAAGAAAAGGATCTCACTATTATCTTCAATACAATTACATCACTAATAATTATATTATATTTATTCTATTTATTATATCATAATATATAATCTATTATCTCTTAACAGTAATCCTTTTGCAAATAATTTCTTATATCTATAACAATTTTATAACAATATAATAATTGAAAATTTATCAAATATATCTGTATATATAGATTATACAACAACATTATTAATTCTTAAACATAAATTAAAAAAATCATTAGGCTGTGATACAATTTTTTCATATGGGGATGACTATATGCACCTTGAGAATTTGGGGGTGAGTTAATTAAGGCATTACAAAAAGAAAATATTTCACCTAAATAATGTTCACCACTTTTTTTTAGTCTTGTTCACTTTATTGAAGAATAAAGACCAGTATCACACTCCCTCATCATCAATCACATGATATTTTAAACACATATTCATTCAATTAAATCACACATGGACATATTAAATTGTGTTGGTTCACTAGTATGGGGATATATCTAAGGATTTGTAAAATGTGTTCATAGGATGAAATAAAATATATTTAAATTAATGAATGATTGAAATGAATTTTAAGGAAAATTTAAATTAATTAACACAATACACTTTAATGTTTTATTATTATTCAATATTGTATTACATAAACTCATCGTAATAAGATTTTAAATTATAACATCCATAAAACCTTCACCCCTACAATAAGCTACTATAGATTAAGAATATTTTCACACTATAATTATCCATATTTTATAATGTCTCCACCATTTTAATTTTCATCTTTTAGAAGTTGATCTCCATCCCCATAGAGGCTTATTTATATAATAGAATATATAAAGTCAGTAGAATAATTTTATGGTCTTCTCTTATCTTATTCTCTTGAAATAACATATTCCATTGAATAATATACTTTTATCACGAATATTCTTATTTAATAAATAAAAAATTATAGTATGTTCTCTATAAAAACCTATATTCAAGATCCATGATATTGTTAAATCCCAATTCCATGTTTCATTTCTATAATGATGTAGACATTCCATCAATACCACCTCTACTGTTTCCCAAAAATATATCTATCAAGCATTCCTTATTCAATTATTTAATATCTCTAAAAATATGTAGTCAAATATTACAACATGATTAAATCTATTTTTTTTTTAACTCAAATAAGGAAATATTTTCACTCTTTGGAAAATCATCAAATAAGACCCAATTAATAAAAAATAGAAAAAAAATATGGAGAATCATTTATCATATCATGATATCCCTAAAAAATATGCGATTAAAGTAAAACTTTTATGACCTAGGGATGAAATATAAGTTTCAGTGTGTTCATAAGTAAAGAAAATTGATCCTAAAAATTTGAGAGGGTTATATTATTTAAATAAATAAATATAACATTGTTCCCTTTTGAATCCTCACCATTTCTTGGACCCATTACAATGATGTATACATTTTAGTAGAGTGATATATTATTTTAGATTTCTAATATATTTAATGTAATATGTATAAAATCTCAATCTTCACTATGAAACCATAATGTTATTGCATAAAAAGTTCATTCACCTCACCAGGTATCACATTATTACAACATGGTGTTCTTATTATGGTGTTATCTAAAAAACCATTAAATAATTCAATCTCACTAATTTATCATGGGGTATTCACTGTAGAGAAACATTTCCTATAAATGGAAAATATATGTCACTATGGTGTGAATGTTCCACAAATAATAAAAATACATTTATCTGATAACAATTCATTCACTCAAAACTAGAATTACAATATATTGATATATATGTTGGAATTGGTCACAAAGATTTATAATTTTTAATTAATAGTCTGCTTTTATGAATGAAAATGTTACCTCTTGATCCTCATATTCTCAAGGAAATGCTCTTCTAAATATAATTTCATTTACTCATCAGTAATAGCCCTTATGAAATGGATTACATTCATATGATGTACTACAATATTCATTAATAAATTACCCACTATGTATTTCAAAATAACTCTATACATGTAAAATTAGTTATTGTATAATATAAATAGAAATATATATTTCTATATTGGGAACTGTGAAAGGTATTTCTTAAAATACGGTAGTTATTTTCATATTTTGGGGAGAAAAAAATGAGTTAGTGCATTCATATAAATATTTATGAACAATGTCCTTTATGGTTTAGTACCTTCTTCAGAAATTTTCTAATAAAGGTGCAATGTGGTAAAATGAATCATTCATAATTTTTATTTCATAAGTCACCTTCCCAAATATTACCATCATAGAAAATTACAAAAAATATGGAAGCCATTTTTGTGGAATCTTAAAACAATTTATATAAAAAATATTAAATTTTACTATAAAATGATCTTGATATAAGCATCATTCAAATGAAAAGAAATATATTTCGCATCAAATAAATATTTATATCATCATATAAATCATTGAATGGTAAAGATCCTTAAATATTTTTTTTGATTTATAAATTATTTTATTAACAAAACATATTTATTATCTATTATTATTTTCTAGTTATAAATTATATAATTTTATTATTCTAAAATATATATAATTATAAATAATTATTACATTATTTTTAATGCAGTAGTTACATTATTATTACTTGAAATTAATTGTATATAATTAATTTTCTTAATTTTTAATTATAAATATTTATTAATTAAATTATAATATATTATTCTTAATATATTATCGATAATATTATATTTTAATTTTAATATGATTGAATTGGATAACCTAAATCTCATATGGTAATCATTGATGTGATGGAATAGAAGAAACTAGTTAAAATAATATGGCATTGTGGGTGGCATAATATGTGTATTTGTTTCATAATATGTTATTATAATATATTATTTATATGAAATTATTAAATATATTTTTTAAATATTTTATTGTTTTTTATTACATATATATACATAAAGTGAAAAATAAAAATTGGTTTTTATAATAAATTAATAGAAGGTTCCAAATGACGAATCTCCTTATTTATGATGTTTTTTAAATGGAACTATGCAGAAAACACCTTCAAAATATTTTTGAAGAAGGAACTCTTATGCTTAATTCTTTAATCAATATTATTATGAAGAATGTGTTGTCTCATTATACCACCATTATAGTATGATATAACTATCAAATTTTAGTCTGTAGTTTCTCATATTCCATAATTTGGGAATAATGTTTTTCTTTACATTATGTATAGACATATTCTTCATGAATGTTATTTCATATTCTAACACCTTTCAAAAATATTCATATGCATCATTATTTCTTTATAAATTATATGTTCCATAATGATTAATTTAATTTATCAACCCCTAATTATACACATCTATGAAAATTACATATGTATCAATGATACACATTCGTCTAGAAACATCACGTATTTCATATCATATTGCAATGTGCACCATCAATGATCAACAACAGATCAAACATGATTGAGGTCATCCATTATCTTTATAAATATAACAATAAATAATATGGTTGTATGATTTATATTCAGGGGAATATGTATATAATAAACATTGTACTAGAGATATTACATGGTGATGGGTGGAGAAGATGGTTTGATAGATTCTATATTAGTAAAGAAGGTTGTTTGTGGTATAATAATTAAACCATATCAGTTTGAGAGGAATGCATTCGAATATCCTCTTCTGGATAATGAGGAGTTATAGTCCACATTATTTTATCAATTTTAACAACTTTTTCTTGGAGTATCTAAACATTTATAGTATATTTTGGTATCCCCAATATATATACATCTATAGATTATTTTGGGAAAATTTTGAAACAATTGTATCTTCTATTGATAGGTTCAGGAAAAGCGTTAGTAACAAAATTATTGATACAAAGTATTTATAAAATATTTAATTATTTGATTTCAACAATTTCTATATTTTATGTGGTGTTACATTTTTTATAAATTTTTTATTTCCCACTTTAATGGTCATCACCATATTTTATAGGGTTTATTTATCAGTCAACATTATCCTTCTATAGGATTCATGGTGTTGTGAAATATCAAATACCATTAACATATTTTCCAAATATTTATATAAATTAAGGGAAATGATTATGAACTTTGAAATATTATTCATACCTTAGTTGTGGATAATCTATAAAAATAGATTTGTTAGAGTAGATTACAATATTTTATTGTAATATTTATTTCATATTGGATAACCATTGCATGGATATCTTGTTTGTGAAGGATTGATGTAAATTTTTATCAATGTATGACTTTGATAGAATAATCTACATTAAAGTTAAATTTTTTATACCAAGGGAACCAAATTCTTTAGGAGCAGTTTTCTATTACTATTAAATATAGTAGAAAGTTTGATTTAGTGGGAGGATATATAAATTTCAATATAAATTTGATAAACCAAATTTCTCAGAATAAAAAATAAAAATCATGGAAAATATATCATACTAAAAGTATAGGAATGGAAACTTAATTAAAAATTCATAATCTATTGATCATATCTTGGAATATTCAAAATCATCAAGGTGAGATATCTATAGGTATAACTCTAGTAATTATTAATTTTCAATTATGTTATACGTATTCATTACCTCACTTATAGAGTTATTTAAGGAAATATAATATGAAATTTTTTCTTCAAGCATCATGGAACATTATATCTTCCTTATAATGAGAATATACATATATTTATTCTTAGTTGAATTGTTAAAAAATAATTTTATATAAAAATTTGTCTTATAAGTATCTATGTAGATGATGTAAATGGAAGTTATGATTTAGGAAAGGATGAGATTAGGTTGTTTTTTTATCATTTATCTTCATTATTAGATTTCAATAATTTCTCTATTTTATGTGTTGTTACATTTTTTTATCGAATAATAAAACTTATACAATGAGATACATAAAATCAACCAATGTATTGGAGGTTTATAAAATTCATGGACAACCCATCTCTTCATAATATTTACAAAATCATGAATTCCACAAAGAACATGTAAAAATATTAGTAATAAAACAATCCATGGAATGGAATGGGTTTCATATTAACTTTTTAAAGAGTAAATTCATAACTAAAAATTTATGTTCCTAAGGAAAAAACCTCTTTGGTATAAGAATCATGATTCTGAATTGATGAAGAAGAAACTCAAGAGGATTCAAAGATGTGTTTAGGAAAGTAGAGTTATTTTGTAAAATCATTTTATTTATCTTAAAATTATTTAGGAAAAATGTATATCCTTAAAAAGAAATGGGTAGAACAATGAAATTTTTTTAAGGATAATTAATTTAATACCCATACTATAATATTGAATGAAATTTGTATATCTCAAATAAAGGGATTTAGGTACGAGAATCCCTTTACCATATTTTTGATTGTGTTCAACGCTTAGACTTTGTATCCAAGACAATAAAATGAGATTAATTAATTACCTAACTCATAAAATATTATACAGGTATTTTATTTATTTTACTTTTATTTAGTTCATTTATATCAATTTTGATGAGTTACAGTGTTCAATTTCACCGTTTTTTGGAGCGTTCATTTTCAGGGTTTCATTGTTGAATAACATTCATATAATTATGTGATTTCAAGTAAAATGAGAATATTTCTACATAAGTAAAATTAAATATTATTAATGAAATTAAATACTTTTATAAGGTCTCATATATGATTTTTTTTATATGATGATGATTAATTGAAGAAAAATTTAATGATAATTTTTTATTTTTGGGGGGTTTTTTCATCCATGAAGAAATAATTTCAATTTCAAAAATATTATGTTTTTAAATTATTTCTAAGACATATAAAATTTATAATACGGATATTAAAAGAATATTTAACCACAATAATGGTCTTATTACTATCCTTCAAAGTGGTAATGGAAAATGAAAACTCATCGTCCATGAAGGCGGTGAATCGATACATCACGGATGATGTTTTATTATTTTTTGAATAAAAGTAGTAAATAAGGGAATTTATGATTGATATAACATTATCAAAATAAAATTACAATATATATATATATATATGATACTAGAGTTATCATTATAGTTTTATTATGGTATGGTGAGGAGAGGATAATAAAATTAATGAAATTAAAAGTGAAGGGTTGAGGATTTTACCTCTTGAATGTTGTCTCCCTAAGAACATCCTTAAAAGATTAGTTTTTTGTCATTTTGTGAGACTAGAAGATCCTAGATGCGTGGAAGAGGAATGGGGTTGTAATTGGTAATAATTTAAATTTTTTAAAAGTAATAGAATGTGTGAGAAGAAGAGGTGGTGAGGGGTGATATATATAGGGGATGAGAGAGGTGTTTTTTGATTATTTTATTTGGCTCCAGACTATAAATATTTTTGATTTCCCAGAGTAAATACAATAAATTATGATGGTTAGTTTGATATAATGGTTATTACATAATATATGAATAAAAAATTCTTGTATTTAGCTTCAATCGTAAATTTCTGTATTTTACTTTTAAAAAAATTAAATACTTTTGAAAAATATAAAATTTCACCATAATTATTTTTCAACATGACGATCTCAAACATGGATTCAATTTTTGTTATTTTTTTAAATATGAGAAAATTATGTTTTAAAAAATTCATCATTTATTTAAAAAATACAGATTTCAATATTATACTATATTTTTTAACACTTTGATAAAATAATTATGTTGTCATGAAATTATCATATAACTATAATAAAATATTATATTAATTTATCAATATATTTTTTAGAAATAAAATTTCTTTCAAATATATATGTTAATAAAGTAAATATTAATAAACGTTTGGGTTTTACAGAAAGACTAACACATAACTTTCCATTTATAATTTTTTTACTTATACCATTATATAAATATATCAAATTTACATTTATAAGATACCTATGTTTTATTTATGATTAAATATGCGAGGTTACTATTCTGATGGTAATATTTCTATTCCTTATGTCCATATTACTATTTCATTGGTCAAGATTCTATCGGTACATGATCATTAATTTAAATAAATATAACTTATTTTATTCATCTTTTAGGTGAATAATTTTTTATTGTGTTATCTTTGTGATGCATGTTTTTTATAAAATAATTATAATTACTAAATTTACATTGATAGTCAATTGGATCATTAAATGCTTCCCCCATTTTTAAATTTCCTCCTTGGAATTTCTTTTTACATACTATTATAAAAGAAGGTGATAGTACTTCTCCTTCATCACTTCCTCCAGTTTTTATGTCTCCTTTTCATACTTATGGTTTCTCCGTAGTACCTTGAACATGTGGGTGGTCTTGATTTGTAGAACCTTGTCCCTCTAGTCCAAAATATATAATGTTTTCTCTCCATAAGAGAGATCATATTGTTGCAATACCACCTCTAATTTAATACATGTGAGGGATCTACTATAAACCTTCTTTAGGAGAGATACATGGAATCCATCATGCATTGGAGACATGGCTGTTGGAAGTGAATGTTGATAAAAAAATCTACATAGATTACATCAAGGATCTCAAAGGTGACAATTTTCAATTGGCTAAGATTCAATTTCATTCCAAACCACATGAATCTCTTCCATGGTGATATTTGAAGGAAAACGTTTTCTCAAAATTCATAGTCAATATCTCTTCAATGGTTGTAAAAATATATCTTTTACTAAATCTAAGATTGTATTATGTGTTGTTGGATTTATTTAACATCCTTGGCCATATTTTTCACTATATGAGTAACAATTTGATTTTATTCACCAGATTCATCACAAAAAATTTGATTTCTACATCACTTCCTATATTGAGATTCATATTGAGATATATGAAAACTAAAGTGAAAGTAATTATTGTATAAGAACTCAAAAAATGGGAGATGATGATATTATTCTCCTTCCAATTCCATTGAGTAAATTCATCTAATTTCCTTGAGGATCTGAATAGTCCTTTCAAATTGGCCATTTGGTTGGGGGTGATAGGTTGTACTGAAATTCTATTCAGTACTCAAAGCCGATTGATGACTTTTCTAGAATCTAGATGTGAAACACATATCACAATTATATATGATTGAAAGTGAAACCCCAAGTAGCCACACCACATCATTCACATATATCTTTTCCTATTTTTCATGTGGCAAATATTTCTGAATAAAAATGATGTGGGATGTATTCATGAGTTTATCCACAACAACCATATCATATTATTTCCTTTGGATGACTTCATGAGACTAGTGAAAAAGTCCATATTGATATTCTCCCATTACTATGTGGGTATAGGTGATGATTTTATCATGCCATTTGATGTCATAAACTCCAATTTAACATTGTTAAATATTAAACATCTTAAGATATACTCTGCAATATCCTTCTTCATTTTTTCCCACTAGAAGAGTTCTCAATGATCATTGTACATCCTAGTACGTCCAATACGCATAGATAAATATGAGCTATGTACACTATCTAATTTCTCATTGTTTATCATCTGTGATGAAGGAACACAAAGAATAGTTCCAAACTAAATCATACCATCATCATTAATGTGGATCTCATGTAGCTTCCCTTCATTTCCTACTTTTACATTATTTTGTAGTTCTAGATAACCCCTTTGTGATTCTTGGATATTTTATTAGATATATATATATGTGATATAATTAGGTTAAGGAAGGATTCATTCCCTACCATTATGATTTCAAAATCTATCCCCTTCATATCCATGAATACGGGGTCTTTCAAAATTTACATCGTGCATAATTTAGAAGGTTATTTTTTCCAATGAGAAGTAATTAAATTTTTCGCCTTTCCTAGAAGGTAATTAATAGAGAAATATTATTCTTTTATTGGATTATACTGAATTATTTAATGCATGTTGACATACATATATGTGAATATGTACTTTATCCTCTATTGACTAGTATATATGTCAGATATTTCAACATAGAGGTAGTTCTGCAAAAATATTCACATAAAAGATCATAGCTACATGCGACAGATCATGTATCAGGTAGTTCATATCATTGATAATATACTACCATGATGCATAGGATACCACTTTAGCATTATGCATGATTAAAAAACCCAAGACATTCTTTGAATCATTATTGTATATCACAAAACCTTGCCCACTTTTTGGTAGTGTGAGCACATGTGTAGTGAGTAGCCTCATCTTGAGATCCTTTAAGATTTCTTCAAATTATTCTATACATACATACTTTACACCATTTGTGTTAACTTTATTAACGGGCTTTAAAATCAAGAAAAATTTATCACAAAAAATATGTATTACCCTGATAATTCAATACAACTATAGATATACATGTTAATACTGGGATTCATCTATTCCTCAGATTCCATTATTTTTGAGGGGTCTACCCACATTTTATCAGTTTTTATCATGTGCTCTAAGAATATGACTTACTATATCAAAAGGTAACACATTTTGACCGAGTATTACTTTTTCTCCTTACTAAATGTCTCCAACACAATCCTTTTATATTCATCATGTTCCTCTTTTCCCTGGGATTATATGAAAATATTACCAAAAAACTGTCATGAATTTTTCAAGGTAGTCTCTAATGGATCTAATCATCATATACATGGTGTATTTAGGGGAATTAGTATGTCTGATGGGAATCTGAAATATCACGAGATTTTATGTATTTCATATTATAAATAAATACAATAATTAAATATTATTTTTTATTAAATGAAAGGAATGATAAAAAAAGTATGGATACAATGACTCTAATACATCGTCACTATACAATAACTATTTAAAAAAATCACTTAAAATGACATTAATCCCACTAGAGAACCATCGATTAGAAAAGTAATACCAAAATTATATTCATATTCCCTCTAATCAACCATAGTTAGAAAATATTCTACAAGAAGACAGAGAAAATGAAAAAGCGTGAGAGGAAAATAGAGGGACATTTCAGAAAGATAGGAGAAACATTGAGGGATTTTGGCCACTTTTTTTACTCTTATATTTATATTTATAGAAACATTGTTTAACCTTATAAAAATTTAACTAGTTTATTTTTTATTTTAAAGGTGACTTTGAGATATATGATCTATTTTTATGATTACATGAAATGAATTTTAAAATAAATAATAATTTTTTATTTGAGAATCATTAGTTATTTTTCAATTTTATAATAGTAATATGTTATTTATAGAAATTTATTTCGAAATAAAAATTATATTACTAGAGAAAATCATAAATATTATAAAATGAAAAAAAGTAATCCATGAAACTTATTAAAATTATTAAAAAAGGAAATACACCAATGAACATAATAATTTCAATGTAATATTAGTCATAAATATAAATCTATTGATGACAAAAATATATATAATATAGAGAGAAAAAGGAAAGAAAATAATCATTATGCAAGATAGAAAAATAACTTAAAGGAATTGAATTTTATACAATTATCTCATTGGGATATTTATTTAAATTTTTTCATTTTTGACCATTACAAATTATCTTCTCATATGTTTAGGTAACTTTAGATAAATTAAAATAATAAGATTACAATAATTTTTAAATGATAGCTTAAGATTAGAGGGAAAAAAATTAAGATGTCTGTTTGAAATATTTGAAATAAAAGGAAAAAATTGAAAACTTATTTTCATTGATATAATATTATTTGGAAAAAATATACTTAACAACAAAAGGTATCCATGTGCACCTCTTCTCAGGTGGTAATAAGCATTTCTCTCTGTGGAGGCCTACAGAAAGACTATATATGATCACTCATTTCATAAGAGTGTAGCTCTCTCTTGGCACACATGGAAAATACAGAGCTCCTAGGGGTCATACATTGGGTGGGATAGATGCATGTGAGACCCATGTGTAAGGTCTATCTAGTGTGCTATTGGGAAATTTGGGAGCTTAGGTTGTCATTTTTCTTATAAGGAGTCACCAGAACCCGTTTGGATTCGATGTGGAATGAGTTCTAAAACTGTGGGACTTGGTCCCAACCACCCATTGGAGATCAGGCTCATCATATATCTCTGATCTTTTTCCCTCTGAATGATCTCTCCAATGTTAATTTTTCTTATACCTTGAACCCCGAACCCTTGAAACAATATTATTTAAACTTCTCCATGATATCACCCCCATATCAACCCTTACACAAACAGTATAAACTCTCAACCAAAAAATAATCAAGATATTAAATTAGGGAATTAAAGAATAATTAATAGTTGATTCATTTAATGAGTTGTGATTAATTTTTATGCTTGTACATAACACCACAATATCCTTTGATATATATATATATATATATTCATTTTCATCACCCATTTTTTTAGATCTCACATAAATCAGTATCTCAAACACCAATCCTCTAGATTGTTTTTAATTGATTTGAAATAAAGGATGAAACGAGGGATTATATTATATTATATTATATTATATTATATATATATATATGTGGGTGTTCTAATTTACCATAAATCACTAAGTTTATAGATACACAAAAATATATTTTAAAATGGGGGAAATTCACGTTTTGGACACAAACAAGGACTGACCACGCCACAATGTCATGCTTGGTGAACCAACTACCTACATACCCTTCTTTTTTATTATTCAATAAGTTATGGTAAATGAAAGGATTCTATTCAAATATTTATTTTATTATTGTAAGGGTTATATATTTATTATACAAGAGAATATTGGTAGATGATATTATTTTTGTGTTATTACAATTATAAATGAAAATATGTTTTGAAATCTAGTTCTAAATATATGTACGAGTTCAATTTTTATTTGGATTTATATTTTTAAGACCCTTTAACATGTATTTAAATTTATAGAAAATTATTGAATCATTTCACAAAATCTTTTATAATATTTCAATAATTTATATTTCTAAAACTATTCCATAAAACAATAAAAAATATTTTAATTTTGTTGTACAACATTCGATTCTAAATGGTATTTAATATTATCCAAATAAATATTTTTATAATTATAATAATAAAAGATATAGTTTTATTACATTTAAATAGAAAAATATTATTTTTGGTTTAAATTTTAAATAATGAAAGCTGTAATTTAATCTACAGTCATGAATTTATTTCTTATTATATGATATAGTCGTTATCTATAACATCTGAAATTTCCTACATACCCTAGTTTAATAATAATGTAACTTTATATTATGTTCACGTTGATTGAATACATTATCCATTTGTAGGAAACTAATTTTAAAATGAATTTTTATGAGTTTATGTAATGGTATCTTAATACATTTATTTTCATTATTATTTTAATTAATATTCTATTTATTTAAAAACATCTAATGGTGATGATAGTTAATTTTTTCAAATTTTACATTATAATTCCTATATATATATATATAATCATACATATGTACATAAATGTGTTTCCATTATTTTTAGAAGAAACCCTAGTGAAAAAATGTACACAAATATATCCCAAGATTTAAATGATATTATAAAATTAGGCAATTGAACTTTGTAAACAATGTAGGGAAGTGGGGAGTGATCATATCCCCTGGTAATGTTGATAATACCATAAATCCTTCAATGTTTAATGTAGACCCATTTTTATTTCAAAATCATGCACTGTGTTTTTTGAAAAATAACGGGTCTTTTTTTAAAGCATATTAAGAGAGTAATTATTTTCAAAGCATTATATTTTTTTCCAAATCATATCAATTTAACAAAGTATTTTCAAAGGTATTGTCAAAATATTGTTCAAATTTATTTTTAAAATGTGTTTTCAAAATTATTTTTTATAAAAATTATTTCACTTGTTTTAAAACCCCTTATAGGGAAATTTGTATGATCATACCTTGTTTAAATTTTTTTCCTAGCTATTTTCAAATTTCTATGATAGATTAATACACTTAAGGTTCTATTACAGATGAAGTGAAATATTTATTTTATTTTATTTTAGTTCATCTATGATAAATTGTAAGGTGTTGTCTACTTATCCACAACCTAGAAACCAAATGTTCATGGAATTAAATAGAATTTTTAGTAATTAATATAGAATCACAGTTTTGGGGTCTTTATAGTAGGTATCATAGTAACAATCTAGATTATTTTGGGAAATTATAACATTCCATTAGGTTAAGTATCATATAGTTATAGAATCATTAATTCTGTAATTTTAATATGGAAACAAGTAGAACTATAAAATACTCTTATCTCTTCCAGATGAGATTCTTGAAAAGATTATCATAAAGACTTTATCATTTGTGATTTAGCCTTATCAATCCATTTTATATTCATGGAAATATATTTATAACATAGTATACACATTTTACAAACATGGATTCTATTGATGATGATGATTTGTCTACTATGTATTTTTACATATACATATTTATTACTATGTTCAATGAGATAAGTATCATGGTGGTATTTTTAAATTCATTACCCTATCAAAACAATATGAATCAATAATAACTTTTTATGAACCTGCATTAGGGGGAAACCTCTAAAAAATATTTATGTGTAAAATTTTATGTTTTTATTTCATAGGATAATGTATGATGATTTCAAAACGTTCACAGATTAATCAATTAGACTATTATATTGGAATCAAGCCTAAACTATCCTTTTTCATTTCTAAACTGAATCTACATTCCTAAGAACTTCTTTTATGTGTATCTATTAATGCAATCCTAGTTTCACAAGATGCATATGCGAAAAAGAAAAATAGGAATTTGAGTCCAAATTGAGCATTACTCTACTTGGAATAAATCCTCCATTACATATATATCGCTAACATTGAATAACTTGGGGTCCTTGGAAATAAAACTTAGGAATCATGTTTGAAGGATCTAAGAACACAGAAATTGCAAGGTCACAATTTAGTTGGTGGGGGGGAGAATGTAACATACTGAGTTTTTATGTATTTTGTATATGAAATAAATACTTTCATTAAATAATATTTTTAATTGGGTGACCAGAATGATTAAAATTTTATTGATACATTGACTCTAATACATCATCATTATATAGGAACTAATCCAAAAAACTCCCTACTAGTAATAGTTATTCATCAGGAGCACCTCCGATTATAAAAAATAAGGATGAAAGTATATCAAACATCTCTCAAATCTACCATATTTATAAAATATCCTTTCAGGAAGATAGTAAAAATGATAATAATTACATGGAAATACAAGACCATGTTTGTAGAAATTCATTAGAAGCATTGATTTATTTTTTCCACATTTTTTCCCCTTAAAGTATTTGTATTTATAGAAACATTATTTGACCATTTTAAAAATAAAACCTTAATAATTTTTATGTTAAAGTTTATAATGACATATAGAATTTAATTAGTATGATTACATGAAAATCAATTTAAAATAAAATATAATTCTAGATTTGAGAAACCTTAGTGTTTTCTAAATATTATATTACTAATATTTTATGTACTAGACATTATTTTAAAATTAAAATAATATATTGGGAGAAAAACATATATGTTGGGAAACTAATGCAACAAAACCAAGAATATTATTATAAGTAGTACCGAAGGTAATACACCAATGAAAAAAAATACCAAGGTTATAATCATTTATAAAAAGAAAACCAATTACGGGAGAAATTTATGGAATATAGAGAAAAAAAAAGAAAAAAAATCATTATGGTGGAAAGATAAATGACACTAAGGAATTTTAGTTTATAAAAATATCACATTGGGATATGTATTTATAAATTTTTCATGTTTTAATTTTAGAAAATAATAATTGAGATGTCTAGGTATCCTTAGATAAAATAAAATAATAAGTCTAAAATAATTTTAAATGACAGTTGTAAATTATAAAAAAAAATTAAGGAAGATTTATTTTAAATATTTGAAATAGTATCTAAACAAAGAAAATAATTTTGATTTGAAATAATATTTTTTTTTAAAAAATTACATCACAAAAATGTTATCCAAGTCCCCCGATCCTTAGGTAGGAAGTATCTATGACCTTAGTGGAATTATATAACAAGACTGTGTAAGATCAATCGATTCAGAGGAGTATATCTCCTTCTAGACATGCATGGGACATGTAGGCTACCTGTGAGGTTGAGCATAGGGTTGGTGGGATAACCTCATGACATGTCGGTATGGTTCATATAGTTTTTACTTTTGATTTATGGGATATTATCTTATAATTTTTATTATAAGGTGTCACTAGAACATGTTTGGTTTCGAGTTGGGACTATTTCTAAAACCGTTGGATGAAATCTCAACCATCCATTTGAGAATAGGTTCATCTGGGTCCTTAACTTCGTCTCCCTCCCAATGATCTCTCAATGGTTTTCCCCCTTATATCAATGAACCATCATATCCTCAACACAATTTTATTCCTCTTTCTCCACTAATATTATCACCCACATCAACCCATGACTCAAATATATAAATTCTTAACCAATATACAATCAATATCTTCAATCAAGGTATAAAAGAATTATTTGAAGATGATTTATTTAATATGTTAAAATTATTTTTTATTCATATGAACAAAAACACAACAAACTATGATGTAAATATTCATTTTCATCCTCCCTTTTGTAGATAGAAATTAAATGGGTATCTCAAACATTGATTTTTTATTAGATTATGACTTCTTTTAAAAAAAGGATGCAATGGTGTATACCATTAATATATATATATATATATATATATATTTGTTCTATATTACATGAAATCTACAATTTATTTGATACAAAACAATATTCTATAAAAATGGGAGCAAACTCTCATTTTGTAAACTGAAATTGAACGATCACACCACAATCTTGTCCTCAGTGAACCGAAGACCCACATACCCTTCTTCATTATTTTTCAATCAGTTATGGTATGGTATTTTTTTTGTATTCAATTATTTGTTTCTTTTATTATCATAATGGATATATATTTATTTTTATAGATAATATATGTATATGATATTTTTTTCAAGTTATTATAATTATGTAAGATATAATGTTATCAAATTTAGTTATGAATGTATAAATGATTTCAATAATTATTTGGAATTGTATTTTTAAGACCCTTTTTAATGGATTTACGTTTACTGAAAATTGTTCAGTGATTTCATAAAAGATTTTATATTATTCTAATAATTTTTATTTTTTAAACTATAACATTAATGAATAACAAATATTTTCTTGATATTTTGTAGCTTTTTATTCTAAAGTGTATTTTATTTTATGAAAATATATATTTTTTGTTTTAAATAAGAAAATTTATCATTTTATTCCCTTAAAATAAATATATTTTATTATTTTGTGTTTAAGATCAAAATAATAAAATATATCATTTTATGTATATCTTGTAATTTCATTCATATTATAATATTTTTCCATTTTATATAATATGTGAAATTTTATGCATGTAATAGATTTATTTTAATGAGTCTTTAATTTATGTACATGTGTATTGAATAAATTGTTCCTTTGTAGAAAACTACATTCAAAATGTATTTTTCCAATTTTTATAAATTGAATCTTAAAACATGGTTGATAATTATTATTTCATTAAAATTCCATGTTTTTATGAAATCTCAAATGGTTTTGATATTTAGTTTATCCAAACATATTAGATTCATTCCTGTGAAAAAAAAATATAAACATTTATATGTATTTGAATGTATTACCAAGATTTTAATTCATAAATCCTAGTGAAAAATTTACATATATATAAAGAAAGCATAAAATGTTTTTATAAAATTACAAACTATAACTTCATAAATGTGATAGAGAAGTGGGGAGTGAACACATCCCTTATGAAAGTGGGTAGGCCCAAAAATCCTTCAATGTTTCATGTGGCCCTATTATTTTTTATTCAAAAACATGTATAATGTTTTTTAAAAAATAATTAGGTTATTTTTAAATCATTTTCATAGCATTAGTATTTAAACATCATTATGATTTTTTCCAAAGAGAAAGTATTTTCAAAATTATTTTCAACATTCTTCCCAAAAAAATTTCTAATTACTTTTAAAATAAGTTTTTATAAAAGGATTTCACTAGATTTGAAATCCCTTAGAAGGATGTTTTATTCTCAGCCATAGTTTAAATTTTTTTTCACAATTGTTTTGGAATTTCTAAGATGAATGACTACGCATAGAGAGTTATCACACAATAATAAGAATAATTATTTTATTTTATTTTTTAACAACTCTGATAAAAAGTATGGTGTTGTATAATTATCCAGAAACTAGAAAAAAGTGTTCCTAGAATGTATAATGTACTACATTTTGTTTCTGTTATCTTTTAAAAATTAATAATAATTTTTAGCACTGAATTTGGAATAATGGTTTCAAGTTCTTTACAACACCACTAAGAAGTTATGGTGACCATAACATTTACAGAATGTATTCTTCTAAATATCTTCCCTATTCACCTTCAATTAATGTTATCCGAAACAAATATCCACATTTTAGAAGTACTATTTTCTACATAGTAGGAAAAACAAGTCATCAATCCTTGGATGATGATATATTTTCATTATGGTTACTATATTGTGATCTCGGTAATCGATACACAACTACATTCATCTATCATTTTTCATGAAAAATTCCTCTAGAAAATTTAAAGGAAATTCAGTACATTGTATTAACCCTTTATCCAAATGATATTGTACATACTTCTTAAAATTGTATAGTTAGTTTCACACCATCCTGTAGGATCATTTTGAGATAGGAGTGGCTCTGGTAAAGAGCTTTATTGTGAACTCTACTTCACAGTCTAGGGGAAATCAGAGTAAAAAATTAGGATATACATTATTGTATTCTATCAAAATATAAATTTCCTCAAGTTTGATTCTTTCCTTCTATTCAACAATTTGGACTATGCAATCTTTTTTCACAAGGTATCATCACCAACACCATTGAGATATTTTAACAAGGAGATTTATGATATTCCTAGAATATTTATAGGAGCATGGTATTATTTTAAATATAAAATGATATTTCCTTTTCCCAATAGATGATGTGTAATATATATAATGAGATCAAATACATTACCAGTACAGATTTTAATTCCACCAATTCTAGAATAATCCCTTACCATACATGAATAGGATTTGATCGCAACACATTGGATGAAGTTATTTCACCACTATATGATTTTATATATATCTCTTTTTCAAGGTTTCAGGGCTTAGATTCAATAGTTCTAGAAAAGATTCAGGACGTAAAGGAATATGTAGAACTATTTTTAATGTGTAACTACCTAGCTCAAATTCCACTGAAAAAGTGCTCTGAGCTAGTGGGTTACATGGACTCAAACACACCTCCCTATATACCATATGCTTCCGACTAGTATTGATCTCTTTTGGTGTGATAGTGGGGAGAATATTCCCTCATATCAGAGAAACAAATAGTCAAAAAATTTAATATATCATAAAAAAGTTAACTGAGTGCGTAAGCAGTAAACAACTGAAATGGAAAATGTTGTAATAATAAATTAAATGCTACAAAATCTTGAACAACATTTCCATTAAACTAAACACTGGCCACCCTAGAGGATGATCATAAATATAATGAAGCACAAGAGGAAATGAAATTAATATTATAGGGCTCTATGACTAATGTTGATCCAGACCGTGAACCTGGTCTCCATACACTGTGAAACTGCAGAAGCCTAAGAAGAAGATGCGCATGAGCATATTCTCTTAATCATACGACTCTCGGCCACCATCATATTCACCACTCAACTCATTATCTTCTTGAAAATAAGACAAAGGGTCTACCATTAAATTGAGGTGTTCATGGATGATAACTAACCTTATAAGGACACTATGATAAGAGACCTATAAAAGTTATTCAATATGTATATGAAAAACAACTACTTAGCCTCATTGAGACACAACTAAAAAAGAAAGTAAAACCAATTGTGAAACCACAGTCAAACAAGGGTCTGTAATCCCATAAACTCAGATAGTGCCTTCAGGGATTTCCATATCTATATATGTGTACATGTATAGTCCCATATCTATATATATATATAACTAAATATTAATATTCATGAGTATTTGATTCAAACCACATGAAACTGAATCAACAGTCTATCCTTGGGTCTATAATCCTGATATCTTGGACAACCTATTCAAGGGAATTGAGCTAGACATCATGCTACTCAAAGAATGTATCATTAATTTGATCTCTGGGTCCATAATCTCAATCGACATATACCTTCTTTGGCCAATGCTAGAAAAGTTTCTCAGTAAGCTGTGTCACCATAGGGGGGGACTCCTCTTTCACATAGGTTCACCTACAATTTCCTCTAATCACTGGAATAAGGATACCATATACTGATGGTCAATATTATAAAGATCATTGCAACCAACACTGTCTTATGCTGAGTAATCACAAGTTTGACCACATTGGCTAGTTCCAAGGTATAACAAACAAGGTAACCACATTGTCTGACACTGTGTAATCAGGATTAACATTCATTAAACCATGCTATATAATCAAGGGTAAAAACAAGAAAGGTTGGATCCAATGAACTATTCCAAGGCATCCTTTTCGAGCCCAAAGAACATCTCAATGGAATGTTCAGAAAGGCACTAGTTGGAGTCCTATGAGTATGTCAATATAACATATCCTACATGAGTCTATGAAAGTTGGATCCAAGGGGTATAATTCCCCAATTCATACCATAAAATCATGACACAATGAGAATAAAAAATCTCAGGAGTCCAATACCACGTTCCAGATCAATGGAGAGCCTTCCATGGCATCAAAAAAACCAACCAACTAATGTGTTCATATGAGGAGATCCCAAAACGGGGAATCTATGGATCAATGATAGCTTGGAATTGAATAATCAATAAGTGAATAATCATCCACATCAAATATCATAGGATGTGGAGAGCATAATCATACCCACCAAAAATCACCGGCTGAGGAGAGTATAACCCCCCCCCCCCCACACACACACACAAATAAATAGAATATGAGCCCATCTGAGGAATTACTACTACAAGGAACCCATGTATGACTCAAGGAATACAAATTAACATGTAAGTATCAATATAAAGATACCAATAAACACATATAGACATCCCAAAAAATATATATATCAAAATATATATACATCCAAGATCAGCTAACACGTCCCAGGTAGTCCTTCTGGTTAACCAGTAAATATAAAAAATAACGTTGCATAGAATCCAAAACCTAAAAAATCATGTCTAGGAAGCCTAATAAGACAGATTCCAAGAGGAGTGTTTGATCATCCCCACACATAGAAAGACAATGTGAGTTTGGCTCAACAACCACCAAATAAGAAGCACCAATGGTAACATCTCTTCATCCACTATAACAAAGTCCAAGATACAAATAAACGAGTAGGGGTGACTCAAATGACCAAACCAAACATCCATCCATATCCCCATGTGATATCTAGTTTTGAACGATTTTTATGGGGGAAACCACTATATTCTTTACCCAAACCCAACGTAATAGCTCAGGGTTGATCAAACAATGGGGATCCCACTGTGTCCCTTATGTAAAACACTAAGAGGCATCAAAATTGAGATCCTTGAAGATAAACATGAGTAATGTCATCCTACTCGGGATCCTTAAATATAAGAGGTAAATGAGGAATCATGCATAGGATCATCCAATAACAAGAAAACTATGGAATCCTATAAGGGATCCTCAAAATGACACAATAGTATGGGATCCAACAGGGGATTCCCAAGATCATCATATCAGAAATGTCATCCTAGAGGGGATCCATGGTAACCAGATAGATGATAGAGGCATCCTACCTATGATCCTCGATAAAAACTATTCTCATGGCCTCTCAAGCTAGAAGGGGACAACTTACAAGAGAGACATCCTCAAAGGAAAACCATTAAGGCATCGACCACATGAGATAGCTCTTAGCTCATCCCAAAATAAAGTATCAAATTCGGATGGTCTAAACACCACACCTATCATTCAAACCAATCTCAATCTCATGAAACAACTAAACTCAGTTACTGGAGGAAGAACCTCTCTATTTAGATAGAAGCCCCAAACCACCAATTTGGAGTCCTCGAAACACTCAATGGGTTTCACCCTCATGATCTAAACGGAAATCTATTTAGAATTGACTACTCATGAGTCCAATTATTATTCTAGGGAAATAAAACATGAAAAACCCTCAAAGGGTTGAAATGGGGAATCACATGGTGTGTCACGCTCAGTGCACTGTGTGTTCTTCCGACACGTCACCATGGTAAACACTCCCGCCAACCTGGGCCTGTAAAATCCTTAGTAAACGGGGTGTATGGAGGGGTACACGACATGTACCCAAAATGGTTTACACTCCCATGTTTCTCAAACAACCTATCCAAATTCCTAGATATTCCATGTATTAAACATAGTGTGTCTCCTGCAAATGGTCTAGTAGTGTACTCCACATGACCATGTACCCATATATTGGTTCACCTGGAAGGGTACTCGACAACATGATCGAGTAATAGTACATGGCGTGCACACCAAATTACACAAAATGTACTTCCAAAAAATCATCTTCCTAGAACAAGATGATCACATGACGTGTCACCCTGATCTACACTCTATGTAACCTGGTTTTCAAGAATAAAATACACTCGGATCGCCTGAATCCCTCTGTTTTCCTGACTAAATCTAAAAACCTAGATAATTATGACCATGTACAAGTTATATAAGGATATAATTTTAGAAAACGTAAAATCAACATGGATATATGGTGAAAAAATAAATGGGTTGACCTTTGGTTATAAATCGCCGATGTTTTGTTTGATTTCGCAGTCCACCATTGTCACATATCAGTCTAGTGTGTCAAGGAATTCACAGTGGTAAATCTATTCCTATACCACTCTCTATATTTCCCCCACTCTTTCTTTCTCAATTAGGTAGCGTGAATGTGAATCCATAAGAGGTGCATGCATTATAATAATAAGAAAAAGAAAGAGAATAGAAAAATAAATGAATGAAAAGAAAAAAAAAAGAAATAAGAGAAATAAGGGGCACAGACCATCCCTGACTCCCAACCCAAGTTTGTGCCTCACCTATGCTAAGATCACCGCTATGGGATCAACAGTGGAGAAGAAATCTCATTTCTATGATCTATTCAAAATATATCACTAATTAAACAGGTGTGGGATATTTTATATTTAATTTATTAATTATTAATTATTAATTATTTTTTTAAAATTCAAAAAGCTCAAAATTGCGCCAAACTATCGCCGTATGGTAAAAACCATAATCTGAGACCAATAGAGTGGTCAAAAAAGTTATCATAGATCATCTTCTATGTGAAAATACCATTTTACCGCATTACAAGAATTTAGAGGAAAAAGATTAAATTTTTTCTCAAAACTGATGTCAGAAAAAACACTGGACTTTACAAACCCCCCACCATAAACCTTATCATCCCCAAGAAGCATGCAGAAAAGGCAAGTTGAAATTCTCTAAACCTATGAATATGAAAATCCAATGTATATATATTGTCCAATGAGTACTATAATTACATCAAAAACTACCTTCTACTTGAAATTTTTTTATCTGTGACCGATCTGGTACTCCCCACGATAGAAATACGCTTATCGTCATCTAAAAACCAATCTTTGAGATCAATAGTCCATGAAAATACATAAGTCCAATAAAAAATTAGGTTCACCAGTCTCATAGAACCAATGGTTCACTATCTTCCATATTTATTACCTTACACCACTCATCGAGCACAACCTCAACAGGTTCCTCCCCATAACCAGGGAAGAACATTTAGAATGAAAAGGAGGTCGATATGGGGCTAATGTTCTCTTACCATACCAAAGACAAATCAAGAGAGAGCATGATCATCTCTAACAAGAGTACACTATGATTCCACCAAGGGAAACGTACAAATACCTCTTATCCTCACTGACCATACTTTGAAAAGCTAACATGGATTCATCCTTGTGTCAATAGTCACACGGAACCCGATGCATTTCTCAATGTCACCTCTATAATAAAGAGAAATTCCATCATATATTCTGGGATCGAAGACCATGAGATGTATTGAAAAATAAATCCTCTTCTCTCACCCATCTGTTCACAGATTTAAATTTAAATGATACCACACATAACCACCATATACCTTTTTCATCTGACTCATACTCTAGTGAGCCATCCTTTATAAATCTATGCTATCAATTATACGTGGAACAAATCTCTCATTATTCCATAAGATCCCTTAGAACTCTTCTTCAAAATTGATCACCTAACAAGTGCCATGATTTGGTCCCTAACTACCCTTTACCCAGCTTCATTCATGTCCCAAACATCTTCCCCCAACTTAACTACATTAGTAATAAAGGAAGCATTGTTTGACTAGGATAAGCACCAGAACATTCTTTCCCATAAGAAGCAGTCTTGGTAAACAAGCACCCATGGTGATTCATCAATAGATGATGGATTAATGTACCTAAAATGAAAAACTAGAGAACCTACCATGCCTCAATCCAAAAATGAGTGTGAGACCAAGCTCACTGCCTAAAAAGTCACTAGAGAACATGGGCAACCTATCAAGTAGGCTACCCCTAAACAAAGAAAATGTCAACCTATATAGGACTGAGTGAAACTAAGGTCCTCTAGGTCTCCCACCCAGACCTATAGAATAATCCTCACAATAGGGTCACATGGTCTAACCACCTAGGAAAAAATATCAAAACCTCACAAAAGAAAGAATATATCACAATGACCTTTGAGGGTAAAAGATGAAAACACATCCTACAAGAGGCTGATCCTCATCAACCATCCTTCAAATGAACTCCTCCATGGAGTTAATGATACCAAGACAATAGATGAACAGAATTGACACTAATCTGACATCAAAACACAATAATACCCTCTAGAGGTCCAATTCATTTGAATATTATGGATATACATAAACATCATACTCATTGATCCGACTAGATTACCATGACATGAGAAACAACAAAGTACAAGGGGTCAACATAAAGGCATCATTTGTCAGATTGACCTACTTGGTCAATACCCAACCTGTACAGGGGGACTCAGTCACCAGCCTCACAAAAAAATGCCTCAACCAAGATCCAAACAACCTTCCATCAGAAGGAAATATATATTTGTATATAGGCCAAAAGGCCTTAGTTGTCAGTAATATAACACACAAAAAGGCCTATATTTTGGGAATCCTTAGTTCCAAATATGATGCATGAGACACCCAGTTCCTTTTCTGGTAAATTTTAAAAATCCATCTATTACCTCTTTATAATGTTCAAGAGCTATAGATTTATAGTAAATCCTGAAATCCACAATACATGTTCATCTCTTAAGGGAAAAAATCATATAAAACTGTAACATCAAAGATTATAATAACAATCCTAACCCATGTCAAATAGGACATCTTACTAGAATAATTTTTCTCAACCCACCAAAACAATATCCATAATATGTTTAAACAAATTCCTAATACTAATTTCATGCATATTCCAAATAGTAAATACCCAGAAAATAACACCTCTAACACAAAATATGTATCATCCTAACCTAGATGCAACTAAATAGGTTCTACGAGCCAGTAGGTTACAAGTCCAAAAGGACATCTCCCCATTCACCAGAGGCTGAAAAACTAGAAACAAGGGCCTTGGGTGTGATAGTGGGGAGACTATGACCTCATATGGGTGTGGATTTTAGAGCACTTTATTCAGGTTTGATTGTTTGCAGGAGGAGAGGCCTCCCGGTGATGGAGGTGGAATCTGACTCAGACGTTTTGGTCATATCTCTACAGGGAAATCACGACATCTCTTGGGATTTGGTTTATGTCTATCGAATGAGAAAAGCGGAGACTAATCCGGGAAGTAGAGTTTATCAAAGTCTGAGGGAATACAACTTTTCGGCTGACACATTGGCTCATTAGGGAGGGCCGGAGGAGACTCTTGTGATTTATGATAGTCTAAATTCTCTTCCTTTTGAGTGTGTTAATGTGGTCTGGAAGGATGCACTTGGCCTTCATTGTTTTCGTCCTCTGTGACGGTTAACCCTGGATTTTGTTAATGTACTACTAAAAAATAACGTTCAGTCAGTCATTATATGTAACCAAAATTAATCAGACTGTGGAAGAAATAAACAACATAAATAGAACATTCTGTAATATTAAATGAAATTTTGTAAAATCCCAAACAACTATATCATACAATAAAACACTGGTTACCCACTAGGCCGGCTATATTGAAACATGAGTACAAAAGGAACTAAAAGTAATAGTACATGGATCTATTAATATCTCGATCCCATACTATGTGCCCAGTCTCCAAACACTATCAAACTACAAAATCCTGATTAGAATAACCACATGAGCAGCTCTGCTCAATCAAAAAATGTATGCCTCATCCATAACCACCATGCAATTCATTATCAAAAATAAAAAGAAAACAAAAGGTCTAGTTATACACCAAGGTTAAAGTGAAGGGGTGAGAAATAATCTCAATAGGCCACCCTGAAAAGAAACCTATATATATATATTGTTATATGTGTATGAAAAAGTAATTCCTCATCCTCGCTGAGACACAACTAAAAAGGTAATTAAAGAATGACGAGAAACCATAGTCTAACCCTTGGCCCATAATCATTTCCATCTAAGAAACTGCCTTTATTGATGTCGATATCTATATAAACATACATGTATAGTCCCACACCTATACATATATATATATATAAATGAATATTCTTGTTGATTTAAATCAAACAACATGAAAACACATTAGTAGTCAATCATTGGGTTTGTAATCCCAATATCATTTACATCTTGTACAAGGGAATTGAGATTGATGTCATAACACTCAATCCAGGTATCATTATGTTGATCTCTGGTTACATAATTCCAATCAACATATACCTTCTTTGAACAACACCAGAAAAGTCTCTGAGCAAGCTATATCACCATATAGGGACACTCTTCCCACACCTTGGTTCACTTATACTCACCTCTAATCACAAGAATAAGTGTTATATATATTGACGATCAATTCAATAAATATCACTGCAACCAACTCCATCCTAGGCCAAATAATCATGTGTCAGAGCCTAAGGGCAAAATCAGAGGTATAATGACTAATTGATCCACATTGTCTCACATTGTGTTATTAAGTGTAAGATCCATCAAGGTAATATTATATACTCTAAATTCTTACCATGAAGGACCGAATATGAGGAACTCTTCCAAGGTATCCTCATCGAGACCCATAAGTGTCTCACTAGAAACTCTATAATGGAATTGGATGGAGTCCAAGGAGAATGTTAATAAGGCATGTTTTACAAAAGTATATGAAAGCCAGATTCATGGGGTAGCATGGCCCAAGGCATCCCATGAAATCAATACCCAAAGACCATAATCAATCCGGGGAATCCTCTACCACATTCAGGATTCATGGAGATCCATCCATGTAATCTATAAAACCAACTAGGTTATGAGTCCATCTATGGAATTCCTACAACAGGGAATCCAAGTATCACTCAATGTGTACAAGTCAACAGTCGAGGAGATCAGAATCATCATCATCAGATATCATGGGCCGAAGAGAGTTTAATAATCCCCACCACATATCATAGGTTGAGGAGAGAATAATCATCCCCACTATATATAACTATCCGATAACTCCATCCCAGTAATTTCTATAATAGGGAATCTATATACCACTCAATGTGTAAAAATCTACATGCAAGTATCAATAGTCGGAGACAAGGAAACACTTCTGGACCTCCCAAAAAATATATAAGTATCACAATATATAGAAATACAGGATCAACATCCATGTCCAAGGTAGTCCCTCTGGATATACTAGTAATTATAAAAAATGACATGGATCAGAAGATGGATTCAAGTAAATCAATTATGGACATCCCAAGAAGCAATACATATCCAATGAATAACATCTAATAATTCCAATAGAAAGAATCATGCATCATTTCAGGATCAAAATCCACAATGCCTAAATTTCCAATCTAGCACTCCAACAACAACCACAAGGGCTTATGATCGTAGCATGATTTCTAAGGTGACACCCGCTACCATATCTACCAAATCATGGCGTAATAGCTCAGTGTTGGTTAAACAATGGGGCACCAACTGGGTGCCGAAATTAAAACTATGAGAGGCATCCTACTTAGGAACCACAAAGGTAAATATTAGAAATGGAATCCTACTCTTTATCCAAATATTTAAATGGTGAGTGAGGAATCCTATATGGGTGCCCGAAATGACAAGTAAATGGTGGCATCTTACATAGGATCTTCAAAATGGAACATTGTTAAGGGATCCTAGAAATGACTCCCTAGATAAAAATATAAGCAAAGTCATAACTCTTGGGATCCTTGATAACCAGATTAAAGATAGAGGAATCCCACATGGGATCCTAAAAAACATCTCCTCTCACGACCTCTCAAGATAGAAGGGAACATATCAGAAGAGATTAATCCTTAAAGGAAAACCATTAAGGAATCATCCATACGATAGTATTCTCAACTCATCGTAGAAAAAAGTCTCAAAATACGATGGATTGAACACCCAACCTATCAATCACACAAAGTCTCTCTCTTAGGAAACAACTACATTTAGTTACTAGAGAACAAAACTATCAATTTATATTGAATCTACAAAACAACCATTAGGTGTCCAAATAATGCTCCATGGGTTTCACCATCACTATGTATGTGGAAAACTACATATAATGGACAACGCTAGGATCTAATTCCAAATACATAGCAAGAAAACATAAAAATCCCTTGAAGGAATGAAAAAGGGTAATACACGGTGTGTCACCCTTAGTACACGACGTGTACTCCCAACAAAATACATGGGTTTGTACTTCCTCTATACTAGGAATGAAAAAGTATTATGTACACTATGTGTAAGGAGGGTGCATGGAGTTTACCCCACATGGTGTACATTCATGTGTCCCTCAACAGATCTGGCATGATTCTTAGCGAAGCCACGTATTGACACATGTTGTTTCACCCACATGGGCTCTGACCATGTAATCCACATGACCATATACTACAACACGAGCTCTCTTGCACGGGTACTCGGTAACACAACTAATTACCAGTACGTGGCATGTAATCCCAAAATCTCATCTTTCCCAACTGGGAATAACACCCGATGTTTCTCCTATGAATACATGTCATGTAACCTGGTATTCTTGAACGAAAAACCCTAGGATCTCCTGAATCCCCCATTTCACCTAAATCTTTGCAATCTGGACACTAGGGGCCACATACAAGCTTAATAAGGATTTATATTTAGAAAATAAGATTCTCTAGGGAATGAAAACCAAAATATAAATGGTGTTACCTTTGGGAGGAAACCACCAATTCTTTGTTTGATTTTGTGGTCCAAGGTTTCGGCACGTCGGTCCAGCGCGTCAAGGGCAACATGAAGGTACCTATCTTCCCTTAACTCACTCTCTATATATATTTCTACCTCTCCCTAAATATATCTTATATTGAGTTAATTAGGATCCCTATGAGAATGAATGATTGTGAAGGAGAATGAAATGATAGAAAAGAAAATGAAAAGAAAGAAAATAAGAAAATGGAAAAGAAAATGGGGCATGAATCAGCCCAAATACCCGACATAAGATTATACCCTAGCTTAAATAAGCTCCCCATTACAGAATAAATAGAAGAGATAGATTTTAAATACAATGCACCGTTGAAAAGATATCTCAAAATAAACCTGCATGAACAATTTATTATTTAATTTATTATATATTAATTAATAATTATTCTTCAAAAATTCCAACATCTCAGAGTTCGACCAAACATATATCCTTAAGTAAACACCCTATTCCAGGACCAAAGGAGTGTCCATAAAATTTATCTAAGATAATATTCAGGGGAAAATATACTATTTTATCCCTTTACAAGTATCTGAAAGAGAAAATTCAAATTTCTACTCAAAACTGCTCTCTAAAAAAACAAGGTTACATACATAAATAATACTTGTTAATTTTTTAGAGAATATGAAGTGTAACTTGTTTGAATTCATATTATTTATCCACTTTAGCTGTAGTGGTGGAATAATATTTACATTATCCTTTGGATTTGATGGTTATTGGTGATGAATTCCCTCGAGGACTCAATGTTTAACGCGATGGCTTGTATAACTGCCTTCCTCCCTATAACTGAACCACTTAACCAAAGGTGGTATATTAAGAGGTTCCATACCATTATATATCATATTGGAATGATTATTGATGTCTCTTAGAAATTAATGACCATGATGGACTTCTCTCGTACACTTGAAGCATTTCCCCACCCCCTTGAAAATTCTAATAATGCTTTTTACCACATTTTAGACACATGGGTGGTTAGATGTTGTTTCATTATTTTTTATTTAACCCATCATCATGAAAGTCCATTATTATCTTGTTATCTTAATAACCATGGGACCATTATCCAAAATCCATCTATAACTTGAGATAACATCAAACCAATTCTTCAAAACTTTCAATGTCTCAGATAGCTACAACCATTTGAATGTGTGTTTTTAAAACAATCAGAATATGTCTATTTTTCTATCATTATAGATAACACAATAGTAGGCTTATTTTGAATGAATTGTGGTGTTTTATACATAATCCTTGAATGATTCACCTTAATTTTTTTTCAAATGTATAAATTGACTCACTATATTTTTACAAAGAGTTTGATGGAAATGCTTGTTATAAAATATTTTCTTTAATTCATACCACTATATATATTCTATTTCATCCTCTGGTTTGGTTTTGTTTATCAATTACCACTATTTAATGGCCTCTCCATCTAAATTTCCAATAGAAGAAGTCACCATTTCATTATAAATATACCAGAGCATGGAAAATATATTATCCATTGTGTTAATACACATTTCTGAAAATGTGGATATGAAGATTCACTATATTTCGATAGTCAATGTAACATGAAGTTCTCAATGATTAGTTTATCTTTCTCATGTGAATGTGGGAGTTAAAGTTGGTCATGGTTATTATTCATAGCTTGATATGGCTAGGTTATCATCCCTATGATGTTTTTAACACCACCTCCCATGGTAATGGAGATATATTTCTAGAAACTTTTACATTGTCCCACAAAAGTGTTATTGGTATGGTTTTTCCATGTTCTCAAAATTTTCTAAAATAATGATCTTTATGAAAAGAAAATTCAACCATGCATGAATATATACTTTATTCTTCTACATAATGGACTATTAATGATTATCTAATGGGATCCATATCTTTAGAATTTTTCTAAAAAATGATTATTTGACATTTACATATACATAGTCTTCTCTAAAGGATTTTCACTTACATTCTCTAATCATAATTCCAAAAATAACTAAAACCTTCTATGATTCCATCTAAAGAGATGCTGATTTTTCTTAGATGACAATTAAATCATTTTAATGATAAGAAAAAAATGAGCTTTACAAAACCAAGATCCAAATGTTTATTGTCATAGGAAAATCAGGCTCTTACATAGGTTGTTAATAATGAAAAAAAATTAAAAATATATTTGTTATCCTTATAAATATGACACTCTCCTTAGTACATGTGGTCACATGAGGATGTATATCAAATAAGTGGGTGAGCTAAATTCCCACTGTGAGGATGAATAAGGGATATGAAAAAACACACAATCTATGGGAATAATAATCTTTATCATAACATATTAATGAGGTAATTATCAAAATGATAAAGGAATCATTGGAAAAAGTAATGGAATGTGGATATGAATAAAAATTAAACATCACGTTTTTTGGTCAAATACGTCATATGATTGTAAAAAAAATATAGCATTATGTTCAAACATAACATATGTTCATAATCATAACATCACCATTGTGAATAAAGATCATATAATGTTCATACATAATACAAATAATCTCATGAGATACATCACATTACCCAATTCATTGGAGGGATATATAATTTTGTGCCCACCATTGAAATAATAAAATTCTTATAATCTTGCATGCCACATAGAATGTATAACTATAAAATTCATAAAATCACCTTTTAAAGGAATAAGTTTCATAATAAATTCATAAATCATAAATTAATGAATGTAATATGGGGTACAAAAAATGGAAAATGAAAAAAAATTTGTGTATGATTAAGTATTCTCAGGAAAAGAAGAAACGTCTCAAAATGATTCAATGAAGTGTTCTGGAAAGAAGTGTTATTTTGGAAAATAAATTTATTTGTATTAAAATCATGTAGTAATCTTGTAATTACATGAATAAAAATTTGGGGAAAATTGAAGTTATATTTATGTAAAATTAAAGGAATACCCATACTAAAATTCAGAATGAATTTGGTATAACCCAAACAACGGGAGAAAAGTTTAGGAATCCCATTACCTTAAATCCAAATGATTTCTGATACACCACGTTATATGTAGTATAATAAAATTAGAGTCATTAATTACTTATTTAAAAACCTCTTATTAATTTCTTTTATTTATTATAATTTAATTAGGTTCATTTATGTCCATTTTAATGAGTTGTAATGTTCAATTTTAATGTTTTGGGAGGGTGAATTTTCATGGATTCATGGAAGGATTACATGTATATAATTATGGATGTTTTTTTAAAATTAGATTAATTCCAAAAAAGTGAAATAATGTTTTATTAATGAAAATATAGAAGTTTAATTTATCTCTTGTATTATTTTTTTAATGATATAAGGATTATTAATTTGATAAAACATTAATGATAAAATTTTATTTGATTTTTTTGGTTTTCCCTCCATCGTTAAAGAATATCATTTTATTAAATATTTTATTTATCAATTATTTACAAATAAATAAAAATGTTATAATATACATACTAAAAATGGTTTCACCAAAATAATGGTGTTATGAATATCCTTTATGTTGTTAATGGAAAATTAAAACTCGTCAGCTTCAAAGGTTGTAAATCGACACATCATAGATGATGTTTTCAATTTTTAGAAGAAAAGAAAGGGAGAAGAAATATTATGATAGATATCCTATTAAAAAATAAATTTTTATATATATGATATTATAGTTGTTATGTCACTTTTTATTTGGGGGGGGGGGTGAGTAGATGATAAGAAAAGGAATGAAATTAAAAGATAATGAATGAAAGTTCTACATATTGAATGTTGTCTCCTTGAGAACCTCATTAAGGAAAATGAATTTTTTCTTTTGTTCAAACCAGTTTATACTATACATGGGGATGTTTATTGGGTATTGAATTATGGTGAATTTAATTAAGTAAAAGGTCTTAGAAGTTGTGTGTAGAAGAGGTGGTGAGGTGTGGTATTTATAGGGGTAGTGGGAAGTGTTTTCTGATTATTGTATTCATTTATTTATTATTTTGGATTCTGACTATATGTACTGTTTATTACTAGATCTAAATATAGTATCCATGTAATTTTACTTTGAGATAATGTTTCTTAAATCTTCCATATATTATCCATAATTAAAAAATTCTTGTAATTAGCTTTTATTATAAATTTTTTTATTTCACTATTCCCAAAATTCACCTATTTAAAAAAATACAAAAAATACACTATAATCATTCTTTGACATATAGATTTCAAAATATTAATTAATTTTATGAATTTTTTTCTAAATATGAGAAAATGATTTTTTTAAATAATCATCATATTTTAAAAAAATACAAATTTTAATATTATAGTCAATTTGTTTGACCATTTGATGATGTAATTATTTTCACATAATATTATCATATAATTATAATAAAAAAATATTAATTTATTAATTAATTTTATGAAAATAATTTTTTTGAAAACATTATATTGATATTAAAAGTTTAAACCATTAGTTATGATTTATAAAATTAACAACACTTATTTTTATCAATTTTAGAAACATATGTTTACCTATAAAGTGATATAAATATATCATATTTTCATTTATAATATTCTTACATTTTATTTATTCTTTTATATGTGAGGTTAG
The DNA here is from genome assembly GCA_963277665.1 of Viscum album. Lineage (NCBI taxonomy): Eukaryota > Viridiplantae > Streptophyta > Magnoliopsida > Santalales > Viscaceae > Viscum > Viscum album. The sequence goes on along the minus strand of OY728141.1, from coordinate 996,617,836 downwards.
CATTTGAATGGTTAGATTACTATTCCTAGTGGTTATATTTTTACTCCAATTTTTTTGTTACTATTAATATAAGTTCCTTAATTTTTATAAATATCACATATTTTATTCTTTATCTATAATAATAATGTTTTTATTGGTTTATATATTGGACTAATTTGTTTTATGACATAATTATATGGAGTAATATTTCATTTATAAAGGATTTGGTTGTTTTAATACTACTTAGTATAAAAACTAGGGTGAAACAGGAACTATTGAATTTTCAATTGATGTGGTCAAATAAGATGAATCAATGACTATTCTATTAAAAATTTATCAACAAAAAATCATCAACTAAGAAATGATTTCAATATATTTTTAATATAAACATTGTACTCTAAATTAATATTTAACAGAATACATTATAGTGGGTATGTAAAGTTTTTTATATTCATTTCGACCATGGAATACCAAAACTATGATGTGGTTTGGTGTAATTTTAAAAAATTGGCATTGTGGTTAGAAAAATTAAGAAGAAAATATTTTTGGGGAGGGTTGGAAGTAGTTTTTGGGATGAGGTGTTTAAAAAAATCAGGCAAGGACCACAGTTGTCTCCCAATCCATATTTGTTACGTGTTTCTTTTCACCCAATAAAAATGGGGACTGATATCATATCCTGATAAGGTTCAATCCTATGCTATTATTAAAGATAAGTAAAATGATAAATAAGTTTGGAAGGGTGTGGTTTTTTGGTTATTTTTTTGTATTATTTTTTAATAAAACAATTATTAGCGTTAATTCTAACGATGACTTTGTTTATCCTCATTGAAAATATTATTTTTATAACCAAGTCTAAATTAATTTTTTTTTCACATAAATTTACCCATGGAGTATTTAAACTAAAATATAATAAACTACAATGATATTAAAATAAAACCATGATTTTATAACATATTTTTTTAGTGTTTTGGAAACATTCTTGTGAATTGTTATAGTTAGTGCATCATTTAGAGTTTGAAGATAGATATTTCATTAATCTATTAGTTGAACATAAAGCATATGGAAAATCTTTCTTCAATATTCTCTAGGTATATCCCACAACATTGTTTTTTTTCATATTAATACATGTTATTCTCCTATTTAATCTTGATTTCTTCATGGTGTTGTACATTTAAAACTATAAAACCAACCCTATAATGTAAATTTAATTTACCAATAATCTATATGAAATACTATTTAAATAAATGTAAATTTTCATAGGGTGTACAAAATATTTCACTATTCTATTATATTTTTAAATATATTGTATTTTTCTAATCAAAACTTTCATAATAATCTCTCCTTATTTTTTCATGTTAATCTAGAAGTTTCTATCCATTTTAGTAGAATTTTAGAAAACAAATTCACTTTTTAAAAAATTTAATAAATTTTCTGACCAATAGAAATAGTTAAATGAAAGTGCTTCCGATATATCATTATTAATGGATCAATTCCCTTGTTTGTTTTAATTATTATCCCATTCTCCCATAAAGTTTCATACAACTAATTTTATTAATATTTCCAATTTTATCTCAATAAATTCAATAAATTTTATATGATATTTTGATTTCTAATTTATAATATCCCATATATATATGGGGGATAAGATGTGTGGGTATATTATATTACATGGAATAACTAAAGAAATTCATTTATCCTGTGATTATATAAGTGATTTCCATGACTGGTAATGGGTATTATATAACACTCAATCGAGAAAAGAAAATATTCCTGAAATATTTTATCCCAACACTATTTGAGTTATTTGATGTGAACAAAATTTTTACCCATATTAAAATATTATATATACATATTCTAATTTATGTGTTACAAAATGTTTTAAAAAATAACCATTCAGAATTAATTCCCAATACATAAAACACAAAGACTTTTATACTTTAGTTTTGTTTAATTTTCTTGGAAGTTTATGAAATCAATATTGGATGGAATTGTTCAAAATCACGTATATATTATAAAAATCGTGTATAGATTAGAATAAATTTATATATGTTTTAATATATTTATAAGAGTTTTCTAGAATCCATTTATTCCACTAGTGAGTGATAAATAATACAATTTTCTAATACATCACATCGATGGTTTAGCGAAAAACTGATAAACAACTCATTCCCCATATTTCAAAATTATGAAATTGTTGTATAAAAAAATGAGTTCTATATACCAAAAAAAATTCTTTTTCATATTTTAATTAGTAATAAATGGATCCGTTATATTGGTTTTCAACATTAGTGAAAAATTATAAAATTAAGTGCGTGTGAGAGTGTGTCTCTTCCAGGAGCTCATCATTGTTATCCATTTCCTCTTAGAACAAAATATTATCAATATTTTCCATGACATGTAACATTATACAACATTCTCCAACCCCTAAAAATATTTTATAATGTTTTTTAAAAACATAATAAAATTTTATTCTTCCTTTAAATGATGATTTTCTCCATTTTTACATATCTTGATTATAAAATCATCATGACTAATAAATATTTAATTTCGGAGCCTAGGTTGTGATATAATTCTATCAAAATGTCGTCCCAATTATAAGATATCATTTTTTATGAGAGTGTAATTAAATTTGGTTTTCTTTAGAGTATGAAAGACATAATATATGGGTTAGAATATGTGATCAACTCACTATCTGAGAGTTTCTATCACATTGTAATCAATACCATGAAACATGAGGTAAAAATTGTTTTCTAATTAAATGATATTACAATTTTGGATACAAGAAGGTATCTTTTGTGTGTTGTGAGTAATTAAATCATTTATTCATTGAATTATAATATAATTTGTTTCAATAATGACTAGGAAATTTTTAATGCTATCATTGATAAATACTTTAATGATTGATTATAATATCCCATTTTTATAAGAAACGATTAGATATCCTTCATCATGGTAGGAATAAGTACGTATCAAATCACTAGAATCAGTATTGGAATCTATTATTAATTTTTTTAGATACATGGTATCCATTTTTTGATTCATTTTCATCAATTAAGTGGAACATTTACTTTCTATGTGCTATTTTTTATCATTATATATATTATGTTTCATGTTAACATTATTATTTCATACCTCTATAGTTTTCATGTAAATGGATTTTTAGTTGTCCTGACCCATCCCCCGGGGCCCATGTTTTGAATACCTCAATCATGCCTCAGAAAGGCCAGGGGATGGTGACTAGCACAAAAATATTATCCTGCAAGTGGAAGGAATTTTTGGAGTACCCGTATAGATTCACACTCAAAACCTCATCTCGAAACACTGAAAAAGAAAACTGGAATTCCACTAATACATCCATTGAATGTAGACGTACAAAATATTAGTAAAATGGGCCAGTATACAAACACAAAAAAACGACAAGCTCTAAATAAGGGAGTACAAGGTCCCGAATAATCTGTCTGAAATAACCTTACCTTAAGGGTAGGTGTAGAGTATCTACAATAAGTCGTTGGATTACACCTCACCTCTCTGATCTCACTCGGAATCTCCTGGTACTCGACTACCAAGGAATTTTTCAATATTTTAGTCAACTTCACAACACATGACAGGTGTGGGAAAATCCCGTGCAGGGGTGAGTAACAAAATAATCATTAGGGACCCCTAACCACAAAAAAAAGACTAGAAAGGAAAAGTACACACTAAGAATTAAAAACTCACAATGATATAACCTAAAGTATAGAATAAAATATTATCCGACATAAAGAAGAACATTGTGTATTACTCAGAGAATCATCCCTGATGAGTCACTCAGGTATTTCAGGCCACTGAGGTCCACTGATATTCTATGCAACTGAGGTCCTCTAGGCTATGGGGCCACTGAGATTTGCCCATCTGTCAGTCAACATAGGTCTTCTCGGCTACCAGGCCACTGAGGCCTTCTTGTCATCCAAGCCACCGAGGTCTTCATATATGACGGTACATTATTTTCCACTAGTCTTCCAGGACACTGAGGCCCTCTCAAATACCAGGCCACTGAGGTCTTCTTGTCACTTCCGTCTCGTAAGAGTCAGCAGCAGGATTTCTTCTCATAGCTTGCTTGATTATGGGAGATTTAAATCCTCAAGTAATTTTTCCTAACTCAACCTCCACATATACTAAAATGGAGTGTTTTAAAAGTACCACCTCATCATTAGGGTCACAACACTGTAAACATCTCATCGAACAGACCTACTGTTTGGAAGTTATGTTTATTTTACTAAAAAGGGGCTGGTGGGATCCGGGTCTGGTCTGACCCCATCAGACAGACTCAGACCGAGTTTTCATACCAAAACCAAGCCTTATTCAACCCGGTCTAGGTCTGAACCAGCCCATTGGGCCTGGACTTGTGGGGTCGTGGGTCTGGTTAGCTAGGTTGTGGGTCTGGCCCACTGGGCCACATGGGACAGCCCACCTTCTCCTTCTCGGCCTGCTCTGAGTGGGTCGTCCTACTCCAGACAAGATGCAGTAAGCATGACATGTATCCCTCCACCCTGTGGGTCACCACTGAGTCCACCTTCATGGTCCAGGTATACCACGGCCCTCCACCCACGTGATGCAGTGCGGGTGGCCTCCTCTTCTCATGCTTTTGCCACCAACTATTACTGATGGCCAGATCCTCCACATGCACCTGATGCCACAATCCACATCATTGTTGGTCTGCATTCCCATAACACTATTTCCATAGAGTCTTCACCCCTGTGTGTCACCTGTGGCCCCCTACCATGATATTTTTCCACCCTCGCAGTGTTTCATTGATGTGTGCCGCAACCTGTATCTTTTACAGTCCACTGCGTCTCCTCTGACGGTCTTTTTTCCGATCCACAAGTGTATTCAAGATCCTCAAAACATCAACATCACTACTACAAGCTCAATTTTGTAATGTCATTAATCCTGGTTTTCGGTCATGAAGAACACAAGAACTCTCACAATAGATGGATCTGACAATTGTTCGTGTCGGCCCGATCCTTCCGTGTTAGAGTTTAAAACATGTTGGGGCATTTTTATGATTCTATCAAGTATAACCCCAAATAAAAAACACCAAGATCATGTAACCCTACTAGAAGAAAAAATGACCCATATATTAACCTGTTAGTGGGTTGATTCACATTTTTTGTCTAGGAATGAATGTATGGGGAAACAATTTCACCATGAACAAACCCCTACCTCGATTTTGGACCAATCATATGCAAAGTTCACACAAAAGTATTCATCACTTCACAATATATCATTACATTGCTGAATCGTAACAGTATTTCATTTATGAATCATAATATGGATTATGATCGGGTTTCAATGACGTTACGTTGCAATGAAATTTGAATTTGAAATAAAATAAAATTAATTTTTTAATTGAAATTATTAAAATATTTAATTTTATTTTTTCTTAAAAAGTTAAAAAAATAACTTTTTCCTTGAACCACGCAGATCACAGTTAATTCCATTCTTAGTTAATGTAATATTTTCAAATTCAATGTTTCCCTATAATTTTTAATCCATGAAACTGTCAAGAAGTTTCAAAAACCATGCACATTCTCTAATTTTAAATTTTTTTTAAAAAGATCAAACACTTATTTTAGGATCAATGATCTTTAGAATAAAGTACAGTCTGAGCATGTGTCCTCAAAATAATCCCATATATTTTAAAAAAAATCATTGAATTCTAGGACACTACTTTACCCCCACATATTGGGCTTTACATCCACGTTAGCCAAAACAAGGCCTAGACAAACAAATGGTGGTACTGAGCACGAATATAATCCTCCCACTCCCAAGTGAACTCATGGAGATTCTCATGCTACCACCGAATGTTCACTCTATGTATTGACCATCCAAAAAAGTTCCACTCCTACTAATCCTCAATCTATATCGAAGAATCAAAAAATGAGGCCCCATCTTCAATTTCCAACTCACCCAAGTTGATGACGTGAGATGGATCATGCATGTACATCCTCTGCTGTGATACATGGAAGAAATTATGAACCAAGTACATCTATGGGGAAAGGGAAAATCGGTATTCCACCTCTCCAGCACAACTCAAAATATGGAAAGGGCCAATGAATCTCGGAGACAACTTTCCACCTCTGCCATATATCTGCAATCCCTATCTAGATAATACTTTATGGAACACATGGTATCCTTCCTTGAACTCCAAGGGACTCTGTTTACTATCATAAATTGATTTCTGTCTCATATATGCATTCCTCATTTTCTCCAAGTTGACCTGATCCTTTTCGGTAGTAGCCCCTACCAACTCTGGACCCATGAGTTCTGACTCCTCTGTGTACGTCGGGAATAACGGTGATCTACATGGTCACCCGTACTATGCATTGAATGGTGTCATACCAATGTAGTAGTGGTAGCTGTTGTTGTACTCAAACTCCACCAGTGGTAGGTGATCCTACCAACTGTGACTGAAGTCTAATATGCCGGAAAAAACATGTCATATAAAACAAGTAAAGGCCTACCTGTATGACCTTCTGTATGAGGGTGGAAGGGTGTGCTTAGAAAAGTTGAGTCAAGAATGCCTCTTTCATTCCCTTCCACTACTAGGATGTAAAACATGTGTCTCAATCCAAGGCTATCATTGATGGGACCCTTTGGAGTCGAACAAGATATTATGCATAGTGGTGTCCCAAGAACTCTACCAAACTCTTCCCCCGGATGGGTAGGAAGTGGACTGAAAAGATCAGTCGATTAAAAATCACCTAGAATGAATCACCCTCCCAGGATGTGTGGGTTAAACCTGTCACGATTTCCATCGAGATACCACACCACTTCCACTTTGGATACTCTAGTGGCTGAGTTAGGCTTAATATAACCTGATGCTCAACCTTCACTTGCTGACAGGTGAGGCACTGTGATACAAACTCTACCACTCCCTTCTTCATCCCCGACCACTAGTACTAAAATTTAATGTCATGGTATATATTTTATAGTCTTTGATGTACTTCCATCGGGGAGGTGTAGAACTCCATTAAAACCTCCTCATTTGACTCCACTAGAAGAAAAGTGTTCCATATGAAAATTATTATGTTCTCCTCACCTTTTGAATATCCATTAGGAGATTTTCATTAGAAAAAGTGGTCCCTATAGTGAATATCCACAAGTTATGTCTCCCTAATTAGTTGTAAGAGTGGGGTATTGAAAGACATATAATGAAGATGAGATGCTCCAACCCCATTCATGAAGAATATCTACATTTCATCCAACTACTTTGAAACCTCACTCAACAACTGCAAACCAGATCTCTTGTTGAGCACGTCTTCTACCACAATTCCTTTTTTTGGAGTATGAACTATATTGATGTCATAGTCATGGAAGAACTCTTACCACTACGGATAACTCAAGTTCGTGTAATTATTGGATAAGATAAAAATGATAATATTGTTGTGAAAATATATGGTAAACCACTCACCCATCAATTAGTGCTGACACATCATCAAAGCAAAGACTGTTGTTGCTAGTTCCAGGTCATGGGTCATGTAGCTCTTCTCATGTTGCCTCAATTTTTGTGAACTTTAGGTGATCACTACTTGCACTTGAATCAGGACAAAACCTATTCCGGTCCCTGATGCATCTAAAAAATACTATATACCCTATTCTCTCCTCATGTAGCCTAAATATGGGTGCACCCATCGGTTTCTCCCTCATCTCTTGGAAACTCTATTATCACATCTCTTTCCACATAAAGGGATATCCCTTTCATTTCAAAGCTAATAAGGGTGATAATATCCTAGAAAATTTAGACATGAAGCTTTGGTAGAACCCATCCAAACCCAAGAAACGTTTTCCCTCAGTCACGCTCCTAGGTGGATCCCAAGAGAACACTGCCTCTATCATTACTGGATCCACTGCAACTCCAGCTTCTGAAATGACATATCCCAGAAAGTGGACATCCTGAATCCCAAACTGATACTTCAAGAGCTTCCCATTAATCTATTTCTCTCAAATAGTATCTAATACTATCTTCCTGTGTGTAGTGTGCTCTTCCTCAGATGTCGAGTACACCATGATGTCATCAATGAAGACCATGATGAACCGGTCAAGGTAAGGCTAGAAGATCCTACTTGTGAGTCCCATGAACACTACAAGGGCATTGGTTTTTCCCAAAGTCATCACTAAGAACTCATAGTGGTCATACTTACACCTAAAGTCTATCTTCGATACATCCTCATCATGTACACCAAGATGATGATAACCTGATATTAGTTCTATCTTCGAGAAGCATCTCTCTCCCTTTAGTTGATCGAAGAGGTCAACAATACTCACCAGTGGATACTTGTTCTTTATAGTCACCTAGTTCAGGCACCATAAGTCCATGAAAAACCTCAAACTCTTGTACGCCTTCTTGGAAAACAATACTGGGGTTACCCACAGTGAAACACTGGGCCTCATGAATCCCGTCCTCTGTATATCCTCCATTTGTACCCTCAACTCATGAATCTCTATGGGAGTCATCCAATATGATGGTGTGGATATTAGTGTCGTCTCATGATATAGATAAATGACTATGTCAACCTCCATATGAGGGGGTATATAAGGCCCCGACCTTAAACCTTACTTAATCTTGAGTTATTACAAGATTACACATTGAAGATATTTTCAGGTTTAGAGTTTTAGAGAATTAGATCATAAAACTTGCAATACATTCCACATTTAAACAAAGTGGTTACATAAAAGATAGTATTCATTTTTCCCATCAACGGAAACATATTTAAAATAAAACATGGATTCTTTCTTGACACTTCCTTGACACTATCATCATATCATGTACTATTCCCTTGACCTATGAAAAACATTTCAAAAACATTGGATGAGCATAAAAAGCTCAGTAAGGGTTATTAAAAGTATATCAAGGAAACATGAGTACATATATACATAATAATGAAATCATACTTTACCCATAAAACAAAATCACTTTAACATACCTCATAAAATCATGAATAAATAATTGAAATCATAAGACATAAAGGTAACTTGAGGCATTAATAACATTCTTACGTAGGGAGTAACCCTATTGGTTACGTTTGGAATACCCATCACAGTATATTTCCTAAATCTTTTCGGATAAACCTTAACGTTTAACTCCTTCGCATTACCCAATGCATTGGAGATCTATATCAGGCTCACCCGCCCTTAGTTTATCACGGAACCACCCATATTCATAATAACGCCCAAGAACCACAACAAAATCATATCACATAAAACATGCATAAAGGAAACATAACATTTAAACCTTTCAATCACAAGTTATCAATACAACACATTGATATAAAAACATTAGTAAAACCATTTTGAATACCAAAATAAAAGAAAAGTAAAAATGGTATTTATTTTTCTTAAAAAAAGGTATGGCTTGTAGAGGAATCCGAAACTCAAATAATGGTCACAGCGGCAGAGAAATCGTTGTCGCCGCATACGTACTACAAAAACATTCCCTTTTGTCATTTAGTAAAATGCTTCATATAAAAAATATTCCTTTTGGATAAGCATAAAAGTCTAAGGGGTTTATACACCGTATAAAAGAAGGTTGTGTATAAAACAAAATATGCCTCAATGAATAGAGATTGAGACGAAGTCCCATACCACTTTGAAGCTTTTAACATTTTAAACCATTAATATCAATATAAATAAATCCTTAAAACCATTTTGAAAACATGGATATTAATGAGAAATATTTATAATATTAAATCATTAAATCATTTAAAACGATATTTTAGTTAAAGGGTTTTTAACAAAATGAGAGACACTTGAATACAATAATTGAGGAATAACATTTAATAAAAACTTTATAATATCATGAGAATAAAGGTATTAATGATATAATATTCCAAATGATAGTATATACACCATATAAGAGTGAATTGGTGCATAACAACAATGAAGTCTCAATGGAAATGTAAATTGAGATGAAATCCATTATAAAGATGGTATCCTTAAATTAAAGATAAATCAATATCATAATTTTGTGCGAAAAATATAAATACACCCAATATAAGTGGATATTAAGTATAAAATAATCAAATGTCATTCACACATATTCAAAGGATGACATATTCAACAACTACATATTGAACCCAAAGAAATTGAAATTGGGTTAAGAAGTTCCCTTGACAGCCTAACAGCGTCACATCAAAATGAGTTGATGGGAGATAAAAAGGGTATCTAATCACTTGAACATAAAATCTAAATCACTAAGGATATATAAGAACATATCCCAACATAACAATATGTAAATTAAAAGACCCAACAAAAGAATTATTTTAAAAAGAGGGTGAAAGGTTCCCTTACAGACTTGGGTAACTTTCGAAACGTACACCCCATTGAAGAAGGGTCGTGCAATGAATATGTAAATACCCATTAATGAAATTATATTACACAAAGAGTATAATAATGGGCAGTTCATAAACCACTCAAAGGAACTGGTGGAAAATGTAGCATAAATCTCACGGGAATAAAAGTGAGATGAAAAATCCCTTACGAAAACTCGGCAGACTAACGACGCCACTTAAAACTTCCAAAAATGGATTGATGAGATAAAATAGGGTCTCTCATCATATTAAAATAAAATTTAAATCAAGAGTAATATAGAATAAAATCCCCCAACATAACAAAGGGGATCTTAAAAGAAGTGACATAAAAGAGATTACTTAAAAAGAAAGAGAGATGTTGGATCTCATATGAAAATTCGGCAGCCTAACGGCACCACTCAAAACTTCCAAAACTGATTGATGAGAGAAAGTAGGGTCTCTCATCATATGAACATAAAAAAAAGTAATATTAATATAAAATAACATCCCAATCATAATAAATATGAGCTTAAAAGGAATGACATAAAAGAGTGTACTTAATAAGATAGAGAGGGGTATGATCCCTTACCTCAGGTCCGACTTGACTCGATCATTCTTTAACGTCCTGAATAATAAACATGAGTTAATTTCTAATTGCTTAATATATTTTTTCAAGTTAATTATTCCTTTTATATCACTTATTTCAATGTTATAAACATTATTTAATGATTTAATTTAATAATTTTTGTTTTTTTGATATTTGGTTCTTAAGTCGAAAGTGGACATCTTACAATTACATGTTGTTCATGTGGTCAAAGGTTCATTATATCTAGAATGATATTCATGATTTGGATATCATATATATCATATAAATCCAGAATATACATGTATATATAATATTACATAATCATTTAGAGGTAAGAAATGAAATGCACCGTTCATGGAGACGGTAAGCCGTACGTACGCATGAACGCTACTTTCATTTCTATGTCATATTAATGGAATTAAAACTAAATGATAGGTACGTATATTTTATTTCTTGAATTATATTCATAATTTATATGTAACTTAAATTATATATAATAACTTTAAATCCATCCTTTATACATCCCACATATGGCATTAACGAATCAAATCACTTTGAGGGGGCGGTAGTCTGCACTTCCTAAAATAAAATTATCGTGTTTACCCACAATGGATACCATAAATGTATGCCACAAAAGAAAAATACATAAGCTTAAGTAAAACATAAACATATTATATATCATATATAAATATAGTAACATATTAATTTTCACCTTTGAAGGTGTTATTTGAGTGTTGAACAATCATCATTGCGTGAGACAGAAATTCTCCATCCACAGAAACAGTATGTTTCTTTAACCATTAGATGTAGGTGTGTGTAAGTTTAGCTAGAATTATTCTTATAAAAAAATCCTAGTATATTGATGATACTGGATTTTTTACAAAAGAAATTAATAAAAAGAGTTTAGGAGGTTGGAGAAGCAAAATAAAACAAAAGAACACAAGTGAAAACATTACCTTAAAATCGGGTTACTCCCTTTGGTTTGAGCTCAAAGGCTTCCTTGGGAAGAATTATGCCCAAAGTGAGGCTTCTAAGAGTTATAGAGGGATGTGTAGAGACAAAATGGGCAGGGGTTGGCCGATCCAAAGGCTTTGGAAGTGTGGGTAAGGAGGTAGAGGTGGGGGCCTTTTATAAGAGGAGAGGAGGGGAACTCTTGGAAAGTTACAAAATGTTACTTTATTTTAAAATGATTTTCGGATTTCAAAGGTCCCACATTGATGTATTTCGAGGATAAGGTGGTAATGGTTCGAAATATACTCATCCAATAGGTTTTTGACAAGTGTATGTTATAGTTTTAACATTATCCTTTCATTTTATTTAAATCCTTTATTAATGAGGTAATCACTGCATCATCATGATGTCATAAAGAATTTAATTTAGTTAATGTCTAAAAATTATAAAACAAATACTATGATGTAGTAAATATTTTTATATTTCCAATGAATATTTATTATCAAAAATCTGACTTGTATAACCCCATATAAAAAATGATTTAGTAAAACAACACATGTTTGTGACATTTTAATTTTAACATTAAATAAAAAGGTTTTAATGTCATTTTCCTACCAAAGTGGCTCCACGGGGTCCCCAAGTTGACCCATGGATTTTCTTGGTCTGCCATGACACATCCAATGAGGGTAGGACATGTGTCTAGGTCATTTCATATTATTAAAACATTATTTTTACCTTATATTACACTAATTACCTCTAATCGCGATTAAGAACATAAAAGTTACTATTCACAAAAAAATTATTTTAATCCCATTGAACCACATTTTACTTCCTAATGACAACCATGTATGTCGGATTTTTGAAATTCAAAACACAGAGGTGGAAAAGATTCATTTAAACGAAAAATCAGTTTCTTTAACTTCCACTAAGTGGTTTCACTATTCATCAAAAATTGAAGTTTTTCAGAAAAATACCAAAAATTTAGCCTAAGCTATATTTGATATTCAGAACTCAAAAATGATTCCTATTTTAAAAAATTCAAATCATATAAGTTTCATTAATTAATTTAATAATTAATTTTCACTGTCAAAACAAATAGCGTGTTTTTATGAAACAATATCTATTAAAAGATTGACACTAGTTTAAGTCCAATTTGAAAGTGAAATAAATTCCAATGACCACTATTGGATTAAATAGTAAAAATATATTTTAATTTTACTTTAAAAAAATTCAAAAGATAATCTAATCATATAAATAAATTATATTAAAAAGATGTTGTGAATTAAAATACAACATTTTTCATTATTTATTAAAAAATGAACATTATCGGAAAGATACCAAACATTTACACAAAGTAAATTCTGATGTCTCGATTATAAAGAAGAATTTTATTTTTTCAAATATAACACATAAAATTGTCAAAAAGTTGATTTAAAAGAGGATCGCCATCAAAAGGCGTTTAATCGACCTTCTAAAGAATATTACAATGTTTCGCTTAAAATTGAATTCATTCACATTTTTAATCCTCTAACATTTATTGTAAAAAGTAAAAATATTTGACAAACATATATAATCATTTTGTAGATAGTTCTATTTATTCACTCTATTATAATGGCTAAGCGTTAACTACCATTTAAAATGATATTATTTTATTATTATAGTGCAACGTAAGATTTCAAAGGAACTCATTATTGCGTATTGGGTAAGCCATCAAGCATAGCGTTACCGTTAAATTATTATTAAAATTTTATTCACAAATAGGGATAAATATAAAGATGTCATATTCTTCATTTACCTGGGGTGTTACAGGGTAATCTTGAAACATCCTCAATAAATATTTCTTTGAACTCTTCCATCACTATGGGAAAGTGAGGACTCTTATCGTCTACCACACTGAGGGTGAGGCTATCCAATGGGTGAGGTATTAGTTATACCCTCCTCTGAGAACATATGTCCAATTCTACAAGGGCTCCCTTTTCACCAGTGAAAGAAAACCTTGTTCTATCCTCATAGACACACCGTACTCTATGCCTAAAATATTCGATCTAAGAATGAACTCTTGATAACTAGTCCATACATAATATGACATCGTAAGGCCTTGACGCCGCTATAAGGTGATCACAACTAAAGAAATCACATCCTAGAGGAAGCTCAAACTACTGACACTAGTGTATAGTCATCAAATATCCATTCATCGGAGTATCTAATCATAAATATCAGGCCAATGGATCCACTGGAATTGTTGAGATCTGAACAAGGTATGAGGAAAAGAAAGAGTGAATGAAAACTGTGTCTATAAGAACAATAGCTAAGGTGGAGAAGACACATGTTGTACGTCTAAAAATATATGGGGCACCGTGTTCATAGGCTTCTATTTCCTATAGCTATATTCAACACTGTCCATGAGCTCTCGGAGCCCGTGGTGGACCAACTAGGTGTGGTGGTGGTTTCACATCAAACCTCCACCCACTGGCTGCTACTCTGACGGCTCCCTTGCCACATCATCCGCCTAGGGGTCCACCTCAATCGAATCTATACCTCTGCTGTGGTGGTCCCTCGACCATCTTTCGGTCGTCTGCATAGTGATTCTGTAAATCTGGAGACATGTGCCCATTCCCACCACATGAGTATCAAAACCTAAACCTTCAAAGACTCCCTCTGCCCTGGGGCTCCTATACAATCGACATGTATCCTGGTGTCATCCTATGAAATGCATGTCTAACATGGGCCCTCGTGTTTGGTACTAGATACCCACATCTAAAGTCTCTGCCACCTGGGGTCTACTGGTAACCCATGCTGCTAGAACCTGATCGTCCAGAAAGCCTTCCACAAGTATGGATCGCTCTAGTACCCCAGCCTGAGCATGGATGATAAGGGATACCATAATCACCATAATCTCTCTGCGTACTCCCTTCTCAAAGACAAGAAACATAATGAACAGGTCTCACACTAAGTCAATGTGGTAGTGAGTATAAGGCCCCAGCCTTAAACCTTACTTAATATTGAATTAAATGAATAATTACCATCAAGGATCTTTTCAGGTTTAGATTTTTATAGAATTAGGAAATAACTATTGCATCTCAAAAGATTACAAAGTAGAAACTTCTACTAATTTTCCATAAAATAAAAACTCATAAAAAAACATGTCTAATTCCATGTTTTAGGTAGCATGACTTTCCCTTGATCCCATCCTTGACACTATTCCATGTTAAGTCCTGTGAAAAACATTTCAAAAACTTGGGATGAGCATAAAAAGCTCAGTAAGGGTTATATAAATATGGAAAGGAAACATGAGTTCATATATACATAAGAATGAAATCATATGTTACCCATAAAACATAGGCACTTTAACATACCTCATCAAATCATGAATAAATCAAAGAAATCATAAGACATAAAAGGTAACTTGAGGCATTCATAACATTCTTACGTAGGGAGTAACCCTCTTGGTTACGTTTGGAATACCCACCACAGTATATTCCCTAAATCTCTTCGTAGAAACCTTAACATTTCACTCCTTTGCGTTACCCAATGCATTGGAGAGCTATATCGGGATCACCCGCCCTTAGTTTATCACGGAACAACCCGTCTTCATAATAACGCCCAAGAACCTCAACATAATCGTATCACATAAAACATGCATAAAGGAAACATAATATTTCCACCTTTCAATCACAAGATATCAATACAACACATTGATATAAAAACATTATGAAAACCATTTTCAATACTAAAATAAAAGAAAAGTAAAACATGGTATTTATTTTTCTTTTAAAAAAAAGGTATGGCTTGTAGAGGAAGCCGAAACTCAAATAATGGTCACGGCGGCGGAGAATTCGTTGTCGCTGCATACGTACGACAAAAACATTCCCTTTTGTCGTTTAGTAAAATGATTCTTATAAAAAATATTCCTTTTGGATAAACATAAAAGTCAATGGGGGTGTATACACCGTATAAAAGAAGGTTGTGTATAAAACAAAATATGCCTCAATGAAAGGAGATTGAGACGAAGTCCCATACAAAGACGGTATCCTTGGTTTAAGGATAAATCAATTACATAATTAAGTGTGACAAACGAATACACCAAATATAATTGGATATTAAGAGAAAAATAATCGAAGGTCATTCACACATATTCAAAGGATGACATATTCAATAACTACATGTTGAACCCAAAGAAATCGAAATTCGGTTAAAAAGTTCCCTTGACAGCCTAACGGCGTCACATCAAAATGAGTTCATGAGAGATAAAAAGTGTATCTAATCACTTGGACATAATATTTACATTAATAAGGATATATGAGAACATATCCCAACATAATAATATGTAAATTAAAAGACCCAACAAAATAAGTCTTTTAAAAAGAGGAGGGTGAAAGGTTCCCTTACTGACTTGGGTATCTTTCAAAACATACACCCCATGAAAGAAGCACAATACATCATTGATGTAAATACTCATAAATGAAAGAATATTACAAAAAGAGTAGAATAATGGGATGTACATACACAACTCAAAAGAAATTGTGGCAAATTTAGCATAAATCTCACGGGAATAAAAGTGAGATGAAAAATCCCTTACGAAAACTCGGAAGTCTAACGGCGCCACATAAAACATACAAAAATGGATTGAGGAGATCAAATAGGGTATCTCATCATATTAACATTATGTTTATAGAAAGAGGAATATAAAATAACATCCCCCATCATAAAAAAGAGGAGCTTAAAAGAAGTGACATAAAGGAGAGTACTTAAAAAGAAAGAGAGAGGTTAGATCTCTTACGAAAATTCGGCAGCCTAACAGCGCCACTCAGAACCTCCAAAATGGATTGATGAGAGAGAATAGGGTATCTCATCACATGAACATAAAAATTACAGTAAGATTAATATAAAATAACATCCCAATAACAAGAAAGATGAGCTTTAAAAGGAATGACATAAAAGAGTGTACTTAAAAAGAAAGAGAGGAGTAGGATCCCTTACCTCGTGTCCGACATGACTCGATCATTTTCTAATCTCCTAAATAATAAAATTTGGTCAATTTATAATTTATTAAGGACCTCCTTTAAATATTATTATTCATTTCATATCACATATTATAATGTTATAATCATTGGTTAATAAAGTGAGTTCATATCAGACGTTTTTTGTCGATGTTCAGTACATGAGTAAAAATTGAACTTGTTGGAAAAGAATTTTCCATGTAGTTATAGGTACATCATCTCCGGAATAGTATTTATGTTTTAAATATCATATATTTCCAATATATATTCATTTTATACTATTCCATATCATTTTGTGATAAAAAATTAAAAGCACCGTTCATGGAGACGGTAGGCCGTACGTACGCATGAACGCTACTTTCATTTTTTTGCCAAATTAATGGAATTAAAAAAAATGAGATATATATATATTATAATTCCATAATGATACCCATCATTTAGATGTAATATATTACATATATATCCATTATATATATGTAATTATAATAGTACATAACATTTGGAGATAAGAAATGAAATGTACCGTTCATGGAGACGGTAAGCCGTACGTACGCATGAACGCTACTTTCATTTCTTTTTTTTGTATTCAATTGAATGAAATAATAATGAAATAAAGGTATACTATAATTCCAGTATTATAACATATGTAATACCATTAATTCCATCCTTTATACGTCCCACATATGCCATTAACGAACTAAATCACTTTGAGGGGGCGGTAGTCCGCACTTCCTAAAATGAAGATATCGCGTTTACCCACAATGGAAACCATAAAGGTATGCCATAAATGAAAAATAAAGAAGATTAAGAAAAACATAAACATATTATATATCATATATAAATATAGTGACATCTTAATGGGCACCTTTTAAGGTGTTAAAAGAATGTTGAACAATCATCGTTTCGAGAGGCATAAATTCGCCATCCACGGAAACAGTATGTTCTTTAACCATTAGATGTAGGTGTGTTTAAGTGTAGCTCGAATAATTATTATAAAAACATCCTAGTATATTGAAGATACTGGATTTGTTACAAAATAAATTAATAAAAAGTGTTTAGGGGGTTGGAGAAGAAAAATAAATCAAAAGGACACAAGTGAAGACATTACCTTTAAATCGGGTAGCTTCCTTTGATTTGAGCTCAAAGTCTTCATTGGAAAGGATTATGCCCAAGTGAGGATTCAAGGAGTTATAGAGGGATGTGGAGAGATGAATGGGTAGGGGTTGGCCGAGACAAAGGATTTGGAAGTGCGGGTAAAGAGGTAGATGTGGCGGCCTTTTATAAGAGGAGAGGAGGGGCACTCTTGGAAAGTATGAAAATGTTACTTTATTTGAAAATGAGTTTCGGATTTAAAAGGTCTCACATTGATATAATTAGTGGATAAGGTGATAATGGTTCGAAATACACCCATCCAATAGGTTTTGGACATTTGTAGGTCTTATATATTACATTATCTTTCCATTTTATTTAAATCTTTAAATAATGAGGTCATCGCTGCATCATCATGATGTCATAAATAATTTAATATATTTAATGTCTAAAAATTATAAAAAAATTCTATGATGTAGGAAATATTTTTAGATTTCCAATGAATATTTATAGTTCAAAAGATAATTTATGTAGACAAAATTAAAAATATTTTACTTAGGTGATACATTCTTTGTTACATTTAACATTCATTAAAAATAAAAAGATAAAAAGTACCTTTCTCACAAAAGTGATTCCATGGGGCCCCCAAGTTTGGCACAAGGCATCCCATGGTCGGCCATGAGACAACCAGTAGACTTATGACACATTTTGGTGTCATTTTTTATTATTATGATATTATCTTATTATTTTTAACTACCCGATTACTCATTAATCAAGATAATTAATGATAATTACCGTCGGTACTATTCATAATGCCCAAAAACAAAAGAGTCTTAATTACATAATTTGGACCTTCTGATTAAAAATATGTAATCCATTTTACCAAATTAAAATCAAATAAATTTCAATAATTAATTTAAAAAAACTTCCCGTTGTCAAAACAAATAGCGGGATTTTTAGAAACAATATTTATGAAACGTTTGGCACCTGTTTATGCCTAACTCCAAAGTGAAATTAATAACAATGACCATCATTGAATTACATGGTGAAAATATATTCTAATTACACTTTAAAACAAATTAAAAAGAAAATATAACCATATAATTAAATTATATGAAAAAGCAGTTTTGATGTCAAATGTAGTATTTTTCACTATTCATTGAAAAATGAACATTGTCAAAAAAATATCAAAAATTAACCCAAGGTAAATTTCAATGTCCCAATCATAAATAATATATTTATTTTGAGAAATAGAGATTATAAAATTTTCAAAAAGTGGATTTAAAATGGGTTCGCCATCAAAAGGCGGTTAATCGACCTTTTAAAGAATATTAGAATGTTTACGCTTAAAAACTAGATTCATTTGCATTTTTAATCCTCTAACATTTATTGTAAAGAGTAAAAATATTTGACAAACATATATAATCATATTTTAGTTATTTCTATTCATTCTCGTCAATACAATGGCTAGGCATTGACTACCATTTAAAATAATATTATTTTATTATTAGAGTGCAACGTAAGATTTCAAAAGAACTCGTTGTTGCGTATTGGGTAAGCCATCGAGCATAGAATTAAATTTAAATTAATATTGACATTTTATTCACAAATAGGGATAAATATAATAATGTTATATTATTTATTTACCTGGGGTGTTACATCCTTTCCCCCTTTTGGGAATTGTGTCCTCGCAATTTTAAAATTGAGCTTGGAAACATCCTTGAAAGTCCCACATCAGAACAAGAGTTGGTAAAACAATAACTTTAAAATAAAGAAAGATAAGTACAAAGGTCACCTGAGTTAACCCATACTGGGATTCTATTTAGAAAAATATGGACATGGAGGAGAAAAGACAGGGTTATGTTCTGATGGAGAGTGATAGAAAACATGTTTAGGAGAAAGTTAACCTCAAGAAAATCAGAAACTTGTGATGGGTTAAACGGTATTCCATTCCCCAGTAGGAAAAGTTAATAGACAACATTTTTGTTTTAAGTTACTTTTTATTGAGGAATTTATTCATAAGGAAACATAATCACTTATCATGTTGGATTTCAACTCTTATTAGATTCCTTACACAAACTCATATTTTCTCCAAAAGACGAGTATTTAGGAAGACTTGTTCACATTAAGTGTACTATAATCAATTTCTAGAGAATCACCTAATCCACAATAGAGAACTATATACTTCGCATGTCTTTAGACTCTAACCAAAACCAAAACCAAAAAGGTTAGTACAATATTAGATAATCTAGAAAAGGATAACCCTTTATAAAAAGAAAATCTATTCTTAATCTCTAAAACTTTCCCAACAAAACCCAAAGTTCAACGAGGACCATTCAATAAACAATTTTTCCATAAAATTATTCAAAGTAAACCAATCGAAGATTGAAACCCAAATATTTGAAGGATTTAGTCACATAGTCTTCCAAGTTAAATCATAACATTTATCTCCAAAAAACATCAGTTGCTCTTAATGTCTCGTATTGAAAAGTAATTAACCTAATCACATATCCTCCATGATAGGTTAATAAATATCCATAGATAACCCAAAATCAACTTACTCTTAATTCATAAAATCATCTAACTAAAAAGAATCAGTCAAACTGACCAGGGACTTCACGTAGTCCAGTGGTAGGCGATAAATACCAGTCACACTTTGGTTGTGGGTTCGATTCCTGCAGCTTTGTCCGACGTGACGGGTTGTCACACGGTCTGCGTGTTTTCCTTTTTCCAAAACTATATAATTCTTAAAAAATTCCCCAAAATGAGATAAAATCATCAAAAATAATCATAACATATTTTAACCTCATGTTTATCTCATGCCATTCATTTTCCATCATAACATATAATAACCCATAATTTCCTCAAAAGTAAGGATCATATAAACTCTAATGGTTACCTTTACAATTATTACCTGAACTTCCACATCGATTGGTCATCTCGTACATGATGCATTACAGAACATACCAAGGTTCAAGTGGATTATCATGACTCCTTGATAGTTGGTTTAGAACAACCATGAGTTTCTTCATTGAATACCCCATTTCATCCAGTCTCTTAATCAGAGAACCACCACAGTTTACTTCAAACCTATTGTCACTTTTCTGCATGCTAGATCCATCCATTCACTAAAAACAGAAAGGTCAGTGTGAGTATATCAACAAAACTATCATGTACTAATGAGGAAGATAAACACTAACATATACTTACTCATTTACTTTATCTAAAACTAGGACTCTTTCCGAAATCCTAACCATTATGGTAATGTCACTTATGCTTAGAGGATACCCTAACCTCTAAAGTTATCTAAACTGACCTCTGATACCAACTATAAGGCCCCAGCCTTAAACCTTACTTAATATTCAATTAAATGAATAATTCCCATTGAGGATATTTTCTGTTTTAGAGTTTTAGAGAATTAGGAAATAACTATTACATCTCAAAAGATTAAAAAGTAGAAAATTCTACTAATTTTCCATAAAATAAAAACTCATAAAAAGAAACATGTCTAGTTCCATGATTTAGGTAGCATGACTTTCCCTTGATCTCATCCTTTACACTATTCAACGTTAAGTCCTGTGAAAAACATTTCAGAAACTTGGGATGAGCATAAAAAATCTCAGTGAGGGTTATAAAAATATGGAAAGGAAACATGAGTTCATATATACATATGAATGAAATCATACTTTACCCATAAAACATAGGCACTTTAACATACCTCATCAAATCATGAATAAATCATAGAAATCATAAGACATAAAAGGTAACTTGAGGCATTCATAACATTCTTACGTAGGGAGTAACCCTCTTGGTTACGTTTGGAATACCCACCACAGTATATTCCCTAAATCTCTTTGTAGAAACCTTAACGTTTCACTCCTTTGCGTTACCCAATGCATTGGAGAGCTATATCGGGCTCACCCGCCCTTAGTTTATCACGGAACAACCCGTCTTCATAATAATGCCCAAGAACCTCAACATAATCGTATAACATAAAACATGGATAAAGGAAACATAACATTTCCACCTTTAAATCACAAGATATCAATACAACACATTGATATAAAAACATTATGAAAACCATTTTCAATACTAAAATAAAAGAAAAGTAAAACATGGTATTATTTTTCTTTTAAAAAAAAGGTATGGCTTGTAGAGGAAGCCGAAACTCAAATAATGGTCATGGCGGCGGAGAAGTTGTTGTCGCCGCATATGTACGACAAAAACATTCCCTTTTGTAATTTTGTAAAATGCTTCATATAAAAAAGATTCCTTTTGGATAAACATAAAAGTGAATGGGGTGTATACACCTTATAAAAGAAGGTTGTGTATAAAAAAAATATGCCTCAATGAAAGGAGATTGAGACGAAGTCCCATACAAAGACAGTATCCTTGGTTTAAGGATAAATCAATTACATAATTATGTGTGACAAACGAATACACCAAATATAAGTGGATATTAATTGTAAAATAATCAAATTTCATTCACACATATTCAAAGGATGACAAATTCAATAACTACATGTTGAACCCAAAGAAATCGAAATTGGGTTAAGAAGTTCCTTTGACAGCCTAACGGTGTCACATAAAAATGAGTTGATGAGAGATAAAAAGTGTATCTCATCACTTGGACATAAAATTTACATCAATAAGGATATATTAGAACATATCCCAACATAACAATATGTAAATTAAAAGACCCATCAAAAGAAGTCTTTTAAAAAGAGGAGGGTGAAAGGTTCCCTTACCGACTTGGGTATCTTTCAAAACATACACCCCAGGAAAGAAGGACAATACATCATTGATGTAAATACTCATAAACGAAACTATATTACAAAAATAGTAGAATAATGTTCAGTACATACACCACTCAAAGGAAATTCTGGAAAATGTAGCATAAATCTGATGGGAATAAAAGTGAGATGAAAAATCCCTTACGAAAACTCGACAGCCTAATAGCGCCACATAAAACTTACAAAAATGGATTGATGAGATAAAATAGGATATCTAATCATATTAACATAAAGTTTATAGAAAGAGGAATATAAAATATCATCCCCCAACATAACAAAGAAGAGCTTAAAATAAGTGACATAAAGGAGAGTACTTAAAAAGAAAGAGAGAGGTTAGATCTCTTACGAAAATTCGGCAGCCTAACAGCGCCACTCAAAACGTCCAAAATGGATTGATGAGAGAGAATAGGGTCTCTCATCACAAGAACATAAAAATTACAGTAAGATTAATATAAAATAACATCCCAATAACAAGAAAGATGAGCTTTAAAAGGAATGACATAAAAGAGTGTACTTAAAAAGAAAGAGAGGAGTAGGATCTCTTACCTCGTGTCCGACATGACTCGATCATTCTTTAATATCCTGAATAATAAAATTTGGTCAATTTATAATTTCTTAAGGACCTCCTTTAAATATTATTATTCAGTTCATATCACATATTATAATGTTATAATAATTGGTTAATAAAGTGAGTTCGTATCAGACGTTTTTGTCGATGTTCAGTACATGAGTAAAAATTAATCTTGTTGGAAAATAATTTTCCATGTATTTATAGGTACATCATCTCCAGAATAGTATCTATGTTTTAAATATCATATATATACAATATATATTCATTTTATACTATTCCATAGCATTTGGAGATAAAAAATTAAAAGCACCGTTCATGGAGACGGTAGGCCGTACGTAGGCATGAACACTACTTTCATTTTTTGCCATATTAATGGAATTAAAAAAATGAGAGATATATATATATTATAATTCCAGAATGATACCCATCATTTAGATGTAATATATTACACATATATCCATTATATATATGTACTTATAATAGTATATAACATTTGTAGATAAAAAATGAAATATACCGTTCATGGAGACGGTAAGCCGTACGTACGCATGAACGCTACTTTAATTTCTTTTTTTTTGTATTAAATTGAATTAAATAATAAATATATAAATGTATAATATAATTATAGTAGGATAAAATATGTAATACCATTAATTCCATCCTTTATATGTCCCACATATGGCATTAACGAATCAAATCACTTTGAGGGGGCGGTAGTCCGCTCTTCCTAAAATGAAGATATCGCGTTTACCCATAATGGAAACCATAAAGGTATACCATAAATGAAAAATACAGAAGCTTAAGGAAAACATAAACATATTATATATCATATATAAATATAGTTACATCTTAATGTCCACATTTTAAGGTGTTAAAAAAATGTTGAACAATCATCGTTTCGGGAGGCAGAAATTCGCCATCCACGGAAACAGTATGTTCTTTAACCATTAGATGTAGGTGTGTGTAAGTTTAGCACAAATAATTCTTATAAAAAATTCCTAGTATATTGAAGATATTGTATTCGTTACAAAATAAATGAATAAAAAGAGTTTAGGGGGTTGGAGAAGAAAAATATAACACAAGGATACAAGTGAAGACATTACCTTTAAATCGGGTAGCTTCCTTTGATTTGATCTCAAAGGCTTCATTGGAAAGGATTATTCCCAATTGAGGCTTCAAGGAGTTACATAGGGATGTGGAGAGATTAAATGGGCAGGGTTTGGCCGAGCCAAAGGCTTTGGACATGTGGGTAAAGAGGTGGAGGTGGGGGCCTTTTATAAGAGGAGAGGAGGGGCACTCTTGGAAAGTAAGCAAATGTTACTTTATTTGAAAATGCGTTTCGGATTTAAAAGGTACCACATTGATATAATTCGTGGATAAGGTTATAAGGGTTATAAATCCACCCATACAATAGGTTTTGGACATGTGTAGTTCTTAGATATTACATTATCTTTCCATTTTATTTAAATCTTTAAATAATGAGGTCATCGCTGCATTATCATGATGTCATAAATAATTTAATATATTTAATGTCTACAAATTATAAAAAAATTCTATGATGTAGGAAATATTTTTAGATTTCCAATGAATATTTATAGTCCAAAAGATCATTTATGTAGACAAAATTAAAAATATTTTACTTAGGTGATACATTCTTTGTTACATTTAACATTTTTAAAAAATAAAAAGATAAAAAGTCTCTTTCTCACAAAAGTGATTCCATGGGGCCCCCATGTTTTGCACAAGGCATCCCATCGTTGGCCATGATACAACCAATATCCTTAGGACACATTTTGTGGTCATTTTTTATTATTATGATATTATCTTATAATCTTTAACTACCCGATTACTCATTAATCAATACAATTAAAGATAATTACCGTCGTTACTATTCATAATGTACAAAAAAAAAGAGTCTTAATTACATAATTTGGACCTTATGATTCCAAATATTTAATCCATTTTACCAAATTCCAGACACATCAATTGCAATAATTAATTTAAAAAAACTCCCCTTTGTCAAAACAAATAGCGTGTTTTTTAGAAACAATATTTATGGAAAGTTTGGCACCTGTTTATGCCTAATTTCAAAGTGAAATTAATCCCAATGACCATCATTGAATTACATGGTAAAAATATATTCTAATTACACTTTAAAACAAATTAAGAAGATAATATAACCATATAATTAAATTATATGAAAAAGCAGTTTTGATTTAAAATGCAGTATTTTTCATTATTCATTGAAAAATGAACATTGTCAGAAAAATACCAAAAATTAACCCAACGTAAATTTAAATGTCCCAATCATAAATAATATGTTTATTTTGAAAAATAGAGCTTATAAAATTTTTAAAAAGTGGATTTAAAATGGGTTCTCTATCAAAAGGCAGTTAATCGACCTTTTAAAAAATATTAGAATGTTTACGTTTAAAAACTGGATTCATTTGCATTTTTAATCCTCTAACATTTATTGTAAAGAGTAAAAATATTTGACAAAAATATATAATCATATTTTAGTTATTTCTATTCATTCCTGTCAATACAACGGCTAGGCGTTAACTACAATTTAAAATAATATTATTTTATTATTAGAGTGCAACGTAAGATTTCAAAGGAACTCGTTGTTGTGTATTGGGTAAGCCATCGAGCATAGCATTCCATTAAAATTAATATTGACATTTTATTCACAAATAGGGATATATATAACAATGTCATATTCTTTATTTACCTGGGGTGTTACAGTGAGAAACCAATGTGAATCTCATTGAGTACTCCACTACTATCATGGTACCCTATTGTAGGTGTAGTAGCTCTTGTATGCATACCGAACACAAGGTCACTGGAAAGAAATACTCTCTAAAGATTCAATAAATGTATATCCAGGTGAGGTTCTCCTCGTCATTTTTTAGGATGGTCAAGCTCTACCATCTACCCACCGAGCCCTGAAGAAGCCTCATGGCTAAGATCACCATTTGGTCGAGAGGCATCCTCACCAGAAAAAAGACTTGCTTAAATACCTTGAGCCCATCCTCAACCACCTTGGGGTTAGTCTCACTTTTGATCCATGGAGGTATAAACCTCTAGAACTCATGTAAGGTGATGATTTAACATGTGTCCTCTACTGGTAGCACCAGTAGAAACAACTGACTAACGTGTGGCAGAAATTCTGGTGCTCCTCTTGGTGGGTCCATCTCCAGTATGGGTACCTAGACTTGATGCCTCATCAAAAGGTGTCCATCCTTGTGGTCTGTAACTAGAATCACCACTAGCTATTTTCATGGAAGCATCTTGAAATAGATCAAGATGAACCAAAATTAGTAGGTTATACCTGGTGAGCCGACTCATGAAGGACAAGTGGAAAAACTCAAAATACTATTTGATGCATGAAACCAGTGATTTCAGGTATCGACTCGAAAAGAAATATTTATGGTCTTGGTTTATGGATAGGTCAGTCGCCACACCAACACCGGACTCCATGTGCCTAAAATTCATACTCTAAACATTCAACATTGTTTCCTGAAAAACCGTAGAATCTTAATCTTTAAGGTATAACATACCAACTTTGATACAAATTTTTCATGACCCATCCCCCAGGGCCCATGTCATGACTACCCCAAGCCCACCTCCCAAAGTCCAACATATGGTGGCTAGCACCGAAGACTTTATACTTTAAGTAGGAGGCATTTTTGAGTTTCGATATACATGCACACTCACAACCCCAACCCAAAACACTAAAAAGAGAAACATGAATGCCACTAAGACAATAAATAAACGTATATGTAAAGGTTTTATGTCAAATGGGCTAGAATAAAAACCCAAAAAAAGACAAGACATAAATAAGGGAGTAAAAGTATCTAATAATCCACCCATAGAAAACCCTACCAGAAGGGTAGGTGTAGAGTAGCAACCAAAATTCGTCAGAGTACACCTCGCCTATCTGATCTCACTGGGCACCACCTAGTCTTGGACCGCCAAGGTATATGCCAAACAATTGGTCGTATATAGATGACCTGACATGTATAGGTGAAGTCTATGTAGGGGTGAGTAACACAATACTCAGTATAGACCCCAAACCACAAAGAAAGACCACAAAAAAATTATACACACAAAATTTTTATCTCACACAAGTATAACCTAAACTATATAAATAAATACTATCAGTCATAAATATGAACATTTTGTAATACAAAGGGAATCATCCCTAATGAGTTACTGATAATTTTCATGGAACTAAGGTCCACTTGTTTGTCTGGCCACTGAGGTCTGCCTGTCTGTCGGGACACAGAGGTCCACTCAGCTACCGGGATAGTGAGGTATTCCCATCACTTGCTTATCATCACAACCATCTGTAGGATTTCCGCTCATAGCATGATTGATGCTGGGATAACATAATCCTAAATTCATTAGTCATTACTTAACATCCATTTAATCTCACTTACTATTTCTCAAAAGTAAAATATCATATTTTGGGTCACAACACCACAAATTGATCGTCAATTAGACGTACGGTTTAGATGTTATGCCCATTTTACTCAAAAGTGGATGATTGGGTCCGGGTTCGGCCACTATGAGAAATAGGATCTATACCAACACTTTTATACCAGTAGTTTCAAAAAAAACCATTGGTATAGGTAGAATATACCAATGGTTTGTAAAAACCTTTGATATAGTATGTTTAGAAAAAACTGATCCCAATAGGTTGATTAAACATTTCAGATAGTCTCTCATAAACATAGATATCCAAATAGTTTTTATAAATCATTAGCATACACAATATATCCAAATGTTTTTTAAACCCATTGATAATAGTTTTCCCCAAATCTAGATCAGGCCTCCAGTTCCCAATCCACACAATTTCTTCCCTCAATCGAAGCACCCTCTTCCCCATCATGTGAAACTTATTCCACCAATCAATCCATATTCAATAAATTATTTTGTTTGTTCAGAACATCAAATATGTATGTGATACCACATTTTTAATGTTGCACATATATTTTTTCTTTTAATTTTGAAATGGCCTAAATGAGAGCTCTGTGTGGTCCTTCATCAACCTTTTGGGTCGTCATTTGGGATGTAAGATAGCATGATTTTTTTAATAGGTATATCTAGTTTTAATATTGATTTATGTTAACATTTATTATCTATAAATAATGATTTTTTTTAGTATGTTTATATTAATTTTTATAATAATGAATACATGGTATACCCAATGTATGATTTAGTATCTCAGTTTTAGTTGATTATATTTGAGGTATGTGGAGGTTCACCTAAGGTGTTATTGTGCACAAGATTGGTTTCAATTGTTTTTTTTATTTTGGGAATTATAAATAAATTTTAGAGTGTTTTTTATTTTTATTACTATTTTTGGATAATTATATGGTGATAGGAATGTGTGGTACTTGTGATATATTTAAAACAGGTGAGTGATGAACCCATCTCCAGTGGTAATTATAGGTTAGCATGGTTATGAAATTTCACTTCTTGATTATCAAGGTTATAGCTGATATATTTACCCCAGCATGATGTGCTTATTAGATATGTTAATTTACAGTGTTTGAACTTGGACTATAAAAGAAATATGATTGTGTACATTTATCAAATGTGGCATGTAGGATTCAGATGACATTTATATTCATATTTTTGACTAAATTCACTAATTAAATAGTGTTTAGTTGTATAAATTGTCCATAATAAGTCTTATATTATTTGCCTATATAACATATTCGTGTAATTATACCCACCCAAAAAACTGTTTTTTTAGGAAAGAACACGTGGATCTTATTTTAGGATGTTCTATGATCATGTAAATAAATTCAATTGGTGCAATGGATTTATTTTAACACATAGTAGTGTATTTATTAATTTTGTTGATTTTTATTTTTTTTAATGTATCAAAAGGTAATCATAAAAACATAGTTCATTGTGGAAATGATTTACCTTGATTACTTTGATACCCTTGTGATGGTAAAAGTGAAGAAATGTAGAATTATTTAAATCTTTTTAATATAAATTACTTTATTCCAATTAGGAATCATTATTATATGAAGAGGGACTGATTTTTTAGATACATAGACCAATTGGTTTTGGGTGAGGTTTTGATGAGACAGTTGATTATGTTCTGATGTGGTTGGATCTTGGATGGATAGAGCATCCGTACGTTCTTTGTGGTTTTTTAGTAATTCCTCTATGACTAGAGATCATATAGTAATCCATGGCATTAGTGTGATTCCTTAGTGTTGTTGGGAAGGAATCACCAAGGGTGGTTTTTTCTATATTAACATGACAAAGATGAGAATCATGGTTACTTTTTAATTGAATGAGCCTAGCTATTATGGTTTGTGACTCATTGAAGAATATGTCTTGCAGTGTGATCAGGTGATATGGTAGTGTAAACTCATTGGGGGTAGTAACACCTTGAGGTTTAATGAATTATTATTATTTTTGACTAAATTAAATTTTATCGGTGGGTTTCATTGCAAGCTACACCAATATATTTCCAATATGATTAATGAATATGTTACCATTTAATTTATATCTTACCACTGAATACTTTCAAAAAATATTATCAATATGATTAATTAATTATTATTATTCCTTAGTGGATAATTATTTAGTAGTTGAGTGTAAATTCGATAAGGCCTAAAATGAAATGGGTGTAAGGAACATATGAGGGTGCTATATAACATAATTATACACATAACAATTTTTTTCTAAGATTTATTACCACAATTAAGATAAATATTCATTGGATCATTTAATATTATTATAGGTATATATTTAAAAGTTAATTCATAAATCAAATTTGATCTAATATAATGTTTCATAAAAAACACAATACACTATTCACCAACTATAATTCATTTTATATTTGATTTGTGCTTCTGTTTAATTTATATTAAATTTTCACATATCATATTATTTAAAAATAATTACTCTTATACTCCTTGTTCCATATTTATATATATTTTTAACATGAATAACTATAAATAAGGTTGTTGTATTCAGCACATCCTAGTTTGTAGTTATTTCATGTAAAACCTGATCCATATTATGGTACATTTTATTTTTTCAAATAAATGCGCTTAGTAGTGGATTAATATCATTTGCAGAGGAATATGTTCTATATTGGATCTAAAGCTCATATTCTATTTAATTCCATTGGTTGTCATTTTGTTTTCTCTTACATAGTCTAAAATTGATGTTGATTTAATACAATATTATCCAATAATATGTTTCAACATGTATATACATATTGTGTCGGTTATGGTTTTATATAATGTGAAAAAATACCATTTCCATAAAAATATTTTTCTATTAAAGTTCAATCTAATTGAATTTCATTCAAGAAATGGCTGATTAAAATTTTTAAAGAGTGGATTAAAGTTGAACGTATGAAACTTTGCAGATCTCAAGAATGTTTCTAAAAAATTTAGAGATATTTTTATAGTTATA
Organism: Viscum album; assembly: GCA_963277665.1. Lineage (NCBI taxonomy): Eukaryota > Viridiplantae > Streptophyta > Magnoliopsida > Santalales > Viscaceae > Viscum > Viscum album. The sequence goes on along the minus strand of OY728141.1, from coordinate 996,587,084 downwards.
ATTTGACAATGCTTCAAATATTATAAATAAAAAATTCCCATGTTATAATTTTGTTGGAAGAACATGGTTGATCTATGATGAATTTAGATACCTTATAACCAAATATGGTTTTCAAACAAACTATTATGTGTGGTATAATAGTGGGTAGAAAATGGAATCTCAAAATTATGATGATCAAAATGAGAGGACTGGATTAGAAAATTTGATATATGACTGGTTTCCATTTATTCATCATCATGAGAAATAAAGGATGTCGACCTAAGAAGACTTATATATGGTAAGACATGATGTGTTTAATGAAAATGATTATGTTGACAGAGTGAAAAAATTGAATGATGCTGCGACGAATCCAGTATATCGGTAATGTGGTAATATGAAAAGGATAGAAATTTTAATAACATTATATAATGGGGAAATAATGAATGGTATTTCTATTACTCCCATCAATTTCCTTCCATTCTTATTGAAGGAATAACTTCTAGTTGAAGCAGATATTCCATCAAACCACTATATGGCATTGAAGTTATTTGATGAACCATGATTTTCAAAAAACAAAATCCATGGTTGCCTAAAATATTATGGCTTATTTTTTTAGGAAACCGATGAAATAAATTATTTTATCAAAGGTGGAATATTATGATGGAAGCCAAAAGCTGATATAACACCATCTCGTGTTCCATAGAAAGTAATGTGGCACTTTCTATTGATCCCCATACTCTATAATATTTTTATGTCTGATTAAATATTAATAATAATGTGATGGAATGATATCGAGAGAAAGAAGAATAATGAAGAGTTGGTTCACCATGTGGATAGATTTTTAGGGTAGAGATTTGATGGTCAATGTCATGATGTTTTAGCTGAAATGTGTAATGTGAGGTCGAGTATTTCATGTAATGATTTTAATCCATTTGGGCATATGCTTACTTTGCTCAGCACATGGCCAGTTTTAACACACATTTCTAATCTTCTCCCATGGTTGTGTATGAAAAAACCATTCAAATTCATTATTATACTTATATTTGGCCCTTATGATCCTAGAAATGTTAAAGACATATACATGAAACCTTTAATAAATGTGTTTAAACTTATTTGGTATGTGGGTGTGGGAATATATGAGGAATGTTCAAGAGACATATTTCATATGTGTGATGCACTTATATGGACAATCAATGATTTTTCAGCATATTAAATGATGTCTAGATATAGCACGAAGGGAAAACTCTCATGTCATATTTTTATGAAAAATACATGATCTAGAAGACTGACATATCACCTTAGTTTTAGTTTTATGGTACATCGATGATTCTTTCCAATGGACCATCCATATAGAAACAATTTTCGAAGATTTGAAAATACCCTAGAGACCAACAATCTACCTATACTTATGTTTTGAACTAATGTGCATAATGAATTGATGGACTTTATTTCTTCATTCGAGAAGGGTCAAATTTAAACCAGAAAGATAAAGAATGATTCCAATGATAAATTTTACACTTGGAAGAAGAGGATTATCTTATATCAGTTGTCGTATTGACAACTAATTGCTTACGTCATTTAATAGACATAATTAACATAGAAATGAATATGTGTGAAATGTTGATTTTGATTCTTCTAAATGTCATGGGAAATAGAAATGACGATTTTCCATCATAGCTTGACTAGATGGATTGGGGAATTAGACCAAAATTGCATCCTATGTGTATCAGTGGAAATAGATGGAAAGTTCCATGATCTTCTTATGTGATGACACCTATAGAAAAAAAATCAATTTTTGGAAGTACGAGAGACTATTAATGTTCCTGATGGCTATTCAAGAAATATATCAAAACTTTTCTATAGAAGAGAGTTAATGATAAAATATTTGAAAACTCATGATTATCATGTTCTTATGCATGATTTTATTCCAATAACAATACACCATATTTTTTCCAATAATGTAAGGGAGTCATTTATTCAGTTGTTCCATTTGTTTAGATATATGTGTTCTATGAATTTGTCCAAGTCTTTCTGGAAAAACATACTGGCAGAGGCACAATTACTTTTTAGTGAGTTAGAGAAAATATTTCTTCAATCATATTTTAGATGCATGTGGCATCAAAAAATCCATATCTCAACTAAATTACTTCTTAGAGGACCATTTTCTTTCTGTTGTATGTATCCAACTGAATAAAATTTTTTCTTATTTAAATATTTTGTATGGAACATGAATCATCCTGAAGGTTCTGTGGTGAATGGTTAGTTTTCTCAAGAATGGGTGGATTTTTTTCTCAATGTATATTTTAGATCTTACTATGAGAAAGAACAGACTAGTAAAAAATGAAGAAATATATGAGATAAATGACCCTATATTTCCATCACTTCCTCAAACAGGATGAAATCTTGGATCATATACATTGATGACATTAATCCCTGAAGGGCGGGAGATGGCACATCGAACAATGTTCTTCAACTATGATTCTTTCGATAACTATATAATGTAATTAAATTTAATATGTATTTCTTGTCTCCACTCTTTTAATTTTACATATCTATTAAAATATTTATATTTTTATCTACAAGGAACATAAATACATTAAAAATAGAAAGAATCAATATTTATCATTGAGATAGAGAGAGATTTTTCATAGCAAATATTTTTTCATTGTTGAAATTAAAGATTGAAATATTACTATAATAAATAAATTAAATTAATATTTAATTAAATTTAATATTTTATTATATTTCATGTATCGAGTTTTCCTATAGAAACTATTTCTGAGGAAATATGTTCTTTGGATTTTGGTCTTAATATCGTGGTTCATGAATGTAAATCAACTATGATCAATGGGTACAGATTTATTACCACTGAATGAGAAAAAAACATGATAACACAACATGATGGTGTTATGCTTAATGTCACAATAGACTATTATTTCGGTGCATTATATATTATAACACCTTTTGGAAATGTATCTTATTATGGAGTCATCGAGAAAATAATAATTTTGGATTATAATTCTCATGATCGAGCCACTATTTTTAAATACTAATAGTTTGATTCGATAACGAGGAATGGAACCTATATTGATGATTTTAGATTTCGAGTTTTTGACATTACTTGTACTCTTACTACCAATGGACCATATGTGTTGACATCAATGATGAAATAAGGCTTTTAGGTCGAAGATCATCTGGGACCTAAATATTGTGTCATTATTGAAGTAATTCCAAGGCATTTTTTTATATCAATGATGATGGAATTGAAAAAATCCCAACATCCATTGAAACTAATCCATTTATTACTTATGATTACTCCAATAGCTAAATTGTTAGAAGTGATTTTGAAACCGAAGTTGTTGTGGGAAATATAAATAATCATCCGTCCTTATTCTCAATTTATTTTTTAAGCTAGACTTGTGGTATTAAGGTTTTTACTATTCAAATTGATTTAATATTGATTACAAATATGTTGTTTCCAACTTGGACATAATGTGAATTTTCAATGTTTATATATAATATAATTATTTGAGTTACGTTTTTTAATTTTTAATTGAACCATTTTCAAACCTATGAAACGAACATTTCTAACTTGGTGAATATTTCAATGATTATTTTACCATGTATAAAATTAGTATAACTATAAGGATATCCTTTAACATTTAAATTCTTTATTTACCATTACTACTTGACCCCAAAACCATTTAATCCCCCTATCCCCTCTCATATATATTTTGTTGATAGAAATTAGTTATCATTTTATGATTACTTCCATGTTTATTTTCGAATGTAGTAAATGAAACCTATTGAATATATCAAATGAAAAAGGATGATGGAAAGTAATCGTCGCTTGGATGAGATGAGTGTTCCTCCACCAGTCCTTATTTTGTAAATTTTATTTCAAATATATTTATTTAAATAAAGTATAATATATTGTGATTAATTTTGTTTTATATATTTTTACAGGATCCCCCACATAGGCAATAGTTATTTGATAAGAAATCTAAAGTGGTCTTAGTACTCAGGCTAGTAGTATGATAGAGGGTGGTACATGAGTTAGGATATCTAATTGGAGTACCCAATTAGACCCTTCCATTCACATTTATGGACCATATATCCCACATTCCCACTCCTCATCCATATCATGCATTTCACCAGCCATCCATGCTATCTTATTTTACTTGTAATTACCTCTCTCTAAGCTTCAATACTCTATATTCTTTGACTCCAAATCCAACATTGTATGTGCTTATGAAGCCTACAATGGGACATATTCCACCTGTACATGTTGTTACATTAGTTTTTATGGATCTAGGGACACCCAATGATTAGACTACCACAGGTACAGTTATAAAGGCCTAATATATTTTTATATCATAATTTATTTTCATTATAAAATGTATTGATTTAATATATTTTTTATTTTGTAAGAGATACATATAATGATAGGAGGCAGGGGAGGGAGATTATACCCATTCATGTAGTCTAGAACCACCACATGTAGTAGACGGTATACTACAATGAATACAATTAAATGATTTAAAAAATAGGGCAATAATGTCGATGTTTTTTGGCGATGCATGCCAAATACGCTGACATCATTTTTTTAGCCCACTCTCTTGGAGACAGTTACAAAATGAAGTCATGGATAATTCTTTGACACATATATGGATAAAATATATCTATTTTATTTAATGAAATATATTATTTTTTATTTATGTGTATTAGTAGTTTGGTGTCACCATCTCTTTAATTTCCCCGATGGTGAGTGTGCATGAACAAAACATCCAAAAGAGTTAGGTGAGCTTGGGGAGCCTATAATGACAATTTTATATTAGCTATAATACTAGAGTTGGAACAGATTTAGAGGAAATACATTTCATTGATGATTTTCGAGATGAACAATATCAGAAAATGATTACTCATTGGATGAAAATCAAGTTTATTGTATTAATCATATTTTCGGTAATTGAATGAAAATTTTCATGTTTTGAATTAATAATATCTTTTTAATATTTGAATTTTATTTACGAATCATCCGAATGAAATAAAAAATAACTGATGCTAAAAAATTATTTCACACATTGGGATGTACTACGATGTTAGATGGATAAAGGAAGAAGGTATAAGAGTTGTTTAAAAATTTTATTTAGGACTTTCACACCCTATTATTTCATCCATTATTTATTCAATTTCTAATGTTTTCATATAATTTTAGGTATGAAATTCATTATTAGTAACCTATTTTTAATGATGGTTTCCCAAATTCAATGTAATTTTAGAATAATGTATTGAATATTAAAGGACGCGTACCTCGAGTAAAATTGGTTTTTCTCAATTAGAAGGTAAAAAGTTGGAAGTGTGTTTAACAAACTAACACAGAAGAAGATTTTATATTTTATATTGTCGATTTAAAATTTTAATAAATATTTTTTTCTTAATAATCTATTTATAAATATAACAGCCTTCTTTAGAGGCCCTTGATTCCCATGAACCTCACTATTTTGGGCCAAATGATCGCTTAATTCAGGTGTTGAGATATGAGGACTCTGGTAGAGTAAGCTACCAACCATGGAAGAGTATATCCCCAAAGAGGTATTATCCCTATTTATGAACCCATTGTATTTCCACCGAGTTTGAATAGGTTATGTCACATGAAAAATTTGTTGGGAAAAGGGCCACACAGGTGGAATAATGGTCTTCTTGGGCAATCACATAATATACGAAATTGATGAATGTTTTACATCTTGAAATTACACAAGATACTAGCATATCTTTTTATGAATATATTTCATTGATGAATTCAATATATAGTGCATCAGGTGATAGTTCTAGTGGTGGTCAAGATGATTCCATTGTTGTCTATGACTATGGTGAGGAAGAGGCCGAGGAAGAGAATGATGTCGATGGAGAGGCTGAGGAGGAGGGTGAGGAAGAGGGAGAGGATGAGGGTGTAGATGAGTATGGGGATGAGGATGGGGATGAGGGCAGTGATGATAATGGGGACATGGATGTGGATGAGGACAAGGCTGATGATTGTGGTAATGATAGTGATGGTGATGAGGGATGGATTGATCTGTAACATTTTGGACTGATATTACAATCATTTTATGTTTGATGATTTTTTTTGATAGAATATATGTGTGATTTTTTGGGTCAAATTATCATTATTTCATTATCTATAAATAATAAAACATGACTTTATATGGAGGTATGGATTCTATGAATTCTCTTTTTACATGGTATCAATTATATTTCACAATTTTCTTTTTGCATACACTCAAACCCTTGGCTGAAGAACTCGATCTTATTCATTTTCCTTATACCACTTCTTAGTAATATTTATTTGATTCTTTATCTTTTGATGAATTACATTATGGTACACAATTTTTGATCTAGTCTCATTCACTGATCATTTTGTACCTGATACTTTTTATTGTTTCATTTTTTACCAAAAATATTTTGATTTTCTGTTAAATTATAAATCTTCTTGAATAGGTTTGTTCGGAAATATCATGGTAAAATGTTTTATGATCGTAGAAGGTGTTTTTGAGGTCAGTTGGAACTCATATGAATAGGCTATGAGTGAATTTTAGTGAAATATATAATTTTCCAGATTCATGTAAGAATTTCCTGTACATATGAATTTCATGTACAAAAATATATCTCCGAACTATATCTAGTCATTTCTACCATAATAGTTTCTATTTAAATCATAAAAACATCGCTCAGCACAAAAATTTGGGAATCTATGCAACCCCCCCCCCCCCTCACTAATTTATAAATCATAAATGTTTAGCCTATTAACTATCCCATTTACCTTTAGGAAAACCATCCCATAAGAATATATATTATCCTCTTAAGACATTATTCATCAATTATATTTTTTATTTGACACATTCAGGTAGGTCACATTCCCAAAATACCTCTCCCATGGTAGTATCAATAGATTTAAATATATATCATTTCACCTCATAATAATTACAACCCATTTAGGATACATTTTTTGAATCATAGTTTTTCATATATTAATGTTTTACATTGGAATCAAAGAATCCCATCCACCGAGAAAATCCCATATCTTACTTCATGGTAAAATATTCCCAAGGTATAGTAGGTCACCCCAGGTCTTTACTCACAACTATTCCCTTAGTCCCTAGTTCATTAACTTATAACTATATCTATATGTTTATAAATTACCTTATAAAATCCTTTAAATCAAACCATTTAGTAATGATATCATCATTATCAACCCATTATATGTCAGTTGAGGATAATAATCTACCTGAAGAATTAATAAAACTTGAGTATTCATCATCTTTAATCGTCTACTATCAATCTCGAAAACCCCCCATCCTCTATTATTTTTTTCACTATATTGTGGTGGAATTTTCATATATTTCCTAAATCCATAACCACTAAATCAAAGGGATGTTAGGGGAGAGTGAAATGGAGGGAGGTGAAGATTAATCATACCTAAAAATTCCATATACACACCACTAAAATAACCCTTAATCATGGCAGATTTAGTTGAGAAAGAGGTATATGAGGATCTATCCAAATGGACTTCCATGTTGTCCCATAACTTCATAAAATTAAAGGTGGGATAAATATAAATTTTTTTCCATGATCCTCATTATAAAAAAAATCATAAACCACACTGGGTACAATGTATACTGCCCCTGAATACCAAATTGAAGGATATTAAAGGTCCCCAAATGGTCCAAAATATAAATAACCTGATACCCTACCATTATATTCCCGATGTTAAGATGAAGGAAATTTAGATCCACCTATTCTTTACTAGGTACCGGGTCTATTAACTTCAGGTACTCAGTTGTGTATGTTGCACTTGGAAGAAACACCATCATACTCCAAACCCAAATCAATTTTATAAAGCTCCACATGAACCCATGATCATGAAAAAAGAATCATTGTTTTCATGAAAAATAATTATGGATTACATTTGAATCTGAAATTCAAACACACAATGGTTACGACTCCAGAAAATATAATGTTTCTTCAGTTATAATAACCTATAAAAAGTGAGTAGTAACAAAATACTAACCATATGAAATATAATCCTTGAAAATCTTGTATAATAATATCTCAATCTCTATCCCATCTACTAGAATCTATTATTATCATTTTCACATGAATATAAAAGAAGGATTATTGGTCTATCAACAAAATAAATCTGATGAAACTAACTTTTCAATGGAAAGTACAAATTCAATACCCATTATGAATCCACCATTTCTTAAAATGAAACTTTTGAATAAATTTATCCATTACCATATATAATTAAATGTGAAAAGTATTAGTTAATCTTCAATAACACCAATTTCATCTAAAATCAACCATGCCTATGAACAACAATTCCATATTCATATCCTAAAACAATAATACCGTATATTGGTGTTATCATGATTAATTTTAACATCTATATAATATCTCTATTAATGATCCTATTTTTATATTATTTATTTGGAACATTTTTATCAAAATCATGATCTGTACATGAAACGGTCATTAAAAAGATATACCTCACTAGTCACCCTAGAACACAGATCATATAAATTTACTATAGATGAATAATAAATTTTATAATTTTTAATGAATTAGATATGAACTATCCTTTCCACATCCATCCCCATAACCAAAACTCAAATCACTCACTATATGTGTAATCTATATAGACCATTCTACACATTCACCACCACTTATCCAACATTAGAGTCATACTCAAATATTTGATAAACCATGAAAATCAGAATTCGATATACATGCATAAATTATCATCTGATAACTATCCCAAGAACCATACTGTAAGGTATAGATATAAAATTGTTTATTTACTAACATAGATCAATCTATGATCATACTCATTGCATTCCCCATTTTTATGGTCCACAATACCTATTGAATTTCTAGATTTGGAATCTAGTATGATTCTAAATTTATTAACCTGGCATAAATCACCTATGATGACTATGGAAATAACATAAAACCACAATAACTATTTGGTTTTATCTATAGACCATGCCTAAATAAACGTTCATCACTTCTATTCTAAACCATGGTTCATACACATTATTAGTTTATGGTGTGATCCCCAAAATTTGACTACACACTCCAAATATCATTGAGCAACAACCAGTATATATTTTTATCTTCACTCAAAAATTTTCCCCAACTGAATATTCTAATTTCATACTCACACACTACTAGAAATTTTTTCTATAGCCACAGATATATTTCCACAGTTCATAAAACTCATGGCTACATTCATCAAAAAAGTTAGGGGAAGAAAGAAAAACTTGTTTGTACCCTCCTCCCCTCATTCTTACTCTTCCCATCCCTTGAAATTCATTATTTCCTCACTATTATTCCCCTCCCACCTTCATGATTTCCCCTCCCCCTCCTCCAACTCCTCTACTTGTCATGGATCTGACACACCCAGCTCACGTCCCCTCTACAGCATCTCCACTGCACCCTACCCACCTACCCTACATTGCAGATCTGGTGCACCCATCCAACCTTCTCGCTGTCGTGGCTTTGGGACACCCATCTCACCTATAATGCAGCATCCCCACCTCCCTTACAACATGGCTCTAACGTCCCCCCCCCCCACACCTCACCGTGCCTACGACCCTCCTCCTCTAACCAGGCTCGACTCCGCTCAACCCACACCACCTTCTCTGGTCCTCCTATGATGTGGCAACCCCACCTCCTCAAGATACTTCTTGGATGTAGCCACCCCACATCCCTCTAATTTATTCCATTGAATATGGTGTATTTGATTTTAGCTCCCCAGCCTCTACAATTTTCACCATGTAAGATTTATTTGTTTACATTTGTTGTCTTATTAATTGTCATATTTTTTTGGATATGGTTTAGCTATTTAAACAAACATAATAAGGTATTATTTCTCTAATTTGTTGTTTTATTTTCATTAGGTTTATTTTGACTTATTTGTTTTGATTTCAGATGTCTGGAATAGTTGGTGTTTTAGTATCAATTTTATGACACATGTATTCATGTTATGTTAATCACATCCACCCCTACATCAATATAATCATATGATTTTAAATCCTTTGGGGTTAATCTCCCCCACCAATATTCACTATTTTTTTGGTTTCATAACACAATATAAATATTAATGATATAATTTATTTATTTTCTCTTTGAAATCATGTGATGAAATGGTTTCATTTTCACCTATATTTCTATGTCCTTCAATGAAAATTGTATCACCTGTTACTTTGACTTTGAGTTTTCATTGTCAGTGTCACATCTGATTAGTCATTTAACATCAATTTGGTGTTTCTCGGTGGTTAATAATAAAAACATAAATTATGTTATGATTTAAATTTCATAATAAACTAATGGAGAATGTATTTTAGATAACATGATTGGAGTTTTCTTCGAATTTATCTTTCTCTATAATTTTTTAAGGATTCCTTTTATGATAAACTACAGAATGTTTATTATTATTTTTTATGAACAAATATATAGTGATTTAGTTTTTAGTTTCCTTTATTATTTGAAATGTTTTACTTATACTACTTGCAATTATATTATATATTAAATATATTAGTCCCATTTGAATAGTTTCATTTTTTATAGTTTTATTGTATTTTTGTAATTTACTAAGAACATGATTTCAAATAATACCTAGTAAAGTTCAATGAAAAAAAATCTTAATCATTCATGTGGACATGGAAATAAAATAGCCTAGTTTAATTGTGTAGGGTTTTTTAAAATATTATATGGGTGTTACCTATGTTATATCTTTAGTTGCAATATAATTTAATTTAAAAAAATTATTTATCTATGACAGAAGCATAAAAATAATTGTGTTTTACTATTGGTATGTGGGAAGACTAAATGAAACAATACAAGAAATACTAGTGTCTAGGTTATTGTGAAATGATGTTATAGAGAAATAAACTGTAAGAGACCATGTAAATGGTTAGATAAATAGTTCATGAGGATTATGTGTTCTTTTTTTGAGATAGTGTGAGTGTTCAGAAAAGTTAAACTATTTTATACTACTTACACATAATGTTATCAATTTTATGCTATCATGGTTAATGTATCATTCTCGTGTTCTATCATCATATTCTAAAATAACATAAATATAATCCTAGGACCTCAGACATTTTGATGCTACTTAACATAAGGTAGATTTTAATTCATTAGAGTGAAATGTCCTCTCTAGATTTTATAATATGGAGTTCAAATTTTGTAACATCACATAGTGATGAATTGAGAACTAAAAAAATAATAACAACATAAAAATGCCTTCAATATTTCATAGTAATCAATTACACCACATCACTTGAACCCCAATATATAATAATCGTATCATGATCATGTCAGAAAAATAGAACTAAAATGAGAAAATAGATTCTTCCCATTGATTCTCTCCATTTTAAGATTCTATTTTAATGGTTGGTCTTCCCATTGATGCTCCACAGATTAAATGATCTTTGAATATAGGGTGATATATAGCCATAAGAAAAGGTTTTGGTGTGGAAATAGGTCCTCAAAGTTTTATCTCCCCTCAGGACATTCCTCTACCACTGGAAACCCCTCTCTCCCCCACAACCCTCTCCCATGGAGATTACTCTATCGCAATTCCCCCTCCCCCCTCACCATTCCTCCTCCCCCTCCTCCGACGCATCCAACACACCTCCCCGCCAACGCGGCTCCAATTCCTCCCTAACAACATGGCTCCGATGCTCCCATCCCACCTCCTCACCGACACAACCTCCCATCCTCTCTTCCAGTGTGGCGTCGATGTCCCCACCTCACCGCGACCCTCCTCCTCCAATGTATATCACCGCCGCTTGATACCTTTTTGACACAGACACAATAGCATATGTGGTCCTCCTCTGATGTGGATACCCCACCACCAAGAGATCCTTCTCCTCCAACATTCCCACCCTACCTCCCTGATTTCGCACCCAAACACAGTCCTACCATCATGAACCACTTTCTCATGAAGTTTCTCACTAACCCCATTGTTAGTGATTTTTTAGGAAATATCCCTACCTTATACCCTTTTATTGAATTGAATCTTTATAACAGGATATGGTTCCTATCATAGACTATTTTTACAATATTATAGTTAACATGCTGGATATTTTTTATTTTCTCCCATAATCATCCACTAAAAATGATTTTAATTTATGATTTTTCTATTACCCAATATTATCTACCACTGCACATGAATTATATTTACACGTTTTATACATTTATAGAATATTTTATATGTATTGCTAGATTATTTTTCACTTTTTTTCTAAATTGATAATTATTTCAATATTTTTTCGACTTGTATGAAAGATTAATTATTTTTTCATGTGATAATAGTTTCTAAAACACTATATTATAATATTTATATATTCACACATGTATGTTCTTGATAAATCACAATGAGAAATGAAATAAGGTATATATTTTATTTCAAAACTTATATTTTTATGTTATTTATATTTTTAAGTAGTCATGTTCTTGATAAACTACTATAACGGATCCAATAAGGTATATATTCAATCGGTGGTATATGTTACTGCCTCAATACATTTCCTTTCATAACTAATATTTTTCATCTATCCATGATTGCATGTTATTGATAATTTCCCATTTCCAATGTGGTGGACAATCTGTAACACTTTCCAATAATTGTTTTCAAAGAAAGCATAATTTTAATTGTTTAGTCAACAATAGAACCATCACCTTTTATATTTTTATATATCATCAAAATTTTTAAGTTATTGAAATATTATTCACATTTGGGTAAAATATTTTCTATGTGGTTTGTTATATAAAATCAATACATGGACTCCCTTGAATTTTGTTTTTATAGAGAAAACATTGGACATCGGATTGAAAATACCTTTCCCCTTCCATGATAGGTAATATCAATATTCTTCTTTGAAACGTCTTACCATGAAAAGAAATACAATGAGTATACATCTTTCTGGATGGATTTCAAAGTGTAGGAGAACATCATTTTGATTATTAGCCAAAAAATTAGTTATTACAGTTAAAAGAAGTTTCACATTGCGGTCATTGAACTCCACGCTGTATTTCATATAAAATTTCACAATGTATTACACATTACACATTCTTTATGATGACATGATCCATTTAATATTTTCTTCTAATTCTAGTCATGATTAAATTACATATTTTTGTTAACATTGTGATGCAATTGATGAATTTATTTCAAAAATATATTTGTTCTTCATATATGTTAGTTTTATTATTTTCCATATTTGGAATATGTTTTTTGTTGTTTTTTTTTATTATATATATATATATATGTTTTTGGTTCTTCAAATCATCCTTGATATGCTTTAGAGACTTTTAGGATCGATTTTGAGTAGCCTTTGATTCATCGAATAAGTCACTTCATCAAGACACTCGAAATTGGATTTGAGGCACCCATCATGAAGTTACAATAAACATTGTGATGTGACCATGTTCCTTAAGATGCAACAGGGTACATCAGGGTTTGATATGATAGTTTATAAAAATAGGTTATCTCCCAACTACTCAACTCCCAAGGGAATTGCGATGTGATCAAAATCCATTGTGATGTGACCTCTCAAACCCCAACAACTAAGGGGCATGTAATTTTTATGTCCATGTAGACGGTGACGTGACCAAGAGTCAGTGGGGGGGGCATGGGATATTATGGATGGGGGAATTGGTACATAGGGTGGGGGCATCAGGGGGCAGGGTGCTGGGGGAACTGATGTTGGGGGAACTAGGGGATGAGGGATGGGGGGACTGTTGCGGGGGTGGGGGTGATTAGGGTACTGGTGTAGGGGGATGGGGGAAGTATGGGGGTTGGGAATGGGGGACTTGTGTAGGGTGATAGGGGATGCGGGGGGTGGATTGGTTCAAAGGAGTTTTGTGATAGCAGGGGGTGGGATGGGGGTGCAAGGGGGATGGTTGGAGGGGTGTTTGGGACTGGCAGAGGGAAATTGTAAGGTCTGAGAGGGAAAAATGGAAGGGGGAAGAGCTAGAGGGAAAACTCTCTAGTTGGGGGTGAATTGATAGGGGGACTCATATGGGAGGGGCATGAGGTGAAATGGGTGGAATGACAGTGGGGAACTCACAAGGGAGTGGGAAAGGGGGTGTGCAAGGGGTGTGAAGGGGGGTGCAAGGTGGGAAAAAACCCACTTTCAACAGGACTGTATACTATAAAAAATTCTTCTATATTTGTAATTTTGATTCATTTATGTCTATTAAATCAATTAATTTTTTAAAACCTGAAACAATTCCTTGTAATAAAGCTCGATGTTTTGTGGAACAAGAGGTATGCATTTATATTTTCTAGTCACAATGCATATTATTCATGTTAGGGGACTTTGTATCATTTGAATTTTTACTCTCTTATGTTTCTTATTATATTTTAATATTGTTTTTATAAAATATTTTAAAATTATTCTTATTGAAATTAATTTTAAAGTGCAGTTTGAGACATGAATTTCATTGGATCATGTAATTGGTTAGAGGTGTATTTCTTTTCAATATAGTTTCTTTATTCATTTATTTAGAAATAAAATTTAATTCCTCTGAACATGGAAGTGGGATAATTAGTTATCACAATAACACTAAGGGTACAAACTCTCATTATATTGAAATTAGTAGCTCTTTATAGTTATTTTTTCAACATGAGGAATGATATTCATTAATATTGATTAATTAATGTTGAAATTGAAATTTCATACATATAATTTTTTACTGGTTCCATAAAATTACATTCAGATTGGATGAACTCAATGATTTTTTTGTTTGATAGAACAACATTCTAAAAAACTGGCAGGGGGGATAGGAAGGAGAGACCAGGTATGGTGGAACTGGAAAGGGGATACTAGTATGGGTGGGGGAGGGGGAGACTGGTAGGGGGATTGGCAAGGGTGGGGGAATCACAGGGGGGAGGACATGTAACACCCCGAGCTTCCACGATACGCTTCTCATTCAATAATGAAATAGCTTGCATTGTACGCAACTTCGAGTTCTAAAACACCGCGACTAATAAAAGTAGCCGTTATGAATAGTAATAACCAGTTTTTAAAATTATAGAAATTTTATATTTCAAAATGGACTTCATTTTTGGATTCGGAATATCGAAATTAGCCTATGTTGAATTTTTGGTATTTTTCTGAGAACTTATAATTTTTTATGAATAGTGAAAAATACTTAAAACAACGTTTTAATCAAAATAATTTATTGTGATAAATTATACTATTTAGTGGTTTTAAGGTATAATTAGAATATATTTTTACCATTTTATCCAATGGTGGTCATTAGAATTAATTTAACATTGAAATTGGACATAAACAATTGCCAATCTTTTGATATAAATTGTTTCTTAAAAACACGCTATTTGTCGTAACAACGGGAATTAATTATAAAATTAATTAATGAAACTTATATGTTTGGAATTTTTTAAAATAGACATCATTTTTGAATTAGGAATATCAATTATAGATTAGGGTGAAATTTTGGACTTGTTCTGAAAAACTTCAATTTTTGATGAATAGTGAAACCACTAAGTGGTAGTTAAATAACTGATTTTTCGTTTAAATGAAATATTACCACTTCTGTTATTTTATTTTCAAAAATCCAACATACATGGTTGTCATTAAGAAGTAAAATGTGGTTCAATGAGATTAAAATAATTTTTTGGTGAATAGTAACTTTTAAGTTCTTAATCGCGATTAGAGGTAATTAGTGTAATTTAAGGTACAAATAATGTTTTAATAATATGAGATGAGAATGACACTTGTCCTACTCCTATTGAATGAGTCATGTCCGACCAAGACAACCCATGGGTCAACTTGGGGACCCCATGGAGCCACTTTAGTTGGAAAATGACATTAATATATATTTATTTATGTTAAAATTAAATTGACACAAACATGAGTTGTTTTACTAAAATAGTTTTTAAGTGGGGTTACACAAGTCCATATTTTAATTATAAATATTCATTAGAAATCTAAAAAGATTTACTACATCATAGTATTTTTTTTATAATTTTTAGACATTAAATAAATTAAATTATTTATGACATCATTATGATGTGGCGATGACCTCATTATTTAACGATTTAAATAAAATGAGAAGATAATGCAAAATCAAAGGATTACACTTGTCCAAAGCCTATTGGATTTATAGATTTAGAACCCTTATCACCTTATCCACTAATTATATAAGTGTGGGACCTTTAGAATCCGAAAATAATTGTGTAATAATGTAACATTTCAATCTTTCCAAAAGAGCCCCTCCTCTCCACTTATAAAAGGCCCCCACCTCTTCCACCTTATTCACACCTTCAAGCCATTTGGCTTGGCCAACCTCTGCCCAAATACTCTCCCAACTTCCCCCTATTACCCCTAGAAGCCTCACTTTGGGCAGAACTATTCTCAAGGAAGCCTTTGGCTCAAATCAAAAAGAGTTACCCGATTTTGAGGTAATGTCTTCTCTAATGTTGTTTGTTTTATTTTTCTTCTCCAACCCCCTAAACTCGTTTTATTCATTTCTTTTGTAACAAAACCAGTATCCTCAATATTCTAGGATGTTGTTATAAGAAGTATTCGAGCTACACTTACACACACCTACATCTAATGGTTAAAGAACATACGGTTTCTGTGGATGGAAAATTTCTGCCTCACGAAACGATGATTGTTCAACACTCATATAACACCTTCAAAGGTGGCCATTAAGATGTCACTATTATTATATATGATATATAATATGTTTATGTTTTAATTATGCTTCTGTATTTCTCATTTATGGCATACTTTATGATTTCCATTATGGGTAAAACGCGATAATTTCATTTTAGGAAGTGCGGACTACCGCCCCCTCAAAGTGATTTGAATCATTAATGCCATATGTGGGATGTATAAAGGATGGATTAAATGGTATTATACACTATATTATACTGTAATTATATTATAAATTTATATCATTATGATCCTGTTCCATTAAATATGAAATAGAAATGAAAGTAGCATTCATGCGTACGTACGGCTTACCGTCTCCATGAACTGTGCATTTCATTTCTTACCTCTAAATGTTACGTCACATTATGAATGAATGTATATACTCGATATATATCATATATATGATATCTACATCATGATTATAATTCTGGATATAATGGATATTTCACCACATGAACAACTTGAAATTATAGGAATTTTATTTTTGACTCAAGTACCAAAGATTGACAAAACGACCATTATTAACTTAAATAATTACATAATGTTCATAACATGGTAATAAGGGATATAAAAGGAATAATGAACATGAAAAAGGTTCTTAAGTAAATAGTAATTAACTCTATTTTATTATTCAGGAGGTTAATGTACGGTCGAGTCAGGACAGGACGCAAGGTAAGGGAATTTCTTAACCCAACATCCATTCTTTGGGTTAATCTCCTACTTTCAAATTATGTCATGATATTATTATGTCCTATCTTGTATTGTTACATTATTTATGTGTACTTATAGTGAATACGCATAATAGATCTATAATATTTTAAAAATGATCTTTGTAAGGGAACTTCTTAACCCAACTTCCATTCATTGGGTTAATCTCCTACTTTCAAATTATGTCATGATATTATAATGTATTATTTTGTATTTTTACTTTCTTTATGTGTACCTATAGTGAATACACCTAATAGATATATTTTGTCTTAAAAATGATCTTTGTAAGGAATTCATCTCAATCTCCTTTCATTGAGGCATATTTCGTTTTATACACAACTTTTTTTTATATGGTGTATAAACCCCTTTGACTTTTACATTTATTCAAAAGGTTTTATTTTATAATTATGTGATTTTTAAATGATTTCAAAAAAGAGATATTTCTCTCCAATATATGAAAATCCAGTGCAAATGTATACGTACTTAACGCAAGCTTAAAAATGTTTTCAGAAAACCTGACTCTCGAGTGTGGTAGACAGGAAGGGATTTGGAATGGACCCATCATGGCCTGTAATAAGTCGAGCAGTCTCAGAATTAGTTATTTTGTTTTCATAAGCCTGCATTATGTGTTCATAAAAACACTGGAGTATATTTGATCAATTTTAAACGTAAGTATCTTCTAAATAAAATTGCCTTGGTAGGTCTCATGAGACAAACTAGTGTCTTGGCACAAGGCCTTGACAAAATCTTATTTGTGGTCTTGGCACGAGGCCTTGACTACGTGGTTATGATAGTCTGGCATTATGCATTCCATCATTATGAAAGTGGTTATTGATATTGCATGTGATTATTCGACCAGTAGAATATCCATGTGAAGAAGTAAATGGCATTATCTCATTTTACTTTTGCCATATTATGTTGAAGTTCAAGTTTAAAAGGCTTTTTTTAGTTATACATTGCCTTAAATGTTAATATTTATTTATTAAAGCTTCCGCTATATTGTTAACCTTACTGAGCATCCGAGCTCACCCCTTTCAATGTTTTAATATTTTCCAGGATGTGAAGAAGTATTTTATGAATGACCTGTAGGGATAGTCCGAAGAGAATAGAAGTGTGGACTATGGAGACTATGTTATTGTAGTTTTTCACTTTATGATGTAATGTAACATTTACGAATGTATCTAGTGTTTCCAAGGCTACTAAACTAATCGGTCTTTCGAGACATGGTATTTTGTGATCATGCCAATGTTACGAAGTAATGCACCGACTCTGGGTAGCTGGGGTCGGGGCGTTACAGTTGGTATCAGAGGCAGTTTAGTACAAACCTTGGAAGCTAGATTTAGACAAACTCTGATTAGAGCACGTAGACCTAAGATGAACTTTGAGGATTAGTATAAAATAACTTCCTAAAAATTTTGGTATTGTAGAGATTTTTTGAGTTTTCGGAGCAATACATCCCTGTCTGGATACGAGCAGGTAGAGGTGGCTCTGGCACAGATGTACCTAGGGGTAAAACCCGAAAACACCGCTTTGAGCTAGACTCGAACGGGAACTGGTGCATGACAACGGGCCTTGCATCACTCTTGGTTACGACACTCCCAGGGGATATGCTTAGGATAATTCTCATTTTCTTTACAAACCACTATGAACGGTTATGAGTATATACTTCCTCAAATAAAACCATTTTATGATTATGGATTATATCCATAAATAGTTCAATTTATGTTAAGTATTTTATAAGTATGGAATTATGTATTTTGATTCATAAACTAATCTAGTTTATGCCATTGTATAGAAATGGCGCCTAGTGGAAGGAATGGAAACCGTATCAATGCACGTACTCCGTGTAGGGATTTCCCTCCTGCTCAAGATAATTATTGTGGATCTGGAGATACATTTGGTGCTGATCAACTTATTACCATACTGGGACAACTCACTCAGGTTATGAATAATAACCTTACTCGTATGGAGCACCCTGATCCGCAACGTGGAGGACCAATGTTAGACCGCTTCATGAGGCAACAACCACCAACCTTCAATGGGAGTACAAATCCTATAGTAGCTGAGCAATGGATAAATTCCTTAGAGAAAATATTCCATGCCTTGGGGAGTAGTGAAAGGTATAAGGTTGTCATGGCAGTTTACCGCCTCACTGGAGATCCGATCAGTGGTGGTCGCTGATTCAAAACACAAAGGAAGATGATGACGTATCGAATATGGAATGGAGGGAGTTCAAAGAGCTTTTCTTAGAAAAATACTTTCCTCGTGACCATCGAGAAGATATGGAAAGGCAATTTCTGAGTCTGAGGCAGAAGGAAGATGAGAATGTCACAAAGTATGAGGCTAACTTTACAAGGTTAGCGAGGCATGCTGCCGATTATATACGTAACCCAAGGAGTAAGTTTGATCGTTTCTTTGATGGGTTAAAACCATTTCTCCGTCGATCTTTAGTCTCACAAACCTTCTCGTCATACGAAGATATTGTCTCGTGTTCTATCAAGACAGAAAAGGAATTCTCTATGTCTTATGACAATAAAGTAAAGCAAGAGAAGAAGAGAACGGTGGAACAAGAGACAGATAAAGGGAAAAAGGGAAAGAAGGATATTCCATTATGTGATAATTGTGGGAAGAATCACCCTGGTACGTGCCTAAAAGGAATGGGAGTTTGTTATAAATGTGGAGAAAATGGTCACCAGGCTCGTGATTGCAAGGGAACGAAAGAGGCTATCAAGGTTGAATGCTATAATTGTAGAGAAATGGGTCATTATGCAAATGAATTTCCTAAGCGTCAGGGAAACTTACCTCAGAAAAGGCCAAGGGATCAAGGACAATCTTATGCTGTTACTACAGTTGAAGCAGAATAACTAATGTATTGGTGCTTTTGGACTCATGGATTATATTTTGGTTATTAGAATAATGTGATATATATATATATAAGGATTGTACTGCAGTACTTCTTTATTTCAGTAGGGTTTTAATATGATGAAGGTAATTATATTTTTAGTATGTGACAATAAGAGAAACTTTACTTTGTTTGGGGAATCTGATAAATTGATTTTGGAAATAAGAGACCTTTTAGAGAAAGTCTGGACAGAGGTATTTTGGATAACTATAATGGTTGGAGTGGATTAAGTTGATCTTTGGATAGTATTGTTTAAGGTTAAAAAATTTATGAAGATTATTTTTGGAATATTATGATACTATAGTTTTAGGAAAAGGACAACCTGCAGGGTGGGGAATAACCCGTCGCGTCGGACAAAGCTACAGGAATCGAACCCACAACCATAGTGTGACAAGCCTTTATTTCCTACCACTATCCTACAGGAAGTCCCTGGTTATTACAAAATAGTTTTACTAATCTAAATGGTATGTGTTAATATTTGGAACCTTATACAATTAGGATAAATAGAATATTTTTGAGTTCTATTATCTTTTAGAGTGAAAGATGGGTTTGTGGTAAAAATTTATTAAAGAATGAAAGTATACATAACAAGTATGTATATTCCCTTACATTCTTAGTAAATATCCTAAATAAATTCGTCAACTTTATAAAAGGCAACTTTAAACAAAAATGTTGTTGGTTAACTTTTCCTACTGGGGAATCAATGATCGTTTAACCAATCACAAGTTTGTGATTTTCTTGTAGTTAAACTTTATCCTAATCCTTTTTTCTATAACTCTCCATCAGACCTTGATGGTTTGTTTCTCCTCCATAACCATATTTTCATAGAATCCTAGAATGGGCTATATCGGGTGACCTTTGTACTTATCTTGCTTTCTTTTAATGTTATATATTTATTAACCTTATTTCCGATGTGGGTTTTCCTCAAAGGTATTTTCTCTTTTCAACCTTTTATTTTCAAAGAAAAATTTCAAATTGCGAGGACGCAATTTATTGAAGGAGGGGAGAATGTAACACCCCGAGCTTCCACAATACGCTTCTCATCCAATAATGCAATAGCTTGCATTGTACGCAACTTCGAGTTCTAAAACACCGCGGCTAATAAAAGTAGCCGTTATGAATAGTAATATCCACTTTTTAAAATTATATAAAATTTATATTTCAAAATGGACTTCATTTTTGGATTCGTAATATCGAAATTAGCCTATGTTGAATTTTTGGTATTTTTCTGAGAACTTCTAATTTTTTATGAATAGTGAAAAATACTTAAAACAACTTTTTAATAAAAATAATTTATTGTGATAAATTATACTATTTATGGGTTTTAAGGTATAATTAGAATATATTTTTACCATTTTATCCAATGGTGGTCATCAGAATTAATTTAACATTGAAATTGGACATAAACAATTGCCAATCTTTTGATATAAATTGTTTCTTAAAAACACGCTATTTGTCGTAACAACGAGAATTAATTATAAAATTAATTAATTAAACTTATATGTTTGGAATTTTTTAAAATAGACATCATTTTTGAATTCGGAATATCAATTATAGCTTAGGGTGAAATTTTGTCCTTGTTCTGAAAAACTTCAATTTTTGATGAATAGTGAAACCACTAAGTGGTAGTTAAATAACTGATTTTTCGTTTAAATGAAATATTACCACTTCTGTGATTTGACTTTCAAAAATCCTACATAAATGGTTTTCATTAAGAAGTAAAATGTGGTTCAATGAGATTAAAATAATTTTTTGGTGAATAGTAACTTTTAAGTTCTTAATCGCGATTAGATGTAATTAGTGTAGTTTAAGGTACAAATAATTTTTTAATAATATGAGATGAGAATGACACTTGTCCTACTCATATTGGATGAGTCATGTCCGACCCAGACAATCCATGGGTCAACTTGGGGTCCCCATGGAGCCACTTTACTTGGAAAATGACATTAATATATATTTATTTAATGTTAAAATTAAATTGACACAAACATGAGTTGTTTTACTAAAACAGTTTTTAAGTGGGGTTACACAAGTCCAAATTTTGATTATAAATATTCATTAGAAAGCTAAAAAGATTTCCTACATCATAGTATTTTTTTTATAATTTTTAGACATTAAATATATTAAATTAGTTATGACATCATTATGATGCAGCGATGAACTCATTATTTAACGATTTAAATAAAATGAGAAGATAATGCAAAATCCAAGGCTTACACTTGTCCAAAGCCTATTGGATGAAGATATTTCGAACCCTTATCACCTTATCCACTAATTATATAAGTTTGGGACCTTTAGAATCCGAAACGCATTGTGTAACAATGTAACATTTCAATCTTTCCAAAAGAGCCCCTCCTCTCCACTTATAAAAGGCCCCCACCTCTTCCACCTTATTCACACCTTCAAGCCATTTGGCTCGGCCAAACTCTGCCCAAATACTCTCCCAACTTCCCCCTATTACCCCTAGAAGCCTCACTTTGGGTAGAACGCTTATCAAGGAAGCCTTTGGCTCAAATCAAAAAGAGTTACCCGATTTTGAGGTAATGTCTTCTCTAATGTTGTTTGTTTTATTTTTCTTCTCCAACCCCCTAAACTCTTTTTATTCATTTCTTTTGTAACAACACCAGTATCCTAAATATTATAGGATGTTGTTATAATAAGTATTAGAGCTACACTTACACACACCTACATCTAATGGTTAAAGAACATACGGTTTCTGTGGATGGAAAATTTCTGCCTCACGAAACGATGATTGTTCAACACTCATATAACACCTTCAAAGGTGGCCATTAAGATGTCACTATTATTATATATGATATATAATATGTTTATGTTTTACTTATGCTTCTGTATTTCTCATTTATGGCATACTTTATGATTTCCATTATGGGTAAAACGCGATAATTTCATTTTAGGAAGTGCGGACTACCGCCCCCTCAAAGTGATTTGAATCGTTAATGCCATATGTGGGATGTATAAAGGATGGATTAAATGGTATTATACACTATATTATACTGTAATTATATTATAAATTTATATCATTATGATTCTGTTCCATTAAATACGAAATAGAAATGAAAGTAGCATTCATGCGTACGTACGGCTTACCGTCTCCATGAACGGTGCATTTCATTTCTTACCTCTAAATGTTACGTGACATTATGAATGAATGTATATACTGGATATATATCATATATATGATATCTAAATCATGAATATAATTCTGGATATAATGGATATTTCACCACATGAACAAATTGAAATTATAGGAAGTTTATTTTTGACTCAAGTACCAAAGATCGACAAAACGACCGTTATTAACTTAAATAATTACATAATGTTCATAACATGGTAATAAGGGATATAAAAGGAATAATGAACATGAAAAAGGTTCTTAAGTAAATAGGAATTAACTCTTTTTTATTATTCATGAGGTTAAATAACGGTCGAGTCAGGACAGGGCGCAAGGTAAGGGAATTTCTTAACCCAACATCCATTCTTTGGGTTAATCTCCTACTTTCAAATTATGTCATGATATTATTATGTCCTATCTTGTATTTTAACATTATTTATGTGTACTTATAGTGAATACGTATAATAGATCTATAATATTTTAAAAATTATCTTTGTAAGGGAAGTTCTTAACCCAACTTCCATTCTTTGGGTTAATCTCCTACTTTCAAATTATGTCATGATATTATAATGTATTATTTTTTATTTTTACTTTCTTTATGTGTACCTATAGTGAATACACATAATAGATCTATTTGGTTTTAAAAATGATCTTTGTAAGGACTTCATCTCAATCTCCTTTCATTGAGGCATATTTCGTTTTATACACAACTTTATTTTATACGGTGTATAAACCCCTTTGAATTTTACGTTTATTCAAAAGGTTTTCTTTTATAATTATGTGATTTTTAAATGATTTCAAAAAATAGATATTTCTCTCCAATATATGAAAATCCAGTGCAAATGTATACGTACATAACGCAAGCTTAAAAATGTTTTCAGAAAACCCGACTCTCGAGTGTGGTAGACAGGAAGGGATTTGGCATGGACCCATCATGGCCTGTAATTAGTCGAGCAGTCTCAGAATTAGTTATTTTGTTTTTAGAAGCCTGCATTATGTTTTCATAAAAACACTGGAGTATATTTGAGCAATTTTAAATGTAAGTATCTTCTAAATAAAATTGCATCGGTAGGTCTCATGAGACAAACTAGTGTCTTGGCACAAGGCCTTGACAAAATCTTATTTATGGTCTTGGCACGAGGCCTTGACTACGTAGTTATGATAGTCTGGCATTATGCATTTCATCATTATGAAAGTGGTTATTGATATTGCATGTAATTATTTGACCAGTAGAATATCCATGTGAAGAAGTAAATGGCATTATCTCATTTTACGTTTTCCATATTATGTTGAAGTTCAAGTTTAAAAGGCTTTTGTTTTAGTTATACATTGCCTTAAATGTTAATGTTTATTTATGAAAGCTTCCGCTATATTGTTAACCTTACTGAGCATCCGAGCTCACCCCTTTCAATGTTTTAATATTTTCCAGGATGTAAAGAAGTATTTTATGAATGACCTGCAGGGATAGTCCGAAGAGGATAGAAGTGTGGACTATGGAGACTATGTTATTGTAGTTTTTCACTTTATGATGTAATGTAACATTTACGAATGTATCTAGTGTTTCCAAGGCTACTAAACTAATCGGTCTTTCGAGACTTGATCTTTTGTGATCAGGCCAATGTTACGATGTAATGCACCGACTCTGGGTAGCTGGGGTCGGGGCGTTACAGGACATGTAGTGCTGAAACTTGTAGGGGGGATGGTGAATAGAGGGTGGGGGAGGGGGAGGTTTCAGGGGGTCTGTAGGGGGTATGCAGAGAACGGGCAGCGGGATGGTTCATGTGGAGTTCAAGGGGGAAGGGGTAGGTAAGGGGGTGCAAGGGGGTGGTGAATTGGGGTAGGGGTACGAGGGGGGAGTGGGGGGGGGGGAGGGACAATGACAAGGGGGAGGGTGTAGGGGGAGGGGGAGGGGTTGAGGTTATTAAGGGGAATATTTAAGGGATGGGGAGGGGGGTATAGGTGGGGCGAGGGAGGGTATGGGTGAAAAGGGGTGGGGGAGTGGCGAAGAGGGTGTAAGGGGGGAGGGACAACCGAATGGTGGAGGCTGTGAAGGGGGTTCGGGGAGGGTGTCGGGGGAGGGGGCATTGGTTATTTAGGGTTGGGGATGGGGGAGGGTTGAATGTGGGGTGCAAGGGGAGGTGGTGGGGGATGGGTGAAAGGGGTGGGGTAGTTGGGGAGGGGGTGGAGGGGTAGTGGGGGGATAGAAAACTAACAGGGGGAGGGTGTAGGGGTGGGAGGAGGGGGGAAGCAGTGGGGGTCTGCAAGGAAAGGGGGATGGGGAAGGGTGGAGGTGGTGTGCACTATGGGGAGGGGAAACTAGTATGGGGTTTTGGGTGGTGGTGTTTTATTATTAACTGGGAAGGCCTATAGCCATGGTTTGAACCATTGATAAAGCCCAATATCCACAGTTTCAAACTTTGGTTATAAACCCTATGTAACTTAAGCTTCTACAATGGTTTTAAACCGTGGATATATCCCTATATCCATAGTTTGAACCGTGGCTATAGGTCTTTAGCCATGATTTAAACCATGGATATAGCGATTTATCCACAGTTTCAATCCATTCTTATAGGCCTTTCCCTATATCCATGCCAATACCAGCCACAGTTCATTAACATGTTTCTATAACCTATAGCCCTGGTTTTTGCGCTTATACCCCTAGTTCCAAACAGTGGATAGAGCCTAAATATCTAGTAGTGGAAGATTCATCCCAGCATCTATAATTAGGTCTTAACTACATGATATCCCAAGATTATTCTACCCCATACTATCAAATGTTCATCACCCAGGCCCCATATAACTTCCGACTATAGAACCACACTATCCCATTGGAGGTCATGTAATTCCCTTGATTTTATATTCCTTACCTGAGGGTAATACCTTCCCCAATAAAACTTTTTACATTGTTCTGCCAATACTGCTGATATTGAAAATGGTCTATAATCTCATCCTAATTAATTTCAATGATAAAACTGCATCCTATTGGGAAACTAAGAATCAAAAATAATATTCTAATACTAATGTATTTTACTAGTTCTCAATGAAAAAATGTTTTATTGGGTAAGCATGTGACATCGATCGAATCCACACATAAATAATAGTGCTAATGATTAACACTGACATACACCACTAAATTGTGTACAATGAATTTCATTTTCACAGGTAATTATTGGTAATTACCTTTTTAATTTTGAACTCCATATGTGTTATACTTGTAGGTAATTGCACATGGGGAGGAAGGATGCTGCCTTCTGCTGGAATTTCCAAAATCTATGCCCATGGTTTAAAAACTGTTGGTATATATGTGAAAACTAACTCTATACCAGAGGTTTCATGTAAAATGATGGATAATTTCTATACCAATGGTTTACAAAATATTGGTATAGACCGATGAACTAAATCGTTACCAACGGTTTACATAAAACATTTGGTAAAAGTCTATTTTAATTTTTTGAAAACCATTTTGGTAGAAGTATTATTTGACATTAGCAATGGTCTCAAAACGTTGGTAAAACTTTATACCAACAGTTACTATAAATCATTGTTTTAATGTTTTTTCAACTACCATATACCAGATGTTATACAATAACTGTTGGTACATGTTTATCCCCATGCCTCAATATCCCACAGTTTGGAAAATTGTAGGTTTAGGTTATAACAATGGTTTTATATCCTTTACCAATAGTTTAAAACCATTGGTATAGAATATGTTTCCTGTAGTGGTTCTTACCCAATCGTACCGACCTGACCCAAACCGGTCTGGGGTACACCGACCCAACCCGAGTCTGATGACCCGATTGGGATCCGATTCGGCCCGCTGGGCCTGGCCTGGATTGGTGGGGTCATGGGTCCAGCCCACCTACTCCAGCCCAGCATGCTGTGAGTAGTCCAACCTACTCTTGCCGAGACGTGGTAAGTGCAATGAATATTCTGCCACTTCGTGAGGTCCACCATCACAGTCCAGGTGGACTGTGACACTAAAGATACATGATGTGGTGCAGCTCGCCGCTTCCACTCACACTTCCACCGTCGGCCATTTTCGGCTGCTCGATCCACCACCCATGGATGATGCAGCGGGACACCTTGCTACCGCAGTGCACCGCCTTCCCGCACCATCAGTAACATCAATATGCAACCCTAGTACACCACCCGCAACCCCCTACCACGGGCTTTGTCTGCCCCCGTGATGTGCCAACTGTCACTTCCACGGGCCACCGTGTCCACTCCAAGGGTCTGTTTTCTGATCCATGAACATATTTGGTATCCTTAGATCATCGTTTTCACTGATACAGGCTCAAAATTTTCTTTCCACCAATTTGGGGGTTTGGTCACAAAGTATGCAATAACACCCAAACTGAGGGATCTGGGCCTTATTTATGTCAGCCTGATCCCTCCACATTAGAGTTAAAAAAAGGTGGGCGAGGTTTTAAGATTCAATCAAGTATAACCATGAATAAATAATACCCAGATCATGTAACCCTCCCACAATAACATACGACATGTGGATTAACCTATTAGTGGGTTGATCCACATTCATTGATTTGAATGAAATAATGGGGAAACAATTTCACCAATAAAAAACCCCAACCTCAACATGGGATCTTTTATTGGTGAAGATCATACCATAGTGTTACTCACTCCAAAATCCATCATTGGCGGTCATTCTTTGATCGGTTCATAGAAACGCAAAATCTAAAACGGTTCATAGCGGTCTTGGATCACGCCAACGACCCATACTTGACTAAACCATTAAAATTAGAACACGTCTTTCAGTGTTTCTATGACGTTGAATTATAGCATTGTCATATAGTTTCATTTTTGAAACAACATTTTAGTTATACTTAGGTGGTAATGCCTTTATGTTGCAACAAAATTAAAATTTCAAATAAAATAAGCACTAAGGTTTATTTTATTTCCCTAAAGGAAAATATCTTATTTTTTACTTAAAAAAACTAACATTTTCCATTGACCTACACCGGATGGTGTTATGTCCTTTTATAAGTAAAGTCGTCATTTCATACACAATGATTCCCACTAATTTTTAATTCGGGCTCCTGATTAGAAGTTGAAAAAACTGTGCACGTGCACTATTTTAAATAAACATAAGAAATGTTCAAAGAATTATTTCAGTCTCAACAGGCCATAGAATCAAGTTTCTTCTGAGCACGTAGCCTCAAAATAATACCATATAAATTAAAAGAATTACATGGAATTATTGGGTATTAAAGAATGACTTGAATATTTCTATAGAACACACTATAATGTCTCAATTGTTTTCTATTGTACCATAAAAATATCACTAGTATATCATACCTAAAAAATAAATGTAATGATAGTAAGTGTCCCCATGTAAACATGTGATTGTAGTTATTCATGGTTTGATGGATGTACCTTTATTTGGTTTTAAGTGGAATAGTAATCAATACTTTAATTACAATCATGAATATCAAACCTCTCAATATTTTCTCCCATTAATTGCATTGACGAGTGGTACTTCTATGTGGATGTATTTATATTGTAATAATAAATATATAACATCCATCTAGTGAATAGTATCACAATAATCAACTAAAGTTATTCACTTATAACATGTTTCAATCATTCTTTCTATTGAATGACAAAATTTATTATTAGAATTTAATTTCATAGAGTGGAAAACATATGCCCCCATGGAGTATCTTTAGCATATCTATTTTTGAACCATTCAGCAATGGGGAAGTAATTCTATATTAATTTCTATTCATAGACTTACTCTCTTCATAATATGTGAAACTATGCATAAAATTATGTGTTTGATGAACTAAAATTTTAAAATTAACTATCAAATTTATCACATCTCATTTCTTTACATAGCTATAGTATTTTAAAATTATTTCTCTTATAATATTTTATTTATCAACAAAAAAATACCCATTTCTCAATAGAATGAATATTATAAGGTTTTTACCAGTAGATATGTTTCATTTTTTGGTGTATTCTCAATAGCAGGGATTATATCTTCGTAGTTTTCCTTTGATAAATGTTATCAAAACTATATTTCTCAATCCTATTTTAAATATAGTTAATTATTATTTTATTAATCCTTAACCACCATATAATTTATGATTTAGAACATATTTTTCCAATAATTACTGCTAAAATTCAGTGTTAGTGACTTTTATTCAATATAAATAGCAACATCACAGTCTCAAAAAATCAATATCAAGGTTAATGTCATTATAATATTCGATTTATTTTTTTCATTAATAATGAATATCAAAAATCCATGTATAACATTAATAAAATAATTCCCAAGAAAATATAACAATCACCTAGGATTTATGTGATTATATTATTCTTAAAATACCTAATGCATGAAAATTTTAGTAGAAAAAATGATCATTCCGTCTTTAAAAATTACATCGTCAATAAAATTATTTGTATTTTTTGACAATTTTAAAATTATTTTGAGTGTAGTTCATATATATTAATCATTCATTCAAAGATTATAAAATTATTTTTCACGTATCCAACTACTAATACTCCAAAATATATGAGAAGAATTTTAAATTTGAGAGATCTTGAAGATAGTGGGATTAATATGTTTATCAATTATACATGTTATGACGAATTTTAGTAACACCATATCAGAGAACTCCATATATTAAGAGAATACTCTATGAACCTGAAATTTTATATTACTAGAAAAATCTCCATATGTTTCTTTCTTATAATGAAATTTGAAAATTTCCATGGTGAAGGGTATAATAAAATTTATTATTTTGAATATCCCATGAATCATATAACATTGTTCTTTATTTATCATTTTACTATGTTTATAAATAATGCAATATGAGGATTTTATAGCTTTGGATTCATGTTTGGTTCTAGAATTTCCTACTGATTTTGATTCACTTTCTACTCCTCTATTTAATATTGTTTTCTAGTTTTTATCCTCTATTTACACTCTTTTTATATGATTTTTTATGAATTTAATCTATCGCTCACTAATCATTATGTTCTACTACCTTATCATCCTCAATTGAATATTTTTCCATGTTCACTTATAGTACGCTGGGTAATCAGTCTGATAAATTGGATGAAAATTTTCCTAGTATTATTATTATATCTATGTCTTAGAAAAATTAATTAATGATAATATTCAAATTATTTTTTATATGATTAATTTTTTAGATAAATTGATAATATTAATGATAAAAAGTTTTTTACACTGTTTTTATAGTAGAATATTTCATGGATGTTGATTTTATTGTTGGATTCATTTTTCAAAAAAAAAATATACAAATCTCTTAGAATTATTGTACATGTTTTATACTAAGTATATATTGTTTTTAATTATTGTTTATTATACTATATTTTTTTATTTATAATGTGATTTTATAGCTTCCTATAATTTAAATAGTTCTAAAGATGGTGATTGATTATCTAAAACTCAATGTTTTTTAATATAATATATGATTATCCTATAATATAGATTAATTCAAATTATCATCATTTATTATTCTATACATATCATAAGAATATTAAATTGAATTATAAATAGGGGGTTTGTTTATAAACATGAAAACTAATGAGCCACATTTCCCGTAAAGTAATTTACCTCTTCCACATGGATACATACCTTATTTTTTATACCATAATTTCATTTACATTTCATAGACTAATGAGATATTTTAAAAAGAGGAAATTGTTTCGAGGATCCATTTTTTTTATGGTGTTTCAAATGTTGGAGTAAAGTTATTAGGTGCATTATAGGTGGAAAGAAGAAGATTTTAATCATAGGTAAAAAAATTGGTTTGTCATAGACATTATCACAATGTTAGTCATTTTATAAAATCTTATTTTTAGGGATATTTTGCCTATGTTTTGGGAATTTATTTTAAAAATACCATTTGGGGATGGTTTTTTATATTGTTCTTATATATTTTAGGGAGGTAACAATTTTTTGAAATGTTTGTCTAATGGGGTTGTTTTTTTGAAATAGTGATAGCTAAAATTCCTGTTTTAGAATTCCTCATGCTCCCTATATATTTTCTTGAAGATTGTATATCATGGAAGAGTCTTGGAAGAATGCTGAAATGGAAGTTATGGATATCTATTACATGGTAGTTAATGTGTCGAGTTAGTGCCTGTAGTTCAAATGAACATGGAATAAACCATTATATCTTGCTGGATAAAAAAGTCATGTTTTAAAGCGAATTATCTAGTATCATTTAATTGATCATGATTACTCCATTGTGAGGACCCCATCATGACACTAGTGGGTAATGAGATATTTTTTCAATAATTCTGATTTCCCAATATCCTTGTTTGGTTATAATTTATTTATCTATCAAACTATTATGAAGGGTGTCACATTGTTTTGGCCTTTTACAGAGGTATTAGTTCATAATACTTTCATATTTAATAATCTATTATGTTTTAAGGTTCCATTATCTTCCACCTGTCTCCATTTTCAATTCTTATTATATATAATATCCATAATAAGGTTTTCAAAAAAGGTTTTCATTGGTTTTTATATATTTTATTCAATGTGTTGGATGATTTTTTATATCTATAGGATGTTTGGAGTTATTAATGTTAATACATTCTTGTAAAATGATATAACTCTACACATTCAGTTATGGTGATTGATGATGATCCATTTAAAGGGGATGTTTTGAAATGTTTGTTCTATTTACTATGAATGAATATGAATTTATCATTCAAATGGTTTCAATGATAAAGTTATTATAATAATTTGGATGATGATAATGAGAAATATTAATGAAATCACAAGTTTCAATGTGATTCACATATACATTATATGATTTCACTAATATTACTTATGTATTGTTATTTAGATTTTTTAATGACCTTGTTGTCATGATATCATTATTTTTGTTGTTGATATGGGTTACCAGGTTTTTAATTTTATATATTCATAATGATTTCAATAAATGTGGATGTAGAAATATATAAGCTAGGTTTGATATTATTTTTTATAGAATAAATCCATAGAACATTT
This sequence comes from Viscum album, assembly GCA_963277665.1. Taxonomy (NCBI): domain Eukaryota; kingdom Viridiplantae; phylum Streptophyta; class Magnoliopsida; order Santalales; family Viscaceae; genus Viscum; species Viscum album. The sequence continues at coordinate 996,554,601 of OY728141.1, read as the reverse complement.
TTTATTTTATGTTTTGGTATTATTTATTTTATATGAAGTACTGGATGTTGTTGTCCTAGTTATTTTTTTGGGGAGTTATCGTATTGTTGGGTGTCAGAGTTGACATTCATGTAATTGTATTTTTTTTTGAGAATTATTATTTTTGTTAATGTGGGATAGTGTAGATATTATTCTGGATATTTTTTGAGGATAGCATGATCATTGATACAATGTTGTGGAGAGTTTTATGTGTGATTGTGTAATTGTTTCCAATAATATGTATTATAGGGAAAATTAATGAAAATATTAAATGGAATGGGACATGGTGATAAAGACTGATATGGATAAAAGAAGTAATTAATTTAAAGTTGAATTTTTTTGATTTTGATAAAATATAATTTATGTTGGTTATGATTAAATTAGAGAATGTTACCTTCAATTGGTGTGAAAAGATGATTATTGTGAAAGGATGCAGGGATATACAATAAAAGATGAAATATAATATAAATGAAGTAAATTAATGTGGAAAATATAATTAATATATTTTAAATTAATGTGGTTGGAATTAGATAAATTTTAAATTAATTTTGATATGTAGAAAATAGAATTTTTTTAGAGGTTGTGTGGTTTCCATATCATGATGGTGGATTTGGTTTATTTTTGGGTTAGATGTGGTAGTTATGTTGTTTTACGATAGTGATTGTTGTGACTAGTTTTTTATTAGGTAAAATAATAAGAGGGTGGAATTTTGTGCAATTATGTTTTAATTTTGTCTTAATATTATTACTCATTCATCACATTAGATTTTTTTAACTAGATCGATCCATATATGTGGCTATTTTTTTTTATGTGATTTCTTTAACATTGATGATACAAATAGACGAATTATCCCCCTTAACTGCTCTCTCCTCTATAAATAAATCATCTCTTTGGGAATTAATTTCATATAAGTTGTGGTGGAATGGATTTGTGGATTGGTATGGATACATAGTCGAGGTATAAAATTGTGGAAGATGACATATGGGTTGATTCCTTTATAAATTAATTTTTTACCATGATATGTGATCGTTTTGTGATATAAATAGGTTTTGATTTTTTATATTGATTTTATATACTTAATATGATATGATAGTGACATAAATGTTAATTTATAGTCTTTATCATGAATTTTTTATGGGGTTTTGGTTCCATGTTGACACAGAGAAGATGGGAACACTAGGATGTATGTGATGAGAGCATGTAGATTACCTGTTTAGTAAAGAGGTTGATATATAGAACCTTATCATATATTTTCTGATTTTATATTAAATTTTTCATCATTGGATTTAGTTGAGTGATAGTTTTTTAGGTTTAGAATATAGGTTAACTTTTATTGGTAAATTTATTCTTTCTATATTTATTCAATTTGAAATTATTATGATTCAATGAAATTTTAATGTGTGATTTTCATAAGGATGCTTCAGTTGGGGGGCTTACCTGAGTTTTAAAGGATCCCCATAATTCTAAATCAGGCCCAGGTTCAAATTCAGGCACGTGCAGTTTCAATTTCACTAATTTGTAGGTGGTGATGCAGATGGTGATGCTGGAAGGTGGTGATGGATGCATGGAACATGAAGGTGGGGACACAGGCTTGGTGACACATACATGACGATTCAATCATGATGTTGTACCAGGCATTCGGTCGATGTTATGGGCATTGTGCCCACTCATCCTATTATCCATGTATAAAATAAATAAAGCCTAATGGGTGGGCTATCCTCTTGGGGGGAGGGGGGCTATGGAATGACATTATAGCTTGTGTTTATGGTGTGTGTGTGTGTGTTTGAATGTAATTTTACCCCAAAGAACATAATATATATATATATATATATTACAAGTGATGATAATATGTATACAAGTATATTTAACCTCTAAACATATATATTTACATGATATTTCTATAGGTTTTTATGTTGATTATCATCATCGGCCCAAATAATAGTAGCTCTTGAAATTGATATGGAAAAAATTAGTGAGTTTATATCATAATATTTGTATTTTGGTACATATTTTGTGAATTTTAATTTATATATGGAATTGAATGATATATGTTATTTATTTTATTTTATATTATGTGGTTAGTATTGGTAGAATAATTTTAATAATTCTAGAATTTGTATGGACGTCACTTCCAAATATATTTATTATAAATATATAGTGATGAAATATTAATTCATGCTTATTAGCGATGGGACTAAGGGTTCATACATGAATTATACACTGTAATAAGAGTTTCAATTGTTGGGATTGGTTTTGGTGGAGTAGAATTATAGGTTCGAATGATAATTGTCATTCTGTTTGGATCTAGTTAATGGACAAGTCTGTAACATTGTGGTGGGGAAAATTAATAAATTAAACATAGTTTGTTATGATCAAAAAGGACAATGACTATGAAATATTTTATTACGGACCCTAATAATGAACATTATTGATGATTAATTTACTATTCATATACAAGTGTCAATTTACTAAATTTAGGGTTGATATGTACGCGCTCTAAAATCATCATACATGTTTATGCTTGTGTTTAAATTTATAGAATTTGTTAAGAGGAAATGTATTAATTTAAATTTTTAGAAAACAAATTTTAAAATCATGTTTATATTATTTATTTTTATAGAAGAAATTTAAGGTCATATTCCCCGATTAATTCATTTTTATGAGGTATAATATAATTTTTGTTGGTAGATTTCATGTGGATTGATTTCTAATGGATCATTAATTTAAAATGGTTTTTTTTTTTGAGTTTAAATATTAATGTTTACTAATGTATATGAGGTTAGTCTCAATAGAATATACTGAATGGTGGTTGGAGGAAGTTTAGATTTTGTTCAGGTTGATTCAAGCACATTTAATGCCTTTTATTTTAGTAGTGAATTATTTTTGTGAGGTGTGTTAATGAATTGGTTGGTATTTTTATCTTATTGATCATCAAGTATCCGAGTTGACAATGTATAAGTTCCTTAACCATTTATTTAATGAGTTAGTCTCTAAAATGATGAAGGAGTCTGAGAGATATAATTTACTCACTCTCTATTAGGGATTCCTGAGACTGTTTGAGATTAATGTCAATTAAAAGAATCTTATTTTTTATTCTCTTAATCCTTATCCATATGAGGTTTTTAGGGTCATGTATTTTGAGGTGGAATTATATACTTGGATATGGAACTGGGATTCTCATTCAGTAATGTTTAATTATATTTTTTTGTTGAATAATTAATAATTTATAATGCAGGGGTTTTTATAGACTATTTAACATCATGCGAAATATTATTGGACCTATGGATTGAAAATCTTTAAATGATAGAAAATATTTACTCCATCGGTCAGCTGTTGTTTTCTTGGAGCATGTAAATCTGAAATATACCACAGTACATTATCTTTCATATGAAATATCAATGGGGTACACATATCATATATATTAATTTACAATACCCCACTATATTCATTGTAGATATGGTCATATTTTTTTCAGTCTATTGAATTTTTATTTCCATTTTTATCCTCATCTGTAGTAACAGTACGGTAAGTAGTGTTTCCAATAGTAGAGAGGAGATTTAGTATGTAGAGGACAACCATGTTTTATTCCCATCTTTTAGAACACTGGTGTGATAATTGATGATAATGTGATCATTGATTGGGACATAGAACTTTATAAGGTCAGTTTTATTGGATACATACGATGGACATTTTATGGCTATTTGGAATAAATATAATTATTCTTGAAATTTTAGTTTCTACTATTGTTTCATATTTTTAATTTATATAGTGTCTTTACACTCCATAATTATACAATGCATTGAGACTCAAGGTGAAGGGACTTCTTGTTCTATTTGTGTTAACTACATCAGTTATATGGTAGTCTATATTTATTATGGAGTGTCAAGGATATATGATAATGATGGGGAAACCGTAGATTGTTTGATATTTTTTCATGCATTTTATATGACCATTTGATTTCATCATTAGACTATATTATTTATCTTAATTTAATGGAGTCATTTATAACACCCACAATAGAGTTTGATTCACATATGTGGTATATGGGATTGAATATTCTTATGATGAATGAGATAATATGATGGTTCATTAACTTGTGGATCATCAATTTTTTACTGATAATTCATTAGGGTAAAATGTTTCATAATGATGTGATAGAGTTTATTTATGTCTTTTATAATGATTTCTAGAAACTAATCCCACTAAAAATTATCAACTTTGGTAAAGAGTTTTAATTTCATGTCTCTATGATTTAGTTATCCATTTATAGAATGACACAATATGAGTTATGATAGTTTGAGATTCTGATTTATTATCTTTCTTAAAATGTTTTCATACAATCTATTGGCTCCCCATAGGGTCCTTTGGTGTAATTCTTGAATAAGGAAGATGGTATAATATGCATATGTTTATAATAATAATAATTGATTTAAATAATGAATAATGACCACTATATCTATATTATGATTGATGATTCATTCTACCAATTTAATAGAGAACATTTTTTATTTTAGATATATTTGGGGTTAGGTATCATAAAATGAGGGATAATGACTGAAGAACTCAGATTATTTAATGCTGCACTAAGAATGGGGAATGAATTAAGGTCAATTTTTTTTTACAAAATTAACCTCTATAATTTTTATAACATTTATCTGTTATCCTCAATCTCACCATTAAAGGTTTGAATCCAAAATATAAAAACAAATAATGAACAAATTATTATACATGGTTCGGTCTAGATTTTGGTAGATATTCATTATTGTGTTTGACTTTTTTCCAAGAAAAAAATTTATCTAATTCATAATTATTACATGTATCTTCATATTTTAAAAATATAATAATATGTTTAATAGAATAAACAATATGAATCACTGAGCCTAAACAAAAAATTTATTATTATTATTTAAATTTTATTGGTTTAACCAAACCTTTAAATATGAGTTAATGGATAATATTAATGGAATTATGAAATATATAATGGATATACTTGTAATGCCCCGACCCTAGATACCCAGAGTCGGTGCATTATTACATAACATTGGAATGATCACAAAGGATCAAGTCTCGAAAGACCGATTAGTTTAGTAGTCTTGGAAACACTAGATATATTCATAAGTCTTACATTACATCATAAGGTAAAAAAACTACAATAACATCCTGTCTTTATATCCCCTCATACTATCCCTGAAGGTCATTCATAAATTACTTCTTCATAATCCTGGGAAAAATAAAACATTGAGAGGGGTGAGCTCAGATGCTCAGTAAGGATAACATTATAGCAGAAGCTTTCATAGATAAGCATAAACACTTAAGGCAGTTTATAACTAAAACAAAAGCCTTTTAAACTTGAACTTCAGCATAAAATGGCAAAGATAAAATAAAATAATTCCATTTACTTACTCACATGGATATTATACTAGTCGAAAAATCCCATTCAATATCAGTAACCACTTTCATAATGATGGAATGCATAATGCCAAACTATCATAACCACATAGCCAAGGCCTCGTGCCAAGACTACAAACAAGATTTTGTCAAGGCCTTGTGCCAAGACACTAGTTTGTCTCATGAGACCTACTGATGCATAAAGGAGCTATAGCGGGCTCCACCCGCCACTTATTAAGTCTAATGCATTCCTCATATGAACAGGTTTAAACATAACATAAACATTCGTATTAAAACTAGCATACGAAATGTCAATACTTTTACCACAAACCATGAATGGTATAAAAATAGAACATCCACAGTCAAACATAACTCATTCGATACAATATGGAAGATTGTATTGTATCACATTAACCTCAATCATGAATAATGAAGGATGTTGACATAGATGAAAGTAATCATCAAAACTATTTGAGAGAAATATCCCCCTTTTCTTGAAAACATTTAAAAGTCACACTATTTGTCAAGAACTCATTTAAAAATAGATTTTTCAATCAAAGTGTCCCATACCACTTTGAAAATTTTAAAAGGTGTTTTAATTTTAAAACTTTAATGTCCATATAAATAAATCCTTAAAACCATTTTTTAAAACATGGACATTAATGAGAAATATTTAGAAGAATAAGTCTTTAAAACATTTAAAAATGGTATTTTAGTTAGAGATTCAAGCCAAAAGAGCGACACTTGAATACAAATAATTGAGGTAATCAAAACATTGTAATATCATGAGAATAAAGGAATACATGATATACTATGTCAAAGTACATTATATACACCATATAAAAGTGATTTGGTGTATAACAACAAAGAAGTCTCAATGGAATGTAAATTGAGATGAAATATCTCATAAAGGATGTATCCTTAGGTTAAGGATAAATCATCAACATAATTATGTGTGAAAAATATAAATACACTCAATATGATTGGATATTTAGTGTAAATAAATCAGATGACATTCACACATATTCTTGTAAAAACAACACCAATGAATTGGATATTTAACTCAACAAATGGAGATTGAGTTAAAATTACTCTTATCAAGTTCATACCGATCACTTGAGAATTTAACAATGGAGTGATTATGTGTATCAACAGTATATCCACAGAATGGGGAGTGGAAAATATGACATAAAAATATGAATAGTAATTCCACACATAATCTTGGAGTAAAATAATCAATGAAGTATGCGTAAAGCCGAATGAGTGGAAATGGAAATATCAAATTCCCTTATCAATTTGGTAACTTACGAAACACACACCCATGACAGAAGGATCATACAATGATGATGTAAATATCCATAAATTATATTATATTACACAATGAATACAATCATGGGAAGTACACACACCACATGCAATAAATAAGTGGTGAATAATGGAAATCTCACGAAATTAAAAGTGAGATTAGAAACCCCTTACTTTGTACTTTTTCCTTGGTCGACGACAGGTTAACCTCCTTTATAACGGTGAAATAATTTTTATCGAATTATACAAGAATAATTTACTTTAATATGATATCATATATGATCTTTTAACATTGATTTTTTAATAATATCTTAGAATTATCGTCATTTCGGGTGTTAATGGGTTCATTTTACTGTATATTCTTTGTTATGTGAGCCATATTCTTTATTAATGGGATGTATATTATTCATATCCCGAATTATATCAAGTCCTTAGATACTATTTTTTAATCATAAAATTATAATTATACTTGAATGGATATGATGGAGAATGAATCTCATCGCGTTTGTGGAGACGGTAGTCCGTACGTACGCACGAGCGACAATATCATTCATTTGATATTAAAATAATATATAATTGGATGGTATATCATATATACAGAATCATTATAATGTTATATTTAATATTTACATGAGTTACACATCATTATTATACCCATCCAAATAATAATATATTGAATAACAATTACACCACGACGTGGAGACGGTAAGCCGTACGTACGCACGTATGGTGACATGTAATTCAAAGGATGGATAGAATACTGAATATGGTTGTACCACATTTATAATAACATCACAGTATATATATGATACTGGAGTTATTATTTTATAATGTTAATAACAAAGAAAGAAGAAGTGGAAGAAGAAAGGAACTTGAAAAGGGGTGGTGAAAACATTACCTCTTCTTCGGGTTCTTCCTTTTGATTTGATCAAAAGGGATCCTTAGGTTTGATTTATGATCAAACTAAGGCCTCTAGGTTGTAGTGAGGGAAATTGAGAGAGTATTTGGCCAGGTTTTGGCCGAACCAAAAGGCTTTGAAGGTGTGAAGAAATAAGAAGGATGGGTTCCCTTTTATAAGAGGGGTGAGGGGCACCTTTGGTAAGCTAGAAATATTAATTTATAATAAATTAATATTCGGTTTCTAATGGCTCCAAAGTTGATTATTCAAAATCTAAGGTGGGTATAGGTCGAAAACCATTCCGACAATAGAATTTGAACAGGTTTGGGTTACTATATTAACCTTATCTTTTAGTTTTAACTCTTAGTTAATTAGTTTGACATTTACCATGTCACTTTGTATTTTTATAATATATAGTTAATAAACATACTATACACATACAAGAGACCCCCCAAGTGGTCCATTAATGATTAACCTATAATGATATTAGTCTCTTGGCCGAACCTTATATTTTTAGGAATTTAATATCAATTAATAATAGAATATTTGTTTTAAAAACTCTTTTATGTCAATTTTGACACTATTCAATAGTTGATTTTTGTGAAACTCATACCAGAATGATTACTTCTAAAAAATTTAATTAAATCAATCCTAATATGTCATATTATCCTAGAAAATTATTTAAATTCATTAAAAGTCTCATATTATATTTATTTGGTTATTTATAATATCAATTATTCTAATTTTTCACTATTATGGTAATTACTGCATCACCATTGTGTCATAAATAAATTAACTTATTTAATGTATAAAATTTATAAATAAAATATCATTATGTAGGAAATCGTTTTATATTTCTAATTAATATTTATAGTCTAAAATACAACATATATAACCCTATATAACAATTGTTTTTCTAAAAGATATATGCTTGTGTCATTTTTGTATTTATTTTAACTTAATTAAAATAAAGTGTCATTACCACTTACAAGTGGATCCATGGGGTCCCAAAATAGACCCAAAGATGCCCATGTTCGACCATGTATCAACCAATAGGGTTAAGACATGTTTTAGGGTAATTTAGTATTATTATAATATTATTTGTTTAACCCTTGTTTACCGGATTTACCCTTTAACCATGGTAAATAAAATATTTACCGAAGTAATTATCCAAAATGTCTAAAAATAAAATTTAACTATTTACACAATTTGAAAATCATGATTAAAAATATGGAATCCATTTCTCCAAATTAAAAACATAGAAGTGGCAAAAATTAATTTAAAATTAATTCCTGTTGTTAAAACAAAAAGCGTGTTTTTAAGAGATAATAAATATCAAAAGATTGGCACTTGTTTATGTCTGGTTTAAATGTGAAATTATGTTCAATGACCCACATTGTATTACATGGTAAAAATATATTCTAAATATACTTTAAAACCAGTCAAATTCATAATTTATCACTATTAATTAGTTTTATTAAAAAAGTTGTTTTTAATTAAAATTTAGTAATTTTCACTATTCATCAAAATATGAAAGTTATCCGAAAAGTACCAAAATTTCACCCTAGGCTAAATTTGATATTCCGAATCCAAAAATGAAGTCCATTTTGAGATATAGAACTTATAAAATTTCAAAAAGTAGGTATTACTATTCATAACGGCTAGTTTGATTGGTTATGGTGTGTTAAAATCTCGAAGTTGCGTACAATGCACGCCATTGAATTATTCGAAAGGAAACGTACCGTGGAAGCTTGGGGTGTTTCATTCTCCCCTCCTTCAATAAATTTCATCCTTGTAATTTTTAAAATTGTTCTTGGGAATATAATGTAAAGTCCAACATCGGAAAAAGAGTCAATAAAACTATCACTTTAAAAGAAAGAAAGAGAGGTATAAAGGTCATCCAAGATAACCCATACTCGGATTCCATATAGGAAAACATGGATATGGATGATAAACTAATTTTCAAGTACTGATGGAGAGGGATAGAAATCATGATCACGAGAAATTTAACAATAAGAAAACCACAAACTTGTGTTGGGACAAACGGTCATTAGTCTCCTAGTATGAAAGTAAATGGATAACATTTTTTTTTTGTTTTAAGTTACATTACATAAGGATGAGGAATTAATTTATGATATTGAATAAGAACATAAAGAGATATACTTACTTTTTATGTAGAGTTTCATTATTTAATAACTTTTTACCACAAAATTATTTTTTTTTTGAAAAATGAGTATTCAAGAAGACTTGGTCATAATAAAAGAGCTAGAATAAACTTCTATAGAAATACATGATCCATGTAGGATAAACGATATACTTAACTTGTCTTTAGAGATTAATAAAAAACAAAATGGTTAGTATAAGATCTGATGATCCCCCAAATGTATATTCCATTAGATAAAGAAAAAAATACTAATCTTAATTTCTAAAATTAAACCAACAATACCCCAAAGTTAAATAAATACTATTAAATAATAAATTTTCCTTAAAATCCTTCAATATAATCCAAACTAATATTGAAACCCAAAACTTATAAGAATGTAGTCTTCCACATTAAAATGTATCTCCAAATGACATCATCTACTCTTAAAGTCACATACATAAAATTAATTAACCTAATAACATATTCTTTATTATAGGTTAATCATTTCCATAAATAACCCAAATCACTATAGATCCACAATAAAAACATAGATAAAAATCCACCATTACTCCTCTAATGACATCCCATAGTATTCTATTTTCCTTGGACATATAGTGTTCCTAACAAAGTGAACATCTTCTAAAACAACATTTATCACTTAATCACCAAATCATTTTCCTATACTAAGGGTATTCATTTGACAAGACATAAGAACCCAAATCAACATATAATTGATCAATAAAATCATTTAACTAAAAAAAATAGTCACACTAACCAGGGACTTCACGTAGTCCAGTGGTAGGCGATAAATCCCAATCGCACTTTGGTTGTGGGTTCGATTCCCACAGCTTTGTCCGACGTGACGGGTTGTCACACGGTCTACGTGTTGTCCTTTTTCAAAAACTATATTTTATAATATTACCAAAATGAGATAAATTTCTCAAAATAACATAATTTAACCCCAAATGTTATATCATTCCTTGAATTTTCATCCCAATTTATAATAACTTATAATTCTCTCAAACCCTAACGATCATATAAAACCAAATGGCTATTTATACCTATTTCCACAAGAGAAGAGATAATTATTCCTCAAATATAATTCTCACATGGAAAACTGCAGGGTTACAAATACAAGAGAAAATAATTCCAAAGTATACCCATCAATAAGAAGCACTAGTACTTTTTAAACATTTCTCGAACCATTTATTTCCACATAGCTTTTCTTTGACCAAAAAATATCCTATAGAATAGGAAATTCACTCGGGTAATGGCCAGGTCCCCTACATTTACGGCAAATGACTGTAAATGGACTCTTGGGACCATTTTTATCTTCTTCCATAGTACTATTCATTTTTCTTCGACAATTCTTCACTTTATGTCCTTCCTTCCATCACGTAAAGCATTTCGTTGTCCCATTGAGACACTTTCCTGGCTATCTCCTTCCACATTTCCTGCATGATGAAAATTGAGGGTTATTTTCTCCATGGTCTCCATTGCTGGATCTCTTATCATTCATCACATTTCTCTTCCTTGTTGAGTCTGGGAGTTGGTTAATATATTTGTTGTTGACCATATTTTTGGAAAACTGATTTGGCATAAAGATGAAATCTTTTACGCCTATCAACATTCCATTTTGTTGCTCATTGCCACCACCGTTCCCACCTTGTACATCATTCTCAAAGTCACTATGACTTCCTTGGAATCCCGCCTTTGACTAAAACCAGAAATCATTGTGTGAGTAATAGTAGTCGTAAAATCATTTACAAATTAACATGTCACCATATTCTGAATTTGAAACATATTAGGATTAACCAAGGTCATTTACTCTCATCTTATATATATATATTACTTAAATCAGTTTGTAAATAAAATGTAAATTATCCTAAGCATATACCCCGGGAGTGTCGTAACCAAGAGTGCAGTAAGGACTGTTGTCGTGCACCAGTTCCCGTTCGAGTCTATCTCAAAGCAGTGTTTTTGGGTTTTACCCCTAGGTACATCTGTGCCAGAGCCGCCTCTACCTGCTCGTATCCAGACAGGGATGTATTGATTGGAAAACTCACAAAATCTCTACAATACCAAAATTCTAGGAAGTTCTTCTATACTAATCCTACAAGTTCATCTTAGGTCTACGTGCTCTAATCAGAGTTTATCTAAATCTAGCTTCCAAGGTTTTTATTAAACTTTCTCTGATACCGACTCTAATGCCCCGACCCTAGATACCCAGAGTCGGTACATTATTACATAACATTGGCATGATCACAAAGGATCAAGTCTTGAAAAACCGATTAGTTTAGTAGTCTTGGAAACACTAGATATATTCATAAGTCTTACATTACATCATAAGGTAAAAAAACTACAACAACATCTTGTCTTCATATCCCCTCATACTATCCCTGTAGGTCATTCATAAATTACTTCTTCATAATCCTGGGAAAAATAAAACATTGAAAGGGGTGAGCTCAGATGCTCAGTAAGGATAACATTATAGCAGAATCTTTCATAGATAAGCATAAACACTTAAGGCAGTTTATAACTAAAACAAAAGCCTTTTAAACTTGAACTTCAGCATAAAAGGGAAAAGATAAAATAAAATAATTCCATTTACTTACTCACATGGATATTCTACTAGTCGAACAATCCCATGCAATATCAGTAACCACTTTCATAATGATGGAATGCATAATGCCAGACTATCATAACCACATAGCCAAGGCCTCGTGCCAAGACTACAAATAAGATTTTGCCAAGGCCTTGTGCCAGAACACTAGTTTGTCTCATGAGACCTACCGATGCATCGAGGAGCTATATCGGGATTCACCTATCACTTATTAAGTCCAATGCATTCCTCATATGAACAGGTTTAAACATAACATAAACATTCGTCTTAAAACTAGCATACGAAATGTCAATACTTTCACCACAAACCATTAATGGTATAAAAATAGCACATCCACAGTCAAACATAACTCATTAGATACAATATGGAAGATTTTATTGTATCACATTAACCTCAATCAAGAATAATTAAGGATGTTGACATAGATGAAAATAATCATCAAAACTATTTGAGAGAAATATCCGCCTTTTCTTGAAAACATTTAAAAGTCACACTATTTGTCAAGAAGCCATTTAAAAATAGATTTTTCAATCAAAGTGTCCCATACCACTTTGAAACTTTTAAAAGGAGTTTTAATTTTAAAACTTTAATGTCCATATAAATAAATCCTTAAAACCATTTTTTAAAACATGGACATCAATGAGAAATATTTAGAAGAATATGTCTTTAAAACATTTAAAAATGGTATTTTAGTTAGAGATTCAAACCAAAAGAGCGACACATGAATACAAATAATTGAGGTAATAAAAACATTGTAATATCATGAGAATAAAGGAATTCATGATATACTATGTCAAAGTAAATTATATACACCATATAAAAGTGATTTGGTGTATAACAACGAAGAAGTCTCAATGGAATGTAAATTGAGATGAAATCTCTCATAAAGTCCGTATCCTTAGGTTAAGGATAAATCAACGACATAATAATGTGTGAAAAATATAAATACACTCAATATGATTAGATATTTAGTGTAAATCAATCAGATGACATTCACACATATTCTTGTAAAAACAACACCAATGAATTGGATATTTAACTCAACAAATGAAGATTGAGTTAAAATTACACTTATCAAGTTCATACCGATCACTTGAGAATTTATCAATGGAGTGATTATGTGTATCAACAGCATATCCAGAGAAAGGGGAGTGGAAAATATGACATAAGAAAATGAATAGTAATTCCACACATAATCTTGGAGTAAAATAATCAATGAATTATGCGTAAAGCTGAATGAGTGGAAATTGAAATATCAAATTCCCTTATCAATTTGGTAACTTACGAAACACACACCCATGAATGAAGGATTATAAAATGATGATGTAAATATCCATAAATTAGAGTATATTACACAATGAATACAATCATGGGAAGTACACACACCACATGCAATAAAGAAGTGGTGAATAATGGAAATCGCACGAAATTAAAAGTGAGATTAGAAACCCCTTACTTTGTACTTTTTCCTTGGTCGACTGTAGGTTAACCTCCTGTATAATGGTGAAATAATTGTTATTTAATTATACAATAATCATTTACTTTAATATTATATCATATATGATCTTTTAACATTGATTTGTTAATAATATCTTAGAATTATCGTTATTTCGGGTGTTAACGGGTTCATTTTACTTTATATTCTTTGTTATGTGAGCCATATTCTTTATTAATGGGATGTATATTATTCATATCCATAATGATATCAAGTCCTTAGATACTATTTTTTAATCATCAAATTATAATTATACTTGAATGGATATGATGGAGAATGAATCTCATCGCATTCGTGGAGACGGTAGTCCGTACATATGCACGAGCGACAATATCATTCTTTTGATATTAAAATAATATATAATTAGATGGTATATAATATATAAAGAATCATTATAATGTTATATTTATTATTTACATGAGTTACACATCTTTATTATACTCATCCAAATAATAATATATTGAATAACAATTACATCACGACGTGGAGACGGTAAGCCGTACGTACGCACGTATGGTGACATGTAATTCAAAGGATGGATAGAATAATGAATATGGTTGTACCATATTTATAATAACATCACAGTATATATATGATACTGGATCTATTATTTTATAATGGTAATAACAAATAAAGAAGAAGTGGAAGAAGAAAGGAACTTGAAAAGGGATGGTGAAAATATTACCTCTTCTTCGGGTTCTTCCTTTTGATTTGATCAAAAGGGATCCTTAGGTTGGCTTTATGATCAAACTAAGGCCTCTAGGTTGTAGTGAGGGAAGTTTAGAGAGTATTTGGGCAGGTGTTGGCTGAACCAAAAAGGCTTTGAAGGTGTGAAGAAATGAGAAGTAGGAGTTCCCTTTGATAAGAGGGGTGAGATGCACCTTTGGAAAAGCTAGAAATATTAATTTATAATAAATTAATATTCGGTTTATAATGGATTCAAAGGTTATTATTAAAAGGCTAATGTGGGTATAGGTAGAAAAACATTCATCCAATAGAATTTTAACAGGTTTGGGTTACTATATTAACCTTATCTTTTAGTTTTAACTTTTAGTTAATTAACTTGACATTTACCATGTCACTTTGTATTTTTATAATATATAGTTAATAAACTTACTATATACATATAAGTGACCCCCAAGTGGTCCATTAATGATTCCCCTATCATGATATAAGCCTCTTGGCCGAACATTAGATTTTTAGGAATTTAATATCAATTAATAATAGAATATATGTTTTAAAAACTCTTTTATGTCAATTTTGACACTATTCAATAGTTGATTTTTGTGAAACTCATACCAGAATGATTACTTAGAAAAAAGTTAATTAAATAAATCCTAATATGTCATATTATCCTAGATAATTATTTTAATTCATTAAAAGTCTCAAATTATATTTATTTGGGTATTTATAATATTAAATATTCTAATTTTTCACTATTATGGTAATTACTGGATCACCATTGTGTCATAAATAAATTAACTTATTTAATGTCTAAAAATTATAAATAAAATATCATTATGTAGGAAATCGTTTTAGATTTCTAATTAATATTTATAGTCTAAAATACAACATATATAACCCTATATAAAAATTGTTTTTCAAAAAGATATATGCTTGTGTCATTTTTGTATTTAATTTAACTTAATTAAAAGAAAGTGTCATTATCACTTACAAGTGGATCCATGGGGTCTCAAAATCGACCCAAAGATTCCCATGGTCGACCATGTATCAACCAATAGGGTTAAGACACGTTTTAGGGTAATTTATTATTATTATAATATTATTGTTTTAACCCTTGTTTACCGGATTTACCCTTTAACCATGGTAAATAAAATATTTACCGAAGTAATTATCCAAAATGTATAAATATAAAAGTTACCTATTTACAGAATTTGAACATCATGATTACAAATATGGAATCCATTTTTCCAAATTCAAAACAAAGAAGTGGCAGAAATTAATTTAAAATTAATTCCCGTTGTTAAAACAAAAAGCGTGTTTTTAAGAGATAATAAATATCAAAAGATTGGCACTTGTTTATGTCTGGTTTAAATGTGAAATTATGTTCAATGACCCACATTGTATTACATGGTAAAAATATATTTTAAATATACTTTAAAACCAGTAAATTTCATAATTTATCACTATTAATTATTTTGATTAAAAAAGTTGTTTTTAATTAAAATTTAGTAATTTTCACTGTTCATCAAAATATGAATGTTATCCGAAAAGTACCAAAATTTCACCCTAGGCTAAATTTGATATTCTGAATCCAAAAATGAAGTCCATTTTGAGAGATAGAATTTATAAAATTTCAAAAAGTAGGTATTACTATTCATAATGGCTAGTTTGATTGGTTATGGTGTGTTAAAATCTCGAAGTTGCGTACAATGCACGCCATTGCATTATTCGAAAGGAAACGTACCCTGGAAGCTTGGGGTGTTACAATACTCATTGATAATTTATTAGACAATTTTTTCTTAAATAATGACTCAATTTATTTTGAAATGTCATTTTATTCTTAGACAAATTTATTTTCTTCATAAATGATTTTTATTTTATTTTATATGTTATTATAATAATTAAAAAATAGATATTTTATAAAAATTATTTAAAATAATTATTTTAATTATTGAATTCATGATTTTAAATAATTTCTAGGATTAATTTTTTATAATTTAAATAAAATAATTATTTTTCACATAATAGTGAAAGAATCATTCTTTATTGAAACCCAAATATTATTTCTGAAGTATTAATTTGGTAAAATTATGTTTTGTATTACTCTTAAATTTTAATTTTTATCTATTTGTTTAAAAAACAATTATGTTTTTTTAAAAGTGATGTTATTGTTGAATTTTTTATAAAAACATTTTATATTTAAAAAATGAATTTTTTTGAAAAACTATTATTCCATTCCATTATGCCTATTTAATTTAAAATTAAATTATGCCACATTTTAATGATAATTTTTTATAATAGATTCCTTATTTGGAATTATTATGTTGAAATTTAATAAATATGGTACTTTAATTTTTGGACAATATGAATAAAAATCTTTTTAATTTTTGTTACCATAGTAAAGGGTAAATCGAGAACATAATGGTTAAAATTAAAATGAAAACGAGGAAAAATTTACTGTAAAAATTTAATAAATTTTATATTATGATTATTTATCACCCATGATAATTAAAATGTTTAATTTATGACCTTTTATTCTAATAAAATGTGATTATGACCTTTTTAATATTTTATTTAATGGAATGTCGAACATATCACACTACATTTATTTTTATGTGTAATATTTCTAATATGATCTAATCTAAAAGATATATAAGACTATGATTTTATTCTTATATATGAAAGATTTATCATCATCATTTTAATTTATTTTTATTTACTACTTATGAAGTTATTCCCTTAAATGTTCTCCCAACACTGATATTGTAATTATTTCATTTATAGAATAAATCAAGTAAATGATATTATAAATATTAAAATAAATATAATTTAAGGTAAATAATTTGATAAAAAAATATTATATATTAAAATAATATTATTGGGACCTGGATCATTTTTTTCGAATTTAAATTTTTTTGTTGTTATTATTGAAGTCAATGTAATGAATATTTCTAAAAATTTACATTATTAATTGTTTATAAAAAATTACAATTTATTAAATGATATAAACTTAATATAAATTTTAATTATTTTAAGTGTCTATGATAAGATATAAACTATTAAAAATATTCCAATTATGGGTATTTTATCATTTTATAGTAACTATATTGTCCCTCAAAATGTAAAATCAATGTTGTCATGGTAAGAGTAAAAAATTGTAATAGGGGTTATAACAAAAATATATGGGCTGAGATATAGTAAAAACATGTTAAATTATTATCTTATGAGATATTATTTACCCGTGATTATATTTTTTTTAAATAATTCACTTTTAAATAATTTTTAATTGAAAATTAATTTATATTAATTTAATAGTTTTTTTAAATTATAAGAGTGCCCCTCCCCTCTATTATAAAAGGGAACCACTTATTATCAATCATTCACACATAAAAAACCATTTAGTTCAAAAAAATACCAAAATAGCTTCTTATAATCACTAATATCAGTGTAGTGTTTATTTTTTATACAGAATGTCAATCAAAGAGGTCATCACATGTTAAGAAAATGAGGATTTCCAAAGAATATGTAGTGATTTTATCAACATGAATTAGTTCACGTTCATCCCACCCTTCACTAAAAACAAATTAAACAGTGATAAAATATTTAATATATTATCGTACATATATTGATATATTATTATGTCTGTTTCGTGACCAAAATCTATATCCACTTCTATTAAATTAGAAAATAATTCATCTTCCTTATGTAAGGTGGACTACCACCCCGCAAACTGATGTAATGGAACATCCATAAATGTGTCTAGATAGTAGCTGTAACTATAGAATTCATGTTTACATATTATATTAATTACATATTTATCATTCTTAAAATATATTTTATCATTTATGTTTTTTAATTTCTATGCATAGAAAAATTATAACATCATTCATAAATACGATTGGACTACCACCTCCAAGAAGAAATATGATTGTTTTCATGAAATAATAAAATGGATGGTATATAGAAGTATATTTGAAGAAGTAATAATAAATTTATAATATTATTATCATTCTATAATAATAAAATAATATTCACCTTATTATCACAATGATCATGGAAAAATGGAAACACTACTCATGTGTATATAAGACATACCATCACTATGATTGTAATGTAGTAATTTTTTTAATCACATATAATTGATTAATTTAAAAGTATAATTGATATAGAAAAAAGAAAATTATTTTTGTAATAATATTCTATAGATGATGGAATATTGACCTCTATCACCATATTCAACGTACCGATGTTATTTTGGACTCAATTACCAAATATTAACAAAACATATGATGTGAACTTAAGTGATTAATTATTTTTATATAACAAGTAATGAAGTTTTATAAATAAAAAAATATACAAGAAAAAAATTCCTACATGATTATAAAATTTACATACGTAATTTATTTCAAAAGTCAAATAATGTATGAGATATATCAAACTAAAGGTAAACGAATTTATTTTAAAAAACATATTTTAACGTTTCTTTTAAAAAAATCAATTTTTATTCAATATACAACATTATTAAACATGTTTTAACTGTCTTTGTTCATATATGAAATTTTAAATTCATTATAACCTAAGTTTTAATTTATATAAAATTGATTGAATGGAATGGTTTTTATTTTTTCCCAAATGATTTATATTGTGATTTTTCTGATAAAATTACAGAAGGAATATTTTTTCTTCTTCTATGGAATTTAAGGATTATCCTTCAATTATGATTTATATATTTATTTAATAATCAATTAAAATATTAAATTTATTTTTCATGAAAAATAATTTCCTTTTTTATGTACGCATCTCTTCTATAAAAATGTTATTTCAAAATGATAATGTATTTTTCCTTAAGAATATTTTTACAATGAAAGAACTTGAGATTTAGGATTATGATATGGTTTATGGGAATTATTATAATTATATGTGGTTATCTTTTAATCCAAGGATATTTCATTACATTATTATCGAATGTAATGTGGTTTTGTGTCAAACTAATGATGGGGTTACGTTATAACATCTAATACACAAGGTATGGAAGTTGACCATACATTTATTCCATATATGATAGAGAGTTAACTGATTTGGATTATCCGAAGAGATAATGTTAATAAAAAATTATGATAATTCTAAGACTAATTGTGATGGTAAATCTATGAGTAAATATAATGGTTACTCTAAGGTAATGTTCATAAGTTAACCATGATGGTATTCCATTAGTATCTGTGTAGTTTATTTAAATGTTTACCCATGTTTTCCAAAGGTTTTGACTATATTTACCAAGGGATTAAATGATTTCCATGATAAAAATTGTATTATTTTATTTAAAGATGATTTATTCTATAATCTCATAGAGTAATGTTATGAATGTAAGTATACTATATATTTTTATATTTTTCACTAAAATGTCAGATTTCATTCTTTTATGTCCTTTATTAAGATATTTGTACCTATAATTTGTTTTGAAAAGTTTTTCATGGGATTTAAGAAAAATTATGGTAAATTAGGGAAAATAAAGAGGTCGTTATAAAAATTTTGAATAATTTTAATGAAAATAAATCGTGATATATTTTAAAAAATATATTTTTGGTAGGAATAATGGATTCTAAGTATATGTTTCCACTTTTAATATATAGGTTTACTGTGTATGATTTTTTCCAAATTCTCTAAAATCTTAAAAGTAAAATATATTTCATAATTTTTTAAGGTTAATTATCAATGAGTTTTCAAGAATATGTGTTTTTACGGTTAGGTGCATATATTTAGAATCAATGTTGTTTTTTGATTACATTAGAGATTAGTATTTCTTCAGTTTTGGTAATATGCAGTGTTTTGAATACAATCAGGGCTTACAAGTTTATGGTTGATCATAATTTCAAATTCTCATACACCCCTTTTGATGTTTTATGTGGTGGATGAATATAATGATTGAGATTATTTTTAGATGAATTTATGGTAATAAAACCCTTAGGTTTAGTATTGGTTTTATTGATAATGTTATTTGACAAATAATTACATTTATTTTGGTGGGTGTATGTTTAAAGGTATTGGAATCCAATAATATTTATAAGATTTATGATTTTATGTTAATTATGGGTTATTAATTTTTTTAGGATTTTAATATTATTTTTGTTTTACTAGATTTATATTATATAGTTTTAGTAAAATGAAAACTCATAAACTAGGTGACAAACAGTTGCAATTGTCAAGGATTCATGGCATGAAGCCACAACCAAAAGGTGATAAGGGTGCATCCCCTATGACGAGCCTATGATATTTCCATGTTAGTATGAAATATTTTTCATTGTTTAAAATAATATTTATTTCATTATTGGAACATATTTTTAGTCATATATATAAACATGGTATTGGAAATAAATTTGGAGGTATGTTCTTAATGTTATTTTAGAATACATTTACTTTTTTTGGAAACCTATATGATTATGGTAAACAGAATACTATGGGATCTTCTTTTAAGAAAGAATTGATGAATTATATTATAAAAGATGATATGATTTTATTTTGGATTTATTTTTAATCGGGTTATTTTTGGAAATGGTTAGCATATCATGGAGATTATTTAATTTGGGAAATTAAATTTTTGGAATGAAATATTAAGAGTGATTATTATTATTTTGGGAGAAAAATATTAAAATCATATTAGAAGACTATGTGATCAAATCCTATTATTATTTGGGTTTCAATCACAGTCAAGAATATTTTTGAAGAATTTTAAGGATAAATATTTATTGATCCATGATGAAATTTTGTATTACTTCAGAAATTTAGATATTAAAAGTAATTTTTCTTCTATTTAAGGATTATAAATTTTGGGAATTATCTTATCTTGTCCTAACCATTTTGGTTTTGTTTAATGATTAAATATTGGAGGAATAAAGAGTTTTTATTTTTATATTTTTTGATCTATAAATGTGTATTCTTATTCTTTCGGAAAAATAAAATTCATCAAGAATACTCATAGTTTTGTGAAAAAAATGATATTTTGGTAGTAATTGTTAAAATGATGAAATTTTAATTTTCAAGTAATGTTTTTTTTGAATAGATAGATATGTAATTCCTTATATTTATGAAAAAGATATAAAAACTAAACAATTACCCATTTAATTTTCTTATCAAGAAATAAAGGATCTTTTTTCCCATCACAGATTTATAGTTTTTTCATGGAAATATTTCTCACGACCATGTTGTATATCATTAACTATTTGTATTCGGGAGTTATTTTTCACATATATATTCATGTTTTGACCTTTCCATGATCTTCTCATACATGGAATCATTTTATGTGTTATTCCACGTCACTTTAATTCTCCCCTTTCTCTTTTTTCAAGAGATTGTTTTATTGACCCCTTTTACGAAGATGGTTTTCCACATAATATATTGAAAATTTTAACATTAGTTACCTAGACCGATTTTAGATAATGTGATGATAAAATGTATTAAGGGGGGAGGGTGGTAATGTACCATCTCGATATTTACGAATTGAAAGACAATGATCAAAAACGTACTAGATATTAAACATCGATCTTGAATAAAGAATGAATTATTATTATTTAAATGTGACCATTATAACCTGATTATTATGTAGATGGGAAAAATAGTATTAATTTCATTATGAAATTTATAATGATCATGATAATTTTCATTTCCTAAGTTAATTATTTCTAAATATGCAATCAAATTTTTAGTAATGTCATTTTATTCTTAATAAAATACATTTTCTTCAAAATTATTTTTTATTTATTTTTATGTGTTATTATTATAATTTATTTATTTAATTTTTAAAGATTTTATGTTATAAAATATATTTCATTATTGATTTTTTTCATGTGAAAATTATATTAGGATAATTTTATGAAATATTTTGAAAATATTGATTTTTTAAGGAATAATTGAAAATGTTGATTTTTATTGAAAACTACACTTTTTTATAAAATAATTTTAGGGAAAATTTATCTATTAGATTTGTTTTAAATTTTAATTAGATCATTTTGGAATATAAAAAACCATTTATGTTTTTAAAAATTGATTTTATAGTTTAATTTTGTACAATTTTTTTTATTAAATGTGATTTTTTTTAAAATAGATTTTGTTCATGTTTTCCTGTTTAATTTTAAATAAAATAATTACAATTTTTCTGACTATAAAAAATGATTAGATAATTTGAATCAGTGGTTAATTTTTTAAATATTTCCCATCTATTTTGACCAATTTAAATAGTAACCATAATAGTTTTGTTTCCACAGTAAATGTAAAATTATGTAATTGAAGGTTAAAAATAAAATGTTGTGGAATTTAAAATTACCATAGAAATTTTTGTAATATTACTGGATTTTTATATATCATCCATAATCATCCAATGGTCAAATTTATGACATTTTTATGCTACTTGGATAAGATTATGACCTTTATAGTATTTTATTTAAAAAAATTTCTAACATGTCACACTCTTGATTTTAATAAATGAAATATCTTTAGTTTGGTTTCATCTAGAGGATATGTTAAAATATGAATTTTATTTTTAAATATAAATATTTATAATCATAATGAAATGTTATTTTTAATTATTCAGTGAAGTAATAATTACATTAAATATTTTCAAAATGTTGATACAGTAATTAAACAATTAATGAAAAAATAAAACAGATGATAAAAAAATACTAAAATATATATAATTTAGGATATATAATGTGAAAAAGGATTTTATAGATTTCCATTACATGTTATATATATATATATATATTTCTAATTATAGATTTTTTCCTGATATCGTAAAAGTCAATTTAATTAATAGCTCTAAAAAATTACATTTTTGATAATTTATAAATAATAATATTCCATTAAATATTCTACTTTTAAAAAAAATTATATCAATTCATGTGATTATTAAAAGGTTAACAATATCAAACATGGTCTAATTATGGATCTTTTTCATTTTATGGTAACTATAGTAATCCACAATGTGTAAACATATATGTCATCAAGATTACTTTTAAATTGGTTAAATAATAGTTATAATAAAATTATAATGGTATAAATATAGTAATAATATATATGATTATATTTCTTTAGATTATATAGACCCATAATATTATTATATTATAAATAATTCGCTTTGTTTCAAATTGTAATTGAGAATTAAATTATATTAAATTAATATTCATTTAAATTCCAAGACTTTATATCCCATATTTTCTAAAACATAACATCATCTTCTCAATAATTCAAAATTTAAATCCAATTTGGATCTTCCAATAACTACCGAAAATAATTCTTATAATCCATCATCCCATTCATCATTTCTTTTTTAATGCTTAACACCAATCATAGAGGTCCTAAGGTGTCAATGATAGAAGGATTTCCAAATAAGGGGAATAGATTTTTCCTACAAGTATTAGTTTTGATTATTCTTCCACATCACTCAAAACATATTACAAAATGATAAAAGAACAAATAATTTATCCAAAATATAAATATTTGTTTCTGTTAATTTAATTACCTATATCCATATCCTCTTCCATTAAATGGGAAAATAATTAATCGTCTGTGTGTACGCCAGACTACCGTCTCACGAACCGATATAATTTGTCTTCAATTACTATATCTCAAGAATGGTTATAATGATGGAATTAATGATTATATATTAGATCAATTAAATATTTATCATTATGAAAATATTTTATATTATTTAGTTTATTACCTAGCCTTGCACAGATAAATGAAAACATTGATCTTATATACATACGGACTGCCACCACCAAGAAGTGTGGTGATTCATTTATAATAACCATATCACATGAATAATATATATAATTATATTTTATCAATTAATATGTTATTTATTATATTAGTATCATTATTTAATGATAAAATAATACTTCTCATATTTCTATAGTGATTTCTGAAAAAGGGAAGCGTTAGTCATGCGTACCTATGACCTACCATCCCCATGATTGTGACATAGTACATTTTTAGTAATCATATATAATCGGAAAATATAAAATTATATTTGATGTATAAAAAGAATAATTTGGTCAGGATTATTATTTTTCGATATGATGTTACGGTTACCTCTTTGACCATATTTAACCGATTGATATCATTTTGGACCTATATACTAAATATCGTCACAAATTCTGATGTGTACTAATGTGACTAAGTAATTGATTAAAACATGTAAATAAGTGATATAAAAGAAAAATTAAAAAATGAAAAATTTCTGAATAAATTATTCAAATAACATTATTCTATTATTCAGGAAGACAAATAACATATGTCATGATTCAGACACTTGGTAAGGGACTTTCATTTAGAAATAATCTTTTAATGTTTATCATAAAACACCATATTTTCATCCATATCAATATATTTTAAAAAGTATTTCATGAATGGTTTAACTCTTGTTATAGGTTATTTTAACATCATTTTTACCCTTATTTTTCCTTTTACCAAATTGTTTGAATGAAATATTTTTCTCATTTTCCAAATGAGATTCTTTGTGACTTTTCCGAAGGTAATACACAATCATTTTTTTAATTTATACAAATGAGAGGATTTTACTGTCAAAATGAAATATATTTCATTTGTGGCATATTTTTAAAGTATACATGGTCATATTAAATGATTTTTTTCTATTCTATGTGCATAGTTTTTCTAAAAATAATCAATTTTTTAATTGAACAGTTCTCTTCATTGGGAATTTTTTTTATTATGAAATATTTCATGGCTTTTTGTTATATTATGGTTGTTGGGCATTATAATGATTAAATGCTATTCCATTTTAAACCAAGGATGGGTGGCTCTATTATTAACCAATTATTGATGGTTTCATGATAATCCGATGATCATGGTTATGTTATAATATAAAATTCAACGGGTATGGAATTTGACCATATAGTTACAAAAAATATGAGATAAAGTTAACTGATTAGGTTTCTACAAGAGAAAAGGGGAATGTAATTTAATGGTTATTCCAATATAAACTATTGTGGGTAGTATAAAAATATCTATTATGGTTACTCTAAGGTAAGGTTTAGAATTCAACCATTAAAGTCATCCATAAGTATCAATGGTGATTACTCCAATGATACCCAATGTTTCCAAAAAAAATTATCAATTCATGATATGGGTCTTAAAGTTTTAGTTGATAAAAAAGTCGTTGTTTTTAATTTGGAAATGGATTTCAATGTAATAAAAAAGTGTAATGTGATAATGGTAAGTATATTATTTAATTTTATGCTTTTAATTAGAATATAATATTTCTTTATTTTATTCACCTTACTAATAATTTTGTGCTCATACAACATTTCAAAATGTTTTACAGAAGGTTTCAAGGACAATTAGGGACACATATGAGCTCAATATGAAAATTGGGATTATTTTTAATTAAAATAAATCATGTCTTATTTTAAATGACTTATTTTGTTTGGAAAATGGATAATGAGTAAAATTTTCCACTTATAATGCAAGGGTGTATTATGTAACAGTTTTTCCTAATTTTATAAAACTCAAAACCTATAAGATTAATTGTAACAGAAGAAAGATAATTATAGTCTAATGTCACGTGAATCTATAATTTTAATGGTTGGTTCATATATTACAATCATTGAGAATGTATCATCAAATTTACAACACAAATAAGGGTTGGGAAGGTATCGTCCAATCCCTTTTTGACGTGGGGGTGTCATCCTATACCCTAAAATTATGTCCTGATATCCATTCAAGACCATGGTTAGTTCAAATATTTTTATATTGGATCAAATCCTCCTTCAATGATATATATTTTACTCTTTTTGAGAAATATCATCAATTAGTATATGGATTACTCTATTATTCCCTATTATAAGGACTACCAATTTGTGCCATTGTAAAAGAAATTGTATGGAATGCAGCATAAATCCAAATACATCATAGTTTTGAACTAGATTTTAGAGTCTATAAGGATATCACATGGATACATTATCCTTTAATTAGTTACAAATAAACGGGTAAGAACATCCATCACATGACATTTTTCAGATAAAACCATAATCCTGACAAGTCATGGGCTTGAAATAAATTGTAATATAATGTAATATAGAAAAAATTACAGTATCATACTACTCACAATATCCCTAATGGGGAGATTATATGAAAAAAAAAGAAAAATTCCAATATATCATAAAAAACTCTCCATGATTTCCTTGAGTCCCACATGGTCCCATATTAAAAATACCTCCCTTGATAGAAAGAGTCAACCTTCAAGAGTATACCATTTACCCTATCCAAACATAGAGTGATGAATTATTATTTATTACCAACTAATACCCTAATCATGCTATGAGTAGAATAGAGTTGGCCACTGCTAATGAAATCCCTAAATATAACCAACCCAATTTGTTAATGACTTAAAGTTAATACAAATCAGAAACATAAATAATTAAAGATAACTAATTTAAATAAAAAATCATCAATGCTAAGGCACTATGTTGACTCTCACGTCCAGTCATACCTAATTTAACTAGTTCATGATGTGTCTGATCATGTCACCATATTGTGCCTCCTCAAGTGACCATATGGAATTCAATTCATGTTTAGAAACAATACCCCATAAAAATATTTAGTATCATCTTTAGTATGTATATCATCCCAAGAAATTTTTTACCATGCCATAAGTACCAATAAATTCATGTAAAAACTTCATTATGGACATTTTATATAATCCTCATTGGTTTTTCCTACGATGTTATCTGATTTTCAAAGAGAGATGCGTAAAAATAAATTTACGATATTTTATAATTTTATTATGGAAAACGAACACTCATTTTTATTATGAAGGACCTCTTGAAAATATTAACTATCATCAGGGAAAAACCATATTATTTAAATTACAGTAGAAATATCATCAATAATATTCAAATCACATAATGTCATTATTATATTTTAGGGAACCATTTAATTTCATTTAGGCTTGTACATTCATACTGTACCTACACTGGTTTTATCATTCTATAATAATTAATATATAATTTAAAATTTACTATTCAACCACATGTATGGTTTACCATAATTGATTAGTTCATTCATAATGCACAAAGAAGCTCATCATCTGTTTTATCATGTCATTAGGAAATTATAGGATCATGGAATCTCATTGGGATCACCTTTATCATTTTTCTTTGCACTTCATCTTGGGAACATGAGAATTAAATTAACTGAGTATATTTAAATTATATTTTTTGAAGATTAATATTCAAAGAGGAATTATGACCACGCATTTCATCATAATGAAAAGTAAGAGACTGTGGTGAATAATTATGAACAACCTAGCCTAGTATTATATGAGGCAACATGAACAACTTTCACATTCAATTCATGATAGAATGAAAGGAAATAAAGAAGTTGTTAAAATACCAGAAAACTGTGAATATACGGTAATCAATGCATGGTGAAACTAGACAAAGAGAAAGGAGATGAATATGGGAGAGAGTTATCCTAGACTTACCATAGGGTCTTGATATCACAAAAAAACATGAAGTGGGATAAAATTAGAGAAGAAAACCTAGTGGATGAGAGGAGGATTAATGAGTCATATTGGAAATTATTGGGAGGAAAAGGTGGTGAGGAAAAAGTGTGGAATTTTAAGGGGACAGAGGTGTTAAGCACAAAACAACCCTTGAAAGGACTTTTGTGACTCAATGACTTGCTGGTGGGACTACATAAGTATTATACCATCCAAATTCCCACCACTGATCCCCTAGTTCAACCCTAACATCATTCATACCTCTAAAAGATCTTAAATAACCATAAAGAATTAGGTTTAACAAAAAAATATAGTTTAAATTACCTTAAAATAAGGATGGGGTCCTACAAGGACAACATAATATTTTAGGTGATCCCTGAGATGAACTCATGGAAATCATAGAGCTTCTCCAAGGAACAACTCTAACTATTGTTCTTTGATATCAGACACTCACTCCCAAATCTTATCCTCATTCTATGAATGCTTATAGAGCATGCATAAAAGAGGAACAATTGTTCTACCAATTAAATTTCAACTATTTTATATGATCTGAATGAGACGTTCCCTAATGGAAGAATCAACCATTTGCTCAAATTCATTAACCTGAAAAACATTTATGTGTCTGGATGATACAATCAATTTTGAGAGACACGGAATTCATCATTCATAGAAGCATTATTTGGGGAATGATCCAGTATTTATGCCACAATACAAAATACTTAGTCAACTTTGATGATCCTACAATCCTTGGTGGAAAGATTCCCTACTTATAAACCAATGGTTTTCTATGTCTTAGTGAAACCCTCAGAAAAATAGAGTATCCCCCATCAAACAATAGAAGATAAAATAGATATAATATTTTGATATTCCCATAGTGATTTAAAACCATATTTGGGTCAAATATATCTTATTAGTGGCCACCTTCATAATACTCAGCCCAATAAATGATAAATACTTAACTTATAACTAGTGTAAATGTGAATTAAATGGCCTTCCATATAGGTCCTAAAAAGGTAATATAAAAATATATAACTCATAAATATTATTATAAGATAATAAAATTGTGTATAGACCACTCTATCAAGATATTCCAATGTTGATTACACATGCTCAGATAATATCCTCTTGTACCTATGTTATATAATTATAATTCTAATCTATATGTGGGTGCTGTGATATACAGAGGTGTACCTGTTTTCTAAATGACTTCCTAAAGATAAAACAAAAACTAAGGGTTCTGTGGCCATCCCTAATAGAGATAACTCTTCATGTCACCCAATGAAACTATATCACCTCATAGATATATATATTATAGAGATCGTCAATAGTCAAAGGTTATTTAATTGGAAATAAGTGTTCCACATTTTTCAAAATGTTATTTGACAACACAAATATAATCATAGCAACAATGAGTACATGATAATCCAAATATAAATTAAATGGTCCCAACATCAATTTTCCAATATCAAATGGGAAATGACAGGTGAAGACCAGTAGTTCACTGGGGCTCATCCTACTATTAATTACAACAGGAGAATCAAGTGATTAAACCTACTATATATTCATTAGATCCATTACATGAATAATGTATATGAACAAATTGAAAAATCTTGTTACTACTTGGATGGACATTTCACTTTGAGTCATTTAGGTCGCTCAAAATTTCCTCACGTGTATTCAAAGGAAATATAACACATGATGAAACAATAATAACCATATTAGCATCCAAGTACGAGTTCAATAGTGGCTCCCCAATATATATAGTATTCCTAATTACAATGAAATCTAAATATGAAATATATATATCCTTTACCATTTCCAAATTAAAAGTAATAAATAACTAAATAATTAATACATTATCGAACATTTTACTCAAGTATATTATGATATAGTTCTGAAAAAAAGTCATCAAGTACCACACATAGCTATAAATCTAGAAATCATGGTTCTGTGTTTTCCTAATTAATGATTCTATAAAAATATTACACTTTCCTGGGGTGTGTTCTAGCTTAATGTTAATTGTATAAAGGTAACCAAACTATCTCATTAGTCAAAGTTTTAAATCACTATAAGAGAACATATATTTTTTTATTTTTTAATCAATTTAATCCATAGACCATTCTCACAGAAAGTAGTACAACTAACACTTCATGGAATGCACCAGAGATGGAGACATTTCATCACTGCTAAGTTCAATTTTTTCATTTTTAAATCATATAGACTATTGGGATAACTATAAGTAGAGTGAAAAAACTCACAAGGGAAAATGTTTGTGTAGAATAATAGATTAATAAAATTAACGAATCATTGAAAAATGACTATCAGGAATCAAGAATATGGAAACAAGATAGATAAACACGAATCAAAATCACAATTGAGAATGATAACATAATAAAATGATAAAATTTAATAGGAATTTAAAATTACTGTTTTAATATAACCTATTGTTACATAGTAATATTATTTCATGTGCATCATGAAATTTGATTTGTTAAATCTCTTTCACAAAGATAGTAACCTAAAAAATAATGACAATCATATATTAGCACATTAAATATCCATCTATCCATAGGTATTCAAAATAAATGTAATCACAATCAATCTCACTAAATCATTCTGATGATTGGAATTACAATACCAAGAAGAAATGGTATTTTAAGAAGACATGAAATGAATATTCAATAATGAATAAGAAAACGTTTATTCTGTAAGCAATTATTTGGTTACCATTATTTATATATTGATAAAATATATGAAATCAATATTTTGAATGATGGAAATGGTAGATAGAAAATGGAAACAAGAAATATTCCCCAAATTTTTTCATTCTTTGTATACTTGCATCTCCATTCCATGTCCTGATTCTCACCCTTTCATTTTCTATTTTTTTCTCAATTGTGTCCCATTTTGGTAAATAATTTCTTATTTGATAATTATTTAATTTTAAAAACACATTCCAATAACATAGATAGTTTTTACCTCACTATAAACCAAAAGTATTTTTTGAAAATAATTAATCACTCAAATATGGACAGGATTTTATTTTCATAAAAAAATTATAACAAAAAATATGAATCGACTTTGAAAAGGAGTGTTTATTGGTCAGTTAATTTCATCAAATACGTAGTGTACACCTTAATATGATCTCAAAACCAATGTAAGGAAGCTGTATCAGGCCATACAATTTTCAAAATTGGGCACCTACCAACAAATGATCATTGGAGAAAAAAATCTATAATCTCAAACATTTTCCACCATTATTCCCAAAGTAAAAAAAGGGAATTCTATCCAATAATACTCAACTGTTCATTCATATTCAGGAATACAAAACTCTTATTTCAATATTAAACTTGATTATCCTTTTTATTTTCCCTATCAGATCTCTATTCTATATGAAACCACAATCAAATATACTCAACTATTCACAAAGAAACCTAAACCATATTCTAACTTAGAATCCAATCTCATAATTTACAAAATTATTAAAACCCTAACTTTGTTTTCTAATTTCTCTTTTAAAATAGTGATAAATTTCATCATGAGTTTGTAATCAAGAACAATAAACATTTCCCATTGTATAAAATTCATTCAGATGATTTGGGTAATATTTTGTTGATCTCAAGAGAATCATCCATGGATTCAAGTAAAAGACCCCTAACCGATATCAAATTATTCAAAATCGATGAATCATAATCCTCTTGATATTAATTGTGAAACGAGATTCCTTGTTTTAATTAATTTTCCTAGGC
This sequence comes from Viscum album, assembly GCA_963277665.1. NCBI lineage: Eukaryota > Viridiplantae > Streptophyta > Magnoliopsida > Santalales > Viscaceae > Viscum > Viscum album. The sequence goes on along the minus strand of OY728141.1, from coordinate 996,522,785 downwards.
CACATATCATAATTATGTTACCCCGGAGGAATAAAACAATCTTAAATGCAACCGTATCCTCATATGAGAAACAATTACAATAAATTCTCTTACAAAGGAAGTTATAAATTATTTTACACATAATATAGGATGACATACAATAAAAAATACTTCCATAATTCTATTACCAGATTTTGGGTAAATTAATCAAAATGGTTATGCTTCTAATTTTATTTTTACCTAGATAACTCTAGACCACTCAAATTATATTTTACAAACCAAATAATATTTCAAAATCTAAAAAATAATTAAAAATAAATAAAAATAAGGTACTAATAAAATATTTCATAAATTTCAAGAATTCATTGAAAATAATTTAAAATTTTATTTCATAAATGAATCGTTAAAAATTAAAATATTGAAACCTGAATGTTTAAATTATAGGAAAAAAATAACTGCAAAATATGTAAAAATTAATTGTAACTATCATTTGATCAAAAGCTAATGTATAGTTTTTTAGAATATCTAAAATATTATCAAGGAACTGTTTTCAACAATGAATAAAAAAACATTATTTTTATTGAATGTTTTGAACAATTATAATTTTTGTACACAATCCTAAAAATTCAATATTTATTATAAATGGATAAAAAATCACCATGAAATCATTATAACATTATAAATAAATTTGTGGAAAATATAAATCAACTAATGTACATATCAAATTGGCCCATATAAATCATTTTTATTATCCCCGATAATTTTTTTATAAAAATAACTGGACCAAAATAATTATTAATGGTAAAAAGGATGAAGTACCTAAAATGATTTGTTTTTAAAAATTACTAATCCCATGGACTCTTTCCATAAGAAAATGTTATTTCCCTCAATTACCAAGTGATTATGTTTAAATTATAGTTCAGTTTTAAAAAAAAATATTGAGATTAGAAATTTCGAATGGGTTTAAAAAACATTACATTTTATTTATCAAAGACTTACAATCTTCCCATTTTCTTAAGAAGAACAGTCTAAAATAATTATATGGCATAATAATAAGATTATTTTTTGGGATGGAAAAACTTATTAATTATATGGAATCATTTATGTAACCCATCCAATATCATAAATAATAATTGAATGAATTGATAAATAAAAAGAGGCTCAACCTTGATTATGAATTTCATTTTGAATCACAATTAATTGAATAGAATGAAAATTTAAGACCCAAAATAATGGGTCAAAAACAATGATGAGTGTCAATCTGTGTCCAAATGTTTGATAAAAAAAATCAAGAGATAAGGAAATTGATGAAGAAAATGAAATCAATCACAAAGAAGAATAATTTAACCTCTTCAAATTAGAAATTCATTCCTAAAACGTTTGAAGAATTTTTATCCACTGAATAAGAAAGTTGAATCTATAAAATAGTTAATTATTAATAAATTGTAATGAATATTTTGATGTCAATTACATTGAAATTATTTTTTGAAAAAATTAACAAACCTCACCCACATTTATAGTCAAATAATATGGCCATTATTGAACCATAAAGTTGATGAAACAAATTGTAATGCCCCGACCCTAGATACCCAGAGTCGGTGCATTATTACATAACATTGGCATGATCACAAAGGATCAAGTCTCGAAAGACGGATTAGTTTAGTAGTCTTGGAAACACTAGATATATTCATAAGTCTTACATTACATCATAAGGTAAAAAAAACTACAACAACATCTTGTCTTCATATCCCATCATACTATCCCTGCATGTCATTCATAAATTACTTCTTCATAATCCTGGGAAAAATAAAACATTGAAAGGGGTGAGATCAGATGCTCAGTAAGGATAACATTATAGCAGAAGCTTTCATAGATAATCATAAACACTTAAGGCAGTTTATAACTAAAAAAAATCCTTTTAAACTTGAAATTCAGCATAAAATGGAAAAGATAAAATAAAATAATGCCATTTACTTACTCACATGGATATTCTACTAGTCGAACAATCCCATGAAATATCAGAAACTACTTTCATAATGATGTATTTCATAATGCCAGACTATCATAACCACATAGCCAAGGCCTCGTGCCAAGACTACAAATAAGATTTTTCCAAGGCCTTGTGCCAAGACACTAGTTTGCCTCATGAGACCTACCGATGCATCGAGGAGCTATAGCAGGCTCCACCCGTCACTTATTAAGTCCAATTCATTCCTCATATGAACAGGTTTAAACATAACATAAACATTTATATTAAAACTAGCATACGAAATGTCAATACTTTTACCACAAACCATGAATGGTATAAAAATAGCACATCCACAGTCAAACATAACTGATTCGATACAATATGAAAGATTGTATTGTATCACATTAACCTAAATCAATAATAATGAAGGATATTTACATAGATGAAAATAATCATAAAAACTATTTGAGAGAAATATCCCCCTTTTCTTGAAAACATTTAAAAGTCACACTATTTGTCAAGAAGCCATTTAAAAATAGATTTTTCAATAAAAGTGTCCCATACCACTTTGAAACTTTTAAAAGGAGTTTTAATTTTAAAACTTTAATGTCCATATAAATAAATCATTAAAACCATTTTTTAAAACATGGACATTAATGAGAAAGATTAGAAGAATAGGTCTTTAAAACATTTAAAAATGGTATTTTAGTTAGAGATTCAAACCAAAAGAGAGACACATGAATACAAATAATTGAGGTAATCAAAACATTGTAATATCATGAGAATAAAGGAATTCATGATATACTATGTCAAAGTACATTATATACACCATATAAAATTGATATGGTGTATAACAACGAAGAAGTCTCAATAGAATGTAAATTGAGATGAAATCTCTCATAAAGGCCGTATCCTTAGGTTAAGGATAAATCAACGACATATTTATGTGTGAAAAATATAAATACACTCAATATGATTGGATATTTTGTGTAAATCAATCAGATGACATTCACACATATTCTTGTAAAAACAACACCAATGAATTGGATATTTAACTCAATAAATGGAGATTGAGTTAAAATTACTCTTATCAAGTTCATACCGATCACTTTAGAATTTAACAATGGAGTGATTATGTGTATCAACAGTATATCCACAGAAAGGGGAGTGGAAAATATGACATAAGAAAATGAATAGTAATTCCACACATAATCTGGGAGTAAAATAATCAATGAAATATGTGTAAAGCCGAATGAGTGGAAATTGAAATATCAAATTCCCTTATCAATTTGGTAACTTACGAAACACACACCCATGAAAAAAGTATCATAAAATGATGATGTAAATATCCATAAATTAGTGTATATTACACAATGAATACAATCATGGGCAGTACACACACCACATGCAATAAAGAAGTGGTGAATAATGGAAATCGCACGAAATTAAAAGTGAGATTAGAAACCCCTTACTTTGTACTTTTTCCTTGGTCGATGGTAGGTTAACCTCCTGTATAGTGTTGAAATAATTGTTATTGAATTATACAAGAATAATTTACTTTAATATGATACCATATATTATCTTTTAACATTGATTTGTTAATAATATCTTAGAATTATTGTCATTTCGGGTGTTAACGGGTTCATTTTACTTTATATTCTTTGTTATGTGAGCCATATTCGTTATTAATGGGATGTATATTATTCATATACATAATGATATCAAGTCCTTAGATACTATTTTTTAATCATCAAATTATAATTATACTTGAATGGATATGATGGAGAATAAATCTCATCGCGTTCGTGGAGACGGTAGTCCGTACGTACGCACGAGCGACAATATCATTATTTTGATATTAAGATAATATATAATTGGATGGTATATCATATATACAGAATCATTATAATGTTATATTTATTATTTACATGAGTTACGCATCATTATTATACCCATCCAAATGATAATATATTGAATAACAATTACACCACGACGTGGAGACGGTAAGCCGTACGTACGCACGTATGGTGACATGTAATTCAAATGATGGATATAATATTGAATATGGTTGTACCATATTTATAATAACCTCAAAGTATATATATGATACTGTAGTTATTATTTTATAATGTTAATAACAAAGAAAGAAGAAGTGGAAGAAGAAAGGAACTTGAAAAGGGGTGGTGAAAACATTACCTCTTCTTCGGGTTCTTCCTTTTGATTTGATCAAAAGGGATCATTATGTTGGCTTTCTGATCAAACTTAGGCCTCTAGGATTTATTGAGGGAAGTTGAGAGAGAATTTGGGCAGGGGTTGGCCGAATCAAAAGGCTTTGAAGGTGTGAAGAAATGAGAAGGAGGATTGCCCTTTTATAAGAGGGGTGAGGGGCACCTTTGGAAAAGCAAGAAATATTAATTTATAATAAATTAATATTCGATTTCTAATGGCTCCAAAGTTGATTATTAAAAGGTTAAGGTGGGGATAGGTCTAAAACCATTCCGACAATAGAATTTGAACAGGTTTGGGTTACTATATTAACCTTATCTTTTAGTTTTAACTCTTAGTTAATTAGTTTGACATTTACCATGTCACTTTTTATTTTTATAATATATAGTTAATAAACATACTATATACATCCAAGCGACCCCAAAGTGGTCCATTAATGACTCACCTATCATTATATAAGTCGTTTGGCCGAACCTTATATTTTTAGGAATTTAATATCAATTAATAATAGAATATTTGTTTTAAAAACTCTTTTATGTCAATTTTGACACTATTCAATAGTTTATTTTTGTGAGACTTATAACAGAATTATTACTTCGAAAAAAGTTAATTAAATCAATCCTAATATGTCATAGTATCCTAGAAAATTATTTTAATTCATTAAAATTCTCAAATTATATTTATTTGGGTATTTATAATATCAATTATTCTAATTTTTCACTATTATGGTAATTACTGCATCACCATTGTGTCATAAATAAATTAACTTAGTTAATGTCTAGAAATTATAAATAAAATATCATTATGTAGGAAATCTTTTTATCTTTATAATGAATATTTATAGTCTAAAATCCAACATATATAACACTATATAACAACTGTTTTTCAAAAAGATATATGCTTGTGTCATTTTTGTATTTATTTTAACTTAATTAAAATAAAGTGTCATTATCACTTACAAGTGGATCCATGGGGTCCCAAAATCGACCCAAATATGCCCATGGTCGACCATGTATCAACCAATAGGGTTAAGACACGTTTTAGTGTAATTTAGTATTATTATAATATTATTTTTTTAACCCTTGTTTACCGGATTTACCCTTTAACCATGGTAAATAAAATATTTACCGAAGTAATTATCCAAAATGTATAAAAATAAAAGTTACCTATTTACACAATTTAAACATCCTGATTCCAAGTATGGAATCCATTTTTCCAAATTCAAAAAACCGAAGTGGTAGAAATTAATTTAAAATTAATTACCATTGTTAAAACAAAAAGCGTGTTTTTAAGAGATAATAAATATCAAAAGATTGGCACTTGTTTATGTCTGGTTTAAATGTGAAATTATGTTCAATGACCCACATTGTATTACATGGTAAAAATATATTCTAAATATACTTTAAAACCAGTCAAATTCATAATTTATCACTATTAATTATTTTGATTAAAAAAGTTGTTTTTAATTAAAATTTAGTACTTTTCACTATTCATCAAAATATGAAAGTTATCTAAAAAGTACCAAAATTTCACCCTAGGCTAAATTTGATATTCCGAATCCAAAAATGAAGTCCATTTTGAGAGATAGAATTAATAAAATTTCAAAAATTAGGTATTAGTATTCATAACGGCTAGTTTGATTGGTTATGGTGTGTTAAAATCTTGAAGTTGCGTACAATGCACACCATTGCATTATTCAAAAGGAAACGTACCGTGGAAGCTTGCGGTGTAACATCCTCTCCTCCTTAAATAAATTGCATCCTCACAATTTTTAAAATTGTGCTTGGGAATATAATGGAAAGTCCCACATCAGAAAAAGAGTCAATAAAACTATCACTTTAAAAGAAAGAAAGAGAGGTATAAAGGTCATCCAAGATAACCCATACTCGGATTCCATATAGGAAAACATGGATATGGATGATAAACTAAGTGTCAAGTACTGATGGAGAGGGATAGAAATCATGATCACGAGAAATTTAACAATAAGAAAACCACAAACTTGTGTTGGGACAAACGGCCATTAGTCTCCTAGTAGGAAAGTAAACGGACAACATTTTTTTTTGTTTTAAGTTACATTACATAAGGATGAGGAATTAATTTATGATATTGAATAAGAACATAAAGAGATATACTTACTTTTTAAGTAGAGTTTCATTATTTAATAACTTTTTACCACTAACTTATTTTTTCTTTGAAAAATGAGTATTCAAGAAGACTTGGTCAAAATAAAAGAGCTAGAATAAACTTCTATAGAAATACATGATCCATGTAGGATAAACTATATACTTCACTCGGGTAATGGCCAGGTTCCCTATATTTACGGCAAATGACTATAAATGGACTCTTGGGACCATTTTTATCTTCTTCCATAGTACTCTTCATTTTTCTTCGGCAATTCTTCACTTTATGTCCTTCCTTCCCGCACATAAAGCATTTAGTTATCCCATTGAGACACTTTCTTGGGTGTCTCCTTCCACATTTCCTGCATGATGAAAATTGAGGGTTCTTTTCTCCATGGTCCCCATTACTGGATCTCTTATCATTCATCACCTTTATCTTCCTTTTTGAGTCTGGGAGATGGATAATATATATGTTGTTGATCATATTTTTGGAAAACTGATTTGGCATAAAGACGATAGCTTTTACGCCTATCAAAATTCCATTTTGTTGCTCATTTCCACCACCGTTCCCACCTTGTACATCATTCTCAAAGTCACAATGACTTCCTTGGAATCCCGCCATTGACTAAAACCAGAAATCATTGTGTGAGTAACAGAAGTCGTAAAATCATTTAGAGATTAACATGTCACCATATTCTCAATTTGAAACATATTAGGATTAACCAAGGTCATTTACTCTCATCTTATATATATATTACTTAAATTGGTTTGTAAAGAAAATGTAAATTATCCTAAGCATATCCCCCGGGAGTGTCGTAACCAAGAGTGCAGCAAGGCCCATTTTCGTGCAACATTTCCCATTCGAGTCTAGCTCAAAGCGGCGTTTTCGGGTTTTACCCCTAGGTACATCTGTGCCAGAGCCGCCTCTACCTGCTCGTATCCAGACAAGGATGTATTTCTCGGAAAACTCACAAAATCTCTACAATACCAAAATTCTAGGAAGTTCTTCTATACTAATCCTCCAAGTTCATCTTAGGTCTACGTGCTCTAATCAGAGTTTATCTAAATCTAGCTTCCAAGGTTTGTACTAAACTTCCTCTGATACCAACTGTAATGCCACGACCCTAGATACCCAGAGTCGGTGCATTATTACATAACATTGGCATGATCACAAAGGATCAAGTCTCGAAAGACCGATTAGTTTAGTAGTCTTGGAAACACTAGATATATTCATAAGTCTTACATTACATCATAAGGTAAAAAAACTACGACAACATCTTGTCTTCATATCCCCTCATACTATCCCTACAGTTCATTCATAAATTACTTCTTTATAATCCTGGGAAAAATAAAACATTGAAAGGGGTGAGCTCATATGCTCAGTAAGGAAACATTATAGCAGAATCTTTCATAGATAAGCATAAACACTTAAGGCAGTTTATAACTAAAACAAAAGCCTTTTAAACTTGAACTTCAGCATAAATTGGCAAAGATAAAATAAAATAATGCCATTTACTTACTCACATGGATATTCTACTAGTCGAACAATCCCATGAAATATCAGTAACCACTTCCATAATGATGGAATGCATAATTCCAGACTATCATAACCACATAGCCAAGGCCTTGTGCCAAGACTACAAATAAGATTTTTCCAAGGCCTTGTGCCAAGACACTAGTTTGTCTCATGAGACCTACCGATGCATCAAGGAGCTATAGAGGGCTCCACCCATCACTTATTAAGTCCAATTCATTCCTTATATGAACAGGTTTAAACATAACATAAACATTCGTATTAAAACTAGCATACGAAATGTCAATACTTTTACCACAAACATTGAATGGTATAAAAATAGCACATCCACAGTCAAACATAACTCATTCGATACAATATGGAAGATTGTATTGTATCACATTAACCTCAATAACAAATAATGAAGGATGTTGACATAGATGAAAATAATCCTCAAAAATATTTGAGAGAAATATCCCCCTTTTCTTGAAAACATTTAAAAGTCACACTATTTGTCAAGAAGCCATTTAAAAATAGATTTTTCAATCAAAGTGTCCCATACCACTTTGAAACTTTTAAAAGGAGTTTTAATTTTAAAACTTTAATGTCCATATAAATAAATCCTTAAAACCATTTTTTAAAACATGGACATTAATGAGAAAGATGTAGAAGAATACGTCTTTAAAACATTTAAAAATGATATTTTAGTTAGAGATTCAAACCAAAAGAGCGACACTTGAATACAAATAATTGAGATAATCAAAACATTGTAATATCATGAGAATAAAGTAATTCATGATATACTATGTCAAAGTACATTATATACACCATATAAAAGTGATTTGGTGTATAACAACGAAGAAGTCTCAATGGAATGTAAATTGAGATGAAATCTCTCATAAAGGCTGTATCCTTAGGTTAAGGATAAATCAACGACATAATTATGTGTGAAAAATTTAAATACACTCAATATTATTGGATATTTAGTGTAAATCAATCAGATGACATTCACACATATTCTTGTAAAAACAACACCAATGAATTGGATATTTAACTCAACAAATGGAGATTGAGTTAAAATTATCTTATCAAGTTCACACCGATCACATGAGAATTTATCAATAGAGTGATTATGTGTATCAATAGTATATCCACAGAAAGGGGAGTGTAAAATATGACATAAGAAAATGAATAGTAATTCCACACATAATATTGGAGTAAAATAATCAATGAAGTATGCGTAAAGCCGAATGAGTGGAAATTTAAATATCAAATTTACTTATCAATTTGGTAACTTACAAAACACACACCCATGAAAGAAGGATCATACAATGATGATGTAAATATCCATAAATTAGAGTATATTACACAATGAATACAGTCTTGGGTAGTACACACACCACATTCAATAAAGAAGTGGTGAATAATGGAAATCCCACGAAATTAAAAATGAGATTAGAAACCCCTTACTTTGTACTTTTTCCTTGGTCGACGGTAGGTTAACATCCTGTATAATGGTGAAATAATTGTTATTGAATTATACAAGAATAATTTACTTTTATATGATATCATATATGATCTTTTAACCTTGATTTGTTAATAATATCTTAGAATTATCGTCATTTCGGGTGTTAACGGGTTCATTTTACTTTATATTCTTTGTTATGTGAGCCATATTCGTTATTAATGGGATGTATATTATTCATATCCAGAATGATATCAAGTCCTTAGATACTATTTTTTAATCATCAAATTATAATTATACTTTAATGGATATGATGGAGAATGAATCTCATCGCGTTCGTGGAGACGGTAGTCCGTACGTACGCACGAGCGACAATATCATTATTTTGATATTAAAATAATATATAATTGGATGGTATATCATATATAAAGAATAATTATAATGTTATATTTATTATTTACATGAGTTACGCATCATTATTATACCCATCCAAATAATAATATATTGAATAACAATTAAACCACGACGCGGAGACGGTAAGTCGTACGTACGCACGTATGGTGACATGTAATTCAAAGGATGGATAGAATACTGAATATGGTTGTACCATATTTATAATAACCTCACAGTATATATATGATACTGGAGTTATTATTTTATAATGTTAATAACAAAGAAAGAAGAAGTGGAAGAAGAAAGGAACGTGAAAAGGGGTGGTGAAAACATTACCTCTTTTTCGGGTTCTTCCTTTTGATTTGATCAAAAGGGATCCTTATAGTTAATAAACATACTATATACATCCAAGAGACCCCCAAGTGGTCCATTAATGATTCACCTATCATGATATAAGTCTCTTTGCTGAACCTTATATTTTTAGGAATTTAATATCAATTAATAATAGAATATTTTTTTTAAAAACTCTTTTATGTCAATTTTGACACTATTCAATAGTTGATTTTTGTGAAACTCATACCAGAATTATTACCTCGAAAAAAGTTAATTAAATCAATACTAATATGTCATATTATCCTAGAAAATTATTTTAATTCATTAAAATTCTCAAATTATATTTATTTGGGTATTTATAATATCAATTATTCTAATTTTTCACTATTATGGTAATTACTGCATCACCATTGTGTCATAAATAAATTAACTTATTTAATGTCTAAAAATTATAAATAAAATATAATTATGTATTAAATCTTCTTATCTTTCTAATTAATATTTATAGTCTAAAATCCAACATATATAACCCTATATAACAATTGTTTTTCTAAAAGATATATGCTTGTGTCATTTTTGTATTTATTTTAACTTAATTAAAATAAAGTGTCATTATCACTTACAAGTGGATCCATGGGGTCCCAAAATCGACCCAAAGATGCCCATGGTCGACCATGTATCAACCAATAGGGTTAAGACACATTTTAGGGTAATTTAGTATTATTTTAATATTAATTTTTTAACCCTTGTTTACCGGATTTACCCTTTAACCATGGTAAATAAAATATTTACCGAAGTAATTATCCAAAATGTCTAAAAATAGAAGTTAACTATTTACAAAATTTGAAAATCCTGATTCCAAATATGGAATCCATTTTTCCAAATTCAAAACACAGAAGTGGTAGAAATTAATTTAAAATAAATTCCCGTTGTTAAAAAAAGCGTGTTTTTAAGAGATAATAAATATCAAAAGATTGGTACTTGTTTATATTTGGTTTAAATGTGAAATTATGTTCAATGACCCACATTGTATTACATGGTAAAAATATATTCTAAATATACTTTAAAACCAGTCAAATTCATAATTTATCACTATTAATTATTTTGATTAAAAAAGTTGTTTTTAATTAAAATTTAGTAATTTACACTATTCATCAAAATATGAAAGTTATCTGAAAAGTACCAAAATATCACCCTAGGCTAAATTTGATATTCTGAATCCAAAAATGAAGTCCATTTTGAGAGATAGAATTTATAAAATTTCAAAAATTAGGTATTACTATTCATAACGGCTAGTTTGATTGGTTATGGTGTGTTAAAATCTCGAAGTTGCGTATAATGCACGTCATTGCATTATTCGAAAGGAAATGTACCATGGAGGCTTGGGGTGTTACACAAATAATAATTAAAGATAAAAATTATTTTAAATAAAAAATTAAAATGTGTGTATAGTGATTAAAATAAATCCAAAAATTATTTCTCTTAATTTTTTAATATATATCTAAAGAATATATTAAAATGAGAAATCTTTATCTTAGTGTGGAATAAAAAAGGATATACAATAATTATCAACATAATTGATGGATAAATATTGATTATAAAGAAAAAAAATCACAAAACCAATACATATTATGGGGTTTAAATTATTTTGGTATGATTATTTAGTTGGATTTCCATCATATATAAAAATAGAATTTTAAACACAGAACATATATTTTTAAATTAAATTAAACGTTTTCATACACATGTATTATCCCCAAAGACTTAATTTCATTCTGTGATCACATTTATAAAAAATAATTATAATTCAAATATTTATTTTAAAATAATAAACTACCATATTTTTTTACAAGTCGTTTCTCTTGATAGAAAAACCCAAAATTCATCCCACCTTACTTCAATGAAAACCCCCTGATTATTAAACTTATAGTAGATTTAAAATAAATAAGACTAATATTTCAATTTATAATTCTTAAAATAATATGAAACTATAGAGTTTACCGAGTATTAATTAATAAGGATCTTAATTGCATCTTATCATTGACATCAAAAGAAAATAGACTCTAAAAATTTTGGTCACCATATTAGTAACATTATATAAGAAGAAGGGAGGATTATTAGAATTAAATCAATGCAGATATGGAGAGAATTAGACAGATCACAACAAAATTTTAATCTTAACAAAAACATATTTAATCAAACAGGAATGACCATGGGTTTACTCCCATGAATAATTTCATTTCCATCCATTAGATATAAATCAGGGAAAAAGATTGAAGCATAAATATGGTATTCAAGGCCTTTGAAATTCCTCCAAAATAATGTTCCATCCTTAGAATATTAACTCAAATTGTAGAATTATATTTTCCAATAATTTATATAGATTTGATCTTATGAACTTCCAAAATGGTGAAAGTTATAGAACACATGTATTTCAATTATCTTGGAAGGAATTTATACCAGGAATTAAAGAGAATAGCCTTATGATCAACCTTAAATTTTATATTTTTAATGATAGAATCCTGAAAAAACATAGTCATATCTTTATAAATCATAGAATTTTCAAAGTACTATCTCATAATTTTACCCAAATCACTCATCTTATGATTCCTTGCTTCTCTAACAGACATAAAAACATTGTTTGGGGCATTCAATGGGCTATTGGACTTGTGTTGAAACTCTAAAGGAAAATGAAAAGATTTCACAGACAAAATATCATATGTATATATTCATATTAGAGTTTTAAAATATGTTCTGTTAGCCCATACCACTTTCTTAAGATCCAAGGAACCATATTTCTTTTAATTAGAGTCAATTTTCTCTAAAATATAATTTATCTCCCTATTTGAATTTTTAACCTATCCATTGGATTGGGGATGGTAGGATGTTCCAATTCTATGGGAACACCAATAATTTTCCAATGAATATTTTAACTTGAATTTCCTAAAATGATTTCTTTTTTCTATGATGAATGACATTGGAACTCTAGATCTTATATATATATTCTTTTATTGAATTTAATCATCTATTAGCTCAATTATTTCAAATTAAAATACAAACTATCCAGAAAGTTTTATATTTAAAAACAAAAAAAATACAATCATATCCATGAGAATATGAAAATGGTCCAATGAAACGAATTAAAAAACATCAAATTACTCAATATCTAAAATATCGTTATGAGTTATCACTTCCTTTCCCCCAAAATATTTTATCCCATGATATTTATTAGATCAACTCAAAAATTCAAAAAGAGTAAATTTTATTTAATAGTGTGTAAGAAATGCAACACCAAACATTCAAAAGAATATATAAACTCTTGAGACATAATTATATATATAATATTTTAAATATATTTAATATATTCTATATATTTCATTTCATGTAATGATGATTTTCATCGATGTCTTGAGCACGCGCAAGGATGAGTTTAACCAAAAAACAATATATCAATAAATCATTATTATTTAATATAATAAGATATAAAAAATCCATAAAATTAGTTTTCATGAATATTTTTAACTAGATTTAGAAAATATATTTTTTAAAACAATATAAAATTAATTCAAATGTTACTAATTCTTTAGAAGTTAATATAAAAACTAATAGAATATAATGATAATGTTTCCACTCTCAGAAAGATGTTTTAAGATAATAGATCTAATTAATTAGTAATAGTGAATTAAATTAATGAATTATATATACATATATATATTAACTTAAATCCTATATTTTCACATTAATTCAATATATTTGATGATCATATTATAAAAATAAATCAAGATTTATAATTAAAAATGGTATTGATTTAAAGGTAAACTTTCTACGTTATAATAAAATATAATTTTAAAAAATAAAATTGTTAAATTAATAAATATTATATGTTAAAATAAACATAAATTTTAAAATATTTAAATAAAAGTTTTCTTATGCTAATTTTTTGGTATTTTTTTGATGAAGTTTCATTTTTGATGAAAAGTAAAAAATACAGAATTTTTATTTAAAAATTATTTTCTATCTAAATTTATTATATAAAAAAAAAATATATTCAAATTTACATTAATGTTAAATTAGATCAATTATAAATTATTAATCCAATTTAATTTATTTTAATCAATTTTACATTTAACAAATATATAAAAATATTTCAATATTTTTGCGTATTTTTTAAAAACCCCCTCTATTTCCCCATCTACATGATGAATTTTAAAAAAATATCTTCCACTAATATGATTGAAATGTGGAAAAATGGATTCCAAATTTTTAATATGAATAATTTATAATGATAAATAAGGTCAAATAATACAATGAAAAAAATATTATGAATGTAATTAAAACTCATTATAGTGATTAACAAAAATATTTTCTTAATAAGGGACTAAACCATAAACATAATAGCAAAAATTACCTATAAAATTGTCAAAAATAAATTATATTGACATATTTATAACATATAACCTTTTTTATCTATATTTTAGTCATTTTATCCACATTACATAGAAATAAAATGGTGGAATTCCATTGTCAAAAATTTAAAAAAATGCCACTCCACCTCAACTATAAAAAGTAAATCATCCCTCCCACTTATTGACACCACTTAAGACATTTTGATCACCCGAAACCTACCCAAATAAGATCCCAACATATATCCAATAATAAATTAATCTTCATAATAGGAATAAATAAAACAATGGATGTGTTTTGGTATAAGCCAAAACCATTTACCAGAATAAGACGTAATGTTCTTTAAATGATCACTTCTGTTTCATTTACATATTCACAACATAAATTATTTATATATAATTTTTATATAAAAATATAATTATACTATATATAATGAGATGTATTTTACTAATATTTTTTCTAAAATCTCAAAAAAAATACATCAAAAATGTGATGTGTAATTATCTTTGGTGTGAACAATGGATTAGTTCATCACAAACTGATTTCATTTGTTCTTCCATTTACCACAATTGAAGGATTTAAATAATATTTATTTAAGGATTATATATTATATATAGGATATTTATATTTTATATATTTTTATTTAATTATTATATAGATTATACCATTATTATTTCGATTTTGTTGGAATATGATATCATCGTTTGTGGATGTGTGGAATACAACCACCTCAAAGTGATGTCATTCATTCAAGTAATAAATGGAATGTATAATGGATGATTTAAATTAATATATGTGATATATATTATATAATTGTTATAATTTATTTGAAATATACATAAATAGTTTTAACATTACAATCTTTTAAATACGACAATAAAATGGAAGTAGCGTTCACACGCACGTATGGCATACTACATCCATGAACTGTACATTTAATTTCCTATATCCATAACTTATTAATTAATATAAATACATTTATAATGAATTTATATGTTATATATCTCATCTCTACATCCATGTAATGTTTAAATCATTGTTATTATAAGAATAACAGAAAATAACATGTCAAAACATAATCGAAAAACTCACTAAAGAAGACATGAAATATTGAAAATAATGAAAGATAATTAACCAAAAAGTTATGAGATTTTAAAATAAGATCATATAATATATTATAAATATTATTATATATCTTTTTTTAAGTTAATAACATTCATAAGAAAATTATACATGAGGGTAAAATACGTTCACTTGAACGAAAACACAAGGTAAGTGATTTCATCTCAATTTCTTTTCATTGAGGCATATTGTAATGTTTTGAACCAAGATTATTTTATATGGTGAATATAAAACAATTTTATAATTTAATATAACAAATTGTTAATTATTCGTGATATTTTTATATTCAATTTTAATTATTTCATAAAAGGGGATTTGAACTTAAAATGGCTAAGTGGTAAAGAAATTTTATAACTCAATTCCATTTTCATTGGGTTACATTACATCCTGGTAAACATTACTATTCTATGATAATTGGTATAATTAATTTGAATATATATTGATGTATTTTTACTTCTTATATTTTTATTTAATTTGGATACACATAATCAATTCATTGACCAATTCTCACTTCAATATTATGATCATTTTAAGGATTTATTTCGCAATATCATTCTAATAGAGATTACATATTTTTGAAATTACACTAAAGGAATTTATATGATATTTTTTCAATAAACCCTTTAATTTTATTCTACTATAGTTATTAATTTCCTTTTTAACTAATAATACCATTTTCCCACACTTTGGTCCTCAATTTTTTTAAAAATTGTTTTCAAGAAAACCCCACTTTATTTCTCTAATTAGTCAGAGAATCTGTTTTATCTAAAAATCATATTTTTCTAAAATTGTATAAAAATACCTCTAATAATTACATAGTGATTTAATAAATAAAATTATACCGTTTTTTCTTTGACATGTCTTTTAAATGTAATCATATTATCGCTTTCCAAACATGGCACTTTTCTAACCATTATACCCTGAAAAGGGAATGCTACTTTTACCTTGTATAGAATGTATGAAATTAACCTCCATGATTTCATTTTTGTTTATATTATAATTTTAAATGTATATTTTTTAATTATTTTTTTAAAATATTATATTTAATGAATATTATTTTCAAAATCTTTTTAAAAATAAAAACAGTATTTTTCTAAAGAATGTTTTAAAAATTATATTTTCTAATCAACAAGAAAAATAACCCTTTATTATTACTCTACTTGGGATATGTTGTATTGATACCATAATTGTTCATCCTTGGGATGGGTTATGATTTAATGGGATAAGGATATAATTAACATTATCTTCATTGATTCTTTTTTATTCCCCTAGAAATATGAAATTTTTTATGATCATTGGAAATTAAGTGTCCACTAAATATAAATATAACTCATTATGGATATAATTATTTCCTAAATCATATGGCAGTTTTACGTGAGGTTTTTTACATTGATAGTTATTTTATTATTTTGGAAAATTCTAATAAATCCATATGTTTTATTCAATATACATATAATCTATAGAATATTGATTATGAATTAAATCGATAATTCGATATATATGTAGAATGGTTTTTGCATGCACTATATGGGTTGGGGGCCAGTTAATAAAAAAAAAATCAATGCATCAGGTGTTTTATGTGATGAATTCATTTTAACAGCCTTGGATAATGGGTTTTTACCCAATATGATATAAATCATTTAGAGGATATATCATTATGAAAATGTTATCATGTGCCTGAGAAAAAATATATTCAATAATTATGGAGTGGGTTTATTTAGAATTTAGTTATTATTATTTTACATGAGTTTTTATCATTGTAATTATATAGGTATGAATTTCATTATAATTTAATTTATTACATAGAAAATGTTGTAGATATTTACATTTCTATTCTATTCACACACTTCCTTTTTAGTATACATATTATGAGGCATGTGACTTCAGATATTACCTTTAAATATTGTCCATTCTCATTCATTCATTATTACTTCTATTACACATAACCCATACATATCAGTTGATGTCACCTTTATTTTTTTCCCCTTCTATAGGAATCTAGGAAGTGGTATAGGAAAGATATAATATTATATTCTTAGTGGTAAAAACATTTTTCATGATTATTGTATTCATCTATAATACAAGACCCATGTATATATCTAGTTTTCAAAGAATAATAAACTCTTTGGTCCATGAGGATTCAATTCCTTATAATCATTCCAATGTAATGGTTGTTGATACTAGCTCTGAGCTACTCAGGTCTGCACAATATACACTGTATCTGAGTAATTTTAGTAGCAACCTTGGGAACTATATTTAGGAAAACATATATTAGAGTTCATATCGATAAGTCAGAATTTTAGGACAAGTACATAAGACAATACAATTGTTTTGGTAAAATATAGATTATGTGGTTTCCCTAAAAATCATTCCCTTTATAGATAATAAAATTATATTTTTTTCTAGAACATATGTATCTAGTGGTAACACATCCCAAAAGTTGTGTCCAACCTAACTCTATCATAACATGGTACACGATAGTGAACCTTACTACACACCTAGTTTTACACTCCTATGGGATATTAATAGGATAATTCAAACTTTAATTTGAGAGAATTCTAATGGATTTTAATATATAATGATAGTGAATGGACTTGGTTAAACCTAATGTGTAATAGATAAACAAATACATGTCAATATTTAGACACCCTAAAAATGATTATATGGTATTCCAACTACGATAATTGTTGACCACACTATGTTTTTGGGTTTTTTCAATAGTTGAAACCCAATAGAATCATGTCTAGATTGAACATGAAGGACTATATAGTGGAAATTATAAACAAAATGGGATGTTTGTAGTTGTGAATGATATAATATTTTTTACGAATAACTTTTCATGAAATATGATCAACAACATATACCTTAACCAACTCTTGGACTGTAAGAATAAGAGAAATATGGAGTTTTTTAAGAGCGTATGTGTTAGAGACCACGATTAGAAAAGTTCTCTATTTCCATCATGAAACTAATTATCAATTAGACACCCTAGAAAGTGTCTCAATGGAATGAAAAAAATGAATTTTGTGTGTAAAGGAGGAAAAAAATAAATAATTATTGAAGAAAAATAAGGATTATAATGGAAGTAAATACAAACCATCAAAAGGATCAATTTTTAGTTCATTTCCTAAAATGTGGGTATCATAGACATTACATGATTCAATGCCGTATTTGAGAGGATAAAATCTAGACAGTAGAGGGTCTGATGTAAAAATAAATGGATGAAGTATTTATGTGTTGAGGTTGTATTGAAAACCATAGTTTAATGTCTATTTAATAATTAATTTTCAAATAAGTTTATTATATTTATTCTGGAAAATATATTAACATAATTTTGAAAAATGACAACCTACATTCTAGGTGAGCGACCATAAAATTGGTCAAGGTGGTAGGGCTTGATCCCGTGAAAGAAATAAGATAAGTGATTCATGCCTACCACTAGCCTACATGATGTCATAGACAATATTTTATTGTCTTTAATTAAACAATTTGATGATTAAATATTAATGATGAAACTGTTGTATCACTTTTGAGGTTTATAGATTAATGTATTAACCATGTTATTTTGTACAATTGGTAGAAAACATTTAATTTATTTTTATGGATCTTAAAATCTATAAAAATTAAATATTAGTTCACTATAAATAAATAAAAATGTGCATTTTATGATATCCATTTCATATAGCATGGGATGAAATATAATTTGATCAAGGAAAAAACAAAAGATGAATTTTTTTTATAAAATATATTAATTACATTTATTTTCATATATTTTAAGAATTAATAAAAATTACCCCACTTTAGGAAAATGATATTGAAATAAAATCGTACACTAATACCTTCATTTTTGTTGAATTTATGGTCTTTTAAATCATTATAGATTTATGGAATTTAGGCCCTAAAATGTCCATAGATCAATCACATAATTTTTATTGATGACCTCAATCACTCGCTATCATTATTTATGCTTTTTGTTGAAGTCCATGTTTTTTACTTCCCACTAATGTTCTACTATGTATGAATCCGATTATATTTTATTCCATGAACCCTTGGTATTTATCATATTATCTTATTAAGATGATATTTTATAAACTCTTTTATGATGGGGGATTCTCAACAAGTTATGTTTTAAATACCAAATACTTGATTATTGAGATCAGGTTTAAATTATAATAATGTAAATTCGTTAAGGTTGGAGAAAGTAACACCCTAAAAATTATAAAATTGTAACTTTTGTTTGATAGCGTGTATACCCCACAGCACCAAATATATAAAGGAATATAACTACTAAATACATTATATTATATATAATATATTAAATATATTTAATATATTCAATAAATTGTGCCCCATGAAATGACAATTTTCTTCGATGACTTCTGTTACATGCATGGTCATGTTTTACAAAACAACAATATATTATTTAAACATTACTATTTATCTTACAATGATAAAACATAGATGTAAAATTAGAATTTATGAATATTATTATCTAAATTATGAAAATATGTGTTTTATAGAAATATAAAATGAATTCATAGGTTACCTAATAATAATACATAAATTTAAAAACCAATTCAATTTAAATGGAATTTTTATGCACACGAAGGAATTTTATGATAAAAAATAAAATTAATTAATATTAGTTAATGATATTAATGAATTCTAAATATATATTATATTTAATAATTTTTTTACATTCATCCAATTGATTTGATAATCATAAGATAATAAAAAATCAAATTTTATGTTTAAATTTTCTTTATAAAATGGTAATTATGTACTCTTTTAGAGGCGCACCTATTTTAAAAGTAAATTTTAGAAATTATAAAAAATTTATATTCAAAAATGACTTAAATTTTTGAATGAGTATCATTATAATTATATTAGTTCAGACTTTTTTATTTATCTGTGATGTTATTTTTTTTAATGATCAGTGAAAATTACTGAATGGTAATCGAGAACTACTTTATTATCAACATTCTTTCACATAGTAAAATTATATTTTAAATTGGTTTGAAATTAAAAATAGTTCAAATATACATAAATTAATCAAAGGGTCCTATTTATAAAAAAAATTGGGACCTTGGTCAAAGGAGGGTTCTTTGGTAGGACCCTGGTGTCAGTTATAGATTTAGGGGTCCCACACAGGGGTGCCCTTCCCATTGATATTACATAGGGGGATCTGTGTGGTGCGTCCAATGCACTGGAGTATGGAGATAAAGGAAAACATTGGGGAAGTCCCTCTGATCCTCCTTGGGTTTCTTTGGCTGTTGAACATGATTAAGGTACACATCATAATATTTTCACTCCACATGAAAAAAATGGAGTGTCAATCCCCCTAGGATTGGATTTGATCCAAATATGAGGTTATAGTCCCAAGGGAAATGATGAAATGCTTATAAAGGGGGATCTGGAGAATTTTTAATGTATTTAGTGTAGTTCATTGATGTAGGTTTGTGGGATAGGTCTGGTGTGTATTCCCATGACATAGACCATGTTCTAAGGTTCCAAGAAAAGGTCGGTGGTCTATATTAATACCAAAGGATCCTTTGTCATTTTCCATAGTTTTCATGCTTATGATTTTAGATATCTCCATGTCGGTCTTCTCTTCAAATGGATCATGTTTCTGTTTTGTTGAAGATCTCTCGATGATCTTTCCAATGTACCACCACATTAGGATATGGTGATATGCGGGGAGGATGGAGGATCCTCTTAAAGGACCCGATCAAGAGGTTTTCACCTGTATCCTTGTCGATAGGGAAATGATTGGGATCTAATAAATGATATTTTCCCGAGAACATTTTCACAGTTTCTGTGCATGGGACCTGGATGAAGGGTCTTTATTAATTCATCCCATGGAAAAAATTTCATATTATTTAATGTGAAAAGTTATCTTTTATATGTTAATTTTTTTTAACATAATTGGAGAACATAGTGCCATATTGCATGTTTTAAACTGACTCGATGATGAATAGAACAAAACAAGATAACACATGTTTTCTTGAAATGATAAAAGCAATCGAGCCAAGTTACAATGACATGGTTAATATTACTCTTGTAGATCTACTGAATCATTTGGAACCATACCAACACAAGTTCCCATGATGTGATTACGTATCATTGTATTGTATCAAGACTTTGAGGGATTCTAGTATCACTAGGGAAATGATTCATTTCCTAGTCTCTGGTTTCATGAATGATATCACCTACCCTTATGAAAAAATATCTTCGAATGTTTTTTTAATAAGGAAAGAACAATACCTATTGGTTGTATTGATAATCACAGTCGTTGAAATTATAATTTCAAACAAAAAATCCATGAATCAAGGCTATAATGTTATAATTCCACCTGTTATTCTTCTCTGATAGATTAGACTTAAGGATTAAAGGAGTACTGAGACTTCATCTATGTAAAGGGTGTTAGGCCTGAGTGGTTTTGGGCATACTTGGTGTGCTGAACATGAAAATATTTCAATAAAAATATATAGACATCCATATATATGTGTTTTTTTTCTAGGAAAAACCTAAATTTACAAGAATAATGATATCATCACTGAGCTACTGAGCTAGTGGAGTTCACATGCATTTTATTAACACTTGATATACATTGAGGTTGGTATTTTCATGTGGTATGTCTACCATATTTATGGGTCCCCCATTTTTAGGGGAATTTAAGATGAGTTCATCCCACAAAAGACAACATGGGACGATGTTGAAAAATACTCTTGTTTTCCCATGAACATTTTATGATGGTGAGGAAATTGAAGATCAAATACCATCTCCCAATAGATGACATCCATCTAGGAACATGGATGGAGGATTTCATAGAACCAAATGTAGAATGTACCACATTTAGTCTTATTACTATATGTTTCATGATGGGGAATTTGGGTGATCCTAGCACATTATGGATTACACATGATATGGGTGCTTTTACCTGTTGGGGTTATAATGTCAACCCCAAGGTTGATGCAATGAATCAACTGGCTGGATTCATCGCTATGTGTCTAAGAATTTGTCTACCTAATTCAGTGACTCTGGTGGTGGTACAAGGCTGAAAACATTAGTGATCACGGATAAATTAGAACAGGAGAAGTATGTAGGGTTATATAACCCTGTTCTAGAATGAATTTATCATGGTCTATTACATGCATACAATGATAAAGAACCATTTAGAATTGTGGTTCTGTTTCAAGTATTTTGGGGATGGATCAAATCCCACATTAGTTTCTATGTGTTGTTGAGCCTATTCAAATTCCATGATAAGAAGTTATTCCAATTCATTTAGGTTTTCTCGGGAATCCATCCTCTAAACTAGAAGTATGATGACGTACAGAGGATGCTAAATTTGTCGTCGAAATTTCGATTTTTTAATCATGGTAATACAACGACCGGGAATTTTACTTATGACAGTAAGGAAAATAATTATATGTTTAGTTCATACATGATATAATTTAGAGACAGCGTATTTCTGGCTCGTATTGATATTGATATCATCTATGAGTCTTATTCTCCTTATCAATTTTCATATAAATTTAAATATCACCAACAATCAAGAATTTGTCCCTTTATGTGTATTGTTATATAGAATTATCTGATAGAATCTTCTAAAATTTGGATCTTGATTTCCATATAGGTGTCGAAAATGGAATTTACTCTACCTCTATTAGAGGAATCAATTGGAATGGAGGTCGGGTATTCCAAGGTGTGGATCTCTTCATACTCTCATGAGGCCTTAGCGAAGAGAAAATATCAACTAAAATTAGTGATGACTGATGGTTGTGGCATGCATGGTGAAAATTATTAATCCAAATATTATGATGTGGAAGCTCTATTGCCTTCAAATAGATATTGGGAAAATACCTTCCCGAAAACTAGGGTTGATAAGACCACACATTCTACACCAAGACGGTCTAGTCACAATCATCATGAAGAGGCTCATATTGTTTCCCCCTATTCAATTATGAGTGAAAAGGGACATGAATAGAGTTATGTGTCGAAGGGAATCATTCATTCCTCATTTATACTCACATTAAATTCAAATTATGTGGGACATTTAATGATCTGAGTTTGGGAGAGCATAACATGCAATGTTAGAGATATCTGAGAAGTTTTCTAGGACAACATGAAGATCCTAGAGCCAATAAATATTATTTAAACTTCCAATCTCTACACTGGAAGTGATTTAGTTAAGTTAATGTAGTATTCCTAGGATGTTTAGTCTTTTATAAATGAAAATTATGACCAGACCCAAGAAAAAAATTGAGTTTTTTACATGTTGAACTGAGGATTTCTTGAGGGGGTATCTGTTCATCCCTATGATGGATGGGACATCTAAAACAATCCTACTAATTTATTTCTCCATTATATCTTTCTTTTTCTTCTATTCCAAATCCAATCAATAATATTTTGGGGATTTTATTATGTACTTCCTATGTGAAGAAGACGAGGAACTAGTTGTAGAAGGAGCAGTAGTAGAGGTTTCTATGTCACTAAGGTATGAGATCACAAGAACCCCCATTGATGGATTGTATGGGAAACTTGATTCATCAGGGCTATCCCCATGTTGGAGTACCATGAGGGATGACATGGAGTATGTAACTCCTTGACCATTACCTCAAGACTCTGCTACAAAGAGGATTGAATCAAGTTCATCATCATCTCAAGAGATAAAGGAAATAAGCGAATTAATGTTTTCCCGACACATGTTATATAATATATATTTTTTGATTTCATTTAACATCCTGGAAAAAAATTCATATCCTTTGACTGTATTTTTATTTTTTATAATCAACATTTTTTTCTTCCCTCAAGGGGACATATGTTGATCCAAAAAGGATCAAAGATGACAACCTGAGGGAGGCACAAAATCATGATGAAAAATCTCTCATTTTGACAGATGAAGTATCATGATATATGGACATATACAGACCTATTCATGATGAGAAGGGAGATATCCATTGTAATTTCATATGCAAAACATTATGTGTCACGTTCTATTTATTACTTCTTTATAATCATGATATTTCTGATTTGTAGCTCGCATAATAGGACCATACAGTATTCAATGTGTATCCCATTTTTAACCCAAAATGGGATTAAAGGGATGTCAGATGGACTAAAAATAGTCCTGATGCAGACCCTTGCTCTATAGGGGATCCTAATTCTATATGAGATGAGAAGCTAGTAAAGGGGATCATCAGCAGAGCCAATTCATGTCTTGAACAATGTGTGTTAGATACCCATATTGGTGAAGATTCTATGAGACATGGCACTACATATCATGAACTATGGTATCAAATTAATATTGACATTGATATTCTAGTTTCCCTCATGTAGTTTGGGGTTTTTGTATGGAATTCGAAGGATGTGAGTTTTATCATTCTTTTACTTGGAAAAGATGGTTGATTTCGTTTCACATGAGGTTCCACATCAATGTCGAACATGGGTATCTTTTTATATTGAAACATCACCAAATCCCATCTAGAATATAGCATTCAAGTCCACCATACACCGAATATATAGAAGAGAAATGTTTGAAAATACCAAAGCGGGAAATTCTCAAGAGCATACAGTTATAGTTACTGAGTAATATCAGAAGGATTGTTCTCATCAGGAGCTTCCTACTCCAAGGACTGATCCCCAGGGTGTCGGAGAGGTATCAATGATGACAGTCGATCCAGAAATGGGTGAGTGTCTTCAAATATTTTTGTTTCTCCGTTACCTTTTTCTACTCGCTAACTACCTGATGTTAATGAGATGTTTAACCTTCTATCTAGTTCCACCTACTTCAATGACTAGGATTCTAATGGGGGCATCCATTTTTGATCCACCAGTGTAGGTAGGTAAAGATAAGGATGTTCTGGAGAGAGAATAATAAGAAGGATCTTAGAGGTATCTAATCCTATATTAAGTCTCTCCATCTAAGCGTTTTTATGAGTCTACGCTGGAGACCCAGGAGGGTTGTTTTCTTACAAACTTCTCATGTGGTGAGATTTATAGAAGATATTTTGGGAGAAAATTCTTAAAGAGATAACATTATATCTTTTTATATTCTATTAAATCATTCCATGTTGGGATAGTGTGTCTTTAATTTCTATGAGATACATTGTATGGTGAACATTACCATAAAAAAGAGATAAGATGAGTAAAGGTTGTAAAAGCCAGAGGCACAATAGGTGGACCATTTTGAGAAACTGACATTTATCATAATTCATGTTTAGGTTATCCACTCCATAGAGGTGGAAGAGTCAAAGATCAACATAATAAAAAGTATCTCGAGAAAATGCACCGTGCAGAAGAGTTAAATTCCAAAAAGGAAGAGATATTACACCTAGACCAATCATTGGAAGGGGAATTGGGACGAAGGAGAGATGTTGTCAGTGCCAAGTAGGAGACAGTTCATAAATATGAGGAGGAAACTTCTACCTAAATGGATAAGATTCAAGAGGTTTAACTAGTTACTTGTATTTTAGTTCAACTTATAAAATCCTACATTGAGGGAAAATTGTAAAAATTATCGGAGAGGATAATGTATTGGGAAGTTCCCCTATGTTATGGAACATAAATGTAAAAGGATTTTTGGTTCCCAAATCACTTTTGTCTTCGTGTCCATTATATTTTTATGTGATCCTTACATAACATTGAATTTAAACTCCATAGTAAGACATCTAGGGGTTATATTGTCGTAACCAAAATGATAGGAATGGGTAAATTCTATAATCTTCTCCTATACCATGTAGAATAGTGAGTGTAGTTTGACTATTGTTGGGGGTATATGGTACACTCTACAAGACTTGTGTCTTTTATTTCTTCACCCTAATTTCTTTATAAGTCAAATATATATAAGGCATAGCAGGTGAGTGTTGTATTTTTTTTAGGCCTCTATTTTTGGGTTTTCAGTCTAACAATTTTTGCACTTATTATATTTTCATTGGTATATTTTTTCTCGACCACATAGAGTGAATTTTTAGAGAGTTGAGACTCAAATTTTTTTCTTGAGTTCCCTTTGTGGGATTTCAATGAGGTGAGTATTATGTATATTTCTATAGGAAGTATAATGTCATCAAACCCAAACCAGTGATATTGGTGTTTTATGTTGAACAACTTTGACCACGTGATTTATACTTATTACTCAAAAAGAATAATGGGTATGAATTTTTAGTCAATTTTCAGACACATCCATGGGGAGTTTTATGCCACAATTTTTTGGTTTCCGAACATGTAATATTATATTTTCGAATAAAGGAGGTCATTTATAAGTATGATTTTATGAATAGTTGACAACCCCATTAAGATTATTGTTTTTTGAAAGGCTAACTAGTTTGAGTAATTCACTGTCAAATAGTAGAATCCCTAGGCATGCATACCCGTTATGTGGGTGACATATGAAAGGCCAATGGGGGAACATATTTCACATTCAAGCAAAAGACATCCTAGTAATTCTAACATTTTATTGTTGATCGATGCAGGGATATTATGGAGAATCATATTTATCAAGAAAATGAGGGGTGGTTTTTCTAAGGTAAAAATTTAGAGAAAGAAAAGAGAATTTTTTTCATCATTGGATGTGAATGGGAAATAAATCCTATATTAAAATTATATATGAAGGAGCGTACATTATGGAAAATGTCCATTGTCAGGGGGAAGGCCCCATGCTTACAAGGGTTGATGCATCGTGCAGTTTAATGTCATGATAATATGAAATTTACTATGTGGTTTATCGTTTTATAACGATGACATTATGATATGCAGTTTAAAGTCTCACCAAAAAGATATTAGTGGGGGATATAATTTAATTTCATTATATTTGAACAAATGATTGATGATTCTACCATTCTCAGTAATCTCTCTGAAAATTTTCTAACATATTCAAGTGTGAGGAGAGATAATGTTGTAAACAGTAACCTAGTGATCTCTAAATCTAAATAGCAGTGTGGGGAAAAGCCTAATGGCATTAGAGGAGGTGCCTCCCAATAATGATTTTACCACTGATTGAAAAACCCTTATGTGAGATGTTTTATGAAAATAAAATGGGGTGTTTTATAGTATAGTCAATAGTGGAATCTGTTGGATGATAAAACTGTATATGGTTTTTTTTATTAAAATCCATATAGGGTCTCTTATATAATTGTCAATAAAAAAAGTTTTCAAAAATTATGACATTCTATTGCTAAAATCTGATGGATGTTTAGGAAGATTACGATCTTCCTAGGAATATATTATAGCTTGTGATGAGAAACTTCATGGATATGGAAGGATCATTTCAAGAAGAAATTTCCAAAAAATTGGAGGAATGGGTTTTCTTTACTGTTCTATCTCTACGTGGGAAATGAGGTGTATATTGTTTTTGGAATTATAAATATGATTGTTCTATTATGGAAATTTTATATGATATATGGCCTAATAGGAAAAGGTTATTCTATTATGATTCATACTCATGAAGGATGAAATTATTGACCATGGTCTTGGGGTACTTATATCAGTAGAAAGGATAATGTACATATGTGAAAAATAACTGCCAAATATTTAAAATAGTGGGATTAAATATATTTTCATCAATGCTTACAAGTATATAAGATGATTCTCTCAAATGTGATGTTACCACTGGCTAACAAAACCATTATGATGGATGTTTTTTTAAATGACAACTTGGGAATGTTCTTTATAGAAAAATAGTGGAATCCATTAGATAACGGGCCCATTATGAGGGTTTCTTTAGGCAAGGAAAACTGGGGACCATACTGCATAGTCTATAAAAAGAGCCTTCATGTCTCATACATTCTATCATCAGGATTTGGAAAATTATTATGAAAGTAGACAAGTATCAAGGACTAAAACAAAGACTTATGAATGTGTGTATGACATAGAATAAAAGAATTGTTTGGACTGATGCTCATATATAGGGTGTATATTATCTTCTGTTGATCAGACACATTTTAAATTGGTAAAACTCTATTTCCTAGGTGGATTCCCTAATGAGGGGACCAAAAATTAAAAGTTATTGTATAGATTTTTCATTTTATATATGAGTGTTGAAATTTCATATTACTCCATGAATAAGACTAGGACATGAGTCTTGTGTGTCACTACCTATCACACTATAATGAGAGTCTGGACATAATTTATTCTAAAATAAGAATCACCAACATGGAGTGGATTCATGTGTGAATGGGAAGAGGGTTTTTTTTAAATATGGGCTCAAAAATGGGGTGAGGTACCATATTGTGTCTGATTATTTAGATATGACTCATAAATTAGAGAATAACAGGAATTTCCCCTATTATGATTCATCTATATCCATAACTCATGCTATGGAAATCACTACATATATCATTATAATTAGAATCAAGACAAATGTTTTTCTTTAGGAAATCACACATTTTATTGCCATGTGATGAGGACATCTTGTGTTCCTTGTAATTCCTTTAATGGAAGACCAGGATAATCCTAAAAAAATAGATATACTTTACCTATACGGGGAACTCAATTACCAAAACTCATAATCCCACATGAGATATGATCAGTGTGATAATGAAGGGGTGGTAAAAAATTCTTCCATAGAATGATGGATACACAAGTAAAGGGTTGGAGAACATATATTTTAGGATGGATGGGCCAGGAAGTTTTAATCATGCATCACTACATATATATTTTTAATGAGAATCACTCCATAAGTAATTCATGAATTCTATGCAGTTTAACATCATGTTTTAAAGATGAAGTACATGTAGTTTAACTTCATGAGATCTGGAAAATGATGCACTGGTTGGAAATAGGGGAATTATTGTTATTTTTTCAAAGGATGAAAACATTGGTGTCACAAAATATATTGATATAATTAAAATAAATCCATACATAGTTATTGAAAAAGGACCCCATATGCAGGTTTGAACATATACGCCATGATGAAAGGGGGTTTTTTTGTTTAATAATAGCTGGACCCAAGATTGGATATATAGGTGTAACTACATATATCATTAGAATGAGAATCAATACACATGAAGTTTTCAAAAAAAATATTCCCCGACATTAATCATTCTTTCACACATGGAAGTGACATTATAATTTTCTAGGATGATGGTAAGGCCTAAAACCAAAAATTTAGTTACCATTACACATCCCATTTTAATGGGAGTCAATACATAGATCCAATAAAATATTCCAATGTAAATATGATTCATGCGTAGTGAAAAGGAAGGGGGTTTCTTTTCGATAATCATGGCTGGATCCAAGATAGGGGAACCGGGCGTCAGTACATATCTCATTAGAATATGAATCAAGCTACATGTAATTATTTAAATTTCTCATATTCAGGTCTAATCCATACACAAAAAGAATTAAGGGGGGTTCATTACATTGGGACCTAGGATAGGATATCCAGATTCCACTACACATCTCACTAGAATGAGAATAAAGTCACACATAATTCTTGAACTTGTCATCAAATATTCCATCATGCGAAAAAAGAGGTGATAGTTTTTGGGACAATACCTATAAATGGGCCCAGGAACCAGTATAGAGTGGTTGTGATTTGAGTGGGTATTAATCATTTATGCTACCAGTAATTTCATCCTTATCTATGACCAAGATGGATTCTCAAACCACTGAGGGGTTAGAGGGATGTGATTGGGAATTACAATCGAGATGGTGTCCCATATTTGAGGGACCACAAAGAGTATAAACTCATGTTCTTTATGGGGTTTATTAACATTAAATGATGGATATTTAATTGTGAATTCTAACATTATGTGGTGAGGATGAATGGTATCTTGCAATTTTGGGACGTACAACATTGACCGACTACGCAGTTTAACATATTGCAGATGGGATGTATATTGAGCTATACAGTTTAGTGAACAACAAAAATGAAAAATATCACTATATTACATGAAATGTTTCTCCAGGAAGGTTAATTGGTTGGATTCATAATAATATCTCCATCAATTGAGCTTCATGGAATAACCTCTGTTAGATTGGATGTTGTGAAGGGAGTAAGGCCCCTCCCACTTTGACTCAATATTTTGAGGCTTCTTTCCTAGTATCATTTGAGTCATAAAGACCAATACCAATTCTTCATGGAGAAATTAACATAGGTTAAACCATTTTTTTAAAGGATCACACTATCAATTTTTGATAGGCTTTCAAGTAATACAAGTTTTTTAATATTTTTCACATGGTTGCTCTAACTCATCAAGTCAATTTTTGGATCTATAAGCTTTAGATAGTTGATATCAGATGGAAATACGAAGGGATGGAAACTAAACCTCAATGGTCATTATTTCTTCTGATCTTTATACCAATGATTATGGTTTTTCCCATTTGGAAGTTTGAGTCGTGGTTTAGTAATCCCAATGTAAAAGTGCTTGTTTGGAAAATAATTTTTATCTTTATCCACCATATTCTAGTGTTTTTTTGACACGATGTTATTGAGGGCCTCTATTGGTTCATTAGCCAATACATGATAGTTGGATTCATGATTTTATTTGATATTTTATTTCCGATATAGCTTCTCTTCCCTAGTGGAATAGAAATTAGTTCTATTTTACATCAGTATTGTATGAGTGAAACTACATCTGGTAATGACGTCACCTATTACAAATCTAAAAATACATTTTCCCCCTTACATATTTTAGTGGTATCACCTATAAGTATTTGGAGAAGAAAATAGTTTAAGTCAAGATTTATTTGATATTTTTGGTCGTATCTAGAGGGTATGGTGTGATAATATTAATTCCCCATATGAAAAATTTCCACAATTATTTTTATGTATGTAGAAATTCTAAAGGTTGATGGATGAAGTTGACATGCACTTGGATTTAATGAAATTTCATGGTGAAATGTTCATGATCATGTGTCATAGTGGGCTAATAATACCAAAGCATTCAAATTTGTTTTTAAATATTGTATCCTCGTCAATGAGAACCAAAGTATTTTTAGTGTACTTCTTTCATGATTATAGTAGTATCCTCTACATCAATATATCATATAAAGACTCTAGAAAATACTCATTTTGAGAGTAATTTTTGGTAATTTGGTTGATCATAAAGATTGAAGTTGATAAATCACCACAGATTTGTTCTTTCACATCCTTATCCATTGGGAGCACTCTATCCTGAAGATAATATATGACTAGAATCATCTACCCAGTGGTTGGTCCATATGAATCAGGTATGATACTAACATCATTAATATCATCATTTTTTTATTTGAATAAAATTTTGATAACCTTTTATTATGGACAATTATAATGAATGTTTCATCTTAGTTTAGATATGTCAAAGTGGTAGCTGCATTTTTCAATGCATTTTCCTGGTCATTATGTGGTCACTAGATGTAAGTCAATGTTGTTTCAGAAGGTTACTATTCCATCAACCCCCAGATACAATCATGAATCGTAATTTTATCTTCTTTTCTGATATCATAACCCTCAATAATATTTTTGATCACTATCTCCGAGTCTCCATTCACCTCTAAGTGGTCTATGTCTTTTTTCAGCACCAATCCCAATCCTACAATGTGGTCATAATATTCTTCGTCACTATTTCTACAAAATTCTAATAACAGGAAAGAGTAAGGTGCGAAATTCCTTGCTAAGGAGATAAACACAATCCCTAACCCAACTTTGTTGATCATAGGTTCTTCTATTCTCCTCCATATCAATCTCTTGGATGTACTTTCATAATATAGTTCCCATGAATGAGATCCATATTGAATAAAAAAGACATCATCATATGGAAATATCGAATTTAATTAGGTCTATTCTTTAGATGGGTTATCGGAAATGAAATTTTCAAAGGCCCAAACTTTCACTAATTTATGATACATGAACTTTTTATTTAAATACAGTAGAATAATTTCCCACCATGATAGAAACCCACTCTGCATAGGATGAATGAGGATAAATTTGAGTGAGTTATTTTGAGAAAATATTTGGACCTTGTGATATTGAAGGTTTTACCTCAATTTTTGAATAGAGACGATTTAATCTAGGTATCTCATCTTGACATCTAAATAAGGAGTATCGACATCGAGCATGGTTAGAGTGAGATAATAAAGGTTTTATTCATTCCTAGTATCTTTATTTTTCTCAAGGATGGTACCTAGTGATGTCTATAAGGACATCATATATAAAATCAATGAATTTAACTCTATAGGTGTCATTAATACCGGTGGACTCAATATGAATTTCATGAGGTTTTCAAAATCATACTGACTATCTCCAGTCCACTGATATCCAACTCACTTCTTTATCAGTTTGATGAAGGGAAATCCCATACCTGAATGGTTGGCTATGATGTTCTGGATGTTGGCCATGTGTCCTTGATGTCTTCTTAAATATTCTATGTTTTTAGGAGATGAAATATTAAATATTTTTTTTCTAGATCATCTTTGATGTACGGATGTCATTAAATGATGAGGATAAATTTTCACAATGTTTCCATGAATAAACATTTTAATGGGTTTAACTTCAGGATATAATATAAATGCTTATTGAATATGGTCCCTAGATCAACAATGTGATTAGAATGTGTTCAGGACTTAACCAAAATATATTAAATGTATCATTCAACAAACTCCCACAAAAATATTTGAATATGTGATGCATGACCTATTGGTTTGTGGAACCTACATTATTTAAGTAAAAGGATTACCCTATAGAAGAATATTCATGATGATCCCTAAGGTGGTGGCTTCCTCATCATTTAGGTCTATCCAAAAATTTTATACTCATAGTATCCAACCATGAATGATAGGTCTTTATAACTAGCGATTTCATCCATTTGGATTTCTATTATTGGAATTGGGAAGTCATATTTTGGATAGTGCTGATTGAGATCTCCACATTCGATGAAAAAATTAATTTTCCCATTCTTCTTATCCACTGAGATGATATTGGATATCCATGTTGGATATTATACCCCTCAGATGATGTCACCCTTGGTATTATTTTCCACTTTAGGATCAATTTTAGAGGTGTGAGTCGTGTGTTTCCATCTAGCTACCTACTTATTTTATCATTGGTCTTATGGGAAACCCAAGTGATGGGTGGACACCTTAGGGTCAATGAACAACATCCCTATTTAATTCCAAAAAAAACATATCCTAATGCCACTTCAATCAGTAAGTATATTGGTCTTGTTCTTCTGGGGACATGGTTTCACTAATCAAGGTGGGTCGTGGATATTTTTCTATACCCAATTTTAAGTCTCTCAGTGAATCCATAGTTTTAGATAAGCCTTAAAAAAATGTTGGATTGGAATCCCTAAGTCTTTCATCTTCTTTCTATTCCCCACTCTTTACTTCATTCTACTCTATTTGGGAGGTAGGGGATGAAGAAAGAATATTAGAGGTAGGGGTGGAATCGTTGTATGGACATCTAGAAGTTGACATAATCATATCTAGCTCAATCAATGGTGGAAGGCCTTTTTAGATCTTTGAAGGGGAGATGACGGAATGAGAATAAGAATCACTATCTATTAACATTAACATGACATCTTATTTCATACCATCAGATGAAACTAGTATTTTTTTAATCTTATGGTGTAGAGATATTTCAAGCCAGGATTTGATTATTGATTCGTGGGTCAACAACTTATCCTTTGTTTTTGGGTTTGGTTTTAATATACTACATTATAAAATTTTCTGAATGAGTGGTGGAATCTTGCGCCACCACTTCTATTTTATTTTTTAGATGTAAATACTATGTACTATGTTTTATGAAATTAAAAGACATACATAACTCCAAAAAATTTGGGGAATTAATCTAAGGAACATCATTACCCATGGATTATTTCCCTTCCTTATGATAGAACCTTGTGTCATTGTACAATGAATCAGAAGATTTGAATGAGGACTTGTCAGCAAAAAATTTCCCTATTTTACCATTGATTCAATATTAGATGCATTGGTGGTATGACGAAGGAATGGTCACATACTGATGTAACCAAGTTCATTCCAAGAGGACATTCAAAGTTGTATCCTTCCAAACAACCATGAATTCTATGACGGGCATGCTTTCCCTAAACAGAGTACTGAGTGTGATCTCACCAGGAGTCTCTTGATATTTCTTTTCATATCACTATATCATTAGATTGTAGGGGACAACTGAAATTCATTGAAACCCAATTTGATAAGTGTCTGGATTGGAATAAGGTGAACCCCTATGCCATTGTCAAAAAGGATAATCAAATATCAATGTAATATATATATATATATATCCCGATATATACAAGGGTGTGATGTGTCCTTTAATGAAAAAATCATCATCCTAGTTAGTGAAATGGATGAAGGAATATCATTCTGCATGATCAATCTCTGTACGGTATACTTCAGTAGTATCAACCTTAGCATCAAACTTCTGGGTGCATAATAGGTCCTCTACAGGTTCTTCCAAGTGATATTTTAATAGAATTAGTTCATCTGTGATTGAAAATTTGGCTATAAGAAAATCCAATTTCATTAACACATCATAATTCATGTCTAATAATATATTTTTTATACCATGGGGTGTTATTTCATAGGTTCATTGGGAAACAATGTTCCAGATATCGATGAAATTTCCCTCAGAAGAGAAGTTGAATGTGCTTCCACTATCAGCGGGTTAGGTCAGCTAGGTTAGCCTACACATCATGATTGATGTAGTGATGAAATATTCTCAAATAAATTATCCAAAATTATTGTTTCAAGGAATAATCTATCTTTCATAGGGGAATTACTGTGTTCATTAAAATATAACTACAATTCTTTCCCCATGAGTTTTTCCTTGTATATGGTTTGAGGAGGGGCGTAGTGGATGTACTGAATCTAGGAATGACTACATCTTCCCATTTTCCCTAAAATCCGACAGCCTCCTCTCCCAGTTACCCAATCATGTGTGGGGAATTTTGATTCATAACCATTCTCATTTTTTGCAAAGGGATCCATTAAGTGAATAACTTTAATGGATCCAATGACCAACTCCCAATCTGATGAAGACTATATCTGATGAGTTGACTCATTTTGTGTTATTTAGTGGGGTAGTGACCATGATTTTAGAAATGTCAGTATGATTTCCTCTAAGGTCCGATCTGACTTTTTGTTTGACATGATCTCTTCTCCTTTCACATCCTTACACAGGTCCTTGTTTAAGGGAACAAGGGTTCATCATGTTGGTCTTGGGAGGAATTGGACGAGCTTCGTGTAGGGAGTATAGCTTTGCGTGAGCTAGAAATGACATGGGTAATGGACTATTAGGGAAACAAAAGTTATGCATGGCTTTGGCCTATGAACATTATATCTTTTTTGGTGTCCTTGGATGAGTCTCACATAGGTTCCTTATTCAAGAAAGGGACCTCATGTAAGTTTTTCTCAGTAAGGGAGAGTGAACACTCATATATTTTTCTTATTTTATGGACCCGAAATGACGTTTAATCTCACTTTTCCCTCTCAATTCCCTCTCATATGGGGTTTTAGAGAGTTACCAAGAGAATTTTTGGAGACCTTGGTGATGGGGTTGTGTGCCTAGATCATACGTATTCATATGATATTTTTAATTGTTCAAATGGGAATCCCAAGGTTCCTATTTATATGAAATTTTGGGAACTTGGTCGAAGGATGATTCTTATGAAGGTCCCTGGTACAGTTTCCATGAGTAAGTGTGCCATACAGGGGTGTCCTTCCATTTGATGTTGCACAGGGGGAGCTGCACATGCCTTCTAATGCATACGGGTATAGATGTAGATGACAAATTTGGAAAAGTCCCTTTGATCCTCCTTTGGATTATTTGGCCCTTTAACATGAATAATATACTCATTATAATCATTTCACTCCACTTGAAAAAATGGAGTTTCAATATTCCAAAAAAATTATTAAAGGAATACTTTTTTAAATAATATTTTATTTAATGATTTAATATTAATAAATATATTTAAATTGACCAATTAAACGTTATATGGTCTACAATATTAACGAATATATATTTATAGATCACTTTTCCTTTTATTGTAACTATACTGAAAACAAAATAGTAAATTAATGAATGCCATAGTAATCAAAAAAGTGGTAACAGAGTTGTTATAACTAAGTGATAACTGTTAACACATCACCTAAAAAAGTATAAATATTATTATATTACATAATTTAGACTCATACTCATCATATATTTCAAATATATTAATTTGGTTCATTTTTTCATGGAAAATTAATTTATTATAATTTAATACATTACATAATTCCAAAAGTTACCCTCCCCTAACTTATAAATGGGACATCCTCTCATTTATTCTAGAGAAAATTTGAGCTCTCATGTTTGGGAACGAACTAACTGTGCCTCTTCCCAAAATCCCTCACAATTTCCTATGGGTATTTTTTTAACAAAATGATCAAGAGTATAAGGGTTATGTTGTGAGGCAATGGGGTTGTTTGAGAAAAAATTATTAGTCCTAACTGACACAATTCATATTTATTTGTTCTTTTACAATTTCCAAATATTATTTACCCATTATAAGATAATAACATCATTGTATTACATTAAAAAAAATATGATTATGATAGAAACCATTTCTTTCCCTTTTCCATCATATACGAAATGAAAACATCACTCGTTCGCACGTGTGGATTACCACCTCAATGAAGCGATGTATTCTTTAACACCACTTCACAAGGATGGTTATTATGACGGATTTAATGAATATATATTATGTTCAAAACATAATTATCATTCAGTATATATAATATATCATCTATTTTATTATTATTACATCCATTGAAATATAATAATTCTGTTCATGTGAACAATTGGACTGCCACCTTCATGAGATCATATAATTCTATTTTAATGTACATATATCCTAGATGGTTATAAGACTTTTTCCAATGTATAATAATGATAAAAATTTATTGATAAAGATTGTAGATATTATAAATGAATTATCTTTTTCGACTATAGTCTACCAACTGAAGTACTTTTGGGATAATGAACATAAAATCATCTAAAGGTATGGTGTAAATGTAACTAATTAATAAATGAAAAAAGATGATCATAAAATATAGAAAACTAATTATCATAATATAATTGACAAGAAAAAATTTCTTATTTTATCAAATACATATTACATCTTTATTACAAGAAAAGATAATGAGTGTTTTTCACATTTCTTACTTGAGGTAGGAACACATTACAATAAAAACACAATTTTATAATTTTTTATGATTTATTTTCAATTTTTTTCACGTCCCTATTAGTAATTTTTTCTAGAATATAAAGTAGATAGAAATGAATTATAATGGACATTTATGTCTCTTTAATTTCATTCAATGGTTTCTAAAAGGAATATTATAATTTATTTTATATGGATATTTAAATTTATTTTCCAAAGGGAAAAATAAATTTTGTATTTTAATGTATATGATGTTGATCACTTTTCCCATGGCAATAACCGATTTTTTATTCTTTTAATTATTTATAATCTTCCAGGTTTTTCTCCTTGAAATACATCTTACCTTTTTCTCTATGTACATTGTTTTGATATATTTATTTTAATGAAAATGACTACATTAATATTTAATGATTGGGAGGTGTCTTAGGCTCTCTATTTCTCATCCACTAATGGAATAGGTAGCATGGAAACTACATCCATTCCCCATCATACCATTGGGTGTGGATGGAATCCTTCCTGACTCCTCTTACTACTCATATTCTATTCATTCCTTTCTCTAAGCCTAGCCTCATCCCCAACATTCCTGAAATTGTTGTCCACTATAATGATTCATTTCACCTTGATAGAGTTCCTTGGAATCAGGTTTCCTATTGGAATTCATGAAGGCCCCCTTATTTGATAGATACTTTTGTGGTTATCCTATAATAGTTCCATTACTTGGTTAATTGATTATACATGTTCTTTTTTGAATCATAGAGTTTTCTCGATCTAGTGGTTCTGGGGATTCGGGATTCGTGAAATTTATTTATCTGTATTATGTCTAAAGATGACCTAATTTCTATTATGGATAATCCACCTCATGTTATTAGTGGATTATTATTTTTTCTATTTCATTTATCATTTTTTCCCACCTCAAATGGGTTCCTACCCTCATAGATATTTGGATATCTCTTCATGGGCTTCGTCTTCTTTTAAAAAAATTATGGGTTATCAGTTTGATCGACAATATGGAGGATCCTTTTCATTGTTCATAAAACCATTACCATTTTTACCTCCCAATATTTCCATGGATCATATTTTATGTCTATCTATCAGATGATCGTGTAGATATCATTAATTTGGAAATCAATATTGATATATTTTGGAATTAAAAAGTACATTTTGAATCATGGGTTGATCACTATTTATCTTGAAAATTCTATTGAGATTATGTACCTATTTTTGGAATAGGACTGAATGATCATAATTCATGTAAAAAATAAGCCAAGTTAAGTAAATATTCAAACAAAAAGAATGCATCTATCTAGAAATGGGATAGGACAACACAACTAGATCCAAAAGTTATTGGCATTTTTTCTAGTTTTCATTGTGAATTTGATGGTGCCAAGCTATGTATGCAGGTTTCAGAGGTGACTCATATGTGATTACCATATACTACTTTTTCT
Source organism: Viscum album (assembly GCA_963277665.1). Taxonomy (NCBI): domain Eukaryota; kingdom Viridiplantae; phylum Streptophyta; class Magnoliopsida; order Santalales; family Viscaceae; genus Viscum; species Viscum album. The sequence goes on along the minus strand of OY728141.1, from coordinate 996,483,674 downwards.
TATTCCCATGAAGTGAATTCTTGTGTGATATAAGGACATAGGATTTCTTATGGAGTTCACCCATGAAATTAATTGGGAACCGATGCTAATGTAAATTCAACTACATCAGAATCATAGTGGAATGCTTCAAACTAGGAGCCTTTTGATAAATAGGCTATCCAATCTCTATCTATATTCATAAATAATATAGATTCATAGATGAATCAATGTATGGTTATCCCAATTTAGATTGGTGGTAGATGTTATTTACTTGAAGGAAATATGATGGTTACATGTCCCATGATGTACCAGCATTGAGTGATAAAGAAGAAGATAAAACACTTATATCTGATGGTGAGGAGGTTCACCTCTTAGTATTTACCATTGTGTCTAGTTAGAGGAATATAAATAATGGGTTTCTCAACTAAATAGATTACCTAGTCAGTAAGTGGAAAATAAATTAACAGTGTATGTACTACTCTAATTTTATGAAGTTGATTAAATCCATATCTGAAAGAAAACTGATGTATACTAGGGTTGAGGTAATTAAGGTTGCTAATTATCTTGAAATCAGTAATGATAAGGGTTAATAAGTTTGTCTATTTAATGCTATAACTTCTTGTGGCAAGTAATTGGATGTACAATATTATTTTATCTATAAGAATGTTAAAATGTCAAATCATGCATCAACTCCATGTTATGAGGCTGAGGAGGCTCAAGGGGATAAGATAGTTGAACCAAAATAGTTAATGGGGATAGAGACAACTGATGGTGTCCAAGATGATGCTAAAATGGATTAATATAACAATAAAAATATATTAAATATTTTATTTAATTAGAAGGTTGATATGTTTGAGGAGTCATTTGATGTAAAAGTTCTAAAACCTGGGGCTGGTAGATTTTATGAGAGAGAAATCCACGTTAATCTAAATAGTGATATAATAAATTAGATAATAGTATAGGATCATATCATGGAATGGAGATTTAATGGGGAGAAAATAAATTTAGATGATTATATTCAAAAATAGGGTAAGATGGCCTATCTTTTCTAGGATCTCATCAAAGATGATCAATACATGGATGTTTCCACTATCGATTTGAGCATGCATGTGGTGAATGAATGATCCTATTTTAAATTTCATTGGAAAAACTATGTAATGTCTTATGTGTTTTGAAGTTGGTATTGACTACATTATTGTTTGGGTTCTCACTTTCCCCTTAAAAGTACTTTCTGAAATAAAAGTTTAACTTTTAGTAATATTTTAAAATGTTTTCTTTTTTTGGTCAAAAGGATATTATTATGAGTTTTACGATTTAAATATGTTATGTTATGTGTATAATGTATCTTATGGTTCATGGAAGTTGTTTATAATGACGAGTGAGGATGATATAGCATTTGATGATGGTTGAGAATGATATAGATAATAATGATGGTTGAATTAGATAAAACACTCCAATTTATTGGATAATGGAACAAAGTTAACCATTTATGGGTTTTTCTGAAGATTTACTGAAATTTAATTGGTAGGTTATCCCATTTATAAGATTGATTTTAAAAGATATATGAAAATGATGTACCAATTAATCGACATGATTTATCTCCTCCAGATATGTGTATTTACTGAAAACTTATGGTTTCATAGGCTAAGATAATACAAATCAGTTTAAAGGAACGTTTACACTACTACATAACGGTGATAATTATAATTTTGATAATATTTTTTCATGATTATTTTAGGATTATAAATAAATCCTTTATGATTAATATTTTTCTTTTAATATTTCTTATGAAATGTTTTAGGAAATTCTTTGGTAAGTGATGTTGATTTTCTTGAGAAATAAAATTTTTATTTCAATTTGAACTTCTATCATGAAAAGGAATATTTTGGTGATGTTTATTTATAAACTAAAATGATTCTGGGTTTCATTTTAAATGTCACTTACTATGAATTTGTGAAGAAAATATGTTTTTAAAAAATCATCTTATTTTCAGTATTATTAGGCACAATAATGACCTTAAGATGCAATTCATGAATATATTTCATGGAAAGAAAAATTAAACTGTCTTATAAGTTTTGAACTCTCAAAAAAGGTATAATGAGTGGATGTTTCCACCTTGTAATATATGGTTTTCTATGTAATATATATGGACTAATTATATAAAAATCTATACCAAAATGATCTTTTAGGTTTTGAGAATGTGAATTGCAGTCTCAATCACCAAGATTATGTAATGTTTTATGGTCGGGTCCATATAGTTGATATAGTAGAAGAGTTTTTATACTATTATAGAGTATAATAATGTAAGAAATTAGCTATTATATATTCTAATTTGTAGTTATCAGGATATTGTTTTTGGTTATTAACATGTTACTCCATCTAAACTATCAATATTCATAATGTTTTTATATAGAGTAATCAAGGATACTAGAGTAGGATGTAATAAAGGGGACAATATCTTTCAAAATCAATAACATGAAATGGTTGTAATTAAAACAAATTAGTTTTTTAATGTGATGGGACATTTGAAACAAGATATAAATTTATGATTCTATCCATGAAAGAGAGAAACCAAATATATCATATATGAACTTGTTGTTGGTGGAAAATTTTATGAGAGTAATCCCAAAAAATTCATTGGATCTTCAAACACATCCGTATATAAGTGATGGATTACATCTCTGGAAATTATATTTGAATTCATTGTTAATTTTTAGGATTAAAATATACATATTTCTCATTATCATTCTGAATTTTAAACCAATCAACAGTATAGAATGGTTAAGAATACTATATAATGGAAATATATTGATGGTGTGGAACAAGATTAAACTATGAATATGTATGTTTATAAATATTTTCCTAAGGTTGTCCAAGTTACAATAGAAACTTAATATTTGGAATTAAGGAATAAGGGAGTTGATTCAACAAATTTAAAGAAGTACTGATCCATTTGGCACGGTAACACCAAATTTTATGAGGGACATTGATTGTAAAATTAGCCTTTTTTACTGAAGAATAAATCAAAGATACTGAAGACCATTTTATTCTTACAAATTAAAATATTATAAAAAAAATGTTTGTTACAATGATAAAGTTGAAATGGAATTTGAGTATGACAATGTATTCTATGAAAACAAGGAAAGAAATTATTCTATGCGGTATGGAATGAGAAACAATCCATTTAAGAAATATGATATTAAGAAAATAAAGTCTCAATTTAGTGATAGATATGGTAAAAAGAACCCAAGGTAATTTATTATGAAGCATAGGGGTAGTTTTATATATAGAATTTTTGGGAATAGCTCTCCTGATTTTAATAAAATGGGATATTGTAAGTGGTAATACCAATATTGGTAATTAGGTAGTAATGAGTTTATGTAATTAGATGGGTTATTAGGTAGATATGAATATGAATAATTTCATAAATAAATTCACTTTTCTAGACTATAAGAAGAAGGGTGTGGTGAAAATCTTTTCTACTACATTGGTAAATTTTGGGTGATAAAAATAAGTGGTAACATGCATATTACTTGATTAATTAGATTATTATAATGCCTTTTTGATTCAATGGAAAAAGTAATTTTTTTGATAAATTCAATAACAAAATGAAAAATTCAATTCAACAAATTAGGTAAGTAATTTTTATTGAAACATGTGGGTATTTTTAAGAAAAATATAATTTAAAAGGATATGAATGTTATCAACCATTGATTGTGGTTTTCTATAAAATTTATTGTATTTTATATTTTTTAATTATAGATTATTATAGATATTGATTAGATTTTTTAAAATTATATTATACATTTCTGATTTAAAATGATATTTTATGTAAGGATTTTTATTTTTTATGTAAGAATAAATTTATACCTTCGATAACATTTCATGAAACTATGAAATTATCAAATGATGGAAATGAAATTTATCTTCCTCATAATTTTGAATATAAAGAAACACCTCAATTTTTTCAGTTTTAATGAATATAAGTATTTTTTTCATGATTATTTTCCTTGTAATATACTTGACAATTATGTTCAATTTTCAATTAACTTAGTCACTAATTCTAAGACAATTTAAAAAAAACTTATGAAATAGCTTAAATAAAACATCTATCATTAAAAAATTCTTTAAGAAAACATGATAATGGATTCATTTATCCTATAACTACACCATTTGGTTATTATATATTAATTTTCAAAAATAAATATTGGTTTGTGAGTTTTATCCTTGATTATGGAGCATTAAACAACACCACTGTTAGGATTAATTCTGTGATGCCTCATATAAATGAATTGTTTGGTCAATCTAGCGAGCTCAACATTTTCCAATTGCTAGTCTAAGGTCTATGAAAATTATATGATGGTGAAGGAGTATGAAATCCATAATCACATGTTTTGAACTAGGTGTTGTCATTATGAGTTTTCCATTATTCCATTTGTGTTAAAAAATGATCCATCCATATTTTTGGTTATTTTGAATAGAATTTTCTATAAATTTTGGGATAATTTATTTTTTGTGTTTATTGATTAGATTTTAGTTTATTAAAAATTAAATTAGGATCATGAAAATAAAATAAGGTTTTTTCTTCAAATATTAAATGTAATGAATTTATCATAAAAATTTTGAAAATGTGAATTTTTTATGAAAATAATTTAATTCCTTGGACATATCACATATAAATATAGATTAATTATTGATCAAACTAAAAAAATTTGTTGATGAATTTCGAAAAATAAAAAATTTTATTTAAGGTTTTAGTTTTATATTATTATTAGGATATTACATGTGGTTTTATGAAATATATTCATGGTTACCAATTACACTATCAAAATTAACATGAAAATGAGTTAGGGTTATCTAGACAATAGAATATGATGATTGATTATAATAATTGAAAAAACATATTAGTGAATCTTCCAACCTTTTACCTTCCTTATAAAAATGGTTCTTTTTTATCTAAGAAAATATCATTAAAAGGAATTGTTTTTTTTAAATAACGATCGGATAATTTCTTATAAATCACACCAATTAAGAACCTATAAATAAAATAATCATAAACATGTGTTTGAACTAAATTCTGTAGGTTTTTATTTAAAAATTCTGAATATTCATTTATATGGTTTCATTTCTAAGATATATACGACCCATAAAATTATAATGAATATATTCAATCAGAAAGAACTGAATATTGGATAGAAGAGATGGATGGAATTTATAATTGACTATGGCTACACATTTTATTACCATTAATGTAATGTAAAATATGAATGTGAAACATTGAGTCAGAATTATAATTATATATTAGCGATGTTATGATTTTAACATGACATAGTAGATAATGATTTTATTAATGTTGGATTATAAATTTTTCATGAAGGTGCATACTATATTTTATTTCTTGTTTACATTTATTCATAATTATTAGAAAAAATTTAGAAATACAATAAGGAATACAATGATCTAAAAGAGAATTGCGGAATGGGAAATAAAAGGTATGTTACCAAAATATAATATTGAAGATTTTTTTTAGATTCTGAAAAAGGTTGTCAGTTCCAGATATAACGACCTAAAAATTTATTAATGAAAATTACTCTTGGTCTATTTAAATTTATTCTTATGGTTATGTAAACCATATGAACTTATGTGGTTCTATGTTTTGGATTTTAAAATACCATTAATAATTGTTACCGTTGACAATGTAGTCGTTGAACAGTGATCACAAGATTAGTATAAATATAGGGCTTTAACAAATCCAATTTACTCAGACAAAAGAATCAATGGATTTAATCCGTATACTTTCCCCATACGAAGCCCATTTGTCAGATCTCGGATATGAGGTGGCTTCATTGGGATTCTCTCTTGACCGAGCCCAAGACGAGCTTCAATACGTTAAGCTCGAGCGGAACCACCAATGTGGGAAGTGGGATTTGATAGAGATTAGCACTCAAGAAATGTTATCCGAGCCACCCCAAGAGTCTATCACCATCATGCACCATACCCTATTGTCTTATTCAGGCGTTTTAAGTGGTTATGTAACAATACCCTAGTACTACGATAATGTACATTATTCTTGTACAGAGAATATACATTTTTTTATAAATGTTACATTGTAAATTGTTTTTAAAGCACAAATAGTATTTTTATTTAATATTCAACTAAGAAATATATTTTAATGAATTAATGTATTTTTGAATTAAATAATATTTTAATAAAATATTATTGTTTTTATTATTAAATTACATTTTATAAATTATCGTATAATTTTATGAATGCAGTTGCAATTTTTGTTATGGTTTGAAAACTCTTTTATTCAAAACCCATGAATTTTCAATAAATGATAGTTTTTATTTTAAAAGTAAAAATTCACATATTTAGGAAATTATTTATATAAAATTAATATTATTTTTGGAATCAGGATGTTGAAATTATCCAACGGTGAATTTTTCATAATTTTCTGAGACAGTTAAATTTTGGGGTAAAAATTAAATACTTTTTAAATATATAATGTGTTTTACGACATCATAATGACCCAATAGTGATGTATTAAAATACAGTAATCATTATGGCCTTCCAATATATGTTTTACCATTCATCTAACATGATATTGGGTTTGTTTGATTTATTTTAAAAAGCTATGATGGACCCTTTATGGCTTAGAAAACATTTTGTCTTTTTAAATTGTTTTGCTTGAGAGTGTGACTCCCCTCTGCACAAGAAACCCTGTTATTTTAAGAAGATAGGCGATTTTCATTATAAAATATTCTTTTTCACTCCCCATTTTCCAAAAATAGGGTAAAAATGAAGGGCTGGTTTGTGGTTTTGATTATTTTAATTTGAGGTGTCCCAACCCTAATTAATAAATAATTTCCTCGCTTTTCCTATATAATCCCACCCAAGCTCCCAGTTCCTCTTCAATCAAATCCTCTAGAGTTCGACCAAACTCTTACCTCCTCTCTATTTAATTTTTTCATGGTTCCCCATGCTCCTAAGAAGCTTCTCTCAAGCCTCTCTCTTCTTTTGGGATCACACTTCCATGTAAGGGATTCTCACATTCATTATTTATGTCCATGTTTCCATATATTGTTATGACTTTTTTATTTTAAATTATAAATGATGGGGTATGATTTAACACCTCTCTCATACAACCTTCATCATTTTCTAATAATTAAATATCCCATTTCTCTCTTATTAATTCCTTTTATGTATACCTGTTACTATGCTTAAATTTCGAATGGAATTTCCCTCCCCACATCTACATTCAAGAAATTATTTTGTATCATGAATCTAAATTCCATTACAATTATAGGTACATGTATCTATATAACCCCCCATTCAATACATTTCATGTATATATGAAGATACACCCCTTTCTCTATCATCAACCATTTTTTATGAATTCTTATGTCACGTCGTTGTGCTGCCGAAATTACACCACATTTATTCAGGCCAAAGTCATTGTGTAGTGAATACCATGCCCATTTCTCTATCAAGGTTTTTAACCTTTATTCACATTAACTTATTGATTATAGATTTCCATGTATTAATTACACATTCCTTTATCGTGTAACAAATTATGATGTTTAATGAATCCATGTTTAATGATCCATGTGTAATACTTATGCATGAAATGAAATGTTTACGAAGGGTGCACCCTAATAGTGATCCAATGCATTGGTTAAAGTATAGTATCATGATATTTCATGTGCAATGGGTGCTTAATCATGATAATTCAAGTGCAATGAGGGTTTACTCACGCTTCATGTGCAATGAGGGTTTACTCATGCTCTATGTGCAATGAGCCTTGGCTCAAGCTAATTCCCTGTTTAGTGTTGTTGCAACTTTTCAATGTTATGATTATCATGCTTTATCACGCCCTTATGTTAATTTTTCTCTTGTTCTCCATTTATATTCCTATTTTCTAACATTTATTTTATTCCTCATTTTATTCCATATTTATTCCCTTACTGGGGATTATAGCTCAACCTTTTTTCATTCATGTCCACAGGTTATCCTATGCAATGTTAAGTATGAGGGAATGTAGTGGTCATGTAAAGGACATTTTCAAAAAGATATTTCATTCGATACATTATGTTGTTATGTAATGTTACTAGTCCACAAATACAATTTACCTCTTCATCTTATATGTTGTATCTAGTGAAGTTTTTATGTAATAAATCATGTTTAAGTATGTAATAAAGAGTTGGGTTGTCATAGTTAGTATCAGAAGATATTTTTAGTTATCTTTGGTATTAGGATTATAAAACCCTAGTGAATCCATATAGAAAAGACTAATTATAATTAAAACATCCCAATTTTTTGGTGGGTATTGAGTATGTGGTTTATCATGAAAATACATCCCTGTCTGGATACGAATAGGTAGAGGTGGCTCTGGCACATATGCGCCTTGGGGTGAAAACCCTAACAAGGTGTTTCAGGCTTGACTCGGGGTACCATGGTATATAAAAACAGGAATTGATATACTATTGGTTATTACACTCCTAGGGGATATGCATTGGTAAATTCACAAGCTTATTATGAACCATTATTAAGGTAATTTAAAAAAACCCCTAAGAATAAATGTTGGATTACATAGATTGAAGCCTATAAATTTATAAGATAAGGAAATAAAAGATATTTATAAGTCATTTGTTTTGTCCTTGGTTTACCCTTTATTTGTTACCCCAAACATTCATTTTATTCCAGGCAATGGATGGTAATAGGAGGAATTGGGCTAACAACTATTGTGAAGATAAATGTGACGGCTCTGCTAATGAGATGACCAATTCTATGGGAGTGGGAATCAAAAACATTGTCTTGATTATCTCTCAATCAACTCAAGAATTGAATAGAAACATGTTTCAAGAGGAACGTTCAACCCCCCCTAAGAAAGAACAAGTCACTATCCAGAGAATCATGGGACAAAGGCCTCCTGCTTTTAATGGATCATATGATCCCACAATTACCAGAAATTGGATCAACTCTATTGAAATGATCTTCTACATCCTTCACTTTTCCAACCAAGAGAAGGTTTTCCTAGCTACTAATCGTATGGAGGGTGAAGCTGTTCAATGGTAGACATTGAAAAAAAATACAATGCCTGAGGAGGAGATCAAGGTTTGGGAATGGAAGGACTTCCAGAAGATGTTTTCCAATAAATATTTTCCATGCACCCTCCGACTTAATATGGAAATGGATTTTCATTCTCTAACGAAAAAAAAGACAAATAATCCATCAGATCTTACAAGGAAAACTTCACAAGGCTTTCACAATATGCCTCTATGTTTTTCGTAACCCCAAAATGCAAGGTTGACCACTTATTTGGGGGGATGAAACCTAGACTATGGAAAGTTTTGGCTATTCATGACTTCAAATATATGAAAAAATTGTCTGATGTTCCCTCAAGGTCAAAATGGAGATCAGAGAATATCAAAGGTATCATGGGAATAAGAAGCGTAAGGTGGATTTCCATTCTAGTGGTCTGATGGATAAATCCAACGGTGCTAAGTAAATATACCACCACACTTTCCAAAAGGGATTAAGAAAGCACCCCTAAAATTGCCTGAAGGGGATGAGGAAATTCTTCAGGTGTGGAAGATAAGGGCACCTGGCTATTAACTGTCTGCAAGAAAAACCCGTGGTTGCGACAGAGAAGAGGAATGCTCTGTTTGAATATCAACACATTGTTCATTGCTTCAACTACAAAGAACTAGGGAATCTAGAAAATTTGTTCCCTAATCCAAGGGTTTTCGGAGGCAACTATGATCCTCCAAGGGAGCAAGGGTGAGCATTTGTCATCACTACCACCAAAGTGAACCCTGATAACGAAGTGGTGACAGGTACACCAGTTATTCATTCAAGACTAGTGAACACACTTTTTGATTCAGGTTCTACACATTATTTTATATCCTAAATGTTTAGTAGAACAATCTTAACACCACCAAAAATAATTTAAGTCAAGTTGTTGGTGAGTACCGAAAATCGGGAAATCATTACATCCCATTAATATAACTCATCCCCGGTCATAATCAGTGGATTGAACTTCCTAGCGAACCTCATCATAATCCCTCTGGTGAAAATTGATGCAATTCTTGGCCTGGATTAGCTTTCCCTATATAGATCCACCATAAATTTCTGTGAGAGGGATATCACTCTCCATGTGGTGGATCGACCCCCGATTCTGTACCAGGGCATGGTGGAAGAAGAATATTCATTAGCTCTATCATCTCAAGAATGGATATTACTGCCCTATAATCATGCGTATTTTTCTCAGATGATTGAGTCTAATGAGTCAACCATCCTTGAAGACATGCCTATTATTAGAGAATTGGCTGAAGTGTTTCCCAATAAATTGCTTGGTCTTCCTCTTAAAAGATATTTTGAATTATTTATTGATGTTATACCTGAGGTGATGCTAATATCCAAGACTCTATATCGAATGGCAGTTGTAGAGCTTGAGGAGCTGAAGAAACAACTGCATGAGAATCAGGATAAAGGGTTTATACGCCCATGTGCTTCACCACGGGGTGCACCAGTCCTCTTCATCAAGATGAAGGATGGGTCAATGCGCCTTTGCATCGATTATAGTGAGCTCAACAAAATCAAAATAAAGAATAAGTTTCCACTCCCATGAATTGATGAATTGTTCGATCAGCTATGTGGAGAACAATACTTCTCTAAAGTAGATTTTTGGTTAGGATATTATCATGAAATGGTGAAGAAGGAAGATATCCACAAAAATGCTTTTCGTACAAGATATGGGCACTAAGAATTCATAATAATTTCTTTTAGACTCATTAATTCCCTAGAAATGTTCATGGACTTGATGAATAGAGTCTTTAAATATCACCTCGAAAAATTTGTCATAGTCTTTATAAATGATATTCTAATATACTCCAAAACCATGGAGGATCATGAAGAGTATCTATGAACTGTACTAGAGACCTTGCGATAGGAGAAGATCTATGAAAAGTACAACAAGTGTGAGTTTTGGTTGAAGGAGGTCTCAATCATGGGCCATATCATCACAAGAAATGGGATATCTATGGATCCCTCCAAGACAAGTACAATAGAGGGATGGTCGAGGCCAACATAGGAAATAGATATCCATAGATTCTTAGGGTTAGCTAGATATTATCGATGATTAGTGAGAACTTTTGCATGATTGTCCAACCCTCTAACCAAGCTAAATAGGAAGGAAGTAATGTTCACATAGAGTTATGAATGCAAAGAAAACATCAAGGAGTTAAAAAAGGCGCATTATTGTTCCCATGCTCACTTTACCCACAAGTGGAGAACATTATGTGGTAACCAGCAATGCTTCGATGAAGGGTTTGGGATGTGTGTTGATGAAAAAAATAATGTCATTGTCTATGATTCAAGGAAATTGAAAGTTAATGAGAAGAATTATCCAAAACATGATATGTAAATGGCTAGGGTGATCTTCACTTTAACATTTTTGTGGCATTTTCTCTTTGGGGAGAAGTGTGAAACATATACGGACCAAAAAATCCTCAACTATATATTCACACAGAGAGAGTTGAACATAAACCAATGAAGATGGTTACAGCTGATCAAAGACATTGACTGCTCGATCCATCACCACCCAGTGAAAGCGAATAAGATGGAATATTCTCTATGTAGAAATGACCAAATGATTATATCATTGATAAAGATTGAAAAGGATCCAATATTCTTCAATTTGATGAAGATATATATGGTAATACTAAAGAAAGGAACATCATCAATCCCTTCACAAATGATTGTTCAACCATCTCTTTTGGAAAGGTTAAAGGATTCTCAAAAATATGATGTAGGAATTATGAAGAAAGAGGAAGCTATTAGAAAAGTGAAATCCTCGGAGTTCAGTGTTAATGAAGAAGGAATTGTGAGATTTGGGAAAAGTCTATGTGTTCCATCAATTATGGAGATGAATAATGAACTTTTGGATGATGAACATAGATCAAATTTCTCTATTCTCCCAGGAAACACAATGACTTATCAAGATCTCCAAGATTATTATTTATGGGATAATAAGAAGAAAGAGGTCGATGTGTATACATCAACGTGACTGGTGTGTTAGCAAATGAAGGTAGAGAGGCATAAGTCTAAGGGGATGATGTAGTCATTTCCCATACTAACATTGAAATAGAAGAACATCACTATGCAATTTGACACCAGAATTCTAAAGACATCCAAAGGCATCAATGCAATTTGGGTTGTCGTGGATCATCTTAAAAAGTCTCCACATTTCATTATAATTCAGGAAGATTTCTGATTGGATCAACTAGCACTAATATACATCATGGAAGTGGTAAGGATGCATTGAGTACCATAATTTATTATATTAGATTGAGATCCAAGATTCACCTCTATGTTTTGGAAGAGTATTCAACATGCTCTAGATACTGATCTGAACTTCAGTACGACCTATCATCCTCAAAATGATGGCCAATCTGAGTGAACTATTCAAACACTAGAAGATATGATAAGATCATGTTCAATGGACTTTAAAGGGGGATAGGATCAATCATTTCCTTTAGTTGAATTCTTCTATAATAACATATTCTGCTTGAGCAATTGAATGACACCTTATGAAGCCCTATATGGGAAGAAGTGCAGAACACTGACATGTTGGGATGAAGTTGGTGAGCGTAAGCTGTTAGGACAAGAAATGGTCAATGAAATGGTGGAGAAGGACAAAACCATTCAGCAGCATATCAAGGAATCCCATAGTCGATACAAGAGTTATACGGATAACCATCGACGAGACCTTGTGTTTAAAGTTAGATACATGGTATATTTACCCATATCTCCATGGAATAAGGACATGTGTTTTGGAAAGAAGGGGAAGTTAAGTCCAAGGTACATCAGCCCCTTCGAGATTCTTGATAGTGTTGGGGATATTTCTTATCGACTATCACATCCACCTACCAAGGAAAAATTACATGATTTCTTTCATGTATCCCTATTATGAAAGTACAAACCAGACCCTTCAGATGTACGCTCTTTAGAGGTAATACAACTAGAGTATGATCATTATTACGATGAGTAACCAATGAAGATCTTAGATCATAGGGAAAATGTTCCACGAAATAAAAAAATGCCCTTGGTAAAAAAAATTTGGTAAAACAATATGATTGAATAAGTGACATGGGAATCGATGGAAGTGATGAAGCAGAGTAACCCACATTTGTATTAGTATGAGAAAATTAAATTTGGTGGGTGGAATTTAGTAATGGGAGAATATTGTAATGACCCCAAAATTTATTAATGAAAATCTATCTTAGTCAATTTAAATTTTTCTTATGGTTATATAAAATTCATACACTTATTTGGTTCTGTGTTATAGATTTTGAAATACCATTATGAATTGTGATCATTTATAATATAGTCGTTGAACAATGATCACATGATTAGTATAAATATAGGACATTAACTAATCCAATTTTCTCAAAAAAAGGAATTGATCGACTCATCTAGTAGACTTACCCCATACGTAGCCCATTTTCTGCAGCTTAGAAAGGAGGTGGTGTCATTGGGCTTCGCTCTTGACCAATCCCAAGTCGAGATTGAATACGTTTAGCTCGAGTGGAACCACCTATGAGAGAAGTGGAAGTTAATAGAGAATTCCACTCGAGCAATATCATCTGATCCACCCCAATAGTTTGTCACCATCACGCACCTTGCCATAAGGTCTTATTCTGTATTTTTAAGGAGTTACGTTACAAGACCCTAGTACTATGATTATGTACATTATTATTTTATAGATAATATACATTCTTTTTTATTATTGTTACTTTGTAAATAGTTTTTAAAGCTGAAATAGTATTTTTTTTAATATTCAACTAAGAAAAATATGTTTATTACTTAATAGATTTTTAAATTAAATACTATTTTAATAAAATAATATTATTATTAGATTAATTTTTAAAAATTATTGCATAATTTTATAAATGCAATTGTAATTTCTATTAATGTTTGAAAGCTGTTTTTTTCAAAACCCATGAATTTTTGAAAAATGTCACTTTTTATATTAAATGTAAAAATTCACATATTTAGAAAACTATTTAGATAAAATGAATATTATTTTTGGAATCATGCCATTTAAATTATCCAATGGTGAATTTATCATAATTTTCTTAGACAACCTATTTTTAGTGTAAAAATTAAATACTGTTTAAATATATAATGTGTTTTATGACATCATAATGAATCAATAGTGATGTAATAAAATACTATGAACGTTATTTTAAGATAATATATGTTTTTTCATTAATATAATGTGATTTTGGGATTGATTTATTTATTTTACCGAGCATTAGTGGACCCTTCATTCCTTGTAAAACATTTTTCCATTTTAAATTGTTTTCCATGAAATTGAGACTCACCTCTATATAAGCAAACCTATTATCTTAAGAATTTATTCCATTGTACTTATAAAATGTTGTTTTCCAATCCCATTTGGAAAAAACAATGGGTGAAAACCATGGGATGTTTTGTGGTTTTGATTTGTTTAATGTGTGGTGTCCCAAACCTAAATAGTAAAGATTTTCCTCTCTTTTCTATATCAACCCACCCAATATCTCTCTTATTCTTATCTCAAATCCTTTTGATTTCAAAAAACCCCTGAAATCCTATCTATATAGTCCTACCAAGGTACCCTAAGCTCCCAAAAATCCCCTCTCAAGCCTCTTACAACCACATGGAATCACACATCCAAGTATGGGATTCCCACTTATTTTATTTATGTTCATGTTTCCTTATATTATTACGCCCTTTTATATTCAATTATAAATGTTGGGTTATGATTTATCACCTCCCTAATTCTCCCCTATTCATGTTTGAATAATGATAGATCCCCTTTATCTCTCATTAATTCCTTCCATGTATACTAGTTACTATACCGAAATTCCGAAAGAAATTTCTCTCTCCTCATTTACATTCAAGAAATTCTTTTGATTCATTAATATAAATTCTATTGAAATTGTTGGGAAATGTATATATATAACCACATTACTGTCCATTTCATGTAAATATGATGAGAAACCCCTTTCTCTCTCATTAACCACTCTTTATTAATTTTTATGTCATGATGTTATGCTGCCGAAATTGCACCTTGTTTTTTCAAGCCAAAGTCATTGTGTAGTGAATACCATACAAATTTATATATCAAGTATTTTCACCTTTATTCACATTTAAATATTTATTATAGAGTTTCATGTATTAATTCCACATTCCTTAATCATGAAATAAATGATGATGTTTAATAAATCCATGTTTTATGATCCATGTGGCACACTTATGCACGAGATGAAATGTTTAAGAATGGTGTTCCCTAATAGCACTCAAATGAATTGGGTAAAGTATAGTATCATGATAAGTCATTTCCATTGGGGTTTTACTCATGCTAATTCATGTGCTCAAAGGGATTACTCGTGCTTCATGTGCAATGTGGTTTTACTCATGCCCCATGTGCAATGAGCCTTGGCTCCTACTAAATCCATTTATGTGTTGTAGCCACATTTCCATGTTATGATTATCATGCATTATCACGTCTTATGTTCATGTTTCTATTGTGCTCAATTTATATGCCTATTGTCTAATATGTATTTTATTTCTGATTTTATTCTATATTTATTCCCTTATTGGTCATTATAGCTCACCTTTTTTTATACATGTCCTCAGGTTATCCTATGCAATACTATGTATGAGGGAATGTAGTGGTCATGTAAAGGATGTTTTAAAAAAGATGTTGAATTCTATTCTATAAGTTGTTATTTAATGTTCTTAATCCCAAAAAACACTAGACCTTTCAATCTTCTATGTTGTATCATGTGAAGGTTTTATATAATAAATCATGTTTATGTATGTAATAAAGAGTAGGTTTGTCATATCGGATACCTATAAATTGTGAATGTAATTATTGAGTGATGTTCAAGGCCCTCCATTTTTTATTTATCTTTTGAAAAATAAAATGTACATATACTTTCATGAGTATTACTTGTGGGATGGAATTGAGAAAGATATTATTGTGATTATTACAGAAATGTTGACTTTTCAATAGATTAAATAAAATTGATAATTAATTAAATGGATACATCATCCTTTTATAGTGCCAAATTTGAAATAGGTAAATGTATCCATGTATTACATGGTGTTATTCCCCATGACATCTCAATGTAATAATTTTTTTAGTGTAATTGTTGATCGATTAACAAAATCAAAACATTTTATTCCAATGCAATATATAATTTCATTTAATCAAGTTTTTTAACAGTATCTCTTGCAGATAGTATGATTACATAGAGTCAATCCATCTATTTTGTATTATCCTGGTCATAGGTTTACATATATTTTTCATAAAATTATTCTTATGTCATTGTGTAATGAGTGAAATTTCCATAAAAATTTCCATCCACAATTTAAAGGATAGTCAGATAAAATGATTTAGAAATTGTAAGAAATGCATAGATCATTTTCATTGATAAAAAAGGAGTTTGAGATAAAGATATTTTATTATTATAAATTTCATATAACAATGGATTTCATTATATTATATACGTTTCAAATTTTTGGGTATTATATAGATTTTGGTGATGTTGTTTTTGTGATAATGTTGCTGAAACAAGGTTTATAGAACTCAAATATGTAGATGTATGTGTTGAGGTGGTAAAGATGATTCAATAACATAAAAGGATATATCAGATAAAGGATAACATTTATGTATATTCATAAATGAATTTTTTTCATTTGAGGTAGGGGTTATATTTTTCATAAATTATCTCAATTGAAAAGTGTTATGACTTTTAGTAAAAAGTGAATGTAGTTTCTCTTTTTTATTTTATTATATTTAACTCAAGAAAATATTGGATAGATTTTCAAATTAGTATCTTTTCCTCTAAAATTTTTGTTAGCATATTATGTGATGAATATATCAAAATTAAAAAAAAATATGTGCTGGAACCATCTCATGTTCGGAGCCCTGAAGTTGTGTAGTCGGAAGAGTATATTTTATATAATTAATAACATATTAAGATTATTGACCATAGATATTAGGTTCTAGATAAATGTGTGATTTAGGAGGTTAAACTTTTGTGGAAAACACATATGATTAATTAATACAAAAATGAATATAAAAATGTGATGAAGGAAAAACATCCCCACTTGTTAATGTAATGAATAAAATTGTGAGGAAACAATTTATAAGAGGCTAGAATAATTTTAAAACTAGTAAAATGTTAATTATAAATCAATTTCATGCCTTATTGTTTTGAACAATTAGTTTTAATAGATTTAGATTCATTATAATAATTTTATGTAATTGTTTAATAACAAAAGAAGTAGTTTTATTCTAATGAACTATTTTTCTGGTATTATATGGTTCTATTTAAAATAATATATAAATTTTTTATTTTTCATTTGAAAATATTAAATTTATTTTTGAAGTCATCATATGAAATTTATCTTATGGTGAATATTGGGATTTTTCTGAAAATGTTGATTTTAAGCGAATAGTGAAATATACAGATTGTTGCAAAAATGTCATTTATTTTCATTAAATAATGTAATTAAAAAGACGATTTTTAACTAAAATTAATATAAGTCACCTTGAATTATAAAAACTATAATTAATTTGATTTGAAAAATAAATATGTGTAATTTTTAAATAAGTTTATTTTTGTGTTTAAAAATACATTTAAATAAAATTAAATTAAATTTTAATAACTTATAATAAAATAAAATTCTAAAAATATTTAAAATGGATCATGAATAATTGATTTCATTTATAGAATTATTAAATTCATAATTTTTAAATATGTCTCATTTGTTGTTGGTCATTCAATGTTGTAACCATAGTAAATAATTGTCACCATGGTAAGGTTAAATGGACTAGTTAGAATTAAAAATACTATTATAAGACCAAATAATATCAAAAAAAATGACCTGTTTTTATTGGATAAGAGTTTTTATATGATTTCCATCCATGTTTCTAAAATTTGGTAATTTGTGTACACTTTCCTGTGATAATTACATTAACATGATTTTAAATAAAGAATAAACCAATAATGTCACTATCATTCTTTTAATAACTATTATATTATTTTCATTAGGATAAAAATATGTAATTTTTGGTTAAATATTTTTACTAATAGATACATTAATTAATATTTTTATCATGGTAATTTTTTTTAAGGATGAAATGAATACGTTAAATTCATTCCCAATGCAGACACAATTATTGTGCAAATAGTAGAAAAACAAATTAAAAGATTTAAAAAAACATTAAATGTAAATTTTATGTATAAATTATTATGTTACATGAATTTAATAATTAAATATAATATATTAGTGATGTCAAAAAAATTATATTCAAATTTGACAACTATATTCATCGTGTTAGTCTAATGGAGTTTGAATGCTCTAAAAAATAATATTGATGGTGCATTAGGTTAAATACTTGTTGATTTAATAATTTAAAAATAATAAATATATTACCGTTGGACAAGGTAGTGGGATATGGTCTATAATATCAATCATGGTACATTTATGGTTCACTTTTACTTATATAGTTTCTTTATTAACCCACTAAATACTAGAAATGTTTATATCATGTTAATTGTAAAAAAGAGTTAATGGGGGTAAAAAAATTGGGGTAAATGGTTAAAATCACATAAATTGGTAAAAAATGTATTATTAGATTTTTAACATCATAATCATCCAAAAATGAAGATATATCAATTTTTCCACTTTTCTATGAATATAACTTTAAAATAATATATTACTTTAAATACATCCAATAGACCCCTTCCATCACTTATAAAAGGGAACCTCCTCTCATAAATTTCTCACACATTTTGAGAATTAAAGTTTCACCAATACTCGCCAAATTACATCCCAAAAATCCCTGTACACATCATAGTGGTCCAAGTCTGACCAAAAGTACAAATCGGTTTTTCTTACGGTGTAATTAGAAAGGTTTATCTAAGAAAAAGGTATACTCCCTAATCAAAATATTTCAATTCAATTTATTTTTTAAAACTTATTCAAATAATATATATATATATATGATTAAATAATTATAATATGATCTGCTATATACTTAAATGTTAGTGTGATTATGGTATAATGTCTTCTAATGTACATTTCCATCCTATGGGATGTAATAAAATATCACTCATGTATACGTGTGATTACCACCTTAAGGAAGTAATGTATTTATTTTTTCATCACAAACTCCAAATGAATAATATTATGATAGATTAAATTATTTTATTTTACATTCATATGATAATTATCATTCTTTAATGATAATATATTATCCTTTCTCTTATTATTCCTTCTATTGAAAAAAGAGAATATCATTTGAGAATATGGGTTTACTACCAATTCCATGAAGTGATATTATTCTAATTCCATGTACATATTTAATGAATGGTAATAGAATTGTTTTTAATACATAATAATTATAATAATTTCATGATAAATATTTTTGAAATGATGGATTGATAGAGTCTTCTGACCACAGAAAACCTAATGAAGCTATTTTGGGATTATGAACCAACATCCACAAAACAGTTGACATAAAATTAAATAAGTATGTAACTAAAAACATATAAATAAATGTTTCAAAATTGATTATGATAATATAATTAAAATTAATATGGTTTCTAAATGAGTAAATAATTAATATTCCTTTATTATTCATGAAGAAAAATATCGAACGTGAAATGCCAGACTTCAGGTAAGGTGACATTATATTAAAACCATTATTTATAAAAGTTTAATGATTTATTTTAGAAATACATTTTTTCCATTTCAATATTCATAAAATTATTTGTAGGATATTTTTATATTTACATAAAAAAATTATAAATTAAATTTATTTCACTTTTTTACTTTCTTTTAATGGTTTCCAAAAGAAATATTTTACTAATATGATATGGAATTTTTTATAATTTTATTAAAAAGGTTAAAAGAACTATTCAGTTTTAAATTAAATAAAATCCAATGATTTTCCTTCCATCAAAATTATTATTCATTTTTTTATTTCAATTATAATATTCCAAGTGTTCTTCAAATAAAAAATATACTTCTGTTTATTCTATGTATTTTAGGTTTGAGACATTTGTTTTAAATATAAAAGATAAATAGATATTTGAAATTTAATTACATATGGATACAATTGAATGTTTTTATCAATTTTATGATTAAAAAATTTATTTACTATGGTTCAGGTTTTTCTTGGTTCTTTGGAATTTTTTAATGATGGAAAGTGAGAAATATATAGCTTATGATGACGAGCCATCCTGATATAGCTCCCATTGAAAGGTGAGTCTGATATAGCTCTATAGTGAATTCGGTAATGTGATGAAGTTAATTACTAATATGTTTTTCCTAATATTTTATTCGAATTTATTATATAATTTATTCCATTTTAAGTTGTGATTATTATAATGATACAAATGTTATGTCCCAATTTACCTATATGATTTATCTATTCTTTATGTTTTCATGGAAATAAAAGTATATCAGAAGGTACGTTAATGATTATATGTCTAAAGGAATGTATATTATGTTTCTTAAGGGTGATATTTATAACTTTTTGAGAAATTATTCATGATTATTTCATGATTTAAAATAAAGAATTATGAGTTTTTTTCATTTACGATTTCTTATGAAATGGATTATGAATTGATTTGGTACTGAAGTTGAGTTTCTTAGATAATAATATTATTATGTGGAGGTGAATGTTTATTATGAAAAATGAATTTATTTATAATGGGTATTTTGGATTAACAAGTTTATTTATTTTTAAATGTACCATACTGATATTCGAGAATAATTCCACGATTTAAAATGTTTTTAAAGGTTTTGAAGGATTATTATGTAGAATGATGAAGTCAATATTGAATCTTTGAAGATATTTCATGATAATAAAACATTTATTATCTTAAAAATATTTGAATTTTTATAAAATAGATATTGATTGGATGTTCCTGTATTGAAATGTATGAGTTTGGTGTGTAATAATTATGACATATTTCTATAAAACTATAAACCTAAAAAGTATTTTGGTTTTAATTAATTTGAATTCTTATATATAGATACAATATTAGCTAACTTTTAATGATGGGCACATATATAATTTTTATTTATTTAAATAGAAATTATATATTAAAATCGTGGTGAAATAAGATTTCTCCCATTAAAAAATTATATCATAACAAATCCAATTACTAATCACTAATGAAATAGTTACTGGTGTATATAATATGTGATATACACATAATATAATTTCTTGAGAGATATAAACTTTACATCATAGGAATCATATATTTTCCACTAAGAATATAAAATAATAATATTTAATTTTTCTTTAAAATTTGTTTGAATGTTGTATCATTAATTTTTATGAAGATACATATAATATAATTTTCTTATAAGGGTTATCATAATATAATTTTCTTTGATTGAAAAAAATATTTTTATATGAAATTTTAGATTTATATTCCAAATATTTTTCAATAAATTTTGAGAACCAATCAATTTGTAAAATAAAATAAATTAATTCTAAAGGAAGAAAAAAATATTTTAAAATGTCGCACTATCATAAATATCAACTTATGATTAAAAAAAATCAGAACTAGAATATTTCCCTAATATTTAAATCATCAGTCCAGTGGTTTAATGCACATAGTAAAAGTATAAGACATACTAGGGTGATGATTAAAAAATCAACAAAAATTTCACAACTATAGTGTAGAGGATAATTTTTTATTAATTATATTAATCTAATGTAGTGGTTTCAATAGTATAAGAGTTAAATTTTTCCCTTAATATAGTTGGGCATTTAGACATATTATTCTCATTATCCCGCAGTTTTGGGCATTGATTTTCATAATTCTGAAACACATTAAAATTGTTTCACTAGAGTGTTGGTGGTGTGGTTTAATGGATATTCTCTTCCATAATTGTGTTTATTTTTGCTTCTCAATACTTTTGAATGTTTGATGAAATAAACCGATATATACCAAACTTGAAAAATATTTTTATTCCATTCAAACAATTATCTGTGTGATTTTTATGACATTGTTGGAATGTATTTAATTTTAATTTCATTCATATGTGAGATTCATCCTTTCCATTTCCATATTATTAAATTTTCATTTTTTAATAAATATAAAAATAATAATATCAATCCTTTATCTATACCATTGAAACATATCAAAAAATTTCCACACTGATAGTGATTTTTTATGAAATATAGTTCTTTCAAATAACTTGATTTTGGCCATGAAATAATCATATGATCTTACTCCTATGGTTAATTAAAATATTGTAGGAATACCTTGTGTGTTTATTGGTGTTTTATTTACAGAATTAAAGGAATTATTCATCCTTATATTTCATTTCTAGAAATTCTCACCCCATTTCCATGTGATGATGTTTGGGAAAATATTTGGACAATATTATTTTCATAAACTCCAACTCCATAGATTCTACATCCTATGTTACCAATTTCATCTTATTGGGGGTCCACTATATATTATCCTCAAAATCGAAATGATAATTGGATAGAAAAAATTTATTATTTTCATAGAATCGGAGAACGCAAAACATCTTTTCCATCACATTGATCTATAACTTCACAATAGGATGAATAAAATATCTACTAAAGGAGGATTAAAGTTTATACAAGAATGAATCAATAAGAATATAATTCTTTTTGCTGTGTTTAAAAGGCCAAAATGGCCTTTGTTATAAATCACACCTTATGAGAGTTACGTGCTAATTGAGAAAGATTATGTAATCCTACTGCCTTATCATTTTTATTACCATTGGAATGATAACTACATTTACCAACACCCCTATTTTTATCCCAATTTCAAATTGATCAACATATTTCTAAATAAATGGTTTAACATGGGTGGTTATAAATTATAAAATAACATATAATTTTTAAAAAAATATTCAAAAAATCAACCTGAAAATATTTTACTTTTTCAAACCATCAATTAGCCACAGTTAAACCTAAATAAATCTAAGTTCAATATAGGATTCTTCCTATTTGGTTATATAATACTACATAATAAAATTATTTATGATATTAAATCCTTCCTAATAGATAGTAAAAAAGAATGTGATTAACCAGATCATATAACCCATGAGTGTTTAACCACGTGTGTTGTCATAGGCCCATGACTCATGGCATAGTGTGAATATATATTTCTGTAAAGACCCAGAAATTTCATGTGAATTTTTTAAATTATTTAGTATCATTATGAGTCTGCAGAAATTAACGGTACATGATTTTGAGGATTGGTGTTCTTGGAATGGATTTTTGAACTTTTTTTTAAGGTATATTCAGTAATCACGCTGGCGGAATTTTCTATCTTTTGAACTAGTGCTCAGTTTCAAATTCTGAGGGCACTGTTGAATTTGATGCATCATGATTCACCTATGGGAGGCTTAACTTCAACCATAGTAGTTCAGGTGAAAATGTTAGTATTTTGTGACTTTTAAAGATTTAATAAAATAATATAATTGTTATTTTATTTTTACTGCCACTAGTTAAGCATCTGTGGTGGGACCTATGTGTTTTCAATCCATTTAATGGATTGAATCTCTTGTTGTGTAACCACACTGTTGGGAATTAAGAGGTTCAATCATTAATGAATATCATTAATTCCTCAGTGTGTTTATTACCCTTTCCCTATCCATTAAAATGAATATTGGGTTGAGGTTTTGACACGGCTACACTAAGAGAGAAAACTCTAGCAAAGTGACGTGATGTTTTCCACCGATGAGGAATAGAAGCTTAGACATCGTTGGAGGGATCAAACTGGGGGCGACGAACATCGACGGCTTCATCAAAGCACGGATTCTCATTCTTCAGCCATGACACCTCAAATAGTTCTCAAGGAAAGAGTTTATGTTTGGAAGGGAGTTTATCATTATTCTAATGTGATGTATAAATTACTCCCACATGTTAGGATATTAACGTGGAGGGTGCGTGCCAAATGAACAAGTCTCGGACCCTCCGCCGATTATTTTCCTGATGCGTTCCTCATGGTACTATTTTCAACTCAACGGAAAGTGGAAACCACGTCGCACAGAATATCAGCGGCATCCTGGGAGGGTTGTAGGCGCATCCTGAAGGAATAACGGATGATCGAAGCTCACCATGTGGCCTGCGAAAGATCCGCCAGCGCAGCGACACCAGTGACTGGCGTCAGCGGCAGAGGATGCATTTGGAGCTCGCCGGCTGCCGAGGATCGTGGCACCGTGGTGGTCAAACAAGAAGCAGACAACGACCAACCACAGAGATGGGAGGCGGCGTACCGTCATGTGTTGCGGTGAGATAGGTTGTGGAAATATGTCATGTCAGGGTTTGGGCGCGATCCCTACGGGTCTCATGGTTGACAAGGTGGTGCCGCCAATTGAAAGAGCATAATGGCTCTTTGAGTCATTTGGTATCGAGGGGGCCGCGACTTGATGTTGTTGTAGATATAAAAGGGGACCCGCTCCGAGTGGGTCCTATGGATAGGAAGGTAGTTTCACCTGGCACCACTAATCAAGGAGTCAAACATCTCCTTTGAACCATTCGGTGGGTGGAATGCATGACCCCCGTGCGGATCGCAGTAGCTGGAGGGATGAGCCGTCGCGGCCTAGCGGGTCGGGCCCTACATGACCCCACCCAACAGGGTCGTCCAAGGATGGGTCAGACCCAGACTGAGTTGAGTCGACCCGAACCGGGTTGTGTCGGCCCAGGCCAGGTTAGACCAGGTTAGTCCGACTGAGTCGGACAGGACCTGAACCCCTCCCAAGCCCTAAAATGCTTAGAAGGTTGTATCGTGCGAACCGAACATCCGTTTTTTGAAACGTTTGTGGTGCTAGAATCCTTGGAGTGAGATGCTACTTTTGATATACTCCATGAGTGTTTTGGAGAATGGCGGAGCACAGATGGGTTGGACCAAATCCGAATCCAACCGAGCCCTCTCACTAAAATTCCAATGACTTATAGACCAGGCGTCTGGTGGACACATTGTCTGTTGCGTTGAACCCTTATGACATGACAGATCATTGGAAAACATCTACAAGGTACTTCGTGCTATTTGAAATACGACTGATGGATTAAAGAGTAGATTCTACCAGAAACAAGTGTACTATGAGTGAGAATCCATTGTATGGATGAGATGTGAAGTATAAAGAGAGATTATATGGTAATCAACACTGATAAATTTTGTGTGAACCAACACCTATAAATTCTGTGTGAATGAGCACCCAACGATTCTGTGTAAATCAGCACCAAGCAATTCTATGTGAATTAGCACCGAGCGATTCTATGTGAATCAGCACTGATTGATTCTGTGTGAATCAAAACCCATCAACTCTTTGTGGATCCGGACCTATCGGTCTTGTGTGGGTATTCTGGGCATTAGTACCGATCGATCCTATGTGGGTCTACAGTAGTGCCTCTTGAAAGAAAAATATGATCAAGCTTTACGACTAATCATCTTTAATTATTTACATTAGTTATACCTGGTTTTGAGCTATGTATATTTCTTTGTGATTTGTGATTGAGATCATGCCTATGGATTTCCTTTGTGGAAATTTGAGAGACCATTTTATAATCTCTACAGCACATGCATCACCCACACCTTGTTGGGTCTTTTACAAACGACGGGCAACCTTGATGGAGATTCAGGGAGCTAGGACCTGCTGGTGGATAGCAGTGATGGTTGACATGGATAGCAATGGAGATGATATATACATAACCCTTAGATAAGATCCTTGGTGGATTATATCAAGATATGTTTTCTATTTCTTATTGTATTGTATCTTTCGGCTGGGCTTGTATTATGGCCCCTTTACTTTCAGTAAACAATATTACTTCAGCTATTTTACTACGTGGTTTACTTTTTTTGTGTACCTAGTCTGTGTGTTTGTATAGTTTTAAAGTCAATGCCTTCCCATTTTAGAGATACTCTTTTTCGAGGCTTGTTTCCAACACTTGGACAACATAAGGCAGCATTCGTGTAGTCACGGAATGGGCCTTGGGGGACGGGTCGTGAGAAATTTGAATCAAAAGAGTTAGTTCTACCAATGATCTAGGAATATGATATTTCAAATGTAGCAATATTGTTAAGTGTTTTGAGTGTGGTTTTCAGTTTGGGGAGTCCTATGTTGGTGCAACGATGGATATATCCATACAACAGGACCATGAATTCTGATTTCCAACTCGTTGCACGAAAACACTGATTGCGTGTGTTTTACAAATGTGTTTTTTTTTTGATATTTTTGGATTCGGCTCACCAAATATAATTAATTGACTAGGGAAACCTGTTTCATTTAAGAAAGTGGCTTCATATACATCCATCTAGGATTCCATAGAGAGTACTCGATGACGACCCACCGGGTGACGAGACTTTAGTGCAGCCCTCTTATTGTGTTAGAACCATCAGGTGGTGACCCAAAATCACCACCACATGTTGGGCAGTAGTTACCTCCAGCCCCATTTGAAGATGGTGCATGCCAACTAAGTGAATTTCATGAGTTTCAGCGGTAGTGTCCTCTGAGGTTTCGAGGCGAGACAGATCCCCAGGAAGCTGCTGATAGGATGGAGGATGTGGCATGCATTTTATGCCTAGTTGGGAAACCAGTAGAGTATATTGTGATCCTAGCTGCTAGTATTTTCCCAGGAACGACATGAATATGGTGGAGCCTGATGCTCTAGTTACATGATGAGGTGACCCTCACATGTATGAACATTTAGAACCTCTTCATGGAGGATTTCATATGAGTGACACTACGCTCTATGTGTATTCAGGTGTTGCTGAACTGACAGAAGGGAAACCTGACAGTAGCCCAGTACTCGGCGAGATTCACTGACCTCTAATGAAAATCCACCGATATGGTATGAGACCCATTATATAGGGATTAGACCTCTAAGTAGGGTCTCTAACGAGATATCGGAGCATCGATGATATCGTTGAATATACTAATGTAGGATGGAGTGCCAAAGCGAGCATTGTGGGTAGAGAGCTTCTTTGCTGAGTTGGCCACTGATAGTGAAAGACACCACGAGATGGATGGTAGTCGTGTCATCTTTAGAAGACATTAATCAGATGATGTAGAAGTCCAAGTGGACTGGACCTTTTCAAAGGTGACCCATGGATGTAGGGTCGGAGGTATGGAGCTCCCAAGGTAGAGGGGGTCAACAGGGAAGAAGGATGTGCTTCACATGCGGCGGGCAAGGCCACATGGCTCGCAACTACCAGACCCACAATACATATGATCAGCAGATAGTCGAGGAACCAGCAAGGAATAGAAAGATGTTTGAGGGATGAGGTCTTTAGGGTGGTTGACGCTGTAGTAGAGCAGGTCATCCAGAAGATGGAGGGGTATCGATTTGGGGTTCTACTGCCACCTCCACTTGCTGGTCCACCCCAACCACAGGGAACATGTTGATAGGGGCGAGGAAAACTATAGTCAGTATTTTCCTATGACCAAGATTCTCCTTAAATTATTATAGGTATGATCTATGTCTATTCCACCCTAGCATCATTACTTATAGACAGAGGTGTCAGTCACTCTTTCCTTGCCATGACACTTGTTCAGAGTTCAGATATTCGGATAGAGCTGTTGGATCGATCCTTACGATTAGAGAATACTACGGGAGAGGATTTTATGATTACACATTGGTGCAGATAGTGTTAGGTCACTCTAGGAGGCGAGAGCTTCGGCTGAGATCTCCTAGTAGTAGCGTTGAGGCCTTACGACATCATCTTGTCTATGGACTGGCTATCCATCGTCAATGCTTATATCAACTGTTTTTGGCGCAATGTGCAGTGTGTTGGTGATTAGGGGATCAGGTTTACCTTCACCAGTGAGGAGGAAACCTTTGCGGCATAGGATAGTCTTTATCAGAGGAGGGTGCAGCTGATCACTCACAGGTTGTCTAGACTCACCCTTGTAGCATTTGATGTGAGGAGTTCGCGTTATCCTATAGTGGTGGACCTGTATGCTAATGTATTCCATGATGATGTTTCGAGACTACCTCCACATAGATAAGTAGACATTCACATCGACCTATACCCTGATACAACATCGATATCTACAACAACATATCGGATAGCTCCCCTGGGGCTTGATGAGCTGAGGGTACATTTGGAGGACTTGTAGAGAAAGGGGTTCATAAGGCCCATGGTTTCTCTATGGGCTTCCCCAATATTATTCTATAAGAAGATAAATGGGAGTCTAAGGCTTTGTATTGACTATCATCACCAGAACTAGGTGATCATGAGGAATAAGTATCCTCTGTCGAGGATCGATGATCTCTTCGACAAGCTGATGGGAGCTCATTGGTTTTCAAAGACAGACCTCAGATCAGGCTATCCCCAGCTTTGGGTATGGGACAAGGATGAACTGAAGACAACCTTTAGATATTGGTATGGCCATTACGATTTCTTGGTGATGCCTTTCGGCATGAACAATGCTCTATTAGTGTTCATGGGGATCATGAAAAGGATCTTCCATCCATACCTCAATCGCTTCATGGTTGTCTTCATTGATGAAATCTTAATTTACTCAGTATCAGAGGAGTAGAACGCCATTCACCTGAAGATAGTTATCGATAGACTCTGATAGCACTAGATTTATGAAAATATCTCGAAGTCCCAGTTCTGGATAAGGTAAGTCCACTTCTTGAAGCACATTATCTCAGAGGCTGGAGTTGTAGTGGATCTGACGATAATACAATCAGTGCTTTCGTGGGAGCCACCCAGGTGTGTGACCAGGGTGCGGAGTTTGCTAGGATTGGATGGGTACTTCTTGAGATTTGTACCTGACTTCTTCAGGATAGTGGCACTTTTTTCAACTTTGATGAAGAAGGGGAAAACTTTCTTGTGGATGGAGAAGTGCCATCGGAGTTTTCAAGAGCTGAGGAAGATACTGATGTGTTCCCTAATCATGGGGATACTAGAAGACAGCGTTGGATATGTAGTCTACTATGACGCTTCACGAAGCCCAGTAGGTTGCTTCCTGATATAAGAGTGAGCAGTGATCACCTACGGCTCACGGTAGTTGAGACAGAACAAGCATAACTACTCTAACCATGATCTTGAATAATCAGTAGTGGTCTTTTTGGTGAATATGTGGCATCAATACTTGATGGGTGAACGATTTACTATTTACATTGATCACAAGAGTTCTATTATATATTCTCTCAAAAGGACCTGATCCTGAGATAGAGACTATTTCTATAGTTCCTCCAGGACAACGACTTTGAGATAGTCTACACTCCTAGGATGGGGAATGTAGTAGCAGATGCACTCAGTAGAAGGTTTGTTCTACATTTACTGTGTGAGGTGACATAGTAGATAGCCATGTTGCAGTTATCCTTCATGGATAATGATTGAGCTTATTACCACTATTCTATGACTATCACTCCCCCACTTCTTCCAGGAGTTCGGGAGGCTCATCTTGGTGATGTAGACTGCGAGGCCCAATGTGCTCAGATATCATCAATACATGAAACTGATAGATTTTTTGAAGGTGTGGAGTATGTCATCCTATTCAGATGTCACAATATTGTACCGTTGATGATATGAGAGGAGCTGTTGGGGGAGTTACATAGACCCCCTTCAGTCATACATCCTGAAGTGGAGAAGATGTACCAGAACCAATGGCATCAGTACTAGTGGTTGGGGATGAAGAAATCAGTGTTATAATTTTTTTCATGATGCCTCACTTGTCTGTAAATGAAGGCTGAGCATCTGGTACTAGCATTCTTAGCTCATCCACCTGAGGTACCAGAGTGGAAGCAGGATGGTATATCAGTGGACTTCATGACGGGGATACCACATATGTCCAGAGGGAAAGATTCCCTCTTGATGATCATTGACCGAGTCACCATGTTGGCCCACTTCCTACCCATCCGATAGCTTGGATCAGTAAATAGATTGGTATGTCTCTATGTACATAAGATTGTATGACTTTACACGGTGCCATCAAAAATCGTCTCAGATCATGATTCTAGTTTTACATCCCGCTTGTGTAAGGGATTGCATGAGGTGTTCAAGACTTATTTATTCTTGAGTACCTCCTTCCACCCTCTGACTGATGGTCAGACAGACCAGACCATACAGACACATGAGGACATGCTTGATTCTTGTGTCCTTAAATTTGGAGATAGTTAGTTGGACCACCTTCCATATTTATCATACAATAACAGTTATCACTCCACCATCAGCACGGCTCAATTTGAGGCCCTGTACTAGTGACCATGCAAATTACCCCTTTACCGGACAGACCTAGGGGAGTTGGCACTCATGGGTCCAAAGTTGGTATCAGCTACCATAGATAAGGTGTAGATCATACAGGAGTGAATGAATATTTTACAGAGATGGCAGAAGTCTTATACTGATAGGAGACAGAGACCCTTGGAGTTTTATGAGGGAGTCTATGTCTTCCTACGAATATCACCTGAAGAGGAATATGGAGGTTTGGATGGGGCAGCAAGCTATCTATGAGGTTCATCAAACTTTTCGTGATCCTTAGTAGAGTAGTCGATGTGGAATACCATATAGATCTTCCCCCACAGAAGCACCTGGTGCATAAATTTTTCCATGTGTCGCAACTGATGAGGTGCGTGCATGACCAATCCCATGTTATCGACTTAGGTGAGCTATACATTGATGATGGGGAGACATTTGTGGAGTTTGTAATAAAGATAGAGGATCAATATGAGTTATTCCTTTTTTGGTGTTTCTTTCCCCTAGTGCGAGTTCATTGGATGCATAAGAATCTCTAGGAGAGAATGTGGTAGCGAGAGGATCTGATACGTACCTAGTACCCCCATTTGTTTGCCTAGTTTTTTTTATAGATTTCGGGGATGAAAATCCATAAGGTGGGGAGAATTTAAAGACACTGAAATTCAATGTATTTTTTTAATTATTTGGGATTATTACGTGTCTGCGAAAATAGACGGTGCTGGATTTTGAGGCCTGGTGTGCTCGGAATGGATTGTTGAACTTTTTTTAAGGTGCATTCAGTAAATGCATGAGTGGAATTTTATATCTTTTGAACCAGTGCTCAGTTTAAAAATTAGAGGTAACCATTGAATTATTAGCACCATGATTCACTTATGGGAGGCTTAACTTCGACCACAGTAGGTAAGGTGAAAAAGTTAGTTTTTGTAACTTTTAAAGAATTAATAAAATAACAAAATTTTTATTTTATATTTCCTACCACATGTTGAGTGGAGGTGGTGGGACCGATGAATTTTAATGAAATTTAATATCTTGAGTCTCTTATTTTGTAACCTAGCCATTGGGAATTAAGAGGTTCATTTGTTAATGAACCTCATTAATTCCTCAGTGAATTACTCACCCTTCCCTTTTCTATTTAAATGGAGCTTGGGATGGGGTTTTGAAAGAGATTCACTAAGCCTCGATCCTCTGGAAGAGTGACACGATGTCTTCCACCAATGAGTAATGGAATATTGGACGTTGATGGAGGGATCAAACCAAGAGAGAAAAAAATAATTGGCTTCATCAAAGCGTGTATTTCCCTTCCTCATCTGTGACACCTGGAACGGTTCTAGGGGTAGGGGTTTATTTTTGGAATGAAGTTTATCATTATTGAAATGTGATGTATAAATGACTCTCACCTGTTATGATATTAACACATAGGGATTAGGACAAATGAACAATGCCCAGACCCTCTGCCGCTTCATTTCATGGTGCATTATTCATGGGACAATTTTCAACTTGACGGAAAGCAAAAATTGGGTGGCACGCAAGGACGGTGGTATCCCAGGAGGATCGTAGGATCATTCAGAAGGAAGAAAGGGCCACAAAACCTTACTCAGTGTCCTACGGGAGATCCACCGGCATGACGACACTAGAGACAAACGACTGCAGCGGGGGTGGCGGTCAGTGCTCATCGGCTATAGAGGAGGGGGCGCCGCTCAGCACCGCGACAGTCAGACACGCATCCAGCAACGGCCGTCCGTAGAAACTTGAGGCGGTGTAACATCGGGTGCCATAGTGAGATAGGTCACGGCTCTAAGCCACAACAAAGGAAAGGAATCCTTATCTATGGGTCTCGCGGGTGACAGGGAAACGCCATGTAGCACCGCCAAATAAAAGAGGAGAACATCTCTTTGAGATGTTCGGGATAGAGGGTGGCCATGACTTAAAGCTGTCGTAGAGGCGGAAAGGGACTCACTCCTAGCTGGTCTTGTGGACCAGTAGGAGGTTACACATAGCACCGCCAAACAAGGAGTCAACGACTCCTTTGAGCCTTAAGGTGGGATGACAGCGCAACCCATATGCGGGTCGTGCCAACCGGAGGGCCTAGTCGCCGCTGCCGAGCCCCTCCAGGGTGGCCTATGCCGGTCCATGGCCCAGCGGGCCGAGCCCGCCATGGCCCATCCCAACTGGGCAGGCCCAGGCTGCGTCAGACCGAGACTGTGTCTGGCCGACCAATTCAGATCGTACCCAGACCCCTCTCCAGGCCAAAAATGATTAGAAGGCCATATCTTGGAAACCGAATATACATTTGACAAACTGTCTATGGTGCTATGATCCTTTGGAGAGGGATGGTTCTTTTGAGGTACACCATGAGAGATTTGGATAATTTTGGATTATGTCTGGGTTGGGTCTACTTCAAATCCAACTGGGCCCTTGGCACAAAAATCCACATAACAGACAGATTAGGTGTCTAGTTGACGTACTTTCTATTGTGTTTTAACCCTTATGATAGGATGGATCAATTGGTAACTACTAAATGGGACTTCATGTAAGTTGAAATATGACTGATGGAATGAGAAGAATTTTATTCCATAAACAAGCGTACTATGAGTGAGAATCCTATGTCTGGCTGAGACGTGATGAATGATGAGAGATTCTATGTGAATCAGCACCAAGCGATTCTGTGTGAATCAGTACCTCATGATTCTTTATGAATCAGCACCTAGCAATTCTGTGTGAATTAGCACTCAATGACTCAGTGTGAATCAGAACCCAATGATTCTTTGTGAATCAGTACCCAGTAATTCTATGTGAATTAGAACCCAATGATTATGTGTGAATCAGCACTCAACGATTCTCTTTGAATTAGCACCAAGCGATTCTCTGTGAATAGAAAACTAGAGATTCAGTGTGAATTAGCACCGAGCGCTTCTGCGTGAATCAGCACCAAGCGATTCTGTGTTAATCAGCACCTATCGATCCTGTGTGGGTCTTGTGGGGGTTAGTACCTATTGATCATGTGTGGGTCAACAGTAGTGCCTCTTGAGAGAATAAGATGATCAAGCACTACAACTAATCATTTGTACTGCTGTATTTTAGTTATACCAGGTTTTGAGATGTGTTTATTACTTTGGGCTTCATGATTGAGACCATGCTTGTGGTTTTCCTTTTTGGAAATCTGAGAGACCTTCAGGGGTCTTGGGTTCCCTACTGGGTATTGTTATACTCACCCCTACCAGGGCATCGCCAACATCTTTTTGTGTCTTGTACAGACGACGGGCATCCTTTACTGAGACTCAGGGATCTAGGACCTGATGGTGGATGATGGTGATAGTTGACATGGAGAACTATAGAGATGATCTATGCATACCCTTCAGGTAATATCCCTAGTGTACGATCATAGGATATATTTTCAATTTTCTCTTGTATTGTATCTTTTAGTTGGGCTTGTATTCCGGTGCCTTTACATTCATTAAACACTTTTACTTCAGTAGTTTTACTACGTGGTTTATATTTTTATGTACCTAGTCTGTGTGTTTGAATAGGTTTAAAGGCAATTTCTTCTCATTTTTGGGTTATTCCGTTCAAGTGATAGTCGCCAACCCCTGGCCTATAGAAGGCGAGCTTGGGGTAGTCACAACACAAGCCCCGGGGGATAGGTCATCACAATTTAAAACTCAAAAATTAATGTTTAGGGATATTACACATAGGTTTATTTGTTACACATTAATGTCATATTTCATATATCTAGTATGGGATGAAAATTCTTGAAAAATAACACAATACCTACATCACTAAAATATTTTCATGTTGTATTATACATAGTCTTATCCCATAGACTTTTTCCGATGGTTTTCACTAAATTTATCTTATCTTAATCTCAAAAAATAAATAATCTAATTCTTATAAATTTAAAAAACTTTATCTGATAATGATTAAACTGCGCAAACTAGCACTCTTGTATTGGGTGATAAAAAACTCATTGAACATTGGATTTGATATAATAATATATGAAGATATATTATTTTTATGTCATTTCAATAAGCTAAACTAAATATGGAAAAAATAAAACACAATCCCAAGGATGCACAATTTAGAATCTTTGGGGACCAGTTAAATAAGAAACATATTTTGAAAATATAATGAATATTTTCCATAATCGAGCCACAATTGACACCCTTATAGTCTTCTCACATGTCATAATTTTCTTTATAACATATATATTGGGAATAAAAGAAATTGATGATTTCAATTTCTTAATATGTTCAAAATTACTGACATTCCATCAAGGGTATGACCATAATAATATTATAAAACATGAACATTAATAAATTTATCATTAAAAATAACATTGAAAAATAAGGGTTATCTATTATCTAAGATAATAATACATTTAATATTAAAATAGAAAACATATATGAATGAAAAAATATCTAAAATCATGAGAAAATATATATGAAATCCTAGGATTAACATACAAGGATATTACATCATTTTAGATGTATATAGAGCACATTACAAAAAATATTACATGCCCAAGACCCATAATAGTTTAGTGTCTTTAGAATCATGGAAAAAAATATTGTATCCGAGTGAGAAGTAATCAAAATCTCTCATTATGATCTGTCAATTTAGTATAAATACCTAAAACCATTATCCATACTCTGGGGAAAGGAAACGTATGAAACAGGTGAGTTTAGATTATTAATAATGGTAAATAATGAAAATGTGAAATCATAACATTAACAAACCAATATTAAACTAGAGAATAACAATTGAAGATCATACACTTCATATTAGAGATCATAATAAAGACTATAAGTTCATAACTCATAGATGATAATAGAATTTAGGACATAAATAATGAAAGAATAATATAGGAATGAGACATTTAACTTCTGTTATTCACATTGGTTTATAACATTGTGAGCATGTATAAGTAGAAAAAGGTTCACTCGTTATGTTAAGCGCATGTAATCATGCCACCACATCAACACATGGACTTGAAACCTAGATCATGTTTAACATTGGGAATGTTTAATAAGGATCATGCAAACCCTAGTGGACATGAAACTAGGCCCATGCATAACATTTTGAACGTGTAATAAGGATCACTCATAACATCATGAATATTTCGTTACGTTCAACCACAATCTTTTTTACATGCAACCAGGTTCATGCCTAACATTGTGAACATGTAAAAAGGTTGACTCAAAACACTATGAACATTTAAGAAGGTGCACACATAGATATATGGACATGAAACCAATTCCATGAATAACACTGTGAACATGTAATTACAGTCTCTCATAACATTAGGTACATGTAATCTGGTTCATGCCTAAACATATGGATGTGAAACCAAGTATATTAATAACATTTTTAACATGTAATCAGTTTCATGTATAATATTTATACTCATGAGTCACCCATCGTTACCCAATGCATCAGATGGAGACATAAGTCCCACCCATATCAAATCAAAATCAACCAAACATGTTCCACAAGATATTAAAACATTCATCATATCATGACACATAATAAAACATAGGTTTTATAAACATTAAATCATAACCCATGAAATGAATTGGTTATCATTAACATTTAATCACATCATAACCTATGGAAAATTGATAGAATTTATAACCATATCATCAAATCATAACCTATGAAAGGGACTGGGATTCAAAATCATATAACTCGTGGAAGAAAAATTGTTTTTATAAGCATTATAACATAAAAATATAAACTATTCAAGAAAGAAAATGAAAGGAACCTTTAGATTATTTCATATAAATGAAATATTAACATCAATGAATGTTATATCTTTTGGAAACAAATTTTGAAATATATATCAAAATCCATTCATGATGAAAACATTATTTCTTCTTTGAAAAAATCATTTTAATGTATAAATCCATTTGAAAATAATTTTCATAGAAAATAAAATGAAAATATATAAAAAGACCTAAAATGATTTTGAAAACATTATTACTAGAAAAAAAATATACAATACACATAAAAATAATAATTTTTTTTATTTGAAAACAAATTGAAAACTTTAAAACTGATATTGAAAACATTTTGAAAACCATCTCATTGAATACATATTGAAATATAATAAATAAGACCTAAAATAAATTTGAAAACTTTTTCATTAAAAACATAAAAAGAGAGATTATAAAACCATAAAAATTTTAAAATCATTTTCCCCTAAAAAGTGTCTTCAGATATCATTTTAAGAAATTTTTTTAAAACTATTTTTAATACTTGGTTTTGTAATTAAACATATTTTGGATAGAAGAGAGAGATACACTCAAATTTTTATGTAAAAAACTATAAAAATTATCATAAATTTCACAATGTTGAAAATGGTAAAAGTAAATGGATATATCCTGAATAAATAGATTATAACTATTCTCTTGAGTGTTCTTGATAGATGGTTTATAACATTTCTTCAAAATAATCATAATCATTAATAATCTTTAAAATATATGAGTTTATTTCAACTAACTCTTAAAACATGGTTAACTAGGATCATAAACTATATGTAAAAAAATGAAAAAACATGAATCATAAAATATATTTAAAATAATGTGTTTCATTATATAAAATTCCAATTCGAATCATATACACATTATTAAAGAAAATAGGTGCATTACAATACATGTGTTTAAAAGAAGGCAATTTGAGACAAAACTACTTTACTGATTTGGTAACATTTGAATCATTAACCACATGAAATAAAGAAAATATGAAGGATATTTAAATACCCATAATTATAATTATAATAAAAATATAATAAATCCATGGTCAGTATACACACCACAAAAATGAAATATGTAGTGAATAGAGCTTGTATCTCACAGAAAAAAAAAGTGAGATGAAATTCCCTTACCTTATGTCTTTACTCTCATAACACTCATTCAAAACTCTTATATAATAAATATAAATTTATTGTAATAATTATATATATCCATATTATTATATATAATACCATATATGTAACACCCCAAGCATCCACGACATGCTTCTCTTTGAATAATAGAATAGTGTGGCTTGTACGCACCTTCGAGTTCTAACACACCACACCCAATAAAACTAGCCATTATGAATAGTAATAAACACTTTTTTAATGCTTATAAATTTTATATTTCAAAATGGACTTCATTTTTGGATTTGGAATATCGAAATTATCTTAGGGTGAATTTTTTGTATTTTTATGAAAACTTTCAATTTTTGATGAATAGTGAAAAACACTGAGTTATAGTTTAAAACTGAATTTTTTTTAAATAATTTATTATTTTATTTAAATTTATTTTATGTCAAAATTGATACATAATACCTATATATGTTCAATATAAATCATTGGAGTCATTTTGTAATAATATTAGAGATATAAAATTTTATTCAACTTTTCACCGTCTATTACCCACCTCCTAAGAGCATTTGCAAATTTACATAAAACATAATTTTACCTCTTCTGTGAGTTGAATTTAAAAAATCCAAGAGACACAGTTGATATCATTAAGTAAAATTTGGTTCAAAAAGATGAAAATAATTTTGGGTGAATAGTAACTTTTTACTATTATTTACCACGGTTAAAAGTAATTAGGGTAATTAAGGGTAAAAATGATATTATTATTACCCTAACATATGTACTAATTCTATTGGATAAGTGTAATTAGACCAAAAACAACCTTAGGAATAAAATATGATCCATTAGGTCACCTTGGACTAGATTAGGACATTTATTATAATTTAATTCAAAGAAGAGTTAAAAGAGTTAAAATCAATGTTTAATAACTAATGTTTTTATTATAAGGTTATATATAAGATAAATTTCACAATAAATATTAATTATAAATATAATAATATTTGCTACATAATTGAATTTCATTTATATTTTTTAGACATTAAATAATTTAATTTATTTATGACACAATGATGATACAGTAATAACCTAATTAATGAAATATTAAAATATTTGATATTATAAATATCTAAATAAATATAATTTGAGACTTTTTAGGAATTACACTAATTTTATAGGTTAATATTACATATCCGGGTTTTTTAAATGAATTTTTTTCTATGTAATAACGTTGTTATGAATTTATAAAAAACAAAGTACCAAATAGTGTCAAAATTGAAAAAAATATTTTTTAAAACAAATATTATATTATCAATTGATATTCTATTCCTAAAAATATATGGTTCAGCCAAAAGACTTATATAAAGTTATTTGTATCATTAATGAACCACATTGGGTTCAATTGAAATTATATTGGAATTTTATTAACCATATAATATAAAAATACAAAGAGGCATGGTAATTGTCAAACTATTTAACTAAGAGTAAAATCTAAAAGATAAGGTTAATATAGTGTCCCAAACCTGTCTAAAACCTATTTTTTGAGTGGTTTGTTACCCATAACCTCCATAGAAATTAAATAAACAATTTTAGAACAGTTATAAACCTAAAATGATTTTATTGTAATATAATATTTCCAACTTTTCCAAAGGTTCCCCTCACCCCTCTTATAAAAGGGAACTCCAACTTCTCTCTAATTCACACCATCAAATCCATTTGGCTCGTCCAAAACCTGCACAAATACCATATCAATTGTCCTCTATTTATCCAAGAGTTCCTACTTTAGTCAGAAATCCAACCTCCTGATCCATTTTGATCAAATCAAAAGGAAGAACCCGAAGAAGAGGTAAATATTTCATCACCTATTCCAAGTTCCTTTATTTTCCACTTCCTCATTCTTTTTTGTTTCCATTATAAAATAATAAACAAAGTATATTCTATATAATTTGATGTTATTTTGAATATGGTAAAACCATATTCATTATTCTATCTATCCTTTGAATGACATGTCACCATATGTGCGTACGTACGGATTACCATCTCCACATCGTGGTGTAATTTTTATTCAATACATTATTATTTGGATTGGTATAATAATGATGTGTAATTTATTTAAATAATAAATGTAACATGATAATGTTTCTGTATATATGATATACAATCCAATTATATAATATTTGAAGAATGATATGGTTGCTCGTGCGTGCGTATGGATTACCGTCTCCACGAACGTGATGAGATTCATTCCCCATCATATCCATTCAAGAATAATTTTTACTATATGATTAAAAATAATGTTTAAATACTTAATATAATTATGAATATGAATAAGACACATCCTATCCATAACAAACATCACTTAAAAAACAAATCATATGAAGGAAAACAAATCAGTTAACACCCGAAACGATGATAATTCTAAGGTATTATTAACAAAGAAATGTTAAAAGATAATATATGATATCATATTAATGTATATGATTCTTGTATAATTTAATAAAAATTATTTCACCATTATACAGATGTATAACCTACCCTCGACCAAGGAAAAGTACAAGGTAAGGGATAATTTCACAATCTCTTCATTATCCGAGATTGTTTATACGTAATTATCTAATGGAATCTTTTATCATCCATGTCCATGTTTCTTAAAAATGTATTCCATTTTTTTAATATTTACTATACTATGTGTTAAAGTCATTTATACTGTAAAGACCCGAAAAATTAAAGGAAATTTTTTTCTTAATTTTCTTGGGAATTTTACAAGAACGCAGTTTCTGACGGCACCTGATTCCGAGGCCCGGTGTGCCCGGAATCTTTTTCCGAAGTTTAGCTTGGGTACGTTCAGTGAACGAACGAGCGGGTTTTTCTAACTTTTGAACCGGTGCTCGGAATAGAATTCCAAGGGCACCAATGGAATCACAGCGCCATTAATTGCTTAGAAACACCTTTTCCGGAGTTGAGTTTTCTCGGGTGTGGTTTTTAATTTTTGGGGTTAAG
This sequence comes from Viscum album, assembly GCA_963277665.1. Lineage (NCBI taxonomy): Eukaryota > Viridiplantae > Streptophyta > Magnoliopsida > Santalales > Viscaceae > Viscum > Viscum album. The sequence goes on along the minus strand of OY728141.1, from coordinate 996,443,564 downwards.
TTAAAGAATAAAATAAAGTGGTGCGATAACTTTTTATTTTATTTCACTTAAATCGGCTTTACCTAAGTTAAGCAGATAAGGTGGGACCCATAATATCCTACATACTTGGTAGGATATTTTTGAGGTGGGGCCCGCACGAGCCCCACCATTTCTTCCCTTCTAAGTAATGCACCCACAACCCCCTTTAAATGAAAGTCAAACCTTGCGTTTTTTCTGGTTAAGAAACGCCTCATTAAATTGGGTGGTTAAATCATTACAATTAATTCATTTAATTAATTGTTCATTTCTTATCTTTTGATTTTAAAATTCTTTTGTTATGATAATAAAATAAGGGAAGTACTTATTTTATTATAGTTGGGTTTGTGTTGTGTTAAGACTTTGGGAGAAAAAGATAGGATTCTTCGTTATTCGACGAAGAACGCGAAGAACGCATCACCGCCAACAAGAACGCCAACCTCCGATGGCGGACGACGGTGAGAGACGCCTTCCTCGGAGATCACCTAACGCCAACAACGTTATTTCTGCGGTGATCCTCTTCTTCCGCGACGATCCACTTCTACCGCGACGGTTAATTCTGCAACGAACGCTCGTTCGACGATAAAGTTGAGGTAGGGATTTATTTCATTTGCTAGTTCGTGAATACTTCCGTTGCTTTCTCTTTTTCTTTTGAGCCGCCTCCTATAGCAAAAAACGGGAGAAGGTCGGACCGCGCGAACACGGCCGACCCTCCTCCCCCTCGTTGGTTTGTTTGTTGCGGCACGAGCAAGGAAACGTGGTGCTGAAGCACTGCGCGGGAATTGATAAGGAAAGGAGAAGTGTGGCGCCGTTGCGCCATGCCGTTGAAGATGAACCAAATGCGAGGCGCCGTCGCACCTCGCCGTTGAAGACAAACCAGATACGCGGCGCCATCGCACCGCGCCGGTGAACCACAAAAGCACCAAGGCCAGAGTGGGGCAGCGGCGGAGGGGCGCGGCACCATCGTGCTGAGTCGGACGGACCAAGGCCGCGGCTTATGCCTTGGCAGAGCAGCGGAACCAGCGGCCGGAACCGGGCCGCTGGCATCGGAGCAGGGGGGACCGGCTTTGCCGGTCCCGTGGCAGCAGAAGCCGGACGGCCGGAGCAGGCCGACCGGACCGTGGATGAACCAGGAGTTCGAAACCCCCGGCTGGCCGGACGTTAGCGGCCCCATTAAGGGTACGTGGTTGCTCCACACGGGGGCAGCGCCCCCCGCATCTGAACGGCTCGGCCGTTCGGCCGAGTCCCTAGCCAGCGTGCCGCGCGCCGGGCCGGTTGCCCTGGCCGGTCCGCCAGACCGGGCCGCCAGGCCAGGCCGCGCCAGCCGGGCCGAGCCACGCCCAAGCGTGCCGGACTCGGACCCGGTTCGGGTCGACCCGGTATGGGCCGACCCTGGGGGAAGCGGGCCGGGTCAGACCGGGCCTGAACCCCCTATTACCGAACCTATTTCGGTCTGTGGCCCATAACATGAGCTACAGGCCTCCAATCGATGCACCGTCAGTTGAGATGCGATCCTTGGATCGAGATGGTCGTTTCGGTATATCGCACTTAGGGTTTCGGAGAAATTTGGGTTCGGCTGGATTGGTTCGTACACGAAACCAACCGGGCCCTCGGAGCGGAAACGGTTATAACTTGAGCTCTGGACGTCCGATTGATGTGTCGTCAACTTTGTTGGATTCATATTAGTGAGACGGACCATTTGGATTAATCTGCTCGAGGTTTGGACACAGTTACAGTACGTTTGGGTTGGTTTTGACATAAAAACCAACCGGGCCCATGGGACGAAAAAGCCAATAACTCTCAGACCGGGCGTCCGATTGACGTGTCGTCTGTGACATTGAGTTCCTGTTGATGATACGGAACTTTTGGATGCATAAACTCTGGACTATGTGTTAGTTGATGTATCAGCCCCTCAGCTCGTGGAGCGGACCCTCCCGAACGAGCTTGCTGTGTGTGGGAACCCTAGAGTTGTATGTGACTGGACGACGAAAACAACTGTACAGAGATCCTCTGTGGATTCGACGGTGACGACTACAGCAGTCAGCGATTCTACGTGGATCTGTGCTACCGATCCTGTGTGGGTCCGATCCTATATGGGTCAGCGCTCAGCGGTCCTGTGTGGGCCAGCGCCTACAGATCCTGTGTGGGTCCGATCCTATGTGGGTCTTTGCGGGGGTTAGTTAGCTATCGATCCTATGTGGGTCAGATCCTTTGTGGGTCATTGCGTGCGTTAGTATCTATCGATCCTTTGTCGGTCCGACGACATAGATGAATCAGTGGCTATATGTGATCATCTCTATCATCATACGAAGAATTATACCTGTGTGGGCTGAGTCATGACTTGATATCTTGTGTGGATTACGTTATACTTTCCTGTATGGATTGGGTTGTGGATTCTGATGTGGACAGGGTTGTACTTGGGCTCGGAGGTTGGAGCGAACTAGAATTGATGACTTAGGTATATGTATGGGAATATACATAAGCAGTGTCGGATGTTACTTTGTGATTATATCTTTCCTTTTTGGATTATCCTTTGTGGATTTTGGAAGACCTTCGGGGGTCTCGGGGTCCCTACTAAGTAGCTTATACTCACCCCTGCACGGGCTATGCCCGCACTTCGTTGTGTTGGTTGCAGACGACGGACAGTGCTGATCGTGGCTGAGGCTTACGGAGCAGGACGGTACCTAAAGGTGGACCACTGGGCGGGACGTACTCGGAGTGGACGGCTGGACCCGAGGAGCTGTGGAGTCTATCTGTACTCACCCTTCTAGTGGTCCTTCTAGTGGACGGCTCGATGATGCGGCTTTACTTTCAGTTGTTGTTTTCCCTTTCCTGTTGTACTTTACTTTCAGTTTGGGTTTGTATTCTGGCCCACTTACTTTTCCGCACTTACTGTTGTACTCAGTTATTACTTAGTCTTTACTTCTGCTTCTTGCTCTATGGTGTTTTTTGTTTACTTTACAAAGCCAATGCCTTCCCTTTTTACCGGTAATTACACCTTGGTGCTAGTCTCCAGCCCCTGGCCTATAGAAGGCGGGTTTGGGGTAGTCATGACACGGGCCCCGAGGATGGGTCGTGACAAATTGGTATCAGAGGAGTTCAGTTCTACCGTAGAACTCAGGACTCTGATCTTTTCTATGTGAAGCAATAGTGTTAAGAGTATTGAGTGTGGTTATCAATCCAGGGAGTCCAGTATTGGTGCGGTGGCCGACGTATCCGTACACCAGGACCCTGACTTCTGATTTCCGACTTAATGCACGAAAACATTGATTGCATGTGTGTTTCAAGTTTTCTTTATGATTACTTTATGTCAGCTCACTAGGTATATTGTTTGACCGTGGTGCACTTTTTTCTTTTCAGGATGGCCCCACGATTGAAGCCAACAAGGGTTCCGAGAGTTGTGCGTGACGATAGCCCACCGAGCGACGAGGCCTCGGTACAGGGCCCTTTGACAACAGAGGCATCAGCGGTACCTCTACCCATCGATCCACCGATGCTACCAGCCCCAGCCGCTGACGATGCATGTCGCCTTAGTGCACTGCACGAGTTTCAGCGCTAGCGACCACCCAGGTTCCACAGGGAGACATACCCCCAGGCAGCCGAGGATTGGCTGGAGGCAGTTGTACGGGTTTTCAGGTTATTGAGGACACCAGCAGACCTCATAGTGATCCTCGCAGCGAGCCTACTGCAGGCGGCAGCAGGCCGATGGTGGAGCTTGATTCTCAAGGTGCACGATGAGGCATCTCTCCTCTGGACGGACATCGAGAGCCTCTTCCGCTCAGAGTTCATCCCAGCCACCCTCCGTGCGGTGCGCGTCCAGGAGCATCTACAACTGCGGCAGGGCAGCTTGATGGTTGCCCAGAACTCGATGAGATTTATCGATCTCTCACGCTACTCGACAGCCATGGTACAGGACCCATTCTTCCGGGCCCGGACCTTTGAGTAGGCATTGATGCAGGTGATCAACGCATCACTGATCTCCCTCAGCTTTCCGACTCAGTCAGGAGTGTTGGAGTGAGCCCTTTTGATCGAGAGCTTCCTTACTGAGCCTTCTTCAGCAGCGAGACCTACCACGGGGCGGCACATAGCAGAGTATTCTGCAAGAGGCAGTCGAAAGATGACTCATGGGTCCAGGCAGACCAGAACCATAGGAAGACAAACTCAGAACACTAGCTCAGCTGTGCAGGGCACACAACGTGGAGCCAGTCTTTCAAGAGGCAAACAGTGCTACACATGTGGCGGGCAGGGCCACATGGCTCGTGACTGCCCGACCCGCTGGGCCGAGGAGCAGCAGACGGTTGAGGGGCCACCCAAGTAGAGGCAGACGGTCGACCGTGGCAGTCCGCAGGGAGCAGTCGGACGAGGCAGAGGAGATGGCCGAGTAGCAGGTGGTGGGAAACACTTTGAGGCTCTACCACCACCACCACCAGGAGGTCCACCCCGACCACAGGGAGCTGGCGGGCAGAGACAGGCACATCTCCAGGAAGCGGAGGCCTACGACCATGGCGCGCCCGAGATGAATCGAGGTACTATCTGTGTCTATTCCACCTTTGCTGCAGTTCTTATAGACAAAGGAGCGAGTCATTCTTTCATAGCCGCTGCCCTTTTTCGGAGCTCGGAGATTTCGACAGAGTCGTTGGCTCGATCCTAACTACTAGAGACTCCTATATGAGCAGGCTCGACGATTACGCACTGGTGCCGGTAGTGTGAGCTTACTCTAGGAGGCAAGAGATTCAGCTGGGATCTTCTTGTACCGGTGTCGAGGCCTTACGATGTCATCTTGGGAATGGATTGGTTATCCACAGTCCATGATCAGATTGACTGTATTAGGTGCAAGGTGCGATGTGTACACGCCGACGGGAGTAGGTTCACCTTCACTGGTGAGAAGGGAGCCTTCGCAGCACAGGATGGACTTCTGCAGAGGAGAGGACAGCCGATCACCCATCATTTGGCTAGCCTCATCCTAGGGGCAGTTGACGTGCGGAGTCCTAGTTTTCCTACAGTGGTGGATCATTATGCGGACGTTTTTCCAGATGACGTTCCAGGACTACGTCCTCGCAGAGAGGTAGACTTTTATATTGATCTGTACCCCATGACAAACTTGATATCCACCCCATCATATTAGATGGCTCCCACTGATCTTCAAGAGCTATGGGTATAGTTGGAGTACTTACAGGGAAAGGGTTTCATCCGACCCAGTGTTTCGCCCTGGGCTTCCCCGATATTGTCTGCCAAGAAGGCAGATGGGAGCTTGCAACTTTTTTTCGACTATCGCCACCTGAACCCGGTGACGGTGAGGAACAAGTATCCTCTACCGAGTATTGATGACCTCTTCGATCGGCTCAAGGGAGCACGTGGTTCTCAAATATAAACCTCAGGTCAGGCTATCATCAGATTAGAGTTCTGGACGAGGACGTGCAGAAAATGGCCTTCAAATGTCGGTATGACCACTGTGAGTTCTTGGTTATGCCCTTAGGTGTAACCAATACTTCTGTAGTGTTCATGGGCCTCATTAATAGGATCTTTCAGCCATACCATGATCGATTGGTCGTGGTCTTCATCAACGACATTATGATATACTCGACGACTGAGGAGGAGCACGCCTACCACTTGCTGGTTGTACTAGACACACTCCGAGAGCACCAGCTTTATGGAAAGCTCTAGAAGTGTTAGTTCTGGATACGTGAGGTCCACTTCTTGGGACACGTCATCTCTGAGGTGGGAGTTGCGGTGGATTCTGTGATGATCGAGGCAGTGCTAGCTTGGGAGCCACCCAGGAGCGTGACGGAGGTGCGGAGTTTCTTGGGACTAGCTGGATACTATCGAAGATTTGTGCCAGACTTCTCTAGAGTTGCGGCACCACTCTCAGATTTGATGAAGAAGGGGAAACCATTTTTGTGGTCAGACGGATGTAAGCAGAGCTTCCAGGATCTGAGACAGATATTGACCAGCGCACCTATCCTGAGGTTGCCGGAGGAGGGAGTAGGGTACGTAGTCTACTGCGATGCATCAGGGACTAGACTCATATGTGTCCTGATACCGGAGCAGGCAGTGATCTCCTATGGATCACGTCAGTTGAGGTCACATGAGCAGAACTACACTATCCATGACCTGGAGTTAGCAGCAGTGGTCTTTTCTCTAAAGACATGGCGACACTATCTGATGGGAGTGTTCTTTACAGTCTCTTCTGAACATCAGAGTCTCAGGTACATCTTCTCTCAAAAGGACCTGAACCTGAGAAAGTGGTGATGGCTCGAGTTCCTATAGGACTATGACTTTGAGATATTCTATACTACTGGAAAGGGGAACATAGTAGCTGATGCTCTCAGTAGGAGTACCATCATTCAGCTACTTGGGGAGGCAACAGAGCAGTTATCCGCTTTGCAGATATCCTTCGTGGATAGAGATGGATCAGCCTTTCTTTAGTCACTCATAGTCACACCTACACTACTACAGCGGGTCAGAGAGGCATGGAGTGGGGACGCCGACTGTGAGAAGTGGCATGCGCAGATATCCTCAGGACAAGATCCTGATGGATTCTCCATGGGAGGAGAGAACGACGTCCTTTTCAGAGGACGTACCTTGGTACCAGTTTCTTTACATGAGGAGGTGATGAGAGAGTTTCACACTTCTCCTTTAGTGGTACATCCTGGAGTGGCGAAGATGTACCAGGATCTCAGACGGCATCACTGGTGGCCGGACATGAAGAAGGTTGTAGCAGAGTTCGTTTCTCGATGCCTCACCTTCCAGTAGGTGAAGGCAGAGCACCAGGTACCAACAGTCTTGGTACAACCCTTGGAGGTCCGGTAGTGGAAGTGGGACGGCATATATATGGACTTCATGACTGGACTTCCATGGACTTCCATAGTTCACTACTCAATTTGGGTGATAGTCGACCGACTCCCCAAGTCATCTCACTTCTTACCAATCAGAGAGCAGGGCTCAGTGGAGAGCTTGGGACATATCTACGTTCAGGAGATTGTACGACTTCACGGTGTGCCATCATCTATTGTATCCGATCGAGATGATCGCTTTACTTCCCATCTTTGGAAGGGGTTGCAGGAGGCGTTCGGGACGCAGCTACGTCTGAGCACCGCCTTTCACCCTCAGACGGATGGTCAGACGAAGAGGACCATATAGACTCTCGAGGACATGCTCCGCGCATGTGTCCCTGACTTTGGTCGCAGCTGGGAGGATCACCTACCCTTGGTGGAGTTCGTGTACAACAATAGCTACCACTCCACCATCGGGATGGCACCATAAGAGGGGTTGTACGGCCGACCTTGCAGATCTCTTTTGTGCTGGACAGACCCTGGGGATTTAGCACTTGTGGGACCGGAGATGGTCCAGGCCATGACAGAGAAGGTCCAGGTCATCCAGGAGCAGATGAGGATAGCTCAGAGCTGGCAGAGGTCTTATGATGATAGGAGGCGGAGGCGACTTGAGTTCGAGGATGGTGACCACATCTTCTTGCGGGTCTCACCTTGACGTGGATTGCAGAGATTTGGCTGAGGCGGCAAGTTATCTCCTCGCTTCATCGGACAGTTCCAGGTCCTCAGAGGGATTGGCGAGGTGGCTTATCTCCTGGATCTACCACCTCAGTTGTACCGGGTGCACGATGTCTTCCATGTATCCCAGCTGAGGAGATACGTGCACGACCCGATGAATATCATTGACCATGGGGAGTTGGACGTTGATGATGGGGAGACTTCTGCGGAGGTCCCGGCGGAGATTGAGGATCAACAGGAGAAGGTCCTATGTGGACGGTCGATTCCTCTAGTGCGCATGAGATGGTAGCACGGGAATCTCTAGGAGAGCACTTGGGAGCGGGAGGCTCAGATGAATGCTTAGTACCCACATTTGTTTCCCTAGTTTTTGATGTATCTTTATGGGGACGAAAATCCCTGAGGTGGGAGTGATGTAAAGACCCGAAAAAATTCAAGGAAATTTTTTTCTTTATTTTCTTGGGAATTTTACAAGAACGCAGTTTCTGACGGCACCTGATTCCGAGGCCCGGTGTGCCCGAAATCTTTTTCCGAAGTTTAGCTCGGGTACGTTCAGTGAACAAACGAACGGGTTTTTCTAACTTTTGAACCGGTGCTCGTAATCAAATTCTGAGGGCACCAATTGAATCACAGCACCGGTAATTACTTAGAAACACCTTTTTCAGAGTTTTGTTTACTCGGGTGTGGTTTTTAATTTTTTGGGTTTAGTTAAAGAATAAAATAATGCGGTGCGAAAACTTTTTTTTATTTCACTTAAAGCGGCTTAACCTTAGTTAAGCGGATAAGGTGGGACCCACAATATCCTACCCACTGGGTAGAATATTTGTGAGGTGGGGCCCGCATGAGCCCCAACGTATTTTCCCTTCTAAGTAACGCACCCGCAACCCCCTTTAAATGAAAGTCAAACCTTGCATTTTTTCTGGTTAAGAAATGCCTCGTTAAATTGGGCAGTTAAATCGTTACAATTAATTCCTTGAATTAATTGTTCGTTTCTTATATTTTGATTTTCAAATTCTTATGTTATGATAATAAAATAAGGGAAGGACTTATTTTTTTATGGTTGGGTTTGTGTTGTGTTAAGACTTTGGGAGAAAAAGAGAGGATTCTTCATTCTTCGACGAAGAACACGAAGAACGCACCACCACCAACAAGAACGCCAACCTCTGACGGCGGATGATGGCAAGAGACAGCTTCCTCGGAGATCACCTAACACCAACGATGTTCCTTCCACGACGATCCTCTTCTTCCGCGACGATCCTCTTCTACCGCGACGGTTAATTCTGCGACGAACGCTCATTTGACGGCAACATTGAGGTAGGGATTTATTTTATTTGTTAGTTCGTGAATACTTCCGTTGCTATCCCCTTTTTATTTGAGATACCTGCTATCGCAATAATGGGAGGAGGTCGGACCGTGTGAACACGGCCGACCCTCCTCCCCCTTGTTGGTTTGTTTGTTGCGGCACGAGCAAGGAAACGCGGTACCGAAGCACCGCATGGGAATTGATAAGGAAAGGAGAAGCACTGCGTCGTCACACTGCACTGTTGAAGACGAACCAAAAGCGCGGCACCGTCGTGTCACGCCGTTGAAGACGAACCAGAGACGCGGCGCCGTCGCACCTTGCCGGTGAACCGCAAAAGCACCACGGCCAGAGCGGGGCCGCAGCGGAGGGTCGCGGCGCCGTCGCACTGTGCCGGACGGACCAAGGTCACGGCTTAAGCCATGGCGGAGCAGCGGAACCGGCGGCCGGAATCGGGCCGCCGTCGTCGGAGAAGGGGGGACCAGCCTTGCCGGCCAGCCGGAGTGGGCCGGCCGGACCGTGGAAGAACTGGAGGTTCGAAACCCCCGGCTGGCCCGATGTGAGCGACCCCATTAAGGGGCTGCGGTTACTGAACATGGGGGCAGCGCCCCCCGCATCCGAACGGCTCGGCCGTTTGGCCGAGTCCCTAGCCAGCGCAACGCGCGCCGGGCCGGCTGCCCTGGCCAGTCCGCCAGGCCAGCCGCACCCGCCGGGCCGGGCCATGCCCAAGCGGGCCAGACCCAGACCCGGTGTGGGTCGACCCGGTACGGGCTGACCCTTAGGGTATCGGGCCGGGTCGGACCAGCCCCGAACCCCCTATTAACGAACCTCTTTCGGTCTGTTGCACATAACTTGAGATACGGGCCTCCGATCGATGTACCATCAGTAGAGATGCAATCCTCAGATCGAGATGGTCGTTTTGGTATATTGCACTCAGGGTTTCGGAGAACTTTGGGTTCGGCCGAGTTGGTTCGTACACGAAACCAACTGGGCCCTCGGAGCGGGAACACTTATAACATGAGCTCCGGACGTCCGATTGACGTGCCATCAACATTGTTGGATTCCTATTAGTGAGACGGACCTTTTGGATTAATCCTCTCGAGGTTGGGACGCAGTTGGAGTATGGTCGGGTTGGTTTTGAATTAAAGACCAACCGGGCCCCTGGGACGAAAAAGCCAATAACTCTCAGACCGGGCGTCCGATTGACGCGCCGTCTGTGATGTTGAGTTCTTGTTGATGATACAGAACTTTTGGATGCATCAACTAAGGACTATGTGTCAGTTGACGTATCAGCTCCCCGGCTCATGGAGTGGACCCTCCCGAACGAGCTTGCTGTGTGCGGGAACCCTAGAGCTGGCTACAACTGCGACGACGACGACGAATGTACAGAGATCTTCAATGGATTCGATGGCGAGGACTACAACACTCAGCGATCCTATGTGGACCATAGAAACCGATCCTATGAGGGTCTGATCCTGTGTGGGTCAGCGCTTAGCGGTCCTGTGTGGGCCAGCGCCTATATATCCTATGTGGGTCTGATCCTTTGTGGGACATTGCGGGGGTTAGTTACCTATCGATCCCGTGTGGGTCAGATCCTTTGTGGGTCATTGCGGGGGTTAGTACCTATCGATTCTTTATGGGTCCGACGGCATAGATGAATCATTGGCTATATATGATCATCTCTATCGTCATACGAAGAAGTATACCTGTGTGAACTGAATCTTGACTTGATATCCTGTGTGGATTATGTTATGCTTTCCTGTGTGGATTGGGTTGTGGTTTCTTGTGTGGAATGGGTTCTACATGGGCTCGGAGGTTGGAGCGAACTGGAATTTATGACTTAGGTATATGTATGGGAATATACCTAAGAAGTGTCGGATGTTACGTCGTGATTGTATCTTTCCTTTGTGGATTATCCTTTGTGGATTCTGGGAGACCTTCGGGGGTCTCGGGGTCCCTACTGAGTATCTTATAATCACCCCTGCACAGGCTATGCCCACACTACGTTGTGTTGGTTATAGACGACGGACAGTGCTGATCGTGGTTGATGCTTGGGGAGCAGGACAGTACCTGGAGGTGGACCACTGGGTGGGACGTACTCGGAGCGGACGGCTGGATCCGAGGATCTGTGGAGGCTATCTGTACTCACCCTTCAGGTGGGACTTCCAGTGGATGGCTCGACGTTGCGGCTTTACTTTCAGTTGCTGTTTTCCCTTCCCTGTTGTATTTTAGTTTCAGTTTGGGTTTAGATTCTGGCCCACTTACTTTTCCACACTTATTGTTGTACTCAGTTTTTACATAGTGTTTACTTATGCTTTCTTTCTCTGTGGTGTTTGTTGTTTACTTTACAAAGGCAATGCCTTCCCTTTTTACCGGGAATTACGCCCTGGTGCTAGTCGCCATCCCCTGGCCTATGGAAGGCGGGCTTGGGGTAGTCATGGTGCGGGCCCCGAGGACGGGTCGTGACATATACCCTTGATTGAATTTTTTTAAAATGGATTGAAAGGAATATTTCCCTCGTTATCCAAACAAGGAACCTTATGACCTTTTTGATAAAATTAATGCAAAAATGTTTTTTAACTTATACGGCGGGTGCAGATATTTTCCGCCATTATAACATCGTCGAAGCTTCCCTTACAAGCTTATAAAAATATTTTAAAATATAAATGTTTTATTTCATAATTACTTGACTTTTAAATTATTTCAAAATAGAAAGATGTATTTCCCTAAAAATGTTTTGATTTCATCAATGTCAACATCCTTTGATGGATTTTTAGTTTGTTTGAAGTTGATTTATTATGATACAAAACATCTATATTGTATTGACAGTATTGTGATATGTTTGACTGTGGATGTGTTATTTCATCCAATTCATGGTTTATGGATAAATTATTGACATTTTGTATGGCAGTTTTAATACGAATTTTTATATTATGATTAAACTTTTTCATACGAGGAATGCATTCGACTTAGTAAGTGATGGGTGTAGCCCACTATAGCTCCTCGATGCATCGGTAGGTCTCATTAGAAAAACTAGTGTCTTTGAAAAAGTCTTTGAAAAAATAATATTTCTAGTATTGGCACAAGGCCTTGACTATGTGGTTATGAAAGTCTAGCATTATGCATTCCATCATTATAAAAGTGCTTGTTGATATTTCATGTGATTATTCTACTAGTAGAATATCCATGTAAGTAATTAAATGGAATTATTTTGATTTATATTTTCCATATTATGATGATGTTTATGTTGAAAAGGATTTTGTTTTAGTTTTATACATTGCCTTAAATGTTTATGCTTATTTATGAAAGCTTCCTCTATACTGTTATCCTTACTGAGCATCTGAGATCACCCCTTTCTATGTTTTATTTTTCCCAAGATGCGAAGAATTATATTATGACTGACCTACAGCTATAGTCTATGGGATCTCAGTGTCGTCTGTGGAAACAATGTTGTTGTAGTTCTCGATTTTATGATTTAATGTTAACCTTATGAATGTATCTAGTACTTACAAGGCTACTAAACTAATCGGTCCATCGAGACTTGATATTTTTTATCTTGCCAATGATGTGTAATAATGCACCGAATCCGGGAATCTGGGGTCGGGGCATTACAGTTGGTATCAGAGGAAGTTTATTACAAATCTTAGAAACTATATTTAGATAAACTCTGATCAGAGCATGTAACTCTAAGATAGACATTGAGGATTAGTATAGAAGAACTTTCTAGAATTTTTGTATTGTATATATTTTTTTATTACTCCAAAAAATACATCCATGTATGGATATGAGTAGGTAGAGGAAGCTCTAGCACAGATGTACCTAGGGGTAATACCCGAAAACACCACTTTGAGCTAGACTCGAATGAGAACTGGTGTACGACAAAGAGACTTGATGCACTCTTGGTTACGACACTCCTGGGGGATATTCTTAGGATAATTCCCATTTTCATTACAAACCATTATCATGGGTTTATTAGTATATACTTCCTCAAAGAAATCATTTTTATGATTTTGGATTATATCCATAAACTGTTCAATTTATGTTAATTGTTTTACAAGTTTGGATTTATGTATTGCGATTCATAAACTAATCTACATTATTCCATTGTTTATAAACAGAACCTAGTGGAAGGAATTGAAACCTTCTCAATGCATGCTCTCTATGTAGGGATTGACATCTTAATCATGATAATTATAGTAGAGCTAGTGATACAACTTTTTCTCATCAGCTAATCACCATACCGGGACAACTCACTCAGGATATGAATAATAAGAATACCTGTATGAACCACCCTGATTCATAGTGTGGAGGATCAATGTAATATCTCTTCATGAGGAAACAACTAGTGACATTAAATGGGAGTAAAAATCCATTAGTGGCTGAGAAATGGATAAATTACTTAGAGAAAATATTCTACACCTTGGGGAGTAGCGAAATGAAAAAAGTTGTCATGCCAGTTTACCGCCTCACTGGAGATGCTGATCAATGGTGGTCATTGATTAAAAACACAAAGTAAGATGATGAAGTATAAAATATGGAATGGATGGAGTTTAAAAATTTTTCTTAGAAAAATACTTTTTTTATGTCCATCGAGCAGATATAGAAAAACAATTTCTGAGTCTGAGGCAAAAGGAGGATGAGAATATCTCAAAGAATGAAGCTAACATTACAAGGTTAGCAAGGCATGCTTTAAATTATATATTTAAGTAAATAAGTAATAATGATCATTTCTTTGATGGGTTAAAACCATTTCATCATCTATAATTAGTCTCACAATCCTTCTCGTCATACGAATATATCGTCTCATGTGCTATCAGGACATAAAAAAATTATCAAAGTCTTATGAATTTGAAGCAATGTAAGAGAAGAAGGGATCTGCTGAACACTCTAGAAATGGAAATAAGGGGATGAAGGAAAAATTTGAATAACCATCCTGAAGTAAATGTGTTATAAAACACCATGGTACTTGCCTGATGGGAATGGGAGTCTGTTACAAGTGTGGTGAAAAAGACCACTATGCTCGTGATTGTAAGGGGAAGAAAGAGGCCATAGATGTTGAATGCTACAATTGAAGAGAAATACGGCATTATGAAAATAAATGTCCTAAGATTCTGGGAAACATACCTCATAAAAGGACAAGGGCTCATGGTCAAGCTTATGCTATCACTACTAGTGAGGTTGAAGCTTAGAAAGATGTGGTGGTAGGTAATTTAATGGTTTCCCTAAGTTTAGCAAATTATTTATTTGATTCTGTATCCTCACATTGTTTAATATCTGCCCAGTTTGCTAAAAAATTATATATATCTAATTTGATTTAACAAGGGATTTTCCAGTCAAAACTCCTAAGGGAAATATAATTGAAATAATGTTATGTGAATCTGTATCCATTAGGGAATATATATGTTCTTTATTTGCCGATCTCATCATCATACCCATGATTGAATTTGATATAATCCTCGGTATGGATTGGCTTTCGGACCATGATGCATAAATTTATTGTAAAAAGAAGGAAGATACTATTTTTAATAATGATAATAAAGAACACCTTATCTTTAGAGCAGAATTGTCACCACCTAATTCTTATCTAGATCCATCGCCAGTAGCTCAACTAAATTCAATTATTGGGGAGGAAGTGAATGAAAAAAATGTTGGTGAGGAATAGAATTTTCAAATAGAGTATTTACCTATTGTGAAAGCGTAAGTTGATGTATATCCATATTATTTACCTGGACATCTTCTAGAATGAGAAATTGAGTTTTCCATTGATTTAATTCCCGGTTCAAGGCCCATATCAAAGACCCCTTATAGAATGGAAACTGTGGAAATAGTGGAACTAAAGGATCAACTAGAAGAATTGAGTAAAAAGGGATCTATTCACCCTAGTGTTTCTCTATGGGGATCCCCTATCCTTTTTGTTAAGAAGAAATATGGATTTTTGAGGTTGTGCATTGTCTACAGGGAGATCAATTCTATAAAATTAAAGAACAAGTATCCCCTGCCTCGCATTGATGATTTATCTGACCAACTACATGGTGCTCAATACTTTTCAAAGATTCAACTTCGATCTGGACATCATAAGTTATGTGTGAAGAAGCAATACATTCCAAAAAGAGCATTTTGAACCAGGTATAGACATTACAAGTTTACAGTAATGCCTTTTGGATTGATAATGCACACTCTATCTTCATAGATCTAATGAATAGTGTTTTCAAAGAATATATTGATGACATTGTAGTGGAATTTATTGATGACATCTTGGTATTCTCCAAAAGCTATGAAGATCATGAAAATCACTTGTTCATTATCCTGAAGACTCTTAGAATACATGAATTATACGGAATGTTTAGAAAGTTTGAATCCTGGATTTAGAAGATTTATTTTCTTGGTCATAGTGTCTCTAAGGATGGAATCTCTATTCATCCTTCTAAGACCAAGGCAATCGAAGAATGGCCAGCACTAATGAGTATAATCGAGGTATGCAGTTTTATTGGTTTAGTAGGTTATTATCGATGTTTTGTCCAAATTTGTGACCTGTTGGCTAACACATTAACAAAGCTCACATGAAAAGGGGTTAAATTTGTTTGGACAAAAGAGTGCGAAGAATGTTTCGATGAACTAAAGATAATATTAGTCAATGCTCCTATATTGACTCTACCATCGGGGAATGATGGGTTTGTTATTTATAGTGATTCTTCAAAGAAAGGACATGGTTGTGTCCTTATGCAGAATGATAAGATTATTGCCTATGCATCATGACATCTAAAAATTAATGAGAAAAACTATCCTACTCATGATCTTGTGTTTTCACCTATAATCATTGCTTTGAAGATATAGAGACACTATATCTTTGGTAAAAAATGTGAGATATATACCAACCACAAGAGTTTGAAGTATATTTTCTCACAGAAGGAACTCAACATGAGGAAAAGGAGATGGCTGGAACTACTCAATGATTATGATTGAACGATACACTACCACCCAGGGAAGGCAAATAAAGTGAAAGATGCTTTGAGCAGAAAGTATCATGGAGTTTTGAACAAGATGTGAGTTGAAAAGGATCCTATATACATGGATCTAGTAATGATGGATATGGGAATAACCATGGAAGGTGAAACATCAACTCTTTTTCAAATGTATGCCAAACCATATTTACTATAAAGGATAAAAAATTATCATTCTGATGATGAAGAGTTTCAAAGAAAGATTAAAGTTGTGAATAACGGGAGATTGAGTGACTTCGTTTATGAATATGGAAGTTTGAAATTTGGGAAGCGACTTTGTGTTCCTGATATACCTGATCTAAAAAGGTAATTGTTGGATGATACTCATAGTTCCAATTTCTCTATACACCTTGGTAGAACAAACATTTATAGATATTTGAAGGAACATTATTGGTGGGACAACATGAAGAGGGAGATTGCTGATTCTGTGTCAAGATGTACGGTTTGTCAACAAGTGAAAGCTGGAAGGCAACAGCCTAGATGAGTCTTGCAACCTCTTCCCATACTTGAGTGGAAATGGGACAATATTATGATGGAAGTTGTCATGATATTACCAAAGAATCCTAGATGGAATGATGCAATATGGGTCATTGTTGATCGTCTTACCATGTCAGCACATTTTATAGATATAAAATAGGATTTACCACTTGAACGATTAGAAAGAATATATTTTAATGATGTTGTAAGACTTCATGGAGTACCACTATCTTTTGTTTCTGATCATGATACCTTTTTACATTAATATTCTTGAAATGTCTTCAGAAATCCCTAGATACTGAACATCATTTGGGCACTACATACCACCCCCAAACTGATGGACAATCAGAATAGACTATTCAAACCTTATAAGACATGTTGAGATCATGCTCACTTGACTTTCAAGGTATGTGGGATCAATATTTAACTCTGGTGGAATTTTCTTGTAACAATAGCTTTAATTCAAGTATTCAACTGGCACCATATGAAGGGTTATATGGAAAGATATGTCGCACCCCTACCTATTGGGATGATGTTGGCGAAAGAAAACTTGTAGGCCCAGAACTTGTAGAGGAAATGATATAAAAGGTGAAGGTAATCCAAAACCACATCAATGCATCCCCAAAAAGGCAGAAGAGCTCTGCTGACAACTGATGGAAGGATTTGGAATTTCAGGTAGGGGATTATGTTGTCTTGAAGGTATCTTCATGGAAGGGTGTTATACATTTCGGTAAGAAGGGTAAATTATGTCCCAGGTACATCGGGTCTTTTGAAATTCTAGAACTAATTGGGGCTGTAGCTTACCGTTTGGCAATGCTGCCATGTCTCTCCAAAGTCCATGATGTGTTCAATGTATCCCTATCAGGAAAATACAAGCCTGACCCAACCCATGTACTAACCTATGAGGAATTAGAACTGGAAACTAATCTGTCTTATTGCAAAGAGCCTTTCAAAGTTCTTGATACAATAGAACAAGTGTTGAGAAACCAGATGACTCGTCTGGTAAAAGTTCCATGGAGAAACTTTAATATAGAAGAGGAAACATGGGAACCTGAGGAACTTATGATGAAGAACCACCTGAGTCTTTTTATGCAGTAATAGTCTAGAAATTTCGGGGAAGAAATTATTTGAAGGAAGGGAGAATGTAACACCCCAAGCTTCCATGGAACGCTTCTCTTTGAATAATACAATAGTGTGTGTTGTACACAACTTCATGTTCTAACACACCACAACCAATAAAACTAGACATTATGAATAGTAATACAAACTTTTTAAAACTTTATAAATTTTAACATTCAAAATGGACTTCATTTTTGGATTTGGAATATGGAAATTAGCATAGGTTTATTTTTTGGTATTTTTTCTGAAAACATTCAATTATTGATTAATAGTGAAAAACACCAAGTTATAGTTTAAACCCAAATTTTTATTTAAATAATTAATTGTTTTATTTAAATTTTATTAGGTCAAAATAGATACATAATACCTATATATGTTCAATATAATTCATTGGAGTCATTTTTTAATAATATTAGTTATATAAAATTTTATTGAACTTTTCACCGTCTTTTACCCACCTCCTAGGAGCATTTGAAAATTTTCATAAAACATAATTTTACTGTTTATGTGAGTTTAATTTCACAAATCCAAGGGAAAAGGTTGATATTATTAATTAAAATGTGGTTCAATAAGATGAAAATAATTTTTTGTGAATAGCGACTTTTTACTTTTATTTACCACGGTTAAAATTAAATATGGTAATTAAGGGTAACCATTATATTATTTTTACCCTAAAACATGTCATAATTCTATTGGATAAGTATAATTCGACCAAAAAAAAACCTTAGAAATAAAATATGATCCTTTAGGTATAGTTGAATTAGATTAGGACATTTATTATTATTTAATTCAAAGAAGAGTTATAAGAGTTAAAATAAACATTTAATAACTAAATCATTATTTATATAGGGTTATACATAAGATAAATTTGACTATAAATATTCATTAGAAAGATAAAAAAATTTCATACTTAATAGTATTTTTTTATATTTTTTAGATGTTACATAATTTAATTTATTTATGACACAATGTTGATGCAGTAATTACATAATTAATGAAATATTAAAATATTTGATATTATAAATATCCAAATAAATGTAATTTGAGACATTTTATGAATTATACTAATTTTATAGGTTAATATGACATACTACAGTTGGTTAGATGAATTTCTTTATGTAATAAAGATGTTATAAATTTAGCAAAAACATAATACCAAATAGTGTCAAAATGGACATTAAATTATTTTTAAAACAAATATTATATTATCAATTGATATTCTATTCTTAAAAATGTAAAGTTCACCCAAAAGACTTATATAATGATAGGTGTATCATTAATGAACCACTTGGGGTTCTCTGGGAAGTATATAGAAATTTTTTTAACCATATATTATAAAAATACAAAGAGACATGGTAAATGTCAAACTATTTAACTAAGAGTTAAATCTAAAAGATAAGGTTAATATAGTGACCCAAACCTGTCTAAAACCTATCGGTTGAGTGTTTTTTAACCCATACCCACCTTATTCTTTAATTAATATATTTTTGATCCATTAAAAACCGAAAATGATTTTTTATAAAATAATATTTCTAGCTTTTCCTAAGGTTCCCCTCACCCCTCTTATAAAATGGAACTCCCCCTTCTCTCTAATTCTCACCTTAAAAGCCATTTGGATCAGAAAAACCCCACCCAAATACCATCTCAAATATCCTTTAGTCATCCAAGAGGGCCTCATTTAGTCAGAAAGCCAACCTAAGGATCCCTTTTGATCAAATCAAAAGGAAGAACCCGAAGAAGAGGTAAATATTTCATCACATCTTTTATGTTCTTTTCTTCTTCCACATCCTCTTTCATTGTTGGTTCCATTATAAAATAATAACTATAGTATCTTTTATAAAATGTGATTTTATTATTAATATGTTACAACCATATTCATTATTCTATCCATCCTTTGAATGACATGTCACCATACATGCCTACGTAAAGATATCTGTCTCCACGTCGTGGTGTAATTGTTATTCAATAAATTATAATTTGGATGGGTATAAAAATGATGTGTAATTTATGTAAATAATAAATATAACATGATAATGGTTCTATATACATGATATAACATCAAATTATATATTATTTTAAGAATGATATTTTCGCTCATGCGTACGTATGGATTACCGTCTCCATGAACGCGATAAGATTCATTCCCCATCATATCCATTCAAGACTAATTTTCATTAGATGGTAAAAATAATTTTTAAAGACATAATATAATTCTGAATATAAATAGGATACATCCTATCCATAACAAATATTACATTCCAAACGAAGCATATAAAGGAATACGAACCAGTTAACACCCGAAACGACGATAATACTAAGATATTATTAACAAAGAAATGTTAAAAGATCATATATGATATCATATTAATGTATATGACTCTTGTATAATTTAATAACAATTATTTTACCCTTATACAGGAGGTTAACCTACCCTCAACGAAGGAAAAGTACAAGGTAAGGGTTAATTTCACAATCTCTTCATTATCCGAGGTTGTTTATATGTAATTATCTACTGGGACCTCTTTATCATCTACATCCATGTTTCATAAAAATGTATTCCAAATTTTTTTTTACAATTTAATAGAATATGGGTTAAATACATTTATACACCTTATTGAATTTTTATAAAATGTTTTTAAAGGAATCTTTTTGTCATTTTCCAATCAAGGTACCTTATGACCTTTTCGACAAAATTATGGCAATAATGTTTCTTTAACTTATACAGTGAGTGCGGATATTTTCCACCATTATAACATCGTCAAATCATCCCTTACAAGATTATAAGAGTATTTTCAAATATAAATTTTTTATGTTATCGTTGCGTGACTTTTAAAATATTTCAAAATATAATGAGATTTATCTCAAAAAAGTTTTGATTTCATCTATGTCAATATCCTTTGATGGTTTTTTAGTTTGTTTGAAGTTTATTTATTATGATATAAACAATTGATATTGTAATGAAGGTTTTGTGATATGTTTTAATGTGGATGTGTTATTTAATACCATTCAAGGTTTATGGATAATGTATTGACATTTTTTATGCCAGTTTTAAAATGAATGATTATGTTCTATTTATACCTTTTCATATGAGGAATGCATTGGACTTAGTATGTGACGGGTGGAGCCCTCTATAGCTCCTACATGAATTAGTAGGTCTCATGAGACAAACTAGTGTCTTGGCACTAGGCCTTGACAAAATATTGTTTTTAATCTTTGCACAAGGCCTTGACTATGTGGTTATGAATGTCTGGCATTATGCATTCCATCATTATGAAAGTGGCTATTGATATTTCATGTGATTATTCAACTAGTAGAATATCCATGTGAGTAAGTAAATGGAATTATTTTGATTTATATTTTCCCTATTATGATGGTTTTTTTGTTGAAAATTCTATTGTTTTAGTTTTATACATTTTCTTAAATGTTTATGCTTATTTATGAAAGATTCTACTATATTTTTATCCTTATTGAGGATCTGAGATCACCTTTTTCTATGTTTTATTTTACCTAGGATGTGAATAAGTATATTATTAATGACATACAGGGATAGTCTATGGGATCTCAGTGTTTTCTATGGAAACAATGTTGTTGTAGTTTTCCATTTTATGATGTAATGTTAAGCTTATGAATGTATCTAGTACTTCCAAGGCTACTAAACTAATCAATATTTCGAGGCTTGATATTTTGTGATCATTCCAATGATACGTAATAATTCATCGACTCTGGGCTTCTAAGGTCAGAGCATTTAAATATATGTATTTTTTATTACTTTATATTTTCCTCTTGAGAGCAATTTCATGTTAGGGTTTTGATTCGGGTAATATTCGTTTTGTTTTTCTCTTGTATCTTAATTTGTTTTCACATTGGTATTTATATTTATATCATGATTTACATAATGTAAAAAATTATATTAGTATGATTTATATTAATTATATTTTTATTATAATAAAATATATAATATAGATGGATGAAATTAAATGAACCATTCATAGAGACAGTAGGACATTCGAACGCATGAACAATATTCTTGTTTTTACAATATTTCTGAAAGAATGAAATAAATAAAATTACCTATATGTATATATGTATATAATATAATTAAATTATAATTATTATGTTATATATGTCATTTAATTTCATCAAACATATCCTTAATACATTTCATGTAGTATGTGAACGGACCACATCGCTTTGTGGGGCGGTAGTACATACTTCATCAAACGAAATTATTATTTTTAAACCAAATGGATGGTAAAATTATATGTGATTTAAAAGGAATACATAATAATAAATACAAAATAAATACAATATATTATGTATTTAAATTGGTTTCCCTTCATAATGTTCACCATGGGAGGTGGTAATGGAAAAAATAGCAGTCATTTTTTAGTGGGGTGATAGTTCTCCATACACATAACTGGTATGTTCACTTCTTATTATACAGAGGTGTTGCTGTAGGTTGAAACCATATAATAAAAAATTACTTTTAAATTTATGTTACCAGTGCTTTTATACAACCATGGATTAAAGATATTGTAGGGTGGAGAAAGATAATAGTAGAATGGCTCTTGAGAGAATGTGTTACCTCTTAATCAGGTAACTCCATTGGGATTGTTCCAAAAGCCTTCATTAGAGTTATATCCCCACAAGATGAGTCTTATAGAAACAAGGGATGTATGTTTATAATTTTATTCAAAAAATATTATCAGAACCTAAGAGTTTTGAGATGTATGAAGAAGAGAGAGAGAGATGGTGTCCTTTTATAGGGAAGGAAAAGACTCTCTTGAAATTTTTGAAAACAAGTTAGGTGTACACATGTTCATTCCTAAAAAAAGTCATAACAACCCAAAAAAATCAATATTGAAATATTTATGTAGAAAATGTATCCGAAAATTAGTTTTCTATAAGTGGATAAGTCATTTTCCCACTTTGATTAAGGTATATTTCCTAGATAATCTTAACCTGACCTTAATCACTGTGACTAATTTAATCACCATTACTATACTTTTTGGTCAAAAAATACCATTATCCTGTTAGAATATAAATATTAAAATGATTAAAATTGTGTATGTATGTTTCTAAAAATTAGATAAAAAGAGGCGAACAAATTAAGAATAATTCTAATCCCGTAGACGGGACGAAAGAACTGGTTTTTAATGTTGGAAAATGATAAACAGATTGTAAAGTATTTATAATAAATTTCAAAGTTAAATTGATTATAATGACCTAAATTATATTAAAATATGTATAATTGATCTAATATGACATTAAAATAAATTAAATGTTTAATTTATGATTAATAATCATTTAAAATCAAAATAATTTACTAACTAAAAGCTAATATTTCTCAATGTTCATAAAAAATGATATTTCTCAATAAAATCCCATAAATTAACCATAGGATAAAAATGGAATTATAAATTATAAAAAATGAAGTTTATTTTAACCAATTAAATTTCTATATGTCTCTATAATTATTTTTTTTCTTCTTCACCAAAGTATATGAAAAACTATTCCCACCAGAAAATAGTATTTTTAAATCAATAATTACTTTAAAACAATTATACTTCACATTTTCAATATGTTTATAAAAATATTTTAAAAAAGTCATTTCTATTCATATTTCTATGTTTTAACATCTAGGTTAGAAATTACATGTTTAGATAATTATATCAATAAAATGAGGTTTCTTAGAATCGTCGTATTGCGTGTAATGCACGCCAAGTCGATTTTGGGTGTAGTGCATCCCAAGTAGGTGTTTAATGTAGTGCAAGAGAATTTAGTCTTGCATTTAGCACATTCCAAGTCATTGTTGTATGTAGCGCAAGCCATGTCAGTGTAGCGTGTAACGCAATCCAAGTTGGTGTCCTATGAAAGGAATGTTTGACTTAGTGTTTTATTACACACATATATATAACTATTTCTAGAGTAATTTGAGAGGAAAATATAAAAAGGATTAACTAGTTCAAAAAATATATATTCCACAAAATAAAAGGGTGTTACATTCTAACCCCCTTAAAATGAATTTCACCCTCAAAATTAATTTGGGTTATCAAATGTTTAATACATAAATGATTAATTCATAAAAACCTGCAGCATAAAAATGAATAATAAAACATCCCATGAAATGGGAATATTGGATCCATAATAGTTACACAATGTTAAATATAATAATTTTTCCTAATATAAGAACATAGGTTGGTTGTGAATATTGGACAAGGAGTAATTGCATAAAAATTTATATGGAGTAATTGAGGTTATCTATAAAAAACATGTGAATAATCAATGAAAAATTGATGGGATAAATTCATAAATCATTGATGAGTTAAAATTCCATAGATTTAAAAAATTAAGGTATCAAGACAACACATTTTTTTATCATTATACTATCATTGAGTAATTATTTTTATGACCAGGAATATAAGGAAACATACTTACTTGATATTACTCCATTTTTTATGCACAATCCCCTAATTTGGTAATGCCTTGACAGATTTCCACATAGTCTTTTACCCAGAGAAATGAATGGGAATTATTTTTTATTCTTGAACTAATAACAGAACAGTATATCCCTAATAAGTCAACCCATCATTCTTCAATTACCATTAATATATATTATTTATCCAACATTCATAAGCCCTCATGTGGGGATATGATACATTCATCTCAAAAACATTATATAGATACTGTATTAAAAATTCTTGAAATTGTTATCATTATAATCCTTTGAAAATATAGTTCACTATTTTTCCTTTAATATAGTATTATATTATTCAAAAATCATTTTTATTTAATACATGGGTTCATCCATGTGCCATTTGAACAATAAATAAGATTTTATTATTCTAAAATCCATTTAGGGGGATATAATAACATTTAACTTCAGTAAATAATGAAAAAAAGATTATCATAGGGATTATTCACACAAAATAAAACCTGAACATCCCCACTAAGGGGGAGGGAGGATAAGTTTTACCCTAATTTTCATTATTCACTTCATCCATTATGGATACATGAGGTATCCTTGTTTCCTTTATCCTTATAGGTTTCTATGTATTATCATCAATACTATCCCTTGGATTGGGGCATTGGTTTTCATAATTCCAAAACTCCATGAAATTGAAACACTAATGTTTGGGTGGTTTATTTTATTGATCTTTCTCTCAATGCATTTCCTTGAGTTTCCTCTTCTCATCACTTTTAGATTCTTTTTCTTGATGGAAATGCTTCCCACACATTAAAAAACTACTTATTTCCTCCAAAAACTCTTTTATGTTCTATTTCACAAAGTTTTTGAATTTAGGAATTTGAAATTTTTTATTCTCACCATGTTTTTTAGATTCCCATATTAACTCCATCTTCCCATTCATGTTAAAACCCTATGATTTATTAGTAACTCCATCCTTCATTCCATATTTTATTAGACAACACATGATATCATTATAGCTTCTAATTTATTTTATATCCAACACCCATGCAAGACATTATTTTAAGACATTGAAGAACCAATCATCTTGAATTTAGGGTTGGATGATAATTCCATAAGCATTATTCTCATGTTTTGTGAAATTAGCCTCATATGTAACAACAGATTCATCATCCTTTTGCTTCATCTCAAGTAACTATGTCTCTATATTCACAAAAAGAACACATGTAATTTATTTATTTTATAATATGTTCTTTAAATCCTTCCAATCCATATATTCAATTTCAACTTGCTTCCTCATTTTCTTTATTAGAGTCCACCACTGGTCGGCTTCACCTTCTAACCGATATATAGAAAGAATGACATTCTCATTATTCGAACACTTGGGAATGGAGAATATATTATTAGTGGAACTGATAAAGTGTTCAGTAGAAATTTCATATGATTCATTGCAAAAATAAGGTGGATGAGGCCTCATGAAGGACACAACAGATTGATGTTCCCTCCATTGCTCATTTGGAAACTCATCACAATTCATATCTTGAGAGATATGTGAGAGTATAGTTATGTGGTTTTGTATTCTAGTCCCCATAGAATTTAGATCTTTAGGATGGAATTAATTTCATTTTCCATCATAATCACAATTAATGTGGTTTTACCAGGTTCCATCCATTGGATAATACCAAAATCATAGAGTAAGAAACAATTATAATAATGAGGAACCACACAATCCTGGAAATTCACCTATAATATGTTTAATGAATGATTTTTTTTAATATATTACACATTTGGTTTAACCTAGGTTATTCATATCCAAATTCTATTTAAATCTTTCACGATGGTTCGTGAAGAGTTTTTGAATTCCCAAAGCATATCCCTCGATAGTGTAAAAATAGGTGTGAAGCAAGACTCATTGTCGTGTCCGAGATTACCTCGAGTCAGGACTGGGACATCATGTCTATGTTCTTATCACTAGGTATATTTGTCCTAGATCCACATCAACTTTTACTATATATAAATGGATTTATTTCTAGGAAACCACTCACTCTATCCTTTTCCAATTTTGTAGGACATTTTCCAAAATGTTGACTCATCCTTATACTTATCCTTAGAGGCATCCCATGACATATCATAAAAAATATACCTAGGGATTTCACTAATTTTTCCTCATCATAGTGTCCAGTTATTGAAAAAAAAAATCCTTTGATACCAACAATAATGACTTCGGTTTAACATACATGGATATTTCAGCATTTTAGATGAATATTTTTTAAAATACAAAAATACATACCTAAGGACTGTTATAGTTTAGTGTCATTGGAAACATGGAAACAAAATCTCATACCCTTGTGAAAGATCTTCAACATCTCCCATGAATATATCAAACCTTTTTACTTCTACCTAAATCCTTTATTCGTTACTTAGGGAAAAGAAACAAAAGAAAGAGCTGATATAAGATGTTCTATTAGGGTAAATATAGGAAATTTGTAAGTATTACACAAAAAAGGGTGTGGAAATTTAGAAAAAATTTGAATATCATACCCTACATATTAGAGATCACAAAAAATATTGGATGTTAATCATGCATATATCATAACAGAATTAAGATCCTCTTTTATGAAATAATAACATAGGAATAAGACAAGGAATTTGTTTCATGCACATAGTTTTATTACATTGTGAACATTTATAAGTAGAAATAGGTTCAATAATTATGGTAAGGACATGAAATCAGGCCACCCAAGTCAACTTATGGACATTAAATCATGTCCATTCATAACATTTTGAACATGTAATCAAGCCCCACATAAAATTATGGACATGAAACCAGATCCATGTATAACATTGTTAACATGTAATATGGTTCACTCATAACATTTTGAACATGTAATTAGGTTCATTCATAAACTTATAGAAGTGAAACCAAGACCATGAATTGTATTGTGAACATGTAATTAGGCTCACACATATCACTGTGAAATTTTATCTTGGTTCATGAATTAACTCATGGACATGCAACCATTTCTATGCATAACATTGTGAACATTTAATAAGGTTCACTTTGTAACGTCTCGGCCCCGGGTACCACGCAACGGGTGCCCCGAGCCCGGTTCACCACGTGACCTCAAGCGCATTTCCCCAAACGCCAGAGGCTGCCGACTAGCAGCGAGGGCCCAGGTCTGATAGTGGGGAAACTATGCCCTCATTTTTCAAAGTGTAGCGCAGCGGAATACCAAAATAAACATACAACAATACCGAAAGCAGTAAACATACACAACTGAAATAACTACAGTAGTGGATATAGACAACAGTATAAATGTGATGATGCTACATGTTCAAATTCTAAGAAAACATCCAGAACTTGTTATACATTACTGTGATACAACCAAAAGCAAAGTACAAAAAACAAGTAAATAGCTGGCAGCGGCATCGCGAGCCTAGGCTCGGTCCCATGCCCTCCTACTCCTCATCAACTATCAAGTACCTGTATAGGGACTCTTGCCCCTATCTACACCTGCAGCAACGTAATCTATTTGGGCCGAAAAGCGTGACCCAAACAGGGTGTGAGATATATATCTCAGTAGGCACCCACCAAAGGCCCGTGCTCAACTGTGTGTAAAACATGCAACAAGTGTGCAATAGTAAATGAAATAACTAACCAGTAATCAAAAGTAACTAACTTAACAGTTAAATTTCCATTTTATTATTCATTTAATTCCTTTAATTTAGTAATTTTTTTGTGCTCAGCACCAAACCCTCATGCTAAAAAAGTAACCATGCCCTCAGGCTTTCCCTCAGGCCATATAGAATCCAACCCGCATGTATTTCCCTCAGGCGTAACAGAAATTATCGCCCTCAGGCTTATGAAGTGTCGCACTCAGGCATAGAAGTCAAGCCCTCAGGCACTAAAGGTTGCCCTCAGGCAGAATAACGACAGCCCTCGGGCTAAAACAGTCACGCCCTCAGGATTATCACAACAACTCCCTCTGGCTAAATAGGTAACCGGATCGTGCCCAATATATCAAAATGCAGTAAACAAGAAATTCCTCTCAAGGCAATTCTACAGTTACTACATTTAAGGCATACCCTCGGGTATCCTGGCCAAATGGCTAAACAGAGGAACACACCCCTCGGGATGGTCCTGGATCCAAGCAACGATCCCAAACATCATTTTATTATCACCATTTAATCACCTATGCAATTCTAGGCATTAAATATAGCAACGGCCTCAGCCACACGACACCCCAAAATGGGTTCGTGGCACGAAAACGCACAAAAACGCACGACAGTTGGAAAATAAATACCAAGCCACCAACCTTATGTTCCAACAAACAATATACCTGAATGCCGGCTCTATAAACGCCCAAGAACGGCGTAGATCTGATGAAGAACAAAACCCATTCAAACGTAAATAACGTACTTTGGGAGAATAATTGGAAAGAACGGTACCAGGAGGAGGCAGGGCTTACCCGTGTGGTTCCAACGAGATCGTCCGAAGCCGAATTGGATTCCAGACGAACTCTTGGCGGATCTTCAAAGGTCTGGCCTCCTCCTTTGGCTCCAAAATGGCTCAAACGCCTCCTCTGTCAAATGAGGGGGCTACTGCCTGTTTTAAGCCGAAAAAACAAAGTACACGACGTGTACTTCTGAGTACACGGCGTGTACTACTTTCATTTAACTGTTCATTTGGCGGCACCGGCACAGTTCACCTGCCGACAAGAGTACACGGCATGTACTCCCGAGTACACAGCCTGTACTGCCGCCTAGCTGGCGGCGACTCCACCACCTTACCTTTTAACCTGCCGACTGACTACACAGCGTGTAAAGGACCACTACACGGTGTGTAGTCGGTTCCTACAGCCTTTGTGGCCGGCGAGGCTACACGCCCTGTGTACTTATCCCAACAAGGCCAAAAGTACACAGCGTGTGGGAAAAGTACACGGCGTGTAGTTTCAAAATTTAGTATTTTTCCCCATTTTCCATATTTTCTCAAAATCAGTTCAGGAAAAGGAAAAGAAGAAGCTCGTACCTCTAAAACAAGAACCGGGTTCTTACAAACTCCCCCCTATAGCAATTCGTCCCCGAATTGCCCTTTCGAGGGTGGCAAAGAGAAATATCAGAACAGCTCTAGCCACTGAGCACGTACATAGGCCCCCCGCTCTTAGGTGTCGTCATGCACCCCAGCCATGCTGCCATAGCACCCGTACGAGAGGAACTGAGTGGCCTCGTAGGACCTTCGTGCTCCTGTCAACGATACAGATCAGATGCTCCTCAAAGGACGCATCATGCTGAAGCTTAACCTCCTCAGGATGAAAGGTGTGAGATGGGTCTGAATGGTAGTGACGCAACTGAGACATGTGGAAGACGTCGTGCATGGCTCGGTACTGCTGCGGTAACTGCAACCTATAGGCAACCAGCCCGACGCTCTCCAAAATCTCGAATGGCCCCACATACCTCGGTGAAAGCTTACCCTATCTCATGATTCGTTTGTGTCCCAACCTCGGCAAAACACGCAAGAAAACCTGATCCCCAACCAAGAACTCCAAAGTTCTTCTATGGCGATCAGTATAAGACTTCTAATGAGACTGCGCGGTAGCCATCCGCTTCTGAATCAACTGGACCTGCTCAAATGTCTCCTGCACGACTTGTGGTCCCAGTAAAGCTGCCTCACCTGCCTCTAACCAGCACAAAGGTGATCGGCATGGCCTACCATATAAATCCTCGTATGGTCCCATCTCAATAGTTTCCTAAAAACCATTGTTATAGGCAAACTTGACTAAGGGTATATTCTTCTCCCAAGAGCCCCCAAAGTTTAGGACGCATGCGCGCAGCATGTCCTCTAGCACCTGTATTGTCCGCTCTGATTGGCCATCTATCTGAGGGTGGTATGCTGTGCTCAGAAGCACCTGTATACCCAGCTCCCTCTGAAAACTCTGCCAGAAACGAGACGTGAAGCGGGCGTCCCTATCTGAAACGATAGAACGAGGGACCACATGAAGACGTATGATCTCTCGGATATACAGACTTCTGAGCTTGTCCACACCGAAGGTCTCCTTGATTGGAAAGAAGTGAGCTACCTTCATAATTTTGTCCACAACAACCCATACGACGTCATTACCTCGAGGTGACCTTGGAAATCCCATAACAAAATCCATCGCGACATCATCCCATTTCTACTCCGGAATGGGCAACTGCTGTAACATCCCATCTGGTCTATGATGCTCTTCCTTCACCTGCAGACAGGTGGAACACCTCGTAACAAAACCAGCTATCTCTCTCTTCATACCCAGCCACCAATACTGACGTCTCAAGTCTTGGTACATCTTGGTAACCCCGAGATGAACTTCCCAAGCTGAAGCATGAAACTCCCTCATCAGATCCTCGCGTATATCCCCTAGAACCCATACACATCCATGGAAACGCAAAACCTCGTCATCGCCTATAATCCAACCGGAAGGAGGGTCCTCACTTGCCACCGAATCCCGTAGAACTAGGACTTCTGAAACCGATAGCTGCCTCATCCTCACTCTGTCCAGGAGGGTAAAAGTCATATATAACAAGGAATGATAAGTCTGTCCCTGACTTCCATGCACCTCCAGATTCTTCTCAGAGAACAAATCCATAAGCTTCCATTCAACACTGGCCTCCTGCACTGCCTGTATCTGAGTCTTCCTGCTCAGTGCATCGGCTACTGCATTACCATTACCAGGTGTATAGGAAAGCTCAAAATCGGAGGACTGTAGGTACTCGACCCACCATCTCTGCCTCAGATTTAGGTCACGCTGAGTAAAGATATACTTGAGGCTTTTTTGGTCAGTGAAAACCACAAAATTCTCTCCCAACAGGTAATGTCTCCAACAGCGCAATGCATGCACAACTGCAGCCAACTCGAGATCGTGCGTCGGGTAATTCCTCTCATGTGGCCTCAACTTCCAAGACCCGTAAGCCACAACTCGGTCGCCCTACATCAAAACGGATCCAAGCCTAATCCCTAACGCATCACAGTAAACTGTATAGTTCTTCCCCTGCTCTGGGAGTATCAGGATCGGTGCTGATGTCAGCCTTCCCTTCAGGTCCTGAAAAGCTGTCTGACAAGCTTCTGACCAAACGAACTTCACACCCTTCTTAGTTAGACCTATCAATGGTGCTGTTAAGCGGGAGAAGTCCTGTATGAAGCATCTGTAGTAACCAGCCATCCCTAAGAAACTTCTTATCTCAAACACTTTCTTAGGATGCTCCCAGGAAACTATTGCTTTCACCTTCTCTGGGTCCACTGCAACTCCTGCCTCTGAGATGATATGACCCAGGAAGTGAATCTGGTCCATCCAAAAGTGGAACTTCGAGATCTTAGCATATAGGCGATTCTCTCTCAGTGTACTCAATATGATCTCAAGATGGGTGGCATGGTCATGTCGAGTGAGAGAGTACACCAAGATGTCGTCCACGAATACTACCACAAATGAATCAAGATACGAATGGAACACATGATTCATCAGAGCCATGAAAACTGCTGGCATGTTCATGAGTCCGAACGGCATAACCGTATACTCATATAGACCATACCTGGTCCTAAAAGTTGTGAGAGGTATATCAGATGGTCTAACGCGCAGCTTATGATATCCAGATCTCAAGTCAATCTTCGAGAACACTCGTGCTCCACGAAGCTGATCAAACAGATCATCTCTCCTCGGAAAGGGATATCGTTTCTTAACCGTCAACTGGTTCAGCTTCTGATAATCCACACAAATCCTAAGGTTACCATCTGCCTTCTTTGCAAAAAGGACCGGAGAACCCCAAGGAGAAGTACTGGGTCGGATAAATCCCTTTGCCTGTAGCTCCTCTAACTGCCTCTTGATCTCCTGCAACTCAAGCATGGCCATCCTATAAGGAGGAATGGACACCAGTGCTACTCCTGGCACAAGCTCGATAGAGAAATCCACCTCACGCACCGGAGGTAGACCTGAAAAGTCGTCCGGGAAGACATCCCTGAAACGATCGAAAACTGGAGGGAAAACCGTCTGACGAGTCCCCTGGTCATCCAGATATAAGCTCGCAATCTGGGCTCTGACTCCACCTCGCCCATTATGCTCTCGTCCAGCTCGACTCGCCTGAACATCCCACTCGCCCTTGTTTAGAAACTCCCCGCCCTCTGGTGATGTGAAACGCACCATACGACGATAGCAGTCTACAAAGGCTCGAAAGGGAACCAACCAATCCATCCCGAGAATGACACCATAGCTCGTCATCTCCAGGACATAGAGGTCCCAAAGGAAGTGACACCCACCAACATCAAGGGGGAACTCCTTGCACTGACGCACACCAACCGTCCTAGTCCCCAACGGAGTGTCTAGCATCAATATAGCAGAAGTAAAAACACCGAGCCCAAGGATATCCACAATGGGTACCAATATAAAACTATGTGTAGCACTCGTATCAAAAAGTACTGAAGACAAGATAGAAGATACTAGAATAGTACCTCTGATTGTCGAAGGTCCGAGATCCTGCTCCTGCTGGGTCTGTTGCACTGCATATACCTGACCAGTGCCATGACCCTACGACACGGCCTGGCTACCCTGAGCAGTCCCGCCTTATTGCCTCTGAGATCTTGGTGTCTAGATACCACGGCCACGACCACCATCTCTGTCTACACGCCCTGACATATTCCAGTTCCCTGACTGGTATGAAGCCACTGGTCCTGATCCCGTACGAGGAGTCTGCACAGAACCCATCTCACTAGCCACTGGTAGAAACGCCCTGCAAAAGCGTTGTAGATGACCCATCTTGCCGCAATCTCGGCACTCCACTGGGTCTCGTGAACACTGTGGCCTCTTGTGCCCCTCTCTACCACACTGGTAGCACCTAATCGGGCCACCTGAAGAAGCTGCCTGGCTGGTACTGCCGCCCTGAGAGAAGTCCATCTGCCTCTTCCTCTTGCCAGAAGAAATAGTACCAGTAACTGGTGCCGAACCGCCCTGGCCCACACCACTAGATTCTCGCAGGTTTCTCTCTGTAATCAACGCCTGGATCACAATCGCGTGTACAGTAGGTAACCCAAAAACATTCACCAGTGCTCGGATGTCATGCTGAATACCATCCTCAAAATGTCTGGCTCTTAGCATCTCATCATCCACCAGCACGGGTGCAAAGTGCTGAAGCTCTGTAAAACGAGCAGAGTAGTCCATCACAGACATAGAGCCCTGCTACAGATTCATGAACTCTCGAGCTCTATATGCTCTCAGTGTCTCGGGAAAGAAGAAGTCATAGAAGACTGTCTGAAAATCATCCCACGCCATGTCCCTGTGATTCTCTGACTGGGTGGTAACATCCCACCACCTCTTGGAGAAATCACGCAGCATGTAAGTCGCGAGCTTGACCCTCCGCCCCGGAGGCGTCTCAAGATGCTCGAAAATAGTCTGCATCTATCCTAGCCATGACTCTGCAGCCTATGGACCGCCATCCCCTAAAAACATAGGCGGATGCTGCTGCTGGAAGATACGCGTCAGCTCGGACATAGATGTGCCAGCCTGCGGTGCTCCCTAAAAGGTCTGCATGAACCGCAATAAGCCTTCACGAAACTGCGCCTTCGTGCCCGTGTCCGGTATAACAGCTGGTGCCACATCTGGATCTGCTGGTGGATCAACTAGTAGCCCATGGCCCACCATCTCCGGAGTATAATCGTCACCGCTCTCTTGGCGAACAACTTGCGGTCGTCTAGGCAGCATGACTCTACAAGGTCAAAAGAACGCCTCAGATTCAGGATTATTAAGACTGAAACGAAGGAACCACAAAGGAACAAGAGGAAGAAGGCGGTTCAAAATTTGCAAAACAAGACTACACGACATGTACACTGACTAAACGACATGTACTTGACTTCCTTTCCCCTGCCCGGGTCCTTCTACATGGCTAAGCCACACGGCTTCCGTTCAAAAAAACTACACAGAATGTATAATATCTACACGGCGTGTACAATGTTATTTTTCCAACTGCCTGTGTCATATGTGACACGGCCGACTACTCGGCTTTACCACACACGGTGTGTTACACCCGTACACAGCGTGTACACCACGCCATTTCCCAGCCACACGGCTAACTCCACACGGGCTGTCCTCGGACAAGACTACACGGCGTGTCCCAAAGGTACACAGCGTGTTCTGAAAGAGGTGACACCGGCCCGTGTTGTTAGTTACACGGCTGAGTCCCCAGCTCACACTTCACGGCGTGTCTATAATTGACACGGCGTGTTCTATCTAGGAGTTCACCGACCCATGTTGTTAGTTACACGGCCGGACTCCAGGTCAACACTACACAGCGTGTACAAAACTACATGGCGTGTCTTACCCAACCCCTTTCCCTACCCCGTGTCACCGCCCACACAGTTTGTGACACGGGAAGAGACTACACGGCATGTACTCAGGGTACACGGCGTGTACTCAAAAGTTCATATTTCTTCCCGAATAGAAGAACATACACGGCGTGTATAAAAATACTACATGGCGTGTATACTGGGTTTCTGCACAGTATGCCTCCGAAACTTCTCTAGAACCCAGAAAATACTAAAAATGACACCTAAGTGTCAAATTCCGACCTGTGGGGGGCCATACACCCCACGAATCAAAGTTTGACATCTTATTTGTGTTATAACCAATAACCAGTCAATGATCCACCAAATTCCGGTCAATGGGGGACCATACTCCCCAAAGACCAATGTTTGGCGTCCATTCTATAAACAAGGTCTAACAATAATACCATATCACAAGGTAGGTATTTATCAAGCTGCTATCACAACAACATGCTTTACTAGCACAACAACTATCACAACATAATGAAAATTCTAATGCACCTACATGGCATGGAAACTATGCATGGAATGTGATATCTAGCATGTGCCTATATGATGCATGAGACGGCATACCCTCATCTCATCGGGTTGCAACTAAAAAGAACCCACAGATAAAATATAAATAGAACAATCCAAGTGTGTCACCCAATGGTGAAAACTTATCAACTGTAAAAGTGCAAGATCAAAGAATGAAAAGTACGAGGTAGACTGGCTTTTCCCTGTACACAGGTTAGCTACGCCCGGGCACAGCTTATTACCAACTACCGTTCATCCTAACTCTAACTACGACTCCAAGTAGTAAGTCAAAGAAAAGAAACTCGTCTGATACCACTTTGTAACGTCCCGGCCCCAGGTGCCATGCAA
This sequence comes from Viscum album, assembly GCA_963277665.1. NCBI lineage: Eukaryota > Viridiplantae > Streptophyta > Magnoliopsida > Santalales > Viscaceae > Viscum > Viscum album. Next base: position 996,408,517 of record OY728141.1, on the reverse strand, counting down.
CGGGTGCCCCGAGCCTGGTTCACCACGTGACCTCAAGCGCATTTCCCCAAATTCCAGAGGCTACCGACTAGCAGCGAGGGCCTAGGTCTGATAGTGGGGAAACTATGCCCTCATTTGTCAAAGCGTAGTGCAGTGGAATACCAAAATAAACATACAACAATAGCGGAATCAGTAAACATACACAACTGAAATAACTACAGAAGTGGATATAGACAACAGTATAAAAGTGATGACGCTACATGTTCAAATTCTAAGAAAACATCCAGAACATGTTATACATCACTGTGATACAACCAAAAGCAAAGTACAGCAAAACAAGTAAACATCTGGCAGCGGCATCGCGAGCCTAGGCTCAGTCCCATGCCCTCCTACTCCTCAGCAACTGTCAAGTACCTGTATAGGGACTCTTGCCCCTATCTAAACCTGCAGCAACATAATCTGTTTGGGCCGAAAAGCATGACCCAAATAGGGTGTGAGACATATATCTCAGTATGCACCCACTAAAGGTCCGTGCTCAACTGTGTATAAAACATACAACAAGTGTGAAATAGTAAATGCAATAACTAAGTAGTACTCAAAAGTAACTTACTTAACAGTTAAATTTACATTTTATTATTCATTTAATTCCTTTAATTTAGTAACGTTTTTGTGCTCAGCACCAAGCCCTCAGGCTAACCAGAATCATGCCCTCAGGATAAAATAGTAACCACACCCTCAGGCTTTCCCTCAGGCCATACAGAATCCAACCCACAGGTATTTCCCTCAGGCGTAACAGAAATTCTCGCCCTCAGGCTTACGAAGTGTCTCCCTCAGGCACATAAGTCAAGCCCTCAGGCACGAAAGGTTGCCCTCAGGTAGAATAACGACAGCACTCGGGCTAAAACAGTCACTCCCTCAGGCTAATCACAACAACGCCCTTAGGATAAACAGGTAACTGGCCCATGCCCAACATATCAAAATGCAGTAAACATGCAATTCCTCTCAAGGCAATTCTACAGTTACTACATTTAAGGCATACCCTCGGGTATCCTGGCCAAATCGCTAAACAGAGGAACACACCCCTCGGGATGGTCCTGGATCCAAGAAACGATCTCAAACATCATTTTATTATCACCATTTAATCACCTATTCATTTCTAGGCATTAAATATAGCAACGGCCTCAGCCACACGACACCCCAACATGGGTTCGTGGCACGAAAACGCACAAAAACGCACGAAAGTTGGAAAATAAACACCAAGCCACCTACCTTATGTGCCAACGAACAGTATACCCGAACGCCAGCTCCAGAAACACCCATGAACGGTGTAGATCTGACGTAGAAAAAAACTCATTCAAATTTAAATAACATACGTTGGTAGAAGAATTGGCAAGAACTGTACCAGGAGGAGGAAGGTCTTACCCGTGCGGTTCCAACGAGATCGTCCGAAGCCGAATCGGATTCCAGATGAACTCCTGGCGGATCTTCAAAGGTCCGGCCTCCTCCTTTGGCTCCAAAATTGCTCAAACGCCTCCTCTACCAAATGAGGAGGCTACTGCCTGTTTGAAGCCAAAAAAACAAAGTACACGGCGTGTACTTATGAGTACACAGTGTGTAATTCTTTAATTTAACTGTTCATTTGGCGGCACCGACACTATTCACCTACCGACAAGAGTACACGGCATGTACTCCCGAGTACACGACGTGTACTGCCGCCCAGCTGATGGTGACTCCACCACCTTACATTTTAACCTGCCGACTGATTACACGGCGTGTAAAGGACCACTACACGACATGTAGTCGGTTCCTACACCCTTTTTGGCTGGCAAGGCTACACGCCATGTGTACTTATCCCAACACGGCCAAAAGTACATGGCGTGTGGGCAAAGTACACGGCATGTAGTTTCAAAATTTAGGATTTTTCCCCATTTTTCCATATTTTCTCAAAATCACTTAAGGAAGAGGAAAAGAAGTAGCCCGTACCTCTAAAACAAGAACCAGGTTCTTACACACTCATAACATTTTGAATATCTAACCAGGTTCATGCATAAACTTCTGGATGATCAACTAGGTCCATGAATAACATTATGAACATGAAATTAGGTTAACACATTACATTTAAATTCATAATTCATCTATTTTTTCCAATTCATTGGATGAGGATATTCGTCCCACCCATCTAAGAATAAAATTATTCATACATGTTCCATAAGATAATAAAACATCCATCATATCATGACCTATAAAAAGACAAAGGTTTTATAAAAATCATATCCTTACCCATGAAATGAAATGGGTATTATTAAAATTTCATCACATAATAACCGATGGAATATTAATAGGTTTCATAACCATTTCATTTAATCATAACTCGTGAAAATAAGCAGGTTTCAAAAGTGTATAACACGTGGAAGCGATTTTGGTGTCATAATCATTATTCCTTCTAAACGTAAACCATTCGAGAAAGAACCTGAATGGATCCTTTGGATTAATTCTTATAAAGTCATGAGTAACATAAACATATTTTATCTTAGTTATTAAACAATTTTTAAATATCTTTCAAATAAATCTATAGAAAAAATATTCTTTCTTCCCTGATAAATTCATTTTAATGTGTAAAACCAATAGAAATCATTTTCTCAAAAAATATCTGAAACAATAATAATAAAGACTATAAATCATTTTAAAAAAAATTTACTTGAAAAAATAATGAATAAGAATAAATATATTTTATAAAAAAATTCTTTCAAAACACTTTTATATTTTAAAATAATGCTATAATATCTTTTAGAACCCATTTCATTGAAAATACATTGAAAACATGTAAAGAAGACCTAAAATAATTTTGAAAAACATTTTCCTTGAAAACATAAAAAGGGATATATCAAACCAATAAAAAATATTAAAACCCTTATTATTTTAATTTAATCTTCAAATATCATATGAAAACATTTTTGAAAACATGGTTTTAATATAAAAAAGACTTCTAATCGAAGAGAAGGATACTGTCAGATTTTTCATGAAAACATTTTATTAATTATCTTAAGTAAAAATTTGTACAAAATGGTACTAATAAATGGATATACATTGAAGAAATATGATATGAAAGATCATGAGTGTTCTTGAGATAATAATCATAATATTTCATCAAAATAAGCATAACCATCTATAATCTCTGTAAAGTGATTAGATTGATTGAAATAAACTCTTACCACATGGTTACATGGGGGTAATACACTTAATGTAAGAAATGTCACTTACATGAAGCATAAAATATCAAAAATAATGAGATTAATTAAATAACATGTCAATTGGGATCATATACACCTCGTTAAAGAACATACATTCATAACAACACATTTGTATCAAAGAATCCAATTTGAGACAAAACCACTTTATCGATTTGGTAACATTTGTAACATTTAACCCATGAAATAAAAATCTAATAATTAATATATAAATAAAAATAATTTTAATTATAAAATTCATATAATACATCAATTTTCTATATAAACACCACACAAAATGATTGGGTGGTGAATAAAGCATGTATCTCACGGAAATAAACAACGAGTAGAAATTCCATTACCTTATGTCTTTACTCTCATCATAGTCATTAAAAATCAATTATAATATATATAAATTTATTATAAATACAAAAAAAAAAAGACATATTATTAAATATAATACCGTACATGCATTTATTATGACTTTATATTACTTGATTGTTACCAATTTCAGGTTACGATTAGGCTTCGAGTAATATTAACATAGTTTTTCACTTGTGTATTAATTTGTTATATCATTGGTCCATATGATTATACAAAAAATTTACAGAATGTAAAAAATGATATAAATATTGTTTATATTCCATATATTTTTTGTAATAAACTATATATTATTTAAGGAAGAAATTGGAAACATGGTTCATGGAGATTGTAAGTCATACGCACGCATGAATGTTGTTTCTATTTTTATTATCATATTGAAAGAAAAAATGAAATTGAAATATAGGTATATATTTATGTAATATAATTATATTATCATTCTAATTTTATATATATCATATAATTTCTCTAAAACCATCCTTAATAAATTCCATGCAGTGTTTGAATGAATCATATTTCTTTGGGGTGCGATAGTCAAAACTTCTTCAAACGAAACTATATTTGTAACAAAAGGAAAGTAAAAAATATATGTGTTATAAAAAAGATTAAATACTAAATAAATATCATATATAAATTATATAAACGTAGTGTTCATCATAATACCCCCCATGATATGTGGTGATGGAAAAATGAACAATCATCAATTAGTGGGGAGGTAGTTCTCCCAACACATAAACAATATGTTCACTACCCATTAGATGGATGTGTGTGTAAGTAATGGAAAAAATATAATAATAGAATCATATTATATTTAACATAATTTTTTTTATATAATCATGGAATAAAAAGAGTGTAGGGGTGGGGAAAGATAATAATGGAATTGAACTTGAGATAATGTGTTACCAATTAATCAGGTAACTCCTTTTGGTTTGTTCAAAAAGGATTATGTGGATTGATTTATGCCCAAAGAGAGGAATCTAAGTTTAATAGAGGGATTTTTATAAGTGAATGGGGAAGATATTTTAATAACCTAAGAGATCTGAGTGGTGTCAAGAAGAGGGAGAGGCGGTGGCTATTTACACGGAAGTAAAAGGACTCATATGAAATTTTTGAAAAAAAGTTTTATGTTCACATGTTATTAAAAAAATAATTAAAAAACAACAAAAATAAATAATTAACAGTTTATGTCCTAAATATGTCCAGAAAATATAATTTTAATAAGAATATAGGTCATTTGGGCTACTAAGATTACGATTTACACCCTAATTAAGCTTAATTTGACTTTAATCATTCTGAATAATTTTAATCACATGAACTAATATTTTTGGTCAAATATGACCATGATATAATTATAATCTAAATATTAAATGGTTTTCATTGGTGGATGTAATTTGTTTCTAAATTTAATTCATTAAAGAAGAAAATATAATATTATTTCTAATCTCATAGACGGGATAAAATAATGGGTTTTAAAGTAGAAAAATGTTCAAAAGATTGTTATGTATTTATATACAATTTCAAAGTGAAACTAATTCTAGGGACATTAATTGTATTAACAGATTTATAATTGTTCTAATGAGACTATGAAAATAATTTAATGTATAATATAACATTAAAAATTATTTAAACGAGAAAGGTATTTATTAACTAAAATTTACTATTTTTCATTATTCATTAAAAATGATGTTTCTCAGAAAAATCCCAAAAAATTACCCTAAGATAATTTCAGCATTATAAATTCAAAATTTAATTTAATTTTTATAAAATTCAATATTTTTATTTGCCTAAAATTACTATTATTTTTTCCTTAGAAGGACATGAAGAGTAGTTAATTACATAAAATAGTATTTTTAAACAGATATAGTCACAAAAAAAATATTTTTCATTTTAAATATTGTTTATTTATATAAAACAATTATTCAAATATTTAAAAGTATTTATTACTTCAAATATTAGTATGTGTTGATAGCTATGATATAACTCACTTGTTTAAAAAATTATAACTATAAAATGATGTTCCATAGAAGCTTGATATTTAATTTAACTTATTCCATGTCGGTGTTGCGTGTAGTGAATACCAAGTTAGTGTTTCTTGTAGAGAAACACACTTTAAAATTGCATGTATTACATTCCATCCTGGTGTTGCATGTAGAACAAGCCATGTTAGTGTTTCGTTTCTCACAATCTATGTTTTTATCTTCAAAAAAAGGTAACGAACACCCCAAATATATAAATTTGTATCCTATAACTCATAAAAAGTGAATAACTGAGCTTAATAAAAGTATGATAAATAATATAAATAACTATAAGAAATAATTAATGGATTTAATTTTATTATTTTGGACATTATGGTCAAGTGGATAATAAATTCATTTATATGGTAATGGTTTTATTAGAGAACCTCCATTTTCTTTTAGGTTACTATTCTCTCTCTCCTTACCCTAATGAAATTATTATTTATTCTTATTTAATACTCAAACAATTATGTTTTAATGTTCTGAATATATGTTCCAATCAGAATATTTTTTTATTTTATGTGGACTAACATGTTTTAAAAGAATCCATCTCAAATTCTTCAAGATAAACAATCCTGGTTCAAGGGAACTTCTCAAATTCCTTTCTATTTTCAGGTGCACTATATAATATATTTTAAGGCACCATTATTTTTATAAAATAAATAATTTCATTATAAAATAAATATCTTAGTTTACTTCTGGTTTTATAAATTCTTTTTTTAAAAGAACACTTATTTTCAAATAAAAAGAGTATTTCACTTAAGAATTATTTGATGATTATATTAGAGTGTTTCCATCTATTTCCACACCCTTGTTGATTATTTTTTTTAATTGGGATTAATATTTTATGGTATCATATATCATATTTAATTGAATGGTTTATTATTAATTGGATAGTGGACATTCTATCTTGATACCATTCACCATATTACTTTAAATGGTTAGTGTTTATGTTTAATGATTAGAGAAAGTTATTTACATTTCATATTTTAGTTTTAATATGAATTTATATGTTTATTATGTTTCACCCCGTTCATTTTCAGAAAGAATTATACTTATTAATATTAGTTTGGGACCCACTATAGCCCCTCGATGCTTTAGAAGTTTTCATGAGACAAAATCATTTGGGTTTTTTACTATTTATCTTTGGTCATAACATCATGCTATGAAAGTACTGTTTTGATATCCAACATTATGCATTCCATAATTATGAAACTAGTAATTTATTGTCCATGTGATTATTCAGCAATTAGAATATCCATGGTTGTGTTTTATTTTGTCATTAATAATTCTAATTTTATTACTTTCATGTTTTACTAAAGATTACATTTTAATGGCACGTGTACTTTTATTTATTCACCAATAATTATTACTTATGATTCTACTATATTAATTAACTTCACTGAGAATCTAAGATCACCTCTTTATTATGTTTTATTTATCCCTTAGATGTGATGATGTATATTATGAATGATTTTTTTTGGGTAATATAGGAGTTATTTATGTTTATAATGGACTTTAAATATTGTATTTCCAATCAATTCATAATGTTGACCTTATATATGTATCTTTTTTCCAAAGATACTAAATTATAGAGTCCTTTGAAATAAAACATCCTTGCAAACATAAAAAAAATTGATGTAAGAAACTAGCTCTTGGAAATTAGGGTCGGTGTCTTGACTACCCATGAAGAACATCCACCACACAAAACTGAGAAAGGTGTCATAGGATCAAGACCAAATGTGAAAGATTCTATAGAATGGTAATGAAAAAAATATGACAAACTGGTTTTGTTAGAGAAGAGTTAGGGATAATGAATTCATTGATAGAGGTCTATAGGCCATGCCACCCCAAAAAACTAAGGGATGGATGAAACGAACACCACAATGCGGCACCAAAGTCGCATCACCCATGACTAGTGTCTTCATGTAAACATTATAATTTCAATAATTTTTTTCAGCAAAGGGATTAACTAAATATTCAAGTCAAAATTTTAGTACCAATATTCTATTTAAAGGGTACTACAAAATATTTTATGCATGAAAATGATTCTAGCATGAAAACCCCATAAATATAAACATTTTATTCATTTATTACACCACCAACAATAAAAAAAAAATTTGACATGAAAATGACCAGAATGAAAATATAGATCATGGAACTATTACTCCCTTAGTTATAATCTTTAACCCTTTATTGTTGGCATAGAAACTTCATTTTTTAGTGATCACCTCTAGTGCCTATATTAAATTTTCATGAAAGAATAAAAATTGAGGTAATTTTATGTAAGATTTGATTAATGTTTCTACCACATTAATATTCAGTTAGAAATTGAATAAAATTATATTTATTTTGATTCAAGAGGTTGTACAATCAACCTATATCAATACTTGAAAAATAAGGAATTTAATGTATATGAATTAATTATTGTTAGAAAACATAATATAATTTCATGAAAATTCAAAATAGTATCATGTTTTAAAAATTATATTTCATTATAAAATTTAGGTAAAATAATAAAATTTATTAACCTTCAATCATAATAACATTAAATAATTTAAAACGATTTTTAACAATTAAAAAGTTAACAGTGGAAGTATAATACTAGGAATTTATTTTGTGTGAATTTAGTTACATAAAATGGGTAATCATGTGAATTTTCCTTACTTATTTTTTCCATATAAGAGAGATAATAATATTTTACCCATGAATTAAATGGAAACATTGAGACTACAAAAAATGAAAATGAGAAAATAAATATTACAACCCCCCCCATGTGGGTGTATTTAGACTATCCATAGCTTCAACACATTGAGTTCTTCCCCAAAATGGTATGGGTATAGTTTATTACCTGTAAAATATTATATTCACTTATTTCCAATATAAGGAATCAACTTATTGAGATTATGGGAAACCCCATTTTTGAACCATTTAATTCCCATGCTTCTCAAAATTTTATAATTAGGGGTACTTTCCACTCTTCTTCAACTTGTAAATATATTTTTTTACATCCTCACTTGTAAAATATGATATGTGTTGTGAAATTATTTTAAAAATTCAATTATGGGATGTTATTTTTCGTTTAAATAAATCGCTTGTATAACATAATTTTCGAGAACCATATATGTATGTCACAAAAAATGGGACTAATTTTTGAAATGTTTTCTTATGAACAATTAGATATATATTTATACATCCATTGATAAAGTACAGTGGCTAACCCATGGGTTTTTTTAAAGAAACGTTTTGTTTATCCATGATACTACTTTCAAATAATTTATCATCTTTATTTATTTTTTACATAATAAAGGAAAATCCTAAAAGAATTTTATGCAAGGGAGGCAATGACAATAAAAATATGAATAGAAAAATGAATGATGAATGGAAAAAAAATTAGGAAATGTGAGTGAGAAAAAACCATATCTAGAATGATCAACTCTCTAAAACCTATCATTGAGCATCAATATTATAGAAAAATATCAAAATATTACTCATTGTGTACAATATGTATTTAATAAAACATATCTAAAAAAAGTAAACAACCATTCATAGAATGTGTTCCTTTACAAAAGTTCTCTTCTAACTGAGGGTTGAGTCAAAAGGTTAGACCCCATTCTCAAAAAATGTATCCCTTATAAAGGTGATCATAACATGATATTTAAAATAAAAGACCAATATGGGGAAACTTAATTGAATGAATCATAGAATTAATAGAAACTAGAAGTAGTAGAAGAATGTAGAAATATTTTCATGATAATTAGTGGGTGGTCATCTTTACTCAATGTATGTTTGAGATTTACTAAGACATTAAAAGATCTCTATGATTAAACTTAAAATTATATCACTAAGAAATGATGATATTAAAAACCTCAAATAAGCTACATGAGTTAGTGATCCTTTTTTGGACGTTAACAATCACCATGACGAGTAAAAAAAACTTTAAAATTCACAATTATTATTACATGTAGAGAATTACATAATATATCAAAAAATAAAAGTCAAAATAGAATGTTCGAAAAAAAATAAGAATCATCCCCCTTATGTTTAAATACACAATTCAATATTTAAATTCACAATGGAAGGAACCAACAATAAAATTAATGGAAAATAGAATCTTCCATGTGTAAACCATCACCCAAAACCTCACTCTTCGTGTGTCAAAGGAAAAACCCCTCCCACAAATTCATTTCTTTTATTTTTTAAATTACATGTCAACCCATTGTCATTAGAATATTTTTGGGTATCTATCATAAAATAATTCCATTATCAAGTCACCACATTCATCATTATTCTAGTCATGAATTTCACTTCATCACAATTCAGTCATCTATTTCCTTAATTCGCCAAGACCTGACTCAAAAATTCAAACAGTGGGTAAGAAAATTTCATATAACATTGATTCAACATGGATTGATATTAAACAAATAGTTTTCCAAATTTCGATGTTGTTAGATCATGATTCACGAAAATTTGTTCGACTTGATTGATACGAATCTTTATGTTTTGAGGAAATGAAACACTGCTATTAAATTCTTTTTAGCACTATTTGTGAAACCCAATTAAACTATAAAACTAAAACATAATGGTAAATTAAGGCCCCCTTAAAAATATTTGTGTTATAAACTGGAAAATGTGAGAATAAAACTAATAAACATGTAATAAAAAATGGATCGATAATGATTACATGATAAAATTTCTTAATCATAGTGGGTCTTCATCCTCCACATGGTCAGCTAAGAATGTAATAAATACTTCCACAACCTATTTATTATCTTCATAAAACTAATACCAAATGAAACATATTTATTCCTTGGATTGAGAAGAAATTTATAAAAATTTCAACCCAACTCACGCTTTTCCAATCATCCTATGTGTAGATATCATCATCTCATTTATTTGATTTTTCCTCATCATCTTGAAATCAAGAGAATCCTCAACATCTTCGTGATATAATTAATATAAAATAAAATCTTGGATTTTTTTTCAACCTCAACTTCATCAAATGATTAAAAAATTAATTCTATATCCACTCCTTTGATGGTCCTTAGCTCAAAAAATATGGTCAACACATTCTCACAAAGGTTGTTCTATATATGTCTTTAGGAGCACCTTGTACCTAAATTCATTCATTTAGAATAATCTCAATATTGTGGTGTCCTAATTAATGAGTCTGACAATGTTTAGACTTAATACATGTCAGGTTATTTCTAAAGGATCCTTATCAAGATTTGAATTTGGTTTCCCCTTGGTTATATTCGATCTCACATTAGATATATTCTTTTACACTAGTAATATAAATTATCATTCTAGAAGGTGGCATGTAAGAAATTATTTCAAATGGTTGAGAATTATTTTATATATATATATTATAATTATATTAATCAATAGAATGTATCTCATGCCTAAAATAATAAATATTCCTACAAAATCATCCGAGCGTTTATCTTTTGTTGCTCGCTGCTACATCAAATACTCTTACACAAAGTCTTAAAATCAATTTCATGAATTATCACCATAGACTATAATATTTAAACAAAAATAGTTTTGAAAAAAATAAAATAAATAAATAAAAATTAGATGAAAAAATTTAACTCGGTATGTTAACATTTTAAAAATAATATAAAAAATGAAATAATTAATAATTAAAATAAATAATTATAAAAAAGGATGAAAACAATAGATTTAATTTCTGATAAATGGTAATAAATATAAAAAATTCAAATTAATATGAAAACTATTACTCTATTAACCCATATTCAATGTTTACTTAATTATTGTATCATATGATATAATTCATTGCATCCCAAATTATCAAATATTTTAGAAGTCATGAAGAGATAGATGCATACATGATTCCCATTTTATATTGAAAATTTAAAATACATAATATAATAAGAATTACATTATCCTTGAAATTAACATTAATATCTGTATATATATCATGGGGAATGTAAAAAAATTATGATCTCAGATAGCTCCGTAAGGGTTAAAAACAATGGATGCTATAATGAGTAAATACGACATAATCAATATGGAAATGTAAATATATGAAAATGTATTATATTTAATTAATAACATGTTTAATAAATTTATCCATGGTTAAAATCAATTTAGTAATATCATGAATAATAATAACTCATTTCTAATTGAATAAAATTCATTATATTTGATGACATGATCTCAAACATCCTAATATAATTATAATGATATCCTTACACTAATGTAATTTAAATATTGATAGGTATATACCAAAAAAACATATAATTTAGAGAACTAATTTGTCTCATGAGAACTATCAATGGATTTTTGGGGCAATATATATTTGAAACCCACCAATCACAACAACTAAAATGCATTCATCATATATTTAATGATCAAATTAATTAGTAAAAAAAATTCCTTATCAAAAAATATCTATATTGAGTAAAAAATAAGTATTTAACATGGATTTAAACATTGATTGAAATGAAATCCACTATAAAAACCATATTTATAAATGATTTATGATTTAAAAAGTAAATTAAATGATTTATATTATATGGAAATGTAATGTCCAAGGAAAAATGAACACAATAATGTGAATGTTTCAAGATAAAATATGGCCTTCAATTAATCAAAAATAAAGGTTTTGAAATAAATTCATATATTTGGTGAATAGAATAAAATAATTTTCCATAAAATAATTATCTTTTTAAGTAATTTTAAAACATTTATAATAAGCTTAAAGGGGTAGAATGGTTATGGAGGAGGGAAAATCTGTTAATGTTGTATATGTTCAAAATCATTCCATTTTAATTTTTTAATGAATTTCCTAGACTTCTCTTTCAAAAGTTATTAGATGGATTCCTTTCAAAACTCTTAAATTTAAAAGATAAATTAAAATTTAAATTGACTAAATGCAAAAGAAAAGTGTATAATAATTTATAAAAATTTGGACACTGATGAAAGATATTCCAGATCAAAATAAATATAATACCATATTTTTCTTTTAAAAATATATTTTATAAATTTAACATCAAAAGAAAGGAAAATTTAGAATAAAATATAGAAAATCATTAAAAGAGTACACTTGAATTGAAAAACTATTAATAAATATTAAATAAATATTCATTTTAAATACATTTAATAGGTATTATATACATGAAATATAATTAAATAGTTCCATTGTATCAATTATGACCCATTGGAGTAGAAATTGAGAAAAAAATACCATACCACAAGTTTTATTTTATTTGTAGGTGATATAAACTAATTTATTATATATTTAAATGTTTTAAAATTTTAAAATAGAACCACATTAATATCTTTAAAATTAAATATGAAAAAAATTTTACTTTTTATTACCCATTTTCTGATAATATTTTATTACCAATTTTAGGGGGTTAACTACATTGTTTTCATGTTTGTTTCGATTTGGTTGTCTCAATACATATATATTTATCATGGCTATAATATAAAAATAAATTTATTAAATATAAAAATTTAATTTATATTCAATATATATATATATATATGTTTAATTATTCATATAATATATAGATAGAAAAATTAATTACACCATTTATGGAGACGGTAGGTTTTACGCACCCATTAATGATGTATTCATTTTCCATCGGATGGAAAAAAGAAAGTTGAATAATAATTCACCATTATAGGATTATTTTTATATAATATATATCATATATATTCGGTAAGTCAATCCTCATTACCATCCATGTAAAGAAAAATGAAAAAATGGATCACATCACTTTGGGGTTTTGGTAATCCACACATTCGCAAAAGAGATGTTATCATTGTCAATCTGATTGGAAGGATAGAAGGTATATATAATTTTATTATTTTTGAATAATAATTATTTCATAGATAAAATAAATATTACATATTTACATATTTTTAAAAATTCAAATAAAGTATTTATGAAAATATAAATTACACTACTACATGGATACTATATGTAGTATCTACGCACAAGTGTTGTTTATTTTTTTTCATATGGTGGATAAGAGGTGGAAAATGGTTTTATAATAATAATAATATATTAGTTTATTTATAAATATTTAGTTTTTATTTTATGAAGGGTTTGACACATTAATAGGAATTATAAGATGAAATAAACATGGAATTGTCGGTAGAGAAAAAAAAATTATTATGGCTTTATACCAGTTATAGTAATTACGAGTAGAAATATTTTCATACAATAAAATTTTAAATATTTTATTTTTTATACCCTTATCTTTCATTATTAAACCCTCTTTAACCCTTTAGCGAATTCTATCCATAGTAATTTTTTCCACCATGTAATGGTCAAGAATGTTATAATATGATGGAAAAATACCCATAAATGTGTCAAGGATGATGTGTTCAACCATATCTAAACCAATTGGTAGAATAAAAAGATTTTATGTATTTTTAATAATTCACTAATGTATTATTTATTATAAAATATCATTAATGTTATTTTTGACAATATCATTTAATTTTTCCTTAAATACATCAATAAAAAGATTGAATTCGAATATAATTTTTTAAATCATCCCTAATATGTCATATGATTCTATAAAATTCATGAAGCACTATGATTTATTCAGTTTATCTTACTTTTATAATTTTTAATTTCATTTGATATATGTTTTAATTAAATATATATATACCATGTTATTGTTGCATAAGAATTTAAGCACATTTCTCAATAAATTAATAATTAAAATAAATAATTTTGCTTAAAAAAATTTTTCTTTAAAATTTTCATTAAAAAATTTAGTTAACATGTTTTTATTCATATGAAAAATATTACAAATATTGAAGTTAAGATAGTGACATTTTGGAACTTTTCTTTTATTGAATTAACATAAAGCTCATAATCAGTGAAATATTTAACACTATGGCCATACGTTCTAGATTGGGATGGAAATAACCTAATTACACTAATAAAATATGATAAATTGTGACGTCCCTTCCCGAGTGCCCCAAAAATGTGCCCCAAGTCAGTTGGCCACATGCCCTCAAGCGCGCCAACCTGTACGCCAGAGGGTACTAACTAGTAGCAAGGGTCTGGAAAGTCAGTCTTTAGGAAACTATACACTCTTTTATCAGAATAAAACGCCAATGGAGTAAAACCACAAAAACCAAGTGAGGAAGCATACAAATAAATAAAACAGTACCATGTCGTATGATATTCTAGACAATAAAATACATTACTCAACTGAAATTTAAACACATTCTATGAAAATTTGAATGTCAAGTGTATACAATGCAACTAAACATAAAGACACAATGACTCCCAAACGGGTCTAGAACCTTGTCGACATCCCTATAAAATTATCTAATAATAAAAAAAAACCTACCATAAGGCTTTTTCGTTATCCTATCTGGTAAAAAAAGTCTACTCATGTGCCAATAAGGTGGCCCAAATAGGGTGTGAGAACAACTCAGTAGTCCACCACCAACGGTGTCTAAAACTTTTCCACTCAAGATACAGTGTATGCAGTTTTATGAAGCAATAAATACAATGTATAATTAAATAGATATCACATTTTCATTTAATCTTTAATCATCACATTAGGCCCAGTTCCAATTTATGTTTTCCATTTGATTCATAATTCTTTTTTATAATTCATTTGGTGTTTAATGTCATGTCAAGCACCCCAATCCCATTTAGTGTGGGTCTCCAGGCCTAACATTCCATATCTCATTAGATGTAGGTTATCATTCCTAGTTTCCCAAAATCTCATTAGGTGCAGCTCACCAGGCCCAGCACCCCAAAATCTCAATCAGGGATAGCTATTAGGGAGGAAATCCATGTCCATGTCCCATCATCTAATTTTTCGAGAATGCCTTGTATAGCACCAAAAAAATCTAATCAATTTAATCATTAATTAACTCACAAGAATTAGCCACATCATTCCATTACTAATACAACAATTAGTTAAACATTTAAATGGCCATTAGTTAGCTCAAAAATTAACTAAGCACATTACAAATTAATTAATTAATCAATTAATTAATCAATCAAAAAAATTCACATTCCATAATTAGTTATTCAAACTTTATTATCGATAACAAATTTCAACTTCTCATAATTTATTCTCACAATTAATTATCATTGATCAAAGTTTTGGAACATAATTAATTCTCATAATTAATTATCTTACATAGCCAAACACGATTTCATAAATAATTTACCCCAATTAATTATATTAACAAAATAAATACAATATCTCAATTATATTATCTCAAAACATAACAAATCTCACAAAAAAACCTATTTGGTAATCAAAACTTCGTTTGTTCCGTGATTCAATTATCAATTAATCACCAAGGAAATCACAAGTCAATTCAACCTTACTAATTACTCTAATTTAATAAATCAATTATCAAGGGAATCTTGAAAATCCATAATCTCACATTTACATATCAAATCCATGACTATGGGATTTTTATTTAGACCACCTACCTTAGTTTATATATAGATGTTAACCCAATTGAAATCCCCAAAATTTGAGCGGCACAATGTCGTCGATCAAGCCTCCGGTATAAATCCTAGGACGAGAGTTGATCTTCAATCTAGGATCTCAATCTCAAAGAACAAATTTTGAATCACCTTGGAATCCCTCCGGAAGGCTCTGGGATCACCTAGAATTTTTCAAGCCCTAACCAAGGTAGAAATATGAGAATTTCGGGGGTTCTTGTGCATTTTTAAAAACATTAAATCATTAATATCACATGCACGATTTCATGGGTCGGGAAAAATAGTTATGGAAAACCATGAACAAACCATATAGACCTATCTCTCCAAGTCTTCACAGTCTTCACAGTTTAGTCCATAGTTTATCAAACTGTGCCCAAACCATGTGGCCCTCCCTATCTAGGTTTTCACACTTGGCACAGTTTAGTCACACGGTTTGTCTAACCATGCGAAAATGTTGCAAAGCTCAAATTACATTAGTTTTTCTTAAATATTCACCCAAAACACACCAAGAAACCACCCTAAAACAAAGGTACATGAAAACCTCAAAAATTACATGAAAACGCACATGAGATGACTCCAGAAAAATTTTGGATTTTACAATCTCCACACCTTATAACAGCTCATCCTCGAGCTAAAATCTTGAACTTCTCTAAGATTCAAATCCAACGAGATTGATCCATCGATCCCTTATATCTTTTCCCCATTCCCATTATTCCTCTTGAAAACCTCTATGTATCCATAACACGTGAACTAACAGCATGGCCTTTCCCCATAACACTTTCTCACTATGACCCAACACATGTATTAGATTCTCTTCAAAGGACGCATCTATCTCTGGGTCTTTTCCCAAAACACTTTCTCATTGTGACCCAACACACGTATCAGATGCCCTACATTAACCTTCTAAATGCTGAAATGTCTTGTTATGAACACTGATATAACCTTTTTCATGCTTGGCCACCAAAAATTTCATCGCAGCTCACAATACGTTTTTGTCACCGCAGAATGTACCACCCACTTTGAGGAATGAAATTATCTTATGTCTTCCCCTAGAATACTCGTAGGAACAAAAAACCAATTTTTCTCATAAATGATCTCATCCTCATATATTATCTAGTCTGATGGTGTCTCCCCACCATCAAGAATTTACCTTATGGCTATACACTCTGTATTCTCTTACTTCCTATCCCTGATCCATCTTAGGAGTGTAAATTCCACTACTACAGAAACCAGAGTTATCCTATCTGGACTCTCTTGAATTACCTCATGAATTTCTTCTAGAAAATTCATCATCTTGCACTCTGCACTAAACTAATATTCCAACTAAGTCTAAGTGTTCTCTATCAAGGTATTGACACACTATTACCCAATTTTGGGTGTATATGATAAATCAAAATCAAAGGACTGAATATACTCTTCCTATATTTGTTGGGGAATATTCATGTCGCGATGTGAAATGATATAATTCATGATTTTTGTATATATAAACTATAAACTTTTCAACCATAATATATTGTCACCAACACTTAATATCATAAACCACTACTAGCATCTCATGGTCATGCGTAGGTTAATTCCGTTAATGGGGACTCAACATCCAAGACCCATAAGAAATGACTCAATCCCCTTTCACCAACACAACTATGATTCCAATCCTAGAAGAATCACAAAACATTGTGTACTCCTTACCCAAGTTAAGTAAGTTCAAAATTTATCCTATTGTCAAGTGCTTGTTCAACTCTTAGAAAGAATTATCGCAAACTTTTTCAAAATATAATTCATCCCTTCCTTTTTAAAACCTAGAATCAGTGGATTCAATCATAAAAAGTCTTGGATGAACGTCCACTAATAACCAAATGATCCCAAAAGCATCAGATATCAAAATAATTCAATGGCTTCTCATAAAAAATAACTGTCGACACTTTTTATGGCTGCACTGCCGCACACTTATTCTGATATGATATTCCATGAAAATTTTACCTCGTCAATAAAAAACTGAAATTTAGATAGCTTGGAATATAGATGATTCTCTCTCTGTGTTCCCATGATGTTTCCAAGATGTTGGTAATGACTGTTATGAGTCTTAGAGTACACACAGATTTCATTAAAAAACACCACCACAAACTGATCTATGTATGGATGAAAGGTCTTGTTCATCCATGACATAAATACCTAAGGAGAATTTGTAAACCCAAATGGAATTAGAATATAATCATAAAGGCCATAAATTCTTCTGAAAGAAGTTATTTGTAAATTATAGGTCCAAACTCTGAAATGATGATTCCCTGATCTGATATCGATCTTTGAGAACACATAAGCCCACTTCACCTGGTCAAATAGATCATCGATATACGGAAGAGGATATCAGTTCTTAATAGTCATTTTATTCAACTTATGGTAATGAACAAACAATCGTAGACTCTCTTAAACCTTCATTGAATTAAATAACCGTGATCCCCAAAGTGATGTGCTTGGACAGAAAAACCCTTTATCTTCCAACTCCTCCAACTACATTTTGGTCTCTAGAAGCTCAGTCGGTGCCATTCTGTATGGTACAATAGATACCAGTTCACCCCCAGATGAACTCAACAGTAAATACCACATATATATAAGGTGTAAACCCTGAAAATAATTCCTAAAATAAATTCTAAAATAGTTTTACTACTGGTTGAAGGACATCTTCCCTACCACTCCCATCATGAAGCAAAATACTAGAAACATGGTCTATGTTCTATCATAGTTGGTGAGTAACTGGCCTATATTGGTCTGGATTGATATCCCATTCTCCATGTTGAACATACTAGTCAACCTTAGGATATACAAAAGTCACTCTCCTACAGTAGCAATCTACGTGTGCTCATAATGCGACCAGGCAGTCCATACCCATAATTAGGTCGAAGCCCATTATATCAAGGACATTGATATCCCAAAGAAAACTATACTTTCCAATATCTTAAAAACATTTCTTTCTTAAACAGATATCCTGAGATTGTGTTCCCAACATTGTATTGATATTCATCAACCCTCTTATATACTCCATCTCCAAGATCAATCAATTAAAAATATTTTTAAATATAAAGGAATGAGAGGCACTGGTATCAGACAAGGAAGTAGTTAAAGTAAAATAAACTATAATAGTACATCTCACTGTCGATGGACCAGCCTCGCTATCCATAAGTGTTGGCTACACAGTATATAACTATTTGGAACCTCTTTCCTATGGTGTTGTCTAACTCCCATGAGTATCACCACTATAATTATATGAGTGCTCATACCCTGAGGCGCCATATACACTACCTATACCACCTCTTCCCAGAGAGCGCCAGTTTCCAGTTATATATGGCGTAGAAGACCCCCTTCTCACACTCTGACTTTAAGAAACTACATCCTCAGCACCAGCTTTCCGCTACATCAAACAGAACTTCTGTGGGTACCCCATTTTCCAAAAAACCAGTACTACACTGGTCTTGGAGGACAATGTTTATGATAGTGTCCCAAACTACCACACTAATGGAAATCACATGAGTAAGATCTAGTGCAACTATTCTTCATAGATATCCACCTTTCTATACACTATCCTAAATAATTTTCTCTAATGGAACTTCCTGATCTTAGAAGGCACACCCCCAGATCATCTAGATATAGATACATATATATTACAATATTCCTCCTTCAGGTTCCCCTCTGAAATGAGAGACAGATCAACACCTTCTGAGAATTTCGTCAGCCTAAAGATATTTACCTGGGACTAAATCTCACACATAAGTACATACTGAAAATTTTTTATTAAACAACCCTCTTATACAACAAAATGTGTAGAAAAAACATTTTAAATCTGTGAAACGTTCAACGTAATAAATTATGGACAAAATTCCTTAGGTCATATTCATAAAATCTGAAGCTTTCTGTTGTCTTAGAATCTCTAGATAGATTTGCTCTAGTATCTTCTCCATAATGCCCTTCCATAACATCTCATCATTCTATCTAGATCATACCTGAATACCCACCAGTGCTTCGCTATCCCCCATAGCATATAAACAGCCAACATGACCATCCTCTTAGCTGAAGACTGAAAATGGAAAAGTATCATTTCTATGGATTCAATCCAGAATTCATCTTCCTTAGTTCCACCCACTCTAGTAAAAGTAAGAGGGTGATGTAGCTGAAACTCCCCTGTCAACATATACATTCTTTTTAGAACCCACCTTGTCCCTCTCTCCATGAATTGAATAAAACAAGCTAAGTTCCCTCAGAACTTTTCCCCTTTATCCTCAGATTTTAACAATGGTTCCTTAAGTTCACTATTTGGATGTTCATTCTTGGCCATACCCTTCAGTCTCTCCCTCAACAAGAATCCTGGAGGCATATCTCTACAAAGCCAAACACACGTCTTAGGTCTCATAATGAAAGCTTATAACATTTTTGTATGGGGTGAAACTAAAACAAAAATACTCAACATGTCCTTTCCCATTTTTCTCACCATACGATCTACACTGTGGCCTTATCACTACCCTTAACCATCCTCCTCGTAGTTCAGAGTTAACAATGACTCTAAATTTCTAAATTAATTAATTCAACCATTAATTAATAACATTATATCAGATTAATTAATAAATAAATTAATTAATTAATTATACTCATTTTATCAATCATGTTTCTCAATTGAAACCCATTTATTCTCATTTGGAATCATTATATAAATCTCACAACAAAGAAAAATAGTTCATGTTCATCAAGTTACTCATAACAGTTGTCATGTGAGTGCCTAGAATGATGCATGTCACAACAACCCTAAGTGCCTATAATGTTGCAGGAAGACTCAAGTATCGTTCCTCTTTAGTCCACATATCAAACTTCAAAATCTTTTAAAACTAATATCACTTCACCCCATATGTGCATCACCAAAAGTGAAATAATATCAAATTGTAACAACAAATAGAAATCACAATGATCCAACCCTTAGTACTAGGATTTCCCCTTATACATGGTTTTGAAACTACCATGCATGAGCTAATTAACAATCCTTGACTCATCCAAGTATCATGTCTAACTTTCCAAAAAAAATTAAGACATAAGATGACGAATAAAAAAGGAAACTCATTTGAAACCACATTGGATGTCTCATCCCTGGATCCATAAAAAGTTTCCCTGAGCTAGTTGGACACATTACCTCAAGCGTGCCTCCTGTTATACCAGATGTTGGTGACTAGCAGGGAGGGTTAGGTAAGTTAGTCTTGGGGATATTATAGCCACTTTTTTCAGAATATGAAACCAATGGAATCAAACAAGAATAACCAAGTGCAGATGAATAGAAATATCTAGAACAATACCATGTAATTTGATATTCAAAACAAGAAAATTCAATACTCAACTGAAAGGTATAACATGCTACGACAATGTGAATTTCAAGTATCAAAAATTCAACTAAAATTAAAGACACAAATATTCTCAAGAGGGTCCCAAACCACATCTAGTTCCCTCTCCCATACTCTAATCCCAAAAATAAACCTATCCTAAAGCCTTTACCTTATTCTATCCAGCAACCACAAAGTCTACTCCGGTTCCAATCAGGTGGCCCGAATAGGTTGTGAGTACAACCTAGTAGGCCATGACCAATGGTGTATAAAACAAGTCCACTCGAGAGGTAGTGTATTAAATTTTATGAAGAAATAAATACAATGAATAATTACACAAATATGAAATTTTCCTTGAATATTTAATCATCACATTAGGAATAGTTTCAATTCATGTTTTCCATTAGAATCACCATTCATTGTTATCGTTCATTTGGTGTTGAACGTCATTTCCATCACCCCAATCTCAGTAAATGTAGGTCTCTATACCTAACACTCCAAATCACATTTGGTGTATGTTTTCATGCCTTGCACCCCAAAATCTCATTAATTGTTGGTCTTCATGCCTTGCACCAAAAAACTCATGCTTGGATAACTATTTGGGAGGAAAGACATGTACAAGTCCCAACTTCTAATTGGTCTAGAACACCATGTCTAGAACCAAAAAAATATCATTCATTTAACCATTATATAATTCAGAAGAATTAGCCACATCATTCCATTACTAATCCATTGATTAGTTCATCATTTCAAAGGACATTAGGTTGCTCAACAATTAGCTAATCATATAACCTATTAATTAATTCATCAATTAATTATTCCATCAACCCAATTCACATTCAATAATTAATTCCACGCAAATAATTATCCATATCAAATAATAAATTTTCTTAATTCATTGTCACAATTAATTATCATTGATCAACATCACGACACATAAATTATTCTCACAATTAATTATCATACATAGTCAAACATCATTTTATAATTAATTTACTCAAATTAATTATCATAGAACAATAAATTCTATATCTCAATTATAATATCTCAACCCATAACTAATACCCAAAACAAAAATCTATTTGGGAAAACCACTTCATTTTTCCATAATTCAATTATCAATTAATCACCAAGGAAATCACAAGTTAATTAAACATTCTTATTTACTCCAGTTGAGGAAATATATTATCATTGGAAGCTACAAAATCCATAATTTCACATTCAAATATCAAATTGATAACAATGGGAGTTTGATTTAGACCACCAACCTCAGTTTACTGACAGATGTCAGCCGAATGGAAATCCCCAAAATTCGAGCATAACAGCGTTGTTGATCAAGCACCAGGTCCAAATCCTAGGAAGTGATCGAATCTTTAATATGGGCTTTTGATATCGAATAATGATTATCAAATCACTTTGGAATCCCTTCAGAAGGAAATGGGATCACCTAGTTGTCAAGGCCAAGCCAAGGTCAAAATATGAGAGTCTTAGGAGATTGGGTGGTTTTAAAAATAGATTTTTGGATAATTAATCATGTGCACACAGTTTCATGGGTAGGGGCGCATGGTTATGGAAAACCATGAACAAACCATGGGGAACTCAATATCCATGTTTACACGCTTGGAACGATTTAGTCACATAGTTTTTCAAACCGTGCGCAAACAATGATCAACCCACAATCTGTTATTTTTTCTTAAAATTTCACTGAAACGCACCCCAGGCCACTAATCCAAAACAAAGGTACATGGAAACCTCAAAAACTGCTTGAAAATGCTTTCGAGATGACTTTGAAAAAGGCCATGATTATACATAAATTCTGGAATTTTGGTTGATTTTGAGATAAAATATTATTAGTTGTAACCCTAAATAACCCATCTTAAATTTTCCAGGGAAATAAAAATTTACAAATTTTACTATTCATATTAACAAATAATATAAATGAAATAATTAAAAAATTGGATCTTATTATTCAAAAATATTTTATCCATTTCTCATGATTTATTATTTATAATTAAAATAAATTATTTTAGTAATAAAAATCAAAACATAATAAAAAACAGTTTTCTAAAAACAATATTTTTATGAAAATAATGATTTTTTTTCCAAATTTAACCTCAAAATTTATTAAAATGAACATAATTGAATTATGAATAACATTATATAAATAAGTTTACTTTTAATACATTTAAAAATAATATGGAACAAAGTAAATTACGGAATAAAAAATTCAATATTCAATAAAAAATAGTATTTTTTCACTATTCATTAGAAAATAAATATTTTCATAAATTTTCAAAAACATCACTCCATGATAAATATGATGATCCGATTATAAAAACAATATATTTTTTCACAAATAGAATTTATAGATTTTTCAGAAATTAACTACAACATTCTCTAAAAAACCCATTTTTTAAGAAAACGTATTTTTTAATAATAAAATGACATTACAAAAATTGGGTGACTATTTACTAAGAATGAATCAATACATTTTTTTTATGTAGGTAAATTATATATATTTATTTATTGGGATAATACTATTTATACCCACTAATTTAACGGGTATGTTATAACAATCACAATTAAATAATAATATTTTAATTTTATATCACCGTTTCATTAAACTCGATATTGTGGGTAATGAAATATATCAAAGGAGTTATATTTTATTAAATGAAAGTATATTATAAAATATAATGGTGTTAAATTACACCCCTTAAGTAAATTTCAACTTGTAAATTTAAATTTGGTCATCAAATGTTTAATATTTAAAAATACCTCTATGGAGAATCCAAATCAAATAGATAGATAAAAATATCCATCAAAAAGGGATTGAGGGACATGTATAGGATACCTAAAATAACTCATAACAATGTTTCCATGTGTGATAAAATTGGTGGGATTTTAAAATATAAACATGGGGAAGAAAAATAATGTTTGAGGATATATAGAGAATGATAGAAAATGTGGTCATGATAATGGTAATGAACAAAAAAACATAAATTTGTGAGGGGTAAAGATTATAATCAATTAATTATAAATCTATGTAAAAAAATAATTTTATTTTTTATTAAAGATAATTTTTCCTAAATGTGATCGATTCACATGTTTCAAGATATAGAGCACAAGAAAATGATCTTACCTGATTTCTTTCTAATTAAAAAACATTATTTCCTCATTTTTTCTTCAATAAATCAAATCTTCCCCACTTAGTCATTTAAATGATTTTTTAAATGATTTTTTCATTATTGAAGCACAAAAATCAACAATTAACATAATATAAGATTCTTAAATGTATGGAATGTCACTAATTATTTATATAAATATTTGAAAAACCCAAAAAGGATAGTATAAGGTATCCAACATGTTAAAATATAATACATCATTCAATAAAACATCAATTATAAAAAAAATCTAAATAATCAATTGCATAAGTAGTTAAGAATTAGAGTCCTCAAAAATATTTTTCAGCAAATTCAGACCCCAAGAATTTGAATTATTTGACCAAAAATATATCCCCATGAAATATAACGTATCTAATATACAAAACATATGAATACATTGATCATAAGTTCTCTTAAAACAAATTAATAACTTGAATCACCATTAAAAATCATTGAAAACATAACTATCTCAAAAATTATCTACATGTTTATTACCTATAGGTTATCTATTATGTATGATAAATCCAAATAATGTAGTAAAATCCATCTATAAATAAATTGTAAAAAATCACTATTCTCATTCATGGTAATGAATACTACACCAATAAGTTTCTCAATGCCAATATTATCTTTATCCCAACTAAAAATCAGTAAAATAATAAGGGTTATCTATCCCTTTTCATGTATTCTCCAAAAAATCATTTTACCAATAATTCACTATTATTGTTTATCTATATCATTAAATATATTATTTTGAATTGTTAATGAAAAAATTAATTATATTCCATATATGTTTCATGATTTTTATAATAACATTCATATAATTTATGAAACACATATACACCATTTTTTTAAATCCCAATACACAAACACTAAAATCACTCCACTTAGGCAGTAATAATAGCATAATGTTGGACTTATCCACTTGGATTCATCCATGTTATGTTCCTTTGATGCTAGGGAAATTGGTTTGAATAATTACACTTATATTTACAATTAAAGAATTTCAAAATAATGGTTTATTTATTTTCATAAAATTCATGTGAATTATAACCTATTTCTTCACAGTAGATAAAAACACATATTCCCCTTAAGCATGTACTTGTGTATTATCTTCCACAGTTATAAAAAGTGTAAAGTACATCCATCCCTCGTTTACATTTCCTAATTTATTAGTTCCATGTTCTCAATCATCCCCATATTCAATTGGTTTTATTTTAATGAATGTTCCATGGATAACTTTTTTTCTATCCTCACAAAACTTGATTTTATATCATCATATGATGAATATTTTAGGGAAAGTAGTTCACTTTGGGGGCATGGATTAATCCCATCATGGAAATTAGTAATCATATATTTTTTATTATGTTTATATTACACTTCATAACTTATTAATCTTATACTGTTTTCATAATTCATAGAAACACATTACTCTTCCATATATCATTGATTGAATAATTACCACGTTATATTAGCTCTTTCTTCATGAGGAAATAACTTCTCAATAAAAATAACTTTAAAATATTTCAATTCCATGTTTTTTATTTCTATAAAAAAATTATTGTTTTAGATAAATAAACACAATTTATTGATATCTCCTTTGAATAAACACATCCAAAATAAAATTTTAACGTTCATTACTTCCCAAAATTATAAATATTTTTAATGGGACTTAATCCATTGTTCATATAAGAAGAAATTAATAGTTACATACAAATATTTTCAAATTTTCACATGATGTGAACTAACATAGGAAAATCATTTCATGGAACAATGGGACACTCCATTTTCGAATGGTTATTTTTCATACACTGAGTTAGATTCCCCGATATTTCCACGATATACTCAGTTATAAGACCATCTATATTTTCTTTCTCATTATGTAAAATGGTACTTTGACTTTTTGTATTAATTAAATGTCTTCCATAAAGAGACATCACTAATCAAAGACACAAATCATGTTATCTCATAATCATCATAGATATTGATCCATTAACTAAAACCCCCTCTAAAGGTTAATGTTCTAAAATACTATAAGGGATTACAGAGATTTTAATGTTAACTATGTTTATTTAAACTGTTGTTTCATGATTTATAATAAAAATTTATATAATACCCACTATAAGAACATTGACCTTGATAACCCAAAGTTGATTCTTACTTTTTTACAGTGACATAAGATAGAAGTTATCACAACCCAAATGATGGAATAGTTTAGTAGTATTGATCAACTAGATATATGAATGATTCCTCATTTTATATTGGAAATATAAAATACAAAAAATTAATAGCTTTCATTTATCCTTGATATTAATTATAATATCGTAAGTCATATTTTGGGGAAATATAACAAATAAATGGGTGACATCCTTGGTCAGTAAGGGTATTGTAAAATTTAATAAAACATGAATAAATAAGTCATAATCAATTTATAAATGTAAATATCTGAAAACACATTCTATTTAATCAATAATAAGAAGAAAAAATGAATCAATATATAATATCAATGGTGTAATATCATAGAAACTAACAACTATATTATCCATTTTCTTTATTCTTCAAATTGGATTTCATGTTCGCAGACATCATGATTTCTATATAATCATGGATTTTCAACAAGACAATATAATCATTAGGTTGAAATATAGAAAAACCCATTGATATTCAAGACTTATTTTTCTAATGAGACCTAGGTACATCAATGGGATTTCAATAATAGGTCCCACCCATAACTTCATGTCCAATGAAATCCTACAATATTGAATGATTAATTTAATTTCTAAATAAAATTCACTATCAATAAATATCCCTATTGAGTAATGAATACACATTTATCAATGTTTTCCCATTCAATAAAATAGTTTTCATAGTAAAATGTACTAGTTTAAAAAGATATATTATTTAATAAATAATAATATACATGATGGATATTTAATAGAAATTTAATTTCCAATTAAAAATTATCATTATAAATAGAGTTTTTATAGATAACAGTAAACCATCAATTCATCATAAATATAGGTTTTTAATTAAAATCATGTGTTTTGGTGAATGAGAAAAATAATAATTCCTAAAAAAATTACACAGTAAAACATTTAAGAACAATTAGATGTATCTAAATGGTGTAAAATAGTTACTGAATTGTGATATTCTATTAATGACTTATACATTAAAAAAAATTTGAATTTTTGTAAATAATGTTGAAAACAAACCCTTCTGAAAAAATTAGAATGATTCCTTAAAGACATATTAAAATTAATAGATAAAAAATTCATTTGATTAAAAAAATTAAATTTTAAAAACAATTCTGAAAAATGATTACATGGAAGAAAAATATAAAATATTAAAAAAATATTTGATTTTTTTCATCATTTGTTTTCATAATTTTTGTTAAAAGGGAGAAAAAGTTTGACAAAAATATGAAATCTCCATGAATGATTAAACATTAATTGAAAATTTAATAATCACTCATAAATATATATTCTTTTAAAATACCTCAATGTGGTATTATATACATCAGTTAAAAATTAAATAGTTTTATAATACCAAAAATGTCTTAATAGAGTGGAAATTCAAACAAGATCTCATACGTTAAGATTGAATTTCCTCATAGGGTCTTTGATCTCTAATAAAAAAAATATTTTATTTTATATTATAAAATAATATTCATATATATAATGTTATGTATGATCCATTAATGAAATTTTATCACCCATATTTCAACAACCTTTTCTTATTTTCATAATTTTGAGTGGTAACTACTTTGTTTTTCATGAATGTTTTGATTTGTTAGTCTAAATTATTCAATTTTTCTCATGGATCAACCATCACCATAATTTTATTCAATATATAAATACTTTATATATTTAGTGTGTATATATATATAATCACAAATGATATATATATATATATTGAAAAATAATTCACACATTTTCGGGAGATGATAGATTATATATATTCAGGAACCGTGTTTTCATTTCTCCATGGATGAAAAAAAGATAAGTAAATAATAATTCAACAATAAACGATAATTTTTATATCATATATATATTATATTTTAATTAAATCTATTCTTATTACCATCTATGTAAAGTATAGAATAAAAACAGATCACATCAATTCGTGGATGTGGTTGTCCACATGTACGCACAAACGATGTTATCCTTTTTCTAAAAAATTGAAGATAATAAGGTAGATATCACATTATAATTTTATAGGAATAAATTTTACAAAAATATAATATATAAAAATTATCTTAATATTTATAACCATCCAAGTAATGTGTTGATTAAAAAAAATTATACCGCAACATATAGATGGTAAACTATAGGTACGTAATAGAAATGTTTTCTATTTTTTCATAGGATGAAAAGGATATAGAAAATTAATTCACCCTAATCATATTAATATATTTTTTTATTGTACCAGATTAAATATTTTATGAAGGCTACAACACATTAGTATGTTGAAGAAGAAATAAACAAGAATGAGTCGGTATAGAAAATTACATCTTCTTTGGCAGACTTCCTCTAGATATCCCCTTATGGGATTTGGTGTTCGTCTTTTCGGAATAAAATTACCTATAAATAATATATAAATATTATTAAAAGATAAATGGTATGGTTTTTGTTTAAAAAGTATTATCAATGTGTTCTATAGAAAAGAGAGAATGGGAATTTTTTTAAATGTGAGGGGAGGATCACTCTTGAAATTTCTTATAGTAATGAATTGATAAAAACTTTTATTCATGTCTAAATTGTTCTAAATTGGTATCATTAAACGATTAAATGATCATGAGTTCATATTATCTCATCCAATAAAAATTAAATAAGTTATATGGTTTTATCCTTATGATTTAGTTTTAACCCCTTGTTAAGGCATTTAAAAATTCCCACAATATTAATGTTTATGACCATTTAAGGGTCAAAAATGATATCATATCATGAAAAAAGACCAATAAAATGAACATTATATATGGTATAAATAACTTCACAATAAATTGGTAGCATATGGTATTTTAGGAGTTTAAATTCATTTAATATAATCTAATGTTTTATAAAATATCATTAATGTCATTTTTGACACTATTAATTTAATTTGAATTTAAATACAACAAAATAAATATGAAATTAGAATATAATCATCTTAAACATTTTAAAAAATTTATATGTATTTTTAAAATTATTATTAATAAATAATTCATCCAATTATACTATTTTAATATTTTTAAAATCAATTATTATATTTTTCACTTAATTAAATATATACTTTTTCAGCGTTGTGTAAGAAGTTATGAAAATTCTGCAGTCACTATAAATTTAAAATCAATTACTAAAATTAAAAAATTTAATTTAAAATTAATATTAATAGTTAAAATATAACATAACATTTTTTATACTTATTGAGAGATATTATATGAATTAAATTCAACAGTATTAAATTTTTTACATCAGTTTTATTAAAATAATAAAAAGGTCATAATCAAAGAAATAGGGAAATAAATTGCCATATTTTCATGAATTGGATTTATATGGATTAAATAAACTAACATAATAAGTAAATGTAATGTTTTAGGATGATTTTGAGATCATATCATATCAGGTTTGACCATAATTAACACCTTTTACCAATACTATGAGAATATAATTTTACTATTATTATTTTTCAAATTTATAAAAAATAATATAAATATATTTAAACAAAATTAACCTATGAATTAAAAATATTTTATGCATATTTTAATAATTAATATGTATTAGTGGAAAAAATTAGTGTAAGATAAAAACCAAAAATACAAAGAAAATTTGTTTTTTCTAAAAAATGACATTTTTAGAAAAAGAGTTCTTTTACACCAAATTAAACCATAAAATTGATTCTAATGATCCTAATTATATTAATAATAATATATATGATGTATTTTTACCATTAATTGATTTTAAAATGAGTTGTAATTTTTAAAATGAGTGAACCAAAAATACAAGTTTCAATAAAAATCATTATTTTTCATTAATCATTAGAAAACCAATATTTTTAGAAGAATTAATGAAATTAACTCTAATATAATTTTGAAACACATATTAGAAAAATTGGGTCATTTTTATAAAATAAAATTTTAAAAATTTCTTTAAATTAATTATATTTTTATCTCACAAAATCAACCAAACCCATTTTGTAAGAAAATTTATTTCTGAAAAATTAAATGAATTTACTATAAATTGAGTTCTTATTTCGTAATAATTAATAAATAAATTTCCAGTTAATAGGTAATGTATATAAATATATATATATACGTAATAATGAAGTTAATCCTACTTATGCCCAATAATTTAAGGGTGTGGTTATAACTGTCACATTTATAAAATAATATTTTAAAAATATATCAAGGATTATATAATCTCTATATTGTTTGTAACATAGTCAATCACTGAATCAAAATTTATGTAAAGATAATATATTTTAAAATATCCATGTGTAATATATATGAATAGAAACTAAAATTCATAAACCTAACAAATGATCCAATTGATACATTAAATTAAATATAAACCTAACAAATGATCCAATTGATACATTAAATAAAAACCACTCAAAATTAAAATGATTTTCAATAATTTACCAATTCATCAATAAATTACCTATAATATATTAGTTAACCATAAAATTAGATATTTTAGTGGTAAAAACTATGGAAAATAAAATCGATGTGAAAAAAATACATGAAGTAAAGGACAAATCCATTGCTCCTTTAGGATTTTGGGCTATATTTTATTCTATATTTCATTGATTTCATTATTCGTTACTGATTGTTAATTACATCAATGGTTATTTATCTTCTTGATTATTTTTATTGTCATTATATTAGTACGATACATATAAGTAGATTGAATTTTATAAGGTAAGTCATGAGTGATGTTATCATTTCACTATTTTAGTTTATATATTGTGATTTTTGATGCTTGATTTTGTGTTAAAGATATGAGAGCATTGTAATTTCACTATGTGTTAATATAGAATTATCTTTCCTCTCTATTCTATGAGTATGTGGTTGGAATTATACTAATAAAAATAATAAAATATTTCAATATTATTAAAATGGTATAAGTCATTTTTATTTTATCTCTATGATTTCACTTTTATTAATTAAATATTGTTCCAAAGAATGATTGATGGCCATTATATCATTATATCAGTATATTTTTTATATTCCACACCATGTTAAACATTATTCAAATAAACAATGTTTGTGATAAAAGTTGAATTTGTCTTTATATAAATGTTTCATCTTTTTTTACCATAATAAAGGAAAAATATGTGTTATTTTGTTTGTTATAGAAACTTTTACAGTTTTATTTTACTGTATTAGTTTTCATAATATTTTATTTGTTTTTGGGTAGTTAATTTTTTCATGTTTTTTGTTTTATAGATTTTGTCGATGCATTGATTTTGTTTTGGTAGTGTATTATTTTCATTGTAGTTGGGTGGTTTCAATGATGTAATGAGTATGAATGAAGTGATTGTGTAGTTTTTTTGTAAAAGGAAATTGTGGATATTTATGTAGTTTTTTAGAAAGGATTCAGTGGGATTGTGTAACGATTTTTGATAATATAGAATGTATCTGAAAATAAAGTAATAAATATTTTATATGTTTTGTATGAATATGGAATAGAATTGATAAATAAATTAATTAATTAATCAGTCATTAAAAGATAAATTGGATCAATGTTTTGAGATAATAATTTTTATACTGTATGATAATCATTTTTTACATTAAATATAAGTTGTGTGAATAAATTATGGCTATGTAAAGTAGTAGTGTCTTTAGATTAATGATGAAAATTGAATATCGATATGTTTAGTGAACCATGTGGATCTAAATAATATATAGTTAGTATTTTATTAACATGAAATTAGTTGTGGGATGATGAAGAGGAAAGTTTTGTGACTATTATATGGTTTTTATTTAATGATGGTAGAGTCACGTCATGTTATAGATATATGTAACAGTGATATTGATGTGTGGCTGTGATGGTTTTCGATATAGTTTCATTTTTTAGGTACAATTAAAATAGGTTGGTTTTCAATGATATTATATATTCCTTGTGTTTTATATTTTTATTCAATACACCACCACCAATGTTAGGAAGAAAACAATACATTATATCACTGTTATCATTTGATTAATTATTTAATCCAAAAATAGTGTGCCGAAAACAATCGAGAAATAAAAAGAAAAAGAAACACGTAAAAAAGCCAAGAAATAGATTATATATGCCTACAATAATGGAGACCTAGTGAATCCCCTCTTACATAATACCTCTAGCTTTAAGAATCTATGGCTTGTGAACAATGTAACACTAGATACATGGACCTCGATAGATGTAGGATGGTTTGCAGTATTTTTTACCTTGCACCATGTATAAAGAATATTCATTTTATTTGTGATAAAGCTCATGCATTTTCTAACAACATAAGAAATTGACCATGTGACTTTGCTAATTCCATCTAGATATTTATATAAAATAACCAAATCTATTTCCATGTCAGTGATCTAAATTATTCTCTATCAGAATATAAAAAGACTAGTAATCTTAGCCATGGCTTCAGCATTGAGGTAATAAACTCATCTGAAGTGTGTTGGGATGAACATAATGATCAAACCCCTAGAATCCTGAATAAGACCACCTTTGTGCATCAGACCCATTCAATATGATCTATTCATGTTTAATTTTTGTGCTGAAGATGGTGGGATCCATCTAACCTAGTGACCCTATGGATCCTTACAAAATGATAGATCTAAAGTGTTGGTTGTAATAATTGGTTACAAAGTTGGAGTTTCCTTCTAGTTCATCATCATGCTAACCATGTTGATAAATATGTGTTTTGGTGGAATTTTAATGGTATATACTGTTGAGGAATTTGGATGTAGTTTTTGGTAGGAGGAAATAGGATGCGTATATAGAAGTAGTGATCATGGTTGGTGTCCTTCATGATTACAATCTCTTCTATGATTTTATGGGATTTGATATATAGATGTGGTAGAGTTTGGTGTGGGTAATGTATATGTGTGTATAATGATGTTATAAGACATGAATATGGGGTTGTGATGTGGAATCAGATGCGTTGTTATTGTTTGGGTGTGGTTTTATAGTTATGAGGTAATGTGGATATGAGGGGGTGGATTCAACAATATATATATATATATATATATGGAGATATAGAGATAATACAATTAGATAAAGGGATGAGGGATATCCTCAAATATATTTTTTGATATTATATTACCCAACATGTTTCCTGATTTTGGTTAGTCATTCTTAGTAAGGTTGGGTGGATTGATGCCAAGGAATATATTATGAGTTGGTTTTCTGATTTATTCATGGATGTATTACTACAGATATTCAAAATTTTGATTATATTTAGAAAAAACATATATTAAATATATTTTTGTATTCTCCCCCATATATATATATATCCTATTTTATTAGGATTTGATTAAAATGTTCATGATCAGGTAAGATATTTTTGTAAATAGACATGAAATTAGATATCCTTCGAGGTTTCTTATCTTAGGTGTTGATTATTGGAATTTATTTTTTGGATTTAAGTTTATGTTTGAAATTTCAAGAACTAGGTTTTTTATGATTAATTGTTATTATATAAGTAGATTCCAACCTATGTTCCCTGGACTTATGAATGTAATGTCTTCAAATAGTTTTATCTTATACAATCTGTTCAATTTACAACACCATTCCAAATTACTGGTAAGCTTTAAATTAAATAGGCATCCCTGATACTGTGTTAGGATGGTGTATATTGGGAAAAATTTGTTACATTTCATCAGTTACACATCATAAATATACTTTATTTTTTGAACATAATCCCTTATCCTTGGAGTCAATAATCATAACTAATTATTTTGAGTGTAAATCATATTGAAATTATTAAAATAAAAACTTAATATTTTGCCCAGTATTTTGGGATGTACATGGAATCATGTTGACATTATCATATGTGTCAATGGTTGTCTTCCCATAATTTTTGAAAAATTTGTGGATATAATTTCACAATTTATTATTCATTGAAGGATGAGTGTTATTCTAAAAAATAATTCATTCTATCATGTAACATGTACTAAAATAATTAATTAATATAATATTCAACCTATCAATTCTCTAATCATATAAATAAATGGAATGACCAAAAACATATAGAATCCTTTAAGATTTTATGACCACTAAATGTACAAAAAAGATTTCAATATCATTTTTTAACAAAAGTTTTTATATAACAAAATCCTTCAACATTTATTTTCTTTTGGCATACATTTTATTTGATATCTAGGTTACTCAATTTAATGGGAGGTTGAAAAAATATTGTGGGCGTTTTATTAATGAGTGATTAGAAACACTCCCCTATGCTTATATCATTTGATAATATCTGATAATTATCCAAATGATCATATTATACAACTGTCCATGAAAATAATCATTCAGATAAGGAATATATCTTTCCAAAAGTGCCAGTTTCTAAGGACTAGAAATATTTATTTGAATATAAAGATAGTATATTATAATATTAATAAAATAAATATTCCTAAAATAAATTTATATTAAAAACATGGTAAAATAATTATTATCATAAATTTTTTATTATTTTTGGGATGGAATTTTAAACTGAAGAATAAATTAAAATGTAGAGAATGATACTTTGAGGATGATTAGGGGGATAGAATTATAAACATATTTTTTTTCTAATGGCATATTGGTCTTGGAAACACTATCTACCTAGGATCTATTTAGGATTTTTGTATTGTAGGTAGTACAAACCTATACCATAATCGAAAATGTCATGGTTGGATAAAATGTCAACCATAGACTGATTTCTAATTTATTTATTATTCTTATAAGAAATATATGCAATGATTGGTGGTTTAAATATATCTTGTCTTTTAACATGTATATTTTTGGGGTATTACAATGATGAATTGACTAATACCCGTTGATGAGTGGTCATTTACTGGATGGACACAATACCCAAATTGGTGTGCATGTTCTATTTCCATATCAAACATGCGGATAACCTATGATACAAGAGGGTATTTTTAGATTGTATTATCTGTTAATCATTTTATTTATAATATATTATTCAAGGTTAGATATATTTCCAATTTATGTCTCCATAAATAAATTTTGGATTTTCTCTTCTGCATACACATTACTAGGGGATGACTCAAGGTTAGATGATCTTTCAACCTACATGTAAAGAAACGTTTCAAATACATTACACTTGAATATAACACATAAAGTATATAAAAAAACATGAAAATACTTCCCTAATTTTAATATATTAATAATAAACCAATCATAATTACCCAATCCAAAATAAGACAATTTGTTTCATCATGGTGGCTTTATGTGAACCTGATAGTATTCCATGGGTGATTTATGTGGTTATTTATCATCTTCATATCATTTTATATGTGAATTTATATATATATATATATATTAGGGATTATATTTGGGTAATAATGGTGGTTTCCAATTTTTTTATACTCACTCCTCATTCGTAAGCCTTAGTGTATTTTTATACCCTTGTTGGATTTAGAGGTCTAGGAAAGGACCCTGCACTTGTGTTTGAGATGGAGTTTCATGAGGGATAAATTTATAAATTTCAATATTGTAGAAGTGGAATATTTATAGTTTCTAATGTATTTATTTTATTCTATTTTTCTTATGTTTCTAGGTTAATTAATGTCCCATCAGATGATCCTCATTTATATGTATATCATTTATGATCTGTCATTGGTTGTTTTTGTTATAAAATCATGTATATTAATAATAATGAATGAAATTCCATTATAATTCCATTTTAAATTAATTTTTATATTCTATTTTGTATAAAGCTTATATTCTTGTGTTATTTTATTATTGAGGTATGAAAAATATAGTATCCCCATGATACATTCTTCAACACTTATAATGATTCACCAATAATTAGTATACATATAGGTTCACATGAGGTGAAACATACATCAGTTTTACCACATGGTGGGATCTATTATAGTGATACTAGACCATATAAGACTTCTTATTAAGATTATTCATATTATATAATAAAACTCCATTTATTTTATATTTTTCCATTTTAAATAAATTAGAGTTTTTATGTGAAATCGTGAGTTTGATTAAAATTTAAACATTTTGGATACTAGTGTTTTGAGTAAAGATTCATATATTTATTTTATTTCTGAAAAATATTTTTAATATAATTTAATTATTTATTTTCTAATTTTTCTGTTTTTATTGAAAATTTAATTTCAACTAGGATGTATCTTGATACCATCCATCTACTCAAATTTATATTTGGAGACTCTTAGTATATTTAATTCAGAGTGTTGTATTTGGGTAGACAAAGGTTTTATTTCCACACACAAGATGATATGTTAAAAATGATATTTTGGGTTTATTGTGAGAATTTGTTATGAAACCATCGACACACAAATATCTTGAAATTAACTAATCAATTTCAAAAATATTTGTTATGAATCATATTAGACAACAACTATTAATTTGAATGACAAGGTAATATTATATATTTTCTATAGTGTAACTATATTTAAAATGAAATAATATTTTTAAGTGATTCGTTATGATTTCAAGTAAATTCATAGATAATTATTCTATAAAAAGGATTCATCATTGAGAATGATATTAAATATAATGTTTTTTAAAAAATTACCATTCCGAGGGAAAATAGATTTATAAATAAAATTTCTATCAAGGATTTCATTTTTTTACAACAATTAAAATTGTTTTAAAATAGAATGGATATTTTAGGATTATATTTCATTTATTATGAGTCATTTTTTGATAAATTAATTCAATTATAAAAATTAATTTGATTAACTATATTGATTAACATTGAATCAATTAACCTTTTCATTATTGGAATCATATTAGAGAAATAAATTTATATCCTATTATGATTAAAATAGCCAAAAAAATTACATTTCACTGATAATATATCCATTTTCATCGATCATTTAATGAACATTAAGGTATAAAAATTTTTCATTAGATAGTCATACATCCATTTTAGAGACATGGAAGATGATATTGACACTTAGTTCTTGATTCAAATTATTTAATTTCTGTTTTCATAAATACACAACTATTTTATTTTCATATTGGATTATAAAAAATATTCCCTTAAATACTATATTATATTTATTTTTATATAATATATTTTTGAGATAATATATGTATTTATCATAAAATTTATTTATGTAATATTATGGGGAAATAATTTACTGAATTTATTTTTTCATCATGTTAATAGTTTCTAAAAAATGTTATATGTGAGTGAAAATGATTCCTTATGAAACCCCAACATTTTTTTTATAATTTAATTTTTCACAGTAGGATGTAATTTCATTCATGTTAATATTGGGTCATATGGTATTTTTAGTTAATCATTTCATTGAGGTACATCAAATATTAAATCTTAGTGTCATAAGAATTGTTTGGGTTTATTTCAATGTTATTAAGGAGTTATGGGGGTGATTGAACTTAATGAGATGAGGAGATATTGGTGGAATATATTAGATTATCCAATTGGGGTGTTTTAGGTACTTGGTTTTATAGTATGAGTAGTTATTTTTATATTTATGAAATAGATACTCCTTAAAAAACCTGTAGCTGATTAGAGGACTACCACTGGGTAGACCAAGTGCTTTGGCTGGGTTCCCATTGTTTTATAGAATATTTTAAAAATATGTGTATTCTTATAAATCTCATAGTTATAGGAATTATATTTAAATTCTGGAATCATTTTATTCAAGGATCATTTTGATAATATTTGATGGTAATTTGGATCCATAATTGTGTGTCTTAATTTCCATTATTCATCATTTGATTTTTTCCTCATTTGAGGATTGATTTTTTAATGAATTTGTGTAAAATATTTATATTTTTTTATATTTTTGAATAATTCATTTGTTAAGTTAAGTAAATGATTTATTTTTCATGGTTTGGTTGAAATTACCTTTAATTTTCTTCTAGTTCATCTCATTCGGTTCATAGTGTTTCTAGGTGTTCATAACTTAGCTGAATTTGTAGTATTATTTTAGGTAAGATACTTATTTATCTCCCATGATATTTTTGGAAGAGTTTATATTATAAATGGGTTCCAGTTTCTTGATTTATTTTATTTTATAAGTTTCTTGACATTGAAATTTATTACTCATAATGAAATTATTTACCTTTAATTATTGATGTATAATTGAGACCAAAAATGGTTTTCAAAGAGATGGAATAGTGGTTATAAAAAACTGAAATTATTAATTGGATGGAGGAATTTCCTAATTTATTTTTAAAGAAAATTTGGAAAATAATGTGGTTTTTTATTATTTTTAAACACGGTATGGAAATAAGTACATAATCACATAATTGATTTTCTACAGCTAAATCCTTCTTAATAAATTCTTTTAATGATATTTTCAATTATTTAATCAATTTTTGATTCATTTCAGTCTTCCAAGTGTGTAAAAAGGGTAATTTAGCTACTATGCAATGATTGTTCACATTTTAAAATGAATTATTAATAGGTACAAATTTTATTGTCTTTTCTTATAAGTCATCCTTTTTCTTGGAGGGGTAACAAGTGTGACTAGTGAGATTTTAATGGTATGTGAAATACTAAAAATAAAATTTAAAAGGGATAATGGGAGGAAGAATTTATAAAAGAATTTCCAATGAAAAATAGGGTGAAATTTGAAAGAAACAAACCTAGATATAGGTTCCCGATGGGTGTTCAACCTAACATTATCAATGCATACATGATGGAAGTTATATTTTTGAGTCTTCTTATTATAATATATTTTAAAAGTTGTTTGGAAGTTGTAATGAAATATTATAGGATAAAATACATATACTATGAAGGGAATATAGTGATTCATTATAATTTTATCACTAACTAACATTATTGTGTAAATGGTTCATGAATAATGTCAGTTGATGGTGAAATATGGTCTATCAATGTGTGGTTTTTACAACAACCAATATCATTGATAAACATCATTTCGTGATTTATTAAATAAATGTACAAACAATAAAACCCTAAAATATTGATATTCATAGTGTATTTTTTAAATTAGGTACATTTCATAATATATTATAACATGAGTACTAGATCGTTATTAAAAAACAATGAAACATTCCCTTATATTCCTTGGATCCTCTAAAAGTACACAATATAACCTAGGTATGTTAATTGAAAATAGGTGATCTATAGATCCCAGTAAAGGAATAATCAAAGATTACATCATAAAAGTAATAAATTTGATCCACGAGAAATATAAAAGTTACATAAAAGGGGTTAGAATCATAAAAATAGACCAAAAATTCAAAATATAAGATGATAACATAAATCCAATATAGGAATATATATACAACATAAAACATGGAATTATTAAAATAAGTCGTGGCTAACTACCAAAACAAAAAAACATAATGTACTAGGTATAACCGATAATTCACCATATTTTGAATCCCAAAAGAGAAAAATATAACTCAATGCATTATGGTTCTATATAATTTCGGTCACACCCATCATATTCCAAGCATATACATACAAAATTATGTCACATAGATCATACAAAACAAGCGTGTCTCTCATAAATTTTAATCCCATAATAAATGATTGCATGAAAAATAATTGAATGGTAAAAAATTGTACGTTAGGTACATCTACATGAATATCCTTGAGTTATAATAGGTATGGGTATTTAGAAAACAAAATTTTTTCATCGGAAATAATGTAATAATTTCTCAACCGTAATAGGTCTACACAAGGAGTTGAGAATGGGTTCCCTGGGAGTGAAAGGAGTCTGTAAAATCCTAAAAATCATAAGGATGGTAAGATAAATGTGTGAAATCATATTCCAATAAGAAAATTTTGAATGCAAAAGACATAAAAAAACGAATTCAGTTGAATGAAGAGGAGAACGTGAGGATCTGTTCTTTTAAATTGGTGCCTCTAAAAGCAAGAGAGGGTCATTTTATGAGCATGGAGGAACCTTGGGAGGGCTATAGTTAGGGAAATAAATAGTAACTTTTCTATTCAAGGGTCTTAGTGAACATTAATGGGAAATTGTGTGAGTTTATATTGCGAAAGACATGGAAATTATTTATCAATTTCAAAATATAGGAATTGGACTTCAAATATTACAATTTTCTAAACTAAAAACCATCCCATGGTTTTCTACATGGATTCTACCATAGAAGACTCAATTTCATTATTTTATAGTTCTACGAACCAATTTTTTTAAAATAATTCACATGGAGATATCAATGATAGTCATGATTATAAGGAATTGATTTTAAAACCATAATATATAATCAAGATTTTGGAGGATACTGTATCGATCAATAAAATTAATCCAATAAAATATTTAACAAATTATTTTAAAGGGAAACATAATTTTGGTTTTTGATACTATTTATTAAATTTGTTACATAAAAGTTTGGCATTTAAGATGTCATAATATGAACTATATATTTAAAGCGCTTTTTAATTTTGACCCAAAAATTTGAATATCTCTAAAAATTATGAAAAATTATCCATTTAAAAAATTAAATTTTTAAATTTCAAATATTACATATATCTTATCCAAATAAATTTATAAAATTTATATTTTACTCATTTGAATACTAATCTTTGTTTATTGAAAAATATTTGTTTTTTAAAAAAATTACAAGTCTTTAACCCAGTAATAAGTACATTTGAATTAAAAAAAATATTATCATTTAGTATTAATAAATACTATTTTATAATAATAATAATGATTTCATTTATTTAAAAAATTCATGAATTCAGAAAAAATAATTTATTCATTGAAACTATATATTTCGCAAATATTAAATTTGTGCTTCACCATATGAAATCTAATTTTTATAAAAAAATTAATAATTTTAAAATTTATAGTAAAAGTGAATAAATATAATAATTATTTTATTGAAATAAAAATTATAAAATAAATAAAATTATGATCTAGACCCATATCCCCTAATTATTCCATTATCTTCCCTGAGGGTATGGTGTGCGATGGTGAGATATTATTAAGATGGTATGAAAAACATGGTTGGGGCCTAAATCCTGATAAGCTTGAACTTCTACTATAAAATGGTTCTCTCATCCATGAATTATTGAACCTTGATATGGTCTTGGTGATGGGAAAATCCGAGTGACGTTATCTTCCGTAGTAGATCTGATAAATGGGAATCGTAGAATTGTAACCTACTGGTCGAGTCCATCACTTATTTTGTATTTGTATGTTAGATTTACAATAAACATTAATATATGATAATCATAAGATCACATTAAGAAAACTATATTATCAATTATAATTATTAATGGATAATTAAAATCCTAAAATATATAACTTATTGTAGTATAAAATAAATAATGTAGTGAATGTTTTTCTAAAACAAAAATATGTCGTGAGAAATTAATTCATTATCACTGTGAAATTCATTTATAAAAGGTTAGGCCCTTCCATTATATCCAAGTCAAGAATGTTTCCCTTGAAATTTTTATTTCATACACTGAAACAGATGATGTTATAACTTTATCATCCTCTCTTCTAATTCCCATGTTTTTTCTCAAACATTTGGTTCCTCCACATCACCTTGGCCATGTGAGTTTTCTAATTTCATATATCATTGAGTCTAAAAACTAAGATCCTCAAAAAATAATCCTCATATGAAGGATCATTCTCTAATGGTACCACCTCTATATAAATGGCATGACATAGGACTAGTATGTTCTTCCGTAATAGGGATAAATTGTAAAAATAATGTTCATAATGTTGGTTTGGTGGGATTGTGAGTCGATATGCCACCACTTATATAATATCAAGGATCTCAAAGAGGCCAATGTACCTTGGAAAAATATTTCCAATTTTTTTAAACATAATTACTTTCCTACATCTTTATATGGAAATGAAAATTTTATCCTTGACCTCAAACTCCATACATTTTTTACGATTGTCTGCATATATTTACTGTTGAAATTTCATGGATTTCATATGACTTTGAAGGGTTTAACCCTTTTCCCTCATTTCACTATAAATATTAGGTCCCATAAAATTCTTCTCTCAAGCTTTATCAAGCATATTAGAGTCTAATAACTCATCCCATATAGATCTACATAACGTTCATTTTGAATAATATAATTGAAAGATTTTTATATGAGACGTACACTTGGGGAAGGTTTTGATCCCATCATCAATTGAAATAAATTTAACATGGTCTCAATATATCCTCTAGAGAATTAATTCATCTTTTATAGATATCATTCATATGAGGGTGATAAGTAGTGCTATAGATCAACAACATATCTAACTCTTGAAAATGGATTATTAAAAATATTGAGGTAGACATTAGTTTTCAATCTGATACAATAGAGAGTGGAAATACATGTTGTATCGCTACATACCAAATGCACATCATCAGAATTTTTTTTCAAGGGATAAATCATTCTTGATATAAATGAGATACATTTACTAGGTAAGGTGACTGACTACCCACCAAATGGGGATATTTACATTAGGGGCCCTGGGGTTTAATATGGTGAAATCCATTTTTAGGATATATATTGTATACTAGTATAGGAAATGGTTTTATAAACAATTATACATTTTTAATTCCATATTATCTTATTGGAATACCATGAATTAATATAAAAATTATAAAATATTCCTCTTATTTTTATCCCATCATATATTTTACATCAAATATATACACAAAATTGAGGTTATTAGATGAATAAAGGTTGATAAGTTGTGCAAATTATACATAAGTTCCCTCTTCCATTTTGGTTTAATGGGACACATATCTAGAATCCAAAACATTATCACTTTATCTTTATAAATTTTTGTACTCCATAATATTCACAACCTTTTTCTACATCTCCAATTCATACATTTGTTTCTAAATTATCGAATGAAAAAAAGATGGTTCATATGTTATTTGAGAATGGATGGATGATTATACTTTTTTTATTCCTATATCCAACTTCCATATGTCCCTAAGATTGTATCGTTTTCAATCCTCATTATGGGTAGAGTTTTTGAATTCAATTTACATAGAACAACTACAATTTGACAAGATTTTGATGATGATGATGGATTGAAAATTGAAAATCATGGATCTTATATAACCACCCTAATTGAAAAATATTTAGATCATTTTGTTTGATTATATAATTTATAATTTTATTAACCATATAAATGTCACACTTCTCTCTATAGTGATAATATCCAAAAATATTCAATGTGAAGATATCTGCATCCAATTATAGATAATTTTATGGGTAGT
The DNA here is from genome assembly GCA_963277665.1 of Viscum album. Classification (NCBI taxonomy): domain Eukaryota; kingdom Viridiplantae; phylum Streptophyta; class Magnoliopsida; order Santalales; family Viscaceae; genus Viscum; species Viscum album. The sequence continues at coordinate 996,364,553 of OY728141.1, read as the reverse complement.
TTATCTTGTAGATAGTTAATCTAAGAGAGGAATATGCTATAATATTTTCAAATCTCGTGAGTGCACAAAAAAGGACTTTCGGGATGTATAACTATAGATCATAAATCCATCCATACTACTGGGTAATGTGAGAACATGTGGGGTTATAAGCCTCTTCATGAACTCTTTAAAGACAACTTTGAATTCATAATTGAAGAAAATTTGTGATAAAATGTTTTATATTTTTATTTATTGAAAAGTAAACTTTTTTTATATGAATGTTTTTCTATCCAGGAATCTGATCCAGTTCATCAAACTTAGATAATCGGACATAGGTCAATCCCATTCAGTTCATCAAATCCATTATATGAGATTCAAATAATCGTATCCAAAATAATTGATGGTATAATTTGTTGTTTCATGATGGTTTTCCTTTTTCATATTTTGAGAAAGAATGTTTTTGAGATTAAAATTTTGTATTTTTGGTGAAGATTTATTTTTAATAAACTGGTTATTTAGGATATAGAATGATTTTATACTTTCTAAACAAATACATATGATTCTTTATTGATAATAGTGTTCCCAAAAAACAAGAAAACACTTATGATTACTAATTTTAATGAATTGGTGGAGAGGGTTGAATAATTTTAATGTTGTGGCATAAAGATTCCATTATAATGTTAATAAAATTGTAATGAGATAAGAAGCATACATAATTAGGATTTACTTAATATAGATTATAGATTTACTAAAATTTATTCAGAATTTAGATTCACTTAATACATAATACAGATTCTCTTAGAAGGAAACAATAAATTGGGATTACTGTGATAAGGAACCAAAAATCAGACTAACTCTGAGAAAGAAAGAGGAAATCTAACTGACTCTGAGTAGTAAATAGATTTGTAATAGGTCGATTATGAGGGAAACACAAAGAGCAAAACTCTAGTTGTTTTATAGAGAGGTAAATAGGTCAAACATGGAATTAAATCATTCATAAATCTAAATGAAATTTATATAGGTTTGAAGATGATGATTTTGATTTTTTAAAATGAGAGATCTTTGGGAATTTTAAAATTTGGAGAAGTGGGGATCATTTCCTAGTTTCTTGTTTTTTCATTCAGTGTCACCTATAAATACACGTTCAGATCATTTTTACATCATAAAACATTCACACAATTAAAAAATGTGGACCAATAATAATATTATGTGAGATTAATTTCCATCTAGGGATCTCGTAAGGAGGATCGTCCATCTGAATTTTTTTACTGGATTGAGAAACATTTTATTGAGAAGATCATTTTCAGTCAATCGGATTGAATCAACCATAATGAGGTACGTTTTATTGAGTATTTGAGTTGAGTTTGAGTATTAAAGATTTATAACGGGTTCATTGTATTATATCCATCATATTGAGATAATCAGATTTAGACTCATCATATTGAGAGACTTAGATTCAGACTCATCATATTGGGAGAATCAGATCTAGGCTTATCATATTGAGAGAACTAGACAAAGATAAATTGTATAGATAGAATCTGATCCAAACCCATCAAAGTGATAAAATTGGATACGACCAAATCAGACTAAAGATTTTGATTGATCAATTTTGGTGTAGTTTCAAAAATGTATTTATTCTTTTGTTTGGATATTTTTTATATATTTAAAAAATTTACAATGATGGGAGTAAATATAATTTTTCCTATCAAGAGATAGAAGGTGTGTAAAGGGTTTTGGAACATGTTTTATTCAATTCATTATAAAATAGGATTTCCATGGACTCACAGGTTTGGTTATGGAATAGTTGTTGATTATCATACTAAGGTTAAACCTTGTAAATCCTGGGTGATTTACATTCATTACTATTCTTTCATGCATGAGTATTTACTATGATTTTATAAGGAAATAAATATTAACAGGTTTTCAGGGTTAAGTTTCTAAATTTTTTGAAACTTTTAAAATGTGAACAACAGATTCAACTCCCCCCCCCCTTCAGTGGTTACTCATTCCCATGGAATTTTTATTAGTACGAGAGTGAGCTTTCCTTTTTTGAATCCTTATCATGGATAATATTAATTCTTTCAAAAATAAGGTAATTAATACATTTTATGGAAAAAATTATTATGGATAGGAAAATAAAATGACTTCTTATCTCACATCTCTTGGTATATATATTGTTGATGCTTCTACTATTGGGTTTCCACTTTTTGAGAAAGATTCCCTAATGACCATTAATAATAAGAAAAATATAGAAGTTGATATAATGTCTAGATATTAAATTCTAATGTCCTTATCGAAAATATTTTATTATAGGGTGATGGGTCTCAAAGCATCAAAATGTTTTTGCGACAATACATAAGGTTTTTTTAAAGTGAATAAAAAAATTGAGGAAGAAAAGAAACAATTCTAGAATTTTAAGATTGAAGACAACATATTGAGATATTAACAGACTATTGATGAATAATTCAATAGAGTAAATAATAATCTTCGAAACATTAGTGGATTAAAAGATTTCTTGGAAGATTCAACTATAAAGATGAAACTTATAATAAACAATACATACAATTTTGATTCTAAAATTTTGTCTTCAGAAGTTAATAATGATTTATCTATTGATTATTTGCATCACATTCTTTTCAATAATTATATGAGGAAAGATCCAATATATAAATATATGATGAAAGATGAAATGGATTTTGAAGCAATGAGAAATATGAAAATCCAAGTTAATGAAGAAAACGATCCTTGTGAGTCTGAAGATAAATAGGATGATGAATTGAATGATAATATTATGTCTCTTATCACTAAAAACTATCGAAGAGGAAATGTAAATTATAGGGATAAAATTCCTCTCAAATTATTTTAGTTTGGTTGAATGGGACATTTAACTATGAATTTACCAAAGAAGAATGTTGGAAAAAAGCGATATAATTCTGATGAAAACCCATGATTGAAGAAGTGGAAAAAAATGACAAAGAACAAAAGCCTTATAAAAAATATAATATTATGTTTAATGAAAACAAAATAAGTTTTTTGAGAAACAAATTTGAATTAATATTAATTGAAAAAAAATCTTATGAAGAGGAATTCATGGAAAATTATGAACTTTCATTAAAAAAAATAAAAAAGCAAAATATTTCTAAGGGAGTGAATAAGGTGGTGAAGAATATTACAAGGAGTATCAATATAGAATAAATATTGTTTCATTTCTTGAAAAAAACTCTAATGAAAAAATTAGATTTATGAAAAAATATTTTAAGGAAGATTTGGATGATTGAAAAGATTTTATTGAGCATTAGTAATAATTCATCAATTATATTTTATGTTCAAAAAACTAATAATTTTTTAATAGTGAATCATTATTGGAGATCATAGTAAGACTGTGGTAGCTAAGGAAGAAGAAGTTAATATGATTCAATAGAAACCTCTTGAGTCCAAAAAATATTTGAGAAATATGAATTTAAACTTCAACAAGGCTTTAGAAGTCAATGATGAGACTTCTAAAGATGTCGAGAAGGCTCATTACAAGAAGTAGTAGAAATATTCTCATAGAAAAAATAATGTTTCAACTGATTCATTTAACATTTTAGGTTTTATAAAATGTATTTCAAAATATTGGGTGGATAAAGGATGTTATAAAACTAAAAAAATCTACAAAAATAGATAACTCGCTAAAAATAAAAGATGGTCCATGTCCTGAGTTTGTTAGAGATGTAAGAAGTTACCAAACTCAACAAAGCTTCAATAGAGAAAGATATTATTTCCATAAATAATCATGATTTTATGGTTATTTATAATGTTTTTGAATCTATAGGAACATGGATTATTATTTTTAGAAAAACATATCCTTACATAGAAGAAGGATTGGGAAAAGTGATTGAAATAGTGAATGAATAATTAGAAACTTTCACAACATTCAGAAATATGAAAAATTGAATTCTAAAGATAATAGAAACCTAACAATGAGAAATCAATTTTAATGTATGTAAGAAGTTATTGGAAGATGCGATCAAGATGTTATTCATGTAAAAATATGTATGAAACTCTTTCCAAAACAAGTTTCTTAATATAGAAAACAAAATAAAGATTAAAAGAATAATTTTTAGGAAAGATATTTTATTGCGGAAAAACCTTTGAAATCAATAAAAAGAAAAAAACCATGGGTACTTGATAGTGGATGTTATGAACATATAATATGTGATATAAAAATCCTAAAACATGTTCAAATTCTTGATACAGGAGTATTTAACTTTTTTAATGATAGTTCATGAAAAGTAAGAGGAATCATAACAACTGAGATTGAAATCAAAAATATGAAATATTTTGAATATTTATGGGATAAAAAATAAATTATATATTCTGAGTCAAAAAATTTATGTTGTAAAAGAAATTTTTTAATGATTTTGGTAACATCAAAAGTGTGAATGATGGAAAATTCATAACAATAGGATAATTAACTAGTGGGAAAATTTTCCAATAAGAAGTATTAAATTACTCCAGTTTCTTGAGTATAGATGAAGAAATAAAAATTTGGCACTAAAGGCGTGGAAACATTGTAAATAAAAGTAGAACTTTATAAATTTTATGCCATTAAAGACATTATATAATTAAAAATAAGAGACAAATATATATTTTTTAACTTTTCAAAACATGGATGATGACTAACAAAAGTCATAAAAGAGATGATATTCAATCTCTAAGACCACTGGAGCTTATTCATTCCAATTTATATGTTCTAATGAGAGATCAATCAACAAAAGGATATTTATATTTTTCACTTTTATTGATGATTTCACTTGGATTACAAACAGCATGTTAATGAATCATATGTTAGAGTCTATGAAAATATTCACATGATTTAGGAAATATATTGAGAATGAAATAGGGGATTCCATAAAGATTATGAGAACAAAAAATGGTACTGAATTCAAAAAAAAAATGAAAACTTTTCTGAAAAATTAGGCTATCAATAATTAGTATAGAGCTCCCTATACTCCAAAAATATTTACTAGTACAAAAAAGCATTCATGTTTGGTGAAAATTGGAATAAGTATGTTAGAATAATAAAAACTACCAAAATTATGTTTGATATAATCTATTAATATTGTTTTACTTATTCCAAATAGAGGTTTTTTTATTTATACACACATGAGTCCATATAAAATTTCTTCTAACAAAATATCATTATATAAATACTTTAGTGTTTTTGTATGTCTATTTTTTTATCAAAATAAAAAATTCTGATTTGGGAATGTTTGATATGAAAGTTGAGGGAGGAAATTTTATGGTTTATTCACCAAATGGAAGAAGTTAAAAATGTTGAGACAAATGTTTACAAAACATTATGGACTCATATGATGTGAAGGTAGTTCAAAATCCATGTTCCTTAACAAAATTTATTGATAATTCTACAGAGGATAAATTGAACAGTTCCAAAAATAGGGAAAGTAATTAAAAACATCCTTATCCTAATTAAGAAGAATTTTTTGATGAAAAAACATCAATTGGGAATGAAACTTTTAAAATTTATACCATAAAAAACAAGTTCAATCTAAAAACATTATAGGGAATCAGAATGATCTAATTTAGGTAGTAATAACATTTAGATTAGATAACCAGAATTTTATTATCTTAAAAGTTGAACTAGAATCAGTTTCCAAGGATATTTAACACAAATAATTGGTGGATGTATTGAAAGAAGAGTTGTATTAGATTGAGATTAATGAAACATGGAAATTTTTCCAAGTCCAGCAAATAAAAAAATTCTTGGAAGAAACTATGATTATGATAACAGATTTAATGAAGCATAGATATGTTTTAGGTTACAAATAATGAGTTGTTTTTAATGTATATGAATAGGTAGAAAGTGTGAACTTTTAGGAAACCTTTCCCATGTTTCAATTCTACAAACCATTCAAATGTTTCTTAGAGTGTCTTCTCATCAAAATTACAAATTTTATCATATGGATTTAAAGTCAAAATTTTTAAATGGTGAGACTTAGGAATTTTTTTATATTGAAAAAACTTGTGGGTTTCTACTTCATGAGGATGAAAACAATGTTTCTAAATTTAATAGAAATTTTTATGGGATAAAATGATTTCCACAACCATGGTATTCTAAAGATAATTTTTTTTTGAGAATATTGAATTTTTCTAAAAAAAAGTTTATAGGAAATTATGTGAAATATTTTTTACTTCAGAGCTCTAATTTTAATTTTTTATATGTGGGATAAAAATTTTTATGGATAGAGATCATTTTTAAAAAACGTTTAATAGGTATCTTTATATGAATTTTGACAAATTCTATATTAGGATAATTAAATGTATTCTTTGGATTAAAAGTTAAAAAATACATTTTATTATCCCAAGAAAAGTATTCTATTGAATTTTCAAAAGAATTTTGGGATGGAAGAATCCAAATAAGTTTCAACTCATATTTCAGTGAGCACAAAGTAGAGAAAGGATGAATCTAGAAGAAGTGTGAATCAGAAATATTTTCTAAAGTTGATAGAAAGACTTATTTACCATATAACCTCAAGGCCTGATTTTGTTTAAGTTTTCCATTGGTGTGCCATGTATCAAAGTAATATAAAGTAAACACATATGTTGGAAAACAAAAGAATTATGATATATTCCATAGGAACATCTTTACATGGGTTGTTATACAAAAAAACTGTGAGATAAAGTTCCAGGGTTATACCGATACTGATATGGATGGATATTGTAATGATACAAAATCCGCCTCATGATGAAAATTTTTCTTGGGAGATTGTTGTGTGAGTTGGCATAGTAAGAAATAATGTTTAGCAACTTTGAGCATATATGAATCTAAATATTTTTCAGCTACTCAAGATTGTAATCAAATGTTGTGGATCATAGTTCAGCTATAATATTTTAATGTAAATGCTTCTAACCCATTGAATATACTTTGTGATAATCAGATTGAAATTAATATTTATAAGAATCATGTTGAATATTCAATTTCAAAACACACTGATAAAATGTTTCACTTTATAATAGATAATGTTGCTGGTGTAGATTTTTTATTAAAATACATTTCAAAAAAGTATCAAATTGATGATATGATTACAAAAGATATTACAAAATAATGGTTTTTGAGATTGAGGCTTCAACTTCATGTTCAGCCTCCTCGCATGTCCTCCTAATCCTTATAAAGAAGAAACCCTCACCGTGATTTGGAGATTGATGACAAGGGGGAGAGAAAATAACATCTTTGTATGACGTTTTTTACTTTTCATTATTTTTGTGAATATAAAGAGTTTGTTAACATTAAATGTGGGAGATAAAAATAAAACTGAGAAGAAAAAATAATGGGGGAGATAAAAATAATGTGTGAAAAGAAACATGAGAAATGTTTATCATTACAGAGGAACAAAACCTTCCTTCCACTGAGGGATGGAATTTCTTCAAAAAAATTACATTATCCAGTAGATTGGTTTTGAGAAACTATATTTTCAGAAAGGATATGTTTCTATAAAAGTATAATACATGAGTTTTATAAAAAAATGATTTCTGAAAAAATTCTAATAGCTAAAAAGTTTTTAACAAGTGAATATCAAAAAATCTAAAGGGGAGAATGAAGAGCCTTTGTGATAAATTGTTTTAAATAAAATTTTGTATATCTTGACAAATAAACTTTTTTATAATAAATTTCTTTCTTATCCAAGAATTGGATCCAGTTCCTAAAACATGGGGAATTGTATATATGTCCATCAGATTCAGTTCATTCGATTTATCTGCATTAGATTCAGATAATAAGATCCAAAATAATCATTGTTGGAATTTTTTGTTGTTGTAAGATTTCCTTTTTCGTATTTAGATGAAGACTGGATTTTCTAAATGGACACTCAAATTATTGGTGGAGATTCATGTTAAAAAAGTTGATTTTAGGAGATAGAAAGTTTTCATTATTTCTAAACAAAATTAGACTAAGGTTTTCTAATCATAATGTTCTATAATATCATGAAAAAAATTATGATAAATGAATTGGTTGAAATCGTTGAGAGGATTGATTAATTTTAATGATTCATTATAGAGCTTCCATCATAAGGAGAATTCAATCATAATGAGTTGAGAAGGATACAGAAATTAGAATTACTCTAAAAATGAAATATAAATCAGACTAACTTTGAGATGGGAAAATATTTGTAATATTATGATTACAATGAATACTTAAAATAAAAATTCTAGAAGATTTGGGAAGAGTTAAATAGATAAAACATAAAATTTAATTTTTCATAAATCTCAGATAAATTAAAGGATGTTTTAAGAATTCAATGCTGATGTTTAAAAGTTACAGATGTTTTGTGTTTTTGAACTTTGATAAATCAGGGAGTGTTTCTTTGTGTCTGGTTTTTTTCTACTTAGTTACCCATAAATAATTTCTTGGATCACTTATTCAACGTATAACCTTCATCCAATAAATTTTTATATTTGAGGATTTTTACCCATGGTGTTGGTCATAGTAGATTACTCAAGAGGGGGGTGAATTGAGTATGTATAAAAAATTTCCAGTTAAAAATTATTCTTAAACAGTGTCGCTAATATGGTTAAATACATCCCAGTTAATAAAATTTATATGGTTATGAAGGTTTGATTGTTTAAATAACTTCATAAAAGATTGATTAATTATCAGTAATCCTAATGTCAGTTATTAATATTACTTTTGAAGTTCTTCTACTAAGACAACACAATTATAACTTCTTTCCAAAATTAACAATCAATTTCAATTTTGTGATTTCTGAATTATACAGTAAATTAGTAAAATAGAGAAGAATAAATTAATCATCACAGTGGATATGAAAAAAGTGCTACAGTATCAAGCTGAGACCTAATCCACTCCACATGGTGATAAACTATCACCAAGCAGTTTATATTAATAAACATCATCCACACCCAAAATCAAGGTTAAGAAACAGTACACAGGACTGTCCAGGTTACACAGGGACCTGTTTCACAATTCTTCATGGGTACAAACAACAAGTCCACAAAGGGACCTCTTACACACATACGAGTGGGTATACACAAGTGTAAAAAGATGTTTGATTAAGGATATCATGTATCCTTCAGTTTAATTCAGGAGACAAATTATGTTTTTATCTAGATACACATACTTCTCGAAAGCTAGTAAAATTATACACAACAGCATAGAAATGCTGAGATAGGTTTAGAAATGATATGAATGTTAGTCATTGATGCTCTGGACTTTTGAGATAAATCAGACGAAAAAATAAAGTCCTCGTATGGAAAACAGAGTGTTTCAAGTCAAGTAGATCCGCCTTGTGTTCTTCTTGATGATTGAAATTACAAAGATATTATTGATTTTGGGGTTCAATTTCCCTTCGTTTCTTCTCTAGGAGCATCGAGTTGCATGTGAAATTTTTTTTCTTCAAAATAATTCTCTGAGTGAGTTCTTAGTTATCGTGCATATTCCCGTTTTTCCTCACATTCATCTATCATGCCACACACTTTTCTTCTGGGCCACACGACTCTTTTACCTTGGAATTCATGTGTTTGAGCTGACATGTTGCACGTTTTCTACACCTCGTACCTCGTACTGTCCGATTACATGCCTATAATGAAACATTAATTAAGTAATTGAATTTAAAATCTTTACATATGACCATTAGAGATTATATTTAAAGACAGCCAAACAAATTAAGAAATGATGTCACAATATGTCATGGGAATAGTGTCTGGTTCACGGTGTCTCATGGTCACAGTGTCTGCTTGTTCATAGTGTCTCATGGTCACAGTGTCTGCTTGTTCACGGTGTCTCATGGTCACGGTGTCTGCTTGTTCAGGGGGTATCATGGTCACTGTGTCTGCTTGTTCAAGGTGTCTCATGGTTACAGTGTCTTCTTATTACCAATGTCTGAGACATAGGCAAATATCTGTATTAAGACATAAGCAGTGATATATATGGAATGGATTAAACATAATCATTTTTCTAATAAATCATTATAAAGTAAATCAATTGATAGTGTACAGTAACCCATCTGAGTGTATAGCACTTAAGAGCTTTGGATAGCTTTTATTAAACAACTAAAAATTTTATGTGAGATAGATTACATAGATTTAATAAAGTTTATATACTGAATAGGATTTGTGATCATCAAAACATGATTAATACATAAGGAGTCCAATTATCTCCCCCATTTATATGATCACAAGTTATGTATATTTAGAGTGTATATTTATTCTAAAAAAATAATTAATGTGAATATAACATATATAGAGTCAGTGTTCTCATGTAGAGAGTTCTCTTATAGAGAGTTCTCCCAGTTTTTGTATTATCAAAAATTAGAAAGAAAAAGAAAGATAAAATAGACAAGGAAATTTAATAATGTATTAGATAAAAAAGGGAAATTACAAAAATTAAAACAAATGTAACAATATTCCTAACAAAAAAGAATATTACGTTTCCTTCTTCACTATCTAGTCTTCTCATTGTGCTTAGAAGTAGTAGTAGTAGAGGAATCCATAGGAGCAGAGGTTGAGGTATGAGAATGGAGTGAGCAGGTCGAGAAAGAAGGTAAAGGAAGACCTTCAATGACAGAGGGAGCCAGTGTAGGTGTAGTAGAAGACTGAGGCAGTTGTTGATCAAAGATCACATGCATGATTTGACTCAGTGCTTGACTGATAGACATAGAGGCGAGGATTGAGATAAATATAGGAAAACTACATATTAGAGGTGCAGCCGAAGGAGAAGCAATGTTTGTATATTGGACATGAAGATAGGGCCTGAGAAGCTTGGTAAAATCAGTAATGCTATCTCCACCATACTGCATAACTTTCTCAAAGCCGTCATTGTTTTCCATAAAATTATCAAACAAATGAGGGAACACTATGAGCTTTTGGAAGTGACTCTTTAATGCTTGATTAATAGGAGTAATCCTATGATTTTCTACAAGATATTTGAAATTATTTGTCATGTCGGTATTTGATAAGATTCAGTTGAAGTAGAAATCCACTTTCTTGGAAATTTAATGCTGAGCATCATAACAATTTTTTAATGGATTTGGACCAGATTAAGAACTCTGTTACTATTCTACATAACTTCAGATAGAGAATCTTTATTGGAACCACATAGCACAGTCTGAAGTTCTTCCTTGACCACTATTTTGTAAAGGCCACTGTCTAAGGAAGGTTGAGATGATTATCCAAATTCTTTAGAAGCGATGATAGCTGAGGGAATAGATTTTAGTTCATTTAGAACATTATGAAGGCACCCCGTATACTCATCAGTCATCTTGTTATGATTAACAACAAGCTCACGCATCTCTTTCACAATCTTTTTGTTTATTTCAGTGACTATATTATTTAAGGAAGAAAAATGAGGTTGAATTAAAGAGGAAATATTCTATGGGGTATGAGGAACAAAAGGCTCCACAGGATGGGAAGGAATCTCTGATCATGAATTCATCACTTTATGCATGTCTTCTATCATACCTCTTAGAGTCATTAAATAATCATAATTCAGTTTGTTTTCAACTCTAACTTTCTGAATCTCATCATGAATTTTGCGTATAATCTTCCAAATATCTTTTTCCAACAATGCTGAGTCATTTCTCTCACATATATTTGTTACAGGAGCTAGTTGGATTTTCAAGTGTTTTTCAGAGATAGGAACTAAAACGGGCTCAGGTAATTTTTCAAGGGCAAGATTAGAGACATATTTCAATTGGAACATAGTGGAAAGGACAAGGCCTTTTTCTAAGACTTCTTGAGAGTCATTAAAATCATAAAATCTAGGGAATTTATACTGAGTGTCTACAGGGCTTGGATCAATCGTGTTTGGTACTTCAATAGATTCCATATTTGGGAGTTTCTCCCCATAAATAGTTTAATCCTTCTCAAGACTGAGGGGCTTAGGGTCTTGATCAATATCCATGAATTCATCTCTTAGTTCCTCCCCCTTTTCCAGTATAGCCAACTGAAAAGCCAGCTCCAGCCATTCCTCAACTGATGGAATGACATCAAGAATAGATTTTCCCATTGGGAGTTTCTAAAGGTTTGCTTCTTGCATAACAAGTAATTATTCTACTATAAGATCTTCCCTTGAATTCTTTTTGGTTTCGTTGGCAACATATTTTGTTCCATCATCAGGTTGATCTTCCATATTAGAAACTCTTTCATATCAGGGTCTCCTTTTTCAATTACTATATGAGGAACATGAGTATTGTCTTCCATGTCAGAAACAATTTCCCTGGGAGGCACACCAGCCTCTTCTACTTCTTCTTCTTCATTAGAATACTCAACAACATCATCTGGTTCCAAACCAGGATCAAAAATATCTTTTGGTCTAGAGGGATGTTCCACTAGATTGAACTTTTCATAGATCCTATCATTTTCTTCAACCCATTCCTTTTTCCAAGGATTCCCATTGATTTTCATCATCTTGATAATGAATTTTAAAAGGCATAACTTACAATCCTTGACTGATTCTTCATTAGCTCCAACCATACATTTGGCACGATGAATGGATGAGATAATCTGAGAATAAAATAGGGAGGTTGACTTGGATTTGGTTTTGATCAACCCACACATATGGTGTGTGACATACGTAGAAAGGTTGATCTTGTGCCCATTTTTCATAAGATGAATCAGAAACACATCCTGATATTTTAGTATATCGAAATCACCTTTTTCGGGGATAATCTTGTTCTGAATAAACATATACAGAAGTCTAGATTCTCTATCGATTTCAATAGTAATGGATCTCTTTGTGGTTCCATTTCCGAGTAATATTTTCAAATCATCTTCCAAAATAAAGAAATTTAGAGAAGGTGGAGGACCTCCCTGATAGTCAGCACAGATGCCTTCATGAGGTATCCCAAGACATGAAGCCCATAACCTTGAAGAGAATGTGAATCTATGGCCATTTATCTAGCTTCTTACAGCATATCCATCACCATAATCAAAATAGAACTAAACATACTGATAAAATTGAGCCACTAGCTTAGGGAGGATTTGTTTATCTTCCTTGAAAAACCATTCCAACTAGCCTTACTCTTTTAAAACATTAAAAATCAGATACTTACTCTATAGAATCCACTTAGGGAATATCTTTTTCTCTTTTAATAATACAAGGTTCACCAATTTTGGATTTAATGGACCTTAGGGTGCTAACTTAGGTGTGATCTTCGCCTTCTTTGAGCTACATTTCTTAGGAGTCAACGGCAAAGGGAGTTTCATCCTGGGCATTTACCTATGGTTTGAGAGAGAGAAGGGTTTTAGGGTTGAGGAAGGGTTATGAGTTGAATTAATAGAAGAAATATTTAGTGACGAACAAGTGAAACATCCTTTATTTTATCATTTAGGAATACTAAACATCGCAAAAAAAAGCGCAGGAATGTAAAAAAGGTTAAATGAATAAATACCACAATACAGTTTTTAATTTGTAAATAAAACCCCTAAAAATCATTACTGTGAGACCATATTAGGTCTTTAGAGTGAGACAATGAGTAAACATTATGATGAGACAATGACTGAACTTTACGGTGAGGTAGTGTCTGAACCTTATGGTGAGATAGTGTCTGAACCTTACGTTGAGACAGTAATCACGAAACACTAACTGTGAGACTGTAAACATGGAACAATATGATATAGAACTGTAAGATATAAAATAGTACGATATAAAATAGTAAGGCATTTACTATATATTTTTTATGCCCAGTTCATGTCTGATGTAGTCTATTCTTCCAGAAATTGATGGTTTGGTAAATATATCAGCAAGTTGATATTCAGTACCAATGAATTCCAAAGTGATATCACATTTTTGATAATGATCTCTCAAAAAGTGATGCCTTACATCAATATGATTTGTCCTAGAATGTGAAAAATGATTTTTCATGATGTTAATAGAACTTGTGTTATCACAATTTTTAGGTACTTTCCTGAATTGAATTCCATAATCTAGTAATGTGTGTTTAATCCACATGATTTGCGCACAACAATAATCAACAGCTTTGTATTCAGCTTCTATAGTAGATAATGTAATATAATTTTGTTTCTTACTACACCATGATTCTAGTGACTTGCATACAAAGTGACATGTTCTATAGGTTCTTTTTCTGCCTAACCTATAGCCACTGATGTCAGTATCAGAATAACTAAAAAATTCAAATGGTTTTCCTCTAGGATAGAACAGTCCTAGATTAGGTGTATGCTTGAGGTATTTGAAAATTATCTTTACAACATTTAAATGAGATTCCTTAGGAGTTTCTTAAAAACAATCACACATACACACAATAAACATAATGTCATGTCAACTAGTAGTTAAGTAGAGTAATCTTCCAATCATTCCCCTATAAGTGGTTTGATCAACATATTTTCCATCTTCATCAATTTTTAACATACAATTAGAACACATGGGAGTGTCACTAATTTTAGGTTCATCCAATTGAAAACGTTTTAGAACATCTCAAGTATAATTTCATTGAGTAAATATAATACAATCATTATTTTGAATGATTTGAAATATGAGAAAGAATTTTAGTTCACCCATTAAACTCATTTCAAATTCATTTTTCATCATTTTATATAAATAAACACATAAAGAATTTCTTAAATATCCAAATATAATGTCATCTACATTGATTTGAACAACTAAAACATCATTAGAAATTATTTTTATAAAAATGGTAGGATCATCTATTCCTTTTGTAAAACCATTAGAAATAGGAAAATTACTAAACCTATCATACTAAGCTCTTGGATCTTGTTTTAAACCATATAATGATTTTAGTAATTTAAAAATATCATTTTGAAAATGGGGGTTCGTAAAACTAAGAGTGATTCAAAAAATACATCCTCAGCTATATACCCATTTAAGAATGCACTCTTAAAGTCCATTTTATATAGTTTGAAATTAAGATGTGTAGTATAAGCAAGTAGTATTCTGATGGCTTCATGTCTAGCTACTGGTGAAAAGGTCTCCTCATAGTCAATTCCGTCTTTTTGACTATAGCCTTGTGAAACAAATCTAGCCTTGTTTATAACTATGTTACCTACATCATCTACCTTATTTCTAAACACCCATTTAGTGCCTTTGGTGAATGTGTCCTTGGGTCTTTCAACATGTTTTCAAACATTATTCCATTAAAACTGATCAAGTTCTTCTGGCATAGACATCACCCAAAATTCATCATTGATAGTATCATTAATTTTTTTAGGTTCATGTTGTGACAATAATTATTGATGTTCAAAATGATTTCTTAGAGAAGCTCTAGTTTGAGTCCCTTTGTCTATGTCTCCTACAACAGCATCTGAGGGGTGGTTCTTAAGTGTTATAACACCTCTAGAAAAGGATAGACTAGTGATTTCAGGTTCATTGATAGGTTCAGGTTCATTATGACTTGATTCTAAGAGTGTCTAGAACCAGAAGTTTTCATTAATTCTTTCACAGAATGGTTTGAGGATTTTGAATTAATGTTCTGATTTGATACATCATCCACCAGATTCTCTAGAATGGTTTTAGGATCATGTGAATCTGTTTCATCAAATTTGACATAGAAATACTCTTCCACACATTTAGATTTTTATTGAACAGTCTATATGATTTATTAGACATAGAATATCCTAAAATATACCTTCATCACTCTTGGAAGAAAATTTTTCACTATTTTTCTTAGTATTAAGGATGTAGACTTTTCAACCAAAAACGTTGAAGTTGGTTTTCGATAGTTCCATAACTCATATGGAGTCTTTTTATGAATAGGTCTGAACAGCACTCTATTGATTATGTAGCATGTTGTATTGATAGATTCAGCCCAAAAATAAATAGGTAGGTCATATTCACTACGCATTGCTCTAGAAATCTATGGTAGGGTTATATTTGTTCTTTTTACAACTCCATTTTGGTGAGTTGTTCTAGGGGCTTAGAAATTGTGAATATAACCATTTTGCAAGAAAAAGGATTCAAACTATTGATTTTCAAACTCATGACCATGATAACTTCTTACGGATTTAATTCATATTCCACAATGATTATCCACAGACATGGAATATTTAGTTAAATAAAATCATGATTCACATTAGTGATCCTTAATGAAGGTCCAAGTATATCTAAAAAAGTCATCTAAAAGAACATAAACATAGTTCTTCCAATTAAAACAAGAAACTCTAGATGGTCTAAAAAAATCCATGTGAACCAGTTTGAGAGGTTGAGAAGTTGACACTTCTTTCTTTGGCTTGAAGGAAGTTTTGTGTTATTTTTCCTTTTTACAGGGATTACACACTTTGTCATTTGGAAACTCAAGTTTGTGTAATTATTTGAATAAGATTTTCCTACTTATCATTCTAAGGGAGTTAATATTATAGTTTAGTAGTCTCCTATGATATAGACAAGACTCTTTATGAAATACACTTAAGCATGAATCATTTTTAGAAGCTAATGAATCTAAGTTAACAATGTAAACATTTTCATTTCAAAATATAGGAAACACTGATTCTTCTATATAATTAATGACATTTCAAGCATCATTTTCAAATATAACATGAAATCCATCATCCCATAACTGTGAGATAATAAGATGATTATATTTTAATCCATAAAAAACAATACTTTAGAAATTAAAATTGATTTAGAGTTACAGATTTGGTTGAGGCCAATAATATTTCTTTTGGAATTGTCACCAAATGTGACCTTTAATCCATCTATTTTTATTATGTTCTTGATGATTGGGTAGTCTCTTTTCATGTGTCTTAAAAATATGTTGTCCAAGTACCATAAACATTTACAGGAACTCTTTAAGCATCTTTCCTAAAAAATTATTAAGAAAAAAATATTTTTGTACCCATACTTGTTTGGGTCTAGAAATGTTAGTAATAAGTGCTTTAGGAACCCATATCTTCCTCATAGGTTTCCTATAAAAATTATGTAATGTTTTTAAGAAATAAAATCTATTTGGTCTAGAAAAACATGAAACAATAGAAAGTGTATCATAAATTGAACTGGTAGACTTTTTTCTAGAACAGGGAGTAAAACTATATGTCCTAGATCTAGAAGCAAAAATGTGTCTACCAAGGTTTCTTTTTCCAGGTTGATAACCAATGGCAGTGTGGTATTTATGGGAAATTTTTTAACCTAGAAATTGAGTAAGGGTACTTTTCCTATTGGTAAACTTTTCTAGGCCATTCATCAATTGCACATTAGACATTTTTAATTCGTTGTACTCTTTGAGGAGTTGAGCATTTTTATCTTTTTCAGTTGTGAGATCATATTTAACAGTCACAGTATGAGCATACTATTTCTTCAATGATTTATATTTTTCTTTTAGTTCATTGAATGTTTCTTCAAGAATGTTATAATATTCAAATATTTATTCACAATTCATATTTTAATAGTCACTATCATCTCTAGAATAGAATGAATTATGTACAAGAGAGTCTACTGTTACCTCAGATGTGTTTTTCATAAAACACATATTGTCTTTGTTATCTTTTTCATCATGGGATGATTCCGAGTCACTTGAACGGTCCTCATAAGCACTACAGGTTGCTTTTAAGTCCTTTTTATACATCATGTCATTGTCCTCGTATCTCTTTTTGTACTTTATCTTTTGACAGTTATCCTTGATATTTTTTTTGGCACTTACATTCATAGAAAACTATCTCATCAGTCTTGTCACTTATTTTCCAATCATTCTTCCAACTTCCTTTTTAGTCATATTTTTCCTTGAAGTTAGGATTACAGAAAAAGGTATTCTTCTTGTATAGTCTCTTGAATATTCTAGATAATTGAGCCATCTCCTAATCACTTTCAGGTGATGATTTTCCACGAATGGAACATTCTATATAAGCTTATAATTTCCCTTTGTCATTGTATTTAGAGGTGGTGGTCTCAAATGCAACAGATTTCCTTTTTGGTCAGTACTCGTCTTCCTTGTTGACCTTTATCTCTTCTCCATACATCATCAATTTACTAATGATTTCTTTTACAAGTATCTTTCTAATGTCGCATGATTCTATAATAGAGATAGTGGTCCCTCTACATTTTTCAACTCGACATCTTATAATTCTCAAGATCTATTCCTTAGCAATGACTTCTCTTCCACGAGAAATCATTGTGTTGATATTCTCGTTCAACCTAAGATAGATGTTGGATATAGGCTCATCAGGTTTCATTTTAAAGTTATAAAATTTTATAGTATAAGTATTAAGTCTCATTTCTTTTAAACTATATGTTCCTTTAAGTGAGACAAACAGTGTATCCCAAATTTCATTGGAAGTTTTACAAGAAAAAATTCTATTGAATTATTAATCTTCTAAAGAGAATTATAAAGAATTCATAGCTTTTAAATTTTTATTGTAGGAAGTTTTGATAGGTTAATCACATATGATTCTATCAGTATCTGAAATATTATATTCATCTATAATGGAAGACCTCATTTTAAAACCCATACTCTTTAAATGCATTTCGATTTTAATTTTACATTGAGAAAATTTGGTTCCATTAAAGAATGGTGGTATGTTGGTTGCAGAACCTTCCAATATATTATCCATTATACATAAATACTTTGAAAGATCTACAAATGTAGAATTAACATAAATTTATAGACCGTCAAAGTACAACTACAAACACAGTTGCATAAGGTTAAACATAGTTTATAACGTACAACCTCTGATACCAATTTTTAGTCGGAGTAGATTACTCAAGAGGGGACGTGGGGTGAATTCAGTATCAATAAAAAATTTTGGTTAAAAATTATTCTTAAAAATTGTCCTTAATAAGGTTAAATACATCCCAATTAATCAAAGTAATACGGTTATGAAGGAATAATTGTTTAAATTACTTCTTAGAAGATTGAGTAATTATGAGTAATCATAATGTCAGTTATTAATATTATTTTTGAAGCTATTCTACTCAGAAAAGGAAATTATAACTTCTTTCCTATGTTAACTATCAATGTGAATTTAGTGATTTCTGAATTATACAATAAGGTAGTAAAATAGAGAATACTAAATTAAGCACCACAACAGATATGAAACAAGTGGTTCTGTCTCAAGCCAAGACCTAATCCACTCCACTTGGTGATCACCTTCCACAATGTAGTTTATATAAATAAACCTGATATACAACCTAGATCGTGGTTAAACAACAGTACACATGACTTTCCAGGTCACACATGGACCTCTTCCACAGTTCTTCATGGGTACAAACAACCAAGCCACACAGGGACCACTTCCACACTTATCAGTGGGTATACAAAAGTGTAAATAGATGTTTGAGTAGGTATATTTTGTATCCTATAGTTTAATGAAAGAGAAAACGTGTGTTGTTATACAAATATAAACACAGCTTGAAAGCTAGTAAAATGACACACAATAGAGAAGAAATATTAAAATAGTTTTATAAATTCTCTAAATGTTAGTCTTTGTAGCTCTGGACATCTGAGATGAAGCAGATGCATAAATCAATTCCTTGTATGGAAAACAGAGTTTCGCAAGTCAAATATATTCGACTTGTGTTCTTTGTGATGTTTGACAGTGCGAAGATATTCTCAATTCTGGTATTCAATTGCGCTTCGTGTGTTCTACAACATCATCAAATATAATGTGACAATTATTTCTTCAAAATAATTCTCTAAGTGATTTCTTCGTTATCGTGCTTATGCCTGTTTTTTCTCACTTTTATCTATCATGCCACACCCATTTTTTGGGGTTGTAGTAGTATTTTATCTTGGAGTTCTTGCGTTTGAGTCGAAAGGTTGAATGTATTCTACACCTTGTACCTCTTACTGTCAGATGGAATGTCTACAAAGAAACATTAATTATGTCAGTGAATTTAAAATCTTCAAATATGACCATTAGAGATTAAATTGAAAGATGTAAAAATAGAATAAGAAACGGTGTCACTGTATGTCATCGAAATGGTGTCTCGTTCACAGTTTCTGGTTCACGGTGTCTCATGGTCACAGTGTCTTCTTGTTCATGGTGTCTCATGGTCACGGTGGTTGCTTGTTCATGGTGTCTCATGATCAAGGTGTCTACTTCTTCGGTGTGTCTCATGGTCACGGTGTCTTCTTGTACACGGTGTCTCGTGGTCACGGTGTTTGTCTGTTCACGGTGTCTGAGACATAGGAAAATATATGTATTGAGACATAAGAAATGATATTTATGGAATGGATTAATCATTATAATTTTTTAGAGAAATCAATATAATGTAAATCAAGAGATAGTGTATAGTAACCAAGATGAGTGTATTGCGCTTAAGGGATTTGGATTACTTTTACTAAACAATATTACATTTTATGTGAGATAGATTAAATAGAGTTAAAAAGGTTTATAGACAGAATAGGATTTGTGATCATTAAAACATGATTAATACATGAAGATTCCAACACATGTTATTCAAAAATTAACCCATTTTTCACTGATAACTATACTTAAATTTTTTTTTTTTGTGGTGTTTGAATAGTTCCAGTAAGAATTTTTTATTTGAATGAATGTATATAACAAAAATAAAAACTTATATTATCCAACCATGAATGAATAATTACCATACCATTCACCAATTCATTTTTGAGATCTTCTTAAGAATTTTTAATTGAATAATATCTTTATTTCCATTGAGGCCGTGGAGGTTATAATTTTTCATTATAATCGGCAACCCTTGGCTTTGTGAATTTATTTCCATAGTTCAATTTTTCATTTAATTTGAAATATTGTAATATTAGTTGTGATTTTGCTGGAGAATTCCATTCTTCCATCATATTGGTGGGTTTCTCCAATCACCAATCTCTAGCAAGGTGATCTTCCTTCCGAAACATAAATAATATTCTTGTTTCCTATAGAAAGCTTCTACGATACTTAATATCAATTAATTTTGATGTGGGATGTCAGAATTTTGTTCCACCAATAGATTTTCCCATCATACACCCAGAATAAATCTCTATTTTCATCTTCTATTCCCCCTTATGAATTTTTATATTCACCAGTCTCCATATCATCTTTGAGGTCACATCGTAAAATTTTGTAATATTTTTTCAAGTGCTTAATCAACAAGGACATTCTTAGACACTGGTTTAGCTCACCAAATATGTAACAACCCTGACCCAGGAAGCCCAGATTCAGTGGTCATTTAATTATAATGGAATAAATACAAGAGATAACATCACTAATGATCAATCTATTTATTATTCCTGAATAAATAGATACATAAATGGTTTCCTTATTGCATTGGAAATTAGACTTATGGTGTAAAAAAAGAAATTAATATTGTTCTTGTAACTTATTAAAAGCTTTCATCTTCACAATCTATAGAAGAAAAAAATAAAATGGTCAGCTAAAATTCTTAATAAGTGATATATAAAAAAATAATTTATGCAAGTTAAATAAGAAATAGAAATTATATAAAGTTAAATAATCTGAAAAACACATTCCATCGATAAATTGGTAAAGAAAATGAATCCATTAATTTTGTCTTAGTGAAAACCAGATTGAAATTAATAGGTTAATATTTAATGAAGAAATGAACCAGATTGAAATTAATAGGTTAATATTTAATAAAGAAATGATTACTTATTAGACATCATTTATTTGGAACATGAACCGTTATACCATCATGAAATTTTAGGTATGTGGGTAAAAACCTATCTTATTTTTTGGAAACAAACTTAAAGGGTTTATCACCCACTATTTTGTCTCATGAGACTTATCAATTCATCGAGGGGATATCTATGATTGGACCCCACCCATCACCCTTGTCTAAAAAAAATTTCATACATAGATTCAAATCAATAAAAAAATAAATGAAAACATTGTATGTAAAAATGGTATAAGGTTAAGAAAGTAACAATATCCATTATACATGAATTTTGGATATTTAGTGAAATTTTCATTGAATGATGATTGTAAATAAAAAGGATTTATACATACACCACACATAAGAAAAAAGTGGAAAAATTGAATATCATAATGGTTTCTAGGAAAGAATGGATTTAGATCATACATAGACATTATAAGAATACATTGGCTTAGATATGGAAAAATGATGTCCAACTGAAGTGAAAACAAATTAAAAGAGTTATTTTGAAACATTAAAAAATAACCTATTTAGAATGATGAATGGAAGAATATAATAGAGTCCTTAAAGTGAGAAAATTATTAATTGGATTTTTATTACCAAAATTAAAATAAGATAGTTTTTAATGATGAGGATATTTTTTTTATTAATGTATAGATGGATTAAAATAAATTATGGATTGTACCTAAAAAAGGGTGAGAAATTGTAAGGATCCAAAAATTCATGCTTTCTTATCTAGAGAAATGGTAAAAAGACAATTATAGAAAATTTATTTACCAAAAAAATAAAGGAGAATTGATAGAGATACGTATTTTCGTAACATGAACACAAAATGTATAGGATTATTTAATAATAATTAATAATTACATTTTTGTAAATAGAGAGAAAGAGTAACATGAAGGAAAAAAGAATGTTTTGGTAAAATCCCTTACCTTATATCAAAAAATAATATTCACTTTCACTTAATGTCCACAATTATGAAATTGGATTCACTAATAATTTAATTAGGAAACTATTAAAAATAAATTATATTTAGTAAAATTCTAAAAAATTAATTTATACCATCTTTTAAGAGTTATAAGAATAAATATTGTTGTTTGGGAGTGTTCATTTCTTTGGTTTTCATGATAGGCTCACTAGTATACTTGTATCTAATATCATGAAAAATAAGAAATAATTATCCATAATTGAAAAGGCAAGTAATTAATAAATATAAATAAGATTAATTAGTATTATATATCATTTTAATTTAGAATATTAGGATAATTCATTAGATAAAATGTTAACGATTAACATGAGTTTATTTGGATGAATTTTCGATTAACACAAAATAGTTTTTTTTAATTTCATATTCTGTATATATATTATTTATAGAATACTAAATAAGTTGAAATATACCTTTTAAAATAATTTTTAATCATTATAATGGTTTTATGCCCATCTATAATGGAATTAATAGACAAGAAAAATGCAATGTCTGTGATGGCGGTAAATAGACACATCACAGATTATATTCTCATTTTTAGATTAAAATAGAGTGTATATAGGGTTTGATCATGAAATTTTCATTAACATAATAAAATTTAATTATATATAATATAATAGATTTATAATTCATTTTTTTATAGAGGATGTGAGGTAAGGATAAGAAAAAAAATATTAAAAGAAAATTAAAGGGATGGATTAAGGGTTTTACCTCTTCAATTCTTCTTTGTGAGAACCTCCAAATCTATTATTCAATTGTTATTTTGGGTGAAAAGATAAATAAAAATGTGGGGAATTTTTTGGGAGATGGTTTGAGTAGAAATTGGAAAATATTCAAGGATTGGGTGGTGTGAGTGTAAAAGGTGGAGATGGGAGATATTTATAGTGGAGGACTGGGGTGTATTCTTAATATATTATTTATTTTTTATTAGTTTTCCTCAAGACTGTAAATAATTTGAGCATTTTCACTAAATATATTAAAATAATTAATGGAAATTCAATATTATGGTCATTATATTAGTAATGACATAAGGAATAGTGCATTGAACGTATAATGTATATATACCATCAATAAATGTATTTTATTATTCACAAAAAAATTCCTATATTTTAGAAAAATACCAAAAATTCAACCAAACCATTTGGTGACATTTATAATGAAAAAAAATAAATCCATTTTATGAAATAATTTTTTAAATATGTGAAAACTAATTTTTTAATTATAATCATCATTTACTTTGAAAATATCAATTTTTAAAATTAAATCATATTTTATAACACGTTGAAAAATTAATTAATGTCTCATGATATTACATTACAATAAAATGAGAACAAAATATTATTTTTTGATGCTATTTTATGAAAATAAATTTTATTTTAAATATTTATAAAAATTATAACATTCTAAATAAACATATATGTTTTATGAAAATACAAACACTTAATTGATCATTTTCAAAAAATTTCTTTTCATATACCACGAAATAATTATATTATATTTTCATTTATTAAATTACTAAATTAACTATGTACACTCATAGTCTTTGTAAATATTCTATTGGTTGAATTTATATTCATAAGGGTCACAATACTATTCTAAAGGTCATGTTACTATCTAATTGGTATATTTTGCTTAACTTCTAGAATAAGTTACCTATTTCATTCATTCTTCGTTTATAAAGATTTTTATATTTTCTCTATGATGTTATATGATATCTAACATATGAAATAATTTTTTTTGCAATGTAATATATCAAGTTTATTGAATTTAATTCAGAGGATACATACTATAAAATCATAGGGTGTTGTATTCTTCCCTCCTTCAGAAATTTCATCCTCTAACTTTTTCATTAATATTATACTCTAAATGATATGGGTGGTTCTTCTTCATAACATATTTAGGTTCCAACATTTCTTCTTCTATTTTATGGTTTCTACAAATTACATTTACCAGTCATGTCGTCTGATTTCTCAATACTATCTCTCTTCTGTAATGATTTTTGGTAGGCTCTTCACAGTAATACAAATCAGGTTCAATTTCCATTTCTTCATAGGTGTGGGTGTTGGGTCTAGCATGTACATTCATAAAAATGATATGTGTGAGACATCATGAACATTGGGGATACTTGGTGTAATTTTGAATTGGTAAATA
Source organism: Viscum album (assembly GCA_963277665.1). Classification (NCBI taxonomy): domain Eukaryota; kingdom Viridiplantae; phylum Streptophyta; class Magnoliopsida; order Santalales; family Viscaceae; genus Viscum; species Viscum album. Next base: position 996,339,888 of record OY728141.1, on the reverse strand, counting down.
CATCTCTAATTATGTCCAGAATTTCACGTGGACCGATATACCTGGGGCTCATTTTTCCTTTCTTACTTAACCTTATGAAATCATATAATGGATATAATTTTAGGAAGACATGATCTCCCTCTTTATATTCTAAATCCATTCTACGGTTTACATCGTAAAACTTTTTTCTACTTTGGAATGATTTAATATGAGCCTGAATATTCTTTACCTTTTTCTTTTTTCTTTTCAACATGTTTTAGGAATATATGTTCCCTCTGACCAACTTCATACCAACAAGTTTTAGTTAAAAATATCTTTCCAAATAATACTTCATATGGTTCCATTTGAATACTATAATGGAAAATATTATTTTAGGAAAATTCCACCGAAGATAAATATTGATCCCACATACCTTGAAATTCATGTGATCATGATATCAATATTTTTTCCAATGTTTGAATAGTACTTTCAGACTATCCATCTATTTGAGGGTGATAAGCAGTAGTCATATAGTTCTCAGTTTGAAAATCTCTATAAAGGCTCTTCTATAATTTTTATATGATATAATGATATTAATCAGAAAAAATTGATAGAGTTCTACTATTAATTTTTACAATGTCATTAATATAGAGTAATTTTAGACGCACAAGAGGTAAATCTTCTCTTATAGAAATAAAATTTTCTAGTTTTTTAAGATAATCAACAATAACTTATATTGAATTATTTACTCTAGGAGTCCTTGGTAGTCCTATAAAGAAGTCCATCATAATTTAATCCCACTTCCATATAGGAATATGTAGAGATTCATGAATCCTATATGATGTTTTTTCTCATCCTTCACTTATTGAAAAACTAGACAATATGAGACATAGTCAGAAATTTCCCGCTTCATATTACCCCAAAAAAATCCGTGATATCTATTTAAATCTTGGTACTAATATGTTGTATAGAGAAATTTTAGCTTTGAGAATCATCTAATAGAACCCTTTTAGCTCAGGTATTGATGGAAAACACAAAATCATTCCAATTTTCAGAATTCCATAGCTATAAAAGTAGTTTTCCAATCTTCAATCCTGACTGGATTTAATTTTATTTTGAAAATTCACATAATTTGATTGAGAAATGTATTCTTCTCTAGTAAGGATGGTTTAAAATGTATTTTAAAAAGGAGTGAGGTTTACCTTTCCATAAAAATTTCCATTCCTATAATTAATAATCCATGAATATAGGATCCTTCTCAATACTCATTTGGATTATAATTCTTGGATATTTCCTCCTTAATACATCTTCCACGTTATTTTATTTTCATGGATGGTAGTTTATTGAGAAATCATAATTTTTGAGTTATTTGATCCATCGCTAGATCCCCATGTGAAGTTCTTTCTATGTAAAGATATATCTCAAAATATTTTGATCCAAATATATCTCACATATTTTACCATATAGGTAGTGTCTCAATATCTTTAGAGAATATATTATGGCTACAAACACAAGATCATTACTAGGTTTGTTTTTTTAACGAATCTTTAACTTCTCTGATGCATATGCGGTAACATTATCATTTTTCATAAGGACACAAACAAGTCCTTTCATAGATGCATCACAGTATATCACAAACCCATCATTTCATTATGTTATATTAAAAATAAGAGCATTGATCAATATTATATTCAATTATTCCAAGAATTATGAAAAATATTTTTTTCATGTGAGCTTAACCCCTTTATGTGAGAGCTAGGTTAACGGGTTAGCTAGTTGGGAAAAATTATGAAAAAAACGATAATAGTAACCATATAAATTAATGAAACTATGTAACTTAGTTATGTTTGGTGGCGTATACTATTCTTAGATGTCCTTTTTCATCACATGATCAACTAAGATTATATCCTTATAGACAATATGTCCATGAAAAAAATTCATGAAGCTGAAATTCACACTTGAGAAAGTTACCTTATAAAACTATCCTTATAAGAGTCTTACGAAAAAATCACATGTGATTCTAATGGTATCCATAGCTTCTATTATACCACAGAATATCATCAATTAATACTAAAAAAATTTCAAGATATTCCTTGAATAATATTTTCATTAGATCCGTGAAAATATATGGCTAATTAATCAATCCAAATTGGATTACTGTGACATATTAATGTCCACACATCGTACAAAAACAATCTTCAAAATATCATCCTTGTTTACTTCCAACTATTGATACATAGAACAAAGATAAATATTTTAAATATATTTTTCTCCATGGTTTTAATCAAATAAATCATCATTAAATGACATTGGATAATTTTTCTTTATTGTAAAATCATTTATTTCTCTATATTAAATATAAACCATGAAGGATCCATATTTCTTCTTAATAAAAATAACAAGGGATCCCCATAGAGAAACACTTTGGAAAATATATCCCTTATTACTCAAATCCTATATTTTTTCTTCATCTTCAACTAATTCCCCAGATTCCATCCTATATCGAGCCCTTGATATTAATCTTTCATTTTGCGTTAGATCAATGGAAAACTTAACATCACACTTTGGGGGGTGTCTAGGTAATTACTTAGGAAATACATCAATTTTTTTCTTGTACAATTGGTAAATTCTCAATTATAAGATGAATTTCCTCACTAATATATTTTTCTTCACTTCCACCCTATGAATTTCATTTCATGGAGCTACTGGGGGTGGATATAAATTAATTAAGTAATGAAGATTCTTCTCTAAATATTATGTATTCAAAATCATTGTCACAAATCACAATTTCCTTATTATTGAAATAAATTTACTCCTAATATTTTTATATTACTTCTATATTGAAGAAAATATCATATAGAACCATTGTTGTGATGATAAGATCAGAAATTATATCATCTTTATATACCATAATGAAACTTTTTGACACTTTTTTTTTGCAATTATACTTCCCTTAAGAGATCAGACTGATAAATACATTATTAAATAAAAATATAATTATCTAAATTTCCTATGAAATTGGGTAGATATAAAAGATTCGTATGATCAAGAATCAAATAAAATATTATCTATATTTTAATCTAGGATTTATGTACCTTACACCACATCATTAAGTACTTCTACTTCAATTTTAGTGATCGCATAAGCTTAGCCATCTCCCCCTGGGTTTTTCTTTAGTTGATTCCCCAGATATTTTGGATATAGAATTTAATAATGCCTCAATTAATTAAAATTGAATCATTGAACATCATTAATTATTTTCTTCAACGTTCGATTATTTACCCGATGAACATTTTCTATGCCTTTATAATAAACTCTAATATTGTTCATGCAATACCAAGGATGATTATTTCCACAATTTTTGAATAATGGAAATTTATTCATTACCATATTCTTATTTGATGCTTTACCATTTCATTGGTTTTCAGAAAACTTATTCTTCTCATGATTTTCCTTGAACGTATAATATTTAGCAAATTCCAATCTGTTTAAGTGGAACGTTATACTATTACATCATAAAATGAAAATGATTGAAAAGACTGTGCCCTTCGGATACATGGTTTAAGACCATCAAAGAAATGATAAATCTTATCCTCCAAATCATAGTATGTAATCAATATAAAACATGGATAGTATGTTGAGGGTATCCTCATACATGGTAACACTCTATTCTTCCCATTTATTTAAACTTAGGAATTTTCTCTTTATTTCAGTTCATTGCTCGCATGGGAAATATTATTCAAAGTAACACTATTTAAATATTATCCATTCTATTTATTCTATTATTAATTCCACCATTGTATTATAGATCAAAGGAAATAATGGACCAATATCTCCCTTGATATAATAAACTTCCAATACTACATTTTTTTCATTTCCTACCAATTCCATAAATATATTTTCACGGTATTTTATCAACTTATAAACTACCACCAGATTATTAGTCCCACTAAGAGATATAGAAATATTACAGATGAAACAATCAAACATAGGTATATGTGGTTATTCAACATAACAAATATAATATTTCAAAATATAGAAATGATCAACTTTTATTCAACACTAATTGTGTTGTCCTTCTCAGTAGAGAAATCTCTACATTGTCTGCGGGTATTGATTCCTCTCCTTCCATTAGGTTCCACTACTAAATAATTTAACACAACAACTTATCTCATAATCGTCATGACTATTTATCCAAAAAAATCACTATAAGGATATATTATAATTATCATGTTTATTTAACATTTTGTTCCCAAAGATTCTATTAAACATTCTCTAATGTCAACTACAACAACATCGACACCAGTAGCATTGACATTTTGGTCATTTTGTTACAATGTTATGGATATAAGAGACAATGAAAAACAAATAGATCATCTTAGAAGGCATTAATAACTACATACATACATGGTTCCTTTATTAATTTAGTAATTAAAAATATAACATAATATAGAAAATAAAATTCTTCTTGTAACTTATTCAAATATTTTATCTTCCGAACCGAGGGAAGGAATAAAATAAAAGGGTGTTCTTATGTTCTCATTAAGGGTTATATGAGACAATAATAAATGAATAAAAGACAATAATGAATTGAAATTATAGATAGGTAAATTATTTAAATTAATCATTCCATGAGTACAGTAAGAATGAAAATGGATCCACAGATTTTTTTCATGGTGAAAACCTTATGGAATATAATAATTGAATAATGAATGAGGAAATTCCAGTTTATTGGATGTCATGTATCTTGCATTGGATCCATTATAACATCAAGAATTTTTAATTATGTATAAAAATCCCCATATGATTCTATTCATAAATAAACACAATGGGGTTTTCATAAACTATTTTTTCTTAGGAGACCTGTTGATGCATCATGAGGATATTTATAATCGTGCCCCAACTATCACTGCAAGTCCAAAAAATTCTCCATACATAGATTCAATTCGATATAAGCACTCCAAAAAACCTTTTATATATAAATCATATTTGTGTAACAAAATAATCATATATATGATAAATAAAATAATGATATTTATTGAAATCTTTAATGAATCATAATCATAAATAAAAGGGAAGTATTCACACACCTCACATAAAGAATAAGTGGTCAAATGGAATACCATAAAAATTTCATTTATTGAATGGATTTAAATCATTTATATACATTAATAAGTTAAAATATAAATAAATCTAGATTAATTATGTCAAAATGAAGCTAAAACATGTAAAATGGGTTTTTAAGAAACTTTATAAAAGATCATTTATATTGAAATTAAAGGAAGATTATAAAAGGCTCTTTAAAGTGGGAAAATTAATAACTATTTTACTAAAAGAATAAATAAAAAAATTACATGATAAAAAGTGTTATTTTATAAACATATTGGTGGCTTAAATGACATTATATAGTTTACTATAAAATGGTTATGAAATCCTAGAGTCCCCTTAAATTAGGCTTTCTTATCATGAGGAATAGGAAAGAAAACCTTATAAAATTTTTATTTATCCATAAATGAAATAATAATTGTTCTAGGTAAATATTTTTGGAACATACACATAATATTTAGGTGGAGTACATATAAATAATTAATAATTACATTGGGGGTAAAGAGAGTGAAAGAGTTGGATGATGGAAAAAATGGAAGTTCAAATAGAATCTCTTACCTTATTTCTAAATTTTTTCGGAACTTGAAAATATTATCATGGATAATGAGATAGAATTAATTAATAGTTTAATTAAGAATATATTCAAAATTTAATTTATTTTTTTTATTTTTAAGATAACTTATATCCATTTTAATGAGATATTTTATAAAAAATTTGTTATTCGGGAATAATTTGTTTGCATGGTTTTCATGATTGGGTTACTCGTATACATATATGAAAGATCATATAAAATGTGAAATGATTATATAGATTTGAAATTATATATTAATAATGGACTTAAATAATAATATATGGACTTGTATATCATTTTTCCAGTTATGATGATGATTTGTTAAATAAACTGTTAACGGTGAATGTTAGTTTATTTTGGGGAATTTTTTATTATCATAAACTAGATTTTTTTATTATTTAATATTATTTATATAAAATAGTTCTATAATTATATAAATTTTTTAAAATAAATTTTAATTTTTTAAAAAATATTAAAATGTTTTTATTACAATCCATGAAGATGGTGACAAAAAATGAAAATGCATCATCCATGGTGGCAATAAAGAGACACATCATGAACCATATTTTTATTTTTAGAATAAATATGAGAGGATAAAGGGATAGATGATTTATTATTGATTAAAAAAAGTTACTCTATATATAAGATTTTTTAGTTACCATATATGTTTGGATAGATAAAATGGTGGAAGGATTATAAAATAAATGAAAATAAAAGAAAATTAAAGGGAACGATTAATAGTTTTAACTCTTGAATTCTTCTCCTATAAAACCGACTTATGGAATAATGAAATGGTATTCTTGGTGATACCAAAAAGAATAAATTGTGCGGGAGAGGTTTGGTAGAGGTATTGGGAATAAATTTGAAAAGCTCTAAGTCTTTGGTGGTGTGGGGAGAAGAGGTGTTGGAGGGGTGTTTATAGTGGAGTAGTGGGGTGTTTCTCATTATTTTATTTGTTAGAATATTATTTTTCCTCAAGAATAAGAATAGTCTAAGAAGTATCACTTGTTTATTAAAATAATATATGTTATTTTGAGATTATAGTGATTACATCATCAATGTTTCATGGAATAGTGTATTTAACTTATAATGCTTATATATCATAAAATAAATTATTTTAATATTCACAAAAAAAAGTATTTTAGATATTTTCCAAAAATATATCCCAACCATATTTTTATGTGTAGAATTTGAAAAATTACTCCATTTTATGAAAATAATTTTCTAAACTTGATAAATTTAATTTTTAATTATAGTCATGATTTACTTGGAAAATAACAATTTTATTATTATAACTGATTTGGTAACACATTGAAAAAAATAATTAAGTTCCCATGAAATATCTTATAATAATATGAAAACAAAATAATGATTTATGATTCGATTTTTTGAAATTATATTATATTTTATATCATTATATTAGTGTTAAATTTGTAAATAACATTTATGATTTATAAAATTACCAACTTTTAATTTATCAATTAAAAAATATTTATATACTTATACTATGAAATAATTATATCATATATTAATTTATAGGATTCCACAATTATTTTTATAATATCACTATTGAGTTTAATAATATATTTCTTGAATTACTATTGTTAAGGGACACATTAATATTCTAAATGTCTTGTTTAAATATCATTATTATGTGTTACTTAATTTCTATTAAAGGTCATGTATTTCATTCATTCATCATTTATAATGTTAGTTGTATGGTCTATATGTGATTTTATATGATTTACACTATATGATTTTTTTTTGTGAAATTTATGTTATCTGATGAATTGAATGTATTTCAAAGGATACATACCATAAATTCTTGGGGTCTTATAAAATAAGTGGTCAACATTAATTCTCAGAGTAATGAAAATATGAACATGTATCATGATAGTCTTGTGATGTTTTTCAAAAACACACAAATAGATTCATCATTAATTTACTTGAGTATAAGGAAATCTGTAACACCCTGACCCGAGTTACCCAGAGTCGGTGCATTATTACATAACATTGGCATGATATAAGGAATCATCTCAAAAAATAATGATCAGTTTAGTAGCCTTGGAGTACTAGATACAATCATAAATTTTACATTACATCATGAAATAAAAACATCAACAACATTTTTTCCCTTTTGAACACACTTATATCCCTATCCAATCCTTGTAGGTCAACCATTAAATATGACTTCACATCCTAGGTAAATATAAAAAATAGAAACGGGTGAGCGCAGATTCTCAGTAAGCAAAACAATATAGGAGAAACATTCATAAATAAGTATAAATATTTAAGGAAATGTATAAGACTAAAACAAAAGCCTTATAAACTTAAATTTCAGCATAATATGGAAATGATAAAATAAAATAATTCCATTTACTTAATCACATGGATATTTTACTAGTTGAATAACCACATGCAATATCAATAGCCACTTTTATAATGATGGAATGCATAATTCCAGTCTTCTTAACCACATAGTCAAGGCCTTGTGCTAATAATACAAATAATATTTTTTAAAGTCCTTCTTCCAAGACACAAGTTTTTTTATGATACCTACTGATGAATCGAGGAGTTATAGCAGGTTCCACCCGTCCCTTACGAAATCCAATGCATTCCTCATATGAAAAGGTTTAAACATAACATAAACATTCGTATTAAAACTAGCCTAGGAAGTGTCAATAATTTATAAATAAACCATCAATGGTGTGAAAATAACACATCCACAGTCATACATATCACAAAACCTTCAAAGCAATATTGATGTTTTGTACCATCAAAATCAACTTCATACAATTTTAAAATCCATCATAGGATGTTGACATAGGTGAAATCAAAATATTTGTAGATAAATATCTATTTATATTTTGAATGAATTTAAAAGTCATATAATTATAAAAGAAAACATTTATTTTGAATATATTCGTATTAGATTGTATGGGAATTTTCTATGATGATATAATGGCGGAAAATAGCCACACCCACTGTATAAGTTAAAAAATACATTCTTACCTTAATTTTGATGAAATTTCATAAGTTACCTTGTCTGGAAAATGAAGGAAATATTCATTTCAAAACATATATGTTCAAATAAGGCTATAAATGACTTTAACCAATAGTATTGTAAATAGTAAAAATGTTTTGAATTACATTTTTAAGAAAATATGGAAGTGGATGATAAAGAGGTCCTAATAGATACTTACGCAAAAACAACCTCGGATAATAAAGAGATTGTGAAATTAACCCTTACCTTGTACTTTTCAGTGGTTGATGGTTCATGAAACACCAGTGAAATAGTTAAATCATTGTAATTAAATTATACAAGAACCATATACATAAATATGATATCATATATGATCTTTTCATATTTCTTTATTGATAATATTTTAGTAGTATCATTGTTTTGGGTGTTAACTGATCTGTTTTCCATTATATGCTTTGTTATGTATAGGATCGAAATAATGATGTAAATGCTCAATATACAAGAGGGGGTAAATTTTACACTTTAAAAATTACTTTGGAACCTTTAATGTTGGTTACAGATAACTATGTTTTCCTTAGACTAGGAAAAATCTAAGTTTAAAAAAGTTAAACTAAGAAAATTCAAAACACCTCTAATCAAGAACTGGAGAATTGAAACCAAAGTTAACAATATAAGATTCTACCTTAAAGCATATAGAATCTAAACTAATCAGAGTACATGTGTAAGGAAATATAAGAAGGTTATAATTTCCTTACAAAACAATATGAATCAGAAACAAACATGTAGTAAAACAACAAGTAACAAGATATAAGTCTTTTAACCCAAAAAAGGGTATCCAACAACCAAGGATAAAAGTACCTTGATTTATACTTTCAAACAAGCCTATCTTACCCACACCAGGGTAAGCCCTTGATACTTAGATCAGAATCTCTATCTTGTTATCCCCGCAAGTCCTCAACTTCAAGGGAGTTGGAAGCTATGTATTCCTCAGAAAGGAAGCCCTCGAACATGAAGGTAGTCGGCACCTCTGTCTTCCTATCCCCGGAAGTCCTCAAATGTAATCACCAACATTCGGAGTCACACGAAGAAATCTGAACGAGCGGTTTAGTATGCACAAAGCATGAAAAGCTTCTCTCTCTATAAATCACCTTCACAGCATGTGGTTTCTAGATCGATCAACTTCATTATTGAGCTCTTTCAAATGAACTCTTATTTATAGGCAAAATTCAAACAGTCAGCTCCCTCCTCCAATGGTCATATTTTCCATGAAATTCGGAGGGACCTGTACTCGTGTAACTCATCCAAAGGTTAATTATAAATAGAATAGAGGACATCATTTTAAAACAAACCATGTATAACTAAATGCACGACAACGTTTTGAAAAGATACAACTAGCCAAATAATCATTTCATTAGAATTTGAAAAATTTACAAAGAAAGAAAAAATACAACAAAAGATCGGAGTGGGTTCATTTGTCTTCCTTTTCCTTTGGAATGACCTTCTTTAACAAGTTTTTGACTTTCTTCAAGTCTATTTGGTCTTCCTCACGCTGCCTCTCCAAGGATTTTACCTTTTCTTCTTGGGATTTTTAAGGCTTCTGCCTGAGCCTCCAAGGATTCTTTCTATAACTTTATTATCTCATCTTTCTTTTCTATCTTCTGCTGAAACTCAATCCAGAAATCTCTTTCAGTTTTCCAATTCTGAGATACTGAGTTAAGCTTCCCATTCAGGTCCCTGACCTATTGATTCCGAGAATTTTGCACCTGGGATATCTTTTCATAAATCTTGTTAACCTTTTTATCCTCCATTTCAAAAGCATTTAGAACTTCAGCCTGAAAACTCTCAAACTGAACTAAATCTTCATCCACTCTCTTAGACCACTTTGTTAACTTACTGCAAGACTTTCTATACACATCATAATCGATAAGAAAACTTCTCTTTTCAGCTTCCAACTTCACAAACAAATCCATGACCATGGATAAAGAATCTGATTTCTGATTCATACTTTGTTTCCGCATCTAGAATCTGGAATCTATTGTTGGTAAAATCATAATGGTTTCTACCAACTTCCTCAGCGATTGAACCACAAAATCATGCCCATGAGATGATGATTCTGAATCAGAAACATCTCTTTGAGACTGATCTTCTTAAACTTTCACCAGCTTTCTTCTAGAGGTACCACCAACCTCTTTCTTTCTGATGACATCTTTTATAGGTGTCTCCATGAGAGTTTTCTTCCCCTTATCAGCTCTCGGAGTAGGTTCTTTATTAAGGGATACTTCCTCGGATTCATACACTTGGATAATTTTGTCTTCATGTGGTTTCTGTTTTTCTTTTCCTTCATCATGAAAATTCCTTTAATAAGATTCTTCCTCATCATACAATACATTCTCTTATTCTTCTTCTTACTGTTGCTTGCTAGCTTCCTCATCTCCCTTTCCGGGAGTAACAAACATTGCAGATACAGCTATATCTTTACAGTCATGTACTTGCTTGATCAGGGTATCCAAATCTTCACTTTCCTCTTCTTCTTCTTCTTCTTCCTCAACTTCTTCCTCTACTACTTTAGTAACTTCCTTCTCAGCTTCGTCAACTACTTATTTACCCTTGGATTTATCCGGAGTGACATAGTTCTTAGCTGGATGTTCTTGTAAAGAAGGTTCAGAACCAAACGTTTCCGGAATGGTAAGCATTCTGAAAGCTAACTCTATAACTTTCAACAATGATTGCACCACTTCGGCTTCAGACATTTTATTTTTCATTTTCTTTTCCTTCGCTTGTTTCTCTAGCTCCTCAGCAGCTTTTTCTTTTAAGGCTTTAGCCTCTGCAAATTCCAATCCAAATTGTAGATCCCCTTCCTTCCTCTTTTCCTTATCTTCCCTCCACTTAGCTGCCACTTCATCTATATATGTTTTATGCTTCTTCGTCTTGGGGGGAGCAGACCGAGTTTCCTTAACCTTAAGATTTTCTTCATCAATAACCACTTCCTTAACCTTTCTCTTCCTCCTTTGCTTTTTGGATGGTTCCAGATTCTGTGATTTTTTTTGCACTGTCTCAACCTCTTCCACAGATAGAGGGTAAAATTCTCCGGATTCACTCGAAAAATCCATCTTCATCTTCTTGAGAATATCATCACTAACTAACATGATCTTCTAACTCCAGATCATTGATTTTCAGGAAACCTTGAAGGATTCTAAGCACCGAACTATCAGCTTAGATAGTAAGGCAGGAAAAATGATAACATGAGCTCTCAAATTACCTTCGTTGATGTTCTTGATGATAACCAAGACATGCCTCATCAAAATTATCTTCCATAGAGTTACCAAAAAATCTAAGACATATATATCACTTTTCTTCAGATTGCCTTTATCACCTCTTCTTGGAACCAGAAATCATTGCACCCAAAGCTGAAGGATTCTATTGTTCGGAGTGAGACGAGCAATATTAATTGTTGAACCATCCTTAAGCCCAAGACACTTTAGTGCCTTCTCCTTATTGAAACTTCCTTGCACATCAGGATTTTTGTGTGAGCAGAATTCGGCTTATCCTTAATATGATAAACCAACCAAGATCACGGCCTTGGTGTGGGAAAGCTTATAAGTCTTTCCATAATACATGATAAAAACCCACTCTTTTCCATCTTCCTTCAGGAAGGAAACAGACTCGTAAAACTCTATCAACAAATCAGTAAAAACCATATCCTGTTTATCTGACTTTGCTACGCAGACATCTTCCCATCCATTCAGCTTTATATTCTTGGTTATAAGGGAATAAGGATTATAGAAATATGGATGAACTAACCTTTCCTTGAAGACTAACCATTTATAAATTGGTTTTGTAGTTGACATATCTTGAGATGCAGCTTCTACAGACATTCAGAGTGAAGAAATCTGAATGATTCGGATCGGCTTTGCAAAGTTCGGAATCGGCCTTAAGAAGTGCAGCAGGGCTTCGAGACGCAAAAGATTGAAAACTGATGTGGGACGATTCTTGGGGTCCCCTTTATATAGGCGATGGATGTGACCTTTGGTCTTCCAAAAATCATCTAACGGTTTAAAAAGCTCGGACCTGATCTGAAGGTTGAAAACACTCCGCAAGGAAAACTCGACTCTGATCTTTTGAGGTTTTTAAATGAAAACATTCGGATTTTAAGAAATAACTAGAATCCAAACTTTTATGTAAAAACAAGGAAAATACCAGTAAGAAAATTTTTTTTATGAAACTATAAGTAAGGAAATAATAGCTTTCGGATTGGCTAGAAACATTGTTCGTAATCTGTAATATTCTTCTTGAAAGGAAAAAACTCATTACGAAAATTCCAGTACGAAAATATCATTATGAAAAATCCATTCCGGAAGTTTTCAGTATGAAGATTTCCATTCCAGAAGTTCTCAGTATGAATATTTCCATTCTGGAAGTTCTTAGTATGAATATTTCCATTCTAAAAGTTCTCATTCTGAAAATTTCAATCCTGAAAATTTCAGTTCCGGAAATTCCCATTCCAGAAATTTTAGTTTCAAAAATTCCCATTCCGGAAATTTTAGTTTCCGAAATTCCCATTCCAGAAACTTCAGTTCTGAAAAGTTTTAAAAACTAACTACGAATAATTTTTGTTAAAAAAACGTATTATCTAAATTTTAGTTACACTATCAATGAAATGTACTCCCCCTATGAGAAGGAGTTTATTACTATTAGAAGAACTGTTCAACAAGAAGTTAATGTAGAATTATTGCCTTACAGTTATCATTCCTAACTTTGGTATAATGTATTCAAATCTATCGGAGGGTAATGATTTTGTGAAATTATCAGCAAGTTGTTCTTGAATTCTGATAAACTGAATAATTATATCACCTTTATGTGTGTGATCCATAAGAGAGGGATGCCTAATATATATGTGTTTTGCACGAGAGTGATGTGAAGGTTTCTTACTTAAGGAAATGGAACTTGTGTTATCACACAAAATTTGAGTCTTAATAAAACTCAGGCCATACTCTGTGAGTGTGTGTTGCATCCACAACAATTGAGCACAACAACTTCCAACTCCTACATATTCAGCTTTAGTAGTGGAAAGTGCTACAAAATGTTTCTTTTTGCAGGACCAAGAAACTAATGAATCTCCTAAGAAATGACAAGTTCCGGATGTACACTTTCTATCCATTCCACATCCACCAATGTGAGCATCCGAAATGATTTTTAGAATAAAATCATTTCCATAAGTATAAAATAATCCTAGATCCATGGTTCCCTTAAGGTAGCGAAAAATTCTTTTTACTGCCTTTAAGTGAGATTCCTTAGGATTGGATTGATATCTTGCACATAAGCATACTGAGAACATTAAGTCTGGTCGACTAGATATTAAGTAAAGTATACTTCCCATCATACCTCTAAATGATGTTTGATCTACTGGTTTCCCAGCTTTATCAAGATCTAAAGAGTTTGAGGTACTGATGGGAGTACTTATACTCTTAGTTTCGTCATAGCCATACTTTTTGAGAATATCTTTAACATACTTATGTGGAGATATATAAGTTCCTTCTGGTTTTTGAGAAATTTGAAAACCAAGGAAAAAAATTTAACTCACCCATCATACTCATTTCAAACTCAGATTTCATTAGACTTGCAAAAGAATCACTTAATGATTACTGAGTTGAACAAAATATGATGTCATCAACATAAATTTGAACAATCAAAACATTTTTCTTATCTTTCTATATAAAAAGGGTTGGATCTTCATTTCCCTTAACATAGTTATTTTGAAGAAAAAAACTTGTGAGTCTATCATACCATGATCGTGGGGCTTGATTAAGACCATACAAAGCTTTGGTAAGTCTAAAAACATGATCAGGATGTTTTGAATCTTCAAAACCAGGAGGTTGTTCAACAAACACTTCCTCTTGAACATAACCATTAAGAAAAGCACATTTCACATCCATTTGAAAAAGTTTAAAATTGAAGAATGCTGCAAAGGCAAGTAGAATACGAATAGATTCAAATCTAGCTACTGGAGCATATGTTTCTTCATAGTCTATTACCTCTTGCTGATTATAGCATGTAACAAAGAGTCTAGCTTTATTCCTTACTATGACTCCATCTTCATCACACTTATTTCTGAATACCAATTTTACTCCAATGACAGATGTTTCCTTTGGTCTTTCAACCAAGTTCCAGACTTTATTCCTCTCAAATTCATTTAGTTCATCTTGCATGGCTTTGATCCAATCATCATCACCTAAAGCTTCATCAGTACTTTTTGGTTCTAATTGGGAAAGAAATTCTAGATGTTCTACTTCATTTCTTAAGGAACTTCTAGTCCTTATAGGTTGATTTACATCACCAATGATATTATCACTGGGATGATTCTTAAGAAACACCTGATTTGGGTTTTGTAAAACCTGTTCATCAACATAGGGTAGAAATTCTTCTAGGTTAAATGTTTTAGAAGTATCTTCATGAACATTTTCTTTATCAGAAGGATCTTCTATAAAAGTTTAACAATCAGTTTTTGAAAACACATCTGAGGATGTAGATTGGGATAACTTGAAAACAAAAGGATCAGACTCATCAAATATTACATGCACTATTTCTTCAACAGTACAAGTGTTTTTATTGAAAACTCTATATGCTATAGAAGTTGTGAAGTAGCCTATGAAAATTCCGTCATATGATTTTGGTGAGAATTTATGTAGATTATCTTTAGTATTCAGAATGAAAACTTTGAAACCAAAAAACTTTAAGTATGAAAGTCTTGGTTTTCTACCGTTCCATAACTCATAAAGAGTTTTATTAATAAAAGGTATAATCAAAACTCGATTTATAGTATAACAAGCAGTACTTATATCTTCAGCCTAGAAATGTCTAGCTATAGAATATTCACTCAACATGGTTCTAGTTATCTCTTGAAGATTTCTATTTCTTCTTTCAACTACACCATTATTTTGAGGAGCTCTAGGTGCTAAAAAATTGTGAGTAATACATTTTCTACTACAAAAAGTTTCAAAATCAGAATTTTGAAATTCTACTCCATGATCACTATGAATAGTTTTCAGTGGAATGTTTTTATCATTTTTAACTTGTGCTCTAAAACTTTGGAAATATGAAAAATCTTCAGACTTCATTGCTAGAAAATAGACCCAAGTAAATCTAGTGTAATCATCAACTAACACAAACACATAGTATTTTTCTCCAATACATCCAGTTTGTGTTGGACCAAAAAGATCCATGTGCACTAACTGTAATGAATCATTTGTTGAGACTTCACCAATTAATTTAAAACTAGATTTATGTTGCTTTCCATATTGACAGGGATCACAAACTTTAGAAGAATCAAATCTAAGCTCCGGTAGATCCTTAACTAGTTTCTTCTTAGAGAGTTTACTTATGTTTCTAAGGTTACAGCGACCTAATCGTCTATGCCATAACTAGGAATGATCTTCCATTGCACTTATACAAGGTAGATCTTGACTTCTAAGGTCTTCTATGTTCAAAGTGTAAACATTCTCTTGCCTATTGGCTGAGAGAATAAATTCTTCCTTGAAATTGTGTACTAAGCACTTATCATTCCGAAATTTTACAAGGTACCATTCATCACATAACTGGATTATGCTAATGAGGTTTTGCTTAAGACCCTTAACAAATAAAACATTTGAAATCAAAGTTTTACCTAGAAGAACAATATTACTTATAACAACAATTTCTCCCTGAGCATTATCTCTGAAGGTTACCTTTCTACCTTTTGTTTTGATAATATTTTCAAAATAAATTTTGTTACCAGTCATGTGCCGGGAACATCCACTATCCATGTACCATGTTTTTTTGTTGTTACTTCCTTTATCTTCCTGAAAAAAAAAAGAATTAGACTTTTGGAATCCAAACTTGCTTGGATCTGAGATTTCCAGATAACAAAATTTTATGAACCCACACTTTCTTAGAGAAATAGGCTTTATGAAAACCTAATGATTGGGTTTTATTTAAAGAACAGTTCTTTTCCCAGTGACCACCACATTGACACTTGGTACAAAATGGGTCACTTTGTGGAACAAACTAATTGTTACTGATAATTGGTTTAGCATGGGTATAACCAAATCTGGATTGGTTTCTCAAAGGTCGTATTTGAGAATACATTTTATCAAAACTTTCCTTACCATGGGTAAAGTTTGATAAACACTTTTTTAAGGAAAAAATTTCGGACTTCAGTTTTATAACCATGTTTTTATCTTTAAAATCATTAGATTTAGAACTAGAGCAAGGCCCGAAGATACTATTCTTAGAAATAACTTTTTCTAATTCTTTAGAAAGATTGTTCTTCTCAAAAGTTTCTTCCTCAAGATTTTTTGAAATATTTATAAAATCATAATTTTTCCTATCAAGATCTTTAGTAAGATATGATATTTCTTTTGTAAGAATAGAATTCCAAGAGTTTTCCTTGTCATGTTTTTTATTGAGTTTAGAATTATCAATCTCTATAAGTTCCACAAACCTAGAAACTTCTTCATAGGTAGGTAATGTATTTTATTCATCAGAAGATGATTCTTCATTAGAAGAGTTATTATATCCTCTATCATTAGAATTTAACGAAACATTGGTCAATGATTTAGAATTTCGTACCATAGCCATAAAATAATTATTTTTAATGGGTAATCTGGCTATAAGACAAAGATTCTTCTGTCCTAAAGATGAATAATCAGAAGATTCATCTGAAGAGTCACCACCACTGGCACTCCAGGTTTCATATGCTTTCAGACCTTTCTTAGCTTTGGTTTTTTAGTACTTCTTTCTGTTTCTTTCGAAGTGCCTTTCTTTCCATTCTTTCTTTTTGAGCAAAGGGCAATCTGGTCTAATATGTCCAGCTCTCTTGCATTCATAACAAGTGACTTCTCCATCTTTCCTATCTTTCGTTTCCTTTTCCTTATACTTGGACTGGAAATTTCTCTATCCAGCTATCTTGTTCATCCTTCGAGAAAGATTTCATAACTCATTCTCAGACACTTCACTCTCAATAGATTCGGATTGGATAATAACTTTCTTAGACTTGGATCTAGATACTCTCTCAGGAGTCTTAGTTTTCATATGATTTGATGTTGTTGTAAAAGCAACAGTACCATTCCCATTCTTCTTCTTGTTGTTGTCAGAAACTTTCTTCATTATTGTTTCATGTTGGAGAAGTGTTCTGAATAGCTCATCAAGAGAAATTTGAGTTACCTTCCTGTTCTCATCTATAGCTGTTCTCTTTGATTCCCACTCATTGGGCATAATATCAATTATCTTATCCACACGGGTTTCATTATCTAACCCTTTTTCTCCCATAGACTGTAAGTTGTTGACTATAGTCATAAATCTCTGTTGAACATTGCAAACTGGTTCACCATAAGGAAAATTGAAGCCATGGTATTCAGCTCTAAGCATATCTCTCCTAGTCTCAATCACTTTATAAGCTCCAAAGTGTGTAACCTTTAAATTCTTCCAGATACAATTACCTGCTTCAGAAGAAGAAATTTGGCTATATATATTTCTAGTCATTGAACAATGTAATGTATTTCATACCTTATAATGGAGTTGACACTCTTTCTTTTCCTGGTTAGTGAAAGTTCTAACTTTCTTATCATGAATTTTATAATCACCAGTAAGGATAATGAAGTTATCCACTCCAGTATTGATAAAAAAAAGTCTTTATTTGATCTCTCTTGTAATCATAGTAATTACCATCAAATATTGGTGGTCTTGTAGGATTTAGATTGTTAATAGAACCCACATTGACTCCTGACATTCTTAAAACAAACTTTGGAAACCAAACTAGTTAGTAGAAAAAAGTTCGCAACTACAAAGTTCGGAACGACAAAGTTTGGAATGAAGAAGTTCGGAATGAAAAAGTTCGGAATGACAACGTTTGGAATGAAAAATTTCAGAATGAAAAATATCAGAATGACAATTTTCGGAATGACGAAGAACATTCTAAGAAAAGAGGAAGAATAAATAACAAGATGAGCAAGAAAAACTTATACGTGAGTACAAGTATTTCAAAGACCTCCTCTGATACCAATTGTAGGATCGAAATAATTATGTAGATGCTCAATATACAAGAGGGGGTGAATTGTACACTTTAAAAATTCCTTTGGAACCTTTAAAGTTGGATACAAATAACTATGTTTTACTTAGACTAGGAAAAATCTAAGTTTAACAATGTTAAACTAGGAAAATTCACAACACCTCTAATCACCAACTGGTGAATTAAAACCAAAGTTAACAATATAATATTATACCTTAAAGCGTATAGAATCTAAACTAATCAGAGTAAAAGTGTAAGGAAATATAATATGGTTATACTTTACTTGCAAAAAAAATATGCAGCGGAAACAAACAAGTAGTAAAACTACAAGTAACAAGATATAAGTCTTTTAACCCAAAGAATAGTGTATCCAACAACCTAGGATAAAGGTACCTTGATTTATACTTTCAAGCAAGTCTATCTTACCGACCCCAGGGTAAGCCCTCGATACTAAGATCAGAATCTCTTTCTTGCTATCCCCGTAAGACCTCAACTTCAAGGTAGTAGGAACCTCTATCTTCCTTAGCAAGGAAGCCCTCGAACTTCAAGGCAGTCGGCAGCTCTGTCTTCCTATCCCCGGAAGTCCTCGAATGTAATCACCAACATTCGGAGTCGCACGAAGTAATCTGAATGAGCGGTTCAGTATGCACAATGCATGAAAAACTTCTCTCTCTAGAAATCACCTTAACAGTGTGTGGTTTCTAGATCAATCAACTTCATTATTGAGCTCTTTCAAATGAGCTCCTATTTATAGGCAAAATTCTAACGGTCGGCTCCCTCCTCCAACGGTCATATTTTCCATGAAATTTGTAGGGACCTGTACATGTGTAACTCAACCAATGGTTAATTAGAAACAGAATAGACGACATCGTTTTAAGACAAACAATGTATAACTGAATGCATGACATAGTTTTGAAATAAAGCATATGTAAGTAAAAGCAATTCAACATTTCGGAGTGTAATCAAGTCAAATGTTCAGAGTCTAACCAAAATGAAATTCAGAGTCTATGTTAAGAAATGTTCAGATTCTGTTTTATAGGAATTCGGAGTCTGGTTTCACCAGAGATCGGAATCTGAACATGAAGAGTTTGAAGTCGAACTAGTAAAAGTTCGGATTCGAACTTCATAAGAGTTCAGAGTCGAACTTCATACGAGTTCGGAGTCGAACTTCATACGAGTTTGGATTCGAACTTCATATGAGTTCAGAGTCCAACTGCTTAAGAGTTCGGAGTCGAACTTCATAAGAGTTTAGATTCGATCTAATTAAGAGTTCGGAGTTGATCTGATTAAGGGTTCAGAGTCGAACTGCTTAAGAGTTCGGAGTCGAACTCCTTAAGGGTTTGGAGTCGAACTACTTAAGTGTTCAGAATCGAACTACTTAAGAGTTCGGAGTCGAACTTTATAAGAGTTCGGAGTCGAACTACTTAAGATTTTAGAGTCAAACAACTTAAGAGTTCTGAGTCGAACTGCTTAAGAGTTCGGAGTCAAACTCCTTAAGAGTTTGGAGTCGAACTGCTTAAGAGTTCGGAGTCAAACTCATGAAAGTTCATAGTCGATCTTCATAACAGTTCACATCCAGAATTCGGATCCTAAAAATAGAATGCTCCAAATCTTTACATTAATTGACTTCTGGGATTTTGGGTATGAATCTGGTTTTTGTACTAAATAAAAATATTTCTATGTATAAGAAAATATGGGTTAGCGTAACTTTCCTTAAAGAAGTAAATTTTCCCTATGGAGGTAAAATTTTATATATGCTTATGTATAAGGTGTTTGTGATTTTCAAAACAAAAAAGAATGGAAAAGTCATAAGGAAAACCTTATTGACTTAACATTATGTAAGCCATGTTTTTTATGAATAGGATGTATTTTATTCATATAATGAATTATATTATGTTCATAAATGTTATTTGGAATCATAAAATGAAAATTATTCTTGAATGATCACGATGGGGAAGGAATCTCATCGCGTTCATGGAGATGGTAATCGGTATGTACGCACGAGCGACAATATAATTATATTGATGGTGAAATCATATGTAATTGAATGGAATATAATAAATAAATAATAATTAAAATTATATATTTATTATTTTCATTAGTTATACTCATTATTATACCCATCCAAATGATGAAGTGTTTGAATAACAAACTACACCACGACGTAGAGACAGTAAGCTGTACGTACGCATTAATGGTGACTTTTTCATTAATATGATGGATATAATAAAGTATATGGTTATACCATTTTTATAAAAACATCACATTATATAGAATATACTGTATTTATTATTTTAGAATGAAAACAACAAATAAAGAGAATGTGGAAGAAGAAAAGAACTTAAAAGAAGTGGTGAAATATTTACCACTTCTTCGACTTCTTCCATTTGATTTGATCAAAAGGGCTCCATAGTTTGGATCTATGACCAAAGGATGGTCTCTAGAATGACTTTAGGGGATTTGGGAGGATATTTGGGTAGGGTTTGGCTGAGCTAAATGGCTTTGGAGGTGTGAAATTTAGAGAAGGGGAAGTTCCCTTTTATAAGAGAGGTGAGGGTCACTTTAGGAAAATCGTGAAATAATATTTTATAATTAAATCATTTTAGGTTTATAATGGATCAAAAATGAAATATTTAGAGGATAAGGTGGGTATGGGAAGAAAACATTTTAAACAATAGGTTTTAGACAGGTTTAGGTCATCATATTAACCATATCTTATACATTTAACTCTTAGTTAAATAGTTTGACATTATCATGTCTCTTTGTATTTTTATATTATATAGTTAATAAACAAATTATAACTATCCAAGAGAACCCGATGTAGTTAATTATTAATATATATAAACTTATATATTTCATTTGGCCAAACCCTAGATATTTATGAATAATATATAAATTAATAATATGTTATTTGTTTTTAAAACTCAATTATGTTAATTTTGACACTATTTAGTATTTGATTTTTTTAAAAGCCATAGAAAGCTTATCACTACGAATAAAATTTATTCAACAAACCCTAACATGTTATATTAACCTATGAAATTATTATAAATCAGAAGAATCCTCAATTTATATTTATTTTGATATTTATAATATCAATTATTTTAAATTACATTAATAAGGTAATTACTACATCATCATTGTGTCATAAATAAATTAAATTATTTAATAACTAAAAAATATAAATAAAATACCATTATGTAGGAAATCTTTTTATATTCCTAATGAATATTTATTGTCAAATTTATATTGAGTGTAACCCTATATTAAAAATGTTTTATTTATTAAACTTTGAATTTAACTCTTTTAAATCTTCTTTAAATTAAATTATAATAAATGTCCTAATCTAATCCAAGTGGACCGAATAAGATCATATTTTATTATTAAGGTTTTTGTGGTCGAATTATACTTATAAAATAGAATTATGACATGTGTTAGGGTATTTATGATATCAATTTTAACCTTATTTACCCTATTTTCTTTTAACCGTGGTAAATAAAAGTCAAAAGTTACTATTCACCAAAAATTATTTTAATCATATTAAATCACATTTTACTTACTGATATTAAAAGTGTATCTCAGAATTTTTAAAATCAACTCACAGAAGTGGTAAAATTATGTTTTATGTAAATTTGCTAACTCTCCTAAGAGGTGGGTAAAAGGCGGTAAAATGGTCAATAAAAATTTTATATATCTAATCTCATTATAAAATGACTCCAAATAATTATAGTGAACTTATATAGGTATTATGTATCTATTTTTACATAAAATAAATTTAAATAAAATAAAAAATTCTTTAAATAAAATGTCTGGTTTGAACAATAACTTAGTGTTTTTTTCTATTCATCAAAAATTGAATGTTTTCAGAAAAATACCAAAATTTCACCCTAAGCTAATTTCAATATTCAAAATCCAAAAATGAAGTCCATTTCGAATTATATAATTTATAAAATTTCATATAGTGGGTATTACTATTCATAATGGCTAGTTTGATTGGTTGTGGTGTGTTTGAACTCGAAGCTACATACAACACAAGATATTGTATTATTCAAAGGAAAACGTATCGTGGAAGCTTGGGGTGTTACATTCTACCCTCCTTAAAATAATTTCATCCTCGAAATTTCTAGAATATTACTACATAAAAATATTCAGGCGGTTCTTCTTCATAAGTTCCTTGGGTTCCCACATTGCCTCTTCAACCTTATTGTTTCTCCATATAACTTTTACCAAACAAGTCATCTGGTTCCTCCAAACTTGTTCTCTTGTATCAAGAATTTTGAAAGTCTCTTCAAAATAAGATAGATTAGGTTCCTGTTCAAAATTATCATAGGTCAGTACATTCATTGGTCCAGGCATGTATTATCTCAACAGTGATACATGGAACACATCTTGAACTTTGGAGAGACTTGGCCGCACTGCCGAACGAATAGCTACTTCCCCAATTAGTTCTAGAATTTTGAATGTTATGATGTACCTAGGAAATAGTTTATCCTTCTTAATGATTCGTATAACTCCCTTCCATGGAGAATACTTTAAGAAAATATGATCTCCTACCTGAAATTAAAAATCCTTCCATCAGTTATCGGCATAGTTCTTCAGTGTTATTTGAGCTACTTTGATGTGGGTTTGGATAACATTCACCTTTTCCATCAATAACTCAATGACTTCTGGTCATAAGTGTTTTATTTCACCAACATCATCCCAACAAGTTGGTGTGAGACATCTCTTTCAGTATAATGCTTCATATGGTGCTATCTGAATACTTTAATGGAAGCTGTTGTTATAGGAAAATTCTACCAGAGGTAAATATTGATCCCCCATACATTGAAATTCAAGGGAACAGAATATCAAAATGTCTTCTAAGGTTTGAATAGTCCGTTCTAATTTTCCATCGGTTTGAGCATGGTAGGCAGTACTCAAACAATGTTTAGTATCCAGGGATTTCTGAATACTTTTCTAGAATCCTTATGTAAAATGGGGATCATGATCTGAAACAATCTATAGGGGTACTCCATGCAGTTTTACAACTTCATTAATATATAGGCTTTTCATATGTTCATGTGGTAAATCTTCTCTTTTGGAAAGAAAATGTGTTGAGCATATAAGATGATCAACAATGACCCATATTGCATCATTCTGTTGAGTCAAAAGTCTTCTTTTGACTTCTATATTATGTTTTGGAAATCACAAATGTATTCTATCATATTTTGGAAATTACAAATTGTCTTCTATTTTGTTTATCGTATCGTAAAATGCTGATCGTACTATCCATATCGTATCGTACGATACTGGTCGAACTGATCGTACTGATCATGCTGATTGTACTGACCATATCGTATCGTACAATACTGATCGTACTGACCATATCGTATCGTACAATACTGATCGTACTAACCATGCCAATCGTACAATGCTGATCATACTAAATATGAAAATTGTATTGATTCTGTTACTCAATTTTTTATTTCATTTTTGTTTTGGTACTTATTCAAAAACACACATTGCATATGAATCTTACTCGTGTTTTTCATTCCTATATATCTCTTGTCCTAACAAAACGATGTCGTTGAGTTAGTTACAAACTAATCAAAACAATGTCGTGCTTTCTGTTTCAATATGACCGTTGGAGGCAATATGACCGTTGGAACCCGAGGCCTATAAATAGGAGGTCATTTGAAGCTGAGAGAACAACGATGAACAAAGAGAACGAATGAAGAGACTCTGTGAACTACCAAGATTCTAGAGAGAGACACTGTGACATCTCTCATCTGCCTTGTGCGTCCAATCATCGTATCGAGGGATTTCAAGTAATTGAAAGACAGAGGTGCCGGTTACCTACAAAATCGAGGGCCATCGGGGATAGGTAGATAGACATGCCGATCATCGTATCGAGGGCTGCCGGGGATAGGCAGACAGACGTGTCGATCATCGTATCGAGGGCTTCCGAGGATAGGAAGACAGACGTGTCGATCATCGTATCAAGGGCTCACCAAGGTGTTAGTGAGACAGAACTTTTATCCTAGGTGAAAGGATAACCCTTCTCTTTGGGTTAAAATAATTATAATACTTTTACATTTTCGTTGTTACTTGTATTAGAAAGGAATTTGTATTGTTTCCTTTCTTCTTTACATATTCAATTGTAATTGTTTCAATTACAATCATTCTATTACATTTTGTATTGATTGATTCTATACGCTTTAAGGTAGAATCATTCATCTTTGTATTACTCTGATTATTGTGTTCACCTTGAATACAATTGTTTCACATTACATTAGTATTACAATACATCATAACTTTTTACATTCAATACTATTGTGGGTATTTGTATTTGTATTATTTTAAGATCTTTTAAACTAATTTCTTAGTTGCTGAAACTCAAAGGTTTTTAAACATACAATTCACCCCCCCCCCCCACCTCTTGTATTGTTCCATCTAATAAACATATATATCTATATATTCGATCCAAAAATTGGTATCAGAGGAGGATTTCCACTGATTTGTATTACTAGATTTATTTCTTTCTTATTATTATTCTTACTACACTAACGTGTGGAGTGGAAAAGTTTTTTGTTAGATGAAAGAAATGAATATTGGGTCAATAGACAATCTGAATCCTTCTAGACCACTAATCTTTGATGGGAATGATTATGAGTATTGGAGAGATCTTATGAAGGAATTTGTTATCAATACTGGTGTAGACAATTTTATTATGCTTACTGGAGGTTACAAAATTCCTGAAAAAGAAGTTATTACTTTCACCAACTAAGAGAAGCAAGAATATCAACTGAATTACAAGGTACGCAATACCTTATTATGCTCTATGACCAGGAATATATATAGTCAGATATCTTCATGTGAAGCAGCCAACTGTATTAGGAAGAAATTATAAGTCACTCATTTTGGTACATCCAAGGTTATAGAAACAAGGAGAGCAATGCTTCGAGCAGAGTATCATGGATTTTTTTTTCCTTATGGAGAGCCAGTATGTAAAGTGCAACAAAGGTTTATGACAATCGTCAACAGCTTAAAATCTATGGGAGAAAAAGGTCTTGATGATGAAGCTCTTGTTGATAAGATTATAGATATAATTCCAAATGAATGGGAGTAAAAAAGAACAGCTGTTGATGAAAATAGAAAAGTTTCTCAGATTACTCTTGATGAACTCTTTGGAACTCTTCTACAGCACGAGACAAGAATGAAGAGAGATGTTGATTTTAACAAGAAGAAGAATGGGAATGGAAGTTTAGCCTTTGCATCTAAATCTAAAAAACCTGAAAGGCTTACAAGGTCTAAATCCAAGAAAGTTGTTATATCTGATTCAAGTGATTGTAATCTTTCAGATAATGAGTTAGCCAATCTTGCTCGAAGGATAAACAAGATCGTGGGAAAGAAAGATTTTCAATATAGATTCAAAAAGAAATATAGGAAGGATAGGAAAGATTCATAGGTAACTTGTTATGAATGAAAGAAAGAAGGACATATAAGGCCTGATTGTCCTTTACTGAAGAGGAAAGATAGAAAGGAGAAACACTCTGAAAGAAACAAGAAAAGGTTTTATAATACATAGAAAGTATTGAAAGCAAATGATACGAGGAGTGCAAGTGGTAGTGATTCCTCATATGATTCTTCAGAATATGAGACATCAGAACAGAGGAATATCAGACTCTTAGCCAGATTACCAATTGAAGAAAATTGTCTCATGGCTAAGGTACATAATGCTGAAGCTATTTCAAATGTCTCTTTGAATGCAAATTATACTGATAATAGATATTATGAATCTTCAAATGATGAATCTTCATCATCAGAAGATGATACATTACCTTCTTTTGAAGAGGTCTCTAGATTTTCCAAATTACTTGTAAATGAAAATTCTAAACTCAAAAAGATATTTGAGAAAGAAAATTCTAGAATTTCAATCTTGACTAAAGAAGTATCAGATCTTTCTAAAGATCTTTTTTTGAAAACTTCTGATTTTGAAAGCATTTTAAAAACCCTTGATAAAGTTAAATATAATAAGGATAAACTTTCTAAGGATCTTGAAACTGTAATTTCAAAGAAAAATATTTTAGAGCCTAACTCTAGTTCAAATGTTTTGGAAAATAAGAATTTGATTTTAAAACTAAAGTCAGAGATTTTATCCTTGAAAAATTGTTTTTCAAACTTTACTCATGGAAAAGAAAACTTTGATAGGATGTATTCTCAAATTAGACCTTTGAGAAATCATTCTGGTCTTGGTTATACTTATTCCAAACCGGTTTTTAGCAATAACTATTTTGTTCCTCAAAAAACAATTTTCTGTTCTAAGTGTCAATGTGGTGGACACTGGAGAAGAGATTGTTCTCTTAACAAAACTCAATCTTTAGGATTTCATAAATCTCATTTTGCAAAACAAATGTGGATTCCTAAAATTCTTTTATCTAACTTTTCTGGATCCAAACAAGTTTGGATTCCGAAAATGTAATTGTTTCTTTTTCAGGAAAATGAGAAGTGTACCAATAAGAATATTTGGTACATGGATAGTGGTTGTTCTCGTCACATGACTGGAAACAAAGATCTCTTTGAAAAGGTTATCAAAACAAAAGGTGGAAAAGTTAGATTCAGAGATAATGCTCAAGGAATGATTGTTGGTATATGTAATATTGTTTCAAATGTTTTTTGTAAAAGGAGATATTGTTTTACAATTCATCGGAACGCAAGAACAACTTTCTGACATTTTTACAAAACCATTACCCTCTGATAGATTTGAATATATAAAACAGAAGCTAGGAATGATTACATTAAAATAATCATTCATATCTACTTCCTGTTTTACATCTCTCCTAATAGTACGAAACTCCTCATAGAAAGGGGGAGAATATTTCTTTCTATGTTTCTCACTTTATTTCATTTTATCTTATGATTTTTTTCCTTGCTATGTCTTTTCTATTTATCGTATTGACAATTTTAGTTTTCTGTTTATCATATTGACAATTTTAGTTTTCTATTTATCGTATTAACAATTTTAGTTTTTTGTTTATCGTATTGACAATTTTTTGTTTTCTGTTTATCGTATTAAAAAATTTATTGTAGCATTTTTTTATATTTATCGTATTAACAATTTTATCATATCGACCGATGATGGTAATCAAATTCTTTTCCATCGTATCGACCGATGATGGTAATCAAATTCTTTTCCATCATATCGACCGATGATGGTAATCAAATTCTTTTCCATCGTATTGACCGATGATGGTATTGAAATTCTTTTCCATTGTATCAATCAATCATGGTATTGAATCAACAGATGATGGTATTGAAATTATTTTCCATCGAATCAATCAATCATGGTATTGAATCGACCGATGATGGTATTTAAATTCTTTTCCATCGTATCAATCAATCATGATATTGAATCGGCCGATGATAGTATTGAATTTGTTTTCCATTGGCATATTGTTTGATAATTCTTTTGTATTTTATTTCATTCGTTTGTATTTTCTTTTGAAATCTATCGAAACCAACATTTACCTTACGTTCTCCGATAGGTATTTTTTCATTTTTTTTTAAAAAAAAATCTTTGTTTTAATCCTAACCATTGATCTGGTTTTCTCTAATCTTGACCGTAGAAGATCAATGGTCACACTTTTTCGACCGTAGAAGATCAAAGGTCACCCCTTTATCACCTATAAATAGCCCCCTCCCCTCCCCAAAACCACATTTATTTTTCAGGTTTTGAGGCGAAGCTCTGCTCCACTAGCTATAAATCTTCGTACGATCTTCTCATCGGCAGAACCTTTATGTCTCAATCCTCTACTAATACTCCCGCCGAAATGACTTCAAAGACTTTTACAGAGAAAGACTTTAACAGAGAAAGGTTAGTATCTCGAGACTTTTTCGATACGTACGATTCTACAATCAATAGGATCATTTTGTTTCAAGGGTGGGAACATTTGTGTGTTGAAAAGCCTGATTCTCAAGATCCGGTTCTTTTTTATGAAGTTTTTCAGTTTTATAAAACTGTATCGTTCGACAAAGATATGACTATAAAATTTGCTGTGTACGATAGAAAATTGTCTATGTCTGTGAAACAAGCGGCACATTTTTTGAATGTTTCTGTAGAAGGGGATTCTTTCTGTCCATCGCACAAACTACCAGAGGAAGTTGGTACATTTAATAGAGAAAGTGCTGAAAAGACTTTGTTTGTTATTAATGATGAAAAGAGAAAAGTGTCACATCTTTCTCCGGACAAACTTTTTGTGACATTATGGATGCAAGGTTTTCTTATCCCAAGGAAAGGGGGTAGAGAAACTCTGAAAGTTTCTGATATCTTTATGCTTGACTATCTTGTGAATATGAGAAAAGTAATTCTCATGGGGTATGTTTTTGAAACCATTAAGAATGTCAAGACAGGAGGGATTAAGTCCCAGATGATTATGTATCTAGATATCCTTACTAAGTTCATTCTTGAGAGTATGAAGTTTTGTAACATTCCTTTGAAAGGAAACCCCATGGACTTGAAGCCCTCATGGATTAGTAAGAGTACGATGAAAAAGCTGAATGTTTGTTTTGATCCGAATTCAAAACATTTTGTCAGAGATGTAGAAGCTGAATTGGCTCAGAATCAATCGGCACCTATGCCAGCCAAAGACATTCAATCTACTGGTGTTACTCAAAAGTCTGATCCGCAAACCAGTTCAAAGCCTAAGAATAATCCAAGGTACAGTAAGGAGGTTGTAGCAAAATGGAGAAAGGATAAGGAACAGAGAAAGGAAGGTGATCTGAAGTTCGGTCTTGATCCTGCTGAGGCTTTTGTAGAAAGAGTAAGGGTAGAAGAAACCCTTCAGGCTGAAAAGAAGAAGAAGATTCTTTTAAAAAGAAAGGCTCAGGACTTTGATGTCTCTAAAGTCTTGAAAGCGGTTGAGGATGCTAGTGCCCAACTAACAGAAGAAGTGCATCAAGATCCCATCGTACAGAGTCTCCCTGAGAAAGGAAAACAAAAACAAGTGATGGAAGAGATAGAAGAAGTGGAAGAAGAAGAAGGAGACTTTCTTTTAGAATTTCTTCAAAGTTCAAAGAAGAGTAGAGAAGAATCGGTTCAAAAGCTGAGTGAAGGCGTTCAACAAACTCCTCATACCGATCAAGTATGATCTCCGGACAGAATGTCATCTCATGAAAAGCAAGGTGCTCAATCCTCTCACTTTTATAAAGTTGTTGTCATTAGTGAAAAAGAGGAAGAAGAAAGAAAGCATAAAGAAAAAGCAAAATGGAAACAGCCAGTTGTTGACTCAAGCAGATCATATGAACTAGAATCATACGATGAAGATACTGATTCAGAGCATACAATCTCTCTCAAGAAGAGTGATTACATTGTTCATGTTTTAAGAAGGGTTGAGAAGACCATTCCTTATTTCCCGAGGCTGGAAGGGAAGATTTATTTTATTACTGACAATCAAAAGAAGAAGTTTGGCTCTGTAAAAGAGTTGAGGAAGAAAGTTTTGTCAGTTGAAGCCGATTCAAAAGTTCTTTCAGAAAGTTCAGTTGCTCATAAGAAGGCATGCAATAAGATGACCAAGTGGGCGTACAAAACAGAGAGCTCAATAAATGATAATGAAATAGCTATTGAAGATATAAGAAGGTTATCAAATGAGCTTGCAATTGCTTTCAACAATCTTGACAGAGAAACGTTTGAAAGGTTGAATCTTTTGTATTCTCAAAGAGCCGATGTTCCTTCAGTGAAATATTTTCAAGAGAGAATGAATGTTTTTTAATCTGAATTCTCGAAGGTTTCATCTTTCAAGGATGAAATGGTCTTGCTGAAGAATCAAAATTCTGTGTTATCCAAAGATAACAAGAATTTTCAAAACAGAATAGATACCCTTGAAGAAGTAATCAGAGTCCAGGAGGAGACTATCAGAAATCAAGATCAGATTTTTGCGGACCAACAAGAGCTTCTCAAAACTCAAGGTGAATCAATTTCTGAAGACAAGAAGAAGATCAAGAAGATGAAAGTTGTTCTTCAGGAGCTCATAAAGAATGAGAAAGAAAGAGAAAACAAATTATTGTTGTATTTGTTTTTCCTTTGAAAGATGTCTTTGTTTTGTAATAAATTTTATGATCCTTTTCTTTTATCCATTGTCTTGTGTTTATTTTCTAACTCCCTCAGACAATTCAAGATTACTCCTTTCTTTTTTTAAATCACAAAGGTGGAGAATATTTACAAAAAGGAGAATGTTTTATAAAGGGTAGAATGCTTTACAACGCTCTTAAGGAAAATCTACGAATACAATCCTTAGGATAGTCCATACCTAAGGGGGAGTTAGTTGTATTCAATTTCTTATTCAGAAGAGTTTCCAATAACACAGGAGGAGATAAGTATTTCTTGTTTCATTTACTTTGTGTGTTTGTTCTTTCCAAAAAGGGGGAGATTGTTGAGTCAAATGTCTTCTTTTGACTTATATATTATGTTTTGGAAATCACAAATGTATTCTATCATATTTTGGAAATTACTAATTGTCTTCTATTTTGTTTATCATATCGTACAATGCTGATCGTACTATCCATATCGTATCGTACGATACTGATCGAACTGATCATACTGATCATGCTGATCGTACTGACCATATCGTATCGTACAATACTGATCGTACTTACCATATCGTATCGTACAATACTGATCGTACTTACCATGCCAATCGTACAATGCTGATCATACTAAATATGAAAATTGTATTGATTCTGTTACTCAATTTTTTATTACATTTTTGTTTTGGTACTTAGTCAAAAACACTCATTGCATATGAATCTTACTCGTGTTTTTCATTCCTATATATCTCTTGTCCTAACAAAACGATGTTGTTGAGTTAGTTACAAACTAATAAAAATGATGTCATGCTTTCTGTTTCAATATGACCGTTGGAGGCAATATGACCGTTGGAACCTGAGGCCTATAAATATGAGGTCATTTGAAGGTGAGAGAACAACGATGAACAAAGAGAACGAATGAAGAGACTCTGTGAACTACCAAGATTCTAGAGAGAGACACTGTGACTTCTCTCATCTGCCTTGTGCGTCTGATCATCGTATCGAGGGATTTCAAGTAATTGAAAGACAGAGGTGTCGGTTACCTACAAAATCGAGGGCTGTCGGGGATAGGTAGACAGACGTGCCGATCATCGTATCGAGGGCTGCCGGGGATAGGCAGACCGACGTGCCAATCATCGTATCGAGGGAAACCGAGGATAGGCAGACAGACGTGCCGATCATCGTATCGAGGGCTCACCAAGGTGTTGGTGACACAGACCTTTTATCCTAGGTGAAAGGATAACCCTTCTCTTTGGGTTAAAATAATTGTAACACTTTTACATTTCCGCTGTTACTTGTATTAGAAATGAATTTGTATTGTTTCCTTTCTTCTTTACATATTCAATTGTAATTGTTTCAATTACAATCATTCTATTACATTTTTTATTGATTGATTCTATACGCTTTAAGGTAGAATCATTCATCTTTATATTACTCTGATTATTGTGTTCACCTTGAATACAATTGTTTCACATTACATTAGTATTACAATACATCATACCTTTTTACATTCAATACAATTGTGGGTATTTGTATTTGTATTAGTTTAAGATCTTTTAAACTAATTTCTTAGTTGCTGAAACTCAAAGGTTTTTAAACATACAATTCACCCCCCTCTTGTATTGTTCCATCTAATAATCATATATATCTATATATTCGATCCAACACATTCCTTATAGGATTATTTGATATCCCCATGACAACATCTGTCGTAATGTTATCCCATTTCCACTCAGGTATGGGAAGAGGTTTCATGACTCCTCCAGGTTGTTGCCTTCCAACTTTCACTTGTTGAAAAACCATACATCTTAAAACAAAATCAGCAATCTCCCTCTTCATGTTGTCCCACTAAAAATATTCCTTCAAAACTCTATACATCTTGGTGGTCCCAGGGTTTATAGATAAATTAGAGCTATGGTCATCATCAAAATATTCCCTTTTTAGATCAGGTATGTTAGGAACACAACGTCTCTTCCAAAATTTCAAAATTCCATATTCCTATATAATTTCAATCCATCTCCCATAATTCACAACTTTAATCTTCTTTTAAAACTCCTCATAATCATTATGAGAACTCTTTATCCTTTCTATTAATGATTGTTTGGCAACCATTTGAAAAATTATTGTTGTTTCACCTTCCATGGTTAATCCCTTATCTATCTTTAATAGATCCATGAAAATAGGATCCCTTTCAACTCTCATCTTGTTCAAAACTCCATGATCCTTTGTACTCAAAGTGTTTTACACCTTATTTTCCATCCTGGGTGGTATTGTATAGTGAAATCACAGTCCTCGAGTAGTTCAAGCCATCGTATTTGCCCCATGTTGAGTAATTTATGTGAGAAAATATACTTCAGACCTCTGTGATCAATATAAATATCACATTTTCACCGTAGAGATACTGTCTCCATATGTTCAGAGAAACGATTACAGCTGCTAACTCAAGATCATTAGTATGATAGTTTTGCTCATGAATTTTTAGCTTTCATGATGCATAGGAAATGACTCTATTATTCTACATATGGACACAATCATGTCCTTTTTTCGAAGCATCACTATAAATAACAAAGCCATTATTCCCCGAAGGTCGATTTAGATAAAATCATTAACTAATATTCTCCTAATTTCTTCAAATCATTCTTCACGCTCTTTTTTAAAAAAAAAATTAACCCCTTTATGAGTGATCTTGGTTAATGGGTCAGCCATTCGGGCAAATTTCTGGACAAAACGCAAATAATAACCTGCTAAACCAATAAAATTGTGTACCTCAGTTATACTCATCTATTCTGGCCATTATTGGATTTCCTTGGTCCTTGAAGGATCCACAAATATTTCATCCAAAGAGAAATATCTCCAAGAAAAGAAATATTTCCTAAGCCAAAATTCACACCTTCTAAATTTTCCATATAAATCATTTCTTCAAAGAGTTCTTAAGATAATGCACAAGTGATTTTCATGATCTTCGTAGCTTTTTGAGTATACCAAAATATCATCAATAAATACCACAACAATGTCATCAAGACAATCCATCAAAACACTATTCATTAGATCCATGAGGACATATGGTGCATTAGTCAATCCAAAAGGAATTATTGTAAACTCATAATGCACGTACCATGTTCGAAATGTTGTTTTTGGAATGTCTTCTTTCATCAAAAACAACTGAAGATATCGATATCTAAGGACAATCTTTGAAAAATAATGAGCTCCATGAAGTTGGTCAAATAAATAATCAATGTGAGGTAGGGGATACTTGTTCTTTATGGTTATAGAATTGATCTCCCAGTATTCTATACACAACCTCATAGATCTATCTTTCTTCTTAACAAAAAGAACAGGGGCTCCCCATAGAGAAACACTAGGGAGAATAAATACCTTATTACTCAATTCATATAGTTGTTTATTTAGTTCAACTACTTCCGTAGTGTAAATTATATAAGGGGTCTTCGATATAGGCCTGGAACCAGAAATTAAATCAATGGAAAACCCAATTTCTCATTCTGGAGGATGTATAGGTAAATTCCTTGGAAACAAATCAACATATTATTGCAAAATAGGTACATCCTCTACTTGAACATTACTTTTCTCACCTGTAGTTATTTCATTCCCTTCCTCCCCAATAAATGAATTATGTTAAGCTACTAGGGGTGGATCTAGATAAGAATTAGGTGGTAACGTTTCTTCTCTAAAGATAAGGTACTCTATATCATCGTTGAGAATTTTAACCTCCTTCTTCTTACAAAAAATATTCACAACAAGGCCTGAAATCCAATCCATACCACGGATTATGTCAAATTAAATCATGTGTATGAAAAAGATAATAGAATAAAAAGAACATTTATATTCCCTAATGGGAACAGATTCAAAATATTTGTTGCAAAGATACATCCCTTAGGGGTTCTGACGGACAACTCCCTTGTTAAATCAAATTGGAAATATCTAATTTTCATAGAAAACTGGGATGATATGAAAAAATGCGATGATCCAAAACCAAATAAATCACTGGCTAAACTTGAAGAAACCATTAAATTACATGCCACCATGTCTTTCGGAGATTGAAACTCAGCAGTAGTGATCACATAATCTT
Source organism: Viscum album (assembly GCA_963277665.1). Classification (NCBI taxonomy): domain Eukaryota; kingdom Viridiplantae; phylum Streptophyta; class Magnoliopsida; order Santalales; family Viscaceae; genus Viscum; species Viscum album. The sequence continues at coordinate 996,305,081 of OY728141.1, read as the reverse complement.
GTCCTTTCTCCCTTGGTCTTTTTTGGGGTAAGTTTCCTTAGCACTTAGGACATTCGATTGTATAATGCACCTTTTCTCTTAAATTGTAGCATTTAACATTGATATCCTCTTTCTTCCCCTTGCAATCACGATCTTAGTGGCCTTTTTCACCACACATGTAACATACTGACATTCCCTTCAGGAAATTACATGGGTGTTTCTTCCCAAATTTACCATAGGATGGATATTAAAAATTTAACTTCTTCCCCCTGTTTCCATTTCCAGTGTTTTCCGCAAATCTCTTATTTTCATGCTTTTCTTTAAATTCATAATACTTAGAGAACTATTTTTCTATCTTCATAGCACGTGAGACAATATATTCGTATGATACGAAGGATTTTGAGAAAAATTCTCTCTGGAGAAATGGTTTTAACCCATCAAAGAATCAATCAATCTTACTCACTGGGTTACATATATAATTTGCAGCATGCCTTGCTATCCTTATAAATTTATCCTCATATTTTGCGACATTCTCATCCTCATTTTGACTCAAACTCAAAAATGACCTTTCCATATCCACTCGATGGTCACGAGGGAAAAAAATTTCTACGGAAATCTCTTTAAACTCCATATATTCCATATTTGATAATTTATTATCTTCCTTTCTGTTTTGAATCAATGATCACCGTTGATCTGCATCTCCCAGGAGGCGATAAACTGCCATGAAAACTTTTTCACTTTCTCTACTCCCTAAAGCATAAAATATTTTCTCTAAGGAAATTATCCATTGCTCGGCTAAAAATGGATTTTTAGTCCCATTGAATGTTGGTGGTTGCTGCCTCATGAATCGGTCTAACATTGATTCTCCATGTTGTGGATCATGGTGCTCGATACGTGTAAGGTTATTATTCATAACCTGAGTGAGTTGTTCCAGTATAGTGATAAGCTGATCAACACCAGTTTCATCATAAGATCCACTATAATTATCTAGAGTAGATATGAAATCCATACATGGATTACGTCTGTTGATACGGTTTCCATTCCTTCTACTATGCGCTATTTGTAAACAATGGCATATAGTAGATTAGTTTATGAATTGCAATATATAATTATGATCTTGTAAAACACTTGACATAAATTTAAGAGTTTATAGATATAATCCATAATCATAAAAAGGTTTTCTTTTAGAAATTATATACTAAAAAATCCTTCATAATGGTTTGTAAAGAAAATCTATATTATCCAAATCATATCCCCCTGGGAGTATCATTACAATGAGTGTAGAAAGGCCCATTTTTGTTCACCTGTTCCCATTCAAGTATAACTCAAAGAGGTGTCTTCACGATTTACATCTAGGTATATCTATGCCACAGTGTCTTCTACATGCACGTATCTACACATGGATATATTGCATGGAAAGATTACAAAATCTATACAGAACAAAAATTCTAGAATGTTCTTCTATACTAATCATCAAAGTATATCTTAGGGTATTGTTCTCTAATGAGAGTTTTTCTAAATCTAGATTCCAAGGATTCTACTAAACATCCTCTGATACCAACTATGACGCCTCAACCCCAATTACCCAGAGTTGGTGCATTATTACATAACATTAGCATAATACAAGGAATCATGACCCGAAAGACCGATCAGTTTAGTAACTGTATAAGTACTAGATACATTCATAAGTTCTATAATACATCATGAAATAAAAACATCAACAACATTTTGGTCCCTTTTGATCACACATATATCCTTAGCCTGTCCTTGTAGGTCAACTATAAAATACTTCTTCAAATTATGGGAAAAACTAAAATATATAAAGGGGTGATCTCAGATGCTCAGTAAGGATAACAATATAGATGAAACTTTCATAAATAAGAATAATAATTTAAGGCAATTTATAAGACTTAAAAAAGACTTTTAAACTGATAATTCAGCATAATATGGAAAATATAAAATCAAATAATTCCATTTACTTAATCACATAGATATTATACTAGTAGAATAATCACATGGAATATCAATAAACACATTAATAATGATGTAATGCATAATTCCAGACTTCATAACCAAATAGTCCCGGCCTTGAGGCTAGACTACAAATAAGATTTTGTCAAGCCCTTGTTCCATGAAACTAGTTTGTCTCATGAGACCTACTGATGCATCGAGGAGCTATAGAGGGCTCTGCCCATCACTTACTAAGTCCAATGAAATCCTCATATATAAAGGGTTACACATAACACCAACATTGGTATTAAAACTATCATACAAAATTTCAATAATTTATCCATAAACCATGACTGGTGTAAAAATAAATTATCTAAATTCAAACATATCAAAAAACCGTCAATACAATATGGAAGTTTTGTATCATAATAAATCAACTTCAAACAAGCTTAAAATCCATCAAAGGATGTCGACATAGATGTAATCAAAAAAAAATTTAAAGAAATATATCTTTCTATTTTTAAATCATTTAAAAGAAATATAATTATAAAAGAAAACATTTATTTTGAGAATATTTTTATAAGATTTTTTGGGAAGCTTCTATAATGATATAATGGAGAAAAATATCCACACCCACCGTATATGATAAAAAAGACCTTAATACCTTAATTTTGTCTAAAAGGTCATAAGGTACCTTCTTTGGAAAACGACGGAAAGATTCCTTTCAAAAAATATATGGTCAAATAAGGGTATAAATGACTATAACCCATAATATAGTAAATAGTAAAAACATTTTGAATTACAATTTTAAGAAAACCTGATGTGGATGATAAAGAGGTCTCAGTAGATACTTACGTAAAAACAACCTCAGATAATAAAGAGATTCTGAAATTAACCTTTACCTTGTAATTTTCTTTGGTTGAGGGTATGTTAACCACTTGTATAATATTTAAATCATTATTATTAAATTATAAAATAACCATATATTTAAATATGATATCATATATGACCATGTAATATTGCTTTGTTAATAATATTTTAGTAGTATCATAGTTTTGGGTATTAACTGATTCGTTTTCCTTTATACAAATGGTTACGTACGCCATGTTTTTTAGGAATATGATATATTTCATTCATATACAGAATGATATTATGTACATAAATGTTATTTTTAATCATAAAATGAAAATTATTCTTGAATGATTATGATGGAGAATGAATCTCATCGCGTTCATGGAGACGGTAATCCATATGTACGCACGAGCGACAATATCATTATATTGATGATGAAATAGTATGTAATTGAATGGTATATCATGTATAAAGAATAATTAACATGGTATATTCATTATTTACATGATTTATACTCATTATTATATCCATCCAAATAATTATGTGCTTGAATAACAAACTACACCACGACATGGAGACGGTTAGCCATACGTACGCACGTATGGTTACTTTGTCATTAATATGATGGAGAGAATAATGAATATGGTTGTACCATTTTTATAATAACATCATAGTATGTAGAAGATACTATATTTATTCTCTTAGAATGGAAAAAACAATGAAATAGGAAGTGGAAGAAGAAAAGTACTTGAAAGATGTGGTGAAATATTAAGCTCTTTTTCAGGTTCTTCCTTTTGATTTGATCAAAAAGTCTTTTAGGTTTTCTTTCTGACCAAAGGAAGGCCTCATGGATGATGTGAGTGGAGTTGCGAGGATATGTGAGTGGGTTTGGAAAATCGAAATTGTTTTGGAGGTGTTAAATTAAGATAAGGGGAAGTTCCCTTTTAAAAGAGAGGTTAGGGTCACTTTAAGAAAAGATTGAAATATTATTTCATAATAAAAACATTTTTTATTTCTAATGTCTCAAAAATTAATTATTTGTAGTCTAAGGTGGGGATGTGTAGAAAACCTATCAACCAGTTGGTTTTATATAGGTTTATGTCATTATATTAACATTATATTTTAGATTTTACTCTTAGTTAAATAGTTTGACATTTACGATGTCTATTTGTATTTTTATATGATATAGTTAATAAACATACTATAAGAAGACAAAAGAACCCCATATGGTTCATTATTAATATATATAACCTCATCTATGTCATTTAACCAATCCTTATATTTTTATAAATATTATATGAATTAATAATATAGTATTTGTTTTAAGAACTAAATTATATAAATTTTGACAATATTTAGTATTTGATTTTTTTGAAAGCCATAAAAACATTATCACTTAGAATAAAATTTATTTAACCAACCCTAACATGTCATATTAACCTATAATTCTTTTTTATTCATCATAAGTCTCAATTTACAATTATATTTATATTTATAATATCAAATATTTTAATATTTCATTAATAAGGTAATTACTCCGTCATCATTGCGTCATAAATAAATTAGATTATTTAATGTCTAAAAATTAAAAATAAAATACCATTATGTAGGATATATATTTATATTTATAATGAATATTTACAGTAGAATTTATATTTTATGCATCCCTATATTAAAAATGATTTAGTTATTAAACTTTGAATTTAACTCTTTTAACTATTATTTAAATAAACATAATAATAAATATCCTAATATAATCCAAGTGGTCCAAAGAGTATCATATTTTATTCCTAAGTTTGGTTTTGGAAGAATTATACTTATAAAATATAATTATGACATGTGTTATGTTAATTATGATATCATTTTTACACTTAATTACCCTATCTACTTTTAGCCATGGTAAATAAATGTTAACAGTTACCATTGACCAAAAATTATTTTCATCTTATTGAATGAAATTTAACCTACTAATATTAACCTTTTCTCTCTAAGATTTCAAATTTAACTTATATAAGTGGTAAAATTAATTTTTATTTAAATTTGAAAATGCTACTAGGAGGTGTGTAAGAGACGGTAAAAAGTTAAATAAAATTTTTATATATCTAAACTCATTATAAAATGGATCCAGTGAATTACATTGAACTTATATAGGTATTATGTATCTATTTAGACATAAAATAAATTTACATAAAATAAATTATTATTGAAATAAGAAGTCTGTTTTAAACAATAACTCTGTGTTTTTCACTATTAATCAAAAATTGATGGTTTTCAGAAAAATACCAAAAAATCACCCTAATATAATTTCGAAATTCCAAATCCAAAAACGAGGACCATTTTGAATAATAAAATTTATAAAATTACAAAAAAGTGGATATTAATATTCATAATGTTTAGTATGATTGGTTTTTGTGTGTTTGAACTCGAAGTTGTGTACAACACAAGATATTGTATTATTCAAAGGGAAATGTATCGTGGAATCATGGGGTGTTACAAAATACTTATCCATTTTTTTGGAGAGAGTAAGGAAAATATTTATCAAGAAAATTACAATATTCACTACACATCATCACTTTGATACATTCCTTAGGATTTTTATTTTTGATCAATTCACACCATTGATCAACATATTCTTTTATATGATAAAAAACCATCATGAGCTTCCCATTCTCCTATAATTGATTAATGGATAATTTATTCTCAATAAAGTTGATCCATTGTTTCATAATTGAGGGAATGAAAGATACACTAAAAGTCAAAGGCCTTTTTTACACAAAGGTCTCAACTGCAACATTTATTTGGAGGATGTGGGATCTCCATTGAATTCATTTTTCAATCCATAAAATGAAAAATTATTTCCATAAAATTTTAAAATTTTTCTCCCATCATGTTGGTAATCTCATATAGATCATCACCCCATTGTTCATCTCACTTGTTAATGACTAAGTTCCTCTTATTTCTCGAAATTGACTTCAATGAATGAAAAATTATGGATGGGTATATATATAATATTAAACCCATAAATGGGAATCCAATAAAATCATAAGGGGTGACTCAAAATGAAATATATTTTTTAACCTATGAATTTATAGATTTTAATCTATCTTATTGATTAACTATTTCCTAAAATAAATGTTTTTGGTATTTTTTCCTTATTAATTCTTTGTAAAGATCCAGTGAATTTTTGTAAGATTGTCTCTATGTAGTTTCAAACTAGGTTTCAATCATGGTTCTATTTTGTTCACCAGGTGGTAATAAAGTAAAATCCAATTCAACCTTTTTGGGGTTATTAACCCATGTTCAACAATTTCATGTCCACATCCACTTATACTATCCAGAATAGAATACAATCTCTTGGAAAACAATTACCTAATACTTTTAATAAAATTAGGGACATTCTCCAATTATTATTCATATTTCTAGGTAATTCACTAATATTTTCTAATTTTAATCCCAATAAAAACTAGAAATTTCTTTGATACAATCTTTGGTAACACAGATAATTTGTAAACTTTATTTTATAATTTATTACATCAAGTCACAAATAATGTATCCCCTAAAAAATTGGCCTTGTGATTTTTTTTAAAATTAGGTATATGATATAATAACATAAATCCTCGTTACAAAATCATTATTTTAAAACATATAATCCTTCCCTTATATTCCATGGATATTCTATAACAGGAAATAATTACATGGGAATGTTCAAAAGAAATGGTAAGATATAAATCCAAATAATGGAATAATTAAATAATTACATGATAAAATTAATAAATTTGAGTCAATAGATATATCAATGTGACATAAAATATTTTACAATCACAAACATGAGAATATATGGATGGTATATGATGATGACATGAAATCAACATATGAATGTGGTAACAACATAAAAGAAGACATCAAAAGAATAATTCAAGGATAATTACAAAGAAATCAAAATATAATGTTCTTTAGATAATATCACATGCACCATACTTGAAATTTAATGAGATAAAAAAATTACTCAATTCATTAGAGGGAAATATTATTCTAGGCCCACCCAACACATTCATAGCATGTACATGCGTTAGTTTAAAACAAACATCATACAATATAAGGGTGTATTTAATTACTTTTAATCCAACGATCTTGTTTTGTGGGTTATATTCCAATAATTTCCCATTTAATTATATAAATATTTACATGTTTGTTTGTGTGAATACCCATGAGTGTTAATAGGTATGGGTGTTCAAAACAAAAAAGTTTGTATTGAAGAATAGAGGAATAAGTTCGACATCATAGCAAGTATACATGAAGAATCAATGAAGGGTTTTGGAAGAGTTAAAGAGAAATATCATCTCACGTAAATAATAAATTAATTTAGAGATAATTTTGGAGATATATACCAACATGATGAAATGGAAATAAAAAACAATATAAATAAGGTGCAGAAATAATGATGAGAATGAGAGGATCAATTACCATCATAGAGAACTTCTATAGGCTGAAGAAGAGCTTCTTATGAGGTTGGGGAAACTTTAGAGGAACATAGAGAGGTATGAACAACTTATATTCATTAAATATTGGTTTTTATTTAATATTAATTGGAGTTTTGTGGGTTATTATATTAAAAGAGAGTGGAATTTATTTTAATTTTGAAACACAGGTTAAGGCTCTATATAAAAAATTAATTCAAAAAAAAAACCATAGAATTGTTTTTAACCCTGATTTCTACCATGTATAATTTTATTTAATTATATTATAAGAAAAATTATAGAACTAATTATAATAACACCCTTGAGGATATGGAAGTTAGTCATGTTTATTAATAATTTATTTTAAAACCTTAAAATATAATATAGGTTTTCGAGAATTCATTCAGAGTTTATAACTTCAATAAAATTACATCAAGACACAATATTTAAAGGGGAATATTGATTTTTTTAATTTATTACATTTATAGAAGTTTTTACATAATGTTTTGGAATTTATGATTACAAAATACACACTACATATTTATAGCGTATTTTACTTTTACCCAAAAATTTGAATATCTCTGGAAATTATGAAAAATTCACTCTTTGATAATGTCATCATTATGATTTAAAAAGTAATATTTAATTTACCAAATAATTATATAAATTTTATATTTTAAAAAATTAAATCTAAATCATCATTTACTGAAAAATACTGGCTTTTTCAATAATATTTTTTTAGTCCTTATAAAAATTTCATATAAATTTATAAAATAATAATATAATTTCAATTTAATAAAAAAACTGGATTAAAGTATTTTTTTTAAATATAAATTAATTAAAATATTCCAGAATTATTCTAAATTTGTTTCTTGGTTGAATCTATATGTTAAAAAAAATACAATTTGTATTTCATCGTTCAAAAATAACTTTTTATCAAAATCAATATCTTATAATTAATAAAGTTATAATAAAAAGGAATAAAAATATTCATTGTTTATTTTCATAAAAATATATAAATTCATTTTCTGGGTCTAGATACAAAACCTCATATTACACCCGTGTATTCCATAAGGGTAAGGTATGCAAAGGTCAAATATCCATCGGGTGGTTTGAAAAAGATGGTTTGGTACTTGATCTTGATGAGCTTAAAGTTATCCCATAAATAGTATTTCTCATGATTTATTTATTGAATCATGAATTATGATTGGTCAATGGAAAATCCATTTCATGCTTTACCTCTTTGATTCTCTAATATGTGGGTTGCATAGGGTATGATCCTACTGGTTGATGACCTCACATATTATTATTATATCAGTTGGATTTATCATAACAATTAATAAATACTAATAATTTGATCATGGTACAGTGGAAATATTATCAATGGTTATGACTTTTATTGCTGTTTTAAATATAAAATGATATAACTTAATGTGTTCTAATGTAAGAAAATTATTTCTTGTGTTTTCTATAACTATGTTACGTGTAAGTCATTTATTCATTCAAAAAGGTGTTTTCTTTTATATACGATCAGAATGTTATGATTTTCCGTAATATGAAATAATTGTATTTGAGTTATAGAATAAGTTATATACAATGTTATTGTTGGGTTCTTCTATATAGTTCAGATATATATGATATTAGGGTTCATAATACCCTTCCAAGGCCATAATATATCTATTTTTCATACATAGTTGGCCTTGAGAGTGTTTGGAGTTATATGATGTTCTATGGACTTGATTAATTTATCCCTTAATACACAAATTAGATGAAGCTTGTTTTTGTAATTTAGGTAGTATAGTATTATATTAAAAAAAATAGGATAAAAATGGTCACTGTTAAATGATTAAGCTTTATGATATATTCAAATATATCAAAAATGAATCATATTTCAGAAAATGCATACAGTGGATTCAGAAAAATATTAAATTATCACTTATTGAACATACTCAAATTCTATGTTTACGGTTAATATACATGTAATTTCAGGTAATTTTATGGTCCGTCTATAGATTGGAGATGGGGTTTATGAAATAGTTTATAATTGTTTGGGTTCGTGAGGAGTCATGGAGTGTGTTCTATCATAATATCATTTTATGGTTTAATTTTTTTATAGAATTTACATATTTTTATATTAGATAAAATTATGATTATTTTTGAAATGTGAGATATGTATAAGAATTTTTGGATGTAATACTGATAGTATTTAATTAATATAATGTATTATTAATTTTATTATAATATTAAATGTTTATTTTTTATGTAGTGGAACCTTAATGTCTAGATATTTCTCCATGTATTCTCATTATATTCACGGATAAAGTCCCTTGAATTTGTAAATGGGTATTGAAATTATAACAATTCATATATCACCTCTTTAGTGTGGTTTCATCATGCTGAGGAGTTGAAAAAATTACAAATGCAGTTAATTTTTTGAGTATTGATATTTTGGAAGTGGTAGAGTGTAGAATTACAGTTGGGGAACAGTGAACAATCTATTTGTTGGATCCTCAGCAATAAAAAAATTTAGATATGAATGTTACATGGGAATTATGATATTATATTTGTGATTCTTAACAATATGATTATGGGGTTTGATAATAACTTGGATTGGATAAATAGTGGTTATTTAATCATGATGTTGGTGGAAATGTCATATTTTGGATTGTGAAGTGACCGAGAAAATGGTTTAGGTTAAACAATGGTACTATTCATATTATATTTAATTTTTTTATCAACAAGTTATTAATAATGAATTACGTAACTCATATCCAATATGTGTTCTTATTGATTCAATTTAATTTATTTATATTACTGATTATTTTTGGATAAAGGGGTATGCATTAATTATTAAATGTATATGGTGTATGTTTAATTAGAATGAATAATAATTATATTAAATAATTAATTAATAACATGAATTTGGGTGAATTAAAATAAGATTGTTTTGAGTTTGATCAATGGTAATTTATTGTAATGTTAATAGTTAAATGATTTATTTTTTAATGTTGAAAGGGTTTTATATATTTTGGGTAATGTAATTCCATAGTAATGTATATTAAATTTGTACATGTTTTGTATAATTTAATCTAATAGGTTTTATTGGATATGTTATTCAAATTCATAAAATCATAGAAACTTATTTACATATGGTAAATAAAAAAATTAATATAATTTCTAATTTTAATTTTGTAGATTTTGTTTCATGGGTATGGTTTCTATTATTTTATTTATTGTGTAAATAACATTCCAATTTGAAAATTTCGTGTAATTGTGTATGATAATGGTTTTACTCCTTCCAAATACAGTGTTTGGATAAATTGAATTAAAATTTTCAGATTAAATTAGTTTTGGATTGGTTTAGGATTTTGATAAATCCTTATAGGCAAGATAGTGTAAATTTTGGAAAATAATATTAGTACAAATAGGGTTATATTTTTTTTAACAAATATGTGAGTATGAAGAAAAAACCTTTATAGTGATATGAAGGGATTAAATGGTGTGATTTGGATGGAAAATCATTTATTGAAAATAAATTGTATCTGTAATTGGATTTTTTTTAAATGTGTTAAAAGATTCATTTTTAATGATGTAAAGTTTAATTATTGTTCAGAGTTAAAACATGGTGTATTTGGTTAGATAAAATCATGATGGAGTCATATTTTTGGACAATTGGGATGAAATAGTGTTTATTACTATGTTATTTATGACATATTAAGAATACTATTGATATTTAATTATTAATTTTAACATATTAAATATTTTTGAACTTGAATAATTCTGGTAATTACCTTTATTGATTGACTTTTTTAAATGGAATATAAATTTTCATAATTTTTTTGAATCATATATTATCTATTTTATATAAAGTGAATGGTATTTTTGAGGATCATTATGAATTTAATATGATTTTATTATTATTATTTATAATGATTCATATGGTGGTATGATTTTTGATTCATGTTAAATGGATGAAAATTATGACATTGTTCCAGTTATAAAAATTATATTTTGGCCACATTCAAGGGTATATTATGATACATATTTTTAAATGATTTTTAAATGATTATTTTTTATAGTTATTATTTTTAATATGCATTATAAAATAAAACATTGACATGAGTAAATATTAAGTTCGGGGAATTTAATTTATTATAAACTAAATGCGTGTAAACAAATGATTAACTTTTTTAAAAAAATTATGGTTACATTATTGGTTTTTGTGATATTTTCATGTTGATCATTTGAAATAATATAACTTAAATAAATATATTTATTTATTAAAATTATATTAATAATTGTGTTTTAATAATAATAATAAAATAAAATTCTTATTGTAATGTTTATTGGAAGAAAATATACAATTTTATTAATGGAATTTTGAAATTTGAATTAATTTTGTTGGGGTAAATTATAACACATAAAATATAGTAATATATATTTTGTTTTTACATATTACAATAGTATAACATAAAAAAAATCACCACCCAATATCATTTAATTTATTAGTCTTGGAAAATTATATACATAATTTAATCATATAATACATTGAAAATATAAAAAATAATTTAATATGAACTATTATTTCTTTATTTAAATCATTCATAGTATCCTTATTCGTATCATAGAGAAATGAAAATATAAAAAATAATATGAAAAGATTAATAAGGCATTTTTAAAATAGAATCAATCATGTGAGAATTAGGTATTCACAATAAGTCGATGTGGAAAATAAAAACAAATTCTATTCAATTAGGAACATTATTTCAATTACTATATATAATCAATATAAACATAGAATTAAAATTGATAATGTAAACTAAATTTTTAATAAAGGAAATCCATAATTTGTGACAATCTGGATCATGGACTCCAACCCTTGATATCATGAATTTTACCTTCAAGGCCACTAAAAAAATACATCATTATTATTAAATAGGTGGGTTTTAAGTTAATACCAATATAATATAGAATTACTTCTATTTTTTCCAATGAGACATGTTGATATATAACATTGATATCTATAAGTAGGTCACACCCTTACATTTCCAATAATGTGTATACTAATATTTTTAATGATCAATGAAATTAATTCTCAAAATACATTATAAGTCATAGATTCTCCTTATTGAATCAAATATACATAATATAATAATCATTACCATAATCCATCCACAGAAATATTAATGATGGTATTATGATCTAATTATAGTATCATTGGATCATAACTACAGAAACAATAATTGGTGTCGTCAATGATTAGAATTAAATTTTAAGATCAATGGATCATTTTATGAGGAAAAAATATTTTTATTTTTCGAAATCAATTTTCTAATGTAAACAAGATCATAGAATATTTAGGATAACATTTTATTCAAAAACAATTATGCAAACATTTTATGGATTCTTAAGGGTAAATATTATTCATGATGGATTGAAAATATATTTATCTATTGTACATTAAATAAAAGATCACATTCACACCATTATTAAAAACTACCTCATTTGGAAATTGTAACTAAGATTATTTTTAAGAATTTTTATGGAAATTAGAAGCTATTTGTAGTTTTATTCTCTAAATATTTTAGTAATAGTTAAACAAATCATGAAAACATTATAAAAAAAGTTACTCATAGAAGAAAAATATTCCTAAATGAAGAGAAAACAATGGCAGGTTTCTTTATAATCATTATTTCGGTATTTTAATAAATTAATGAGAAGAAAATAAAATAAAACACATATTATCTATATATAATAATAAGATAAAAAAATCGGTTATAGATAGTAATATCACATAATTCTATAAATATAAAATTAAATATAAAATTCCAAAATAAGGGAAAAATTGTGAAATTAACCCTAACAGTTTTAATAAACATGGAAAAAAATAACACACTAGAGTGAAGATGAATTAAATAATATAATAACATTAATATTTATTATTTCATTAAATAATATTTCATAGGGTTAGTATACCCACCATATAAAAGATATTATGTGGATAATATAACATTACTCTTGATGAAGTGAATCTGAGATGAAAAACCTTTACATTAGGACCAGATTTCATTGAATGTGAATTTTACCGCCATTATATCAAATTATAATTACCTCTATTAAAGACTATCCTTATAATATCATAAATAATACACTTAATGAATTTTGTCACCAATTTATTAATAAATCATTATTAAAAAAATCATTTCAGAGTGTTATATTTTTTATTTTTTGTATAACAATACATTTGACAGTTTATGTCCATTCATATTTATGATGGTTACATAATCTCTATAATTTTTATGATGATAGAAATATATTATTAAATCATTATTCACATATTTATATTCATTCGTGTTAGGAAGGTGTGAAAAATGAATTGCATCAATTTTTGGTAGTTGTTATCCACAAGTATGCACAACTGAGGACTTCGGTGAGCTGGCTGATGGGGGTCCTGATTTTCTGATACAGGAGGAGCCGACTGCAGATGATGTTGGGAAAATTTCAGAGGATGTATTGAGTGATACTGATATTGCAGAGCGGCAGAATGGCAGGGTAACATCTTTGAACAAGCAGGACTGCTTAGAGGGAAGTTGTAAGAGGCAGAATAATGAGGACCAGTATCCATGTTTGACACCTAGAGATGGTAACAGGGAATCTGTTCAGGTTACAACCCCTCTGGTGCATGAGGGCTCTTTAGGGGCAGGTGAGGGGAAGGAGAATCAAGGAGGCAGAGCACAAAGTGTGATGAAAGAGTCATATAGTGATATTCTCAGAAAAGTGGGGCAAAGGGCTGAGAGTAATGGAGCTTCCACTGCTCCACCGAAGAGGAAACATAGGAAAGATTACTCCAACACAACAAGGACCATTGCAACCAGGTCGTCTTCCAAAAATGGAAAGCTGAAAGAATCGGAGCAAAAGAAGGGATGACAGAGCAAGGAGCCCATTTCCCCAGTGAAACTACGACTGAGGGAGCAATATATACAAATGCTAAGTCAATATGCTCCACAATCTAAATGGGAGTCGGCGGACCCGGATGAGTTCTCAGAAGGTGGCGGTGATGATGTGTTTGATTTTCTCTAGTTCATGAGGCTGTGGGGCTTTGAGGTTTGCTGTTTTATTTCTTTCTCTCCCTGCGTTTGTACTATCTTTTTTTTATTAATAATTTTCTACAGGGATGGGCATTCGGCCTAGTCCTGCACCTTCCTGGTATATCTCCAAAACCCTAAAAATATCATAAAAATATATATTCATAATTTCCATATTTGTAACCATTCATTTAAATTGGTATTGAAATGTTAATTTCATCGTAATGTGGAGACAAATTTTTGTATATACACATAGACAATGTTATCATTTTATGAATGGTGTAAATGATAAAAATAAATATTTTTATTATAGAATAATAAACTTTTATTATATGTTAGATAATTAATTTTCAATTAGATCATTATTATAAAAGATTTTATGGAGTTATAAGTGGAAATAAAATGAAATTACTCTACTTGGAGTTATAATTGTTCTTCAGAAACCCACCATTTGAATACACGTAAAGCCTCATAGGATAGTAATTTGATGTGATAACAACTTATGGGTCATGGGGATTATGTTTGGGAAAAGATATCTTTCGTATTGGAGAAGATATATGTCTCAATAATTGTTTGGAATAGAGGATAGGTGGTCTCCGGATATAAGTTGGGATATTAGAATCCTTGAGTCCCAAAAAGTATTAAAATTAAATAAATTAATTTTGCAGTAAAAGTGGATACAAATCAATATATTTCAAATATATTATTATCAATATTATATATAATCTCATACAATAAAATTTAGAAACGTTTTAGTGATTTTTTACCGTTATCTCATACTTTGAACCACCATTAACCATTTTGATGATTATGGTGATAACAAAGATTTTTACTCTTTAGGGGTTATGAATGATAATATAAAGGGAAATATTCATCATAAGTGGATAAAGGATGAAATTTTAAACCATATTCCTTTTAATTATACTAATATAATATTTAATAAAAAATTATCATTTAGTAATATATAATTTAACTTAAAATATCATTAAAATCATTTTGGGACTAATAATTTTATTTGAAATTATAGTCATCATGATTTAAATGGATTGAGTATAAACTATATTGAAAAATATTATATAATATTATTAAAATTAATATTCATGGATCAATAAAATTAATCCATAACCTATTTCATTTAATATTTTTAAAATTATTTAGAATATTTTTTCTACTGTTTTTATAAGAAATAAATTTATGGTGCGTACAAATTTAATGTAAATATTCCAACATAAAAAATTGAAATTAATTACCATTATAAACATAATTTATTTATCATTAATATAAAATATTATAGTAATCCACGAAATATTCTTATCCCTAGGTAAAAATATAGTTGAAATTTAAGTCAAGAGAGTGATAATTTTTATTTATCTCTTCTAGAAAATGATATAAATCTTATAATCCAAGGAAAATGTCTCCAAAATTGAATATATTAAATTTTATGATTTAAATAGTTTAATAAATCTCATAATATGGTATAAATTTAGGTTTTGGGTTGATTGTGATGCCTTCTCCAATAGTTTAAACCATAATTTACTAATTTTAACCTTCAACGAGATTATAAACTTTTAAAATGGTTACTACTCATAGTGAATAAAAATGAATTAGAATTATTTTCCAAAGTTTAAACTAATAATTATAAATAATAAATTCATTTCTAATTATTCCATGCTAATTATTTATATAAATAAATTTAAAAATTAATTGTTAAAAATGATTAAAAAAGTTTATAGAGAAATGTGTTTTAATCTAAAAAATGAAGTTATACCAAAATCATGTATAATGATGATTACTATGAAATTAATTATATTATTACTAATTAAATTATACATATATGAGTTTATGATAAAATTAAAAATATAATGATACAATAAAATAGCTTTACTTATTAAAAAGGAATGACAGTTTTACAAAAAATGGTATTTGTGCACAATTCACTCAAAAAAATATATTTCTAAAGAAATCTCAAAATATATTCCAAATATTATTATGAAATTATAATTTAAATAATTATATACATTTTTACATATTTTATTTATTTATTTTATAAAATTAACTATTTTATCGATGTAAAAAATTTTAAAACACCATTTTATATGAAAGGTAACATTAAAACCTAAAATTAATTTATTCGTATTCATTACCTTATAATCATATTTTTGTAAATGTTAAATTTATTTATTTAATTTAATATTATTTTTAGGAAATAATTTTTTCAATTTTTTGTACTTCAGTTATTCCTACACACAGACACTAAACTAGAAACTATGTTAAAACCATTTTATTTAAGTAATATTATTTTGTGAATTAAGTAAGATTGATCTTGTGTCTATTTTATGTTATCAAACATACTATTATTTAGAAAGAAAATATATTCTAAAGTCCCATGGTATTAAATTATCTCATTCATCCATAAATGGTTTCTATCATCCTTTATTTATTGAATCATGGATTGGTATTGGATAAGGTAAAATTCTAGTGTTGACATCTCCTTTTCAACCATTGATAAAAAGGCCTCATAGGGTACAATTTTAATGGTCGAGGACATCACTTATTTTGTAAGTGTCAATTGGTTTTATAATAAACCATAATATAAACTAATCATACTATCAATACAAAACACTTATACTATCAATGATCATGATTCTTAATGGACAATTAAAAGTAAAAAGTATATAACTAATAACAGTCTGAAATAAAAAATCTTGTTCATGTTTTTTCTATAACTCCAAAATATGATAACAAATTTATTCCTTCACAATGTTAATTCCATTTATAAATTTTTTAGGTCATTACATCATTTAACCTCTTATAAAATATTCTCTGAAAACATTTATTTCATAAACTAAGCCAAATGGGAGTACTTATTTATTATATCCTCTCTGAGTTCCCATATTTCTTTCAATCATTTGTGTTTCCTCCACACCGACTTGAGAGGGTGAGTTTTCTATTTTGTAAAACATTGTATCAAAAATATAATATCTCCACCTACTAATCCATTTATGAATGATAATTCTCTAATGTATTTACCTTTGGATGCATTACTTCATTGGGTTCTAATATGTACTTCCCTAAGAGTGGTAAATTTTATAAATCATGTACTTGAAGTTTGTTAGGTGTTATTTCTAGTGGATATTCCACAACTCAAATGTGTCAATGATATCAAGTGGGCCAATGTATCTTGACATAGATTTATCCTCTTCCCAAACATCATGATTTTTTTCAAGGGTGATATAGTAAGGAATACTTTATCTCTAACCACAATATCCTATTATTTTCAGATATTGTCAATATAGAATGTTTTTCATCTTTTCATGGATTTAATATGATGTTGAATGGTTTGAACCTTTTTTATAATTTCATAGACAACATTAGGTGTTATATTCTTTCTCTCTCCAACTTCATCTATCATGTTGGAGTCCAAAAACTCTTCTGATTCAAAGACTCAATGGTTCTATTTAAATACATGAATTGAAACCAAGTTTATATGATAACTCCAATAGGAGAAGGTGTTCATCCCAAAATCCATGTAAATGAATTGGACGTGGTCTCAGTATAACATCCAAAGTCTTAAAAGTTATTTTGTAGTTACCATTCATCTAAGGGTGATTATCAATGTTTAATCTCAGCTCCGTATCAAACCATAAAATAAATATTCTCTAGAAGAATAAGATAATCCATATTTCATAGTCAAATACAATAGAGTGTGGAAATCCATTCAGTCTTACAACTTCCCTTATTTAAATCATAGAAATTTTTTCACATGGGAAATTTTTCTTGATTGAAATGAAATTTACAGACTATATAAGGTAATATTATACTACCTAGATGGAAGTATTTCCTTTAGGGGCCCAATGGAGTCTTATGATGAAATAAATGGTTATATTTCCCATTTCACTAGTAGTATGGATAATGGTTGCATCATGCTCTTAGACTTCTTTCATTATGCCTCATCTTGTTGCAAAACGGAGAATCACGAAAAAACTATAATATTTCACTCCTTTTGGACCAATGAGATAATTTACATCAAATATGTATTCATTATAGATACTCTCTGAAGAATATAGATTGATGAGCTATGAGCATCATTCTTATGTTCCTTCTTCAGTTTTTTTAATGGAAAAAATATCACTGTTCCAAATCTTATAACTCCATATTTTTAAAATTTGAACTTTGAAATATTCATTACCTTCATTTTTAGAACCTCATCATCATTTTGGTTCTCCAGGATTTAATCAAAAATATATGATTTAGATATTATATTATCAAGGTTCGATGATTATTCATTTGTTATTCCCATATCCATTTTCTGCATGTCCAAGTGATTGGATCCCTTTAAATCCTCATTATGAGTAGTGGCGAGGGATCCTTTCAACTTAGAGATTTTACATTTTAGATTAATTATTATGATTTTAATGAATTTATTAGTCATAATCCTTGATTATATTTAACCACCTTCATTTAATAATATTGATATCATTTTGTTTGAATTTATTTTTGTGGATTTTATAAACCATATAAATATCACACTTTTATCGTTATAGATAATATAACCAAATATTATTTGTGAATATCACTATGTATATACAATTATATATCATATTTTGGGAGGTTATAATAATATATATTTAATTGGATACACCCATAAGATATCACTTTGTCATCATCCATGACTACACCACCCAATACCTTTTTAGATACATTGACGTAGATCACAAATCCTTCCTCACTAGTTGGTTATGTGAGAACATGTGCAATTATAAGCCTTCTCTAAAACTATTTAATGCACTCTTTTTATTCTTTATTCGTAAGAACCATTAATCCTATATGAGTTAGCATGGTTACTTTGATTTAATATACTGATAATATTGTCAAAAATAAAATATAGTAACCAGATATTCCAAGGAAACTATAGGTTTATATCATAGATATTATTATTTACCATTAATTAATTGACTTATTTTTTATAGAATCATAGTTAAATATTTTTGATTTATAACATACGCATGTAATTTTAATTTCTTCACATATAAGTAACAATTACTATACTTTTTACATATATTTTTTTACATTAAAAAATGACTCAATATATAAATAAAATGCTCCTAATATTTATTTAATTTGGAGTATATAATAGTATCATCCAAAAAGACAACCAAAAAATTTTCAAGGTAATCTTTAAAGACACTATTCAATGTTTACATGAAGATTTTTAGAGTATTATTGAGTCCAAATGGCATCACCAGGAACATGTAGTGTTCATACCTTGAATAAAATTTAGTATTGGGGACATCCTTCTTCTTCTCCATTAATTGATTATACCAGGAACAAGAAAAACCCTAATATATAATTGGGTACCAAGAAGCTAATGAAACAAGTCAATAATCCATTGAAGAGTATACATGTTCTTTATCAAGATTTTTTTGAGCTCTTGATAATCAATGACGAATCACATTAACCCATCCATTTTCATGAAGATTAAGACCGATGAACCCTATAATGAATCATTGGTCTGTATAAACAATATATCCCTATTTTTTTATATTTTATTCTTAATATCCTTATGTTTGAAAACTACCATTTTATGTGGATTTATGGATATCAGAAATGCTCTAGGTATAAGCTTTATCTATAATTCAACTAGTCCCCTACGAGAAAGAAAATGAATTTTTTCAGAAACCCATCAATGTATTCTCCCATTATGGGATTGTATTAAAGGATGACTTTTACAAAAATTCAATTATTTGAGCTAAATAAACATTCCAAAAATAATTTAATATTAATGGTTGAGATTATAATATTAAAGTATTTTTATCATTTTCATTGAACTTTCATAAAATCTGAGGATGATTCATGATTTGGAGGGTTATTTACTTCTCTCATTAGTTTTTGTTTATCTAAATTATAAAATTTAATAAATATCTAGAATAACATAAAATTATACTATATGTGTTATAAAAATGTTTATTGGGAATTTCATCCTAGAAATTGTTTAGGGGGGATATATATACTTGGATTTCAATTATTACTACATTTTTAATTTTCAATGATAACACTACTTCCATGTTTTGCGATGTAAGAATATTTATAATTAAATTTTTTGATATAAATGAATTTATAGATGTAGATACAATAAGAACATTCACAATCCTTTAATGAATTACCTGAATACCTATCACCATATAGTTTTTAGGATCCACCTCAGCAGTTGAGATGGAATAAGATCTTTATTTCTCTCTAGGACTTGGAGTATATAATATTTTGTTTTCATTGAAAACCATTATATTATTTCGTTTTTTAATTGTTTCCATATTTATTTAATTTGATTAATTTTAAATAGGTTGTTGGTTGATTGAATCCTTCCTTTCATCCATCACATTAGTGGGTTTCTCCATTCGGAAATCACTAGCTATTTGATCATCCTTCCCATAGCTAAATAATTTTCTTATTTTATTTGGTAAAATTTTAAGATGGTTTTTACTACACTTTTGAAAGTTGGATATTGGAATTTATTTCCACCATTTTAGTTTTTACCCATTCCATCATAATTAAAATCCATTTTTTTCTTCTTATCTTCATGGAATCTGTGGGATTCTCTAATCTCCATTTTATCATTGGGACCACAAAAAAAAAATTTCATCATAGTTTCTACAGTCCTGGATGACAAAGGATTTTTTTGAATCACTGTTGGTGCACTAAAGAAGATATCAACATTAATTTAGTGAGTAATGAAAAACTTGTAGGTTTATCATGCACGTGTTAAATGGTTTTCCTCATAACCCCAATTTGTTTCATCATCTATTTCAATGAGATAATTAAAATCCCACTCCATTTTAAGTTAGAGAGTAAGAAGAAAATATTTAACAAAAGAATATTACTAAAATTCCTTCCACTCCCTCACTACAATATCTTCCTGGATGTTTTTATTTTTTGTCAAAATACACCATTGATCAGCTACATCATCCATATGGTAAATAGCCATCATGATCATCTATTTCTCATAGTATTCAAGGATGGATAAGATATTTTAAATGGATTCTATCCATTTTTTAATGATTAATGGAACAAAAGATACTCTAAAAGTTAAGGTAATTTTTCACATAAAGGTCTCAAATACAACTTTTTCTATCTAATGTTGATGTGGGTTTCACTTATATTCAAGTGTCTATTCACAACATGCATTAAATATGAATTATTTTTATGAAGTTACAAACCATTTAATCTGTCAATTTATTAATTTATTTTAGGTAGCCTGCACATTTCTCATCCCACTATTTCTTGATAGGGATCCTCCTATTTTTAGTAAATGACAAGAATAAATGGAAGAATAATAATTTTTATTTTAAACTAGTAAACACAGAAATGGGAAACCAGGAACATTTAATTAGAAAACTCATAAATGAAATATATTCATTAAAAATGAATTTCAAGGTTTCAATCTATGTTATCCATAACCTATTTTGAAATAAAAAATATCATTTTCCCTTTCTCCTTTATTAATGATTTATAAATAAATTATGAGTTCATGAATGTATAAATACTATTTGTTTAAAACTAATTGAGAGGAATGGTTCATTGTCATTCACAAGGTGAAGATAGACACCAACTCAATGCACCATTTTCTGGGTTAATACCCCTATGTAAAACTATATTGGATCCAAATCCACTTTTAGTATCCAGATAGAGATGTAGTTAATTAGATATCACATACCCTATAGGTTTAAAAATTTACTGATGTTTTTATATTATTATACTTATCCCTAAGAACTTTACTATAGTTTTCTAATCCTCATAAAAAAATAATTAGACATTCCTCTAGTAAACAAATGATAACCCATATCTTTTATACATGTTATTTTATGATTTATTACAAAAATTTACAAATAATGAAACTCATGAAGATCAAGTGTCCTAGTATCTTTATGAAATTATGTAGATGACATAATAACATAAATCCCAATTATAATATCATTATTTAAAAATATAAAATGAATCCCATTATATTTTGTTGATATTCTAAAATGGCAAGGATTAATATGTGGATGTTCAAAAGAAATTGGTTCAATATAAAACCAAATAATGGAATCATAAAACCATAACATGCTTAAAGTAAAACATTTGAGTCAATAGTAATATCAATGAGACATAAAATATGTTTTAATAATGAACATTAACATATATGTATGACAGAAAATGATAATATAAAGGCACCATAAGAATGTGGTAACAATATAAAAATGAAAACACAATTTTAAGTCAAGGATAACTACCAATAAAATATAATATAATTTTCATAGGATAATATATCATTCACCAAAAAGGAAATATCATTAGATAAAAACATATAGAAGTATTTAGAGGGTAAAATAATTATGTTCTCACCCATCATATTCATAACATGCCAATATATAAGTGTTCCAAAAAGATAATATAACATATGGGTCAATTTTATTACTATTAATCCCAAAATAAAGAATTGTGGGTTACATTCTTAGAATTAAACAATAAATCAAGGATAAGTACCTCAAGTTGAATACAATTGACAGGTAATAAGAATCGGTCTTCAAAACACTAATGTTTATCCTATAAATTCAAGGAATAATGATGACAGTATAACATGTAAACATAAATATTCATGGAATGAATAATTTAATGTGAAAGGAGTATGTCATAACCTATAAATCATAAGGAATGTAAAAGTTATGTGTGGAAAAATATCCAAAAATTAACAATTTGTAATAAAACTTTAGAATATAAATAAGGTTCTTGAATAAAGAGGAGATTGAGAGGATCTATTACCATCAAAGGGAAATTCTAAAAGATTGGGTGGGGCATCATAATAGATCAGGAACCTTTAGAGGGATATGTAGAGGTAATTTTAATGTATATTTATTTTATATGGGTTTTTTATTGACGTGGAATAGTTTTTATGTGTTTATATATATTAATAGAGGGTATTTCTTTATTAATATCTAAACATATTTTGGAATTTTTTATAAATAATTAATCCAACCCACAAACCACACTACAGTTTTTTCCCATGGTTTCTTCCCAAGTGGATTGGATTTCATTATTGTATAATTAAAAGGACCAAACTAATTATAATAAGACCCTTTTCAATGATTAAGCCAGTTGTGATTATAAATAGTTTATTTTGAAACCTCAAATTATAATATAATTTTTTAAGGATTCATTAAGAGTATATAAAATTAAAAAAATATTATAAAAACACATTATTTTAAAGGGGAAATGTACATTTGGTAATAGATACTCATTATATTAATTATTAATTCTCATTTTGAATTTTATGATGTTATAATAGAAACTATCTATTTTTACCGTATTTAATTTTTATCTAATAATATTACTATATCTGATAATTATAAAAAAATCAATATTTAAGAATTATTTTTTTTATTTTTTTTATTTTTTTAAAAAAATAATTTTCTATGTATTATATTTTACACTTTTAAATCAAAATAATCATTTATTTGAAAATAATAGTTTTTAAAATAAATGTTTTCAATGAAAATTACATTTTAATTTGTAAAATAATAATATCATTTATGTTTAATGAATATTATTTAATAAAATGTTTCTAAAAATTATCATTTGTCTCAAATACCCATGAATTAATCAAAAATGTGTCTTGATTTTTATTAATATTTAACTAAAAACAATATTTGTTTCGTTGTATGAAAATAATTTTATAAAACTAATTATTTAATCATTTAAAAAGTAATAATAAAACATTAAAAATATAATCATTATTTTGTTGAAATAATAAATTTTAATTCATTGAGTTAGGGTCTAGATACCAAACTTCTTATTACATTAGTTTATTCCCTATGGGTAATGTGTTTGTTGTTGTAATTTTCTTATGGTGGTTTGAAAAAAAAGGTTTTGTCTGTGATATCAATGATACTGAACACCTCCCATCAACATTATTTCTATTTATTATTTATTAAATATTCACATAGGCTTGGTCAAAGAAAAATCCTTGTGATTCTCAATTTATGGGAGCTCCTATAAATGGGCTATATAGGGTATGATCTGACTAGTTGAGGCCATCACTTATTTTTCTTTAGTCCACCAGATTTATCAAAACCATTAATATATACTAATCATATGATCGTGGAAAAAATATCTAAACTATCAATGGATATGAGGCTTAATTTTTTTCCAAATCTGAATGGATATAACTGGTGGTGGTCAAAAATAACCAAAGTAGTGCTTGTGTTTTCGGTAACTACATTAAATGATATATAATTTATTCATTCACATTAGAAATTTCATTTATAAAAGATCATCTTTTTAATATTTTCAATGATGTGGAATGATTTTATTTAAGGTGTATAATACATTATATACCTTAATATAGCTGGGTTAGCCCAAATGGTTCAAAATCATATGATATTATTGGTATAATACTTTTTCTCAGCCATATTATGTCTTTTTTATGTACATAGTTGGTCTTTGGATTGTTTGGGGTTGCATGATGTTCTATTGACCTTTTCCATTGATCCCATAATACATGAATTAGACAAAGCATGTTTGGGTATCTTGAGTGTCATGGTTTTTCATTACAATTTTCTCATGAAAAATAGTAACCATTATATTATTTTAGAATTATGAAATCATCAAATATACCGATAAAAACTCATATATATGAAATGAGTTTCATTATATTATTCTAAATATTAAACTACCAATTATTGAACATACAGTAATTCTATGTGTATTGATAACATTAATGTAATTTCATGTAATGTTGAGGAACCGTTGTATCTCGGAGGTGATGTTTATAGAATATTTTGTATTTTTTTGTTATTTAGGGGTCTTGGTGAGTGATTTCTCTTAAAATCATTTTATGGTCTATTTTTGTTATAAAATTCTCATATTTTTATGTGTTTTTTTCTTGTTTGAATTCGTGATATGAATTGGAATGTTAGGGTTTAATATTAATAATATTATATTTATATAATGTTTTATACTAAATATAATTATTTTAAATATTTATATTTTCTGTGTTACGTAGTGAAAATTTAATGTCTATATCACTCTCTATGTGTTGTCATTATTTCCCTAGAATAAGTCCTTATAATCTATTTATTTAGAAGCAAACTTGAGCCAATATGATATATCTCTTTAGTGGTGTGGTTGAATTGGGGTGAAACATTTAGAAATTCTCTCAGTCTTTTTCATTTTCTATTTTTTTATAATATGAAAATGGTAGAGTGGAGCATTACAGTTGGGAAATAGTATGCAATCTATGCATTTGTTTCTATACAATACAAACATTGTATCCATGAAAGTTACCTAGTTTGTATGATATTTTATTTTCAATATATAATAATAATATTTTCGGGTATGATACTCATTTGGTTAAATTGTATAGTGGATGTTCAATGATAATAATTTAATATAGGTAAATGATATGTTTGTTGGTTCACATATCATTTTTTTGTATTTTGAAATAATTGTGAAAATTTCATTTGTCTAATGATTCTATTATTTATATTGTAACAAATTTATTCTACAACATCTTATTAATAATGAATTAAATCACTTAAATTGGTTATATATGTCTCATGATTCAATAAGATTCATTTATGTGATTGATTGTTTTTTGATAAAGGGGTTTTTTTATGATTTAAAATGTTATGGTGTATGTAGAATTTTAAAGAATAAGAATTTTATTAAAAATGACTTAATAACAAGATTTAGGGATAATTAAAATAGTTTTGGTTTGAGTTTGATGATTGATATATATTGTAATGTTAATTGTTAAAATATTGATTTCCAAATGGTAATGTATTTCATATACGGTGGGTATTGTAATACCAGAGTAATGTGTTCTAATTGTGTACATTTTTTCCTATAAACTAACATTGTTTTTTTGATATGTTATTTGAATTAGTAAAATCTTGGTAATATATATATATATGGGTAAAAAAGAATGAATATTATTATTTTGAAATTTATTCCATTTCTTTTTTTTGGTAACTATTTTTTTATTTTATGTGTTTTGTAAATAGTATATTAATGAATACATTTCATTTAAAGGTTGTGGTAAAAGATTTAAAGAATTTTAGACAAAAATATTTAGATAAATTGAATTAATTTGGTCTGTTTAAATTATTGTTTTGATTGGTTCAGGATTTTTCTATACCCTTATAAGCATGATAATGTTTATTATTGATAATAATATTAGTACCAAAGGAGTTATAATTTTTTGTACATTATTTTTGCATGATGAAAATAACCCCTAAAGTAATATTAATGGATAAAATTATGTGATTTGGAAAGAAAAAATTGTCATTTAAATGAATTATAACCATAATGGCATATTTTAAAATGTGTTAAAGGTTTCATTTTTAATGAATCATGGTTTAGTTTTATTTATAGTAAACAAATGTTGAGTTTGGTTAGATAAATTCATGATTAAATAATATTTTAGGATTATTGGAATAATGAAATATATATTACTTGATTTTAATTTCATGTTAAAAATAATATTGAAACACAATAATTATTTTTATCATGTTAAATATGGTTAAACATTTTAAATTCATCTAATGAAATTATATATTGAATATTTTAAAGGTAATATGAAATTTTATTAAATATTTTTGACTCTTTGAAAATTTTTAACATTAATTGAATGGTATTTTTGATAATCTTTATGAATTGTATACACTTTTTTTATTTCTTATATAAGGATTTTTGTGGTGGTATGATTTTTGAATCATGTTAAATGGATGAAAAACATGACATTGTACAGATTATAACCATTATATATAACCATTATCTTGAAAAAATTATGATAAATGTTTGAAAATTATTTCATAATGCTTTTTTCACAATCAATCTATTTAATTTTCATTTGAATCTAAAACATTGCTTTAGAGAAATATTTTATTATTATAATTTAAATGGAAACAATTTAAATTTGCCTTGAAAAATGATAGTAGTTTTATATTACATTATTATTTCATCATTAGTTGAAGTGTACTTTCATGTTGATCATTTTAAATAAGTTAACAAATTTCAATCAATATATAAATTAAAATTCAATTAATAATATAGTTTGAATCATAATACTCTTATTATGTTGATGAAAAGTTTTTTGAAATGAAATATATTATCTTGTTAAAGGAGAATTAAAATTTGGATTAATTTACTTGGGGTAAATTGAATAACCCAAAATACAGTAACATGGAGTTGGTTCTTACTTAATAATATTTTATAGGATAGAAATGTACTCACAACCCATGATCATTTAGTTTTATAGTCTTGAAAGATTAGATGCACAATTGATATACATATTATGTTAGAAAAATAAAAAAAATCATGCCAATTGAAATATTCTTGCATTATTGAAATTATTTATAATATCCTTCTTCATATCAAGGGTAAATGAAAAAAAAGATGATATCAAATGTTTAATAAGGTTTAAATACAATGGAATAAATCATGTGTAAATAAGGTGTTATCAATAAGACAATATTGAAAATAAAAACACAATCTATTCATTATATATATGTTTTCAATCAAATTAAATGGATAATATAAAAATAAAATAAAATTTATAATTTGAACTAAATTATTAATCAATGAAATGCATGATTTTTTAATTTCTCGATAAATCCCTATAAACCATGACTTGATGAATCTTACCATCAATGTTTATAAACCAGGGAATTTTAATTAATAAATGGGTAGGTGTTAACTAAATTCCCATCTAATATAGAATAATTAATGTTTCATCTTACGAAAAATTTCAATTAATCAAGGGGATATAAATAACCAAGCCCTAACCATTAATTTCATGTCCAATTCGTTCGACATATTTTTTATTATCAAAACAATTCATTCAAGAAATACAATCTAATTCAAAAAATATCAATGTTGAACCAAGAATACAGATTATCGATATTTAATTATCATAATCATAAACCCCCAATAAAAATAATAAAGATAGTATAATTGAACCCTTCCACCTATAATAATAATTATTTATGTAAAATATAAGAATGCCATTAGAAGATCATTAGAATATTTCATTAGGAAAAAAATTTATTTTCAAAATCAATTATTTTAAGTCAAAAAAATATCATAATGTTATGGAAAAAATATAATGGTTAATATTTGGAAAATTATAATAGAATATTAAAGATAAATAGTAGTTATAATGGCATTCAAATCTTTTCGTGTAGTGTACGTCAAAAAAAATATTTCATTCACACCATTGGTAACAAGTAACTCATTTTTTGGAATTTTAAGAAGATTCATTTGAAGAATTTTTAGAGAAATTAGAACATCGGTGTAAATTAAATCAATAAATATTATAATAATAGTATTAAAATATTAAAAAATTTAAGAAAAATGGAAATGGTAGAAAATTATTCCTAAATGAAGAGAAAACAATGTTTGGTCATTTTGAAAAAAAAAATTTGGTTTTATAAGAATTTAATGAGAGGAAAATTAAAGGAAAAAAATAATATCTAGATATAAAAATAGGAGAATAAGATATGTGTTTCTTAATATAGTAAGATAAAATAATTCTTAAAACATAAACATAAAAATATAAAAACTTAAATAAGGAAATTATTGTGAAATCAACCCATATAATATTAATAAATTTTGAAATGAACCATTAAAGGTGTAAAAATGAATTTAAAAATAGATTCTCATGTATTGATACTATTTCTTGGTATAATATTGTATAGGTTTATTACAAACACCATATAAAATAAATTAATTTCATAAGATAACATAAGTCTCAATTAAGTGAACTTGAGATGAAAACCCCTTTAAATAATGTATGGATTTCTTCATAAGAGATTATAACCATCTCTATATAAAATTAAAATTGATTATAATTATATTAGGAAACAATATATATATTTATAAAATCATAAATATCCACTTATAAAAATTAAAGAGCTTCTAATTTATAAATCATAATTAAAATCATATTTTTAGAGTGCTAACTATTTCATTTTTCAAAGAACATTCGGTTTAGTAGTCTATGTCCAGTAATATATTTCATGTATATGTACTATATTTAATTTTTATAGGTATATTAATATCTTCTTTATTCTTAAAATAAATATTTATAATCATTCTTGAAATACGATCAAGGAAAATGAATGACATAAATTTTGTGGTGGCGGTGGTGGTAGTCCACACGTACGCATGAGCGACGTTATCATTAGTTAATGGATGGAAATGTTAGAAGGTAAGTAATATTATATATATCCAAAACCAAAAATATTTTTTAAATATAATATATATTAATCATTTCCCTATTTATAACCATCCATGTAAATTTGTGCTGAAAAACAAATTACATCACTATGTGGAGACAGTAAGTTGTATGTATGCACAGACCATATTTTCATTTTCCATAGGATGAAAATGATAGGAATAAAGGTTTTTATTATAGTATAATAAATTTTACTTATATTAGAGACATATATTTTAGTATTTGATCATATTTATAGAAGATTTTATGGATGTATAATTGGTAAAAAATGAAAATACTATGTTAAAAGTTATATATGTTGTTCATAAATAAACCTTCTTCATAAAATGCAAGACTTCTAGGATGGTCCATTAATGTGACCAGAATATCTAGGTCATATGGAGTATGTTTTGGAAGGTATTATTTCAAGGATTGGTCAATATACATGTCTCATTAATCATTAGAAAGATCATATAGGTGGTATCCTTATATTAGTGGGGATAGTAGCATCCTTTGATTACTTAATGTATTTATTTAAAAAATTTATTTTCATGTAAAATTAGACCCAAATCTATCTTTTTATAATATATTGTGATTAAATGTCTATATAATATCATTGAATAATATTTATAAAATTTTTAGAGGAATTTTTGTCTTATCTCTTAGATTGAACAATTGTTACCTCTAATGATGATTAATGTGATAAGAATGTTTTTTACTATTTAGGGGTTAATATATTTACAATAAATTTACAGATGGACCCTAAGTCAATAATGGTTTATATTTTCAAACATAACCCATTTATTTTTTCAAATATAATAAATATATTATCTTTAATTAATTTAATAACATATTATTTAACATAAAATATCATTAAATCCATTTTCAGATCTATTAATTGTTTTATGATAGTAAATATATTGAGATAATAATGGAATTTTAATATAAACACTTTTACAATATATAAATGATACTTTGTTTTTTGAGGGATGTTTTATGGTATATTGGTGATTATTATTTTTTGAATTAGATATCCCAGATTTATAATTAATTTTCATGTTATTACATTTTATGATAGCATATTAGAATATTTTTCATAACAAAAACATGATAGAAAAATTTATGATTCTAGATAGTTTGATAATTCTTATTTATTAAATTTGATTTAGGGGTGTAATAAGTGAATAAGGATAAAAGTGTGTGTGTGGATTATAATGGGGGATATTGGTTTATTGAGTAATGACTTGAAAAGGTTCCATAATATAAAATAATTGAAACTTTTGGTATTTATAATTTAATTAATTCTTGTTATTATAATATTTTTTCCCCTTTTGAGAACGATATATTTGATCATGTACATGGAAATAAACATAATGATAGGGGTAATTAATATTGATAAATGAACAAAAGATAATTTTTACATATGAATGAGCTGATTGTGTTTTTGATTATCATTTTCTATTAAAATAATAAATATTTTAAATTTATTCTTAGAAAAGGGATATAGAATTCGATTTTGTTGTATCATTGTTGAGTAAATGGGGTGATATGCAGAAATGTTAAAATTGAATATGTATTTGTTTTTAGTATTCAATTTATTTTGGTTTTTGGTGGAATTAAGATATTATATTCTTATCATTTTTCCTTTGAGAACAATGAATGGGAATATAGGTAACTAATAA
The DNA here is from genome assembly GCA_963277665.1 of Viscum album. Classification (NCBI taxonomy): domain Eukaryota; kingdom Viridiplantae; phylum Streptophyta; class Magnoliopsida; order Santalales; family Viscaceae; genus Viscum; species Viscum album. The sequence continues at coordinate 996,273,826 of OY728141.1, read as the reverse complement.
TGGAAAAATATAGAATGGGTCATCATTTTAATCAATAAGTATTTATATGATAATAATATTTTTCGATGAATTTGTTTTAAATGAAAAATAAATTTATTAAATGTTTTTTATGACTAAAATTGATGAATTAATTTATTATTTTATAGAGGAAGTAAATTTGAAAAGGAATGGGAATATAATATAGAATAGTATTTATGAGGTTCACCAAGTGACAAATATTTATTAGATAATAATGAAATGCATGGATTAATAAAAAAATTTTAGTGAAATGATTTATGTGTAATTATATGTTTTCTAAATTATACAAGTTCTTTTTTAATAATATAATGTGTTGATATATTTAAATTTTTAGTTATTTGTATCATGGTTTTTCATGAGGAATGTATTTATTATTATTATAAAATAAATGTGATCTTGGTTATGTTTGCGTATTATTTGAATCAATTATGTTATTTTTGATTTATAAGGAATTGAATATTTAATAATTTGTAAATAAGAAAAATTTATTGGGGTAAAAATTTTATTATGTCATTTTAATGGAAAAAAGATTATTGTTTTCCAAATATTTATTCCATGTTGTGAATTCAGGATGTTAGTTTTCAAAAAATACTAAAATTAAGGATTTCCATGGTAAAGTTAGATCTATTTATGTGATTAATATTGCATTAGAAATGTACCTTCCATGTGAAGTCATGTGTCATAAATTTCATATGAAATTTAATAGGTAATTGAATTTATCTGGATGAAAAAAATTATAGACATTTATATTTAATGATAAATTACAGTTTTATGGTAGTAATTCATTTATTCTTATCACATATCCAATCTAAGGATTGATGTGGTATGGGAAATTTTATAGTTAGTGATAAAATCATGGTATTGTGAAATGATGGTATTAACACAAGAAATGAGAAGGGATTGTATAGGATTATATAGACATTAGTAAATTAGAAATTTTTATTGGATGATTGGGTGCCTTGTAATTTTGTATTGAGTGTCTCCTTAAGGAAAAATAATTTATTTTTACACAGTCGGGGTAAATATGGCTATGTTTCACTTTTTTATAGACACCTATGATAGAGCGATTCATTATTGTAGTTGCTCATCGATTTTATGTTTATTCATAAAAAATGGTGAATACTTTTTAATGAATATTTGGAGGTTATACCATGTTTATAACATGTGGTTTTAACAAAAATATCCTACAGGTTCTACATATTTTGACGGTTAAGTAGATTTCTATTATATAAAACCATATTTTATTTGAACGTGATGATATTTGATGTGATGAAAAAGTCGTTCCCTTATAAACATGAAGATGTACATTTATGGATTTCTATTTTGTAATTGAAATGTGGTTGATTCCTTTTGAAAACAAGGATATCATAAGATATCATTGTTTTTAATGAAAAATAACTTTTTTTCCTTTTTTGGAAACATATCTTTTGAAGGATGTTAAATTTTATGAAATGTGGATGTGGTTTAGTTTAGGCCATTTGGATGTACTATAGTTAAGATTATTTTTACGGTAAACGTTAAGTGGTTTTTATGTCCGTGTGAATGTTTTGTTATAGATGAGTCATTTATGTCGATGAGGTGGTGATTCCCTTACAGATGCATCAATATTTTTATTTCACACTCATTATTTTGGGTTCCTAGTAACATTCTTTAAAAATATAGTGATCATTGATAATATTGTTTTTTTATTATCATGGGCCCAACTATTCCGGATATTACCTATAAATACATGTAGCACCACCAATTTAATGTAATTAACCCTTAATTTTTTTAAATATGTAATGTTTTGGGTAATGTTTGGGAGGGTATGGAAGAATTTTGGATTTCTTTTTTAAATTTTATAATTGTACATGGTTCAATTATGATTTTGGAAAACCATAAAACACCTACATCAAACCGTTCATAATGAGGAATAGGCTAAGTCGAAGGCACACCGTTTGTCCAAACTATGTGTCTTCCAAAGAGAAACAGTGAAACTTTGAAAAGTGGGATTTTTCATGGAAATTGCATGGTTTTTCTAATTTTTAAATACAACCATGTGAGCCCCCCCCCCCCCCAATTAGGCAATGTATAGAGCATGGTCAGTGCATGGTTTTGCAAACTATGTGGTCGACCATGCACGGATAAGAAATTAGATCCATAAAATGTTGGTCTAGGAATTGGTTTTCCTTTAACCCCTCTTTTTTCCCCAAACTGACCCTAACTATGGATTTCTTCCTATCAAAGGATAAGGAGGATTCTCCAATCAATCCTAATGCAATCTGATGGATTCTCTTGGTTTGTTGAAGCCAATTTCTTATGGTAAGTCATTATTCTGGGTATTTTCCTTGGTTTTCATTAGAAATACTTCTACCTTTATATTTTATTCATAGATATACTTATTATGTGGATATATATATTATATTTTATTATAAATATGATTATATTTGAATTTCTTGTTTCCATGGGAAGAGATATAAGGTGGTATTTGGAGTATCAACCTATTTTTGTGGACATTTTTGTGCCATTTTCCATTTTCACCAAGTATTCCATGGTAGGTGTCTTCAACCTCGACTCATGTATTTAGAAATTTAAGGAATGGTTTCAAATTTATTTTTTTAATTGAAATTGGTTGTAAAATTTGTGTGAAAATCCGGTAAAACCCCTTTTTATTGATGGTTTGTAGTTTTTGTGAAATTTGAGGAATTATTGAAAAAAATTATCTATTGTTTTATTATAAAATAATTATTATAAAATTGGATTTTTGGTTAGATTTATGAAAAATTCTTTATGGAATGGTGTTTAATAAATTGTAGTTTTGTTGAAATGTGTTTTTCAGACTTTCTTTTTCTAACGACCCAAACTTTTATTAATAAAAATTCATATTGATCTAATTAAATGTCATATTATGTAATATGGTTGTATAAAACATATCACTTCCTTGGTTTTATGTTTTTTTATTTTGAAATACCGTTATAAATTATTTGTGATTCTAATATAGTCATTCAAGAGTAATCACATGATTTGTATAAATATATGACTTTAAGAAATCCAGTTTACTCAAAAAACTGAAGCGATGGCCTCATATAGTAGAATTTATCTATATGAAGCCCATTTTTCAGCTCTCAGAAAGGAGGTAGCATCACTAGGATTCACTCTTGTCCAAGCCCAATCCGAGCTTCAATACATTAAGCTTGAACAGAACTACCTACAAGAGATGTCAATGTTAATGTAGATTACCTTCCGAGCGATGTTATCTGGGCTACCCCAAGATTCTGTCTCCATTTTACACCTTACCCTTAGGTGTATACAGGTGTAGTAAAGGGTTATATACCAAGACCCTGTCACTATGAATATGTGAATTTTTTTTATATAATAATGAATATACATTCATTTTATTATTGATACTTTGTAAATGTTTTTTTAAAGCATGAATAGAATTTTTAGTTAATATTCAATTTAGAAATCCATTTTTATGAATTAATGGATTTTTGAATTAAATAATATTTTAATAAAATATTTTTAATAAATTACTTTCTGTTAAATATAAATGATTATATAATTTTTTAGGAATACTATTGTAATTTTTATTAAGGAATGAAAGCTGTTTTTTTTTCAAAACCCATTAATTTTCAATAAATGTCGATTTATATTTTAAAATAAAAAATTCACATATTTGGAAATTTATTTAGATAAAATTAATATCATTATTAGATTTAGGATGAAAAAATTATCTAATGGTTATTTTTTCATAATTTCCTGAGACAGTCGAATTTTTTGGTACAAATTAAATATTGAATAAATATATAATGTGTTTTATTGCATCATAAAGTCCCAATAGTGATTTAATAAAATACTATAAAAGGTATATTCATCAAATATATGTTTTCCTTTATAATAATTTGATTTTATGTTTTTTACATTAATTTTATAGTTCCTTAGTGGACCCTACAATTATTATAGAATATTATAACTTTTTATAATGATTTCCTTGAAAGCATGACTCACCTCTATATAAGAAAGCCTGATATTTTAACAATTTCGGCCATTGGACATATTTAATAATGTTTTCCATTTGGATTTGGAAGAAACCATGTTCAAAAACCATGGTATGGTTTGTGTTTTTGATTAATTTAATGAGGAGTGTCCAAAACCAAAATAATAAAGAATTTCATCTCCTTTCAAATATAAACCTACTCAATATTTTATTCCTCTTCACTCAAACCATTTGGAGATCGACCAATCTCTTGCCTACTCTCTCAAGAATCATCCCAAGGCTCTAAAATATCATAGAAAGCCTCTCTCAATCCTCTCCCAAGCCCTTGTTAGAACACTTCCTAGTAAGGGATCCTCACTTTCTTTCTTTCCATATTTAGGTCCAAGAATCCTTATATTGTTATTCCCTTTTATTATTCAATTAAAAAGGTTAAGGTATGATTTCTCCCCTCCCCTACAATAACCTCCTTATGTTTCAATGATGATAGTCCTCTTTGTCTCTCATCAATTCCTCCCACATACACCTATTACCATAATGAAATTCTGCAAGGGATTTTTATCTCATCATTTACATTCAAGAAATTATTTAATATTATGCATACAAAATCCAATACAGATATTGGGATATTATATTACATGATCCCATTAATTTCCATTTCATGTATAAATAATGAGATACATCTTTCTATCTCATTGATAAAACACTATTTTATTGAATATTTTATTGATAATAAATGATATAATTTCCTCACATTGTGTTAAATATGTTTAATTATAAATTATTTGGGATTAGATCATTCATTTGAATATTTGATGAAAATTCCAGTTTTACCCTTTATAGTTCACTGTAGTATTTCGAAGATAAATATTTTTATATTTATTATTTGAATTTTAAATTTTTTAAAAGTGTTCCTAACTTAATTATATACAACTTTTATTCATGACACTAGAGCTAAAGAGTTCATTTGGTTGTTCAAATTGGGCCATGAAGTCAAAGTTGGGCTGGGCTCGACAGAATGGAGAAGCTTCTGTATTTCGGCCATAAGTCCTTCATATGGGCCTTTATTGAGCCCAAATGTGGAGAGAAGATAGAAGAACTATATCTGCACATTTGATCCTTCTGGACGTCCGGCCAATTCACGCGTTTTGGTGGTCAAATGGGCGGTTCAATTTGGAATAAAATATTTGGCCGAATTTCCACATTCACACTTGAAACCACTTGTAACCTCTCCTACCCTCCCCTCTATAAATTGGAGTTTTTCTCATTTGGAGGGGTTGGGACATGAATTGGGAGATTGGAGGCAGAGGATAATTTGTTTCACCCAAATTATCCAACCATTGTAAGAGGGGTAGCTCTTGAAGCAATGATCCCCTCATCGAAGCCTCCTTCTCTTCTTCATTTTGTAATGTTTTCATTTGTCTAATAATCTTCTTTGTTATTATTTTATTTCTTCTCTTTTCTTCTGTTTTGTTTAAATTTATTTTTCATTTAATCTTCCTCTTTGGGCTGGAATTCTTGAGTAGAAGCATTATTGGGTTATACCCATTATAAACCTTTGCACATGCAAAACGCTTCTACGATGATTACGCCACCCATGGAAGAGTAGTCTTTTAGTAATCGATCTATCTTCTACCCTCTTCATTTAATTATTTTGAATCATTGAGATACTGTAATTCACTTAATATGATCCATGAATTGTGTTTTTAAATTATAATAAACTAAGCAAGCAATTGAACAATTAACACAAAAACACGCGAGGTCGGGATTTTGTGTAAATTGTGAGAGCGCGATCTTAATCGGTAATACAAGACCACACAGGATAAATTTGTAGAGTTAAAATATAATCCCTAAACAAAATTCATCCTCATTTACAGAATGGATATGTGCCTTAATTTACCACTGACCATAAGCTAATCTTAAAACATTAATCAAAGCAGGGTGCTGCGATTGCATGTTCCGAAGTTAGCCTAGGGTTAAATTCACATCATCTTCGTGGTAAAGTTAATTATCGTAGGGTTCGGGATTTAACAAATTAAGGGATCATAATTAAGTGAATGTTAATTTAAATGATAATGATTAATAATAAAGTGAATAAGTAGAGTTAGATTGATTACGCCTTTTAAATAGATTTCTAAAAAAAACATCTTCTTGTTGTGTCATTTTAATCGAAATTCATTTCAAAACTAAAAACAAAAAATATACAATCTTCTTCCAGCAAACTTCTTCTAGATTCATAAACTAAAACAAACCCCAATCCTTTAATGTAGTATTTTTATTCTATTCTATTTTATTTTATTTTTTATAATACCTCTAATAAGTTGTTAAATTCACTTCCTCATTTGAGAGACGACCTTGGTCAGCCACTCTGCTGCACCTAAGTACCCCAAATTACTCTAATCATTTGAGGGCGCCCACGACAGTGCTCTTTCACTCATCATCCCATTTTAGGATTTCTATTTGACATTGTCATGCTGCCAAAGTTACTCCAAAATTTCCATGCCAAAATCATCATGTGAGTGAATACCATACCCATTTCTCTATCAAGGTATTTACCTTTATGAACATTTACTTGTTGATTGATGAATTTAATTTATTTATTCCACATCTCTTATTAGAATAATAAATTATTATGTTTAATGAATCCATTTTGTAAGATCTGTGTGAAACCCTTTTGCATGAAATGAAAGGATTAAAAAGGGTGTGCCATAATAACACTACAACGCATTGGGTAAACAATAGTATCATGATACACCATGTGAAATAAGGGATTAATCATGATAATTGAAGTTCAAGGAGAATTTACTCATGCTAATTTCTGTGAAATGAGGGTTTACTCATGCTAATTCAAGTACAATGAGTGTTTACTCATCCTCCATGTGCTATGAGCCTTGGATCATTCTAATATCATGTTAAATGTTGTTTCCACATCTCCACATTATGAAAATCAATCTATATCATTCCTTTATATTGATTTTCCTCTTATTATCCATTGATATTCCTATTTCCTAACATGTACCTTATTCATCATGGTATGCCTTGTTTACTCCCCTACTAGGCTTTATAGCTCACCATTTTCATATGTATGTTCCCAGGTTATCTTAGGAAATGAAAATTTTGAATGAATGTAGTGGTCATGTAAAAGAATTTTTCAATAAATATATTGTATTTTATGTATTAATTTGTAATTTAATGTTCATAATTTACCAAGACACTAGACCTCTCAATCCTCAGAGATATCTTGAGTGCAAGCTTCTATAATGAATCATGTTTTTCTGTGTTATAAAGAGAGGGGTTGTTATAGTTGGTATCAAAGAAAGGTTTAGTTATTTTTGGGATTAGGGTTATAAAAACCTAATGAAATACTTATAGATAAGACTATTTATAATAAAAACATCCTTAAATTTTGGTGAGTATAGAGTAAGTGGTGTATCAATAAAATACATCCCTATTTGGATATGAAAAAGTAGAGGTAGCTCGGGCACATATGTATCTAGAGGTAAGCCCCAAAAACACTGATTTGAGCTAAACTCGAATGGGAATTGGTTCATGAGAACATGCCTTGTTGCACTCTTGGTTCGACACTCCCATGGGATACTATTTTGTAAATTCATAGGCTTATTATGAACCATTGTTAAGGGAATAAAAATATGTCCCTAAGAATATATGTAGGGAAGTAGATCATGGATAACATATATAAAAGACTGTGAATTCATAATTTAAGGAAATAAATGTAACTTTTATGTTATCCCTTTTTTCATTGGATTTCACTTTATGTGTTAAACCTAACATTCATTTTATTTCATCCAATAGCTGGTAATAGGAGGACTCAGGATAACAACTGATGCGAAGATCAATATAATGAAAGTTCTATTTATATTCCGAATCCACTGGGAGTGAGAATCACCAAATTTTTTATGGTACTCTATCAACTAACTCATGTTATGAATAGAAACATGGTACAAGAGGAACATTTAACCCACCTAAGAAATAAAAAGACGCAATCGAGGGCTCCATGAGACAATGTCCTCATACATTTAATGGATCATCTGATACCTCAATCGATGAACAATGGATCAACTCCATTGAGAAGAAATTCTCCATCCATCAATGTTATGAATAAGAGAAGATTCTTATGGATGCTTATAATATGGAGGGTGAAGCAGATCAATGGTGGACGCTGATAAAAAATACGAATCCTGAGAAAGAGATCGAGGTGTTTGAATGGAAGGATTTCCGGAAAATGATTTTTGATAAATATTTTCCTCTCACCCTCCGACTTAAGATGGAATGATACTTCCTTTCCCTCATAAAAAAATGATGAATCCATCATCGAATATAAGGAAAACATCACAAGGATGGAATGATACCCCTCTGAATTTTTCGTTACCCTAGAATGAAAGGTTGATCACATCATTGGTTTTCTAAATCCTAGCCTATAGAAATACTTAGTGATTCAAGACATCGATGGCTATGTGGAAATTGTCTAAAGTTCCAAAAAAGTTGAAATGGATATCGGCGAATCTCATGAGTATCATGGGGATAAGAATTGGAAAGTGGAATTTAATTCTATAGGTCCTATGGATAATTCCAATGGTGCTAAGAAATTCTAACACCCCACTTTCCAATGGTGCGAAATGAAGAACCTCAGAAATTTCGTGAAGTGGATGAAGAAATTGTTTAGGTGTGTAAGAGAATGGAACCTGACCATTAATTTCAAACAAGAAAAATCCTTTTGTTGTGACATAGAAGAGGAACGCTCTATTATACCCTCAACTCAATGTTCATAGATCCAAATGCAAATAACTAGGGCAATTTTCGAACTAGTTCCCTAAGACAAGGTTTTTCTAGGGCAACCAACATCTTCCAAGGCATCAAGGGAGAGATTTTACTATCATTGCTGCCAAAGTGAAGACCAAAAATGATGTTTAGAAATGTATGAAAATTATTCATTCAAGAATTGAGAATTTACGTTTTCATTTTGGTTCTACACATTATTTTATATCCTGAATGTTTAGTAGAACAATCACAACACCACCACAAATCGTGGAAGTAGAGATTTCAGCGAGAGCAGAAAATGTGGCAATTATTTCATCCCATGAATATAACTCCTCCCCTATCCCAATTTTTGGATTTTAACTTCCCGGTGAACCTCTTCATACTCCCTCAGTTGGAATTTGATATAATTATTGGCGTGGATTGTATTTCCCTATATAGAGCCGACATAAAATTATTTAAGAGGGAAATCACTCCCTATATGTGGAATCGACCCCCAATTCTCTACAAGTGCAAGGAGGAGGATGCATATTATTTTTCACCATCATCTCAAGTGTGGATGTTACTACCCTTTGAGTGTGCGTATCTTTCTTATATGATTTATTCTATGGAAGAAACCATCCCTGAATAAATGCTTATTGTAAGAGAATTCACTGAAATATTTCCCAAGGAATTGACTAGTTTTCCTCCTAGAAGAGATGTTGAAATCTGGATTAATCATATACCTAGGGAATTTCCAATATCGAAGACTCTATATAAAATGGTTGGCGTATAACTTGAGGATCTAAAGAAAAAACTATAATAAAATCTTGATAAAGGGTTTATATGGACATGTGCTTCACCATGGGGTACACTAGTCCTCTTCATCAATATGAAGGATGGGTCAATGCACATTTTCATTTATTATCATGAGATCAATTAAATTAGGATATAGAACAAGATTCCACTTCCATAAATTAATAACTTGTTAGATCAGCTATGTGGCTCACAAAACTTCTCCAAGGTGGATATGTGGTTAGGATGTTACGAAGTAAGGTGAATAAAAAGGACATCCCCAAGACAACTTTTTGTACTGGGTACGGGAACTATGAATTCATATTAATGCCTTTCGAACTCACTGATTCACCAACAATCATCATGGACTAGATAAATAGAGTCTTTATATATTACATAGACAAATTTGTGGTAGTATTTAGAGACAATAATCTAATATACTCCATAATCCAAGGAGGTTCATGAGGATCCACTGAAAACTATACTTGAGTCCTTGCCAAAGGAGAAGCTCTATGGGAAGTACAGAAAGTGTGAGTTCTAGTTGAAGGAAGTCCCATTCTTGGTTCATATCTTCACAAGAAATGTGATATCTATGGATCCCTCCTTGAAAATGCAATTTAGGGATAGAAAAGGACAACATATATGACGGCCATCAAGATATTAATTGGGTTATCTTGATATTATCGGCAACTTTTTATAAGTTTCTCACGATTGTCAAACCCTCTTACCAAGATAAATCAGAAGGAGGTCAAGTTTTTTTTAAGTGACGAGTGTAATAACCGCTTCAAGGAGTTGAATAGAAGGCTTATAACTGTGATTGTGCTCATAGTACCCACAAGTGGAGAATTTTTTTTGTTATTTAGTGATGCTATAAAGAAGGGATTGGGTTGTGTGTTAATTAAAAATGAAAAATTCATTGCCAATTATTCAAGGAAGTTGAATGATCATGAACAAAACTATGCAACACATGATCTGGGGTTGGCTATAATAATCATCGCATTAAAAATTTGGCAACATTACCTCTTTGGGGATAACTGTGAAATAAATACATATCGCAAAATCCTCAAGTATATATTCACACTGAAAGATCTGAATATGCACCAATGAATATGGTTAGAGCTGATCAAAGACTATGACTTCTCAATCCACTACCATTCGGGGAAAGAGAACAAGGTGGAAGATGCACTAAAAAGAAAGGACCTAGAGATTCATTCATTTATGATAATTTAAAAGGATCTAATGATCTTATATTTTATAAATATGGACATGGTAATCATAAAGAATGGAACATCATCAATACTGTCACAAATGATTGCTCAACCATATCTTTTAGAATGGTTAATGGATGCTCAAAAACATGATGTTGGGATTCAAATGAAAGTGAAAACATTCAGAAAATGGAAATCATTGTAGTTCAATGATAATGGAGAACAAATTGTGAAATTTGGGGTCACATTATATGTTCCATAAAATTTGGAGATAAAGAATGAACTTTTAGATGCTGCGCATAGTTTGAATTTCTCCATTAACCCATGAAACACAATGATGTATCAATATCTACAAGAGAATTATTGGTGGGAAAACATAAAGAAAGAGATCGTTGAGTATACATGAAAGTTCCTAGTATGTCAGCATGTAAATGATGAGAGAAAAAAGTATAAGGGGATGATGAAACCGTTACCCATACCAACATGGAAATGGGGGAATATCACCATGGAATTTTCCACTATAATTCCAAATACATCGAAAGGAAATTGTGATATCATGGTTTTTGTTAATCATCTTATAAATACTACACAATTCATCAAAATTTGAAAGGACTTATCATTGGATAAACTTGTACGAATATACATCGAATAAGTGGTATGGTTTCATGGATTAATAATATTTATTATATCCAATTGAGATCCCAGACTCACCTCTGTGTTCGGGAAGAGTCTCTAAAATGCCTGGAATACTAAGATAAACATTAGTATGGATTATCATCAACAAACTAATTTACAATCTAATCATAATATCCAAATATTTGAGGATATACTAAGAGCATGCTCAAGGGACTTCAAAGGAGGGTGGGATCAAAATCTTCCTCTAGTTGAGTTCTCATATAGTAATAGTTTTCACCAAAGCATCCAAATGGCTACTTACAAAGCCCTTTATGGGAAGAGGTGAAAACACTAGCATGTTGGGATGAAATTGGGGAACAAAAACTCTTATATCCTGAAATGGTCGAAGAAATGGAGGATAATGTTAAGACCATCCTGTATCACATTAATGCTACTCAGAGTGGAAAAAAGAGATATGCTGACAACCACCGATAAGACCTAGAGTTGGATGTTGGAGAGACGACATTCCCCCACATGACACCATGGAAGAGAGTTAAGAGATTTGAGAAGAATGGAATGCTTAGTATAAGGTACATCATCCCTTTTGAGATCCTTGATCAGATTGGAGCAGTGGCTTATCGACTAGCACTTCTGCAAAAACATGTGTCAAAAACATGATGTACTCCACATATCACACTTGAGGAAGTAGATACCCAACCAATAGTATGTACTAAGTCCAAGGGTGGAACCATTAGAAAATTACCTCTCCTATTATGAGAATCTGGTGAATATATTATATGGTTGGGAAAATGTTCTGTGAAATAAAACAATTCCCCTTGTCAAGGTGTTATAAGAAACAACAAGTTTGAAGAAGAAATATGGGAATTAGAGGAAGTGATGAAGTAGAGTTACACTTATCTTTTTTATTATGGGAAAAGAAAATTTCAAGGGTGAAATTTCTTTAGTGGTAAATATTGTAATGAACAAAACTATAATTAATAATAATTACTCTGGATCTAATTAAATGTATTATTATGTAAAATTGTTGTACAAAACTAATGCACTTCCTTTTTTTATGTTTTTGATTTTAAAATAACATAAATAATTGTTACTATTGATAATATAGTTGATGGACATTGATAACATTACTAGTATAAATATAGGGATTCAACAAATCCAATTTACTCAGAAAAAGGAAGTGATGGCCTCATCAAGTAGAATATTTCCATATGAATCCATTTTTTCGGAGCTCGAAATGGAGGTAGTGTCATTGGGCTTCACTCTTGACCAATCCCAATCCCATATTCAACATGTTAAGCTTGAATAGAACAACTAATAGGAGAATTGGAAGTTAATTGAGATTACCACCCGAGCAATGTTATCTAAGTTGCCCCACGATTCTGTCACTATCGCACACCTTACCCTTAGGTATTATTCGGTTGTTATAAGGGGTTATGAAACAAGAACATAACAGTGTGATTATGTTCATTATTTTTTTATAGAATAAAGAATATACATTCATTTTATTTTTGTTACTTTGTAAATGGAATTTAAAACATAAATAGTATTATTAGTTAATATTCGATTAAAAAATATATTTTGATCAATTAATGGATTTTAAAATTAAACAATATATTAAAATATATTATTATTAATTAATTCTTATTAAATATAAATGATCATATAATTTTTTATGCAAAAAATTGTCAATTTTTATTATGTTATGAAAGCTTCTTTTTCCAAAACCCAGGAATTTATGAAAAATGTAATTTTATATTTAAAAATTTAAAATTCACATATTTATAATGTCATGTAGATAAAATTTATATCATTTTTTTGATTCTTGATGTCACAATTATCTGACGGTGAATTTTTCATAATTTTTTAAGACAGTCAAATTTTTGGGTAAAAATTAAATACCGAATAAATACATGATGTGATTTTGGATATCATAAGGACCCACTAGTGATGTAATAAAATACTATAAAAGGTATATTCGGCCAAATTTTGTTTTAAATTTAAAATAATGGGATTTTATGTTTGTTAGATTAATTTTATGGTTCCTTAGTGTGCCCTCCAAGACTTGTAAAATATTTTAACATTTTAAAATGATTTCCTTGAGAGTGTGATTCACCTCCACATAAGAAAGCATTATATTTTAATAATTTCTTCTATTATCCTTATAAAATAATTTTTTCCACTCCACTTTGGCGATAACCATGAGCAAATTCCATGTGATTGCTTGTGTTTTTGATTAGTTCAATGTGTACTATCCAAAACCTAAATAATTAAGAATTCCCTCTTCTTTCCTATATAAAACTCACTCATTATTCCATGCATCTTCACTAAAACCGTTTGTATACCAACAAACCATTTTCATCCTCTCTCTATATTCCTCCCAAGGCACCCCAAACTCCAATGAATCCTTTCTGAATCCTCTCTTAAGCCTTTGGGGTCACACTTCCACGTAAGGGATCCTCACTTTCCTCCCTTCCTTATTTATGTCAATGTTTCCTTATATTTTTAAAAACTTTTAGTTTTCAAATAAAAATGTTGAGGTATAATTTATAAACCCTATACACTTCCCTTCTTATGATTCAATGATGAGAGACCTCTTTCTCTCTCATTAATGCCTCCCATGTACACTTTTTACCATGCCAAAATTCAGCAAGGTATTTCTCTATCCTCATTTACATTCCCAAAATTATTTTATATTATGCATCTAAATTAAATTAAATATGATGGGATATTATATTCCATTACCCCATTACTGTCCCTTTCATTTATAATTGATTAGAGTCCCCTTTCTCTCTCATCCAACCATTTTACGATTTTTATTTGATGTCGTTATGCAGCTGAAGTTACACAAAAATTTCCATATCAAAATCAACATGTGGGTGAATACCATACCCATTTCTCTATCAAGGATATTCACCTTTATGCACATGTAATTTTTGATTGATGAATTACATTTATTTATTCCACATCTCTTATTACTGGAATAAATTAAGATGTTTAATTAATCTATGTGTTATGATCTATGTGTCACACTTATCCATGAAATGAAATTATTAAGAAGGGTGTACCCTGATAGCACTCCAATACATTGGTTAGAGAATAGTTTCACGATACACCATGTTCAATGAGTGTTTACTCATTGTAATTCAAGTGAAATAAGGGTTTAATCTAGCTAATTCAATTTTAATGAGGGTTTACTCATTCAAATTCAAGTGCAACGAGGGTTTACTCATTTTAATTCATGTGCAATGTGGGTTTACACATGATCCTTGTGCAATAATCCTTGGATAATGGTAATATCATGTTAAATGTTGTTTCCACATATCCAAATTATGATAATGATGCTATATCATGCCTTTATGTTCATGTTTCTCTTATTCCCCATTGATATTCCTATTTCCTAACTTGTATCATATGATTCATGTTTTACCATGTTTAATACCTTTCTAGGCTTTATAACTCACTGTTTTCTTATTTATGTCCTCAGGTTATCCAATGAAATGCTAATTACGAAGAAATTTTGTGGCCATGTAAAATAAATTTTCAATAATTTTTTTGTATTTTATGTCTTAATTTTCCATGTAATTTTCATAATTACTCAAGAAACTAGACCTATAGATCCTCATAGTTGTCTTAAGTGCATGCTTATGTAATGAATCATGTTAATGTGTGTAATAAAGAGAAGGGTTGTTATAGTTTTGGCATGTGTTTGAAATGGTTAGTGTTTTTTCAGGTGCATTTGGATGGATAATCACATGATGTATTCCCATAAAATGGTTGGGATGGATATAGGCATAATATACCCCCATAAAAATGGTTTTCTATGTGATGGATCTGTGAAAGGATGGATCACTACTCACTATTATAGGGAGGTCCATGGGTTTGTGCTTGGATGTATGTGTGATTATGTAGAAAGGATTGGTTTATGCCAAAATGGAATTGGTGGAGTGTATTTAGAGAATTTTTTGTTTCATTACTTGGATATTGTAACACCCAAAGATTTCATAGTGTGTTATTTCTTCAAAATAATTCAATAACTTGCACTACACGCAACTCCGAGTTCAAGCGCACCATGACTTACCAAACAAGCCGTTCAAAAGAGGCTATAAATAGTATTAACTAAATTTTAAACTTTATATAATCCTTATAATTTTATAATCCATATTATCAGTTTCTTAGACCTAATGTAAGAAAAAATTCCTTTTTTTAGATAAAAGAGGTATTTTTCAAAAATGCACTTTTACCAACTTTAATAGTGAACCCTTTTTAAATCCAATATTTTAAACTTTTATATATTCAATTTGACGAAATAAATTTATTCTTTAGAATGGGGAAATAAAATATTTACAATGTAACACCCCAAACTTCCACGGTACGCTTCTCTTTGAATAATACAATAGCGTGTGTTGTACGCAACTTCAAGTTCTAACACACACCATAACCAAATCAAACTAGCCGTTATGAATAGTAATACCCACTTTTTGAAATTTTATAAATTTTATCTCTCAAAATGGATTTCATTTTTGGATTCGGAGTATCGAATTTAGCCTAAGGTGAAATTTTGGTACTTTTCAGATAACTTTAATATTTTGATGAATAGTGAAAATTACAAAATTTTAATTAAAAACAACTTTTTTAATAAAATAATTAATAGTGATAAATTATGAATTTGAGTGGTTTTAAAGTATATTTAGAATATATTTTTACCATTTAATACAATTTTGGTAATTGGACATAATTTCACAATTAAACCGGGCAAAAACAAGTATCAATCTTTTGATAGTTATTATATCTTAAAAACACACTTTTTGTTTTGACAGCATGAATTAATTTTAAATTAATTTCTTCCACTTATGTGTTTTGAATTTGGAAAAATGTATTCCATATTTGGAATCAGGATGTCCAAATTGTGTAAATATTTAACTTTTATTTTTAGACATTTTGAATAATTACTTCGGTAAATATTTTATTTACTATGGTTAAAGGGAAAATCTGGTAAATAAGGGTTAAAGAATAATATTATAATAATACTAAATTACCCTAAAACGTGTCATAACCTTATTGGTGGATACATGGCCGACCATGGGCATCTTTGGGTCGATTTCGGGACCCCATGAAAGTGATAGGGACACTTTATTTTAATTAAGTTAAAATAAGTACAAAAATGACATAAGCATATATCTTTTAGAAAAACAATTTTTACATGGGGTTATATATGTTGTATTTTTGACTATGAATATTAATTAGAAAGATAAAACGATTTCCTACATAATTATATTTTATTTATAATTTTTAGACTTTAAATAAGTTAATTTATTTATGACAGAATGATGATGCAGTAATTACAATAATAGTGACAAATTAAAATAATTGATATTATAAATACCCGAATAAATATAATTTGAGCCTTTTTATGAATTAAAATAATTTTCTAAGTTAATATGACATTTTAGGAATGATTTAATTAACTTCGTTCGAAGTAATCATTCTTTTATGAGTTTCACAAAAATCAACTATTTAATAGTGTCAAAATTGACAAAAAAGAGTTTTTAAAACAAATATTATATTATTAAATGATATTAAATTCCTAAAAATCTATGATTCAGCAAAAAGACTTATATCATGATATTTGTATCATTAATGGATCACTTGGGGGTCTCATTTATGTATATAGTAGGTTTATTAACCATATAATATAAAAATACAAAGAGACATTGTAAAAGTGAAACTAATTAACTAAGAGTTAATACTTAAAGATAAGGTTAATATAGTAACCCAAACCTGTATAAATTCTATTGGATGAGTGTTTTTAGACCATCCCCATATTAACATTTAAATAATCAACTTTGGAGCCATTATAAACCGAATATGAATTTATTATAAATTAATATTTCTAGCTTTTCCAAAGGTGCCCCTCACCCCTCTTATAAAAGGGAACTCCCCCTTCTCATTACTTCACACCATCAAAGCCTTTTGGTTCGGAAAAACTCTGCCCAAATACTCTCTAAACTTCCCTCAATACAACCTAGAGGCCTTAGTTTGATCAGAAATCCAATCTACGGAGCCCTTTTGATCAAATCAAAAGAAAGAACCCGAAGAAGAGGTAATGTTTTCACCACCCTTTTTCAAGTTCCTTTCTTCTTCCACTTCTTCTTTTTTTGTTATTACCATTAAAAAATATTAAATCTAGTATCTTATATATACTGTGATGTTATTATAAATATGTTACAACCATATTCAGTATTCTATCCACCCTTTTGATAACATTTCACCATATGTGCGTACTTACGGCATACCATCTCCACGTCGTGGTGTAATTGTTATTCAATATATTATTATTTGGATGGGTATAATAATGATCTATAACTCATGTAAATAATAAATATAACATGATAATTATTCTTTATATATGATATTCCATCCAATTATATATTATTTTAATATCAAAAGAATGATATTGTCGCTCGTGCATATGTACGGACTACCGTCTCCACGAACGCGATGAGATTCATTCTCCATCGTATCCATTCAAGTATAATACTCATTTGATGATTAATAATAGTATCTAAGGACTTGATATAATTCTGTATATGATTATTATACAACCTATACATTACAAACATTGCTTACATAACAAAACATATAAAAGAAAACGAGTAAGTTAACACCCGAAACAACAATAATACTAAGATATTATTAACAAATCAATGTTAAAAGATCATATATGATATCATATTAATGTATATGATTCTTCTATAATTTAATAACAATTATTTCACCATTATACAAGATTTTATCCCACCACAACCAAGGAAAATTACAAGGTAAGGGTTATTTCACAATCTCTTCATTATCCGAGGTTGTTTATACGTAATAATCTACTGGTATCTCTTTATCATCCACATCCATGTTTCTTAAAAATGTATTTCAAAACATTTTTACTATTTAAAAGAATATAGGTTAAAGTCATTTATACCCTTGTTTGACTTTTTTTAAGAGTTTTATAAAGAAATCTTTCTGTCGTTTTCCAAACAAGGTGCTTTTTAACATTTTCGACAGAATTAAGGTAAGAATGTTTTTTTAACTTATACGGCGGGTGCGGTTATTTTCTGCCGTTATAAAATCGTCGAATCCTCCCTTAAAATTTTATAAGAATATTTTCAAAGTAAATGTTTTATTTTATAATTATGTGACTTTTAAATGATTTCAAAATGAATATTTTAAGAATTTGTGAAAGTTACTCTTTATCAAGGTCATAATTTTAAATGTTTTATAGATTTACCTTTTTAAATCTTTTTAATTAATGTCCATTATTTCAAAATGATTTTAAGGAATTATTTATATGGACATGAATGTTTTAAAATGATATTTATTTTCAAAAGTTTCAAAGTGGTATGGGACACTTTGATTCAAAAGTCCCTTTTAAATTACATCCTTAATAAATGAGTGACTTTTAAATGATTAAAAAAAGATATTTCCCTAAAAAGAGTTTTGATTTCATCTATGTCAAAATACTTTGATGTATTTTATTCTTATTTGAAGTTGATTTATTATGATACAAAACTTCTATATTGTATTGAAGGTTTTGTGATATGTTTGACTGTGGATGTGATATTTCTATACCATTATTAGTTTATGGTGAAAGTATTGACATTTCGTATGCTAGTTTTAATATGAATGTTTATGTTATGTTTAAACCTTTTCATATGGGAATGAATTGGACTTAATATGTGGTGGGTGGAATCCGCTATAGCTCCTCGATGCATCAGTAGGTCTCATGAGACAAACTAGTGTCTTGGCACAAGGCCTTGGAAAAATCTTATTTGTAGTCTTGGCACGAGGCCTTGGTTATGTTGTTATGATAGTCTGGTATTATGAATTCCATCATTATGAAAGTAGTTATTGATATTGCATGTGATTATTCGATTAGTATAATATTCAGGTGAATAATTAAATGCCTTTATTTCATTTTATTTTTTCCATACTATGTTGAAGTTCAAGTTTAAAAGGCTTTTGTTTTAGTTATACATTTCCTTAAATGTTTATGCTTATTTATGAAATTTTTTGCTGTATTGCTTACCCTTACGAAGCGTTTGAGCTCACCCCTTTCTATATTTTATTTTTCCCAGGATTCCAAGAAGTATATTTTGATTGATAATAAGGGTTAAGACAAGAGAATAATGGCATTCATAAAGTATTATTTATGTTTTTTGTATGTTATGAAGTGTAATGTAACATTCATGTATGTAATCTATTTTCCAAGACTGCTAAACTAATCGGTCCTTTGGGACTTGATTCCTTGTAATCTTGCCAATTTATTAAAATAATGCACCGACTCTGGGTAATTGGGGTCAGGGCGTTACAGTTGGTATCAAAGTAAGTTTAGCAATAACCTTGGAAACTAGATTTAGATAAACTCTGATTAGAGCACATAGACCTAAGATAGACTTTGAGGATTAGTATAGAAGAACTTCCTAGAATTTTGGTATTGTAGAGATCTTGGAGTTTTCCGAGCAATACATCCCTGTCTAGATACGAGCAGGTAGAGGAGACTCTGGAACAGATGTACCTAGGGGTAAAACCTGAAAACACCGCTTTGAGCTAGACTCGAACGGGAACTGGTGCACGACAACGGGCCTTGCTGCACTCTTGGTTACGACACTCACGGTGGATATTCTTAAGATAACTCTCATTTTATTTACAAATCATTATAAATGGTTTATGAGTATATACTTCCTCAAAGAAATTTTTTATGACTACGGATTATATCCATAAATAGTTCAATTTATGTTAAGTGTTTTACAAGTATGGAATATGTATTTTGATTCATAAATAGATCTAGTTTATGACATTGTTTAGAAATTCTAGCCAATATAATGAATGAGAACTCCAAAAATATGCGTGATCCAAAGAGTAAGGAGGATCATATCTTTCATGGTCTTAATCCATAATTTAGAAGGTAAATAGTCTCCCATGTATTATCATCATATGAAGAAATAGTATCATGGTTTGATAAGATAAGTAAAGAATTCTCGGAGTCCTATGGCTTTGAAGGGAAGCCAGAGAAGGAAAGGATGGTAGAGAGAAGGACAGATAAAAGGAATAAGGTAAAGAAGGATTTTCTTATATGTGATAACTGTGGGAAGAAACACCCTGGAACGTGCCTAAAAGAAATGGGAGTTTGTTATAACTGTGGAGAAAAAGGGCACAAAGTACGTGACTGCAAGGGTAAGAAAATGGTTTCAAATGTACAATGCTTCATTTTCAAGGAGTTTGGACACTACGCGAACCTATGTCCCATTCATCAGACTATTCCGCAAATGATGCTATTGGATAATAATCAAGTTAGGATACTACCACAGACGAAGAGGAATGATTAGAGTTCTTATGTTGATTATGTCATTTGAGTGTTGTATCAATAATGTACTTGTCATAATAATTATGGAGTATATAAGGATTGTACTGCAGTACGATTTCATTAAGGACTTGAGATTGTGTGGAAAAAATAAAAGTGACTCAATAGCAGGATAAATTTTTGGAAAATATACGGTTGAGAGAATTATAAACAATAATATAGTTCTGATACTGAGGTAGGGATTTTTGGAATAATACATGATTGATTTGGATAAATTATATTGGATAATCTTGACTACCTTGAAACTGATTAATGATTTTTATATTCCATCATTGTTGGGGTTTACAACATTTTTGGATTGAAAGAGTATATCCATTATTATTTACGGAATAATGGATCATTAATATAATCAATAAGGTTTTATGGTAATTCAGGATGTTGTAGTGTTTTAAAAGAATACATGATGAAGGTGTTCACATGTTATTACACAGAAAAAAGGATCATCTTTTTTGGACTAAATCATTTTGGATAGTTCTAGTTTGGTTTATTTTTGGATTTCCAGAAAAGGACAACCCGTAGGTTAGGCGGCAAC
This sequence comes from Viscum album, assembly GCA_963277665.1. Lineage (NCBI taxonomy): Eukaryota > Viridiplantae > Streptophyta > Magnoliopsida > Santalales > Viscaceae > Viscum > Viscum album. The sequence continues at coordinate 996,252,497 of OY728141.1, read as the reverse complement.
CCGTCGCGTCCGGCAAGGCCGTGAGACTTGAACCCACAACCGAAGGGCAACAAGGGTGTATCACCTACCACTGTCCCACGTAATGTCCAGGATTAAATAATGTAGTTTTTTTTAAACGATCTGGTATATGAATTATAATTTTTTTTAACCCTATACAAAGAGGATAAATAGAATTTTTTTTACGTTCTATTATCTTTTAGAGTGAAATATGAGTTTTTGGTAGAAATTAGTTAAAGGATGGAACTCTACTTGTCAAGAATATATTTTTCTTCTTCTGTTATTCTATGAAGAAATTAATTCTTATACTTTATTTAAGGAATCCTAAAACCAAAAATGTGTTATCTTAATACCCCATGTTTTGTTGAACCGATGGTATTTCAAATCATCATAGATTGAGGAATTTAAGTACCTCAATTTTATACCTGTTTGTGATTGATGACCTCAATCACTACCTATAAATATTTACATTTTTCCTCCAATTATATGTCTCTAATTTCCACCAATGTTCTCCTAATCGAGATCATAATTTGGTGGTGACCCTTTCATTTCTCTTTTCCTCATATTAAGACTAAATTTTAGTAACCCAATTTCCGATGTGGGTTTTCCCACAAAATTTTTTTCTATTTTCAACCTTTTATTTTCGAAGAACAATTTCAAATTGCAAGGACACAATTTATTGAAGGAGGGGAGAATGTAACACCCCAAGATTTCATAGTGTGTTATTTCTTCAAAATAATTCAATAACTTGCACTACACGCAACGCTGAGTTCAAGCGCACCATGACTTACCAAACAAGCCGTTCAAAAGAGGCTATGAATAGTATTAACTAAATTTTAAACGTTATATAATCCTTATAATTTTATAATCCATATTATCAGTTTCTTAGGCATAATGTAAGAACAAATTCCTTTTTTCAGATAAAAGAAGTATTTTTGAAAAATGCACTTTTACCAACTTTAATAGTGAACCCTTTTTAAATCCAATATTTTAAACTTTTATATATTCAATTTGACTAAATAAATTTATTCTTTAGAATGGGGAAATAAAATATTTACAATGTAACACCCCATGCTTCCACGGTACACTTCTCTTTGAATAATACAGTAGCGTGTGTTCTACGCAACTTCGAGTTCTAACACACACCTAACCAAATCAAACTAGCCGTTATGAATAGTAATACCCACTTTTTGAAATTTTATAAATTTTATCTCTCAAAATGGACTTCATTTTTGGATTCGGAGTATTGAATTTAGCCTAAGGTGAAATTTTGGTACTTTTCGGATAACTTTAATATTTTGATGAATAGTGAAAATTACTAAATTTTAATTAAAAACAAATTTATTAATGAAAATAATTAATAGTGATTAATTATGAATTTGAGTGGTTTTAAATTATATTTAGAATATATTTTTACCATTTAATACAATGTTCATCATTGGACATAATTTCACAATTAAACTGAACATAAACAAGTATCAATCTTTTGATAGTTATTATATCTTAAAAACACACTTTTTGTTTTGACAGCGGGAATTAATTTTAAATTAATTTCTGCCACTTCTGTGTTTTGAATTTGGAAAATGGATTCCATATTTGGAATCAGGATGTACAAATTTTTTAAATAGGTAACTTTTATTTTTAGACATTTTGAATAATTACTTCGGTAAATATTTTATTTACTATGGTTAAAGGGTAAATCTGGTAAATAAGGGTTAAAAAATAATATTATAATAATACTAAATTACACTAAAATGTGTCCTAACCTTATTGGTGGATACATGGCCGACCATGGGAATCTTTGGGTAGATTTTGGGACCCCATGAAAGTGATCGGGACACTTTATTTTAATTAAGTTAAAATAAGTACAAAAATGACATAAGCATATATCTTTTAGAAAAACAATATTTACATAGGGTTATATATGTTGGATTTTCGACTATAAATATTCATTAGAAAGATAAAACGATTTAATACATAATTATATTTTATTTATCATTTTTAGACTTTAAATAATATAATTTATATGACACAATGATGATGCAGTAATTACAATAATAGTGACTAATTAAAATAATTGATTTTATAAATACCTGAATAAATATAATTTGAGACTTTTTATGAATTACACTAATTTATAAGTTAATATGACATGTTAGGAATTATTTAATTAACTTTTTTCTAAGTAATCATTCTGTTATGAGTTTCACAAAAATAAACTATTGAATAGTGTCAAAATTGACATAAAAGAGTTTTTAAAACAAATATTATATTATTAAATGATATTAAATTCCTAAAAATCTAAGGATCGTCCAAGAGACATATATATTGATAGGTGTATCCGTAATGGAACACTTGGGGGTCGCTTGGATGTATATAGTAAGTTTATTAACCATATAATATAAAAATACAAAGACACATTGTAAAAGTGAAACTAATTAACTAAGATTTAATACTTACAGATAAGGTTAATATAGTAACCCAAACCTGTCTAAATTCTATTGGTTGAGTGGTTATATACCCATAACCACCTTAACATTTAAATAATAAACTTTTGAGCAATTAGAAACCGAATATGAATTTATTATAAATTAATATTTCTAGCTTTTCCAAATGTGCCCCTCACCCCTCTTATAAAAGGGCACTCCCCCTTCTTATTACTTCACACCTTCAAAGCCTTTTGGTTCGGCCAAACTCTGCCCACATACTCTCTAAACTTCCCTAAAAACAACCTAGAGGCCTTAGTTTGATCATAAAGCCAACCTATGGAGCCCTTTTGATCAAATCAAAAGAAAGAACCCGAAGAAGAGGTAATGTTTTCACCACCCTTTTTCAAGTTCCTTTCTTCTTCCACTTCTTCTTTTTTTGTTATTACCATTATAAAATAATAAATCCAGTATATTATATATACTGTGATGTTATTATAAATATGGTACAACCATATTCAGTATTCTATCCACCCTTTTAATAACATTTCACCATACGTGTGTACGTACGGCTTACCGTCTCCACGTCGTGGTGTAATTGTTATTCAATATATTATTATTTGGATGGGTATAATAATGATGTGTAACTCATGTAAATAATAAATATAACATGATAATGATTCTTTATATATGATATTCCATCCAATTATATATTATTTTTATATCAAAAGAATGATATTTTCACTCGTGCGTACGTACGGACTACCGTCTCCACGAACGCGATGAGATTCATTCTCCATCGTATCCTTTCAAGTATAATTCTCATTTGAGGATTAATAATAGTATCTAAGGACTTGATATAATTATTTATATGATTAAGATACAACCTATCCATTACAAACATGGCTTACGTAACAAAACATATAAAAGAAAACGAGTAAGTTAACACCCAAAACAACGATAATACTAAGATATTATTAACAAATCAATGTTAAAAGATCATATATGATATCATATTAATGTATATGACTCTTGTATAATTTAATAACAATTATTTCACCATTATACATGAGATTAACCTACCCCAAACAAGGAAAAGTACAAGGTAAGGGTTATTTCACAATCTCTTTATTATCTGAGGTTGTTTATACATAATAATCTATTGGGGTCTCTTTATCATCCACATCAATGTTTCTTAAAAATGTATTTCAAATCATTTTTACTATTTAAAAGCATATAGGTTAAAGTCATTTATACCCGTGTTTGACTTTTTATAAGAGTTTTATAAAGTAATCATTCCGTCATTTTCCAAACAAGGTGCTTTTTAACCTTTTTGACAGAATTAAGGTAAGAATGATTTTTTTAACTTATACGGCGGGTGCGGTTATTTTCAGCCATTATAAAATCGTCGAAGCTTCCCTTAAAAGCTTATAATAATATTTTCAAAGTAAATGTTTTATTTTTTAATTATGTTACTTTTAAATGATTTCAAAATGAATATTTTAATAATTTGTGAAAGGTACTCTTTATCAAGATCATAATTTTAAATGTTTTAAAGATTTACCTTTCTAAATCTTTTTAATTAATGTCCATGTTTTCAAAATGATTTTGAGGATTTATTTATATGGACATGAATGTTTTGAAATGATATTTTTTTTCAAAAGTTTCAAATTTGTATGGGACACTTTGATTCAAAAATCTCTTTTAAATTACTTCCCTAATAAATGAGTGACTTTTAAATGATTTCAAAAAAAAAGATATTTCTCTAAAAAGAGTTTTGATTTCATCTATGTGAACATCCTTTGATAGATTTTATTCTTATTTGAAGTTGATTTATTATTATAAAAAACTTCTATATTGTATTGAAGGTTTTGTGATATGTTTGACTGTGGATGTGCTATTTTTATACCATTCATATTTTATGGTGAAAGTATTGACATTTCGTATGCTAGTTTTAATATGAATGTTTATGTTATTTTTAAACCTTTTCGTATGGGAATGCATTGGACTTAATATGTGATGGGTGTAGCCCACTATAGCTCCTCGATGCATTGGTAGGTCTCATGAGACAAACTAGTGTCTTGGCACAAGGCCTTGGCGAAATCTTATTTGTAGTCTTGGCACGAGGCCTTGGCTATGTGGTTATGATAGTCTAGAATTATGTATTCCATCATTATGAAAGTAGTTATTGATATTGCATGTGATTATTCGATTAGTATAATATCCATGTGAATAAGTAAATGGATTTATTTAATATTATTTTTTCCATACTATGTTGAAGTTCAAGTTTAAAAGGCTTTTGTTTTAGTTATACATTGCCTTAAATGTTTATTCTTATTTATGAAAGTTTCTGCTGTATTGCTTACCCTTACGGGGCGTTTGAGATCACCCCTTTCTATGTTTTATTTTTCCCAGGATTCCAAGAAGTATATTGTGATTGATAAAGAAGGGTTAAGACAAGGGAATAATGGCATACAAAAAGGATTGTTTATGTTTTTTTGTATGTTATGAAGTGTAATGTAACATTCATGTATGTAATCTATTTTCCAAGACTGCTAAACTAATCGGTCCTTTGGGACTTGATTCCTTGTAATCATGCCAATGTATTAAAATAATGCACCGAATCTGGGTAACTAGGGTTGGGGCGTTACAGATATTGATATAGTTTTTTGAGAATTGATTTGATATAGAACTTGTTTATATTCTTATATAAACGAATTTAGAAATTTTCTTATATAAACACTTGTATATAAATTTGATAACATTTTCTATTCTATAGGAATGTTTAGGGAAATCATTTTTGGAAATCCTATTGAGTTTCATTACTCACCCCCTAAATTATTACATTATTACTTTTAAAATTTTCATTTTTCGAGACATGGGAAAAGGTAAATATCACAATTATCTAGTGGTTCTTAGTGATAATTGAAATATATTGTGGTCTGGATCATGGGGAATTTTGGATCTTTGGTGTTAGGGTTGTCTTTGAGTTTTGATGGCTCTGTAGTATCCCTCTGTGTAATTTAATTTCTTGTTGTATTTATCTAAGTAAAACTATTTTAGTTTGATTTTAAAATCAATGATTCCATTGGCCTGTCTTCCATTGATATCGAGCATCATATAGTGGTTTATTTGGTTATCAAATATTTGGTTGCTTGTTTTTTTCATAGGGAAAATCATCCCCAACTATTAGTAAATATGTAGGAATTTATTACCAACCTTTGGAATCTTGGGGATGTCTATTATGGCCATGTAGATATTCAAACCCAAATCAAGCCAATGAGGAGGTTCAGGATGTCTTATCTCCAAATGATTCACTTTGACTGTATATATACACAAGGAAAGGGTAATTACATAGAAGATTCATTATTTATAAATTCATTTAATGTCAAAACTCAATGGTGGGGAGACCATTTAGTGATTTATGATTGATGAGGGTTCAGTGTTGTGGTTCTGGAATCCGATGTTCGTTGTGTAGAACAACTTCTTCATGCTTACCAGTATTGAATATTTGAATTTAATCATAGAATATAAAATATGTATAAGGTTGTAAATGCATAGATTTTGTGTTTTGGTATGAAACATAAGGTCTTTGAGGTTTTTTTGTGTTTCTTATCATTTCATTACGTTAAGGTAGAGCATCAGAGATCGGTAGGTATGTTGTAGCCTTACCTATTCAAATGTAGAAATAAGATTAGCTAGTTATGGATTTCATAATAGGTATCCCATGAATGGTTTAGAAACGTGATACCTTATTGATGATAGTGTATCACATTACAAATTCAGATCATTTAATTTATATTTGGGAATATCATATGGATGAGGATTTTTCAAAAATCTATATCAGATAAGTTGTAAAGATTCATAGTATACTAGTTTCAATCGTATTGGACAGAGGTATGAGGTTTATGTCTCATTATTGGAAATCCTTAGAGAAATGCATTTTCAATCAGTTGACCATGATCTTGGTGTATCATCCTTATCTAGATGGGAAATCTAAAAAGATGATAAAAACATTGGAAAACATGTTGTGGGATAGCGTAATGAATTTTTGTGGCTCATGGGAATAGTATATGTTGTTAGTGTGGTGCTCATATAACAAGAATTTTCAGGCCTCGATACATAAGGATCATTTTAATTAATTGTATGGGTTCAATTTTCGTTCTCCACTAGGTTGGGTAGAAAATGTTGAGACATCACTGGTTCGGACAAACCTTGTCCATGAAACAACGAATAAGATTAAGTTCAATAGGAAATGGATGGAGAAAGAATGTTGTTGTCAAAAATCCTAATCAGATCACCATCATTAGTTTCTTTATTTTGATGTGAGTGTTCGTGTTTTTTGAGGATATCTATATGGAATGGAAAATGTCATTTTTGTAAGTTGGTCAAGTTATCATCTCAATACATTTTCACAATTGAGATACTTGAATGGGTTAGTAAGGAGGCATATTAGTTGGAAATTCCCCCATGATTATGTGTTGTGTATACTATGTTTTAGGTATCTCAGTTATATAATTATCATCCATATCCTTAACATGTTATTAAATGGTAACACATTTACCTAGATATAGATGATTAAATGGTGCACAATCCAATGTGTCTTGTGGATATTCAAGAGAATGTATTTCATGGAAAAAGCTTTAGTCTATTGCGGGTTTTTTGGTAACATGGTCAAATTCAGGATCAAAACTGGGAATGGGAGAAGGAAATTCTCAAGAAACAGATGATTGTTTTTGTCACCAATGGGTTTTAATTTTATTTAGATAGAAATTAAAACATTTGGGAGAATATATAACCCCCAATTTCAATTATGTAACCCTTAATTTATTCTATTTATGAATATAAAGTGTTTGGGGGAAATTGGTTGAAAATTCATTTTCAAATCATTCTAGATATCTTTTTTAGTTATTGTTTATTTTGTGTAAATTGTGCAATTTTTGTGACAAATCATTAGTTAGTTGATTTTAAAATGATGATTTTAAAATCTATTGTTTTTTTGATTTATGAAAAGGGTTTTATAGAATGGTTTTCAATAAAAAAAATTATCGAAATGGTTTTGGAACATTAGTTTTTGGATTTGGTTTGATATGGTTGGCATGAGTTCATGTTCATTTTTATGGATAAAGGCATGAAGTACCCCCATTAAAAATTTGTGCTGGATATGGTCATGATGTACCACTGTAAAACTAGTTCACTGTGTTAATTATTAGTCAAAGGATTACTCACCACTCATTATTATAGGGAGGGTCATAGTTTCATGCAAGGTTGTATGTGTGGTTATGTTGAATGTATTGTTTTATACCAAAATGGAATATAAGGAATGGTTTTAGAGAGTTGGTTTGTGGCTTTCCTTGGATCATCATGTTGTTTTGTGAAAACCACTTTATTATGGAACTTTTTCATATTCTGATAAATATATTTTTAGAAATTTTTTTATATAAAATATTTTACATAAATGTGTAAATATTTTCTATCCTAGTGGCGGGAGTAGGGAAGTCACATAGGAAAAGCCTAAAGAGTTTGTCACCCCTACTTTGGAACATTGGTATTTTTGATGATTCCATCTATCGGGTCATGGGAAAGGTAAATTATCACACTTCTCAAGTGGTTCTTAGTGATATGTGGTATATTTTTTTGGAGTTGATAATAGAGAATGTTGGAGCTTTGGAGTTATGGTTGTCCTTGAGTTTTTTTGGTTTTTTAGTCTTTTGTTGTGTACTCTATTCTCTTGTATACAATCCCTATGGTACATGGTTTTAGTTTGATGATAATATCAATGGTTTCTTTGACTTTTTTTCCCTTGATATAATTCATTAGGTATTGGTTTATTTGGTTATTACATGTTTGGTTGGTTGGTTTATGTTCAATGGGAAAATCATCCCCCAACTTTTAATGAAACCCTTGTCATTTATTTCCATCCTTTGGTATCGTGGGGTAGTTGATTAAGGCCAAGTAATAGTTTAACCTCATCTTAATCCAATAAATATGGTGAATATGTTAAAATACACCCCAATATGTATTTTGAGAACAATATAATATCCATAGGCACATTTTTGTGAAATAACTTAGTTTTTTGTTTATTCCCATCAAGAGATTGTTTTTTAACTGAAATTTCCACTATTAGACATTATATTTATGTCTGTAGTAGGTAGAGGCATCCCATATAAGATTTCTGTCACTATAACCCATATTAACAACAACTATATATTCCATTATATATAAAACCATAAATAAATACCCTAGTTTACCGCAAATTCCTTATTCATATAGGTATTCCAGTATAATTATTACGTGTTAACCAACTATTGAATTTATAGACCACACTCACTAGTATAGTCAAAATAAATTTTAAATAGTCTAGGGGTACCTATAAAATATATTGAACTCTTTTTAATAGTCCAAATACATTTAATATAAGAAAAAATTTAAAACCTTTAATAAAATTTTCTTTTTCTGTGTATGTAAAACCCCTCAAATGACACAAAATACCTTATTGTACTAAATTCCTGAAGATAAAATCCCTTAAAAGTATACTCCACTATGGTCACATTCTGATCCCCCAACAACTATGATTATATAACCATGAATTAACGTGTTATTCTATGTGATAATGAATTATTTTAATAGTGCGAATTGAAAATCAATTATGAGATCTCCTATAGTGTTCTTACCTTTTCAATATAGTCATATGTTTACAGTCAGTCATCTATTACCTTAATTATTAAGAGACACAAGTTAAACGTTTTTTATATGTTTTTACCACCCTAAACTATACAAAAACATTTCATGATTATTTTTAATGTGCCCCATGTCCACCAAGGACCTAATTAATCCATTTATTTATATTAAATGTGTCTAATTAAATATCCATAGTCATAAATGTAATATAATATGGTGTACGACTCCAATTATTTTCAATATATTTCATCACCCACTTGAATGATCATCAATTTTTTTGACTAATTAATGGAATATTAAAATCCATAAAACTGTTTCTCATGATTATGCCCATGAAAAACAATTTATAGGGTTATTCCATATAATAGTATATTATTCATGGCTCTAAACATATCATAATGGGTTCTATAAATTATTTCAATGAACTATGAGACATATTGGTCTGTAGGAATGAAGATAAAATTATTTTCAATCATTTTGAATGAATGACCATAAAATTAAAATACTTGGTCTGCGATGTATTAAAATAAAATACACTTCATTGGACATAGATGTATGGCCATAAAATAGAACACAATGAGTTTTGAAAGTTCTCAATAGAAGGTATTTCATTCATAATTAGATAGCACTGAACTACCTTGGTTTTGACTCCCTAAAAAAGGATACATTGAACCCTTTAAATTGGTGGAATCCCATTCTTCTATATTTTATTCCCCCTTAGATAGAGATAAGATAAATCCAATATAGTTTTGAGGAATTGATATAGAAAATAACCATAAAATTAGGGGGATTTTAGAGATCCTCTCACATATATAGACACACTACCAATGATATATACAAATGTTAAAATTTATTCTTTGTATCGATTAATCAGTTACTAATTAAAGTAACTAGTATTGTTAATATGGGTTTTTTGGAATATGTCTTAAATATATAAGAGAGTATAACTCCAAAAAAGAATACCCTTAATACAATGAGATCAAACAACATTTCCCTCTCAATTCATAATATAATTCATCGATAATACATTATAATAAACTACCATATTTGGAATGTGGTCCTATATCCAATCAAAAATAAACATATGAAAATAAAATTGATTTTCCCTGAATTGGTAAATAGTGGATACAATAATGGTCATATGAATCATCATCATGTGGAACCAGTGATATACCACTCAATCAATAAGGATTCCATTGATTCATAACCAAGATATGTTTTTTTCTATCCACCCATATCGAATAACACTATTTGGAACTCATTCGATCGTGAATATAACATTAATTGTTAAATTTTATCCCTTATAGAAGATATTAACATTTATCCATGTCTGAATTAAAAAAATTCCTATCATATATAACAGTACATTATGAGTAAAGTGTCCCACTTCACCACATAAAACATATTTGAAATTCCCCCTTCATGAGTTATGGAACAGAAATATTCATCACAATTTTGTGGTGTAGGAATATATTTACTATATCATGGTTATTACCCTAAATCCTATTTGGGGGATCTCAATAATAATAATAACCACCACAATGGGTGATAAAAATATACCCCTCTACAAAAAAATAATATGTTGTTACTGTTATTGAAACTCTTTCTTTCTGAATTATATTTATAAGGACGATGGATTACTGAGGGAATTCAACTATTAAGTCAAATAAGGAGGACTCTTCTCCTATGTACACCATTTTCCCTTAAATATATTAATATATAGAAATTTTTAATTGATAAATATTCTATTTTACCATTTTAAAGTGGCCTTAGAATTCTTTTAGGTATGTAATTATGGTCGATTTAGCCATCCCCTCACTAATGAGGGATTCTGAAAATTGATATGGAGGACCTCTCTAACAAACTAATTATGAATTATGTAATCTTTAACGTAAAAACTAAAAACATGGTTGTACTATTAGTTATAAAAATCAAAAATTCATCAACCTTAGAGGTCCTATATTTGGTCTAGAATAAGAATTAATCCAAGTTGGTCCTTCCTATAGTTTGACATATAAAATTCCTCCTCATAGTAATATGAAGACTGATCATAGAGGACCCCAGATTATAGAAAACTATCGAATAATAATAGAGGTACTATCCTTGATTCTTGTTGTGGTGGTCCTCCCTGCAGTCTAATAAATATATTTCAAGGAATTAATGTAGTTTTAAGACAAATAATAGTCAGAAACCATCATGTTCCACCCAATAATTTCCATCCAATATACAAATGAAATAGATTCTCCGCATATCAATATGAAATAAACTAGTAACCAAAGACGACCCCCTTGGTGGGGGAGATAATAAATCAGGAATTCCTACCCAATGTATATGTGGAATAGGTCCTATCATATATAATATATTTTACAAAAGGTAATTTCTTCTCTATGATGTGAAATATTTAATTTACAACAATAGAAATACTATGCTCAATTATATTGTACATATATGATGTGGACATACTCTATAAGACATAACATATGTAGTCTATGAACATGAAATTATTCATCATGATGATAATTTAAATAGATAGAGTAGAGTCCTAAAAATAATTGAAAAATGTGAGTGTTGACAACTGTAGAGTATCTTGACATGGAACTCATTGTGAAGTACCTCGTTATAATGAACCATTTCCTCTACATGAAGGTTCTCCCCAAGTCTCATTGACCCCATGTTTTCCCTCATAGAGAGATGTAATAGAACATATAAGAATAAATATATTAAGAACTCCCCTATTTACTTAATATGGGAAATTGAGAAAATAATCATTAATACTTCCTCACCAAATAAGTGTGGGGTGGAAGTGCAATGAACTATTAATAAAGAGGATAAAAATAAAAAAAAATTGTTAAACCCAAAAAACATGATATCCTTAAAAGAGATTGTATTAAAAATTATTATGATGAGGGATTAAAAATACGAATTTCTAAACAAAAAAGTAATATAGCCTGTTTTAATGAAATACATTCCCTTAAAACCGATTACATACATAAATACATGTGTCAGGTGGAGGAATACAATGAATTTTATGATGATATTCATGGGGTAGATGACATTGTATAAGACTTTTATAATTTTTAATTAGATATTAATTCAATAAAAACAATATCATTTAGGGTTTTAGAATTATAAAAAAAGGAATATTTTCCCCAAGGGTTTACACCATTATGAAAGGAAAGAAAATCATATGTCTGGATAACTATTAGAACCTACCAAAACCATTTCTAACCAAAATGGTGAGGAAATATCAAGGGCCAAAGTCATATGATAATTCCATTTTATGGGTACATTATAATAATTATGAAATAAACAATATCCAAATCTTTATATTAATCTCATAAGGTAAGAGTAAGATAATGTGTTTACATAGGGTTCTACCAAATAATGTAAGAAAAATAATGCATTCCATAGAATAGGTGATGAAAAATCCTATTATCATCAACAACTTAAATGATTATATAGATTAAATTTAGGAGATAGAGATAAAATTCAATGAAAATGAGGAATAATAATCATATAACAATAAATAAGTGTACCTTATTATTTATATATTTAATGAGAGTAAGATTAACTTTAGTTAATTCATAATGTCTTGGGAAATTATGGACTTTAATTTGATGGTTCAAAAATATTATTACCTAAAGTAGAGGGAAATAGCTTTTGAATTGATGTTACCTAACTTTAACAGGTCCAATATTTTTAAATATTCCATGACTATAATTGTGACATATTATATTTAGTAATTGTCTTGTACTATAAGGCATATTTTTTGAGGGTTTAAACTAAATAAATAAAAATAATTCATAGAAAACATAGATATTATCATATTGGATGATAGACATGGTCAAGAAGACAGTCATGAAAAATGATATAAATTAAAATAGCATGTGGATAAAACTATATAAAGATAATATTACAATTATTTTCTTTCCCAATTTCATAAAATGGTATAATGTTCCACATATCATAATTAAGGATTGCTTAAATCTTCTCTATCAAAATATATAGGGGAATATCAAGTGTCAAAAATCTAGGAACCTTCCCTATGAGAGATAAATTGGTCACCCCATTAATCTAGATGAGTGGTTCAGGAAATATATGTGATCTCCATTTTGGTGGTTTAGAATTAAAAAATGGAAATTAATTTGAGGACCTCTATAAATCCTATCAATTATTTTTTATGTCACTCTACTGGATAATATGTTGTATTTTTAGTAAAATATACATCATATAGTGGAGAAAGTATCGAGCTATTTACTTTAATCAATATACAATACAATAATATAATTCATGAAATGAAATATTAAAAATAAATTCATTACGTCAGGAATTGGGTTTGGGTTTTACATTTTCTAGTTAGTGAGTCTATAAAAATACAATTATCTATAAATAATTTAAAAGTTGACCTCTATGATAATTTATTATTGATATAATAATTTATTAGACCATTAAGGAATTTATAAAAGTAATATATTAACATTAAATACCATATATGTTATACCAATTTTAATTGATTATACATCTCTTTCAAAGAAGTTAAAAATCACACTCTAAATTAATAATGTTTTGTTGTGAATATGATAGGAAATTTGAGATATAGAAAACGTTATACCAACAAAACAAGGGTAGTATATTCTTATAGAGTTAGGTTATTTTTTACATCCTTCACAACCACTAAAAATCCAAACAAACAATGGCGTTTTATCACGCTCATGGTTGAATACGTTCTACCCAATCCCATAGGGTGGTTGATGTTCCCATTTCCTCATTCTCTTATAAAGTCATTCTTTTAAGAACATGGAGTTGTTCTTCAAGAATCATATATGTGGATCATTCCTTATATTTTATAGGAATAATACTCTCTATTTTTCTCATGTTTAGTGTTGGATTGGAAAATTCACTTAGTATTATCCTTCATGAAAGATTTTGTTTTTCTTCTTAGCGTGATCACACACGGTAGAAATAGAATCTTATAAGGCATTTTATGCCCTTAAAAAAAATTAATTAGTGTATGAAAGTATTATTTTTATTAATCTATCAAATAATAATTGAAAGATATTGTGGCTCTATAAAATACTAATATTAATTAATAGTAGATTCAAACTTCCTGATTCATGTTATAGAATTTAATCAATGTGAATCCTATAAATGATGCAATGAAATATAACCATGTAGAAGAATATGATGTAGAGACATATATAAATAATGTGATCTATATTTATATTTAATAAGTATATATCCCATAACAACATTTATACTGGTCACATGACAAGGGATCTCCTCTAAACATCCCATTTTCTCTCAATTAGTGTGTTTTAATATATTAAAAATAGACAAGAGTAGTGTTATCCACAACCCACAAAAGACATGATGATGTCAATATAAATTATAAAAAATAAAATAATTCCCAATAGGATATAGTGAAATAAAAAAGAGGGGTCCTAATTCTAAATTTCTCACAGGAAAGACACATTCTATTAGAAAGTCACTAAAAAGAGCTCGCATGCCTATGTAAGCATTCCCCCATCAATAAGAGGTATTTTCTCAACTTATAAGAGAAGATTCTATCAAACTATTAATGGATAGGTAAATTAGGTATATTTAAATGACCTTAAAATGAGGTGATTTTAAGTAATTTCCTATATTGGAGAAGCAACCCTTAGTGGTAAAAATAATCCATTCAAGGTAATATCGTGCTAGTTATTAGTGAAATGTACATGTTGGTTGACCATATCATGCTCCTCTAACCCCTCCCCCCTAAAATTGTGCTCTATTAGTAGTACTCGAATATCCATACATATATATTAAATCTATAATTTATCAAATAGATACCATGTGTTATTGATGATCACTAACACAACATGAATTAAAGATATATCTCAAGAGGGTGGGTTTGACTCATCTTCCTCATTTTTAGAAATTTCCTTCTTAATATTCAATATAAAATGAGACATATAAAAATATCTTATGAATTTTTCATATCAATTTAGTTTTATGTTGAGGATTATTGGGAAGTAGAATATAGTGATCTGAGTTGTTGAATCTAGACATCCAATGGACATACCTTTTCTTACACACCAATTTAGTACTGGGATTCGTATATTTTGTAGAATATAATCTATAAAATTTCTTATAATTGTTTACTTAAATTATTATAGGGATGACCATTCATACCCCTCAAATAGACATAATCACAAAAATAATAATGTTTTACGATTCATCAAAATATAGAAGGCATTGTCCTTTTCTATTAAAAAGACACCCTCACAATGATAGTTTATACAAATATATATAATTAATATTCATGAGGATATATAAATATCTAACATCCTATTAAATTATCCTTATTGATTATGTGAATGTTCCACAATGGTATAATAGTTTCCTGATTCCCTTTACCATTATAATTATAAATACATGAAAATTTCCATTCAGAAAAATAATGAAATATAGAAATGTAGATACCAAAATTACTATAATCAATACAATTATAGAAAAGATACCACTCTTGACCCCTCTAAAAAAAATTACATCATCCTTCTAGGAAGCTACTATACTATAATTTTCAGGATGTAATTAGAGAACATAATCTATAGTATTTTTATGATAGAAATATGAATATATATTAAATTAAATTATGAAACATCAAATAGTATTTCATTTCCACCATGGAATATAACATGGTCACATTTCTAATGATCAAGTGAACCAATGCAACTTGTTTTACAAATCATCCTGAATAATATCCCTAAAATATAGTTTTATTATATGATTTTTATGACTATATGGATTGAATTTGATGGGGTGTTTATCTCTCTTTAATGGAGAGTTTATCTCTCATGAGGATTGATCTTCCGATAGCAATCTGGTTCAACGCGTTCTAAATGAAGAAATTATTGGGCATTTCCAGATGTTTGCAGCAAGTGATGTGGGGAAATCATGGGGTAAATCTAGTGTTATGGAGGGGTTTCTCTCTAACGGGGAGGTCTCACCTGTTATGTAGGATCTGGTTCCAGCGAACCCAGATATCAAAGTTAAGGCCAACCATGTAGATGATGGCGGCATGGATCAGCGGACGATGCATGACAGGTTTCCAGCGACGTACGTCATGAATAAATTTGTTGGTAAGAAGGTGACTCAAGTGGTAGATGATGATGGTTGCAAGATGCATGAATGGAGTTCGGGAGTGATCCCGAACGATAGAGGTGATGATGGTATTTTTTGGGATGCTGGTGGAGACGATGCATCTCCTTTGTAGTGACTGCTAACATTGGTGTTATCCCGGAGGTTTTGGGACACCAGTGGTGCCGCTGGGGTTATGTTCCTCTCTTTAGACGATCTCGTGGGGGCGGCGACGATTGGAAGGTCGTTTGTGCATAGGATTCTGACCAACGAAGGGAGGCCATTACGATGGGATGACGTTTTGAGTTTATGTTTTTTGGTCGGCGGTCTAATGGCAGTGATGACATGGCTGATAAGGTGGTGGCGCGTGCCTATGATGGTGATCCATGACCATGAGGATGCTGGAAAACTGTTGCGTGTTGGCTCCAGATCGAAGAGCATTGTGATTTACTGGGGCATAAAGATCTTGGTTTGCGGGCTTCCTTTCTCGAGAGTGTCTCCGCGATGTTCACCTAGGGTTAAGGACAGTTTGTGGTGGCTGGACCTTGGATTGGCGATCAGTGATGGTGACCCGGACCGAGGATGCTGGTGTTGGGACTAGTTGATGGGGAGGCCTCTGGTTTGGCCGACACCATCTTTGGAGATCGACGATCACCTCGGACTTGGGATGAGGTTTTGATGTGGACATCTCTTTTTGGGATGATTATGGATAGGCTGTGGAATGGAAAATGAAATGAGGCTTTCCTGGGACGTTGACAGGATGCGACTTCAGAATGCGGCACTTTTAGGGCGGTGCGCTGGCGTGATTGGAAATGGGATTTGTGTGTCGGCATTAATGTGTTATTGGAAGGCATAGTCCAGCATGATTAACGGTTATTGACGAGCTGGGGTGAGTCCTTGTTGATATTTTGGGTATCTTTGGACTTTTTGTTGCCACTTTTGGTTTGGCGGTGCTCTGTGTCGCATGTACATTGTGTGTTCTGTATTTATATTTTTTTAAATAGTTTTCTAGGACCGAGTGCACTCATGTCATAAACTTTCCTATTTTATGACTACTTCATATTGAAATATATGCACCCAAACATGATAGACACTATTAATGAAACATTGAAACACCACCTAATTCCCATTAATCATGTTCTTAAATCCCCAACTGATTAAGAAGGAGAGTATTAGGATATACCATATAGAAATATTTTGTAATTTGATGATTGGATTACCATGTATATTGTATCATTAGAGAATTAATTAATAAATAATTGAAAACCAAAATTCCCCTAGAAAAAATTTTGTGAAACCATATTCTTCATTGAATTACAAAATTCAACATAAGAAATGTTTATAGAGAAAATCATTTCTTAAATAACCTCTAAGGGCACCAAATTTGGTTCAATTCTTGTTGAGATTCCTTCACTGATCATAATTATGGTGGTAACTGTCCTTTAAAAACATAATTTTTATCCATTGAGGATCTACAAAAGTTTTTTTAATGTTATTCACTAAATAAATCTATTCATTGGTTTATTAGATCATTATGAGGCATAATTCTCCAATAGTAATCAGAGAGGAATATATTAAATGAAAAATGGTGAGTATGTGGTAGGCATTAACATTTCGTAATTATTATCATTCTAATTTTACATGTCATTATGACCAAAATATTAGTGATTTAAATTTATCAAAATGAAAAATCAGACAATACTGAGTAATTTGGGGGTCATTCTTATATAATTATGTTAATGGGTCGATCAACATTAATTAATCTAGTCAGTCGATCACAGGACATGGAAAGGACAAGTCAACCCAACCCTAAAGGAATAAAGGATCCCCAAAATTTTAACATAGTTTAGGGGACTAAATCATAAAACATAATCACAAATAATCTAGAACTAAATTAGTAACCATGTGGTAGACATTATAGTCCTATGACCCATAATTAAGTTGGATTAATTAAACTATAATTTATCCTACCCACGATATCAATCCTAGATTCCCTTGTTCTCTATAATGAACCTATGTAATCTCTTATTGAATCCCATGAATATCCTTATGAGTTATTTAATGAATTAGATATGGTATAATTATATAATATATAAAGAGGATATAATGAGTGTCAAATGGTAAAATATTTCTCAAATAATACTATAACACTATTAATTAGGTGAACATCAGGCCATTATCTAATTCCACAAAGATCAATCATAACAATATATATATCAATACCGAGATTAAATTTGATAAAATTAATATTCATCCTAATCCAGAGCATCCCATTTTTTGTTAATGTCGAGATGACTAGTCTCATTTAAATCTATTAATTTATGAAAATGGCAAGAGTGAAAATATACCACACTTGAGAATCATGTTGATGACCCAACATGTATATTTAATTTCTTCATTGGAGTAAATGATGGTCTACTAGAAATAATATTTAAATCCCATTATATGAAGTTTTCATTTTATAGACATGAAATAGTTCCCTTGTAAAATCCTTAGTGTTTAAACTAAGTTATTATTAGAATAATTGAGAAACTAATTGGTGAAAACTTTCCAATGGAATATTTTTAATCCCAATAAGTGTAAATATGATCTTATTATAGTGATATGGAGAAAAAATATCTAATTAATTCACACTAATCACGAACTCTATTGGATTAATAACTACTCCAATAGACACAATGAGTGATATTGGTAAATTTTTCATGTTACCCAGACACATAATCATTAGAATAATATAAGATTTAGGGATCCATCATGTACTACTATATAATTCTCTCAATAGTCTATTAAAATTTTACTCTTATTATAGTAGTGAATATACATTTATTATACAACTTCATCAATATAGGATGAAACTTTTCTATATTTATTGAATATAAATATAGAATCTCATAATATAAACTAAAAGGAATGTTTCATGATATATAATAATCAATGAAAAAGATATTTTGTGGGTTTTAAATAAACATTAAATTGCGATAATATGGTTTGAGATCCATTTTCGCTATATAGATGGTGTCAACTACACCTTTTAAATCCTCACCCTAAATAGATAGGTTTTTTCATAGAGGTAGTGAGGAAACTCATATGATTTCATTTCTATCATAAAGGATTAGTAAATATTCTACTATATATTATTATAATGGGGAAGATATCTTTGATTCTAAACCAATAATAAATGAAGGTGTCTTCACCGCCTTTAATTAACTTTGATATGATAATTTGGGTACTAAAGAACTCTTATACCAAGACTAAATAGTTTGAAAATTTACCCCAAAGAACAATATGTATTCATATGCTTCTATATTTAATATCAAGCTATGATTGGATATAATTATACAAATATTAATCTATTAGATCACTATGAAAATATTAATATTATTGGTTTATTGGGAAACCATTGTGGTTATAAACTGGAAGAAAGAAGAACAAATATGACTTGTTCGACCAAGGTAAAATATAATGTTGACAACCTAATCCATTATGAGATCATTTGAGAATTTTAACACCCTGTAATTATTTCTAATTTTTTTATCAAGAATTATAATAGAAAATTTATAATGCAAATAAACTATATAGATTAAAACTACCACTATCCCAAAATTGATTTTGAATACTCGATCATGGAAGTGATTATTGAAGTAATATCTTATATCTAGTCCCTTAAATTAATGGATAGATACTCATGAATATATTTGATTCGTGTAGATATTAAGGATGAAGAATTCACTTCCTTTATATCACCCAAATGAATATATTACTACCATGTGACTTCCATTTTCATGAAGAATACTAACACTATATACCAATGTTCCATACAATATAGAATTAATTACTTTTATGGGTATTTTTATGGAGATATATTTGTGGTTTTGTATCCAGGTCCCACCAGTTTTACTATCACCTTGTTGATATTTATGTATTACCCATTATTTTATGTACACATATCATGAAAATGAATCCATTTAAATGAAATTTTAGAGTTATATCTAGGAAATTAATTTTATTTATGTAGTCTATCGTGGTATCAATGAAAAAAATAAAAAAAATAAGATGATATATATCCTATAAAAAATACTCAGTATTTGAGGGGACACTCTGACGTCTTACCTACACAAAGTTATTTATTATAATATTTAATACTATATGTATAAACATTATGATGATGATGAAGAACTGTGTAACTTATAAGGGGGAAATAAATTTCCACAATTCCTTACATGAGATTATAAAATATATTTATCATCATCAATTATTGATGTATCCTCACATCATAACTTTTGTGATAATGGAATGGAATCTTGGTCCCATTATTTTCATGAAAATTCATATATGTAATGAAATATCACATCCTAGTTCACTCTATAGAATGTTACATGAATGATGTGTGACACAGTAAAAAAAAGAATCCCTATATGCCTATGTCTTCCAACTATTATTAATGGAATATGTTGTGTTTATAGGTTGATCAGTCCCTCATATCGGAGTATGGGAAATATCAGAAGTAACTATATATCAACAATAATAGTAAATAATAAATGTGTGTAAGAATTACATATAAATAAATCTATGACAAATAAAATGTATTAAAGGATATAATGAACTCATAATATATAAAAATCCAACCTCCCAATGTAAATAACAAATATATAGGGCTAAATAAAAGAAATTTATATAAGATTATGTTATCTCATGGTATCAATGTCTCAAATCACATACCAAACTCAATGTAAACATCTGATCAATCCTACTCGATAAGTATTGGTACTAAACCCATCATGTTCCTAAAAACATGAAAATGTATTCTTAGGTTCCCCAGTTCAATAATAGATCAATAATGGTGTGAGTTAAAAATTCAGTATGGAACCACTAATGTAGTCACATACATAACCAGAAAATGCACTGTATATACATGTGAGAAACACATTAGGATAATGATAATAATAATTAATGCTGAAAAGGAAAAAATAAAAAATTTATAACTAGGAATTCTATTATAATTTCATTAACATCAAAGGTGATCAACCTATCTGAGACACCACTAGAAATATGAAAATAAAATTAATCCTTATTTGTTTCATGGGTCCATGATTCCAATTTTCATGACATAATATACATATGAAATTAAGTTGGACTTCAAAATACTCTATACTTGTATAATCCTACTAATCCAGGGTTATGTAATCTCGATCAATGATACTTTCTCTAATATGGGACAAACAATATCTAATCACTCTATATCACCAAAGTTGGATTCATGTTCCAACCCTAGGATCCCACATAATCATTGTCAATCACTAAAAAAAACATCAAACAAATATCTAGATATATGATAAATATATATCAGATATATATGTCATATAAATCATGTAATTTTAATCAAGTCTACTTTCTTATTCATAGGTCTCGGTCCATATGCAATCATGATAATGCGAATCGGATAATACCTAAAGGGGGTGAATCTTTGGTGATCTTTAGGCCTCCTATATAGAGTATCTTATCATAATTCTACAATAATAGGTTTTTGGGTGTCATGTATTTAATCATTTATAGAGTAAATTAATTTCCCCTCTCAGTATTTATATAAAATTCAAATAATGGGATCCAATTATCACTCAAGGTTAAACATAATAAATTTTCTCTCTGAGTATATTTATGGAATTCCCGCATGAAAATCTATGTATCAATCAAGGAGTAATATACTTAATTTTCCTATTTTCACCAAAAGGATTTACTATATGATAATACAAGTATCACTACATGTGTAAAAATAATTCATTTTCACTATAAGTCAGTCAAAGTAACTCTTATATGGGAATCCAAGTATTAGTCAACTAGTAACGTAATAACATTTCAAGGTTATGTGCCTTTCAATCATGTAAGGATCATAATCCAAATCCTAGGAAGTACCTCTTGGTATCCCAACCATATATCTCATCACGTCGGGATCTTAATCCAAATATGTGGAAGAACCTAATGTAATCATAGCTAAATCACTAGTAACCAAATCAAATAATAAATATAGAGTGAAGGTGGAAGATCTACAAACCGACCACTACATCCAAAAATCATTTGTTCACATGTTTGGTGTTGGTTCTAAGGTTACACTCACTACCCTCTCTACTCAAACCCAAAACACAATGGATCATGGTTGATTAACTACTGAAGAACCCACTAGGGTCCTCCTGGTGAAAACACAATAGAGGCATAATATTCGAGATCACTGAGGTTCTTATGTAAATAGTGGTATTACTATTGGGATCCTTAGAAGGATTTATAATGTTAAGGTAACCTACATTTTATCCAATATGTTAGATCATAGGTAAAGGAATCCCTCTTGGGATCATCATCCACATAATTGTCTCAGATCAAGTATTCAATCATGCACACATGGATAGTATGGGACCCTAGAGTTTATCAATTTAACTGCCCCAAAATTAAATTTAATATTTCATTAAAATAAAAAACAGGGGGAATATCCCTCATTGTTAAGATATGGAATTCACATAAAAACATCATCATGCATTAATACTATATATAAAGTATTATAGAACACTAGCCTTTAGGAATATTTTAACAATTTACTAATAGCTCTTTGTAGATTCATAAAATCTCATAGATGTATAACTCAAGAAGGATTCTCTTCCATGTTCCTACATAAAATTAGATTCTTTACAGACATACCAAACATAAATTTCATCATTAAAAAAATATGTGTAAAATAAAATCCAAAAAATTAATAATTGGTAATAACTTATCAGATTCTCATAGTTTGATAGAAATTCAAGAAACCATAAAAAATTCTATCCAGGGTGTCCCCACAACCACTCCTGGAAAAAGTGCTAACCAACAATGCTAAAATATTTATTTAATTATTTCAATTTAGGTAAAAAAATAATATAATTCCTAACCAATGTATACTTCATTTTAATGAAACATGGCCAATAATAGATGGTATCCAATGTCACAAACGTCTTAGGAAGAGTGAAAATCCCAAAATGACATCTAATTCCACCTTTATATAATGGAATCATGACTAGAATCTCTAATTGGTGAGCAAAAAATTATATTAATATGAATAATATAACAATAATGTCTTACGGGGTTGGACACATAACTTAAGGAGTCTAATGCATATGATAGAATCCAATTCCTACCAAAAGATGGAAAACTCTAATGGAGGGGTATTTGATGGATATATTCACATATTGGGGAGATTTTAGAATAAATGAGAGATAAATAGGGGTAGAACCTTTTAACAGATATAGGAGGAAAATTAATTTTATCCTTTTCAATGAAGTACAAGGTTATTACATATAGTCTGGAATAACATGAAACGATTGTGAAAGAGTACTTTATAAAGAATATCCATTCTATCATGTTTCCTCATATAATTTATGAACAATTATCTAATGGAACTAAGATACTACCCACAAGCACTCCTACCACATACATTTGAGGCACACCATTTATTGAATAGTGTTCCAACCATGTAGAAGGAATTTAATTTATTATAGAGATATATTTGGTAAATATTTCCACCTTGAATGGTATCTACAACCCATGTGTGAGTAAAAAACTAGGAATCATGGTTTTCTTTACATGATTCATGCTACCCATTTTCCAAATTTGCATCCCATGATTCACTTTTAAAATACTCCCCTAATCCATCGGGTTTCTCTTGAAACATCCAATCCACTATCCACATATCATTACACATCTATAAAAATCACATTGAGGCATTCCAACCATCTTAATTCTATTTTGAATCTCCAATAAAAATTTTACACATATAGTAATTGAAAATTAAATTTCATGATGAAACTTCCAACTTGAGAAACATATGATATTACAACCTCACCACCTTAACACTACTTGTCCCAAAGATGTATTTTTGTGAATCAAAAAATACAAACCAACCTAAATGGGATTTTAATTACTTTTGAATGAAAATTTAATTTTTCTAAACTCCAAAAATTCTTCTAATTTCCATTTTAAACATATACCTCTTAACCACCAAAATAAAATCCAACACTCATACCCACCAATGAATCATTGGGATGATGCTTACCTAAGTCCATATAATTGAAACTACGATCACATAATCAACTGAATAATTATACAAACTATGTGGAACCCAGACATATGATATTTATTTTAATAGACAATATCTTTAAATTTATCTCTCATAATCATTTTTTCTTATGAAAATATTCTTTTATAATTTTTATAGATCTCTAGACATGTTTTTAAAATCTCTACACATGATCAAACCTGTGGATAAGACTCCTGAACCTTGATTTTATTTAAATGTTGAACTCTTATCAACTAGTATCAACTTGGACATGTCAAAACTTTCTTGAATTTCCCAGTCTTACAATTAAGATAAACCCATCTCAACCCAATGGTGTTAATGATAATGTTCCTCGCTGAGTGCATTCATCCATTTAAGAGAACTATTGTTGATGAATTTCAGATTGAATATTGTAAAAATTCTCAGATCCTATTGTTAACAAGTCATATGAACAAAATCATGATGCCTTTATCCAAATCCACTCTAATATAATTTCCATAAATGTTAAAAAAACATAAACAAATTTATATTCCATCACTTTATCAAAAAATTCAATTTCCATATATTCCATTGTGACACCCCACAAACACTTTTGTATTTTGATCCAATACCAATAGATCATCATACTTTATCTAGAGATCAATTACTACACCCAGACTCCACTCATTTATGTATCCAAAATAGTATCTAGGACTCATCATGGATTCTAGAATTACATGATTCCATTTATAAAAAGAATTATAAAATCTTAAAAACCAGCTCACAACCAGTCTCAGGATCATATGACCCTTCTCAAAAGATAGTGTTATACAATTTACTAACATCCTTGTTCCCATTTTAGCATAACCTAATCCATTACAGAATAAAAATATGTTCAGTATTAACACAACCCATGACCAAACCACTTTTGGTCATAAAAAAAAAATGGATTGATATCCGCTTAGCTCCAGGTGATGACACAAATGTCATCCATTTCTCATTATCTCATCCAGAAAACTATTCAATGGAGTTTTTCAAAATTACAGTAATAAAAATTTTCACCAACCTCAAACATCCAATGGTTCTCTATTAATAAATATATTCATCATTATATCGCTCATTGATCATAAACTCTAAATATTTCTACGTCAAACTAGGAAAAATAATTTATGTTGATTTACTTATAGGCAAATTTCCCTTCATATACCAAATATAATAGCAACATAGAAACCATTATTATCACTATGTTAGGTGCATACTATTATTCCATCAATAAGAACATATCGACATGGGTCAACCTCCTTGTGTAATCTGATTCATTTCTAAAAATTGATGTCAACATGTTCTCTTCTATTATTTTACTCAAGTATTAGGGTCTCTATGCTCGTAAGCATCACATTCCAAACTATTGATCCTTACCCACACCCATCCTCTCACCAACATTCCATTATAAATAATTACCATGGGTAATCGGCATGAACTAAACTCATCACGTATATATGGTGTACAATTATATACTACCCATGTTAAATCCAAACTCATGCTTTTATGAGTCATCCATCATCAAGGAAAATATAACTACTCTATACATAACATTAGTTCTATTAATCCCTAAATTCTCGAGGAAATCATCATTAAAATAAAGAATGTAATTTGTGAAATTATTTATTCCAAATTCTTCCATCACCTATGATTTTTCGAATCAATACTATCTACATATGCTCTGACAACGTTAGTAACAATAGTATCACTTATCAATTGGGAAAGGCAACCAAAAAGTCATTCCTATCAAATCTATTCTCAATACCTTATCACCCCAGGTGATTTTTCAAAAACCCAAAGGCATTAAAATTTATACATAAAAATACCATATCATGTTCATGCATTAGTCACAACATGATCATATGATAAATCTCACTACATAAAAAGAATTCTAAAAGCATGGGCCAATACCTCTTATATGTAACCACAATTTATGAAAACACCAATATAAAAGGGTCTAAGTAAGAACTATTATTATCTAGGTATAGTAACTAGACCTATAGATCCATGATCACACCTCAATAAGGGAGATAATGTAACCATCGACCTATGAGTGTCAAAAACTGTAAAAATAATGAATGTATTCTACTAGATACACTTTCCAATAATCATCCTACCATTCCCAGATCCTCTCTATTCATCCTCATAATAGACTTTTCCCTAAAGGGTCATGATATGAACATATATAAGATAATGAACTGAAACTGACTATGAATCCATATATAGTAATACTCATAAAATGTTCTATCCCAATATAAACATTTTGGTACCTATCATTATAACCCTTAATAATTTAAATAGATAACCATGCTGAAGGTAGGTTACATGAAATATTAAATCAACATAGATGGAAAAACTACATATAGGTTGTTAAGAAAAATTAGTTATCATCACCTAAAAAATATGAACACAAACAGGTTCTACTAGAATGACATTATCTATCGATACTAACCTAAGATTTATGACAATGAGCACCAAATATCACCTCAATGACCTATATTATACTATAATCACATGGCTCAGTGAAGTAGATTTCCATTCCATGAAATGGTGGAAAACACTAAATATGTTTTTTCTTGAACATTGAATCACTAAACATATAAATGGAACCCCACATGGGGTCCAACACAAAAGAAACATGTTCCATATCAAGCAACAACAGGCACTACCCCTCTTGTACAAAAAGAATGAGTCACCATCCTCATTGTAAAACATCTCACCATATATCCACATAGCCTATCATCAGAAGTATATAAATATAAAATTCATCCAAATTGAGTATAATTACACAATGAACATATATGGGAAAACACCATTAAGGATATGACCAACACTTTAAATAATTATCCTATGACTCCGGTAGTTAAACCAAAGACTAGAAATCCTATAACTTGTGGAACCTACATGAATAATATTATTCATGAGAACCTATTATCATTTCATGGGAAGACAAAAAATCAATCATTTTCCTATTTATAATAGTACAACATATCTATGGACAATTTATAATGGATGAGAGATGTAAATACTTAGTTGATCTTAAAATCCACATCACATGTGTGTCCCTCATATCAAAAATAATACTCAAAAGTAACATCACAGATCATGAAACAAAATATCATATCCCGAATAACTGATAATTCAAATTGGAATAATTGTTCTCAAAAAACATTCGAATATCTAAAAGAAGATTTCAAAAAAGTCCAAATTATCAATTCTACCATGTAACAAATAGAAGAAAAGTAATACAGAAAATAAAATACATCTTTTTCACATTCTGGTCTAGTTCACTCTATTAATAGAAACCATATCATGTGAAAAAAAGGATCGAGATAACCTTACCATTTTCTAGAAGATATTGACTAGTAGTGATGACCAATGGTGTGTTAGTGGAGAGAATATAATGACCAAGTGTTCTCATAAATTGACATCACATTTTTATATGAATTTTCAATAAAATTAATAAATACATTCCTGATGACTATAATGTATTAGTGTATCTAGAGACTAGGTACACAATCATATTATTATAAAAATTAACCTCAATTTCTCCCATAAATATCTTCCACTATTTTACTCATCATAAACATTCTATACATTAGACATTTTTTTATAACATAGGGAAATGAAATATAAGAATGGGTGATCTTAGATCCATAGTAAGAGTAAACCTAGGATATATCATTATAAAATCACATGAAAAAAAATGATAGTCATGAGGTTATGAGATCATAAACATAATATAAAAATTTATGACCCAAGATTTTATAGATCGTTAACAAAATTCATGTCAAAAAACATTATCATTAAAAAAACATGAATCCTAGGAGTGTGAAATCATTATAATTACAGAAACATATGGTTTGATCATAAAAGTGTGACACTAAATTTGGTACTGAAACCATTTCATATTCCATTATTGACTTCCAATACCATAAATCATAGTTTAATAGGCCGCATCACTAGTTTTCTATTGTGGATCAATCGTATCATCTAGTTTCCCATTGCGTATCAATACCATATACTTTATTTCATTATTTTATCATATGATATAAAACTTTACCGAATTCATTCGATAGAGATTTTGGTCCAACATTTCAAAAATTTTAAATCATAAAAATGTGTTCTAAAATATTATACAATATTTTTCATTTTATAACACATTAAAAGAAATTGGTTTCATAAAACTTATCATTACCCATGGAAAAGTAATTTGTTTCATAAATGTTTCATCATCATAATTAAAAAAACATGGTAGAAAGAATAATTATTTTATCCTTGGACCATATCATTAGTAAAAAAGGAGTAATATCATAGGATATTTTCAATTATGGAAAATTATTTTGAAATAAAATTTAGAATATTTTCTGAGAAAAAATTCATTTCAACTTCAATAATAGTATTTTAAAACTAATTTTTTTTAAAAATATTGAAAATATTTATCTTTTAAGATAATATTAGAAACCTATAATGTAGTATTTACATCATTGATCATTCATTCTGGTAGAAAAATCTATTAATTTCATGCACATATATGAACAAATATTTCTTTTATATTTTCATAAAAAACTCAAAGTAAACTAATTAAAAAATGGAAAAGAAAATTAAATTTAATCAATTATGTAAAATTTAAACCATTGGGAAAATGAAAATAAAAAATCATTATATAATATTTAAAATATTAATTTTTTTTTGAATTTATAGACATGAAATAAATCAATCAATCGAAGAGATAAATAATGTCGATTTTTCTCTAAAAACATATTTTTGAACACTTGAGTAGTAAAAAATAGAAAAATAAAAGAAAAAATTAATTATAAATAAATAACCCTATGATAAAAAAAATGAGTTTTCTAAAATATAGATAATAAGATATCCTTATAAGAAACATAACTCTAAATAATCACGATAAAAATAGTATTATATCATAAAATCACTACCACATAGGTAAA
The DNA here is from genome assembly GCA_963277665.1 of Viscum album. NCBI lineage: Eukaryota > Viridiplantae > Streptophyta > Magnoliopsida > Santalales > Viscaceae > Viscum > Viscum album. The sequence goes on along the minus strand of OY728141.1, from coordinate 996,223,224 downwards.
ATTTGAATCGTATGCCCCATGATTTTTAATAATTAAATAATAAATTTTATATCACTAAAATTAATATAATATGATAGGTTCATAACATAAATTATGTCCCAAGGAATGCAATCTGAGACAAAAAACCCCCAGGTTAAGCCTATAATTTCTTCATACATGTTTGAACCCCTTGAATAATAAATATAGGTTTATTATAGTTCATTTATAAAACAATAAAATGATATATCATAAAACATATTCTTTACTTATAACCTTTTATCATCCATTAATTAAATTTTTTTGTTAAAATCAATGTTTTGGGCGATAACTACTTTATTTTATCACGTATGTTATCATTTGGTAGATGTGGTCCTTGTACATTTATCATGGTTAGTTAAATTATTTCCTTGATTTTAATAATGACAATAATATAATATATTTTTATTATATATATATTCATTCATAAAATTTAGTGGTATAATAATGAAATACAAAGTTCATTGAGATGGTAAGTTGTACATACAAATGAATGTTGTTTATATTTTTCATCATATGGAATGAAAGGAAATAGTAGTTAAAATAATAAAATAACTATAATATCATGTATATCAAATATATTCATAACATTTACTATAAATAGAATCCATGTGAAATGTAAGAGAAAAATTAAATGTCATCACTTTGTGAGGTAGTAGTCCTTTATGCAAACGAGTGAAGTTATTTCATTCCCACAAAATGGAAAGTTAGAAGGTATATGTGATATTATAATTTCAAAATTATTTTTTTGTTATTATATAATATATATAATTTAAATCCATAATGATATCAATTTTTCATCGGCAGTGATGGAAAAGGAATTGCATCGTTTCATGAGGCAGTTTTCCACCGAACACAAGAACATCGGTTTTGTTTCCTATTCAGGGGAAGGAGGTAAATATTTAGGTTATTGTATTAACATAATTAAATAAAAATATATTTCTGATATTTATGTTATTATTCCATTATATTTTAAAATTATTTTCTGTATTTTTATGTTTAAATAAAATTAGAATGCTCGGTTAAGAATTATACATCTTCTCTAGAAAACTTCCTCAGGTTATCACCATAATCCATCATATGATGGTTTTATAATAGAAGAAGTCCTCCAGGATGTGGGGAGGTATGTATGGAATTTATTTAGGTTGATATTTTATGATAATATGGTTTTGGGAGTGTGAATATGACAGGATAGGTGGTTCCCTTTTAAAAGTGCGGAAAGGAACCCACATAGAAACTATATAGAAATTTTACAAAAGAATCCCAAATGACAAAGTCATTACAAAGAAAAGTTATCCTCATTTACCCTTTATTTAATATTGTGATATTTTAAGGTTTTAATATTTCAACAAAATTGGATTTATAGATTTTCAATTTGAAATCATTGCCTTATCATTTTTTAACAACTCAGTAAACCCATTTTAACCATAACGACAAAAATTAATTTTGTATGCTTGTACCATCACTTTTGACAAAAAAATAGGTTTAAATTGTTATAAAATATTAATTTTCATGCTTCCAAATATGTCACGACCCTTCCTCGGGGCCCGTGCCGTGACTATCCCAAGCCCGCCTTCTATAGGCCAGGGGTAGGTGACTAGCACCAAGGCGTAATTCCCGATAAAAAGGGAAGGCATTTCCTTTTTCAAGTAAAAAAACACCACAGAGCAAGCAAGCAGAAGTAAACACTAAGTAAAAACTGGGTACAATAGTAAGTGCGGAAAAGTAAGTGGGCTAGAATACAAACCCAAACTAGAAGTAAAGTACAACTGAAAGAGGGAGTACAACAACTGAAAAGTATATCCGTAACATCGAGCCGTCCACTAGAAGTCCCACCTGAAGGGTGGGTACTGATATCCTCCACAACTCCTTGGGTCCAGTCATCCTCTCCGAGTATGTCCCGCCCTGTGGTCCACCTCCAGGTATCGACCTGCTTACAAGCCTCAACCACGATCAGTGTTGTCTGTCGTCTGCAACCAAAAAAAAGTAGTGCGGGCATAGCCCATGCAAGGGTGAATATAAGCTACTCAGTAGGGACTCCGAGACCCCCAAAGGTCTCTCAGAATCCACAAAGGATAATCCACAAAGGAAAGATACAATCACGAAGTAACATCTGACACCACTTAGGTATATGCCCATACATATACCTAAGTCATCAATTCATGTTCGGCTCCAACATCCGACCCCAAGTCTGATCACGTCCACATAGGATAGCACAACATAATCCACATAGGAAATCAAGTCAATCATATCGAAGATAATGATTGAAAGTCGAGATTCAGCTCACACAGGTATACTTCTTCGTAAGACGATAAAGATGATCAGATGTAGCCACTGATTCATCTAAGCTGTCGGACCCACATAGGATCGATAGGTACTAACCCCCGCAATGACCCACAATGTATCGATAGGTAACTAACCCCCGCAATGACCAACAAAGGATCTATAGGTAACTAACCCCCTGTAATGACCCACAAAGGATCGAAAGGTAACTTACCCCCACAATGACCCACAAATGATCGATAGGTAACTAACCCCTGCAATGACCCACACAGGATCTGACCCACACAGGATCGGTAGGCGCTGGCCCACACAGGACCGCTGAGTGTTGACCCACATAGGATCTGACCCACACATGATCGGTACCACTGATCCACGTAGGATCGCTGAGTGCTGTAGTCGTCGTCGTCGAATCCACGGAGGATTTCTGTACAGTTGTCATCATCGTCGCAGTCACAGCCAGATCTAGGGTTCTCGCAAACAGCAAGCTCATTCGGGAGGGTCCGCTCCATGAGCCGAAGGGCTGATACATCAAATAACATGTAGTCTGGAGTTGATTTATCCAAAACCTCCGCATCATCAATAGGAACTCAACGTCACAGACGGCGCGACAATCGGACGCCCGGTCTGAGAGTTATTGGTTTTTTCGTCCTAGGGACCCGGTTGGTTTTTAAGTCAAAACCAACCAGACCATACTCCAACTGCATCCAAACCTCGAGCTGAGTAAGCCAAAAGGTTCGTCTCACTATGTGGAAACAATCAATGTTGACGGCACGTCAATCGGACTTCCAGAGCTCAAGTTATAGGCGTTTCCGCTCCGAGGGCCCGGTTTGTTTCATGTACGAACCAACCCGGCCAAAGCCAATGTTCTCCGAAACCTTGAGTGTAATATACCAAAACGACCTTCTCGATCCAAGGATCGCATCGCAGCTGACGGTGCGTCGATCAGAGGTCAGCAGCCCATGTTATGGTCAAAATACCGAAAGAGGTCTGGTATTAGGGGGTTCGGGCCCGGTCCGACCTGGCCCTATATCCCCTGGGTCGGCACGAACCGGGTCGACCCAACTCGGGTCCAGTTCCAGCCCGCTTGGGTACGGCCTGGCCCGGTTGGCATTTCCCGGCCCGGTCTGCGCGGCCCGGCCCGGCCTGGGCACGGCCTGGCCCGGCCTGGGCACGCTCGGCCTGGCCCAGTGGCTCGGCCGTAACGGCTGAGCGTAGGGGGTGCGGGGGGCGCGCTTCCCCCGCCAGTACGAAACCGTGACCCCCATGAGGGGGGCCGCTCCTGCTGGCCAGTCGGGGGTTACGACCCCCGGCGCTTCTCGGAAGCCGGCCGACCCGGCTAGCCGGTCGTGCTGCTGCCGCGGGACCCCACGGTCATGCCCTCCTGCTCCGGCACCGGCGGCCAGAAACCGGCCACCGCTCCCTACTCCGCCACGGCCTATGGTCGCGGCCTTGGTCCGTTCGGTGCAGTGCGATGGTGACGCGCCCCTCCGTCGCGGCCCCTCTCCGGCCGCAGTGCTTTAGTGGTTCTCCGGCACGGCGCAACGGGGTCGTGCCTTGTTCGACATCAGCGGCGCGGCGAGACGGCACCGTGCTTGTTCGTCCAATCTCATAGCTTCCGTGCGGTGCAACGGCACCGCGCCGCCTTACATGTGCCTCAAAAAAAGTCAACAAACAAGGGGGTGGAGGGTCGGCCGTGTTCGTGTGGTCCGACCTCCTCCCGTTATTGCGATATCAGGTGGCTCAAATTGAAATGAAGAATAGCAACATAAGTAATCAAGAACAAACAATTAAAATAAACCCCTACCTCGAGCGTAGCTGAATGAAGTCTCGTCGCATATTTTCACATTGCAGAAGGAGGCGTCGCGGAAGGGGGGTCGTCGCGTCGCACAGAAAAGATTCCTCAGCATCGCGCCGTCGATCTCCGAGGATCTGACGTTCTTTTCAACCTTCATCAGAGGTCGGCGTTCTTGGCGTTCATCGCATTCTTCGTCGAGGAAGAATAACATCAAGAACTTGATCAAATTCTCCCCAGCCACACACAACCCCACAACTCTAATAAAATACGAGTTTGTCTTATTTTTTTCTCAAGCCATTCGTTTTGAAAATCAAAAATGAAACAATCAATTAAATGAATTAATTGCAACATTTTAACCACCCAAATTAATAGAGGTTTTTCATAAATAGAAAAATCCAAGGGTTGACTTCCACTTAATAGGGGTGCTGGTGCGTTACCTTAATTAAGGAGGGGGGTGAAGGAAAGAAATGGTGGGGCTCTTGTGGGCCCCACCTCACAAATATCCTACCTAGTGGGTAGGATATTGTGGGTCCCACTCCAATTACTTATCTTAGGTTAAACAAATTCAAGTAAAATAATAATTGGTCGAACCATTTTTATTTTATTCTTTTACTTAACCCAAAAATTTAAAAACCACACCCAAGAAAACGCAACTCCGGAAAATGTGTTTCTAAGCAATTATCGGTGCTGCGATTGCATCGGTGCATTCAGAATTCGATTCCGAGCACCGGTTCAAACGTTAGAAAAACCCGCTCGTTCGTTCACTAAATGTACCCGAGATAAAATTCGGAAAATGATTCCGGGCACAGCGGGCTTCAGAATCAGGTGCCATCAGAAACTGTGTTCTAGTATAAACCTAAAGAAAATTAATCAAAAAAAATTTCCCTTGAATTTTACGAGTCTTTATATTACTCCCACCTCAGGTCTTTACGTCCCCGTAAATATTCATCAAAAACTAGGGAAAAAAATGTGGGTACTGAGAACGCATCTCAGCCTCCCGCTCCCAAGTGCTCTCCTGGAGGTTCCTGTGCTACCATCTGATTCGCACTAGAGGAATCGACCGTCCACATAGGTCCTGCTCTTGTCGATCCTCAATCTCCACCGGGACCTCCGCAAAAGTTGCCCCATCATCAATTTCTAGCTACCCATGGCCAATGATATGCGTTGGGTCATGCACGTATCTCTTCAGCTGAGATACGTGAAAGACGTCGTGCACCTGGTGCAACTGAGGTGGTAGAGCCAGGCGATAAGCCACCTCGCATATCTTGCTGAGGACCTAGAATGGTTTGATGAATCTCGGAGACAACTTGTCGCCTCATCCAAATCTCCGTAAACCACGTCGAGGTGATACCCTCAAGAATACTTGGTCACCATCCTCGAACTTCAGTGGCCACCGCCTCCTATCAGCATAAGACTTCTGCCGGCTCTGAGCTGTCCTCATCTGCTCCGGGATGACCTGGACCTTCTCCGTCGTGGCCGGGACCGTCTCTCGTCCCACAAGTGGTGACTCCCCAGGGTCTGTCCTGCACAGTGGTGATCTGCAAGGTCGGTCGTACAACGCCTCGTATAGTGTCATCCCGATGGTGGAGTGGTAGTTGTTGTTGTACACGAACTTCACCAAGGGTAGGTGGTCCTCCCAGCTGCGACCAAAGTCGAGGACACATGTACGGAGCATGTCCTCGAGATTCAGAATCATCCTCTCTGTTTGACCATCCGTCTGAGTGTGAAAGGCGGTGCTTAGATGTAGCTGCGTCCCGAATGCCTCCTGCAACCCCTTCCAAAGCCAGGAAGTAAAACGAGCATCTCGATCGGAGATGATAGATGATGGCACACCGTGAAGCCGTACAATCTCCAGAACTTAGAGGCGTCCCAAGCTCTCCACTGAGCCCTACTCTCTGATGGGTAAGAAGTGACCCGACTTGGTGATTCGGTCAACAATCACCCAAATGGGGTCGTGACCTCTGGAAGTGCGTGGAAGTCCAATCACGAAGTCCATAGATAAGTCATCCCACTTCCACTCCGGGACCTCCAAGGGCTATAACAAGCCTGCTGGTACCTGGTTCTCTAACTTCACCTGCTGGCAGGTGAGGCATCGAGAAACGAACTCTGCCACAGTCTTCTTCATGCCCGGCCACTAGTGTTGTCATCTGAGATCCGGGTACATCTTCGCCACTCCAAGATGTACCGCCAAAGGGGAAGTCTGAAACTCTCTCAGCACCTCCTCTCTTAAAGTAACTGGTACCATGGTACGTCCTCTGAAAAGGACTTCGTGCTCTCCTCCTAAGGAGAAACCATCAGGTGCCTGTCCTGAGGATATCTGCGCACGCCGCGTCTCACAGTCGGCGTCCCCACACTGTGCCTCTCTGACCCGCTGCAGTAGTGGAGGAGTGACTGTGAGTGACTGAAGAAAGGCTGTTACATCTCTATCCATGAAGGATATCTTTAAAGCGGTTAGCTGCTCTGTCGCCTCCCCATGTAGCTGAATGCCCTTCCTCGTACTGAGAGAATCGTCTACTACGTTCCCCTATCCAAGAGTATAGACTATCTCAAAGTCATAGTCCTGGAAGAACTCGATCCATCACTGCTATCTTAGGTCCAGATCTTTCTGTGAGATGATGTACCTGAGACTCTGATTATTAGAATAGATTGTAAAGCGATCGCCCATCAGATAGTGTCGCCACATCTTCAGAGAGAAGATCACTTCTGCTAACTCCAAGTTATGGGTAGCATAGTTCTGCTCATGTTTCCTCAACTGACGTGATCCATAGGCAATCACAGCTTGCTCCTGCATCATGACACATCCAAGTCTGGTCCCTGATGCATCGTAGTAATCTACGTACCCAACACCCTCCTCTGGTAGCCTCAAGATAGGCGCGCTGGTCAATCTCTGTCTCAACTCTTGGAAGCTCTGCTGACATCTGTCTGACCACACAAAGGGTTTCCCATTCTTTGTCAAAGCTGAGAGTGGTGCCACAACTCTGGAGAAGTCTAGAACAAATCTCTAGTAGTACCCAGCTAGACTCAAGAAACTTCTCACCTCCGTCACGCTCCTGGGTGGCTCCCAAGATAGCACTACCTCGATCTACGCAGGATCCACTGCAACTCACTCCATAGAGATGATGTGTCCCAATAAGTGGACCTCATGTATCCAGAACTGACACTTCAAGATCTTTCCATAAAGATGGTTCTCTCAGAGTGTGTCTAGTACAACCCGCAAGTGGTAGGCGTGCTCCACCTCAGTGGTCGAGTATATCAAAATGTCATCAATGAAGACCACAAAAAATCTATCAAGGTATGGCTGAAAGATCCTGTTCATGAGGACCATGAACACTACTGGAGCATTGGTCATGCCGAAAGGCATAACCAAGAACTCATAGTGGCCATACCGACATCTGAAGGCCGTCTTCTGCACGTCCTCGTCCGTAACTCTAAGCTGATGATAGCCTGACCTGAGGTCTACCTTCAAGAACCACCGTGCTCCCTTGAGCTGATTGAAGAGGTCATCAATCCTTGGTAGCGGATACTTGTTCCTCACTGTCACCTGGTTCAGACGACGATAGTCGACACAAATTCTCAAGCTCTCGTCTGCCTTCTTGGAAAACAATATCGGGGAAGCCCAGGGTGAAACACTAGGTCAGATGAATCCCTTGCACTGAAAGTCCTCTAACTGTACTCGTAGCTCTCATAGCTCAGCGGGGGCCATCTGATATGCTTAGGTGGATATTGGGGCTATCCCGGGGTACAGATCAATATAAAAGTCTACCTCTCTACGAGGAGGTAGTCCTGGAACGTCGTCGGGAAAAATGTCCGCATACTGATCCACAACTGCAGGAAAACCAGGACTCTGCACGTCAACTACTCCTAGGATGAGGCTAGCCAACTGATGAGTGATGGGCTATCCTCTCCTCTGCGAGATTCTATCCTGTGCTGCGAAGGCTCCCTTCTCGCCAGTGAAGGTGAACCTGCTCCTATCGGTGCGTACACACCGCACCTTGCGCCTAATACAGTCGATCTGAGAATGGACTGTAGATAACCAATCCATGCCCAAGATGACGTCGTAAGGCCTCGACGCCGCTACAAGAAGATCCCAGCTGAAGATCTCGCCTCATAGAGTAAGATCACACTCCCAGCACCAGTGTGTAATCATCGAGTCTGCTCCCGTAGGAGTCTCTAGCCGTAAGGATCGAGCCAACGGCTCTGTCGAAATCTCCAAGCTCCAAAAAAAGGTAGCGGCTATGAAAGAATGACTCACTCTTGTGTATATAAGAACTGCATCAAGGGTGGAATAGACACAGATAGTACCTTGAATCATCTTCGGCGTGATGTGGTCATAGGCCTCCGCTTCCTGGAGCTATGCCTGTCTCTGCCCGCCAGCTCCCTGTGGTCAGGGTGGACCTCTTGGGGGTGGTGGTGGTAGAGCCTCAAAGCGTCGTCCACCACATGCTACTCGGCCAGCTCCTTTGCCTCATCCGCCTGCTCCCTGCGGGCTGCCACGGTTGACCCTCTGCCTCTGCCTGGGTGGTCCCTCAATCGGCTGTTGCTCCTCGGCATGGCGGGTCAGGCAGTCACGAGCCTTGTGGCCCTGCCCGCTACATGTGTAGCACCGTCTGCCTCTTGAAAGACTGGCTATGCACTGAGTACCCCACACCTCTGAGCCAGTTTCCTGAGGTCATCTGCCTGAGGGTTTGGTCTGCCTAGACCCATGTGTCATTCGTCAACTGCCAGCTACAGAAGACTCTGCTACGTTCCACCCTGCGGTAGGTCTCGCCGCTGGTGTAGACTTAGCAAGAAACCTCTCGATGAGAATGGCTCGCTTCAGTACCCCTTCCTGTGTCGGAATGCTGAGGGAGATCAGCGATGACCTGATCTCATGCCTCAATCCCTGCTCAATGGTCCGGGCCTGGAATAATGGGTCCCGAACCATGTCTGTCGAATGGCCCGAGAGATCGGTAAATCTTGCCAAGTATTGGGCGACCATCAAGCTGCCCAGCCGCAACTATAGTAGCTCCTGGATGCGCACCGCACGAAGGTTGGCTGGGAAGAACTCCAAGCGAAAGAGGCTCTCACAGTCCATCCGGAGTAGAGATGCCTCGCCGTGCCCCTGGGACCTTTAGGTCCACCATCTGCCTGCTACCACGTGTAGGAGGCTTGCTGTGAGGATATCCATGAGGTCTTCTGGTGTCCCTACCAAACAGAAAACTCATACAACTGCCTCCAGCCAATCCTCGGCTGCCTGAGGGTCCGTCTCCCCGCGGAACCTGGGCGGTCGCTGACGCTGAAACTCGTGCAGTGCACTAAGGTGATGTGCACTGTCAGTGGATGGGGCTGGTAGCATCAGTGGCTCGGCAGGTAGTGGTACCACCAGTGTCTTTGCTGTCAAAGGGCCCTGTATCGAGGCCTCGTCACTCGGTGGGCTGTCGTCACGTACAATTCTCGAAACCCTAGCTGGCTACCGTCGTGGGGCCATCCTGAAAAGAAACAGGTGTGCCACGGTCAAATAGTATACCTGGTGAGATGACATAAAGTAATCACAAAGAAAAAATGAAACACACAAGCAATCAATGTTTCTGTGCATTAAGTCGGAAATCAGAAGTCAGGGTCCTAGTGTATGGATACGTCGGTCGCCGCACCAACACTGGACTCCCTGGACTGATAACCACACCCAATACTCTTAGCACTATTGCTTCACATAAAAAAAGATCAGAGTTCTAAGTTCTACGGTAGAACCGAACTCCTCTGATACCAATTTGTCACGACCCGTCCTCGGGGCCAGTGTCGTGACTACCACAAGCCAGCCTTCCATAGGCCAGGGGCGGGAAACTAGCACCAAGGCGTAATTCCCAGTAAAAAGGGAAGGAATTGCCTTTGTAAAGTAAACAAACACCACAGAGCACACAAGTAGAAGTAAACACGAAGTAAAACTGGGTACAATAGTAAGTGCGAGAAAGTAAGTGGGACAGAATACAAACCCAAACTAAAAGTAAAGTACAACTGAAAAAGGGAGTACATCAACTGAAAAGTAAATCCATAACGTCGAGCTGTCCACTGGAAGCCCCACCTGAAGGGTGGGTAATGATAGCCTCCACAGCTCCTCGGGTCCATTCGTCTGCTCCGAGTACGTCCTACCCAGTGGTCCACCTCCAGGTACCGACCTACTCCGCAAGCCTCAACCACGATCAACGTTGTCTGTCGTCTGCAACCAACACAACGTAGTGCAGGCATAGCCCGTGTAGGGGTGAGTATAAGCTACTCAGTAGGGAGCCCGAGACCCTCGAAGGTCTCCCAGAATCTCCAAAGGATAATCCACAATGGAAAGATACAATCACGAAGTAACATCCAACACCACTTAGGTATATGCCCGTACATATGCCCAAGTCATCAATTCTAGTTCGGCTTTAACATCAGATCCCCAGTCCAATTACGTACACACATGATAGTACAACACAATCCAAATAGAAAAGAAATTCAATCATATCGAAGATAATGATTGAAAGTCAAGATTCATCTCACACAGGTATAGATCTTCGTAAGATGATAGAGATGATCAGATGTAGCCACTGATTCATCTAAGCTGTCGGACCCACACATGATCGATAGGTACAAACCCCCGCAATGACCCCACAAAGGATCGATAGGTAACTAACCCCCGCAATGACCCACAAAGGATCGATAGGTAACTAACCCCCGCAATGAACCACAAAGGATCGATAGGTAACTAACCCCCGCAATGACCCACAAAATATCGATAGTTAACTAACCCCCGCAATGACCCACACAGGATCTGACCCACACAGGATCGGTAGGCACTGGCCCACACAGGACCGTTGAGCGCTGACCCACACAGGATCTGACCCACATAGGATCGGTAGCACTGATCCACGTAGGATCGCTGAGTGCTGTAGTCGTCACCGTCGAATCCACGGAGGATTTCTGTACAGTCGTCATCGGCGTCGCAGTCGCAGCCAGCTCTTGGGTACCCGCACACAGCATGCTCATTCGGGAGGGTCCGCTCTATGAGCCAAAGGGATGATACATCAACTGACATGTAGTTCAGAGTTGATGTATCCAAAAGTTCTGCATCGTCAACATGAACTCAACGTCACATATGGCGCATCAATCAGATGCCTGGTCTGAGAGTTATTTTCTTTTTCGTCCCAGGGGACCAGTTGGTTTTTAAGTCAAATCCAAACCGACCATACTCCAACTACATCCAATCATTGAGAAGAGTAAGCCAGAAGGTTCGTCTCACTAAGAGGAAACCATCAAAGTCGACGGCACGTCAAACGGACGTCCGGAGCTCAAGTTATAAGTGTTTCTGCTCCGAGGTCCCGGTTGGTTTCGTGTACGAACCAACCCGGCCGAACCCAAAGTTCTCTAAAACCTTGAGTGTAATATACCGAAATGACAGTCTCGATCCAAGGATCGCATCGTAGTTGACGGTGTGTCGATCGGAGGTCTGCATCCCAGGTTATGGGAAAAAGACCGAAAGAGGTCCGTTATTAGGGGTTCGGGCCCGGTCCGACCCGGCCCGGGCGCGCTCGGCCTGGCCCGGTGGCCAGGAAGCCAGGTGGATTGGTCGTAATGGTCGAGCGTAGGGGGTGCGGGGGGGTGCGCTTCCCCCTGCCAGTTCGAAACCGCGACCCCCATGAGGGGGGCCGCTCCTGCTGGCCAGCCGGGGCTTACGACCCCCGGCGCTTCTCGGAAGCCGGCCGGCCAGCTGTTCAGTCATGCTACTACCGCGGGACCCCACGGTCCCGCCCTCCTGCTCCGGCGTCGGCAGCCCGAAAATGGTTGCCGCTCTCTGCTACGCTGCAGCCTATGGTCGTGGCCCTGGTCCATTCGGTGCAACGCAACGGCGCCGCGCCCCTCCGCCATGGCCCCACTCTGGTCGCGGTGCTTTTGGGGTTCTCCGGCGTGGCGTGACGGTGCCGCGCTTCTTCTCCCAATATCATAGCTTCCGCACGGTGCAACGACACCGCGCCGCCTTACAGGTGTTGCAGCAAAAGTCAACAAACAAGGGGGAGGAGGGTCGGCCGTATTCGTACGGTCCGACCACCTACCGTTATTGCAATATCAGGCGGCTCAAATTGAAATGAAGAATGGAGATGAAATTAATCACGAACAAACAATTAAAATAAACCCCTACCTCGAGCATAGCTGAACGAAAGCTCGTCGCCGAATTGCACATCACGGAAGGAGTCATCACAGAAGGAGGATCATCACGTCACGAAGAAAAGATTCATCGATGTCACGTCGTCGATCTCCGAGGATCCGGCGTTCTTCTCGAACTTCGTCGGAGGTCGGCATTCTTCGTGTTCTTCATGTTCTTCGTCGAGGAAGAAGAACTTCAAGAACTTGAGAAAATTCACCCCATCCACACACAACCCCACAACTCTAATAAAATAAGAGTTTGTCTTATTTTATTTCTCAAGCCAAGCGTTTTAAAAATAAAAAACTAAACAATAAATTAAATTAATTAATTGAAACGTTTTAACCGCCCAAATTAATAGAGGCATTTCATAAATAGAAAAACACTAGTGTTGACTTCCACTTAATAGGGGTGTGGGTGCGTTACATTAATTAAGGAGGGGGGTGAAGAAAAGAAATGGTGGGGCTCGTGTGGGCCCCACCTCACAAATATCTTACCTAGTGGGTAGGATATTGGGGGTCCTAATCCAATTACTTAGCTTAGGTTAAACAACTTCAAGTAAAATAAAAATTGGTCGCACCATTTTTATTTTATTACTTTACTTAACCCAAAAATTTAAAAACCACACCCGAGCAAACGCAACTCTGGAAAAGGTGTTTCTAAGAAATTACCGGTGTTGTGATGCCATCGGTTCCCTTGGAATTCGATTCCGAACACCAGTTCAAAAGTTAGAAAAACTCTCTCGTTCGTTCACTGAACGTACCTGAGCTAAACTTCGTAAAATGATTCCGGGCACACTGGGCCTCGGAATCAGGTGCCATCAGAAACTGCGTTCTTGAATAAACCTAATGAAAATTAAGGAAAAAAAATTTCCCTTTAATATTATGGGTCTTTACAAAATATGGAATAAATTTTTCCAAATTCAATTAATAGAAGTGGAAAATATAATTTTCAATTAATTTAGAGATGTGGTGAAAAACAGGTTTCTAAAAAAAATGTTCTCATAGGATTAAAATGTATTTAAAAGAAACATCAATATTAAATTGATTATAATGTATGGAATTAGATTAATGAAAAATTAATGTAACTAATTTTCCTTTTACATACTTATTGAAAATATTTTTTCATTTTTAAATTCATTAAAAGAATTGAAAATTCATAATAAAAATCGGTTTTCTTCAATATTACTGAACATTTTTTATTTTTATAAAATTATTATAAATTCACTCTAGGATAATTTTAACTTGATAAAATCAAAAATTATGTCAATTTTTTAAATGAAATATTATAAAACTCATAATTGTTTTAAAATATATGGGTAAAATGCAATAAAAATTCTTTTTATAGGAATATAGTCTTTTTGTATATAATTTGATTTATACTTATCACATACTGTAAAATAAAATAAGATTAAAATTAAAAAAATTATTGAATATTTGATATAAAATATTTATTAAAACCTTCCAATAAAATTGATTTACATGATTTATTTACATAAGAGTTGTTTTTTTTCATCAAAAAATTTAGAAAAATATTTTCTTTTATTTTTAGATGGTTGTTATTTTCATTTATAATTTATTAGTATACAAAAAATGAAATCTATAAATTTCTGTAAAAATATATAATTAAGTAATTTAGTTTATCTAATGCATAACCAACCATCTAATGGCTAGGTGATAACAATAATATTAAATAATAATATTTTAATGGTATGTCATGTTTTTTAAAAAATTGTGTTTTGTTTAGTGAAAGATATCGAATAAATTTATTTTATTTGAAAAAAAAATCATAAAATCATGAGGTGTTACATTAATCAACTTTAAAAGGAATATTTCCCAATAAAACATTTGAATCATTAACCCCGTGAATGGAATAATGTTAAATTAAAAAATAGAATTTTATTAGAATAAGGAGATTCTTGATATATCTTCTCAAAGGTTAAGTATAAACACCTTAAAAAATAAGATTGTTTTATAACATAAATAGCATCTCATGGAAGGAAAATTTTGATAACAATCCATTACCTCTTTGGTAAAGTTGAAACCATAAACCCCAAAAAATAGATATAATTAAATCAAAATGTAATACCCTATAAAGTTTAGGATAATAATCGTAAAATACATTGATGTCTAGATTATACCCCACACAACCAAAATAAGTGGTGAATATGGAATATATCTCATAGAAATAAAAGTGATCTGGGAAAAATCCATATGAAAATTGTATCTGAATATTGAGAATTAATCAATGAAATAATTATTTGTGACAATATTAAATCCAAACAACATTAACATATAATAGTACAATCATAGGTCATTTCACACATATTCCTGGATTAACATGACCAATGACATCAAAGTTTAACCCAATGAATGGAAGTTGAGTTATGAAATCCCTTACTTATTGGTAACATTCATGTTAAACCCCATAAGATGAAATAATTCAAGTTGAATCCTTAAATACAATTAAATATGGATTATTCGTGATATTAAATGTCAATGTGGATGTATTTAAAACAAATATATGAATTTATGTGCACAAAAATTTAGTGTGCCTCAAAGAATTGAGATTTTGATTAATTCTCTTACCTTAAGCTGGATTTACCATTATTGTTCACTATCTTCCTGAATAATAAAATTATGTTAATTATTTTATTTTTACATAACCTTTTCCATGTTGATTATTACTTTTATTTCTAATAAAAAATTAAATAAAATTACTTAATCAACAATGTTTATGTTGGAATTTTTGACCATATTTGACTTATGTGTCAACAAATACATTGATAAGTCGACTACAATTGATGATGTTATTATTTAAAAATATAAACAATAATAATCAAGACATATTTGTCACATTTATACATAACTTATACTTATAAGATCAAACAGAAATATTATTATGAAAAATGAACCAACATATCAGTATACTGAGGATATTATTTAATCATTTAATAATAATAATTGAAATGTTTTTACAACAAAATAAAATAAAAGTGACCATGGAAGAATGTTACCTCTTTTTTAAGAAACCCATTTAGTTTTACACCAAGGAGTTTTTTAGACAACTATATTAATAATGTGATCTTTGACAATGATAAGATTGATATTTTTAGTCTATTTGGGTAGAGTTTGGACGTCCCAAAGTTGATTGAGAGGTGTTAAGAGAGAGAGAGAGAGATTTTGAGTGTCTTTTTATAGTGGAAAGGAGTGGTATTCCTATAAATAAAAAAATGAAACACTATTGGGAAGTTTTCATTAAATCATGTTCCCCCAATAATGATCCTAATCCAACCAATCTTGGGATATGTTCTAATCATGTCCATCGTATGGTTTTTGGAAAATTTTATAGTTCATTTGGACACATAAGATTAATTTATATCCACTATGTAAACTCATTTTTAACATAATCATTGAAATTAGTTTTAAATACATTCACTAATATTTTTGGTAAAAATATAATTTTCCCATATT
The DNA here is from genome assembly GCA_963277665.1 of Viscum album. Classification (NCBI taxonomy): domain Eukaryota; kingdom Viridiplantae; phylum Streptophyta; class Magnoliopsida; order Santalales; family Viscaceae; genus Viscum; species Viscum album. The sequence continues at coordinate 996,207,509 of OY728141.1, read as the reverse complement.
AGACATTATAAATTATGATGATTCCAAATTTGCAATTAGTTTTGAAAAATTATAATCACACAAGTTACAGAAATTAGTTTAAAATCAATCTCATGGATGGGACAACAAAGTGGATTTTAAAGTGAATATCTCCCAATTGTTTCTATGTTTTTATATATAAATTAAATTTAAAATTGATTAAAGTGAAATAAATTTGTTTACCTATTATAAAAGTGAAATAATTATACTTAAAACCCAATTAAAAATATAATTTAACACTATAAATTATTTAGACACAAATCCTATTCTCAATTAAAATAAGGTGTCCTTCAATATTCATCAAAATATGAAGGTTCTCAAAAAAAGAAAAAAATCACCCAAATTAAATTTTTTTATTCTTCATTAAAATATTAAGATTATTTTTTTCAAAAAAAATTATAAAATCTCCAAAAATTATATTCAAAATAGGATCTCTATTAAAAGGAAATAAAACAACCTTTTTAAAATATACAATTTTTTGATACTACAAATGAATTTATTCTAATCATAACCATTTAAAACTTAATAAATGAATTTTGAAACAATTGAATAAATATTTAACATATTAATTTCATTAGTATCATTCAATAGTAAATATTAATATAATTTATCAAGATAAAACACTATTCTTGTCATAAAAATTGATTTTCTTAAAAATTCATCCTTTATATCCAAGTTTTTTTCATTTAATGTTCAAATTAAACAATCACCAAATGATTCATTATAAAAACATTTTTAAACCATATATTTATAACATATTTTACAATATTAATTCCAAATATTCCAAAATTCATATGATAAATATTATTTTAAATAAATAATATTAATATTATATTGTTGTACAGCAAGGTTCGACCATCCATTTGACACAAGTTATCGATGAAACTCAATGTACATGCAACACAAGATAAACATAGTGTTGTGTACAATGAAATATAAACTATTAATTTCTTATAAACAAAGATATCAAATAATTTAAATTATATTTATATAATATATTTCATAATATCTTGGGATGTTTCATATCACCTTCCATATAAAGAATTAGTGAAAGATGAATCACATTGTTCAGTGAGGCGGTAGTCTTCCGTACACACGAGTGATGTTATTGTATTAGAAAAATAATCCAAATTAAAAAAGTTATGTGTAATATAATTATCAAAAAGGTTTAATTATATATTAAATATCATATTTATATATAGTTTGTATTCATCATTATAACCAACAATGATAGATGGTTATGAAAAAACGAAGGACATATATTCGTAAAGTAGTAGTCTCTCGTACACATGAATGATTATTTCATAACCCATTTGATGAAAGTAGAAATAGATTTATGTAATTAAATTAAAATAAAAACTTATATCTATATTTAAGATAATAATATTATTACAACATGATTTATCTATATGAATTTAAGGTGTTGGAGGATGAAGTAAAATAAAAACAATCATTGAAGAATATTACCACTTTTTTGGGTAACCTCGTTAGGTTATCACTAGATTATTCATAGTTTTGATTTATGACAAAAATAAGGCATATAATATTATGTTACAGATTTTTGTATGTGTTCTATTAGTTTTTGTAAGAACTAATTTATTTTTTATGGTTTAAATAAGAAATTAGATTTTGTGGACTTCTATATGTGTGGTGAATGGAATACGTGTACTTCTCATAAAATATTAAATCATACTGTATATATTCAAATTCAAAACACTTAAAAAATTTCAACTACCAAACCTAGATTATATAAGGTATAAATATTTCTAGAAAATTTATATTCTAATAGTTTCTATGTGATTTTTTACCCTTGTCTTCTTAGTGAAACCCAGGGTAAATCCATTTTTACCTTAATCAAGGTAATTATTTTTTGCTGATTTCACCATTTATATTGGTTATAAATAATTTTTAACATATTTGAAATTATAAATTATTGTTATTACAAAGATAAAATCCATTTTTTAAATTTTATTTCACATAAGTGGAAAATTTTGGTATAAATTTAATCCTGCATATGTGAAAAGAAAGATGGGTTTTAAAGATAAATGATTCAATGCTTACAATATTTTTATAAAAATTCAATATGAAAAATATTAAAATGACTTAAATTGAATAAAATAATATATAAAATAACTTATTTTATTATAAACCTATTTTAAATATAATTAAACATTATAAATAATTTAACTAAATGGTTATTTTTCAATTAAAATTATCTATTTTATGTTATTCATCAAAAATGAAACTTTTTAGAGAAATATGAAAAATTAAAGCTATGATAATTTTGATATTATGATTTTCAAAATTGTGTTTATTTGGAAAATATTATTTCTAAAAATTTTAAAACTTATTTTCTAGTTATGTACGCAAAGTATAACTAAGTCGTGTTTGGTTCAACCTAGTGTCTTATGCATCACAAGTAATCGATGAAATTAAATTTATTCTTGGGAAAATATATTGTAATGTTTTTTTGTTTAACATTCCTCCTTTTCACAAAAATTCTGTCCTCAAAATTTCGTAGATATTTCCTTTTAAAAATAATGGTATCTTCATCTTCATAATATGCTCTAGTTTCTACATTACATCCTCCATTTTTCGATTCCTTTGAATTACCTTTACTAGACATGTCATCAAATTCTCCAATACTTGATCTCTAATATCATTAATCTGGATGGGTTACTTTTTTTATAGATCAATTTCTATTTCTATTTCTTAAAATGTGATCGCATGTGTTGTGTATTGAATTTACTTCCTAAACAATGATACGTGGAACACATTATGTATTTCTGAATGACTTTTTTGGAATTGAGAATATATTAGAAAAAATTAAAATTCCATCATGGATTTAAATGTATAAGATGTTCCTGGTACCCAATTTCTATCTCTTAATGAACCTTATAACATCCTTCCAAAGATATACTTTCAATAAAACATGATCTACCACTTGGAATTCAAAATATGACCTTTGATTATTGGATAAACATTATTCTCAACTTTGAGAAATTATAATGTGAGACTGAATAACCTTTAACTATGTTATTTTATCTTTAATAGGTTATGGGACCAAAATTATCATTTAATTAACATCATCCAGAAATGTTAGAGTATGAAATTTCATACCATGTAATGCTTAATATAACACCATTTGAATACTCGAATGGAAAAAATTATTATAGGAAAACTCCACAAAATGTATATACTGATCCCACATACATTTAAAGTTATTTGGGAATATACTTGACATTTATTAAATATATTTAATGATTCTTTTATACTCTCTATAAATTTTATGATGGTATCCAGTAATCAAATTAAGCTCAGTATTAAAATACCTTTAATGAAGTTTTCCAAAATTTTGATGTAAAATGGGATCTTGATCAGGAAAAATTGTATGAGGGATACAATTATGTCTAAAACTTCATTAATATATAACCTTTAAAGGAACTAAAGTGGTATATCTTCTTTTATAGCAAGGAAATGTGAAAATTTAGTCAGGTGATCAATTATAAACCATTAAACCATTATTTCTTAGAGTATTTGGTAGTCTTAAAACAATTTCTATTGTAATGTTATCGCATTTCCAGATAAGAATATGAAGTTATTTCATGAATCCTCTTGGATGGTGTATGAATACTTAAAACATTTTTAAAAACAAAAAATATAGATACATAATTAAGAATTTCCCACTTCATGTTATCTCATAACAAATATTACCTCAAATCCCTATACATGTTCATTCTACTTGGGTGTATAGAAAAATTTGATCTGAGGTGTCATACAATAATTCACTTTTGAGATCAAGTATATATGGAACACATAATCACTTTCACATTTCCAAAAACCAACTCAAAAATTAAGTACTCATATTTATAATCATTCGTAATAATTTTTTTCTTAAAATTCTCATCATCAGATGAGAATTTTTTTATGTTTTCTAATAAATATGGGTTCACAGTCATCTAAAATGTGATTTATATCTCCCATTACTTAAGAATTATCATATATATCTCTTCTATATCCATGAACATAATATCCTTCTTAATCCTCATTTGGGAAAGAACATAATTTTTTTTCGTACTCAATGAATCTTCTACCTTATTTTCATTAAATGGTTGGTAGTTCATTGAGAAATCATTATCATTGAGTAGATAAATACATGTCCATTTCCTCATGTTGATATCTTTTGGTGAAAAGATGAGTTTTAGGATTCTTAAAACATTTATATCTCACATCATTCACTAAGGAGATAATTTATTCATATCCTCCAATAAAATGTTATAATTGAATACTCAAGATCATGGTTTGGATAGTTTTGTTCATGATTTTTCAATTACCCTTTTGCATATTGAATAACATAATAAATTTACATTAGGAAACAACCAAGTCCCATCTTTGATGAATCACTGTATATCTTGAACCCATCATTATTATATTGTATACTCAAAATCAGAGCATTGAACAATATACTCATTAGTTCTCAAAAACATCTTCACATTTCTTTATCCAACCAAACATAACCCATTTTTGTGTAAGCTTAGTTGATGGGTTAAATAATTGGAAAAAATAATAAAAGAATCTCCAATAGTAACATGCCATAATTATGAATATGTGTACCCTATTTTTTTTGTGTAGGCCATTCATTGAGTCATAAGATTTGTTGAGATCCCATACATAGAAGAAATATTCCTACGAAAAAAACATCATAATGCCAAAAATCCCACATACTAAATTTCCAATCTAACTATTTCATTATAATATTCTCAAGAATAATATACCAAATATTCTCATGGTCATCATAGACTTTCTAATACACCATGATATCATCAATTAATATCACAAAAAAATCATTATGATATTCCATGAATACTCTGTTAATTATATACATAAAAAATAAAGGGTGAATTCAGTAGTACAAGTAGAATTACAATAAACTCTTAATGCCATTTCCATTTTCATGAAGTTATCTTTGTAATATTTCTATAAGTACACTCAATTGATGACACACAAGATTTATGGGAAATCATTTAAAAATATTTTTCTCTATGAATTTGACCGAATAAGTCATCATTGTTTGGAATAGGATATATTTTCATAATCTTAATAGAATTTTTTTCCACATAATCAATTCACAACCTCTTTGAACAATATTTCTTCTTCATGGAGAGAATATGGGATCCACGTAGAGAAACAATAGGTTGAATAAATCCCTTATCACTCAAATCGTATTCTTGTTTCTTCATTATAGAGACCCGAAGCTTAACGTACATGGACATTACATTACTTTTGCGGAATACTTAGTACATAAAAAAAACACACACACAAGGACTGTAATAGTTTAGTGTCTTTGGAAACTCGGAATATAATCTTCTAATCGTGGTGAAAGATCTTCAACATCTCCCATAAATATCTTCCTTTTTTACCTAAAACCATTCTTTATATCCTGGGGAAAAGAAAACATAAAAGGGTGAGATAAAATGCTCAGTAAGGGTAAACAAAATAAATATCAATCACATCATATTCATAAGAACATAACATTTTGGAAATCTTAACCTACAAAAAAGAGATCATAATATCATAACATGGGATAAATCATAGTAGTGAAATGTAATCCCAATAATCATAACATAAAACATGAAACTTTGTGGCATACACACATAATCATAGAGAATCATTTCTTATTAGTCAAGGCTCATTTCCAAGACTATCTTAGTGGACAAAGTCCATTTCTGAACCAAGTTCACTCCTCGTTTCACTCCTGTTTCACTGAACCGGTTTAACCTGCCGTTCCAGCCATGTCTATCTCATGAGATATAAAATCTTTACCCAATGCATTGGAGGGAGATATAGGTCCCACCCATCTCATAGTGATACCATTCTTATGTGTGCCACAAAATCATAAACCATACATCATAGCATAACCCATGTAATAAAAATGGGAATCCTAAACATCGTGACATCATAAAACAATTCATATAACATAAAGGAATTCATAAAAATATTTCCATCACAACATAATCAAATCCATGTATAAATAGGGATAGAAATAGAACCCTATATTATCTTAGATGGAAAATAATTTTGATAAAACACTTGAACTCCATTCTTGAGGAAAATATCCTTTCTACTTCAAAAACACTTTACCTTTCTGAGCATGTCATACAATTCTAAAGTAAAAAAAGTTGATTAAAAATAAACTTGAAAACTTGTAAAGGAATATTCTTGGAAATAATGTTTTCAAAATACATTCATGCTGTATAAGTTAAAAAACTTTCTTCTGGTACTTTTGTCGGAAAAGTCAAAAAGTACCTCGGACGAAAAACGACAAAAGATTCCTTTCATAACTTTTACTAAAAACTCACCGAAGGGTAAAATTTGATATAAACTATTGTAGAATGATATAAATATTTCATATTGAGGAAAAATTGATGTGGATGATAAAATACACCCCAGTAAATAGCAAAGTATAAACAATCTTGGATAAAAATGAGATTGTGATATTTTCCCTTACCTTAGGTCCGATTTGCTTCGTAAGTATCTGAACCTCCTCTTCTTTGAAGCGCCTCTTTGAGATCTCCTTTTAGGGAACTAAAATTGGTCTTTGAAGAAGACTAGGACCTCTAGGATGTCTCTAGGGAAGTGGAGAGGAGAAATTGGCAGGGTTTGTCCAAGATTGAATGCTCAAAGTGGTGTGAGGAAGAGGGGGAGGAGGTGCCCTTTTATAAGGGAGGAGAGGGGAACCTTTAGAATAACTAAAACTATTATTTTATTATAAAGTCAAATTCGGTTTTAAATAGCTCCAAATTTATTTTTTCAAAGATAAGGTGGGTATGGGTCTAAATACTCTCATCCAATAGAATTTTTACAAGTTTAGTTTTCTATTTTAACCTTATCATTTAGTTTTAACTTTAAGTTAGATAATTTTACTTTTACCGTGTCTTTTTGTGTTCTTACACTATAAGGTTAATAAACTTACTATAACAAGGAAAACGAACCCCAAGTTGGTTATTATTAATATATATAACCTTATCTAAGTCATTTGGTCAAACCTTAGATTTTTAGGAATAAAATAACAATTAATAATATAATATTTGTTTTAAAAACCATTTTATGTCAATTTTGACACTATTTAGTAATTGATTTTTATGAAAATCATAACAGAATGATTAGTTTGAAAAAAGTTACTTAACTCAATACTAACATGTCATATTAACCTAGAAAATTATTTGAATTCATAAGAAGTCTCAAATTACATTTATTTATGTATTTACAACATCAATTATGTCAATATTTCATTAATAAGATAATTACTGCATCATCGTCGTGTCATAAATAAATTAAATTATTTAATGTCTAAAAATTACAAATAAAATACCATTATGTAGGAAATATTTTTCTATTTCTAATGAATATTTATAGTCGAATTTATCTTATGTATAACCCTATATTAAATATGATATACTTATTAAACTTTGATTTTAACTATTTTAACCCTTCTTTAAATAAATTAATAATAAATGTCCTAATCTAATCCAAGTGGGCCTAAATGGTAATATTTTATTCCTAAGGTAGTTTTTGGTTCAATTAAACTTATCCAATAGAATTAATACATGTGTTAGGGTAATAATAATATCATTTTTACCCTTAATTACCCTATTTACATTTAACCGTGGTAAAAAAAGTAAAAAGTAACTATTCACCAAAAATTATTTTCATCTCATTGAACCACATTTTACTTACTGACATCAACCATGTCTCTCGAATTTTTGAAATTCCACCCACAGAAGCGGTAAAATTAATTTTTATGAAAAATTCATTTTTTTTAACTACCACTTAGTGGTTTCACTATTCATCAAAAATGAAAGCTTCCAGAAAAATACCAAAAATTAGGCCTAAGCTATATTTGATATTATGAACTCAAAAATTATGTCTATTTTACCAAATTCAAAACATATCAGTTGAATTAATTAATTTAAAAATTAATTCCCGTCATCAAAACAAATAGTGTTTTCTTAAGAGATAATAACTATCAAAAGATTGACACTTGTTTATATCTTGTTTAAATGTGAAATTACATCCAATGACCAAAATTGTATTAAATTGTAAAAATATATTCTAAATATACTTTGAAACCACTCAAATTAATAATTTATCACTATTAATTATTTAGAATAAAAAGGTTGTTTTTAATTAAAAATTAGTTATTTTCACTATTCATCATAAAATGAAAGTTAGCCGAAAAGTACCAAAATTTCACCCTAATCTAATTTCGATATTCCAAATCCAAAAATGAAATCCATTTTGAAAAATAAAATTTACAAAATTTCAAAAAGTGGTTATTACTATTCATAACGGCTAGTTTTTATAATATTTTAATAGCATATCGTTGTTTAGTGAAACTCGGTATTGCGTACTACACACGCTATCGAGGAAGGTCGCGATTGCGTGTAATGCAAGGCAAGTCAATGATACGTGTTGGGAAATCTCCCTTTGGTGTAGCGTACAACACAAGACATTAATGAAATTAAAAAGAATATTTTTCATAAAATCTCGGGGTGTTACATTCTACCCCCTTAAAATGAATTTCGCCCTCGAAATTCGTCGGGGTAATAAATGGTTTACTACTCGAAAATTTATTTAATAGAAATCCACATCGTAAAAAGGAATACCAAAACCAATCTTTAAAAACAAAAGTATGAAACATAATGGTTACCCAAATAAACTAATCACTGGATTTCCACATAGGTGAAAATATGGATATGGAAGAGAAATCTAACCATCATGTTCTGATGGAGAGTGGTAGAGAACATGGCTATGGAAAAGCCAGCAATCACAAAGCCATAAATTTTTGACGATCTAAGGTACCATCTAATTCATTAGATATAAGAGCACTAGGACAACATTTTTGGTTTTCAAGATCATTTCTCGAAAGTTGATGAAATTGGAATTAGAAGAAATACTTTCATGATTTTGGTATAGTCTCACTGTTGGTCGTTCTTTAGATAATTTCCACTTCATCTCTTAATGAAATGAAGTTGAATTTGTCATTCATGATGTGTTAGCAGATCATGTGATAGAATGATGGTTCATTCCATCTATCTCAAACAAAAGGTTAGAAAAGTTATCAAAACTTACATAAGTCCATCTATAGTGAGATTAATCATATATAGTTCCTAAAATGGACTTATACTTCATATATCATACTGCTTAATATAATAAAACTAGTTTCTACTAAACAGGGACTTTCTGTAGGCTAGTGGTAGGCGATAAAGGCCAGTCGCACTTCGGTTGTGGGTTTGATTCCCACAGCCTTGTCTGACGCAATGGGTTGTCACCTGTCCTACAGGTTGTCCTTTTTCTAAAACTAAATTACTATAACAATACATAAATAATATCAATAAAAAAGTTCAATCCTTAAACAATACTAACTTATGGTCAACATAATCCATTCCAATCTTTAGGCTTATCTAAAATACTTCGGTCCAAGGTCATAGTATAAAGAAAACGATTACTTGAAATGTCGTCAACCAAGCATGTGAATAACATCATTTATCCCCCATATATCTTGTTCGTCACATTCCAGTTATGTGAATACCTTAATCATGTATTCTCTTGAAAAATAGAAACCCATTAAACCTTAGTGAAAACATGAATGCAGTTGAAAGTTAACACTTTCCACATAGCAAAATCCCCAAAATTCTATATACTCAAAGCATGATATCACCTAGTCCTTATATCAATCATGAGCTCATGAATATGGTCAAACATTTCATGTTCTTGTTTCCCCTTCATTATGCGCATATCATATTTTTTCCAAAAATATATCAATCACATTCCATGGTTACCGGTACCATTGAAAACCACAATAGACCAAAGCATTAATATTCCAATATTCCACGATACTATATACAACATTATTTTGGAATCCCATTAAATAAACACTTAATCATTCCACCACATCATTGTCATATTCAAGATCTCCAATAGTGATCGCATGTGACTTCCCTTTGTCCTTTTCCTTAAGTGGTTGCTCATGTCGATCATCACTAACCCTTGGATTAGGGTATTTATTAGCATAATGCCTCATTTCCTTTCACTTAAAGCATTGAAGTGTTGGTGGTGCGTTCTCTGTAGTTTTTTCCTTATTCACATCATTAGAAACCCTTTTTCCATTACTTCGACACTCAGCTGCTCGATGACCTTCTTTTCCACACTTAAAAAATTTTCTTGTCCCTTTAAGACAATCTCCACCATGCTTCTTTCCGCACATTGAGCATAAGGAAACATTCATCTTATTTTCACCATTATTCTGAGATTTCTCCTTGAACTCCATCTTTCGTTTCTTGTCAAAACTATGAGATGGATAAGTAACACCAACTTTCATTTCTACCTTGATAGAACAACGCACAATTTCTTCATAGCTACTGAAGTCTCTTATAGATAATGCCCTTGAAGATTTGATTTTAAGCCACTGAAAAATCGATCGATCTTACTCTCAGGTTGGATAATAATACCAGAAGCGTACCTTGAAAGTCTTGTAAAAAATGCTTCATAGGTATCAACAGATTCATCATCCTTTTGATTTAGTTCAAGAAACTCCTTCTCCAACTTTGTTTGGAGAATACGAGGGAAGTACTTATTGAAAAATAAGTTCTTGAACTCGTCCCATTCCATGGACTCAATTTTATCCCTTTTTCCTCGTATTCTTAATAAGATTCCACTATTGATCCGCATCACCTTCCAAACGATACACTGCTAAGATGACTTTATCATGATCAGAACATTGAAGAATTGAAAATATATTTTCAGTAGTACTAATCCATTGTTCAACAACTAATGGATCAGAAGACCCACTGAATGAAGGTGGATGCTGCCTCATGAAGGATTCAACAGAATGTTGCTCCTTCCATTGCTCGTTTGGAAGTCCAGAATGATTCATAGCTTGTGTAAGTATAACAATAAGATTTTTCACTCCATCTCCCATAAAATTTGTTTTTTCAGGAGGACAATCATTGCATTTTCCATTACATTGATCAACACGGTTCCTTCGGGTTCCAACCATCGTCTAAAACCCAAAAAGAATAGTGTGAGAGGAAAAAATCACGCTAGGGAAAACAACATAATAAAGGGGGAGTACCTTCAGTATCTAACATCTTAGGTTACCATAATTATAGTACTATAACCTATACATATACTTAACCTTAGGGACATCCCTATACATACCTTAGAAATATCTCTAGGGATCTCACTAATGTTCTCGCATCCTAGTTTCCAAAGGTTGACTAAACCTTCCCTCTGATACCAACTGTAGAGACCCGAAGCTTAACGTACATGGACATTACATTACTTTTGTGGAATACTTAGTGCATAAAAAAAACACACACACAAGGACCATAATAGTTTAGTGTCTTTGGAAACTCGGAATATAATCTTCTAATCGGGTGAAAGATCTTCAACATCTCCCATAAAGATCTTCCTTTTTTTTACCTAAAACCTTTCTTTATATCATGGGGAAAACAAAACATAAAAGGGTGAGCTCCAATTCTCAGTAAGGGTAAACAAAAGAAATATCAATCACATCATATGCATAAGAACATAACATTTTGGAAATCTTAACCTGCAAAAGAGATAATAATATCATAACATGGGATAAATCATAGTAGTGAAATGTAATCCCAATAATCATAACTTAAAACTTGAAACTTTGTGGAATACACACATAATCATAGAGAATCATTTCTTATTAGTAAATGATCATTTGCAAGAATATCTTAGTGGACAAAGTCCATTTCTGAACCGAGTTCACTCCTCGTTTCAGTCCTGTTTCACTGAACCAGTTTAACCTGCCGTTCCAGCCATGTCTATCTCATGAGATATAAAATCTTTACCTAATGCATTGGAGGGAGATATAGGTCCCACCCATCTCATAATGATACTATTCTTATGTGTGCCACAAAATCATAAACCATACATCATAGCATAACCCATGTAATAAAAATGGGAATCTTAAACATTGTGACATCATAAAACAAATCAAATAAGATAAAGGAATTCATAAAAATATTTCCATTACAACATAATCAAATCCATGTAATAATAGGGATAGAAACATAACCCTATATTATCTTAGATGGAAAATAATTTTGATAAAACACCTGAACTCCATTCTTGAGGAAAATATCCTTTCTACTTCAAAAACACTTTTCCTTTCTTAACATGTCATACAATTATAAACTAAAAGAAGTTGATTAAAAATAAACTTGAAAACTTGTAAATGATGCTTCTTGGAAAGAATGTTTTAAAAATCCATTCATGCCGTATAAGTTAAAAAAAATATTCTTCTCATACTTTTGTCAGAAAAGTCAAAAAGTACCTCGGACGAAAAACGGCAAAAGATTCCTTTCATATCTTTTAGTAAAAACTCACTGAAGGGTAAAATTTGATATAAACTATTGTATAAGGATATAAATATTACATATTGAGGAAACATTATTGTGGATGATAAAATACACCCCAGTAAATAACAAAGTATAAACAATCTCGGATAAAAATGAGATTGTGATATTTTCCCTTACCTTAGGTCCGATTTGCATCGTAAGTGTCCGGACCTCCTCTTCTTTGAAGCGCCTCTTTGAGATCTCCTTTTAGGGCACTAAAATTGGTCTTTGAAGAAGAAAAAGACCTCTAGGATGTCTCTAGGGAAGTGGAGAGGATAAATTGGCAGGGGTTGTCTGAAATTGAAGGCTCAAAGTGGTGTGAGGAAGAGGGGGTGTAAGAGGTTCCCTTTTATAAGAGAGGAGAGGGGCTCCTTTGGGATAACTAAAACTATTATTTTATTATATGGTCAAATTCGGTTTTAAATAGCTCAAAATTGATTTATTTCGAAGCTAAGGTGGGTATGGGTCTAAATTCTCTCATCCAATAGAATTTGGAAAAGTTTAGTTTACTATTTTAACCTTATCATTTAGTTTTAACTTTAAGTTAGATAATTTTACTTTTACCGTGTCTTTTTGTGTTCTTACACTATAAGGTTAATAAACTTACGATAACAAGCCAAAAGAACCCCAAGTTGTTTATTATTAATATATATAACCTTATCTAAGTCATTTTTCCAAACCTTAGATTTTTAGGAATAAAATAACAATTAATAATATAATATTTGTTTTAAAAACTATTTTATGTCAATTTTGACACTATTTAGTAATTAATTTTTGTGAAAATCATAACAGAATGATTAGTTCACGAAAAGTCACTTACCTCAATACTAACATGTCATATTAACCTAAAAAATTAGTGGAATTCATAAAAAGTCTCAAATTACATTTATTTGGGTATTTATAACATCAATTATGTCAATATTTCATTAATAAGATAATTACTGCATCATCGTCGTGTCACAAATAAATTAAATTATTTAATGTCTAAAAATTACAAATAAAATACCATTATGTAGGAAATCTTTATATATTTCTAATTAATATTTATAGTTGAATTTATCTTATGTATAACCCTATATTAGAAATGATATACTTATTAAACTTTGATTTTAACTATTTTAACCGTTCTTTAAATAAATTAATAATAAATGTCCTAATCTAATCCAAGTGGGCCTAAATGGTCATATTTTATTCCTAAGGTTGTTTTTGGTCGAATTAAACTTATCCAATAGAATTAATACATGTGTTAGGGTAATAATAATATCATTTTGACCCTTAATTACCCTATTTACTTTTAACTGTGGTAAAAAAAGTAAAAAGTTACTATTCACAAAAAATTATTTTCATCTCATTGAACCACATTTTACTTACTGACATCAACCATGTCTCTCGAATTTTTGAAATTCCACCCACAGAAGCGGTAAAATTATGTTTTATGAAAATTTCATTTTTTAACTACCACTTAGTGGTTTCACTATTCATCAAAAATGAATGTTTCCAGAAAAATACCAAAAATTAGGCCTAAGCTATATTTGATATTATGAACTCAAAAATGATGTCTATTTTACCAAATTCAAAACATATCAGTTTTATTAATTAATTTAAAAATTAATTCCCTTCGTCAAAACAAATAACGTGTTCTTAAGAGATAATAACTATCAAAAGATTGACACTTGTGTATGTCTTGTTTAAATGTGAAATTACATCCAATGACCAACATTGTATTAAATTGTAAAAATATATTATAAATATAATTTAAAACCACTCAAATTAATAATTTATCACTATTAATTATTTCGATTAAAAAGGTTGTTTTTAATTAAAAATTAGTTATTTTCACTATTCATCGGAAAATGAAAGTTAGCCGAAAAGTACCAAAATTTCACCCTAAGCTAATTTCGATATTCCGAATCCAAAAATGAAGTCAATTTTGAAAAAAAAATTCCAAAATTTCAAAAATGGTTATTACTATTCACAACGGCTAGTTTTATTAATATTTTAATAGCATATCATTGTTTAGTGAAACTCAGTATTGCGTACTACAGATGCTATCGAGGAAGGTCGCGATTGCGTGTAATGAAAGGCAAGTCAATGATGCGTGTTGTGAAATCTCCATTTGGTGTAGCATACAAAACATGACATTAATGAAATTAAAAACAATATTTTTCATAAAATCTCAGGCTGTTACATTCATCATCACTAATTCAAAAATGGTCATTCTATAAGGACTCATTGATATTGGTCATACATTTGGCATTAAGTCATCAAAAAACACCACTTTGTACTATGGGTAATAACCAAGTAATTACGTAGGAGATACATCAACATATTCCCATACAATATTAAAATCCAAAATTTTAATTATACTTTATTCATACCAATAATTTGTTATCTCATATTCCATGCTAATAAAATTAAGTAGAGCTACAAGGGGTGGATTTATATGTGACTCAAATGATGAAGTATCTACTCTAAAGAGATGGAATTTTATATCTTCCTCAAAAATTGTAAATACATTTATCTTAAAAAAAATTACCAAATATTTTGAAAGAAATTTCATACCAAGAATTATATAGAATTAAACCATAGTTATGAAAATAAGGATAGAAAATAAATCATATTTATGAGTAGTAATGGGGACTGTCTCACATATAATTTTTATAGTGGGAAATCCCTATACTATTTTGAATGAAAAATCCCATCTTAAATTTTAAGGGAATTTTTTACTTTTCTTAAAAACTGGGTATATATAAGGTTGTGAGGATCAATAATTAAATAAATCAGTAGATAAATTTGACGAAATGATTTTGGTATATTCAACAACATCATTTATTTCTTCCCCCTCATCTGTATTAATCACATAATCTAGGTATTCCACACTTATCCTCTTCGGTTGAGGATTATGTTGATTCTTGTGGAATTTTATTTCGTAGTTACTCATCTCTTTACAACATAATAATTAAAAATAATTTATTTGTTTCTTTGACTTTGATAATTTTTTATGCCCATCCTTATATCTATAATTATTTAAAAAACTCTTAATCCCCATAAGTATTTCCAATGTTTACCCCATCCATAGTTCTCACGAGGTGTAAATTACTTTATTCTCATCTTCTTATTCAACATATTCCCTTTTTATTGTATTAGAATGACCTATTATACTTTTAATTTCACTTGAATATGTATGATATTGAGAAATAAATCTCTTTTTTATGGAACATAAAACTATTTCATTACATAATAAAAATTTATAAAAGACCAACACCCTTAGAAGACATGGATTAATACCTTAAATGAAATTGTCAATCTTACACTATGTATTTCATACGTAATCTATATCATTACAAGAAAAAAGTTTAAGGGTGGCTTCACACTTCACAATAATTATTCTTACATTTTCCAAAATCTAAGGAACTTTATCTCCATATCAATGTTTTTATCATTATGGAAATACCTTTTAAATAATTACATCTAAAAATATTTTCATTCCTATATATCTGTTTCCATTTCCCCACTAGTATTCTAGATCAAGGACCAACATTGATCATCATTTCCTTTGAAAAAATACATTGAAAGTGAAACATTTCCATTTTAACTACATCATAATTCTATATAGCTCTTCTATAGATACTTAATCTATTTCTCAAATACAATTGGATTAGTATTCCACAAAAATATTGTATGACTCTCTTTCATAAAGAAACCCAACATTGGAGAATCACATTTTTGAACAAGATACTCCATCTAAAAAGGATTATTTATCATAAACACGTAAGGATTCCCTAATATAACCATAATTTTCTCTATTCTAATACCATCTATATTTCATTCCTCATTAGGGAAATCTCTACATTATTCATGAGTATTTAAACACATCTTCATTCCATGTTCCATTTTTTTTATAAGGGTACATACTTGATTATCTTAGAAAAATATGAATTTTATATCGTAACGCATAATTCATTATATCTTTTTGACACATAACTAAATTAAATTTATGCATTAAAATCATAGAATTATTAACATGGTTTCTTTAAGGAAATCAATTTTTCAAATCATCCTAATGTTTGGTTAAGATAATCTGTATAATCATACACATATCCCTCAGGTGAGTCAAACGTGGTACATAATAATGATTTTTTTATGAAATATGTAAAGATCAAGTCTAGACCAATGTGCCATTTTTTCTTATTACTCTTATGTACCCCTATTATATAACAAATTCAATTTTTATTATCCATAAAAAAGTGTATTTCTAGGAAAAATGACATAATATCATCCTTATAAAAATATAGAATGTTCTTATATACTTCTCCACAATATTTATAATCGAGTTTTTTCATAAACTATGTTTTCCTCAATCTATATCATATGTTTTTTACTAAAATAAATATTATACCAACTGTGATGACACCAATCCGAGTAACCCATAGGCAATGCTTTACACTAATACATTGGCATAGATAAAAATGGGTCGAATCCCTAAGTACCTATTATATTAGTAGTTTTAGAGACATAGATACATATATACTACCCAATTTATATTGATAAAATAAAATATCATAATAAATAATCATGGATAAAAATTGTTTACTTGAAAAAATATTCAATGATCACTACCATATATCCTAGGTAAAATAAGCAATATAATAGGGAGTTCAAAATCTCTATAAGGTTTAATTATTATGGAAGATACCATGAATCAATTATTATAATAAATATGCAAAGGTAACTAAATTAAAACGCATTCCATTTTAGTTAATGTAATGTTGTAAATGGATAAGTAATAATTAATATAAAATTTTAAATAAAATTTAAAACACATTTCTTTGAATTAATAAGTTTAGAATTAAATTCATCTATAGGTAATATCATTTAGAAAACATCATGTATAATAAATAAAAAATTAGTAATGGAGGAAATGATTAATTTTTTGAATTTAGGCCTCTGACATATGATACCTCTACCATAAAGTCTATTAAAAATATTATTTACAACTACAATGTTAAAACCAATCCGGTTTGGCCAACTATACTTCAACTATCAAAAAATTTCCAAACCCAATTTACGATTACTGGGTCCAAAATCATAGGGTTTGGCCAAGTGATTTTTCTAATGAGAACTATTGATGCATCACGAGTACATATATAGCCATTTCCCACCAATGTCATCATTTCCAAATCATTCCTCATATATCTAATAATCAATTTAATTTGTGAACAATATTCTCTAATGAGTAAATTATATGAACTTATCAATATTTCTTATATTAACCAGATAACATTAGAAGTAACAAAGGTATGGAAAATGGTACGTGGTTAGGTAAATACTAATATATATCATAAAATAATATGGATATGTAATCTATATGTAATTTATATTGAAAAACAATCGCATGAATAATAATGTTTCAATATAAAGTTATCAATCATAAAATGAAGAGAGATTGAACAATAACTTTTACCACTTGGTAATTTTAAATTAAAATCCCATTGAATTTAATAAAAAAAAATTGATGCCTTAAAAGGTATTAATTATTAATTAATCCTGATATTAAAATTCAAAGGTAATTATATACACCGTATGTATGAAATTTGGTTCATAAAATTTCAATATGGATCAATAAAGGGAAATTGAGATAAATCCCCTTACCACATGATCACATTTGATTGAATGTTTTTTTAACCACTTATATAGTTGTTAAATAAATTTATTAAATTAAAATAGAACTATATAAATATTTATAATATCATATTATATCCTTTCGTAACATCTTATCTATCATTATTTAATAATATTTCATTATTATCATTTTTTTGAATGTTAATTGCCATGTTTTCTCTTGTTTTTTTTTTGACATTAATGATCTGAAAATTTAAAATATTTTATTATTAAATCATATCCATAATAATAATAATGAAATAAATATACTTTTATATATCAATTATACCTTTGAGACCAATCATGAAATATGGTTATGAGAAATAAAGTATCTCGTGATCATGGACATATAGGTTGTATGTATGCATGAGTAATGAATCCCTTTTGAAATGATCATTGTCGATAGAATAAATGTAATATATTATAATAATATAGTGATAATAAAATAATGTTTACCATAATCTTATGTTAAATACTATTATACATATCATCCATGATGTTTGGTGACAAAAAGAGTGTCACATCATTTTGTGAAGACAGTAGTCAACACGAACACGAACGACCTTTTCATTTTTCATTGAGTGGAATACTAAAAAGGAAAATGATATATATTATCTTATCATTATGATATATATGTATTTTTATGGTACTCAGGAACTTAGAGGAATATGATTTGTCGGGAATTTAAAATTATCTGATCATCAGAGCGATGAAAACTCATCGTCTCCAGCGATCATGCCTCAGTACTATCCAAGAATCCCACATGGTTTAATCAAAGAAAAAATATATAAAAAATGAAAAAGTTGTTCATATTCAATGCATTCATTCTCTTTATAGTTTTGCAGTATCCCTTTCTCAGGGGATCCGATGTTGAATCCCTCTAGACTCTCCACACATTCCTCTCAAATCTGTACATGTGTTGTATGTTAGAATCTGGGTGCTAGCGTGGAACTCTAATAACCTATTGAATCAAAGACAATCTACGAGATCCACTTTCATTGATTTGAGAAGAACAACATGGATCACTTTCTCGATTGAGGTATTCCCTATCTAGAAATAAACTGGAGATTTAATCCCTCAATTCTGATCAATTAATATTCATATTACGAAGATATTCTCTCCAATTATATATTGAAGATCTATAATACCTTGTTTGGGTTCCTGGCTCCCGTGCGACAAACATCTACTATAAAAGTAATATAAATAATTATTTTTTATCAACTAGACTTCATCATAAATATTATTCATACTTTACCACATACATGTAATATATATTAAATATATTACTAGATAATAATGAACCATTAACTCAACTAGAAACTTCGAATAGTATTAAATGAACCTGGAATATGATTCTAATATTCATTCATATAATGTTAATCAATGTATTTACTTAACCACTTATAAATACATGTAATAAATAATTTCATCCCAATTATTTTTGTCTTGAATAATAATGAATTAATTTATTAATCGGTGATCATTCTAACATGGATAAAACTGATACCATATGGTGGGTCCCACTAAGTCCTATAATTCATATTCAACTTAATAGGGTAGATTCTAGAATGTACTATTGTGTGTGACCATCTAGGACCTTATCTTAATCAAAGTGAATAATATTCAAAGACTAAGGGTGGAGTCTAGAAACCCATCAATGTCCTTAATGTGAAAAGGAAAATTCATATAAATGACTACCAACCAACGAACATTAACTTTATTATATAATCTTTTTTTCATCGATATCTCATAAAGCTATATTCACACTTATGTCACCATTATTTACTTTCATTATTATTTCTTAATCAAACTGAATGGACTTACCATTGACTACCATGACCTTGGATTTATAAAGGTACTACCATCTTGATCAACTAGGCCTGAGATATCTATTCCTCAATTGGGAAGTTTCATATCTGATCATGACCATTCAATCAATTTCACTCCAACAAAAAACATACCAAACACAAAATGCCTCACCACAACTTCATTTTCATCATTTTCTCCTTGTAGAAAAGTACACAATCAAATGACATATATTTTTAATGATATCTCAAGTCAAGGGACCATTTTGTATTTCTATAGATAGGAATAATTAATGACACTGAAAACATGTGTGATTCCAATTAGTGGGTCTATCCTTATGATATCAACTACCAGTGATCACCAATTGAAAACTTCCTGAGGTAAAAAATCAATTATTATGATCCTCCAACACCTGATAGTAACACATCATCTGTTTCCTATTAGTATGATTTTTATGGACTATAAAAAATTAATTTAATATTATTGTTATAGTATCACTAGGTTCTTCTTATACACTACGATCATCTATAACACTTTCATAAGACACATAAAATAAGGACATTACCATATTTATATTAGACATAGAAGTGTCAAAACTATTATGGAATGATAAAAAATGTATATACTACAAACTGTATACATGTAGTGGTAATCAAAGTTCATCAAAATTTGGGTCTAGAGCACACACATCCAACACTGACACCTTCACTGGAGCCTAATGATAACAAGTCTAAATCAGCTAGCTCCCACATGTGATTAATACTTCTAATGAGATATGAATTTATTCAGGGGTTCATCCACATTTTCCTCGGTGGATACTCTATTAACTAATACTTCACCTCTCTAAGTAAAATCCCCCGATAGATGAAACTTCATAAGTATATACTTTGTCCAATAGTGTAACCAAGGAACCTTGCAATGAAAAACTAATGTATTATACAAAAAATAAACTGGAATGGGGTCTGTACTACAAGGCACAAAACCAATTTCTAAGAAAATACACCATATCCAAACTAAATCCTTTGCTGCATCGGAAGCCTCTATATACTCATATTCTATTGTATAATTGACTACCATAGATTCCATTGAGCTTATCTATATCACCAAACCATCAATACATAAAAATATGTAGCTTAACTATGATTTCAAATCATCAAGATATACATCGAAACTAGCATCAATATATCCTCTCACTACTAGTTCCTCATCACCTTCATAATGTAGGAACATATCCTTTGTACACCTCAAATACATTAGGGTAGAATTAATAGTAGCCCATTGGATCTCTTCAAGATTAGATTGATATATTACTACCATGATTAATGTAATGTAAACATCAAACTTGGTACACTTCATGTTATACATAATAGAACCCACTATATAGAGATCTCGTATTATACTAATTATATCTCCTTCCACCTACATTTATAGACACATTTTCTTGGATAGATTGATACCGTGTGACATGGGAAACAACAATCTCATGGATTGTTCCATATTGTACCTTTTTAGTACCTTGTCAATATAAATACATAGACTTATCCCAAGAAACCTATGAGATATCGCTTGATAGATCTTGGTCCCTATACATTTGGATTATTCACCTAAGTATTTTATAGAGTAGAAGTCATTTAATATTATCTTAGATGATTATAAGACTAGTAATCTATTTCCCATAATTAATATTTCATCACCATATAAAACTAGTAAAACCATTGCATTCCCATTATCCTTCTTATAAACATAAGGATGTTTTTCATTTTTAAAGGAAACAAATTTGCTTAAGGACTTATCAAAGTAAACATTACATGATTGTGATACCTATTTCAACCCATTAATGGAAGTCTATATCTTGCAAACATTATTTTAATTCTTTGACCCAACAAAACCCTTCAGGTTGAGCCCTATAGATGTCATCAACTGACATACCTTTTTGAAAAGTAGTTTCAATATCCATATTTTAAATCTCATAATCATGAAAGGATGATATTTCAAGTAATATTACGATTGATATCATCATTGTTACAGGTGATAAGGCTTCATCATTGTCGATTCCATGACATTAACTCAAACTCTTCGCTACTAGTATTAAATTATAGGTACAAACATTACCATCCATGTCCATATTTTTCATGAATACACATTTTCACTTGAGGGGTTTTACATAAGCTTGAGGATCTACCAAAATACAAACATGATTTTGGTACATGGACTCTATATCAGAATGAAAAGGAATCTTTCCATTTAGCAGCATCCTTGCCTTTTATTTCTTTATTTTAGGTTAAAGGTTCAAAATCCTAAAGGGGAAATGTTTCACCTCACTCAATGAAAATAAAACCAAAATTCTATTTTTCCCTATCCTCTGGAGTTGACTTATGTAGTTCTTGTGTCTCAAGAACCTCTTCATCTCCCATTGTCTGTTGTGGAGATTATTCTCATACCAAGTCTTATGCATCTCGAAAATTAACTTCTTCCAATTCAATAATTCACATAATATTTACAAAAAAAATGTATTCCCATTATAGAAATGTGTATTTTCCTTCTATATTAACCTTTAAATCTAAAGATTTATATAGGTAATATCCTTTGGTTCAAAAGGATAAACTATAACAATAAACTTCGTGCATCGAGATTCTGATTTTTCTTTAGGTGAATACTTTACAAAAGCATCGAATTTCAATACATGTATGTGTGAAATAATGGGTTTCTTTATATACCATATCTCATATGGAATCCTATCTATAACATTATTTGGTACTTGGTTTAGGGTATATATTGTTGTCTCCATGTCATATCCAAAAAAGTATAATGGAAGAGTTTTCTGACTTGACATCGATCTAACCATTTTGAGAAAGGTATTGTTCCACTATTCATTATTTCCATTTCGTTGTGATTTATAAGGAGGTGTGAGTTGGGATATTTGTCAACATTACTTCAAGTGATCCCTAAAATCTTGCTTAATGTATTCTCCACCATGGTTTTAGAGTAGTTCCTTAATCTTCTTCCCATGATATTTTTCTTCTACCTGTTAGTATTCCTTAAACATCAGAAAAGGATCTGCCTTATACCTTATTAAGTAGATATGTTCATACATACTATATTCATTGGTATAGGTATTTAAGTATGAAAAATCAGTAGTTTCCTCTACTATAAATGGACTATATACATAAGTATGAATTAATTTCAGTATTTCATTGGCTCTTACTCCCTTCACAGAGAAGTGTTCTTTGGTCATTTTTGATCAAAAACATGCTTGTAATGTATCCAAGGGTTTTACTTGAACCAAGTAAAAATTATCTTCTTTGTGTAATTTATATAATATATTATTGTTTATATGACATGAACTAAAGTTCAATAGGTGGGTTTTATATGATTAATGTTGGTTAGTTCTTTCATTGATTGTCATTATTGGGTTTTTGAGTCCAAGTGTATATAATTCATTGTTAAAATTCACCATACTATAACACATGTTTCCCTATAAAAATTTTAAACATTTATTTATGAAATTGAAATAAAATCCCATCATGTCCGAATATTACACTGAGATTATGTTTCATGTTAGAGAGGGTACCTGATAACATATATTCAATACTAGAAATAAACCACTATGAAAATTCAAATGATAGTCTCCCACTTTCATAGGTGCAAGACTTTCACTATTTTTATCTTGAAGATAAAATTAACCTTTAGAAATATACTTCAATCTACTTGGTTATTGTATATAAATACATATGTGTGATCCACATGATGAATCCAATACCCAACTTGTATATAATAAATGATTTCATTCAATGAAAAAATACCTAATGTTGATGCATTGACTTTATTCTTATTCTTATCTCTAAAATGTTTCTTCTAGTGCACTTTATTACCAACTAAAAACTAGACCACAACCTACTCATTGCTCTCTCTTAATATCAGTGGATTTATAGATGGTTGATTTATAGATGTCTTTGACCTTGACTTGGACTTAGACCCTTTATCCATTCCATTATTTCTCTTGTTCACCATTAGGATGGAAGAATTAGTATTTTTCATATCCTTAACATCTTGATGAACTAAATCCAAATGTTTCAAGAGTAATATTTTCAAATTATTCATGCTATAATTGATATCAAAAGTATAAAATATTAGCAGAAAGAAGGAAAGAATGATTTCTGTTGCTAATTCTTGGTTCTACATGAACCAACAGGCTACAAGACTATTAATATACCTGATCATCTTGAGTATACAAGGACCCTCTAGGTTTCCTTATTATTTATTGCACTTATAAATGGAACTATAAATCATATACCTTTATTACCATTCTCTCTCATGATATAATTGTTGGATATTCAAAATAATCCTGTAGGAATCCTTGTCCATATGCATTTTATGAAATTTACTATAAAAGAATGAAAACATGATACACTAAACATCTAGTGAATCATAAAAATTATTTTTCCATTATTCTTTACCATAATTTCATGATAACTAAATTGGATCGGTAGGGACTATGGATTCTAACACATAACATTTCCTTTCTTGGTGTAATACTCTGTGCAAGCTCCTATACCACTCCTGGGAGATATGGCTGATCATGATATTACCTTTATCCAAAATTGATCACAATGATAATGGACATGTGTTACTGGTGTCATCTATTTTATATCAATAAAAAATAAATTCTAGCTATCAGTACTTCGATGGATTACTTTTTAGACATTTATGATTAATTTAATATAATTTTATCTAAATATCTCCCACTATTTTTATTGAACCTCAATATCCCTAACTCTATGATTCAAAATACTTTTTCTCTAGTTTATTCTAGGGGAAAGGATACCCTAAACCTCACCTCATAGTCTACAAGCAATGGTTATGCCAGTAGTTTGAGGGTTTCATGGTTGGTTCTAGGTTGGACAAACGCTTAAACTGGTTTTTCCTTGATATGTTGAGTAAAGTAGTAGATTATTGGAATCATAACTTCATTAACTCAACTAAATTCCTATAAATTGATAGAATATTAGCTATGGATAATCATTGAATACCCTTTTTAGTTAAGTAGAACAAATAATCTCATGATAATGCTTCAATAGTAAGACACACTCTCAACTATGGAAGACGGGAACCCTGAACACCAGGTTTGGTTCAAATGTGAGTAATGGAAGGCATTAATACTTAATATATCATTGAATGATTTTAATATTACCTAAAGAATGAAAACCATTTATTTTAATATGTTTATACTTGGTTTTATTTCTCACTACTAAACATTTAGATGAAAAATATTTGTCTCATATTTATGAATTTTATCTTGTTTCTTATTTTATACAATCAAGAAATAATCATGTACTTTCATAAAATAATAAATTATGAATAAAGGAAAATAATTCTATATAACTAGTCATGATGTTCTAATTATGATTGACCCATAATAGTTAAACCTAGACATAGGGGGTTCCATACCTGAGTTGACTCCTGACTTATTTCATAGCTCACCCCTTGTGAAACGTACTCACTTCTCATCTAGATTACCACAACAACTTTGTGGGGGGGGGGCTATGTCTTTGAATATAATCATATAAATACAAACATTTTCACTCACATTTTAGGGTGTCTAGGGGTTCAATGAACCATAGATTCATCAAACATGAAATCTCTTATTTACATTGGAATTAAAATATGATGATGTGAAGACCATCATATAACTAGTTAACTATTAAAATCATTGCACACAAAAAATAATTAAATAAGTAACATTATCATGTCATGCACAGGTTAGTCACTAGCTCATGACCATTCAATATGAAAATAATGTGTAATTAAATTAATATGAAATAAATTTAAATAATACAAGGGTGATTCTATAAATTAAATTAATTTAAATAAATTCAAATAATTTATTTTATTAGTTACAGATTTAATTTAATTTTAAATACAAAAATTAAATTTAAATGATTAATTAAATTTAATTATTCAATTAAATTAATATTTTGTATTGTAAAAATATTAAACCAAAATTTCATTTAATTAATTTAATTTAAAATGAAAAATAATTTAATAAAATTAATTTATTTAAAATCATTAATATAAAACGGGCCTGAAAACCCTACCACATCCCTTAAACGACTAGTCTATAGTCCCACTGGCCAATTTGCGACAAGAAATTCAAATATCTAGGTATTTTGGCCTAGGTAGGCTTACCCAGACCCGTTCCATGTTGGACAGATCCACCTGACCCATTGGCAGGGAAAATCAGATCTAGATAGACCCATAACATCTAGTTAGAATAATTCATGTCGAATTATGTTGGGCTATAAATGAAATCATGGGTACCCAATTTTGTGGAAGTCCCTGATTGTTGTGATACAAATAGATGGTGTTGGTAGGACCTCATACAACGAGAAGAATTGGTGTCCCATAGAGGTGATCATGGAAGGAGGCAATGACACCCTAACAGGATGGATCTAGGATGGGGAGAGCTGGTTGTGATGGCTTGGAACCCACCATTGCGATGTTTCTTGGCTAAGTGAGTGGGGTGGTCCATTGTGGTCATGAGACCATGGATTTTCCACTATAGATAGTGGGAGTCACGTGGATCAACTGAATGTACTCCAAAAGGAAGAGACCAGTGGGGTTGTGCTTGATAGGAGGACACAGAGAGGAGGCATCAAGGATGTTGGAACTGTGGATCTAGTTGGTTGAATGTTCATGTGGTGGGTCATCCTCAGGTTAATGAAGGTGGATGTTTCTTGAGACATAGAGGAGGATGTGGACTCACAAATTAAGTGTGGGAACAATACCCTGGATTAGTTGGTGGTGGGGGATCCCGATCCAGGATGAGGGCTACTCACAAGGGGGAGAGGGAGATGGGTAACTAGAGGGTTATCGTGTGACTCTTGTGAGTGAAAGAGGAGGAGGTTTCACATGGGAAAAGAGATAGGATGAACCAATTGGTAAAGGTATCTACTATTTTTTATCTAATTCCTAATCTAATATTTTTTTAAAAATGATCCCTTATCCTAATTTTATTTTTTTATAGAAAACATACAATATAAAAATAGATTTTATTTTATTTTTCTATAGGGAGAGTCAAGGGTCACCACTATAAGAACTCCATTGGCTGAATTCTGGTTGATCCATGGCCAGATTTTGGTAGTTTCATGAACAAGAATAAAAAATTGTGTTTATAAATCATGTTCTTTGGTATATTTAGAATATCATTATCAATAGTCGCAATCCAAAAAAATTAGATGGCCATTTTTTTCATATGAAATCAGATAAATGCATTGTCGAAGTCATTGGAAATTTGTTAACACCCTCTACATAAAATTTAAACCATTTTAATTGAAATTTACTCAAAAACAAATAACACAATTATGATACCAAATGATGTTTCCGGAGTTCTAAACAGAAGCCAATGGACAAGAAATTTTAATTTTTATATTCATTGTAGTTATTATAACCCACCGTCTCTAGTGATTAGGCCATTAAACTATAAAAGGATCTCACGTGGTATAACAAAATATAAATATAAAAAAAATGAATACCTCATTTTAACTCAATCTGTTCACAACCTTCATAGTTTTATAATATTCATTCCTTAAGGGATCTGACATTTACTCCCTCTTGATATCCCACACACACTTCTCTATTCTACATGTGCACCATACATCAGAACTCAAGACATATCATGAAACAATGATTACCACTTTGACACAGCGATGATCACATCGATTCACTATCCTTTATCAGAGAATAAAATCATGGATTACTTACTCAATTTAAATATTATCTCCCTAGATATTAGTAGGACATTAATGATCTCTATTCCAATGAATTAATAGTAATATTAATAAGAGGTTCTCTCTAATTATATAGTAGAGATTTATAATACCTGATTTGTGTTTGTGGTCCTCATGCAACAAATATCCAAGATAAAAGTATTATAAAAAAGTATTTATGATGAACTAGAATATCTCATAAATATTATTGACATTTTATCACTTACTTGTAATATATATACTTAATATATTACATGATAATCGTGAGCTATTAACTCGACTTCAATATCCTAATAATATAAAAAGAATATAGAATATTATTCAAATATTAATTCTTATAATATTAATCCTTGCATTTACTTAATCACTTTAAAATACATGTAATAAAAAATTCAT
The DNA here is from genome assembly GCA_963277665.1 of Viscum album. NCBI lineage: Eukaryota > Viridiplantae > Streptophyta > Magnoliopsida > Santalales > Viscaceae > Viscum > Viscum album. Next base: position 996,179,428 of record OY728141.1, on the reverse strand, counting down.
CCAAATTATTCTTAGCTTTTATAATGATGAATTTATTTATTCATTGGAAATCGATAGAAATGTAGATAATACCCGGACCCCACGGTGGTTTCCACCAAGTCCTATAATTCATATTCAACTAAATTGGGAATATTCAAGAATGAACTTTTTCATTTTACCCTCTAGGTCCTTATCTAAATAGTAACGAATAATATTTATTGACCAAGAGAAATGTCTAAAAACCCATCAACACCCATAATGATATTAGGAGAATTCATGAAAATGACTACCAACTTTCGAACACACATTATGTAATATAATCACATTGTCATCAATATATTATAAATTAGGATGCACACTTGTGACATCATCCTTTACTTTATTTATTATTTTTTGATCTAACTAGCCAAACTTACTTTAGACTACCAATCCCATGGATTTAAAAAGGTACTACCATCGTAATCAATCTGTCCTGATATATCATTTCCTCAACTTAGAATCAACAAGTCATATCATGATCAATCAATTAATTTCATTCCTCAAATTATATACCCATCACAAACTACCACACTATGACTTAATTTTCATGGTTTTACCTTGCATCAAATAATGTGATCAAATGAAATACATTGATAAAGATATCTGGTCCATAGACCATTACACATGTCCATTGATAAGAACAACCAATGACACCTGAAACATGTAGTGTTTCTATCAACGAGTATATCTTCGTGATCTCAAAAAATAGAGATCACCATGTGAGAACTTCATTATAAGAATTATCAATGTTTATGAGCCCCCAGAACATGATAGTGTCACATCATCTGTGTTTTGTCAGTGTGATGTATCGGTATTAAAGGAAATTACTTTATGATTCATAATATAGTATACCTAGGTTCTAATTATAACATTTTAACTTCTATAACCCTTTGATATGAAACATAATTTATGGACATTATTGTAAATATTATAGATACAGATGTATCAACACTATTATGGAAAGATAAACACACACACACACACATATATATATATATATTAAAAACTGTATACATGTAGTGGTAATAAATTTTCATTATAAGTAGGATATAGGGAAACCACTTTCAACATCACTAATTTCATAATTAGTTCATTAATATGACATATAATCATTAACATTATCTTTATCAGCATCAATGTAAATCATTTGTGAAATACTAATAAAATCACTTCATGAGGAAGTGATTCGATGTGCAAATGAGGGATGAAATATTATCTCCTGCATAATCGAAATTAAAAAAGGTATATAAGATATAAATATTACAGTTGTAAAAATATGTTATAAATAAAATATACATACTTTTTTTCCATCATCATATAGATATGTGATAGGTGGTAATGGAGAAATGAATAACATCGTTTCGCGAGGTAGTAGACTTTTCTGCACACAAATGATGATTTGGTAACCCATTTTATCAAAATAGAGGTGGGTGTAGGTCATGAAACAATCATTACAACATCCCAATATATGGAAGATAATTATGATATTATATCATCATTGTTTAGTAAGAATTTATGATGGTATTGGTATAAATAATTTAAAATCAATAGTTGAATAATGTTACCTCTTCTTTGAGTGTCCTCCTTAGGTTTGAACTAAATCCTTCCAATGTTTTATTATGGGGAAAAATAAGGATTTCAGGATGATGAGTAGGAAATTGGGAATTGGTTTGGCTATGTCAATTCCAAACCAAAAGGGTTTCGATTGTGTGTCGAACAGAGGATATGGGTGGCCGTTTATAAGTGAGTTGTGTGGCACGCTTATAATTTTTTAAAATGATTCAATCGTACTCATGTTGTTTAATATTAAAAAACAATGAAAAATATAGCATTTTAGATCCTAGAAGATATAAGGTCAAAATATGGACATCCAATGAGTTTAGGAAAATATGGTTGGTTATTTTAATCCCTTATATTCTTAATTTAAATCCCAGAAAATCCATTTCTACCATAACTATGGTAATTAATTTTTACTGATTTCACTTTTCATTTTGGTAAAATAATATTTTAACCAAATGAATAATTATAAATTATTATAATTAATATTATTTAATTAAATTTTCAAATTAAATCCATAGAAGTGGAAAATTTTAATTTTTTATTAATCCTACATGCAAGATATGAAAGCAGATTTTTGAATAGTGAATGTTTAAAAGTGTAAACAAAATTATATAAAAATTTAATATTAAAATGAATCAAAAATAATGGGTTCGATTTATTAATATATAATTAAACTAATTACACCTTAAAACCAATTTAATGTATAATTTACCAATATAATATTTATTAATGAAAAGGTAATACTTATTTAATGTTTATTATATTTCACTATTCCTAAAAAAAATTAAAATTTTCAAAATATCTCAAAAAAATCACCCTATGATAAATTGAAATTTTTAATTTCAAAAAAGGATTTTATTTTTTCAAATTAAATTAATATATGTGTTAAAAATAAATTTTAAATTATGTGTAAAAAGCGTGCATAAACCGCGTTTTCATTAAACATGGTGTTTCATGTATTGAATGATATCGATGAAATTAAATTTATTCTAATATATCAAAATATATATCATAAAGTCTTAGAGTGTTACAAATATGGAATATTTATTTTAGATGTAAATGTAAGATGAGAAACCCTTTTTCCATGCTTCCTTTTGGATAAACGTGCTTTAGCCTAATGTATAGTGGTTTTAAACATGTTATTAACATATTTTAGAACCACATTAATTATATGTATATCATATATGATCTCTTTATATCATTTTATCACATGTTCATTAATAAAATTTCATTATTCTCATTGTTTCATGTGTTACTTGTCTTGTTTTTTCAGGCGTGTTTGGTGATGAAATGTTCTGTTCTTGCACGTATTAAATAGTTCCTCGATATCCATAATAAAAACCATGAAATAATTATCCAATATAAACGAATATGATAATTTTAAAACCAATCAAGAATCAATGTTATGAGAAATGAATTATGTTTCAATCTAGGAGATAGCAGGTCATATGTATTCATGTGTAACATTTCCATTTTTTGAATGATAATTATTGAAATAATTTAATTGATATTTTATAATTACATCATAATAATATTATCATATATACTACAATATATATTTTAATGTACTTTTATATTTCATCAATGTTGTGTGATGATAAAATATATTCACATCTCTTGGTGAAGTGGGTATTCCACACGTACACGAAAAATGTTTTCCTTTTTCACTGTAAAAATTAAAGTGAGATGTTATATTGTCAGAATGACATATATTTCATGAATATAATTATTAATCCTTTTTTATCACATTTATCATTAAATATTACCTTATTAACTTCAATGTAAATTTTTCTTGAAAAATAAATCAAATCGCTTTGCGATGAGATAGTTTCCCAAAAACACGAGCGACGTAATCGTATCCCTTATGGAATAGAAAGTAAAAAGTGTATGTAAGATATTATCACTATAGAGATATAATAATATTATATAAATCATATATTAATTATATATACATCCTCATACTCAACCATGATAGGTGTTAATTTAAAAAAGAAATGGAATCGGCTTAGGAGGTGGTTAATTGGTATACACATGAATTATGATTTTGTAATCTATTTAATGGAATTTGGGATGTTTAGAAAAAGATACATTATAATAAAAATATTATTATATATAATATATTTAGGTTTTCATTTCATTTTGATTTAATAATAATATAAGGATATGGATAAATAAAAAAAATGTTCGATGAATAATGTTACCTCATCTCCGATTAACCTCCTATGGTTTGAAACAAATCCTTCCAATATCATATTTTTTTACCACATTAAGGATTGTAGGATGAGGGGATGGAATTTTGGATATTATTTTTTTAATTATGGACCGAAAAAATTGTCTAATGGTTTAATGAAGAGAGGATAGGGGTTGTGTTTTATAAGTGAGTTGAGTTTGACACTTGTAACTTTTGAAAAGAAAATTGTGTACCAACATTTTTCACATCTAAAAGGGTAAAATATAGTGTAATATATATAAATAGACATTATATGGTTTAATAATGTTTTTAAAAAGTATTTTATGAATTTTTATATGTCATTTTAACCCTTATCATTTTATTTTAACCCATAGTTAATTTATTTTTTAACTTAACAGTGATAATTAATTTTTAATGTTTATAGTATTCATTTTGGCCAAAAATTAACATGAAAATTTTAGAAAATAAATTTTATGATTATTAAAAATATATAATCAATTTTCATAATTTAAATAAATATAAATGGAAAATTTTAATTTAAAAATAATCCCATAGACATAACGGGAATGTAGGTTTTCAAAGATAAAATGTTCTTAAGATTGCAAGGTTTTTATATCAAAATTCAACATGAAAATGATTAAAAATAAATAAATAATATTATTAGATATATAAATGAATATTTTTTAATATATATTAAATATATAATTTATAATTTTATATTATTTAAATGAAATGGATGTTTTCAATTAAATTTCAATATTTTTCACTATTCATTAAAAAATGGAACACATAAAAAAAATTAAAAAATGTCACCCCAAGATAATTTTGATATTACGATTTCAAAAATATTGTTTATTATTATAGTTAAATTGAAAATTTTGGAGATATTTAATTTTAAACATTGTGTGTATTGTGTGAAAAAATTTTCTTTTAGAGAAAAATAATGTTTTTGTATAAAATTTCATTTTCTTTTAAATGATTCAATTTTATTTCTAATCATTAGATAACCATTATTTTCAGAATTTAGTTTTTATTATTTATACCCACTAAATTAATGGTTATTTAATAATTTTATACTATATTATGGTTCATTTCCACTATTGGTTTCATGCATATAAAGCTATTAGAATAGTTAAAAAAATTTAAAAACAAATATTTTTTAATGTCTTGTGTGTTATATTTTATTATATTCTGGTTGTTTCATTCCATACACATTTATAAATAATTAGTTTTCTTTAAAACTATATTTTTATAACATTATCTATGCTAAAATTAAATTGTGACCACAAATTTTAAACTTTATCTCAATAATAAAGGATTATACATTTTGAAATACCACTGTTGAATAACCCACTTCGTAAAAGGGTTAATAAAACATCCTCTTAATAAGAGTTAAGAGGAAGTATTAGGGTCATCTTTTGTTTGACAAGGATTATTATGGTCTTATTTAATGAAAAAATAACTTTGTTTAAAATTAGGATAACATTTGTGGAAAAATTAAAATAGGGGGTGGATAAAAAGATTAAATGATTGTAGAGAGTGATTGGGGTCATTTGTCACAAGAAATTTAATGATCAATAAAAATGTACGGACCTCAAAACCATAAATATATGATGATTTAAAAGACAATATTATTCATCAGATATAAAGGTAACATGATAAATTTTGTTTTTCCAAGTCCTTGTCCAATAGTTTATGAATTATATTACCATCCACAATTATGTGGAAATATACATAATTGATATGTTTCTATTTCATAATAACAATTTTATCCTTTGGTTGTGCAATGATCAATTTACAATTCATCACATAATCTTAGAAATGAATATCAATTAATTGATATTTTTTATTCCCAATGCATTAGAATTTAATATTTAGGGATCATACCATCCATAATAGAATGATAAGTCATTACTTTGAACTCTAGTTATTATTATAAAAAAATGTTTAGCACATGTTATCGAATATTCATGAGTCTCTATTAACGTAAATTGATTCATTAATATATAAAACCTCATCCAAAGTAAATTTAATCCATTTCATATTTGTTTAACCTTATGTAACTTCAATAATATTATGATACATAACTTTATAAATAAGTTCAATTGATTCCCAAAATGAACTTATCATTAATCATTTCCATTTTAGTTAGTACAATCATATTTACTTTAACCATATCAATCATCTATTTACGTAAAATCATAATATATAATATATATATATATATATATATTAGAACCATATTAAGGGTTATATTTCAATCAATAATGTTTTTTCCATGATGTTTAAATTTCTAATGAATAAATAGTCTTGGACATCATCATTGTTAAACAAAGGCATTCAAATCCTCGATGACATTTTACTTTACAAAAATTATTATAAATTTTTTAGAATTTCAATAATAAAATTTTTATGGAAATATTATTAGGATACAAATACCTATGAATGGTAATCATTCAAAATATTATATAGTAACAAAATAATATTTACCTTGACTATTAATTTTGTGGTATTTTTCCATGATGATTTGGGAATTCATTTGGGTTGTTCCCCATCTCTTATTGTGGATGCATTGCTCATACAGTGTTTTTTTATGAACATTAAAATCATGAAATTGTTATACATTTTATCTAAATTTTATGCAACATCCTTTACCATTAAATTATATACCAAGTTACTTCCTTCCATAAGTATAAAATGATTCAAAAAAATTCTTTCCAGTCTTGTATTTATCTCTTTTTTGATCGGCCGCCCTCCTTTTTCATTCCTTCCCATTATATTGAAAATACCTAGATAATTTTTTATATATCTTGGTAGCACAAGATAATTGGTCCTTATATTATAAGAATTATTGGGAGACTATTTCCCTTCAGAGGATTTGATTAATCCCATCATGGAAATGAAAAATATTTTTCATTGGATTGCATGTGTAGTCCCCACCAATACTTGAAAACATGGTAACATTGGATTAATATTTATAAAAAACTTATTCTTCCGGATATTATATACTCAAGAACTGTCTATCCATATACACTTTGTGGTTATGAGGAAAATATTTTTCCAATAATATTATCTTGAAATCATTCCTATAAATTATTTATATTTCCCCCCCATCCTTAGTGTTTTAAATTAATAATCACCATGGATCTGTACCTCCTGAGAGATGATAAAAAACCATCTAAACATTATTCCATTCACTACATCCCAGAGTGAGAAATATCTCCTCTATGGAACTTATTCAATTATCAGTTAAAATTTTATTTTTATTTTCACTAAATGATAATGTTTTTTAATGCATGATTTATTATAAAATTATTACATTGTGTATTGGATCAGTAAAAATATCCATACAAAAAATGATATTACTCCTAAACTGTGTCGACTTCCCCAATACAGTTATAATTTCATTAGTTCAAGGTTTTTCGTAAACTCCAAATTCATTATGTTTCCCAGGAGGATAATCCATATAAGGATTATGTTCTTTTATATGGTTCACATTCTTTTGGTTAGGATACATTTATAAATAATGGAATGCAATATATTACCTCAAAACATTATGAATCTTATTTCATTATCCCAAAACAAGTAAAATTATTAGCATTAATGAAAATGTATATGCATACCAAATATCATATTCATAAACCTGGTTTCCATGAGGATATATTTATTTTAAAATAATAAATAATTTATTATAAATATAATTTGAATTATCCTAAGCATATCCCTTATGAGTGTAAAACTAGGCGTACAGTATGATCCATTTTTATGTTCCAGGTGATGATCTGGTCAGGCCCAAAGCATTGTTTTCAGAGTTAATACAACTAGGTACTTTTTTCAGAACCATGTCCACTTTTAATACATTTATATGATGTATTTTATAAGAGAAACCACATTAATCTCTTCCTTACCAAAATATTGGGATGTTATTTTATACATATCCTAAAATTATATTATAGGGTCATGTTCCCTAATCAATGATTTATTAAAAACATTTCCCATGAAATCCACTAAAATTCATTTTATGATAACTATAGAGACACATCCCTAGTAGCCTGGGGTAGGTTTATACTTTGTGACATTGGAATAAGATACATGGAATGACATCCTCAAGGACCAAATAGTATTTTAGTCTTAGTAAACTCGATACATACATAAATTCACATTAAATTTTAAAACATTAAATACACAATAAATTTAATTTTTGAATTCCATTAATCCTCTTATAAAATGCTAGCATATCAATAATTAAATACATATGGCTCTATCCCTAAACATGACCAAATCTTGAGATAAGAAAATTATTTCAATTTAATTCACCTAGAAGATATTTTCAGTTTTAGAGAATTTTTTAATTAGAACACAACTAATTCATATCAAATTAAATATAACAATATAGACACACATATTCTCTATCCTTTTTTCATAAAACAAAAAAACTAATAAAAGAAACGTGGTTTCATTTCATGTTTAAACAACATAAATTTTCCATCATCCCAGCCTTGACTCTATTCTCCTTTACATCAGGTGATAAAAATTTCAAACTTGGGATCAGTATAAAAATATCAGTAATGAATACAAAAATAATGAAAACTTTTAGTTTTTTGAAAATATGTAAACCATGAATACTTAATAATAATGTAATACATTTCACCTTTATAAAGTAGTAAGTACTCTTCACTGGATATATGATATTTTCTTACCCTTTTGGAATGAAAAAATTTCCATTAAACTCATATAAAGAATAGAAAACATATAATTTTATATTCGGTCATAATCATACATAAATGGAATAACCATATAGTCGACTTAAACACATATCACTCTTACAAATGAAATAGCCATACACCTGATTTCCATACCCAATGCAATGGAGGTTATAACGTAACCACCCATCCTTGGTTTATTATAGAACCACCTATATTTGGTTTATCAAATAACCACCCGTCAATGGTTTATCATGTAACAACCCGTCAAATGTCGAAGTACCATTATATATTCATAACACATAAAAGATTTCATTTATCAACATTTCCCTTATAAAATATTTAATCACAAGGAATCATTACAAGATATTTATATAATCAAAGCATTATTAAAATCACTTTAATTAACAAAAACACCTACAAAGGGAATTTGGTATTTATATTTTGTTTAAAAAAACTTTGGATTTTATAAGAAACCAAATACCAAATAATGTTCACGGTGGTAGAAAATTCGTTATCGTAATGTACAATAAAAAATATTTCTTCTGTCATTTAGTGAAATTCTTCCTAGAAAAAGGTTCCTTTGAAAAAATTTGATTTAAATTAATAATAAATGGTGTTAATTATACACCGTATAAATTAAAGTTGTGTATAACATCAAAATAATTCTCTATGAGAGGATATTGAGTTAAATCCCCTTACCAGATGTTCGATTCATCATGTATGTTCGACTTTCATCCCGAATAATAATCGTAGGATAATTTCTACTTGCATTAGAACATTGTTCATATTTATTATTTATTTTATATCATATGTAGAAAAATATACAAGAAATTACTAATACTTTCATACATAAATTATACCTTTATATAAAACCATGATGTATGGTTATGAAATACGAACAACGTTATATTCATGGAGATGGAAAGACACATGTTCGCATGAGTAACGTCTTCATTTTTCATTGATCATTATGGAAGTAAGGTAATTATTATTTAATCATTCCATAATGATAAAATAATCATTAATATTATATTAATCATTTATATATACTAATATATATCATACTAGTGATATAATGAATAAAAATGAGTTACATCGCTTCATGGAGGTGATAATTTACATGTATGCTCGAACGACTTTATCATTTTTATGTGCGTGGAAGTAAGAACATAATTGATATATTTTTTTTAATGATTAATATTTAGTTAATATAACATTTGACCATTAATTCCATTATCATAACCACTCACGATTTTCATTCAATGGAAAACAAATTAGATCAGTTTGTGGATGTAACACCGTGATATATTATGAAATAGATTCTTTTTAATTTATTTAATGTCTTCTGTTACACAAAATTTCAAGTTCTTTTGATAGAATTCAACACTGAGTATAGATTTTGTTCAATTTAAAATTGAAATTAGATTATATTCTGTTATACTCTACACCAAATGATGTTTTCACTACACACAACAATGACTTGACATACCTTACATGTAAGAGCAACCTTCCTCAATAGCTTGCATTGTATGCGATACCGAGTTTTCACTAAACCACGATATATTATTATTTAATGTGATATAAACTGGACGTTATAAATTTTATTTACAATAGTTTTAATTATATATCATTGGAATTCATCCTAAACATTTTCTAAAACACAATATGAGAAAAAAATTAATTTTTCAGATAAAAGAATTATTTTTCATAAAATATAGTTTTGCCGCTTTTTGATGGTGCACCCATATTAAATCTATGTTATAAAATTTTTATAAGTTTAATTTGACAAATAAATATTCTAATTTTGAATAATGATATAAAAAATTACTTTTTATAGTTTTTTGATATTTTTCTGATATCTTTCATATTTTGATGAATAGTAAAAATACGCTAAATTTTAATTAAACACAACTTTTTTTCATCGAGATAATTTATATGGATAAATTATAATATGGAATAGTTTTAAAGTTTAAATAAAATATATTTTTACCTTTTAATATATTGTATTTCATTACCATTAATTTTACATTGAATTCCTAGGTAAAAACATTTCAATCTTTTGCAATGTTTTAACTTTTAGAACGTGTTTTCTCATTTCAAAAATGGGATTAATTTAAAATTAATTAATGAAATTTTGGAGTCTTGAATTTGAAAAAATTGATTAAATATTTGGAATTAGTAGGTCTGAATTATTTAAATAGTCTACTTTTATTTTTGGGTTTTATGAATAATAACTATGGTATATTTTATTTACCACAGTTAAAGATAAATCATGTAATTGAGGGTAAACATAATATTATAAAATCACACTAACATTTTTATTTATATAATTAGATGATTATAGTTCACTATAATACATACTTGGGTTTAAATGGTATCATTTGGAACCAACTTGTATGAGATTAAGACATTTAATTTATTTCATTTAAAGAAAAGTGAAATATGTCTCACTCAAACTTAAATAATTAAATTATTTTTAATATAAGGTTACATAGAATATAAATTCTTTTATAAATACTCATTTTAAATATAAAATGTTTTTATTTATCATGGTAATTTATTTTTAATTTTTACGAAATATATAATTACCTTAATATCTTATACATTAATGATGGAAAATTTATTTATTTAGGGAAAAATAAATAATATTGTTTTTATTAAAATAAAAATTTCAATAAAAAGTCCCAAAAACTTGAATAAATATTATTTGTAGAGAATATATAACCCATAATAATCCAAATGTAGAATTTTTTAACATTTTGAGCCTTATAAAAAAGATTATGACACTTATATTATTTTATTTTAAATGATGTCAAAGTTGTCACCTTCATAATTTAATAAATATATCTTTTTATATGGTGGGTTTTTTAGAAGCTAAATTAGAATAAATGTATTATTATAAATTATATTTGATTTATCTTCATCTTAGTAATTTTTTTTATAAAACAAATAATTATATTGAATAATTATAAAAAAAGGTTGTAGTAATTATTTTAATAAGATAATATCAACTAAATGGTTTTGAAAATATTAAAATAAATATTATATGAACTAATTAATTTTCACAAGAAATTTTATAGATGAATTTGAGATTTTAGGAATATATTAAATATTTTGTTTCAAATATCTCTTCTGTGTAGATTTTATTTAAATACAAATAACTGAATAGTGTCAAAATTGACACTAGTGGTATTTTATAAAAATAGCATATTATTAATTTGTTTAAAAATCACAAAAATATATAAAAATTTCAATTGGAATATTATATGGTCTAAAATTTCATAAAGTATCCAATTATGGAGAAACCAAAAAAAAAGTAAGTATTTATAACCATTTAACATTTAGAATATTATTACCACAAATGAAATTAAATAGATTAAATAAGGGTAAATCAAAATGATGAGGTTGCAAAATAAAATCAAAAAATGTTTAAATATTATTGGTTGATGAGATAAATACTCTATATCATATTATATTAGAATTTGATTCATTTTTGAGGTATTTATGTGGGTTTTGATTTTATTATAAATTAATATTTTTGAGGTTTCCTAAAGTGCCCCTCTACTCTCTTATAAAAGGGCACCTCCTCCATCTTTTCTTCACTCCATTTTTAGCATTCAAACTCGGCCAAACCCTATCCATTTCCCTTAATCACATACCTAAAAACATTCTAGTGTTCATGGTCTTCTTCAATGACAACATTTAGTGCCCTAAGCGGAGGTTTAGAGGAGGCGCGTTGAATAATAGGTAATATCTTTTACCGATTCATTCAAACTTCTTTATTCTTCTACATCCTCTATATGAGTTGTTTCATTTTTAATTCATAAATATAGTATAACTTGTATAATTAAATATTATTATGAATACTAATCAACCATATTCCATCTTCTCTCTATCTTATGAAAAATGAAATCTCCACGAGTGCGTACGTATGACCTATTATCTCCACACCATGGTGTAATCTGTTTTTCATCACCAACATATATGGATGGGTATAATGATAGAAGAAATAAATATGTATGATTTTTATAAAATTATATTGATTATGAAATATTATATTCCATACACATCAATACAATTCCACAATCATGGGAATGATATCCTCGCTCATGCGTATGTACGACCTACTGTCTCCACGATGTGATGTGATCTTTTCTACATGAGCTTCATTTAAGAATGATTATATAAAAGAATTTAATGAATAAATATGATATATATTATACTAATACAATTATTTAGATGATATAAATATAAACAAAAAACAGGAATAAGAATTCTTTCGACAAAACATGCATAAAAACGTAAAACAGTTAACACCCAAATAATGAGTAAGAATGAAATATTACTAAAAAACAGATTAGAATACAACCATATGTGATATAATAAATTTTACTATGATTCTTGAATGAGTCAATGACATTATTTAAATCATTATACAGTAGTTTTGAATACGTACAAATCATATCAAACCTATGGTAAGGGAAAATCTCACAATCTCATTTTTATCTGAGATTGTTTATAATTAAGTATTTATTGGGGCATATTTGTCATCCACGTCCATGTTTACTAAATATGTAATAATATTTGTATCATGATAAAAAAAATTTGATCCAATTTTACCCATTAGTGAATTTTTATTAGAATATATGAAAGTAATCTTTTTTCATTTTTAGTACGAGATACTTTTTGACTTTTCCAGCAAAAGTACATGAAGAAATATTTTTTAACTTATACGTCATGAATAGATTTTTATGGTTTTATAATTCCTCATTTCCATGAATATTACTATAAAATATTTTATTATTATTTTTAACAAAATTCCTTTATTTTAAAATTGCACGACTTTTTGAGAAATGAAAATGATTTTGAAGAAGAAAGGATATATTCCTCGAGAATTTATTTCATGCATTTTATCAAAACTTCATTCCATATATGATGAAATTATTTAATATGGTAATGCTTCATGTATAATGTTCCTATTTTCTAGAGGGTTTTATTTAGTTTATGATGAAATGATATCCATCTATTTTATATGGATTATGTTATAGTGGGATGATGCTTATGAAACCCATTTTATTCGTTGTGTTATGATGAATGGTTTATGTTTATTTTGTTGCACACGTAATAATGATATCATTATGAGATGGGTGGGACTTATATCACCCTCTAATGCATTGGTTAATTATTTATATATCCTGATATATTCATGGCTACAATGGAAAGAAAATCTGGTTAACTGATCAGGGCTGGAAGGGCAAGTAAACCCAATTCAGTGATGGACTTCATCCACTATGATGGTCTTGGCAGTAATGCCTTGGCTACGATAGAAATCATATTTAATTTTTACTATTATTAAATAATTAAATGTTTTATTCTAATGATATTATATCATGGTTAATGTTCATTTATTGTATATTCCTTACGTAGTTCTTAGATTTTTGTCATTGCTTATGATTTTGATGTTTAAACATTATGGTCATGTTTTTACATTTAAATTTTTATGGTTTGTTTTATGTTCTCCATGATTACCCTAAATTAGAATTTTAGCTCACCCTTTCTATTTTTTATTCCCCCTAGGATATAATGAATTTTTTTAAGTAGGAAAACAAAATGGGAAGATCTTTATAGGAGATGATGAAGATTATTCACCATGATTAGAAGATTTTGTTCTGAGTTTCCAATGACATTAAACTAATATAGTCATTGAGCTTTTTTTGTGTCATGTATTATGTTTTTAGAAAAATTAATTCTATTTTCATGTATGTTAATCTTGGGTCTCTATAGTTGGTATCATAGTGATGGTTTAGTCAACATTTGTAAACTACGATGCGAAAACATTAGAGAGATCCCAAGAGATATTTCTAATGTACGTCTAGGGATGTCCCTAAGGTTAAGTATAACTATATGTTAAAGTCCTATAATTATGGTAATGATCATGAGTTACCTAGGATTAAACCTATGATGTTAGAGATTGAATGTATTCCCCCATGATATTCTGTTTTCCTAGTATGATTTTTCCTCTCACACTATTATTTTTGGGTTTTAGAAAATGGATCGAAATAAGAAGATTCATGTTAATAGAGAATATGATGGACAATGGAATGATAGTATCCATGAGAAACCATGTAAAATGAGAATTGGAAGGAGAAACATCATTATTATGCCTAATCTGCAATCTCCTAATATGATCAATATTATCAACTTTTGTGAGTTACTTGAAGTAGTTAATAAAATAAAGATGGAGTTTCCTGGTGATCATAGAGGAAAGAAAGTTCAATTTTCCTCAAGTAAAATATGTGGGTAGAGAAATTAAATAGAATGTTTCAAAGGAACTTTAAGATGCTTTAACTGTGGAAAATAAGGACACAAAGCTAGAGATTACAACTGAAAAGTTTCAGTTAACACAATGGAAAAGGATAATGGTATTTTCAAGACATCAATTTCCGTTAAATGTTTTAAATGGTCACTATATTGGAATTATCCAAATCGATGCCCTAAGGGATAATATCATGAATTGAATCATCATGGTCGTATGGGCATTATTTATATTGATGATGATGAAGAGGCTACAAATGATATATGAGATGAAACAAGTGTTAAGGAATAAAATGATGAAGCTCAGTCAATGTTTTAAAAAGGTAGTGGAATGATTTCATGTCAATCAAGAGTAAGTATGTTTAAGTAATTTAATGGTACTATGGGATAAACAAAAATTTAGGATTGTCTCACTATTGTTTTCCTTGATTAGTTAAAATTATATATTGAATGGTACTAGTAACCATGAAAGGTTATTCATATATTTTTTGGAAATCACATGATATGTGCATAATGAATGGATAAGAAGATAATGAGATAATTGATAGTAATAATGAGCTCATGACCCAAAATAAGAACAAAGTGTTAACATGGTTTGAGTATATATAATTATTTCTATTTTGGTATGTGGAAAGAGTTAACCTTTTATGGAATTCATGTTTTCACTAAAGTTCTATGGTAATTTATGTTTTAAGAGAATAAATGATTAAGGTATTCAGATGTTTGGAATGTGACAACCATGAACTACCAAATGGGATGTGGGGGAAAAATGTTAAGTAGTTTTAGATCACCTCCTTCTAAAGTTTTATATTTTCAGTTTTGGGAAGGATTTTAATGGTATAAATTTATGGATTGTATAATTTATATGTTGGTTGATGTTTTTTAGATTAATGTATTATCCCCCTATATGTAGACTTAGTATATTTAATAATATGTTCTAACTATTTTTTCTGATACAGATGGAATGACCTATCATCCCGTTGTATGATCTTCCAAGACTTCAAAAATGATAAATTCAACTTCATTTCATTAAATAAGAGATGTAGTGGAAATTTTTTAGGGAATGACCAAATGTGATATTACACTAAAATCAAGTGTGTACTTATCCTTATAAAAAAATTCTTCAACATTAGGGAGCTGATATTGAAAACCAAAAACTTTATCATAGTACCCTCATATCTGATGAATCATATGGTACCTTAGATCATCAAAAATTTATGCTGTTTTCATTGTTGAATTTTTCTTAGCCATGTTCTCTACCACTCTCCATTAGAACATGATGGTTAGATTTAACTTCCATTTCCATGTTTTCACCTATGTTATCCTATGTGGAAAATAGTGTTGATTTAATTTAGGTTACCATTTTGTTTCTTAATTTACTTTTTAAAATCAAGTTTTACTATTCCTTTTTACGATGTGGTTTTCTATGAAAGAAAAATTCATGTAGTAAACCATTTATAACTTTGATGAATTTTGAGGGATAAATTCATTTTAATGGGGGTATAATGTAACACCCCAAGATTTTATGAAATAGATTCTTTTTAATTTGTTTAATGTCTTGTGTTACACGCAATTTTAAGTTCTTTTGATAGAATTCAACCCTATGTATATATTTTTTTCAATGTAAATATGAATTGATAATGAATTATATTATACTCTACACTAAAGGAATGTTTCACTACATGCAACATTGACTTCGATTATGTTACATATAAGAGCGACCTTTCTCGGTAGCTCCATTGTACGTGATACCGAGTTTTCACTCAACAAAAATATATTATTTTTTAATGGGACATTAACAAGAAATTATGAATAGTATTTAACAAATTTTGAATTTTATATAATTTTAATTAATCTTACACATTTTCTATAACACAATATGAGAAAAAACAAATTTTTCGGATAAAAGAAATATTTCTCAAAAAATGTTGTTTTGTCTCATTTTGATAGCGCACCAAATTTAAAATCTATTTTTTGACATGTTTATAAGTTCAATTTGGAAAATTAAACTTCTTTGTTGTTATCAGGATATAAAAAGTTACTTTGAGTATTTTTTTGATATTTTTCTGATAACTTTCCCATTTTCATAAATAGTAAAAATACGCATCTTATAATTAAAAACAAAATTTTTCATCGAGATAATTTATATTGATAAATTATAATATTGAAGAGGATTAAAGTGTCAATAAAATATATTTTTACAATTTAATATAATTTATGTGAATATTATTAATTTTACATTGAATTCATAGGTAAAAACATTTTAATCTTTTGTAATGTTTTATCTTTGAAAACTTGTTTTCTCATTTCAAAAGTGGGATTAATTTTAAATTAATTACTGCAACTTATACATCTTGAATTTTGAAAAATTGATCCCAAATTTGGAATCAGTATGTCCAAATTATGTTAATAGGATACTTTTATTTTTGGGTATTATGAATAGTAACTACGGTCATTTTTATTTACAATAGTTAAAGGTAAATCAGTTAATTAAGGGAAAGAATAAAATTATAAAATTACCCTAACAATTGTCTTAATATAATTTTATGATTATTGTTCTCCTTAAAATGAAATTGGGTCGAAATGGTATCTTTTGGAACCCACTTGGATGAGACTAATACATTTAATCTGTTTTATTTAACACAAAGTGAAATATGTCTCACTTAAACTTTAATAATTAAATTAATTTTAATATAAGGTTATACAGAATATAAATAAAATTATAATTACTCATTTCCAATCTAAAATATTTTTCTTTGTTAAAGAAATTTATTTTAAATTTTTAAGAAATATATAACTACCTTAATGTCTTATATATTTATGATAGAGAAATTATTTATTTTAGGAAAAATCAATAATATAGTTTTTATTAAAATATTAATATCCATAAATGGCCAAAACACTTCACCAAAGTTCATTTTTCGAGTATATGTAACTTATAATCCTCCAACGCTTGACCTTTTGACTATTTGGAGCATTAAAAATGTGATTTTTATACTTATATTAATTTATTTTAAATGATTTCAATGTTGTCACCATCATAATTTAATAAATATAAAATTTTAAATGTTGGGTTTTTTATAATATAAATTAGACTAAAATTACTCTTATGAAATATATTAGATTTATCTTCATCATAGTATTTTTTACTTTTTATGAAAAAACTATGTTTATTAAATAATTATACAAAAATGTTGTAGTGATTATTTTATTAAGAGAAATATAAAATAAATGGTATTGAAAATATTAAAATAAATATCATATGATCTAATTAATGTTTTCCACGAATTTTATAGATGAATATTGCATGTCAGGAATATATTAATTTTTTTTTTTGAATTTATATTCTGTGGGGATTTTATTTAAATTCAAATAAATAATAGCATCAAAATTGAAAATATTGTTATTTTATAAAGATAATATATTATTTAATTGTTTAAAAATCACAAAAATATTTAAAAATTAAAAATTAAAAATTATACGGTCTAAAATTTCATACAGTATCCAATTATGAATAATTCAAATCACATAGGAATGTATTTATAACAATTTAAAATTTAGAATATTATTAACACAAATAAAATTAAATAGATTAAATAAGGATAAATCAAAATGATAAGGTTTAAAACAAAATTAAAACATGTCTAAATTTTATTGTTTGATGATATTATAACCCTATATAATTTTTTATTCTATGTTGAGTCATTTTGGAGGTTTTTATGTGGGATTTGATTTATTATTAATTTATATTTTGGAGGTTTCCAAAAGTGCCCCTTTCTTATCTTATAAAATGGAACCTCCTCCCTCTCCACTTCACTCCATTTTGAGACTTAATACTCAGGAAAGACCAATCCATTTATCTTCTCCACTTCCATATAAAAATACCAGAGGTACTAGTATTCTTCAATGACTATGGCTAGTGCCCTAAGAGGATGTTTAGAAGAGGCACATTGAAAAGGAGGTAATATCCTTTACCGATTCTTTTAAACTTCATTCTTCTTCTACTTACACTATATGAGTTGAATCATTTTTAAGTAATAAATCCAATATCAGCTGTATAAATACATGTTATTATTAATATTAAACAACCATATTCCATCTTATATGCATCCTATGAAAAATGAAATCAACATGCATGCGAACGTACGACCTACCGTCTCCACGCCGTGGTTTAATTTGTTTTTCATTACCAACATATTTGGATGGGTATAATGATGGAAGAAATAACTATATATTATTTTTATAAAATTATATTTATTTTGAAATATTAAACACCATACACTTCAATGCAATTCCACAATGATGGAAATGATATCGTCGCTCGTGTGTATGTATGACCTACTATCTCCACGATGTGATGTGATTTGTTCTACATGATCTTCATTGAAGATAGATTATATAAATTAATTAAATGAATAAATATGATATATATATATATATATTATACTAATACTCTTCTGTAAATTATATAACAAAAACCTAAAAATAGAAATAATAATTTACTCAACAAAACATGCATAAGAACATAAAGCAGTTAATGACTAAATAACGACTAACAATGAAATGTTGCTAATAAACAGATAATAATATGACCATATATAAAATCATAAAAATGAATATTATTATTGAATAATTAAATGACATTATTTAAATCATTATACAGGATGTTTGGATACGAAAAAATCATCTCAAACTAGAGGTAACGGAAAATCTCGCAATCTCATTTTTATCTAAGATTGTTTATACTTAAGTATTTATTAGGGAATATTTTCCATCCACTTCCATGTTTCTGAAATATGTAAAATTATTTATAGCCCCCTAAAATTGTTTAAATCAAATTTTACACATTGGTATATTTTTAATAAACTATATGAACATAATCTATTGTCATTTTCGGTAGAAGATATTTTTTGACTTTTCCGGAAAAAGCACGAGAAGAATGTTTTTTATCTTATACGGCATGACCGGGTTTTTATAGATTCATAACGCCTTATTTCTAGGATGAATACTCTGAAATATTTCATTATTATTTAAAAAAATATTTTCATTTAAAATTTTATGGCATTTTGAGAAAAGAAAGTTATTTTGATGAAGAAAGGATATTTTCCTCAAAAATTCATTTCAAGTGTTTTATCGAATCTATTTTCCATTTAATATTAAATTTTTTAATATGGTTATGTTTCAAATATAATTTCCATATTATTTAAATTATTTGATTTATCTTTTGATGAAATGATTTCCATTTGTTTTATATGGATTATGTTATGATGATATGATGTTTATTAAATCCATTTTATTTGTTGGGTTGTGATGAATGATTTATGTTTATTTTGTGGCACACATAAGAATGATTTTATTATTAGATGGGTGGGACCTATATCTACCTATAATGAATTTGGTAAAGATTTATATCTCATGAGATAGACATTGCTAGAATGGAAAGTAAATCTGGTTCCGTAATACAGGGCTATAAGGACAAGTAAACCTGGTTCAGTAATGGACTTCATCCACAATAATGGTCATGGCAGCAATGCCTTGGCTACGATGGAAATAATATTTTTACTTTTTATTTTTCCACAATTACATGTTTTATACCAATGATATTCTATTAATGTTAATTTTCTATTATGATCTACGACATACGCAGTGCCATGATTTATGGAATTGCTTGTGATTTTGATGTTTAAATTCTATGTTCATGTTTTTATGTTAAAAATTTTATGGTTTTTTTATGTTCTCCATGTTTACCATTAATGAGGATTATATCTCACACTTTCTATGTTTTAATTTCCCCGGGATATAAAGAAAAGTTTTAAGTAGGAAAATAAAAGGGGACGATCTTTATGGGAGACATTGAAGATCTTTCCCCATGATTAGAAAAAAAAATTTCTGAGTTTCCAAAGACACTAAACTAATACGGTCATTGGGATTTTGTTTGTTTCACATGTTATTTATTCCAAAAAATTAATGTAATGTTCATATATGTTAAGCATGAGTCTCTATAGTGGAGGTTATAGATCACACATGCACATGAACGATTAATACCATTCCCATTTAATAGAAGAGGAGAAGGATTTAGGTGATGATATTGAAATAATAAAATATTATTATATTTATTATATTGGAATTAGTATCTCATCATTGTTATAGGATATTTGATGGAAGTGGAAGAAAAACTAAAATAGAAATACTTTAAAAAAATCATACAACTTCTTCAGTTGATCACCAAGGAAGAGTATCGTAACCCCTCTAAAATGGGTGTTCTACCTACAATAATACTTCAACAATGTGAGGAGGGATTCTAGGAATTCTTTTTGGAAGATATTTTTGGATCTAAAAGGATTTGTATGTGTGATTAATAGAGTGGAATGGGAGCCTTTTTATAAGAGATGGGAGTGGCACCCTTGGAATTAAGAAAAGTATTAAATTAATTTAAATAAAATTTCGATTCAAAATAATCCAAAAACTATTATATTCAAAAGATAAGATGAGGAAATTTTTATATCCTCTCATTATATAATTTTAATACAATTATTAATTTTATTTTAATCCTTGTCTTTTTTGGCTTTCCATAGTTATTATATATTAATTTTAATTATTGTAAAAACATTTTAAATATTAAGAGGATATTAATTTTACTTCTATGGGGGTAAATTGCTCATAAATGGATTATTTATGAAAATTCTGACCTTAAAATTTTGTCTTTGTAATTTTTTTTTATGTTTTTTAAATAATTTAATAAAATATTTTTTTTAAATATGAATTTTTCCAATTTTGACACTATGCACATTATTGAATTTAAATAAAATCTGAAAGAGTTATTACTTAAAAAAATTAATTTAATAGTCTTATAAAATGTCATATTCACTTATAAAACTATTTGATTACATGAATTATGTGAAATAATATTTATTTAAATATTAATAATATCATTTATTTGATTTTTTAATTAATAAGGCAATCACTTCATCAACATTGTGTCATAATTAAATATAATTATTTAAAGTTTAAATTTATAAATAAAATAACATGATTTAGGTAATATTTATAATTTTCTAATTACTTTATATTTTCGATGATATCACTTATATAATCCCATATTAAAAATGTTTTAGAAATAGGAGTCATGTTTATGATATTTTTGCCTTTACATTCAATTAAATAATATAAATGTCATAATCAAACCCAAGTACATTCAAAAGGCACAAATTTCATCCCAAGGGTTGTACTGGTCATCCATAACTCATCCTATAAGATTAGTACAAGTGTTATTGTAGTTTTATATTATTATAATATTATTTTTACCCTTCTTTAAGAGATTCACATATTAATTGTAGTAAATAAAATACTAATGATATTATTTAAAAAAATTATTTGGATCTTATTATTCCTCATTGTTTATAAAAATTACAACCATATATGTTATTTTCTGAAAATTTAATTCTCATAAGTGGGGGTAGTTCTCCTTCAAATAATTTTTTAGATTCCAATGTTGCCTCTTAAATCATATAGGTTTTCCACAAAACCATAACCTAAAAAATAACCCTCTTCCAAAAAACCTTTTCTATATGGTCAAGAATCTAGACTTTTTGTTCCTCATAATAATTATTCTATTTCAACTAAACTACTTATATACTAAAATCATGTGATGGATCCAACATATACTTTCTTAACAATGAAACATGAAAAAAAATGTGAACTTGGGACAAAGTCGAAGGTAAATCCACTCAATAGGAAACTGATTCATCTTTATCTAGGATATCATATGGTTCAATGAACCTTGGACTAATCATACATTTATTTCCAAAACACATCATGCTTTTCCATGTTGAAACTCTTAGAAAGACATGATCACCTGTGTTGAAAAAAAGATCCTTCCTTCAGTTATCAGCATAACATTTCTACATGTTCTGAGCTGTCCTCATATTCTTCAGAATCAAATGAACTTTATATTACATCTCATATGATAATTTTGGTCCCATAAACTCCCTTTCACTTACTTCATCCCAAAAAGATGATTTTTGACACTGCTATCTATATAATTCCTCAAGTGGTGTCAATTGTATACTAGAATCAAAACTATTTTTATAAATAAACTCAACTAAAGAAATAGGTTGATCCCAACATCCATGATAATACATTAAACAAGGAAGTATAATATCCTAAAAGTTATGAATTGTTCATTCTGACTACACATCTGATGGAGGATAAAATGTTGTACTGAAATTTAATTCAGTACCCAACAACTTCTGAAGTCCTTTCTAGAAGTCATTAGTGACCATGGAATCACGATCTGATACGATGGAGAGAGGGACTCAATGTAACCTGGATATATATTTGATGTTCAACTTATAAATTTGATCTAGAGATATATTATCTCAAATATGAAGAAAATGATCATATTTAGTCAATCAATCAACAATACCCCATATCATATTATTACCTCAGAAGTCTTTGGTAATACCACTACAAAATCCATGGATATATTTTCCCATTTCCAATATGTCATTGGAAAATGATGAAAACCCATTTCAGTAACTAATACTCTTCTATAACATGTTGGGAAATAAAAAATCTTAGGGTAGATTTAGCAATATCTCTTTTCATTCCATCACACCAGTAATACTTCGTAAGGTCTCTATACATCATAGTGTTGTCAGGATGAACTGAAAATGGAGAACCATTTCCATCACATAAAAAATAATTATCCAATTATAAATCACTGGTCACACATAATCTCTTTACAAACCTAATGAAATATTTATGAATGTTAAATTTAGGTAACTTTCACTTCTTACAAAATTTTACCTTTTTCTATAACATATTGTCTTCTATCTACGCTTTCATAATTTTTTCTAATAGAGATCAATTCAATTCCACATGAAATTAAACATAGCAATATCCTGCACTAATAACTTCCAATACAAAATTCATCAAAACATTAACCAAAAGATCTCATTCCAAATGTATTATGGTTAATGTACCATTACAATTTTGACTCAAAGCATCATCCTCTTTATTTTATTTTCCGGGATGATAATGAATTATGCAATCATAATTCTTGATTAATTAAAACCATCTCCTCTATCTCATATTCAATACTTTTTGAGTGAATATATAATTATATCTTTTGTGCTCAATTTATATTTCACACCATATTCCATACAAATAATGCCTCTAAATTTTTAATGCATAAACAACATCAAATAATTCCAAATCATGTGTATGGTAATTTTACTCTTATAATTTCTATTGTTGTTAATCATAAGTAATTAGTTCTTCATTTTTCATTAGGACATAACCAATTCCATTAAATGAAGTATCACTATAGATAAAAATTTCACTATTCCTAGAAGGTAGGACCAAAACTGTAGCATTTACCACACTTCTCTTCAGTTCCTGAAAGCAATCATCACATTATTTATTCCAAATGAACCTAACATCCTTATTTTTTAACATAGTTAGGGGTCTAGATAATTGAGAAATGTTTTCAAAAAAACTAAAGTGATATCCCATTAACCCATGAAAACTACACATTTTTGTTATATTGATAGGCCTTTGACACTCTTCAATAAAAAAAATTATATGGGTCCGCAATTATTCCATGTTCAGAAACAATATGACCATGGAACAAAATTTGTTGCAAACAAAATTCACTCTTAATAAACATTCGATAAATTTTCTCTTCATTTAAGGATTGAAAAAAATCCTTAAGTTACTCTCATTTTCCTCTTGAATTTTAGAATAAGACAAAATATTATTTATAAACACAACCACAATCTATTCCAAAACTGATAAAAGACTCCATTCATGAGATTCAATAATACCACAGGGTCATTAGATAACCCAAATGTAATAACAACAAACTTGTAATTCACATATCTAGTTTGGAATGATTTATTTCGAATTTCATCCTTTTTCACCTTCACCTGATGGTACACGGAACACAAATCAATCATCGAAAAATACTGATCTCCTTATATCTGATTAAACAAATCATCAATATAAAGCAACGAAAACATTTTCTTAATAGTAATGTTATTCAAGTATCTGTAATCATTAAAAATTCTCATAAAACCATGTTTCATTTTCATAAATAAAACATATGCACCCCATAGTGAAGTGCTAGGTCTAATGTGACCATTATCAATCAATTCTAGAAACTATTATTAAATTCCACCAATTCAAATTTATCCATTTGATATGGGGATTTATATATAGTTTAAGAATCATACACTAAATAAATAGTAAATTCAAACTCTCGGTTTGGATCAATTCTAGGAAATTCATTATGAGAAACAGGTGTGAATTCAGTCACTATAGGAATGTCACTAATGAAAACATTTTCCATATTTTCAACAATATTAACTAAATAACATTCACATCTATCTTTAATCAATATCTCAGCTTCTTGGTATGTTTTCCAAGGTTTGAAATAATTGAATAAAACTTTCATTGCTTTACAATATATTTTAGCATGATAAAATGAAATCTAATCCATACCAAAAATGTTATCAAAATCAACTAATGGATGTTCAACAAGATTTGTAGGAAATACCATCCCCAATGATAATAGGATGATTCCTATAAATCATGGTTACTTTAGTACTTCCACCAAGAGTTTTTACCAAATGTTATATATCACCTTCATGAGGTTCTATTTCAAATTTACATGAAATTTGATTAGAAATGAATGAATTTTAAGATCCAGATTCAAATAGAGTGTTGGAATATTTTGAAAAAACCTCTAACATACATGTCACCACATTATTTGATGGTCCCACATAAACTATAGTAGTAGAAAATAATTTTTTCATTCCCTTATAATTTTGAACATACTAGTTTCCACCCTCGGTTATCATCTTTGGACACAAATTGGCATAATTCTAAAATTCATTACAATTAAAACATCTTACCACTTGTTTTTCATTACCTACCTGATCAACATCCTTATAGTTATGAGTAATATGATCAGTATTACCACATGTATTCATGAATGATGTTATCATTTTTATGCGCATGGAAGTAAGAATATAATTGATTTATTGTTATCATATAATGATTAATATTACATGAATATAACATATCAACATTAATTCTATTATTTTAACCACTCATGAGATACGGTTATGGAAAACAAATTAAATCGGTTCATGGAGGTGATAGTTCACATGTATGCACGAATGATTAATTCCTTTCCCATTTTACCGTAGTGGATATGAATTTAAATGGTTATATTAATATAAAAACATCTAAGTATATTGAAAATACGTGAGTGATTATATAATCATGGTTGGAGGATATTTTATGTATGTAGAAGTATAAAAAAATAGAGATACTTAAAGAAAATGATACATCTTCTTCGGTTAGTCACCTCTAAAGAACACCTTATCACATCTAAAGACGGTGTTCTCCTAAAATAAGGATTCAAGAATCTGGTGAGAGATTATAGCAAGTGTTTTGGGAAGAGCATGGCCGGACCCAAAGGCTTTGGAACTATGAGTAATAGATAATAACTGGTGCATTTTTATTGGAGAGGGGAGGGCACCCTTGGAATTAAGAAAAATGTTAAATTAATATATATTCAATTTTGATTCCAAATAGTCCAAATCTCTATTATTTAGAATATATGATGAGGATAGTTCAAAAATATCTCATCCAATAATTTTTATTAATTTATTGATTTTATTTTAAACCTTAACTTTTCATTTTACACATAATTATTCTCTTTTAATTTTAATTTTTGTAACAAAATTTTTAATATTAAGAGGATACAAATTTTTCTTTTATGGGGAAGATTTCTCATGAATGGATGCTTTAAAAATTATTAGACCTTATCATATTCACATTTTAAATTTTAAATATTTTTATTATTTTTAAATAATTTAATATAATATTATGTTCATAAAATATAAATTATGTCAATTTTGACATTATTCAATTTATTTAATTTAAATAAACATCAATATTGGGATAACTTAGACCAAAATAATTTAATAGTCTTATAACACATCATATTCAACTAGAAAATTCTTTTATTGTATTAATTATATCAAAAAAATTTATTTTAATATTTATAATATTATTTTGTGGATTCTTTCATTAATAAGACTATCATTTCGTCATCATTGTGTCATAATTAAATATAATTATTTACTATATAAAAATAATAACTAAAATACCATGATATTGTCAATATTTTTATATTTATAATTACTATTTATAGTGTAAGATATAACTTATATATCCCCATATTAAAAATGTTTTAATGATAAGTGTAATCTTTATGATATTTTTCCTTTACTTTAAATTAAATGTTATAAATGTCATAATCACACCCAAGTGGATTCAAAAGGATTTAAGATCATCCCAAGGGTTTTATTGTTTTCTAATAACACATTAAATAATATTTGGACAAGTTTTAAGGTAGTTTAATATTATTTTAATATTATTTTTTTCAATTATGTACATAATATACGCTTTAATCGTAGTAAATAAAATACTAAAGTTACTGTTCACTAAAAATAATTTTTATCCTATTAGAAAAATTTCATACATATTACAACCATGTATGTTATATTTTAAAAATTAAATACCCATAAATGTAAAAAATAAATTTAAAATTATTCTCATTGTCATAATAAGAAAACATGCTTTTAAAAAGTAAAAACCATCAAATGATAGAAATGTGTTTATATAAAATTTCAATGTGAAATTACTTCCCATGAAAAAAAATTGGATTTGATGAAAAAAAAATAATATAAATTTACTTTAAAAACAATTGAAATTATAATCTAAAAATAAAAATAAATTAGAAAAAAATGCAATTTTGAAATAAAATGTCGTATTTTATAAAATTCATTAAAATATGAATTTTATGAAAAAAACTCCAAAATTTCAACCAAATTAAATTTTTATTTCTCGATTCCAAATATGAAAATTATTTTGTCAAATAGAATATATATAAGTACCATAAACTATATTTAATAATGGTTCCCTATCAAGAGGTGGAAAACAATATTTTAAAAATATTAAAGTATGTTATGCTTAAAATTTGATATATTCTCATTTTAAGCATATATAATTTATTTGATTAATGTAAAAATATTTAACAAACTTGTGTAAATATAATATATTTTTTTATGTTCATTCTCTACAATAAAAAGACTATGAATTATCTTCTATTTAAAATAATAATTTGAATTTGTTTGCATAATTCAGTCTTCTATCCAACGAATGATTTATGAAAACCCCATTGTTACCTGTCATGTATGCTATTAGTAAAAAATACAATTTAACATAAAATTAATAACATATTCATAAATATTAATAGATAAAAAAATTTATTATACTATAATTAACGGGTATGTTACAAAATACTTCATGGTATCCTCTGGAAAATAAAACATTATAAAGAGGAGATTTGATGTGCTTAATTAGTGTAAGCATACAGTCAAAGAAGTGAATAAATAAGGCACAATCAATATGGATGTGTAAGAAATGGGAAAAAATTTAATCTATGACTTAATCATATTTTGGGGGGAATAAAATATGATCGAATAATTCCATATTAATATTCAAATGATCTTGAAACTTGGCCAAGGAAATTATAACTAATTGAATAATCACATGGAATATCTATAATTGAATTCATAATGATCAAATGAATAATATTTTACATGTAGATAATATTCCCTAGTATTGTACGAAGACATATAATATCATTAATTCTTGTTTTAATACATCTAATACCATATATTATTATGTCGTAGAATCTTTATAAATGGGTAATTCCCTGACTAAAACCATATCTAATTTGTCTCTTGAAAATTTTAAAAGCATCAAGGGCATATAGAAGGCATATCCCATCACATATAATGTCTAATTAATTTTTCATATTAATTTATTAAAAGATAAAGAAAAAAACATTTATTCTTAAAAAATGATATAATAAATGTTAATACATACCTCAATAAATAAACATAATCATAAACCTTTAAGAGTAAAATTTTTAAAGCTAATAACATTTCATATCCTCAATTAAATAGATCATAAATCATTAAATGAAAAAAATAATTATGTTATCAATAAAATATATCCCCAGTATATCCAATGTACATTAAATTATTGATGTCATTGATGATTATAAATCCTATACAAATATCTTTAAAAATATTCCTAAAACAAATAGCTTTTCATTTGGAAAATTTATTTTTAAGACTAAAAGGTCATGAAACTTTTTGAAAAAAAAATATATTAAAATAAACTTTGTAACTTATAAATTAATCTCAAAGAAAATAAATTTTTAATGAAGTACGATAATTTGTTACATATGGAGTACATTAAAGTTAATATTTATTTTAGATATTTTGTAAAATACAAAAAGACATTGTTTTAAAAATATCAAAATTATTCCCTTAAAAAATATTAAAAAAAACTAAAATTGGGGGAAAACATATTTAATTAATAATTTGAAAATTCTTAATAACAATTTTTAATTTTTTTTGGAAAATATCGGATTCGATGAAAAAGTGTTTTCGACCAAAGAGAGAAATAAAGTTCAATATGCTTAAAAATAATGTATTAATCATTTTCAGTAAAAAATAGAGATAAAATGGTAGTATTAATGGAATAGGAACATATATATATATATATGATATTAATATATATTTATTTTAATATGAAAATATTAAATATTTTTCCCAAGGGAGATGTAAGGACAAACAATCCTGAATAATGACAAGATTGTGAAGTAAACACTTTCCATGTTAGTAATATCTGAATCATAAGCCCCACAAAACAAATCTCATCAAATGAAACGTTAAATGACGTAAAAATAAATATATTTGTGATATAAATAATAAAATGGGATTTATATACACCACACAATAAAATAAGTGGTAAATATGGCATATGTCTCATAGAAGATAAAAGGATGCGAGAAACCCTTACATCATGATTCCTTTTAGATTATCAAGAATTAATCTATTTTATAGTGGTATTAAACCTATTATTAACTTTTTTAATAACCATATTAATATTTTTAATATTATATATATTATAATTTTATAACATCTTATCATTTTTTTAACAATCATTCATTATTCTGATTGTTCTCTGTGTTAATTGTCTTGTTTTCTCATGATTGTTCAGTCAATAAAATTACGGTTAGAGAACATATTATATAGTTCCATGATCTTAAAAATAATATTAATGAAATAATTATTATATTTATACATAAATTATAATCTAAAAAACAATAATCAAGGAATTTTATGAAAAATGAACTACGTTATTATTATGAAGGTGGTTTGTCGTACATTCACATATGTAAAGTTCATATTCTTCAATGATAATAATTGAATGAATTTAAGGGATATTTTACCTTTATAAAATTATAATTATATCTTTTATATGATATTATTTCATTAAATATACATATATATATCATCCATGTGGTGTGGGGATGAAGGAGATCACATCAATTCATGAAGGTCGTAGTCCACACACACATGAATGATGTTATCCATTTTCATCGTAAAAAATAAAATTATATATTATATTTTAAGGATAATAAATCTTATATTATTATCATAATTATTTATTTTATATCACATATATTAATTTATGGTTTCCTTATTACAATCCATGTAAAGAGTTAGTGAGTAATGAATCACGTCACTTCGTGAGGCGGTAGTCCTCTATACACACGAGAAACTATATCATATCCCCTACAGAATGGAAATTAAAATGGTATATATAATATAATTAATAAATAGATATAATAATATTTTATTTATCATATATATATACTTTTTATACATCATCATACTCAACTTTTTTGAGATGGTAATGGAAAAACCAATAACATCGGTTCGAGATATGATAGTCAACGGTAAAAAATTGATAATTCTGTAAAACATTTGATAGAAGTAGGGATGTGTCATGTTTTTAAATTCATATAAAAAATGAAATTATATTTATTATACTTATTTTAACAAATCATAATGGTTTAAAAATAATTTAGGTTTGTGGAGGAAGAAATAAAATAAATTGTTTAAAAATGTTAGATCTTCTCCGGGTAACCTCTGTAGGGTTTTCTCAAATCCTTCCAATGATGGATTTATGAAAAAAAATAATACTTTTAGTATTATTGGGGAAAATTTTGGAAGTAATTAGGGTTTTTATTTTACCAAAAATATTGTTTTTCATGTGTCAATATTAGAGAATAGTGGGTGTCCTTTTCTAGGTGATGAGACTGGAACACTTGTAATTTTTGAAAATAGAAATGTGTCATCGTGTTTTTCACATGAAAAAGTATACAAAATAGATTAATATAGATTTTTAGACATTATAAGGTAAACATATTTCAGAAAAATGTGTTTTGAAAACGTTTTTAGGTAATTTTTACATTATCTTTTTAGTTTAACCCCCGGTAAATCCATGTTCACCATAACTGTGTAATTATTTTTTACGGTTTTCACTGTTCAATTTGGTTAAAAATAAATTATATCTTATTATAAAATATTAATTATTTTTATTCCAAATATGGAATCCATTTTCTAATTTAATTTCACATAATTGTAAAAATTTTGTTTAAAATTAATCCTACATGTTTGATGAGAAAGTGTGTTTTCAAAGAGAATCAATTCAAAAGTTTAAAATGTTCTTATATTAATAAAAAATATGAAATTTAACTGATCATAATAAATTATATTAGTATATTTATAATTTATCTAATTATATGTGAAATAAAATAAAAAATTTAGTTTTATTTTTTAAAATAGTTTAAATGATAAATAATTTTTTATTTTAAAATTTAGTATTTTTAATATTAATTGAAAAATGTATCATTTTAGAAAAATACCAAAATTAGACAAAAATATAATTTTGATATTATTATTTATAAAAAAACTTCAAATAATTTTTTTATATGTTTTAAATTTTAATTTTATATTATTTAGGTAAATCAGAACAAAACTGTCTTTAGAATAAATGCAGCTAATTGGAAGAAATATCTTATTATTTTAAATGAATATTATTTTATTTATAATTGGAATATAAACATAATTTTCATAATTTAGGTTCTACTATTCATACCCACCAACTTAACTAAAAGGTTATAATAGTATTCTATATTGAATTTTATTTCACCTTTAGATTTCGTGTTGCGTATTCTATCAAATTGATTAAATTTATTTAAAAAATATATTTTGTAAAGTCTTAGGTAATATATTTTTTTAAATGACTGTATTTTTGTGTTATAAATTCTATTAATAATTCCTTTGAAATAAAAAGGTATTATGTAAAAATTTTAATTCACAATATCTATGCAATAATCTTTATATATATATTTCATGATCTATAAACCACAATTCATGAATTCTAAAACATAAACACATAAATAAACAAACATCATTCTTAAACCATTAACATCGATTCATAAAAATGTTACTTAATTACTACTTCATTCCATGTGTAATTTTTAGTATCATCGTCATAGATAAAACCATTCTCATAAACCTTTCTAACCTTCTTCCTGATCTTTCCCTATTGGACAATAATTTTCAAAATGAACATACATTGCACATTTAAAAAAATTAACTTGGGATTATTACTATGGGAAAAGTTTATTTTCATACATTATTTAAGCATAACATTTCATATTTTTATAAGTAATCAATTACTATATTCCCTTATTCTCACCTCATAATAAATATTCCCATCCCTTTGATAAATTATCATGACTTCCACATTCTACAAACTTGACATATGGGAAACTCAATATTATTTCTAATATTATCTCTATGGCCAATGATCTCAGTGAACTCTATCCTTCTCTTATTTGGTTATTAAAAAAGCTTGATGAGGTGCAGGTTGTTAATCTTATATTGATATCACTAATTATGCATAATAACAATATTTTCACAAATGTCATCACCCCAGTTTTTTCTCAATAAAACATATTCAATCATATTCAACATTATCACAATTCCTTGTTTTTCCTACCACTTACTAAAACCAAAAACCACCGTTTAAGAAAAAATAAAAATAGTTTGGAGATAGATAATCATGTAACAAATAACTTATAGTTTGTCTACATCATGACGCATTCTTTTCAATATTTGACACATTATGCTTAACCTAGTTCATTCATAGAAATTATTCAAATACATTACTATGGTTCAAAAATAATTTATTAATTTAGAAAGAATATTCCACAATAGTCTCAAAATAAGTGTATAGTAAGACCCATTTTAGAGTACCAAGTATTAATTGAGAGAATCCTAACACACCTTTTCCTGATTCATTACCCCTTGGTGAATATATTCCAGATAGATGTCCAATTTCAGTATCCAAATATTGATGAATTTATAGGAGACCAATTTGTCTATCTGTTACCATAATTGTAAGATATTATCCTTATAATTATACTTATATATATTCCTAGTATTCTCACTAATGATTTCACATTATAGTTTCCAAAGGATAATTAAAAATTCATATGATACCAACTATAATGAAAACATATTTTCATATATAAATATAACATATCTTTATATGAATATTCAATACATTTCACAAATACAAGCCCATTGACCATAATATTTTAGTTAATTTTTAGACTAGTAACCCTATCTTAATATTTAATGAAATATCTTTAACATATACAATAAATATATCCCCCTTTTTTACACATCATACACTTACCTAACATTGAAATTTCTTTCATAACCAAATGAAAGGGAACATAAAAAATAGTGACCTCAAATACATAGAAAGGGTAAAAATGGGTTATATAATTCTATGATCATGTGAACCAATATGATAATAATAAGGGTGTTATATCATGAAAAATACTTATAGAGTTCCTGACCAACCTTTTAAAGATCATAAGCATAAGTAATGGAGTAAAACATCATCATTCCAAAACACAAGACTCACAAGAGTGTGAAATCGTCATTATTTATGAACCATAAGTTCATTTTATATATTTTTGGCACCAAAAAAGGGATAAAAATCATTTCATATGTTAATGATGACTACAAATATGATCAAATATAGTGGATCATTTCTCAACACCTATTTCCAATTATGGATCTAGTTTTCAAAATGTTTCCATTTCCATATCAAGACCATTGAACTATTTCCAATTATTATCACATGAGATATAAATACTTAACCAATTAATTGGAGGGAGATATATTTCACACCAATCACAAAATAAAAATCATAGATATTTGTTCCATTCAATCCTAAAACTATTATCATATCAGAAATGATGAGAATAATGAGTTTTCGTAAACATTTCATGTTATTATAACCCATGAAAAAGGAACTACTTTCATAAACATTTCATCATCATAATTATAAAACACTTGAATAAATAATAATAATGTAATATTGGATCATATACCCCATTAATAATGGTTAGAATAAAAGGATTTAATCTTATAAGAGAAATAATTTTGACAAATCATTTGGAACACTTTTTGAGGAAAATGGATTGCCACTTTGAACATGTCTCATTATAACTAAAATTTTATTAAAAAATTCAATATAATATTATTTGAAAATAAATAGGTAAAAATAAAATATATTTTTGAAGTCATATATATTCCATGCTGTAATAATATTCCATTCATGTTTTACATGTTTAAAAATAATGATTCATCCCAAATTTATTGGAAATACTCAAAAGCACCTCACATGGAGAAAGGCAAGAAGATTAATATTAAAATATTTTGTAAAAATTCCATAAAGTGTAAAAATTAATTTAAAAAATCATTGTATAATAGTTATACCATTCTTTAGAACATTTTTAGAAGACATGGTGCTGAAAGGAATAACATTCTCAATTAAATAGAGAAGAAATGTTGATTTTTCCTTGAAAAAATATTTTTTATCTCTTGGCTCATTAAATAAATGAAAATAAAAGGAAAAATTATACTCTTAATAAATAAAAACAATAGAAGAAATTTAAATATTTTCTTGAGATATATATCATAATATATAATCTTCAAAAACTTATCCATAATTAGTCCTAATAATCAACAAGATTTTAAACATAAAATCCCATCCATGTTGGTAACATTTGGTTCATATTCCCCTTGATTAAATGAAATTAAATAAGAAAATTATATATCATGAAAAATTAAATTCATGATATAAAATTTCCATGGGGAAATATGTACACATCATAAATGTATATATTTGTATAACATTACTTATGTCCCATAGATAGAAATTTGAGAGAAAAATCCCCTACCTCAAGTGTCGAATCACATGTTACATGATCAATAATACTTTATAATAAATATTGATTTATTATGAATCAATAACACACCTATAATCATATATATTGTTCCATATATGATATAATTATAACCTTTTATCACCCATTTTTTGACAATACATTGTTAAAATAAGTTATTTGGGTAATAACGAGTTTGTTCTCTTATATACGTTATCAATCATTATGTTTGGTCCCTAAACATTGATAATAATAAAATTTTCTCAATAATTCATACAAATATGTTAATATAATATTTTTTCATTATATATATATATATATATATATATATATATATATATTAATTAAAAAATATTGTATGTATAAAGATGAAAAACATTGTTCATAGATATGGCAGGACACATAAAAGCATGGACACAGCTTCCCGTTTTCGATGGAATTAATGAAAAATGGTCAATAATATTTAAAAATTATAGAATATTTATGATTCCATATATATCATCCATATTAATTATATTTATCTATATTACCTTCCATGTAAAGATTATGTGAAAAATGAATCACACTACTTTGCGAGGCGGTAGTCCGCAATACACATGAGCCACGTTGTTGTATTCCCAGCTAATGGAATGTAAGAAGGTATATGTGACATCATAATTACATAAGTATAATATTTTTATGATATAATATATATAATTTAAACCTTTAATTATATACTTTTTTGTGACCTGGTGGTGAAAAATGAATTACAACGGTTCACGATGCGGTATTCAACGATACACATGATCAACATTTTTCTTTCCCATTTGATGAAGAAGGGATTGATGTAGGTTATTACATTCAAATAATAACATATACTAATATTTTTTAATATGATTTTATATTATCATAACATTTTAATTGTATTTCAATTATATGGAATAAGAAATTATTTTAAAACGCTTGATTAGGACTGCTACCTTTTTCCTCAGACAACCTCCTTTTGTAAGAACAAAATCCTATAAGGAGGGTTTGATAATAAAAATAATCCATATAGTATGTGGACCGAGATTTATGGAATGTAATTTGGTATGTATTGGATATTCCAAAGGGGTTAGTAAGTGTGATTAAGAGAGAAGAGAGTGTTCCGTTTTATAATTGTGAAAATGATCCCATATATAAATAAAATTTAAATTTCCCAAAAGAATAAAAAATAATAAATACATTACCAAGAATTTTTTTTTTGAAATGACCATAGATTAAAACATGGAATATTATAAGGTTTAAATATAGGAAAATCGGATTTCTACATGTTTTATGGGAAAATTACCCTTATCTTATTTTACCCCATGGTAAATGTGTTTTAATAATAACTAAGACAATTAATTTTAACCAATATAAATATAAATTTTTAACAAAAAATCTTATTATATTATATTCTAATATTAAAAATTTGATTCCAAATATGGAATCCAAATTTTAAATTCCCATTCAAATAAGAAGGAAAATTCATTTTTAATATTGAGCCCATATATGTGATGAAAAAATAGTTTTCCAAAGACAAACTTCATATAAATTTAAAAAGTATTTATATTAAAATTCAATTTTAAATTTATTCTAATGACCTAAATTGGATTATTAATAATTCAAATAAACTAATTATGATTTTAAAATAATCTTAAAAAATTATTATTTTTTTTAAAATATCTAAAAGAAAATAATATTTGTTATAAAAACCATTATATTCTACTATTCACAGAAAAACATTCATTTAAAAAAGTTTCAAAATATTATGACTATGGGATTTCTAAAATGATGATATCATAAATATTTTTAATTTTTTCAAATATTTTTTTGAAAATTAATTTTTTTTCAAATAAGAGAAGAAAATGGGAAAAACTCTTTTTTAAAATATAATTTTTTCATAAAATTAGATTTATTTGTATATCATAACATTAAAACACATAAGTTGAATTTCCAAAAAAAAATTAATGAATTTATTGTATTGAAATTTAAATAAAATAATTCACCAAGAGAAATTTCTTTACTTTATTGATATAAAATGTATTTGTGCACAAAAATTTTATTCTGAAAATTATTTCCATTATTTTCAAACTGTATTTATTTTCATTTATAATTAATTGGAAAAAAATAGGTCATTATATATATATATATATATTCTAAACAAGATATTTTCATAAGTTATTTAATCCTATTCATACACTATATAAAATATTTTGGAATTAACTCTCATAGAAAATAATAAGATATTAATATCATGTTATGTTTTATTTAAACATAAAATTGTGTGTAATATAAGAAAATGAAGAGATTAAACATATCTGAAAAAAATACTCAAATCCCAAGTTGTTACATATATTATTACCTCATATTAGAGTAAGTGAAACATTAAATGTAACTAAACAACATCCCTAATAGTAAATAATAATATAGAATAATAAATAAATATAAAAAAGTATGTAATAAATGAAATAGAGTAAATACCTAAAAACCATGTAATACATACAATATCAGTCACCTAATGGGTTTAAAACATATAAACATTTAAATAAAATAAACCAAAATAAATTTAAAAGGTGACACTTCTATCACTAAGCTAAATTGCATACCAAATCCATGTACACGTCTCAGTCATCATTCTCAATACGTTCCAGGCGTCGACCCATCCTGTTCTTGAAACCAAGTAATTGTCTTACTGGCTTCCCTAGTGTAATGGAGTCTTGAGTATGGTGTGATTATAAAACATAACAGGTAACCACCAATGCGGTAACAAAAACTGATAGTAATGTAAGTGTATGTATATGTGAGCAACTCACCATTATAATTATAATAATTATAACTTATGAAAATAAAATAAAGTCAAATGTGATACCAAAACATGTTTTCATAACTGTATGCTCCAGCAAGGTTCCCGTCGTAGAAGATTCATAAATAGAAATAAAATAATAAACTAAATCCACATTTTATAATTTGTTCCATGATCTAGATCAAGTGTACATCTTATAACTATGTCATTAAGATGGATGTCATACCACTCTTCTATGTATTGTCCTACAAATCCTTGTTTTTTTAATCTTGATCAATGATACCTACTCTGACCGGCACCAGAATGTCTATAATTTTACTATTTCATAATAGGGGACACTTATCCTAACCCTGGGGAAACCCCTACTAATATCCAATCAATATAGTAAATGATTCCATGAAATATTTGGAAGTCCTTTAAATATGGAACTAATATGGATTTCATTCCACTCATTCCATGTAAATATGTTATGATGTCTAAGTCCAAGTTCATGTTCCATAGTAAATCGTGACATTTTTTCTCATATAATATCTATGGGTGATTACCCTTAGGTTATCAATAGGCCTAGTATGTAGAGTGTCATGTTGTAAATCAAAATTAAGATTTTATGGGGTTCCATGTACAACATTGTGCATAGTTTAAATTCATTTTCTCTATGAGTCCATCCATGGAAATCATATATGGAAATCCAAGTATCAGTCAAGGTGAAACATAATTCAATTTTCTTATGACATTTCCTATTCAATTATTGTATTTTAATTTGAGTATCATTCAATGTGTAATACAATACATGTTCCATATGAGTTAATCCAAGATATTCCTATAAGGGAATCCAAGTATCACTTAGGTCATAACATAATTATTTTACCCTATTAGTTCTTCCAATTTATTCCTTCATGGTAAATAAATCATCAATCAAGTCATGAAATAAAAATATTCATGGCCATGTGACATTCAACCAAGTAATGTGCATAAGATGGATTCTAGGATGTACCATTTGAAAACCCTTCCATATATCTCATTATGTTAGGATAATAATCCAAATACCTTGAAAAAACTATTGAAATCTTAGATACATAAAAAAAATTACCATGTGAAAAAATAAATTAAAAGTGTTAATGTTTGAACATAAAACCCAACATTACTCATATAGACCCTTAGCTCGCAATATTGGAATGTTTTCTATGGTGACACCCTTTATCCTCCACAATCAAACCCATGATGCACAGGCTCTAGGATGGTAAACTACATTGGAACCCACTAGTGTCCCATAGGTAAAAACATTTTACAAGAATCATACTCTGGATTTTAAACATTCATATGTATATAGAGGAATTTTATTAGGATCATCATAATGAGTAAACAAGTGGAGTTATCCTACATGTTATCATGTAGGTTTGATCAAATGTAGATGAATCTTTCTTGTGATCCTCAATCAATCACTAGTCTCTAATCAATGAATGTTTCTAGATCACATGGATAGTTATCAACCCCTAGTTTTTATCCATTTCACTCAAGAAAAAATTTAATTCAATTGTTAGTTCGTTTAAAACTAAATAGGGGGTGTCGCGCTTAGGGGAAATCCCAAGCATGCACATAATATGTAAAGATTCAAGAAATATATATTTCAGGTACAGAAGACAAAATATATTTATGAAACTTTAAACCATTTATTAACAGCTCTCAAAAACTTCATCCAGGATCTCGACATCCTTGTCAAGCCATGTAATCTTAAAAAATCCAACGTAACATTGGAAATATCACACACATTCCAGAACATTAATTTAAAAATTAAACAACTAAGTATAAAATAAAATAAAAAATGGAATGATAGTTTATAACACAATATCCAACCATCACATGATGTAAATTCAACAAAACATGTAAAAAATGTATCTTGGGTTCCCTCGACCCCACTTTTATGAAATTCCCTAATAAATTATGTCTATTAATTTATTTATTTAATTTTATTTAGTTCAAAAAACATAATAAAATTGATAATGAATTAATTATAAATAAAAAATAATTATGAAATGTTAGAAAGGTCACTTAGGTCAACAATTTCCTAACAAAGAGTGAAACCACCAACACCAATATCTAATTCCTCAATTATATAGTTAAATCAGGATCAAACTAAATATCTTGTATAACCAAGTAAGATGAATATGAAGAATAAAAAAAAATAGAGGCTAATGGAGTTCATGAATTCCATCATGGAATCCAAATAATTTCAATATGTCTTCTTCTGACAAATAACATGGGATAAAAACCATGTATGAAGGGTTGAAGAGAGTATCACATGAAGGGAAGCTAATGTGAAAAAAAGTGTGAGAAAAGATTGGAAAACCCTTTTATGTTTCATTGGAAAATAACAATAATTTTCCGCATTTTAAATGAAGAACCTTGTCATTTCACACAATCGGGAAAACCATGCACCAAAAATGTGAGATCACTACCCCTAATAACCTCTAATCCACATAGTGTGTCACATAGTTTAAAAACTTTGATGCAACCATGTGAAGATACAACCACTATGAACTCTTCCCTCTCATGGTTAAGGGCCATTGTTTATGAAAACATGTGTCCAACATGCTCATGGTTAAAATTTATTTTAGAACCATGCATGGTTAATTGGTCCACACCTTGAGGTTTCTCCCACCCATGTTCTAGTATAAACTAGTTCACATGGTTTGGGTCACATTATTCCCACTAATTGTGTTTCAACCATTCACCCTATGATTCTCTTTTACAAAAAACAAAATTTATGTGTTGACCCCTATAATTATCTAAAACCCTCTAAAGAACCATCCATGGATCATTCCACATATAAAACCATAACTTTTAATAATTACAACCTTTGAAATTTCATTAAGGATCTCCAATCATGATTTCATAAATCCAGTAATTTAAAATTCTATTTCCTTATGAAATTTATCACTAGGAAAATATGGAAACATATAGGTAAGGAGACCAGTATTTACTATCAGATTAGAATAATGATAGAAGTAGAGACATACAACCCTGATATATACAACAACTATTTATCCCTAATAATTATATTATAGGATAATATCAATTATTTGAAACATCACGAGGGACACATGATTTCATATATATATACTATCTCAAATAAGTTTCTTATAATAATATATTGACTTCAATACTAATGAGAAGATAAAAATTAATATAGAAATTTTATAACCACTTTGTATATCTAATTTAATTCATGGGAAAATAATTTTAATGTCTAATTAGAGCATACCATACCTCATGGGAGATTAAATACGACAAGGAACTATACCATGTGTTATTTTTATCAATTAATGAAACATACTAATCATTGTAAATTAACATATATGATTCTTCCTGATGTCTAACTAGATGAAGTACGGAGTATCAAAAACATAATAGGGGTTTTATGTGGAATGTTTTCATTTCTGTGATAAATATGGCCCTTACATATTATTTCTTCATCATTGACGTGTTTACCCACATCATGGTACAATAATATGCTCCCATAATTAGTGTTAAATATTTGTTATAGATACCTATTTCTCAGTTAAATATAAAAGATGATTCATTTATGTTGTCTAATTGAGGAAAGTTTAATTATTCCATCGATATAGAAGTAATAATGCCCATCATAGATTATGTGTGAAAAATGTTTTCATGATTTTTATCAATGATTTTTTTCCCCAAATTCAGAGAGCAATAAATCATCATGCCCTTACATTAGAAAATGTAGGGTCCACCTTGGTTGACCTAGATCCCTATTAAATGGTGATTTATATTATACATGTAATGGTGGTTTCTCTATTTAACAATAATTATATATAGGAAATCAAAGACAATTTTTCTACCACAAGACAATAAAATAATAAACCCTCATCCGTTGGAACTATAGTTGATTTGATTTATCCGATAATTTATTGTTACCAAAATAGTTATATCCAATAGAATTCATCCAAAAAGGATGAAATTCGTTAGCAGGAAGAAAATCTTATCCCTTATGATGGTAGGAATTCTTAAAATTTCCCCTACAAATAATTCATTAGTGTTGTATTTTTTATGTTTGTTTAAAGAGGAGAGGCCTTAGATATTATAGAAAATTTCTATGTATGATTAGGTTCTATAAATTAGTATAGGACCATGATCTTCCACTATAAAAGAAAATTGTGATAATTCTATATATCAATGATGATTGATTTCATGAAATTCACATTGAACATCCATGAACGTTAGTTTTTTACGAGCATGATTCATCAACCCTAATATTTTTCATACATTT
Organism: Viscum album; assembly: GCA_963277665.1. Classification (NCBI taxonomy): domain Eukaryota; kingdom Viridiplantae; phylum Streptophyta; class Magnoliopsida; order Santalales; family Viscaceae; genus Viscum; species Viscum album. The sequence continues at coordinate 996,137,290 of OY728141.1, read as the reverse complement.
ATATTTACTTGTTGAAATTTATAGATTAAGGGATATATATCAATGGTGTATAAATAATATACACAATTATTTTTTTGATTTTAATCCTTACTACTATTAACTTATCATCTAATTGGTCCAAATATACACCTATTAAGGTGTTGAAGACATAATCTATCATAAAACTAAAGAAATATTAAATCATTTTCCAGAATTGGAGTCCCTTTTTTAATTAAAATGGACAGTTTCATGAACATCTATGCCTTTGAACTATTATTAATCTACTTAGAGTTTAATATTATGGATAATTATTCATCACTCTATCATACGACAATTAATGGAAAATAGATTCCTTCAATTAAACTCTATCTAATATCCGTAGGATGATAGTGGATAAAAACCAATTTTTGGGAAACTCCTTTTTTAGATTGTGGTTTTATCAAACCATCACCCATATGGCCATATATTTCACATCATACATGATTGAGAACAAGATAGATATAGTCATTCCCATCTAATTCTAGTTTCCCTATCATAAAAAATTTTCAACTTTGTGAAAAAAGTAGTATCAAATATAATTTGATGGTTTTGGATAGATCTATGAGAAAATTATACACATATTGCAAGACCTATATGTTTTTCAGAATTGTGAGACCGATGAATTCAAATAAAAGGATTGTACCAAATTGTTAGCAGAAGTGGAATAAGTAATGTATATAAGATGTCCAGTGATACTTGTTAACAAGAAAATCCTACAAGAATACAAATATAAAGATTTTAAATGATATTGAAGTTTTACCCTAATGGTTATTATTCCTTAATTACAATATATAGACACAACATAATATTTACCAACAAAAAATGGTTTCTCAATAAATACATTTCATTGAATCAAATTGTTTTTTAAAATAAATTCTATGTGATATTATTCTTCTTTGATTTGGACCTCCTTAAATGACCTTATACTACATAGCTCCCACATCCATTTTTCATGAAATTTAAATAATTGAAATGTAATTATTTTCTTATTATATAAATTTAATTTCTCAATTTCCTCTCTATAATAATTTTAATCTACATAGAGTGTTGTATCTTATATGACCATGTTTGTTTATGAGATAGAGTTATTTGTGTGGGATATCCTTGTGTACGAATCCCAGAACACAAGCCTACAAAAGGATGAAAATTCAGAATTTTTTTTTGAAAACATGTGTTTCTATTCATGTAATTTTTGGTACCTAGTTGTACCTCAGTTTCCTTCCAGTGGAATATATAATAGTATCATTCCCTCAAAACATTTCATTCAATTATTTTCTTTGGATATCATTGGTTTACATCACATATTTCAATTATAGACAGATATAAGGATATATCTATTCCATTTTCTTATATTTCATGTTACCAGTTACTAAAAATACCTTTTATAATTACATGTTCCATGATTTTTATTTGTTTCTTATTTGAAGTGATGATAAGATCTTAGATCTTGGAAAACAAAACAACAATACTTTCTCTTGAAACTCTATGATTATTTAAGTTTTTTTGTTTTTTACTTATTTATATTAGTTAATATAGTTCCTATATATCATTATATATCTATTTTACAAATTTTAAGGAGTTCCTTCTAACATTCATGTAGGATTATTTTCCATATTCTTATTAGTTAATTCATATATTTTATTATCGTTACCCTTATAAATGATCCAGATACACATAGTGACCACTTCCTAGACCAATGTGTTGACTTATTATTATAATGGAATGATATATAGTTATATCACGATCACCTATATTGGTATTGGAAAAAATAATTTTCCATCCCACTCAATCTTACCATCCATATGATATGGTTTATATGATCATATTTGGATCATCATTGTTTCTGAAACCCATTATGTTATTTGATATCCATTCAAAAATTTAAATATAGTGATGGACATAATATATAAATAGGTATACCTCATATGATGTATATTTTTTCTCTAAATATATTGATGAATGATGAATACTATTGATTTCTTGGGGACAAACAATAGAATTTTCCCTCAAAATAGATGAAATTGTGCACTATAATCTCAATATCCAATGAGATGACCCTAGAGATCTAATGGTTTGATATTACCTTCCATGATGAATAAAAATACAGTATCAATGAATTTTTTGAGTTTATTAATTTCTTTAATCCATCATCGTACATTGAATTATTGGATCCCATGTAATGATATATGCCTTTTCATACAAATAAATAGTTTAAGGTTCGACTACAATAGATTTGAAGATTAAATATGTTTCCCATCAATCATTCCAATATAGGTTTGTGATTATGGAATATTTAAAATATCCTAATCTAATTTTCACTACATTTTTAAATCAACATATTTTTTCTTAACCATTTATATACAATGTTCATGTTGGGGAAAATGATATATATTTTAATGCATTATATGCCAATCAAACAATATCATAGAGGAAACTGAAATATGAATGAATTCAATATTGTTGGCTATGAAATATGGTATATCTTCAAATAATATATAACCATTTTAGATATTTTCTGACTCTAATGATTTTTACCTTATTAGTTAATTTTTTTCTAATTTGGGATTGTGGAGGTGTTCCAGGGAGGATAAAGGGGGTTATGAGGAGGTTGGATCTATAGTGGTGTATCAACATGAATTCAAAACATCAAAGTGATATTCACAAAATTCATTTGGGATTCAAATCTTGTGAGGAATGTGAGTTCAACGATTTTTTGTGGAAGAGGAGTAATATAATATAATAATTCACAATGTAAAATAAATCTTCACAACACGAGTTTATATAGGAAAAAGTGCTATTAATTTTGGTCTACACCAAAATTTTGTAAAATTGTGGCTCAAACGGTTTCATGCCTTCTATTTAATGGACACCATGGAATTCTAATCTAAAATATGTAATTCATTAAATTAATTGGTTCAGATATATATGGTTTATCAGAAGTATGGTCCCACTGAATTCTATTTATCAGCTCTTGTTTTCTCTTGAATTGTGGTAAAACCCTCAGAGGATCATTCAGCCATTCTATTATTTATCTAACTCTTTGGTATTGGAGTTTTATCATTAGAAATCAGTGGTTTGTTCCTTCAACTTTCTTCCATTTTTACATACATTATTTCCCAATGGATTCATTGAGTATTTGTTTTTGTGGTTTGGGTGAGTTTGTTATGTGTTTTTTAATCCTTTGATATAGTTCATAATTATTTTATGGTTTTACTTGTATGGTTATGTTTTCTATGTTATTTACTCATCACTCTATTGTGAGAAACGATTCATAAATCTTCCTTTGAGTTAGGGGAACCATATTCTTTCCATTTTTATGTGCTATGTCTTGGGGTAAATTATTTTTTCCATCCATTGGGTGGATAGAAAAGGTTTAGTTAACAAATATAATAAATTGGAAGAATCTAAAATTGATGGTGATTGGGATAAATATCACGTTTTAGTACAATGATAGTATTCATTAAGTTTTTATGCCTATTGTTTCCATTTTTAATAATCACCACTTTTGGGAGCCTTTTAAGAGATTAGAAGATAACTTTTTGAATCCCTAGTTTTGTTTCAATGTGAATAATTCATGAATAAATTCATATTAATATATATAATTCTAATTAAATTGGATTCCATGGGAATATGGACTGTTTGATAATACCTATTTCAAATTAAAATTCAATGAGTTGAAATTCCTTTAATAAATTGGGAAAATAGGGATTTATCTTTGTGTTTTGTATTGTGCTTGTTGAGATGGATTCTATTATGTGTCCTTTTGTACGGTGATGGTGGTGATTGACTGGGTTGTGTAAATATGTGGGTTTGTGGTGCATGATGTGTTGGTTTTGTTATTTGATGGTTTGTTGGCCTATGATATGATGTCGGTTGTTGTGTAATGGTTATTATGAGTGGTTTTTGTGGTATATGATGGTTTTTATGTGACGTGTTTGTGTTATTATGTGGGTTTGATGTGTTGTGTATGTTGTAAGTTGAGTTTGTGATCTATGGTGGTTTTGGTATGCAGTCATTGTGATATATTGTGGTTACATTGTGTGATTGATGAGACATGTTGTTGTGGTGGTGGGATGGCATGGAATATGTGGTGTTGGGGTTAAAATGGATGGGAGATGGGTTGTATGTGGTGTGGAATGGTTCTTTTAATTCCTAGTTAACCATGGAATAAATTTTGATGTTGAAATGAAATGAACTGGGTTAGTAAATGATTGTTCATGGGATGGAATTAAAATGTGGTAATTTACATAAATGAATTGAATAAATAAATGGTTTTTATAAAAATGAATTTAATATATTTTAAGTGTATATTTGAGTAAATATTTTAAATCTAGAAGGTTTTCAAAGGTCTAATTATATGTGGTTATTTTCGATTAAGTGTAGTGGGTTTGTGGTGTGTTTAATATAGTGTGAATTTTTTTTTGATGGTTTATGTGTGGGGTCGTGGTTGTGATATACTGTGTTCTAGTGTAGTTGTTGTGAACCCATAGGTTGGTTTTTATGTTTTATCACTTTATATCATGAATTATATATAATTTTTATATGTTTGCATCTATATTTTTATAACCTTACTAGTTCCAAACAATTTTGTATTTTGGGTTTTTCGCATTCTTCTAGGATGCTGGATATATGAATTGCTAACTACCCCATATTCCTCACTCTTACTTCAGTAGTGATGATATGTGTAATGTCCTTTACTTTTTGGCCACAATCCGTTGCCCTAATAAGGGTCTTAAAATCACCTTAGGCATGCCTCCCCATACTCTAAAGGATTCCAACTAGCATGGCGGGACTATAGAGAAACTTTTGTTAGACTATACATACATATCAGAGTAATATCATAGCAGAAATAATATCAATAGAGATACTCACCAGCACGAACAAATAAATTGACAACATGTGACAAATTACATTTGGTTTAAAGTATCACCTGCTACAAAAATAGGGGTAATACATTATATACCAATGATTCATACATATGAAATACAAAAAATAAAACTATCAAAAGATATCAGGAACGGAACTACGTACCATCATAGTCCGGGCATCCCATTGCTCCACCCAAATAACTCATGCATGAACCAAACACCAGGTCTTTATCCTAAACACATACATGAAAACAAGTAATATCATCTTGTGTACCCACGTGTCATGGCATCTCGAGATGTGTGTGGTTAAAACTCAATAGGACACCACCAATAGAATCTAAAGAAATAACCAGTCTATACAATATTGTATGAAGATAACACTAGTGAAATAAATAAACTATGTAGTAAAAGAAGTGTAAATATCTAAACATTTCAACGTTGGAAAAATCATATATAACGATTTTAACCATTTAGTTCTCCAGTAGAAAATAAACAACTAACTAGCTCTAGTCACATCGGGATCCTAGTCCATTGCATAATGGTTTCACACACTTTTAAATACAGTGGGGAATTCACTTATCAACACACCCTGGAGCCTCAGTTCTGTAATCCAGACATGTCCAGGAGTTTGTGAAGCAGAGAACCTTAGAACGACATACCAACCACACTATGAGCATATGTTGGTAAGTATAAAGCCTCAGTTCGACATTCCAACCAAACAATATAACACTTACCTTGGAGTATTATTCCAAGTAGTATCACAATTTACAACTATCAAGCACCTAGAGCCTCAGTCTGACACCCAAACCTGTGCATTATAGGGGTGAGGTTCAGAGCCTCAGTCAACACCAATCTATCGGTGTAACCTCAATCTAACAATCCATGTATCAGCCATCCGTGTGCACATCATTCTTTAACCATAACAGGTTTTCCATACGAAAACCATAATCATATGGCACATTCATCATTTACACTTATAACTCACTATACACATGCCATAAATAGGGAATAATCCATTAACACATACACATTATTCCAAACACCACTATTTTAAATTATACTGGGAAACAGACAACATCAAAATCCTTTCACAGTCCAAATTCACACATGAGTTAAAATCTTCATTTAAAAATCATTTAGAATCCACACATTAAACATTATACATACCTTTTAAAAAACCATGCCTCATGTTTTTCATTCCCATTACCACCCATTTCAAATACTCATTAAAGTTTTTTCATGAAAAGAAATATCACACCCTCATTTAATAACATCATTGAATATCTTTATAGTAGACCACTTTCAAAATCCATTTGAGTCCAGTGCCCCCTTTTTTTAAAAAAATCTCCTTCAAAACATAGTATTCTTACTCTAAAAAAAATAACTAGATCAGATTTCAAATCAAATTATTTATACTATTTCAAAATCCACTTAATAATTTCCCAAAATTGCATTATATTGTTAGTTAAATTCACCCTTTAACCAATCCTACATGCCCAATTACAATTCAAAACCCATTCAATCTCATACTTAACCCATCCCCACATTACTAATTTATAGCCCCATTCCCAATGATTTTTCATACCCCATGGGTAGCCCTAGGTTCTGTCTCACATGATCCATGAACCCAAGGGGGTCTGTCAAGGGTTTCACACATCAACCTATTCCCCTAATTAGATTTTATAATCAAGGAATTAAAAGGTAAATAATTAAACTAAATATCCATGTTTGTGTGGGAAAAATATTCCATGCTATTATTTCCACATTCTATCTAGTAAATATAGGTTATTTTAACATTCTTCTACATAAAATATTTTTTCCACCAAACCATCCCTACATCCTTTGAAATCCAATTTCAAAACCCCGTTAATTAAGAATTCCCAAAAGTCAAACCTTAACCTCCTAACCTAGATATACTCATATGTTATACATTTCATCACACTCCTAATTTATTAGTATTTTTTTTTCAATGTTTAACTTGGAACAAATCTCACACTAATCACTCAACCCTTGTTTAATCTCATCACAACACTAATTGTAATAGTTATAACAAGATCAAAGTTTTAGGAAGATGGATTTTGACCATCCCAAGACACAACCTATATTTTTTTGTTGTTTTTTATTTATTGATATTTTTATATTTTTAGTTATATTTTTTTGTTAGGGCGTACAAGAGTTTTATAAAAGGTACATACACAAAGTTCAATCTAGTAATGTAATGAAACAGATCAGATAAGGAATGAAAAAATAAAAAATAATTTTAAAAAGGTGATAAATATTAACCCAACTAATATTCACCTTCTATTAAGTAATAAGTATTAGCACATTATGGTTTGGTGAAAAATATGTGTGGAGATATTAAGTGACACAATTTCCCATAAACTACTCACATAAAGGGTTCCACTCTTCTCAAAGGTTTCAAAGAGATAAAAGTTCTTATATCATTGAAAAATAACCAATTTACTAATAATCGCACCTTAATGTTAAATTCATGTTAAAAAATACATTTCATTATTGAAAAAAATATATGATAAAACAACATGAAATAGTGAATTACACATTCATTTTCAATAACTTCAATGATTAATTGGTCACCATTTTCCATGATAAAGTGGGCATCAAAAATTAACATTCTGACACAAAACTGGGGGGGGGGACGAGGGGGAGTGATAGTATCATTTAGCATGATAAAAAGGTTAAAAGAAATAAATATAATGAAAATCACAATAAACCCAAAAATGTACCCACCGCCAGACCTTAAGTGTATAGTGTCCTCACTGTAATAAAAGGCCACTACTACTCCACATGTGAAAATTCACGTGACTATTCAGTTTTCATTAAAAACATTAGGTTTTCTATAATTAATATAAATTATTTTCTCGTTGTAATCAATATAATGTTTATAATAAAATGATGATAATGAAGTGAGTGGGATACTAGTGACACAGGGAAACTAAGTGAAACATAATGACAATAGATAATGAACATGATGAAATGGGAGAGGCAGATCTGAGACAAAGATGAAGTAGAAAGTGGAGGTGGGTTGGAGGTGGAGGTAAGAGGTGAGATTCTAATAAATGATGGAAGATAACCTAGAGGGATCCAGATTTCAGTAGAGTTAGGTTGTTAGTTTGAAAGCATATCTGAACAGAGAACATTATGGGTTAGAGAAGGAGTAGTCAAATTACATTTCCTTAATTGAAGACATTCACCCATGCTGAGAAACTTCAACAGAAAAAAATATTGACATAAGGAAATGTCTGAGTATTTAATAAATATTCTCAATCAAAAACTGAATAATTTTTTTTCTGGAACCAAGAATGTGAGGCAACAAATCCCTATCTCTTTCATTGTTTTTTTTTCTGATTTTATTTTTAGGGGAGAAATATTCATCATAAATACATAAAAGTACTGAAATTTATTTATGTCCAAGAATATGATATTCAAAAATCTAAAGGATAAACTATTAATGTGAAATATTAATAGGAAGAATAAATTATATTATTTCAAAGGGAAAATAGATCACCACGTAATTTTCATCAATTAGATTTTAGATCAAAGAAAATATATCTAGATAATCAAATAGAAAATAGATCGTAGAAAGACATCCACTTGAAAAACCACATGCGGGAAGGCGCCTAGGCAGTAGCTCACTACGAAGGCTATCAGGAAGTCTTCTCTAGAAGTTGGTGGTGTGAATAATCATCATCGTTTCTATTCTGAAACCAGATCCCATTGGGAGATTAGTAAGTATAAGAAGAGTTTGTAGATTATCTTATAGAATATTCTATGATGTAGAAGAAAACACTATATTATTTCATAAGGACTCAACCAAGTACTGAAACATACTAGGGTCCATATAGAATTGAATTAGTGAAACATTCCTTCAAAAAAATGATACCTAGAACCTCTTCATTCACCACACCATTGGAAACAATTTCAGGTTTCTCTAAAAATTATATTAAGTCAACCTATAGACATGCAAATTAGAGGATCACTTTCAAATTTTCCTGGTTGAGTCAAGAAATTGAAAATGAAAACATAGGCCAGCTGGGAAGCTTACCGCTTGCATTTGTTTCCTCTTTATTGCTTAAAAATTCAAAGGATGACCATCACCTGCTCTTTGTCTGAAACCATGCCTTGACATGAAGCCTTAATGAAAAATGTACACAATGTGGACATGATAAATGAAGTTAAAAAACAATTATGTTGACATTTTTGTTTCTAGTACTGATCATATATGGAAATAAATAAACTGCATGAGATTTGAGGAAAAAAAATTTCCCTTCAAATATACTATTTCTAGAAACATGAAGGATATCCAAACGGCTCCAGAATATAAGTTAGTTGCATGATAAATTCAATGTAGGAAATTATTATAAAAAAAGTCAATGGGTAAGTGATGTACCTGAGAAACCCAAGAATCCTAGTTCAATGGATTCCTCCCATATCAATGTTAACAATTATGGTACTGCCATTGGGGATACTAGATAATATCTGGTTTTGGAAGAATTAGGATTCATTTCCTTTATAATAGTTATATAAAAATATGATTTGGATTACGTTAGAAAATATCATCCCAATTGGATGCATGTATTAGTATAAGTGTGTGGTTAAGTCTGCTAGTGTGCTTTGATCCTGCACAGTGTGGCCTATTCCTCATGAACTTTGTCATGGGCCCTCCAAATCATCTCCACCTACAATTTAATTATAAAAAAAATTAACATTATCCTTTTTAACACTGTTAAATAAAAAATAATTGAATAAAACAGGAAGTTCAATTTGTTATTATTTTTATAATTTTCAATACAAAACATGTTTAAGATAGCAGTGTAAGGGTGAAATAAAACAACAAATCACGGTGTGATCACTCCCACACACCTAAACATGTGCACTCCTAGGAAAGGTCACATTTAAAAAATTATGCATGTAGATATTACCATATTCATTAATATTTAAAATTAAATTAAAATTTAATTCATGAAAGTAACGTGGTCAAAGAAAGAATCACACTGAGTTATTCTCAGGGATCATGGAAGAAGGTGTCTCATAAATTGTACCATAATGAAATTTAAATAGATTAATGATACCAATATGATCAAGGAATTAAAAAGAAAATAATTACAACAAATCTCCATGTGTGTATGTGTGTAAAAAACATTCCTTTATATTCCTTCCACTTTCTATCTAGTAAATATTGGTTATTTTAGAATTATTCTACATAAATGATTTTTTCCACCAAACCTTTCATACATCCATTGAAATCAGATTTCAAAACCCACTTAATTACATATTCCCAAAAGTCAAACCTTAAGCTCCCAACATAGATATCCCCATATGTTATACATTTCATCACACCCCACATTTATTAGTATTATTTTTTTCTAAAGTTGAACTTGGATTAAATATCACACTCATCACTCAACCCTTGTTTAATATCCTCATGAAACTAATTGTAATAGTTATAATAAGATCAAAGGTTTAAGAAGAATGTTTTTTCACCTTCCTAATACACAACCTATATTTTTTGTTGTTATTTTTTTTAGTTATTGTTTTTTGTTAGGGTGTACAACAATAGGATAAAAGGTACACACACATAGGTCAATCTAGTACTGTAGTGAAACAGTTCAGATATGGAATGAACATATAAAAAACATTTTAAAAAGATTATAAATATTAAAAAAACTTATATTCACCTTCTATTATGTATTAAATATTCACATTTTATGGTTTGGTGAAAAATATGTGTGGAGATATTAAGTGACTCAATTTCCCATAAACTACTCACATATAGGTTACCACTATTCTCAAAGGTTTCTAAGAGATACAACCATTTATATCATCATGAAACAACCAATTTACTATGAATATCACACTAATGTTAAATATATGTTAAACCACATATTTCATTATTGAAAAAATTAGATGTTAAAACAACATGGAATAGGGAAATTTCACATGCATTTTAGATAACTTCTATTATTAAGGGGATTTCCATTTTCCATGATAAAGTGGGTATCAAGAATTAACATTCCGACACAAAATTGAGGGGGGAAGATGGGGAGTGAAAATACCATTTAGAAATATAAAAGGGTAAAAAGAAATAATGATGATTAAAATCATAATGAACCCAAAAATGTACCCTCCCCCACACCTTGAGTGTGCAGTGTGCTCACTCTAATAAAAGACAACTAGTACCCTGCCTATACAAATGCACGTGACTATTTAGTTTTCTTTAAAAACATTAGGTTATGTATAATTATAATAAGTTATTTTTTCATTGTACTCAATATAATGTTTATAATAAAATAATTATAATTAAGTGAGTGGAATGCTCGTGACATAAGGAAATTGAGTGAAAACTAATAAAAATGGGGAAGGAACATGATGAAATGGGAGAGATAGATCAGAGGCAAAGATGAAGAAGAAAGTGGCGGTGGGTGGAGGTGGAGGTAAGTGGTGAGATTGTAATAAACGATGGAAGACAACCTAGAGGGAGCTAGATTTTAGTAGTGTTCGGTTGTTAGTTTTAAAGCATTCTTGAATAGAGAACATTATGAGTTAGAGAAGGAGAAATCAAATTTCATTTCCCTGATTGAATACATTCACGCATTCTAAGAAACTTCAACATAATAAAATATTGATGTAAGGAGACTTCCGAGTATTTAAAAAATATTCTCAATCCAAAACTGAATAATTTTTTTTCTAGAACCAAGATCGTGAGGCACCATATCCCCATCTCTTTAATTGTATTATTTTCCAATGTTATTGCTAGAGGAGAAATATTCATCATAAATAAATTTAAGTACTATAATTTATATATGTTAAAAAATATGATATTAAAAAATCTAAAGGATAAACTATTGATGTGAAATATTAATAGGAAGAATAAATTATATTATTTCAAAGGGAAAATATATCTCCACATAATCTTCATTGACTGGATTTTTGATCAAAGACAATCTGTCTATATAATAAAATAGATCATGGCTTTTAGAAAGACATCCGCTTGAAAATCCACGTGTGGGAAGGCACATAGGCAGTAGCTCACCATGAAGGTTATCCGGAAGTATTCTCTATAAGTCGGTTGTGTGAATAATCGTCATCGTTTCTGGTCCAGCACCGTATCCCATCAGGAGATTAGTATGTACCAGAAGAGTTTGTAGGTTATCCTATAGAATTTTCCAATATGTAGAAGAAAATACTATATTTTTTCCTAAGGACTCAACCAAGTACAGAAACATACCAGGGTCCCTAGATAATTGAATTAGTGAAAAATTCCTTCATGCAAGAAATGATACCTGGAACCTCTTAATTCACCACCCCATTGAAAAAAAATTCATGTTTCTCTAAAAATTCTGTTAAGTCAACCAACAAACATGAAAGTTAGAGGATCACTTTCAATTTATCCATATTTAGTCAAAAAATGGAAAATGAAAACATAGGCCAGCTGGGAATCTTACCTCTTGCATTCGTATGCTCCTTATTTCTTAAAAATTCAGTGGATATCCATCACCTGCTCTTTTCCTCTAACCATATCATGACATGAATGCGTTAATGAAAAATGTGCTCAATGTGGACATGATCAATGAAGTTAAAAACCTATTCTGTTCACACTTTTTTTCCGGCACTGATCATATATGGATATAAAGAAACTACATTATATTTGATGAAAATAAGTTTCCATTCAAATATACTATTGCTAGAAACATGAGGGATATCCCAATGACTTTGAAATTGAATTTAGAAGAATGATAAATTCAATGGTGGACATTATTATCAAAAAAACTCTATGGGTAAGTAGTGTACTTGGGAAACCATGACAACCCAATTCAATGGATGCCTCCCATATCAATGTTAAAATTTATGGTGCATCCTCAGGGGCTACTGGATAGTATCTAGTTTTGGAAGAATTTGGATTCATTTACATCGTAATAGTTCTATAAAAATAAGTTTTGGATTTTTCCACAAAATATCATCCCAATTGGATGCATGTATTAGTAGATGTGTGTGGTTAATTCTTCTAGTGTGCTTGGATCCTACACAGTGTGGCCTATTCCTCATGAACTTCATCATGGGCCCTCTAAATCATATCCACCTACAATGTAATTATAAAAAAAATAACATTTACCGTTTTAATAGTGATAAATAAAAAATAATTGAATCGAACATGAAGTTCAATTTGTTATTATTTTTATAATTCTCAATACAAATCTAGTTTCACATAGTGGTGTAAGGGTGAAATAAAATAGTGAATCGTAGTGCACTTCTAGGAAATGTCACATTTCCAAAACTATTCATGTAGATATTATCAGATTCATTAATATTTAAAATTAAATGAATATTTAAATCATTAAAGTATTGTGATCATAGAAAAAATCACACCGAGTTATTCTCAATGATCGTGGTAGAATGTGTGTCATAAATTTAACCCTAATGAAATTCAAAGAGATACATGATACCAATATGATCAAGGAAATTAAAAGTAAATAATTACACAAAATCTCCATGTGTGTGTGCGTGAAAAGCATTCCATGTTATTCTTTCCACTTTCTATCTAGTAAATATAGGTTGTTTTAACATTCTTCTGCATAAATTATTTTTTCCACCAATCCTTCCCTATATCCTATGAAATAAAATTTCAAAACCCTCATAATTAAGCATTCCAAATATTCAAACCATAATCTCCCAACCTAAATATCCCAATATATTATACATTTCATCACACCTCACATTTATTTGTATTTTTTTTAAAAAAAATTGAACTAGGAACAAATCTCACACTCATCACTCAACCCTTGTTTAATATCCTCACGACACTAATTTTAATAGTTATAAAAAGATCAAAGGTTGAGGAAGAATGGTTTTTGAACTTCCCAAGACACAACCTATGTTTTGTTTTTGTTGTTTTTTATTTATATTCATTTATTTTTAGTTATAGTTTTATGTTAGGGTGTACAATAGTCGAATAAAAGGTACACACACATAGTTCAATCTTGTACAGTAATGAAACAGATCAGATATGTAATGAACATATAAAAAATAATTTTAAAAAGCTAATAAATATTTACCTAACATATATTCACCATATATTAATTAATAAGTATTCACACATTATGGTTTGGTGAGAAATAAGTGTGGAGATATTGGGTTAAATAATTTCCCATAAACTACTCTCATAAAGGGTACCACTATTCTCAAAGGTTTCAAAGAGATACAACCATTTATATTATCAAAAAACAACCACTTTACTATGAATCATACCCTAATGTAAAATTCAAGTTAAAACACACATTTCATTATTGAAAAAAAAATAGATGTTAAGATAAAATGAAATAGGGAAATTCAACATGAATTTTCAATAAATTCCATGATTAAGTGATCACCATTTTCCAAGATAAAGTGGGAATCAAAAATTAACATTCTGATATAAAAGTGATGGGGGACGAGGGGGAGTGAATGTACCCTTTAAAATTATTAAAAGGTAATAAAGAAAGAAAGATATTGAAAATCATAATGAACCGAAGAATGTAACCACCCCCACACCTTGAGTGTGCAATGTCCTCACAGAAATAAAAGGCAACTAGTACTCCGCCCGTGCAAATGCACGTGACTATTTAGTTTGTATTAAAAACAATAGGTTATGTATAATTAAAATAAATTATTATGTATTTGTACTCAACATAATTTTTATAATAAAATGATTACAATGAAGTGAGTGGGCTTCTCGTGACACAGAAAAATTGAGTGAAAACTAATGACAACGGAGAAGGAACATGATGAAATGGGAGAGACAGATCGGAGACAAAGATGAAGTAGAAAGTGGAGGTGGGGTGGAGGTGGTATTAAGAGGTGATATTGTAATAAACGATGGAATAAAAACTAGAGGGAGCCAAATTTTAGTTGTGGTCGCTTGTTAGTTTTAATACTCACCTGAATAGAGAAAATTATTTGTTAGAGAAGGAGCAGCCAGATTTCATTTCCCTGATTTAAGACATTCACCCTTGCTAGGAAACTTCAACAGAAAAAAATATTTACAAAAGGAAATTCTTGTGTATTTAAAACATATTCTCAATCCAAAACTAAATATATTTTTTTCTAGAACCAAGAACATAAGGATCCTTATCCCCATATCTTTCATTGTATTTTTTTCCAATATTATTGTCAGAGGAGAAATATTCATCATAAATTCATAGAAGTACTGGAATTTATTTATGTCAAATAATATGATATTCAAAAATATAACGGATAAACTATTGATGTGAAATATTAATAGGAAGAATAAATAATATTATTCGAAAGGGAAAATAGATCTCCACATAATTTTCATCGATTGGATTTTATATCAAAGACACTCTGTCTTGGTAATAAAATAGAACATGTCTCGTAGAAAGACATCCACTTTCAAATCCACATGCGGAAAGGCACCTAGGTAGTAGCTAACCACGAAGGGTATCAAGATGTGTTCTCTAGATGTCGGTGGTGTGAAGAATTGTCTTAGTTTCTATTATGGAACCATATTCCATCAGGATATTAGTAAGTACTAGAAGAGTTTGTAGATTCCCATATAGAATCCTCCATGATGCAGAAGAAAACACTATATTTTATCATCAGGACTCAACCAAGTATGGAAACATACTAGGGTCCCTAGATAATTGAATTATTGAAACATTCCTTCAAGAATGAAATTATACTTGTAACCTCTTCATTCACCACGCCATTGAAAACAAATTAATGTTTCTCTAAAACTTTTATTAAGTCAACATGTAGTCTTTAAAATTAGAGGATCACTTTCAAATTATCTGGATTGAGTCAAAAAAATTGAAAATGAAAACATAGGCCAGCTAGGAAGCTTATCGATTGCATCTGTCTTCTCCTTATTGATTAAAATTTTAGAGGACGATCATCACCTTCTCTTTGCCTACAACCATTTCGTGACATGAATGCCCTAATAAATAATGTTCTCAATGTGGACATGAGAAATCATGTTAAAAACTATTATGTTCACACTTTTGTTTCTAGTAGTGATTATATATAGAAATAAATAATCTTATTCTTATTTGGGGAAAAAAGTTCCCCTTAAAATATACTATTGCTGGAAACATGTGGGATATCCAAACGACATCAAAATTTAAGTTAGGTGCATGAGAAATTCAATAGATGTCATTATTATAAAAAAAACTCAATGGGTAAGTGGTGTAGCAGGGAAACCCAAGAAACCTAGTTCTGTGGGTGCCTCCCATATTAATGATTACATTTATGGTGCAGCCTCAGGGGTTACTAGATTTTATCTTGTTTATGGTTTCAAAGCATATTATTAAGATTCATGTAGTACTACATCTTACAACATCATAGTTTGTTATAGGTTTCTCAACATAGATAATAAATATTCACATAGTACTACATCATATCTAAATTCATATATTGAAAATGTGAAAAATTTAAAATCATTAATCCAATAAAAAACCAAAAATTCATAGTATAATATTATATATAAAGTGGGGTGAATGAAAAGGTAAAAAGATATATTCATTTGGAAATTAATATGATAAATACATTTCCAAAATCTAACAATGACAGTTTCCCGCCACTTAAAATTTGATTCTAGGAAATGTTTATGGTTTATACTTTTATTTTATGTAATTGTAATAAATTTTATTAGAGAAGAAATTTTATGGTAATGGTTTATTATTTAATTGGATAAGTTATGAAACTGACTGAATACATGGAATCCCTCCTATAAATACCTCTTTCCATTCACAGTGTCTTTGATCTGCAAAATAATTTAGAAATCAGCTATAAAGAACAACTTTTAACTTGAAACCAAAGCAAAACCATTTCTAGCTTGATATTTCTTGAAGTAAGTTTAACATAAACTGAGAGTGAAAATTATAATGTTATCCGATACAAAACTGAGTAACATAGAGAAAGCATTGAGGGAATATTAAAATAATAATAGTAAAAAAGATATCATGTATTTTTTTAATGGAGTTAGAAGGCTCAACCAATTTTTCATCATTTGTTACACCCTGTCTGCATCAAATTGGAAAAGGTTTAGGATGATGGAGGGAGATAAGTATGGGTATATAAGGGAGAAGAAGGGGTACTATATAGAACCAAAGTTTATTTCTCTTAGTATCAACCTGGGTCTTGGGTGGGAGAATAGAGGGGGAATCTCAAATAAATTTGTTCTCTACACATTCCACCAATTGAAATTCTGGTCAGTTCATCATCAATACATAAAAATGTTCCCCACTCCAGGGGAACTTCTACTGTGAATTTATTATTAATTGATCCAACCCAAAAAACTCACCCAAATACTACAATTTCAAATTGGTTGATTTTGACATGAGGTTGTGTTTGTTTTTTCATGTAGTTCATTTGTTAACATAACTTGGTGTTAGTTTTTATGCACCATTTTTTCACAAAAGTAGTACATGTATAGACATAAAATAGATTTAACTAAAATATCCATGGTAAATCTTACTATATGTTGGAAAATGTCCAGTGGATGCTAAAGTGGGTGATTAGTTAAATAGATTATATATCATGAAGAAGACCTTTAATGTGGGTGATCAGTTAAACCTGTATTGTGGGTGATCAGTTAAACAGATTATATATCATGCATTCAAGAACATGATATAAAATTAAAAAAAAAATACATACTTCTCGATAACAATAATACTCTTTACAGCTGACTCTTCATGATGCTTGCTTTATTGTTTGAAGTTGTGTGTTTCATCTCTGAAATCATATGATAATATATTCAATAATAATAATCTTCATAGTTAAGAAGCTACTAATTAAAAATTATAGTTAAAAAATAGTTGATTTTATAGTATAACTTATTGGTAGAGGGATGCTGAAATTATATAAATTTAATATTAGTAGTATAAAACCGAAATCAACATATATCAATATATGTGTTGTCATAGAAAAAATGAAATTAAAAAACTATTCAGATGAAACTACATATTGGTAGAATATAAATCAATTGAAAAATATGAAATACTAAACTATTACACTAAAAACATATTTTTTCCACGTTATATTTCTCAAATCATGAAACATGTTTTTGTGAAACAACAATCAATGAAAATGCCTCAATTTCCAAAATCCAAACAGAAAAAAAAAATCCATTATGAATGATCATATCTGGAGTCCATGAGTAAAAAATCCCTATACATGAGACATCAATGAGGTAGTCACTATTTTAGTACCTTATGCAAATTGAAGATCCAAAAACTAATGTAGAGCATGTAGTTTTATGGTTAATATGGAACACAAAAAATGTATAGAACTCACTACCTCTATGCTAGAACATTCATGTAGAATCAAAATCATACCAAAAAATTTCAAAGTATACCCATCAGCTGGATAACATCTCTGATAAAAGGAAAAAGAGTCGAATATCTTCAATAAAAAAATAGAAAATGTTGCCATGAAATAAATTGTTTAATACATTATTGAATATCAATTGACATACATATAGTAAAGGAAATTTCACTGGGATTCCATACCATATTTCCAAACCCTCACCTAGTTGCTTCCTTTTACCGATGTTAGGTTAGTAAAATGGCTGACCTAGAAGAAAAAATTAAAATCATCTTATCAATCATTTTTAACATAAAAATTGTAATTGTAATGGAAAATACCCATGAGGTGGGAAGTACATGTAGAATATTCAACTGAAACATCTCCTTAAAATCATCAATGGTCACCCCTAAAGGTAAAGTGGAAGTCGCCATGCCCTGATGTTGGGATCGCAGGGCGTCTGACTAAATAAGGATGTCTAATCTCAATAAAACATGATCCACTCCCTCAAAATACATGATACACTTCTCTGAAACATTGATCCACTACTCAAATAGAACACATAATCCACTGTAAAATTAATGATCCACTACACATAAAATGCGTGTTCCACATCTCAAATTAAAAAAAATGCTCTACTACTATAAAAAAATTATCCACTATGGAAATAAAATACATGATCCAATCCACTGATCATAGAAAATGCAAGATCCACTACTATAAAAAATGATCCACTAGTGTAATACATGTAAAGTCATATTTAGTATAACTAAATGTAACTAATAACTCAAATAATATATAATGATCAGCTACTCCATAACATGTCACTAATCCTATCTTCCACCAAAATCTAGTGTCATTCCCTCATGTTACCTAGTATTCAGGGTCAAAACCTTGCACCACCATAGTGGAATGGTTTACTGAATTCATTCTTTTGAATTTATGTAGTGTTTGATTATGTGTTACATTTGGATGTTAAATGATTCATAACCAATCTTAAAATATTTCAAGAAAATAATGTTGTTGTTTTACCAGTATTTTTATTTCTCAGTTATAGTTTTGGAATAAAAGGTAACGATCCAAGAGTTGTAGTACATACAAAATCATTCAAAAAGTTTACAAACAGATACAAGAATGTTAAAAAATAATAAGACATACTAATGATGACTACCTTGTCCATATTATGTAGTAAAACCTCATATCTTATAGGGATTCCTTTAGTACATAATAATACCACATATCATACTAACAATATCAACCATGACTAAAATTTTAGACACAGAAATATTGACCGAGAAAAATAAGTACAAGCAATGATTAGTGAATCAAAACAGGATATGTATTGTATTTATTATTTAATAATCGATATTTAGCTAGAAAAACTAATTCTTGGAGAGAAATTAAAAAGTTTCTAGAAAATTATGAGAACCACCCATTTGTAAAGCACTGTATTGTGTTACAGCCTGAAACAATAGTATGAACACAGTGAAATGGGAAACTATAAATCATATAGAATTATTAACGAGAAGATATAGTGGAGAAAATACCATATTCTAGATGCTTTGAGAGTTGGATGAATCTGCGCTTAGGGAAAATTTTGACCCCTTGACTATTTATACAAAGGAACAGAATAAGGAGATGGATTTTCAAAGAAAAAAGATGGTTTTTATAATAGTGAATGGAATCGTGAAAAGGGTGGGGGCATGATTCACCATGGTAGATCTTAGATTTGACATATAATATAGAGAACACTAACAGATGGGAAGGGATTTCGCGATTGGTGGAGGAGGGGGTTGGATGGATTGAGGATGGAGAGAGGCAGATTAGACTATTGGATAATGATTGTAGAGATCAAAGGATATGAATTATACAAGGAAACATAGTATATGGGATGTCAGACTTCTAATGTTGGAATGGTACACCGATTTGAGTGGATTATAGAGGATGACCCGATACAGAGGCAGCGTGAAATAGCGAGGAAGATATATGGGGTAGATTACCGGAAGTATTGGATGAGGGAAGGTGAAATCATACCGGGAACCATCGTTGAAGATGAAAAATAGCGATGGGGCTTCGGGTTTGGAGAAAGTGGGTTTCAGAATCCCTAGCTGATGGATAGGGAGAGGCTGCGTACACTAGTTTGCAGGGGGAGAGGCGCAAGATGGATTGGGATTTTGGAGGAAGGAATGATTTTTTTTAATTACGTGGATTATTGGTGAAATGGAACATCTAATAAAAGGGATGTGGAAGAACATTAGTAAGACACATAGCAGTAGGAAAACTATGGTTAGTATATATAGTAGATGTGTGAAGGAAGAAAAAAAACTTGTGGGTTTCAATGGAATATTTCTTATTGAAGGTGGATTTCCTCCATCGGGTGATTTGGAAATTCCTTGTAGATGTGTTTAAGTATCTTCCCATTGATAGTATTACTTTATTCCATGTGGTTCATGAAATACCTATATTTCACTAAAAGGGTAAACATTAGTAACAATATAAGGATAGAACCATAGAGAATTAATCATACCTAGGTGGAGGTTTAGCCTAAAATTATATATGAGGACCTTCTCACCAATATAAAACTTTTGAAAATGAGTCATCTAGTCATGGATATCCTTTGTCTTCTATTTATATATTTGAGAGTTCTCATATGAATCACACCGAATTTCGTCTATCTCTTAAATCAACAAATTCCTATGATCACCGACATCTAAAAGATTAATATAAAATGTTAAAAACACAAAATTTATGATGATCTACCTCTATCAGGAGGTAAAAAGTCTTTCCAAACCCAATCATGTATGGTGACACTACGATCAAGGTTTTAAAAGTTGTAGGGTATGCCCAAAGTGTATCATCGAAGTGAGAACTCCAATATTTCCTATTGAGTTGTACCATTTTTTCCAATATTTTCTTAAATTCTCGATTTGAGATTTATGCTTGTATGTTAGTTTGGGGTAATATGTAGTGGATACTTTATTAACAACCAAATACTTACAAAGAAAATTTTTCATGTAGCGATTGCAAAAATGTGAACCCAGATCACTAATGATAAATCTTGACAATACAAACCTGAAGAAAATATTTGGATCTCACAAAATCAAAAACCACTCATGATTCATCTATCCTGGTATATTTTTATTCCACACATTTAGATACATATTTCTCAACCACTAATATTAACAAAAATCCAAATTAATTTATAAATTCCCCATGGATTCAATACCCCATGCATCAAAGATCCCACAAAATAACATGGGCTATTGGGGAATTTCATTTCTCTTGTAGATATTCCCTATGAATTGACATCAAGTACATGACTTATAAAACCAATGGAAATCACAATATAATGTTGGATAATAAATTCTGGAGTCAAGGACCTTTAGAGTTGTATGTTGAGAGCCAAAGTGGCCCCCACAAACCAAAGTGAGGAAGAAGGTCAAAGTAAATGTGAACTCATGGCCAAATACATAGAAATGAATAACTTTGTCACTATAGATTCTACCCAAATATGGGTCATCCAAAATGTACCATCATGAATCATGGTTAAGTCTCTTGGACTATAAAGTGTTGAAATCTATGGGGACCCTAGATGTTGCTTGAAAATTCACAATGATTACATACCAATGCGTAAGGTCAAGAACATCATAATGGCTCTCATGAGGTAATAATTATCCAATGGGGAGGGATGAGTCAACATGGTGGTCCAATGGTGGGGAAATCCTAAAAATGTGGTCAGCTTCAACATTTTCCAGTCCTCCCTTATCACGAATCACATGGTAGAACTCCTGGAGGAGGAGCATCCACCGAATGAGGAAAGACTTAGATTTAGGTTTCCTTAGAAGAAATCCAAGGGAAGCATGTTCCTAAAACACAATGATTTTTGACCTGATAAGATAATAATGGAATTTTTCTTGGGTAAACACTATATAAATAAGTTATTTTTCAATGGTGGTGTAGTTTTCCTAGACGGGGTCAAGGGTACGTGAGACATATGCAACGAAATAAGGAGACTTCTCAACCCTTTGTGCTAAAACTTCCCAAACTTCAAAGTTAGATGCGTCACATATATGTTAAATGGGTAGATCCCACCATGGTGGTTGGATGATAGGAGGTGATGTGAGACTCTTTTTTAGTGAATTGAATGAATCCTCCCAAGTTTTATCAAAAAAAATTCAGAATCATTTTGTAATAATAAAACAAGAGGAGTGCGATATTAATAAATTCTTTAATGAATCAGTAGTAAAAAATTCAATGACCCATGAATTATTGCACCTCACAGACACATTTTAGATGTGTAAGTGATGGAAATTAATTCAATTTTTGATTTATCCTCTTAAATTTCCTCTTTTTAAGTAACATTCCCAATAACTATTCCTCAATCAACCATGAAATTTCATTTCTCATAATTTAATATGAGATCTTTTTTAATGTAATTGCAGACGAACGAACATTGGTGTTCCAAATAATTATCAAAGGAAGTTCTATAAAAAGTTAAATAATCCATAAATACATCCATATAATTATCAAGGTACACATAAAAAACACTCAATATACATCGCAGAAAAGTACTCGGAGCAATACATAGACCAAAAGGCATCCTTTTGTATGAAAATTTGCCAAAATGGATAGGTAAATATTGTCTTTTCATGATCATCAAGAAATATATGGATATGAAAATAACCCCAATTTCCATCAGAGAAACAATAATGACACCTATCAGCCAATCTTTCTATAATTCGGTCAATGAAAGGTAGAAAAAAAGTGGTGCTTCTTTTTTATTTTATTTTCTTCTTTTAGAAAGGGAATCTCTAGGAGTGGCCTTTTTGAACCCTCCACACCCAGATATATACTTCCCCTTGAAGGGGTCATCTAGATAAGCCTTAGATGGTAGGGATACATTGCTAGCTGAGATGACGGAGTGTCCCATGGGGTAACAGTCCGATCTGTGATGGTTCGACATAGAAATCTGTCAGATAGGTGGGTTGCGCCCTTCTTCCCACGTGATGAGACATCAGGTGACCAGACAAGGCAAATCGTGCATGGGAGTTAGAAATTCCTCCATGAGAGGGCTCCCAAGAATAGAACCCCATACCCAACTGAAAACTATTTATATGACCCTCTAATTTTCACCACAACACTGTTGCCAAAGTGAAAAACTTGTTTTTGGGTAATGATGAATAGGTGTAGCCTCACCACCTGCATGCCACACGTCCCCAACAAGGCCCATGGGGGCTAATGGCTTGGGATAGTTCCAATGGGGTATAGGTTCCAAGAATAATTATTAAAGGCATGTTAGTAATTTACTTGTGAGGAATCAAACCCGAAGCCTCGGGTTCAGGGTGCCACAGCCGTAACCACTCTACCATGCCCCTACGAATGAACATTTTTTAGGAAACTAGGAATAGGTGTGGCCTCACCACCTTCTTTCCAGACATCCCCAGTGAGGCCTAAGGAGGCCAACCTTGGGATTGGACTAGTTCTTAATGGGGTATAGGTTCTGGGATTAATTATTAAAGGAATCTCAGGAATTTCCTTGTGAGGACTCAAACCCAGAATTTTGGGGTCAGGGCACCAAAGTCGTACCACTCCACCATGATCCTGTTGGAAAACATGTTATTGGGTAATGAGGTATAGTTACAGCCTCACCACATATATGCCACACATCCCTTGTGAGGCCAAAGGGGCCAACCATGGTCTTTGGTAAATTCCAAACTGGGTAGAGGGTCCAGGAGTAATTATTAAAAGCATATTAGGCATTGCCTTGCGATGACTCAAACACGATACCTTGGGGTCAAGGAACCACAATCGTAACCACATCGTCATTGCCTTGTGGGAAGCGGAAAGTGGTCCTTTTGTGTGGTTGGATTCAGTCGACGGTAGTCAATACAGACTGGACAACTGTTTTGCACATGTGTTGGAACCAATTAATTCATTTCATTTAACACTACTATTATTCCGGGTTTTCTAGGAACAATTTTTAATAGGATAACCCATTTACTATTAGATATTGGATAAATGAACGTTGCAGCAATTAATTTAATGACTTCAAATTTTACCACTTCATGGAGAGTGGGATTCAACTGGCGTTGATGTAATGACCTAATATTTTATCAATGGAAATTACATTCTTATAATTATGTCATATAATCACATGAAATCACAAAAAATGAACTACTAAGAACTATGTTACCTTTAAATGTAATATTGTCTCTTCTTTGATTTGAATTTCAAAAATCTGACATACACTTTTGTGATCATTAAGATTTTTGGAGTCCGATAAGACAAACATAATTTTTTATGAATAGTGACTAACCCTTATGAATAGTAATGTTACCCTTATTAATATTAATATAACCCTTATGAATAGTAAATTTTCCAAAATAATAGTATCCTCACATAAGAATGTAGAAATAAAATTTATTCATCTTATTAGGGATAATATGACCATAGTAAATGTATTGGTTTTCTTATAAGTCATAAATAAATAATTAAAATTAATTAATTAATTTAAAAGAAAATTTATTTTGATAAAAGGTGTTTATAAATTATAAATTTTCTTTTTTCTAGTTTTAATATAATTTTATTAGATCTTATGTAATTTTTGAAAGCATTAGAAAATCAGTTATAGATTTAAAATTGTTATTTTTCAAGTAATTTATGATTTTAATTTAAAATTAAATTAATCATATTTAGAAATTATTTTTGAAAAATGGATTTAATTTTTGGATTCTACACATCGAAAAATAGTTAGGGTGAATTTTTTGGATTTGTCTAAAATATTTGAATTTATGGTGAATAGTAAAATACATTAATTTATGATATAAATAAATTATAATTTAAATCCACTATTCCTAAAATAATGTGTGATGTAAGAACCCAAATATAAAAATAACATTCACGTATTACTATTCTTGGTCATGGAATCATTGATGTTTTGGTTCTTTAGGTAAATTGATAAACTAAGTAATTAAATATTTTGAAAACCCTCTTCTCCTCCAATATAAATACCACCCCTCCTATCCTCCTCTTTTCACTCCTATCAATCCTTGTGACTTCCTTAATTTCTACCCAAATATATTCCCAAGATCCTCCCCGATGTATAGAAGCATTTTTTATCCTCAAAAGACAAAATCTTCTCCTCTTAAGAGGCTCTCAAGGAAGATTAAATCAAGAGGTAAATTCCTCTTTTCTTTTCTTTCATTTTATTTTCACGATCATTTGTTCTCTTTTCTTTCCTAAACTCTCCTCATCCAAATGGTATAAAAACACTTTTACCATACATTTAATGGAATTTTGTTATGCTAATTGGATAATTCATTATCATCACTTTTTTCTACTTCATTTTTACAAAATAAATGAAAACATCATCCGAGATGTGTTAATTTATCACATTCAATGACGACGGGTTATCAATTTCCATTACCATATTCAACTCTAGACATGAAAAAAAATTATGTTTGAAGCAGAAAATTGAATATTTATTTTATGTTATTTTATGGTATGGAATACTTTTTCACTCATTATGTAAAATAATAATACAAAACAAGTTAATTGTGGGGAAAACCACCAAGTCAATCCATGCATTTATCATTAATGTTTTATATAATGATTCACCTTCACTCCATTTAACTAAAATAATTTTATAACCCTTTAATATTATTTGTTTTCAACAATTTCATATAACTTAAATCTTGGACAACCAATATCATAATACATGTTTATCCAAACATGAATATAAGTGAACTGATCATTAAAACCATAGAAACAATCACACCCGAACAATGAAATTGATCTTTATAACCCACAAAAAAGGATATTAATGAACTCAAAAAGATTATAATAAATAATTTAAATATAAAATAGGTTCTGTAATTATTAATTAATGAACCTAATTTTATTATTCATGTCATTAAGATTAAGCGAAGATCATCATCACACTTAAGGTAAGGGATCCTCTCTATTTCCCTTCTATTCTAGAATATCCTCTTTGTTATACCATTTTATGTGTAATCCCTAATTATGGGGTATGATTTTTAACATACCCCATACTTTCCTCATTATTTATAAGTGATTAAAAACCCATTTATCTATCATTAATCCCTCTTAAGTACACCTGATACAATTCTGATAATTCGTAAGGGATTATACCCAAACCACCTTTATTCATTAGGGATTCCATATATTTCTGTTACCATAATAATGTTATACTATATTTTTATGTGAATATTATAAATTATTTGTAAATTTACAAAATTATTTTATCAGGATTATTTCGCCATTCTCTTTTTGCGATATACATGTTATTAACTGATTCCCTCCTCAATACTTCCTGATAAGAAAACTTATTTTGAGCGAACATACTGAATTCTTACCCGATTCAAGTGAACTCTATCTTATATTTTAAGAAACCATTGTAATTATAAAATCAGACTTTTTTATTACAAAAAACATCTCGGTTCACTTCTGATTTTATATGAAGGATTGTTCCATTTTCTATTTTAAAGGCTCTATAGTATTTTCCTTAAAACTGTACAAAAATGTTTTAATGATAAAATTTATTAAATAATTTTCTTAAATTTTTTCACTTATAATTTATATGAATTACCATGATACATGCATATTTTCTCTTATGAATTTCCATGTGCATTTCAGTTCCTTTCTTTCATGCACACTTTTATGATACACCCATTTGTTATGCTTTATGACATGATTATGGTACCCAATTCTTTCCATGGGTAACCATTATATTTGTGTAAAAATTATTATGTATGATTATTTATGTTTAAAACATATTCATGAAATGTTTAGATGTATGTTCTTAGATATTTCTCTAATGAATTGGTTAAAGTTGAGTCTCATGAGACCTTACCCGCGACGGTCTTGGCAGTTAGCCTTTGCATGTGCTACCATGTGCATCAATCTTGTTGGTTAGCCATGACTCATGATAAAGTGATGTTATATGTTTCTTACACATTACTATGACTCCATGTTTATATGATTCAATGTTTATAAGTTATGATTCCATATGTTACATGACTTTTTATATCATCATGTCATGTTTTATATCCCATATGCCAATGCTTTGTTGTTGTGGTTATTCCCTTACTGGGCTATTTAGCACATCCCTTTGTTCATGTGTTCCCTAAGGTACCCTATGCAGATTTTTGAGCATAATGGAAGTTAGGAGCTCAATTTGAAGATTAGATAATGATAAGTTTTTTTAGTTCCATGTTTTCAGTTTTATGTTCCTAGTCTTAAAGACACTATACTTTATGATCCTTGGATTGTACTCTGATGAATATTTTTTCTTAAAATAATGTAATGTTATGTGAAAAGTATAGGGTTTTTATATTTGGTATCAAAGTATGGTCAAGTTATTTTTGGAGATTAGGAATAAAGAACATTATTATGAACATTAATGATGAGACTAAGTATAAGAAAACATCCCTAAATTTGTTTGAGTATAGAGTAAGTGGTTTATCAAGGAAATATATCCCTGTATGGATACAAATAGGATGAGGTGGCTCTAGCACAGATGTATCTAGGGTTAAATTTTAAAAACACCATTTTGAGCTAGACTCGAACAGTAACTGGCACACGAAAATGGGCCTTTCTGCACTCTTGGTTTGACACTCTCAGAGGATATGATTTGGTAAATTCATGATCTTAGTACAAACCAATTTTAAGGGAATAAAAAAATCCTATAAGAATATATGTTTATAAATAGATCAAGGATGACTTACATTGAAACACAATGAATAACAAGCCATGATATACTTATCATTTACAAGTTTATCCCCTTATATTCATATTTTTCATTTTTATTATCAGTGTTTATGTATTCAAGTCCTATAATTGTACGTTCTTTTTCATAGTTAATGGTGGGAAATATATGAAATCATTCCGAAAATCAATGTGATAGGTAATGTGAATATTTCCATAATGATATGGATAATATGATGGGAAGAAGTGCTCAAAACTTTATGATAGTTTTTACTTAGCTGGATCAAGTTACGAATAATAACATTAATCATGTAGAACACCCTACTCCTCCAAGGAAAGAGAAAGTTTATTTTTAATCCTTAATATGGAAAAGACCTCCCATGTTTAGTGGATCTTATGATCCCCTCCTTGTGAAATAGTGGATTAAATCCATTGGAAATATATTTTATGTCCTCCAATGCATCAAATAAGAGAAACTCATACTAGAAGTCTATCATTTTGGTGGGGAAGCTGGTTAGTGGTGTACACTGATCAAGAATAAGAATCCCTAGGAGGAAATTAATTCCATGGATTGGGAGGAATTCAAGAGAATGTTTTTCAATAAATATTTTCCCCGAACCCTCCATCTCAAGATGGAAAGAGAGTTCCTCAGACTCAAGTAGAAGGAATATTTGTCCATCGGGGTGTATAAAGAAAACTTCACAAGGATAGAAATGTAACACTTTGTCTTTGTCTTGAACATAGAAATAAAGGTGGATCAATTGTTTAGCGGACTAAGGATGAGTCGATAAAAAGAGTTGTCGATTTGTGACTTTGACAGTTTTGAGAAGATTGTATGTTGTGCTCTCAAGGTTGAAATGGATATCAAATACTATAAGTGGTATTGTAGTCCATGTGTCAAGAAGAGGAAAATCAAATCTAATGTGGGAGATCCCATAAATTAATTCTATTGTGGAAAGAAGACCGATCATCCCATGTATAAAAATTGTGGGAAGAATCATCCGGGGAACTATTTAAAGGGAACAAAAAAATTGCTAAAATGTTGAAAGTTTGGACATATAGTTAAAAATTGTCTATGTGATATAAAGAATCCCACTAATGTGGAAGAAAAAACGAAGGTTTGGATCAACACTCAGCCTGTAGTGCATTGTTACTACTACAAGGTGCATGGGCATTATGTGAAAAATTTCCCTAAGTTGAGGGTTGTCAAAGGCAATCAACAACTACTTCCAAGGAAATATGGAAAGGGATTATGCTATCACTATAGCTAAGGTGGATCCAAACAATGAAGTGGTGATAGGTATGCTAGTTATTCATTCAAGAATTGCAAACATACTATTTGATTCTTGTTCGACGCATTCTTTTCATATCTTGCAATTATAGTAGAACTATTCAATCACCACCAAAAAATTTAGAGGATATGTTATATGTGAGAATATAAAATGGGGAAATTATTGGTTCCATGGTTTATAATTCCTCCCTGGTTAACTTTTGTGGACTGAACCTCCTAGAAAATCTCATCATACTTCCATTAGTGGAGTTCAATGCTATATTAGGAATTGAGTGGATATATTTATACTATGCCAACATCAACTGTTAGGAAAGGGAGATCACTCTTCACATCTCGATGCATCCTAAAATTATTTACATGTTTAAGGAGGAAGAAAAATATCCTTTAGAATCATTGTCTCATGTTTGGAAATTAATTATTTATGAGGAAGTGTGTCTAGCTCAAATGATTGAGACAAATGATAAAATCATTATCGAAGACTTACCCATAATGAGGGATTAAACTGATATTTTCTCTAAAGAGTTTCATGGTCTTACTCTTAATCAAGATATTTATTTCTCATTTGAAATAATTCTTAGATCTCTACCTATATCAAATAAACTTTATAGAATGGCCACCGTAGTGCTTGAAGAGCTGAAGAAGCTGTTACAGGAGAATCTGGAGAAGGGTTTTATATGCTCGAGTGCTTCACTGACGGGTATTCCAGTCCTATTTGTCAAGAATAAGGATGAATCAATGAGACTCTATAATTATTATCATGAGCTCAATAAAATCTCTATAAATAAAAAGAATCCCATTCCATGGATAGATGACTTGTTCGATAAACTTTGTGGGGCTAGTTATTTCTCTCTAGTTGACCTTTGGTCTGGATATATCCAATTAAATGTGAGGAAGGAAGATATTCCCAAGACTTAATTTCAAAAGAGGTATGGAAACTATGAGTTCATAGTGATTACCTTAGGACTCAATAATGATCCATAAATTTTCATGGATTTAATGAATATAGTCTTTAGAGATTACCTCGACAAATTTATGGTAGTCTTTATCAATGATATTTTGATATACTCCAAGTGAAAGGAGGAATATGAGGAGCATTTGAATACTATGTTAAAGACTTTGTGAAGGGTGAATTTGGATGAAATTTATAGTAAATGTGAGTTTTTGATAGAGAAAATATCTTTATTGGGGCATGTTATCACCATCAAAAGGATATCTGTGGACTCTTCCAAGATAAAGGTGATTGAAGAATTACCCATGCCAACATCTATAACAGAGATCTTTAGATTTCTAGGTCTAGATGGGTATTACCAATGATTTGTGTATAACTTTTCATGATTTTCAAAACCAATTACCAAGACTACATGAATGGGAGTAAAGTTTTTCTAGACTCATAAATGTGAAGACTACATTAAGGAGTTGAAAACGTGCCTAATCACTGCACTAGTACTCACACTCCCAATAAGTGGAGAACTCCTTGTTGTGTTAAATGATGCTTCAAATATAGGATTTGGTTTTGTGATGATTAAAAATGATAAATTGATAGCCTACGACTCAAGTTAGCTGAAAATGCATAAGAAAAACTATCCTACGCATGATCTGGAGATTGAGGATGTGATATTTGCTTTAAAAATATGGATGTGTTGTCTTTGTGGGGAGAAGTGTGAGATATATACTGATCACAAGAGTCTCAGATATATATATTCACACAAAAATAGCTTAATTTTTACCAGTGAAGATTGATAGAGCTCATCATGGATTATGACAGCTTAATCCAATACCATCCTGGTAAGGAAAACAAGGAGGAATACACTATAAGTAGAAAGCATACAAAATATTTATCAACGGTGAGAATTGAAAAGGATCCAGTATTCTTATATTTTCACAGGATAGACATGGGAATCATTATGGTAGGAACATAATCAATACTTTTCCAAATTATTTCTCAACCATTCCTCATGGAGAAAATAATGGATGCTCAATAAAAAGATGAGGAAACTCCAAAAAGGGTGGAAGCCAATAAAAATGGGAAATCATCTATGTTCATGATTGATGAGGAATGATTTTTAATATATGGGTCAAGATTATGTGTACCATATGATCCAGAGATAAAGAAGGAGCTTTTTTAAGATGCATATAGTTCGACCTTCTCAATCCACCCAGGGAGCACAAAGATGTATTGAGATCATCGAGAGAACTTTTTGTATGAAAATATGAAGAAGGAGATTTCTGAGTATATATCAAAGTGCTTGGTATGTCAACAAGTGAACGCTAAAAGACAAAAGTCTAACAGGATGATACAACCACTGCCCATACCAACATGGAAGTGGGAAAACATCACCATGGACTTTGTCACTGGACATCCAAGGACATTTAGAGGAAACAATGTTATATGGGTTATTGAGGATCATATTACAAAGACAACTCACTTTATCGCGATTCGAGAGGACTTCAAATTGGATCAACAAGCATGGATATATATCAAAAAAGTGATAAGGATGCATAGAGTACCACAATCTATTGTATTTGATATAGATCTGAGATTCAACTTGATGTTCTAGAAAAGTCTCCAACATGATCTATACACTGAATTGAACTTTAGTACGGCCTATCATACTCAGAATGATGACAAATCTAAGAGAACTATTCAAAAACTAGAAGATATTTTGAGGTATTATTCTGTGTACTTCAAAGGAGGATGAGACCAACATCTTTTACTGGTCAAATTATTTTACAATAATCATTTCCACTCGAGTATCTGAATGTCACCATACGAATCCCTTTATAGGAAAAGTTTCTGAACACTAGTGTGTTTGGATGATGTCAGTGATCATAAGTTTTGAGGTCCTAAAATAGTCGAAGAAATAGTGGAAAAGGTGAAAACCATTCAGCATCACATCAACACTGCCGAAAGTCGACAAAAGAGTTATGTAGACAATCGTTGATGAGACATTGAGTTCAAAGTTGGAGACATGGTATTTCTATGCATATATTCATGGAATAAGTTCATGATGTTTAGGAAGAAAGGAAAGCTATGTCCCAAGTACATCGATCCCTTCAAGATCCTTAATCGAGTCGGTGCTGCATCCTATCAACTGGAACTTCCACCTACCATGTCCAAAGTACATGATGTCTTCCATGTATCACTCTTAAGGAAGTACATACCAAATCCTTCGCATGCACTCTCTTCATTGGTGGTATAGTTGGAGGGTCAAATTTCTTATGAGGAGCATCTAGTGAAGATCTTGGATCGTAGAGATAACGTTCTATGTAATAAGACTACTCACTTGGTCAAAGTACTATGGAAGAACCATAAGTACGAAGAGGAAAAATGGGAACTAGATGAGGCAATGAAAAAAAATTACCTACACCTATTTATTTCCTAGAATTTAAAACAAAATATAGAGGGTGAAATTTCAAAAGGGGGTAAAATGTAAAGACCCAATGTTTTATCAATTGAAATTCACTTCTTATAATTATGTCATATAATCACATGAAATCATAACATAATAAACTACTAAGTACTAAGTTACCATTAAATATAATACTATCACTTCTGTGATTTGAATTTAAAAAATTTAGCATACATGGTTGCGATCAGTAAGTTGTCTGAAGTCCAATAAGACAAACTTAATTTTTTTTGAATATTAAATGACCCTTATGAATAGTAATGTCACCCCTATGAAAATATATATGACCATTAAAAATATTAAATCATCCAAAAGAATATAATCTTCACCCACAAATGTATAAATAAAATTTAGGCATCTTATAAGTGATAATATGATCATAGTAAAAGTATTGGTTTTTTTCTAAGACATAAATAATTAATTAAAATTAATTAATTATTTAAAAATAAATTTATTTTCCTAAAATTTGTTTATAAGTTATCAATTTAATGTCTTCTTGTATTAATAATATTTTATAAGACCTTATGTAACTTTTGAAAGCATTATAAAATCAGTTATGGTTTTAAAATTTTTATTTATCAATAAATATATGATTTTAATTAAAAAATAATTTAATCATATTTAGGAAATTATTTTTGAAAATTAGATTTCCTTTTTGGATTATACATGTCAAAAAATTATTTTGGTGTTTTTTTTTATTTTTCTAGAATACTTGAATTTTTGGTGAATAGTAAAATACATTAATTTACCGTATAAATATATTAAAATTTAAATCCATTATTCCTGGCATCATGAGTGATGTAAGAACCAATATCTTGAACTCACAAGCATTATTACTATTACTAGTCCTAGAATCATAACTATTTATAGTCTTGAGGGAAATTTATAATCTAAGGAATTAAATATTATGAAAACCCTCCTCCCCTCCAATATAAATACCACCCATCCTCACCTCTTCTCTTTACTCCTCCGATTCCTTGTGCCTTATTTATGTTATGCCCAAATCTCTCCCCCAGATCCTTCCCTTTTCTAAAATCCTTTGGTCTCCTCAGAAGACCAAATCCTCTCCCCTTAACAGGCTCTCAAGGAAGATCAAATCAAGAGGTAAATTCTTCTTTTATTTTCATTCATTTTCTTTTAATGTTCCTCTTTTCTCTTTTCTTTCCTAACATCTCCTCATAAAAATGGTATAAAAACTCAATTACCATAATGGTATTTTAATTTTTATGAGAATGGGATAATTCATTATCACCTCTCCTTTCCCCTTGATTTTTATGAAAGAAATGAAAACACTGTCTATGATGTGTTAATTTATCACATTCAAGGATGATGGGTTATCAATTATTATTACCATATTAAATTATGGTAATGAAACCACTTTTATGGTCAAAATAGGCTATTAAATATGTATTTTAACTTATGTTATGTTTTGTAATCATTTTTCACACATGATGTAAAATAATAATACCAAAAAAGCTAATTGTGAGCAAAATCGCCAAGGTTATGCAAGAATTTATCATTAATGTTTTATATAATGATTCACCCTCAGTCGAAATAACTAAATTAATTTTATAACTATTTAATATTATGAATGTTCACTAATTTCATATAACTTCATTTCTATACAACCACTATTATCAATCATGTGTATCCGAAAATGAATATAAGTGAACCAATCATTAAAACCTAGGAAAGAAATGGATCCGAATAGTGAAATTGAACCTCATAACCAATAAAAAAGGATATTAATGAACTCCAAAAGGTTATAATAAATAATTTACCGATAAAATAGGTTCTATAATTATTAATTAATGAACCTAATTTTATTATTCTGGTCATTAAGATCAAGCGAAGATCACTATCATACTTAAGAAAATGGATCCTCTCTATTTCACTTTTA
The DNA here is from genome assembly GCA_963277665.1 of Viscum album. Lineage (NCBI taxonomy): Eukaryota > Viridiplantae > Streptophyta > Magnoliopsida > Santalales > Viscaceae > Viscum > Viscum album. Next base: position 996,102,766 of record OY728141.1, on the reverse strand, counting down.
TTCATGGATGTCTTCTGTGTTATGGAATTTTATGTGTAATACCTAATGATGAGGTATGATTTATCACCTCCCCTATACTTAACTAATTATTTATAAGTGATTATAAAACTCTTTCTCAATCAATAATTCCTCTTAAGTACACTCGATATCGTGCCGATAATCCGTATGGGATTCTACCTGATCCTCCTTTGTTCCTTCGGGTTGCCTTATCGTACTTTTACAAAAACAAAGTTATCATATATTTTTATATTAATATTATAAATTATGTTTACATTTACCAAATTCATTTATCAATACCCTTTCATAATTTTCTTTCAGGGATATACATGTTTTTAAGTGATTCCCTCCTCAATACTTTCCTATAAGCAAACCAGTTTTGAGAGAACTTCCCAAATTATTACCCAATTTCAAGTGCACTCTATCTTCTATTTTAAGTGAAAATTGTATTTATAAAATAATTATTTTTTATTATGAAAACATTCATAGTTCACTTCTGGTTTTATATAATGTATTGTTCCCTTTTCTATTTTAAAGGCTCTATTGTATTATCCTTAAAACCGCACAAAAATGTTTTAATTCTAAAAATTCTTTAATACATTTCAAACATGTTGTCACTTATTATTAACATTAATTACAGTGATACATTCCTATTTTACCTTATTAATTTCCATGAATATTTTAGTTCCATTCTTTCATGGACACTTTTATGATATGCCCATTTGTTATATATTATGACATGATTATGGTAACCAATTATTTCCCTAGGTAACACTTATGTTTATATAATATTGATTGTGTATGACTATTTATATGGAAAACATATGCCTGAAAATTTAATATAGGTTCTGGTCTCACCCAAATTTACCCAAGTTTTTAGGGTTAAGTAGTCGCTTGTAGTTTAGCTTGGGTTGTCGAATCCTCGGAGACCTAACAAGTAACCTACAGACACGTACATTATATGGAATTTTTTGGTGATTAAGTGGCCAAAATGGGTTGATTTTATAGGTTTAGGTGAATTATAAGAGACTTAGGTGAATTCAATTTAAAAGAAATAATTGATCCTTGTTTATCACTTGGGGTGGATTGGATGAAATTCTTTTTTAACGGTTTAAATTTCTTATATTTGAGCAGGATTTATTCAAGAAGATAAAACAATTTTATCACCTACTGGTTTAATATGAACACACAATAATAATAATCACCTATAAACTTTTAGGATCAAATTCATGTGCACTACATAGTAAATATTCGTATTAGAACTTGAAGTATGTGGGATTAAAATTCAACAAGGAGGAAGAAGTTTTAAAATAATCAATTAAAAATGTCAATTAAAAGAAGTAATTAGACATTAATTGGTTGATAAAAATCCAATACATCCCCGTATTAATCCCTTAGATCAACCCATAAGAGTTTTAACCCTCCATTGATGTTATGGTTTCAATGGAAGTTGGAAGTAGACTCATGAGGGAGGAAATGGAGAAGTAAAAAAAGAAAACAATGAAATAACGATCACTCCACCATTGTGTGATAATTTTACAAGGTTTGGTATGAATAATTTCACACCTTCAGATAAACATATCAAATTAATATGAAAAAGAACATAATAACAGAATAATAATAACATTTATTAAGAATTTATGATTAATTAGAACAACTTACATGCGAAAGACAAACTTGAGACAACAAAATTCCAGTATAAAATTATAATGAAAGAAATCAACACATATGATAAAATCATCCACCAAAATATATTTAATAGGAATTCCAAGAGTCATGGTTAGAGGTCCCAAAATTAAAAAATATCCCACTTGAGTATGGTTTCCCTAGGGTGGTGGAAAGTAAGGGAGAGGAGACTTTTCCACCCTTGACCCAAAGTTGCAGCCAGCTTGAATCAACCAAAAAAAGGTTCCCATATGGACTTCTAGATGGGTGAATTGGAGTGTTACATATAAAATAAAAATTAATATGTGGATTTATTATAGATCTTTTTAACCTTTTTTCCCAAATTAATTTGTTTTTATCTCGATATGATTAAATTGGTGGGCTATTTTTCTAGACCGTAGAATCTGGCCTAGAATTTTATATCCAACTTTGTCAACATGTAACTCCCTTTGACACTTCAAATTATCACTTTTTACTATTTCAGGTAATGTTCTCCATGATTTCCTCTATCTTCAGTTCATGTTTCAGAATTATTGGGCTTGGATATTGTCTGATACATTAGTTTTATTGGGATGTTGTCCAGTTCACTTCACCCAAAATGTTGTTTGTTCAAGGAAAACTTTGGTGGTCTTCTAGTATGAATATTCAAGTAATTAAAGAGTATTAATGGTTACCAATGTAATTATAAACCTTAGAATTAAATATTAAAATAAAATAAAGATCATTGGGTACTTTAAATGATGTTAAAATATGTACCATGTAATAGTTCAATTTAAGAAAGAATTACAATCATAATGTGAAATGATGTTCAAAGTATAAAATGCACTGAAATGGTGTTTATGAATAATTAAGCACATGATTATTAAATATATAAACAATTAATATTATTCTAATTTAGTGGATAATCATGTTAACCCATAAAACGCATCAATGCATTGGTTAAATTTGAGTCTCATGAAATGTTATGTGCGACGACCTTGGCGGTTAGCCTTGGCTTATGCTACCATGTGAAATGATCTTGACAGTTAGCCTATATCATTCTAGTCAGGTTTTATGTTTCTTCCACATTACTATTAATCCATTTTTATATGATATGATTCTATATGTTACATTCCTTTTTATATCATCATGTCATGCCTTCTATTCCATGTGATGATGCTTTGTTATTATGGTTATTCCCTTATTGGGAAATTTAGATCATCTATTTGTTCATGTGTTCCCTAGGGTTCTCTATGAATATGATTTAGCACAATGACAGTTAGGAGATCAATTTGAAGATTAAATAAAGAGACATTTTTTAGTTCCATGTTTTCAGTTTTATGTACCTAGTCTTCCAAGACACTAGAGTTTATGATAGTTGGCTTGTACTCTGATTTATAATTGTGCATAAAATCATGTAATGTTATGTGTAACAGGATAGGGTTTCTATATTTTATCTTTCCTTATAGTTTTAGCCTCATCATCTAAAATTAAATGATTTAAAAAATAGATGGTCTAATCCTGGGAATATCAACCAAAGTCCATCAAATTGCCTTTTTACACTCTCTCAAAAGTTTGGGCTGTTTTGATTCCTACCATGGAGAGAGTTTATTGGAAATAATGACAATAAATTTGTCAATACACCCAAGATATGAATATTTTAAATTATATGGATGTGGTTTTAGTTCCAATACCGTTGATTTTTGGATTGAGGGAGCATATTTAGGTGGAGTGAGGTCCATGAAACTGTCTGTCTTCTCATCTTTATTCTATAAAGAAATAGAATCAATGGAAATCATATTTTCATAATCATTGATGTTCATTGGTACCTCATAATGAACACACTCATGAATTAAATCACAAAATTTACACTTTTTTAACCCACACAACACTCAAAACATGAATCAAAACTCAAATCTTGCAAGGGTGAAGAAGAGGAAAATGAATCCAAGTATGGGTCAAGGATAGAATTTTGTGTGTGTTTGAATCGTTTGAGAGAACTTACATAGAATATATAGGAAGAGCGGACTGATACTCAACAAGGTGTCTTATAGCCTAATGAATTCTAAAACTTACCTTTAATCCAACAAACTCAATGAACTGTGTACCATTGTGAATGTTGATGATCTTCTTTTATGTTTTAAGGAATGGTATTCCCAGTATGAGAGGGGCATGTACTTGGGTTCAAGTATCTTTCATCTCAAGAATGTATAAGTCTTTGGGGAATATGAGATTTTTAACTTTTATGAAGACATCCTTGACCACTCCAGGTGGGTGTGTTGTGCTCTGATTGGAAAGGTTCATGAAAATGCCCTTCGGTTGAATCTCTCCAACATGCATACAATTGTACACAGAGTAAGGAATCAGATTAATCAAAGCACCCAAATCTATAATTTAATTAGAAAATAAGGTCTCCACTATAGCGAAAGGTATTGTAAAAGTTCTTGGATCCTTGAATTTGGTTGGAATTTCTAGTTGTATTAAGGCTGATACATTCCTACCCATTTTGACTTTCTCATTCCCCGTCAGTATCTATCTATGTGTGCAAAGATCTTTAAAAAAATTGGCCCAGAGAGGGATATGTTTAACTACTTCCAATAAAAGAATATTAAATTGTACCTTTTTTAATGTATCCATTATTTCATTATAAATCTCACTATCAAAAATTTTCTTGGATTTATAGAGTCATTGGAAAAAAGGAATAAAAATGGATTAGTAAGGGGAATCCTCAATGAAATTTTTTTAATCGTTTTGTCTTGTTTTAATTCACTTGCAACTTTTGTGGGTATAGAAATATAGTTTTCAAGAAGAGCACATACATGTTGGGTAGAATCATTGGAAAAAGAAAGTTTTTTACCACTATAAAGTGTGATTTCACAAGCATTTCTTTTGTTATTTGTATTAGTAATAGGTTGGGATAGTAGTTTTCTAGAACCTTTCATCTTTATCTCATCTTTGGTGTTTTCCAATTTTCTCACTTGATTTTTTAGGTATTGAATAGCCAATTGGTTGATTTTTTGGAACTTGAGGTTATGGGTTTCCATTTTATTCATAGTTTTCTCGAGTATTGGTTTTGATTTCGGAGTAGGATGATTATTTCAATATGTTTAAGGATATGAAGGTTTCATACCTTGTCCATGTTGAAACCAGTTCTGTTTAGGGTAGATTGAGTTTCCTTCTCATTAGTATTGTGGTGGTGATTTTAACCCAGGATTGGGATTTTTCATGAATGGCTATTTCTTGAAGGGTGGTGCTTGCTGAAAATGAATCCTTGGGAATAATTATGCAAAAGACTTAGATGAATCCCAATTTTTTGGGAACTAGTCATAAAAATGAGTGTTATAAAAACAAATACCACAATGTGATGGAACATAAGGGGAGTTTGAATGAAATTGTAATTTTGATAATTGACATAGGAGGGTATGCATATCATCATGTTTATTATCAACCTTTTGTTCTTTGGATGAATGACTTACGTCATGAACTAATCGGGTTGGTGCAGTTGCTCGGGTACCAAATTATTGTGCAATTGGATCCATTTTCACTATTATGCCATGATCAGTAGAAAGAGTTTTATCAACTAGGGAACCACCAACTGCAACATCGATCATTCCAAAATCTATGGGGACAATTAGATTATATAAGTATTGAATTAGAAAATTTTCACTAATTTGGTTGTCGGGGAAATGTGAACAATGACATTTGAATCTCTCCCAATATTCTTGAAGGGTCTCTCCTTGTGATTGCAAAATTCCTCAAATTTTATTTATAATTTATTTAGTTTGGGAGGTAGGGAAAACATTCTCAAGGAATAGTTGTTTAAGGTCATTCCATCCCCCAATTATTGTAGGAAGATTGTATATCCAGTCTTTGGCTACACCATCAAGGGATAAAGGGATGGCCCTAAACATTATGAGGCCCTCATTCACATTTTTGGGGATTCATGGTGGTCCACACTATGAAAAACTCCTAAATATATTTATTAGGTTCCCCACTAGGATTTCCATGACATTTTGGAAGTATGTGGATAAGGCCCAATATCAGCTCAATGTTTTCTACATCCTCGGGATATTGGATATATGTAGGTTGGTGCTCCACATCCAGGGCGGTCAATTCTTTTATGGTTTGATTATTTTCAGGCATAATTTCTAGGGATTTATTTGGTATAATTTTTATTGTTTTGGGAAAAATTTAGGTTCCAAAAGGGGTTTCTAAATGTTACTTGATTCCCCTACTCTAGATGACCTGATTTTTGAGTGAAGTGTTTTATCAATTTTTGGGTCATATTCAAGCATTTTTTTCTATTTCTGATCGAGTCATAAAAATATGTTGTGATGTTTGTTTTTTTATTTTTTTATTGTTGAATATTGATAAAAAAATCAATTAATAATTTTTAAATGAAAAAATAAAAGAAAATTTTATACTATATAATTATAGAAAGATGAAGAGAGAGATAAGAAGAAACACACAAAAACAAACAAAAATAAAAAACAAAAAAAATAAAAAAAAATCATAAAAGTTTGAAGGATACATAATAGATTACTAATTATGAAGTAAAAAAAAATAAAAGTAAATAAAGATAAAAATGATCTTAAATCTATGTAAACGATGCCCAAATTTGATTTTGTTGTTGAGCATGAAAAATTAGATGTTTACTTTTACTATAATTTCGGTAGTATAGTAGATACCCTAGGTCGTCTCTCGATGGATGAGTAGATCATTAATCCAAAAAAAAGGTTTTTATTATGAAAATAAAAGTTGAATTAGGTTTTGTAAAACTTGGGGGTTTTATGATTTAGGAATCCAAAATAAAATGTAATGTGATAAAACAATGTAGAAATTAACAAAATTAATTAAGCATTATCAACTCGGGGAAATATCAGGATGCTCATCCCTCATCACTTCAAGAGATAGGATTTATGTACTTTAATACTTGTTTTTTAACAGAAATAACCATAATTTTACGGATTTTATACTAGGATACCTCCTAGGGTTCAGTCAGAAGCACACAATGATTCACCATATACCACTGATGATTGGGTGATTTGTGTTTGACTTCATAACTAAAACTCACTATGGAAACATGTGAATAACTCAATGCGTTTTCTAGGTTTGTATGTTATTTCATTGTGATACCATGAAATAAATTCACATGGCCTTGAAAGTGTTTATGATATTTCAATTGACCAATATGAACCCCATAAACACCACAATTAAAAGGGGGAAGAAGAAAAGGTGAATGGTGTGTGAACCCTCACATGAAAGGGTACCCCAAACATGGTAATATGAGTTTTAGAATGACATAAAAATATACAACTCAATTAAATAAGAATACGAGATGATGAAAAACAAAACAAAAACCTGTAATTTAAAATACCATTCAAATATTACATAAAGACGTTTGGGATTTACATCACATACCCTCTGAGTCATAACAAGTCATTTAGGACTCCATGGGAGGATAGAAATAAAATGATGGTGAATGAGAACATTCCATGGCCTCCAGAACAACTAGAAATTAGTATAGGGTGCCTTTTGGTATCCAAAATGGAAGCACTATTCCTCCTAGTCGAACATGAAAATGGGGTTCCCAAGGTAACATTTTATAGGAAAATTGGAAGGTGTATTTGAGCCAATGGATTTATAAAAACCATTTGGCCCATGGTTTTCGACATACAAACAATCATAACTAGTTTTGATGAAAACTAATAAGTTATAAACCCAACTCTTTACTATCTTTAGAGAAAATTTGGTACTATTTGGATTAAAAAAATATTGAGATATTGACAGAATACACAACACCACTTTTGAAATTGTACCGATTTAATTCCCTAGACAGATCAGTTCTGATGGGCCTTTTATTGGATGAATTGGGATTTGATTCCTTCATAAGTGTTGCATAACACTAAGTTATGGATCATTACACAAAATATCAGACCAATTCAATTAAATTATTATTATAAGTGTGTGGTTAATTCCACTTTTATGCTTGGATCCTGCGCAGTTTTGGACCATTCCTCTTGAACATTATCATTGGCCCTCCAAATCATCTCCACCTACAATGTAATTATCAAAACAAGTAACATTTCCCTTTTTAAGAGTGATAAATAAAAAATAATTAAATCAAACATGAAGTGAAATTTGTAATTATTTTTATAATTTTCAATACAAAAATAGTTTAACATAGTGGTGTAAGGGTGAAATAAAATAGTGTATCGTTGTGCGATCAAAACCTTACTCAAATCAAATGTGCTGGAACAATGCCCAACCGAAATGATTACATGAGGTATCATGGAAGAAAGAACATCCAATAGGAACCTTAAGAATGAAAACACCGAATTTTACACCACCCTAGTCACCTAGATCTGCCAAACCTGGACACTAGGGTTAGAAAAGAAAGGGAAATTTGATGAGAACTAAAGGGGAAAGAGAGGGGATCCCTAACCATTTAATTATGGTAAAAAATCACTATGAAACCACGTTGAAACCCAATTTGATGGGCTTAGAGAATCCAAAAACTACAATGGGAGGTATATTATACATAGGGTTCAAAAGGCGGGAATCCAATGGAATGAACCCCAATAAAAAAAAGAGGTAGAAAATCCCAAAATTCCCTTTTCTAGGTGGGTTGAATGGTTAGATTTCACGATTTAACAAATTGTGCACAAACTATTAAATTTTCCACCATATAGTGTTGCATGTGATGCACATTTAGCCTGCATGGTTAGTTTATCCATGTGCCTTAACTGTGTGACCTATGCACACATAGGGTACATGGTTAAACTAACCATGCACCTTAATCGTGTGATCTAGAGAATGTCCCCAAAACATCTCCATTTTTACCACAAAACTATTCTAACTCAAAATGATAAACCATCAATCAAACACACCCCATGGAGAAGTTACACTAAGTGTGTCCAAAACTCCCCAACATGCCATTTTCTCCCCATACCTTTCACAGTAACCATGAATAATAAAAAAAACCTCCAAAGTACAAAATTTCAAATTCAAATTTGGAACACGCTTAATTTTAGAGAAATAAAAATTACTAAAAAAATAAAAGGGAAAAAATAAAAAAAAAATCTGGGAGTGACATATGCTACTTGGATCCTGAGAAATATCTCACATAAGTATTAACTAATGCAGTGTAAAATTACCAGTTACGGGTTAATTTATACTAACTATGAACTTGACTAGTATATAAAAGTTTATGATTTTTTGATTAATTATATGTAATTAGTCTCTACATATATAAATGTTATTCCTTTTTTTTGTACATGGTTTTATAATAGACTTGATAATGTTGGGTATGAACTCAATGGGGGTATGCTGTACTGTCAATTAGCACATGATCCTATAGAATTTAGGTATACTATGTTTTAATTTACAAATGTAAAAGAAAATTTTATTCACATGAGGTTTGAGTATACCAGATATTATTTGAATATATCACATTGTGTGTATAGTCATTTTTTACACTTTTAGAGTTGATAAGGGTTATGTGGAGTTAATACAATGAGTATATTATAGGATTTATCTATATTTTAATGATAACACAGAAAAAATTATTTATACCTTTATGACACGTATAGAATGATTTATATTTCTAAACTATATTTTTTTAAGAATTGAACTTTTAAAAAATTTAAAAAAAGTGACCATGAATTTTTTTGTATATATGTTCATATGGATATGGTATATGGTTATGTTTTATAACATTTTCCCTCAAAATTTATAGTTGGATATCTCAATAAAGGGTAACCCATATGTTCTTTTTTAGGTTTATAATTTTCCATTTTTTATATCCAGGTAGGAATGTTATAATTATAAAATTATTATGATTACTTAGAACTAATATCAAAATGAAATTTTATAAAAAACCAAAAAGTTACTATTAATGTTTTGAAAAACATAACCTCTTTTAATTATTTAAACTAGTCTCATAATTAAATTCATGCTTACACATGTCATTTGATCCTAAATTGAAATGTTATTGTATGAACTCATTCCACTTTCTCCATGTTCTAAACGTAAAAAACTAAATCAAAAATATAAAACATAAAACATAGAAAAATTAGTTGAACTATAATAATAAAAAAAGATAACCACAAACATAAATTATTTTAATTTTGAAATTCCGAACATATTTTTCCTAGAAAATAAAAAAATATATTTCATTTAATGTGTTAGACAGTTTTCAGAAAATGTACTTTGTCCTTGTTGTTAAGATTAAAAAAATATCATAAAATAGAAAATAAATTTTTCAGGCTAGGTTTACATGAATAATACTCATAGTTGGTAACAATATAAAAATATTCATACCATTCCATGTGCTAGAGGTTGATAACAAGTGATCCATTTTCTATAAATATTTATGTAGCCTAAATTTCTTGAATGGCACTTGAAGAGGGATTTTCAAGAGAATTAGGCATACTTCCTAATCCCCAGGAGCCTTCTAACCAACAATGAGAGACTATAATGAACATTGGTGATATTATACTCTCATTTATAAAGTCACCAGTGAAATTAAAATAAATAAATATCATATAAAATTGATATTAAAAATAAATATATGTATATTTAATTACAACCAATGTCATAACTAAATAATAGATAATCATTTTATATTTAATTTAAAATACATATTATGATAGCATACATACCAATAGGCATACTACTGGGATGATCCATTAAAAATAATTAAAAAGAGGATAAATAATTTAAAATAATTTACTATTATCCCCTCACCTCACCGATATCCAAATCTCCAATCCACATGGAGAAATTATGTCCATATATACCATATAATATGTTATATGAACACAAATTTATACATGCACCACATGTTTCCTATTAACAATGTGACCATAATACTCTGTAGGGAATCCCAAAATCCTTTAAAATATACATCTTTATATACATGTGTATTCATTGGTAATTTCAATATGAAAGGAAAAAATAATACAAATAAGTATACATTTTAGGCCATCATGTGATACCTAGTACACCAAAAAACATGTTCCCAACTAATTCAGGTCCTATTGGTATTTGATATGTTAGAATAACTAAAAATGGGGGAAAATAATAATGAAACATAAATATGTATCTGTTTTTGAAATCCTATATAGATAAACAAATTCCATATTAAATTTGGTGAGGTTACTAATATATTCTTACACCAACAACATATTAATTATTTTTCCATGTAATTACCAAGTCTGGTACCCATACCCATTCACCCAGGGTGAGATTAATGAAAAATTATTTATGAAACAACATGTACCTTAGGGAATAGTCTCACAACCCAATCATATTCCAACACATTACCATTCAATCAATGGTCTCATTACCATCTGACACCGTATCACAATGTCATTGGTTGAGGTCCTTTTCTATGTCTTGTACTAAGACTCTATCACTAAGGGTGGGGTATCCCAACCATTTCTAGTTCTAAAATATTGATTCATGCGGTAAGGTCACTATTTTTAATTAAATTTCAAGTATACCTTTATTTATTTTAATTTTCATTCACCTTGAACCTGTTTTCTAAAGGAAGGAGGTCACTGGTATTTTAGAACAACATTGTATGATGTGTGTTGGTTGAGAGGATGGGTGGATAGACTCATATAATATTATTTTGGGAATTATTTATGTCCCTAGAACTCCATTATATATTTAAGATATATTTAGTAAAAAATTCATTCCCATGATGTGGGATAGAAAAAACACCATGTTTGGAATTGTATCAATGTCATTTGTTATTGTGAGAATTTGTTTATATTAGACATTCTACATCAATGGTAGTGACTTCATATATCATATTTTCTCTGTTATTCTCTTTATAATTGATTAAAATACTATTTAATGTTATATAGATGAGAATATAATAATTTTTCATCATATAGATTGTTAATAGTTATTTTAAAGATGTGATAGATCCCATGGGAAGAGATTACTATATTCCCCTATGTAGAGAATATTACACCATGTAGTACAATGCCACTCAATGGGACCCATTGTACCTCCCATAGTCTTGTTACAAGGACCAATTTTGTGCCTTTTTATAGAAATATGATAATGGCTATGATAATATCATTTAAAGTTCATACGCCTAGGACTGACTCCATATTGTTTAATATTATGCTAAATCGATACAAAGGTGAAAGATTCCTAGTGAAAGTAGGTGTAGGAATTATGTATGAGTAACCATTTTTAAATCATATTATATGGAATATTTACATTTTAGAATGATGTTCATGGGGAATATCCCCCAATAAGGATAGGTTTTCCTTGGTAGTATCTCCCTGTGATGTTATGGTTTAGGATGTTGGGTATAATACTCATGTAGCTTCCAACATATACAAAATGGTAGTATTTAATTATATTATAAATGAAATAGGTCATTTTAATCATCATAATCATGAAAATAAAGGATTGATAGGGTATTAAGAGTGAGATTACAAAAAAAAATTCGCATGGAATATTTCCCTTTGAAGGAGGTGACTCATAGGTAATATAGCCCTTTGAGAAGGTTTCATGGGAGATATAGCCATGTGAAGATGAGTTCGGGATTACACATAGACACTTCGCAGAATTATTAACCTTAAAAGAGATTCAATTGAAGGTGATTAATTGTGGATTATATGTTTTAGGAGGCTTGTGTCCTATATCCAAGGTGCATTCATGAATTATGGTCATAAGTTCATCAATCAGAACATGGTTTAAGATTATACCAAGGAAGGATACCTAGGTCCATATGGGGAAAATAAAGGATAATTGTAAGGATTATTCATATAGTTACCTATGGTATATCTATATCCCAGTAAATGACGATTCTAACTAGGAAGGGAGACTATATTCATAACAGATATGGACCCATGAAAAATAGGTTGGGGAATTCAAAATGGATTATCTTGAATGGATGTCATTGTCTCATTGATTATTACTCTTCATGAAATGATAAATTTGAAACTTATTATACCTTACCCCTAAGAATTATTCATAGAAAATTAGGGATAATTGAGTGTACCAAGTAAACTAACTCAACCCTTTGGTAGAAAAGATGAAAAATGAGAGATGGGATAGGTTGGACAGGTTTCCTCATGATAATAACCATAATTATAAAGTGTATTTAAGATTGTAAACACCCTAAGAATCCTATTTTTTTGGAGGAAAATTCATAGAAATATTTTTTACGGAATACATGAATAAATGACTTCCCACTGGTGTTCCCAAACCAGTCCTATAATTAATAATGTTCAGGTGGATTCCTTAAGATGATCCACCCAACAACAAGTTAGAATGGTGTAATAAGTGTCTATAAGTAATTTTCTAAAATATTATAAGTGAAATTAGGGATACAAATTGAATGTGGGACACAATATGATTTCATACGGGTTTGGAACTATAGGCATGTAAAATTGTTCCTTAATTGGGATGGAGGGGGTACATGTCAATATAATGAACAAAGAAGAACTATTGGTGTTGCAGTGAGTGACTGGGTTGAATGTGGCTCCATAGTGGAATACTAAGTGAATCACCACAATATGAAAGACCTAGGGAGAAGCAGTTACCTTGGTGTGTGGTTGAGAAAAGTAGTCACAAACCAACCCAGGTCGACCCTGAACCAGTCACCTAAGTCGATCCGCAACAAGGCCTAAAGGGCATTACTGATCCCCATAGGCTAGAAAAAAGTGCTCAGGTATCAATATTTACAAAATTGGAATGATTTAGCTGAATCCATAAAGATAAAAAACAAATCAAATAAATAATCAGAAACTAAAACCCACAACCAAACAAGGTACAAAGACTTTTGAATTCAAGGTTTTAAAACTTCAACCAAAAAATTGAAATACAACCATGAATGAAATTCAAAAAACAACCCAAATACCTTCACTTGATAAGAGATTCATCACTCTTGAGTTTCACCAACACCTTCCAAGAGTAACTCTGAAAACCTGAACCCCCATCACTAAACACCTTAACTTCACCTTGAAAAAACATAAAATGAGGTCTACATGCACCCAAGGGTGTATGAAGGGTCTGAGGAAAATCCCATTAGGATTCCACCCAGATAAAGAGATTCCATTCCAAAACAATAATGAGATAATCTGATATGCTCATTTTATTAAATTCTTTTAAAACATTTCCAGGAGAATCATTTATTAAGTAAACAATTTAAAAAGGAACACATCCATGGAAATTGAATTCACAATTACTTGTATAAAATTAAAACGGTATTTATAAAAAATGACACACACATAAACACTAGGGTTCCACCATATGTTGAAAGATAGAACCATATCATATATAGTAGAGCACCATGGTTAAATCCCTATGGCCAAACAAAATGAAGTGGGATTCTAGGATCTTCACATCTTAGTGAAATGTATTTTAAAAAACCTGACCAACAATATTATCATGCACGAGCCACTAGAGAGGATCAAAATAAAAAATTTAAGTGGTATCCAATCTTCATCAATATTTATATAGTTTTTTCATTGTCAATCTATCTAAGTGAAACCAGGATGAAGATGCATTTGTATCACTAGCGACTAGTCCTAGTCCATCCACCTAGTTACCCATGTTCCCTTTTTGTGCTCAATCAAGTCTCACATGTCACATAACTCTACTTACACATTTCATCAACCAAAAAAATCATTACCCATCACGTGTTACCATTTTCTCACAAAAATTCCATTTTAATATCATACACACACCAAACCTTTCCCAAACATGTTTCTCATCACTTATATAATTTAATAAACCATTAAAACAATTTATAAAACAATTTCAAGAATAAATTCAATGATTTTAAACCAAAACTACTTCAAAACACGATCTTCATCACTTGTACAACTTAATAATCATCTTTCATAATTTATAAAACACTTTTGACATTCACCACAAGGGTTTACACCTGGAAAAAATACAATTTATTTTTGGAAAACTCCCTTTTTAATCCATAAACATATCAAAAGCATTTCATAAATGATTTCCCACCATCTACACATTTTATCAAATACATTAAAGGCATAAGACACAAAGGCACATGTGCAACACACAAGGAATATAGCCCATTTTTTCTAAAAATCCATTTTTCAACACAAAAACATTTTGAATCTTTTTCAAACTCAATTTTCATCTTTCAAACAAAACAGAAGACCCTTTTTAAGAACCATCACATTACCAGACATGACAAACATGGCCATTTACTTCCTTAAAAATTCATTTCTAACACACAAGCATTACAAAAATTTCAAAAACATAATTCACACCACAAAATTAATTCATAGAATAAGTATTAATGCATAAACAAGCATATTAGAAATACCATGAAATGTTAGGTCATGGAAGAACCTTTTGAAAAATGTTTTGAAATCTCAACCACGCGTCAACTAAACCTTTGAGAGGAATGATCTAACCAAAATCCCAGAGAATGAAGAAAAATACTCATGATCTTACCCACAAAACAGAACCCTAGCTATAATAAAAAACCCAGTGGAAACCAGAACAAGACTTACCCTGGGGGAAGAGGGTATGACCACTAGAGGGAGGTGGTGTAGTCGTTGGAGGGGTGGGTGTTGGTGGGGTCGTGCGCTGTAGTGGAGGGAACTAGTGGGGTTGTACAAGGGAGGGTGGCAGGGGGGGTCGCATGAGGTGGGGAATATGAAGAAGGAGGAAGGGAGGACGTTGGAGGAGGCTCATCGAAAGGGAACTACATGCGTAGGGAGGATAGGGAGGAGGGATTGGTCGCATGGCAGGGAGATGGAGGATAAAGGGTTGCGCATGGAGGAGGGGAGAATAGGGAGTAAGGGGGAACCTTAATCCACAAAAATAATATTAACTACATAATAATAATAATAAATAACAATACAAATAGTAATAAATTAATAATAATATTAACAATAATAATTATAAATTAATTATAATAATAATAATAATAATCTTAACAATAATATTATTGTTATTATTATTATTAATACAATTCTATTACTCTAATTTTATTTTTCTTATTTATATTATTTTAATTTTATTATTTATTTAATTTTTTATTTATTTTGAACACTGGGCAGGCCACACGGTTACCTGGGTGAAGCTGCACAATTTCCAAACCATGCTCTGCTAGTGTGCTAGAAGCTGCCAAGCCCAAAACAAACTTTATTCCATAAACACTCAAAAATTCAAATTGTGACTGAAACCGAACACCAATAACAGTACCCAAAGACAAGAAAATAACAATATAAAATTATATCCAAAAGTAGGGGTGTGAAAATTTTCCACATGATAACACTTTCTACCCCTACAACGCCATTCCAAGATTTAACCCAAAAGAAAAAACCGAATCCATTTCAAAGATTAAGGATATTTCTAATTCATATCGAATGAAAAGAAAACTAAAACACTATCAATAGAAGAAGAGACATATAAATCCAACTCATGAGACCAAAATGGACTCTCTTCTATTTTCCACCTACCATGAGAATCTAAAACACCTCTAGTGGATTGATCAAAGGAAAAGGTACTCTTACCGTACATTCTCCTACATCCAAAGAGAAACAGCTTAAACATTCCTAAGGAGCTCATACAGTCCATCTAAAATGAGCAATGAATACCAACAAGGCTACCAAAACCTTGCTTCAAAAAAAACAATTTTGTGCTCTCTAATCCCAATGTTTATTCAAAGAAGGATCTAGGTTTAGATGGATGTGAATGAAACTACCCACCACCTAGCCATCATAAGGAATAAATCCAAATTACTGACATGGGGAGGTCCGAATGGGATCCCTATCATAAGAAATAGGAAAACATGAATTTATGACAAACGAATCCCAGTGATACCTATGGTGGGTCTCCCCACTATAAGGACCAACCTACTTAACTGATTAGCATAGGCCGATAGGGAAAACCCAATGTGGTTAACTTGGGGGATAACTGAATAAAAAAATCTCCCACCACAAGGGACCTAATTAACATGAATCCAAACTAATGATAAGACACCATGAGGTACCAATTCCACAGGCATTACCATTCTTAGATGAGCCCAAACTGAAATTTAGATCGACACAGAATGGTGACCATACATGGAAAACCACACAAAAATCCACATCCGTAAGGGTACAAGCATCGAAGTTCGAGGAAACAGCAAAAATACAAATTTTTCTAACCAAACAAGAATACTTTCCCCCACATGGTTAATGACATAGTGATAAATCCCTCATGTCTCCTTCCACTAAATGGGACCATTAAAGAAGATTATCCACACTTTAACCCCGATCTTCCTCTATCCCCTACACTAGAGACAATGGTTAAACCATGATCCTTTACATCCCATGGGGGGACCTGACTACATTTCATCTTCACTTCAAGGCCTATGGCTGGAGCTCTGATAATTAAAGAATCTTCTACCTTGTAGTCTTTCGTTAAAAACCAATGAACAAAACTCCTTCTTAAGGTTCCATAGGAATCTATACCACATTCTAGGAAGAACCACTGGAACATGACACATCCCACAATATACTTTTCCTCAACATGGAACTTAACTATGATTAGGAAGACATCCACCCTTTCACTTGAACTAGAACACAATTCTAAAAAAGCATTAAATGTGGCCATTTCAACCTAAGAGGCCTTACCGGGAAAAAAGAGTTTAAACTGAGTCCAAAATGACACAAAATTCCTAAAAATGGTCACAATATCCTCTTAAGACTTATTTTTTTGCACTGGAGGCCTAGAAATATCCCTCGCTTAAAAAACATGATGAATGATCGAAAGGTCCTTCATGAAAATGACCAACACTAACAAGCCTAGATCGCTTCCAGTTTTCCTTACTAGGATTCCCTTCACCACTCCTAGACAGGACCTTTAGACACGATAGTTTCAAACTTCACATTCGATGATTCCGGAAACATAGGAAACTAAGGTCTCTTTAATTCTTTCGCATCCACTCTCCTGCTTCAATAGGATCTACATGACTAAAATAGAGCAGAGGTAGACTCAATTTCAAAATCTCAAGCAGAAAGTCCATACATTGATAAACTATAGTATCTTACCATGGAGAATCACCAATGGTCGCACATCATTCATGCATCAATTATTTATGGGGGTTCACACTAGCCAATAAGGGAAATACACAGACCCAATAAAATTGTCCATTGGCCAAAACATAAAATAAGAAACACTAAACACCCAAAATGGGAATTCATTCAAAGGCATCAAAACTTTTTTTAGAACAATCCACTAACCAGTATCTCAAGATGACTCACCAACAAAACGCAACCTAAAACATATTTCAAGAAAAAAGAGTTTTCAAACTCAAACCAGCTTACATGCAATAAAACCAAATCGTAAAGGAATACGACACACAACTATGGACTATCAAACAACACATCGTTTCTTTTAGAAACACTTTTGGAAATGAAAAAGGACTTGTGGGTTGCATATTCATCAATGGTAACTCGTGAGCCTCACACATTCATCTACTCATGCCAATATAGCATCGATCCACCTTCCACATAAAACCCATGCATGCGATCACCCATGAAAATACTAAAGACTAATACAAAATTTCCTTCCATTTTCCAAAACCAGAACATTCAACCCACCTTTTATCATTCTCAAAACCGCTAACCACAAAATCATAACCCAATTTAAATCTCAAAAACCTTTTCAGAAAAGCATCTACCATTTAGATAAAAACACACTTTAAAATCTCATGCATCTATTTCAAAAGATTTCAACCCATTTCAAAACACTTATGGTTAAAAAAACTCCACTTCATCATTCACAATTAAATTAAAAACTCAACGCTTCTCATTTTAAAATAGCATTCAAAAACATTTTCAAAATTAATTTTCCACTTTTTTCTAGACAACAAACTTTCAATATACCTCAAACTTTATTCATAAAAATCAACCCTCAATAAACTTATCGAATTTACAAATAATCATTTTAAAAAATATCACATTTAAAAAACATCCTATTGGTAAATTCTGAAAATTAATTTTATACCATCCCAAAACCAAATAATTTTTACATTAAAATCAACATTTTATGTTTCCAAAATAAGGGAATTTCAAAAAAAAATTCAAAACCCAAAGAGACATAGGATAATGTAAGAGGAAATTAGTGTTTTTGGGTGACCTGAACATATGGTTGGAGGCCATACGCCAATCACTCCACTGTTAAAAAGTGTTCCAGGGAAATGTCTGTAGTTCCACATGGTTTTCTTGGCCCTGAGAGCTCACCGAGACCATCAACCCAACTACCATTTCATTTCCCAACCATCAAAGAACAACCCCAAGAACCAAACAACTCATATAAAACCCAAATTCCCATTGTGACTTGATTCCCGTCATGAGGTGTGCTGGACAGGCACCCTACTCGTAATCGGAATGTCAAGTCCTGACAATCCTATCTCCAGTATACCCAGACTCTTCCCCAAGGAACATGACCCAAAATAGTGTAACCTCTTATGATACCATTTTGTCATGAACCAACCCAGGTCAACCATGAACTGGTCACCTGAGTTGATTTGTGATAAGGCCCTAAGGGAATTTCTGATCCCCACAAGATAGAATCAAGTTCCCTTGTATCAATATTACAACATGGGAATGATTTAACAGATTCCATAAAGATAACCAATAGTAAAATAAATAATCTGAAACTGAAACAGACAACAAAATAGGGTAAAACAACTTTTAAATTCAAGGTTTTACAACATTAAACAATAATTAGAAAAACTACAATGAAGGAGATGCTGAAAAAACCCAACTACCTCTATGTTACAATAGAGGCATCACTCTCTATCCATCACCAACACCCATAAGGATAAACTCTAACAAATGTTACCTCCATCACTAAACACCTTGCCTTCATCTGAAATAAACATAGAACAAGGTCTACATACACCCAAGGGTGTATATAGAGTGTGATATAAAACACGAAAGGATGACACTCAGATAAAAATATTCCATTCCAGAACATTTATGATATAATCAAAGTTGATTATTTTTGTAAATTATTTTAAAACATATCCAGGAAAATCATTTATTAGGTAGAAAAATTAATAAAGGAACACTTCCAAGGAAATCCATTTCACAATCACATTCTTAAAAGAAAAAGGGGATTTATAAAAAAACACAAACAGACATACAAATAAGAGTTCCACAGTATTACAACGGATGGCAAAAAATAATATATATTAGAGAACCATAGGTAAATCCCTAGGGTCAAACTAGTTCAAGTGGGATTATAAGAACCTCACATCTCAGCAAAACGTGGCTTAGAAACCATGCCCAACATCATTCTCATGAAAAAGACACTATAGAAAAGAAACATCAAAAATTATAGTGGTCTCCAATAATCATCCATATTTAGTTAGTGTTTTCCTCATAAATCTAGCCAATTGAAACTGGGCCAAAACTGCATCTTCATCAATAGCAGCAAGTCCTAGTCCATCAACATTGTTAACTACAATTCCAATTTTTGTGCTAAATCAAGTCTCACTTGTCACATAGCATCACTAATACATTTCATCAACCAAACAAATAATTTCCCATAACATTTCACCATTTTCACACCCAAATTCCATTTTAAAATCAAACACACACAAAACCTTTCCCAATCTTGTTTCACATCTCTTACATAATTTAATAAACCAATAAAAAAATTATAAAAAAATTTCAAGAAGCGCTATAAATATTTCCACAAAAAAAACTTCAAAACATGATCCATCCCACTTGTACAATTTAATAAACATGTTTCATAATTTATAAAACACTTTCGATATTCACCATAAGGGTTTACATGAAGAAACCATCCAATTCGTTTTTGGAAAATGACTTTTTAAGCCATAAACATATCAAAATCATTTTAAAAAGGGTTTCACATCATCCACACATTTTATCAAATACATTCAAGGCATAAAACACAAATTCACATTTTCAACACACAATAAATATAGCCCATTTTCTCTAGAAAATCATTTTTCAATACAAAAACACTTTCAATATTTTACAAACTCAATTTCCATCTTTAAAACAACCCATAAGACCCATTTTAAGAAACATCAATTTACCAAAATTGCCAAAAATTACCATTTACTTAAAAATTCATTTCTAACACAAAATCATTCCAAACATTTCAAAAACATAATATGCACCACGTAATTAATTTATAGAACAAAGATTAATGAAAAAATAAGAATATTAGAAACATTAAGAAATATTTGGTCATAGAACTACCTACCTCAGATAAATAACCTTCTAGAAAATGTGGTAATACTACCACCACACCTCTGATGGGTAGGATTGATCTTTAATCCAAGAGATTGAACCAAAATTTTCAAGATCGAACCCCCCAAACTAAACCCTATCCACTAGAAAAAAGAAAACCCCAACAGAAACCAAAAAATTCTTACCCATAAAGGAAGAGGTTGAAATATTTAGAGGGAAGTGGTGTGGCCACCAGAGGGGAGGGCACCGATGGGGTCGCGAGTCAGAGAGGAGGGTCCTGAAGGGGTCGCACGAGGGAGGGCAGTCAATGAGTTCGTGTGAGGGAGGGCGGCCGAAAGAGGAGGTATAGAGGCCGCCAGAGTGGGATCGCCTAAAGGAAGCTATGAACTCATTTAGGAGAGGGAGGAGGGTTGGTCGCATGATAGGGGGATGGGAGAGAAAGGGATGTGTGTGGATGAGGGGGAAAGAGGGAGAAGGGGAGAAACCCTAACCTAAATAATAATAATATTAACAGAATAATAATAATAATAATAATAATAATAATAATAATAATAATAATAATAGTAATAATTAAATAAATAATACTACCAATAATAATAACTTATTAATAATATTAACAACACTAATAATAATAATCTTAATAATATTATGATCATTATTATTATTAAAAAATTATTTTAATTTAATTTTACTTTTGTTATTTTATTTTATTATAATTTTATTATTCATTTAATTTTCTATTTGTTTTGAACACTAAGTAGATAACATGGTAACCTAGGTCAAGTCGCACGGTTTCCAAACTATGCTCTACCCGTGCGCCAGATGCTATCAAGCCCAAAACACTCATTTTTTTCAATAAAAAATAAAAAATTCAAGATGAGACTCAACATGAACCCCAACAAGAATATCCAAATCCAAGAAAATAATAAAATAAAGGTATATCTTAAAGTTGGGGTGTGACAGAAGTGGTCACCCAAGTAGGAGAATTGGGTTAATTTGGTATTCATATGGAAGACTATAGTGAAGTGTGTCCCTAGTAAGAGTTCTTGGTGAAGTTTCACCATATTGTTGTTCTCTCCAAGAGAATTAAACAAGGTGTTTTAGTGTCTCTGACATAGTGGTTCCCTTCACCCTAGTTTGGGTGCATGAGGGTGTAATTCATATTCTGAGAATCTTTTGGTCTTTAAATACTCTGATTAAATAAATTACGCCAAAATCATGATTATTACACATTATTTCATGATTAATAACCCACTTAATATGGGATGGAGGACTTGGAAAAAATTTATCAGGAAATAATGTAACACCCCATGATTTTATGGTATGTTTTATTATTAAATTTAATAGCTTGTGTCGCATTCAACACGGAGTTGAAATTGACCGCGATCTATTAATAAGTTAATTTCATTACTTAACTATTAAAATAGTGAGAATGAATAGTATTAACCAAATTATGAAATTTATGTATTATATATATTTAATGATTTTTTTTAAAATTCATCCAAAATATTTTATATGCATAAGATTAGAATGAATTCAATTTTACGCAATAAAAGGCTATATTTTTCTAAAGGTCATTTTATTCCCTTTTAATGGTGGACTTGTTTTAAATCTATTTTTTGAAACTTTTATATATTTTATTTGAGAAAATAAACTTCTTGTTTGAAATAAAAATATTTAAATATATTTTGGTTGATTTTTTGGTATTTTTATGATAAGATTCTTGATTTGATTAATAGTGATAAAATATTTCATTTTAATTGAAGACAACATTTCATATAAATAATTTGTAATGTAAAAATATATTTTAAATTGGTATAAAAGTATAATTAGATAATTTTTTCATTTAATATGATGTAGGTAATTTTAATCAATTTCAAATTGAATTTGGATATGAAAACATTTTGTTCTTTTGAACGTTTTCACATTAAAAACTGATTTTTTTCATTCCATCAATGAGATTAATTATAAATTAATTTTAGCCAATATGTTCTTTGAATTTTGAAAAATATGTACCATATTTGTAGTAATAATATCCAAATTTATTAAACTAGTCCTTTTTATTATTGGGAAAAATTAATAGTAACATTAGAAATATTTATTACCACGGTTATGGGTAAATCCGGTAATTAATAGCTAAACATGATATTATCAATATAAGTAAATTACACTAAAACTTGTACTAATTTTATTGGATGAGTTAGGGTAAACTAAAATAATCCTTGGGTAGATTTTATGGCCTCATAGGGCCACTTGGATGACGTTAACCCTTTTATTGTATTTTATTTTAAGAAAAGCCAAATATATCAAACTCATGCTTTTAATAAGTATTACATTTTTAATATGTGGTCATTCAGAACAAATATTTGAATATAAATATTAATTTAATTGTTAAAATATTCATCTTAATCATGATAATTTATTTTTAATTTATAAAATATTACGTTAATGTATTTCACAATGAAAATGTAGAAATTATTTAATTAATGGTAATATCAAATAAATGATAATAAAAATATTAAAATAAATATATCTTGACATAATTAATTCCATTAATGAATTTTATAGATAAATTTTACTTTTTAATGATGTATTATAAATATTGGGTTGACAATAACTTATTTTATGGATTTTAGTAAAAGACAAAATAATGAATAGTATCAAAATTGTCATTAATGTTATATTAAAATAAATAATATTTTTTAAAATGATATAGAATTCATTAAAAAATAAAATTTGAAACACTTATTGGATTAAATTTTAAAATTCCATTCATGAATCATTTAACGGTCATTTTTAATTTTATTGTAACTATATTAACCTTCAAAGAGTAAAAATACATGTTGTCACGGTAAGAGTTAAAGGAATTAATTAAGGGTTAAAGCCAAATGATATGGGTAATATTATGACCTAAACTTGTCTAAAAAATATTTTTAGAGGTTTATACCCAGCCTATATTTGTTTCTAAATAAATCACTTTAAATCAATTTTTAATTGTAAATTAATTTATATTAATTTAATATTTTTAGGGTTTCAAAAAGTCAACATCACCTCAACTATAAAAGGACACATTTTATCTAACTTACTCACACCACTTTTAGCCTTATATATCAACAAAAACCTGACCATTTATCCTCTTATCATCCTTATCCGTGTTTTGGTTGTCATGATCTTCCAAAATTACCAACTCTAAATCCTTTAAGAATAGATTTAAAGAAAGTCAATTGAAGAATAGGTAATTGTTTTACCAACTCATTCTAGTTCATTTCTTTTTCTAATTTATATAAACATATTGTTTCTATAATAAAGTAGTAAATACATTATAATCTATATTCAAATATTTTATTATTATTATGGTAAATCTATATTCCACCTTATATGCATTGTACGAAAAAAGAAACCACCGCGCATGTTTACGCAGGACTTACCGTCTCCAAATCGTGGTGTAATTTTTTTTCATCACCATTTTATTTTTATAGGTATAATTATAGATATAATGGATATAAATAATAAATATATATTGATATTTATTATTTATAATTAATATACGTTCCATTTTCTTACCCTTTTACCCTTAAGGGAATGATATCGTCACATATGCTTACATACGCCAAGTCATCTCCATGACGTGATGTGATTCATTTTCCTTGTTAAACCTACAAAAATTATTATAAAAATGTATATAATTTGTAAATATAATATCTATTAACTTAATATAATTCTTTATATGAATTAAATATATCATATTCATAAGAAACATGACTTACACGACAAAACATGTATATGAAAATAATGCAGTTGTCACCCGAAATAAGGAAAAAATATTATTAACAAATGATACAGGAGTTTAAAACTCATTAAATTAAAGGAAATTACATGATTATGGTTATTTAATAATCTCATTATTATTTGAGATTATTTAAGTTTATGTCTCGACTGGGGAATATTTTCTTCCCTGTTCATGTTTTTTATAATGGATTTCAAAAATATTTTTAATATTATCCTATGAATATTTAAAATATTTTTACCCATGATTGAATTTTTATAAAAATATTTGAAAGGAATATTTTTGTTTTTATCGAAACAAGGTACATTATGTCATTTTTTACAAAAAAAATATGAATATTTTTTTAACATATGTAGCAGGAGAGGATTTTACCTCCTTCAAAGTAAAAATATGTATTTCTCTCAATAAATTTTTAATGATTTTATTAGACTATTTTCATCTATGTCAACATGATTAGTTGGATTTTATTCTTAATTGAGTTTGATCTATTATGATACCATCTACCATATTTTATTGAAGGTTTTATGATTAGTTTGACTATGGATGTTCTATTTAGATACTCTTCATGGTTTATGGTTAAATTATTCACATTTTGTATGCTATTTTATCAATATAAATGTTTATGTCGTTTATGTTTCACCCTTTTTATATGGGTAATGGATTGGACTTATTAAGTTATTGGAATGTCCAAATATATTTCATCTATTCACCAGTAGGTCTCATAAGACAAACTAGTTTGGGAATTGGATGAGGTCTTACCTGTTTTTGTATTGTGTCTTGGATGAAGCTTTAATGATATGGTTATGATGTCCGACATTATGAATTCTCTCATTATAAGTTTATTTGTTGATATTCCATGTGATTATTCAATTAGTATAATATCCATGTGATTATTTATATGAAATTATTTGACTTTCATTATTCTCTTCATATTATTCTCAAGAATATGTTTAAATGACTTGTGTTTCAATTATACACCTTTCCATAATGTTTATTCTTATTTATTCGTAATTGATTCCATTATCAGCTTACCCTTATTGAGAATATTATCTCACCCCATTCTTATGTTTTATTTTTATTAGGATGCGAATATTTATATTATGACTAATATACAAGGTTAAGCTAAGGGAATAGTGTTATTCTCAAAATATTCCCTATGTTGTATTTTATATTTTACATTTTAATGTAAGGTTCATGTATGTAATCTAGTTTCAAAAACTACTAAACTAATAAGTCCTTTTGGATTTTAATATTGTATATATGCTAATTTAATAAATAAAGGAAGGAAATTAATCTAGACTACTATGGTTGGGGTCTTTATCGTTCGTATCAGATAAATTTTAGTATAAATCTTGGAAACTAGATTATGGAAAATAAAGATTATGGAAACATAACCTTGTAACGAACTTCGAGAATATTCCCAAAGTAACTAAGATTATTATTTTGAGATTAGTTATATAATATATGTTATGTATTGTAATATTTAAAAATTATTTTTTATGATTCATAACATATTCTAATGTCTTACATTATTTAGAAATGACATCTAGTGGAACGAATGTAAGCTGAATCAACACACATAATTCAAGTAGGGATTTCCCTTCTATATAAGATAATGATATTGGTGTTAGGGGAGAAACAGGTTCTGAGAAACTTATAACTATAATGGGACAGCAGACTCAGGTTATTAACAATAATATTACCCATATCTAGCATCCTGATCCCAAACATGGAAGAATAATGTTAGATCACTTCACGAGACAAAACCCTAAATAATTCAATGGGACAAAAAATCCATTTGTATCGAAGTGGATATGTTCCATAAATAAGATATTTATTTTTTTGTAAAGTAATGAAAGGGAGAGGATTGTCATGGAAATTTATTGTCTCTTGGGAGATGCAAATAAATGGCATTAATTTATTCAAATCATGAAAGAGGAGAAATAAATATCTAATATGAAATGAATGTATTTTAAGAAAATTTTCTTATGAAAATATTTTCCTTCTGAATAATGAGCAGATATGGAGAGGAAATTTCTTTGTCTGAGGAAAAATAAGAATGATAATGTTGTTAAGTATGAAGCCAATGTTACAAGGTTATTAAGGATTGTTTTGTATTATGTATACAATTAAAAAACCATGATTTATCAATTATTAGATGGGCTAAAACCATTCCTCTAAAGGTCACTGGTCTCTCAATATTTCTTATCATACAAAGATATAGTATCGTGATCTATCAAGATAGATAAATAATTCTATAAGTCTTATGAATTTAAGGGGAATCAAGAGAAAAAGAGGGTCACTGAAAATTTTAGAAAATGAAATAAGGAAAAGGGAAAAAAGGGAAGAGTTAAATTTCCATCTAATAATAAATTTGGAAAGAAACATAATGGAAAATGCCTATTAAGGACATGAGTTTTTTAAAAGTGTAGAGAAAAAGTTCACCAAGACCATGATTTCAAGGTTAAGAAAGAAGTTGATAATGTGTATTGTTTTAACTATAAGGATATAGGACGCTATGAAAATAATTTTCTTAAAGAATCAAAGAAACATTCCCCAAAAAGGACAAGGGAGCAAGGCCAAGCTTATGTGATCCTAAATTTTGAGGTTGATGTTTCTAATGATGTGGTTCCAGGTGCTTTAATTATCTCCTCAAATGTAGCTAATGCTTTATTTGATTATGAATTGTCGCATTATTTTATATCTTCCTAGTTTAGAATAAAAATTAGACATTTCCATTTTGATTTAATAAAGGATTTGTCAGTCAAAACACCTAAGGGAAGTATCATTATAATAAAGACATTTCAGGAAGACCCCTTTATGGCACATAAATGTTCTTTACTTGTTGAACGTATCATCATACCTATTATTGAATTTGATATAATCCTTAGTATGAACTCAATTTTAAAATATGATGTGAAAATTTAATGCAAGGATGAAATTATGTTTTGTGAGGAAGAAGAAGAATACATTATCTTTAAAGGAGAAACTTCATCATATAATTCTTATCTAGGTCCACCCCCAGTAGCTCTACTAAATGAAATTCTTGAGGAGGAAGTCAAAACAAAATCGAGGGATGAAAATGGAAATCTTAAAATTGAGGATGTACCTATTGTAGAGGAATACATTATTGTATTTCTTAAGGAAATACCTAGACACCACCTAGAGCCTCAAGTTGAGTTATATATTGATTTAATGTACTATGAAAGACCAATATCAAACACTCCTTATATAATAGTTACAATGGAATTAGTGGAGATGAAGAAACAATTATAGAAATTGGGTGAAAAGAAATTTATTCTTCCGAGTTTTTCTCCATGTGAAGCCCTATTCTATTTTTTAAGAAAAAATATAAATCCATGAGACTATGTATTAATTATAGGGAAATCAATGTTATGATAATAAAGAATATGTATCCTCTACCTATTATTGATGATTTATTTCATCAACTTCATGAATTGATTTTTTTAAAAGATTGACCTTTGTTCTAGATATCATCAACTACAAGTAAAGAGGGAAGAAATTATAAAGACAACTTTTTGAATGAGGTATGGACATTTGGATTTTATGGTAATTCTATTTGGATTGACTAATGAACCCTCAATTTTTATGGATATAATGAAAATTGTATTCAAGGAATACATTGAGGTTTTTTTTATGGTATTCATTGATGATATTTTGGTGTATTCTAATATCTATGAAGATCACGAGAATCACTTGCGGATCATTATTGAAACGTTCATAAGGAAATAGTTACATGGAAAATTTATCAAGTGTGAATTTTGGATTCAAGAAATTTCTTATCTAGTCCATATTTTCTCCAAGGATGGAATCAATGTTGATATTATAATGAAAAAGGAAATCCATGAATGTCATGTACCAATGAGCATAACCCAGGTACGTAGTTTCCTTGGTTTAGCAAGTTACTATCAGATTTTCATTCATTATTTTGATAGATAAGCTAACTTGTTATCCAAAATCACATGTAAATGTGTTAAGTTTGTGTGGATAAAAGAATATGAAGAACTTTTTGAATAATTTGAGAGGATATTGGTCAATTCTCCGATCATTACATTACCGTTGGGAAATGGTGGAATTTTTATTTATAGTGATGCATCAAGGAAATTAATTAGTTGTGTCTTTATTCAGAATTATAGATTAATTTCATATGCTTCCAATAAGTTAAAAACACGTGAACAAAACTGTCCAACTCTTGATATTGAGTTAGGAGCTACAATCTTTTTGCTGAATATATGGGGACACTATTTTTTTTGGTGAAAGATGTGAGATATATAAATATCAAAAGTGTTTTAAATATATCTTATCATAGAAAGAACATAACATGATGTAATGGATATGGATAGAACTACTAAGGTATTATAATTGTTCAATACACTACCACCCAGGGAAGGCAAATAAGGAGACAGGTGCATTGAGAAGAAAGGATTATAAAGTTTTGAAAAAAATGGGAATTTGAATGGATCTTTTGTTTTTGGATCTAGTAATGATGGATATGGGAATTATCAAGGAAGGAGAAACATTAATAATTTTCAAATTGTTTCCAAACCATATTTATTGTAAAGGATAAAATGTCTTTAGTCTGATGACAATAATTTTTAAAAGAAAATTAAAGTAGTAAATGATGGAAAATTTAAATAATTCGTATGTGAAGATGGTATATTATAATTTAGAAAGAGGCATTGTGTTCCCTCTATACTAGAGCTAAAAAGTGAATAATTTGATGATTCTCATAGATATAATTTATCTATACATCCTAGTATCACCAAGATGTATATATATTTGAAGGAAAGTTTTTTTTGGGACAATATGAAGTGAGAAATTTTTGATTATGTATTAAGATGTCTGGTTTTTCAACAAGTGAAGGCTGAGAGACAACATCCTAGATGATTAATGAAACCTATTATTATACCTATGTGTAAAAGGTATGACATTATGATGTACTTTTTTTAAGTACTACCAAGGAATCCAATAAGTAATGATGTGATATGTTTTATTGTTGGTCGCCATAGAAAATCAGAACATTTTCTTGATATAAGATAAGATTTACCTCTTAAATTCCTAGAAAGACTCAATATTAATGATTTTATAATACCTCATGATGCATCTATTTTAATTATGTCTGATCATGGTCAAAGTTTTACATCGAAAATCTAGAAAAGTCTATATAATTCCCTTGATACCGATTTTCATTTGAGCACAACTTATCACCTTCAAACTGATGTATAGTCAGAAAGGACTATCCAACCATTAAAATACATTTTTAGGTTATTATTAAATTACTTTCAAGGTACATGGGATCAGAATTTTATTTTGGTATAATTTTCATATAACAATATCTTTCACTCAAGTATTTAAATGGCATCATATGAAGCATTATATGGACAAAGATTTCTCATGCCAACTTGTAGGGATGAAGTTGGTTAAAGGAATCTTGTTGGTATAGAAATTGTGGAAGAAAAAACTAAAAAAGTAAAGACTATTCAAACCCATATCAAATAATATCAAAGTTGGCAAAAGAGCTATGCTAGTAATTGAGTGAAGGATTTTAAATTTCAAGTTGGAGATCATGTTTTCTTAAAGGTATAAATATTAGGAAATTACCCTAACACTTGTTCTAATTTTATTGTATGAGTGAGGGTCAATAAAAATCATATTTGGGACGATTTTATGGCTTCTTTGAACCACTTGGATGACTTGAACCCTTTTATATAATTTTATTTTATGAAAATCCAAGTATGTCATACTCATGTATTTAATAAGTATCAAATTTTTAATATGTGGTTATTGAGAACATATCTTCCACTATAAATAGTAATTTAAAATCTATATTTTTTATCTTCCTCATGATAATTTATTTTTAATTTTTAAATAATTACCTTAAATGCTTACACAAGGATGATGCAATAATTATTTAATTAATGGTTATATCAAATAAATGATCATAAAAGTATTAAAATAAATATAACTAGACAAAATTAAGTCCATTCATGAATTTTATAGATAACTTTGACATGTTATTGAAATATTATTAGTGTTGGTTCGAAGATAACTTGTTTTATTTATTTTTGTAAAATTCAATGTAATGAATATTATCAAAATTATCATTAATGTTATATTAAAATAAATACTATTTTATTAAATGACACAAAATTCATAAAAAAATAAAATTTTCACAACTAATTGGGATAAAGTTTAAAATTTCATTCATGACTCATTTAATATTCGTTTGCCATTTTATAGTATCTATATTAACCATTAAAAAGTTAAAATACAAGTTGTCACAGTAAGAGTTAAAGTGATTACTTTAGTGTTAAAGCCCATAAGATAAGGGTGAGAATGTGACCTGAACTAGTATAAAAAATTATTGGTTGAGAGTATTTCGAATCATACTCATAATAGCTTCTAAATAAATCACTTTAGATAAATTAATAATAGAAAATTAATTTATATTAATTAAATATTTTGAGAGTTTCCAAAAGTGACCATCACCTCAATTATAAAAGGACATATCATCCCTCACTTCCTTACACCAATTTGGTCATTCTAGCTTAACCAACCTCTATCAATTTATTCTCTCAACATCCTTATCTAGTTTCTAGTGGTCTTATTCTTCCAAAAAACCAATTCTGAATCCCTTAAGAAGAGTTGTAAAAGAATTCCATCGAAGAAGAGGTAATTATTTTACCAACTCAATCAAGTTCATTTATTCTTCTACTTCCGGTTCATGTGTTGCTTCCATAATAAAGTAATTACTCTTGTATGATCTATATTATGAGATTTTATTGTCATTATGGGACAACTATATTCCTCCCTTTATCTATCCTATGAAAAATGAATGCCCAACACATGTGTACATACGTCTTTCCATCTCCACGTTGTGGTGTAATTATTTTCATCACCACTTAATTTTAATGGGTATAATGATGTATATTATGGATATAAATAATAAATATGAAATGATATTGATTTTTTTATAATTAATACACCATTCAATTCCTTACCCTATTACCATTAAGGGAATGATACCATCGCTCGTGCGTACGTACGACCTACCATCTCCGTGACGTGATGTGAATCATTTTCCATGATAACCATTCAAGAATGATTATAAAAATGTATATAATGAGTAAATATGATATCTATGAACTTAATATCATTATATATATGAATTAATCATATCCTATACAAAATAAACCACACTTACATGACAAAACATGCATAGTAAAATGAAGCAATTAACACCCAAAACAAGGACAAAATATTACTAAAAAATGATATAAGAAGATCATATATGAAATCATAAATATGGATATGGTTCTTTTGTAAATTAATAACATGATTTAAAACATTATTCATGAGCTTAAATCATGTTAAACTAAATGAAAGTACAAGGTAAGGGTTATTTCGTAATCTCATTATTATTCAGGATTTTTTATGTTTATGTCTCGACTGGGGAATATTTTATTCCATGAACATGTTTTATAAATGTGTTTACAATTTTTTATTTATTTTTATCCTACAAATTTTTAAAGTCTGTTTACCCATGTTTTAATTTTTCTAAAACTATTTTAACAGAATATTTTATCATTTTCGAAATGAGGTACTCTATGAACTTTTTAACAAAAATATAGATGGGGTGTTTTTTTAACTTATAAGGAAGGAGAGGATTTTACCACCATCATGATGCCTTAATTTTTTGAAGATTATATTACAATTTTACAAGGTTTTTTTTAATTAAAGTTTTTTTATAATTGTGATACATTTTAAATAAATGATTTCAAAGTAAAAATTGGTATTTCACTCAAGAAATATTTAATGATTTTGTTAGACTATTTTCATATATGTTAATATCTTTTGTTGAATTTTATGATTAATTAAGTTTGATCTCTTATGACACCATATACCAAATTTTATTAAAGTTTTTATGACTATTTTTACAATGTATGTCCTATTTTGATACCATTCATAGTTTATGGTTAATGTATTCACTTTTCGTATACTATTTTTTCAAAACGAATGTTTATTTTATTTATGTTTCAGCCTTTTCCTATGAGGAATGTATTGGACTTAATAAGTGATGGATGAGGCCCGTTATAACCCCTCGATGCATCGCTAAGTCCAATGAGACAAACTAGTTTTGGTATTGCCAGATACCTTACCTGTTTATGTATGGTTTCTTAAGTGAAGCCTTGAATATATGTTTATGATGTTCGAAATTATGTATTACCTCATTATGCGATTAGTTATTGATATTCTACGTGATTATTAAATTAGTAGAATGCATAAGTGATTATTTATATGGAATTATTTGATTTTTATTTATTATTTCCATATTATGATCAAGATTATGTTTAAATGTATTGTGATTCAGTTATACATCTTGTCTTAATGTTTGTTATTATTTATTCATAATAGATTCCTCTATATGCTTACCTTTACTGAGCATATGCGATCACCCCTTTATTATGTTTTATTTTTTCCAAGATGCTAAGATGTATATTATGAGTGATATGAAGGTTTAAGATAGGGGAATAATGGTGTTCTTAAAGGATTATTTATGTTGTATTTTATATTTTAAATTGTAATGTCAGGTTTATGTATGCAATATGTTTTCCAAAATATATAAACTAATAGGTACTCTGGGATTCAAATATTGTATTTATTCTAATGTAATAAAGTGAGGCACCAGATCTGGGATACTATGGTTGGGGTCATTCAAGTTTTTATTACAGAAGTTTTTGAAGAAATCATTGAAACTAGATTTATGAAAATATCGATTAGGGAAACGTAACCTTATAACAGATTTTGATAGCATTCCCAAAGTAACCAATGTTGTGATTTTGAGAATAGTTATAAAATTTATGTTAAGTATTGTATTATTTAAAAATTATGCTTTATGATTCATAAAAAATCTTGTGTATTCAATTTTTTATAAATGTAGCCTAGTTAAAGGAATGGAAACTGTATCACTTCACATAATCTATGTAGGGATATCCCTCCTATGCAAGATGATGATGTTGGAGATGGAGTTGCAACTGATTCTGTTCTGTTTATAACTATACTGGGATAGCTGAACTTGGTTGTGAACAATAGCCTTACCCATATAGAGTATCCTAATCCACAATGTGTAGAATCAATTTTATACCCCTTCATGAGATAATAACCATCATCATTCAATGGGACTTCAAATCCATTTGTAGATGGGTAAGAGATAAGTTCCTTAGATACGATATTTATTTCTAGGGGAAGTAACGAAAGGGAGAATGTTATCGTGGAAATTTATAATACCTCAAGATATATGGATCAATGATGGTCATTGATTCAAAATACAAAGGATGTTAATGAAATAGAAAACATTTAATTGAAGGATTTTAAAGAACTATTCTTAGAAAAATATTTTCCTTAATAACAACCAGTAAATATGGTGTGGAAATTTCTATGTCTAAGGAAAAGGGGGGATAATAATGTTTCTAAGTATGAATCCAACATTAAAAGGCTATAAATTCATGTCTCGGATTATGTATGCAATCGAAATAGAAATATATATTGATTCTTTTATGGGTTAAAACAATTCCTCCAAAGGGAATTGGTCTCCCAAAATTTCCCATCATATAAGGATGTAGTCTCATGTATTATCAGGATAGAAAAATAATTCTCTATGTCTTATTAATTTAATGGAAATCAAGAGAATTAGAGGGATATTGAACATTCTGAAAAAAGGAAATAAGGTAAAGGGGAATAAGGTAAGTGTTGACTTTCTTTCCTACAAAAAAATTGGAAAGAAACATCATGGAACATTCCTATTTTGGATGAGATTTTTTTACTAGAGTGGAGGAAAAGGACACCAATCCCATGATTTCAAGGTCAATAATTATGTTGGTAATGTGCAGTGTTTTAACTGTAAGGAGATTGAAAAATATGCAAAATATTTTCCTAAGAATCAAAGAAACTTTCCCTAGAAAAGGCAAAGGTATCCAAGGAAGGCTTATACAATAAAAAATAATGAGTTTGAAGTTATTAATGATGTGGTGGTAGGTACTTTAATCATCTCCTCAAACTTAGCTAATGATTTATTTGATTCTGGATCTTCAAATTCATTTATATCTTCCCAATTTACAAAGAAAATAAGATATATACCATTTGATTTAACAAAGTATTTTTAGTCAAAACTCTTAAGGGAAGTCTCATTGTAGTAAATATGTTTTGGTAAGTCCCGTTTATGAAAAATAAACATGATTTACTATCTAACCATGTAATAATACCTATGTTTTAATTTGATATAATACTCGGTATAGACTAGATTTCAAAATATGATGTGAAAATTTATTGCAAGAAGAAATAAATTTTTATTTGTGACAGATAAGAATAATCCCTTATATTTAAACAAAAACATCATCATATAATTATTATCTAGATCCTCCCCCCAGTGCATCTATTAAATTAAATTTTTAGGAATGAAGATAAAACAACATCTAGGGATGAATAATGTGATATTTAAAATGAGGATGTACCTATTATAATGGAATACGTTGATGTATTCCCAAAGTAATTACCTGGAAACCCCCCAGAGTGTGAAATTGACCATTATATTTGTTTAATACATGATGCAATACCAATATCAAAGACTCCCATTAGAATATTCAAAGTGGAATTAGTGGATCTAAAAAAATTATTGGATTTGGGTAAAAATGGATTTATTCTCCTAAGTGTGTCTCTATGGGGAGCAGTTGTTCTATTTGTTACAAACAAAGATGAATCCCTGAAGTTGGGTATTGATTATAGGGAAATCAATGCAATTAAAATAAATAAAAAGTATCATCTTTCTCGCATTGATGATTTATTGGATCAACTTTATGGAGCTCAATTTTTTTTAGGATCGACCCTTATTCTAGATATCATGAAATGGGAGTAAGGACGGAATACATTTTGAAGAAAAATTTTCAAATGAGATATGAACATTACTAGTTTGCAGTAATTCCATTTGGATTGACTAATGCACTCTCAATTATTATGGATCCAATTAACAGAATATTAATGTAATATCATGATGATTATTTTGTGGTATTCTGTGATGACATTCTTGTGTAATATAAAATATATTAAGATCATTAGAAACACTTGAGGATCATTCTTGAGACTCTCAAAAAGAAATAGTTATATGGTAATTTTAGCATGTACGAATTTAGGCTTCAGGAAAATTTCTTTTCATGGCCATATTGTCTCCAAGGAGGGAATCTCTGTTGACCCTATAAAGACAATTGCAATCCAAGAATGTCCTACACCAATGATCATAATCAAGGTATGTAGTTTCATTAGTTTAGTAGATTACTATTGGTGTTACATTCAAATTTTTGTTGATTAGTTAACACATTAACCAAGCTCAGACATAAAGGGGTTAAGTTTGTATGGGAAAAATATTGTGAAAAATGTTTTCAAGAATCTAAGAGAAGATTTGTCAATGATTTTATCATGACATTATCATCAGAAAATGGTGGATTTTTTATTTATAGTGATGCATCATGGAATGTAATTGGTTTTTTCCTTATAAAAACTAGTAGAGTTATTTCATATATATCCATGAAGCTAAAAACTCATGAATTGAAATATCAAACCCATGATCATGAGTTAGTAGCTATAATATTTTCTCTGAAGATATGGAGACACTTTCTTTATGATGAAACATTTGAGATATATACATATTATAAGAGTTTGAAAGATATATTCTCATAGATTTCATTGTCTCATTGTTTCTTCCTTTTTAAGAAATGATAAATGAGAAATTTGTTATGCCTTTCCCCTATGAAGGAGTAAAATAAATTTATATATAATTGAGTGTAACAAGTTATCCAACTCTACCCATTGGTATACAAGATGAGAAATAAGATCTAGGAAGGTCCTCACCGGTGTCCCCATGATAATGACTATAATTATCAAGTAGATGCATAATTGAAAACACCTTAACAACCCTATTATTTTGGTAGGAAAAGTTATCGACACATTTCTTTAAGGGAATTCATGAATAAAATATTTCAAACCAGTGTTCCCAAAGTAGTGCTGTAATTCATAATTTTCCAGGTGTATTTCAAGAGATGAATCACACTACAACAAGTTATAATGGGCTAATAAGTGTCCATAAGTAATTTTATGAAATATTATTAGTTCATTTAGAGATCCAGAATGAATGTTGGGTACAAGATGATTTCATATGGGTTTTGAATAATAGGTATGTAAAATGGTTCCTTAATTGGGATGGATAGGAGACAAGTCTCCATAATGAAAAACTAATGGGAATTTCTGTTCTAGTGAGTGATTAGGGTGAATGGGGATCCCTAGTAGAATTATCACGACCCGTGCCCCAAGGCCAATGTCGTGACTACCCCAATACCACCTTCAATAGTCTAGGAGCTAGAAACTATCACTGAGTAGGAATATCCCAAAAATGGGAGGCATTTTCCTAAGTACCTATGAATACACAAATATCTCCAAGCCCCGAAGTGTTGAACAAAAAACACTAATTAAAAAATAATGTATACCACTAAGATACCAACAATAGAGTACGAAAATACAGAAACTAAAAATTAAATGGGGCCAGAATACAAGCCCAACCAAAAAATGTAAGTACAATATTCTTAATCTCATCTGTAAAAAACCCAACCTGATGGGTAGGTTCAAAAACTATTTTCTAAAGTCGCTGAAGCACAAATCATCTATTGGAACTCACTGTGAGCACCACCTAGTCCCAGTCCACCAACGAATCCATAAAAGCATCGATCGTCTTCACAAGACATAATGCATGCGAGCATAACTCGTTCAGGCATGAGTAAAAATTACTCAATAGGGTCCTCAAATCTATAAAGGGACAGCATAATGAAATACACAAAATACACCAAAATAGAAACATATGATGTACACCACAAAATAAAACACACAAATTAAACCACAAAAGAAACACAAAAAGTACACCACAAAGGAAACACAAGAAGTACAGTAAATCTGGTCATCTCACACACGTATAACTCTAAAGAATGAAGAGATGGATTCTTATTTATAGTCCCTAGATCTCTCAGTCTCTATGAAACAGGAAGTGTCTGTGGTGCATGATGCTTCTACGACGCACTAAGCGCTGATAGTGCACGGATAGTCAGTGGTGCATGAAGCATCGGTGGCACATGGAGCATCGTTGGCACCCAAAGTGGTGATGGTGTCTGGTAATTCGATGGTGCATGGGGCATTGATGGTGAACAGAGCGACTATGGAACATGGAGCATCGATGGTGCATGGAGTACCGATGATGCATGGAGCTTCGATAGTTTAATTAGTCCCCCAAATCACATAGTCACAACCAGTTATAGGATTCCACTCGTAGCACGCTTGTTCTGGGAGAACCTACTCCACTAGTCGTTAGTCCATAAACCATCATCCACAAAAACTCACTCAGATTATCTCAAAAGTATTTACTCATCATAAGGGTCCCAACTCTGCAAATGGATCATCAAATGGATAAATTGTTTGAAATATTCAACCAATTTATTAAAAAGGTTTTTATCTGATCCGGGTCCAACCCGACCGGACCTAATCATACTGGGCCGACCCAAACCAGAACGGCACATTTCGCCCATCTTGGGTTGCTGCATGTGGGTCGTCTCCTTCAGTGCACGGCTCGGTCGTGCACTTTCAGTTAACATGGATTCTATGTTCAACAAGGATAACACTGCATCCTGGTCTCCCCTGGGCCCACATCTCTGCTACAGTGGGGCCCTCCTCTGATGTGGCCTCTGATCCTTGTCTGGTTATAGCCACTGCCACGAGCTCCTCCTCCAGTGCCGTCATGCTAGACTGCGGCTGTGTGCCCTGCCGTAACTCGACCTCCTGCCAGGCCGTGTGCTGCCCTCATCGCCGGCCACCCTGTTGGTGGACTGTCATTTGTCCCGCCCTCTGTCGTGAGCCACCGCCTGCATGTTGTCCTCCCGTTTCACCTTCCCAATTTCATCTTGGATCACAACCTTTAGTGTCGAAATGTTGTACCATGGATCATGGGTGCATCAATCGAAAATTCTTATAGGCTTTCAAATTGGGAATAACACACAAATAATATGATAGATTTTGGGGGGATTAAGCACATGAACACCCAAAGAATAGATCCTGTCCTTATTCATTAATACTTCTTTCATTCATGTTAGAAAGATCATGAAGAAAATCCAGCAACAGAATAATTACCAAGATCTATACCCTTTATTCCTGAAATAATTATCCACCCTATAAGAACGATCAAACTGTAGATAAACCTTTTTGTGGGTTAGTCCACTTTCATCATTTGATTATAAGAAGGGTAAAATAAATCAAAAAGATATTGACACCCTACCTCGATTATTGGATCAATCATTAATGAATAACGGAGGTCTGTGTCATCATTGATCCTTGATCCTCTGGTGTTCGTTGTTGTGAGATAGCTTCCTCCTCCATACCTCAGGGGAATTTTAGGGTTATAGAGATAACCCTAAATTCCTCTAACATGGCTTATTAAAAAATAAAACCTCCATTTTTCCAACACATAGCATTCAAGAAAGTGTTTTTATTATATATTTTAATGATTTCTATGTCCAAAATATAACATTCACCATCGACCCAAGCTGGCCAAGATTAGGCCTTGCGTATGAAAATCACCCCCTTATGAACTCAACTATGGCCTCAAATTACCAATATCACATACCTTTTAGGTGTTATTAGTATTTTAAACTAATTTTTTTTTATTTAATTATTTTATTTCGTGTTATTCACCTT
The DNA here is from genome assembly GCA_963277665.1 of Viscum album. Taxonomy (NCBI): domain Eukaryota; kingdom Viridiplantae; phylum Streptophyta; class Magnoliopsida; order Santalales; family Viscaceae; genus Viscum; species Viscum album. The sequence continues at coordinate 996,063,301 of OY728141.1, read as the reverse complement.
GTGTCTTTTTCTATTGATGACCCACACCAACCAATTTTAGGTCATGCCTAGGGTAAATCCACTTCTCTGAGCTCAACGGTGCACTCAAATTTCTGATATTTGAACTCATTTTATAATTTTTTTATGTTTTTATAAAAGTTGCATGCACGTGCTATTAATAACATAATTTTTAAAAAAAATCATTTTGGACACCTCGGGCCTTAGAATTGTAGGTTGTCTCCGAACCTGGTCTCAGAAGTTTCTTAAATAATTTCTAAAAATAAAATTCAGAAAAGTCAATTCATTACATTCTACCAACCATAGGTATTTACATGCCCAAAATCCAAATCAACGGCTACTCAACCAAATGGTGAGGGTACTGATCATGAATCTAAGCCTCCCGCTCTCGAGTTCTCTCCTGGAGATTACTCTCCTGCCACCAAACATGAACCAAAGGAATCGACCACCCACGAAGGATTATATCATGTCGATCCTCGATCTCAATCGGGTACTCTGCAAAATTTATCCCATCATCAATGTCTTTCTCTCCCCAGTCATTGATGTGTGATGGATCATGCATGTACCACCCAAGCTATGACATGTGGAAGAAATGATGTACTCAGTGAAACTGCAGGGGTAGATATAGGTGGTACGCCACCTCACAAATTCTACTCAGAATCTGAAAAGGGATGATTTATATCAGAGATAACTTGTTTCCCCTACCGAATCTCTACAATCCCCATCGAGTTGAGACCCAAAGGCACCCATTTTCTCCCTCATAGAACTCCAAAGGCATCCACCACCAATCAACATATGACTTCTGCTAGCTCTATGTTGTCCTCATCTTCTTCTGGATGATTTTCATCTTCTCGGTGGTAGACCATACCAACTTTGGACCCATGAGTACTGACTCTTATAGGTATGTCCAACATAGTGGTGAACTGCATGGTCATTCATACAATATCTTTAATGATTTCATAACAATGGTGGAGTGGTATCTATTGTTATATGCAAACTCCACCATAGGTAGGTGGTCCTCCCAACTACGACCAAAGTCGAGGATGTAAGCATGTAACATGTACTCTAAAACCTAGATGGTCCTCTCTGTAGAGTCAGGTGTCTAGAGATGAAACACCATGATCAAGTGAAACTGAATCCCAAATGCTTCCTATAATCCCTTCCACATATGGGATGTAAAGAGAGCATCACGATCTGAGATGATCATTGATGGCACTCCATGAAGCCAAACTATCTCATACACATTGAAGCACCCAAAGCTCCCTACTGAAGTCTGGTCACAGATCGGTAGGAAATGGGATGACTTGTTGAGTCATTCAAAAATCACCCATATGGTATCATTTCCCCTAGACAAGCATATTAAAACATTCATTAAGTTCATCGATATCCCATACCACTTCCACTCTGGCACCACAAGGGGTTGCATCAAGCTAGATGAAACCTGGTGCACAGCCTTCACTTACTGACAAGTGACGTATCGAGAAGCAAACTCTTCCATCACCATATTCATCCTCAACCACAAAAAGTAATGTTAAAGGTCCTAATATATATTTTCCACTCCTAGATGAACCACCAAATGATAAGTATGTCACTCCCTCAACACCTCCTCCTGCAACGTCACTAGAACTACTTCGCGCCCTCAAAATAGAATTATGTGCTCCCCACCTTTCGAATATCCATCAGCGGAATGCCCCATGGAAATCTAATAATGTTTAGTCTCATAGTCAGTATCTCTTAGCTATGGATCCCTGACTCGCTGTAAGAGTGGAGGGGTAAAAAACATTGACTGGAGAAAAGCTACTTCATCTCTATCCATAAAGGATATCTAAAATGAGGATAACTACTCTAATGCATCATTCAGTAGATGTGAACTCAATCTTCTGTTGAGATCATTTTCCCCCACATTCCCCTTCCCATGAGTATATACTGTCTTGAATACCTAGTCCTTGAGGAATTACAGACAATACTTCTATCTCATGTTAAAATCCTTTTGAGAGAAGATATATTTGAGACTCTAGTGGTCAGAGTAGACAATGAACCACTTTCCCATCACGTAGTGTCACCACATCTTCAATGAGAAGACTACCACTACAAACTCCAGATCATGGGATACATAGTTCTTCTCATGCTACCTCAAATGAAGTGAACCATAGGAAATCACCACTTTCCCCCGAATCAGGACACAACCATGTCGGGTACCTGATGCAACATATAACACCATGTAATCCATACACTCCTCTAGTAATCTCAACATGAGAGTGCTCATCAACCTCTGCCTCAGCACTAGAAAGCACTATTAAGACTTCTATGTCCATAAAAAAGGTTGTCCCATCTATTTCAAGTCCTTCAAGGGTGCTTCTACCCTAGAAAAGTCAAGTACAAACCTCCGATAGTATCCATACAAACCTTGGAAGCACCGAACCTCAGTAACACTCTTGGGTGGCTCCCAAGAAAGCATCACTTCAATCTTCTCTGGATCTACTGCAACTCTAGCCTCTAAAATGACGAGTCTTAGAAATTGGATCTCTTATATCTAGAGATAACACTTCGATATATTCCCATAAAGTGGGTAATCTTGGAGTATGTCCATGACCATCCTCATGTGTATCGTGTGCTCCTCTTCATATGCCAAGTAAACCAGGATTTCATCAATGAAGTCCACAATGAATCAGTATAAGAACTGCTGGAAGACAATATTCATGAGTCCCATGAGCATGGATGGAGTGTTCGTCGCACCAAACTACATCACTAAGTACTCATGGTGGTCATACCAACATTTTAAGGCTATTTTCAGGATGTCCTCTTCATGTACTCGAAGCTCATGATATCCAGACCTGAAGTCTATCTTTGAGAACCACCTCACTCCCATCAGCTGATCAAAGAGGTCATCAATCATCAGTAGTGGATATTTTTTCTTCATGGTCACCTAGTTCAGGTGATGAACGTACACACATAATTTCCATCTCCCATCTTCCTTCTTGGAAGAAAAAACTAGGGCCGCTCATGGAGAAACACTGGTTCTCACAAAGCCCTTTTTTTGAAAGTACTCCAGTTGTAACCTTAACTCAGAAATCTCCATAGGAGATATCTGATATGTAGCTATAGATATCGATGTCTTCTCGGGGTATATATCAATGTATAAATAAACCTCCCTATGAAGAGGTAATCTTAGAACATATTCTGGAAGGATGTCCTCGTATTAATTCACCACTGCAGGAAACTAAGGAATTGTCTCATCCATTGTACCAAGGGTCATGCTAGAAAAATGGTGTGTTATCGGGAGTACCCTTATACATGCAAGTCCATCCTGCACTTCTTGGGTTTTATTTTCACCAAAAAAGGAAAACCTGGTCCCATCTCTGGAGACCCACCGCACTATGTGCCTCTAATAAAAAATATGTGCATGGATTGTGGATTACTAGTCCATACCAAGGATGATGTCGTAAGGCCCCAATGCTGACACCAAGAGATCCTAATTGAAACTATTGCCACCAATAGTTAGGAAGCACTTTCTACACCAGTTCTTGATTGTCCAATCTTTTCCCATATGAGTCTCTAATAATTTTGTTTGAGTCAACGGTTCCATTGGAATCTCGGTGTCTCGAACAAGGGTTGTGACGAGAAAAGTGTGAATGACACCTGTTTCTATCAAAATTGTAGGTCGGGTGGAAATGACATGCAGCATACCTATTATCATATATGAATCATTAGGGGTTTTAAGACTCCATCACATGAATCTGTCCTCATCCCCATCCACTAGATCCATGAGCTCGTGATGGACCACCTGGGGGTGTTGGTTGTGGTACCTAGAAAATCCACCCACCTCATATTTCCCATCCATCTCCTCTAAAATGTATGCCACCTAGTGTACCTCCATGTTCCTACTATTGCATCTACCTTGGAGTTCCCTCGACTATCTGTTGATCATTCGTATGATGATTCGGGAAATCTTGGGCCTTGTGTCCCTGACCGCCACACGATTAGAACATACAATCCTTTGGATGACTCACTCTACCCTGGGATCCTTGCATCGCTGACCCCATATCCTGGGGTTATCCCATAAACTATATGATCCACATAGATCCTTGCATCATTTGTTGGATACCTACTACCAAAGACTCAGCTACCTTACACGTGGTGGTAGCTCCCACTGCCAGTGTCTACTCCTCTATAAATCTCTCTACAAGAAGTGTTCTCTCTTGTACCCCAGCATATGATGGAATGCAATGGGATATCATGGATTCCATGATATCCTAGCATAGCCCCTGATCGATGTTCTGAACCCTGAATAATGGGTCCCAAACCATATTCAGGGAGTGGTGAGAAAGATCCGTAAATCTCATAGAGTACTCCAATACTATTTGACTACCCATTTGTAGATTTAGTAGCTCTTATATATCCACAGAGAATAAATTCATGGGTAATAAATCATCCCTAAAGAAACACTCAAAGTTTTTCCATGTGAGGGTTTCCTCCTCATCCTTCTAGATCACTATGCCATACCATCTCCCCCTGAGCCATGTAGAAGACTCATGTATTGGACTACCATTTGGTCAAAAGGTGTCCTCATAAGGCGGAATACGTGTGTTACCACCTCCAGTCAATCCTCAAGTGCTTAGGGTTTTGGCTCACCCCTGAACATGTGAGTTCACTACCACCGGAACTCATGAAATGCAGTCAACCTGCATGGATCATTTACAAGTAACGCTGGTAGTAACTGTTACTCTCCAGGTGGTGGTATCGCACGTACTCCACCTAGAGGTCCTATATCTAATACTAGACCATGTACTGATGCCTCATTACTAGATGGATCATCCTCATTATCACGCATTAGAATCATGGCTGGATTTCTGCATGGAGTCATCATAGAATAGATCTAGACGTACCACAATCAATTTAGTATACCCGATGAGCTGACACTGACAAAATAAGGAAATGAGAACACAATCAATCCTATATGATACATGTACCATTTATTTTATTCCTCTACAAATAGTGTTTTCATGTACTAAGTTGAAAAGAATAAATTAGATTCCTTGTGTATGGATACATCGGTCGCCGCACTAGCTCTAGAGTCCCTAGTTTGAAAGCCAAAATCGATAGACATAACATTGTTTCCCCAAACCAATATCACAGAATCTTAATTCTTTCGGTATAACTGACTTGGATTTGATACCACACATTCATGAAATGTCCTTCAGGGCCCATTCCGTGACTACCCAATTTCCACCTCCAATAGACTAGGGGTTTAAGACTAGCACGGAGTAGGCATATCCCACAAATGGGTGGAATTTTCCTATGTACATGTACACATGCACCCATCTCTAATCCCAAAAGTGATGAAATTAAAACACTAAGTAAATAACCAGGGATACCACTAAGATACCAACAATAGAGTACAAAATTACAGAAACTGAAAAGTAAATGGGGCCAGAATACTAGCCCAACCAAAAAGGGGAAGTAAAAACTCCTAAATCTATTCAATAGAAAACACTACCTGAAGGGATGGTACATAAACAGATATCTGAAGTCATTAAATCACACCTAGTCTATTGGGCCTCTCTCTAAGAACCACCTAGTCTCGGTACACTAAGGATCCCATCAAAGCATCGATCAACTGGGCAAGACAAAACACGTGCAAGCATATCCCATGCGTGGGTGAGTAAAAAAATACTCAATAGGGTCCCCAAAACCATAAAGGTAAACCACTAATAAATACAATAAGTACACCATAGTGGAAACCCATTAATTAAACAACAAAGGACACATAATAATTACAGTTAATACAATCAGCTAACACAGGTATAACTCAAAACCACAAAGAGAAGGATTCATAGCAGTAGTCCAAAAATATCTCAATCTCAATGACACTATAAATATTAGTGGCACATGATGTATAGATGGTGTAGGGAGAGTCGGTGGAACACGTATCATCGGTGGCACATGGAGCATTAGTGGATCATAGAGCATCAGTGTTGCACTAAGCATTAGTGGAGCACAGTGCGTCGGTGGCACATGGAGCATCAGTGGCGAACAGAGCCGTGATGGTGTCCAGGATGTCAATGGCACACAGAGTGTCGCTTTCACATGAATTGTTAATGGAGCACGGAGTTTCAATGTCTCATGAATAATCCATGGTGCATAGAGTGTTTATGGGTCAAGAAATACCCCAATTCAAATAGTCACTGCCACCCATAAGATTCTGCTCGTAGTGCGCTTGTTTCGGGAGAACCTACCCCTCAAGCCATTAGTTTATAAAGCAAATTACAAAAAAAATAACATAAAATATATTTAGAGGACCAAATCATCACAGGGGTCCCAACACCACAAAATTCACATCAAACAGACACACGGTTTGAAGGATGTGACCAACTTAGTAAAAAGATTCTAGTCTGGTCCAGGTCCGACCCGATCCGATCTGGCCGACCCGATCTGACATGGTTCACCCGACCTGAAAAGAATCTATCATTATGGTCTGGTCTGAACTTGTCTGGCCTAATGGGTCATTGGTCTATACAGTCCTGCCCACTGGGCCACCGGAGCATCCTGTTACGCCCTGCCTGGCCTGCCGTATTCGGTTCGTGTGCTCCTGGTCAGTGCGACTGCCAAATTGAACGCGGACAAAACTATGTCCCAATCTCACCTATTCCCATGTACCTACTTCTATGGGTCCACTGATGATGTGAACTCTAAGCTGTGTCCCACAATATCCTCCTTTATGGGATCCTCCTCCTGCGTGGTCCTGCTGGACCGCGGTTGGGCACCCCTCTAGGCTGTGTGTCGCCCACACTGTTTACCACCCTGCTGACGAACCTCTATTCATCCCATCCCCCACCATTAGCCTCTACCTTCCGGCAACTCTTCTGTCTCACCTTTGCAATTTCGGCATGGATCACAATCTTCAGTCTCGGATCATTGCACCATGGATCATGGGTGCAACAATCGATCATTTTCATAAGGTTTAAAAGTGGGAAGAGCACATGATGAACACGATAGATTTATTGAGGATCAAGCATAAGAAAAACCAATAAATGAATATTGGTCGTTTTAATCTGGCCTTTATCTGTTCATGTTAGTGTGATCTTGAAGAAATTAACAGCAGAATAATCACCAAGATCTATTCCTTTTAATCTTTTAATTATTATCCACCCTACAAGAATGATTGTACCACGGATCAACCTATTGGTGGGTTGGTCCAATTTATTCATTTCATTTTATGAAGTGAAAATTATATTTCAAAGATATCGACAGTTGACCTTGATGATTGGATCGTTCTTTGATGAAGAACGGAGGTCTGTTTCATCGTTAATCCTCTATTGGCCAACATTCTTCGTCGAGAGATATCTTACTTCTCCTTTAATTATGGGAATTCCAAGGTCATCGCAATAACCCTGAATTACTGTAACATGAATTATTAAAAAAGGAAATTGTCATTGTGTCAACACGTAATTTTCAATAATGTATTTTTATTAGATATTTTAATGATGTCTACATAAAAAATATAACTTTTACCCTTGACCCATGCCGGTCAAGTTTAGGCCCTACCTAAAGAAAACAACCACCTTACGGACTCGACGATTGTCTAAAATTTCCAATCCATGTTACTATTTATGATTTATTAGGATTTAAAAATAAAATATTTTTTTATTTAATTATTTTATTGATGATTACTCCCCTGGTTAATTTTTATATAGATTATCCACACTGGCCAATGTTAGGTCATGCCTAGGGTAAATCCACTACGCTAAACTCAACAGTGCCCTTAGATTTCTGATCCATGCACGTGTTTATGATTTATTTAACTTTTTTATAAAATTCACGTGTGCGTGCTATTAAAAACATAAAATTTATCAAACAATAATTCTGGGCACCCCAGGCCTAGGAATCACAAATAATCTCATTGTCTGGTCTCAGAATTTTACCAAATAAATTAAAAAAATAAAACCAAGAAAATTTAATTCATTACAAGAATTCTGAGTGAAGTGTCGCAATAGGAAGGGCCTAGGTATAAGCGGTTATCTAGGAGTGTGGTTGAGAGAAGTGGTTACACAGGTAGGACAGTCAGGTTAATTTGTGATTCCTATGGGAGACTATAGTGATGTGTGTCCCCAGTAAGAGTTCCAAGTTAAATGGAGCACAAATTATTAGTTTGTGATAATGGGGTGCCTGAGTGGGTTTCTAGGGTGATGAATCACCCTAGTGGAGGCTTGGGAAATTGTATTATATCTAGTATAGGGTTATGTTGAAGGTTTTACCTTTGTTTGTGTGTATGGTGAAGTGTTTTACCTAAATGAGGTCTAGGGTAAAGTGTCACCATAGTGTTGTGATCTCGAAGAGCATTACACAAGGTGTGTTAGTGTCATTGACAATGAGGTTCCCTTCACCCTAGTTTTCATGAATGAGGGTGTAATTTATATTCTAATAATATTTTGGTGTTTTAATACATTGATTAAAATAAATTATCGCAAAATAATCCCTATTAAACAAGATTTAAATATTAATAACCCACTTAAGGGGGGAGGGAGGACCTAGGAAAATATGGGGACACTATCTTGAGTTATCAACTGAAATCTTTATGATGAAGATATAGGGACACTATCTTTATGGTGAAATATGTTATATAAATACTGATCAAAATAGTTTGAAATATATATTCTCATAGAAATAACTTAACATGGGGGAAAAGAGATGGATCAAACTACTAAAGGATTATGACTGTTCAATACACTTCCACCCAGGGAATAAAAATATGGTGGAAGATGCATTGAATGGGAATGATTAAGGAGTTTTGAACAATATGAGAATTAAAATGGATCTTGTGCTCATGGATCTATAAAATATGTATATGGGAATTATCAAGGATGGTGAAACATCAATAAATTTTCAAATGGTTTCCAAACCATATTTATTAGAATGGATAAGAATTCCTTAGTCTAATGATGAGAATTTTCAAAAGAAAATTAAAGTTGTGAAAGATGGAAAATTGAAAGACATTATATTTGAAGAAAATATTTTGAAATTTGGAAAGAATATTTGTGTTCCATTTATACATGAGATGAAAAGGGAATAATTGGATGATTATCATAGATCTAATTTCTCTATACACCAGAGTAAGAATAATATGTATAGATATTTGAAGAACATTTTTGTGGCACAATATGATGTGAGAAATTACTGATTATGTATTAAGATGTCTAGTTTGTTCATATGTGAAATATCAGAGACAATATATTAAGGGATTCATGAATCAACTTTCTATACCTAGGTGTAAATGGGATGAAACTATGATGTAATTTTTCATAGGACTATAAAGAACTCCCATAAGGAATGATGTGATATGGCTTTTGGTTGACCACCTTAAAAAAATAAGAACATTTTATGGATATATGAGAATGTTTACCTCTTAAACACCTAGAAAGACTCAATATTAATGAAGTTGGAAGACTTTGTGGTGTACCTATTTCAATTTTCTCTAGATACCTTTTTCTGATCATGACCCATGTTTTACATCGAAATTATGGAAAAGTCTTTAGTACTCCCTTGATACCGAACTTCATTTGAGCACCACTGATCACCCTCAAACCGAAGAGTAGTTGGAAAGGACTATCCAAACTTTATAACACATGTTGACGTCATTCTTACTTGACTTTCAAGGTATCTGGTATTATTATTTTCCTTTGGTAGAATTTTCCTATAATAATAGATTTTATTCAAGTATTCAAATGGAACCGTATGAACTATTATATGGAAAGACATGTCACACACCAACTTTTTGGGATGAAGGTGGTGAAAGGAATATTGTGGGTCCAGAAATTGTGGAAGAAAAACTACAAAGCTAAATATTATTCATACATATATCAATGCATCTCAAAGTAGGAAAAACAGCTATGCTAATAATCGAATGAAGAATTTGGAATATCAAGTGGGTGATCATGTTTTCTTGAAGGTATATCCATGGAAAGGTATTATAATATTTACTAAGAAAGGGAAACTGAGCCCATATATATAAGACCTTTTTAAATTATAGATCAAATTGTAACTATGGATTATCATTTGGAAATTACACCTATCCTTTATAAATTACATGATGTGTTCCATATCTCTTTTCTAAGAAAGTACATGTCAGACCCAACACATGTTCTCACTTCTAAAGAAATAGAATTGGAACCTGATTTATCTTATATTTAATAGATCATTAATATTATTGACACTAGATAACTGGTGTTGAGGAATCACATGACTACGTTATTAAAGGTGCATTAGAAAAACCGTAAAATTGAATAGGTTTTGTGGGAACTTAAATAAATTTTGATAAAGAACTACCCAGATATTTTAATGAGGTGATATTTTAGATATTTCAAGGATGATATTTTTTTGGAGTGAATAACATAACACCCAATGATTTTATGATATATTTTATTTTTAAATTAAATATCTTCTATCGCATTGAATACTGGGTTCAAATAGACCGTAGCCTATTAATAATTGAATCTTATAACCTAGCTATTAAAAGAGTGGGAATGAATAGTTTTAACCACACTATGAAATTTATATTATATATATATATGTATATTTAATCAAAGGATCTGAACATTCATCCAAAATATTTTTTTATGCATAAGACAGGAATGAATTCTATTTTACGTATTAAAATACTATATTTTTCTAAAAGCGGTTTTACTGTCTTTTTATGAAACGTTTGATTTAAATATAGTTGGTGACACTTTTATAAATTTTATTTGAAAAAAAATAAAATTTTTATTTTAAATAATAATATCAAAATTTAATTTAGTTTAATTTTTGGGGTTTTTTTGATAAGATTCGTGTTTTGATGAATAGTGATAAAATATTTTATTTTAATTGAATTTTTTTCATCTATATAATTTATAGTGTTAAATTATATTTTAAATAGGTATTAAAGTATAATTAGATAAAAATTTTATCATTTAATCAAATTAAGTTAATTGGAATCAATTTAACATTGAATTTGGATATAAAAAAATTTCACTCTTTAGAATATTTTCACTTTAAAAACTCATTTTCTCATTCCATCAACAAGATTAATTTTAAATCAATTTTAACAAATATATGTTTTTAATTTTGAAAAATATATTCCATATTTGTAATCATTTTGTCCTAATTTATTAAATTTTTCCCTTTTATTTTTAGACCAAATGAATATTAATTTTATTAATTTTTATAATCACGATTAAGGGGAAATCGAGTAAATAAGAGTTAAAAATAATATTATAAATATTATGAACTTACCCTAACACTTGTTATAAATTTTTTGGATAATTTAGGGTCGTCCAAAATCATCCTTGGGTCGATTTTAGGGTCTCTTGGAACCACTCGGATGAATTAATCCCTTTTATAGTATTTTATTTTAACAAAATCAAAATGTGTCATAATCATGTTTTTTAAAAGTATTACATTTTTAATATGTGGTTATTCATAACATATCCTGGACTATAAATAGTCATTCAAAATTTTAAAAATTTATCTTCATCGTGATAATTTATTTTTAATTTTTAAATAATTACATTAAGGGATTACACAATGATGACGCAATAATTAATTCATTAATGGGAATATCAAATAAATGATTATAAAAATATTAAAATAAATATAATTTGAAAAAATTAATGCCATCCAAGAATTTTATAGATAAATTTTACATTTATTGATATATTATTTTTTTTAGTTTGAAGATAAATTGTTTTATTGATTTTTTTAAAATTCAATGTAATTAATAGTATCAAAATTATCATTAGTGTTATGTTAAAATAAATAAAATTTTATTATATGATATAAAATTCATAAAAATATAAATTTTGTCTTAATTATTAGGATAAAAATTAAAATTTCATTCATGACTTATTTAAGATCGTTTGGCGTTTATAGTGACTCTATTAACCTTCAAAAAGTTAAAATACATGTTTCCTAGTAAGATTTAAAGGGATTAATTAAAGGATAAAGACAAAAAATAAAGGTAATAATGTGACTTAAACTTGAAAAAAATTATTGGTTGAGAGGATTTAGAATTATCGTCATCATAGATTCTAAATATCTCACTTTAGTGCCAATTGAAATTTACAATTAATTTATATTAAATTAATATTTTGAGAGTTCTCAAAAGTGAACATCATCTCAATTATAAAAGGAAACCTTATCCCTCACTTCCTCGAACCAATTTGAGCCTTCTATATTAACCAGAATCTAACCATTTCTTCTCCCAACATCCTTATCCAATTTATGGAGGTCCTAGTCCTCCAAAAAAATTAACTCTCACTCGCAATAGAAGAGATGTAATGGAATTCCATCAAAGAAAACACAATGGTTTTACCAACTCAATCATGTTCATTTATTCTTCTACTTCCTCTTCCTATGTTATTTCCATGATAATGCAATAACTCCAACATCATCTATATTCTGAGATGTTATTATGATTATGGGACAACTATATTCCACCTTTTATCCGTCCTATAAAAAATTAAATCCATGTGCTAGCATACGTACGCCTTGAAAGGTTTAGGGGACCGCAATGGGAGCCAGTGGGTAGGGAATTTAAATTTTTTCCTTGACGGGATGAAGGAATCTATCATCACAAATGATCTAAGCCCTGGTAAGGTCCTAGGATCACGCGTAAATTATAAAGATCACAAAAATAAACTAAAAACATAACAGTTTCAAATCTGAAGGTGTGATCAACTACAACTCATCACCAGTGATCATTGCATGAAGATTCTACAAACAGGATCTTTCTAGATCATCCACACGTGCTTCTAGAATCCACAGGAACATCTATCGTCAAATTCGGTGGGCTAGTACAGTGATCCAACAATGTCTTCGACATACCAATGATCATTGCATCAAGATCCCTTCAATGTTTGAGGATGATCTTGATCCACACACTTGGATCAACTACTTCTACCTCTTGTTAGAGGAATGAGAGAGAGAGGCTCTCATTTTTCATTCCATGAAATTAATGAAAAGTCCTTCGAGAGAGGACAACACCTCTATTTCTAGTGGTGTTACAAAATACCGGGTTGGGTTCCCCGACTCCCATTTATTTCAACGTCCACCAAATAAATATTTTTGAAAAACTAAACTGAATCAATATTATTTATTATTTTATCACATAATTTTAATATATTTAAAATATATTACATGATAAAAACTAATCCATCTAACTCAACTCTTTATCCTGATTAATATTAAACGAACCATGAATATTAAAATAATATTAGTTCTAATAATATTTTCCCATATTTACTTAACTAGTAAATACTTTAAATCAATTCAATCCCAGTTTTTCATAAATTGAATAATAATGAATTTATTTAATTATTTTGGTGATTGAAAACATGGAAAACACTCAAACCCTATGGCGGGGCCCCCTATGTCCATATACCTATTCAACTGAATAGGGTGGATTAATAAATACGCTATTGTCTCTGACCCTCTAGGCCCTTATCTCAATAGTAGTGAATAAAATTCATAGACCAAGAGTGGAGTCTAGAAACCCATCGTTGCCCCTAAATAGATAAGGATTGTCCTAAAAATGATAGCCAACTAGAATATTGACTCTGTACAATAATATTTTTGTCATTAAATATCTCATAAGGAAGGATGAAAACTTGTGTCATAGCCCTTTCTTTGATTTATTATTTGTTGATCTATTCGGATGGATTTGGCTTTCTACTGCTTTGGAAAAAAATTATGAAGGTAGAACCATCCTGATCAACCATGCCTGAGATATACAACTACCTAAACATGGAAGTGACAAATCCTTTATTAAAAATTCATCCAATTTTATGCCACCTACTATGAACCCAACACATGCTACCTCACCGCGATTTCAATAACATTGTTTATTTCTTACATTAAATTATGCAATCAAATGATACACAATGGTAATGGTCTCAAGTCAGTAGAACAATACACATGTCTATAGATAATAACACCAATGACACCCAAAAAATGTGGTGTTCCTATTTGCAGGTTTTTCCTCATAATATCACTACTAGAGATCACCAATTGTGAACATAATGAGAAGAAGCCTCAATTCATTCGAGCCCCCAGCACCTGATAGTCAAACATCTATTTTGTCTAATTAGTAAGATGTATCTAGACCATAGAACCTATATTTAAGATTAATGTCATGGTATCTCTAGGTTCTCATTATTTATTTTGATCTAATATAACCTATCAACATGATAATTAATCTTTGGACATTACCATTTCAATAGTGGATGCAGAAAACTCCACACTATAATGGTAAGATGACATCATGTATAACTAACTTTACACATGATATGGTAATCAAAAGTACTGCATAGTTGATTTAAGGCACCCACTGTTTCAACACTCCCACTTTCACTAGAGAAAACATTCTAACTTTACTTGTTAGATACTCACATGATAAAGATAATGCTTCTGTTGAGTAATGGATTTAACTGTTGGGCCTTCCACATCTTCGATGTGTGGCATATTTGTTGTATTCAACCTCATCTCTTTGAGTAAAACTTCTCAAGATAAGGTATCCCGAAGTATATCACTTTTACCCACAGTTATAACATGAAAACTTGGATAGAAATAATATCATAATTTACATTATGATAATACTTTACTTACTAGGTGATATTCCATGTACTTGTACAAATCATTGCATTTAACTACTTCTTAGCTGTCGTAGAAGCTTCAACATACTCTTTATTTGTAGATATATCTACCACTTGCTTTTATGAGCATGAATAATTCATCACCTTTTCCTAACTGAAATACTAGATCAAATCAATCTAAGGATTAACTAGTTTTTGTCCCACCATAACTAGTATACCTTTTTCTCTATATACCGAGTATATATCATTTGTACTCACCGAAGTACAAGATGATAGTTCTGACTACTTAACTTGAAATTATCCTAGATATAATCGATATCTGATTTCTATAAAGTATATCACGGTAGTATCAATTCTTTTACATAACATGGAATACGTGACTGATGCATCACTAAGGCGTATGGTACTCAAATCACAACTTAAATCTCTTCTCATGTTCTAAACGTCTCAACATGGAGAGATTATCCCATATGACATTGGAAATAATTCTAAATATTGAATTGTTACAACTTGTACCATGTCACCATATGTATGATTTAATAGGTACAAGCAGCCATTAGATATACTTCAATAGATCCATTTCCCAAGAACATAAGTTTTTCCTTTAAGTCAATCAATGGATAATTACTTTTAATTTGGTCTCAACTAACTATATGACAAATATCTGTTATCCACATGTTGTCAAACATATTTCACTTGGATTACTATGGCTCTCTCACTAACCTTTTCTAGACATAAGGAAACGATTCCTTCAAAATTAATGGTCAATGATCTTGTTGCTTACTTTAATCCATAACTAGATTTCAGTAACTTGCAAGCTTCATTGGCATTGTATGGTGTCATCATTCCTTTCAGTTTGTGTCTTGTAGACACCTTCCATGAAATATTATCTTGACATCCAATGACCAATAGAATGATCTTAGAAGTTTAGATATGACAAGTAAAATTCTAATAGATTTAGGCATTCCAACTTGGTATAACCAATTGATCCTTATTGGTACAAGGATTCTACCGCCCATGTATCATCTCATTTGAATACCCACTGTACTATTCAATTTATAAGCCCATTTTCAATTTGATACATGTAATCCATTACTAAATTTTAATTTGTCTTTTCAATCTTAGATAATTTCCATATACTACATATATGTAGAAATTATTATTCTCAACGAATAATTTATCACTGATCACGGTGAATATAAAACCATCACCATGGTTTCATCCTTCCTATGAAGTATGTGTCTCTAGAACGTTCTCATTCCACATGTACATGTGGAACTTGTTCTTATTCCAACCATTTCTGCATCTCAAGCATTGACTAAGCCCAGGTCGATCTTGCTCCCACTATCTCAAATGGAGATGTACACCCTCTTTGTATAAATGTAGTCTAACACTTGACAAAATATTTTCTATCATAGGGATTTATTTAATATCCTATAAAACTGTTAAGATAATTAACTTAGATGCATAATGTGTTTAACTTAATGCATGTTTGTTCAAATGCAAATAAATGCTTTTCATCTGTAACACATGCCCTATGACATAATAGATTTCCATAATACTATTACTTGTACGATATCCATTTGTCATTTTTAGTTGGCATATTTATTATGGGTTTATGCCATTATTTTCAAATCACGTCATGAAATATAATTGAATTTTCTACAACATGCAACATTGGTACTCCATACATCATAACTATTATGTATAAAATGTGCTTTTAGGAATTTCTCCATGCTACATTTTGTTGTTCAATGTTAATATGTAAGAATCATCATCAATCCTATTTATGAACATTAATATCGAGATCTAGATAAGGTAACATGCATTTAGGAATTCCTCCACAATACATTATCATGATCGATGAATGTTTGGTCAAGATATTCTTCAGCATGTCAGTATGAAGCAACTCATATCATCTGACCATGAACGTACTTTACTTTACCATTCAATAATTACTTAAAGGAATCTTATGATGTATCTTTACCTCTAGCTTTACTTTGGAATAGTTCACTATCTCTTGTTGAACTATCCTCAGAAGCATTATGGAACACCTTTATTTCTAAAGGATTCATTGCCTAAACTAAATATGTCAATTATAACAAAGGTGATTAGCTATGCCGAGCCTAAATATCATAATACTTATATTCTTGATGTCCACTTTTTGTTTTACTTGAATAATAATTATATTTCCACAACTACATAAGTCTTACATTTCAATATTGATCAGGTATTGCCTACGATTCAAGTATGTCTAAATTATTTGTTGAGTATGAGACATCACAAAGAACATTCATTACTGAACATGGAATAATGTCTCATTATGACCAAATGGGAACATGAGATAAATGTTTTTTTTATAATCAACAAATTTTTTAACTAGAATCGTTCACTTGGAAAATAGAGGTTTTGTGCTTCTCACTACTGACTTATGAATCACCTTTTTCAGCTGTTTGGTGAAGGCACCTTACTCCTAGTAATGTTTTCTACTTACATGGTTACTATATTTCAATACATATATGTGAAAAGAATATTGTATTTAACACCCAAGAAGTATTTTAGAAACAATACTTTTCAATTGATGAATATACCTAAATGTGAAGTGGGTACTTGCTTATTGTATTTCAGTTCATTAAATTTTTAAACTTCCATAAATTCATTTCAATATATGCAATGAAAATAACCACCTGTTCAATAACCAACCTCATCATTAAAAGACTTTGTGAATTTTCTTTTGGCATTTCACTTTCCATTGGACTTTTCAATTTTTATTTCAATTTATTCTCCATAAAAACTAAAGACAACAATTTCTTTAATATTTTTTTACTTGGAGAACATTACAATGAAATATTATGAACTTTACTTAACTTTACACAAAGTGAGTTCAATCAACACGTTCATGCATAACTTTCCCCTTGGAAAGATCTTGGAGATGAGTCTACATATATCATCATCCATGTCGTGATGTTGCGAAAAAAATTAACATCATAAATTAATGATAGAATTATGATAGAACCACCATATGATTAATTCATGAGTCTCCTGTAAACAATTTTCCACCGTCACTTCATGAGGTTGCTTAATAGGTACGGACATAAGAACCTTGAATTTCTGTTATAGTAATATTGTGTGTGAGCACCTATAATACATTTTTGGAAAATCATACTAGTTTATGTAAAGACCTGGAATTTCCATGTAATTTTTTTAATATATCGGAATTTTACGAGTCCATGAAAATTGACAGTGTGTGATTCCAAGGCCCGATGTTCCCAGAATCAATTTCTGAAGTTTTGTTCACATACATTCAGTAAACATATGATCGGGTTTTTCTAACTATTGTTATGGTGCTTGGAATTGAAATCTGAGGGCACCGCTGAATTTTTAGTGCCAGTATTCATTTCAAAATACTTTCATATCAACCGCAATTGGTTGAGGGTGAAAGTTAGTTTTTGAGTAATTTGTGGAAACAATAAAGTAAAATAATCACGTGCTTTATTTTATTTTATCTGTTGTAACCACCCATGTGGAAGTTAGAAGTGGGGACCACCACACCTTAACCTCCCATTATAGGTTATGGTGGTGTGGAACACCACACCATAACCTCCCTTGAGTTATGGGGATGGAGACCACCCGAGGTTTATCCCTCATAATGGGGGGGAGGAAACCTCTCAACTCCCTTAATTAATTTTATGTGTGAACGTAAAATTAAATTCTTTCAATTTAATTTTATGTGTCAACGTAAAATTAAATGCTTTCAATTTGATTTTATGTTTCAACATAAAATTAAATGCTATCAAATAATTTTATGTGTCAATATAAAATTAAAATATATCATTTACTTTTATGTGTCAACATAAAACTAAATTCTATCAATTAATTTTATGCGTCAACATAAAATTAATTCCAATAAATTTTTTTTGATGTTGGATATTTCTTTTCTTTCATGGTGGAATTGGGGGAAGGATTGGCTTTAGATAATTGGGAGGAGGTCTTGGTAGAAAGCTTCTCCAACAAAAAACTCTTCCTCCACGAAGAACGCTTCTCCAAAGAAGAATGCTTCCTCCACGAAGAGCGCCGGTGATGAGTGTCTTCAACTTCTTCATTTGAAGAACCTTGTAGAAGCAGCCCACATGGGACGTCTTTGACGACTGACCTTCCCTCCTCATCATCATCAATAAATGAACACACGAGCTTGAGATTGGTGGTGTCTGGAGGACACGACAAAAGACGACAACACCATCTTCTTCCCCGCAACACCGTCGACGAACAACGAACAAGGTAGGGGGTTATTATCGAATTATTGAATCTTTTGGATTATTATACTCGTTCTTGGATCATGATGAAAGTAGAGACACTTTCTATCACTCGAAATGCAGAGGGTGCAGGCCAAACTAACATGTCCCAACCCCTCCGCCGATATCCTTTGGTGTCCTTCGTGATGGAGACAGACAGCAACCTACGTGGAGAAGCACAAGAACGGCGACCAACACCACCGCCAGCTGCAACAGAGTCAATGGCCCACTGCACCACTCTACGGCACCACCTTCCCACCACGGCCTTGCGGCAACCCTAGTCGAGCCGCCCACACCTTCGCAGGAACCCCCGGCCAACCACTTACGGCCTCCACGCGCCCCGAATGCCCCACGGCTCCGTCGTCCACGCCCATGTCACGCCCCGTCACTCCGCCGTCTGCACGCCCTGAGCACCCCACGCACCCAGCAGCTCCAGCATCTGTTCACCCTGCCCACCCTGCAGCTACGTGCGCCCCGCGGCACCGTTGGCCGAACCAGCCCATCGGCCTCCCGAGCTGCCCCGACCGCGGCGGCCCGCCGGCCCCTCGCGGCGCCCCAGATGAACCGACCCGCGCCCTCATGGCGCCCCAGCCTAACTGCCGGCACCCTTGCGGCACCTAGGCCAAACAGGCCCCAGCCTACAGGTTGAGTCGCCTCGAGCCACACCCCCTCATGGTGCCCTCCGGGCCGAACCACCCTTCCACCGACCCACGGTCGGTCCACGCCCTCACGACCGATCCGCGCCCTCGCTGCCCTCCGCGACCCCTCCCGGCCAGCTCTGCTGGGCCCAGCGGGCTGGGAAAAACATAACCAGATGGCCCGACCAACGGGTCGGGCCAAACCCAACGGGTTAGGCCGGTTCGACCCGAACCAGGTCGGTACGACCGGGTCAGACCGGACTCGGGCGCACTACGACCTTTTACCTTGTTTTGGACATATCTTTGGCCACGGACGTCCGTTTGACGAACCGTCTACGGCCCTGGTAATCTTGGAGTATGACGGTCCATTTGAGTATTCCCCACAAGAGTTTGGGGTATAGTTAAGATACGTTTAGGTTGGATCGTGCATGAATCCATCCTTGTCCCCTAAGACTAAAAGGCTAATAACTCATAGACTGGTTGTCTAATTGACGCGACATATATTGCATTGATACCCCTATAATATGGAGGAACTTTGAGAAACATCTTCGTGGGACTTCGTGACAGTTGGAGTATCGACCAAAAGCTCGTGGAGCGAATCCTTCTAGTGATGAGGGAGAAGATTTTTGAGAACTAGTAGCTAGCTGAGACCTGATAACTGCTGACCGTTTGACTCGAATTGACTAAACTGGCCCAGTGGGGAGCTCCTGGTTGTGGGGTCAGACCCACGGTGGAGGAGTGCGCTTGGTGACACGGCAGACCCATGGTACTTGACTGGAGGAGTACCTCTGCAGGCTATGAGGTGGAGCGCCTGGCTGTGGCAGAAGACCAACGGTGGGAGAACCTATATGTGATGCATCAGATCCATGGTACTCGATAGGAGGAGTAGCTCAGTAGTCCAAGTTTATTGGGAAGCGCCTCTATGTGATGCGGCAGGCCCACCGTACTCGATTGAGTAGGAGTTCTCAAGAAGCTGAGGTTTCGATAATGTGAATAAAATCCTGGTTGAGCTGGGTCATATTTTTTATGTTTTCCTCATGATTAAGATGGATCACTTGATAACTTAGGTATATGTATGGGCATATACCTAAGTAAGTTTATCTGTTGATTTCTTTAAGGTTTATCCTTTCTGGATTTTGGGAGACCTAGAGAGTCTTGGGGTCCCTACTGAGTATCGTTATACTCACCGCTACACGGGCTATGCCTGCACCTCATTTTGATGGATGCAGAAGAAGGATAGCATTGATCAAGGCTGAGAGTACAAGTACTAGACAGTACCCAGACATGGACTATATGGCGTGTCGGTACATGGAGGAGACGGATGGACGAGGAGTGATGAGGAGGCGATATGTACCTTCCCTTCAAATAGGAACCCGGAGGACGACCCAGTAGATGGTTTTTCCTTTTTCCTCAATTGTACTTGTTTTTAAGATACACTTTCACTTTCCATTTGGGATTGTATTATGGACCCTTTTTACATAATTTACTCTCTTGTTGGTTATACAGTTTACTCATTTTCGTATCTTTCTATATGTGATTTCTGGTTATAAAGGCAATGTCATCTCAGTTTTATAGAAATACACCTTTGGTGCTAGTTTCCAGCCCCTGGCCTTTGGAAGGTGGGATTGGGGTAGTCACGGCACGGGCCCCGGAGAACGGGTCATGAAAAATTGGTTTCAGAGGAGTCGGTTCTATCGCAGAACGTAGGACTCTGATCTTTTATGTGAAGAAATAGTGATAAGTGTAGTGAGTGTGGTGTTCAGTTCAGGGAGTCTAGTGTTGGTGTGACAGCCGATGTATCCATACACCAGGATCCTGACTTCTTATTTCCAACTCAGTACATGAAAAACCTGATTGCGTGTGTGTTTTAAAAAGTTTTCTTTAAGTCGTCTTAACCAGTTCAGCTCACCAGGTATAGATTTTTAACTATAGTGCACCTATTTCATTTCAGGATGCCTCCACTCAGACAATCGGCTAGAATTCCAAGAGTTGTATACACTGATATCCCACCAAGTGAAAAGGCCTCGGTGTAGGGACCTCATCCAGTACAGGCACTGGTAGAGGCACCAACGATACCATTACCCATTGGGCCACCGATGCCATCAGCCCCATCAGTAGTCGTTGCACGCCGATTGAGTGAGTTTCACGAGTTCCAGCGCCAGAAGCCACTGAGGTCCAGGGGAGAGACGGACCCACAGGCAGCTGAGGATTGGCTGGAGGCTATGGTGAGAGTTTTCTGACTAGTTGGGACACTAGCAGACCCCATGGTGATTTATGCTGCTAGACTTCTACAGGCAGCAGCGGGCGGATGGTGAAGTTTGATGCTCTAGGTCCACAACGAGATGATACTTCTCTGGGAGGAATTCGAGAACCTGTTTCGGGCAGAGTTTGTCCCAGCGACTCTTCATGTAGTGCACATACGTGAGCTACTTTATCTGCATCATGATAACATGATTATAGCTCAGTACTCAGCGAGGTTCACAAACCTCTCACGTTAATCCACCGATATGGTGCGAGACTCATTCTTCAGGGCCTGGACCTTTGAGTACGGACTCATGAGGGAGATCAGGTCTTCAGTTATATCAATCAGCATCCCGACGCTGGTGGGGGTGTTCGAGAGAGCCCTCCTAGTAGAGAGTTTCCCTGCTGAGTAGTGTCCAGCAGTGAGATCCACCACCAATCGACATGTATCAGATTCTTCAATAGCTGGTAGTAGACAAATTTCACTGAGGTCCCCAAGGACCAAACCTACAGGTGGATGACTGCATGACTCGAGATCGATTGTGTGGGTCACTCGATGTGGAGATATACATGGCAGGAGCGGGCAGTGTCATTCATGCAGCGGGAAGGGTCACATGGCTTGTGACTGTCTGACCCACCATTCGGATGATCATCAGATGGTCAAAGAACCACCAAGGCAGAGACAAGATTCGATCGAGGTGGTCACAGGGAGTAGGCAGACATGGCAGAAGAGATGGTCGTGCAGCTGGCGGTGGAAAACGATTCGAGGTGTTACCACCACCACCACCAGAAGGTCCACCCCAACCGCTGGGAGTAGGTGGAATGTGGAGAACTCATCTCAAAGCATCTGAGTCATATGATCATGGAACTCAATAGATGATTCGAGTTATAATCTGTTTCTACTCCACCATAGATGCAGTACTTATAGACACATGTGTCAGTCACTCTTTTATTGCCACTGCCCTCATTCGGATCTTGGAGATTCCGGCGGAGCCATTAGCTCGATCCTTATAGCTGGAGACTTATATGGGAGAGGATTCGACGATTATTCACTGTTGACGGCAATGTGAGATTACTCTAGGTGGAAAGAGCTTTGGCTAGGATCTCCTAGTAGTGGCGTCGAGTCCTTACGATATCATCTTGGGTATGGACTGGTTATCTATATTCCATGCACAGATTGACTGTATTCGGTGCAAAGTGTGGTGTGTCTGCAAGGATGGGACCAGGTTTACCTTCACCAGCGAGAAGGGATCCTTTTCAGCATAGGATGGACTTTCTTGGAGGAGAGTGCAGCCGATCACTAATCAGTTGGCTAGACTTACCCTCGGAGCTGTGGATGTGGAGAGTTCGACTTTTCCTGTAGTGGTGGACCAGTACATGGATGTTATCCCTGATGATGTCTCAGGTCTACCTCCTCGCATAGAGGTGGACTTTTACATTGACTTGTATCCCTGGACAACACCAATAACAACCTCAGTGTTTCGGATGGCTCCCACAGAGCTTCATGAGCTTCAAGTAGAGCTACAGGACTTGCAGGGGAAGGGATTCATATAGACCAGTGTTTCTTCATGGGCAGCATTGATTCTATTCACCAAGAAGGCGGATGGGAGCTTGAGGATTTGTGTTGAATTTCGGCATATCCAAAGCTCCAACAGTGTTCATGGGACTCATGAATATGATCTTTAAACCATACCTCGCTCACTTTGTCGTAGTCTTCATTGAGGACATTCTGATCTACTTGAATACTGAGGAGGAGCATGCCTATCATTTGCAGGTATTAGTGGACACACTCCGAGAGCACCAGCTTTATGGTAATCTCTCGAAGTGACATTTATGGATCCAAGAGGTTCACTTTCCGGTACATGTCATCTCAGAGGCTAGAGTTGTAGTGGATCCAGTGAAGATTGAGGTGGTACTTTCTTGGGATCCCCCTAGGAGTGTGACGGAGGTACGGAGTTTCCTAGGTTTAGCTGGCTATTACCGGAGGTTTTTTCCAGATTTCTCCAAAGTTTCAGCACCACTAACAGCCTTGAAGAAGAAGGGGAAACCCATTGTGTGGGTAGATAGATAAAATATGAGATTTCAGAAGCTGAGGTAGAGGCTGACTAGTGCCCCCATCATGAGGATTCTAGAGGAAGGCGTAGGGTATGTAGTCTACTGCAACGCATCAGGGACCAGACTCGGATGTTTCCTGATGTAGGAGTGAGAAGTGATTGTATATGGTTCTTGACAGCTGAGAGATAATGTGCAAGACTATGCTACCCATGGCCTGGAGTTAGAAGCAGTGGTCTTCGCCTTCATGTTGTGGCAACACTATCTAATGGGTGAGCATTTTACCATGTACTCTGATCACAAGAGTCTCAGGTATATCTTCTCTTAGAAGGTTCTGAACCTGAGACAGCATCATTGTCTCTATTTCCTCTAGGACTATGACTTGAAGATAGTCTATACTATTGGGAAGGGGAACATTGTTACAGGTGCACTCAGTAAAGAGATCTGGTATACATCTACTAGGCGAGGCGATGGAGCAGGTGGCCGATTTGTAGATATCCTTTGTGGATAGAGATAGAGTATCCTTCCTTCAGTCTCTTACAGTCACTCCCCCGCTTCATCAGTGAGTCAGGGAGGCACATCATGGGGATGCTGACTGTGAGACACGATGTGCTCAGATATCCAAAGGGCAGGCACCTGATGGATTTTCTGAAGGTGGGGAGCACATCATCCTCTTCAGAGGACGTACTATGGTACCAGTGTCACTTCAGGAGGACGTGTTGAGGGTGTTCCACACATCCCCTCTAGAGGTCTATCCAAGAGTGGTGAATATGTACCAGGATCTCCGACAACAGCACTGGTGGCTGGGAATAATGAAGGCATTAGCAGAGTTTGTCTCTCTATGC
Organism: Viscum album; assembly: GCA_963277665.1. Taxonomy (NCBI): domain Eukaryota; kingdom Viridiplantae; phylum Streptophyta; class Magnoliopsida; order Santalales; family Viscaceae; genus Viscum; species Viscum album. Next base: position 996,038,612 of record OY728141.1, on the reverse strand, counting down.
CTCCCTTGTCAACAAGTGAAGGCGGAGCATCAGATACCAGCAGGATTGGTTCAACCATTAGTGGGTTTTAGTGTGGAAGTGGGATGGGATATCCATGGACTTCGTGACAGGACTTCCACATACATCCAGTAGACATGACTTGATTTGGGTGATCGTCGACCGACTCACCAAGTCAACCCACTTCCTACCGATCATAGAGAAGGGTTTACTAGAGAGCATGGGACTCCTCTAGGTGTAGGAGATTGTGTGGCTATAGGGAGTTCCTTTGATGATTGTCTCCGATTGTGATACTTGTTTCACTTCTCGGTTATGGAAGGGGTTATAGGAGGCTTTCAGGACACAACTTTGATTGAGAACCGTCTTCGATCTAAATACGGATGGTCATACTGAGCGGACCATTCACACCCTCGAGGACATGATCCACGCTTGTTTACTAGACTTTTCTCGTAGTTGGGAGGATCAATTAACTTTTGTGTAGTTTTCATACAACAATATCTATCACTCCACCATAGGGATGGAACCATTTGAGGCATTGTATGAGCGACCTAACAGATCAACCTTGTGTCTGACTGACCCAGGGGAGTCAGCACTAGTGGGACTAGAGATGGAATGGGCTACAATAGAGAAGGTGTAGATCATCCAGGAGTGGATGAAGACTGCACATTGCAGGCAGAAGTTATATTCTGACAGGAGACAGAGACCTCTAGAGTTCGAGGATGGCAACCACATCTTTCTACGGGTCTCACCCCGATGAGTTCTACAGAGATTTAGCCAAGGCGGCAAGTTATCTCTGAGATTCATGGGACATTTCCAGACCCTCAGTAGAGTTGGAGAGGTGTCTTAATGCTTATCTCCTCCACCTCAGTTGCACCGGGTGCACGACTTCTTCTACATATCCCAACTGAGGAGATACCTGCACGACCCTTCTCACATCATCGACCATGGCCAGTTGGATGTTGACGATGGGGTGACTTTTATAGGGGTTCCATTTGAGATTCGGTATCGATAGGATCATGTCTTTCATGGATGTTTGATACCTCTGGTGCGCATTTTCTGGTAGCACGGGAACCTCTAGGAGAGCACAGGAGAGTGGGAGGCTCAGATTCGTGCTCAGTACCCCCACTTGTACTCATTGTTGGAGATGTGGTTTACGGGAACGTAAATCCTAAGGTGGAGAGAATATAAAGACCCGGAATTTCCACATAATTTTTTTTTTAATATATGGTAATTTTACGAGTCTGTGAAAATTGACGGTGCATGATTCTGAGGTCCGGTGTGCTCGGAATCAATTTCTGAAGTTTTGTTCGGGTACGTTCAGTAAACGTACAAGTGGGTTTTCTTAACTTTTGAATGATGCTCGAAATTGAAATCTGAATGCACTGTTGAACTCGTAGTACCGGTATTCTCTTAAAGAGACTTTCATATCGATGGTAGTTGGTCGAGGGTGATAGTTAGTTTTTGGGTTTTTCGTTGAAACAATGAAGTAAAATAAACACATGTTTTATTTTATTTTATCTGTTATAACCACCCATGTGGAAGTTAGAAGTGGGGACCACCACACCTTAACATCCCATGAGAGGTTATGGTGGTGGGAACCACCACACCTTAACCTCCCATGAGTTATGGTGGTGGGGACCACCCGAGGTCTATCCCTCATTATGGAGGGGGGAGAGGAAACCTCTCAACTCCATCAATTAATTTTATGTGTCAACGTAAAATTAAATGCTTTCAGTTTAATTTTATGTGTCAATGTAAAATTAAATTCTTTCAAATTGATTTTATGTGTCAAAATAAAATAAAATTATATCAATTAATTTTATGTGTCAACATAAAATTGAAAGCTATCAATTAATTTAATGTATCAACAAAAAAATAAATTCTATCATTTATTTTAATGCATCAAAGGAAAATTAAATCCTATAAATTGTTTTTTATGTTGGATATTTATTTTCCTTAGTGGTGGAATTGGGGAAAGGATTGGTATTAGAGAATTGGGAGGAGCTCTTGGGAGAATGCTTTTCCAACGAAGAACGCTTCCTCCATGATGAAAGCTTCTCCTACGAAGAACGCTTCCTCCAAGAAGAATGCCGGTGATGAGAGTCTTAGACTTCTTCCTTGGAAGCACCTTCCGGAGGCAACCAACGTGGGATGTATTTGATGACGGACCTTCCCTCCTCATCATCATCATCAAATCGATGCACAAGCTTGGGATTGGAGGTGTGTGGCAGATGCGACGAATGATTACAACTCCGTCTTGATCCCCGTGATACCATTGACAAAAAACGAACAAGGTAGGGGGTTATTATAATATTATTGAATCTTTTGAATTATTATACTCATTATTGGATCATGATTAAAGTAGAGATGCTTGATACCACTATTAATGTGGAGGGTGCGGGCCAAACTAATGTGGCACGACCCCTCCGCCGATCTCCTTTGGGGTTCTTAGCGATGGAGAAGGACGGAAACCTACGTGGTGGAGCAAAAGAATGGTGGTCGGCACCACCGCCGGCCGCGACAAAGGCAACGGCGTACGACACCGCTCCATGGCACCGCTGGCCCACCGCACCCTCACGACAACCCCGATAGAGCCGCATGCACCCTCGTGGCATCCCCAGGTCGAGCCACTTGCGGCCTCCGCGCGCCCCGCGGCTCCGCTGTCCGCGTGCCCCGCGGCTTCGCCACACCCCCCCCCCCCCTAGAGACTCCGCCATTCGCGTGCCCCACACCGCCTCTGGTCGAACTAGCCAGCCAGCCTCCCAAGCCACCCCGGCCGTGCCAGGTCGTCGGCCCCTCACGGCGGCCCGGACGAACTGTCCCGCGCCCTCGCAGAGCCCCAGCTGAGCCGCTTGCACCCTCGCAGCGCCCTGGCTGAACGATCCACAACATCCGAACTAATCCGCTCCCCCTCACAACGCCCTCCAGGCCGAACCACCCTTCCGCTGACCCAGAGCCAGTCCGTGCCTTCGCGACTGGTCTGTGACCTCGCATCCCACTATGACCCCTCGTGCCCAGCTGGGTGGGGCCCAGTGGGCCTGGCCCAACCTTACGGGTCAGCCCACACAACGGGATGGGCTAGACCCAATGGGTTAGTCCGTGTCGACCTAAACCAGGTCGGCCCAGACTGGTTCGGGCAGGGTCGGTCCGACCGGGTCGGACCAGACCGGGGCCCACTACGACCCCTTACCTTTTTTTGGCCATATCTTTGGCACCGGACGTCTATTTGATGAACCGTTAGCGGTGCTGGTAATCATGAAGTATGAAAGTCCCATTGAGTATACCCCACTAATTTTTGGGGTATAGTTGAGATACAGTCAGCTTGGATCATGCACAAATCCAACGAGTCCCTCGGGACTAAAAGGCTAATAACTCATAGACTGGGCATCTGATTGACGCGTAATCTATTGCATTAGGACCCCTATGACGTGGAGGACCTTTTAGATACATCTTCACGGGACTTCGTGACAGTTGGAGTATCTAATAGAAGCTCGTGGAGTGAATCCTTCCAGTGACGAGCGAGTACAGTAAGGAGACCCAGTAGCTGGCTTAGTCCGGACGACTGTTGACCGTTTGACTTAGAGGGACTCGACTGGCCTAGTGTGGAGCGCATGGTTGCGGCAGCAGACCCACGGTGGAGGAGTGTGCTTGGTGAGGTGGCAGACCCATGGTACATGAAATGAGGAGTACCTCTGCAGGCTATGAGGGGGAGCGTCTGGGTGTAGCGGCAGACCCACAGTGGGGAGCGACTCTGTGCGACACAGCAGACCCACGGTACTTGTTAGGAGGAGTACCTTAACAGTCCAAGGTTAGTGGTAAGTGCCTCTGTGTGACACGGTAGGTCCACTGTACTCGATTGAGCATGAGTTCTCTAGTATTTGTGGTTTCGATAATGTGAATAAAATCCTAGTTGAGCCGAGTCAGTTTTTCTGGGTTTTCCTCATGATTGAGATGGATCACTTGATAACTTAGGTATATGTATGAGAATATACCTAACTAGGGTTATCTGTTTATTTATTTATGGTTTATCCTTGTTGGATTTTGTTAGACCTGGAGAGTCTCGGGGTCCCTACTGAGTATCGTTATACTCACCCCTGCACGGCCTATGCCCGTACCTCATTTTGTTGGATATAGACGACGAACAACGCTAATCTTGGACGAGAGTACCAGGACTGGATGGTACTCAGAGGAGGACCATATGGCGTGTCGGCACATAGAGGAGACAGACAGATGAGGAGTGATGAGGAGGCGATCTGTACCTACCCTTCAGGTAGGAACCCGGAGGATGACCTAGAAGCTCTTTTTTCCTTTTTCCACAGTTGTACTTGTTTTTCAGTTGCACTTGCACTTTTCAGTTGGCCTTGTATTCTGGACCTTTTTTACATACTATAATCTCTTTTTGGTTATAAAATTTACTCATTTTCATATCTTGCTAAGTGTGTTTACATGTTATAAAGGCAATGCCTTCCCAGTTTTAGGGAAATACACCTTTGCTGCTAGTCGCCAGTCGTTGGCCAATGGAAGGCGGGCATGGGGTTGTCACAGAATGGGCCCCAGGGAACGGGTTGTGGCAGTTTAGACATTATCTTTGCCCAATATTTATCGTAGTTTTTACCTGTGGTATTACTTTCTATTTTTTTCTACAAAAAAACCTTTAGAAGATTGTAATTTTCTGCTAATTATTGAATATGACATTACAAATTAATTTAATCATTAAATGTATCCCACTAATTTATTGAATTCTAGGAACCCTCTATACTATAATTGGAATACTATATCATTTGGTTATTCTAGTGGAATGGATATTTAATCCTCCCTCATAGTCTTAAATCTATGCCTTTTTCACTACTCATAGAGTTAAAGGTAGGCTTTTGGATGGCCAACTACATTAACTCACAATTCCTTGATCTGTTGAGTGATGTCCCAGCATCAAAACTATTAACATGATTGACTCAAAGCTTGCCTCTAAAATTAAAACTAGCTTGCTATGACTATTTATTTGCTTTAATTTTAGTTAAGTCAACCCACCTCCCTAATAAGAACTCTCCGGTAGTAAGAGACACCCTCCGTTATGGCATGACTAGCACCCCAAACACCCGATTTTGTTCAAAACGTGAATGATGGAAGGCTGTGGTGACTTAATATTAATTTGAGGGTTTTGTGTTTTTCTCTCAACGAATATAATATATCTCAATTAATCCTTTTCATCTATATTGTCATGCTCACAACTAAACAGTAATAGAAAATCATACGCATATTATTTATGCTTTTTATTATCTATTATTTTATGTATTTCCCATACTGTTAATAAATGCATAAAATAATCAATAAATACATAAAGGTAAAACTACTAACCGACTAGTAATGAGTATCTAAATGACCTAGGGGCATTATACCTGAGTCGAAGCCTGACTCTTGATGCTGATTTGCCCCTGTCTTGTATGTTCTCTTCTCTTTTGGAGTATCGCCTCATCTTAGCGGGGCACACGTCATGTCTTGGAGTACAACCTTGTCTTGGTGGGATCCACATGTCATATTTCACCGTCTTGATCAACGTATACCGCCTCATCTTGGGGGGGTCGACGTCGTTCACCATCTTCGTCTGAAGTATAAAGATACTTGCGTGTTGGCGAGGGGGACTAGTTGGATAAATATACATTGGGTAAAATTGGGTACGCAAGCCCTTATAAATTTAACCAAAATGGAAAGATGATGTGAAAACCATATAATTAATTATAGTCATCACATAGAGTTAAATAATTATGTAAATAAATAATTAAATGCAGATATAAAAGGTTCGGTGCTCAAGACCAACATGTAGGTAAAATAAAGTGTGATAAAAATTAAATTCCATTAAATAAGTGTGAGGGTTATATATTAAATTAAATGATTTAAATAATTCAAATAATTTAATTAATTATCGGTCCATTAAATGATTTAATTTTTAATGAAAAAATTAAATTAGTCAATTAATTTAATTTTGTTGCAAAAGTAAATTAATTTATATCACGGGTATTACAATAATTAACCAAAATTAGTTTTAATTTATTTAATTTAGATACTAAAATTAAATTAATTAAATTAATATATTTTGATTAATTTAAATGGTCAGTCCCCAAAACAACTCTACACAACATGTGTGATTAAGGCCAAACCCGCGTTGGGCCATACCAGGTTGTGTAGGCCCAAACTGAGCCGGACCGATCTGTCCAAACCTTATCTGGGTTGGGTATATTTTCCTCAACTGTTTTAGGGAAAAATTTTCCCTACGAAATATAACTTACAGTCAAAAGGGGTGCCTTCTTTTTCTAGACTGGAGGTGACGATACCTGAGCTAAAGTGACCGGCAGGCCTCAGGAAGCCGGATTCGAGGCAAGCGGCTACCAGACGAGGCTAGGGAGGCCACAACGCATGCGTGGATGGTGAGTCAGGTCTGGCGGGGCAGCACCATGGGACCAAGCCTCTCAATGAGTTGGGCGGTGACTGAGGCAGCTCCAGGAGCGGTGGCGCTCAGTGCGGGTCGACAGCGGGCAAGAGAGGTGGTCGGCTATGGCGTGCCAAGGAGGCCGGGAGGGCCTGGATGGGAGGGTTCTGGAACAAGGCTTCTTGGAGAGTACCGGTCTAGTGGCAGCTAGGGTGGGCGAGAGGTGGGGTAGTGTGCTGGCCGCAGAATGGGAGGGGGCAGTCTGGCCTTGGTTTCACCGCAAGCAAGAGGGGGGGGTCCTACGTTGGAGGCTAAAGGGAAGGTTACCTATGCTGGGCAGTGCCCCTTTGTTGCGATCGGAGGAAGGAGACCCCATTTTCTCTCTTTTTTGTTGCATTTCCAAAAATCCTCCCCTAATTTTCAATTTTTATTTATTATTTTTTTTACAAAAGTGATTCCCAATTTTTTTTAAAAGTATTCTAATTTTTTAATTGAGACAAGGCTACCCAATAATTTTTGGAATTTTCCACACCCAAAAAATTTTAAAGGCTAAATAGAATTTTATTATAATAAGAATTATTATACTAGGAAATATTACAATAATAATAAAATTATTATTATTATAACAATTATAAAAAAATCATTATTATAAATTTATAATGATAATTAATATTATTTAATAATTATTTTTATCATCCTTTTTTCTGTTTTTAAAAACAAAATGAAAAACAATACTGATGATCAGTAGCATTTGAATAATTAATACCCGAGATCAAACCATATATTCTAACCAATCAGAAAAATTAAACGTACCATGACTTGGTCATTCAGCATCAGATTGATGCGTGTATTAAATCATTGGAACCGAATTTTTACCCTAAATTGAATTTTATGCAAATTAATTTTATTTAGCTCATAAAATCTACGCGATCCTTCTGATACCACTAAAAGGTTCGGAGGCCCACAATGGAAGCCGGTGGGCCAGGGATTTTAAATTTTTTCATCGATGGGAGGAAATAAGTTGTCATTTCCAACGATCTGAGCCCCAGTAAGGTTTGAGTATCTCGAATAAATTATAAAAGAGAACAGAAATAAATAGAAAACATACCCTTTTCAAATCTAATAGAGCGATCGACTACAAATCGTATTTGGCGGGTTTTTCTTGAAACATCTATAGTAGGATCCCTCTAAATCATCAAAATTCACTTCTAGAATCTTTTGTAACATCGATCATTGAATTTTGGGTGTAAATGCGGTGATCTGACGATGTCTTCAATGTCTCGACGATCACCGCATTGAGATCACTTCGATTCTTGAGAATGATCTTGATCCATGCACTTGGATCAATTACTTCTCTCTCTAGGTCGTGGGAGGAGGGAGATGCTCTCATTTTTCATTACACGAAATGAATTAATAGTTCCTTGGAGATAGGGCCCCACCTCTATTTATAGTGGTGTTTCAAAATACCTGGTTGGGTTCACTGGCCCCCGTTTATTTCAAAGTCCACTAAATAAATAATGATGAAGAACTAGACTGCGTCAAAATTAATTATTATTTTATAAAATACATGTAATATATATAAAATATATTACATGATAAATAATAATCCATTTAACCCGACTTGCTATCTCACTTATTATTAAAAGAACCTTGAATATTAAAATAATATTCATTCTATTATTATTTTACCGTATTTACATTACATGTAAATAATTTAAATTATTAAATCAAAATTATTCATAACATGAATAATAATGATTTTATTTAATTCTTTTGGTGATTGAAAACTTGGACAACACTCAAACCCCATTGTGGGGCCCACTATTTTTATATACCTATTCAACTGAATAGGGAGGATTCTAAAATATGCTATTGTGTGTCACCCTCTATCCCCATATCTCAATAGATGTGAATAAAATCCATAGACTAAGATTATAGTCTAGAAACCCATCATGACCCCTAAAGAGATAATGATCTTCATAGCAACGACAACCAACCTATGAACACTGAGTCTGTACTTAATATCTTTTTCATTAAATATCTCATAATGCATAATGCACACTTGTGTCATCATCCTTTCATTGCTTTATTTATTTGTTGATCTATCTAGATGGATTTTCCTTTTTAATGCTTTGGCCAAAGACTTATGATGGCAACACCATCCTGATCAACCGGGCTTGAGATATACAAATTTGTAAACATGGAAGCGACATATCATTTCTTGACCATTCAACCAATGTCATACCACCAACGACGCAACAAACACAATCTACCTCACAACGATTTCAATACCATGGTTTTTTTCCTTGCATCAAAGTATGTGGTAAAATTTAACAAATTGGTAATGGTCTCAAGTCAGGAGACCAAAACACATGTCTATAGATAGGAACGACCAATGACACCCAAAACATGTGGTGTTCCTATTGTAGGTTCTGTCCTCATAATCTCACTACTAGAGGTCACCAAGTGCAAACTTCATGAGAATACGTGTCAATGATTATGATCCTCTAGCACCTGATAGTCATACATCTTATGATTCCGACTAGTATTATGTATCTAGACCATAAAACATATATTTATGATTAATGTCATGGTATCTTGAGGTTCTCATTATAGCATGAGATCTGTTATAACCTCTCGACACAAAAATTAATCTTTGTACATTACCATTTCAATAGTGGATGTAGAGAAGTATAAACTCTAATGGTAACCTGACATCACGTATAACTAACTGTACACATGATATGGTAACCAAAAGTACTGCATAGTCGGGTCTAGGGAACCCACTATTTCAATGCATCTTACCGTTTCCACGACATGGTGTAATTTGTTTCATCGCCAATTTATTTTTATGGGTATAATGATTTATATAATGGATATTAATAAATAATATGACATGATATTGATTTTTTATAATTAATACACCATCCAATTCCATAACCCTTTACCAATAAGGGAATGATATCGTTGCTCATGCGTACGTACGACCTACCGTCTCCATGCCATGATGTGATTCGTTTTACATGTTAACTATTCAAGAATGATTATAAAATTTTTTATAATGAGTAAATATAATATTTTTGAACTTAATATAACTCTGTATATGAATAAAATATATCCTATGAAATAGAAACACAACTTACATTACAAAACATTCATAAGAAAATGAAGCAATTAACACCCAAAAAATGTATGAAATATTATTAAAAACATTGATATAAAAAGATCATATATGATATCATAAATATGGATATGGTTCTAGTGTAAACTAATAACATGATTTAAACAATTATACATGAGGTTAAACCACATTAAATTAAAGGAAAGTACAAGGTAAGTGTTATTTCAAAATCTCATTATTATTCGCGATTATTTATGTTTAAGTATCGATGGGGGAATATTTTCTCCCATGTAAATTTTTTCTAAAAGTGTTTTCAAAAATATTGTTACTATTATCCTATAAATGTTTATAGTCTTTTTACCCATGTTTTAATTTTTATAAAACTATTTTAAACGATTTTTTTTTCAAATGAGTTACTTTAAGACCTTTTCAAAAAATATATGGAAGGTATGTTTTTTTAACTGATACGGAAGGAGCATCTTTTACCATCTTCATGATGTATTAATGTTTTGAGGTCTCCTTTAAAGTTTTATATGGTTCTTTTAAATTAAAAAATTTTATTTTATAACTACAAAACTTTTTATATAAATTATATCAAAGTAAAAATATGTATTTCTCTGAGGAAATATTTAATTATTTTATTAGAATATTTTCATCTATGTAAATATCCATTATTGGATTTAATTATTAATTGAGTTTTATATCTTATGATACCATCCACCCAATTTTATTAAAGGTTTTGTGCTTATTTTTACTATGGATGTAACTCCCCGACCCCAATTACCCAGAGTCGGTGCATTATTACGTAACATTGTCCTGATCACAAGGAAATCATGTCCCGAAAGACTGAACAATTTAGTATTATTGGAAACAAGATTCATACATAATTTCAACTTTACAACTTGAAAAGAAATAAAACACTAATTTATTTCATTAGAAACATCCTAGCCTCATATATTAAGCCTGAAATTCACTCATAATTAACTTCTTCACATCCTTGGAAAAACAAAACATAAAATGGGGTGAGCTCAGATGCTCATTAAGGATAACAATATAGCGGAAACTTTCATAAATAAGCATAAAAATTTAAGGCAATGTATAAGACTAAAACAAAATCCTGTTAAACTTGAACTTCATCATAATTTGGAAAAGATAAAATCAAAATAATTCCATTTACTTACTCACATGGATATTCTACTAGTCTAATAATCACATGCAATATCAGTAGCCACTTTCATAATGATGGAATGCATAATGCCAGACATTCATATCCACATAGTCAAGGAATTGTTCCAAGACTACAAATAATATTTTTTCAATGCCTTGTGACAAGACACTAGTTTTTTTCATGATACCTACTGATGCATCAAGAAGTTATAGCAGGCTCCACCCATCACCTACTAAGTCCAATGCATTCCTCATATGAACATGATTAAACATAACATAAACATTCATATTAAAACTAGCATATAGAATGTCAATACTTTATCCCTAAACATTGAGTGGTATACAATTAACATATCCACAGTCAAAAATACCACAAAACCTTCAACACAACATGGAATATTTCTATCATTATAAATCAACTTCAAACAAGTTTAATATCCATCAAGGGATGTTGATATAGATGAAAATGATTTGTAAAAATCTTTGAGAGTAATATCCCTTTTTCATAAAAACATTTAAAACTCACAGAATTTAGAAAGAAAGACATTTAAAGTTATTTTTGAATCAAAGTGTCCCATACCACTCTGAAACTATTGAAATTAATAAACATTTTATAAACATTCATGTCCATATAGATAAATACTTAAAAACCATTTTGAAAACATGGAAATTAATGTGAATGATTTAGAAGAATAAATATTTGAAACATTTAAAATGATGTTTTAGTAAAAAAATCCCCTTAAATAGAATCCCTTTGAAAATTAATTCATGAAACATGGTCATGGATAATAAATATGTCCCATTAGATACTTACACATAAACACTCTCGGATAATAATGAGATTGAGGAATTAACCCTTACCAATTTGGAAACTTACGAAACATACACCCCATGAAAGAATTATCATACACTAAAGATGTAAATACACATTAATTAAAGTGTATTACACAAAGAATACAATTATGGTCTGTACATACACAACACAATAGGAAATAGTGGCAATATAACATGAATCTCACGGTAATAATGAATGAGATTAAAACCCCTTACCCTGTACTTTTCCTTGTTCGAGGGTAAATTAACCTCCTGTATAATGAAAATTGTATTTTATTGGTTTATAACATAACCATATTCATATTTATTATATCATACATGATTCATTTATGTCTTTATACCACCCATTTATTAATGTTTTCCATGTTAAATTAACATTTCGAGTAATAATCGCTTTCCTTATCGTACGTATTTTAACTTGTTATTCTTGATCGTATCATTTAAATCATGATTTAAATACATCTAGAATATAAAAATGTATTTATATATCATATATATTTAGAATATAAATATGTATAATATATAGATATATGAAATGGAAAACACCGTTTATGGAGACGGTAGGTCATACGTACGCATAAACGATGTTTCTGTTTTCATATCTTATTGAATGGATGTAGGTGAATGAGATGATTGTATATATATATATATATATATTTATAGTAGAATTATTATGTCATATACTACATACTTATTAATAATATATTTTTTTATAATCATTGTTGAATGATGAACATGGAAATGAATCTCATCGCGTTCGTGGAGACTGTAGTTCGTACGTACGCACGAGCAACAATATCATTATTTTAATATTAAAATAGTATGTAAATAGATGATATATCATATATTCAGAATCATTAACATGTAATATTTATTAATTACATAAATTATACATCATTATTATTCCCATCCCAAAATAATGTATTGAATAACAACGACGCCACGACGTGGAGATGGTATGTTGTATGTACGCACGTATGGAGACTTTGTCATTAATATGATGGATAGAATAATGAATATGGTTGAAATTGTTTTTATGATATCATCAAATTATATAGAATATACTGGAGTTATTATTTTATAATGGAAACAACAAAGAAAGAGGAAGTGGAAGAAGAAAAAACATTAAATAGGGTGGTGAAATTATTACCTCTTCTTCAGGTTCTTACTTTTGATTTGATCAAAAGGGTTCCTTAGGTTTCCTTTCTGACTAATGTAAGGCCTCTATAACGATGTGAGGGATGTTGGGAGGATATTTGGGTAGGTTCTGTACGATATAAAGGCTTGATAAGTGTGAGAAATGGGTAGGATGTGACTTTTTTTATAAGGGAGAGGAAGGGCTCTTTTGGAATGTTTGAAACAATTATTTTATTATAACCTAATGATCAGTTTAGAAAGGTCAAATATTCGTTAATAACAAATTTAAGATGACTCATGGTCGAAATAAAATAATCCAATAATAATTGGACAAGTTTTGGATATAGTTTTAATATTTATAATCTTATTTATTTAAATCATTTATTAATGAGGTAAATATTGCATCATTATTGGGTCATAAATACTTTAATTTATTTTGATGTACAAAAATTCTAAAAATGTACCATGATGTAGGAAATAATGTTATATTTCAAAATAATATTTATAGTCTAAATTATAACTTATATAACCCCATGTAAAAATTTATTTCCTAATAGATATTTTCTTATGCCATTTTTGTCTTTACTTTAAATTAATTAATATAAAATTTAATTATTACTCCCATGTGGCTCCATGGGGTCCCAAATTCAACCCACGGATGGCCATGGTCGGTTATGTATCAGAAAATATTATTAGGACACATGTTAGTGTAATTTAATATTAATATAATATTATAATTTACCCTTATTAATTATATTTACCCTTTACTCATGGTAAATAAAATATTTACCGAAATAATTATTCAAAATGTATAAAAAAAAGGTTACCTATTTAAAAAAAATTTACCTTCTGATTCTAAATATTAAATCCATTTTTCTAAATTCAAAACACATATGTGGAAGAAATTAATTGAAAATTAATTTCCGCTGTCAAAACAAAAAGCGTGATTTTAAGAAATAATAATAATCAAAAGATTTACACTTTTTTATACACAGTTTAAATGTTAAATTACGAAAAATGACCAAAATTAAATTAAATGGTTAAAATTTAATCTAATTATACTTTAAAACCACTCAAAATTATTATTTAACACTAGAAATTATTTCGATTAAAAAAGTTGTTTTTAATTAAAATTTAGTATTTTTCACTATACATCAAAATATGAAAGTTATCAGAAGAATTCCAAAAATTTATCCAAAACTAAATTTTTATTTCCTGATTATTTAGAAATAATATAATTTTAATTTAATGTATAAAAATTTCAAATATTAGTTTTAAAAATGTATTCGCTATTAAAACGAGATAAAATTGAATTTTTTTTTTGAAAAATACTTCTTTTATCTAATAAAATGAATTTGTTCTTATATTATGTCCAAGAAACATATAATATGGATTCTAAAATTTTATAGATTATATAAAATTCAAAATTCAGTTATTACTATTCATAAGGGCTTTTTGAACGGCTAATTCAGTAAGTCTTGTTACGCTCGAACTCAGTGTTGCGTGTAGCGCAATTTATTTAATTTCTTTGAAGAGATAATGTACTATTGGGGTGTTACATTCTCCCCACCTTCAATAAATTGTATCCTCGCAATGTGAAATTGTTATAAAAAAATAAAAGGTTAAAAATAGAAAATACCTTTGCGGAAGACCCACATCAGAAATTGGGTTAATAAAATTTAGTCTTAATAAGGGGGAATGGAAATGAAAAGTTACCACCAAATTATGATTTCTATTAGGAGAAAATTGGTAGAAATTAGGGACACAAAATTATTGAAAAAATATAAATATTTATAGGGTGTGATTGAGGTCATCAATCCCAAAAAAGTGTAAAATTGAGGGCCTCAAAGCCATCAATCTATGATGATTTCAAATATCATCAGTTCAACAAAACATAAGGTATTAGGATAAAACATTTTTCATTTTAAGATCCCTTAACTAAAGTTTAAGAATTAATTTCTTCATAGAATAAGAGAAAAAATATACTTGACAAGTAAAGTTATATCCTTTAACTAATTTCTACCACAAACTCATCTTTCACTCAAAAAGATAATAGAACATAAAAATACTCTATTTATCCCTATCGTATAGGGTTCCATAAAAAATGAATTTATAATTCATTTGTGAGATTATTTAAAAAAATAAAATTATATAAACCAGGACATCACGTAGGCCAGTGGTCGGTGATGCACCCTTGTCACCCTTCGGTTGCGGGTTCAAGTCTCGTGGCCTTTCCAGACACGACGGGTTGTTGACCGACCTCTGGGATGTCCTTTTTATGATAATCCAAAAATAATCTCATGAAATGATTTAGCCTTAACAATAGTATTCAATGTCAAACTTAATAGATTCCATCCTTTAGACTTATCCAAAATATTTATATCCAAACTCACAGTCCAAAATGTATAAGGAATGTAAACACAATGAAGATCCTTTTTTACACATAATAAAATGTGAATACCTTCATCATGTATTCTAATAAAACACATTAATACCCTAAATTACCATAATATCATATTTATTACATTCATGATCCCTTATTCCCTATAGAATACTGGATATACTCCTCTTATACAAAAATGTTTGTGTACTCCAACAGAGATGGAATAGAAAACTAATTAATAAGATTCAAAGTAGTCACGAATATCAAATATAATTTATCCAAATCAACCATCTCTTATTAAAAAATTACTATCTCAATATCAGGACCATATTAAGGTTTATCTTTCCTCAAACCATGTATTTTCCAAAAAAAAATTAACTTTCTGTTGAGTTTATTTTCATAGTACCATATAATATCAAATCATTAATGAAATAGTACTTTATTATAATCCTTATTTATTTCCATAATTCATATGACCGGTACATCATCGAAAGAACACTGAAATGACATAATTATTTTATAACAACATAATAACACTAATCATTCTTCTTCATCTGTGGTAGTATCATAAGGTGATCATTATCCAATAACATCATTTGAGGAATACTCTAATGATTTGGACATTGATTCATGTAGTGTCCCAACTCCTTGTAGATGAAGCATTGTACATTTAAAACCTTTTTTAACCTTGCAGTAACGTACATGGTGTCCTTTTTATCCACACTTATAACAAATTCCCATTCCCTTCATTCATTTAACAAGGCTATTCTTTCCATAGTTATAATATATGAAAAAATACTTCTTTCCCATATTCCCTTTACCCATATTTATCTCTTCCATAATTTTCTTCTCTTGCTTCCCTTCAAAGCCATTGGACTCAAAAAATTCTTTACTTATCTTATTAACACATGATACTATTTCTTCATACGATGAGAATACATGGGTGACTATTTCCCTATTAAATTTGGGCTTAAAACCATGAAATATATGATCCTTCTTACTCTTTATATCGTACGTATTATTGGAGTTCTCATTCCTTCTACTGGGAACTATTTCTGAATAATGGAATACATTAAGTTTGTTTATGAATCACAATTCATAATTCTAAACATGTAAATTACCTAACATAAATTGAATAGTTTATAGATATAAACCATAATCATAAAAATGTTTTCATTGAGGAAGTATTCACTCCAAAATCCTACATAATGGATTCTAATGAAAATGAAAATTATCCTAAGAATATACCCTGGGAGTGTCGTAACCAAAAGTGCAGCAACGCCTGTTGTTGTGCACCAGTTCACATTCGAGTCTATCTCAAAGCGGTGTTTTGGGTTTTACTCCTAGGTACATCTATGCCAGAGATGCCTCTACCTGCTCATATCCGGACAAGGATGTATTTCTTGAAAAACTCACAAAATCTCGACATTACCAAAATTCTAGGAAGTTCTTCTATACAAATCCTCAAAGTCTATCTTAGGGTAATGTGCTCTAATCAGAGTTTATCTAAATATAGTTTCCAAGTTTTGTACTAAACATCCTCTGATACCAACTGTAACGCCCTGACCCCAGTTACCCATAGTCGGTGCATTATTATATAACATTGGCATGATCACGAGGAAATCATGTCTCGAAAGACCGATCAGTTTAGTATTATTGGAAATAAGATTCATACACAAGATCAACATCACAACTGGAAAAGAAATACAACACTAATTTATTCCATTAGAAACATCCAAGCCTCCTATATTAAGCTTGTAGGTCACTCATAATTAAATTTTTCACATCTTGAGAAAAATAAAACATAGAAAGGGGTGATCTCAGATGCTCAGTAAGTATAAAAATAAAGCAGAAACATTCATAAATAAGAATAAACATTTAAGGCAATGTATAAGACTAAAAAAAAAGCCTTTTAAACTTGAACTTCATCATAATATAGAAAAGATAAAATCAAAATAATTCCATTTACTTACTCACATTGATATTCTTCTAGTCTAATAATCACATGAAATATCAATAGCCACTTTCATAATGATGGAATTCATACTGCCAGACTTTCATAACCACATAGTCAAGGTCTTGTACCAATACTACAAATAATATTTTTTTCATGGCCTTGTACCAAGACACTAGTTTGTCTCATGAGACCTACCGATGCATCGAGGAGATATAGCGGGCTCCACCCATCACTTACAATGTTCAATGCATTCCTCATATGAAAAAGTTTAAACATAACATAAACATTCGTATTAAAACTATCATAAGGAATGTCAATACATTATCCATAAACCTTGAATGGCATACAAATAACACATCCACAATGAAACATATCAAAAAACCTTCAATACAAAATAGAATATTTTTATCATTATAAATAAACTTCAAAAAAGTTTAAAATCCATCAAGGGATGTTGATATAGATTAAAATGATTTCTAATTATCTTTGAGAGAAATATCCATTTTTAATAAAAAAATATAAATGTCACAAAATTTTGAAAGAAAGACATTTAAATACATTTTTGAATCAAAGTGTCGCATACCAATTTGATACTATTGAATTGAATTAACATCTTATAAATATTCATGTCCATATAAATAAATCCTTAAAACCCATTTTGAAAACATGGACTTTAATGTGAATGATTTAGAAGAATAAATATTTAAAACATTTAAAATGATGTTTTAGTAAAAAAAATCCATTAAAAAATTCCTTTGACAACTCTTTCATGAAACATGGACATGGATAATAAATATATCCTGGTAGATACTTACACATAATCAATCTCGGATAATAATGATATTAAGGAATTTACCCTAACCAATTTGGTAACATACGAAACATAAAACCCATGAAAGAAGTATCATACAATAAAGATGTAAATACACATAAATTAAAGTGTATTACACAAAGAATAAAATTATGGTTAGTACATACACCATAGAAAAGGAAATAGTGGAAATATAACATGAATGTTACGGGAATAATGAGTGAGATAAAAACTCTTTACCTTGTACTTTTCCTTGGTCGAGGGTATGTTAACCTAATGTATAATGACCACTGTATTTTATTAGTTTATAACATAACCATATTCATATTTATTATAACATACATGATTCATTTATGACATTATAATTCCCATTTAATAATGATTTTCCTGTTAAATTAACATTTCATGTAATAATCGCTTTATTTATCGTACGTATTTTAACTTGTTATTCTTGATCGTATCATTTAGATCATGATTTAAATAATTCCATAATATAAAACATGATTTATATATCATATGTATTTAGAATATAAATATGTATAATAGATAGATATATGAAATGGAAAACACCGTTTATGGAGACGGTAGGTCGTACGTACGCATAAACAAAGTTTCTGTTTTCATATCGTATTGAATGGAAGTAAGTGAATGGGATGAATGTAAATACACACACACACACACACACAAACACACACACACACACAGATATATATATATATATATATATATATTTGCAGTAGAATTATTATGTCATATACTACATATTTATTAATAATATATATATTTAAAATCATCGTTGAATGATGAATGTGGAAATGAATCTCATCGCGTTTGTAGAGATGGTAGTCCGTACGTACGCACGAGCGAAAATATCATTATTTTGATATAAAAATATTATTTAAATAGATGGTATATCATATATTCAGAATAATTAACATTTATATTTATTATTTACATCAATTATTCATCATTATTATTACCATCCAAAAATAACGTATTGAATAACAACTACGCTGTGACGTGGAGACGATAAGTCGTACGTACGCACGTATGGTGACTTTCTCATTAATATGATGGATAAAATAATGAATATGGTTGATTTGTTTTTATAATATCATCAAATTATATATTATATACTGGATTTATTTTTTTAGAATGGAAACAACAAATAAAGAGGAAATGGAAGAAGAAAGAACTTGAAAGAGTGTGGTGAAATTATTTCCTCATCTTCGGGTTCTTCCTTTTGATTTGATCTAAAGGGTTTCATAGGTTGGATTTCTGACTAAAGTAAGTCCTCAAGAATGAATTGAGGGATGTTGAAAGGATATTAGGGTACGGGTGGTACGATCCAAAGGCTTGAGAAGTGTGAGAAATGGGTAGGAAGTGAGTTCTTTTTATAGGGGATAGGAGGAGCTCTTTAGGGAAGTTTGAAACAATTATTTTATTATAACCTAATCTTGGGTTTCAAAAGGTAAAATATTAATTAATAATATATTTGAGATTACTCATGGTCGAAATAAAATAATCCAATAATAATTGAATAGGTTTTGGATATTTTTTTTAATATAAATAATTTTATTCATTTATATCATTTATTAATTAGGTAAATAATGCATCATTATTGTGTCAAAAATAATTTAATTTATTTGATGTCCAAAAATTATAAAACAAATACCATGATGTAGGAAATATTTTTATATTTCCAAAGAATATTTATAGTTTAAATTATAACTTATATAATCCCAACTAAAAATTTATTTACTAAAATATATTTGTTTTTGTCATTTTTGTCTTTACTTTAAATTAATTAATATAAAATGTCATTATTACTCCCATGTGGCTCCGTGGGGTCCCAAATTCAACCCAAGAATTCTCATGGTCGGATATGTATCAAAAAATAGGATTATGACACATGTTAGGGAAATTTAATATTATTATAATATTATATTTTACCCTTATTTATTATATTTACCCTTTTATCAAGGTAAATAAAATATTTACCAAAGTAATTATTCCAAATGACTAAAAATAAAAGTTACCTATTTACACAATTTGGACCTCTTGATTCTATATATGGAATCTATTTTTCTAAATTCAAAACATAGAAGTGGTAGAAATTAATTTAATATTAATTCCCGCTGTGAAAACAAAGAGCGTGTTTTTATAAAATAATAACTATCAAAAGATTTACACTTATTTCTGTATAGTTTAAATTTGAAATTACATAAAATGAACAAAATTATATTAAATGGTAACAATATAATCTAACTATAATTTAAAACCACTCAAAATTATAATTTAACTCTATAAATTATTTCAATTTAAAAAGTTGTTTTTACTTAAAATTTAGTATTTTTCACTAGTCATCCAAAAATGACTGTTATCAGAAAAATTCCAAAAATTGATCCAAAATAAATTCTTATGTACTGATTATAAATAAGAATATAATTTCAATGGAACATATAAAATTGTCAAATATTAGTTTAAAAAATAGGTTCTCTATTAAAAGGTGGTAAAGTTTTATTTTTTTTTTGAAAAATACTTCTTTTATCTAAAAAATGAACTTGTTATTATATTATGTGTAAAAAACACACAATATGGATTCTAAAATTTTATCGATTATATAAAATTTAAAATTTAGTTAATACTAATCATAACCGCTTTTTGAACGGCTAGTTTAGTAAGTCGTGTTAAGCTCGAACTCGGTGTTGCGTGTAACACAATTTATTGAATTAATTTGAAGAGATAATGTGCTATGAAATATTGGGTTGTTATAGTGAATGTTCTATTTTCATAACATTCCTGGTTTATGGTTAATATATTCACATTTCATATGATAATTTTTCAATATTAATTTTTGTGTTGTTTATGTTTCACCCATTTCATATAAGGAATGCATTGGACTTAGTAAGTGACGGGCAAGACCCACTATAACCCCTCGATGCGTCGATAAATCTCCTGAGACAAACTAGTTTGGGTATTGGTAGAGGCCATAACTATTTATTTATGGTGTCTTGGCCAAATCCTTGATAATATATTTATGATATCTGGCATTTTTTATTCCCCCATTATGAGATTAGTTGTTGATATTCCATGTGATTATTCTATTAGTAGAATATCCATGTGATTATTTATATAAAATTATTTAATTTTTATTTATTCTTGCCATATTATGCTAAATATTATGTTTAAATTGATTTTTATTTAGTTATATATCTTGAATAAATGTTTATTATTATTTATTCAAAATATATTCCGATGTATGATTACCCTTACTGAGCATCTTAGATCACCCCTTTCTTATGTTTTATTTTTTCCATGATTATAAGATGTATATTATGACTGATAGGATGTTTTAAGCTTGGAGAATAATATTATTCTCAAAGTATTCTCTATATTTTATTTTATATATAAAATTTCAATGTACGTTTTATGTAAGAAATATGGTTTCCCAAATTTCTAAACTAAAAGGTCATTTGGGATTCGAATCTTATAACTATTCCAATATAATAGAGTGAGGCACTAGCTATGGGCTACTATGGTTGGGGTCCTTATAGTTGGTATCATAGAAATTGTAGTATAAATATTCAAAAATAATTTTAATAAAATATATATTAGGAAAACATAACCATATAAAGGAGTTTGAGAGTATTCCCAAAGTAACCAAGCTTACGATTTTGAGATTGTTAATGAAATTTATGTTAAGTATTGTAAAATTTCAAAATTATGATTTATGATTCATAACCAAATATAGTGTATTCCATTTTTAAAATATGGCTCCTAGTGGAAGTAATGCAAACAATATCAACACACATAATCAATGTAGGGATTTCCCTTCTATTGAATCAAAATATATTAGAGATGGAGATGCAATTAATGCTGAGTAGCTTATAACTATACTGGGATAACAGAATTAGGTTATGAATAATAACCTTACCCATATGTAGCATCCTGATCTACAATGTTAAGAAACAATGTTATACCTCTTCATGAGACAATAAACTTCATCGTTCAATGGGACTTCAAATCCATTTTTAGATGGGAAAAAGATAAGTTCTATATAGATGATATTTCTTTCTTTGGGATGTAACGAAAGGGAGAAGGTTGTCATGGAAATTTATTGTATCTCGAGAGATGTGGATTAATGACGGTCGTTGATTCAAAACACTAAGGATAGTAAATAAATATAAAAAATATAATTGAAGACTTTTAATAAACTTTTCTAATAAAAATATTTTCCTTATGGACAATGAGTGAACATGGAGAGGCAATTTCTATGTTTGAGGAAAAGGGAGGACAAGAATGTTTCTAAGTATGAATCTAACTTTACAAGGTTAGAAATTCATGTTGTGGATTATGTATACAATACAAATAGAAATATTTATTGATTTTTTGATGCGATAAAACCATTCCCCTAAAGGGAATTGGTCGCCCATAATTTATCATCATAAAATGATATAGTATCATGTGCTATCAAGATAGAGAAACAATTTTTTGTGTCATATTACTTTAAGGAAAATAAAGAAAATAATACAGTTTTTGAACATTCTGATAAAAGTAAATAAGGAAAAAAGGGAATAAGGGAAGATTTGACTTTCCATATTACAAAAAACGTGGAAAGAAACATCATGGAACATGCCTATTGGGGATATGATTTTTTTATAAGTGTGGAGAAAAAGGTCACCAATACCATGATTTCAAGGGAAATAAAGAAGATGATATTGTGTTGTGTTTTAACTATAATGATATGGGACAATATGAAAATTATTTTCCTAAGCATTAAGGAATCATTCCTTAGAAAAGGACATGGTTAAATGTAAGGCTTATACGATAGAAATTGTTGAGGATAAAGTTCCTAATGATGTGGTGGAAGGAACTTTAATCTTCTCCTCAAACTTATATAATGATTTATTTGATTATAGATCATCGCATTCTTTTATATCTTCCCAATTTTCCCAGAAAATTGGATATTTTCCTTTTGATTTAATAAATTAGTTTTTAGTCAAAACTCTTAAGGGGAGATTCATATCAAAAAAGATCTGTTGATAAGTCCCATTTATAACACATAAACATGATTTACTTTATGAAATTTTCATTATACCTATGATTGACTTTGATATAATCCTTTTTTTGGACTGGATTTAAAAATATGATGTGAAAATTTATTTTAAGAAGAAGGATTTTTTGATTTGTGAAGAAGAAGATGAATCCATTATCATTAAAAAGAAACTTCACCATTTAATTCTTATCTATATCTACCCCCAGTACCTCTACTAAATTAAATTCTTATGGGGGAAGAGAAAACAACATCTGGGTATAAAGAATGTGATATTTAAAATGAGTTTGTACCTATTTTAATGGAATAAATTATTTTATTTCCTAATGAATTACTTGGAAACCACTCAAAGTGTGAAATTGATATTTATATTAGATTAATCCATGATACAATACCGATATCAAAGACTCCCTAAAATTTTTTAATGTGGAATTAGTGGAACTAAATAAAAAATTATAGGATTTAGGTAAAAAGGGATTTATTCTAATATATTTTTCTCCATGGGGATCCCCTGTTCACTTTGATAAGAAGAATGATGATTCCATGAGGCATAGTATTCATTATAGGGAAATCAATGCTATTACAATAAAGAAATAATATCTTTGTATCTCATTGATGATTTATATGATCAAATTCATGGAGCCCAACATTTTTTTAGGATTGATCTTCATTAAGGATATCATGGACTGTTAGTAAATAAGGAAGACATTTTGAAGGCAACTTTGCAGATGAGGTATAAAAGTTATGAGTTTACAATAATGCCATTTGGATTGACTAATAAACTCTCAATTTTTATGGATCTAATGAATATAATATTCAAGGAATATCTTGATGATTTTTTGTGTTATTATTTGATGATATTATGGTGTATTCTAAAAGCTATGAAGATCTTGATAAACACTTGAGGATCATTCTTGAGACTCTCAGAAGGAAATAGTTATATGGTAAATCTTGCATGTTAACATTTAGGATTCAAGAAATTTCTTTTCTTGGCCTTATTATCTCCAAGGGTGGAATCTCAATTATCCCTATAAGGAAAAAGGCAGTCCATGAATGTCCTGCACCAACGAGCATAACCAAGGTACATAGTTTCCTTAGTTTAGTAGGTTACTACAAGCGTTTCATTTAGAATTTTGGCTGATTAGCTAACCCATTAACCAAAGTCATATGTAAAGGGGTGATGTTCATAGGGGAAAAATAATGTGAAGAATGTTTTGAAGAATCAACGAGATTATTGGTCCATTTTCTGATCATGAAAATATCCATAAAAAATGGTGGATTTTTTATTTAGATTGATGCATCAAGGAAAGGACTTGGTTGTGTCCTTAAACAGAATGATAGATTTATTGCATAAATATTCAGGCAGTTAAAAAGTCATGAATAGAACTATCCAACCCATGATCTTTAGTTATTAGTTGTAATATCTGATCTTAAGATTTGGTGACACTTTCTTTATAGTGAATGATGTGAGATATATACATATCACAATAGTTTGAAATATGTCTTTTCACATATGTCATTTTATCATTGTTTCTTATTTTTTATGAAATGATAAATGGGAAATTTATTATTCCTTTCACCAATGAAGGACTAACATAAATTTATAGATAATTGAGTGGATGAAGTTATCCAACTCAACACTTTGGTAGAAATGATGAGAAATGAGAGATGGGATGGGTCTCACCAGTGTCCTCATGATAATGACTCTCATTATTTCGTGGATGCATGATTGTAAAAACCTTAAGGACACTTTTATTTTGGGGTGAATAGTTATAGACACATTTTTAAAGGAATACATGAATAAAAAATTACAAACTGGTTTTCCCAAACTAGTTCTGTAATTCACAATGTCCCAGTGGATTCCTAGAGATGAACCACCCTACAACAAGTTATAATGGGCTAATAAGTGTCTACAAGGAATTTTATGAAATATTCATAGTGAATTTTGGGATCTATAGAGAATGTAGGGATTAAGATGATTTTATATGGGTTTTGAACAATTTTTATGTAAAATGGTTCCTTAATTGAGATACATGGGATACTTCTCTCCAAAATGAGAAACTATTAAGAATTGGTGTTCTAGTGAGTGATTGGGGTGAATGGGGATCCCTAGTGTAATTATCATGACCCGTCCCCCATAGCCTATGTCGTGACTACTCCAAGCCCACCTTCAATAGGCTAAGGGCATGATACTAGCACTAATTTGACATATCACACAAATGGGAGGCATTTTCCTAAGTACCTATACACACACAGCCATCTCCAAGCCCAAAAGTGTTGAACAAAAAAAACTAAGTTAATAAGAATTCATGCCACTAAGATACCAACATCAGAGTACGATAGTAAAAAAATAAAAAGTAAATGGGGCCAATATACAAGCCCAAATAAAACTAGAAGTAAAAGCTCATGAATCTCATCCGTCGAAAACCCTTCCTGAAGGGTAGGTACAGAAAACATTGTCTGATGTCATTGAAGCACAACTCGTATATTAGGCCTCTCTCTATGAATCAGTTGGTTTTGGTCCACCAAGGAATCCATCAAAGCATCGATCATCTTTATAATACATGACACAATAGGGAATATCCCATGTTGGGGTGAGAAAAATAATACGCAGTAGGTACCCTGAAATCACAAAGTTACACCACTAAGAAATACATGAAGTACACCACAAAAGAAACACACAAAGTCCACCACAAAGGAAACACACGAAGTACATCACAAAGGAAACACATGAAGTAAATTCAATAAAGTCATCTCACATAGGTATAAATCAAAAAAATGAAGATAATGATTCTAGTTTTTGTCCACAGATCTCTTAGTCGCTATGACACTATACGTGTCGAAAGCGCACAAAGTGTCGATGGAGCACAGAGTGTTGATGGCGCATGGAGCGTCAATGATGCATGGTGAATCGATGGAAAATAGACCATCAGTGGTTCCTAGAGTGATAAGGGAATCTGGGACGTCAATGGCCCTTGAATCATAGATATCGCATGGAGTGTTGATGGTGTACATTACGTTGATGGGTCAAGAATCCCCCCCTTGTCACATAATCACAACCAGACATAGGATTACACTTGTAGTGTGCTTGTTCTGGGAAAACCTACACCTCAAGTAATTAGGTTATAAACCAAATTCCACAAAACTCACTTGGAGTATCTTGAAAGAACTTCCTCATTGAAAGGGTCTTAACACTGTAAAAAACCATCAAAAGAATACACGATTTAAAAGATACGATCAATTTAGTAAAAAGGGTTAGGTCTAAGTCTGACCCAACTCGGTCCGACATAACCATCCTAGCCATGTTCGCTAGAACCGACCTGACCTAGTAAGTCTAGGACATCTCAGATCAATTGGTCACTAGGCCACCTAAGCAGTTTTTTTCTCCCATTCCAGTCCGGTGCTTGCAGGCCAGTTTCTTCAACACATGACTCAGTCACACACTCCCTATCAACACGGCTGCCACAATCAATGGGGATGACACTACGTCCCGACCTCCCCTAGTCCCGTGACCCTACTACTAGGGTCCTCCTCTGACACGACCTTAGATGCATGTCCCACCATAGCTTCCACCATGTCCCCCTACCGCGGTGCATGTCGGACGCCCACGACCTACGCCACCATGGGATCCTCCTCCGGTGCAATCCCAATAGACTGCGGCTTTTCACCCCACCGGAACCCAGCCTCCTGTCAGGTTTTGCGCTACCCTCCCCATCGGTCATCCTACCAGTGTCCCTCCATTCATCATGCACTACTCCATGAGCTGACACCTACCTACTGCACCCTTGTTTCACCTCCACAAGGCCATCACAGATCACAACCTTTGGTCTCAGATCATTATGCCATGGATAGTGGGTGGAATGATAGATCGTACATGTATTATTTCCTAGGAGGAATAATTAATGAATAACATGATAGATTTAGGGGGGGATTAAGCACATGAACACACAGAGAATGGATATTTTCCTTGTTCGGTTGGCCTTTATCTGTTTAGGTTAGTGGGATCAAGAAAAAACCAGTAGAAGCATAATCACCATGATCCATTGCCTTTAATCCTACAATAATTATCCACCCCATAAATAATAACTGAACCATGATTCAACCTTGTCATGGGTTGGTCCAATTTACTTGTTTGATTCTATGAAGGTGAAAAGAAATCACAAAGAGATAGACAACCTATCTCAATGATTGGATCAGTCATTGAGGAAGAACAGAGGTCTGTATTGTCATCGATCCTCGATTGGCTGACGTTTTTCGTCAGGAGATAACATCCTTCTCCTTGCCTAAGACGAATTAATGGGTTATGTTGATAACCCCAAATTCCTATGATTTGGCTTATTAAAAAGGGAAACTTGTGCAGCGTCAACACATAATGTTTAATAAAGTATTTTTATTAGATATTTTAATTAATTTTACGTCCAAAATCTAACTTCCACCCTCGACCCATACCGGCTATGGTTAGGCCCTTCCTAATGAAAAAACCCCTTAAAAACTCAATAGTGGTATTGGATTTTCAATCCGAGTTACCATTTATGATTTATTATGATTTCAAAATAAAATAGTTTTTTATTTAATTATTTTATTTACAGTTACACCTGTGGTAACTTTTTCAACAGATGACCAGAGCCAAACAAAGTTTTCTCATGCCTGGGGAAAAGTTAATGCTTTGAGCTCAATGGTTTCCTCAAATTTCTGATATGGGAACTCATTTAAGATTTATTTTACATTTTAAAAAAAATTCTTTCATGTGTGCTATTAAAAACAACACATTTTTTAAATAATCGTTCTCGAACACCCCGGGCCTCAGAATCACACATTATCTCATCCAGTAGTCTCATATTTCCTCAAATAATTCCTAAAAATATAATCAGGAAAATCTGAGTCACTATATTATCCTCAACATAGGTATTTACATCCCAAAAATCCCAAAAAGGGCTACTCAACAAAAGGGTGAGGGTACTAAGCACGAATATGAGTCTCCTGCTCCCAATTTCTCAACCAGAGATTCTTGTTCTACCACCGAACATGCACCAGAGGAATATACCACCCATAAAGGATCTGCTCCAATGGATCCCCGATCTCCATCGGGTACAATGTAAAAGTGGTCCCATCTTTAATGTACAGCTCTCCCTAGTCAATGACGTGCAATAGATCATGCACATACCTTCTCAGCTGTGACACATAGAAGAAATCATGCACCCAATGAAAATAAGGGGGTAGTGTTAGGTGGTACACCACCTTTACCACTCTACTCAGAACATGAAAAGGGATGACTTATCTCAGAGATAACTTACTGCCCTAGAAAATCTCCACAATTCTCATCAAGGTGGGATCTAAAGGAACACCTGATCTCCCTCCTTGAACTCCAATAGCCTTCACTGCCTATCATAATATGACTTCTGCCAGCTCTGTGCAATCCTCATCCACTCCTAGATGATTTTCACCTTCTCGATGGTAGCTCGTACCAATTATGGACCCATGAGTAATGAATCTCATGGGTTTTTCCATCATAGTGGTGACCTGCATGGTCGCCCGTACAAGGCCTAGAATGATGTTATACAAATGGTGGAGTGGTAGATGTTGTTATATGAAAACTCTACCAAAGGTAGGTGGTCCTCCCTACTTCAGCCAAATTCTAGGATACAAGCATGTAGCATGTCCTCTAGAACCTTGGTCCTCTCCGTATAGTCATCTATCTAGGGATGAAACACCATGCTCAAGCACAAATGAGTCCCAAACACCTCCTGCAATCCCTTCCATGTCTGAGATATAATGCGACCATCATGATATAAGATGATATTTGATGGAACTCCATGACTCCATACTATATCCTACCGGTAGAGGCATCTCAAGCTCTCTAATAAGCTCTAGTCATGGACCAGTAGGAAGTGGGAGGACTTTTTGAGTTAGTCAATGATCACCCATGTGGTATTTTGTCCCCTATACATGCATGGTAAACCCATCACAAAGTTCATTGATATACCATGCCACTTCCACTCTGGCACCTAAAGGGGTTGAGTCAAACCCTTTGGAACCTAGTTCTCATCCTTCCCTTACAAACAAGAGAGGCACTGAGAAACGAACTCTGCCATCTAATTATTCATCCCTGACCACCATAATGGATGTTGGAGGTCCTGATACATCTTTTCCACTCATGGATGTTCTGCCAAAGGGGAAGTTTAGAACACCCTCAAGACCTCCTTCTGCAACTTCACTGGCACTACTGTTCACCCTATGAAGAGAATGGAATTCTACCCACCATTTGAATATCCATAAATGTCATGCCCCATGGACATCTGAGAACATGTAGTTTCGCAGTCAGTGTCTCTGAGTTGTACCTCCCATGCTCACTATAAGAATGGAAGGGTAACCACCATCGACTAGAGATAAGCTACTTCATCTCTATCTTCAAAGGTTATCTATAATGATTATAACTGCTCTGATACCTCATTTAGTATATTTGAAGTTGATCTCTGGCTAAGAGAATTTTCCACCATGTTCCCCATTCTAGGAGTATAGACTATCTTGAAGTCATAGTACTGTAGGAACTATAGCCAACACCACAATCTCATGTTCAAATACTTTTCAGATAATATATACTTCAGACTCTTATGGTCAGAGTATAAGGTAGTCCACTCACCCATTAGGTTGTGTCAACACATATTCAATGCGAAGATTATCACTTCCATCTCTAGATTAGAAATTTTGCAGTTCTATTCATGCTACCTCAACTGGAACGAACCATATGCAATCACCACTTTCCCCTACACCCGGACACAACCAATCCCGTTCTCTGATGCATCACATAACACTGCATACTCAATACCCTCCTCTAGTAATTTGAAGATGGGATCACTCTTCGACCTCTTCCTCAGCTGTTGGAAGCACTGCTAGCACTCCTCTGTCCACATGAAAGGCTAGTCCTTTCATTTCAAGGCCTTAAAGGGTGATTCTACCCTAGAATAGTCAGGTAAAAAACTTTGATAGTATATAGACAAACCTAGGAAACTCATATCCTCGGTAGCACATTTTAGTGGATCCCAAGGAAGAAACACTTCAATCTTTTCCATATCCACTATAAATCCATCCTTTGAAATGATGTGTCCTAGAATGTGGACCTATTGTATCCATAACTGAAACTTAGAGTGATTCCCATAAGTTTTGTGGTATTGAAGTGTGTCGAAGAACATCCTCAAGTATATCATGTGATCCTCCTTGGATGTCGAGTACACCAGGATGTCATCAATGGAGACCACAATGAACTAGTCTAAGTAAGATTGGAAGATCTTGTTCATGGGTCCCATAAACCATACTGTGGATTTTTTCATGACAAACAGAATCACTAAGTACTCATAGTGGTCGTACCAACATCTGTTGGTTGTTTTTTGGATGTCATCATCTTGTACTCGAAGCTGGGGATTACCAGACATGAGGTCTATCTTTGAGAACCACCTCCCCCCTTCAACTGATCTAAAAGGCCATGAATCCTCTGTAGTGGATACTTGTTATTCATAGTCACCTCATTCAAGTTATAGAAGTCCAAAAATAATCTCAAGCATTCATCTTCCTTCTTGGAAACCAAAAATGGGGGTTCCCAATGTGAAACACTGGGTCTTAAGAACCCCTTTCTCTGCAAGTCCTCCAACTGTACCCTTAACACAGGAAGCTCCATGAGAGCCATCTGATATGAAGGTGTAGAAAATGGTGCCATCCTATAGTATAGATCAATGTAGAAATCCACATCTTTGTGAGGAGGTAATCATAGAACATCTTCTAGAAAGACATCTTCATATTCATCCACCACTATTGGAAACTGAGGACTCGTCTCATCCACTATACCGAGGGTCATGCTAGCCAACAGGTTTGTGATCGGTTGTACCCTCATATATGTCAACCCATCCTATACTGCTTGGGTTTCCTTTTTTTGATAAAGGAAAACATAGTCCCATCTATGTGAACACACTGTACTATGCGTAAAAAAAAGTCAATATGGACATGGAAAATGGATAACCAGTCCATACTAAGGATGATGTTGAAAGACATCGACACTAACACCAAGAGATATTAACCGAAACTCTCTACCCCAAGATTAAGGGCACACTATTGGCACTAGTGTTTGATAATCCAATGTCCTCCCATAATGAGTCTCTAAGCGTATAGATCGAGTCAATAGTTCCAATATAATCTCTATGTATCAAACAAGGGTCATGGAGAGAAAATAGTGACACGAACCTATATCTATCAAAAATATATCTAGGGTGTAAAAAATTATATCATACCTCTAATCATCTCTGGAGCATCGGGGTTATAATCCTCAATCATCAGAACCTAGCCTCATCTATGTCCACCAGGTCCCTGAGCCCATAGTGGACCACCTGGGGGTGGTGCTGGTAATACATCGAACATCCGCCCACCTCCTACTACCTGTCCAGCTCCTCTTCCACGTCCTCCACCTAGAGGAACACCATGTTCCTTCCTTTTACTCCACCTCAACGGTCCTTCAACTGTCTGTTGATCATCTATACAACGATTCATGAAATCTCATTCCATTTTTTCATGACCGTCACACGAGTAAAAAAGTCTGTCCTTTGGATGAATCGCTCTGTCCTGAGAGCATTGCACCACTGACCCCATGTCCTGGGGTCATCCACTAAACTACATGATCAACTTAGATCCCTATGTTACCTGTCGGCTACCATATGCCGAAGACTCAACTACCTGATGCCTGGTGGTAGCTCCCACTATTAGTGTTTTCACTGCCAGAGATCTCTTTACTAGAAGAGCTCACTCCAATACCCAATCATATATTGGAATGAAAAGGGATATCATGGATTCCCTAGTCTATTAGAATATCCCCTTCTCAATGGTCCAGGACCTGAATAATGAGTCCTGCACCATATCATGGATTGGCGATAAAGATCCATAAATCTCGTCGAGTACTCCGCTACTATCCAGATACCCTACTGTAGATACAATAGCTCTTGTATACACACAGAGCGTAACGTCGTTGGTAATAACTAATTTGTTATCAGACACTCGAATTATGTCTAAGTTATGGTCATATCCTCGTGTATCTAGATCACTATGCTTCAGCATCTCCCCCCTGATCTATGTAAAAGACTCAAAGCTAGCATTTTCATCAAGTAGAGAGGTGTCCTCACTAGGTGGAAGACATACATAATCACCTCCAGCCAATCCTCAGAAACCTGGGGGTCTGGATACCCCATAAACTTAGGTGGTAACTACCTATGGAACTCATGAAATTCACTCATCCTACGTGCATCCTATACTAGTAAAGCTAGTAGTAACTACTGCTCTCCAGGTGGTGGTATCGCTGGTACACCCCCAAGAGGTGCTATCTCTGGTACTGGCCCCTATACCAATGCCTCGTCACTAGGAGGATCATCCTCATGATCACACATTTTAATCCTTGATGACTGTCTACATGGAGGCATCCTAAAATAGTGAAATACATACCACAATCAATAGAGTATACTTGGAGAGATGGCACTGACTTAATAAGGACATGAGAACACACTCAATCTAATATGATTCATGTACCATTTATTGTTTTCCCTGTAATGAGTGTTTTTATGTAGTTAGTTTAAATGCAGAATTTAGAGTTCTCTTGTATGGATATGTCGGTCGTTGCACCAACACTAGAGTCTGTGGTCTGAAATATGATCTCAAAACACTAAACACTGTTTCCCCAAACCAATATCACAGAATCTTTGTTCGTTGCGTATAATTGACCTGACTCTAATACCACTCTGTCACAACTTTTCCTCTAAGGTATGTGTTGTGACTTCCCCAAGACTGCCTCTATTAAATTAGGGGTTAACGACTATCACTGAGTGTAAATATTCCACAAATGAGAGGCATTTGTCTAAGTACATGTGCACATGGACCCATATCCAAGCCCAAAAGTGTTGAACTAGAAAACAAGCATGCATACCACTAAGATACCAACAATAGAGTAAGGTAGTGACAAAATTAAAAATTAAACGTGACTAGAATACAAGACCAACCAAAAAGGGAATGTACATGCTCCTAAATCTCCTCTGCAAAAAACCCTACCTTAAAGGTTGGTACAGAAACCACTGTCTTAAGTCGCTGAAGCACACCTCATTTCTTGGGCCTCTCTCTAAGCACCACCTGGTCCTGATCCACCTAGGACTCCATCAAAGCATTGGTCATATGCATAAAACACGACATGTGTGGGAAACTCCAATGCAGGGGTGAGTAAAACAATACTCAATAGGGACCCCGAAACCCCAATGGTACACC
The DNA here is from genome assembly GCA_963277665.1 of Viscum album. NCBI lineage: Eukaryota > Viridiplantae > Streptophyta > Magnoliopsida > Santalales > Viscaceae > Viscum > Viscum album. Next base: position 996,005,438 of record OY728141.1, on the reverse strand, counting down.
ACTAAGAAATACATGAAGTAAACCGCAAAGGAAACACACGAAGTACACAACAGGTGAAACCCATGAAGTAAAGTCAATACAGTCAACTCACATAGGTATAACTCTAAAGGGAAAATGGAAGGATTTCTAGTTGTAGTCCATAGATCTCTCAGTCTCTATAACACTAGAAGTGTCGATGGCGCACAGAGGGTCGGTGGTGCCTAAAGCATCGGTGGTGCATGGAGAATCAGTGGTGCATAGAGAATTGGTCATGTACTGAGTGTTGGTGTCATCTGAAGAGGTGATACTGTTTAGGATGCCTATGGTGCACAGATAAATGATGGCGCACATAGCGTCAATGGTGCATGCAACGTTGATGGGTCAAGCAGTCCACCCAAGTCACATATTCATTGCCAGCTGTAGGATTTCACTTGTATCATGCTTATTACGGGAGAACCTACTCCCCAAGCCATAAAATTATAAAACAACTTTCACAAAAACTATCATAGAGTATCTCAAAAGGACCGTCTCATCGTAAGGGTCCCACTATCGTAAATGGCTCATCAAACAGACCCATGGTATGAAAGACACAACAAATTTAGTAAAAATGGTCTGATCCGACCATGCACGACCCAACCCGACCCGGTTCACTCGACCCGACCTGACTTGATCAGTCTGGGCTGTCCCGATGGGCCACATGGTCCAGCCTACTAGACCACCAAAGTAAGCTATTTCACCCAGCTTGGTCTGCCGCATGCAGGTCGTGCACTCTCGATCAATGCAGTTTCCATCTTCTACGATGATGGCACCGCATCTCGATTTCCCTTGGTCTTATGGCCCAGCTACTATGGGTTCCTCCTCTAACAGGACCTTAAATCCATTTCCCGAAGCCGCCGCTGACACATGCTCCTCCTCAAGCGTGGTCCCACTAGACTATGGATGTGCCCCTCACTGGAACCTGGCCTCCAGCCAGGCCGTGCGCTACCCTCCCTGCCGACCATCCTATAAACAGCCCATCGTCCATCGCGCCCTCCGCCGTGAACCTCCAGTTTCCTGTTGCACTTCTGTTGCACCTCCACAATGCCATTGAAGATCACAAACTTCAGTCTCAGATCATTGCTCCATGGATCGTGGGTGCAAAGATCAATAATTCATGTAGGGTTTCAAAGGGGGAAGAATGCAAGAAGAAAAAGATATATTTAGGGAGAGGGATTAAGAACATGAACACATAAAGAATTGATCATGGCCTAATTCTTTCGGCCATGATCTGTTCATGTTAGTAGGATCATGAAGAAACCAACAACATAATAATCATCAAGATGTATTCCCTTTAATCCCGTAATAATTATCTACATCGCAAGAAAATATGAATCATAGGTCAACCTATTTGTGGGTTGGTCCACTTTCATCGTTTGATTATAAGAATGGGAAAATAAATCACAAATAGATTGACACCCTACCTCGATGATTGGATCGGTCTTTGATGAATAATGGAGGTCCGTGTCATTTTCGATTCTCGATCCTCCAGCATTCTTCGTCGGGAGATAGCTTCATTCTCCTTACCTCAGGGGAATTCCAATTTTTTTACAACAACCATGCATTCCTCTGAGATTGTTTAAAAAAAGGAAACTACTACTACATTAACATGTAACATTCAATAATGTATTTTTACTAGATATTTTAATGACGTTTACTTCCAAAATATAACCTTAACCCTCGACCCACATCGGTTGAGGTTAGGCCCCACCTAAGGAAAACACCCTATTAATAACTCAACAGTGGTATAGAATTTATGATCTGAGCTACTGTTTAAGAGTTATAAGGATTTAAAAATAAAATATATTTTGATTTAATTATTTTATTTACGGTCACGCCCTTGATGAAAATTTCTATAGATGACCCACACTGACCAATGTTAGGTTGCACCTAGGGTAAAGCCACTTCTCTAAGCTCAATGGTTCTCTCATATTTCTTATTTGGGTACTCGTTTATGATTTATTGCACTTTTTCTAGAAAATACATGCACACCTGCTATTAAAAACATAAAATTCTTAAATAATTATTCCGAGCACCCTAGGCCTCGAAATTGCATGTCATCTCAGCACCTGGTCTCAGAATATTTACCAAAAATTTCTAAATATAAAATCAGAAGAATCGAGGTCATTACATGAATGCTGATTGAAGTGCCAGAATAGGAAGTGCCTAGGGATAAGAGGTTACCTTAGTCTGTGGTTGAGAGAAGTGGTTACACATGTATGAGAATTAGGTTAATTTTGGATTTCTATGGGATTATATAGTGAAGTCTATCCCTATTAAGAGTTACAGGTGAAATGGAGTAAAAATTATTAGCTTGTGATAATGGGGTGCTTGAGTGGGTTTTTAGGGTGATGCATCACCCTAGTGGAGGATTAGGAAATTTATCTATACCTAGTAAATGGTTATGGTGAATGGTTCACATGATTTTGGGAGTATGGTGAAGTGGTTTCCTTAAATGAGGTCTAGGGTGAAGTGTCACTGTAGTGTTGTGATCTTTAAGAGCATTACACAAGGCGTGTTGGTGTCTTTGAAATAGAGGTTCCCTTCACCCTATTTTTGGTGCACGAGGGTGTAATTCATATTATAATAATCTTTTGGTGTTTTAATAATTTGATTAAAATAAATTACCCCAAAATAATGATTATTACACATGATTTCATGATTAATAACCCACTTAAGGGGGGAGGGAGGACCTGAGAAAAATCAATTGGGTAATCACTTCATCATTTATAAAATGATATCATAACTATAAAATGAGGATCATGGGGGTATGTTTAATGGGTAATTAGTTGGTCTATTGAAAAAATGGTTTCACACTGAGGTAGTTCACATTGGTGATGATGGATCCTAGAACATGTGCTAAGGTAGGGCCTTATTATAATCTAAAAAGCACTCAACTATGACATTCATGTAATGTGTCTAGGATGAGTGAAGAAAACTGGTGTGTTGGAATTGGATTATTGATCTTGGATTATAAAATGAGTTACAAAGGCATAGGCTCATTCCATTCTCTATAATTGTTAATTTTTATTGACTGATACCCACTACAAAATTGAGTTCCATGAAAGGCTTCCCCCATTAGAACGATATTTGATTAGAAATAACAGAATTACATTATATGCTGAACATTATAATAAAACAAGCTTGATGTTATCAGGTAGGTTGGATCCTCATAGAGGTGGGGGTGGGGATATAACACATGTTTCACATTAGTAGGTGAGTTATTAACATGATCATCCCTAGGTGGAAGACATGATGTGATTAAAAATAAGTCCCCCACCATTTATACACTTTCCATTTTCCATAAGACTTCTTTACATTGAGGGATAATGATTACTTAGAAATTCAACCAAATATGTTGTCATATTAGCGAGAACTAACCTCCAAGAGTAGATCATGGATTCTGTAAATTTCTGATAAAAAGGTATTGATGCCTTAAAATTAATTTCTTAGGGTCATCTAGACACTTTTGGCATTATGAAATACCTTGATTGCATGTATACACTGTATCAAGTGGTGTATTCCACTTTTCATGCTTTAATTTGACTACTTGTCGAGCTTGAAAGGTCATGCAGATCAAAATTAATGACTGCTGGAATTTTGGTAATTCTATAAAGTTAATATATCATGGAGGTAGCTCACCTAGTCTCATCATGCAATTCAGTCACCCAAATCATTCATCTATCTCACTCACAATTTACTATTCATTAAATTTGAAAACATTCATCTCGTTTAAATTTGACTAAATCTATGAATTTTTTTATTATCTCATTTGATCATATAAACTACCAAACTCAATGAAAAAAAATAAACAAGGATTTAATCAATGTGACACCTCTAGATAATTTGATATTTGTCGGTATATTTATTCCCAATGGATTAACTATGACCATAGGTGTAAAATACCTAAGTTGTCTCTTACTTGTGTCACTGCTTCCACCCAATTCTAATGTTTCACAATCTCATCTGAAATATTACCTCATATGAGCAAGTTCCACATCTTATAATCTACTCTTCAAAATAAATAAATACCCACATGTTGGAAATGGGGTCTCAAGAAGCTCAAAATACAAATAGAATAATATTGATGGATACAAAAAACCTTAATCATATGAGGCAGGAAAAATAATGCATATATCATCCAAATGTTCATAATTATTTCATGCAACCAACATAATTGAAATAAATAAAATTATTTACATACATAGGTTGGTCGATGCTCAAGATCCATCGAAACATAAATTAAATGCATAATAAAAATTAAGTTTTAAATATATATATTTCAAGGGAATTAAATGAAATAATAATTCATTTAATATTAATAATATTGGTTGACAATGTTTTTTGAAAATTAATTCTTTGACTTTTAAATTCTCTTAGGCCTGGGTAGACTATTAAATCCATGAAAGAATTTTCCCGCCAAATCATGACCTGAAATGGGTAGATAAGTTTAGATAGTGCCCCACCTATCCTAGCCTCGGTCGGGTTGACCTGACTGGGCTGCAAGTTGGCTTGTAGGGGGAGCTCTATATACCTCACGTGGGGATAAGGGGAGATGTATAGGGTTTCACTAGTCGAGCGGTGGGATGGGGAGATGACAAGGCATGTGAGATATGGTGAGCCGTGCGGTGGTGGCCTATAATGGGGGCCAAGCCAGGCGAGTGTTAGGAAGGCGGAGATGCGATATGTGATGACAGCGTCAGGAAAAAACAACGGATGTATGGGAAATATGGCGGATGTCGTCCAACAACCCATTTTTTGGGTTTTATTTATTTCATACTGGAAAGATTATATGCTCCAATCCTTTGGAAATTTTACCTAAATACTATCTAATATATTTTAAAATACATAAAATAAAATAAACTAATAATTATTCATATGTTGGAAAAAATCTCTTTTCAGAATAATAGTGAACTTTCCAGAAATAAATATTATAGGCATTCGTAATCTGGCCCGAGTTCCCAAATTTCCGGAAAATGTTATCTCCCACTGTATTTGGGTAAAATTTTAAAATATGTACAAATAAGTTCTTAGCTATTTAAAATCCCAAAACATCAAATTTAAAATGATTTAAATCTTCAGAAAACCACAACTTCAATGTCCAATGTCAAATTCAATCACTATATGAGACTTTTTGACTGTAACCACACCCTCACCACGAATATATCACAAAAAAATATGGATTAATAATTTCATATGATAACTCTTATACGAATTGAACATACCATGCTATGAAATAGAAGATGTGTGGGAGATTTAAAATTGTTCCCTGGTGATTGATGTAAATATGTCACTACCAATGACACATAGCCCAATACAACTACCAAGGATCTCATGTGAATATTATTTTCACTACTATAGATATGAACATTAATAGTGCATAAAATGGATTTTAACAGTGCTAAAAAATGTTGTTAATCTTAGTGTTATTAAAGGGGGTCTCTTTTATCAGCGCTAAAAAAACACTCATAATTGACCCCCATTATTAGCTCTATTTCTCACACTAACAAAGACTCTATTTGATGTAGTGTGTTGTGTGTGTAACATCAAACCACAAAAAACTCCTATAAGAATACAAAAAATATATAATTTAATTGAAATAAAATTTACATCACAAATACAAACAAAAACATTACTATATACATTTCAAAAAATGTTTGGTATAATTACATTTACAATTAATATCCACAAACAATTTAAAACAGTATTGTTTTATTGTCTTTTTAACCCATGATCCCTCTCAAAAAGGTTCACCCATGGTATCTGTTGCTGAAAAAATCACCCCAACTAGAGAAAAATAATCCACATATATAATAAAACAAATCTAATGAACATTATAAATAAGTAAATGAAACATTAATATAAATGAATACATTAAAAAATATAAAATTTAAATAAAAAGTCACACTTGATGTTAAACTGGTCACACTTAGCGTTGTATTGATGTGAAATTTATTCCAACATGTCATAAATGAGGTTTGGATCGTTTTCCTTAAGTATCAAAACAATTCTAATGAATTTTCTCATTTTTGGATATGTCACATGTTATTTTTAGTGTGATTAATGCCAATTTTTAATTGATATATTTGGAGTTATACTAGTCACACCATGCATTGGATTGAGCTAAGGCTGATTCATATACATCAAAAATTACATAAAGATTGTTGTCCTAAAGCATCAAAACAATTTGGATGTGTTTGCTTGATTTTCAATATTCCACTTGTGTTTTCTACAAAAAAAGTCATTTCAAACAGGAAATATGCAATTCGAGTCATCTGGGTCATATGGTGTGTCAGTTTCACATGAGAAATCTTCTTACATGTCATAAATGACTTATAAATTATTGTTCTAAATTATCAAGACAATCAGAGCACATTTTAATTGTTTTCAGTGAGTGACATGCATTTTAAAACTAAAATGTTAATTTTAAACTGATAATGGGCACTTTGAGTCATATTGGTCACACCGTGCATTGGATTTAGGTGTGGGTGATTCTTACACGTCACAAATGACTCATTTAATGTTTCCCGAAATTATCAAAACAACACGAATGAGTTTTCTTGATTTTCTGTATGTCACTTGTTTATTTTACTAAAATTAATGTCATTTTAAAATAAAAATACACACTTGGAGTAATATCAATCATATCGTGCATCAGATTGAGGTGTTGTTGATTTCTACAAGTCGCAAATGACATATGGATCATTTTCCTAATGTATGAAAAAAATCTGAATTAACACCCCTAAACCCAGAAGCCCAGAGTCAGTGCATTATTTTCTTACATTAGCTTGATTACAAGGAATCAAATCCTAAAGGACCAATCAGTTTAGCAGTATTTGAAAACTAGATTACAGTCTTGATACCCATAATACATTGGGAAAAGAAAATAAAACATGATATATAATATAATGAAATAAATTACATTTTTGAAAGATTATTCAATTTTTTCTTCGTCATAACACAAGGAAAGGAAACATAAGAATGTGGTGAGATTAGATGCTCAGTAGAGATATGTAATACAATAGAATCAAAAATAATAATGTAAGGTGAATAACTAAAAGTACACATTCCATTAATACATACTCGTGAGAATAATATGGAAGAAATAAAACATTATTAAGTAATGTCATAATAAAACATAACCATGGATGTTCTACTAGTCGAATAATTGCACAGATCATCAATTACTAGTTTAAATTTCATATATGAAAATGGGTGAAACATAAACAACATAAACATTCGTATTGAAAAACTAGCATATGAAATGTGAATATGTTAACTCTAAACCATGAATGGTATCAAATAACACATACACATTCAAACTAATCATAAAGACTTCGAAAACATATGGTAGATGATATCATAATATATAAATCGCAATGATGTACAAGATTAAACAAAGAATGTTGACATAGATTAAGATACTTTTAAATGATACAACTAAAAGATTATTGAAGAAATAATATTTAATCTTTTGAAAGTGTCCCATACCACATGAAACATTTAAATAATAATCCTTTAGAATATCATGAGAATAAGGGAAATCTTGATATGATATATCAAGGGGTAGTACATACACCACACACAAGGAATAAGACATGAATAAGTCATATATCATAGAGAAGTAAAAGTGAGGCGAGAAAAAATATTTTTACCCTGGAAAGAAGAGTTATTTTTGAAAATTATTTGTATCTGTCATCTAATTAGATTATAAACATGTATATCCGATAATAGAAAAGGCAAGGAAATTATAATTATATTTTAGTCATAAATGATATCCCACTAAAGTGAAATCATGTAAAAAAGAGTTTTTACGAAACTTTAGAATTAAAACATTTTTGTGTAGTTTAAGGGAAATATTAAAGAATTTTTAAAGCAAAAATGAATTTTTTGATTTTATAAAACCAAAAATTAACCAAGATATTTTTTCCTGAAAAAATTTGTGATTTTTTTCAAATAATTATTTCCTAAAATACATTATATAGTGAACTTGAAAATGGGTAAGAATTCATGACATTCCTTTTAATCGAGTTTGGTTATCGGAAAGAATTGAGAAGGGGCCACATTAAAACATGCATATCTCAAAAATTAAAGATGAAGTTATCTGGATATATGAGTTTGGAATATAATATAGGATAATTACAAAAAAATAATGTAGCATTACATTGGGTTAAATATAGTGAAAGAATAACCCGAAGGAAAAAATGAAGTTTCTAGTAGAATTTCTTACCACTTTGTAATAAATCAAATCATATGTCCAAAAATTAATAATAATCAAATAAATAATTTAATACCATGAATAAAAATATATTTAGGATATTATATATCAAATTTCAGTATAAGTACACCACATACAGAAAATAAGTGGCGAATAAAGGAAATCTCAAATAAATAAAAGTTAGATGACAAACCCCTTCCCTTATGTCTGAATGTGTTCTGCACTTGAACTTAATGTTTTGGATAATCAAATTAAATACATTATTAATTGATTTAGAGTAATTTCTATATTTATTTGATTTATTATATTTTTATTAAGTTAATTTATGGCTTTATTGACGAGTTATAGAGTTTAATTTCATCCTTCAAGAGCATTTGTTTTCTTCATTTTCATGATCAGTTCGCTTATTTATAAGTAATGAAATTCATGTAAAATGGGTAAAATTACCCTGGATTGGAAAGATATGTTTTCAATTAAAATACATAAGTGTAATTATTATTATATTTTTTCCCACATTTAATGATGAATCATTAGATAACATGTTAATAATATTCGTTTAGATTGATTTAAGCGGTTTTAGATCACAACGAACTCGTTTTGTTTTATCATTTAGTATTATGTAAATATGTTACTTATAAAACAGAATAATGGTTTTAATACATATATAATATTATTTATCAACCATAAAAATAGTTTTCATGACTATCCATTGAGAACAAATTTAAGAACAAATATTTATCATCCATAAAGGTTGTAAATCGGCTCCTCAGAGACGATGATTTTGTTTGTAAAGAGAGAGAGGAGTTTGATGAAGGGTATACCATTACCATGATATCATTATAGTATATATATGAAACTGGAGTTATCATTCTTATTTAACCATATGAGGATAGGGGATGATAATAAATGAAAAAGTAAATTTAAAGGAAGTTAAAAGAAAAAGATAGAGGATTTACCTCTTGAATTCTCCTCTTTGAGAACCTTTTTAAGGGACCTTGGTTTCGTCTTTTTTTATGACCAATATATCCTAAACATGGGGGATTGTCTTGGGAATAGTTTTTGGAAGAATTTAAATAAGGGTCAAATCTTGTAAGGTGTGAGGATAAAGGGTGGTGAGGGGTTGTATTTATAGTGGAGGAGAGAGGTGTTTTTTTGAACATTTTAATCATTAGTTCATTATTTTGGATCAATACTATGAATATTTTTAGAATTATCATCATATTTATTAAAATAATGAAGGATAGTTTGAGATTATGAGATTATATCATCCATAAATCACCTATGACACAATAATTCATGTATTTAACATTTATCGTAAATTATCATATTTTAATTTACACCAAGAATTCAAGTATTTTAGAAAAACTTACAGAAATTCACCCTAACCATTTATTGAGGTGTAGAATTTAAAAATGAACTCAATTTTATGAAAATAATTTTCTATAAATGAAAAATTTATTTTTTATGTAAAATCATTATTTACTCCAAAAATACCAATTTTAAAATTATAACTGATTTTATAACACATTGATGAATTTACTAAGGTCTCATAAAATTATCCTAAAAATATAAGGAAAAAAATATTAATTTATGAATACATTTTATGATAATAAATTTTCTTTTAGATCATTTAATTTAATTTTAAACTTGTAATTAAATATTTATGACTTTCAAAAATACCAACACACAATTATTAATTTTTAAAATATTCACTTGCTGATACTATTATATAATTATACCGTACCTTCATTTATAAGATTCCTAAATTTTATTTATGCTTTAATTGGTGATGTTGCTATTCATGGGGTCATATTACTTGTTATATGGGTAACATTACTATTCCAAAGGGTCATGTTACTATTCCTAAAAAAATTAAGTAGATCCAATTAGAATCTAAATATCTTACTGATAACAACCATAAATGTCCATTTTTTAAAATTTCATTCACATAAGTGGAAAAATTATGTTTAATTTTAATTCTACAAGTGTGGAAAGAAGGCGGGTAAAAAGAACATTCAAAAGTTCAATAAGTCGTTATATCTAATTTCAATATTGAAAATGAATCCAGTGATATAAATTAGACTAATATATGTATAATTTATCTCTTGTGAATTTAAAAATCAATTTAAAGTATAATAATTATTTAAATGAAAAATATAATTTTTAACTAAAATGCAGTATTTTTTTACTATTCATCAAAGAATGAAACTTCTTAGAAAAATTCTAAAAATTCACCCTATGTTAATTGTGACATTTCAAATTAAAATATAATGTTTATTTTACCAAAAATTATACATTTCATTTTAAATATGTTTCATTTAGGTGAAAACATTATAAATAACATTTAAAAGTAGTTATTTCTATTCATATTAGTATTTCAACATCTAGGTTATATCTATGTAATTTAAATATTTATAATAACAAAGTGTTTTTTCGCAGAGACTTAGTGTTACATGCATTACATTTTATATTAATTTTATTTGTAAATATCTGGGGTATTACATTCTCCCCTCCTACAGTAAATTGCATGCTCCTAATTTGAAATTTCACTTTGAAAGCTAAAGATTGATACTTTAAAATTCTCTTGTTGAAAACCCACAAATGAAAGAGGGTTTATAAAATATCTTCTTAATAATAGGGAAATAGAAATGTACAGGTTACCACAAGACAATGCATTCGAATGGTATAATATTAGTGTGATGTGAAATTATGGACACGAAAGAATTAATAAACCATTACATTCTAAGGGACAGTGATAAAGAACATGTCCATTAGAATGTTGACCCTCACAAAGATATAAATTTGTGATCATTCAAAATAACACTGATTCCTAAAAAATAAAATTAAATAGATAATGTTTTTGTTCCAAAATATTTTGTCTATAGTTGAGGGATTTCTTTTACTATACATATATGCTCTTGAGAAAATAAACATACATGATTCCTTTCCATGTCATAATAGCATCCTTTGGTTGTGCACAAATCTATCTCCACTTCATTTCTTAAATCTAGAGATAGATATTTTTGAAAAAGTTTTTATACCTAAAGCACTTTTATGAATCTTAAGATCCACAATTCATTCCTTCAGCCTCTAAATGTTTATTGAAATCAATATGGTTATCACAAGTTATCTAATATGATAAATCATATCTTGATCTTAATCAATAAAATTCATTAATCTATTCCATATGTAGTTAAATTTAAGACTCATCCAAAATATGTCTTTCCAAAATCAATGAAAAAAAATTTAGAAGGAAGGTCAAAAAATTTCCATAATCAAATTTACATAAGCTTCCAAAAATATCACAACTCTTATTGTCACATACTGTATAAATGAACACGTCAATCTTATTTAATCCTTTATGAAAACATGCATGGTTACAATAGTAAAATATTAGGTTATCCTTAAATATGAAAATATAATAATTCTAGTATAACATAAACCATCAAATCACTAACCAGCTTTATGGTTTCCAATACATTCCCATAAACATCTATTTATTATTATCTGAAACATCAAACACGTATTTAGGATTATATTTCCAAATTAATGTTTTTTCATGAAGATAAAATTAAAATAGAACAATTTCTCTTGATTACTAGTATTATTCACACAACTATAAAATAGGCCTTTAACAGCACTAGAAATAGCCTTTATTAGCGTTAAAATAGTACTGACTACATGACCGATGATAAAATCACTAGTATTTTAATTGTGATGAAAAAGTGACGATTAAGGGATCCTTTATGAGCACTAAAAATCACTGAAAAATGGGACCTTTATCAGTGCTTTTAAAATATCTCATAAAGGAACAATTTATCAGTTCTTTAATTTAGTGCCGCTAAAGGCACAATTTATCAACGCTTATACAATCACTAATAAAGGGTCTTTTACTAGGGCTTATAGAAGCATTGATAATGCAAGACTTTATCCACACTTATAAAAGCACTAATAATGGACCTTTTACCAGAGATCATAGAACCACTAATAAATTATACCTTTATCATTGCTTATAGAAGCAATGATAAAGGGACATACTATAGTGTATTGTAACGACATACTACCGCACCACTACAGTGTTTTGTAACAACACACCGCAACACCAGAACCACACCCGATGTTAACAACAAAAATTTCCTATACATTATTTAAATGAAATGAAATTTACAACACAATATCAAGAAAAAAAACTATATTATAGACATTTCAAATATTGGTTTATACAATTACATAAATACAAATTATTACCTACATTCAAAAACATCAATGTTCCTTTGTCTTTTAATCCTGACCTGAATCGGGATATTTTTGAAAAACCCACCATGTTTTGAGCAAAATAATGAACCTTTATAAGAAAGAGTTTTTTAAGTTAGTAATAATATAAATAAACAAATTATGAGAAAGCGTTAATTTTACTAAAATTGATGTCAATTTTTAATAAAAAGATGCACTAAGTGTCATACCGGTCAGAACATGCATTTTTAAGAGGAGAGGCTGATTCCAAAACATCTCAATTCACTTGAGGATCATTTTCATAAATTATCAAAACAATATGAATGGTTCGCTATGTTTTGAGTATGTTATTTGTCTTTTTTACTAAAATATCCTTTTAAACTGGAAACACAAAATTTTTTACGCATTCTGATCACATCGTGTACCGTTTGTTTGTGAAACATGTTCTTATACATCACAAATTACTTATGAATCATTATAATTTTTTACCAAGAAAATACAAGTGTGTTTGATCTTTTTTCAGTGAGTGGAACTTTTTGAACTAAAATGTCGATTTTAAACTGATAACGGACACCTTGAGTCACACAAGGCACATCGTGTATTAGATTGAGGTGTGTATGATTACTACATTTTAAAAATGACTTATGTATCATTTTTGTGATGTACCAAAATAATATTAATGTGTATTCTTGGGTTTGAGTAGGACATTTGTCAATTTTACTAAAATTGATGAAATTTTAAATAAAAAGACACACTTTGAGTCATAATGGTCACACCATGTGTCAGATTAAGATGCAACTGATTCATACACATCTCAAATTACTTATGGTTCATTTTTCTAAAGTATAAAACAATATGAATGTTTTTTCTTGTTTTTGAGTACGTCACTTGCCTTATTTACTAAAATGACATTTTAAAATTGAAAGATGTACTTTGACTCATACAGATCACATTTTTTATTGGATTGAGGTGTGGATGATTCCTACACATAAAAAATGACATATGAATCATTTTACTAAAGTATGTTAAAAAATTAATGTTTTTCTCAATTTTGAGTAGGTCCATTGGCCTTTTTACTAAAATTGATTTCAATTTTAAATAAAAACATGCACTTGGAGTCATACTGATCACACAATGCATCCAATTGAGGTGTGGATGATTCATGTAGGTATCAAATCACTTATCGATCATTTTACTAAAGTATCAAAACAATTTGAATGTGTTTTTTCAGTTTTGAGTGGAAAGTTTATTTTTTACTAAAAATGATACCAATATTAAATAAATAGGCACTTAGAGTCATACTGGTCGCACCATACATCGGATTGAGGTGAAGTTGATTCCTAAATTTTTGAAATAACTTATGGATTTTTTTAAAGTATAAAAATAATTGAATGTGTTTTCGAATTTTTGAGCATGCCACTTTTCTATTTTACTAAAATGTGATTTTAAACTTGAAACATTCACATTGACTCATACAGATCACATCTTGTATTGGTTTGACATGAGGCTGATTCCTACATGTCACAAATGATTTAGAATTAATGCCCTAAATTATATATAAAATATGATCATCTTTTCTAAGTTTTCACTGAGTTACACTTTTTAAAGTCAAATGTCGATTTAAAAATAATAATGAACACATTGAGTCAGTGGTCATTTTTAAAACTATTAATTTCAATTTTAAATAAAAAGAAGTACTTTGAGTCATACCGGTCACATCATGTATCAGACTGAGGTGCATCTGTTTCGTACACATCCGAAAGTCTCAAAACTATCTAACTGTCTATGTTACCACAATTTCCATTGACTTTCCTTATCGAACTACCGACACTACATGAGAAGTTTTGAAAAAATGAAATCAACATGAAGAAAATAATCGAGATATATAAGAAAACAATTATCATGATTAATACTAAAAAGAAATAAATTAAATGTAAATATAAAATAATAAATTTATTTTATGTACAATGATTTTACTATGAAGATACCAAGATTACCTATTTGATTGAGCAGTGAATAGAACTTAAAGGAATGTGATAAATTTCAACACTACTGGGGTGGGAGGATTTAAGAGAAAATAAGTCTCTAGAATTTATGGTGAAGACAGGCATGAAATATGGATAGAGCACCAAAACTAAAAAAAGAACACACCTATATAAGAAAAAAATTATTATATGAGTAATACTAAAAATAAATAAATTAAACATAAATATAAAACAATACAATAATTATATGGAGAATTATTTTACTGTGAAAACATCAATATTACCTCTGTAATTGAACAGAGGCAGGGTCATTGATCTTCCTAAAAAGGCAATGGAGGGAACTTGAAGTAAAGTGATAATTGTCAATACTATAGGGCTGAATGGTTTTGAGGGAGAAGAAGTTTATGGTTGTTTTGGTGCAAGAATACATGAAAGATGTACAATGCACCCCAACTCGAAAAAAAGCATCGACCTACATAAGAAAACCATTATTATGGGATTAATACTAAAAATCAATAAACAAACATAAATATGAAAGAATATATTAATTCTATGGAGAATTATTTCACTATGAAAACATCGAGATTACCTATGTAATTGAGAATATGCAACTTCATTGCTCTTCCTACAAAGGCAATGGATAGAACATGAAAGAATGTGATAAATGAAACAATTTATTGGTGAAAAGGTTTTGAGGGAGAAGAAGTCTGTAGAAGTGGTGGTGCATAAATTCATGAAATTTGGATAGACCACCCTATCTCGAACAAGATAATCCACCTATATAATAAAACCAATATTATGTGAGTAATACTAAAAAGAAATAAGTTAAACATAAATATGAAATAATACATTAATTCTATGAATTGTGATTTTACTATAAAAATATCATGATTTCCTCGGTGATTGAGTTGAGATAGCCTTTTTCTCTTCATGCAAAGGCAAGGGAGAGAACATGAAATAAAATGAAAAGTGCAACACTGTAGGGGTGAAAAGGTTTTAATGGAGAAGATTTCTGTGGATGTTTTGGTGTAGAAAGGAATGATAGATGGACTGACCACCCCGACTCGAACAAAATAATCCACCTGTATAATAAAACAATTATTATTTGAGTAATACTAAAAATAAATAAATAAAACATAAATATGAAACAATACATTAATTATATGGATGATTATTTTACTATGAAAACATAAAAATTACCTCTGTTATTGAGCAGAGAAAACATCATTTCATTTCTTGCAAAGGAATGACACATGGACATAAATCTTCTACAATAAAAAAACTCTGAATGGAATGATGAAAATTTAATCAACCTTTCATTATAATTTTTTTTATTAAAATAGAGAATGTATATCATAACATTACCTTTACATATTTTTAAAGGGTTTCATTCATTATAATTTTTTCTTCTAAGGGATTGGTAATATCATCATGTGTAGAATAAATGGTTTGTATGAGTAGTAAAACATTTATTTTATATTATGTTAATGTAGTAGTGAATATATAATATTATGACGGAAAACATGATATATTAAAAAACATTTTAACCTTCTCATTGAACTATCCTTATTTTTTAAAGGTTTCAAGGATTTGGTTCCTCTATTGAGAATCGGAATCCCCTCTTTGTGGTCCCATCTAATATAGAAGAAATTTTCTACATTGGGACCAACATGAATTGATTGTGATGTCCCAATGAAAGGGTCATCCTTGATTGAATTTTCATATGACTCGACAATTTTTTTACTCTCCAACTGGAAAATCAACAAATTCTTGTTTGATGGATTAGAGACATAAAATAATTGCACTATTTGTTATATCATTATTAATGGATCATCATTTTCCCCTTCCACACTGAAATTCACCTTCACAAATCCCATTTCATCAAATTTAACTCCATTGAAAATGTCAACTTATTTTCAATGAAAAAGTAGAACTTTAAATGTTGTATAATACAACACTTATATCTGTTTGATAATGCCAAAATATGAAATATCTTCATAAATTGGATTTCTATCATTGGAACCAGATATGTGCATCACATTTGACAGAAATGTAAAACCATTTTTTTTGCATCATACTGAAGTCATTTTGTTCTTTTATATAGAACGTATAACAATTGATTAAAAAACCAATATAAGATATAACATTTTCATTCATTCCTTTGGATATCCACTAAAGTCGTTCGATAATTGAATTCATATTTTCAGAGAACTCCATATAAATCATATCTCTGAACCATACTACAAACTATTGATTATGTGTATTTGATATCCATCCTTCAGCCTTTGATGGATTCAAATCTA
The DNA here is from genome assembly GCA_963277665.1 of Viscum album. Classification (NCBI taxonomy): domain Eukaryota; kingdom Viridiplantae; phylum Streptophyta; class Magnoliopsida; order Santalales; family Viscaceae; genus Viscum; species Viscum album. Next base: position 995,988,684 of record OY728141.1, on the reverse strand, counting down.
TAAGAATTTATTTGTGGGATTCAGTATATGAATCAACATATTCTCTATTATGTAATATGTAAAGGTGTGCTTGATTTCACCGTGTCAAGGTAATTGTAACAACATATCTTATGAAAATTCCTTCACCCTGAAGCCATTTGGAGGGACGAGAGTTTGGGAGACTGAAGATTTCAACATCTAATAGGTAATTGGTACAGAATTCAATAGATTATTCAACAATGTATCATTATATAATATAACTGTTTATCCAACTTTGATTCCCGACAAACCCTTTAAAAATATTCATATATAGTTCAATGGGGTACATCCATGTGTAATGGATAGGACCACATAGTTGAACCTCTCTAACCAAGTGAACAACTAGATGGACTATTATATCAAATAATTATTGTGGTAAGAGTATCTCTAATTCACATCATATGACAACAATATCCTTATTCATGATGGGAAAATTCATCGGGTCTACAACTTTACTGAATATGGCTTTGAAAAAGAATTAGATTCTGGTTAATGTATGTTGTACATTTTGTGGTAGAATGAAATGGAAAGCAATAGGCATTAAATTTTTCATCAAAATATGATATTCATGTGATTTTTGTCCTTATAACATAAAATTATTAATTGACATGACATTCTTGATATTTGTTGAATACACTTGTGGAACATTTATACTATTATGGAAAATGAAAAAGAGTATTCTTTCTTATCTCGATAGAGTGTAGTATACCAGAGGAACAAAAGTCTTATTTTTACCCTTCAACGATTCCAACTCTTCCCTTATTCCCATTTCTATAAATTCCAACCTATCCTTGATCACATCTTTCATTTTATTAGAAACATTTAGTCACGTGCCAATAATACTATCAAATACATCTTTAATACAGGAATGAAAACAAGAAACTGTTTGACATAGTAACAATTCCAATATGGCGATTCAAATAAAATTGATCTCTTCTTCCAACCTGATTTTTAAGGGTTTTTAAAATGGTTTACCGAAAATAGTCTCAAAATTTTTTACTTTATTGTACAACTGATCACCCATTACTGGAGATGGTGTTGTGTAAGAACCCGGTTCTTATTTTGAGGTATGTGTTTCTTCTTTTCTTCTTTCCTTTATTGTTTTTGAGAAAATAAGGAAAATGGGGAAAAATCCCAAATTTTGGAAGTACACACCGTGTACTTTTCCATAGGTTGTGTACTTCTGTCCGTGTGGGATGAGTGCACGGGGTGTGTGGCCATGTCGGTGATGAAGGGTGTAGGAACTGACTACACACTGTGTAGTGTTCCTTTACACGCCCTGTAGTCAGTCGGCAGATGAATAGTAAGGTGGTGGCCAGCTGTGGGGAAGCACACACCGTGTACTCATGAGAACACGTTGTGTAGTCATGTCGGCAGGTGAACAATGCCGTTCTGGCGGGAATCCGTCAGAGTAAAATTTTAAAAATGGGAAGTACACGCCGTGTACTTGGAAATACATGCCGTGTAATTTGTTTTTTTCTCTTAAAGTGGGCAGTATCCTCCCCTGTTCATAGGGAAGGCTTATAATGGGAAGAGAGCTTGGGAGAGGAATGCCGGTGCTTTGGAGATCCACCGAGTGCAAGTCTGGAATCCGTTTCTTCCTCGGACGATCTCGTTGGAATAATCCTGGTAAGCCCTACACTCTTATTTAATCGTTCTTGCCAATTCTTCCCATAACAGGAGTTATTTTAATTTAAGATAGAATTCTGTTACATTATATCTACGACGTTCTTGTACGTTTCAGAAGGCTTTGTTCTCGTATATCGTTTGTTGGTGTTTATGGTAGGTGGCTTGGTGTTTATTTTTCCAACTGCTGTGTGTTTTGTGTATTTTAGGGCCACAAACCCATGTTGGGGTGCCGTGTGGCTAAGGCTATGGCTATTTTAACTACTTAGAACTGTATAGGTAATTAAATAAAATTGTAAAATTGTTTCTTGGGATAAGTTCTTGGATCCAGGACAACCCCGGGGGTGCATTCCTCTGTTTATCCGTTTGGCCAGGATACCCAAGGGTATGCCTTTAAAGTAATGATTTTAAAATTTCTTTGAGATTAATTGCTTGTGTGAGGCTTATTTACATGTCGGGCATGACCTAGTTACCTATTAGCCTAAGGGCAGTGTTGTGATTAGCCTGTGGTCATTGTACTAATTAGCCGATGGGAAACTTCTTCCGTGCCTGTGGGTAGTTGATTCTGTGCCCGTGGGCGACACTTCTTACGCCCGTGGGAAATATCCGTGTGCCTATGGGAATGTTATTGTTTTTGGATACTCTTTACCCTAGGGTAAGGGTTTACGCATATGAGGAAATTGGCTGTTTACTTAGAATATTCACTGTGGTTATATTTTAAATTAAATGATTAAATTAATATTAAAATGGAAATATAACTGGTTATGTTAGTTACTTTTAGTACTGCTTACATTATTGCATTTTACTACTGCACACTATTGTTGTGTGATTTCATACAGTTGGGCACGAGCCTTTGGTGGGTGCCTACTGAGATTAAATTCTCACACACTATTTGGGTCATGCATTTTGGCCCAAATAGATTACATTTATACAGGTGTAGATAAGGGAAATGACCCTTCTACAGGTAATTGATTGTTGTTGGGGTGTCGGAGAGCATGGAACCGAGCATTGGCTCGTGATGCTGCGGGCTGTTCTGTTCTACTTTATGTACTTGTATTTTAGTTGTACTATGTTGTACTGCAGTGTAACATGTTCTGTATATTTTATAAAAAAGTGACATACTACATCTTCATATATATATATGACTGAGGGTTTCCCATTTTTTCATCAGTTGTTTATTCTAGTTGTATATGGTTTATTGCTTCTGCTGTTGTTGTATGTTTATTTTATATTCCGATGTGCTACACTTTAAAAAATGAGGGCATATTTTCCCCACTATCAGACCTGATCCCTCACTGCTAGTTGACGGCCTCTGGATTTTGGAGAAATGCGTTTGAGGTCACATGGAGAACCGGGTTCGGGGCACCCGTCGAGTGGAACCCAGAACTGGGATGTTACAAAGTGGTATAAGAGAAGGTTATATTCTTTGAATTACTATTTGGATCCTTATTCGGGATAGGATGTGAACGGTAGTTGGTAATAAGATGTGTCAGGGCATAGCTAACCCGTGTATAGGGAAAAGACAGTCTACCTCGTATTTTTTCACTTCTAATGATTTTGAAATTTACAATTGATTTTATTTCACCGTTCGGTGATTCACTTGTGATTGTGAAGTTTATATTTTATCTATGTGTTATATTTAGTTGTAACCCGATGAGATGAGGGTATTCCATCTCATGCATCATTTAGGAATATGCCAGAAATCACATGCCATGCATAGTTTCCATGCCATGTAGGTGCATTAGAAATCACATGTTGTTGTGATAGTTGTTGTGCTAGTAAAGCATGCTATTGTGATAGCTGCCTTGATAAAATACATGTTGTGTGAGAGGGTAATTTTATTTGAGCCTGTTGATAGAATTGACGCCAAAATTTGGTTTTTGGGGAGTATGGGCCCCACTGACCAGAATTTTGTGGATCATTAGCTTTTTATTAGTTATAACACAGATAAGATGTCATACTATGATTCGTGGAGAGTATGGGCCCTCACGGGTCCGAATTTGACACTTAGGTATTGTTTTTTGGTATTTTCTAGATTCCAGGTAAGTTTCTGAGGCATACTGTCCTGAAAACCCAGTATACACGCCGTGTAGTACTTTAAACACACCATGTATTTTCTTCTGTTTGGGAAGAAAAATAAACTTTTTGAGTACACACCATGTACGTAGAGTACATGCCGTGTAGTCTCCTCCCGTGTCACAAACTGTGTGGGTGGCGACACAGGGTATGGAATGTTTGGGGAAAACACTCCGTTTACCGAACGTACACGCTGTGTGGTGTTGACCCGGAGTCCGGCAGTGTAACTAACAACACGAATGGAGGAGACTTAAGACATACATGCCATGTCCAATATGGAACACGCCGTGTAGTCTGACATGGGGACCCGACCGTGTAGCTAACAACACAGGTCAGTGTAATCCTTTAGGATACACATCGTGTGTCTATTGAACACGTCGTGTAGTGTGAGACGTGTGTCCGGCCATGTAACTAACAACACAGGTCGGCGAAACTCGTCTAGAAAACTTTGTGTTCCTATGGGACACGCCGTGTAGTCTTGTCTGAGGACAGACCGTGTGGACATAGACATGTGGCTAGGAGACGGGGTAGTGTACACGCCGTGTGTGGGTGTAACACACCGTGTAGTTTTAAGCTGAGTAGTTGGTCGTGTCACAAATGACAAGGGCATTTGGAAAATAACGTCGTACACGCCGTGTAGATATTATACATGTCATGTAGTTTTTGTTCAACGGGAGCCATGTGGCTTAGCCGTGTGGAAGGACCCGGGCAGTGGAAGAGAAGTCAAGTAAACGTCATGTAGTCATTGTACACGCCGTATAGTCTTGTTTTTCAAATCTTGAAACTCCATCTTCCTCTTGTTCCCTTTGTGGTTCCTTCGCTTTCTGTCTTGATAAATCTTGATCTAAGGTATGTTTTTGACCTTGTAGTGTCATGCCGCCTAGATGACCATGCGTTGTTCTCTAGGAGAGCGGAAACGAGTATACTCAAGAGATGGTGGGCCATGGGCTACCAGTGGATCCTCCAGCAGAGCCAGATGTGGCGCTAGCTGTTATACCAGACATAGGCGTGGAGGCGCAGTTCCGTGAAGCCTTTATGCGGTTCATGCAGACCTTTCAGGGAGCACCGCCGACTGCCACATCTATGGCTGAGCTGACACGTATCTTCTAGCAGCAGCATCCACCTACATTTTTAGGGTATGGAGGACCATAGGCTGTGGAGTCTTGGCTAGGATCGATGGAGACCATTTTCAAGAATCTTTTGATACCTCCAGGGAAGAGGGTCAAGATCACAACTTATATGCTGTGTGATTCCGCCAAGAGGTGGTGGGATGTTACCACCCAGTCAGAGTATCACAGAGACATGGTGTGGGAATATTTTCAGGTAGTATTCTATGACTTCGTTTTCCCAGAGACGCTGAGGGAAGATAGAGCTCAAGAGTTCATGAATCTGCAGCAGGGCGCTATGTTGGTGATGGACTATTCTGCTCGTTTCACCGAGCTTCAGCTCTTTGGACCTGTGCTGGTGGGTGATGAGACGCTGAGAGCCAGACGTTTTGAGGATGGTCTTCTTTATGACATCTGAGCACTGGGGAATGTTTTCAAGTTGCCTAATGTACATTCTATTAGGAACAAGGCACTGATTACAGAGAGGAACCGTCGAGAATCTAGTGGTGTGGGCCAGGGCGGTTCAGCACCAGCTACTGGTACTATTTCTGCTGGCAAGAGGAAAAGACAGATGGACTTATCTCAGGGTGGCAGTACCAATCAGAAGAATGCTTCAGGTGGATAGGTCATGTGCTACCAGTGTGGTAGAGAGGGGCACAAGATGCCACAGTGTCCACGAGACCCAGTGGAGTATCGAGCTTGTGGCAGGATGGGTCATCTGCAGCGCTTTTGCAGGGCATTTCCCCCGATGTCTAGTGAGAGGGGTTCTGTGCAGACTCCGCGTGTGGGAGCAGGACCAATGGATTCTTACCAGTCGGGGAACTGAAATATGTCAGGGCGTACAGGCAGAGATGGTGGTCGTGGCCGTGGTAGCTAGACACTAGGATCTCAGAGGCAATAGGGCGGGACAACTCAGGGGTTGCTAGGCTGTGTCGCAGGTTCGCGACACTGGGCAGACATATGCAGTGCAGCAGACCCAACAAGATCAAGATCCTAGACCTTCTATAGTCAGAGGTACTATTCTAGTAGCTTCTGTTTTATATTCAGTACTTTTCAATACGGGTGATACACATAGTTTCATATCTGTACCCGTTGTGGAGAGCCTTGGGCTCTGTGTTTCTACTTCATCTGATATCATGATGTTAGACACTCTGTTAAGGACTAGGATGGCTGGTGTGTGTCAGCACAAGGAGTTCCCCCTTGAGGTTGGTGGGTGTCACTTTTTATGGGACCTCTATGTCTTAGAGATGACGATATATGATTTAATTATCGGGATGGACTGGTTGGTTCCCTTTCGAGCCTTTATAGACTGCTATCATCGTAGGGTGAGTTTCACGTCACCAGAGGGTAGAGAGTTTATATACAAGGGCGAATGAGATGGTCAGGCGAGTAGAGCTGGACAAGAGCATCGTGTGCGAGGTGGAGTCATAGCCCAGATTGAGAGTTTATATCTGGATGATCAGGGGACTTGTCTGACGAATCTCCCTCCAATGGTTGATAGTTTCAAGGATGTCTTCTCAGATGACTTTTCAAGTCTACCTCCAGAGAGAGAGGTTGATTTCTCTATTGAGCTAATGCCAGGAGCAGCACCGGTGTCCATTCCTCCTTATAAGATGGCCACACCTGAGTTTTAGGAGCTCAAGAGGCAGTTAGAGGAGTTATAGGAAAATGGTTTTATCTGACCCAATACTTCTCTGCGGAGTTCTCCAGTCCTTTTTGAGAAAAAGGTGGACGGTACCCTCCGAATCTGTGTGGATTATAGGAAGTTGAACCAGTTGATGGTTAAGAACCGATATCCCTTACCAAGGATTGATGATCTTTTTTGATCAACTTCATGGAGAAAGAGTGTTGTTGATGATTGACTTGAGGTCAGGATATCATTAGATACGCGTGAGACTATCAGATATACCGCTTACAGCTTTTCGGAGCAGATATGGTCTATATGAGTACATAGTTATATCATTCGAACTCACGAATGCGCCATCAGTTTTCATGGATCTAATGAATCATGTGTTCCATCAGTATTTGGATTATTTCGTGGTAGTATTCATGGATGACATATTGGTTTACTGTCACACTCTACATGACCATGCCACCCATCTTGAGATCGTATTGAGTACTCTGAGAGAGCATCAGATATATGCTAAGCTCTCAAAGGGACACCTTTGGATGGACCAGATTCACTTCCTGGGTCATATCATCTGAGAGGCAGGAGTTTTCATGGACCCATAGAATGTAAGAGTAGTAGTTTCTTGGGAGTATCCTAAGAATGTGTTTGAGATACTGAGTTTCTTAAAGCTAGCTGGTTATTATAGACGCTTCATACATGACTTCCCTAGAATAAGAGCACCGTTGATGGGTATGACTAGAAGGGTTTGAAGTTTGTTTGGTTGGAAGCATGCAAGATAGATTTTTAGGACCTGAAAGGAAGGTTGACATTAGCACCGATCCTGATACTCCCAGAGTAGGGGAATAACTATAAAGTTTACTATGATGCATCAGGTATTGGGCTGGAAGCAGTGTTGATGCCAGGTGATTGAGTTGTTGCGTATGGGTCTCGACAGTTGGGGCCACATGAGAGGAATTATCCGACACATGATCTCAAGTTGGATGTAGTAGTGCATGCGTTGCGCTGTTGGAGACATTATCTATTGGGAGAGAATTTTGTGGTTTTCACCGACCATAAAAGACTCAAGTATATCTTTACACAACGTGACTTGAATCTGAGGCAGAAGAGGTGGGTCGAATACCTACATTCCTTCGATTTTGAGCTTGCCTACACACCTGGTAAAGATAATGCAGTAGCTGATGCACTGATCTAGAAGACTCAGATACAGGCAGTGCAGGATGCCAGTGGTGAGTGGCAGCTTGTGGCCTTGTTCTATGAGATGCATCTAGGTGCACGATAGTCAGGGGAATACTAATCTTTCATCTTTAGTTGTGACTTCTACCCTCCTGGATAGAGTGAATATGAGAGAACTATCTGATTCAGAAGTCCTAGTTCTACGGGAGTCGGTGGTGAGTGAGGACCCTCCTCCTAGTTATATGATAGGCTGTGAAGAGATTATGTGTTTCTAGGGACGCGTATGGGTTCTATGGGATATACGAGAGGAGATGATGCATGAGTTTCATGCTTCATCTTTGGCAGTTCATCCCGGAGTTACCAAGATGTACCGTGACTTGAGACGTCAGTATTGGTGGCCGGGTATGAAGAGAGACGTATCTAGTTTAGTTACAAGATGTTCCACCTATCAACAAGTGAAGGCAGAGCACCAGAGACCAGCTGGGTTGTTACAGTAGTTACCTATCCCGAAGTGGAAATGGGATGATGTCGCGATGGATTTCGTGACTGGTTTGCTGAGGTCACCTCGAGGCAATGATATCGTGTGGGTTGTTGTGGACAAACTCACTACGGTAGCTCACTTTTTCTGATCAAGGAGACCTTTAGAGTCGACGATCTCAGGAAGTTTTATATTCGAGAGATCATACGTCTTCATGGGGTTCCTCGTTCTATCATTTCAGATAGGGAGGCCCATTTTACATCTTGTTTCTGGAAGAGTTTTCAGAGGGCACTGGTTACACAGGTGCTTCTGAGAACATCATACCACCCTCAGACAGATGGCCAGTCAGAGCGTACAATACAAGTGCTAGATGATATGCTGAGTGAATTCTTCCTAGACACTGGGGGCTCTTGGGAGAAGCATATACCCCTAGTCGAGTTTTCCTACAATAATAGTTTTCATGCAACTATCGAGATTTCACCTTACAAGGATCTATACGGTAGGCCATGTCGCTCACCCTTGTGCTAGATGGAGGCAGATGAGGCAGCATTAATGGGACCACGTCTCATGTCGGAGACTTCTGAGTAGGTCCAGTTGATTCAGAAGCAGATGGATACTGCGCAGTCTCATCAGAAATATTATACTGATCGCCGCAGAAGACCTTTGGAGTTTGTGGTCGGAGATTAGGTTTTCTTGCGTGTTTTGCCGAGGTTGGGACACAGGCGGATCAGAAGACAGGGTAAACCTTCACTGAGATATGTGGGGCCATTTGAGATTATGGAGAGAGTCGGGCTGGTTTCTTATCGGTTGCAGTTACCACCGAGGTACCAAGCCATGCACTACGTCTTCCATGTATCTCAATTGCACCTCTATCATTCAGACCCGTCTCACAACTTTCATCCATAGGAGGTTGAGCTTCATATGGATTCTTCATTTGAGGAGCATCTGATTCGTATCGTTGACAGGAGCACGAAGGTCCTCTGAGGCTGGTCATTTCCTCTCGTACAGGTGCTATGGCAGCATGGACGAGTGTAGGACAAAACCTGGGAGTGGGAGACCCACGTACGTGCTCTGTGGCCAGAACTATTCTGATCATTATATTCGACACCCTTGGAAGGGAAATTCGGGGACGAATTGCTTTAAGGGGGGAAGTTTGTAAGAACCTGGTTCTTATTTTGTGGTACGTGTTTCTTCTTTTCTCTTTTCCTTAAGTGTTTTTGGGAAAATAAGGAAAATGGGGAAATCCCAAATTTTGGAAGTACACGCCGTGTACTTTTCCACACGCCGTGTACTTCTGGCCATGTGTGATGAGTACACGGGGCGTGTGGCCATGTCGGTAATGAAGGGTGTAAGAACCGACCACACTCCATGTAGTGGTCCTTTAAACGCCGTGTAGTCAGTCGACAGGCGAATAGTAAGGCGGTGGCCAGTTGTGGGGCAGCACACACCATGTACTCCTGAAGACATGCTGTGTAGTCATGTCGGCAGGTGAACAGTGCCGCGCTGGCGGGAATCTGTCATAGGAATAGATTAAAAATGGGAAGTACACGTTGTGTACTTGGAAATACAAGCCGTGTACATTATGTCTTTCGCTTAAAATGGGCAATAGCCTCCCTTGTTCACAGGTAAGGCATAGAATGGGAAGAGAGATCAGGATAGGAAGGCAAGAGCTTTGGAGATCCTCCGAGCGCACGTCTAGAATCAGTTTCCGCCTCGGACGATCTCGTTGGAACTGCACGAGTAAGCCCTCCACTCTTCTTTAATCATTCTTTCCAATTCTTCCCCTAATGGGAGTTATTTTCATTTAAGAGAGAATTATTTTACATAAGATCTACGACATTCTTGGATGTTTTAGAAGGTGTCATTCACTTATATCATTCGTCGGTGTTTAAGGTAGGTGGCTTTGTGTTTATATTTCCAACTGCTATGTGTTTTGTGTATTTTAGTGCAACAAACCCATGTTGGGGTTTAGTGTGGCTGAGGCCGTGGCTATTTTAACTACATAGAACTATATAGGTAATTAAATAAAGTTGTAAAATTTTTGTTTGGGATCAGGGCTTGGATCCAGGACCACCCCGGGGGTGCATTCCTCTATTTAGCCGTTTGGACAGGATACCCGAGGGTATGAATTTAAAGTAAAGATTTTAAAATTTCCTTGAGGGGAATTGCTTGTGTGTGGATTATTTACATGTCAGGCATGACCCAGTTACCTGTTATCCTGAAGGCAGTGTTGTGATTATCCTGTGGGCATTATACTACTTAGCCTGTGAGAAACTTCTTCTGTACCTGTGGGTAATTGATTTTGTGCCGGTGGGAGACACTTCTTATGCCTGTGGGAAATATCCGTGTGCCTGTGGGTAGATTCTTGTGTTTGGATACTCTTTACCCTAGGGTAAGGGTTTACGGGTCTGAGGACATTGGCTGTTTACTTAGAATATTCACCATGGAGATATTTTAAATTAAATGATTAAATGAATATTAAAATGGAAATATAACTGGTTAAGTTAGTTACTTTTAGTACTGCTTAATTTATTTCATTTTACTACTGCACACTATTGTTGCGTGATTTCACACAGTTGGGCATGGGACTTTGGTGGGTTCCTACTAAGATTCATTTATCACACCCTATTTGGGTCATGCATTTCGGCCCAAACAGATTACGTTTCTGCAGGTGTAGATACGGGCAAGGGCCCTTATACAGGTACTTGATTACTGATGGGATGTAGGAGAGCATGGGACCGAGCATTGGCTCATGATGCTGTGGGATGTTCTGTTCTACTTTCTATACTTGTATTTTAGTTATAATTTATTGTATTGTAGTGTAACACGTTCTGGCTATTTTATAGAATAGTTACATACTGAATCTTCATATATATATATATGACTTCTGGTTTCCCTTTTTGTCATCAGTTGTTCATTCCAGTTGTGTATGGTTTATTTCTTCTGCTATTGTTGTACATTTATTTTTATATTCCACTGTTCTACACTTTAAAAAATGAGGGCATAGTTTCCCCACTATCAGACCTGGTCCCTCGCTGCTAGTCGGCAGCCTCTAGAATTTGGGGAAATGCACTTGAGGTCACGTGGCGAACCGGGTTTGGGGCACCAGTTAAGTGGCACCCGGAACTGGGACATTACATGTTGTACATTTTTCGATATTCCTATTGAATAATTTCATCCAGTATCAATATTTATTTCATCATGGTAAAAATTTCTGATTTCTCAAAAACACACTTTTCAAGGAATTTTTCAACCGAACTGATTATGTGTGTTTTTCAAAAATAGGATACCCCAACATTACTTTAATGTTATATCCTGATAAATTTATATAACTGGGGAAGTCATTTATCATTTCATACAACATGGCCCTTAATGTGAATTCATCACTTCTTTGAGGATCATACACTATAAGACCTATATCCAGCATCAATTTCATATCTTCGATCAATGGAGCCAAATAGACATCAATATCATTATCAAGTTTCTTTGGTCCAGATATCGGCAGAGAAAACATAATATATTTTCACTTCATGAATAACAATGGAATAAAGTTATAATTTACCAATATGATAGGCCATGTACTATGAGTACTACTTTGTACACCAAAAGGATTTATTCAATCTATAGATAATGTAAGATGCAAGTTTCTCAGCTCATTTCCAAATTCAGTAAACTCATAATCAATGTTCCTCCATAGAGGAGAATTTTATGGATAGCATAGGTTCCCATATTTAATTCTTGTATCTCAATGCCATGTTAATTGTCTCGCAGTTTCTTGACCTCCATATAGTCATCTAAACTGTGTAATGATAGCAAAGTCCCGTACATATTTCGAAGGAATTGATTCATTTTTCTTGTATCGATCTACAACAGACATAGGAAATTTTATGACTGATACATGGTCCTTGCGAAACAATATACAATCATTTAGAAATGTGTGTATTTTTTAGAGATCATTCCCATTTAATGTAACATTTGTTTAACATCATATGTTTTCCATGGTAGTTCATTTTATCTGGTTGGAATATCATTTTGGATACCAAGTAGTTCTGTACTTCTGATGTCACTCTATTTGCTAGATAATAAAAAATTATATAACTTTAATACAGCTAATCAAGTTGTGTATTTAGTATAACCAGTATACAATGGTTTCTTGGAACATCTATTTAACTCCTTATAGAAATTTGAAAAAACATGAAGGTCATCTTTAATTCTTTTTTTCGTTTCATCCATGCGATATCTATCATCACTTACAAAGTTACTCATATAAAATGATGTGTAAACCACACTATCATCCCAATTGGTCTACACATTCAAATTTTCCCCATGTTTAGTCCAACATTTATAGCTTTGATATATTCCTTAACAAGTCAAATGTTCTTACAACTCTTTCATAATAATTTTTCTTTAATAACAATAACTTAAACATAGAAAAAGGATTTTAGAATGGTTGTCTACATGATCTCTTGCAAACTTTATGAAGTCTTTAACACTATCTTCACACTCATATTTCAAACGATTAGCGTGCATACATTTTTGATTCATATCCATACTACTGGGGTTAAAATATATTAATTTTATACAATATATAAATAAATACACAAAATATATTCATTATCAAAAGTGAATGTTATAGATATTCCTAATAAGGGAAACTCAACATTTGGTTGATTCAAAGAATTTCAATATTTTGAAGAAAATGGGTAATTGGATTTAAGAAAAAAATTACTCCACTATAGGAGGTGTTATCCTATGAATTCATTAAAAGGTGAAAGTAATAGACAACTCATTTTTATCACCACATCTCTTAATCATTTATCATTTCATTTTGTTATATGAAACATCCTTCATCCCTTGTGGAAATGCACTTTTTTTCTCGAATTAATCTAAGTAGTATTCATCAATGGGATGAAAAATTCTCAGATTAGTACAAGCAACATAAAACATATGGGTGATGAGTTTCAAGTAATAATTTTCAATAATGGCTGTTCAGGAGATGAAGGTGATGAGGATCAAAGATGTCTATAAAATAGAAGGGGGATGAGTCTCAAGAAAAAAATTGTAATAATTTAAAATATATTGAATTTGATAACCTCTATTCTATTTTTTGGAACAAGTGATGTAGAAACCTAAGGAATTATTGCATTTATAATTTATAGTAAATCAAATATTTGAAAACATCTCAAGACTCTTGTGATGTCATATCATCACACCAACCCATCCCAAGGATTCTAAGGAGGTTTTCACAATAGATCTACTCATCTAAAGGCTTATAGGATGGATATATTATACACATTGACCCATCCTTGACATTCTAGTGAGGTCTATAAAGAACTTGTCTTAAATCAACAATACACATGAATATGATATGCCACAAACAACTGAGAAAACACACCAACCCTTGTAAATTCTATCCCATACACATTTAAACACACACACACACACACACACGTGTATATATATATAACATGGAATTTCTAATACACATAATTATAAGAAAAATGCACAATTAAACATAATTTTTTATGAAAATAAATAAAACCTCTTTTTAATTTGATGATCTAGAACCATAATTTGTGAATAAATAATTATAAAACCACTATTACATTATATGTTCTAAAAATACTTATAAATAGATAGAAATATATATATTTACTTACACATACACACATACACATAGATATACATACATATATATATATTCCCCTTGGGTCCGGATGAGTTGGTAATGGATCTACATGGTCTCAGTGAGGTCTTGGGTTTTAGTCTCTCCGAGTTATTCCCTGTTGGTGTAGAGTAGGATTTTTGTTGTATTTCTCCCCCTCCTCAAACTGTTGTAATTATATATATATATATATCTATAAAATAAACATAAATTTTTTAAAATCTATTTAACCCTCACAGTAGAATATCACGACATAGTAAAATGAATATAAACCCATACTAATTTTTAAGTCAAGATATTTTTTGTTTGTTAATGGTCTTAAAAAAGTTTTTTTAGGGTAATTCAGCTATGTAATGATTTTAATGAGGTTTTATTTATAAATAAATCATTCCTATTAAATATGACAAAATATGGAGTGATTGTTAACCCATGCGAGAGGTCCAATGGGAATCGTTTTTCAAATGGAGACTCCAACTATTCCGTCTTTCTGAGTTTAATTGATGAGAAAAAATGATTTCATATAATTTTGAGTAATATTTGTCCAATAATTTTGTGAAAAAAATTAAAATTAAGATGTTTTGAGAGACTTGACTCATCTCAAAAGCTATAGGGGATTGATTTGTGAGACAATCCAAAAGGTAAAATCATTATATCTTGTCACAAATAAGTAGATATTCAGTTCAAAAATCATCTTTAGGAGTAACATTTTTATTTTTTGGGACCCATGAGACATAATTACACTCAAGGTTATATTTATTTCATCAAATTTATTGATGAATTTACCATAATGAATACTGTGATGATTATAAAAAATAAATCAGATGTGGTGGACACGTTCAAGGTTTCCATATGAATATTTTAGAATGAATTGGGGATGTGATTCAATTATTTCATATCTAAAAATGAGAATGAATTCACTAGTGGGGATTCACTAAGACTTCAAAATAGTGAAAAAATTAATCTTGTAGAGCAAGCTAGGGTACATATGTAGAAAACCAATAAAATTGATTAAAAACAACAATTTAAAAAGACCAAAACAGGATATCCAAATAGGTAGTCAATAAAACAAAAAATCATATAGAAATAATTCTATTAATAATATAAAATAAAATAGTATACAAGGACCAGACCACAAATAACCCATGACATTTTCTAACCAGAAATCAAAAATGAAATGAAAAATACACAAAGAAAATTGCAAGGCCAACTTCAATAGGTTGAAGAAAATGCACTTCGAAAACCCAAACTACAACCAAAGACCAGATGTTTGATGATATTTGAGAAACTGAAGGTAATCAAGTGGTGTGATTCGAGCATTGAATAACTGAGTAGGAGCACTGATAGTGGGTTGATTCTATGGAAATCTTTAGATATTATGATGTGTTCACAAATTTTTAGGGGTTTTTCAATAGATCGGGACACTTTTATCAACACTTACATATAAGTATTGATAAATAGTTCTTTTTATCAACACTTAAGTAATAAGAACTGATAAAAGGAATGTTTTTCAGTGTTCTTTTAGTGCTGATAAAGGAAGGTCTTTATCATCACTAGTGTTTTAGCATTGATAAAGCCTCATCTTTATCAGCATGATAAAATCATTGATAAAAACCTACCTTTATATACGGTTATTACTTAAGTGCTGATAAAGTAATTATAATTATAATTATAAATAAAAAATGTTTCTAAATATATATATACTTAATAAATATATATAAATATAAATATAGTAAATCTATACATTTTTTAATATAATAATTAAAATTTTATAATTATTTATTTATAATTATATAAATATTTTTGAAAAATAATATTTATATGTAATTTAAGTTCATGCATGAATATATGTTAAAAATGAGTGAAATAGAATAAATTAATGATAAGTACACATTAACAATATTGAAAAAGTAGATAAGTTTTGTGTGTGTTCATTTTATTTAAAAATGGATTAATTATGTTTATGTGAAATCAATATAACACACATTTTATCTATATTAAATTGAAAAAATCAAATGACACATTCAATTATATATATTTACATTACACTATATATACAATTTCTTAGTATTTTTAATTCATATTAATTTTTAATTATAAACAAATATTCACTAAATTTATTACTATTTAATGTAAAACGTATAAATATTTTGTAATATATAAATAAGATTTATATACATTAATATATATCTATATATTTTATATATACAATTTTTTGACATTAAATACCATAATTATCTAATTAATAAAATGTTTAATATTTAATAATGTACAATAAATTTAATCATTTTATCAATAATTATTAAATAAATAATATCTGTAATATTTTTTAAATAAAATCATTTTTTTATATATTTATTTCACTTTATTTATCAAGACCTTTATCAGTGCTTTTTTAGCATTGATAAAATCTATCATTACCAATGTTAAAAAAAGTGGTGATAAAGGGTACCCTTTATTATCATTAAAAATTAAGCGTTGATAAAGGTTCTCTTTATCAGTGCAAAAAAAAGAGATGATAAACGATTAAATTTAACATCAAATTCTTTAGTGCTGGTAAAGATTCTGTTGATTAGTACTTTTTTGTATTGTTTTTAAATACCATCACTGTGAAATGATAGTTTTCTAGTAGTGTCATCACATGCTTCAAATTCCATAAATAGGAAGTACTACAGTACAATCCTTATATATCTCATAATTTTTATTATAAGAATATCATAACATAAGACTTGAATACAAAAACTAAAATATAATGATTTTTCTACTTTGACTATAGAAACAACATAATCTGGACCTTGATCCCTTAACATTTTCTGACCTATATTTCCTTGATACTTGAGACATTCATTAGTGTATTTCCCCATATCCTCTCAGATGAATCATTGAATATTGTAAAATTCATCATTCTCTTGAAATTATGATCATAGTGGCCGTTTTATTCATACATGAACCAAACTTCTTTTCCACATAAGAATATACATATTTTTTTTCCTTCTACAATTATCACATGTGGGGAAATACGTTTTCCCTTCATCCCTTCATCTATATTTTTTCAGCTTCCCTCTCCTTCTCTTACTTCCCTTTGAAGCAATATGACTTGACTAATTATTTATATGTCTTGTTACAACATGTTATTGTTTCCTCTTATGATAAAAATATTTTAGAGACTACTTATTTTTGAAATACCATTTTAAACCCATCAATGAAATGATTATTCTTACTCTTTGGATTATCTTCATTGATGTGGTTCTCATTCATTCCACTAGGATCCATTTCTAAAAAATCGGCTTCGTTTATATTAGGATGTGAATCATAATGCATAATTTCAAACTTAACATCAATTTAAAAAAAATATTAATAAACTCAAAATCATAATCATGGATTTATTTGGGGAATATTTATTTTTAAATTCTTCATAATGGTTCATAAATAAAATTTGACTTATCCTAAGAATATACCCAAGAGTGTTAAACTAGGTATGAAGTAAGACCTGTTATCTTGTACTAGGTTACTCTGAGTCAGGCCCGAGACACCTTGTCAGAGTTGTTACCCCTTGGTACATCTATTCCATAACCACAACCACTTGTATTATCTAGACGGGGATGTATTTCTAGGAATACCTACATAATCTCTACATTACCAAAATTCTAGTATATTATTCCATTCTTAACCTCAAATTCTATATTAGGGTTATGTACCATAACCTAGGTTTTCTAAATCTAGTTACCAAGGTTGCTTCATAACTTCCTCTGATACCAACTATAACTCACCGACCTCAGAATCCTGGATCTAGTGCATTGTTTTATTACATTAGCATGATTACAATTAATCAAATCCTAAAGGACCGATCAGTTTAGCAGTCTTGGAACACCAGATTGCATTCTTGATACCCATAACACAATTTGAAAATAAAATAAAATAAGATACATAATAAAATGAAATAAATTTCATCCTTTAAATATTATTCATGTTTTCTACTTCATAACATAGGGGAAAGAAACATAAGAAAGTAGTGATCTTAGATGCTCAATAAGGGTAAGTAATATATTGGAAGCATAAATAATAAGGCATGGTGAGTAACTAAAAGTACACATGTCATTAATAAATAATATTGATTATAATATGGTAGGAATAAAAGCGGAATAAAAAATGTAAAAATAAAACACATCAATGGTTATTCTAATAGTCAAATCATCACAGGGACTATCAATTACTAGTTTTATAATTAGAAAATATATAATATCATCCATCATAAGTATACCATCAAGGCCTCAACCAAGACACTATACATAATGAGTAAAAACCCAGTCTAGTTTGTCTCATGAGTCCTACTGATGAATCTAGGGTCTATAGCGGGTCCCGCCCATCATTTACTAAGTCTAATACATTCCTCATATGAAAAATGTGCAATATAAACAACATAAATATTTTTATTGAAAAAAAAGCATACGAAATGTGAATACTTTAACCATAAACCATGAATAGTATAATATAACACATATACAGTAAAACTAATCATAAATCCTTCAGAAATATATAGTACATGGTATCATAAGAAATAAAACACATTGAAGTACAATATTCAACAAATTATTTTGACATAGATGAAGACACTTTTAAATGAGACAATTAAAATATTCTTGACGAAATAATCTTTAAACGTTTGAAAGTGTCACATAACACTTGAAACATTGAAATCATAATCACATAGAATGTCATTAGAATAAGAAGACTCTTGACATGATATATCAATGGGAAGTATATATACCACACACAAGGAATATGGTATGAACAAGGGATATATCTCATAGAAGTAAAAGTATGGTGAGAAACCCCCATTTTACTTTAGAAAGAAGATCTCTTTTGGAAAATCATTTTTATCTGCATAAAATTAGATGGTAAAAATGAATATCCTATAAAATAAAAGGGAAATAAATTGTAATTATATTTGAGCCTTAAATTATTACCCACTTAATTTAAATAATGTAAAAATATTTTTTAAGAATCTTTAGGAATAAAACATTTTAGTGCGGTTTATAGAAAATTTTAAAGAGATTTTAATAAGAAATATCATCCGTTTTTTCATAAAACCAGAAATTAACCAAGATAGATTCTTTAGGATAAAATGTTTACTTTTATAAAAATAATTATGGCTTAAAATAGATTATATTGTCCACTTGAAAATGGGTAATAATTCAAAAAGATCCCTTTAATTGGGATTTCTTATCAAGAAGAATTGAGAAGGGAACCATATTAAAAAATTTATATACAATAAATGAAAGATGAACTGATCTAGATATATGTGTTTGTAATATAATATAGAATAAGTAAAAAAAATAAAAAATCATTACATTGGGTTAAATATAGTGAAATAATAACCCGAAGGAAATAAATAATGGTTCGGGTAGAATCTGTTACCACTTTGTAATCAATCAAATCGTATGTCCAAAAATTAATAATCATACAATGAATCATTAAATACTATGAATATAGAGATATTATGGATATTATATATCAAATGTCAGTATACATATACCATATAAAATAAATAAGTTTTAAATAATGGAAACCTCATGTTAATAAAAGTGATATGAGAAACCCCATACATTATGACTGAATGTGTTATGCACTTGACCTTAATGTCCAAGATAATTAAATTAAATCCATTAACTATTTGAATAATAACCTTTAATAAACTTATAATATTAATTGTAGTTTTATTGAGTTCATTTATGGCTTCATTTATGAGTTATAGAGTTTAATTTCATCATTCGAGAGCATTGATTTTCATGGTGTTCATGATCGGTTCACTTGTTTATAAGTACTAAAATCTATGAAAAAAGTGTATAATTTTCCCAAATTGGAATTATATGTTATTAATTAACATCAAAAAGTATAATTTATCTTATATATTTTTCCCTAATTATATTTATGAATCCTTAGATAAAATGTTAATGATATTTTATTATACAGATTTAAGTAGTTTTAGATCACAACAAACTCATTTTGTTTTATCATTTAGTATTACATAAATATGTTAATTATAAAACATAAAAAATGTCTATAATAAATATATTATATTAATTTTTAACCTTAAAAATGGTTTTCATGACCTTCCTTGAATGATAAACCGAAAAACAATGATTCATCATCCATGAAGGTTATAAATCGGCACCTCAGAGACGATGATTCCATTTTTAAAATAAAAGAGAGAGATAAAGGATTTTGAAGGAGGACATTCCATTAACATGATATAATTAATGTATAGATATGATAATTGATTTCTCATTCACATTTTTACATATGAGTTAAGGGGTTGATAATAATTTAAAAAGTAAATTGAAAGAAAATTAAAAGAAAAAGAAAGTGGATTTTCCTCTTGAATTCTCCACGTTGAGAACCTCCTTAAGAGAACTTGGTTTGTTTTTTTTTGACCAAGATATCCTAGAAATAGGGGAGAGTCTTAGGAAGATGTTTGGTTATAATTTGAACAATGATTAATTCTTTTAAGGTATGAGGAGAAAGTTTGGTGATGGGTGGTATTATAGTAGAGGAGAGGGGTGGTTTTTGAATATTTTAATCCTTAGTTTATTATTTTTTCTCAAGACGATAAATATTTAAGTATTATCAAAAAACATATTAAAATATTGAATTATGGTTCTATATTTTGGTCTTCAATGATCCATAAATTACATATGATTAAATAATTCAGGTATTTTACATTTATCATAAATTATCGTATTTTATAATTCTAAAAAAGTAAAATATTTTAGAAAATATCCCCAAAAATCACCTTTAATATTTTTCATTGTTTAGAATTTAAAAAAAATTCCATTTTATGAAATTAATTTTATGAATATGAGATGCTTAATTTTTAATTAAAATCATCATTTACTTGGAAAATAGAGATTTTAAAATTATAACTGATTTTATTACACTTTGAATAATTAACAAAGGTCTCATAAAATTATCCTAAAATAATAAGACAAAAAAATATTAATATATGAATAAATTTTCTGAAAATAAAATTTCTTTTAGATTAGTTTATCTATTTATAAACTTTTAATTAAATATTTATGACTTTCAAAATTACTAACACATAATTATTAATTTTTAAAATATTCAATTTCTTATTCTATAATATAATTATTTTGTACCTTAATTTATAATATGCCTAAATATTATTTATACATTCACATGTTTGATTAATTATCATTTGTTCATATTACTACACATAAGGGTAACATTACTATTCGAAATTGTCATGTTACTATTTACCAAAAAACTATGTTGATCACATCAGACTCTAAATATCTTACTGATTGAAACCATGTATGTTTGTCTTTTGTAATTCAATTAATAGAACTGGAGAAATTATGTTTAATGTTAGTCCTTCAAATGTGGTGAGAATGTAGGTAAAAAGAACATTCAAAACTTAAATAAGTCATTATATCTAATTTCAATATAAAAAATTATTCTAATGATATACATTGGATTAATATATGTATAATTGATATATTGTTACATTAAAAATAAATTTAAATTATAAAAAATATTTAAACGAAAAATAATGTTTTTAACTAAAATGTAGTATTTTTCACTATTCCTTCAAAAATGAAACATTTATGAAAAATAATTAAAATTCACCCTAAGTTAATTTTGAAATTCCAAATTCGAAAATGATATTTATTTTACCAAAAAATTATACATTTCATTATAAATATGTTTCATCTAGGTGAAACCATTATAAATAAAAATTAATAGCAGTTATTACTATTCATAATATTATTTTTAACATATAGGTTATATCTATCTTATTTAAATAATTATAATAACAATTTTTTTTGTAGAGACTTAGTGTTATATGAATCAAATTCTATATTAAATTTATTTTTAAATCCTTGGGGTGTTACACCGAATTCATTTTCTTGGTTTTGAGTAGGTTAGTTGTCCTTTTTAATGAAATTGAAGTCAATTTTAAATAAAAAGATGCACTTTGAGTCATACCGGCCACACCGTGTGTCAGATTAAGGGGTGGCCGATTCTAGCACGTCTCAAATAACTAATGGATCATTTTACAAATGTATCAAATCAATATAAATTCTTTCTCTTGGATTTGAGTATGTTAGTTGTCCTTTTTACTAAAATTGATTTAAATTATAAATAAAAAAATCACACTTGGAATCATAATTTATAATACTCTATGAGAGTCTATTTTTTTGTTATTCCAATAATATAGATGAGTATTTATCTCTCCAAGAGTTTTATAATATCAAAATGAATTAGTAATCTAATAGAATGCATGAATTTTTGGAAACATATGGAATAAACATTTTCACTCATTTTGGATTGAGGGAAATTAATCAATCATCATTTATTATTTATATAATAAACTTAAAGATTTCTAACAACAGAATGTCAAAAAATGTCTTATGCTATCCGTAGAAAAAGACCCATTGAATTTCGGGCTTTTGATCATTTATTTCATTGAGTCTCACATTAATTAGATTATTAAATGATTAAAATGATGGAAAATCATGATTCTTAGTTTGTTTGACTTATTTAGATCTTTGAAAATTTTGTGAAAATGGATTACATGTTTTATTTTCTTCCTTTTTTAGGTAAAATGTGTAAAATTTTAAAAATATCAAATATCAATAAGTATGTACCCAAAACAACACATATTATATAGTTGGTCACGTTGTGTTAGAGGTAGATGAATAATTGGTTGAATAAATTTTTTTATTCACTAATGTTATTGATAAAAAATTATGATTTAAGAATAAATATTTGATAAGTTTATGAAAAAAGTATGGATGGATTTTAGAAATTATTTTGGTATCAAAAAGAAGAGATATGACATTAATTTTGTGACTTGTTTGATCTAGAAGATAGTTAATGATTCTCAAGGATTGGAAGCATGGTCTCGGAGAGGTTTTTAAAATAGTTATCTTTATGGATTTGTTACCTCCATTAATTATAGTAGTTAGTTATATTTTTATGTGAAATATAATTTCATTGGATGATTATTGAATTTTGGAGAAAAATATTTGTATAAATGAGGGGACCTTGGTACTAGGAAGATATTGGGTACCAGGTGGGAGAGAATAAGATAAAAAATTTCCAAGGCAGAATGTGGGATTTTAATTATTCCCACTAAGAACCTAGGGGACCTATGTCATCTAAATCATTACCCTATAAGTTGTTTTTTAATGAGTGATAATTTTTAACCTTTTATGCAAAAAATGAACTACCCTTAAAATGTTTTACTCAAAAATTTCTTCCTATTATATATATATATATATGTGTGTGTGTGTGTGTTTGTGTGTATTTGTGTGTGTGTGTGTTCTTAAGACCGCATTATATAATTTTCACACACTCTTACAGTTAGGCCTATTGTCTTCATTGGGATTAGTCATGTATTTTTCATGGTAGTAAACTATTTTCAATGGTAAGGTATGCATGTCTTTTTCCACATATTTTCTATATTTTTTATTATATTCATATACCTTTCAATATCCATAAATTTAAAGGGCTTGGATAAAGGAACCTATTTTTAGTAATTCTTACTTTGGGTCTTTTTTGGACATTATAGTCATCAGTCTTGAGTTGAGGTAACATTAATTTATTTTTAGATTTTTTTTTCAATTTTAAAAGTGATCTAAATCTCATTTTAGTCTAATAAAATATCTAAAAACTATTTAGATGTGTTTTTTCTACTATACTTGGACATAGGTATTCAAATATGAAGAGGCTAAGGTGGGTGACCTTTTATATTTTGTTCATAATATCATAGTGATGTAGTTATAGGGACATGGGGTTGAGTGAGGGGCAATGAAATAATTTATTTTTAATTAAAAACATTTATAATAAAAAATTATTTTAACTACTAAGTTGGAATAATATTTTCCTCTCGAGATCTTGATGAATTATTCCTTATGTGTTCCAACTTTAATTTGACTATATATTCTAGTGGAAAATATATTATGATATATTTTTCCATATATATAATATAATGATTGATGTTATATTTATGAAATAACATATTTTAATACTATTTTATGATATCATTAGGAATGAAAATAATCATGACTCTCTAAAATATGTTTTGTGTATTATAGTAATGTCTCTTAGTGGCATTTCTACCCCGAACATTATGAATATTCAAATAGCGGACTGTTAAAATATACCACAAGATGGTTTTCAAGGGAAAGGTTATTACTTTGTTTGAAAAATTATTATGATAATTTTAGGAGTTATTATTGTGATTAAAATTCATAGAGTATTCATTAATGATATTATATATACACACACAATGTTATTTCATTGTATTTAATATGACAGTGCTGAGAATTATTTTATAGATTCCATCATGAGACTTGGGTACTAAACATAGAGATATATGAGTATATGAATATTATTTCTTCTTCCCTATATAGAGTTAGACCCTATATTGAATAATTTTATGTAAATATTTTACTTATGGTTATATATTGTCATATTTTCTGTCCTATGAGTAGATAAGTGACCTTCAAGGAGATGATGAAGATGAGGCACAGATACAGTTACTCTTTATGAGGAGAGTATGGCCACCCATTGAGGCATATAATTGATAAATATTATATATATATATATATGTGTGTGTGTGTGTATATCCACACTAACTATATTAATGTATGGTTTTAGATTGATAATTTGGATATACCGATACTATATGGTTGATTGGAATACTGTCATGAACAAACCCAGGTTGACCCCAATTTGGTCACCTGAGTCGATCCGTGGCAAGGATCGAGAGTTATACCTGATCCTCCTAGGCTGGAAACTAGTGTTGAGACATCAACAGAGAAAATTAGGGATTGATTTATTCCAATAAAAAATAAACTAAACAATAGAAAATAAACAGATCAACCAAAATAAATACAATATTCCAGATTGAACATCATTTTAAAAAAAATTTAATTTACAAAAAAACTATACAATAAAACCTGAACTAATCCTGATGAACACAACGTCTCCATGTGACCCTAAGGGTTACTCCTTGATACCAAAAACCAACCATCACCCTGAACAATCTAATCCAAGCTAGAACCTACACCAAAATATAAATAGAATAAATAACTATATATGTGAGTATTAAAACTCATTAGGCATGCCCATACAATCTATTACCAATGAATTTACTTTAAATAAAAGATACATTAATTTTATGTTTTAAATACAATGTAAAAAACTAGTTTTTTTATACATAGTTTCCAATTTAATACAAAACATTTTCCATTTCCCTTTTGTATTTAAAATCCAATCTTTTCCAATAAGTAAACACTAGAACTTTAGAGGAGAATTATTATGTTTTATTTTAAGTGGAAAATAAGTTTTAAGTCATTCTCAAAACATTTTTTGTAATCATTGAAAAACATCTTATCACCTTTAGAAAAAATACGCACCCCGCAATAAGGAAGAAAAAATTATCACATAACTAGGGAAATGGAAACTAACAAAAATGAGTAACCAACCAACAAGGCATCTCAATCATCTTCCAAAAATAACTAAGTTCCAAAAAACATTGGAGAACCAAAGAGATCAATGGATAATCTAGAACATACTATTCTAACTAATCCTGAAGGTATGCCTCACCTGATGACATCAACTTTCCCACATACTCAATCGCACCCTATTGGTTTTGAATGAAGGGCACTATCCCAAAGAAAAAACAAAATTTATGAAAAGGTCTACCATCCAGAGTGAAATCCTAAGAGAGTGCAACAACTGTTCACCAAAAAACTTTTAAATATTCTAGGATCCCATGTCAAGAATTAATAGGGGTGTTCCAACCAATTCCAACCGAGCATCCAATCACATGCACATATATCACACAAAAGAAACTCACACAATAAGTCACCCTAA
Source organism: Viscum album (assembly GCA_963277665.1). Classification (NCBI taxonomy): domain Eukaryota; kingdom Viridiplantae; phylum Streptophyta; class Magnoliopsida; order Santalales; family Viscaceae; genus Viscum; species Viscum album. Next base: position 995,963,008 of record OY728141.1, on the reverse strand, counting down.
GGAACACTTCCCTTTCCATTAATCCATTTGATCTAAATGGAGTCCTGCACAGTGGACATCACCCAACATTCAACATTACTAAGTAAAGAGGAAAATCCAAGGAGTGTTTTTTCAGGATACCACATTCATAAAAATTACAACTGATCCTCACATCACCCTTTGGAAAGTCTCTCATTTCTTAGAGGAAACTAGTACATTTCCAAAACATGTCAAACCATTTTAAAAGAACCAAACACACATCACTTTCTAGTCAAAAACCATTTATAATTTCATTTGAGAAACCCAAACCACCATTTTAGATGACACAAATACATCTAAAATCCAAACCATTATTTAAAAGTAATTATCCACAAGAAAAATACCACCAAGAATTTTATCAAACCCTTGGTGTGCAGCACTTAACAAAAAATTCCTTATACTTACCGACAATTAAGGAAATCACCTAATTTCATGATAAAAAAATATTCTAAAAATCATACATCCCTAATTAACATCCTTAGAAGGTGTGAATAGTAAGAAACCAATGATTTTTAAATTTAAAGGGAATGTGAGAATGGAAACCTAACTCAAATCACATGGGCTTCAATAACACATGATAAAAAAGATTCCACACGGGCTCAAGGAAGTAAGAACATCCAAGAGGAACCTTAATAAGGAAAACACCCAATTTCGTACCACCCTAGTTACTTAAATCAGCCAAACCTAAAAAATTGGGTTACATAAGAAAGTGTAGATGGAAAAAACCAATGGAAAAAAGAGTGGGGATCCCTAACCTTTCAATCCGGGAAGAGAATCACCAAGAAACCACCTTGAAACCCACTTAGAGGGGGCATGGAGGATCCAAAAACCACTATGGGAGGCATCCTGGTCATAGAGATCGAATGGGGGAAGCCAATGGAAGTAACCCAAACTCAAAAGAGGGATAAAACAGAAAATAACCTTTTCTAGGTGGGATGCATGGTTAGCTTGCATGGTTTGACAAACCATGAACAAATCGTAAAATTCCCCACTGTCTAGTATAGAATGGGCTCCACACATATATTGCATGGTTAGTTTCACTATGCACCTTAACCATGAGACTCGTGCACACATAGGATGCATGGTTAAACTAATCATGAATATTAACCTTGTGACATTGAGAAAGGCCCCAAAATATCACCCTTTTCACCCTAAAACACTTCTAACTCAACGGTATAAACCATCCATCAGACACACTCCACAGAAAAGTGACACTAGGGGTGTCACAGACTCCCCAAAAAGCCATTTTCGCCCCATACCTTTCACACTAACCATGAAGAACACCAAAAACAACCAAAAACTCTAAAGACAAAAAATACAAAAGAAATTCTGAAACACCTATAATTTTAGAGAAAACCTAAGAACCAAAATAAAAACCATAACAAAGGCCGAAAAATAAAAAATACATGTGTGAAAATTCTCCCCACCATTACGTTTTTTGCGCAAAAAAATTCACTAAATATCCAATTAATTGATCAAGGATAAAGGTTCACACACTTGTAGGATTTTGTTCCCAATACATAAAATAACCGTGATTATCACCAAGAAGAAACACACACTTATACCTGAAAAAAATAAAAACAAGTACCACTTATTGAAAAATAACAGAAAACATGAAGTACAACCCCACAAACTTGCTGACAGAGCATATATTTTCACCTATTTTAATCTAAATTTCATTATTTTTAATCTCAAAAAGGTGTTATTTAATGTTAAATTGTCACATTTTATAGACTAGATACATTTTTGGAGCTTAATTGAGAAAATGGAATATTTTGGATTTTAATTGTTTTAACTTATTTTAGTGCTTCAGGAATAGAATTTTATAAAATGATCCAAATTGATCAATTATTATTTTTTAGGTTACTTTTTTCCATTAGATTCATTTAATTCTTTTTTACCCAAAGCATAATCCACTATTTGGAGGCTGAAATCCTGCTCAGAATTCAGGCCTTGAAAACTGTGCACATATCTGAATAATTTTATTTTTGGGCCCATATCTCATAAAGGGCCTAACCAAATGATATAAAAGTCTACCTAGAGGAATAATACATCCATAAGAAAATTTTCATTAACTGCAGACCTACCTTTTTTGGCCACCTTCATGTTCATTAATGCATGAGAAAGTGGAAAATTAGAATATGAAGAGTAACTTGCCAATAATTAATTGTTTGGATTGAATTAGACATAAATCCTAAATCATGTGGCCAATAATGCTCAAATTTTAAAGGTCAACACAAATAAAGTGGATGAAAAACATTCAAGAAGGAAAATTTTATGACTTCAGTTATTTAATATTCCATCCATGTGAACAAATTTGGAGGAATATTTTGTATCCAAAAATTTTACATTTGTTGCATATAAAAGTGTAACCCTATTTTATTTCAAAGTTTTGGAAACATGGGGGTAACCTTTATTGTCCATTTTCTATAGTTTTATATTTTAATTTGTTTTTTAATATTATTCTACATTATTATTTTATTTGAGACTTTTTCTTCATATAATTCGCACATATTTGTATCTTTTCTGTTTCCCCCTCAATTTCTTACCACTGTGATCTATTTTACTCATGATCAATAAAATCTATCCCGGGGAAATTCCTAGGGGATAAATACAGTGTTAAAACCATGTCATTTTACATTCATATTTTATATTTATTATTTTCTTATAGTTAGGCTGAGTGGGATCATAGTGGGATAGTTAATGTTGTGTCTCCACTTATGACATGAAGCTTATCTTTCACTTCTTCAATATTCTCCCTCGATCGAGGAGGTGGATGTGTGGTCTATCGATGATCGTTGAGTGTACCATATATTCAAAACCTGGAAAGTATAGGATGTTCATATATATGATAGATCATTTTCATTAAGTTTATTTGAAACTAATAATAGAGATGATGAAGGTTCACTCTGGATAATCTCTCGGGTGGATCTCTTTTCGGTATGACATCATTCTGTCAGCATTATTTTTATTTCCATTGAATCTGCATATTTAATTTAATTTTTAATTATTCTTTCTAAAATCTACTTTTATATTTATTTTATTTCATAAATAATTAAAATATAAAAATAAAAATGTGAATTAGAATTTGTGAGTGAATGACCATAACAACACCTCAAGATATTGACATAGGTCATCCCCTATGTTGTACTTAGTTATAAATATTTTGGAGAGTGTGCGTGACAATGCTTAATCACTTTACATATGAGAAATAATTGGGTGTAATCTAAAAACTTGATTTCCATCCAAACTAAAAAGACCCAAAATCAAACAACTCTGCAAGAAACCACCCAGCGCTAAACTAACACCAGATACCAAACCATTTTATCAACACAAGAGGCCAAAATGGACTCCCCTCCATTTTAGAGATATATCCATGTGACCAAAAGAAGATGGATTTCACATTTTTAAGACACCTAAGCATTATACATGGTTATACCACATATTTTACCAAACCGCGTGCCAACCATGTGCCCTTACTCGATAACCTGGGCTTCTGTAGGGTTTAGCCGCACATTTTGTGCGCCAACCATGTAATATGGTTCTATGAAAATTGTATATCCATACGCAAACATTATACATGGTTTGGATGATCATGCCTAGGTTGTTTGACCTCAACCAGAGATATCCAAAAATATTTCCCGGTTTCTCTTGGGAACCTCATAGTTGGGATCAAACTGTTCAAGAATAGAAAAAACTGAAATGAGACTCAACCTCAGGAGATTTCATGGTGACACCTTAACCATGCACCAAAACGATGAATCTAATGAAAAAAAACCCGAAACTAAAAATGTAAATATGGATCTCTCAAAACATGTGAGATAACCAAGAACAAAAGAATAAACCACCAAAAGATTGTGATAGATCTCCCACCAATATGAACTGATCTTCTTATACCAAAAGCACAAGAAAGATCCACTTATCATAGAATCACATCCGCAAAGGCACAACCACTAAAATTACATGAGGATAAGACCAATAATTTTTTTTTATAATAATGAGAATAACAATAAGGATATTTGAACTTACTACAACCCAAAAGTTGAGATAAGTGTTGAACAATGGTTCCCCACACCCATGATGATTCTTTACTATGTGAAGAGATTCACTCTGGGACCTATGGTTAGAGCCCTGATGTCTTGAATCATCTACTACACCATAGTCAGAAGCTAATAATCCCCAATTTTAACTCCTTCTTTTGGTCACAAAAGTGGTCATAGAACACATAGGTAGAAAAAAAATAATTTGAAACACCATGAGACTAACTTTTCTCCAAAAATTAACTTTCACAGAGACATGTATTTTTAAGATGCACACACATCATGCCCCTTCCCCTAAATGAGAAACGAAAGGAACAAGATACAAAAGGATCACGCCTTCAATTAAAAAAGAAAAATTTAGAATTTTAAAATGAAAAAAATTATTTAAAACAATGGTTCACAAAAGATACACAATATCCATTATTGTTACAAGGAATGGGAAACATGAAAAAACACAACAACTTTAATATAAGTATCACTCAAACCGAAAGGGTATTCAAACTGAACCAAATTTAGCACCTTACTTCTACAAACATTCATGGGTATCTTTTGATGAGCTAGACCTGATTCTTTTTGGATTCATGGAAACACCCCAAAAAATGATTTCAAGTGACCTAGGTTTCCATAGGTATGGAATGTATTAAGATAATTTGGACATGATGTCTTTTTATTACCATCTTTACCACCCTGATTGCACATTAGGATCCCACACTCAGAAGAGAATGATGAAGATATGAAGGCCTCTTAATTCCCCTAATAGCACCACAAGCTTTATGATGCTTTCCAATATCCTTATTGGAATTACCTTCACTACTTAAAGACACTGGAGGATTGTTTTTTCATATCATGAACTCCTTCTAGAATAGATTCAACATGAATATATTGACTCACCACATAGTAAAAAGTGGTTAGATTAAACTCTAACGCCTTCATCTGCAGATCAGGATTAAGCCTATTCTCAAAACACCATACCTTTAAAGAATCATCTTCATCCTAGTTCAAAAGGTAAGGAACTAGGTCCAAAAAATGGGAAAATAACTCTAACATTGATCCATCAACCTACTCTAAACAACACATCTCCATACCCTTCCTCACCTTCATTGCCTTAGAGAAATACTTTTGGATGAATGAAGCCTTTAGTAATTACCAGTTAAGATCTTCCCGAGGCTTAGTTTGAGAGACATAATTCCACCACTTCCAATTAAGACCACAAAGCTTATAGGCAATAAACATTACCATTATTGACTTAGGAAACTCAAGGAAATGCATGTTTCTCTCATTTTTTTTTCATCCACTCTTCTACTTCGAGAGGATAAGCTTAACAATAAAAGACAGGAGGATTCAAATTCTAGAATTCAAGAAGGGAGTCTATGGTTTGATCAACTAGAGGGTCTTGTAAAGGTGAACCAACTATATATTCACCTTGAATATCCATCAATTATTTTGGGGGGGGGGTATAAAATAATAAATAAAAAAACAATAACTCAATAAAAAATAACTCATAAAAAAGAATTCTCAAACTCAAAACACCGCATAAACAACATTACCAAAACATGAGAAAACAAGAAACAAAAACACTTGTTTAAAAAACATCACAATTTATTTTTCTCTTAAAAACACATTTCTAAAAGAAAAAAAATCTTGTAGGTTTCTCAATTGCCAATAGTATTCCTTAGAGCCTCCCACATGCACATTCATATGCCAATATGGGCACCCATACATTCATTCTATCAACCAAAAAACCTTTCAAACACATCATCACTTGTGAGTACTCACAAGAATACCAAAGGCCAATAAAAACTCATTTTCCACTTTTGAAACCGAATATTCCACCCATGTTTCAAATTCTCAATTCACTTCCCATTTCAAATTTACGCATCCTTCCCTAAAGACCAACAACTGCTTAACCAAAAACCATTTTCACACTCTACACTTGAATCCAATTTATTCTAATCAAATAAAAAAATATCATGGTTTCCCTCTAAAAATCCAATTCATACCATTCAAAACCTTTCTACCAGCTCAATAAATCTTATTTCATCAATAGTAATTTGATTAAAAACTCATTTTAAAAAATATTTTTTATGAAAATAAAATTTCCATAAACCTTTTTAAAAAGAATCTAAAAATTCATTTTCAATTTTCCAACAATCAAAACATTACCATTTAAAATATAGATTTTCACAATTATTAAAAAATGTTTTAAAACCAAAAATATAAATCCAAGAAGACTTAGAATAACTCATAAGTAGAAACTAGTATTGATGGGTGACTTAGACATATGGTTGGCGGTCATATGCCAATCACGCCACCATCACAGAGAGTCATCCTGGAACATGTCCTTGGCTTCACATGGATTTCTATGACCCGTGAGCTCACAGAGACTATTGGTCCAACCCTCTTTAATGTTCCAAAATACAAAAAAGTGAACAATAACGAGATAAAGAAAATAAAAATTGGCATCCAAAGGAAACCCATGGTTTGAAATAAAATGTGTTTTCAGAAACCCCGTCATACATACACCCCCGTTTTAGACAATCCTACTATATCTAACTTGAAATATCAAATAAAAAAGGGATCTCTAAAAGCTAAGTCCTCTTAATAACATAACCTTATCTGATACATTTTTTCCATGAACCAACCCATCGACCTCAAACCGGTCACCCGAGTCGATTCGTGGAATGGCCTGATAGGCATTCTCGATCCTCATGGGATGAAAACTAGTGTTGGGTCATCAATAGAGAAACCAAGGGAATGATTTTTTACATTATAAAATAATATAAATAATGGAAAATATATAGAGCGGCCCAAATAAATACAATATTTCAAATTGACCATCATTCTACAAAAAAAAGAAAATAAAAAAAACAATACAACAAAACTCAAACTGAACCTGGCGAGCACAAAATCTCCATGTGACCTCGAGGATTACTCACTGATACAAAAAAAAACCATCACTCATAGTTATTGAAATAAATACAAAACCTACACCAAAATATAATAAAAATAACTATAATTATTAGTATTAAAACTTAGTAGGCATTCCCAAACAATATATTCCCAATTAATTTCCTTTAAATAAAAATACATAAATTTTAGGTTTGATATACAATATAAAAAACTAGGTTTTTAACACACACTTTCTTCTTTAAAACCAAACATAGTCCATTTCCATTATGTATTTAAAATCCAATTTTTCCACAAAGGAAACACTATCACTTTAGGGGATAAAGATAATGTTTTATATAAAATTGTAAAATAAGTTGTAAATCTTTCTCAAAACATTTCTATTAACATTGAAAACCAATTTATCACCTCTATAAAAAAGATACACCACATAAGAAGGAAACATCAATGATCACATAATAAGGTTAATGGAAAATAAAAAAAATGACTAACCATCAAATGATGTATCTTAATCGTCTTCTAAATATAAATAAGTGCTGGAAAAAATGGGAGAACCAAGGAGCATAGTGGATAATCTAAAACATACTATACATATGACTCATCCTAAAGGAATTCCTCACCTAATGAAATCAACTCACCCACATGATTTATCTCATCCTAACTAGTCTGATCTAGGTTCACTATCCCATAGATAAAACAAAATCCATGCTAAGGTCCATTAGCTAGAGAAAAATCCTAATCTAGTAAAACAACTAATCAAAGAAAATCTACTAGTTATGTCAGGTTCCCATATCAATAATAAATAGGGGTGATCCAAAAAATGTCACCCAAGAATCCAATCACATGTACATATATCACACACAAGAAACTCACACAATAATTCACCCTCGCATCACCCCAAGGAACACATCCCTTTCCTTTCAACCATTTGATCTAAAGTGAGTCCTACACGATGAAACTACCAAAAAATTCAACATAACCAAGGTAATAGGACCATATAATTAGAGTTTTCAAGATAACAATTTCATAAAAATTTCAACCTTGCCTCATATAATCCTTAAAAAACTCACCACTTCCCAACAGGAAACCAACACATTTCCATCACAAGTCAAACCATTTTCAAAGAACCAAATGCGCACAACTTTCAAGTCCAAAAACATTTATAAATAAATTTGAGAAACCCAAACCACTATTTTAGATGCAAAAAATACATTTAAAATTCCAAACCATGATTTTAAAAATCAAAATCCACATTCTAAATCCAACTGGGCATTTTATCAAACACATATTGCGAAACACTTAATAATAAAATTCCATATACTTCAAAAAAAAAATAAGAAAATAGACTCATTTAGTGCTAAAAAATTATTCTAAAAATAAAACATTACTAATTAAAATACATGGAAGGTGTGAACTACAAGAAACCAATTATTCGTACATTTAATGGGAAAGTTAAATGGGAAACCTGATCATGTTATTGAGTTAATTAAATTAAATGTTTACTTTTACTAGAATTTCTGGAGTATAGTAGGAACCCTAGGTTGTTTCTTGATGGAGGCTTAGATAATTAATACAAAAAGAAGGTTCTGATTTTGAAAACAAGAATGGAATTTGATATTGTAAAACTTGGGTAGTTTGATGATTTAAGAACCCAAAATAAAATGGAAAGTAATAAAACAAAGAAAAAATTAATAGAATTAATTAAGCATTATGAACCTGGCGAAATCTTGTGATGATTATAATTCATCTATACAAGAGATAGGGTTTAGATATTTTAATCCTTGGTTTTTAACTAATAGATCCATAATTTCATTGAGTTTATAACAGGATACCTCCTAGGATTCATTTTGAAATACATAATGATTTATAGAATACCCCCAATGATTGGGTGATTTGTGTTTGACTTCATAACCAAAACTCACCAAGGAAACACATGAAGAATTAGATTCATTCTACAAGTATGTATATTATTTTATTTTCATAACATTAAATAAATATAAATGTCCTTGAAATTGTGTATGATTTTTCGATTGACCAATATGAACCACAAAAACACCATAATTAAAAGAGGGAAGAAGAAATGGTAAACGATGTGTGAAACATCACATGAAAGGGTACCCAAAAATATGATTATCTGAGTATGAGAATAACATACCAGTATATAAATAAATTAAATAAGAATATATTATGATGAAAAAAACACACAAACATATAATTTAAAATACCATTAAAATATTACAAAAAAAAACCTGGGATTTAAATCACATTTCCCCTGGTTGATCTCATGGAATTTGGAACTCCATAGGAGGAGAGAAAGATAGAGATGATAAAGGAGAAATTACCATGGACTCCAAAACTAATAGAAATTAGTAGAATAATCATTTTCTTATCCTAAATGGAATCACATTTCCTCCTGGTCTAACTTCCAAAGGGGGTTCCCAAGATATCATTTTATAGGTAAATTGGAAGGCATTTTTGTGCCCCCAAATTTATAGACACCAATTGTCCCATGGTTTTTGACAACAATGAGGTATTATCTCTCTTTTGAGAAAACTAAAAATTTTTATCCACACATATTTACTATATTAACCGAAAATATGGAACCATTTGGAAAACTACATATTGAGATATTGACGGAATAAAGAACACCGCTTTTGACATTATGATGATTCGATTACCTAGATAGATAAGTATGAATTGGACTCTTAGTGGAATAATTGGGATTTTGTTCCTTCATAAGATTTGTAGAAAAATAGTTTTTTTTATCATTACACAAAATATCATCCCAATTTAATTCGCTTATTTGTAAATGTATGTGGTTAAGTCCTCTAGTTTTCTTGGATCCTGAGCAGTTTGGTCCATTCCTCTTGAACATCATCACGGGCCCTCCAAATAATCTCTACCTACAATGTAATTATGAAAACAAGTAAAATTTACCTTTATCAGAGTGGTAAATAAAAAATAATTAAATAAAACATGAAGTTCAATTTTTTTTTAATTTTTATGATTTTCAATACAAAACTAGTTTAACATAGTGTTGTAAGGGTGAAATAGAACAGAAAATCATGGTGTGATAACACCCCACAACTAAACATGTGCACTCCTAGGAAAATTCACATTTATAAAATTATGAATGTTCATATTACCAAATTCATTACGATTTAACATTAAATAGAAATGTAATTCATGAATGAAATGTGATCAAAGAAAAAATCTCACTAAGGAGTTATTCTCAATGATCATGAAAAAAGGTGTCTTGTAAATTGTATCAGAATTAAATTAAAAAAGATGCATGATACAAATATGATGAAGTAATTAAAAAGTAAATAATGACACTAAATATCTAGGTGTGGTTGTTATATCCATTCCACGCCATTCTTTCCACTTTTTGTCTAGTAAATATATGTTATTTTAACATTATTCTCTTAAATGATTTTGTCCACCAAACCTACCCTACATCCATTGGAATCATATTTCAAAACCCACTCTTAAGAATTAAAAAAATTCAAACCTTAATATCCTGACCAATATATCCCCATATTATTTATATTTAATCACTACCCTCATTTATTACTATTACTGTTTTTCAATAGATGAACTGGGATCAAATCTCACACTCATCACTCAAACCTAGTTTTATCTCCTCATGACACTAATTTGAATAGTTATAATAAGATCAAAGGTTGAGTAAGTGTGGTTTTTAACCTACCCAATACACAACCCATATTTTTGGGTTTCATTTTTTTTATTTTTTTATTTTTAGTTATAGTTTTTTGTTAGGGCATACAACAGTTGAATAAAAGGTACACACGTATAGTTCAATCCAGTACAGTAATGAAACAAATTTGATAAGGAATTAACGTATTGAAAAATCATTTTATAAAGAAGATAAATAATAACATAACTTATATTTACCTTATATTAATTAATAAATATTCCAACTTTATGGATTGGTGAAAAATATGTGTGGAGATATAGGGGCACAATTTCCCATAAACTACTAACACAAAGGTACCACCCTTCTCAAAGGTTTCAAAGTGATACAACCATTTATATCATAAAAAACTACCAATTTACTAAAAATCACACCCCAATGTTAAATTCATGTAAAAACACACATTTCATCATTGAAAAAAAAATTATATGTTAAAACAAAATGTAATAGGGAAATTCCACATGAATTTTCAATAACTTACATGATGAAAAGAGAATCAATTTCTAGGATAAAGTGGACATAAAAAGTTAACATTCCAAGATAAAAGTGAGGGGGTGGGGGTGGGGGGGAGTGACAATACTATTTTGAAAGAGAAAAAGATAAAAATAAGGAAAGATAATGAAAATCCTAACCAACTCAAGAATGTAACCACCCCACGCCTAGTTTATGTAGTGTCCTCACTGTAATAAAATAGAATATGGGAAGGAAGGATTAAAACCAGTGGGATTGAATGTTATATTTATTCTTGAAGGTGGATTTACTCCACCAAGTTTTTTGATAGGTCCTTGAAAACATGTTTAAGTCTCTTCCAATTAATGGTAATAATTTTTCCACTTGGCTCATGAAAGTACTATATTTCACCAATAGGGTAAACATTAGTAACAATATAAGGATTGAGCCACCAGGAATAAAGCTTACTTAGGTAGAAATTTATCTTGGAATTATACATGAAGAACTTTTCACCAACAGGAAACTTCCACTGAGGATTCATCTAGTTATGGATATCCTTTGTCTTATATTTATAGATATTTGAGTTCTTATATGAATCACATTGAACTTCATCCAACTCCGGAATCTACAACTTCCTATGATTACCTGCATCTGAAATATTCATATTAAATTGTTTAACAACCCAATTTTCAAAGAGATATACCTCTATCGGGAGGTAACCAGCCTTTAGAAACAAGATCTTGTATGGTGACATTCCGATCGAGGTTTTAAATGTTTTACGGTATGCCCAATGTGTATCATCCAAGTGTGAGCTCCAATCTTTCATATTGGGGTGTACCATTTTTTCCATTATTTTTTTAACTTCCTGATTGGAAATTTTCGTTTTTCTGTTAGTTTTGGGGTGATATGTAGTGGATAATTTATGAAAAAATCCATACTTATGAAGACAATTTTTCATGTGGCGATTGAAAAAATGTGAACCCCAATCACTAAATATAAATCTCAACAAACCAAACCTGCTAAAAATATGGGATCTCACAAAATCCACAACCACTCAAGATTAATTGATCCTGGTATCCTTTTAATCGACTCATTTAGAGACATAGTGAACAACCAATAAGATGTACACAATGAAAAATTAATTTGGAAATTTACCTATAAATCTAATACCCCATGCATCGAAGATCACACAAAATAACATGGGCTATTGGGGAATTTCATTCATCTTGGAGGTATTCCCTATGAATTTACATTGAGTACATCACTTACAAAACTGATGGGCATCTCTACACAATGTTGGATAATAAATTCCTAAGTTAAAGTTCTTTCAAGATGTATGTTGAGAGACAAATTGTCCCCCAAAAGCCAAAGTGTGGGAGAAGGTCAAAATAGAGGAGAACCAATGGATAGGGACACACTGACAAATAAATTGTTCACTACAAATTCTCCCAAAATATGGGTCATCCAGAATGTACCATCATGAATCATTCTTATGTCTCTAGGACAATGAAGTGCTGAAATCTGTGGGGATCTTGGATGTTGCTAGAAAATTCATAATGTCTTCATACCATGGGGTAAGGTTAACAAAATCACAAAGGTTCTTATGTGGGAATAATTTTCCAATGGGGAGGGATGAGTCAACATGGTGGTTGAATGGTGGAGAAATCCTACAAATGTGGTCAATTGAAACATTTTCCACTCCCTTATTATCACAAATATCATGGTCAAAATCCTAGAGGAGGATCATCCACCGAATGAGATGGGATTTAGCTTTAGGTTTCATTAGGAGAAATCAAAGGGCAACATGATCCAAAAACACAATGATTTTTGACTTGATAAGATAAGAATTGTATTTTTCCAAGGAAAAAACATATTAGAGTTACTTTTCAATGGTGGTGTAGTATTCCTAGAAGAGTTCAAGGGTACGTGATACATATGCAATGAAATGCGGAGACATCTCAAACCTTGGTGAAAAAACATCCCTAATGCGTCACATATAAGTTCAAAGGGGAGATCACACCTTTATAGTTGGATACTGGGAGGTGATGTGAGACTTCTTTTTGTTGAATTTAATGAATACTCATAATTTTTTTCCAAAAATATTCAAAAACATTTTTCAATAAAAAAATACAAGGGAAGTTCGATCTTACTAAATATTTAATGAATCGACAGTAAAAACCAGCCTGACCCAAGAAGTATCGCACCTCACAGACATATTTTGGATATGTAAGTGATGAAATTAATTAAATATTTTATTTATCCACTTGAATTTCTCCTTTTTAAAAAACAATCCCAAGAACTATCCCTCAGTCTACCATGAAATGGAATTTCTCATAATTTAATACGATAACTTTTTCAGTGCAACGACAGAGGAAATAACTTAGTTGTTCCAAACAGTCATCAAAGGAATTTCCATAAATAGTTAAATATTCCATTAATAATTACATACAATTATCAAGGTAACCATAAAAAATATTCAACATACATCACTAAAAAGTACCAGGAGCATTACATAAACCAAAATGCATCTTTTTGTATGAAAATATTCCAAATGTATAGGTAAATGTTTCCTTTTCTTCATCTTCAAGGGCTATATGGATTTGAAAATTACCCAAATTTTCTTTAAGGAAACAATAATGGGACTTACCAGAAATACTTTATGGAATTTGATCAATGAAAGGTAGAGGATAGTGGTCCTTGTTTTTTTTTTCTTTTATTTTTTTAGAAAGGGAGTCTTTGGGAGTGGCCTTTTGGAACCCTCCACACCCATAAACCCCAATCTCCAAAAGGGGTTATCTAGAATAGCCCCAATCAGGAAGGATCCATTTCTAGTCGAGATGACAGAGCGTCTCATGGGGTAACAACCTTATCAATGATGGTTTAACACAGTAATCTATCAGCTTAGACAGTTTCACCCTTCTACCCACCCGATGAGACATCTGGTTACTCGACTAGGCGAGCAGAGCATGAGAGGTGTAAATTATCCCAAGAGAGAGATCCCAATAATTGAACCCCATAACTCACTGAAAACTATTTCTATGGCCCTTGATCTTACACCACTATGCCACTACTGATGTGACAAGTGTGTTTTTGGGTAACGAGGTATAGGTGAGACCTCACCACTTGGGTACCAAACGACTCCAGCATGGTCCAAGGGGACCAACCTAGGGATTGGGCTAGTTCCCAATGTGGTAGAGGTTCTATGAGTAATTATTAACTAAATATCATGAGTTTCTTTATGAGGACATTAACCCATAACCTCAGGGATAGGGCGCCATAGACGTAACCACTCCACCATGCCCCGGTAAGAATACATGTTTTTTGGTAATGAGGTATAGGTGTGGCCTCACCACATACACGCCACACAACCCAAAGATGACTAAGGGGTCAAACCAAGAAAATGGGTCAATTCCCAATAGGATAGAGGGTCTACAAGAAATTATTAAAGGCATCTCAGGCATTTCCTTGGGAGGACTCGTACTCTGAACCTCGGGGTCAGGGCGCCACAACCGTAATCACTCCACCATGACCCCATAGGAAAAAATGTTTTTGGGTAATGAGGTATAGGTGTTGCCTCCCCACCTACATTCCAGATTCCCCCAGGGAGGACAATCGGGACAACCTTGGGCCTGGTCATGTTCCCAATAGGGTAGAGGGTCATGGAGTAATTATTGAAGGCATCATAGGCATTGCCTTGCAAGGAATCAAACCTAAAACCTTGGGGTCAGTGCGCCATAGTCAAAACCACTCCACTATGCCCGAGTGGGAAAGAGTAAAATTGTCCTTTCGTGTGGCTTGATTCAGTCAATTTTAGTCAATACAGACTCCCCAACAATTTTTCACACATGTTTGAACCAATTCATTCCTTTCATTTGACACTACAATTATTCCAGTTTTTAGGCACATTTTTCACATGGCTAACCCAATTACTATTATATATAGGATAAATGATCCTAGAAGAAAGTAATTTATTGAATTCTAATTTTACCTCTTTAATTAGAGTGGTATTCAACCCATATTGAACTTTCCTTATAGTCTTAGCCTCGTTATCTAACAGTATATGGTGTATACAAATATATGGGATAATCCTAGGAATATCATCCAATGTCCATCCAATTTCCTTTTTACAATCTCTCAAAATGTCGAGTAATTTTGATTCCTACTGTGGAGATAGGTTATTATAAATAATTACAACCAATTAGTCAATACACTCAAGATAGGCATATTTTAAATTAGATGGAAGTTGTTTTAGTCCCAACACCGATGGTTTTTGTACTAAGGGATGATATTTAGGGGGAGTGAGGAACATAAAACTATCTATCTACTCATGTATATTCTCTAAGGAAATAGAATCAATGAATATGAGATTTTAATAATCATCAATGGTCATGGATACCTCATAATGAAAACACTCAACAATTAAATAAAAAAAAATTACACTTTTCTGAACCCACACAACACTTATAACCCGAATGAAAACTCAAATCATCCAAGGGAGAAGAAGTGGAAAATGAATAATAGTATGGTTCGAGGAGATAATTGTGTGTGTGTGTGTGTGTTATTTGAGATCACTTCCATAAAATATATAGTAAGAGTTTAGTGCTCTTCAACGGAGTGTTTCATAGCCTCAAGGATTTTAAAACATACATTTTATCCACCAAACTCCATGGAAAATTTACCATTGTGAATGTTGATGATCATATTTGTTGTTTTAAAAAAATGGACTTCCTAGTATGAGAGGGAAATGTCATTGGGATAAGGTATCTTCCATCTCAAGAATGTAGCAGTCTGCAGGAAAGATGTGATTCTTCACTTTTATGAGGACATCCTCAACCACTCTAGGTGGGTGTGTTGTGATTCTTTTTGAATGTTTCATGAAAATTACCTTTGGTTGAAGCTCTCTAACTTGTGGAGAAGTGTACACAGAGTAAGGAATCACATTAATAGAATCATATGAATCTATAATTGCATCAGAAAATAAGGTCTCCCATATGGTGAAAGGTATTGTGAAAGTTCTTGTATCCTTGAATTTGGTAGGAATTTCAAGTTGTATTAAGGATAATACATTCCATCCTAGGTTGACTCCCTCATTCCCCATCAGGCGTCATCTATGTGTGAAAATATCTTTAAGAAATTTGGCATATCGAGGGATCTGTTTGACTACATCTAGTAAAAAAATATTAACTTCTACCTTTTTAATGTATCCATTATTTCATTTTAAATATCATTATCAAAAAAATTATTATATTTATATTCTATGGGGGAAGTAAGAGGAATGGATTATTTAGGGGAACCGTCAATGATAATTTATTTTTCCATTTTTCTTGTTTTTAATCTATTGAAACTTTTTTGGGTTAGGAGACAGAGTTTTCAAGAGGAGGACATACCTGTTGTGTAGAATCATTGGAAGAAGAATTTTTTAGCACTAAAAAGTGTTATTTATCAAACAATACCTTTGTCTTTTGGATTTCCAGTAGGTTGGGAGGGTATTTTTCTAAAAACTTTCATCTTTATCTCATCGGTGCTGCTTTCAAATTTTCTTACTTGAGTTTATAGGACTTGAATATCAAATTGTGTGGTCTTTTGGAACTGGAGGTTATGGGTTTCCATTTTCTTCACCATTTCCTCAAGTCTTGGTTTATATTTGGTAGGAGGAGGGTTATTTGGGGGTGTTGAAGGATAATAAGGTTTCATACCTTGTTCATGTTGATACCAGTTCTGTTTAGGGTAGCTCAATTTTCATTCTTATTAGTATTGTGGTTGTTCTTTCCACCTGGGGTTAGGATTTGGCATGAATGGTTAATTCTTGAAGGGTGTTTCTTACTAAAAACGACCCCCTGTGAATATTGGTTCACAAAACTCATTTGAATCCTAAAGTTGCAGGCACTACACATAAACATGAGTCTTATCAAAATAAATTCCAAAATGTAATGGAACAGAAGGAGAGTTTGAGTTAACTTGTACATTAGATAATTGACTTATTAGGGTATGCATATCATCAAGTTTATTATCTACTTTTTTTTCTAGGGATGAATGACTTACCTCACAAACTCCTTAGGATGGATCAATTTCTCATGTACCAATTTATTGTTCATTTTGAGCCAAGTTGGCTATTATGTCATGAGTGGTAGAAGGAGTATTGTCAACTAGGTAACCACCAACTACAACATCTATCATTACATAATCTATGGGGAAAAGTACCTCATATAAGTATTTAATTATAATTGTTCACTAATTTTGTGGTGGGGGAACATGGACAAAGTCATTTGAATCTTTCCCAATACTCGCGAAGGGCCTCTCCCTATGATTGCCTAATTCCAAAACATTCATTTATAATTTATGTAGTTGAGGAGCTAGGGAAAATATTATCTAGAAATACTTTTTTAAGGTCATTTTATCCCCCAATTGTTTTAGGCAGATAGTATAGCCAGTCTTTGGATACACCGTCAAGGGAGAAAGGGAAGGACCATAACTTTATGAGGTCCTCAATTTTTTTTTGGGATTCATGGTGGAGAACACTATGTGAAACACCTTAATTTATTTTTTAGGGTCTCCCCCATAAAGACCTTGAAATTAAGGAAATAGGTGGATAAGACCCGATCTCAGTTCAAAGTTGGCTGCTTCCTAATGATATTGGATGTACGCAGGTTGGTACTCCACATCCGGGGTGGTCAAGTCTTCTATGGTTCGATTATTTTTAGCCATGATTCTTGGGGTTTGATTTGGTGCAATTTTTTATTGGTTTGGTACCAATTGAGGTTCCACAAGGGGTTCTTCAATGTTACCTAATTTCCCTACCCTATATGACATGATTTTTGAGTGAAGATTCTTTTCAAATTTTAGGTCAAATTCAAGCAATTTTTCATTTTCTGATTGGGTCATGAATATAAGATGTGTTGTTTTTTTGTTTTTTTATTGTTGAATATGGATAAAATAAAATAAATTAATAAGTGATAATGTAAAAAATAAAAGATAATTTTAAACTTTATAATTTTAGAAAAATGAAGAGATAGAGAGAAGAAGAAACACACAAAAAAACAAATATATAAACAAGAATAATCAAAAGGGATTGGGGATATTGAAAGGATTACTAGTTAAAAATTAAGAAATGAAATAAAAGTAAATAAATATAAAAAAATGAACTTGGTTTCATGGAAATGACAAAAATATTTGATAGCTTTGCTGAGAATGAATAATTAGATGTGTACTTTTACTAGAATCTCTGCTGTATAGAAGAATACCTAGGTTGTCTCTTGAATTAGACTTAGATAATTAATTCAAAAATAAGGTTTTAATTATGAAAATAAAAGGGGAATGTGGTTTTTTAAAACATGGGGGTTTTATTATTTAAGATTCCAAAAGAAAATGGAAAGCAATAAAACAAATTATAAATTAACCGAATTAATTAAGCATGATCAACCCGGGAAAATCTCATGGTGCTCATCCTTCATCACTTCAAGAGACAGGGATTATATATTTTAATCCATAGTTTCAAACACATATAATAATAATGTTACTGAATTTAATTAGGATACCTCCTAGGGTTCATTCAGATGCACAAAATGATTCATCGAATATCACTTATGATTGAGTGATTTGTGTTCTACTTCATAACTAAAACTAACCACGGAAACACATGAAGAACTAGATGAATTATATAGGTTTGTATGTTATTTATTTATTATACCATGAAATAAATTTACATGGACTTTACATTGTTTATGATAGTTCAACTAACCAATATGAACCACACAAACACTGTAATTAAAAGGGGGAAGAAAAAATTGTGAATGGTGTGTGAAACATCACATGAAAGGGTACCCCCAAACATGATCATATGAGTTTGAGAATGACAAAATAGTACATAAGTAAATTAAATAATAAGAGAGGATTATAAAAACAATACTAAACCTAGGAATTTAAAATACCATTCAAATATTACAAACAAAAAGGTTGGGATTTACATCACATTCCCCCGAGACATCATAAGGTGTTTAGAACTCCATGTGAGGAGAAAAAGAAAATTATGATGATGAAGCACTTCCCATGGCCTCAAAAACTACTAGAAACGAGAATATAACACCTTTGGGTCTCAAAAATGGAATAAAATTTCCTCCTGATAGAAATTTCAAATGGGGTACCCAAGGTATCATTGTATAGGATAATTGGAAGGTGGTTTTGAGCCCCTTAATTTATAGAAATCATTTGGATCATGGTTTTTGACATCAATATAGTATTATATCTATTTGAAGACAACTAAAAACGTGCATCCCAAGATCTTTAATATCTTCATAGAAAATTTTGTACAATTTGGAAAAATAAATATTGAGATATATACAAAATATAGAACACCACTTTTGACTTTGTGCAGATTCAATACCCTAGAAAAATCAGTTCAGAGGACCTTTTAATGGATGAATTGGGATTTGGTTCCTTCAAAATATTTGTATATCACTAATTTTTGGATCATTACACAAAATATGATCCCAATTTAATTCACTTATTATTAGAAGTGTGTGGTTAAGTCCACTAGTGTGCTTGGATCCTGTGCAGTTTGGCCTATTCCTCTTAGACTTTATCAAGGGCCCTACAAATCATCTCCACCTACAATGTAATTATCAAAACAAGTAACATTTACCTTATAAATAGTGATAAATAAAAAATAAATAAATCTAACATGAAGTTAAATTTGTTATTATTTTTATAATTTTCAATAAAAACTAGTTTAACATAGTGGTGTAAGGGTGAAATAAAATAGTGAATCACATTGCAATCAAAACCTACCTCAAATAACATGTGCTTCAACAATGCCCACCCAAAATTACTTCATTAAGAATAAAGGAATAAAGAACATCCAATATGAACCATAAGAAGAAAAATCTCCAATTTTAAACCACCCTAGTTACCCAAATTTACCAAACATTGCCACTAGTTTTAGAGAAGAAAGGGAAAATTGAAGAAAACTAATGTATGAAGAGAGGGGAGCCATAACCATTTAATCCAGGTGGAGAATCACCATGAAACCACTATGAAACCCAGTTTAAGTGGTTTGGAGAATTAAAAAACCACAGTTTGAGGTGTATTATTCATAAGGTTAAAATGGGGGGAGCCGATAGAATAAACCTCAATTAAAAAGAGGGATAAAATCCCAAAATACCCTTTTCTAGGTGGGTTGAACGGTTAGCTCTCATGATTTAAAAAATCATGAAAAAACTGTTAAATTCCGCACCATCTAGTGTTTCAAGGGCTGCACACATAGGCTGTATGGTTAGTTAAACTATGCACCTTAACCGTGAGACCTGTGCACACATAGGCTGCATGGTTAAACTAACCATGCACCTTAATTTTGAGGTCTGGAAAAATTACCCTAAACATCTTCATTTTCACCCCAAAACTATTCTAACATAAATGGATAAACCATCCATAAAACACACCCCACGGAGAAGTTACACTAGGGGTGTTAAAAACTGACCATCATGCCATTTTCTCCTTGTACCCTTCACAATAACCATGAAGAAGACCAAAAAACCCCAAAAAACTCCAAAGTCCAAAACACAAAATTCAAATATGGAACACTTGTAATTTTAGATAAATACAAATAACTAAAAGAAAAAGTATAACAATGGAAAAAAATACGGCTGTGGCATATGAAACTTGGATTTTGCGAAGTATCTCACATAACGATTAACTTATGTGGCTGAAATTACTAGTGATGGGTTATTGTGTTTTTACTATGAACATGACTAGTATATATGAATTTATTATTTTTTATTACTTATTTTAATAATTATCTACAATTACTTTCCCCCAATATAAATTTTATTCCTTATTTTTGAACATGGTTTTATAATAGAATTGATAAAGTTGGGTTGTGGACTTAATAGGGTATGTTGTACTCTTCGTGATCACATGATCCTAAGTAATTTAGGTATACCTTGTTTTAATTGACCCATGTAATAGAAATATTTATTCACATGAGGGTTTAGTATACCTGATTCTATTTGAATATACCACAATGTGCGTATAGTCAATTTGTACACTTTCAGAGTTTATAAGGGTTATGTGGAGTTGATATAGTAGGTAAATCCTAGTATTTATCTTTATTATAATGATAACATATAAAAAATTATTTATACATTTATGACACACATTGAATGATTTATATTTATAAACAATATTTTTTTAAGATTTAAACTTTATAGACATAAAAAAATTGACCATGAATTTGTGTGTATATATGTTCATATAGTTATGGTATATGTTATTGAATTGGTAACATGGAAGACATGTGTTCCACTGGTGAATACTATTATGTTTATCTCCCATGTCAATTCTCCACAATTTTTATTATGTAATCTCAAATAAATACACTTTTTAATGATGTTATGGAGTAATTTTAAATTGATAGTAAACCATCTCCCACTTATTTGACATTTTGTATAAAAATTTATAGTAGGATATCTCAATAATTGGGTACACCAATGTTCTTTTTTAGGTCCATCATGTGTCAATTTAGATATCCATATAGGGATGTTATAATTACATAACTAGTTTGATTACGTAAAAATATATCATAATGAAATTTTATAAAAAAACTAGGAAAGTTACTAATGATGTTTTCATAAAGATAACATCTTTTAATTTATTTGAACTAGTCTCATAATGAAATACATGCTTACACATGTCATTGGAACTTATATTGAATTGTTATATTATGAATTCATTCAACTTTCTACATGATCTAATATTAAAAAACTAAATCAAAAATAAAAAAAATTCAAACATTGAGAAATTATTTGAATTATAATAATAAAAAAATAGCCACAACCATAACTCCTTTTATTGTTTAAATTCCGCACATATGTTTCCTAAAAAATAAACAATATATATTATATTTAATGTGTTGACCTTTTGTTGGACATTCTATTTTTTCCGTGATGTTAATACAGAAAAATAATATCATAAAATAGAAAATAAATTTACCAAACTAGATTCACCTGAATAATACTAATGATTTGTAAATATATAAAAATACTCATGTCATTCCATATGCTAGAGGTTGATAAAAAGTGATAATCTATCTATATATAATTCCTTATCCTGAATTTCTTTAATGGCACATAAAGAGGGGGTTTCACTAGACCTTAGGGATACTTACTAATCCATTAGAGCCTTCCAACCAATAATGAGAGACTATAATGAATAATGGTGATACTATAATATCATTTACAAAGTCACCAGAGAAATGGAAATAAATAAATATCAAATAAAATTTATATTAAAAATAAATATATGTATATGGAATTACAATGAATTTCATAACCAAATAATAGATAATCATTCTATATATAATTTACAATGAAAGTTATATTGGCCTACATCCTAATAGGTCCACTAGTGGGATGATACCTAAAAATAATTAAATAGAGGATAAAATAATTTAAAATAATTCACCATTATCCCCTCACATCACCTATAACCCAATCTCCAATCCTAATTGTGAAATTATGGCTATATATACCATATAATAAGTTACATAAAAGCTAACAAAAATTTATACATGCACAACATTTAACCTATTAACAATGTGATCATAATACTCAGTATGAAATCCAAAAATCCTTTAAAATATACATATTTATATACATGTGTATTCATTTGAAATTTCAATAAAAAAAAAAGAAATAATACAAATATGTATACATTTTAGGCCAACTTGTTCTAACTAGGACACCACAAAACGTGTTCCTAACTAATTAAAGACCAATTGGTATTTGATAAGATAGAATAACTAAAAATGGGAAAAAATCATAAGAAAAAATAAATATAGATCTATTGTTGAAATCCAATATAGATAAACCAATTACCTATTACATTTTGTAAGGTTAAAAAGAGAGTTATATACCAACAACATATTAAATTGTTTTTGGTGTAATTACCATTTCATGTACCCAAACCCTATCACCCAGGGTGAGATCAATGACCAAGTATTTATCAAACAACATTTCTCTTAGGGAATAGTCTAACAACCCTATCATATTTCAACACATTATCATTCAATCATTTGACTCATTCCCATCCTACACCATATCACTATGTCATAGGTTGAGGTCCTTTTCGAAGTCTTATACTAACACTCTATCACAAAGGGTGAGGTATCATAACTATTTCTAGTACGAAAATATTCATTTATGGGGTGAGGTTACTATTTTAAATTAAATATCCAGTATAAATTTATTATTTTTCATTTTGAGTAACCTTGAACATACTTTCTAGAGGAACGAGGTCACTAGTATTTGAAAACAACAATTTGTAATGTGTGTCTGTTAAGAGAATGGGTGGATAGTCACATATAATGTTATTTTGGGGAATTATTTATGTCTCTAGAACCCCGTTATACATTTAAGATATATTTAGTAAAAAATTCAAGACCAAAATGTGGGATAGGAAAAACACCTTGATTGTAATTTTATAAATGGTATTTGTTATTATGAGCATATTTTTATATCAGACGTTATACATCAATGGTAGTGACTTAATATATCATAGGTTCTCTGTTATTCTCTTAATAATTGATTAGGATACTATTTAATTCCATGTAGATGAGAATATAATAATTTTTCATCATATAGGAAGTTAACAGTGATTTTGGAGTTGGGATAGGTCCCATAAGAGGAGATTACTATATATCCCTACATAGGGAATCATTCCCCATGTAGTATAATGCCACTCAACGGGACCCATTGTACCTCCAATAGTCTTTTTATAAAGACCAATTTTGTGCCTTTTTATTGAAATATGATAATGTCTATGATAATATCCTTTAATGTTCATATTACCAAGAACGAATCCATGTTGTTTATGAATATGATTAATTGATACAAAGGTGAAAGATTCCTAGTGAAAGTAGGTTTAGGAATTCTTTATGGGTAACCATTTTGAATCATACTATATGGAATATATACATTTTAGAAAGAATTTCATGGGGATTATACCCCACTAAGGATTGGGATTCCTTGGTAGTATGTCCTAGTGATGTTATGGTTTAGGATGTTGGGTATGATACTCATGTAGCTTCCTACTTATCCTAAATGGTAGGATTCAATGATGGTATAACAGAACTAGGTCATTTGCATCATGAGATTAATGAAAAAAATGATTGAGGGGTCTTATGAATGGGAATACCATATGTGTTTTGAATTTAATATTTCCCTTTGAAGGAGGTGAATCATAAGTAATAAAGCCCTTTGAGAAGGTTTCATGGCAGATATAGCCATGTGAAGATGATTTCGAGATTAATCATAGATACTTCACAAGAATTATTGACCTTCATGTTGGGTCAGGTGATGGTGATTAATTGTGTATTATATGTTCTAGGAGGCTTTTGTCCTATATCCATGAAGAATTCGTGAATTATGGTGACAAGGACATCAATTTTAACATGGTTTTAGATTATACAAAGGAATGATACTGATTTCCATATAGAAAATATGAAGGATAATTGTGGGGCTTTTTGATATAATTCCCTATGGTATATCTATATCCTACCAATTGAAGATTCTAACTAGGAAGGGAGATTATATTCATAGAAGATATGAACCCTTGGAAAAGATTTTGGGAAATTCATAAGGGATTCCCATGTATGGATGTCATTGCCACATTTGTTATTCCATTTTATGAAATGATAAATGGGAAATTTATTATGCCTTACCCCTATAATGGGTTCACAAAAATTCCGGGATAAGTGAGTGGACCAAGCAATCTAACTCAACACTTTGGTAGAAAAGATGAGAAATGAGATATGGGATAGGTTTCACTGGTGTCCTCATGATAATGCCACTAATTATCAAGTGGATATGTGATTTTTAACTCCCTAAGGGCCCTATTAATTTTAGAAGAAAATTTATAGACACATTTTTTAAGGAAATACATGAATAAATGAATTCACACTGTTTCTCCCAAACCAATCCTATAATTCATAATGTCCAGGTGGATTCCTATAGATGACCCATCCAACAACAAGTTATAATGGTATAATATGTGTCTATATTTAATTTTTTGAAATATTATTAGTGAAATTAGGGATCTATAGTTAATCTGTGTCACAATATGATTTCATAAGGGTTTTGAACAATAGGTAAGTAAAATTGTTCCTTAATTGGGATGCATGGTAGACTTGTCTACATATTGAACAGTGAATGATAATTGGTGTTTCAGTGACATATAGGGGTGAATGAGGATCTCTAGTGGAATTCTAAGTGAAGTTTCACAATAGGAAGTGCTTAGGGAGAAGTGATTACCTTAGTGTGTGGTTGAGATAAGTTGTCACGAACCAATCTCGGCCAACACTGAATCGATCACCTGATTTGATCTGCGATAAGGTCCGAAGGGCATTACCAATCCCAATAGGCTGGAAAAATGTTCCATGGTATCACTATTACAACATGGGAATGATTTTCCCGATACCATAAAGATAAAAAACCAATAAAAGAAATAACCAGATTATAAAATGCACAACCAAACTGGGTACAACAACTTTTAAATTCAAGGATTTAAAACATCAACCAAAAACTAGAAATAATACAATGAGGGAAATTATGAAAACAACCCATCTACCTTCATGTGATAAGAGATCCATCACTCTTGACTGATCACTAACACCTGTAATGAGAAACTATAACAACCAGAACCCCCATCACTAAACACCTTGCCTTCACCTAGAACAAACGTTGAATGAGGTCCATATACAACCAAGGGTATATTTAGGGTGTGAGGAAAAGCCCAGTATAATTCCACTAGATAAAAAGATTACATGCCAAAAAAATTATGAGATAATCAAACATTTCCGTTAATGTAAATACTTTTTAAAAATCTCCATGAAAAACATTTATTAAGTAAATTTTTTTAAAAGGAACACTTCCAACGAAATACATTTCACTATCACATGCTTAAAATAAATAGTGGCTTTATAAAAAACCACACACATACAGACAAGGGGTCCACCGTATATCAAGGAATGACACTACATCATATATAGTAGAGAACTATGGGTAAATCCCTAGTGTCAAACTAGATCCTGTGGGATTTTAGGAATCTCGTATCGTAGTGACATGTGGCTTAGAAACCATAACCAATAGTGTTCTCATGCACGAGCCACTAGAGAGGAGAAAAATTCAAAATTATAGTGGTATTCAACCATTATCCATATTTATTTAGTGTTTTCATCGTCAATTGAGTTATGTTAATCCAGGTTGAAACCACATTTGTATCCCTAGTATCTAGACCTTGTCAGTCCACCTAGTTACCCAAGCTTCCTTTTTTTGTGATCAATCATGTATAACATGTCACATAACTCCATTTACAAATTTCATCAATGAAAAAAATCATTACCCATCACATGCCACCATTTTCACACCCAAATTATATTTTAAAATCATACGCACACCAAACCTTTCGCAAACATGTTTCAAATCTCTTATATATTTTAATATACCATCATAAAAATTTATATTTTTCTTAAAGAAGCACTATAAAGATTTTACAGAAAAACGACTTCAAAACATGATCTGTACCACTTGTACAATTAAAAATATGTGTTTCATAATTTATGATACACTTTCGTCATTCACCACAAGGGTTTACACTAGGAAAAATCTAATTACTTTTTGAAAAAAACACTGTATAACTAATAAAAATATCAAAACCATTTCAAAATTTGCTTCACAACACCAACACATTTTATTAAATACATTCAAGTAATAATACACAAAGGCACATGTGCTACACACTAGGAATATATCCCATTTTATCTAAAAAACTATTTTGCAATACCAAAACACTTTGAATCTTTTCCAAACTCAATTATGACCTTTCAAAAAACATATATGACCCTTTACAAGAAACATCACATTACCACACATTCCAATCATGGCCATTTACATCTTTAAAAAATAATTTCTAACACGGAAGCATGACAAACATTTCGAAAACAAAATTCTTACCACATATTTAATTTATTGAATAAGGATTAACGCTCAAACCAGAATATTAGAAACATGATCAAATGTTAGGGAAAGGTACCACCTACCTTATATGAAGAAACTTCTAAAAATGTTGTGAAACCACAACCGCATCCGAACCGCACCTCCTAGAGGCAATATCAAACCCCAATCCAAGAGATAGAACCAAAATACTCAAGATCGAAACCCTAAAACAAAACCCTAGCCGCTGTAAAAGAAAAAACCAATAGAAATTAGAAGAAGACTTACCTGGAGGGGAAGAGGGTGTGGCCACCAGAGGGAGAAGGTGCAGCCGCCGAAAGGGAGGGTGTCGGTGGTGTCACGCGCTGGAGAGGAGGCTGTCGGCGGGGTCACGAAAGGGAGGGTGGTCAGAAATGTCCTATGAAGGAGGGCATCCAAAAGAGGAGGGAGGGAGGCAGCTGTAAGAGGCTTGTAGGAAGGGATCCATGCACGCAGGGGGGAGAGGGAGGAGGGACTGGTCTCACAACAGGAATAGGGGGGGGAGAAAGGACTACACATAGAGGAGGGTGGAAGAGGGAGAAGGGTGAGAAACCCTAACTAAAAATATAATAATATTAACTTCATAATGATAATAAATAATAATAATAACAATAGTAATAACTTAATAATATTATTAAAAATAATAATAATAACTTACTAATAATATTAACAATAATAACAATAAAAACAATAATAATATTCTTAATAATAATATTATCATCATCATTATTATTGAATCAATTATTTTAATTTCATTTTACTTATATTATTTTATTTTCCTTCCATTTTATTATTCATTTAATTTTTTACTTATTTTGAATAGCGGGCAGGCTGCATGGTGACTTGGGTGAAGCATGATCGTTTCCAAACTGTGCTTTTCCCGTGCGCCAGATGCTTCCAAGCCCAAAATAATCATTTTTCATTAAATACTCAAAAATTTAAAATAGTAATCAACCCAAACCACATCAAGAATACCCAAATCCAAGAAAATATTAAAATAAAATTATTTGCAGATGTCGGGGTGTGAAAATTCTCCCCACCATACCACTTTCTATCCCTAGAAATCCATTCCAAGATTTAACCAAAAAGAAAAAATTGGCGCTCTTTCAAAGCTTGAGATTCCCGTCGCACATCAAATGAGAAGAAAACTGGAATACTATCAACATAACAATTGACTCAAAAATCGAACATAAGAGACCAAAATAGACTCCCCTCTATGCACCACCTACCCCCAAAAGTAAAAAACACCTATAGTTGATTGATGAATGGTAAGGATACTCTTACCGCACACTCTCCAACATCCCAAGACAAACACCTTAAACATTACCGAGAAGATCATGCTGTCAATCTAAATGAACAATGAATCCAAATGAAGCTACCACATCCTTCCTTCAAAAAAACCATTGGGTGAACTCCAATCCCAATTTTTATTCATAGAAGGATCTAGGTTTAGATATATCTGAACAAGACTACCCACCACCTAGACAACAATAAGAATGAATCCTAATTACTAACATGGGGGGGCCTAAATGGTCTCCCCGCCATAAAAAATAGGCTAACACTAATTTATCATGAAGGAATCCCATCAAGACCCATGGTGGGTCTCCCCACCATAAGAACCAACCTTCTTAACTGATCATAATAGTCCAACATGGAAAACATGAAATGATTAAAATGGGGGATTCCCACACAACCAAATCTCCCACCGCAAGGGACCGAATTAACAAAACTCTATAAAAAATTGAAGACACCTTGTGGTTCCCTACTTGCACAAGAATTACCATTCCCAAATGATTCCAAAATGAAATTCAGATCGACTAACATGTCTGTCTATACATGGACAAACACACAAAAATCTGAATCCACAAGGGCACAAGAATTAAGGTTAGAGGAAACGATATGACTAAACATTTTTCTAACCAGATAGAAAACCTTCCACCCACCTAGGTCATGAAATAGAGAAAAATTACCCATGTCTCCTTCCACTAAATGGTACCATTATAGCGGATTAGCAACACCGTAACCCCAAACATCCTCAATCTCCCACACCAGAGACGGAGGTTAAACCGAGATCCTTTACAGCCCTGGGGGCACCTGACTATGTTCTAACTTCACTTCGAGACCTATGACTGGAGCTCTAATAATTTAAGAATCTCCTACCTCTATTCATGTGTTTAAACCCCCCTGAATAGAACTCCTTCTTCTGGTGCCACAAGAAACTATAAAATATTCCAGGTAGAACCACAAAAACATGACACATCCTGCAACCAAATTTTCCTCAATGTGGCACTTCACCGCGATAGGGATGACATCCACCCTTTCATTTTAACTTGAACATGACACTTAAAAACATCATCAAACGTGACCATCACAACCTAAGAGTCCTTACAAGTAAAATGGAGTTTAAACCGAGTCCAAAATTAACACAC
The DNA here is from genome assembly GCA_963277665.1 of Viscum album. NCBI lineage: Eukaryota > Viridiplantae > Streptophyta > Magnoliopsida > Santalales > Viscaceae > Viscum > Viscum album. The sequence goes on along the minus strand of OY728141.1, from coordinate 995,933,430 downwards.
AATTCCTAAAAATGTCCATAACATCCTCTTACTACCTAATTTTATTCACTAGTGGCCTTGCATGATCCCTCACTTAGAAAAACACAAAGGGTGATAAAAAATACCTTCACGAAAACGTCCATCAATAACAAATCTAGACTTCTTCCACCTTTCCCAACTGGGATTCCCTTCACCACTTCAAGGCCGGAACTTCAGACACGATGGTGTCAAACTTCACCTTCGATGACTCAATAATCTTAACAAACTAAAGTCAATTTGAACCTTACACATCCACTCTCCTTCTACAAGTGTATTTTTTGACTAAAATAAAGGAGATGTAGACTCAATTTCTAAAGCTCAAGAGGAAAGACTTTATGTTGATCAACTGGAGGATCTTCCAACAGTGAATCACTTGTGGCCTCACTTCAATTGTGCATTAATTATTTATGGGGGTGAACCATAGACAATAACGGAAATTCAAGTACCTAATCAAACTGATCCATTGGCAAAAACATACAAAAAAAACACTGAACGCTCAAAAAGGGAACCCATTAAAAGGCATCCCAAATTTTTTTTCAAAACAATCCACTAACCATTATCTCAATCCGACTCACCAACAAAGTGCAACTAGAAGCATCTTCCATGAAATAACATTTTTCAAACTCAAAACTCCTTACATGCAATAATACCAAATCATAAAGGAATAGGACACACAACTAAAAACAATCAAACATCACGTCATTACTTTTGTAAACACATTTGGAAATGAAAATGGACTTGTGGGTTTCATATTCATCAATGTTAAATCATGGGACACACATGTGGATATCCTCGTGCGAATTGGGCACCAATTCACCTTCCACATATAACACATGCATGTTGTCACCCATGAAAATACCAAAGATTAAAACAAAATTTCATTCTATTTTAGAAAACCAAAACATTCAACCCACACATTATATTTCTCAGAACAACTAACCAAAAAATAAAAACCCAATTTAAATATCCTAATCCCTTTCAAAAAAGAACCAAACATTCAGGTAAAAAATCACTTATAAATATCACACATCAATTTCAAAACATTTAAACCCATTTTAAAAAACTTCTAGTTACACAAAAAACTCCACTGCGTGAATCACTATATAATTAAAAATAGAATTCTTATTTTTAGAAAGGTTTCCAAAACCTTTTCAATTTTTTTTTCCTTTTTTTACAAACCGCCATCTTTTGATAAACCAAAAAATTTATTCATAAAAATCAACCCTCGGTAAAAATATCCCATTTACTTAAAATCATTTTACAAAAGTTTACATTTTCAAAAATCTCATTTGGTAAATTATGAAAATTCATTTTCCACCTTCCCAAAACCAAATCATTTTTACATTAAAATCAAGTTTCCATGATTCCAAAATAAGGGCTTATCAAAAATGATTTTTAAAAACCAAAAGAGATAAAGGATAATGAAAGAGTAAATTAGTGATGGAGGGTGACTTGGATATATGGTTGGCATCCATATGACAATCACTCCAACATCACAGAGTGTTCCAAGGAAATGTCCCCAACTACACAAGGATTTCTAGGCACTATGAGGTCTCTGAGACCATCAACCCAACCGCCTTTTCATTTCGCAACCATCAATAAAAAACCCCAAGAAAAAAACAAAACAGATAAAACCCAACTTCCTGTGGTGACTTGAGTCCCATCACGAGGTGTGTTGGACAATAACCCTACTTCAGAATTTCAAGTCCTAAATAGACTAGCTCTCGTCTCCCAAATATCTTCCCCAAGGAACATGAACTAAAAGAGCGTAACCTACCCTGATACCATTTTTCCAAAAACCAACCTAGGTAAACCCTGAACCGGTCACCCAAGACACGAAAAGGCCCAAAGGGTATTCCCAATCTCCACAGGCCGGTAACAAGTGCCCAAGTATCAATATTACAACATGAAAATGATTTACCCGATGCCATACAGATAAACAACCAATAAAAGAAATAATCTGAAACCAAAACATACAACCAATAAGTGTACAAAAACTATTAAATTAATGGTTTTATAACCTCAAACAAAAACTAGAAATACTAAAAGTAATGAAACATAGAAAACAACCCAACTAACTCAATGTGACAAGAGATACATCCCTCTCAAGCCATCACCAACACCTACAAGAAAAAACACCAACAACCAATTCTACCATCGCTAAACACCTTTTCTTCACCTTGAACAAATGTAGAATGAGATATAAATACACCCAAGAGTGTATAGATGGCGTGAGCCAAATCCCAAGGGAGGTCAGCCGGCATGGATTCATGAGGGAGGGAGACCGAAGGATGGAGTGATGCCGCTGGAGGAGACTCGCCTAAAGGGAGGTGAGCATGCACGGAGGAGAGGGAGGTGGGGCTAGTGGCATGATTGGGAGAGGGGGAGAAAGGGATACACATAGAAGAGGGGGAAAGTATAAGAAGGGTGAGAAAACCTAACCCAAAAAAAAATAATATTATCATAATAATAATAATAATAATAATAATAATAACTTGATAATTTTATTACTACTAATAATAATAACTTAATAATAATAATAATAATAATAATAATAATATTATTATTATTATTATCATTATTATTATTTAAAAAATTATTTTAATTTCCCTTTTCTTTTCTTATTTTATTATATTTGAATTTTATTATTCATTTAATTTTTTATTTATTTTGAACACTGAGCAGGTCGCATGGTGACCTAGGTGAAGCCGAATGGATTTCAAACCATGATCTGCCCATGCATCAAATGTTGCCAATCACAAAACAATCATTTTAAAAAAACACAAAAAATAAAACTGAGATTCACCCTAAAACCTGACAAGAATACCCAAATCTAAGAAAATAATAAAATGAAATTATTTCCAAAAGTCGGGGGTTGAGAGAAGTGATCACCCAAGTCAGATAATTTGGTTATTTTTTGATTCCTATGAGAGACTATAGTGATGTGCATCCTTAGTAAGAGTTCTAGGTGAAGTTTCACTGTTGTTTTGTTCTATCCACGAGAATTACACAAGGCATGTTAGTGTCTTGGACATAGACGTTCCCTTCACCCTAGTTTTGGTGCATGAGGGTGTAATTACTATTCTGATAATCTTTTGGTGTTTCAATCCATTATTTAAATAAATTACCCCAAAATAATGATTATTACACACAATTTAATGATTAATAACCCACTTAAGGGGGGAGGTATGACTATAGAAAAATTATCATTAAATCATATGAAACACCAAGATTTTATGTCGCATGCAACACTAAGTTCAAAGAGACCCTGATCTATTATTAAGTGAATGTCATAATCTAGCTGTTAAATTGGTGAGAATGAATAGTAGTAATCAAATTATAAAATTTATGTATTATTTATATTTAATAAAATATTTTGAAAATTCATTTAAAATATTTTATTGTTATAAGATAAGAATGAATACAATTTTACGCAATAAAAGGATAAATTTTTTAAAGGCTCTTTTACAACTTTTTGATGGCACACTTGTTTTAAATCTATTTTTTGAAACATTAAAAACTTTTATTCGACAAAATAAACTTTTTTTAATTATAAATATATATATTTATTTCGGTCGAATTTTTGGTATTTTTCTGATAAGATTCTTGTTTTGATGAATAGTGATAAAATATTGCATTTTAATTGAAAACAAATTTTAATATAATCAATTTATAGTGTAAAATTATTTTTTAAATTGGTATTAAAGTATAATTAGATCAATTTTTTTTTCATTTAATCCAATTTAGTTCATTTGAATCAATTTCACATTGAATTTGAATATAAAAACATTTCAATCTTTTGAATATTTTTACTTTAAAAACTCATATTCTCATGCCATAAAAAAGATGATTTTTAAATTAATTTTAGCTGATATGTGTTTTGAATTTTGAAAAATAGATTCTATATTTGAAATCATAATTTATAAAATTTTCAAACTGGACCATTTTATTTTTGGACAAAATGGATAGTAACTTTAGTAATATTTATTTCCTCGATTAAGGGTAAATCTGGTAATTAAGAGTTAAACATAATATTATAAATTTTAGTAAATTACCATAAAACATGGCCTAATTTAATTGGATGGGTTATGCTCAATGAAAATAATCCTTAGGAATATTTTATGTCATCTTGGAGCCACATGGATGACTTTATCCCTTTTATAGTATTTTGTTTCATGAAAATCCAATATTACCATACTCATGTTTTTAATAAGTATTACATTTTTAATACGTGGTCATTAAGAACATATATTTGACTATAAATATTTATTTGAAAGATAAAATGTTTATCTTAATCATTATAACTTATTTTTAATTTTTTAATAATTACTTAAAATTCGTACACAATGATGATGTAGTAATTATTTAAATGATGGGAATATCAAATAAATGATTATAAAAATATTAAAATAAATATATATTGACATAATTAATGTCATAAATTAATTTTATTGATACCTTTGACATTTTTGTGATATATAGTAAGGTTTTGTTCGAAGATAACTTGATTTATTGATTTTTATAAAAGTCAAAGTAAGGAATTGTATCAAAATTGTCATTAATGTTAAATTAAAATAAATAATATATTATTATAAGATATAAAATGAATAAAAAATAAAATTTGGACATATTATTTGGATAAATTTTAAAATTTTATTTACGAATCATTTAATGGCCATTTAGAATTTTATAGTAAATATATTAACATTCAAATAGTAACAATACATGTTCTCACACTAATATTTATATGAATTTATTATGGGTTAAAGCCAAAATATATGGTTAATGATATGACCTAAAATTGTCTTCTAAATATTTTTTGAGAGGATTTATACCCATAATAATATTATCTTAGAAATAAATCTCCTTAAATCAATTTTTATTTGGAAATTAATTCATATCCATTTACTATTTTTAGAGTTTACAAAAGTTACCCTCACCTCAACTATAAAAGAGAACTTTATCCCTTAAATACTCACAACACATTGAGAATTATATCTCAACCAAAAACTACCCATTTCCCCTCCAATCATCCTTATCCATGTTTTGGAGTTCATTAAATTCCAAAAATACCAACTCTAAATCCCTTAAGAAGAGATTTAAAGAAAGCCCACCGAAGAATAGGTAATTGTTTTACCAACTCATTCAAGTTAATTTATTATTATACTTCCTATTAATGTGTTGCTTCCATAATAAATAAAAAATACATTATAATATATATGATTATATTTTATTATGACTATGGGAAAACTATATTCCATCTTTTATCCATCCTATAAAAAACAAAAGCACCGTGTGTGTTTACGCACAACTTACCATCTCCAAAACGGGGTGTAAATTTTTTTCATCACCACTTTATTTGGATGGACATGGTGATGTATATGAGGGATATAAATAGAAAATATGTATTTATATTTATTATTTATAATTAATATACCATCCAATTTCTTACCCTTTTACCATTAAGGGAATGATACTATCACTTGTGCTTATGTACGACCTGTCGTCTCCACGACGCGATGTGATTAATTTTCCATGTCAACCATTCATGAATGATTATAAAAATTCATATAATTAATAAATATAATATCTAATAACATAGTTTAATTCTGGATATGGATGAAATATTTCCTATTCATAAGAAACATGACTTACATGACAAAACAAGTATAGGAAAATGAAGTAGGTAACACCTGAAATAAGGATGAAATATTATTAAAAAAATAATATAAGAATATCATATATGATATCATAAATAAGGTTCTATTTCTATTATAAATTAATAACATAATTTAAACCATTATATAAGAGGCTGAAATACGTTCAACTAAAGGAAATTACAAGGTAAGGGTTATTTCACAATCTCATTATTATTCAAGATTATTCATGTTTATGTCTCGACTGAAGAATATTTTCTTCCATGTCCATGTTATTTAAAAGTGATTTAAAAAATATTCTTAATATTATCCTATAAATAATTTAAATATATTTACCTATGTTTTAATTTTTATAAAACTATTTGAAAGGTATATTTTTCTCAAAATGAGGTACTTTACGACCTTTTTGACAAAAATATGAAATGTTTGTCTTTTAACTTTTATAGAAGGAGTGTGTTTTACCACTGTTATGATGCCTTGATTTTTTTAATCATACATTACAATTTTACATGGTTATTTTCAAAGAAAACATTTTCTATTATATTTTCACAAATTTTAAATATATGACTACAATTTAAAAAATGGGCATTTATCTTAAGAAATTTTTAATTATTTTATTTGAATATTTCCATCTATGTCAACATCCTTTGTTAGATTTTATTCTTAATTGAGTTTGATCTCTTATGATACCATATATCAAATTTTATTTATGGTTTTATGATTAGATTGACTTTATATGTGTTATTTTGATACCATTCATGGTTTATGTTTAAAATATTCACATTTTGTATGCTAGTTTATCAATATGAATGTTTATGTTATTTATGATTCCATATTTTTATATATGAATGTATTGGACTTATTATGTAATGGGAGTGGACCTTTATATCCCCTAGATGCACCATTAGGTCTCATGAGACAAACTAGTATGGGTATTGGCTGAGGTCTTACCTGTTTATGTATGGTGTATTTGACAAAACCTTGATGATATATTTATGATGATTGACATTATGCATTCCCTAATTATGAAATTATTTATTGATATTCCATGTGATTATTCAATTAGTATAATATCCATGTTATTATTTATATTTCATTATTTAACATTCATTATTCTCTCCATATTATTATCAAGATTTTGTCTAAATGGACTGTGTTTCAGTTATACACCCTTCCATAATGTTTTTTATTTTTTATTCATAATAGATTCCATTATAAGCATTCCCATATTGAGCATCTGATCTCACCCTTTTCTTATATTTTATTTTTTCCAAGATTCAAAGATGTATTATATGACTAATATATAGGGTTAAGCTAAGGTAATAAGGGTATTCCCAAAGGATTCTATATATTGTATTTTATATTTTAAATTTTAATGGACGGTTTATGTATATAATATGTTTTCCAAAACTAATAAACTAATATGAATTTTTGGATTCAAATCTTGTATTTATGCTAATGTAATAATGTTACACACTGACTCTAGGATACTATGGTTGGGGTACTTATTTTTGGTATTAGAGAAATTTTAGTATAAATATTGGAAACTAGATTTAGGGAAATATAGATTAGGAAAACATAACCCTATAATAGACTTCAAGAATATTCCCAAAGTAATTGAGATTATGATTTTGAGATTAGTTATATAATTCATATTAATTATCGTACAATTTCAAAATTATTTTTAATGATTCATAACATATTCTAGTGCATGGAATTGTTTATAAATGGAAGCTAGTGGAATGAATAGAAACTGTATCAATGCACATGATAGAAGTATAGATTTACCTCATATAAAAGATAATGATATTGGAGGTGGAGATGAAACTAGTGCTAAGAAAATTATTACTAAAAAGAGACAACTGACTCAGGTTATGAATAATAACATTTCCCATATATAGCATCCTGATCCACAACACGGAAAAAAAATGTTAGACCGCGTCATGAGGCAACAACCAACATAATTCAATGGGACTACCTATCCATTTGTAGCTAAGAAACAGATAAGTACCTTAGAGAATATATTTCATTCTTTGCAAAGTAATGAAAGTAATAAGGTTGTCATGGAAATTTATTGTCTCTCGGGAGATGCAAATCAACGACGTTCATTTATTCAAAACACAAAAATGGAGAAAGAAATATCTAATATGGAATTAAATAAATTTAAGGATCATTTATTAGAAAACATTTTTCCTCATGAATAACAAGTGGATATGGAGATGCTATTTCTGAGTTTGAGGAAAAAGGAGGATGAGAATGTTGCTATGTATAAAGACAACTTTACATGGTTAGTAAGAAATGTTGTGGATTATGAATGAAATCAAAAAAACAAGATTGATCAATTATTTTATGGGTTAAAAAATTATTATAAAGGTTAATGGTATCTAAAACATTCTCATAAAATAAATATACAGTCTTGTTTTCTATCAATATAGAGAAATAATTCTCTATGTATTAGGAATTTAAGGGAAATCAAGAGAAATGGAGGGTCTCTGAACATTCTGGAAAAGGAAATAAGGAAAAGGGGATGAAGGGAAGAGTTTAATTTCCATCATACAATAAATGTTTAAAGAAACATCATAGAACATGACTTTTGGGGATGCGAGTTTTTTACATGTTTGGAGAAGAAGGTCACCAAGACTGTGATTTCAACGGTAAACAAGAAATCGGTAATGTGTAGTATTTTAACTATAAGAAGACGGGACACTATGTAAATGATTATCCCAAAGAATTAAGGAAACATTCCCAAAAAAATGGACAAGGGAGTAAGGAAAAGCTTATGTGATCACAAATTTTGAGTTTAATGTTCATAATGATGTGATGTCAGGTACTTTAATTTTCTCCTCAAACTTATTTAATGCTTTATTTGATTCTGGATCATCACAATATTTTATATCATCTGATTTTTCAATTACAATTAGACATTTCCCTTTTGATTTAATAATGTATTTTTGAGTCAAAACCCCTAAGGGAAGTATCATCACAAGAAAAATGTATCATAAAGTCCCCTTTATAGAACATAAACATTCATTACTTACTGAAATTAACATCATATCTATGGTTGGATTTGATATAATCCTCTTTATGTAATGGATTTCAAAATATGATGCGAAAAAATATTGTAAAAAGAAGGAAATTATGTTTTGTAAGGAGGAATAAGAATACCTTATTTTAAAGAAAAAACATCATCATCAAATTCTAATCTAGAACCACCCCAATTAGCTCTACCAAATGAAATTCATGGGGAGTAAGAGAAAACAAAATCTAGGGATGAAATGATAATCTTAAAATCATGGATGTTCCAATTGTAAAGGAATACATTGATGTATTTTTTGAAGAATTAACTGGACACCCCCTAGAGCATCAAGTTTATTTTTCAATTGATTTAATCCTTGATGAAAGACCAATATCAAAGACTCCTTATATAATTTACATGGTGGAAAATACTATAAATCTTACCTATACCAATGTGCCTATACCAACGGTTTGTTAAACCATTGGTATAGGTCCCCTTTCCCAACAGTTTTCCCAAACCATTGGGATATTCCACTTTGAAACACGTATTCCAAATGGTTTTGGAAGACCGTTTGGAAAGGGTATGGATACCCTAATAGTTTTCCAAAACTATTGGGATAACCCACTTTAACACCACTTATCCTAACAGTTTTAGAAAACCATTGGGAAAGGTTATGGATATCACAATGGTTTTCCAAAATCATTGTCATATGCCACTTTGACACAAATTTTCCTAATTTTTTTGTAAAAAAATTGGAAAAGGTTATGGTAATCCCAAATATTTTTTAAAACCGTTGGGATACACCATTTTTATAGGGGTACCTATCCCAATGGTTCTCAAAACTGGTTGGACATTTACACTTATTTTTAATGAATTCTTTTCTTGAATATCATAAAATAAATGAATATATAAATAAAAAACACTAATATATATATATATATCCAAATATATTCACAAAGGAAACTATAGGATAGTGGTAAAGTATTTGATATATAATGTTCATGTTGTCAGTTCAAACATCTGATGTAACTTTTTTTAGATTAACCTGTCCCAACAGTTTGGAAAACCGTTGGTATAGACCTATCCCAATGGATTGAAAACCATTGGGATAGGTCTATCCCCATGCCAAATCACCCAAAGTCTTCCCAAACCATTGGTATAGGATATTTTTACATTAGTGGGAATTGAAGGATATGAAGAAGAGTTTGGTAAAAATGGATTTATTCCCCCTAGTGTTTCTCCATGAGGAGCACCTGTTCTCTTTCTTATGAAGAAAGATAGACCAGTGAGGTTTTGTATTGATTATAGGGAAATCAATGTTATTACAATAAATAACAATTATCATGTACCTCATATTGATGATTTATTTGATTAACTTCATGGAGCTCAATTTTTTTTAAAGATTTACCTTTGTTTGGGATATCATTAACTATGAGTAAAGAAGGATGACATTATAAAGACAACTTTTTTAGATGTGGTATAGACATTATGTGTTGTTGGTAATTTCATTATTATTGACTAATTAACCCTTTGTTTTTATATATCTATTGAAAATAGTATTCAATGAATATCTTGATTATTTTGTTGTGGTATTGATTGAGGATATTCTAGTGTATTCTAAAATCTATAATGATCATGAGAATCACTTTTGGATAAATATTGAGACTTCTATAAGGAAAGGGTTATATGGTAAATTTAGAAAGTTGTTTATTATATCTTCATGAAATTTCTTTTCTTGTCCATATTATCTCCAAGGAATGAATCTTTTTTTATCATATAATGAAAAAATCAATCCAAGAATGGCATATACCAACAAAAATAACCAAGGTACGTAGTTTCATTGGATTAACAGGTTACAATCGGTGTGTTGTTATGAATTTTGAGTTATAAGCTAACATGTTAACCAATATAACTTGTAAAGGGGTTATGTTTGTATGGATAAAATAATGTTAAGAATGTTTTGAATAATTGATGAGAAGATAGGTCAATGCTCTGATTTTTACATTACCATTGCGAAATGGTGGATTTTTTATTTATAATGATGCATCAAGAAAAGGACATGGTTGTGTACTTATATAGAATGATAGAGTTATTTCATATGCATCTAGGAAGTTAAAAATTCATGAATAGAACAATCTAACTCAGGATATTGAGTTAACAGCTGCAATCTTTGTGATGAAGATATTTGGATGCTATCTATATGGTGAAATATGCGAGATATATACAGATCAATAGAGTTTAAAATATATATTATCACAGAAACCACATAGTAATAGGGAAATGAGATGGATCAACCTACTCAAGGATTATTATTTTTCAATATACAACCACCCATGGAAGGAAAATTAGGTGGATTATTCATTGAGAAGGAAGGATTATGGAGTTTTGAAAAGAATGAGAATTGAAATGGATCTTTTGTTCATCGATATATTAAATATGGGTATGGGAATCATCAAGTTAGGATAAACATCAATACATTTTCAAAAGGTTTAAATCCCATCTTTATAAGAAATGAAAAAAGACCTTAGTCTGGTGATGAGAATTTTAAAATGAAAATTAAAGCTTTGAATGGAGAAAAATTGAAAGAATTCATATGGTAAAATGGTGTTTTGACATATGGAAGGAGGATTTCTATACTCTATATACCCAAGATGAAATGGGAATAATTGGATGATTCTCATAGTTCAAATTTCTCTTTACACCCCAGTAGCACCAACATGTGTAGATATTTGAAGGATCATTTTTTGTGGGAAAATATGAAGTGAGAAATTGATGATTCTGTATTATGATTTTTAGTTTGTCAATAAGTGAAGGCTGAGAGACAACATCCTAGAGGATCCCTAAAACTTCCTCCTATACTTATATAGAAATGGGATGATATTATGATGTATTTTTTCATAAGTCTACTAAGGACTCCCATAAGGAATGATGAGATATGGTTTATGGTTGATCGCCTTATAAAATCACCTCATTTTCTTGATATAAGAGAAAATTTACCTCTTGAACACCTAGTAAGACTCAATATTAATGAAGTAGTAAGAATTCATTGTGAACCTATTTAAATTGTCTCTTGATACCTTTTTTGGATCATGATCCACATTTTACATCAAAATTTTGGAAAAGTATTTAGAATTCCCTTGATACCAAAATTTATTAGAGCACCACTTATCTCCCCCAAACTGACTGGCAGTCAGAAAGGGCTATCCAAACATTAGAAGACATGTTGAGGTCTTGATTCCTTGACTTTGAAAGTATACGGTATTATTATTTTCCTTTGGTATAAATTCCTTATAACAATAGATTTTATTCAAGTATTCAATTGGAACCGTATGAAGAGTTATATAGAAAGAGATTTCACACACCAACTTGTTGGGATGAAGTTGGTGAAACAAATGTTGTGGGTCCAGAAATTGTGGAGGAAAAAACTGAAAAGTTAAAGACTATCCAAACCCATATCAAAGTAGTTCAAAGTAGAAAAAGAGCCATGCTGATAATCGAATTAAGGATTTGTAATTTCAGGTGGGAGATCATGTTTTCTTGAAGTTATATATATGGAAAGGTGTTATATGATTTTGTAAGAAAATGAAACTGATCCCCAAAAATTAATCCTTTTGAAATTATAGGCCAAATTGGAACTATGGATTATCATTTGGAAATTCCACCTATCTTTTAAAAATTACATGATGTGTTCCATATCTTTTTTCTAAGAAAGTAAATGTCAGACCCAACAAATTTTCTCACTTCTGAATAAATAGAATTGAAAATTGATTTATCTTATAGTAAATAACCGGTTAAGATTATTGACTCTAGACAACTAGTGTTGAGGAATCAGATGACTCGGATGGTAAAGGTAAAGTAGAAAAACTATAAAACTAAAGAGGTGGTGTGGGAACATGAGGAAATTTTGATGAATATCTACCCAAATCTTTTTATGATGTGTTATTTTAGAAATTTTGAAAAAGAAATTTTTTGGAGGGAATAATGTAAAAACCTAAGATTTTATGGTACATTTTATTTTTTAATTTAATATATTGTGTCTCATGCAACACTGATTTCAAACGGACCGCGGTCTATTAGTAAGTTAATGTTATAACCTAGATAGATAAATATCAGGAATGAATAATATTAAACACATTATGAAATTTATATATTATATATATTTAATCAAATGTTTTTAACATTCATCCAAAATATTTTATATGTATAGGATAAGAATGAATCCAATTTTACACATTAAAATATAGTATTTTGTAAAGGAGGTTTTACCGCCTTTTGATGACTCACCTATTTTAAATATATTTGGTGACACTTTTATAAATTTTTTTTAACAAAAAAATCTTTTTATTTGAAATAATAATATCAAAATTTATTTTGGTTTAATTTTTTATGTTTTTTTGATAAGATTCATGTTTTGATGAATAATGATAAAATATTGCATTTTAATTGATAACTTCTTTTTGAAAAAACATTTATAGTGATAATTTATATTTTAAATTGGTATTAATGTATAATTAGATTAAAAATTATCATTTAATCCAATTTAGGTTATTGGAATCAATTTCACATTGAATTTGAATATAAAAAACATTTCAATCTATTGAATGTTTTCACTTTAAAAAATGATTTTCTCGTTCAATCAATAATGTTAATTTTAAATTATTTTTAACAAATATGTGTTTTGAATATTGAAAAATGGATTCCATATTTGGAATCATAACATCCAAATATATTAAATAGATACCTTTTATTTTTTTTTTAAATAATTGTAACTTTAGTAATTTATATTACCACAATTAATGGGAAATCGAGTAATTAAGAGTTTAAAATAATATTATAAATATTAAAAAATTACCTTAACACTTCTTATAAAATTATTGTATGAGTGTGGGTTGACCAAAATCATATTTTGGATGATTTTATGGCCTCTTGGAACCACTTTAATGAATTTAACCCTTTAATTTTATTTTATTTTAAGGAAATTCAAATATGACATACTCTTATAATTAATAATTTTTAAATTTCTAATATGTGGTTATTCAGATAATATATTCGACAATAAATAGTCAATAAAAATATATATTTTTTATCTTCATCATAATAATTTATTTATAATTTTTAAATAAATACCATAAAGGCTTACACAATGATGATGAAGTAATTATATAAATAACTGGAATATCAAATAAATGATTATAAATTTTTTAATATAAATATAATTTTATGAAATTAATGCCATCCAAAAAATTTATTGATAAATTTGACATGTTATTGATATATTATAAGTTTTTTTTGGAGATGACTTCTTTTATAGATTTTTTTAAAAGTCAAATTAATGAATAGTATCAAAATCATCATTAATTTAATATTAAAATAAATTCAATTTTATTAAATAATATAAAATTCATAAAAATATAAAATTTTCCCAAATAATTGGGATAAAGTTGAATTTTTTTTATGACTCATTTAATATTCATCTGGCATTTTATAGTAACTATATTAACGTTCAAAATGTAAAAATACATATTTTCACAGTAAGAGTTCAAGAAATTAATTAAGGGTTAAATCCAAAAGAGAAGGGTAAGAATGTGACTTAAAATTGTATAAAAATTATTGGATGAAAGTATTTAGAATCATCCTCGTTTTATATACTAAATAACTCACTATGGAGCCATTTAGAATAGAAAATTAATTTATATTAATTTAATATTTTTAGAGTTTCCAAAAGTGACTATCACCTCAATTATAAAATGAATCCCCATCCATCACATACTCACAGAAATTTGAGCCTTCTAGATTGATCATACTCTAACCATTTCTCCTACCAATGTCCTTATCCAATTAATGGAGGTCCTGGTCTTCAAAAAAATCATCTTTAAATCTTTTAAGAAGAGATGTAATAGAAGTCCATCGAAGAAGAGGTAATTGTTTTACCAACTCAATCAAGTTCATTTATTCTTCTAATTCCTCATCATGTGTTGTTTCCATAATAATGTAATAAATACCTTATGTTATATATTTTTATACTTAATTATTATTATGAGACAACTATATTTCACCTTTTATCCATCTTATGAAAAATGAAAGCACCGCACATGCGTACGTACATCTTACCGTCACCACACTGTGATGTAAATTTTTTTATTGAATCATTATTTTGATGGTTATAATGATGAATATAATGGATATAAATAATAAATATGACAAGATAATGATTTTTTTTATAATTAATGTACAATACAATTTCTTTCCCTTTTAACATTAAGGGAAGGATATCGTCGCTCGTGCGTACGTACGACCTACCGTCTCTAGGACGCGATGTGACTCATTTTCCATGTTAACCATTCAATAATTATTTTAAAAATGTATATAATGAGTAAATATATTATCAATTAACATAATAATTTTCTCAAGATGAATAAAATATATCCTATACAAAATAAACATGAGTTACACAACAAGAAATGAGTAGGAAAATGAAGAAATTAACACCCAAAATAAGGACAAAATATTATTAAAAAAACTATATAAGAAGATCATATATGATGTCCTAAATATTGATATGGTTCTAGTGTAAATTAATAAAATTATTTAAACAATTATAAATGAGGTTAAATCACATTCAACAAAAGTAAAGTAATAGGTAAAGGTTATTTCAGAATCTCATTAATATTTGGTATAGTTTATGTTTAAGTCTCAACTGGGGAATATTTTATTCCATGTACAAGTTTTCTAGAAGTGTTTTCAAAAATATTTTTTTAATTATCCAAAAAAAAAATTAGTCCTTTTACCCATGTTTTACTTTTTATAAAACTATTTTAACAGAATACTTTTTTCATTTTCCAAATGAGGTACTTTATGACCTTTTCAATAAAAATATGGAAGGTATGTTTTATTAACTTATATGGAATGAGCGTGTTATACCACCATCATGATTCCTTAATGTTTTGATGATTAATTTAAAATTTTAAAAGGTTCATTTCAACTAAAACATGTTCTTTTATAACTACACAGCTTTTTAAATAATTTATTTCAAATTAAGAATGGGTATTCCTCTCAAGAAATATTTAACGATTTTTTAGACTATTTTTATCTATGTAAATATCTTTTTTCAATTTTATGATTAATTGTGTTTTATATCTTATTATACTATCTACCAAATTTAATTAATGTTTTTATGATTGTTTTTGTTGTAGGTGTGCTATGTTGATACCATTCATGGTTTATGGTTAATGTATTCACATTTAGAACACTAGTTTTTCAACAATAATGTTTATGTTGTTTATGTTTCACCCTTTTCATTTGAGGAATTCATTGAAATTAGTAATTGATGGGTGAGGACAACTATAACCCCTCGACGTGTTGGTAAGTCTCATGAGACAAACTATTTTGGGTATTGGTAGAGGCCTTACCTGTTTATGTATGGTGACTTGGCTGAAGCCTTGACAATATGTTTATGATGTCTTACATTATTTATTCCCTTCTTATTATATTAGTTATTGATATTCCATGTGATTATTAAATTATTAGAATATCCATGTGATTATTTATATGGAGTTATTTTATTTTCATTTATTATTGTTATATTATGCTCAAGATTATATTTAAATGGATTGTGATTTAGTTATACATATTTCCTTAATGTTTATTATTATTTATTCATAATAGATTCTACTATATACTTACACTTAAATACAATATGATATCACCACTTTCCTATGTTTTATTTTTTCCACGATGCTTAGATGAATACTATGACTGATATGAAGACCTAATCTTGGGTATAATGGCATTCTCAAAGGACTCTCTATGTTTTATTTTATATTTTAAATTGTAATGCAAGGTTTATCTATACAATATGGTTTCCAAAATTGCTAACCTAATAGGTCCTGTGGGATTCAGATATTGTATCTATGTCAATGTAATAAAGTGAGGCACCGACTCTGGGATACTATAGTTAGGGACCATACTGTTGGTATTTGAGGAATTTTTGTAGAAACATTTGAAACTAGTTTTAAGAAAATATATATTAGAGAAACGTTAACATATAAAGGACTTTGATAGTCTTCCCAAAGTAACCAAGATTATGATTTTGAGATTAGTTATACAATTTATATTAAGTATTGCACTTTTTCAAAATTATGCTTTATGATTCATAAAAAAATCTAGTGTATTTAATTTTTTAGAAATTGGGCCTAGTGGAAGGATTGAAAATCATATCAACGCACATAACCTATAAGTGAATTCCTTCCTATGAAAGATAATGATGTTGGAGCTGGAGCTGCAACTGATACTGAGTGTCTTATAAATATACAGGGACAACTGAATCAGGTTATGAACAATAACTTTACCCGTATAGAGTATCCTGATCTAAAAGGTGGAGAAACAATGTTAGAATAATTCATGATAAAATAACCTTCATCATTCAATTGGACTAAAAATCTATTTATAGATAAAAAATGTATAAGTTCATTAGAGAATAGATTTCATTATTTGGGAAGTAAGGAAAGGAAATAGGTTTCCATGGTAGTTTATCATATCTTGGGAGATGTAGATAAATGGTGGTCATTGATTCAAAGCATGAAGTTGGGGAAAGAAATAGAAAAAATGTAATTGAAGTATTTTACGGAAGTTTTCTTAGAAAAATATTTTCAACACGAACAACGAGATAATATGGAGAGGAAATTTCTAAGTCTAAGGCAATGGGAGGATGAGAATGTAACTAAGTTTGAATCCAACTTTACAAGGTTAGGAATTCATGTTGTGGATTACGTATGCAATATAATGATAAATATTGATCGATTCTATGATGGGTTAAAACCATTCCTCCAAAGGGAATTGGACTCCCAAAATTTATCATCATTCAAAGATATAGTATCATGTTCTATCAAGAAAGAGAAATAATTCCCTAAGACTTATCAATTTAAGGGAATGCAAGAGGATAACATGGCTGGTGAACATTCTGAAATAATGAAATAAGGAAAAGGGGAATAAGGGAATACTTGACATTTAAACTTTCAAAAAATGTGGAATGAAACATCATGAAACATGCCTATTGGGGACGGAAGATTGTTACAAGTCTGGAGAAAAAGGTCACTAATATCATGATTTCAAGAGCAAGAAAGAAGTCAGTAATGTGCAGTATTTTAACTATAATGAGATAGAACCAAATGAATATTATTTTCCAAATAGTCAAGGAAACATTCCCTAAAAAGTATAAGGGAGAAATAGAAGTCTTATGTGATCCAAAATGATGAAGTTTAAGTTCCTAATGATGTGGTGGAATGTACTGCTATTATCTCCCCAAACTTAGCTAATGATTTATTTGATTCTGTATCATCGCATTCTTTTATATCTCCCCAGTTTGAAAAGAAAATTATATACTTCTATTTTGATTTAATAAATATGTTTTTAGTTAAAACTCTTAAGGGAAGTTTCATTGTAACAAATATTTGTTGTTAATTCCCCTTTATGACACATAAACCTTATTTACTTACTGACCTTGTCATCATACCTATGGTTTACTTTGATATAATCCTCAGTATGTACTAGCTTTAAAAATATGATGGGAAATTTATTGCAAGAAGAAGAAAATTTCGATGTGTGATGGAAAAGAAGAATCCCTTATCTTTAAAGCAGAAACTTTATCATTTGATTCTTATCTAGATCTACCCCTAGTAGCTTTGCTAAATGAAATTCCTTGGGAGGAATAGAAAACAACAACTAGGGATGAATAAGGTGATATTTAAAATGAGTATGTACCTATTGTAATGGAATAAATCGATTTATTTCCTAAGGAATTACCTGGAAACCCCCTAGAGTGTGAAATTGAGCTTTCTATTGGTTTAATACATTATGCAAGGCCAATATCATTGACTCCCTATACAATAGTGTATGTAGAATTATTGGATTTGAAGAAAAAAAATATAGGAGTTGGGTAAAAAGGGATTAATTCCCCCAAGTGTTTCTCTATGAGGTGCCCTTATTATCTTTGTTAATAATAAAGATGAATCCATGAGGATGTGTATTGATTATAGGGAAAATCAATGCTACTACAATTAAGAAAAAGTTTCCTCTTTCTCGAATTGATGATTTATTTGATCAACATTACAGAGCTCAATTTTTTTGAGGATTGACCTTCATTCTAGATATCATGAACTATGAGTAAATATGGAGGATATATTTAAGACATCTTTTTAGATGATGTTTGAACATTACAAGTTTACGATAATACCATTTGGATTGACAAATGCATTCTTAATTTTTATGGATCTAAAGAACAATGTATTCAAATAATATATTGATGATTTTTTTGGTATTCCATAATGATATTTTGGTGTATTCTAAAAGATATAAATATATTGAGAAACACATTAGGATAATTCTTGATACTCTCAGAAGAAATGAGTTATATGGTAAATTTAGTAAGTGTGAATTTAGGGTTCAGGAAATTTCATTTCTTGGCCAAATTGTTTTTAAAGATGGAATATCTGTGGATCCTGTGAAGAAAAAGGAAATCCAAGAATGTGATGCACCAATGAGAATAACTGAGGTACGTAGTTTCATTTTTTTAGTAGGTTACTATCAGCATTTCATTCAGAATTATTCTTGATTAGATAACCCATTAACCAAGATCACATGTAAATGGGTAAAGTTTATATAGGAAAAATAATGTGAATAATGTTTTGAAGAATCGAATAGAAGTTTGGTCAATGATCTGATTTTGACATTACCATCATAAAATTATGGATTTTTTATTTATAGTGATTCATCACGGAAATGACTTTGTTTTTTTAAAGGTAATGCCTTGGTCAAAGACCAAAGAACCAAAGATGTGATAAAGAGAAAAAGGATTACAAAAGTCCAAAAGATGGAATTTTCCTACATTCTCTGTTAAAAAAAGGTAGTAAATCAGCTGACAATGCATCCATACAAGTCAAGCTCTGCTGCACTCCTTTATTGGCGAGGGAATCAACAACTACATTCACTTCACAGAAGGTTTGAGTGGCAATAAAATCAATCCCACGAAGTGAATTCAGGTAGTTCATCCAGCGATTGGTAAGTGGCCAAGCAAGATGAATAACACCATTCCATATGGCATGAACGATAGTGGTAGAGTCACTTTCAATCCAATGCTTTCTCCATCATTTCTATAGAGAAAGGTCCACAAAATGAATGAACCCTAACATTTCGGCTTCCAGAGATGAGGCCAGGCCACATCCACTGTAGAATCAACCTTTGCATTGGCCATCCGAGTCTCTAAAAATAGCTCCACAGCTGGTAGGGCCAGGGATTCCCTTAGAGGCACCGTCCACATTCACTTTAATCCAACCTGGTATCGGGGCCTTCCAAAAGACTTCAAAGGAACTCTTGGGCTTTGGTAAGATACCTGGAAAGTAGATGCGTCGAAGGATTTCAAAATCACCAATAGAGTTACTACAACAGTATTTTTGAATAGAAGCGCCTTCTTGAATTGCAATTAGGATACGGGTTTTTCCTGAAATTAGACTGAATGAGTGTTTATTATGAAAAATATCATTTCTAATGTACCAAATATCATGAATAAGCTCCACCACCGCCGCAAGAAATAAATTTTTAACCTGCAATGAGGCATCATATCTAACACATTTTTTAAGTAGCTGACAAATCGAGTCAGGGATGGGCCATCTAAAATAAAATAAATGAAAAACAAAATTCCATAAAGCAGTGGATGTGGCACAGGATAAGAAGAGATGATCAACATCCTCCCTATGTTGGTTACATAATTTTCATTTAGAGAATAGTTGTATGACAAAAGTTTGCAGACCAATATCAGTGGGCAATCTGTTGTGAGAAAGACACCAAATTAGAGTGAGTCTAGAGGGTTTGATCCAATAGTTGTTAAAAGAATTCATCCATTGAAAACTGGAATCATTACCCAAAAAATAGTGCTTATAGAAGTTTTTGGAATTAATAATACCATTGGAGGCAGGTTCCCAAGCTAGATAATCCCTAGCAGAAGAGAAGTGATAATTGTCATTGATCTTAGCTATACTGCTAGGGAGGTCTTGCCTATGATACTGAAGAATATCTCTGATGGAAAGACTAATGTCTTTAGGTGTATTATCGGGGGAAGAAAAGATATCAAAGGAGTACCATACTAGTTGTCACACAAGAAATTTATACAGGAATCCGCACTAACCATCCATCTATCATTTTCCATTATCTTTTGATAAGAGTTCTTAATGGCAGGCCAAATTAAGGAGTTAAGGAAATACAAATTCCTTTTTAAAAGTTTATCAAAGAATCTCATTTTTAATAAATCAGAAGCTTTATAAGTTCAATTAATAATCCGCCAAGTAAGATTGTCTTGGAGAGCGTCATTGAACAATCTTAAGTTTTTAATGCCAATCCCGCGTTTGTCAAGGGGCTTGCATCAAGTCTTCCAAGGGGCGGTGACAAGTTTCTTATCAAGAATAATCCCAATCCATATGAAATTTTTTATATAGGTATTAATTTTATTGAAGGTATCGGTCGGCCATTTGTATATCATGAGGGAGTAAACCATTTTAGAAATAATGGTTGATTTAACAAGGCAAATTCTCCCATCCATGGAGAGGGATTTAGCTTTCCACAAAGAGAGTTGGCTAGTTATTTGATTAATAATATTCGAGAAATAGCAGGCTTTCGGTCGTCCCCAAAATAGTGGGACACCCAAATGGTTGAAAGGAAAAAGACCTTCTTTAATACCCAGATTATTTATGATGATATTATTTCTTCTGACAGGGATGATTTTTCCAATGAAGATTTGGGATTTATTCCAGGAGATAGCTTGCCCTGAAATGTCCTCATAATGAGCAATGGATTGCTTGAGCACTTGAATGTTTCTTTGATCTCATTTAATAAACAAGATGATATCATCTGCATAAAGAAGATGAGTAGGCACATTTATGTTTCTGGAAGCTTGAATGGGTTTAAGATTATTTTTTTCAACCAGATTATTTAAAAATCTGATGAGGTAATCTTCGGCAATAACAAAAATGATCTCCAAAAGAGGATCCCCTTGCCTAACACCCTTGGTAAAATTGAAGAAACCATGAGGAGTACCATTGATCAAGATAGAAATAAGAGAGGATTGAAAAAGAACTTTAATTCTCCTGATAAAAATTTCGTGAAAACTAAAGCTTTCAAGCACATTGAAGATGAAGGCCTAATCAATGGCATCAAAATCTTTTCTAATATCTAGTTTAATGGAAACACTACCCCCTCTCGTATTTTTGTTTAAACTATTGGTACATTCATAGGAAAGGAAAATACAATCTTGAATGGATCTTCCTTTGATGAAACCAAACTAATTCCATGAAACTATTTTGTTACAAATGGGAACAAGTCTGTTGGCAATAATTTTAGTGATAATCTTATAAATAGTATTTATTAAGGCAATTGGTCTAAATTGATGAATTTCAGAAGCATTGTCAACTTTAGGTATCAAAGTAATTAATTGAGCATTTAAACCATGAGGAAGAATTCCATTAGAAAATAAATACTTCACCAGCTTACAAACATCAGAATGAATGATGTCCCAATGCTTTTGGAAGAAGCCATTGTTGAATCCATCAGGACCAGGTGCGCTGTCCGAATTTAAACTAAACACTGTGTCTTTAATTTCATGGTCAAAAATAATGGAGAGGAGAGATTTATTATCATTGGCATCCACAAGTGAAGGGATTATTCCAGACATAAGATTTGTATTCAACCCATGATCTTGAGTTTAAAACTGTAACATTTTCTCTAAAGATATCGAGAAACTGTCTTTATGGTGAAAGATGTGAGATATATACATATCACAATAGTTTGAAATATATATTCTCACAGATGTCATTGTCACATTGTTTCTTCCTTTTCATGAAATTATACATGGGATTTTTATTATTCCTTTACCCTATGGAGGAGTAAAATAAATTTACGAATAATTGAGTGGACCATGTTTTCCAACTCAACAATTTGATAGAAAAGATGAGAAATGAGAGATAGGATGCGTCTCACTAGTGTCCTTCTGATAATGACTCTCATTATCAAGTGGATGCATGATTGTAAAAACCTAAAGGACCCTATTATTTTGGGAGGAAAAGTTATAGACACATTTTTAAGGGAATACGTGAATAAACAATTAAAAATTGGTGTTTCCAAACTAGTCATGTAATTCATAATTTATTTGGGATTCATAGAGATGAACCACCCTACAACAAGTTATAATGGGCTAATAAGTGTCTACAAGGAAATTTATGAAATATTCTTAGTGCATTTAGGGATCTGGAGTGAATGTGGGGCACAAGATGATTTCATATAGGTTTTGAACAATATGTAAGTAAAATGATTCCATATTTGAGATTCATGAGAGACATGTCTACATAATAACCAACTAATCAGAATTGGTGTGTATGTGCATGACTGGGGTGAATGGGGCTTCCTAGTAGAATTGTCATGACTAGTCCCCCAGATCCTGTGTTGTGACTACCCCAAGCCCGCATCCAATAGGCCAAGGGATGATGAATAGCACAGAGTAGGCATATCCCACAAATGGGAGGCATTCACTTATGTACATGTAAACACCCACCCATATCCAATCCCAACATTACTGAACTGAATACACTATGTAAACAACTATACATACCACTAAGATAACAACAATAGTCTATGGCAGTAAAAAAAATAAAAATTAAATGGGGCCATAATACAAGGCCAACCAAAAAGGGAAAGCACAATCTCTTGAATCTCACCTGAAGAAAAACATACCTAAATGGTTGCTACCGAAACCACTATCTGAAGTCGTTGAGGCACACCTCATCTATCAGGCCTCTCTCTAAGAACCACCTAGTTTTGGTCAACCAAGTACTACATCAAAGCGTCAATCATCTGCACAAGACACAAAACATGCATGCATAGCCTGTGCAGGGGTGAGTAAAATAATAATACGTAGAGATCCCAAAACCATAAAGTTACACTGCTATGAAATACATTAAGTACACCACAAAGGAAACACATGAAGTACACCACAAATTAAACACATGAATTACACCACAAAGTAAACACACAAAGTACAATCAATATGGTCAGCATGCACAGGTATAACTCTAATGAATGATGAGAAGTATTTATAGTTATATTTCATAGATCTCTCAGTCTCTATGAAACTAGAATTGTCGGTGGTGAACAGAGCATTTATGGCGCACAGAGCATTGATGGAACATAGAGCAACAATGGCGTAGGGTGCGTTAGCGCCATACAGAGCGTCAGGGGCACATGAAGAATCTTTGGCACCTGGAGCGATGATGGATTCTGGGACATCGATGGTTTATAGAGTGTTTATTGAGCACGAATAGATAATTTCCCACAGATCATTGATGGAACATAGAGAGATGATGGGTCAAGCAGTCCCCCAAGTCACATAGTCATAGCAAGCCATAGGATTATGCATGTAGCGTGCTTGTTCTGGGATAACCTACTCCTCAAGGTGTTAGGACATAAACCAAATTTCACAAAAACCCACTACGAGTATCTCAAAAGGACTAACTCATCGCAAGGGTCCCAATGCCGCAAAAAACTCATCAAACAGACGCATGGTTTGAAAGGTACAACTAATTTAGTAAAAATGGTCTGGTATTGTCCGTTCCGACCCGGTCCGCCCAATCCAACCTGGTCTGGCGAACTCTGCCCAGTTCTGCTGACCCGACCCAACCTGGTCAATATAGGATGGCCCAAATTGGCCTGGCCTAATGGGCGCCTGGGCCACCAAAGTGGCCCATTTTTTCCAACCCGTCCTGCGACATGCGAGCTGGCTCCTTCAGCACACGGCTCAGCCATGTGCTCCCAATCAACACAACCACCATTTTTAATGAAGACAACACTATATATCAATCATCCCTTGTCATACATCCCTACTGTCGGGGGTACTCCTCCGACATGACCTCTGATTTGTGTCCTATCACAGCAATCGTTGCAGTGTCCAACCATGGAACTTGTCCACCGACCACAGCCTGTGATGTCGTGGGATCCTCCTCCATCGTGTTCCCATAAGACCACAACTTTTCACCTCTTAGGAACACGTCCATCCTTTGGGCTGTGTGCTAACCTCTCTACCGACCACCCTACCAATGACCAGTAGTTCATCACGCCCTCTGCCATGAGCCACACCTTTCATGTTGTGATCTTGTCGCACCTCCGTAATTCCATCGCAGATCACAACCTTTGGTCTCAAATCGTTGCGCCATGGATCATGGGTGCAGCGATCGATCATTCATGTAACGTTTCAAATGGGGAATAACATGTAAAGAACATGATATATTTAGGAGGTATTAAGCACATTAACACCCAAAGAAAAAATCTTTTCCTTATTCATTCAGCATTGATTTGTTCATGTTAGAGGGATCAACCAATTCATGGGTTGGTCCACTTTTGTTGTCTGATTGTTAGAATGGGAAAAGAAATCAAAAAGCGATCTACACCATACTTAGATGATTGGATCAATCATTGATGATGAACGGAGGTCCGTATCATCTTTGATCCTCATTCTTCTGACTTTTGTCATTGGGAGATAGACCTATGTTAGTTCATGCCTATGGTAAATCCACTTCATTGATATCAACAGTTCCCTCAAATTTATGATATAGGAACATGTTTCGGAGTTATATAACTTTTTCAAAAAATTTGTGTTCATGTGATATTAAAAACATAACATTTTTTAAATAATCTTCCAGACAACCTAGGCCTTGAAATCACACGTCATATTAATGTCTGGTCTTGAAATTTTTGAAAATAATTTATAAAAATTAAATCAGTAAAATCTGAGTCATTACACTCTCCCCACCTTTGGGATTTATGTCCCCAAAATACAAAACATGGATGAGTCAAAAAAAAGGTGAGGGTATTGAGTATGTATCTGAGCATACCGCTCTCAAGTACTCTCTTGGAGATTCATGTGCTTCCACAAAATTTGCACAAGTGGATAGACTGCCAATGGAGGATATTCTCTTGTCAAATCTTTATCTCCATCAGGTACTCTGCAAAAGTTGTCCCATCATCAATGTCAAGATCTCCCTAGTCGATGACGTGTGATGGGTCATGCACATACCAACTCAGCTGCGACATGTGGAAGACGCCATGCACACGATACAACTATAGGGGTAATGATAGGTGTTACAACACCTCGCAAAATATTCGTAGAATCTAGAAAGGGTCGATTTATCTCACAGATCACTTGTCGCCCTGACCAAATCATTGGAATCCCCAATGAGGTGAGACCTGAAGGAACACATGGTTTCCCTCGTTGAACTCCAAAGGCCTCCACCACCTATAAGAATATGACTTCTTTCAGCTCTATACTGTCCTCATCCACTCTTGGATGGTTTTCACCTTCTCAGCGGTAGCCCATACCAACTCTAGACCCAATGGGTACAGACTCTTCTAGGTATGTTTAGAACAGTGGTGACATGCATTGTCATCTTTACAAGGCCTAAAATGATGCCATACCAATGGTGGAGTGGTATGTGTTGTTATAAGAAAACTCCACCAGAGGTAGGTGGTCTACCCAACTACAGCCAAAGTCGAGGATGCAAGCACATATCATGTACTCTAGAACCTAGATGGTCCTCTCCAGATAGACATTTTATTGGGGATGAAACACTATGATCAAGATAAATTGAGTCCCAAACACCTCCTCAAATCCCTTCCACAACTTGGATGTAAACTGAGCATCATGACTTAAGAGGACCGATGATGGAACTCGGTGAAGTTGAACTATCTCTTGCACGTAGAGGCGTCCCATGCTCTCTAATGAGATCTGCTCATAGATCAGTATGAAGTGGGATGAATTGGTGAGTTATTCAATGATCACCCAAATGGTATCATGTCCCCTAGATGTGTGTGGTAAACCCATAATGATTTCCATCGATATCTCATCCAACTTATACTCTGGAACCTCAAGGGGTTGAATCAAAACCGCTAGAACATCTTTCTCCTACTACAATTTATGACAAGTGAGGCATCGAGAAATGAACTTCCCCACTGCCTTCTTCGTCTCCAGCCACCAGAACTGACGTCAGAGCTCCTGATATATATTTTACACTCCTGGATGTTCCACCAAATGAGAATTATGGAACTCCGTCAATTTCTCCTCCTGTAATGTCACTAGCACTACTGTACACCCTATGAAGAGAATAATGTGCTCCCCACCTTTTGAATATCCTTTAGGCGAATGCCTCATGGACATTTGAGAATGTGTAACATCGCAGTCAGTATCTCTTAGTTGTGCTTCCTTGACTTACTATAAGAGTAGAGGGGTAACCACCATCGACTAGAGATAAGATTCTTCATCTCTATCCACAATGGATATCTTCAATGGGGATAACTTATATGATACCTCATATAGTAGTTGTGGACTCGATATCCAGCTGATAACATCTGTCACTATGTTCCCCTTCCCAAGTGTACAGACTACCTCAAATTCATCGTCTTAAAAGAACATTATCCAATGCCTCTGTATCAAATTAAAATCATTTTGAGAGAAGATATACTTGAGGCTCTTTTGGACATAGTGGATGGTAAACTGTTGTCCCATTAGTTAGAGTCACCACATATTCAATGAAAAGACTACCACTTCCAACTCCAGATCATGGGGTGCATAGTTCTTCTCATGTTTCCTCAACTGGCATGAACTATAGGCAATCACCACTTTCCCCTACATCAGGACACAACCAAGCTTGGCCCTTGATGCATCACATATCACCACATACTCAACAACCTCCTATAGTAATATCAATATGGGGGTTCTCATCATCCTATGTCTCATCTCTTGAAAGCACTATTGGCACTCCTTTGTCCACATGAAAGGATGGCCCTTTCGTGTCAAGGCCATAAATGATGTTTCTACCCTAGGAAACTTGGGTATACACTTTTAATAATTTCCATAAAAACTGAGGAAACTTCACCCTCAGTAACACTCATGGGTGACTCCCATGGATGCACTGATTAAATATTCACCAGATCTATTGCAACTCCAACCTCTAAAATGATGTGTCCCAAAAAGTAGACCTCTTGTATATAGAACTAACACTTTGAGATATTCCCATAAATATGGTGCTATCAGAGTGTGTCTAGGACCATCCTAAACTATATCTTGTGCTCCTCCTCAAACACTGAGTACAACCGAATGTCATCAATGAAGACCATGATGAACTGGTCTATGTACGGACAGAAGATCCTATTCTTGATTCCCATGAACAAGGATGGGGATTTTGTCATGCCAAACAGTATCAATAAGAAATCATAGGTTTTGTACTTACATCTGAAGGCTGTTTTTGGGAAGTAATCATCTTGTACTCGAACCTGGTGATAGTCAGACCCGAGGTATATGTTCGAGAACCACCTCACTCACTTTAGTTGATCAATGAGGTTTTTAATTCTTGGTAGTTGATAGTTGTTCTTCAGATTCACCTGTTTATGGTTCCAAAATTCCACACATAATCTCAAACTCTTTCTGCCTTCTCGACAAACAGAACCGGGGTCGCCCAAGGTGAAACACTGGGTCCAATGAATCTATTTCTCTTTGATTCCTCCAACTGTACTCTAAACTCACAAAGCTCCATAGGAGCCATTAGATATCTAGGTGTACATATCGGTGTCATACCTGGGTATAGATCAATACATATATCTACCTCCCTACTAGGAGGTAATCCTGATACAACTTCTGAAAAGACGTCCTTGTATTCGTCCACCACGTTAGGAAACTGAGGACTCATCTCATCCACTACACCAAGGGTCATTCTATCCAACTAGTGTGTGATCCATTTAAACCTCTAACATGATAGTCCTTCCTTCCCTACTTGGGTTTTCTTTTCACTAAAAAATGAAAACTTGGTCTCATCTCCATGGAAACACTACACTATACACCTAAAACAATAAATCTGGGCATTGATCATAGATAACCAGTTCATACTAAGGATGATGTTGTAAGACCTCAACACTACCACCAAGAGATACTAATCAAAACTCTGACCCACCAGAGTAATGGCACGTTGTCGGAACCAGTGTGTGATCATCCAATCTCCTTCCGTAGGAGTCTCTAAGCATAAGGATCGAGTCAATTATTCCACTAGAATTTCATTGTCTCAAACAAGGGTCATAGAGAGAAAATAGTGACTGGACACTATGTCTATCAAAACTACAGCAAGGATGGAAAATACACATATCATACCTTTAATCATCTATAGGGATTTAGGGACGTACACATCCATCGCCTGATGCTATCCTCGTACCTATCCAACAGATCCCTGAGCCCATGGTGGAGTATCTGGGGGTGGTGGTGGTGGTATCCCAAACATCTGCCCATCTCCTACTGCCCATCCATCTCATCTGCCACATCCACCCCCCTGGAAGACCGCCTAGTTCCGGCCTTTGACTCTACCTCAGCGGTCTCTCAACCATCTTCTAATTATATTTACAGTGAGTTGGGAAATATCGAGCCATGTTTCTATAACCTCCGCACGAGTTGCACAACCTATCCTATGGATAACTCGTTGTGCCCTGGGAGCCTCGCACTGCTGACCCCATGTCCTGGGGTTATCCCCTGAACTATTTGATTCACCAAGATCCTTACATCGTCTTTCAACTACCTACTATTGAATACATAGCTACCTTCCACCCAGTTGTACCTCCCACTACTGGTCTTTTCTCTTCTAGAAATCTCTCTACTAGCAGAGCTCACTCTAGTAACCCAGCATATGTCGGAATGCTAAGGGATATCATGGAAATCCTGATCTCTTGCTGTAGCCCCTAATCGAAGGTCAGGGCCCTGAAGAGCGAGTCCTGCACCATATTCTTTGAGTTTTGAGACAGATCCATAAATCTCATTGAGTACTCTACAACTGTTTGTCTTCCCTGCTGCAGATGTAGTAGCTCTTGTATATGCACGAAGC
Source organism: Viscum album (assembly GCA_963277665.1). Classification (NCBI taxonomy): domain Eukaryota; kingdom Viridiplantae; phylum Streptophyta; class Magnoliopsida; order Santalales; family Viscaceae; genus Viscum; species Viscum album. Next base: position 995,903,791 of record OY728141.1, on the reverse strand, counting down.
GTAATGTCGGTGGGAAGAAATCCTACCTAAAGAGATGCTTGATGTCTATCTATGTGAGGTTCATATCTTCATATTTCAGGATCACTAATCTCCACTATATCCATGCTGAGCCATGTAAAATACTCACGGTTAGAACTACCATCTGGTCGAGAGGCTTCCTCACTAGACTAAAGACATAAATAACCGCCTTCAGCCAATCCCCACCTGACTGGGGGTCTAGATCACCCATGAACCTGGGAGGTTGCTGCCTTTGGAACTCATGTAATGTACTCCGCTTGCGTTTATCCTGTACTGATAATGCTGGTAGTAACTGCTACTCTCTAAGTGGTGGTATCACTAGTACCCCACTAGGAGGTGCTATCTCTAGTACTAGACCTTGTATTGATGCCTCATTGATTGGAAGGTAATCCCTGTGATCATGCATCATAATCCTGGAAAGATTTCTATGTGGATTCCTCCGGAAATAGATCAAGACATACCACAATCAATAGATTATATCTGTTAAGATGACACTTACTCAAGAAGAAAATGAGAATACACTCAATCCAATATGATGCATGTAGCATTTATTTTTCCCCCGCAACAATTTTTTTCATGTAATGAGTTGAAAAGAATAATTCAGAGACCTCATGTATGGAAATATCGTTAGTCTCACAAACACTGGATTCCCTGGTCTAAAATCAAAACTTAAAACACTTAACATTGTTTCCCCAAACAAATCTTGAAGACTCTTGGTTTATGAGGTAGAACTGACCTGCCTCGGATACCTCTCTATCATGACCCATCCCCCATGGCATTTATTATGACTATCCCAAGAACAAATTCAATATTCAAGAGGCTGGAGACTAAAAATGAGTATGAATATCCCAAAAATGGGTGGAATTTTCCTATGTACATGTACATACATGCCCATCACCATGACCAAAAGGGCTGACCTAAAAACACTAAGTAAACAAGCATTCATAACACTACAATTCCAAATACAGAGTACAATATTTTAAAAATTAAAAATAAAACGGGACCAGAATACAATTCAAATTAAAAAAGGTAAAGTACAAGCTTTTGAATGTCATCCACAGAAAACCCTACCTAATGGTTAGGTATAGAAACCCTTTTCTGATGTTTTTTTGGGCCTATCTCTAAGAACCACCTGGTCCCGATCCACCAAGGACTCCATCAACGCATCAGTCATCTTCAAAATACACGACATGTACAGGCAAAGCCCATGCAGCGGGGAGTAAAACAATACTCAGTAGGGACCCTGAAACCACAAAGGTACACCACTAATAAATATAGCAAGTACAACACAAAGGATTCATAGGATGTAAACCACAAAGGAAACAGATGATGTAAAGTTAATAAGTTTAGCTCACACAGGTATAGCTATGAAGCAAAAAGAGAAGGATTTCATGTAATAGTCAACAGATCTCTCAGTCTCCATGACACTATAAGTGTCGGCAGCGCACGGATCGTCAGCAGCACAGTAAGGGTTGATGGTTCCCAGAGCGTCTGTGGTTCCTGGAGCGGTGATGATGTCTGATACGTCATTGGAGGATAGAGCATCGATTGAACATAGGGAGTCAATGGTTCATGGAGTGTTGATGGTGCACAGAGCATTGATGGAGCACGAAGCATTGATGCCACCCAGAGCATCGATGGGTCAAGAAGTCCCTCTAGTCACATAGCCACAACTAGCCGTAGGATTCTGATCATAGCATGATTATTATGGGAAACCTACTCCTTAAGAAATTAGGTTGTAAAAAAAAGTCGAAAAATACTCACTTAGATAATATCAAAAGAACCTCCTCGTAGAAAGGGTACCAACACTACAAATAGATCGTCAAATAGACACCATTATTGAATGATATGGCTAATTTAGTAAAAATGGTTCTATCTTGTCCGGGTCCAACCTGATTTGGTCTGGCTGACCCATCCTGGACCAATTTTCCAGACCTGACCCGGTTAGTTTGGGCTAGCCCAATGGGCCACTGGGCCGCACAGTCCAACCCACTAGGCCACCAGAGTGGCGCTTTTCACCCAGCTTGGCCCTTCACATGCGGGTCATGCGCTCCTGATGAACACGGCTGAAACCACGTCCAGGTCTCCCCTAGTCCCGTGACCCTGCTGTCATGGGGTTCTTCTCCAACGAGGCCTCCAAACTGCGTCCTACCATGATCTCTTCCTCTGATGTGGTCATGTTGGACCATGACAATGTGCCCCACCAAAACTTGGCCTCCATATTTTTTTGTGCGCTTCCCTCTCCACCGACCACCATACCAGTGGACCACTGTTCTTCACGCCCTCCACCGTGAGCTACCTCCTGATTGATGTGATACCATCACACCACTGCAACGTTGTCATGGATCATAATACTTGGTCTCAGATCATTGTGCCATGGATCGTGGGTGCAATGATAGATCGTTCTCATAAGGTTTCAAAGTGGGAAGAATGCACTAAGAACATGATTGATTTAGGGGTAGGCATTAAGCACATGAACTCTTAAAGAACAGATTTTGGTGTTTTAATACTTTTATTAAATAAATTACCCCAAAATCAAGAAAATTACACATTATTTAATGATTAATAACCCACTTATGGGTGGAGGGAGGAACTAGGAAATATAAATCATGGAATGACTTCATCATTTATAAAATGATTACATAAACCAAATTTTAGTGCATTTTGAGCCATGATGGATATTAAGTCATGAGAGGTAGAAGGAGTTTTATCAACTAGGGAACCACAATCTACATCATCTATTATTACAAAATATATGGGGAAAATAACCACATATAAGTATTGAATTTTATTTTTTTTTCACTAATTTGGTGGTGGGGGAAACTAGAACAAAGTCGTTTAAATCTCTCCCAATATCCATGAAGGGTCTATCCTTGTGAATGTCGAATTCCAAAAATTTCTTTTCTAATTGATGTAGTTCAGGAGGTGGAAAAAATTCTCTAAAAATAGTTGTTTAAGGTCATTCTAACCCCCAATTTTTGTAGGCAGATAGTATAACCAGTCATTGGCTACACTATCTGGGGAGAAAGGGAAGGCCTTTAACATTATGAGGTCCTCACACACATTTTTGGGTTTCATGGTGGATAGCATTATTTAAAACACCTTAATATATTTTTGAGGGTCTCCACTAAGAATACCATGAAATTAATGAAGTAGGCGGATGAGGCCTTATCTCAGCTCAAAGTTGGATGCTTCCTTAGGATATTGGATGTACGTAGGTTGGAACTCTACATCTGGGTTGGTCAGTTATTTTATGGTTTGATTATTCCCAGCCATGATTTACAGGGATGGATTTGGTGCACTTTTTATTGGTTTGGGACCAATTGAGTTAACACATGGGGTTCCTCAATGTTACTTTGTTTCCTTAATCAAGATGAATTGATTTGTGAGTGAAGTGTCTTTTAAATTTTGGTGTCAAATTCAAGCAATTTTTTTTTCTGATCAGGTCATGAAAATATTTTGTTATTTATTTCTTTTTATGGTTGAATATGGATAAAATAAAATCAATTAATAAGTGTGAAAGAAAAAAAATAAAAGAGAATTTTATGCAATATAATAATAGAAATATGAAGAGAGAGATAGAAGAAGAAACAAAAAAACAAAAAAAAAGTAAAAAACAAAAGTAATCAAAAGCGATGGTGGGATATTGAAAGGAGTACTAATTAAGAAATAGAAAAAAGGAATAAAAGTAAATAATGATAAAAAACTTTATCTTGGCTCCATGGAAACTATGAAAATACTTGATCACGTTGTTGTTCATGACAAGTTAGATGTTTTATTTCACTAGACATTCTATGGTATTGTAGGAATCTTAGTTCATCTCTCAATAGAGCCTTGGATTAATAATCCAAAAAATAAGGTTTTTATTTTGAAAATAAAAAGGTAATGGGAATTTTTAAAACATGGGGATTTTATATTTAAGAATCCAAAAAATTGGAAGTGATAAAACAAAGTAGAAATTAATAGAATTAATTAAGCATGATCAACCTAGGGAAATATTATGATTCTTATCCTTCTTCACTTCAATATATAGGGTTTAGATATTTTAATCCATGATTTATAAAAAATATAACCATAATTTGTCTAATTTTATACTAGGATACCTTCAAGGGTTCAGTCCGAAGCATGCAATGATTCACCGGATACCGATGATGATTGGGTGATTTGTGTTCGACTTCATAACTGAAACTTACCAAGGATACACATTAGGAACTCAATGAATTGTCCATATTTTATGTTATTTATTTTTTATACCATACCATAAATGTACATTCCCTTTACAGTGTTTCTGATAGTTCAATTGACCAATATAAAACACACAAACAACACTATTAAAAGGGTGGGAAATAGTGAATGGTGTGTGAAACATCACAAGAATGGGTTCCCCCCAAACATGATGATATGAGTCGGATAATGACTAAAATAGTACATAACTAAATAAAATAAAAATATAGGATAATGATAAAGACCAAAAAACCTAGAATTTAAACGTCCATTTAAATATTACAAAAACAATGTTTGGGATTTACATTACACCCCTTGGGTAATCACAAGACATTTAGAACTCCATGAGAGGAGAAAAAATGATGATTAAGGAGCACTTACCATGGAATCCAAAACCGGTAGGAATGAGTAGAGGACACCTCTGAGTCTCCAAAATGATATAACCTTGCTTCCTGGTCTAACTTGAAAACGGGGTGACCAAGGTATCATTTTATATGAAAATTGGAAGGTGGTTTTGAGCCCCTAGATGTCTAAAAACCAATTGGACCATAGTTTTCAATATGTAGAAAGTCTAATATCATCTTCAAGAAAACTAAAAAAATTTAGCACGAAATATTCTATATATTCACAAAAAATTTGGTACTATTTAGATTAATAAATCTTGAGATATATATAGAATACAAAATACCACTTTTGACATTGTGCAGATTCAATTCCCTGGACAGATAAATTCAGATGGGCCTTTTATTGGACGAATTGGGATTTGGTTCCTTTAGAAGAGTTGTAAACCACTATGTTATGGATCATTAAAAAAATATCATCCCAATTTAATTCACTTATTAGTATAAGTTTGAGGTTATGTCCACCAGTGTGCTTAGATCCTGCGTAGTTTAGCCTATTACTCTTGAACATTATCATGGGCTCTCCAAATCATATCCACCTACAATTTATTTATCAAAAAAAGTAACATTAATCTTTTTAATAGTGATAAATGTAAAATAATTATATCAAAAATGAAGTAAAATTTGTTTTTATTTTTATAATTTTCAATACAAAACAAGTATAACACAACAGTATAATGGTGAAATAAACTAGTGAGTCGTGGTGTGATCAAAACGTACCTTAATTCACATGCGCTTCAACAGCACGCAACTGAAATGACTCCATGAGGGATCAAGGAAGAAAAATGATCCAAGGGTAACCTTAATTAGGAAAAAATCCAATTTCACACCAAACTAGTTACCCAAATCCTTCAAACCTGGCCAATATGGACAGAGAAGAAAGGGAAAATTGCAGAAAACTAAAGGAGGAAGATAGAGGAGCCCAAACCTTTTCATCCAGGAATAGAATCACAAAAAACCCACCATGAAACCCACTTGGAGTGTCTTAGAGGATCCAAAAACTAAAATGGAAGGCATATTTTTCATAGGTTTCAAATAGGGGAAGACAATGGAATAAACCCCAATTAAAAAGATGGACAAAATCACCAAATATCCTTTTTTGGGTGGGTTGCATTCTTAGCTCTCACAATTTTAAAAACAATGAAACAAAACTAAATTACCCAATGTCTTGTGTTACACGGGCTACACAAAATAGCTTGATGGTTAGTTTAACCATGCGCCTTAACCATGTGGCTTGTGCACACTTAGGCTTCATGGTTAGACTAACCATGCACATTAATCATGCGACCTAGATAAAGTCCACCAAACATCATCATTTTCACCAAAAAACTATTATAACTCATGTGGATAAACCATCCATTAAACAAAAACCACATAGACGTTACACTAGGGGTGTCAAAAACTCCCCAAAATTCCATTTTCTACTCGTACCTTTCACAGTAACCATGAATAAGACCAAAAACCCCAAAAAATATCCAAAATACAAAAACCCCAAATTCAAATCTGGATCACTCAGAATTTGAGATAAATACAAAGAACTAAAAGAAAAACTGTAACAAAGGAAAATAATAAAAAATATAGGTGTGACATATGCTACTTGGATTCTGAGAAATATCTCACATAATGATTAACTTATTAGGATGAAAATTATTAGAGATGGGTCAATGTATTTTTACTATGAACATGACTAGTATATAAGAATGTATTATTTTTTTCAATTAATTATTTGATTAATTATATGTAATTACTTTCCACCTATTTAAATTTTATTCATTGTTTTTGGTACATGGTTTATAATAGACTTGATAAGGTTGGGTTATAACCTTAATGGGGTATGTTGTACTCTCAATGAGCACATTATCCTATTGAATTTAGGTATACCATGTTTTAATTGAAACAGGAAATAGAAAAAATTATTCACATGAGGGTTGAGTATACCAGATCCTATTTGAATATATCACACTGGGAATATAGTCATTTTGTAGCCTGAATGGCCCAAAGTCCATCATTTTTATTAATTTTTATGAACCCCTTTCAAAGGATGAGGGGAACCCTTAAAAGGACCGTAGGATTAGAGATTACATGGCCCATAGGCTTAAGAGACATTACATGACCTGAAGTTCTTAGGGAATTCAACTAGAGTATAACTATAGGGAACTACCCTCCCCAGCATCTACATCGTGATGGCAGCTCTCCACCTTTTCTTGGTCATCCGGCTAAGCTTACTATGAAAGAATAGGCTAGTCCTGATGGTGTATCCATAAACTCTCATTCTTCCAAATCTGTATAGTCATTTTGTACACTTTTAGAGTTTATAAGGGTTATATGGATTTGATATAGTGGGGATATCATAGAATTTCTATTTATTAAATGATAACATAGAAAAAATTATTTATAACTTTATGACTCATATATATTTATTTATATTTTTAAACTATATTTTGTTAATATTTAAACATTTTAGACATAAAAAACTGAACATGATATGTTTTTTATATATGTTCATATAGTTATGGTATATGTTATTGAATTTCTAACATGGAAGACATGTGTTCCACTAGGGAATACTATTATTTTCATATCCCAAGTGGATTCTCCACAATTTTTTTATATAATATCTAGTAAAAACTCTTTTTTATGAAGTTATGGAATCTATTTAAATTTATAGTAAACCATCTCCCACTTATTTGACATTTTGACTCAAAATTTATTGTATAATATTTCAATAAAGGGGCATAACTATGTTATTTTTGTGGTCTGTCATGTGTTAATTCAGATATCTCGATTGGAATGTTATAATTACAGAACTAGTTCAATTACTTAAAACTATATCAAAATGAAATTTTATAAAAAACTAGCAATGTTATTATTGATGTTTTGACAAGAATAACCTATTTTTATTTATTTTAACCAGACTCATATTGAAATACATTCTTACACATGTCATTTGAACCTAAATTTAAATATTATTGTATGAACTTATGACACATTCTCCATGATCTAATAGTAATAAACTAAATATAAAATATAAAAAATCACACATATAAATATTTATTGAACTATAATAATAAAAATCAATAACCACAACCATAACTCCTTTTAATGTTGAAATTCCATGAATATTTTTTCTAGAAAATAAAAAATATATATTTCATTTAATTTTTAACATCTAGTTCGACAATATAAATTGTCCTTGATGTTAGGAAAAAAACCATAAAATAGAAAATAAATTTCCCAGTATCGGTTTACCTTAATGATACTCAATATTGGTAACTATATTAAAATATTCATACCATTACATGTGATAGAGGTTGATAATAAGTGATAAGTTTTATATATATAATTCCTTAGCCAGAATTTCTTGAATAGAACCGGATGAGGGGTTTTCACTAGACCTTAGTCATACTTTCTAATCCCCTAGAGCCTTCCAACCAATAAAGAGAGGCTATAATGAACATTTTTGACACAATACTCTAATTTAAAAAGTCACCATTGAAAAAGAAATTGATAAAAATTATATATAAATTATATTAAAAAATTTATATATATATATATATGGAATTAAAACCAATTTCATTATAATAACCATGTTTTTTATTTCATATTTAGAGATGATTTATTATATAAACATGAACTTAATACAACCCAAAATATCAAGAGTTCTAGTGTCTTTGGTGCTTTGGAACATTACATGACAACATCAGACATAAAATACAACATCTTTATTGAAAACTTATTTTACATGACCACAATAGTCCTTCATACTTAGCATTGCATGGGATAACATGAGGACATACATAAGGAAAGGGTGGGATATAAAGACCATTAATGGATTAAACAAGTCATAACATTAAAAATATAATACATTTTAGGAAATAGATATATCAATGGATCATAAGAGAAACATTAACATAAAGGCATGATATAGCATAGACATCATAACATGGAAAAGTGGCAACAACATAAAACACAACATCATTAAAATAAAAGAATCAGGTAAACCCCTATCCCAACATGATGGAAAAAATTGATATAAAGAAATTAGGTAAACCCTTGTCCCATCATGACATATAATGATACTAAACACTACACAATGCATTGGTGTGCTATTAGGATGAATTCTTCATGAACATTTTAATCTCATGCTTAAGTGTGCCACATAGATTACATAACATGGATTCATTCAATATCATAATTTATTCCTTGATAAAGGATTATAGAATACATATATGAAATTATATAATCAATAAGTATTTTTTTATAAAGTTGAATACCCTTAATAGAGAAATGGGCATGGTATTCACAAAATGATGATTTTGGCATGGAAAATTATGGTGCAATTTCGGTAGCACAAAGACATCATATGCAGATTCATAAAATGGGATGATGAGATATAAAGGGGTATCTCATAATTTAAACATGAAATATGAAGTAAGGGGATCATATAAATTCATGTTCCAAGATGAGGATTTTGTAAATAGAAGTCATAACATAATAAAGAAACCTAAAGATGGAGAAAGAATGATATAACTCTTGAAAAATTTCAGCATGGTAATGGGAGTACATGGGAGGGATTAATGAGATATAAAGGGGTATAGCACCATTCAAATATAATAAGGGAAGTATGGGGGAGTTTTTAAAACATACCCCAACATTTTTAACTGGAAAAGGGTGTAACAATATAAGGAATCTTGGAGCGAAATGAGAAAGGAAGGAAACCCTTACCGGGATGTGTGATCCCAAAGAATTGGGAGAGAATTCTTGGGAGATTGGGGCACATTTGTAAGAATCTAGGGAGTTTACAGAAGAGTGAGTATGAGATTAAAGGAGTTTGAGTAAAGGGGAATAGGTTCATGGGTGGGTTTATATATTAAATGAGGGAGAATTCTTTATTATTTTGGTTTTGGACACTACATACTAAAAAAACAAAACCACAAACCAACACGTGGTTTTTTTGCATGGTTTCTAGAAAATGGGAGTGGAAAATATTATTTTATTAGTAAAGGTTCTGATGATATTAAAATATCACCCTTGCTTATGTGTAGGTGAGTCACACTCTCAAGGAAATGAATTTAAAATCATAAAATATATTATATATCTTGGAGGATTCACTAAGGAATTATAAAATAAGTCATATAAGTCTAAAATCACATTATTTTAAAGTTAAGACATATATTTTGTCCCAAATCAGTTTTATGGTATTTATTACATCACTATTAGGTCATTATGATGTCATAAAACACACTATATACTTATATAATATTTAATTTTTACCCAACAATTCGACTATATTAGAAAATTTTGAAAAATTAACTATTATCTAATTTCAACACCATGATTCTAAAAATAATATTCTTTTTTTCAAAATAATTTTCAAAATATTTGAATTTTCAATTTAAAAATTAGAATCTGCATTTATTGAAAATTGATGGGTTTTGAAAAAAACCGTTTTTAAACCATAATAAAAATTACATTTTACTTAATAAAAATTAAATAATCAATTATTATTAATAAAACTAATTTTATAGTAATATTTTATTAAATTTTTTATTATTTAAAAAATTCATTAATTCTTTATATTAAATTCTATACAAAATACACTTTATGTTTAATCGTATAAAAATATAACTTTTATCAAACTGATACCTAATCATTTAAATATAATTAACTGATACAATCATCATTTATAAAAATTGTTTTTATAATAGTATTAATAATAACATAGTAATGTTTATATTTCTAAAAAGTATCATTTTTACCCAAAAAATAAGTTTATCAAATTCATCATTTTTAAAGGACTATTCCCATATAGAAATTGATGGAATAAGACTTTTATTTATAGAAAGGGATTACACAGTAGTAAATAATACCTTGTTACATAACCCCTTATGAAACCTGAATAAGGCCTAAGGGTAAGGTCTTAAATTGTTACAGACTCTTTGGGGGGGCTTGGATAACATCACTCCGGTGGTAATCACTATTAACTTGAACTTCTCCCGTAGACGATTTCATTCTAGATTAACGTGTTGTAGTTTGGCTTGGGCTTGGTCAAGAGAGAGTACCAGTGAAACTAACTCCTTTCCAAGATTCAAATAATGATCTTCATATGGCACGAGTCTACTAGATGATGTCATCCGCTTCTTTGTCGGTGTCGAAAGGATTTTTTAAAACCTTGTATTTATATCATTTGTGTGATCACTATTCAACCACAATATTATCAATGGTAATGATACTTAATGGTCATTTAAATAAAATAATAATTAAAAAAATACTACATTTGTTTTCTACATCCATAATAAATTAAAATAAAGTTAATTTTATTCATAAATTATTTGTTCATTACAGTGATAACAAAATAACAGAGAACCATTCTATATCTAATTTAGAATTCAAGTTATAATGACATACATCATAATTTGTCTACTACTGGGATGATCCACTAAAAATAATTAAAGAGATGATAAAATAATTTAAAATAAATCACTATTATCCCCTCAACTCACTAATAACCAAATATTAAATCTTCATTCAGAAATTATGGCCATATATATCATATAAAATGTTATATGAAAGCTGACACAAATTTATAAATGCAACACATTTTACCTATTTAGAGTGTGATCATAATACTCAGTAGGGAATCCCCAAATCCATTAAAATATACATATTTATATAAATGTGTATTCATTGGTAATTTCAATAATAAAATAAAAAACAATACAAATATGTATACATTTTAGGTCATCATGTGCTAACTAGGACACCACAAAACATGTTCCCAACTAATTCGGGACCTATTGGTTTTCGATATTTAAGAATAACTAAAAATGGGAAAACCCCTAAAAACATAAATATAGATCCATTGTTGAAATTTAATATAGATAAACCATTTCCCTATTAACTTTTCTGAGGTTAACAATAATGTCTTAAACAAACAAAATATTAATTAGTTTTTGGTGTCATTACCATGTCTTTTATGCATACCCTATCACCCATGGTGAGATCAATGACAAAGTATTTATGAAACAACCTTTCCCTTAGGTAATGGTCTCACAACCCAATCATATTCCAACACATTATCATTTAATCAATGGTCTCATTACCATCATACACCATATCACAATGTCATAAGTTAAGGTCCTTTTCTAAGTCTTCTACTAACACTTTATCACTAAGGGTGAGGTATCTTAACCATTTCTAGTACCAAAATATTGATTTTTGGTGTGAGGTCACTATTTGTAATTAAATTTCTAGTATACTTTTATTTATTTTCATTTTGAGTCACCATGAACCTACTTTCTAAAGGAAGTAGGTCACTTGTATTTTACAATAACACTATGTCATGCATTTTGGCTGAGAGGATGGGTGGATAGTCTCATATAATATTATTTTGGGAAATTATTTATGTCTCTAAAAATCCATTATATATTTAAGATATATTTTGAATAAAAATAAAGACCAATATATGGGATAGAAAAAACAACATTATTGGAATTGTATCAATGTTATTTGTTATTATGAGCATATGTTTATATCAGACATTCTACATCGATGGTAGTGACTTCATATGTCATAGGTTCTTTATTATTAAATTTATAATTGGTTAAGATAATATTTAATACCATTTATATGAGAATATAATAATTTTTCATCATAGATATAGTTAATAGTTATTTTGGAGTTATGATAGGTCCCATGAGAAGAATTTACTATATATCTCTGCATAGGGAATCATACCCCATGTATTATAATGCCACTCAATGGGACCCATTGTAACTTATATAGTCTTATTACAAGAAAATTTTTTATGCCTTTTTATAAAAATATGATAATGTCAATAAAAATATCTTTTAAAGGTCATACACCTAGGACCGACTCCATGTTGTTTATTATTATGCTAAATTGATACAAAGGTGAAAGATTCCCAATGAAAGTAGGTGTAGGAATTTTGTATGAGTAACCATTGTTGAATCATCTTATATGGAATCTTTACATTTGATAATGCAGTTCATGGAAAATATACCAAACTAAGGATAGGGTTTCCTTGGTAGTATGCCCATGTTATGTTATGGTTTTGGATGTTGGGTATGAAACTCATGTAGCTTCCTAAATATCCTAAATGGTAGGATTAAATGATGTTATAATGGAACTAGGTCATTGGCATCATGAGATTCATGAAAATAAAGGATATAGGGGGTCTTATGAATGGGATTATCATATGTGTTTCACATGGAATATTAACATTTGATGGTGATGACTCATAGGTAATATATCCTTTGGGGAAGGTTTCATGGGAGATATTGACATGTTAATATGAGTTGTGGATTAAATATCGATACTTCACATGAATTCTTGACCTCGAAGGTGAGTCAGGTGAATCCGATTAATTGTGGATTATATGTTTTAGGAGGCATGTGTCCAATATCCATGGAGCATTCATAAATTATGGTGATAAGGTCATAAATTGGAACATGGTTTCTGATTATACCAATTTAATGATACCTATGCCCATATGGGGAATATGAAGGGTAATTGTGGGGATTATTCATATAATTCCCTATGGTATATCTATATCCCACCAATTTATGATTCTAACTAGGAAGGTATACTGGATTCATATGAGATATGGCCCCTTGAAAATGAGGATGGGGAATTCATAAGAAATTATATTATATGGAAGTCATTGTCTCATTGATCATTAATTTTCATGAAATAATAAATAGGTAATTTATTATTCCTTACCCTATAATGGTGTTACGTAAATTCAAGGATAATTTAGTGGACCAAGCTATCTAACTCAACACTATGGTAGACAAGATGAGAAATTAGAGATGGGATAGGTTGCACTGGTGTCATCATGATAATTTCTCTAATTATGAAGTGGATATATGATTTTAAACACCCTAAGGACCCTATTATTTTGGGAGGAAAAGTTATAGACACATTTTTTGGGGGAATATATAAATAAATGTCTACACACTGGTGTTCCCAAACCATTCTATTAATTCATAATGTCCAGGTGGATTTCTAAAGGTGATCAACCCAATAACAAGTAATAATGGTATAATATGTGTCTACAAGTAATTTTGTGAAATATTATTAGTGAAATTATGGATCCAAAGTGAATGTGGGGCATATGATAATTTCATATGGGTTTTGAATATAGGTAAGTAAATTTTTTCTTTAATTGGGATGCATGAGAGACATCTCTACATAATGAACAGTTATTGAGAATTGGTGTTGCGATGAGTGACTGGGGTGAATGGGGCTCCCTAGTGGAATTTTAAGTGATGTTCCTGAATAGGAAGGGACTAGGGAGAAGCAGTTACCTTAGTGTGTGGTTTAGAGAAGTTGTCACGAACCAACCTGGGTCGAACCTAAACAGGTCAACCGATTCGATTCACAATAAGGCCCAAAGGGTGTTCCCGATCCCCATAGGTTAACAACAAGTTCCCTAATATTAATATTATGACATGGTAATGATTTACCCAATTCCAAAAAATTAAACACCCAATGAAAAATAATCAGAAACAAAAATGCACAACCAAACATAGTGCAACAACTTTTAAATTCAAGGTTTTAAAACTTCAACAAAAAACTAGAAATACTACAATGAATGAAATGATGAAAAAACCCAAATACCTATATGTGACAAGAGATCCATAACTCTTGAGACATCACCCACACCTGCAAGGAGAAACTCTAACAACCAGAACCACCATCACAAAACACATTTCTTTCACTTGGAAGAAACATATAATGAGGTCAACATACACCCAAGGGTGTATGCATAGGGTGATCCAAAACCCAGTAGGATGTAACCTGCATAAAAATATTCCATTCCAAAACATTTATAATAAAATATAACATGCTAATTTATGTAAATAATTTTAAAACATTTCCCAGAGAATCATTTATTAGGTAAACAGTTTAAAGAGGAACATTTCCAAGGAAATCCATTTCATAATCACTTCCATAAAAGAAAAAGGGGATTTAAAAAAAAAAACACACACACACAATGGGTCCACCAAATAATGACAGATGACACCACATCATATATAGTAGAGCATCATGGGTAAATCCCTAGGGTCAAACTAGCTCAAGTGGGATTCTAGGAACCTCGCATCTCAATGAAATGTGGATTAGAAACCATGACCCACAACATTCGCATGCAAGATCCAGTTGAAAGGTGAAAAATCCAAAATTATAGTGGTCTCCCATCATCACCCTTATTTTGTTAGTATTTTCATCGTCAATCTAGCTATGTAAAACCTGGCTGAAGGTGCATTTGTATCACTAATATCTTGTCCTAGTCCATCCACCTAGTTACCCAGGCTTCCATTTGTTGTTCTCAATCAAGTCTCACATGTCAAAAAACACCACTTATATAATTCATCAACTAAAAAAATCATTGCCCATCACATTCCACCATTTTCACACCCAAATTCCATTTTAAAATCAAATGCACACCAAACCCTTCCATGTCAGGTTTCTTATCTCTTATATAATTAAATAAACCATTAAAACAGTTTATAAAAAATTTTCAGGAAGAAAATCAAATATTTTACACAAAAGATACATCAAAACACGATATAAATCACATGTACTATTTAATAAACTTCTTTCATAATTTAAAAACACATTCGACACTCACCACAAGGGTTTACACTAGGAAAACATCCAATTCCTTTTCGAAAAAACAACTTTTAAGCCATAAACATATCAAAACCATTTCAAAAATGGTTTTGAACTACCTAAAATTTTTATCAAATACATTCAAGGTATAAAACACAAAGGAACATGTGAAACACACAAGTAATATAACACATTTTCTCTACAAATCCATTTTTCAATCCCAAAATACATTAAATCTTTTTCAAACTCAATTCAAAACTTTCAAACAACAAATAAGACCATTTTTATGAAACATCACATTACCACACATCCCAAACAAAAAAATTTCCTTATTTAAAAATTCATTTCTAACACACAATCATGCTAAACATTTCAAAATAATACTTTTCACCACATAATTAATTTATAGAACAAGGATTAATGCACAAACAAGCATATTATAAACATCAAGAAATGTAAGGGCATTGAACCACCTACCTCACATGAATAAACTTCCGAAAAATGTTGTGAAACCACAACCACACCTCAACCCAAAACTCTAGAGGCATGATCAAACACTAATCCAAGAGATCAAAACAAAGTACTCAAGATCGAACCCTTAAAACAAAAACCTATACACTGGAAAAGAAAACTCCAATAGAAACTGAAAGAAGACATACCCTGAGGGGAAGAGGGTGTGTCCCTCAAAGGGAGGAGGTGTGACTATCGAAGGGGAGGGCGTCAATGGGGCACGTGTTGAAGAAGAGGAAGTCAGTGGGGTCTCACAAGGGAGGGCGGTGGGTGGGGTTGCACAAGGGAGGGCGGTGGGTGGGGTTGCACAAGGGAGGGCGGCTGAACGAGGAAAGAGGGAGGCTACCAAAAGGGAGCTATGAGCGTAGGGAGGATATGCTAGTCTCTTGATAGAGAGAGGGGAGGAGAAATGGATTTGTGTAGAGGAGGGGGGAAGAGAGAGAAGGGGGAGAAACCCTAACAAAAATAATAATGCAAACTTCATATTAATAATAAAATAGTAATAGTAATAAATTAATAATAATATTAACAATAATATTAACAAAATATTAATAATATTTACAATAAAAATGAAATTATTCTTAATAATAATATTACCATTATTATTTTTATTAAAACAATACTTTTAATATCGTTTTGATTTTCTTATTTATTTTAGGTTAAGTATACTATTCATATAATTTTTTATTTATTTTGAACATCAGGTAGGATGCATGGTGACTTGGGTGAATCCACATGGTTTCCAAATAGCAATCTACCAATTCTCCAGATGCTTCCAAGCCTAAAACACTCATTTTTCCTATAAAAACTCAAAAATTCAAACTAGGACTCAACATGAATCCCGAAATGAATACCCAAAGAAGAAAAATAAAAAAATAAAATTATTTTCAAATTATATGGTGTGAAAATTCTCCCCACCATAATGATTTATGCCCCTATAAATCTATTCCAATATTTAACCCAAAAGAAAAAACCAACTATCTTTCATAGAATAAGAATATTCCTGATGCATGTTGAATGTGATGAAT
Source organism: Viscum album (assembly GCA_963277665.1). NCBI lineage: Eukaryota > Viridiplantae > Streptophyta > Magnoliopsida > Santalales > Viscaceae > Viscum > Viscum album. Next base: position 995,886,975 of record OY728141.1, on the reverse strand, counting down.
TCTAGAAATTGTCAAAAGATGAAGAGACAAACAAATAAATATTAGGAGACCACAATGGACTCCCTGCTATGTGCCACCCACCCCTAAAATCCAAAACACCTCTACTTGATCGATCAAAAGAATGGATACTATTACCTCACACACTCCATCATCCCGAGACAAAAACCTTAAACATTCTTAATAAATTCATGAAGTCCATCTAAAATGAACCATGAATCCCAATGAGGCTACCCTAGCCTTTATTCAACAAAACCATTGGGTGAACTCCAATCCCAATAATTATTCGAAGAAGGGTCTAGGTTTAGTTGACTTCGAACGAGACTACCAACTACCTATCCAAAACTAAGAAAGAATCATATTTACTAACATGGGGGGGGGACTAGTCTCCCCACCATAATAAATAGGATAACATGAATTTATGAAAAGGAATACCAGTGACACATACATTGGGTCTCCCCACCATAAGGACCAACCCACTTAATTGATCATCATGGACAGACATGGAGAACCCGACATGGTTAACATGGGGGCTTTACGCACAACCAAATCTCCCACCACAAGGGACCTGATTATCATAAATTGAAACCAAACAGAAGACACCATGTGGTTTATCACTTCCATAGGCATTAACAATCTCATATAATCTGAAAAAAAATGATATTGACTCACAAGGCTATCCATACAAGGAAATCCACAAAAAATCCACATCCACAAGGGCATAAGCATCGATGTTAGAGGGTTTGAGACAACTAAAACTGTTTATAACCAAAGAGGAAACGTTAAACCCATGTGGGTTATGACATGGAGATAAATCTCCCATGTCTCTATCCAATAAATGAGACCATTAAAGTGGATTGGCCACACCATAACCCCAAACTGCCTCCATCTCCCACACAATAGACAGAAGTTAAACCAAGATCCTTTACACCCCTGGGGTACCTGACTACATTCCAGAGTCACTCCAGGACCTATGACTGCAGCTCTAGTAATTAAATAATCTACTACCTTATAGTCATTCATTATAAAACCATGAACATAACTCCTTATTCTAATTCCACATGAAACTATACCACATTCTCAGTAGAACCACTAGAACGTGACACATTCCATGACCTAGTTTGTAACGACCCAAACTTCAATTAATAGAAATTACACTTGATCTAATTAAAAGTTTATTATTGTCATATAATGTGTGAACTTAATTGGATTTATGATTTATGTTTTTAAAATACTATTTTGAATTTTGACCACTTCTAATATAGTTTTTGAAGAGTGATCACATGATTAGTATAATTATAGGGCTTTAACAAATACAATTTACTCAGAATAAGGAAGAAATGGCCTCATTTAGTAGACTTTCCCCCATATGAAGCCCATTTGTCAGAGCTTGCACAGGAGGTGGCTTCATTGGGCTTCGCTCTTGACCAATCCCTAGCAGATCTTGAACACATTAAGCTTGAGTAGAACCAACTACGGGAGAAATAGATGTCAATAAAGATTACCACACGATCGATGTTATCCAAGCCACCCCAGGAGTCTGTCACCATCGCACACCTTACCCTTTAGTCTTATGAGGGTGTTATAAGGGGTTATGTAACAATACCATAGCACTATGACTATGTACATTATTTTTGTATAAAGAATGTGCATTCATTTTATGATTTTTACTTTGTAAATAGTTTTTAAACCATAAATAGTATTTTTAGTTAATATTCAACTAACAAATATTTTTTTTGAATTAATGGATTTTTTAGTTAAATATATTTTTAATAAAAAATTATTATACTTAAATTAATTTTTATTAAATAAAATGAATGCAATTGTGTTTTTTATTATGGGTTGAAGTCCGTTTTTGTCAAAACCCGTGAATTTTTGATAAATGTCAGTTTTTAATTTAAAATTAAAACTTCACATATTTAGAAAATTATTTAAATAAAATGAATATTATTTTTGGAATCAGGGCGTCGAAATTATCCAATGGTGAATTTTTTATAATTTTCTAAGACTGTCAAATTTTTGGGTAAAAATTAAATATTATTTAAATATATAACGTGTTTTATGACAACATATTGACCCAATAGTGATGTAAATTGTTTTAACATTAAAATAATGTAACTTTATGTTCATTTGATTTATTTTACAAAATGTTAGTGGACCCTCGAAGAGTTATAAAACATTTTCACTTTTTAAATGAATTTCTTTGAGAGTGTGACTCACCTCCACATAAGCACCCTCAATATTTTAAGAAGTTTGGACATTGGCATTATAAAATATTTTTTTTCCAATTCACTTTTGAAAAACCCATTGGAAAATGGAATGGGCTGTTTTTTTGTATTTATTAGTTTAATGTGTGGTGACCCAAACCTAAACATTAAAGAATTCTCTCTCCTTTCCTATATAAACCCACCCAAGTTCCCACTTAATCTTCACTAAAAGCCTTTGGAGTTTGCCAAACCCTACCCTATTATCTCTAGAATCCTCCCAAGATGCCGCAAGCTCCAAAGAAGCTTCTCTAACGCCTCTCCCAAGCCGTTGGGATCACATTTCCAAGTAAGGGATTTCTTCCTTTCTCATTTTTGTCGAATTTTCGGTAAGTTTTTATGCCACTTTTTTTTCAATTACAAATGTTGGGGGTATGATTTAGCACCTCCACCATGCAATCCTATTTATGTTTGGATGATGGGATACCCATTTATCTCTCATTAATTCCTCCCATGTAAACCCGTTACCATTCCAAAATTCCTTGAGGGATTTCTCTCTCCTCTTTAACATCCAAGTAATTTTTTTGTATTATGCACATAAATTACATTACGTTAGTTGGGACATGAATCTATATGACCCACTTACAGTAAATTTCATTTATAAATGAGGGGACACCTTTTCCTCTCTCATCAACCATTTTCACGAATCCTTATGTCACGCCGTTATGTTGCCAAAATTTCACCGCGTTTTTCCAACCCAAGATCATTGTTTAGTGAATACCATACCCATGTCTCTATCAAGGGAATTCAACATTATACACATATACATATTTAATGGTACTTTCATTTATTTATTACACATTAATTAATCATGGAAAAACTTATGATGTTTATATATTCCATGTTATATGATTTATTTGGAACACTTATGCATGAAATGAAATATTTAAGAAGGGTGCACCCTGATAGCGCTCCAATGCATTTGGTAAAGATTAGTATCATAACATGTCAAGTGCAATGAGGGTTTACTCATGATAATTCAAGTTCAGTGAGGGTTTACTCATGATCCATGATCAATGAGCCTTGTCTCATTCTAAAATCATATTAAATGTTGTTGCCACATTTCCATATTAAGATTATCATGCTTTATCATGCCTTTATGTTAATGTTTATCTTGTGCTCCATTGATATGCATGTTTTCTAAAATGTAATATATTCCCCATGTTATACCATATTTATTCCCTTACTAGGATTTATATCTCACCCTTTTCTCATGCATGCCCTCAGGTTATCCCATGCAATGTTAAGTGCGAGGGAATGTAGTGGTCATGTAAAGAATGTTTTCAATAATGATGTTGTATTTCATGTTCTGAGTTGTTGTGTAATGATCCTAAGCCCCAAATACACTAGAACTCTCAATATTCAATCTTATATCAAGTGAAGTTTATGAAATAAATCATTTTTAAGTTTGAAATAAAAGAGCAGAGTTGTTATAGTTGGTATCAGAGGATAGGTTTAGTTATTTTTTAGATTAGGAATAGAAAACCCTATAGAAGACTTAGAGACAATAATATGTATAATAAAAACATACCTAATTATTGGTTATTATTGAGTATGTAGTTTATCAAGAAAATGCATCCCTGTCTGGATACAAGCAGGTAGAGGTGGATCTAGCACAAATGTGTCGTAGGGGTAGAACCCGAAAACACCGCATTAAGCTAGACTCGAACAAGAACTGGTGCACGACAACGGGCCTTGCTACACTCTTAGTTACGACACTCCCGGTGGATATGATTTGGAAAATTCACAAGCTTATTATGAAACATTATTAAGGGAAAAATGCCTCTAAGAATACATGTTATAAATTAAATCATGAATAACCTAGATTGAAGCTTCTAAATTCATATGTTAAGGAAGTAAAAGAAATTTATAAGTCATCCCTTTTTTTCTTTGGATTTCCATTTATGTGTTTAATAGTTATCTTTCTTTTGTTTGTTATGGATAATGTAAATTAGTAGAACCAGAATAAAAAAGTTAAAGGTAGGGTTATCTTCCATATTTCTACACATTATTTTATATCCCAAAAGTTTAGTAGAACAATCCCAACAACACCACAAATCATGGAAGTAAAGATGTCGGTGAGTACAACAAATGAGGAAAATCATTGCATCCCATGAATATAAATTCTCCCCTATCATAATATGTGGATTGAACTTCCCGGATAACCTTGTCATACTCCCTATGGTGGAATTTGATGAAATTCTCAGCATGGAATGGCTTTCCATATATAGAGCCAATATAAATTACTATGAGAGGGAAATCACTCTCCATGTGGAGAATCGACCCCCTAATTATATACAAGTGAAATGAGGAAGATTAATCTTCTTTAGATCCATCATCTCAAGCGTGGATATAGCCACCATATAAGCATGCATTTCTGGCTCATATTATTGAGTATAAGGTGGAAACCATCCTTGAAGACATGCCTATTGTGAGGGAATTCGCTGAAGTGTTTCCCAAAGAATTGGCTGGTCTTCCTCCTAGAAGAGATGTTGAATTCGTAATTGATGTTATTCATGGGTCATTGCCAATATCTAATACTCCGTATATAATTTCTATTTTGGAGCTTGAGGAGCTGAAAAAACAACTACAGGAGAATCTGGATAAAGGGTTTATACGACCATGTTTTTCACCATGGGGTGCACTGGTCCTCTTAGATAGGAAGAAATATGGGTCAATGTACCTTTGCATCAATTATCATGAACTTAACAAAATCACGATAAAGAACAAGTATCCTCTCCCACGAATCGATGACTTGTTCGATCATCTTTGTGGATCAAAATACTTCTCTAAGGTGGATTTGCGGTTGGGATATTACCAAGTAAGGGTGAAGAAGGTAGATATTCCCAAGACTACTTTTCGTACAAGATATAAGCACTATGAATTCACAGTAATTCCTTTTGGACTCACTAATTCTCCATCAATCATCATGGAATTGATGAATAGATTCTTTAGGGATTACCTCGTCAAATTTGTGGTAGTCTTTATAGATGATATTTTGATATACTTCAAAACCAAGGAGGATCATGAGGAGCAGCTAAGAACTGCACTAGAGACCATGTGGAAGGAGAATGCCTATTAAAAGTAAAGAAAGTGTGAGTTATGGTTGATTGAGGTCTCATTATTGGTCCATATCATCACAATTAATGGGATATCAATAGATCCCTCCAAAACTGATGAAATTGAGGGATTCCTGAGGCCATCATTGGTAATGGATATCTGAATATTTTTGGGTTTAGTTGTATATTATCAATAATTTGTGAGAAATTTCTCACGATTTTCCAACCCTCTTACCATGCTAACTCGAAAGGGAGTAAAGTTTCCTCGGAGTGATGAATGTGAAGGAAGCTTCAAGGAGTAAAAAAGGAGGCTTATCACTGTGCCCACTCTCACTTTTCCCACAAGTGGAGAACTTTTTGTGGTATTCAGTTATGCTTAGAATAAGGGGATGGGTTGTGTGTTGATGTAAAATGACAATGTCATTGCCTATGTTTCAAGGAAATTGAATGTTCATGAGAAGAAGTATCCAACACATGATTTCTAGTTGGATGTGGTGATCCTCATTTTAAAAATATGTTGGAATTATCTCTTTGGGTAGAAGTGTGAAATATATATGAACCAAAAAAGCCTCAAGTATATATTCACACAAAAAGTGTTGAAAATGCACCAATAAATATGGTAAGAGATAATCAATGAAAATGAATCCTCAATCCATTACCACCCCGGGAAAGAGAACAAGGTGGCAGATGCTCTAAGTATAAAGGACCCGATGATTCTAAAATTCATGAGAATTTATAAGGATTCAGTCTTATTTGAATTGATAAAGATGGACAGGGGAATCATAAAGAATGGAACATCATCAATCCTTTCACAAATTATTGCTCAAAAATCTATTTTAGAAAGGCTAAAGGATGCTCAAAAGGAAGAGGTGGTATTTTAGATGAAAGTGGAAGCTATCAGAAGAGGGTAATCCTTGGAGTGAAATGTTATTGAAGAATGAATTATGAGATTTAGGAAAAGACTATGTGTTCCATCAAGTCCAAAGCTGAAGAAGGAACTTTTGGATGATGCACATAGTTAAAATTTCTCTATTCACCAAAGAAACACAATGATGTATCGAGATCATTGATATCATTATTGGTGGGATAATATTAAGAAGGATATTTCTAGGTATACATTAATGTTTCTGGTGTGTCAGTAAGTAAAGGTAGAGAGGTAGAAGTCTATGGGGATGATGCAACCATTTCCCATACCAGCATGGAAATGGGAGAACATCACCAAGGAATTTGTCACCAGACTTCTGAATACAACCAAAGGAAACAATGAAATCTGGGTTGTTGTGGATTTTCATGAAAATTATACACACTTTATTGAAATTTGAGAGGATTTTTCACTAGATCAACTGGAACGGATATATATCAGGGAATTGGTAAGGATGCATGTAGTACCACTATCTATTATATCCGATCGAGATCAAATATTCACCTCTATGTTTTGGAAGAGTCTTTAACATGCTCTGGATAATTAACTGAACTTCAGTATACCATATCATCCTCAAACTGATGGCCAATCTGAGTAAACTATTCAGACACTGGGGGATATGTTAAGATCATGTTTTATGGACTTAAAAAGAGGGTGGGACCAACATCTTCCACTAGTTGAATTCTCCTTAAATAACAGTTTCTACTCGAGGATTTGAATGGAACCTTATGAAGCACTTCTTGGGAAGTGGTGCAGAGCACTGGCATGTTGGGATGAATTCAGTGAACATAAGATTCTAGGACTATAAATAGTCGAAGAAATGGTGGAGAAGGTGAAAACCATTAATCATCATATCAAGACATCCCAGAGTCGATAGAAAATTTATGCAGATAACCGTCGATGATACGTTGAGTTTAAAGTTGGAGACATAGTATTTATATGCATATCTCTATGGAAGAAGGTCATGAGGTTTGGAAATAAAAAGAAGTTATGTCCTAGGTACATCAGCCCCTTAAAGATTCTTGATCATGTTGGGGTTGTATCCTATCGACTAGAACTTCCATCTACCATGGTCAATGTACATGATGTATTTCATATATCCCTCTTAAGGAAGGACATACCTAACCCGTCACATGTACTCTCTTTAGAGGTAGTACAGAGGGAGGATGGTCTTTCCTATGAGGAGAAACCAGTGAAGATCATAGATTGTAGAGAAAAAGTTCTACAAAATAAAACAATGCCCCTCGTCACGATGTTGTGGAGAAACCAAAAGTTTGAAGAAGCGACGTGGGAATCGGAGGAAGTGATGGAGCATAGTTACCCACATTTGTTTTACTGTGGGAATAGGAAATTTCAAGGGTGAAATTTCTTAAGGGGGGAAGACTGTAACGACTCAAACTTTCATTAATAGAAATTCTTCTTGATCTAATTAAATGTTTATTATGGTTATAAAAAATGTGAACATCATTGGTTTTATGTATCTGTTTTTTAAAATACCATTATGAATTGTGACCTTTGCTAATATAGTCGTCGAATAGTAATCACATGATTAGTATAAATATAGGGCTTTAACAAATCTAGTTTACTCAGACAAAGGAAGTGATGGCCTCATCCTGTAGACTTGTACTATACGAATCCCATTTTTTGGAGCTCAGAAAATAGGTGGCATCATTGGTCTTCACTCTTGTACAATCCCAAGATGATCTTGAAAACATTATTCTTGAGCGGAACCGAATATGGGAGAAATGGAAGTTAACAGAGATTACCACCCGATCGATGTTATCCAAGCCACCCCAAGAGTTCTTCACCATCGCACACCTTACCCTTCAGTGTTTTGTGGGTGTTATAAGGCGTTATGTAACAAGACCCTATCACTATGACTATGTATGTTATTTTTGTATAAATAATGTGAATTCATTTTATAATTGTTACATTGTAAATAGTTTTTAAACACAAATAGTATGTTTAGTTAATATTCAACTAAGAAATCTATATTAATGAATTAGTGGATTTTGAATTAAAAAATATTTTAATAACATATTATTATAATTAAATTATTTTTATTAAATATAAATGAATGAAATAGTAATTTTTATTATGGGTTGAATGTCGTTTTTATCAAAACTCATGAATTTTCGATAAATTTATATTTTACGTTAAAATTAAAAATTCACATATTTAGAAAATTTTCTAAAAAAATGAATATTATTTTTGGAATCAAGAAATCAAAATTATCCAATGGTTAATATTTCATAATTTTCTGAGACAGTCGAATTTTTGGGTAAAAATTAAATATCATTTAAATATATAATGTGTTTTATGACATCATAATGACCTAATAGTGATGTAATATGTTTTACCCTTAAAATAATGTGATTTTATGTTTGTTTGATTTATTTTACAAAACCTAGTGCACCCTCCAAGAGTTATAAAACATTTTCACTTTTTAAATAAATTTCATTGAGAGTGTGACACACCTTCACATAAGCACCCTCAATATTTTAAGATGTTTGGACATTAGAATTATAAAATATTGTCTTCCACTCCCATTTGGAAAAATCCATTGTCAAAAACCATGGGTTTGTTTGTGGTATTTATTAGTGTAATGTTTGGTGACCCAAACCTAAATATTAAAGTATTCTCTCTCCTTTCCTATATAAACCCACCCAAACTCCCACTTCCTCTTCACTAAAAGCCTTTGGAGTTAGAAAAACCCTTTCCCTCATCTCTCTGGAATCCAGCCAAGGAGCCCCGAGCTCCCAAGAATCTTCTCTCAAGCCTCTCCCAAGCCTTTGGTATCACACTTCCAAGTAAAATATTTATTACTTTTTCATTTTTGTCCATTTTTCATTTTTGTCCATTTTTCATTAAGTTTCTATGCCTTTTTTTAATTACAAATGTTGGGGTTTGATGTAAAACCTCCAACATACTTTCCTCCTTATGTTTTTATGATGGGAGACACCTTTCTCTCTCATTAATGCATCCCATGTACACCAATTACCATGCTGAAATTCCATGAGGGATTTCTCTCTCCTCTTTTACATCCAACAAATTTTTTGTATTATACACATAAATTCTATTATGTTTGTTGGGAAATGTATCTATATGAACTCCTTACTATAAATTTCTTGTATATGTGATGAGACACCTATTCCTCTCTCATCAACCATTTTCATGAATCCTTATGTCACGTCGTTATGATGCCGAAATTGCACCGCGTTTTTCTATGCCTGGATCATTGTGTAGTGAATACCATACCCATGCCTCTATCAAGGCTATTCACCTTTATACACATATACATATTTAATGGTACTTTAATTTATTTATTCCACATTTACTTAATCGTGTAATAACTTATGATTTTGATTGATTCCATGTTATATGATCCATGTGGAACTCTTATGCATGAAATGAAATGTTTAAGAAGGGTGTGCCCTAATATCCCTCCAATGCATTGGGTAAAGATTAGTATCATGATAAGTCAAGTGAAATTAGGGTTTACTCATACTAGTTCAAGTTCAATGAGGGTTTACTCATGATCCATGTGAAATGAGCCTTGGCTCATGCTAAATTCATGTTAAATTTTTCCACATTTTCATATTAAGATTATCTTGCTTCATCATGCCTTTATGTTAATGTTTCTCTTGTGCTCTTTTGATATGGCTATTTTCTAACTTGTACTATATTCCCCATGTTATTCCATGTTTTTTCCCTTACTATTCTTTATAGCTCACCCTTATCACATGCATGTCCTCAAGTTATCCCAGGAAATGCTAAGTACGATGGAATGTAGTGATAATGTAAATGAAATTTTCAATAAAGATGTTGTATTTCATGTTCAAAGTTATTATGTAAAGATCCTAATCCACAAAGACACTAGACCTCTCGACCTTATATGTTTTATCAAGTGATATTTATGTAATAAATTATGTTTAAGTGTGAAATAATAGAGTAGGGTTTTTATAGTTTGCCTCAATGTGGAACTTCACCACGATAGGGAAGACATGCACCCTTGCACATGAACTAGAACACGATGCTGAAAAAATTTCATCGAACATGACCATCACAACCTAAGAGGCCTTCCAAGGAAAAGGAGTTTAAACTGAGTCCCAAACAACAAAAAATTCCTAAAAATGACCATAACATCCTCTTACGACATAATTTTCTACACTGGTGACCTATCATGTTCCCTCGATTATAAAAACACGATGAATGATCCAAAATCCCTTCAACACAATGTCTAGTACTAACAACCCCAGACCGCTTCCACCTTTCCTTACTAGGATTCCTTTCACTCCTCCCAAACATGACCTTCAGACATGATGGTTTCAAACTTCACCTTCAATGTATTGGGTAACTTAAGATGCTAAGGTATCTTTCAACATTCCACATCCACTCTCCTGCTACAAGAGGATCATCTTGACTAAAATAGAGGAGAGGTAGAATCAATTTCTTAAGCTCAGGAGGAAAGTAATTATGTTGATCAACTGGATGATTCACCAATGTGTAATCACCTGTTCCCACACTTCAATTGTGCATCATTTTTTAATGGGAGTACACACTAGAGAACAAGGGAAAGCCAAGGACCCATGAAAACTAGTCCATTAGCCAAAACATACTACAATAAACACTAAATGAAAAAAGAAGGAACCCGCTCAAAGGAATCCCAAATTTTTTTTCAGAAAAATCCACTAACCATTTTCTCAAGCTAACTCACTAACAAAATGAATCCTCAAATATCTTCTGAGCAAGAAGAGATTTAAAACTCAAAACACCTTACATGTAATAGTCCCTAATAATAAAGTAAATTGAGACACAACAACAAACTATCAAACATCAAATCATTTCTTTTAGAAATAATTTTGGAAAAGAAAAAGGACTTTTGGATTTTATATTCATCAATGGTAACTCATGGGCCTCACATATGAATCACCTCATGCCAATCGGGCACTGATTCACATTCCATATATAACCCATGTATGTGGTTACCCAAACATAATTTTTTTATTACATTTTCCAAAACCAAAACATTCAACCCACACTTTATCTTTCTCAAAACTACTAACCAGAAAATCAAAATCCAATTTAAATATCACAATACTTTTCAGAAAATCACCATCCATTCAGATAAAAATTCACTTTTAAATCTCAAACATCAATTTCAAATCATTTAAACCAATTTAAAAACACTTATGGTTACACAAAAAACTCCCATTCATCAATCACCACTTAATTAAAAACAGAACTCTTCTCATTTTAAAATAGTTTTCCAAATCCTTTTCAAAATTAATTTTCCATTTTTTCCAAAAAACAAACTTTTGATAAACCACACACTTTTTTCATAAAAATACACCCTTGATAAACTCATATCATTTACTAAAAATCATTTTATAGAATTTCTCATTTAGAAAACATTATTTTTGTAAATTTAGAAAATTCAATTTCCATCTTCCAAAAAACAAATCATTTTTACATTAAAATAAATTTTCCATGATTCAAAAATAAGTGATTTTCAAAAAGGATTTTTAAAAACCCAAATAGAAACAAGATAATTAAATAGGAAATTAGTGATGGAAGGTGACTTGGACATATGGTTGTCGGCCATAGGCCAATCACCCCATCATCACAGAGTGTTCAAGGGCAATGTCCCTGAATCCACATGGGTTTCCAAGCTTACAAGATCAATAAGACCATCAACCAAACTCCATTTTCATTTATCAACCATCAACAAACCACCCCAAAAACTACAATACTCATATAAAACCTGACTTCCTCTACTGAATTGAGTCCCATTATGAGGTGTGCTGGACATGCACCCTACTTGTAATAGGAATTTAAATTCCTGAAAATCTGAGCTCTAGTTTACCAAGACTCTTCCCAAAGGAACATTACGCAAAAGATAATAACCTATACTAATACCATTTTGTAATGAACTAACCTATCTCAACCATGAACTGGTCACCCGAGTCGATCTTCAACAAGGCACGAAGGGCATTACCAATCCCCGTAGGCTGACAACATGTGCCTGAGTATCAATATTACAACATGGTAATGATTTACCTAATTCCATAAAGATAAAAATCTAATAAAATAAATATTTTGAAACTAAAACACAAAACCAAATAGTGTATAAAAAATTTTAAATTCAATGTTTTACAACTTCAACCAAAAACTAGAAATACTAAATTGAAGAAAACCCAAAAATAACTCAACTACCTCCATGTGACATGAGAGACATCACTCTCAATCCATCACCAACACCTACAAGGACAAAATCTAAAAACCAGAACCACCATCACTAAACACCTTGTCTTCACCTAGAACAAACATAGAAAGAGGTATATATATTCCTAAGGGTGGACACAGGGTGTGAGTCAAAGCCCAATAGGACGCCACCTGCAAAAGAGATTACCTTCCAAAACATTTATGAGATAATCTATCATGATCATTTAAGTATATGCTTTTAAAACATTTTCTAGGAAAATCATTTATTATGTAAACATTTAAAAAATGAACACTTCCAAGGAAAGCCATTTCACAATCACTTAATTAAAAGAAAAATTGTATTTATAAAAAAACACACACACACACAAACACATAATGTATCCACCATATGTTGATGGATGACACCACATCATATATAGGAGACCACCATGGGTAAATCCCTAGTGTCAAACTAGATCAAGTTGGATTCTAGGAACCTCGTATATCAGTGAAACATGGCTTAGAAACCACAACTAACAGTGTTCTCATGCACAATCCACTAGATAGGAGAAATATCCAAATATTTAGTGGTCTCATATCATCATCCATATTTATCTAGTGTTGTCCTCATCAATATAGCTATGTGAAACTAGACAAAGCCACATATGTATCACTAGCATATAGTCTATGTTCTTCCACCTAGTTACTAGGGCTTCCCTTTTTGTGATCAATTAAGTCTCACATATTACATAGCTCCAATGAAACATTTCATCAACCAAATTAATCATTACCCATCACATTTCAGCATTTTCGCACTCAAATTCCATTTTAAAATTATACTCACACCAAAACATTCCTAAACATGTTTCACATCTCTTACATAATTTAATAAACCATTAAAACTATTAGTAAAACAGTTATAAGCAGCATTTCAAAGATTTTACACCAATAATACATCAAAACAGAATCCACACAACTTGTACAATTTAATAAACATGTTTCATAATTTATAAAAACATTAGACATTTTCCACAAGGGTTTACACTAGGAAAACATGCAATTCCTTTTTAGAAAAACCGTTTTTAATCCATAAACATATTAAAATAATTTCAAAAGGGGTTTCGCACAAACCACACATTTTATAAAATACAATAAATGAATAAAACACAAAGGAACATGTGCAATACAAAAGTAATATATCCCATTTTCTCTAAAAACACATTTTTCAATACCAAAATACTTTGAATATTTTCCAAACTCAATTTGAAATATTAAAACAAACCATAAGACCCTTTTTAAGATACATCATGCTACCAGACATGCTAAACATGTCCATTAACTTCCTTAAAAATTCACGTCTAACACACAAGAATGACATACATTTTCAAAAAATAATTCTGACCACATAATTAATTTTTAGAACAAGGATTAATACACAAAAAAGAATATTAGAAGCAATAAGAAATATTAAGGCATGGAACCACCTACATTAGATTAATAACCTTCTCGAAAATTTTTCGAAATAAAAAATTAACCTCCCAGAGGCAAGATCAAACCATAAACCAAGATATCTAACCAAAATACACAAGATCTAACCCCCAAAACAAAACCATGACCATTGGAAAAGAAAACCCCAATAGAAAGAAGAAGAAGACATACCCAGAGGGGAAGAGGGGGGGGGGGCTTCCGGAGGGAGGAGGTGTGGCCGCTAGAGAGAAGGGAACCCGTGGTGTCATGTGAGGGAGGGAGGCTAAAGGAAGAGGGAGGGAGGCTGGCAGAGGATGCTTGCCTGATGTGAGTTGCACACACATGGTGGAGAGGGAGGAGGGGCTTGTCTCGCAATAGGGAGATGGGGGAGGAAGTGATACATGTGGATAAGGGAGAAAGAGGGAGTGGGGGAGAAACCCTAAACCAAAAAATATTAATATTAACTTCATAAAAATAATAAAAATAACAAAAATATATTAATAATAATATTACCAATAATAATAATAACTTATTAATAATATTAACAATAAAAATAATAATAGTATTAATAATATTATTATCATTATTATTATTAAAAAAATTATTTTAATTTCATTTTACTTTTCTTCTTTTATTTTATTTTAGTATTATTATTCATTTAATTTTGTTATTTATTTTGAACACTGATTAGACTTCATGGTGACTCAGGTCAAGTTGCAATGTTTTCAAACAGTGCTCTGCCCATGCGCCATATTCTCCAAATCCCAAAACAATAATTATTCAATAAAAACTCAAATATTAAATTAGGGACTCAACCAAAACCATGACAAGAATACCCAAAGAAAAGAAAATAATAAAATAGAATTATTTCCAAAAGTTGAGGAGTGATAGAAGTGGAATTCCATGTAGAAAAATTATTTTAGCTTGGTATTCTTATAAGAGTCTATAGTGAACTATGTCCATAGTAAGAGTTTTAGGTGAAGCAACATTGTAGTTTTGTGCACTCAAAGAGAATTACACAAAGTAATGTTAGTGTCTTTGACATAATGTATCCCTTTACCCTAGTTTTGTGCATGAGGGTGTAATTCATATTTTGAAAGTTTTTTGGTGTTTCAATACTTTGATTAAATAAATTACCCCAAAATACTGATGATTACAAATGATTTTATGATTATTAACCCACATAAGGGGTGAGAGAGGACCTGGAAAAAAGTTATCAGGAAATCATGTAATACCCCATGATTTTATGGTACATTTTATTTTCAAATTTAATAGTTTGTGTTGCACACAACACCGAGTTCAAAGAGATCACGATCTATTAATAAGTGAATGTCATAACCTATCTGTTAAAATAGAAAGAATGAATAGTATTAAACAAATTATGAAAATTATGTATTATATTTTTAATAATATGTTTTGAAAATTCATCCAAAATATTTTATAGGAATAAGATATGAATGAATACAATTTTACGCAATAAAAGGCTATATTTTTCTAAAGGTCAATTGACCCCATTTTGATAAAACACTTGTTTTAAATCTAGTTTTTAACACTTTGATAAATTATATTTTCCAAAATAATTTTTTTTTTTGAAATATAAATATTTAAATTTATTTCAGTTGATGTTTTGGTATTTTTCTGATAAGATTCATGTTTTGATGAATAGTGAAAAAATATTGCATTTTAATTGAAATCAACTTTTCATATAAATTATTTATAGGGTAAAATTATATTTTAAATTTGTCTTAAAGTATAATTTGATAAAATGTTAATCATTTAATCTAATTTAGGTAATTTTAATTAATTTCCCATGGAATTTGGATATAAAAACATTTCAATCTTTTGAAAATTTTCACGTTAAAATCCATTTTATTGTTCCATCAAGAAGAGTAATTTTAAATTTATTTTAGAAAATATGTGTTTTGAATTTTGAAAAATGGATTCCATATTTGGAATTATAATTTCTAAATATCGTAAACTATTCCCCTTTTAGACAAAATGAAAAGTAACTTTAGTAATATTTATTACCACAGTTAAGGGTAAATCAGTTAATTAAAAGTTTAACATAATATTATAAATATTAGAAAATTACCCTAACACTTTTTCTAATTTAATTGGATTAGTGATGGTCAACTAAAATCATCATTGGGTAGATTTTGGGGCCTCATGGAGCCACTTGGACAACATTAACCCTTTTAATGTATTTTATTTTAAGAAAATCCAAATATATGATACTCATGTTTTTAATAAGTATTACATTATTAATGTGTGGTCATTTAGAACATATATTTGAATATAAATTGTAATTTGAAATCTAATATGTTTATTTACATTATGATAATTTATTTTTAATTATTAAATAACTAATTTAATGTCTTACGTTACGATGATGCAATAATTATTTAATTAATGGGAATATAAAATAAATTATTATAAAAATATTTAAATTAATATAAATTGAAATAATTAATGTCTTAAATGATTTTTATAGATAGCATTGACATTTTAGTGGTATATTAAAAGTTTTGGTTCAAAGATAACTTGTTTTTTTATTTTTATAAAAGTCAAAGTAATGAATAGTATCAAAATTTGCATTAATGTTATATTCAAATAAATAGTATTTTACTATATTATATAAAATTAATAAAAAGATAAATTTCAACAATTTATTTGGGAAAATTTTAGAATTTCATTCATGAATCATTTAAGGATTGATTGGAATTTTATAGTTACTATATTAACCATCAAAGAGTAAAAATATATGTTGTGAAGGCTAGAGTTAATGGAATTAATTAAGGGTTAAATCCAAAAGATAAGGGTAATAATATGACCTAAACATATCTAAAAAGTATTTTTTTTATTTTATTTAGACCCATCCTCATATTAGATTCACAATATATTACATTAAATCTTTTATTAATTGGAAATTAATTTATATAAATTTAATATTTTGAGTTTCCAAAAGTGACTCTCATCTCAACTATAAAAGGGCACTTTCTAATTCACTTACTCGCACAAATTTGATCCTTATATCTCGACCAAAAACTACCCATTTATCCTCCAAAAATCCTTATCCTTATTTTCTTAGTTTTGGAATTCCAAAAATACGAACTCTTAATCCCATAAAAAGAGATTTAATGAAAGTCCATCAAAGAATATGTAATTTTTTTACCTACTCATTAAAGTTCATTTCTTATTATACATTCTATTAATGTGTGGTTTTAATAATAATGTAATAAATCCAATAAAATATTTATGATGATATTTTATAATGATTATGGGATAACCATATTCCACCTTGTTTCTATCTTACGAAAAACAAATGCACTGCTCGTTTTTACATACAACTTACCATCTCCACACCGTGGTGTAATTTTTTTATCACTAATTTAATTGGATTGGTATAATGATGAATATAAAGGATATAAATAATATATATGACTTGATATTGATTATTTATAATTAATATACCATCCAATTAGTTTTTTTAACATTAAGGGAATGATATCGTCGCTTATTCTTACGTATGGCTTGTTGTCTCCACGATGCGATATGATTCGTTTTCCAAATTAACCATAAAATAATGATTATAAAAATGTATATAATTTGTAAAAATAATATATATTAACTTAATATAATAATATAGATGAATAAAATATATCCTACTCCTACGAAATAGGACTTACATGTCAAAAAATCTATAGGAAAATGTTGTAGTTAACACCTGAAATTAGGACAAAATATTATCAAAAAAATTATATAAGAAGATAATATGTGATATAAAAAATATGAATATGGTTATAGTATTAATTTATAACATGATTTAATCCATTATACAATAGATCAAAACACATTCAAATAAATTAAAGTATAAGGTAGGGGTTATTTCACAATCTCAATATTATTCGAGATTGATTATGTTGAAGTCTCGACTGGGGAATTTTTTCTTCCATGTCCTTTTTTTTAAATTTATTTAATTTTTTTTAATATTATCATATGAATGTTTAAAAAAAATTTACACATGTTTTAATTATAATAAAACTGTTTGAAAATAAATTTTTTGTTTTTTTCAAATGAGGTACTTTATGACCTTTAAAAAACAAAAGGAATATTTTTTTAACCTATATGGCAGGAGCGGATAGTACCACCATCATGATCCATTAATGTTTTAAAGATTAAATTACAATATTACATGGTTATTTTCAAATAAAAAACATTATTTTCTAGTTTCAAAACTTTTAAATAAATGGATTCAAAGTAAAAATGGGTATTTCTCTCAAGAAATTTTTAATGATTTTATTAGACTATTTTCATCTATGATAGTATCCTTTGTTGGATTTTGTTCTTAATTGAGTTTTATATCTTATGATAACATATACCAAATTTTATTGATGTGTTTATGATTAGTTTGATGATGGATTTTATATTTTGGTACTATTCATGGTTTATGGTTAAATTATTCTCATTTCATATGCTATTTTGTCAATACGAATGTTTATGTTGGTTATGTTTCAACGTTATCATATGGGGAATGTCTTGGACTTATTAAGTGATAGGAGTGGCCTGCTATATCCCCTCGATGCACCGGTAGGTCTCATGAGACAAACTAGTTTGGGTATTGGCTGATGCTTTACTTGTTTATGTATGGTGTCATGGAAGAATCCTTGACGATATATTTATGATGTCTGACCTGATGCATTCCCTCATTATGAGATCTATTATTGATATTCCATATTATTATTCAATTACTAGAATATCCATGTGATTATTTATATGGAATTATTTGACATTAATTATTCTCTGCATATTATTCTCATGATTATGTTTAAATGGATTGTGTTTTAGTTATACACCACTCCTTAATGTTTATTATTATTTATTCATAATAGCTTCCATTGTAAGCTTACCATTTCTGATCATCTGATCTCACCTCTTACTTATGTTTTATTTTTAATAGGATTCCAAGATGTATATTATGACTAATATACATAGTTAAGCTTAGGGAATAATGGTATTATCAAAGGAATCTCTATATTTTATTTTAAATTTTAAATTTTAATGTAATGTTTATGTATTTAATCTGGTTTCTAAAACTACTAAACTAATAAATATTTTTGGATTCTAATATTTTATTTATGTAAATGTAATAAAGAGAGGCACTGACTCTAGGATACTTTAGTTTGTTTCTTTAATATTGGTATCAGAGAAATTTTAGTAGAAATCTTGGAAACTGGATTTAGGAAAATATAGATTCGGTAAACGTAACCCTATAATGGATTTTGATAATATTCCAAAAGTAAATAAGATTATAATTTTTAGATTTGTTATATAATTTATGTTAAGTATTGTACCATTTCAAAATTATTCTTTATTATTCATAACATATTCTAGTGTATTCCATTTTTTAGAAATGGTTCTAAGTGGAACGAATGAAAACTATATCCATGCACATAACCCAAGTAGGAATTTACCTCCTATACAAGATAATGAGATTATAGGTGGAGATGAAGCTAGTGCTGAGAAACTTATAAATATACTGGGATAGCTAACTCAGGATATGGGAAATAAACTAACCCATATTTAGCATCCCGATCCACAACATGGATGAACAATGTTAGACCAATTCATGAGAAAACAACGCCCATCATTTAATGGGACTACAAATCCATTTTAGCTAAGCAATGGATAAGATACTAGAGATTATATTTCATAGTTTGGTAAGTAATGAAAAGTAGATGTTTGTCATGGAAATATATTGTCTCTCAGTAGATGTATATCAATGGTGTTTATTTATTAAAACATGAAGGAGGACGAAGAAATAACTAATAAGAAATTGATGTATTTTATAGAACTTTTCTTAGAAAAATATTTTCCTCATGAATAATAATCGGAGATAGAGAGGTAATTTATGAGTGTGATGAAAAAGGAGGATGATAATGTTGCTAAGTATGAAGAAAACATTACAAGGTTAGTAAGGTATACTGTGTATTATGTATGCAATAAAAAAATACGATTGATCAATTATTTTATGTGATAAAACCATTCCACTATAGTTCACTGGTCTCTCAAACGTTCTCATCATTAAAAGATATAGTCTCATGTGCTATTAATATTGAAAAATAATTCTATTAGTATTATGAATTTAAGTGAATTAAAGAGAAAAATAGGGTCATTGAACATTCTGGAAAAGGAAATAAGTAAAATATGAATAAGTGAACATTTAAATTTCCATCCTCTAATAAAGGAGCAATGTAACATCATGGTACCTACTTAATGGGGATGAGAGTTTCTTTACAGGTGTGGATAAAATGGTCACCAAGACAATGAATTGAAGGGTAAGAAAGAAGTAGGTAATTTGTAGTGTTTTAAATATTAGGAGATGGTACACAATAAAAATGATTGTCCTAAAGTTTCAAGGAAAAATTCCCAAAAAAATGAAAATGGGAGCAAGGAAAAAGTTATGAAATAAAAAATTTTGAAGTTGAAGTTCTTAATGATGTAGTGTCATGTAATTTAATCATATCCTCAAACTCATCTAATGCTTTATATGATTCTGGATAATCACATTCATCTATATCTTCTTAGTTTTCAATGAAAATTGGACATTTCACTTTTGATTTAATAATGGATTTGTCAGTTAAAATTCCGAAGGGAAGTCTCATTGTAACAAAAATGTATTGGGAATTAAACTTTATGGCATATAAATTTAATTTACTTGTTGAAATTATCATCATACCTATTGTTGAATTTCATATAGTCATTGGTATGCACTGGATTTAAAAATATTATGCACAAATTTATTGAAAGAAGAAGAAAATTATTTTTTTGAGCAAGAAGAAGAAAACCTTATCTTTAAAGAGGAAATTCATTATCTAATTCTTATCTAGATCCACCCCCAGTAGCTCTACTGAATGAAATTATTGGGCAGGAAGAGAGAAAAAATCTCAGTATGAAAAATGTAATATTAAAATTGAGGATGTACCAATTATAGAGGAATACATTGATGTATTTTCTAAAGAATTACCTCGACACCCACCAAAGTATCAAGTTGAGTTTTCTAATGATTTAATCTCTGATGCAAGACAAATATCATAAAATACCAATATAATGGCCATGGTGGAATTAGCATAGATGGAAAAAATAGTTAGAGGAGTTGGGTAAAAATGGATTTATTCTCCCCAGTTTTTCTCTATGGGGAGCCCATGTTATCTGTTTTAATAAGAAAGATAGATCCATGAGGCTGTGTATTGATTATAGTGAAATCAATGAAATTAGAATAAAGAACAATTATCATCTACCTCGTATTGATGATTTAATTGATCAACATCATGAAGATCTATTTTTTTAAGTATTGACCTTTGTTCTGGATAACATCAACTACAAGTAAATAAAGAAGACATTATGAAGACAACTTTTAATATGAGGTATGGAAATTATGAGTTCATGGTAATTCAATTTATATTGACTAAATAACCCTCAATTTTTATGGATCTAATGAAAAGAGTATTCAAGGAATATCTTAAGGATTTTTCTATGGTATTCATTTATGATATTTAGGTGTATTCTAAAATCTATTAAGATCATGAGAATCACATATGGATCATTATTGATACATTCACAAGGAAAGAGTTATTGGGTAAATTTAGCAAGTGTGAATTCTAGTTTCAAGAAATTTATTTTCTTGTCCATATTTTCTCCAATCATGGAATCTCTATTGACCCTATAATGAAAAAGTCAATCCAAGAATGTCCTTCACCAACGAGCATAACCAAGGTATGTAGTTTCATTGGTTTTGAAAGTTACTATCAGGGTTTCATTAAAAAATTTACTGATAAGCTAACATATTAAAAAATCTCGTATGTAAAGGGGTTAGGTTTGTTAGGATAAAAAAATATGAAGAATTTTTTGAATAATTGAAGAGAAGATTGTTCAATTCTTCGATCTTTACATTACCTTTGGGAAATGGTGGATGTTTTATTTATAGTGATGCAATAAGGAAATGACTTGATTGGGTACTTATGCAGAATGATGGAGTTATTTTATATGCATCCATCCAGTTAAAAACTCATGAATAGAACTATCCAACTCATGATCTTGAGGTATCAGCTGCAATATTTAAACTGAAGTTATGGGAACACTATATTTATTGTGAAAGATGTGAGATATATATAGATAAAGATTGTTTTAAATATATCTTCTCAAAGAAAGAACATAACATGAGGGAAAGGAGATGTATCATACTACTCAAGTATTGTGATTATTCAATACACTACCATCCATGGATGGAAAAAAAGGTGGCAGATGCATTGAGCAGGAGGGATTATGGAGTTTTGAACAAAATGAGAGTTGAAATGGATATTGTGTTCATGGATATAGTAATGATGGATATGGAAATTATCAAGGAAGGTGAAACATCCCTACTTTTTCTAATGGTTTCCAAACCATCTTTACTAGAAATGAGAAAATTTCCTCAGTCTAATGATGAGAATTTTCAAAAAAAATTAAGTTTTGAATGATGGAAAATTGAAAGGCTTCTTATGTGAAGATGGTATTTTTAAATTTGGAAAGAAGCTTTGTGTTCCCTCAATACCCGAGATGAAAAGGGAATAATTTGATGATTCTATATCTTGAATTCATTTATACATTATGGTATCAAAAAGATGTATAAATATTTGATGGAAAATATTTTGTGTTATAATATGATGTGAGAAATTACTAATTATGTATAAAGATGTATATTTTTCAACAAGTTAAGTCTAGGAGATAACATCCTAGAGGATTCACGAAACCTATTCCTATACCTATATGGAAATGGGATGACATTATGATGTACTTTTTCACATGACAACAAAGGACTCCCATAAGGAATGATGTGATGTGGATTATTATTTATCACCATATAAAATCAGCACATTTTCTTGATATAAGATAATATTTACCTCTTGAAGACCTAGAAAGACTCAATATTAATGAAGTTGTAATACTTCATGGTGAACCTCTTTCAATTGTCTCTGGACTCCTTTCACTTATCTTGATCCATGTTTTATAATGAAATTTTGGAAAAGTCATTATAAGTCACTTGATACCAAACTTCATTTGATCACCTTTTATCACCCTAAAATTTACAGGTAGTTATAAAGGACTTTCCAAACATTATAAGACAAGTTGAGGTCTTACTTACATGAATTTCTTGGTATGTTGGATTAATATTTTCATTTGTCTGAATTTTCCGATAACAATAGCTTTCATTCAAGTATTCAAATGGCACTGTATGATGAATTATATGGAAAGATATTTCAAAAAACAACTTGTTGGGATGAAGTTAGTGAATGGAATCTTCAGGGTATAGAAATTGCAGAGCAAAAAAATAAAAAGCTAAAAATTATTCAAACCCATATCAAAGTATCTCAAAGTAGAAAAAAGAGATATGTTTATAATCAACTGATAGATTTATAATTTCAAGTAGGAAATCATGTTTTATTTAAGGTATATCCATGGAAAGGTGTTATAAAATTTAGTAATAAAGGGAAACTAAGCCCCAGATATATTAGACCTTTTAAAATTCTAGACCAAATTGTAACTATGTCTTATCATTTGGAAATTACACCTATCCTTTATAAATTACTTGATGTGTTCTATATCTCTTTTCTAGGAAAGTAAAAGCTAGACCCAAAACATGTTATCACATCTAAAGTAATAGAATAGGAACCTGATTTTTCTTACATTGAATCAATTATTAATATTCTAGACACTATAGAACTAGTGTTGAGGAATCAGAAGAATCGAATGGTAAAGATATAATAGAAAAAACATATAATTGAAGAAGTGATGTGGGAACTTGAGGAAATTTTGATAAAGAACTACCCAAATATTTTTATGAGGTGATATTATAGAAATTTTGAGGATGATATTTTTTGGATTGATGAGTGTTACACCATAAGATTTTGTACATTTTCTTTTTAAATTTAATATCTTTCATCACATGCAACACTAAGTTCAAACAGACTGCAAACTATTAATAAATGAATGTTATAACCAAGATATTTAAAAAGTTGGAATAAATAGTATTAAACAAATAATAAAATTTATATATTATATATAATTAATAAAATGTTTTTAACATTCATACAAAATATTTTATATGTATAAGATAAGAATGGATTCAATTTTACACATTAAAATACTATATTTTTCTAAAGGTGGTTTTACCACCTTTTGAAGACGTTATTTTTTTAAATCTAGTATTTGAAACTTTTATAAATATTATTTTAACAAATAAACATTTTATTTTATTTAGAAATATCAAAAATTACTTTGATTTAAATTTTTGGTGTTTTTCTGATAAGATTCGGGTTTTGATGAATAGTCATAAAATATTGCATTTTAATTAAAACTATATTTTCTTCTAAAAAATTTATAGTTTTAAATTTCATTTTAAATTGGTATAAAATTATAATTAGATAATTTTTTATCATTTAATCCAATTTAAATCATTATAATCAATTTCGCATTGAATTTGGATATTAAACACATTTTAATCTTTTAAACATTTTCACTTTAAAAACACATTTTCTTATTCTGTCAACAAGATTAACTTGAAAATAAATTTAACAAATATGTGTTTTTAATATTGAAATATAGATACCATATTTGTAATCATAATTTCCAAATTTATTAAATAGTTTCCTTTTAGTTTTTCATAAAATAAATATTAACTTTACTAATTTTTATTACCAAGACTAAGGGGAAATCGAGTAATTAAGAGTTAAAAATAATATTATAAATATTAAAAAATTGCCCTGACACTTGTTCTAATTTTATTTTATGAGTTAGGGTCAACCAAAAGTATATTTGGGTCGATTTAATGGCCCCATGGAACCACTTGGATGACTTTAATCCTTTTATAGTGTTTTATTTTAAGAGAAGCCAAATATGCCATACTCATGTTTTTAATAAGTACTAAATTTTTAATAAGTGGTTATTCAAAATATATCTTAGACTATAAAATGTCATTTAAAATATAAATTTTTTATCTTCATCATGATTATTTATTTTTAATTTTAAAATAATTACCTAAAAGTCTTACACAATGATGATGCAGTAATTATTTAATTAATGGGAAAATTAAATAAATTATTATAAAAATATTAAAATTAATATAATTTGAAAAAATTAATATCATCCACAAATTTACTAGAGAAATTTTATGTGTTATTAATATATTATATGTGTTGGTTCGATGATAACTTTTTTATTGATTTTTTTTTTGTAAAATTCAATGTAATTAATAGTATCAAAATTATCATTAATGTTATATGAAAATAAATACTATTTCATTAAATGATATAAAATTCCTAAAAATAACTATTTTCCAAATTATTGGGATAATTTTTAAAATTTCATTCATGAATTATTTAAGATTCTTATGGCATTTTATAATAACTATATTATCCTTCAAAAATTAAAAAATACATGTAGTTGTGGTAAGAGTTAAAGAGATAAATTAAGGGTTAAAGTAAAAAGATAAGGGAAAGAACATTACATAAAAATTTATAAAAATTAATTGGTTGAGAGGATATCAAATCATCTTCATATTATCTTCTAAATAACTCACTTTGGACCCAATTTTAATAGAAAATTAGATTTTATTAATTTTATATTTTGAGGCTTTCCAAATGTGACCATCACCTCAATTATAAAAGGACACCACATCCCCCACTTCCTCACACAAATTTGAGCCTTCCAGTTTGACCATCATTTAACCATTTCCCCTCCCAACATCCTTATTCATTTTATTGAGGTCGCGATCTTTAAAAAACCAACACTAAATCACTTAAGAAGAGATGTAAAGGAATTCAATCAAAGAATATGTAATAGTTTTACCAACTAAATCAAGTTAATTTCTACATTTACTTCCACTTCAAGTGTTGTTTACATAATAAAGTAATAACTCCACTATCATATATATTATACAATGTTATTATCATTATGGTACAACTATATTCCCCATTTTATCCATCTGATGAAAAATGAAACCACTGAGTGTGCGTACGTACATCTTATCATCTCCACATCGTGGTGTAATTTTTTTTAATTGCCCCATTATTTTGATCGGTATAATGATAGAGATAATGAATATAAATAATAAATATGGAATGATATTGATTTTTTATAATTAATATACTACTGAATTATTTATCTTTATACTATTAAGGGAATGATATCATCTCTCGTGTGTACGTACGACATACTGTATCCACGACACGATGAGATTCATTTTACATGTAAACCATTCAAGCATGATTATAAAAATGTATATAATGAGTAAATACAGTATCTAAAAAGATTATATAATTATGTAGATGATGAAATTTATCCTATGAAAATGAAAAATGACTTACATGACAAAACATGGATAGGGAAATGAAGCAATTAACACCCAAAACAAGGACGGAATATTATTAAAAACGATATAAGAAGATCATATATGATATCATAAATATGGTTCTGGTTCTGGTGTATGTTAAAAACATGATTTAAAACATTATACATGAGGTTAAATCCCATTCAACTAAAGGTAAGTAAAAGGTAAGGGTTATTTCACAATCTCATTATTATTCGAGATTGTTTATGTTTAAGCCTCTACTAGGGAATATTTTCTGCCATGTACATGTTTTGTAAAAGTTTTTTCAAAAATATTTTCACTACAATCCTAAAATATTTTAACTAATTTTTACACACGTTTTACTTTTTAAAAAACCATTTTAAAGGAATATATTTTATTTCTTTTCAAAATGAGGTACATTATGACCTTCTCGACAAAAATATAGAAGGAATGTTTCTTTACATATACGGAAGGAGTGGATTTTACCGCTGTCATAACGCCTTAATGTTTTGATGTTTTCTTTAAAATTTTATAAGGTTATTTTCAATTAAAAAATTTTCTTTTATAAATTCACAACTTTTTAAATAAATTATTTCAAATTAAAAATGGGTATTTCTCTAAAGAAACATTTAATGATTTTATTAGACTATTTTCAACTTCTTCAATATACTTTGTCAGATTTTATGCTTAATTGATTTTGATCTCTTATGATACCATCTACCAAATTTTATTAACGGTTTATGAATATTTTTACTATGGATGTGCTATTTTGATACCATTAATGTTTTATGGTTAATGTATTCACATTTTGTATGATATTTTTTTTAATATGAATGTTTATGTGGATTATGTTTCACACTTTCCATATGAGGAATACATTGGACTTAGTAAGTGATGGGAAAGATCCGCTGTAAATTCTCGATGCTTTGACAAGTCTCTTGAGACAAACTAGTTTGGGTATTGGTAGAGGCCTTACCTATTTATTTACAATGTCTTGGTTGAATCCTTGACAATTTGGGTATGATATCTGGTATTCTGTATTCCCTCATTATAAGATTAGTTATTGATATTCCATGTGATTATTTGATTATTAGAAAATCCATGTGATTGTTTATATCGAATTATTATATTTTCATTTATTATTTCCACATTATTCTCATGATATTGTTTAAATGGCTTTTAATTTAGTTATACATCTTGACATGATGTTTGTTATTATTTATTCATAATAGATTCGACTATATGATTACCCTTACCGAGAATCTGAGATCACCCCTTTCTTATGTTTTATTTTTCCCTAGATTCTAAGATTTATATAATGACTGATATGAAGGTTTAAGCTAAGGGAATAATGGTGTTCTAAAAGGATTCTCTATATTGTATTTTATATTTTTAATTGTAATGTAATGTTTATGTATGCAATATGGTTTCAAAAATTTCTAATCTAATTGGTCCTTTGAGATTTTATTCTTATATCTATTCCAATGTAATAAAGTGAGGCACCTACTCCGGGATACTATGGTTGGGGTCCTTATAGTTGGTATTAGAGTAATTTTAGTATAAATATTTGAAACTATCTTTATGAAAATATATATTAGGGAAATGTAACCCTATAAAAGACATTGAGAGTATTACCAAAGTAACCATGATTATGATTTTTATATTAGTTATACAATTTATGTTAAGTATTGTACTATTTTAAAATTATAATTTATGATTCATAAAAAATTTATGGTATTCCATTTTTTAGAAAGGGTTTGTAGTGGGATGATTGGAAACCATATCAATGCCCATAATATATGTTGGGATTTCACTCTTAATCAAGATAATAATGTTTGAGCTAGAGCTGCAACTAATGATTAGCAGCTTATAACTATACTGGGATAGCTGAGTCAGGTTATGAATAATAACTTGACCCGTATATAGCATCTTGATCCAAAATGTGGAGAAACAATGTAAGAATGCTTCAAGAAAAAATAACCTCCATCATTCAATGAGATTGAAAATCCATTTATAGATAGGAAATGGATAAGTTCTACATAGAAGATATTTCATTATTTGAGAAGTAATGAAAGGGAAATGTTTGTCATGAAAATTTATCATATCTTGGTAGATGTGAATCAATGGTGGTCATTGATTCAAAACATGAATGAGGTAAAATAAATTGAAAAAATGGAATGGAAGGATTTTAATGAACTTTTCTTAGGAAAATATTTTCCTTAAGAACAACAAGTGAAAATGGAGAGGAAATTTCTAAGTCTGAGTCAAAGGGAGGATGAAAATGTTTCTATTTATGAATAAAACATTACAAGGTTATCAAATAATTTTGTGGATTACTTACATAATTCAAATAGAAATATTGATTTATTCATTTATGGGTTAAAACCATTCCCCCAAAGGGCATTGGCCTCCCAAAATTTCTCATCATACAGATTTATAGACTCATGAACTATCAATATAGATAAAAAATTCTCTAATTCTTATGACATTAAGGGAAATCAAGAGAGGAAAAGGGTTTTTGAACATTCTAAAAAAATAAAATAAGGAAAATGGGGATAAGGGATGATTTTACATTCTATCCTGAAAAAAATATGGAATGAAACATCATGGAACATGCCTAGTGGGGATGATATATTGTTACTAGTGTAAAGAAAAAGGTCACCAAGCCCATGATTTCAAGGGAAAGAAAGAATTCATTAATGTTCATTGTTTTAATTGTATGGATATCAGACAATAAAAGAATTATTTTGCTAAGCATTAAGGAAACTTTCCCTAGAAAAGGTTAATAGATCAAGGGCATGCATATGCGATAAAAAATGCCATGGATTATGTTCTTAATGATATGGTGGATGGTACATTAATCTTCTCCTCAAACTTATCTTATACTTTATTTTATTCTGGATCATTGCATTCTTTTATATCTTCCTAGTATTCAATGAAAATTAGATATTTCCCTTTTGATTTAATAAAAGAGTTTTTTGAAAAATCTCATAAGGGAAGTCTCAATGAATTAAAGATGTGTTATTAAGTACCCTTTACGAAAAATAAACATGATTTACTTTCTAAAATTGTTATCATACCTATGGTGGACTTTGATATAATCCTCAGTATGGACTGGATTTTAAAATATGATACGGAAATTTATTTAAAGAAGAAGGAAATTATAATTTTTTCAAAGAAGAAGAATAAATTATCTTTAAATTAGAAACTTCATCATCTAATTCTTATCTAGATTCACCCCCAGTAGCTCTACTAAATGAATTTCTTATATTGTAAGTGAAAACAACATCTGGGGAAGAAGAATGTGATCTTTAAAAAAAGTATATACCTATTATAATGGAATAAATTGAGGTATTTATTAATGAATTACATGGAAAACTCCCAAATCATGAAATTGAGATTTCTATTGGTCTAATCCATGATGCAAGAATAATATCAAATAATACCTATAGAATATTCAATGTGGAATTAGTAGAGTTAATGAAAAAATTATATTATTTGGGTAAAAGGAAATTTATTCTCCCATGTGTTTCTTGATGGGGAGCCCATGTTCACTTTGTTAGGAAGAAAAATGAGTCCATGAGGATATGTATTTATTATAGGGAAATAAATGCTATTACAATAAATAAAAATTATCCTCTATCTCACATTGATGATTTATTTGACAAACTTCATGGAGCTCAACTTTTTTTTAGGATTGAACTTAGTAATGGATATCATGGAATACAAGTAAAGAATACAGAAATTTTCAAGGACACTTTTTAGATAAGGTGTGGACATTACGAGTTTACAGTAATGCCATTTGGGTTGACCAACACACTCTCAATTTTTATGCATCTAATGAACATAGTATTCACGGAATATCTTGATGATTTTTTTGTGGTATTCCATTATGATATTCTGGTTTATTCTAAAACCTATAAAGATATTTAGAAACACATCAGGATCATTCTTGAGACACTCAGAAGGAAAGATATATATGGTAAATTTAGCATGTGAAAATTTAGGATTCATGAAATTTCATTTCTTGTACATTTTGTCACCAAGGATGAAATCATTGTTTATCTTTTAAAGTTAATGGCAGTCCAAGAATGTCTTGAACCCACAATCATAACCAAGGTACATAGTTCCATTGTTTTGTAGGTTACTATCGATGTTTCATTCATAATTTTTCAAGATTTGATAACCCATTAACCAAGCTCACACATAAAGGGGTTAAGTTCGTATGAGAAAAATAATGTGAAGAATGATTTGAAGAACCAAAGAGAAGATTGTTCAATTCTATGATCTTGACATTACCGTCATAAAATGGTGGATTTTTTTATTTATAGTGATGAATCAATGAAAGGAATTGGTTGTGTCCTTACACAGAATGATAGAGTTATTGAATATATATCCAGGAAGTTAAAAACTCATGAATAGAACTATCCATCCCATGATATTTAGTTAGAAACTGTAATCTTTGCTCTGATGATATAGAGACACTATCTTTATAGTGAAAGATAAG
Source organism: Viscum album (assembly GCA_963277665.1). Lineage (NCBI taxonomy): Eukaryota > Viridiplantae > Streptophyta > Magnoliopsida > Santalales > Viscaceae > Viscum > Viscum album. Next base: position 995,856,170 of record OY728141.1, on the reverse strand, counting down.
AGATATATACATATCCTAAAAGTTTTAAATATATATTTTCACATATGTCATTTTATCATTGTTTCATCCTTTTCATGAAATGAGAAAATGGAAAATATATTATGCCTTTCCCCTATGAGGGACTAACATAAGTTTATGGATAATTGAGTTGACCAAGTTATCCAACTCAACACATTGGTAGAAAATATGAGATATAATAGTTGGGATGGGTATCACTAGTCATGGCATGGGACCCGGGGGATGGGTTGTAACAATTCCACTAAGGATCCCCATTCACCCTATTCACTCACTAGAACACCAATTCTCATTAGTTGTTCATTATGGAGACATGAATCCCATGCATCTCAATTAAGGAACCATTTTAATTAACTACAGTTCAAAACCCATATGAAATCATATTTTGAAATATATTCACTCTAGATCCATAAATTCACTAAGAATATTTAAGAGTTATTTCACTTTTTCATAAAATAGTGAGAGTGTGCTATTAAAAACATAAAATTATTCAAACAATCATTCTTAACACATTGGTCATCGGAATAGCACGTCATCTTTTTACATGGTCTTAGAATTTTCCAAAATAATTTCTAAAAATAAAATCAGGAAAATCTCAGTCATTATATTCTCCCCAATATAGGGCTTTACGTCCCCAAAATCCAAAACAAGTGCTACTCAACAAAAGGGTGAGGGTACTGATCACGAATCTGAGCCTCCCACTCCCATGTGCTCTCCGAGAGATTCTTGCACTACCACCAAATGCACACTAGAGGAATCGACCACCCACGAAGGATTTACTCAGGTCGATCCTAAATCTCCATTGGTTACTCGACAAAATTTGTCTCATCATCAATGTCCAGCTCACCCCAGTCGAAGAAGTGTGATGGATCATGCACATACCTACATAGTTGTGACACATGGAATATATCACGAACATGGTGCAAATAAGGGGGTATAGTAAGGTGGTACACCACTATTGCAACGACCCAAAATTTTGAATAAATCCTGTTTCCTAATTTCATGTGTTATTTTATTTTATTTTTATACTCAACTAAAATGTTTTATTTGATAAACAAGATTATAATTAAAATGATACCATTGGGTTTTGACTGTTATATGACCATTGGTCAATATGACCGCTATGAACAAAATGTTTTGTTTTTTGTCTCTAAATACTAGTAATCTTGGTTAATTATTATAGAAAGAAGATTCAATGGCCTCACCCAGTAGTCTTGGACCAATCGAAGCCCATCTAACAGAACTTGGGAAGGAGGTAGCACCATTGGGCTTTGCTCTGGACCAAACCCAAGCCGAACTTCATCATGTGAAGTTAGAACGGTATCGCCTTCATGAGAAGTTCAAACTGCTAGAAATTACTTCTCGTGCGATGTTGGCCGAGCCTCCCTCGAATTCTCTCACCTTAGCACACCTTACACTTAGGTCCTATGCTGGTGTGATAAGGGGATATGTAAGGATACTGTAACTGCCTTGTGTAATCTTTTGTTTTAAATAAAAAAATGGGATTTCTTCTTATGATGAAGTTTATGAATTTTCAAATGACCGGATAAATATAGTATGCATATTTTTGATGAATTTTAGAAAATGGATATTCTAAATATGTTTATGTAAACCTTAAATAATTAAAAATGTGTAATGATTTTCAAGAAATGGTCTTCTACAATTATGTTCAGTACAAAATTTAGAGTCTAATAAGATCAACTTAATTTTTGATGAACAGTAAATTATGAATAGTGATTTTCTAATTAGGATTAGTAATGTGTCCAAATGGATTAATAATCTCACTTAAAGAAAGTATTAATATAATCTAGGCACCTTGATTATGTAATGTGATTTAATAAAATGGATAAATAACGGTTTCATAAATTATTATTCAAGTATTAGTTTTTTTGAGTTAATAGTGTTTTTTAATTAAAAATTAAATTATAATTATTTAAAAAAATTATTTTTATAAAATGGATTTCATTTTTGAACTCAGAGCATCAATATTATGTTATGGTAATGTTTGGGATTTTTTCTGAAAAAATGAATTTTCAGTGAATAGTGTATTTATTTAAAAAATAAATTAAAAATATTTAGAAAATTATTTTTATAAAATGGAGTTCATTTTTGAAATAAGAGCATTGATATTTGGTTAAGGTGAAATTTTGGGATCTTTCTGAGAAAGTTGAATTTTCAGTGAATAGTAAAAATACAGTTTTAGGGTTTGGGTATGTTTAATGACATCATAACTGTGTCATGATGATATAATGAGATATTTTAAGGGATGGTCGACCAAAGGTGATGAATTATTGTATGGGGGGCCCATGTGACCTAACTTCATGGGAAGTATCTTTGGAGAGCACATGGTTTTGAGAAAACCACTTTTGAGGTGTCCCTTGGCCATTAAGGCCTTGTCCCCTCACTTTCCCTATAAATATCAAGCCATCCTCTCATCCATTTCGACTCCCCACCCTCCCCCAACAAAGTTATGGTCTCATTACCTCCCAAGGAGTCCTCCCAAGGTTCTCTCAAGCCCTCAAGGTCCCAACCTTTGAGTTTTAAGAGTTACGTTTTAAGGTAAGGGATCTGATCTCTCTCTTTCTTTTCAAGAAATCTCTTTTATGTAATTTCTTTTATGCTCCATGTTCTTATGTTAATGGGTGTTATTTTATAATAATATTACTTCCCTTTTCATGTTCACATAATGAGATATCCCCTCTTACTCTCATTATTTCGTTTTATGAAGTTTTAAGTGGCGCCGTTAGGCTGCCGAAATTTTTGTAACAGATTCTTTCTCCCTTCTCATTTTCAAGATCTATTTTCATGTAAAGTATTTCAAGTTCCTTTTTGTTATGTTTGGGTATGATCTCTAAATTTATCATAATGATATTTTATGACCATATGATTAGAGACCCCATTTGATCTCTTCAATTCAGTATTTTGAAGTTTTAAGTGGCGTTGTTAGGCTGCCGAATTTTTAAGTGGTTCTTCACCTTTCTCATTTTGAAGTTCTACTTTCATGTCAATTCTTTCAAGTTAATTTTTGTTATGTTGGGGTAAGTTCTCTATATCTATCATACTTATATTTTATGACCATATGATGAGAGAACCCATTTGATCTCTTCAATTCAGTATTTTGATGTTTTAAGTGGTGTCGTTAGGCTGCCGAATTTTTAAGTGGTTCTTCACCCTTCTCGTTTTGAAGTTCTACTTTCATGTCAATTCTTTCAAGTTCCTTTTTGTTATGTTGGGGTATGAGATCTATATACATCATACTGATCTTTTATTACCATATGATTAGAGACCCCATTTGATCTCTTTAATTCAGTATTTTGAAGTTTTAAGTGGTGTCGTTAGGCTGCCGAATTTGTAAGGGGTTCTTCACCCTTCTCGTTTTGATGTTCTACTTTCATGTCAATTCTTTCAAGTTCCTTTTTGTCATGTTGGGGTATGATATCTATATATATAATAGTGATATTTTATGACCATATGATGAGAGACCCCATTTTATCTCTTCAATTCAGTATTTTGAAGTTTACGTGGCGTCGTTAGGCTGCTAAATTTTTAAGTGGTCCTTGCACCTTTCTCCTTTTTCAAAGTTCTAATTCCATGTCAAGTCTTGCAAGTTCCTTTTTATTATGTTTGGGTATGATATATATATTTATCATATTGATATTTTATTTTCATATGATGAGATACCCTATTTGATCTCATCAATTCATTTTTGGTTGAATTTTATGTAACACTGTTAGGCTGCCGAATTTTCATAAGCGAAATCTTATTTTTGTCTTCCTTTCATGTTCTTCATTTCATATGGTATATTTTCAAATTTCATTACCATGTTATTAAATCCCCTATATTATGTCCCTCTACTATTTTATGGGTCATTTGTGAATGTTTGACCCATTTCCCCTCTCTTTTCAATGTTTTCTAAAAACCTTGTAACATAGCCGTTATGCTGCAAAATTTTCGTCTCAAAATGTCTCTCTCTTTCTTCTAAAGATATTTTATTTTATTAAGTTAATACTCAAATCTCTACCTTCTATATGGGTATTCACATATATACCAATATGTTCTATTTTAAATTCCAGGATTTACATACATGAAACCCGCTTTCCCTTTTCGTGGGTTTAAAGTAACGTAAAGATCATGTCTTTAAAGCAGTTTTTAAAACGTTGTGATTTTGAAATGAAACCCATTTATTTTATGCTATATGGGTCATTTATGAAATGTTTGATGATGATATATGTGGCTCGCATGATAATAAAGGCAAATTTAAGGGTGCGCTCTGATAGCGCTCCAATGCATTGGGTAATGATGTAACCACTAGAGATTACAATTTTCACGATATCTTGGTGAATAACCTTGGTAATTTTCAAATGACAACTTGGGGATGGAACTTGGTGATATGTTCATGATTTTATATATTAAATGTTGCAGCCACATCTTCAAGTTATGAAAAATGTTATTTTTATTATGATATGCCTCATGATTTATTTCTCATGCCTTAAAGTTCTTTTCATGGCCTTATTGAAGTATCTCAAGTTCACATGTTAAATGTTTCGCTTGTTTCCCTTACTGGGCCTTCTGCTCACCCTTTCTTTTGATGTATGTCCTCAGGTTATGAGATGCAGTAATGAACCTAGGATGAACATGAGGAGAATCCTTTCAAGTGTTTAAGAATAATGTTTTATTTTTTTCATGTTTTATGTTCCTTGTTTCCAAGACACTAAACCTTAAAGATCCTCAGTTTGTGTAATGTATTGAAAGTTTATGTTATAAAAATAAGGGATGCTATAGTTGGTATCAAAGGATGGTTTAGTTATTTGTGGAAATTAGGATATGAAAACTTTAGGAAGAAGCCTATAGAAAATCTTATATATAGGAAATCTTCCTGGTATTTTGGTGAGTATTGAGTAATGGGTTGCCAAGAAAATACATCCCTATCTGGATACGAGCAGGTAGAGGTGGCTCTGGCACAGATGCACATAGGGGTAAAACCCGAAAACACCGATTTGAGCTAGACTCAAACAAGAACTGGTACACGACAACGGGCCTTGCTGCACTCTTGGTTACGACACTCCCGGGGGATATGCTTTGGTAAATTCATAAGCTTAGTATGAACCATTGTTAAAGGAACTAAGATAAAATAAAATAAAGATTCACATAAGAATATATGATAATGCATAACCTAGATGGGAACCTAGGGGATCACAAGTTAGGGTATACTTTTCTTCTACAAGTTATCCTTATATGCTTTAAGTTTCTTTTCATGATTATTGGCTAAGTATTTAAGCCCCTAATTATAGTTTCTTTTATTAGTTAATGGCGGGAAATGGAAGATCATGTCCCAACAACCAATGTGATAGGAAATGCTACGATTGCCATATTAATATGACAAAGATGATTAGGGGATTAAAATATGATTATTATTTTGGAAGACGTTCACTATTTTGGGGACCCTATATGATTGAGGTAAATAGATTACTATGATATTTTCATTGAGGAGTAAGGTTGACTTATATTTTGAAGAATCTATGAATTTAAGGTGAACTTATGGTAATTTAGGTTACTTATGGGAATTATTAACCTATCTTGGGTAAAATATGTCTAGGTTATATAAATTTGTTATAAGATGTTAGGAGTGGTTGATGTTGTTTAGAGATGAAAAATGAAGTTTATTTTGGAAGACTATGTTATCAAATCCTTCTGGTATTTGGGTTTCAATATTAGTTTGGTTTATTTTGAGGAATTTTAAGGACCGTTATTTATGGAATGGTCTCTGATGAACTTTGGGTAGTACCATAGAACTTTGAAGATTTAAAAGTAGTTTCCATCCCTATGGGATTATTTCTTTTTGAAGAGTTGTTTTACCTTACCCTTTCTGTTTTTGGGATAATGTTTAAATATAGAAGAAATAGATAGTTAATCTTTTGTGGATTATGTGATTCTCTAGAAGATGATTCTTGTGTTTTGATGAGACTAAGTAGTTTTGAATGCTCATAGTTTGGAGAAAATATTATTTTTGGGTAGAAACTTATTAAAGGATGAAACTCTACATAAAGATAGGTATATTTTCTTATGTTTTTGTTTTATGTTGTAAATTAATTCCTCAAAATTATGAAAAGGAACGTAAAACAAAAACGTTGTTGGTTTATGTTTCCTACTAGGTAAACAAAGACCGTTTACACACATCATAAGTTTGGGATTTTATTATGGTTAACTTTCTTTTAATCATATTTTCTATCACTCTCCCTCAGAACTTGACCCTTTGTTTTCTCCTCCATGTCCATGTTTTCGTACATGGAATCCTAGTATGAGAAAACTCGGGTGGCCTTTTTTACTTCCTTTTCTTTCTTTGAAAGTAATAGTGTTACTGACTCTTTTTCCGATGTGGGACGTTCAATGAAAATTCAAAACCCAATTTTAAAAATTGTGAGGATGCAATTTCTTAAGGGGGAAGATTGTAACAACCCGAAATTTTGAATAAATCTTGTTTCCTAATTTCATGTGTTATTTTATTTTGTTTTTATACTCAATTAAAATTTTTTATTTGATAAACATGATTATAATTAAAATGATACCATTGGGTTTTGACTATTATATGACCATTGGTCAATATGACTGCTGTGAACAAAATGTTTTGTTTTTTGTCTCTAAATACAAGTAATCTTGGTTAATTATTATAGAAAGAAGATTTGATGGCCTCACCCAGTAGTCTTAGACCGATCGAAGCCCATCTAATAGAACCTGGGAAGAAGATAGCACCATTGGGCTTTGCTCTTGACCAAACCTAAGCCGAACTTCATCATGTGAAGTTAGAATGGAATCGCCTTCGCGAGAAGTTCAAACTGATAGAAATTACTACTCGTGCGATGTTGGCCGAGCCTCCCTCGGATTCTCTCACCTTAGCACACCTTACACTTAGGTCCTATGCTGGTGTGATAAGGGGCTATGTAAGGAGACCGTAACTGCCTTGTGTAATCCTTTGTTTTAAATAAAAAATTGGGATTTCTTCTTATGATGAAGTTTATGAATTTTCAAATGACCGGATAAATATAGTATGCATATTTTTGATGAATTTTAGAAAATGGATATTTTAAAAATGTTTATGTAAACCTTAAATAATTAAAAATGTGTAATGATTTTCAAAAAATGGTCTTCTACAATTATGTTCAGTATGAAATTTAGAGTCTAATAAGATCAACTTAATTTTTGATGAATTGTAAATTATGAATAGTGATTTTATGATTAGGATTAGTAATGTGTCCAAATTGATTAGTAATCTCACTTAAAGAAAGTATTAATATAATCTAGGCACCTTGATTAAGTAATGTGATTCAATAAAATGGTTAAATAACGGTTTCATAAATTATTATTCAAGTATTAGTTTTTTCGAGTGAATAGTGTTTTTTAATTAAAAATTAAATTAAAATTATTTAAAAAAATTATTTTTATAAAATGGATTTCATTTTTGAACTCAGAGCATCAATATTATGTTATGGTAATTTTTTGGATTTTTTCTGAAAAAATGAATTTTCAGTGAATAGTGTATTTATTTAAAAAATAAATTAAAAATATTTAGAAAATTATTTTTATAAAATGGAGTTCATTTTTAAAATTACAGCATTGATATTTGGTTAAGGTGAAATTTTGGGATCTTTCTGAGAAAGTTGAATTTTCATTGAATAGTAAAAATACAGTTTTAGGGTTTCGGTGTGTTTAATGACATCATAACTGTGTCATGATGATATCATGAGATATTTTAAGGGATGGTCGACCAAAGGTTATGTATTATTGTATGGGGGCCCCATGTGGCCTAAATTCATGGGAAATATCTTGGGAGAGCACATGGTTTTGAGAAAACCACTTTTGAGGTGTCCCTTGGACATTAATGCCTTTTCCCCTCACTTTCCCTATAAATATCAAGCCATACTCTCATCAATTTCGACTCCCCACCCTCCCCCAACGATTTTCTGGTCTCATTACCTCCCAAGGAGTCCTCCCAAGGTGCCCTCAAGCCCTCAAGGTCCCAACCTTTGAGTTTTAAGAGTTACGTTTTAAGGTAAGGGATCCGATCTCTCTCTTTCTTTTCAAGAAATCTCTTTTATGTAATTTCTTTTATGCTCCATGTTCTTATGTTAAAGGGTTTTCTTTTATAATATTCTTACTGACCCTTTAATGTTCACATAATGAGAGATCCCCTCTTACTCTCATTATTTCATTTTATGAAGTTTTAAGTGGCGCCGTTAGGCTGCCGAAATTTTTGTAACTGATTCTTTCTCCCTTCTCATTTTTCAAGATCTATTTTCATGTAAAGTATTTCAAGTTACTTTTTGTTATGTTTGGGTATGATCTCTAAATTTATCATACTGATATTTTATGACCAATTGATGAGAGACCCCATTTGATCTCTTCAATTCAGTATTTTGAAGTTTTAAGTGGCACCGTTAGGCTGCCGAATTTTTAAGTGGTTCTTCACCCTTCTCGTTTTGAAGTTCTACTTTCATGTCAATTCTTTCAAGTTCCTTTATGTTATGTTGGGGTATGATCTCTATATCTATAATACTGATATTTTATGACCATATGATGATAGTCCCCATTTGATCTCTTCAATTCAGTATTTTGATGTTTTATGTGGCGTCGTTAGGCTGCCGAATTTTTAAGTGGTTCTTCACCCTTCTCGTTTTGAAGTTCTACTTTCATGTCAATTATTTAAAGTTCCTTTTTTTATGTTGGGGTATGATATCTATATCTATCATACTGATCTTTTATGACCATATGATGAGAGACCCCATTTGATCTCTTCAATTCAGTATTTTGAAGTTTTAGGTGGTGCCGTTAGGCTGCTGAATTTTTAAGGGGCTCTTCACCCTTCTCGTTTTGAAGTTCTACTTTCATGTCAATTCTTTCAAGTTACTTTTGTTATGTTGGGGTATGATATCTATATCTATCATACTGATATTTTATTACCATATGATGAGAGACCCCATTTTATCTATTCAATTCAGTATTTTGAAGTTTAAGTGGCGTCGTTAGGCTGCTAAATTTTTAAGTGGTCCATGCACCTTTCTCCCTTTTCAAAGTTCTAATTCCATGTCAAGTCTTGAAAGTTCCTTTTTTTTTATGTTGGGGTATGATATCTATATCTATCATACTTATCTTTTATGTTCATATGATGAGAGACCCTATTTGATCTCATCAATTCATTTTTGGTTAAAGTTTATGTAACGCTGTTAGGCTGCCGAATTTTCATAAGAGAAATATTATTTTTGTCTTCCTTTCATGTTCTTCATTTCATATGGTATATTTTCAAATTTCATTACCATGTTCTTAAATCCCTTATATTCTATCCCTCTACTATTTTATGGGTCATTTATGAATGTTTTACCCATGTCCCCTCTCTTTTCATTATTTTCTAAAAACCTTGTAACATAGCCGTTATGCTACAGAATTTTCGTCTCAAAATGTCTCTCTCTTTCTTCTAAAGATATTTTATTTTATTAATTTAATACTCAATTCTCTACCTTCTATATGGTTATTCACATATATACCAATATGTTCTATTTTAAATTCTGGGATTTACATACATGAAACCCGCTTTCCCTTTTCGTGGGTTTAAAGTAACGTAAAGATCATGTCTTTAAAGCAGTTTTTAAAACGTTATGATTATGAAATGAAACCCATTTATTTTATGCTATATGGGTCATTTATGAAATTTTTTATGATGATAAATGTGGCTCACATGATAATAAAGGCAAATTTAAGGGTGTTCCCTGATTGCGCTCCAATGCATTGGGTACTGATGTAACCACTAGAGATTACAATTTTCACGATATCTTGGTGAATAACCTTGGTAATTTTCAAATGACACCTTGGGGATGGACCTTGGTGATATGTTCATGATTTTCTATATTAAATGTTGCAGCCACATCTTCATGTTATGAAAAATTTTATTTTTATTATGATATGCCTCATGATTTCTTTCTCATGCCTTAAAGTTCTTTTCATGGACTTATTGAAGTATCTCAAGTTCACATGTTAAATGTTTTGCTTGTTTCCCTTACTGGGACTTCTTCTCACCCTTTCTTTTGATGTATGTCCTAGGTTATGAGATGTTGTAATGAACCTAGGATGAACATGAAGAGAAGCCTTTCATGTGTTTATGAAGAATGTTTTATTTTTTTCATGTTTTATGTTCCTGGTTTCCAAGACACTAAACCTTAAAGATCCTCAGTTTGTGTAATGTATTGAAAGTTTATGTTATAAAAAGACGGGATGCAATAACTATGGAAACTCTACTCAAAATCTTAAAATGGATGATTTATCTAAGATAAAACTTTCCACCCCGACCAAATATCCATAATCCTTGTCGAGGTGAGACCTAAAGAGATGCATGGTCTCCCTCCGTGAACATCAAAGGCCTCCTCCTCCTATCTACGTATGACTTCCGTCAACTTTTTGTAGTCCTCATCCACTCCTGGATGATTTGTACCTTCTTGGTGGCATCCCTTACCAAATATGGACCCATGAGTACTGACTCTTCTAGGTATGTATGGCACAGTGGTGACCTTCATGGTCTTCCGTATAAGTCCTTGAATGATTCCATACCAATGGGGGAGTGGTAGCTAATATTATATGTAAACTCTTCCAGAGGTAGTTGGTCCCCCCCAACTACCTCCAAAGTTGAGGATTCAAGCATGTAGCATGCCCTTTAGAACCTGGAGAGTATTCTCTGTATAGCAATCTGTCTAGGGATGAAACACTTTCTCAAGAAAAACTAATTACCAAACACCTCCTTCAATCCCTTCCTCCATCGGTATGTAAAGCGATAATCACGATCTAAGATTATCGTTGAAGGAACTTCGTAAATCCAAACTATCTCCTGCATGTTGAGCCATCACAAGCTCTCTGTTGATCTCCTCTTAAAGACTTGTATGAAGTGGGATGACATGGTGATTCTGTCAATGGTCACCCAGATGGTATCATGTCCCCTAGACATGGGTGGTAAACTAGTCACAAAGTCTGTTGATATCCCATCCCACTTCCACTCTGGCACCTCAAGGGGTTGAGTCAAACCCACTGGAACCTAGTGCTCAACCTCCACTTATTAACAAGTGAGGTACCGAAAAACGAACTCCAACACCATCTTCTTCATCCCTAACCACCATAACATATATCGGTGGTCCTGATACAACTTTTTCACTCCTATATGTACTTCCAAAGGGGATGTATGTAACTCCCTCAATAACTTCTCCCGCAACGTCATTGGGACTACTGTGTGCCTTTCGAAGAGTTCTATGTGCTTCCCACCTTTTGAATATTCATCAGGGGCATGCCTCATGAATATCCGAGCACGTATAGTCTCACATTTAGTATCTTAGAGATGTTCCTCCCTGAATCACTATAATAGTGGAGGTGTAACCACCATCAACTAGAGATAATATGATTCATCTCTATCCACAAATTATCTCGTTCAAAAGTTGTGTTCTTAATCGTCAGCTGAGAGAATCTGCCACCAAGTTCCCTTTCCGAGGAGTATATACTATATCGACGTCATAGTATTAGAGGAACTCTTTTCAATGTCTATCTCTCAAGATAAAATCATTTTGAGAGAGGATATACTTGAGACTCTTGTGGTTATAGTAGAAGGTAAACCACTTTCCCATTGGGTAGTGTCGCCACATCTTCAACGCAAAGACTACCAATGCCAAATATAGATAATGGATTGCGTAGTTCTATTCATGCTACCTCAGCTGACATGAACCATAGGAAATCATCACTTTCCCCTGCATCAAGACACAAAAAAGCCTGATCTCATATTCATCATAGATCACTACATACTCAACACCCTCCTTCGGTAATCTCAAGATGGGAGTGCTCATCAACCTCCCCCTTAGCTCATAAAAGAACAACTAGTAGTCCTCTATCCACACTAAAGGTTAGCCCTTCCATGTCAAGGCCTTCAAGGGTGTTGTTACCCTGGAAAAGTCAGGAAAAACCTTTGATAGTATGCGGTCAAACCCAAAAAACTCCACACCTAGGTAACACTCTTGGGTGGCTACAAATAAATCACGGCTTAAATCTTCGTTGGATCTACTACAACTGCAGCCTTTGAAATGAAATGTCCTAGAAAGTGGAACTATTGTATCTAGAACTGACACTTAAAGAGATTACAATAAAGTGGGTTTTGTCGAAGTGTGTCTAGGACCATCCTGAACTGTATTGTGTGCTCCTCCTCGGACGCTGAGTACACCATGATGTCATCAATGAAGACCACAACCAACTAGATGAAGTAAGGCTACAAGATCCTCTTCATGAGTCCCATAAACATGAATGGGGCCCGAATCATGCAAAAAGAAATCACTAAGTACTAATAGTGGTCGTACCAACATCTGAAGTCTATTTTCTAGATGTCATAATCTTGTACTCAAACTTGTGATAGCCATACCTGAGGACTATCTTCGAGAAGCACCTCACTCCCATCAGCTAATCGAAGAGGTCTTCAATCCTCAGTAGTGGATACTTGTTCTAAAAAGTCACCTGTTTCAGGTGTTGTAAGTCCACAAATAATATCAAGATCCCATATTCCTTCATGGAAAACAAAATTAGTGTTGCCTAGGGTGAAACACTGGGTCTCATAAAGCCCTTTTTCTACAAGTCCTCCAGTTGTACACTTAACTTACAAAGTTCCACGAGAGCCATCTGATATGCAAGTGTAGATATTGGGGTCTTCCATAGGTATAGATCAATGAAGAAATCCACCTCCCTATGAGAAGGTAATCCTGGAACATCTTCCAGAAAGACATCATTGTATTAAACCACCACTGTAGGAAACTATGGACTCATCTCATCCACTACACCGAGGTTCATGCTAGTCAATTAGATTATGACTAGCTACAACCTCTAACATGCGAGTCCATCCTACACTGCATGGGATTCATTTTTTCTGATAAAGGAAAACATGGTCTCATCTTTAGCGACACACCACACAATACATCTAAAACAGTCAATTAGGGAATGGAATGTGGATAAACAATCCATACAAAGGATGACGTCATAAGTCCTTGACGCTGCCTCTAAGAGATCCTAACTGAAGCTCTCTCCCCCAAGAGTAAGGGAACTCTATCGGCACCATTGTATGACCATCCAATATCCTATCATATGAATATTTAAGCAAAGGGATCGAGTAAATAGTTCCACTAGAATCTCCATGTCTTGAATAAGGGTCATGATGAGAAAAGGGTGACTAGAACCTATGTCTATAAAATATGTATATAGGGTGGAAAAGACACATATCGTACCTCTAATCATCTCTAGAGCATCGAGGTCCTAAGCCTCTATTGGCTGAATCTGTCCTTGACCCTATCCACCAGCTCCCTGAGCCCATGGTGGACCATCTATTGGTGTTGGTAGTAGTAACTCAATTCTCTTCCCACCTCCTACTGCCCGTTCAGCTCCTATTCCACTTCCGCCACTTGTAGGATCACCCTATTCATACCATTGCCTCTACCTCATCGGTCCCTCGACCATCTATTGATCACCTGTACAATAATTTGAGAAATCCCAATCCTTGTTCCCATGACTGTTTCATGAGTAGAACTGCATGTCCTTCAACTGACTCACTCTACCCTGGGAGCATTAGACTACTGACCTCATGTCCTTGGGTCATCCCATAAACTATTTGATTAGCTTGGATCCCTGTGTCAGCTATCATCTACCTACTGCTGAAGACTCAGCTACCTGACGCAATGTGGTACCTCCCACTATTGGTGTATACTCCGCTAGAAATCCCTCCACTAGCAGAGCTCGCTTTAGTATCCCGACATTTTTTGGAATGCTAATGGATATTATGGATGCCATGATCTCCTAGAGTATCCCCTGATTGAAGGTACAAACCTTGAAGAACAATCCATGCACTATATTCTTGGAGTAGTAAGAATGATCCTTAAATCTCATTGAGTACTTCTCTATTGTCTGGTTTCCCTACTACAGATGCAGTAGCTCCTATATACGCAAGGATAGTAAGGTCGATGAGAAGAACTCCTCCCTGAAGAGATGCTCATTGTCTATTCAGGTGAGGGCCGTCTCCTCAAGTGTCTATACCACTACGATCCACCATCTACTCACTGGTCCATGTAGAAGACTCATGGTAAGGACTGTAATCTAGTCAATAGGCATCCTAACAAGATGGACGACATGCGTAACAACTTTCATCCAATACTCAACAACCCAGGGGTTTGGAGTACCCCTAAACCTAGGATTCCACTACCTCTGGAACTAATTAAATGAACTTAGTCTGCATGCATTCTCTACCCATAATGCTGGTAGTAACTACTACTTTCTTGGTGGTGGTATTGTTAGTACACCACCCAGAGGTGCAATCTCGGGTATTGACTTCTGTACCGATGCCTCATGCATAAGAAGATCATCCTCGTGAACAGACATTAGAATCATCACTGGCTGTCTATGTGGAGGCATCCTAAAATAGATCATGATCTACCACAATCAATAGAGTATACCTGGTGGGGAGACACATACTCAAGAAGGACACGATAACACACTCAATCCTATATGATGCATGTACCATTAATTTTTTTCCCTACAACCAGTATTTTCATATACTGAGTCGAAAATAGAATTCAGTGTTCTCGTGTATGGATACGCCAGCCACCCCACCAACACTGGAGTCCCTAGTCCGAAATACAAACTCAAACCACTTATCACTATTTTCCGAAACCAATATCACATACTCTTGGTTCGTTAGATAGAACAAACCTGGCTCTGATACTACTCTTTCGCGACCCATCCCCCGGGGCCCATTCCGTGACTACCACAAGCCCGCCTCTAATAGTCCATGGGTCTAAACTAGCACCAACTTGCAATATCGCACAAATTGGTGTCATTTTCCTATGTACATGTACACATAGACCAATCTCCGAACCCAAAAGTGCTGAACTAAAAACACGAATTAAACAATCATGCACACCATAAAGATACCAACAACAGAGTATGTGTAACCAAAACTGAAAAGTAAACGGTGCCAAAATACAATCCCAAACAAAAAGGGTAAGTACAAGCTCATGAATCTCATATTTATAAAACCCTACTAGAAGGGTATGTATAGAAACTGTTTTTTGAAGTCACTGAAGCACACCTCATCTACTAGACCACTCTCTAAGCACCACCACATCCTGGTCCACTAAAGACCCTATCAATGCATTGATCATCTGCACAAGACACGGCACATTTATGAGAAACCAATTTAGGTCTGATTAAAACAAATACTTAATAGGGACCCTGAAACCACAAAGTTACATGATAAAGAAATACATGAAATACAACAAAATGGAAAGACACGAAGTACACTAAAAAGGAAACATGAGAAGTAGAATCAATACGATCAAATCACATAGGTATAACTCAAAATAATGAAGAGAAGGATTTATAGTTATAGTACACAGATCTATCACTATATATGACATGATAAGTGTCAAAATCTCATGGAGCGTTGGTGGCTCATGGAGCATCGATGGTGCACAGAGCTTTGGTGGCACACAGAGCATCAGTGGTGCACGAAGTGTCGGTGGCACTCAGAGTGGTGATGGCATCCAGGATGTTAATGGAACATGGAGTGTCGATGGAGAATAGAACCTTGATGGAGCACATAAATATAATGGTACACGCATCATCGATGGGACGAACAGTCCCCCCAAGTCACATAATCACAACCAACTGCATGATTCCACTCGTAGAGTGCTTTTTACACGAGAACCTACTCCTCAAGCTATTAGATCATAAAACAACTTAAAAAATCACTTAGAGTGAATCAACTTGAGATCCTGATCTCAAGGGTCCCAACGCCGAAAACAGATCATTAAATAGACACACGATAGGAATGATACGACAAATTTAGTAAAAGGGGCTAGTTCGGTCTGAATCTGACCTGACTCTGCCAGGTTTGCCTGACCCGACCCAACCCAAACCGACCCTGTCAGTCTAGGCCAACCCAATGGGCCACTGAGCCATCTAAGAGGCCCATTTCACCTATTCCATCCTACCGCATTGGGTTGTGCGCTCCCAGTCAATGCAGGCACCACGTTCAAAGTGGACGACACCACGTACCAGTCTCCCCTAGTCCCGCATCCCTACTTCTGTGGGGTCCTCCTCCAATGCGGCCTCTGAACTGCATCCCTCCATAGCATCCATAGTGGGATACTTCAGCTCAATACCACTGGACCGTAGCTATAATCTCCACTAGAACCTAGCCTTCAGTCGAGCCGCGCGCTGCCCTCGCCATCGACCACCCTGTTGGTGTCCCACCGTTCATCGTACCCTCTATTGTGAGTTTTCGCCTACCTGATGTGGTCCCATAGAACCTCCACAATTACATTTTGGATCACAAACTTCAGACTTGGATCACTGCACTATAGATCGTGGGCACAACAATCGATCGTTCAGTAGGGTTTTGAAGGGGGAAGAACGCACAAAAAACATTATAGATTTAGGCGGGAGGGAATTTTCACATGAACACCCAAAGAACGGATCTTGTCCTTATTTATTGGGCCTTGATCCGTTCATTTTAGAGAGATCATGAAGAAACCAATAGCATAATAATCACCAAGATCTATTCCCTTTAATCCCACAATAATTATCTACCTCGCAAGGTTGACTGAACAACAGATCAACTTATTTGTGGGTTCATCCAATTTCATCATTTGATTCTAAAAAGGGGAAAAGAAACGTCAAATGGATCGACACCCTACCTCAATGATTGGATCCATCATTGACGAAGAATGGAGGTATGTGTCGTTGTCAATACTCAATCCATCAACGTTCATCATAGGGAGATAGCTTCTTCCTCTTTACCTCAAGGGAATCCAAAGGTTATGGTGATAACCTTGAATTCCTCTAACTTGGATTTTTAAAAAAGAATATTACCATTCTATCACCACATAATGTTCAATAATGTATTTTGATTATATATTTTTATGACATTTACATCCAAAATCTAACTTTCACCCTTGAGTCACGTCAGTCAACGTTAGGCCCCACCTAAAGAAAACTACCTTGTACAAACTCAATGGTGGTCTCAGATTGCAAATATGTGTTACCATTTATGAGTTATTAGAATTTGAAAATAAAATAATTTTTTATTTAATTATTTCATTTACGGTTATGCCCCTGGAGACTTTTTCTATAAATAACCTCCGTCAGCCAATGTTAGGTCGTGCCTCAGGTAAAGCCACTTCTCTTAGCTCAACGGTGCCCTCAAATTTCTGATTTGGGCACTCATTTCAGATTTATTTCACTTTTTAAAAAAAATTGGGAACACATGATATTATAAAATCAACATTTTTCAAACAATCATTTTGGAACCCTGGGACTTGAAATCACTTTCCATCTCAGTGCCTGGTCTCATAATTTTCCCAAATAATATCTAAAAATAAAATATGGAAAATTCAAGTCATTATAAGAATGCTGAGTGAAGTGTCGCAATATGAAGGGCCTAGGGAAAAGTTTTTACCTTATTGTGTGTTTTATAGAAGTGGTTACCCAAGTTAGAGAATTAGTTTAATTAGAGATTCCTATTAGATATTATAGTTATTTGTGTCCTGAAAAATAGTTCTAGGTGAAATGGATCACAAATTATTACCTAGTGATAATGAGGTGCCTGAGTGGATTTCTAGGGTGATGCATCACACTAGTGGAGGACTAGGAAATTGTCTTATACCTAGTAAAAGGTTATGGTGGAGGGTTCACCTGAGTTTGGGTGAATGATGAAGTAGTTTCCCTAAATGAGGTATTGGGTGAAGTGTCACCATAATGTTGTGATCTTGAAGAGCATTACAAAAGGTTTGTCAATGTCTTTGACATAGAGGTTCCCTTCACCATAGTTTTGGTCCATGAGGGTGTAATTTATATTCTTATAATCTTTGGTGTTTTAATAATTTGATTAAAATAAATTACCCCAAAATCATGATTATTACACATGATTTCAAGATGAATAACCCTCTTAAGGGGGGAGGGTGGATCAGGGAAAAATCGATTAGGGAATTACTTCATCATTTATAAAATTATAACATAACTATAAATTGAGTATAGTGGGGGTATATTTAATGGGTAATTTATTGGTCGAAAAAAAAACAGTTGAAAACTGAGGTAGTGCACATAGTTGATGATGGATCCTAGAATAGGTGCCAAGGTAGAACCTTATTCTAATCTACATAACACACAACTAGGAGATGCATGGAATGTGTGTAGGCTGAGTGAAGGAAACTAGTGTGCATGGAATTGTATTATTGGTTTAGGAGTACAAAATGAGTCACATAGTCATAAGCTCTTTCCATTCTCCACACATGATAATTTTTATTTTCTGATACCCATTACAAAATGGAGGTACAACAAGGCATCCCCCACATTGGAACTAGATCTGATTAGATATAGACTAATTAAAATTTATGTTGAGAATTATAATAACACAAGCATGATGTTATTAGGTAGGTTGGATCCTAATAGAGGTGGGGTGGGGATATAACACATGTTTCACATTTTTAGTTGAGTTCATAATGTTCTCATCCCTAGGTGCATGACATGAGGGGATTAAAAATAACCCCCACCAATTATACATTCTCAATGTTCCATAAGAGTTCTCTACACTGAGGGATATTGATTCATTAGAAATTCAACCCAATATGGTGTTCTAGTGGTGAAAACCAAACTCCAAGAGTAGACAATGGATTTTTTAAATTACAGATAAAAATATTTTGATGCCTTAAAATGGATTTCATAGGGTCATTCAGACACTTTTGATGTCAGGAAACACTTCGATAATGTGTATACACTGTATCAAGTGGTGGATTCCACTTTCCACGCTTTAATTCGACTGCTTTTCAAGCATGAAAAGACTTATAGTTCATAATTTATGATTACTAGAATTTATTTAATTATATAAAGGAAATTAATATCTCATGATGGTAGCTCACCTAGCCTCTTCATGCAAATCAGTCACCCAAATAATTCACCTAACTCACTCACAAATGACTATGCATTAAATATGAAAACATTCATTTCATTTAAAGTTGACTTAATCAATGCATTTTGTTTATTTTTTATGTGATCATGTAAACATCCAAACTCAATGGAAAAAAATAAACAATGATGAAATTAAATAAACCATGTGACTGCTCTATGGAATTTTATATATTTAGATATATTTATTTTCAAGGGATTAATTGTGACTATATAGGTAAAATTCCTAAGTATTTTCTGACTTGTATCACTACTTGCATCTAATTCCAATGTTTCACTTTCTCATTTGATATATTATCTCATCTGGGTAAGGTCCACATCTTAAAATTTCATCTCCATAATAAATAAATACAGATGTTGAAAATGGGCTCTCAAGAATCTCAAAATATAGACAGAATAATACTGATGGATACAGTGACAATTAATAATACTAGGTGGAAAAAATGATGCATAGATCATCCAAATAATCATAATTATTGCATGCAACAAACTTAATAGTAATAAATAAATAAATATTTAAAATTCTTAACATACATAGGTCGATCAATGCTCAAGATTCATCAAAACATACACTAAATGCATGATAGAAATTAAATTTGCATTAAATATATTTTGAGGGAACTAAATGAAACAAAATAATCCATTTAATCTTTTTAAAATTTTCAGCATGTTTTTTGAATATTTAATTTTTTTGACCTTTAGGTTTTCTCAAGCCCGAGGTAGACTTTTTTTGACAAACAAAGAAGATTATATAAATCATGAACATCAAGAGAATCAAGATCTAACATACATGAATGGAATGTATCAAGCCATAGATGGTTTTCCTCAGATGCACAATGAGAATCCAAATGGTGGGATGCTTTGTTTCCTCCCCTTTTGATGAAAGTGAAAGAGCATACTGAAAAGCTGCGTCTTAGTGACTTGATTTTCTGGGAAACGAATCCATAATATTGAAGGAGGATATCATTTTTGTTGATCGAATTGACGTTGCTGAGATAGTCCAATTCAATGTGAATATCCTTCCATCCATAATTAATTGCAAAGTATAGACCAGCAATGACAGTGTGGGCTTCAGCGACAGCTGGCTCCCAGAACGCGTCGAAAGAATCCTGTGTGGCTGTGATGATCTTTCCAAAATGGTCACAAACCATCAACCCAATTCCCACGATTCCACTCTTGGGTAATGACACATCGACATTGATCTTAACAATACCTTACAGAGGGAGACCATCTAACTTCCACTGATCAGGTGTAAGAGGACACAATCTGTTCCGAGTCTCGATTCCACCCATCAATCCAGGAAGCTTCACGGTCAATCCAGAAACCATAGGGTTTTGAGGTGTAATTAAATATGAATTCATTTTGTTTAGCCCAACATGTTGATGCCACGATGCAGAATGAGGCATCCTTATCAGTAGTGAATGTGGAAGACCACATCATCAGTAGTGATGGGAGATCAGACACTATGTTCAATAGAAGCTCTGAATAGGATTCCCAAGAATTACAAAACTCCCTAACCCCTAGGCAATGGATGATGGCATGTAATGGGAATTACAAATCATACGAACAAAGGTGGCATCACCAGTTGTTTGTAACATAGTGGAAGGAATGTAAGTTAAATGTGGAAAGGATACCCGTACAAATCTGCCACCAAAAGTAGTGTATCTTTAGGAGAACATTCAAGTTCCAAAGGGCATTCCACAACCTCACTCTATCATCAAGGTGTGGATCAATAGAAATTTGGTATTCTAATCTTACTGGGTATCATCCTAAAATATCATTGCAATAGAAAAGAAAATTTGGCCCTGCATCTATCACACAAGAAATGTTGAGGATGATTCTTCAGTCTCTTTCATTAAAACATGAGTGAATTTTATCAAGGCTCCACCTGGAACCCGAGTCATCAAACAAACAACGTACTATGGCCTCCTCCATACCCGAAGTAAACATAATGAAATATTTGTCAATTAACCATGGTTCCATCCAAATGTTGACTTTTTTTCCACACCCAATCCTCTGGATGATTCCATTGTCGTGTACTTTTATAGAACCCCAGATACTTCTCCAAAGGAAGATGTGGTGAGGGCCCAGATAGGAGTTTCAGAAGTCAGAGCGATGGAAGCATTTTTCATGAAGAATCCGCACACCCATAAATGAAGTTTGAGTTAGAATGCACTATCCATGCTTAGCCAATAGAGAATCATTAAATAGACCAAGTTCCCATTACACCATGCCGCCACCCGCTTTAGGGGCACAAAGTGACTGCCAGGAAATCCAGTATATTTTGTTTCTCCCATTTCAATGACCCCATCAAAATTTGGAAATACGGGAGTGAATTTGGTTGAAAATCACACAAGGGATCTTAAATAGTTACATGATATAGCTAGGTGGCCTTTGATGGTGGCCAAGGAAGGCTAGTGGAGGGATGGCCGAGATGGTATTGGGTGACAATAGGTGTTGGCGTCAGTGAAAGATGGGGGCATGAGTGTGGGTGGGGTCATCTAGTATGGGGAGACCAGGAGCTCAACATGGTGGTTAATGGAAGGTAGTGAGAACTAGGGGAGGGTGTCGATGGAGATACCTAGTAGTGACAAAGGTGGTCTGGGTGGGGGATTCATTCTTCGAAATTTAATTAAAATATAATTATTATACTTTTTTTCAAAACTAGCAGTACCCAAAAACAGTTTTAATGTTTTTATGATCTCCAAGGACAACTACTACAATTCTCAAAATCCTAACTTAAACTTTTTTTGTTAATTTTTTTTATTTGAGAGTTATCCAACCACCCATTTATGTGGTTTTATTTATTTCCTACCGGAAATATTCTATTCTCTAATCCTTTTGAAATTTTCCCAAAGGCTATCTAAGATATTTTAAAAGAAAAAAAATAAAATAAAATAATAATTATTCTTTCAACACCTATGTGGGAAAAATTATCTTTCCATAATAATATCACACATGCTGGAAATAACTATAAATACTACAAATATTACCTTTAACATTATATAAAAGGGATTTTAACATCACTAAAAAATCGCTAGTTTAACGTTGATAAAGGCTCAACCTACTGTAGTGTGTTTTTTGTATAATATCACATTGCGTCAACCTGCAACCTGAACACAATATATACAATTTAATGGAAATAAATATTACATGAGGAATAAAAAAACACTACTATATACATTTTAAACAATGATTTATATAATTACATTTAATATTACTATCCAAAAACATTTAAAAACTTTAATGTTTCATTGTATTTGGCACCCATGATTCCCTCTCAACATTGTCCACCCATGCTATCAGTTTCCAAACAAATCTCCTCATCCTGAGCAGAAGAATCCACTTATAAAAGAAAACAAATCTTATATTAGTAAAATTTAAAAAAATAAATTAAACATTAATATTAAATAATACATTAATAAAATTGCACCTTTTAATAAAAAGATACACATAGAGTTATACTTGTCACATCGTGCATAGTATTGAAGTGCAGTTGTTGCCAACATATCACAAATGAGTTGTTGGTCAATTTCCTAACATGTCTAAATAATTAAAATGTGTTTTCCTAGTTTTCAATATGTCAATTATTCTTTTTATTGAAATTAATTTCAATTTAAAATAAAGATACACTTGGTGTTATACAGGTCACACCGTGGGTGATATTAAGTTGTGGTTAATTCCTATACGCAAAAAAATACTTATGGATCATTGTTCTAAATTTTCAAAACAAAACAAAAGAATTTTCTTGCTTTTTAGCAATTCAACTGTGTTTTTTTTACTAAAATGTCATTTCAAACTAGAAACACACACTTTGAGTCATACCGTCCACAAAATTTGTTAGTTTGATGTGAGACTGCTTCTTACACATGACAAATGACTCATCAATCACTATCCTAAATTATCTAGATAGTAGGAGTGAATTTCATTGGTTGTTAGTGAGTGACACACATTTTGAACTAAATTGTCAATTTAAAACTCATAACTGACACTTTGAGTCATACTCGTCACACCGAGCATTGGATTGAGTTGTGGGTGATTTCTATACATAAAAAATGACTCACGAATCATTTTCATAAAATATCAAAATAATCCGAATGTGTTAGCTCAGTTTTCAGTATCTCATTTTTCTTTTTCCAAAAATTAATTTCAATTTAAAATAAAAAGATACAATTTGAGTCATATTGGTCATAGTGTGCATTGGATTGAGGTGTGATTTATTTATACACCTCACAAATGACTCATGGATCGTTTTCTTAAAGTATTGAAACAACCTGAATTTGTTTTCTCAGTTTTCAGTATGCCATTTTTTTCTTTTTACTAAAATTAATGTCAATTTTAAATAAAAAGACACACTTTGAGTCCTACAGGTCACACTGTGCATCAGATTGAGGTGCAATTTATTTCTACATGTCACAAATGGCTCCTGGATTGTTTTCATCAAGTATCAAAATAATTAGAATGCATTTTATTAGTTTTTATTATGTAACTATTTCTTTTTACTAAAATAGATGTCAATTTTAAATAAAGACACACTTGGAGGCATAAAGGTCACACTATACATTAGATTGAGGTGGGTGATTTCTACACATCAAAAAGGACTTAGGGATCATTTTCCTAATGTATGAAAACAATACAAATATTTTTTCTCACTTTTTAGTTTGTCACTTGTTATTTTTATGAAAATTAATGTCAATTTTCAATAAAAAGATACACTTAGACTTATACATGTCACACCATGAATATGATTGAGGTGGGGTCGATTCTTACAAGTTAGAAATGACTTATTAATCTTTTTCATAAATTATCAAAACAATCCAAATGTGTTTGCTCAGTTTTTAGTATGTACTTGTTTTTTATTAAAATTAATGTCAATTTTAAATAAATAGACACATTTGGAATTATACCGGCCACACCATGCGTCAGATTGAAGTATATCTAATTCCCACACATTGAAAATGACTTATAGATTATTGTGATAAAGTATCAAAATAATCTGAATATATTTGCTCAGTTTTCAATATGGCACTTTGTTTTTTATTAAAATGTCATTTAAAACTAGAAACACGAACACTTTGAGACACACTTTGGACAACTTGTATCAAATTGTGTTTTGGTTGATTCTAACACATCAAAAATGACTTATGGATAATTTTTCTAATGTATCAAAACTATCTAAATTCGTTTGTTCAGTTTTGATTATGTCAATTGTTTTTTTACTAAAATTAATGTCAATTATAAATAAAAGACACACTTGGAGTCATAACGGCCACACAATGCATCAGATTGAGGTGAGACTGATTCTTATACTTCCCAAATGACTTATGGATCTTTTATCCTAAATTACCAAAACATTATGAATGTATTTTTTCAGTTTTGAGTACGTCACTTATATTTTTACTAAAATGTCCTTTTAAACTTGAAACACACACTTTGAGTCATATAAGTAACCTAGTGTGTTAGTTTGATATGATACTAATTTATAAACATCCAAAATAAATTCTGAATCATTTTAATTAATTATATAGAAAATCCAAGCATTATTCTCGATTTTTAGAGTGAAACTTTTTGAACTAAAATATCAATTTTAAATTGATAATAGACACTTTGAGTCATACCAGGAATATAATGTATCATATTAAGGTGAGACTGATTCCTAGATGTCAAAAATTATTTATGGATCATTTTCCTAAAATATAAAAATCAATCTAAATATGTATTTGTTTTTTTTTTCAGTATGTCAGTTGTCTTTTTTTACTAAAGTTAATGTAAATTTTAAATAAAAAGACACACTTGGAGTCGAATCGTACACATTATTCATTGGATTAAGGTGTGGATAATTTCAACACTTCTTAAATGAGTTATGAATAATTTTTATAAATTATAAAAACAATCTCAATGTGTTTTCTTGGTTTTCAGTAAATCAATTATCTTTTTTTACTGAATTTAATTTTAAACTGGAAACACGCACTTTGAGTCATATCAGACACATCGTTCATTTGTTTGATGTGGTATTGATTCATACACAAAAAACATGACTTATTAATAGTTTTACTAAATTATCAAGACAATGTGGGTGTGTTTTCTCGGTTTTTAGTAAGTGACATTTTTTGATCTAAAATTTCAATTTTAAACTGGTAACAGACACTATAAATAATACAAGGCACATCACGTAACTGATTAAGGTACATTTAATTTCTCCATGTAAAAAATGACTTATGGGTCGTTATATTAATGTTTCAAAATAATTTTAATGGTTTTCTCATTTTTGAGTATGTGAGTTGTCTTTTTAGAAAAATTAATGTCAAATCTAAATTAAAAGATTCACATAGAGTCATACTAGTCACACTGTGTGTCAGATTGGGGCACAACTGATTATTACCAGCCCTAAATGACTTATAGATCATTGTCTTAAAGTATCAAAATAATCTGAATGTGTTTGTTTGATTTCTATTCTGAAATTTTTCTTTTTGTACTAAAATTAATGTCAAATTTAAATAGAAAGATCCACCTAGAGTCATACGAGTCACATCATCTGTCAAAATGAGTTGCTTCTAATTTATACACATCCCAAATGATTTTTGGATCACAATATCCAAGTATAAAAATCAGTTTAAATGCCAATGTTACTACGTTTTCCATTTCCTTTATTTTTCTAACTATTAAAACTGTATATTGAATTGATGTTCTTAGCCTAAAAACCTTCATCTACTCTTATAGTTATCAACAATGATAATGTATCTTCAGCGAAGAACATTAAATCAATATGTAGTTTTGATAACTCGATAATGAAAAAAATGGAAATCTCTGTAACCTTGTATTAAAGGAACATCTTATCTCTTTTCTGGCTTATTACAGATATTTGAAAGAAAAATAAGACTTCCCAAAATATATGTGAAAAAATTAAATAATTATAAGATAAAAATGATAAGGAAAATAACTTTCAAATATTAGATAAAATTATGAAAAAATAAATTAAATAAGTAGTATGAAATCACCTTTTCCTGATGGTTGTATACATTCTTGACCTATTTCCTTATTGTCATTATCTCATTTGTAGCCTTAAAGTCCAATCACTCATGAACATGAGAAGCTTAGAACAAACAACCCCAACTCGAACAAAGGAAACCACCTATGTAAGAAAAAATTCATTTGTGATTAATACTAAAGATAAATAAATTAAAAATAACTACGAAACAATCCATTACTTCTATGGAAGTCACATCTTCAAGATATTTTTGTCCATTATTCTATCAGGTATGTAGCCCATTCAATTATAAGAAAATATATAACATCTTTTCAATATGATTATTTTCAATAATAATAGTATTACTGAAAAAATATAAATACAAAAATGATTAATAAATATTTTAAATGAAATAGTAATTATCTTTGAAAATACCCCTTTGGGGATCCTAGTTTATTGATGGAATATGATCTCTCTCGTAAATTTACAAACATAATAACCACGATATTTTCCATTTTAATTTTTCATACACTACAAAAACATTGATAAAAATAAGTAATTTTTTATATGTGTTTGGATAGTGAAAACTTATTATATATACCCTGATACCTATCTAGTTGTAGAACTTTTTAAGATCATTGTTCTTAATTCCTGTCCTCATGCAATACATTTTCTGATATTTAAACACCATCCAATAATAGTATAATTCTCATTATAACATAATATAATTTATTTAACTATATGTTTAGTTCTAAAATGATGGATATAGTGAACTAAAAATTGAAAAATGCCATCACATGTGGTCGTTTTGTTGGGTATCTATACTGTAAATCTAAGAAATAAATCATTGAAGTTTCTAAACTGATAGTAATGTGCATCCAACGTTTCCTAAAGACACAAAAATGAATAAGAAATGAAAGAAATTAAAATATATATTATAGGATTAAATTGTATATTTTTACCCTTCGATCATTGGTATTGATAATATTATGTCATCCATAAGTTTTATTTTAAATTATTTAGCCTATTTTTCTCTATTTCATTCATTTTTATTGAATATATTTAATTTTGTTTTGTCAAAGTAATGTGAGGAATAATGATTCCAAATTTATGTTCATGGGATAATACCTTTAATTGGTATTGATATATACACCGGTAATAAATATGAAATGTATTTAGTCATAATTAACATAGTATATATGCTTTTGGAAAAAAATCATGATAAAATACCTCATGCATATATATAAAACTTAGCCTCATATCCATCTATAGTTGAGTATTTCATTTACATTCTCAAGACAAATTTATTCATTAATGTCCGATTCATACATTGTTTCTACAAAATCAACTATGTTATTACAAACATTTTGTGACTTTGCATCCGCATAAACCTTCAATGTTAGTAAATGAAAATATTGAATGGGTGGGATAATAGTGTTCTTTGAAGATATTTTTGACTGGTTAGTTGATCCTTTAGAAGGTTTTCTATTACCCTTTGGTTTCACCCCCATACCTTTGTTCGTCATTAATAAAATTCATCTGTTTAGACCTTTTTCATTAAGTGTTAACGGTTTAACATTAAAATTAAATTGGAAATGAATATATCCTTGTCGGCATATTTTTTTCAAGATCTGGAGGATATTCTATAAATGTACCAATAGCTTGGTAAGTCATATGAATATCAGATTCATCAAGTAGAATAGGTAGCTTGGTGCTCGGATCATGAGCTATGGTAATCTCAAATCTCACATCACTTGTTGTAAGTGGTATATTGTGTGGACTATCTTCTTGGATATTTAACAAGGTATCCCTCACAATAAGGTGATGATTGGGTGTTGATATATATAAATCATATACATTTTCACTCTATATAATATCAGTATAGGAAAGGTATTAGTGTCTGTCTGATTCAAATTTCATAGAAAAAATTATTATAATATTTGTTACCTCAACTAAGAGATCTCTTTGAGGGGAATATATCACCTCAAAGAAAGTGGGGGTTAGGAGGGATCTTCACAAAACAATTATTATTGAGTTGTTTCTTCCCTTTTCTTCCCACCATTAAGTTTCTAGCAAATTAGTGTGCCAATGATTTTTTTCTTCATGGGAAACTAATATATCTTTCCTATAATCCATGTATATATGATTTTACTCATGTTGTTTTTTCTCAAAACATGTTTGGGGTGTCACCCCAAAACCTGAACCTTTTACACGACTATACTATTTTGGAAATTTCAATTCCACCAATAGTAGGTGTTCATTTGGTATAGGTTTTGATGATTCTTGTGACTAATTAATATATAAAATATAGGAAATTAAGTAATAATTATTATGTAATAGTGATTTAAACCAAAAAAAATTATTTTATGTCATACTTAGACGTGTTTCCCAAACTTTTTGTGTGTTTTTATCTATTAATATACCATTTTTATTTATAGGTTCCTCCTTCCATAGAACATGATGTGGGATGGAAGTGTATTTGGATATGGATTCATCAATTTTCATATAAATAAAAGAACATAATCTTATTGTTGTTTCATGTCATATAAAAGTATTAAGGTAGATTTAAAATAAGTACCTATTTTTTCCAATTGAAGTGTACCCCATAATTTCTATACAGTAAGGGTACACTAGTTTTTCTGTCCATTCCTTATTTTTATCACTCAGTTATAGTTAAATAAATAAAAAATTCTCATAGTGATGAATACACATATTGTCGAACAATTTATTACCCTCCATAATGTATCTAAAAAGACATATCTTCCGGACACCCAATAAATATATCCCACAATTCTTGGATTATCATGTGTGCATACATAAGTGGTTGTGCGAGTTTATTTTACCTTAAACATATTTGAGATGAAATCTCGTTATAATTGTGTGAAGGCCTCAATGAATCCTTTTTACTAAAACTAATATATATTTATTTTGAGGGTCATCTACTATAAATATAATCTGTAAAAGATGATGAAGAGTAGGTCAATGATTTATTATTTTATTTTTTAATAAAATAAAGAAAAGATTTCAAAATGATACCATAATCTCTTCTCAAATCAATGCCCTAATCATGGGAACACCATGGTGCCACTAATGTACATCAATTGACACACATTTCTGAGTGATGGGTCCAATGTAATTAGTGATCATGGAATTTTGGGGGTTAGAATTCTGACCGCACACATTCTATCTGACCTCAAATTTTATGCCTTTTCTTTTGGCCTTAATATTTTTTACTAACATCGATACATTACTATGCTCTTATTTTTTCTACAGCATAGGATCTTCATCACCTTCCATTTGCTCAGATTAAAAATCATTAATATGTTGTTACTCAGGATTGGTAGAATCTATATATGCAAAAGGTCATTGTTCCTCTACACTGGGACCAGTAGCACATTGACAAACTTGTTGTTCCTCTGGATTGGGAGCACCAGCACATTCAGAAGGTCATTATTCCTATACACTAGAAGCAAAAAATGGTTGAGAAACACGATGTTCTTTATGACTGTGAGAACCAACACATGCATAAGTCATTATCTATATAAGTGGTTTAATATTTAATTATTATTGAATGAATCCAAAAGCGAACAGAAAAAAATATGATCTAACATAATGTATAATAAAAAAATATAACCTGATTATCGAACTCTCTTTTTTTAAAGGAAGAAGGAATTGTAACCCTCTATTGAGTATCCAAATACCTTCATTACAGTCTCTTATGATATAAAAAACCCTATCTACATTGGGAACACTGCAAAATGATTACGATTTCCTAATTAAAGGCTCATCCTCTGTTGAATTTTCATCTAATTCTTCAGTGGTTTTGGAAGATAATAGTACAATTGAAAATGTTTGATCTATGGGATCTCGAGCATAAAATACTTGTAATGCCTTTGATTCCATTATAAATTGTACTTATTTATACCCTTCATTACTAAAATCAACTTTCATGAATCCCAATTCATATCTTTTAACATCACACCTATTAATAAACCACTTTTATTAGAAAAGAGTCACATGGAAGGCTATATAATCCAACTCTCATATTTATTTAGATGATGATAATGTATGAAAAATTCATATAAATTAGTTTTTATCCATAGTACCAGAAACATGAATTGATTCTTCCACAAGTGTAACTCCATTATTTTTCACTGTACTGCCTTTATCATGTTCATTTGTATAGAACATATAACCATTAATTACATAACGACTATAAGATAATACATACACACTTGGTCCTCTAGTAATCCATTAATGTATTTCTCAAATTTAATCTACATTTCCATCTGACTCTTTAAAAATATGGTCTCAAAACCTTCAAATAAATTGATTATTAGGTGAATTTTATAATTAGATTTCATCCCATTATGGATCTAAATGACTACTAATTTATTTTTGGGTTTCAGCATATGGGGAAACATATAAATTGTTATAAAAAATGTAAAGGTGGTCCTAATACTGTTATGTAATATTGATTGTGACAATATCTCTTCCAGAAATTCCTTCACCCATAAGCCACCCAGTGTGACGATATTTTGGTATTCCAATGCTTTCCACACAGGTCAGGTATTCCGTATAGAATTTAATATATTTCTCAATAATATATCACTCCATAATAAAACCCTATATATGACTTCAATTTTTGACATACCCTTTCAAAATATTCATATAAAATTCAATGAGGTACTTCCATTTATAGTGTGAATGACCAAATAATCAAATCTTTCTCACCAAGTGAACCATTAAGTGAACCATCATATCAATGAATTCTAGTGGGAAGAATATTTCTAATTCACATAATATGATGGAAATTTCCTTTCCTATATTTGGAAATTACACCAATTTTATAACATTTCTGCATATTGGTTTGAAAAAGAAACAAAGTTTGGTTAATGTATAAGATACATTATTGTAAAAAAGGCAATATAAAGCTGACAAAATTAAATATTGCATCAAAACATGGTAGTCAAGTGATTTAAAACCCTTTAAAATTAAATCATTCATTGTCACGATATTATTGATTTTCGATGAATACCCCTATGGAACATTTACGTCATTTAAGAAGTTGAAAAATTGATATCTCTCTAACCTGGAAAAAGTGTAAGTATCTATAGGAAGAAAATATCATTTTTCACCTTCAGTGGTGCCAGCTCTTATCATATTCCCATGTCAACCATGTCCAACCTAGACTTAATTATATCCTTTGTTTTTTTGGGTGAATTTTGTAACGTGCCAATTACACCGTCACATACATTTTTATCAACATGTATATCATCAAGAAAATTTTTGGCCTACAGAAAATTGAAGCAAGGTAATTAAAAAATAATTGATATCTTTTTCCTACCGGTTTTTGTATAGTTTTTAGAAAATAATTTACCAAAAGTAGTGTCCATATATTTTAATTTCTCATGATGTTGATAACCTATTATTGGAGAAAGTGATATACATTTTTCTAAACATCCATTGAATGATGCCATCTAAGATCGGTACATATGTTGTCGGGGTAAAAATCTATGATGTCTTAGAAACATATTCTTTGATTAATGTTTCATCCTAAATTCATATGTACCTTGTTCTTAGATGGGACACCCTCGAATTCCACTAATGTTATATCCTAAAAAATTTACATACGAAGGAATGTCATTTATCATCATATAAAACATATATCTCAAGATTAAATTATCATTTTTTCAAGAACCATACAAGGTGACTACTAAATTCCATAGTAATTTCAAATATTTAATCAATGGATCCAAATAAATATCAATATCATTACATGGTTGTTTTGGTCCTGATATAAGCATAGATAACATGATGTATTTTTGTTTCATGCGTAATCACAGTGGGAAGTTATAAATTAGAAATATTACCGGCCATGTACCATGAATTATTATTTGAAAACCAAAAGGATTCAATCCATTTGTAGATAAGGCAATATGATGTTTTCTCATCTTGTTTCCAAATTCCGGATATTCATGATCAATTCTCTTCAATTGGGGAGACTCTGTTGGGTGACAAAGTTTCCCATATTTATTTCTTGAGTCTGCATGCCACGTCAATTATCTTGCAGTATCCTCACTTACATATCTTTTCCTAAACATTGGAATGATTGAAAGAAACCATACAACTATTATAGGACCCAATTAATCTTTCTTGTATCCAACAGTACAACAATTTGTGAATTCATTATGTGATTTTTGTACCTTGAGAAATAGTATATAGTTATTTGGGCAGACATGTATTCTTTCAGTGATCTACCCATTGAATGTAGCAATCATTTAGAATCGTATGTCCTACTAGGGAGCTCATTATCTTTGGAGGTCATATCATTCAAGAGATAAAGTAGTTTAGTAAAACTAGTGTCACTCCATCTATTTCCAATTTTGAAATTATATAGTATCAATAAAACCAAAAATGGTATATATTTAGTGAAACCAGTATATAATGGAATCATTGAACAACTCTATAACTTCTCAAACAATTTTGGAAAATCATTAAGTTTATATTCAACTTTTATTGTAATTTCCTCAATGTGATCTTCATCATCATTCAAACTTGTAATCACATTCTCGATAGGGTCTTCTTCCCTATCCACACTTGTAATCATATTAGATGATCCATAAAACGTAGTGTTTTTATATTCACTTGCTAAATTCACTTTTTTCTCATATCTATACCAATATTTATAACTTCTATAAATTCGACGATAGATCAAGTGTTCTTAAAACTCCTTTGGTCTAATTATTCTTGAAAAAGAATTGTATAAACACAGAAAAGGGATCTGAGAAAGGTCGTAAGCTTGATCTTTTGAAAAAAATGATGAACTCTTTCATGCCATTTTCATACTCTTTTGTCATATGATTGGAATCCAACCATTCTCAATTCATATCCATCCTATTTGATTCAGTAATATTAATATTTGAAAAAATAAATAGACAATATATATTCAATTAAAGACCGATCTCATAAATTTATTGAAATAAAATGGAAATATTGATAAACGGTCTTCCATCTCACCTGATCAAAAATAAAAACTTATTATTGTAAATTTATAAATACAATAGAGGAGATTTAAATTTTAAAAACTATTTTTCTCTTCATAATTTTAATGATCAAAACCCTTTTTGTATAAGTATAAATGAATTATAAAATCTAATTTATATTATGAAAAACCAATGAAATATGACTATTGAATGTAATAATGGAATAAATTAAATCTATATTATTTGAAAAAAAATTTCATAATAGAAAATATGACTGTTGAATATAATAATGGTTTAAAAATAAAAAAAATATTTTATTTTTTAAAATATTTTCAACACTGACATTGATTTCATGAAAGTATAAATTTATTAATATATTGATAAATTAAAAAAATAGGTATAAAATCATATATTATATATATATATATATATTAGTATATAAAATTATAGACGTATAGTGAATTATAAATTTATATATAATTTATAAAAGAATATATATTTTAAAGAAATATACATAATTTATAAATGTACATAAATCTATAAAACTTTATAAAAGTACATATATGATATAAAAGTATACATAATTAATATAATTATATAGTTTAATAAATTTATAAAAGTATAAAATTATAATATATAAAAGTAATATTTATGAATGTATAAATGTATAAAATTATTTGATTTTATTCCTTTCATGAAATGTTCAGTCTTGATTTTACGATTAACAGAAAAAATCTAGGTTTACCTTGAGAGTCTTATGATATCTACCATTGGCTTTAATATTACACACTTTTCAAACCATTTTGATAATCCTTTAGAAACCCCACTCATTCTACATAGGTAAATTATGAAATGAATGGAACAATGTCATCAATGAAATAAAAATTAAAAATAATAGAAATATGACAAGGGTCCCACACACACATAAATCATGTTTTGGATCAAAAGAAGATCAATATAACCCCCAATTCCAAACCACCATCCAAAAAAATGATACTATGGGATCAAAACTTGTCTTTAATGTGAGATGGTCTTAAAATTTATCATACTAGGACCAAATGCAAGATTATATTTCATTCTAACACAAGTCAATTGACTACCTTGAACAAATCCTAGAATTAGGGGCACTCCCCACTTTCCCTATACATAACTAAAGGTAACTAGAAGTATTAAATGATATAGTGTATCAAAAATAAATACTTCTCACATAGTTACTTATGTTCCTAGGACCAAATTAATAGTAATGGTGAGAAATAATCAATTATTCAAACAATGATCATTAAGAATAAATACAAACTCACCCACACCTCTAACACTCTCACAAGAAATATCCCATTTATCTCTATCACCTGATCACCACATATATCGAACACCACCGATAAAGGGAAACAATAGTAAGGGGAAATAAGTGGGTTTGACACACCCACATGATTGGAAGACCATTTAAAAGGTCCAACATGGCCTTTTAGAATCCCACCAATAGGTGAATTCTCTATATAATATTTTTGGGTTTTTTATATATATGGGTTTTAAAAAAATTTATGGAAAATGGATAGGGTTTGAAGTATTTTTAAAAATGGGACTTTAAGTGTGTGAACCCAGTTCACACATATTCTTCTCGGCTAGATTCATGAATGGGGTTCATGCATCCTTCACCCCATCTTTGAAGGATGCAAGAACCCCATTCACGCATCTCTCTACGGTATAATATTCTTGAACGGGGTTCATGCATCCTTCTAAGATGGGGTGAATGATGCGTGAACCTTGTTCACACATCCGGAAGAGACGTTCTATAAAAGGGGTCCCCCCCCCCAAATTTATTCTTCTCCTCTAGATTTTTCTACGAAGCCCTGTAGAATTTATTTCTTAACAAATTTGTGATGCTTTTAAAAAGGTAATATTTATATTTAAAATTTCAATTGTTTAATTTTTTTTATTTATTTCATTTGTATGATTTGTTTTTTTTTATTTGTGATATGTAGAAACTATTTTTTTTGTGATGGCTTATTTATTTCATATGTATTGATGTGTAAATTAGTTTCTTTTGTATGATTTTATTTATAAATGATTTGTTTGTTTTATGGATTCGTATTGAATGTTTAAGAAAATTAGATATGTTATAAAAATGTTATTTGGAAAAAAATATTAATATATATTATAATATTTTTATATACTAGTAATATAATTTGTGAATAATATATTAGTTATATGTATCATATTTAAATTTATTAAAAAATATATGGAAAAACTTTTCTGTTAATGGTATAAAAATAGTTTTTTATAAATAAAATTTCTAAATTATATTAGTTACAATTAAACTTATTAAATATAAAAGATGTGTAGATATTTAATTTTTATTTGATATAGTAATAGATAAAATAATTATACCCTAAAACATGGTAAGTTGTGTGATGACTGATCTTGAGATGACCGACCGATGCATAATTGAAATTACATGTCTTATTTTGTGAATGTGGTTATTAAATTTGTAATAATTGAATTTATTCTCCTGTATTGATGATATGTGAGTCATATTTGACTAAGTATGTAAGGACCCGTGTGTCCAATTAAAAAAAGTTATGTATTTCATACCCCTAGACACCCTCACATGCATGTGAGAAAATTTGTAATTAAAAGGAAGTCAACAAGATGTGTCCTTGAAGAGGCGTCCCTAGAGAGGTTTCCCAAAAAAGGTGTTCAAGAACAAGCATTTGACATGAGGCATTTCTGTTTGAAAGGAGGCTATCAGTTTCTGAAATATTTGATAATTGAGACTCCATGAGTCCTTAGGTTTTGGTTAGTTTATCCAATAATGATAAACTAATCTTAAGTCTCAAGATCAAGTCATGATTAATTATTCATAACTAATTGAAATATATAACTTTATATTAAATAATGTAAAATATTAATGTATTATATAATATTTTATTAATTATTTTTTATAGGTAATAATGTCTGCGCAAATATATCGCAACGATGAGACCATTTATACGGAGCAGGGATTTAGCTATAGTGTGCCACTTGTCAGAGTGGTAAATCTTCATTGTTGTAAGACATTGGATGCAGTTTGTAGTAATATTCATAATCAGTTAAAACTGAGGGTCGATCAATCCATTTCTTTAATCACATATCAATATCTATAACATCCTAAATGTTTTTGGCACACCGAGTACCCTTTGGACGATGATGATTATTGGATGGATGCATCTTCCTTAATTAGAAAGCAGTGTGCTAATGGTTTGATGAAGTTGAATGTGGTGATTTCTGATATAGATGTGGTGCAAATGACTACTACAGAACTGTGTTTTGTGAGGTCTGTAAAAGTTGGCCCATCACATCAGTATTTTTTATTTCCTCTTTCTCATTTCACTCCAGTAATAGAATTAAATTATGAATAAGATGATCAAAATTTAGAAGGAAATGTAGATTACATCCCTTTGTGTGCTGATATAGTGAATGAATGTTTATCTGAGGAAGAAGAATCTATGGTACCATTAGGAGATGATGTGGGTGAGGGTGATGTGGGGAATGAACCTTCAGAGGTTCCTTTGAGAGATATGGGTGGGGGTGATGTGGGAAATGAACCTTATGAGGTTATTTTGAGACACATACATCCACAACATCCACCAGTTAGTGGTAATCATACTTCAGTATTGAGTTCCTTAGTTTAAGGAATGTCTCATGAGCAACATTTTGATTAGGATGTCATTACACGAGCTTCTGTATTCCCTAGAATTATATAGAAAAGGTATGTATCAAATGACAACGCCATTTATGTCGGGCAGGATTTTGAAAGTAAATTGTTCATGAAAAATGTGATAAATCAATAACACATTGAGCGACATTTTAGATTTGTGGTTGATGAGTTAAAGAAGACAACATATATCATTCGTTGTAAAAAATATGTTCCTGAATGTAAATTTTAATTAAGGGAAATATTTGATAATTTTTTTTCATGTTAGAGGATAACCTAATTAGAAGGGCCACACACTTGTTTTCATTCTAGTTTGTCACATGATCACTCTTCCCTTGATTCAGAGTTTATATCAAATGTTATTTGTGAGATTATACGAACATGTCAGAATGTTCTCGTTGCCCTTGTTCAAGAAAGAATTCAAAAGATGTATAACTACAAGATATCATATACCAAAGCATGGAATGCAAAACATAAGGCAATTGTAAAATTGTATGGTGATTGGGATGAATCTTATGCTATGTTTCCAAAAATTATGGAATTGTTATCTCCCAATAATCAGATTGTTTATCAGTTGGACACTGTTGATTTTTTATCCACTAATCACTGAGTTGATCGAACAAAGGTGAAGTTCAATAGGGGTTTTTTGGTCATTCATGCCATGCATTGCTGCATTTCCCTGTTGTAAAAAAATTATTCAAGTCGATGTTACTTTCCGGTATGGAAAGTATACAGGTGTTCTACTCATTGATGCCACACAAGATGGTGATCGTGCTCCTCTTCCACTTTCTTTTTCTATTGTTGAAAAGGAGAATTCTGAATGTTGGAGGTGGTTTTTGGCATGTGTATGTGTTCATGTCACACAAAACCACGACATGTGTCTGATATCTGATCTCCATCGAGCAATTAAAGAGGTCATGGTAACTGATGGGGTTTCATGGACTGAGCTGAATTCTTATCATTGTTATTGCATTATACATATTGCAAATAATGTGCATAAGCATTTCAGAGATTATTCCATAAAGAAGGTGATCCTCAAGTTGGGTATTTTTTTCTCAACTTAATTTTTTTAAAAAATTATTCTCCCATTTTAATATATTATTCTCTTATGGTTTCAGCATATGAGCCACAACAAGAATGGATTGATCGATGCCTTGAAGAGATCCAAACTACTAATGAAGATGTTTATGAATATATGATGCAGATTTCAAAGGAGAATTGTTCATTAGCATATGATGGTGGAAAAAGATATGGACATATGACCACTATTATAGTGGAGTGAATAAATGGGGTCCTCAAGGGTGTGTGCAAACATCCTATCACAGGGTTAGTGAAAGATACATTTAATAGATGTGTTCACTACTTTGTTGACCAGTCCCACAAGGCCTATCAGTGGATAGAGAACAGAATGCCTTTTATGCAGCATTTCCAATGTGATATTGATTCGATATTGAATGAGGATTCAAGATGGACAGTTCTAGCCTTTGACAGGGAAAAGAGGAGCTTTCTGGTAGGATTGTGCTATGACTGGGCTATATTCACTAGTGGTTGAGTGTTTGTAGTGATGTTAGATAACTGATACTGTGATTACAACAACTTTTAGGCATTTAGATATCCATGTGCACATGTTATCACAACTTGTGCTTCAGTAAATATATCATGGGAGCCATATGTTGACCCAGTGTATCGCATGAGCACTTTGGTGAACTGTTATAGTGCATCTTGGATGCCAGCTGGTGACTTTCATTATATCTCATTGCCTACCGATCTACAAACCATCAACCCTGATATTTACAGGTTTCCTAGTTTGGTTCTGTTTTCATTTATGATTTATTCAATGTCTGTCGTTTTTTAAATTATTTGCCTCATATTACTTTGTTACGGCCTCGAGGTAGACCAAAATCAAGTCGAATCAGAAATTAAATGGATTGGACTCGACAATAGGGAGGGAGAATATGATGCAGTATTAGTCATGCATAATGACATACTCATAATAGATGTCCCCAAGTGGCAGCACAGAGCTCCACATCTCATTATCCATGATCGAGTTTGTGTACTCTATGACGAATTTTTATATTTTGTTTTTTATGTGGAAGTTTCAGTATTGATTTCTTTTATATCTGACTATCTCTATTTCAAACATGTTTTAATTTTTGTTTGTCTCATTTTTTGATTCTCTAATAACGATTTTTGTGATACTCAAACTATTAAAAAAACAACATATAATGAAAGAACTAGCTAATAGAAGTCCACATGAAATGATTTGAATACCACTATAGGTTTTAATTAACGCAGAACTCATAAATATTGAATCTCAAAATTTGGTAATAGGGTGTTTTATTTAATGAGGGGATTGGTCAAGTATTAAAAACAATAATCCACACAAAATAGAGAAAGTTAAAATTGAAAATATTAACACAATCATTTTTCATTTCATTGTTATAGATTTATTTAAATATTAGTTGAATTTTTTTAGTGAATTCACTATAATAAA
The DNA here is from genome assembly GCA_963277665.1 of Viscum album. Classification (NCBI taxonomy): domain Eukaryota; kingdom Viridiplantae; phylum Streptophyta; class Magnoliopsida; order Santalales; family Viscaceae; genus Viscum; species Viscum album. Next base: position 995,817,000 of record OY728141.1, on the reverse strand, counting down.
GTAACGATGATATCATTTATGCAGATGACAGATTTTCCATTGCTCACATATTAGGCTACTCATGTATCACGACTGCTTTTAGAGGGACTTCTAGTGCCTCCAATAAGTGTATGCAGAGCTCACCATTTTCAACATACAACACCACCTCCTGCTATCATCCCTCATATTCGTCGTGCTGGATTATATGGAGTAACGATGTGGGACTTCAACTTTCTCGATCATCAGCTCATTTCTGTACTTGTAGAGAGATGGAGGCTAGAGTCACAAACATTCCAATTTTGAGAGTGGGAGATGACTATTACCTTACAGGATGTGGCCATTATTTTGGGCCTCCCCATTGATGGTGCGGCTCTGACTGGCCGATTTGGAGCAGATTTGTTGATCTTGTTCATAGACTATTGGGCATAGAGGTCCCTGATGATGGAAACACCATCGTTGGTGGTTGATTATGAATGCCTTGGTTAGATCAGCACCTCATAAAGTTAGAAGAGGATGCTGATGAGATCACCATCATGCGGTTTTCATGTGCATATATTTTGCGGTGGATCAATGGAACCCTTTTTGTTGATCACTCCACTACATTTATACATTTTATGTATTTTACTTTTTTGGAGGATTTGGACAACGCCAGCCGATATAACTGGGGGTCTTCTTGTCTAGCATATACATATAGGGTGTTATGTAGCGCATGTCGCATCGATAAGATGTAGATCACGGGATGCATTGTTCTTCTACAGATGTGGGTATGGGAGCACATCCCTCGTTTACCTCCACATGCTCGTGTTCCATTACTAGCAGATATTGTAGCAGACGCTCCGTGTGGATTTTGGTATGTTATTCCTTCCTTATACTATCAAACATAATTGTATAACTTTCTATTATGAAATGTAAATATAACAATATTATCTATAGGTGGATTCAGGAACATCGACATTCAGATTCCCCTAGACACGACGTCCATGGCTACAGACTTATGTTGGACAGCATTAGACCACACAATGTAAGTAATTATTATTTATATTATTATATATTTATTCTTTACTATACATGTATTAATTTATTAATTGATTATTTATTTTTTCTTTCAGATTTTATGGATTCCATATACTGATGCTATTATCCAGAGTCTTCCACTATACTGTACGATGATGCTTGCTATTAGATCCTATAGGGTTCAGTTGATTCATTTTCATATAGTTGAGTGGAATCAGACCAACAGAGTTATGAGGCAGTTCGGATTCTTTCAGCATGTTCTGGACCCACCAAATAAGTTAGATTCACTGCATTTCCTGAAGATGTCAAGGAAGGGAGATTTTGATTGGAGGAGATACCAAACCAGATATGTTGTTTTATGTTATAGATGATGAGACTTACAGTTGCGAGGGGCGAGGACAGTGTGTTTTCATTTAGTGGATAAGATGGATTATGTAGCTTGGTACTACAGGTCCCCTGTCAGATTTCTGACACGAAACAGATGAGGCTTTCATGAGCTGGTATACATAGTTACTTCCACAATTCAGTGAAATTTTTATTCATATTACATAACAACATAATTATTTTTTGTAGTATTCTCATATATGTCATCTAATACCCATGTCTGATCTAGTAGAGCACACCATATTTGACCCATCATATTTTCATACCCTTGTATCAAAGTTGATTCCTTCGATGGACGAGATTTATCATGGTATTTTCTTTGATCCACCACATTCTCTAGGGGCTGCGGAGCCTACTAAAGCTCATAGAGATGTATCGGGGGGTGGCCCTGTTATGGATCTTGCTGTTCCACAAGAGGAGAATGTTCAGATTGATCAATCAGATGTTGTTGTTCTACATGAGGAGGGTGTTCCGCATGATCAGTCATCTACTCCTCCAGCTTCTTAGGCTCATCCACATGTAGATATAGCTGATGAATGGGTTGATCTCAATTCCTTATTACAAACATCCTTATCACAACAACCATCTTTTTTCTATATTTGTGAGTCTTTTGGCCATCCTCCACTATCATTAGATGTAGGACATGGTACAGATGGTGAGACTGTACATCCACCTCCTATCACACAGGAGGATGTGGGGGTGGCTGCTGAGGATGATGTGCAGTGTACGCCAGAGCATAGATAGAGAGGTACACGACGTGGATGCGTCCAGTATACACCTAGTTTTGGGACATAGGGTCATCCATGCAAGAGGCATAAATTAGGTTGATTTGTGATTAACAATACACTATGTATGTGCATTACTATTATCATTTATAGGGTTTTACTTTTTTTAACAAGTGTCTTACTGTCATCAAATTATCTTCCAAAATTAATAATTTATATTTGGTATTAATTAATAAATATTAATACTCTGGATGAAAAGATCTATGAACATCATGAAATCTTGACAAATATTATTGATCTCAATGATTTGAATCCTAAAATCATGGAACATGATTCTTTGTTTAAAAAAATTAAATTGCATAAAGAAGAATTTCAATGAATAATGAATAATTGTGAAGAGTAGATAATTATGATTGATGATCAAAAACACCACAATATGAGATGTATGGAATTAGAAGTTCATTTGGAAAATTTTGAGAAAATACATATTCAAGAATTATAAAGGAAAACATGTTCTACTGGTACACAATCTTCACTGGAGAATTTTACTGTTAAAATACCTCCATCATGTGATAAAGTTATGGACATTATGAAAAAGATTAATTTCATATTCTTCTAAAATATGAAACAATACTTAAGAGGGTTAATAACGTGTTAGCATATCTAAGAATAAGTATTGAAGAAGATCATCCTTACAGAAGTTATATAAGATTTCAAAACTGATGTTTATGAGTGTTTCTCTTTAGGGGGAGGCAAATAAAGAAATATTTAATTAATTACAGACTTAATATATCAATTAGAATCAAATATAATTACCACAGAACATTCACGAAGATCATGTTATAGAATGATAAATGTTTTTCTAAATCTCTCTTCCTTTGTTAACAAAAAAATACTGAATAGAAAGGGTTTATAATTGAATTAATCAAATACATAAGAAAATTTTGATTCTAAATAAATAATGAATTTTTTAACCTTTTGTAGGATGCGGGAATGGGGCTCGCACATCCTTTAGAGTGTTCATATATGATTCGCGAACCCCATTCACATATCCTTCGAAGATGGGGTGAAGGATGCATGAACCCCGTTCACGCATTCGGTCGAGAAGAAGACGAGTGAATAGGGTTCATGCATCTAAAGACCCATTTTTAAAAATAATTCAATCCTTATCCCTTTTCCACATTTTTTTAAAAACCCATATATATAAAAAACCTCATAATTTTAAATCATTTATATGAAATTTCTTAAAACATTACACCTGAACCACCCTTGAAATCAATTTATAAATTATTCCACTATTGGAAATTGGGGCATTTGTGATGGGATCCCGTCACAAATGACCCATTGCAGAAAACGGCGTCGCAAAAAGAGTTTTTTTTTGCGATGGTCCTTCGAAAAAAAGTAAATTTTTTGTGACGGGATGCAAACTCATAGAAAATAGCTTCTTCATAGTTTTTAAATACCTTATTGTGACAGCCCCGTCGTAAATAGTATCAACAAATAAATAAATAATAATAAAATAATATAAATTTTAATGAAATAATAATATTAATGTTAGTAAATTAAATAATAAAACAATAAAATAATATTCATATAATAATAATAATATTGCTAATATGATAATAATAATAATAATATTACTAATATAATAAAAATTATAAAAGAATAAAAATGTCAATTTTTGTGAAAAATATAAAAAAATAATCAAAATAAAATAATCAAAAATAATAATTAATATAATAAGAAAAATAATAAAAATAAAATAATAAAAAATAATAATTAAAAAATTATTAAAAAATTAAAAAAATAATAAAAAATAATAATTAATAAAATAATAAAAAATAATAAAAATAATAATTAATAAAAAATAAAAATAATAAAAAATTTAAATAAAGTAATATAATAATAAAAAATTAAATAAATAATATAAAATGTAATATTTTCAACAATATAAAAAACAAACTATTTAAAAATGTAGATAGTCAATATTACAAACCAAATTTACATTCAAATGTTTCATCATAAAAAAAATAAATAGATCACTAAGGGGGAGAGTTGTTTGGAGGAGATGGTGGAGGGAACTCCATACCAAAACCATGGCTTAGATGTTACATGAACTCAAACTACTCCTACACATGATGATGTCTCCATTGATGCATCTCCTCCTATATCTTCTGATGTTTTTTCTCCTGTTGCAGCTGTCATAGGAACTCATCATGTTGCTGCTACTACCGTTGATGCATCTACTCCTGCTCCCTGTGCATACTCTCTATAAGATCACTATATTCTCATATCTACTCCTAATATTGTGTACCGGATGATGATAAATCTCCACAAACACCTCTAGATATTGATACCGACATCGCAGTAGTTCCATAATAACCTACAAGTGTCAATCGAGATCTGATACCAACAACTCGGCCTTTCTTGAACGCATACTCAGTCACCTAAATCGATGATGTCTCTTAAAATCGGTGTCATTGGTCAGAGCATCGGTCTCCGCTCAGCTCTCAGTCTGTGTTTGAGACATCGCGGCCTCATTTGACTCCTTTAATTTTAATTTAAATGTAAAAAGGTTAAAATATTATTTACAATTAAATTTTAAACTCAAAAAGAAAATATACAAACGACAATCTCAGGCTGGTGGGCACCTCTAATCTCTATTGTGGTCAGATCACTATACATCCTCTTATAAATGTCGAAGTTTGAAATACCATGTTTGTTTGACTGCATATATGAATATAAAATAAAATGCTTACATTTAAAGTAATATAAAATATTTTAAAAAAATTTCTTACCATGTCCTATCTATGCGTACTGAATGTACAACTACCTCATCAAAGTGATACCTCATGTCTCCCCCAATTTTGTTAACCTATGGATGATCTCCTATGAAAATTATCACCCAAATAGTGTGAACCAAATCCATCCCTAACCAATGATGAATTGTAATTAGGTCGGTGGGCATGATAAGACTCATCAAAATATGTCACTCCTATTTTCACCATTTCTTTACTTATCAAACAATGAAAAAACTAACCACAACATTGATGCATAGTCCCCTGCCTTGTCTTCTAGATAGCCCGACTCATGTTCTCATCAATGGGATACCATAAAACCTACATATAATTTATAATTTCAAGTTATTAATTAAATTAATTTCAAAATAAATATTATTAATTTACATACTAGTCAACATTCTAACATTCGGTGCTACATAACAATGGGAATATGACCCCATGAGACCCATGATTTTGAAAAATAATTGTGTAATATAGCACTCCCTTGTCTAGTAGATATATGCAAAAAGCTGTGAAAAAATTACAAATAATCAAACAATTACAATATAAATAATTTATTGAAAACATATTAAAATACACAGGTTAGCATACCTCTGCATGCATGGATCAAATCCAATATGTGGACGTCGCTTGGGTATTGGGTTAGGAATCATCAATAGCACAAGAACACACCCCCTTTGATTTCTCCCTAAAACACTAGTATTATGAGTGTTAGGTGACCCAATATCCTGCTCATCCAAAGGTAGCTCATCTTCCTGCAACAGACGATACAGATCCCCATCCATATGAAACATGAAATGAGTGTTCATAGAAAACTATTGAAAATGGCTGTTATTTATAGAAATATATTATATGTGACTATAAAAAACATTTAACTATATCAATTTTCATCTTCATCCTCATCTTCATGTCTAATGATGCTCATGTCTTCATATTCCTCCTCAACAACATCAATTTCCATATGACATCCATTTTCTTCATCTCTTGTCATTTCAAATTCATTTGTATCATTATTAACATCATCTTCACCATCAACCCTTAACTGTGGGGGTTTATTCATCGATATTTGTGTCTCTTTGTGAAAAAGATGGATTTGGAGCAGTCTCTTGAAAAATTTCAATTCCTTCAACTTCAGCGGAACCACATTCAGTTTGAGTAAACTAATTTCCCCAAGATTTAATTTTTATTATGTTCCACCAATCACCCAACTCTATTGATGTAGCATAATATTTTGAATAATAAATTTGATTTCCTGATGTTCCAATATAAATTCTTTATTTACTCCAAGAATACATTTATATTTAATATCAAGGATTCCATGGGTGAGATGAACACACAAGCCTCTCTCAGTATCCAACCACTGACATTTAAACATTGTAAAGTAATGTTATCATAGATAAAACAGTTCAATAATTTTTTCCATCATGGTGTAAAAGTCTACTTCGTTTTCTCTATGATTTGATCCTCTCAAGAAAAAACCACTATTCATTGTTTTTTATTCCCTATATGCACAAGTATGAAATCTAAAACAATTCACCACATATTCATTGTAAGATTTAATAATTTTAAAGTTGGGTTCCTCAATACACACTATCAATTATAAAATTTATCAGTATGTCGAGGTACCAATTTTTTTTAAAAAGTTATCAATATAATAGGCAAAAATTTGATTTTATATTTAAAAAACATTTATGCTACCATTTTTTGAAACCAGTAGGAATTTTTTTCCGTGATGTTCTTCAATAGCTGTTGTTTTATGTTGTGGAAGTTGTTTTTTGATATGATTATCATAAAACAAAAAAATAAATTGTGATTAATTTACTATAACAAAAATTATAGAATAAGTGATAGGATTACTCACAATACAAATGTTGTCATTTCTTCATAATTGAGCAGAACAAATGTATATGCTTTGTGATATTCATCATCTGAAAGCCATCGTTCATGAACTTTAACAAAGCCATGTTCGAGCTGATTGAAAATTAATAATTTATTTCCCTTTTCATCTTCAAAATTTCCCTCATTAGGGCCTATATGTTCATGTTTTTAAAGATATTTGGATTGAATGTAATAAGAGTGTAATTTTTTTCTCTTGAAAATATGCTTCTGTAATTGAACCTACAACCGATTCTTTATTACATACATTTTTATTCAATTTATGCATTCATATATTGAATGGGTACATCCATTGGAACTGTACCGAACCTACACAATTTGCTTCAGGTGGAAAAACTAATAGAAAATGTTCCATTGATTTAAACAAAGCCGACAGGAAGATTTTTTTTCCAGTTTACATAAAATTAAAACAAAATCTTACTGCAGTCTTCTTAATGCATCGTAGACAATTCTTTTCGCACAAATGTCACAAACAATATGATATGTCTCTTAGTGCATACCAGGTCATAGAATTCAACATTCCTTTTAATCTAATCTGCAAAATTCCTTCCATTATATCATGATAGTCATGACTTTTTAATCCCGTAATATGACTATTTCTTATACATCTTCCCAGATTGGAAGAAAAACCATCTAGAAGTCTCAAATTTATAATCCACTGGTAAAATAATAATCTATTATATTTGGAGAGTGTAAAATCTTATTTTAGATTCATTAAATTCTGTGATCTGACATTTTCAAATACCTCATGTTCTGATCACCTGGAAATTTGGGCAAGATCTAATCGTGACTTTACATTATCTTTGTTCTTACCTGATGTATCCAAAACTGTATTAAAATAAATTATCAAAATAGTTCTTTTCAATATACATGAAATCCATCTTGTAATAGACTATAAAATCATACTAATATGGAAGATCCCAAAAAATGATCTGTTTTATCCAATTATGTTCTTTTCCAAAGCCCTCAATTTTCTGTTTGTTTATTATTAGTCCAAATGTGATGGAAGGCAATGAAGGGATAATTTATTTGAACTCTATACCTGAGATCATTTTTTGGAGGTCCATCTCTTTCAATTTTTCTTTTTCTGAAATGGTATTTGTTCTTTTGAAAAGGATGATTAGTTGGAAGCAATCTGTGATGAAAGTTGAAAAAACAAGGTATTTTATTCATTGACAAGAATAAACGCTTTTCTATATCTCATATAGTATAGACATGATTTTGTACCACATGTACTCTAGCCAGATAACATTACATATGCTGGGAAGTTGCTAATGGTCCACATCAATGCAGCTTTTAGCAAAAAAAATTGTTTCACATTAAAATAAAATGTAGTAATAGCATTACTCCATAATGAATTTAACTCACCAATCAATGGTTTCAAATAAAAATCAATATTATTTTTTAGATGTCATGGAATTAGTAAAGAAAAAAATTTATACGGTTCCTTCATCAATATCCATGGAGGTAAATTGTACGATGTTATAAAGACATTACAACATTAATACTAAATACTGTAAGAACCAAATGGATATAAACCGGCAGTAGAAAGACTCAATCATGATTTTTGAGATTCTAAAGAAAAAGAAGAATTCACTTGGTTGAATGATTCCATGAATCACCATCAGAGGGATGATTTATGGTTTTACTAGTTGGATTATTGGTTTTGTGCCACGACATCAATACCACTGTGTTCTAAGAAATAAATAAACACTGCAATCTGGGTGTAAGTGGGAAATATCACAATTTTTTTACAAGAGTAAATCCAAACTTCTCTTGTTGAGCCTCTTGATACCTCGATTGTCCACATGTGAGACAACTATGCAACCACTCATTTTCACTATAATATAACATGTAATTAGTTGAACATGCATTAATCTTATGATAACCAAGACCCAGATTAAAAAACAACCTATTTCTATCATAGGATTTTTTAGGAAACACATTTAATTCAGGTAATAGTGTTTTTACTAAAGATAATTTTTGATCAAAATAGATCTTTTGACGTTCCATTATCTGATTTAATAGCCATAAATGTAGAAACTCCTTTAAATTTTCTTATCTTGCAACCGGGATACAAGGCATCCTTAGCGGACCTCAGAAACACATAAAAATTATATGGTTCCAATTTAGGAGTTAAATTAATATCATCCTGATCTTAATTTGGTTGAAAAGAAGGACCTACCACATCATGTAATTAATTTTGAAACCATGTTGGATCTGGAACCAAATTATTAGTACCTTATCTAGAACTACATTCAACATGTTGTAACTAAAAAACATAATTTAGTTGAAAAGAACACAATAAATGACCTCCAATGTTGTCAAATGTGTCAAACGTCCTCAACGAACATTGTTTACAAGGGCACTTAATTGTCCCTTCTAAAACAAATTCTGGTTTTGATAATTCAAATGATAAAAAGCTTTAACACACTTAACCAGAACGTTTTTGACTCTTGCGCTGATTTATCCAAGTTAGATCATTTAATAATGATTGTTTGTCGACTTCTTTATCCCATATTTTTCTAAAAAATATAAAAAGCTAGTTTTTTGTATAATTTGATATATGAAAAACACTATCCAAAAAATAGAAAACAATTAAATTACATTTTCAATCAAATTACTATAATTTCTATTATTTCATACTTATTTATAGTATTTTTTTAAACTTCTATACTAATCAACATCAGCTTATAATAAATTATACTAATTACCACTAATCATTATTAATTACAATTAATTTTTACTTATAATTTTAATTACCGGTGGCACAATTTCCAATGGATTAACGACATCTCCTCTGCTCGATGACTCATCTCCACTGTCTCCGACTAAAATCAGTTTGAAAAACCTGCTCAGACGTACAAATATCCATTTCTGCATGCATGAAGATGGAGAGCAGCGAGGTGGGGCCTCCCTAGAGTCCATCTTTGTGCATACAAAAATTGATATCCATACATCTAAGAGGATTTTTTACAGTGATTTCAGTCGAAGACAGTGGAGATGATTCATTGGGTAAAAGAGCCTATTTTTCTCAATGGCTCATCTCCTTGCAAATTTCTCCCACTGAAATCAGTATGAAAAATCAGATTCGACATTCTCATATACATTTTCATATACACAAGATTAGAGAGCAGGAAGGCCTCACCACGTGGCTCTCTATTATCATGCATAAGAAAATGAATATCCCTACGTGAGGATAGATTTTTTATATTTATTTTAGTGGGAGAAAATAATGAGATAAGGCGTTGGGAAAAAGGGAGCTTCTAATCTGCTAGAAATTATGCCAATTTGTTACAATTTTTGAAAATGGTTTACAATTTCATCCTAATTATTGCTAATTATTGCTAATTATTACTAATTATTTGTAATTATTAGTAATTATTAGATTTTGTTACTAATTATTTGAATTTTTTACTAATTATTAGAATTTGATAGAATTTAGTACTAACTATTACGAATTGTTTCAATTTATTACTAATTGTTGAAATTTATTACTAATTTAGGCAATTTATTACAAATTTTTTCATTTTATTACTAATTTTTCCTAGTTATTAGTAATTTTTATTAATTATTATAATATATTACAAATTATTATAATTTATTACTAATTATTACAATTTATAACTAATTATTAGAATTTATTTGTAATTATTACAATTTATTACTAATTATTCCAATTTATTACTAATTATTACAATTTATTACTAATTATTACAATTTATAAATAATTATTACAATTTATTACTAATTATTACAATTTATTACTAGTTATTACAATTTATTACTAATTATTACAATTTATTTCTAATTATTACAATTTATTACTGATTATTGTAATTTATTAACAATTATTAATAATTTATTCAATTTATTACTAAAAGTTTCCTTTAATTTCTAATTGCTTTAATTTATTACTAATTATTACTACTTATTATAATTTATTAATAATTATTATTAATTGTTACAATTTATTATTAATTATTATTTATTACTAATTATTATTTATGAATAATTATTATAATTTATTAATAATTATTATAATTTATTACTAATAATTTTAATTTATTACTAATTATTCAAATTTATTACCAATTATTTGAATTTTAAATAATTATTTGTATTTATTACTGATTATTCTTATTTATTACCAATTATTCGAATTTATTACTAATTATTGGAATTTATTACTATTTATTTGAATTTTTTAATAATTATTCAAATTTATAACTAATTATTAGAATTTATTACTATTTATTAGAATTTATGACTAATTATTATAATTTATTACTAATTATTATAATTTATTTCTAATTATAACTAATTAATGAAATTTATTACTAATTATTATATTTTATTACTAGTTATTAAAATTTATTACTAATTATTAGAATTTATTACTAATTATTTGAATTTATAACCAATTATTAGAATTTATCACAAATTATTACAAATTATTAGAAATTATTACAAATTATTAGAATTTATTACTAATTATTGTAATTTCTTACTAATTATTTCAATTTATAACTAGTTATTGTAATTTATTACAAATTACTGCAATTTATTACTAATTATTCGAATAAATTAATATTTATTCAAATTTATTATTAATTATTCAAATTTATTACTAATTATTCAAATTTATTACAAATTATTCGAATTTATAACTAATTGTTAGTATTTATTACTAATTTTTAGAATTTATTGATAGTTATTAGAATTTATTACTAATTTTTACTAATTTTTACTAATTATAAGAATTTATTACTATGTATTGTAATTATTACTAACTATTGAAAATTATTACAAAAAATTGCAATTTATTACTAAGAATTGCAAATTATTACAAATTATTAGAATTTATTACAAATTATTCAAATTTATTTCTAATTATTCAAATTTATTATTAGATATGTAATGTCCCGGATCCGGGTGCCCCGAACCCAGTTCGCCAAGTGACCTCAAGCGCATTTCCCCAAACGTCAGAGGCTGCCGACTAGCAGCGATGGCCCAGGTCTGATTGTGGGGAAACTATGCCCTCATATAGCAAAGTGTAGCGCAGCGGAATATAATGTAAACATACAACAACAACGGAAGCAGTAAACCATACACAACTGAAATAAACAACTGCAGTAGATATAAACAACCGGTATATAAATAATGATGCAACATGCCTCAATTCTATGAAAATAGCCAAAACATGTTACACAATCAATACAATACAACTGTAGAGTATAAAAAAACAAAACAAAACAGCCAGTAGCATCATGAGCCTAAGCCCGGTCCCATGCTCCCCTACTACTCAGTAGCAATAAAGTACCTGTATAGGGACCCTTTCCCTTATCTACACCTGCTGAAACATAATCAGTTTTGGCTGAAAAGCATGACCCACACAGGGTGTGAGAAATAAATCCCAATAGGCACCCACCAAAGGCCCGTGCCCAACTATGTGAAAATATGCAACAACCATGCGCAGTAGTAAAATGAAATAAACTAAGAAGTACACAAAAGTAACTAACTTAACAGTTAAATTGCCATTTAATTATTAATTTAATCTATTTAATATAAGAAAACACCACAGCACATTTCTAGTAAACAGTCAGCGTCCTCAGATAAGAAAAACCTTACCCTCAGGTAATTAGAATCCGACCCGCAGGTAATTGCCCTCAGGCATAACAGAATCTCACCCTCAGGCATTGCCCTCAGGTGTATCAGAATCTCTCCCTCAGGCATACGTAGTGTCGCCCTCAAACACATAATTCAATCCCTCAGGCATGAATGGTTGCCCTCAGGTGAAATAGAACGCTTCCCTCAGGCTAATACAGTCACGCCCTCATGCTCTCGTAGAACACCGCCCTCAGGCATAAGTAACTGGGCCATGCCCAACATATAAACATGCAATTTACATACAATTCCGCTCATGTAAAAAGTAATGCATAACTTAAACATGGTATACCCTCGGGTATCCTGGCCAAATGACTAAACAGAGGAATGCACCCCCAGGGTAGTCCTGGATCCAAGCAGTGATTCCAAACAGCATTTTTATATCACATTTAATTACCTATACAATTCTAGGTATATAAAAATAACCATGGCCTTAGCCACACGACACCCCAAATATGGTTTTGTAGCTCAAAAACACACAAAATGAACAACAGTTGGAAAATAAACACCAATCCACCTACCTTATACGCCCCTGATCAGTATACTCGAACAACGTTCCACGAATTTTCATAGAACGAGGTAGATCTGAGGTGAAATAAAATTCATTCAACCTTAAATAACTTTACATGAAAAAATAATTGGCAAGAACTAATCATGGAGAAGGATGCTCTTACCCGTGCAGTTCTAGCGAGATTGTCCGAGGTGGAAACGGATTCCCGACATGTGCTCGGCGGATCTCCAAAGGTTCATCCATCCACTCCTGCTCCATCCTCCGGTTCTGAGCCTTCCCTGTGAATAGGGGAGGCTACTACACATTTTAAGCGAAAAAAACAAAGTACACGACGTGTATTTCCAAGTACACGGCGTGTACTTCCCATTTTTTAACAGTTCCTCTGGCGGCTTCCCACCAGCGCAGCACTGTTCAGCTGCCAACATGACCACATGGTGTGTCTTTATGAGTACACGACGTGTGCTACCCCACAGCTGGCCACCGCCTTACTATTTCGCCTGTCGACTGACTACACGGTGTGTAAAGGACCACTACCCGATATGTAGTCAGTTCCTACACCCTTCATCGCCGGCATGGATACACGCCCTGTGTACTCATTCCACATGGCCAGAAGTAAACAACGTGTGGAAAAGTACATGGCGTGTACTTCCAAAATTTAGGATTTTCCCCCATTTTCTTATTTTCTCAAAAATAATTAAAAAAAGAGAAAAGAAGAAACCCGTACCATAAAAATAAGAACCAGGTTCTAACAAACTTCCCCCCTTAAAGTAATTCGTCCCCGAATTTCCCTTTCAAGGGTGGCGAAGATAAAGCTCAGAACACCTCTGGACACTGATCACGTACGTCGGTTTCCCGCTCCCAGGTTTCGTCCTATACTCGGCCATGCTTCCATAACACCCGTATGAGAGGAACTGACCGGCCTCAGAGAACCTTCATGCTCCTATCAACGATACGAATCAGATTCTCCTCAAAGAACGCATCAAACTGAAGCTCAACCTCTTTTGGATGAAAGGTGTGATATGAGTCTGAATGATAGTGGCACAACTGAGATACATGGAAGAAGTCATGCATGGCTCGGTACCGCTGCGGTAACTGCAACCGATAGGCATGAAGCCTGACTCTCTCTAGAATTTTAAATGACCCCACATACCTCGGTGAAAGTTTACTCTATCTCCTGATCCGCCTGTGTCCCAACCTCGGCAAGACATGCAAGAAAACATGATCCCCAACCACGAACTCCAAAGGTCGTATGTAGCGACCAACATAAGATTTCTGATGAGACTGCGCGGTATCCATCCACTTCTGAATGAACTGGACATGCTCAGAATTCTCCTACACGAGACGTGGTCCCAGTAATGCTGCCTCACCTGCCTCCAACCAGCACAAAGGTGATCGGAATGGCCTACCATATAAAGCCTTGCAAGGTTCTGTCTCGATAGTCGCCTGGAAACTATTGTTATAGGAAAACTTGACTAGGTGTATATGCTTCTCCCAAGATCCCCCAAAGTCTAGGACGCATGCACACAACATTTCCTCTAGCACCTGTATCGTACGCTCTGACTGGCCATCAGTTTGAGGGTCGTATGCTGTGCTCAGAAGTACCTGTGTACCCAGTGCCCTCTGAAAAATCTTCCAGAAAGGAGACGTAAAACGAGTGTCCCTATCTGAAACGATAGAACGAGGGACCCCATGAATACGTATGATCTCTCAGATATACAGCCTTCCGAGATCGTCTACACCGAAGGTCTCCTTGATTAGAAAAAAGTGAGCTACCTTTGCGAGTCTATCCACAATAACCCACATGGAATCATTGCCTATAGGTGACCTCGGAAACCCGGTCACGAAATCCATCGCGATATCATCCCATTACCACTCCGGAATGGGTAACTGCTGTAACAGTTCGACTGGCCTTTGGTGCTCCACATTCACCTACTGACATGTGGAACACCTCGTAAGAAAACCAGCTACATCTCTCTTCATACCCGGTGACTAGTACTAATGTCCCAAGTCACGGTACATCTTGGTAACCCTAGGATTAACTGCCCAAGCTGAAGCATGAAACTCCCAAATCAGCTCCTCGCGTATATCCACTAGAACCCATACTCGTCCATGGAAACTCATAACCTCATCATCTTCTATCGTCCAATCAGGAGGAGGGTCCTCACATGACACCGACTCCCGTAGAACTAGGCCTTCTGAATCAGATAGCTGACTCATCCTCACTCTGTCCAGGAGGGTAGAAGTCACAGCTAAAGATAAAAGATAGATTTTCCCCTGACTGTCATGCACCTGCAAATGCATCTCAAAGAACAAAGCCATAAGCTGCCACTCACCACTGGCCTCCTGCACTGCCTGCATATGAGTCTTCCTGCTCAGTGCATCAGCTACTGCATTACCTTTACTAGGTCTATAGAAATGATCAAAATCGAAGGACTATAGGTATTCAACCCACCTCCTCTGCCTCAGATTCAGGTCACGCTGAGTAATGATATACTTGAGGCTTTTGTGGTTGGTGAAAACCACAAAATGCTCTCCCAATAGATAATGTCTCCAACAGTGCAACACATGAACAACTGCAGCCAACTCAAGATCATTCATCGGGAAATTCCTCTCAGGTGGCCTCAACTGCCGAGACCTATACGCAAAAACTCGATCACCCTGCATCAACACTGCTCCCAAACCAATGACTGATGCATCACAGTAAACGGTATAGCTCTTCCCCTGCTCTAGGAGTATCAAGATCGGTGCTGATGTCAACCTTACTTTTAGGACTTGAAAGTCTGTCTTGCAATATTTTAACCAAATTAACTTCACACCCTTCTTATTCAGACCCGTTAATGGTGTTGGTAAGCGAAAGAAGTCTTGTATGAAACGTCTGTAGTAACCAGCCAGCCCTAGGAAACTCCGTATCTCAAACACGTTCATAGGATGCTCCCAGGAAACTAGTGCTCTCACCTTCTCTAGGTCTAAGACAACTCCTTCTTCTGAGATATTGTGACCCAGGAAGTGAATCTGGTCCATCCAAAAGTGGCACTTCGAGAGCTTAGCATATAGCAGATGCTCTCTTAGTGTACTCAATACGATCTCAAGATGGGTGGCATGGTCGTGTAGAGTGTGAGAGTACACTAATATGTCGTCCACGAATACAACCACAAAATAATCAAGATATGGATGGAACACACGATTCATCAGAGCCATGAAAACTGCTGGCGCGTTTGTGAGTCCGAACGGCATAACCAAGTACTCATACACAAAATATCTACTTCAAAAAGCTGTAAGTGGTAAATCAGATGTTCTCATGCGTAGCTGATGATATTCTGATCTCAAGTAAATCTTCGAGAACACTCTTTCTCCACGAAGTTGATCAAAAAAATCATCTATCCTTAGCAAGCGATATCGATTCTTAACCGTAAACTGGTTCAGCTTCCGATAATCCACACATAGTCTGAGGGTACCGTCCGCCTTTTTCACAAAAAGGATCGGCAAACCCCACAGAGAAGTACTGGGTTGGATGAAAATATTCACTTGTAACTCCTCTAACTACCTATTGAGTTTCTGCAACTCTGGTGTAGCCATCCTATAAGGAGGAATGGACACCGGTGCTGCTCCTAGAAGAATATCAAATGAGAAATCCACATCACGCTCTGGAGGTAGACCTGAAAAGTCGTTCGAGAAGATATCCCTTAAACGACCAACCACTGGGGGAAAATCTGTATGGAAAGTCCACTGATCATCCAGATATAAGCTGGTAATCTGGGCTGTGACTCTACCACGCCCATGATGCTCTCGTCCAGCTCGACTCGCCTGAACATCCCATTCACCCTTGTATAGAAACTCCATGCCCTCTGGTGATGTGAAACTCACCCCGTGATGATAGCAGTCTACAAAGGCTCGAAAGGGAACCAACCAGTCCATCTCGAGAATGAAATCATATCTCGTCATCTCTAAGACATAGAGGTACCATAAAAAGTGACACCGACCAAACTCAAGGGGGCACTTCTTGCACTGATGCACACCAACCGTTCTAGTCCCCAACGGAGTGTCTAGAATCATGATATCAAGAAAAGTAGAAACACAGAGCCCAAGGATCTTCACAACGGGCACATATGAAACTATGTGTAGCACCTTTATCAAAAAGTAATGAAGATAAGACAGAAGCTACTGGAATATTACCTCTGACTATAGAAGGTCTGACATCCTGCTTCTACTGGGTCTGTTTCACTGCATATGCCTACCCAGTGCCGCAGCCCTGTGACATAGCCGGGCTACCCTGAGCTTTACCGCCCTGATGCCACTGAGATCCTGGTGTTTCACAACCACGACCACGACCACCATATCTGCCTGAACGCCCGGACATATTCCAGTTCCCAGACTGGTAAGAATCCACTGGTCCTGCTCCCACATAGAGAGTCTGCATAGAACCCCTCTCACTAACCACTAGTAGAAATACCCTTCAAAAGCACTACAGATGACCCATCTTGCCACAAGCTCGACACTCCACTGGGTCACGTGGATACTACGGTCTCTTTTTCCCCTCTCTGCCACACTGGTAGAACCTGATCGGGCCACTTGAAGAAACTTCCAGGCTAGTACCTCCACCCTAAGAGAGATCTATCATTCTATTCCTCTTGCCATTAGAAATAGTACCAGTAACTAGTGCTGAGCAGCCCTGTCCCACACCACTAGCTTCCCGCAGGTTTCTCTCTGAAATCAGTTCCTGGTTCACAATAGCATGTACTGAAGGCAACCTTAAAGCATTCACCAGTGCTCAGATGTCGTAATGAACACCATACTAAAAATGTCTGGCTCTCAGCATCTCATCACCCACTAGCACAGGTGCAAAACACTGAAGCTCGGTAAAGCGAGCAAAATAGTCCATTACCGACATATCACCATGCCGCAGATTCATGAACTCTCAAGATATATCTGCCCTCAGCGTCTCTCGGAAAAAGAATTTATAGAAGACTACCTGAAAATCTTCCCATGCCATGTCTCTGTGATGGTCAGACTGGGTGGTAACATCCCATCACCTCTTGGCGGAATCATGCAGCATATATATCCTGAGCTTGACCCTCCGCCCTGGAGGCGTCTCAAGATGTTCGAAAATAGTCTTCATCGACCCCATCCAAGACTCTGCAGTCTACGGTCCGCTATCACCAAAAAACATAGGTGGATGCTACTGTTGGAAGATATGTGTCATCTCATCCATAGATGTGGTAGCCTTCAGTGCTCCCTGAAAGATCTTCATGAACCGCATAAAGCCTTCACGGAATTGTGCCTTCGCGCCTTTTTCTGGTATAACAGCTGGCACCACATATGGATCTGCTGGAGGATCTACTGGTATCCCATGGCCCACCATCTCTGAAGTATACTCATTGCTGCTCTCCTGGTGATAAACATGCGGTCGTCTAGGCGGCATGAAACGACAATGTCAAAACATTCCTTAGATCCAGATTTATCAAGACTGAAAGCAAAGGAACCACAAAGGGAACAAGAGGAAGATGTAATTTCAAGATTTGAAAAACAAGACTACACAGCTTGTACAATGACTACATGGCATGTACTTGACTTCTCTTCCCCTACCCGGGTCCTTCCACACGTATAAGACACACATATACCGTTGAAAAAAAACTACACGGTGTGTATATCCACTACACGACATGTATGGTGTTATTTTCCAACTGCCCATGTCGTTTTTGACATGACCGACTACTCGGCTTGCAACTACAAGGCGTGTTACACCGGCACACGGCGTGTACACCACCCCGTTTCACAGGTACACGGCTAAGTACACACGGTTGTTCCTCATACAAGACTACCCGGTGTGTCCCAGAGGTACACGGCATGTTCGAGGAGAGGTGACACCGACCTGTGTTGTTAATTACACGGCTGAGTCCCTAGGAAATACTACACGGTGTGTACATAATGGAAACAGCGTGTATGTCTAATGGTCTACTCCATCCGTGTTGTTAGTTACATGGGCGGACTCTGGGTCAACACTATATGGTGTGTATATCATGTACACGGTGTGTTTTACCCAAGCTCTTCCCTTCCCAGTGTCGCCTCCCACACGGTTTGTGACAAGGGAAGAGACTACACGTCATGTACTCAAAAAGATTATTTTTCTTCCCAAACAAAAGGACATACACATCATGTTTAAAGATACTACACGACATGTATACTGGGTTTCCGGATAGTATGCCTCAGAAACATCCCCGGAACCCCTAAAATACCGAAAAATAACACCTAAGTATAAAATTACGACCCGTGAGGGCCCATACTCCCCAAAAATAAAAGTTTGACATCTTATCTATGTTATAACTAATAAATAGATAATGATCCACAAAATTCCAGTCAGTGGGGGCCCATACTCCCCAAAAATCAAATTTTGGCATCCATTCTATCAACATGATCAAATAAAATTACCCTATCACAAAGCAGGTATTTTATCAAAGTAGCTATCACGAAAGCATGATTTACCAGCACAACAACTATCACAACAACATGCAATTTCTAATGCACCTACATGGCATGGAAACTATGCATGGAATGTGATTTCTGGCATGTGCATATATTATTCATTAGATGTAATACCCTCATCTCATAGAGTTTCAACTAAATAGAACCCATAGATAAAATATAACAGCACAAAACCAAGTGCGTCACCCAACGGTGAAAACAAATCAACAGTAAATTGCAAAATCAGTAAAATTGCAACAAGAGGTAAATTGGATTTTCCCTGTATGTGGGTTAGCTATGCCTGGGAACAACTTATTACCAACTACCATTCATCATATCCCTGACTATAGCTCCAAATAGTAAGTCAAAAAAAGAACTCCTCTGATACCACTTTGTAACGTCCCGGATCAGGGTGCCACTCAACGGGTGCCCCGAAACCGGTTTTCCATGTGGCCTCAAGCACATTTCCCCAAATGCCAGAGGATGCCGACTAGCACCAAGGGCCTAGGTCTGATAATGGGGAAACTATCCCTAATTTACCAATGTGTAGCGCATCGGAATATAATGTAAACATACAACAACAGTGGAAGCAGTAAACCATACACAACTGAAATAAAAAACTGCAGTAGATATAACCAACCAGTATACCAATAATGATGCAACATGCCTCAATTCTATGAGAACAGCCAGAACATGTTACACAATCAATACAATACAACTTTAGAGTATAACAAAAAAACAAAACAGCCAGTAACATCGCGATCCTAATCTCGGTCCAATGCTCTCCGACTCCTTAGCATCAATCAAGTACCTGTACATGGACCCTTTCCCTTATCTACACCTGTAGAAATGTAATCTATTTGGGCCGAAAAGCATGACCCAAACAGGGTGTGAGAAATAAATCTCAGTAGGCACCCACCAAAGGCCCGTTCCCAACTGTGTGAAAATATGCAACAACCATGTGCAGTAGTAAAATGCAATAAACTAAGAAGTACTCAAAATTAACTAACTTAATAGTTAAATTGACATTTAATTATTCATTTATCCATTTAATATAAGAAAACACCACAGTCCATTTCTAGTAAACAATCAGCAACCTCAGATAAGAAAAACCTTACCCTCAGGTAATCAGAATCCCACCCGCAGGTAATTTACCTCAGGCGTAACAGAATCTTGCCCTCAGGAATTTCCCTTAGGAATATCAGAATCATTCCCTCAGGAATACGTAGTGTCTACCTTAGGCACAGAAGTCAAGCCCTCAGGCACGAAAGGTTGACCTCAGGCGAAATAGAATGCTGCCCTCAGGCTAATACAGTCATGCCCTCATGCTATAGTAGAACACCGCCCTTAGGCATAAGTAACCGGGTTATTCCCAACATATAAAAATTCAATTTACATATAATTCATCTCAAGGAAAAAGCATTGCATAACTTAAACATGGCATACCCTCGGGTATCCTGGCCAAACAGCTAAACAAAGGAATGCACCCCCCGGGGGGGGGGTCTTGGATCCAAGCAGCGATCCCAAACAACATTTTTATATCACATTTAATTACCTATACAATTCTAGGCATTTAATAAATAGCCACTTCCTCGGCCACACGACACCCCAAATATTGGTTCGTAGCTCAAAAACACACAATAGTTGAAAAATAAACACCAAGACACCTACCTTATATGCCCCTGATCAGTATACTCGAACAAATTTCCATGAATCTCCCTAGAATGATGTAGATCTAAGGTGAAATAAAATTCATTCAACCTTAAATAACATTACTTGAAGGAAGAATTGGTAAGAACTAATCAAGGAGAAGGAAGCTCTTACCCGTGCGGTTCTAGCGAGATCGTCCGAGGCAAAAACGGATTCCCGACGTGCACTCGACAGATCTCCAATGGTTTGGAAGTCCACTCCCACTCCTTCCTCCGGTTCTAAGCCTTCCCTGTAAAAAGGGGAGGCTACTACCCATTTTAAGCGAAAAAAACAAAGTACACGGCGTTTATTTCCATGTACACGGCGTGTACTTCCCATTTTTTAACTGTTCCTCTGGTAGATTCCCGCCAGCGCGGCACTGTTCAGCTATCGACATGACCACACAACGTGTCTTCATGAGTACACATCGTGTGCTGCCCCACAGCTGGCCACTGCCTTACTATTTCGCCTGCCGACTAAATACACGACGTTTAAAGGACAACTACACGGCGTGTAGTTGGTTCCCACACCCTTCATCACCGGCATGGCCACACGACCTGTGTACTCATTCCACACGGCCAGATGTACATGGCGTGTGGAAAAGTACACGGCGTGTACTTCCAAAATTTAGGATATTCCCCCATTTTCCTTATTTTCTCAAAAACACTTAAGGAAAAGAGAAAATAAGAAACCCATACCTCAAAAATAAGAACCAGGTTCTTACAATATATTACCAATTATTAATATTTCATACTAATTATTTCAATTTATTACTAATTATTCCAATTTTTTACTAATATTTACTGTTTATTACTAATTATTACAATTTATTACCAATTATTCCAATTTATTAATAATTATTCTAATTTGTTACAAATTTTTGGGATTTATTACTAATTTTTGTAATTTATTACTAATTGATGCAATTTATTACTAATTTATGAAATTTATTAATAATTATTTGAATTTATTACTAATAATTTTAATTTATTACTAATTATTTGAATTTATAACTAATTATTGCAATTTAGTACTAATTTTTACAATTTATTGCTAATTAATGCAATTTTATTACTAATTATTGCAATTTATTACTAATTATTCAAATTTATTACTAATTATTCTAATTTATTACTAATTATTCAAATATATTACTAATTATAGCAATTTATTACTCATTGTTGCAATTTGTTAATAATTGTTGCAATTTATTACTAATTGTTGCAATTTATTACTAATTATGAAAATGTATTACTAATTATTTCAATTTAATACTAATTATTGCAATTTAATAAAAAATATTACAATTTAATACTAATTATTACAATTTAATACTAATTATTTCTAATTAATATAATAACTATTAATTAATAATAATTCATAATAATCACACATAATTATTGGTAAAAATAAACATAAAAATGATAAATAAAAATATCTAATTCTAATTTAATGTAACTACAACTAATTAACAATAACTATAATTAAAATAAAATAAATTATTTAATAAATAAAAAAAGAGATAAATAACCTTAAACATAAGCTTTCGATGTACATAAGCTGTGAGAAATTCCTCAAATTAAAACATTAAACTAAGAAAAACATTGAGTGAATATTTCACTAGAGAGGGAGAGAAGAGTAGAGAATGGAATGGAATGAGGTAAAAACGAGTTGGGGTATACATAGGTTATATTAGTTGTGACAGGGTTATTTGTGACCAGAAAACCATCACAAATAGTAACATTTGCAACGGGTTCCGTCGCATATACCCTTTGATTAAAAAGCCTTTTGCGATGAAACCCATCGCCAATGACCACCTGCCGACATACTATTTGTGACAAGATATATATGTCACTGAAAATATTTAAAACGTCGTTGGGTATTTATGACAGGAACCATCAATTCGTCGTAAAAGCCTTATTATTTGCGACGGGCTGGTTCTCTCGTCAAAAAGACTTTTTTCGAAAGACTATTTGCGATGGGATACTAACCTGTCTCAATTGCCCGATTTTCCCATAGTGGTCCACGTTTATAATATCATTTGATTTATTAAAATGTTTCCTTAATTCTATTATCCAATAAATCAGATGCGGTCAAAAAATGTTAATCCTCATATTTTATTTTAAAGAAATCATGAAATATTTTATCAATGTTTTGAATTTAAAGTATTGCTTGAAATTAAATGTAAAATTATTGTGCCTGTTGAGAACTTTGATGATATAAACACCTTAAAAATTCATTGTAATTACTTATAATGATAATTCGTGAAATTTCTCAAACACATGATGTGTATGGTTTGTTAATTTTTTTTAACAAGTTCCACAATTGAGAAGTCCTTGGAATTGAAATGAAAATCACATAAAACTTGATTTACCATTAAAATAACACATAAACACATTTAATGCTATTATTTGTATGCAAAACATGGAGTTAAACATGAAAACAGTCATGGTTCTCAAATTCAATGGCAAACACATTGGGTAACCTATCAAAAATCAATGACGAATTGTCCATAAATTAAAATATAGGATGAACATGGCATGAAAAAGTAATCAAATGCCCCAGAAACAAAGAAATCACAAGAAAAAAGGGTCAACCCTAACCCTTGGCTTCATCCACGATTGGGCGTAGTGATGGGGATGAAACTAAGGGGGTGAATTTGATCTGAACAAAACAACACTAAAATGAATGGGGGGTGTCGCACACATTATTGTTTGAGAAGAACTAAAAAATGTGAACCATGAAGAGAATCAGCCGAGAAATACATTAAAAAAGACTGGAATAGCATAACTTTAGTTTTGAGGCTCTTGATTCATCAGAAATTTTCAGCAAAGTCACGATAGAGATGCACCAATAGTGGGGTTTGGTGTGGCGGCAGTGGGGTTTGGCAAGAGCAGTGACAACAACATAAATATAGTTTAGTTAGAGCGATGACGTGATGACATTGCAGCAGAGTAGCGATGGTGCGGTTGGGAGAGAGCGGTGACTGCGGGGTTCGGCGAGGGCGGCAGTGCGACGACAGTCGGCATCCGCAAGAGTTTGAGGGTGTGCGGGATAAATCATCTAATTAGGGTTCTTTTAAAAGAAGGGAAAAGTTTTTATCAGTGACTTCCAAAATGTGCCAATAAAGGATAGTTTTATCAGTACTAAAATAAAAAACGATGATAAAAAATTCCCCTTTATCAGTGCTAACAAAGCACTGATAAAACGTGTCTTTATTAGTGCTAAAATTATAGCGGTGATAAAGAATAATATTATCAGCGCCTTTAATGTTGATAAATATCTATCTTTTTCAGTGCTATAAAATTTTGATAAATATCAAATGTTATTAATTTATTTATATTATTATATATATTTATAAAATTATTTATATAATAAATAAATATTTATTTATTTATGATCTTAATTATATATAAATATATAAATATTTATAATTATATATAAAATAAATATATTTACAAATATTTGTTTATATTTATATAATTATACATATTTATAAAATTATAAATATTACAAATAAATTTTTATTTATAATTATAATTATAAATAAATATAGAGATATTTAAATAATAATAAATTTAAAATAAATATATTTATTATATTTATTTATAAAATTATAAATATAAAAATATATTTATTATAATTTTATAGTTATTTAAACGAATAAATATTTATTTATTTTAATAATTATAAATAAATAAATATTCAATTAAATAATTATAAAATTTTAATAAATATAATAGTATATTTATTACAATTTTATAATTATTTATATAAATATATATTCATTATTATTTATAACTATAAATAAATGTTAATTTATTTATAAATATAAATTATATATATCTATATTTATAATTATAAATATATATATATTTATTTAAATAATTATAGAACTATAATAAATATATTTATTTTATTTATAATTTTATTAATATATATAGTTAATATATTTATTATAATTTTATAATTATTTAAAAAAATATATATTTCTATATTAGTATAATTATAAATATTTTTTATATATTTATAAATATAAATAAAAATAAAAATATATATTTATATAAATATTTATATATATTAAATTATAAATATAATAAATATATTTGTTATAATATCATAATTATATATATATATATATATATTTATTTATGATTATAAGTATTATTAAATATATTTAAAAATATATTTATATAATTATAAATAAATAAATAAATATATATATATATATTAATATATATATATATATACTTATAAAATTATAATAAATGTATTTTCTATAATTTTATAAATTTTAAATATATTTATAGTTATAATTATATTTAAAAGGTATTTATATATAATTAAAGGTTTATAATTATAAATATACTATATATATTTATTATTTAAATATATTTATTGTAATTTTATAAGTATTTATGAGAACATAATAAGTTCATAGGTATAAAATGAATGAATAAAATACCTATTAATGTATATATCCTAATAAAAGAGTAATCACATATATGGAAAACATGAATAACAAGGTTGTCAATATTTCAATGAACATTAATGATGCATCCATAACATATGCATGCATCATCATAATATAGGAAATCTTAACATTTAGGAACCCACAATCATGTCCAGAAATAAACTTATGATCATATTGCGTCAATTATACTCACACATCAATATATGAACATAAGTAACGACAATCATGTCCATGCATATCATCATTATCGTATGCTATATATATATATATAGACCAAATTTATTGGAGACATATATTTATTTGTATATATATTTATTTAGAATTATAACTCTAATTATTAATAAATATATTTGAAAATGTATTTATCTATAATTATAAATATATAATTATAAATATATAATTATAAATATAATAAATATATTTATTATTTTAAAAACATTATTAAAATTTTATAATTATTTAAATATATATTTATATATATTTCTAATCTTATAAATAATTTTTTGTAAAATTATAGATATATATTTGAATTATTAAAAATTATATATTAATATATCATATTGTTAGGACCAATAGAGGCCTATATACCCTGAGAGGGGGGTGAATCAGGGTATGGATATTCTTTCCCAAAGTTCTTCCTGCCCCACTGGATCTTGACCTCTTTATTACAAGGGTCCCTTTGTTTGCACTCGTGTGATTATTATGACCACTTCTTTTCTTCTTTATCTGATGATGATACTTTGAATGTAATGCAGGGAAGCAAACAAGTAGACATAAAGATTTTTACTTGGTTCATCCTCACTGGGATACGTCCAAGGAGCATACGCTGACAAGTTGTTGGTCATACCAAATTCTACTATTCTTCACTAGATGCGGATTACAATGTTCGGACTAGATCACTTTTATGCCCAGACTCACTGCCTTTACGAGTTTTAGGGTTAGATCACTGCTTTCCCAAGGGTCACTCCCTGTTTCTCTCTCTCTGGCTCACTTCTGGTGAAGAGGATCGCCTTTTTCATCTTCCTATGCTCACTGCACTTGGAAGGGATCCACTCACAGTTTATAGACTTGTAGGTCTCTCCATTTGCATGAATATATGCATCCTTAACTATTGATGGATGCTTTGTTATAGTCCAACTTTCATCCACTGATTAATACCTCTTTTCCTCTTAACCACTGCAAAATTCACTTTGGAAACACCTTCGCAAAGCACCCTACTTTGCCAGGCTCCCAATTTCGTGAAGCTTAACCAATCCTTCACGAAGCTCCTGCCTTTCCGCGAAGCACTACTGCGAAGCACTACCGCGAAGCTCATGTCATTGAAGAGAAACTTCCCTAGCGAAGATCACTGAGCCAACGCGGAGCACTCAACTTTCGCGGAGCTACAATAGCCGCCGCGAAGCTCTTCTTTCACGAAGCACACAGGCTATGCGAACTAAATTCGCGAACCGAGAGCAAATGGTTTTCTCTGAAAATTATCTTTGCTTCTCTCGAGGGGGTCGACCTCTATTTATAGGCTATTCCACCAACCCTCGAACTTTCCGCGCAAAGTCAGCGCCACGTCATCTCAAATCGTGAAGCTCTAAAGTTTCCGCCGGAATTCGGTCTAAATCATGAAGCACCACAACAATTTTTCAATCGCGGATCTCGTCGTAATCACGGAGCATTCCATCATTTACTTCGCGCCGCCGCCACGAATCTCCCTCGTATTTCCTTTCAACGCTTATGTTCATGAAGCTGGTCGTAACCGCGAAGCATCGCTGCCTCCATTTTTATGGTCTTCGCGTAGTCAAATCCATGCATCCCATCTTCGCGAAACTCATGACTTTTCCATATAAAAATATGATCTTCAATAATATCCTCTTTTCTCTATTCTAAACAAACTCTAAACTTTGGACCCCAAAAATTTGGCAAACACTGGGAAATGACGCCACCTTGTACTGCTCTTTTGTACCGCCTCCAGATCTTCCTTTCCTTTTTCATCGTTCTTTGTCAACATGGATTGTCAACAAATATTATGGAACTCGACAATTATCCATGGAAACTATCTTTGTCAACAAACACAATTAGCCCAAAAATACTGCAATGTTACCTTGAGGAATTTTTTCCCAACAATCTCCCCTTTGGGTTTGTTGACAATTCTTTATAACTCTTCTCAGAAAGATTTTCTGCACATTGATACCTCACTGAGTCTTCTTCCAGCCTCTACCACCATTCGCCTCTTGCGATTCTAATAGCGTTCAAGGATTCACTTAACACGTACTCTAAGCCCACATAAGCAATGCTGGACATGAGAAAAAAGAGTAGTATGAAAAGTTAATCAATGAATCACTTCATGTCAAACACCAATTGTCAGTTCCAACCGGATACCAATTCTTAAATTGATACCAATTGTTGAACCATACTGATCCCAGTTGGTGATAGCTGGAAACCTTATCTCACCATTCCAACACCACTGTTCTGATTTTATCATGATCTTCAACTGTCGTGATTTCTATGCTTTGATCGATCACTTCTAGCATCGTCAGATTTAATACTCCCCCTATTCGTCTTCTCCTTCAACTCCCCCTATCTGGATGCTCTACCTGTCAGCTTCTCCCCGTGTCTTTGACAATGAAATTTTCTCCCTTGATCATTTCTCCCCCTATCTGGCTACTCCACTGGCAAGCTTCTCCCCGTATCTGTCATGATTTCTCAAATAGCCACATTGTCTCCCCTGAAACAATCACTATTTTCTCCCCCTTTGTGAACGAACCCAAAGGTCAATCCTTTGTAGTCGGTAACATAGTATAGAACACATATCATAACATTAGGAAAAAACACATCATACCTCGGAGAGAGGGGGGTGTGTGTCCACATCCACACTATTTCAAGTGCGGGGAGTCGACTGAACTCCCATATCCAGTCGATGTCTCTCGAAAGCTTCCTTGGGTAAGGACTTTGTCATAATGTCTGCAAACTGTATCTCTGTAGGAACATACTCCAACTTCACAATGCATTGGTCCACCTTATCCTTGATGAAATGATACTTTATCTCAATGTGCTTTGTCCTTGAGTGATGGACGAGATTTTTGCTGAGATTTTTAGCACTTGAGTTATCGCACTGGATTCTGATCGGAGACCTCACCTCAACTCCCATACCTTCAAGCTACTACTTCATCCATAATAACTGTGTGCACGCTTGAGTGGCCGCAATATACTCAGCTTCTGTGGTGCTCAATGAAATGAAATCTTGCTTCTTTTTTAGCCAAGAAATACACAATCCACCAAGATAGAATGCACCTCCTAACATTGGTTTTCTATCATCTACTGATCCAGCCCAATCTGCATCTCTGTAACCCAGTAACACTGATTGAGATTTGTCATTATACATCAGACCGAAATCCCCAGTGCCTTTGATATACCGAAGTATTCTTTTCACTGCAAGCATGTAGATTTCTTTGGGATTGCTTTGATATCTTACTGCTTGGTAGGTGGAAAAAACGAAATAAGGTCTCGTTGTTGTCAGGTACAGTATACTCCCAATAATATTCCTGTATTCTGTGATATTAACTGCCTTTCCATTATTATCATTTGAAAATTTTATCTGGGTAGAAATCGGAGTCTTCATATCCTCAGAATTTTCCATTCCAAATCATTTCAAAACCTCCTTGGCATATTTGGATTGAGAAATGAATGTGTCATTCCAACCTTTTGTAACTTTTAAACCAAGGAAAAACATCATCTCACTAATCATAGACATTTCGAACTCATGTTTATTGAATTCAGAAGACTGTCAGCAATGAGCTTCATCTGATCCACCAAATATTATGTCATCGATATAGACCAGCACCATCATCTTTTGATTACTATTGTTGTTGAAATAGATATTGTAATCAACTCCACCACACTGAAGACCAATCTTCTTAAAATACTTATATAGCCTTCAGTACGATGATCTTGGTGCTTGTTTCAGCCCATATAATGCCTTCTTCAGCCTGCAAACTTTGTTCTCATCCTCATGAATGAGAAAACCATATGGCTGCTCAATGTACACCTCTTCTTCTAGAAACCCATTTATAAATGTAGACTTGACTTCCATCTGGAACACATTGAACTTTATTTTCACTGCAATGGCTAGGAATAATCTGATTGTCTCCTACCTTGCAATCGGTGAAAATGTCTCATCTCCATCTATTCCCTCTATCTGGGAGTCAACTTTGCACATCAGTCGTGATTTGTTCCGAATCAATGTGCGATATTCATTCATCTTGTCTTAATAGACCCATTTAGTCTTGATGACGTTTTTATCTTCTGGACTCGAAACAATCTCCCATGTTTGATTCTTCTCAATTCTGATCTAGCTCTTCATTCATGGCCTGAACGCAGTTTTCATCTTTAGCTGCATCAGCAAAGCATTTTAGCTCAACCTAAGATAGAAAAGATGCCTGCTGTAGTGATTTCATTTTCCTTGTCTGAACTGAATTCGACTGATCACCAATGATATTATGTCTGTCAATTTCAGCTCAGCTCTTTGGATTCCTTGTAGACACTGACTTGATACTTTCTTGTTCATCATCAGTGTATTCTTCTGAATCAGTATTAGCCACTTCTGCTCTCCCTGTATTGGTTTCTTCCTCAACAATTTCATTAGGAAGTTGTTCACTGACTCATTTTTTAGTGTCTTCATTTATTTCAGCTACTATTCTCTATGTCACTATTCACTGATGTCATTTATTTGAACTTATTCTCTCAGATTTTTGTTGAAACACCTTTTATTTTCCCTCACAGCTTCTTCGTATCCTGAAAATAGTCAGCTGATACCACATTGTCAGATCAAAAAAAAAAGATAAGCATGAGATGCATGATTATTACTACTTCTCCCTGTGTTTCTTTCTTCCCTCGATAGGGAATGCCTGAGCATATTCATCCAATTATCGCTTTGATGGCTCTTTCATTTGATTCTGTTATTTAATGCTCCCCATATGTTATGCAACACTTCCTGGAGTTAGGCCCATAAAAATTCTTCTTCTACGACATCTTCTATTCTCATCTTCCACTTGGAATTGAGCAATTAACGAAATATATATTCCTACTGAGTTGGAACTTGGTGTAGGAAACAAGAGAAAAAGTTGACAACACAATCACATTATATTGTGCTCTGTTTCTCCCTTTATTCTTCAACTCTGGTACCTGATTTGAATCAATTGAAATTTAAGAGCATATCACATCTCCACTTCACATCCTTAGATTCCACTTCCCCTTGGATCATATCTCCTTAAAACCTTAAACAATTGATTAATCATTTAATATCATTTAAATACATAGGGAGAAGGGTTTTTTCTGGAATCCTCAAGATGAGAATTGTGGTTGATCCTGATGGGTCAACCCTTTGATTCTTTCTTGTAGATCATCACACTCTTTCCTTGCTTCTTCTAGTTGCCTTTCCAACTTCAAATGATATGGCCATATGACTAACCATTCTTTACCCATATTCAGAGCCTTTCTCTGATATGTAGATTCGACAGACTTAGCCTTTATCACCATTTGGGGTTTAAACCCACTAGTACACATTTCTGTCTTTGATGTTCCACCAAAATTCCATTTCCCCTGATTCCTTCTCTGGGTAGGAACCTCTCTAATTTTCATCTTCCCCTGCTTCTTCCACCATTGCAAGGATCTTGCACCTTCCTCCACTTTTCACTGTGGAACACGACATGAAAAATTTTCAATACATTCTTTGTTCATATTTCTTTTATCAGATGTCAGAGTCACCACACTCTTTTCCCCGATGGTGATTCCTCCATTGAACATTCATTATTCTTTATCACAGTTGGAGTAGATCTCCCCTTAATCATCCAGGTTTTTTTCACATTCTCTCCTTGAGAGCTATTGTGAGTATGATAGAGGAGGTGACCGATACACCTTTTGTTTAGCTCCATGTGATTCCCCTAAGGGTCTAAGCCTATTCTTCTCCTTACCACATTGTCTCTCAGTGTGGAATTTCTCATCATTCATCATTGGATTCGAGAATCTCCTTTTGAGTTCACTTTCCTTTCTTGCATTCTTCTTACTGCAATTTCTTGCCAAATTCCCATAATCTGAAAATATAAAACATTTTCCATCAAAGGCATACCTCGTTTCATCATTTCTATGTCGAGATGTCGATACACCTTGAGTTATTCTAACATGGGGATCTTGAGCTTCCTAACACATACTCATGATTTGTCCCATTCTTCCATAGTAATAACATCTAACGAATGCTTTCCTCTGAGATAATTTTCTCTCTAATTTCTCATGATGCTTCTTCTTATTCTTAGATTTGGTATTTTTTCTGTTTTCATAGCCTGAAATGTATTCCAGAGCCTCTGAACAGAAGCTTGATGTATGTCCATAGATCCCGCAGAAATAGCACATGACATCATTAATTTTTATAACTATCCACTTAGGCCTATATCCAACACTTGTAGGATTTATTTCACATCTTAAACTATTCACTGCTCTCTTTTTATCTTGCAAGGGAGGGGAATCATAAAATATGATACTAGTTTTTCCTAGACTGTATGGTCTTTGAGCTGATAAAATTTGTTCTTGCCTCTTTTCAGAAATAGAAAATTTGTTTTTCACTTCATCATCACCTACCGAAGGATAATCAAATAGAAAGTGTAAGGCATCCTTCATTTTAGGCTTTCCTTTAGCATTGGATTTCTCTACTTCCTTCTTCATTGATTCTAGCTCTTATTCAACTTTTGAATCTTCGCATCCCATGATTCAATTTGGGCATTGAGTTCCCTTCTGAGATTCTTTCCGTAACTCATCTCATCCTCCAGTTCTCGTGTGATATTTTCTACCATGTCACGTTGCATCATTACTTTAAAATTTTCCTCAGAAAAAAATTTAGAGACAGATTCATTCTCTTGTTGTAGCCTTTGATTACTTTGAACTTCCTCTGACAACTTTGTTGCTAGATCTTCATTTCTAGCTTTCAGATTCTGAACTTCATCTGGCTTTTGATCCTCTTCATAATCACCAGCCTTTTGTTTTCCTTTCATTTTATCAATCTTTTGTATCTCATCACTTTGAGAATCATTCTTCTCCTTTAGTTCAGTAGCCACATCAATAAGCCTTTGATTTAAGCCTCTTAGCTTATTGACCTCAATCTTCAATAAATTGATCTGGATATCATTAGATTTGACTTCTTCATCCAATTTCTGGTCTATTTCCTTTCTCATGTTGACAAAATCTATTGGTGGCCTCCTTCTTGAAACTTCTTCTTTATCAGTTGTTTCAGCATCACTTTGATGTTCAGGTACTTCACTCATTCCTACTTCATGATTGAGTGAATCAATCTTTTCCTTATCAGATTCATCCAGGCCTTCTTTCAGTAAGCTGTTTGATTCTTTTAGTTGAATCACACTTTTTCCATACACACTTCCACACTGAGGAATACCACCAAACTTCTGATTATTCTTTGATGTTTTTCCATTTTCCATGGCACACCGATATAAGAGCTGACTAATTTTACCACACAAATCGACTACACCAAGTCAGAGAAAAACAAGTCTGATAAAAGAAACCTCCGCTCTGATACCAATTCTTATGAAAAATAGGGGCCTATATACCCTTAGATCGGGGTGAATCAGGGTATGGTTATTCTTTCGATAAGTCGCCAGTCGTACCAAATTACACTATTCTTCACTAGATGTGGATTACAATGTTCAGGCTAGATCACTTCTATGCCCAGGCTCACTACCTTTACAAGGTTTAGGTTTAGCTCAATTCTTTCCCAAGGGTCACTCCCTGTTTCTCTCTCTCTGGCTCACTGTCGGTGGAGAGGATCACCTTTTTCCTCTTCCTATGCTCACTGCACTTGGAAGGGATCCACTCACAGTTTATAGACCTGTAGGTCTTTTCATTTGCATGAATACAAGCATCCTTAACTGTTGATGGATTGTAACATCCCAGGTAAATAAAGAATAAAGAATTTTCATATTTATTAATATTTACAAATTAAATATTAATTTTATTTTAAAGGGGTTGCTATGTTCGATAGCGTACCCGATACGCAACGATGAGTTTCTTTGAAACTTACGTAGCACACTAGTAATAAAATAATATTATTTTAAATGTTAGTTAACAAGTAGCCGTTGTACTGGCAGGAATGGATAGAAATAACTAAAATATGATTAGATATGTTTTTAAATGTTTATACATTTACCCAATAAAAGATAAAGGCTTAAAATACGGAAAGAGTTCAATTTTAGGGCATATATACACTAATTTTCACGAAAGGTCCACTTATCACCTTTTAATGGTGAACCGTCATTAAATATAGTTTTGATCACTCTTATAATTTATTTTGGACCAAATATAACTCTTCTTTAGAATCGGGACATCAAAATTTACTTTGTGTAAATTTTTGGTACCTTTCTGATAAAGTTCATTTTTTTATGAGTAGTGTAAAATGTTGTATTTTAATTCAAAACCTCTTTTTAATCTAAATTATTTATATGATTAGATTATTATTTTAATTGGTTATAAAGTGAAATTAGAAAATATTTTTACCAGTTAATCCAATGGTGGTCATTGGAATCAATTTCACTTTGAAATTGGACTTAAACTGGTGTCAATCTTTTGATACTTACTGTTTCACAAAAACACGCTATTTGTCATGACAGCGGGAATTAATTATTAAATTAATTAATTTGACTTATATGTTTTGAATTTTGTAAAATGGAATTCATTTTTGAATTCGGAATATCAAATATAGCTTAGGGTGAATTTTTGGTAATTTTCTGAAAAACTTCAATTTTTGATGAATAGTGAAAACACTAAGTGGTAATCAGGCAAACTGATTTTTCAGTTAAATGAAAGTTTACCACTAATGTGTATTTAATTTTGAAAATCCGACATACATGGTTGTCATTAAGAAGTAAAATGTGGTTCAATGAGATTAAAATAATTTTTTGGTGAATAGTAACTTTTTTTCATTAATCGCGATTAGAGGTAATTAGTGTAGTTTAAGGTAAAAATGGTATTATAAGAATGTGAAAACACCATGACACTTGTCCTACACCTATTGGGTGAGTCATGGCCGACCAAGAAAAGCCATGGGCCAACTTGGGGACCCCATGGAGCCACTTTAGTTGGAAAATGACATTATTATATTTTTATTTAATGTTAAAGTAAAAATGACACTAACATAAATTGTTTTACTAAAATAATTGTTGAGTGGGGTTATAAAAGTCCAAATTTTGATTATAAATAGTCATTGGAAAGATAAAAAGATTTCCTACATCATAGTATTTTTTTTATAATTTTTAGACATTAAATAAATTAAATTATATATGACATAATAATGATGAAGCGATGACATCATTATTTGACGATTTAAATAAAATGGAAAGATAATGAAAAATATAAAACCTACACATGGACAAAACCAATTGGATGAGTGGATTTCGAACCATTATCACCTTATACACGAATTATATCAATGTGGTACCTTTTAAAACCGAAACACACTTTCAAATAAAGTAATATTTCTTTACTTTCCAAAAGTGCCCCTCCTCTCCTCTTATAAAAGGCCCCCACCTCTACCTCATTTCTCACACTTCTCAAGCCTTTGGCTCGGCCAACCCCTACCCAATTACTCTCTCCACATCCCTCTCCTCATCCTAGAGGATTCCCTTTGGGCATAATCCTTTCAGAGGAAGCCTTTAGGCTCAAATCAAAAGGGAGTTACACTTTTAATGGTAATTCATTCTCTCTTGTTCATTTGTTTTATTTTGCTTCTCCAACCCTCTAAACTCTTTTTATTTACTTCTTTTGTAACAACAACAGTATCTTAAATATACTAGGATGTTTTTATAATATTTATTTGAGCTACACTCTCACACAACTACATCAAATGGTTAAAGAACATACTGTTTCCGTGGATGGTGAAATTCTGCCTCCCGAAACGATGATTGTTCAATACTCATTTAACACCTTCAAGGGTGGCCATTATGATGTCACTATTTTTATATATGATATATAATATGTTTATGTTTTCTTTAAGCTTCTGTATTTTTCATTTTTGGCATACCTTTATGGTTTCCATTATGGGTAAACACGATATCTTTATTTAAAGAAGTGCGGACTACCGCCCCCTAAAAGTGATGTGATTCGTTAATGCCATATGTGGGACGTGTAAAGGATGGATTTAAAGTTATTATATATGATGTTATACTGGAATTATAATATACCTCTCTATAATTATTATTTCTTTCCATTAAAGTATGAGATAGAAATGAAAGTAGCGTTCATGCGTACGTACGGCTTACCGTCTCCATGAACGGTGCATTTCATTTCTTATCCCCAAATGTAATGTACTATTAAAATTACATGTATATAATGTATATATATAATTAATGATATATCTAAATGATGAATATAATTCTGGAATTAAAATATACATACCTCTCATTTAGTTTTAATTCCACTAATATGACAAAGAAATGAAAGTAGCGTTCATGCGTACGTACGGCTTACCGTCTCCATGAACGGTGCATTTCATTTCTTACCTCTAAATGATTATGTAAAATTATAAATACATGTATATGCTGGATATATATGATATATATGATATCAAAATCAGGAATTTCATTCTGGATATAAAGAACTTTTGACCACACGAACAACATGTAATTGTAAGAAGTCAACTTTCGACTTAAGAACCAAATATTGACAAAAGAAACATTATTAACTTAAATGGTTACATAATGTTTATAACATGGAAATAAGTGATATAAAAAGAATAATGAACTTTAAAAAGGTTTTTAATCAAGTATAAATTAACTCAAGTTTATTATTCAGGACGTTAAAGAACGATCGAGTCAAGTCGGACCCGAGGTAAGGGAATTTCTTAACCCAACTTCCATTCTTTGGGTTAATCTCCTACTTTCAAATTATGTCATGATATTATTATGTCCTATCTTGTATTTGTACTTTATTTATGTGTAATTATAGTGAATACACATAATAGATCTATTTTATTAAAAAAATGATCTTTGTAAGGGACTTCGTCTCAATCTCCTTTCATTGAGGCATATTTCGTTTTATACACAACTTTCTTTTATACGGTGTATAAACTCCTTTGACTTTTACTTTTATACAAAAGGAATCTTTTTCTACGAAGCGTTTTACTAAATGACAAAAAGGAATGTTTTTTTTAACGTACGCGGTGACAACGACCTTTTTCCACCGCCACGAGTATTATTTGATATTTGGCTTCCTCAACAAGCCGTAATGTTTTTAAAATAAAATAAATACCATATACTCTTTTATGTATTTTGGTATTGAAAATGGTTTTGATAAATGATTCTATTATGTCAATATATTTATGATATATTGTGATTAAATTATGGAAATGTTATCATTCCTTTATATTGGTTTTATGTTTTATGATTTTATATTGGTACTTGGACATTTTAACGGGTGGTTACGTTATAAACCATATGACGGGTGGTGCCGTGAATACCAGGACGGGTGGTTACGTTATAACCTCCAATGCATTGGGTATGGAAGTCAGCCATATGGCTATTCCATTAAGTATGTATGGAAGTCGGCCGTATGGCTATTCCATTAAGTATGTATGGAAATTGGCCGTATGGCTATTCCATTAAGTGATATGTGTGGAAGTCGACCGTATGGTTATTCCACTTAAGTATGTTTATTTCCCAAGTTACCTTTATATATGTTATGTGTTCTTTTTATGGATTTTATGGTAATCCTTTGGTTACAAAAAGGTAAGTAGTGATACTTTATTCAGTAAAGAGTTTTTACTACTTCATGAAGGTGAAGGTATTTCTTTGATAGAGTATATATGGTTTATTTGATGTTTGAAAAACTAACAGTTTTCATTCTTTTTGTATCCCTTACTGAGCTTTTTATGCTCACCCCAAGTTTTTTCGAAATGTTTTTCACAGGACTTAAAGTGGAATAAGGTCAAGGATGGGATCAAGGTACTTTCATGCTATCTAAAACATAGAATCTAGACATCTTTTTTTTAAGAGTTTTTATTTTATGGAGACTTAGTAGAAGTGCATACTTTTTAATCTTTTAAGATGTAATAGTTATGTTCTAAATTCTCTAAAACTCTAAACCTGAAAAGATCCTCAATGTGAATTATTCATTTAATTCAATATTAAGTAAGGTTTAAGGCTGGGGCCTTATAGTTGGTATCAAAGGACGGTTTAGACAACTTTAGAAGTTAGAAAAGTGTTAAATTATAATATGATTGAAATGATATAGCATTTACGGATTACCATGTTGCTTCGCCTAAGATATTTCTGTGTTCAGAATGGTTTTCCGCAGAGGAAACAAAGCAGCTATGTTGGGACGACATCAGGTGGATGATAACCTTCCAAATCAGCAACCTGAGATGGTCGGAATCGGAACTAAACAGTTTGTTTTTGTGATGGCACAGTTGACTCAGGATATAAATGGTGGTGGTATCCATGCACGAGATCAGCCAGATCAACCGCAGAAGAACATTTCAGTGGTGGAACATTTCATGAGGCAACATCCCCCATCATTCAGAGGATCATCTGACCCTGTGCAAGCTGAAGGGTGGATTAAAGCACTGGAGAAGATTTTTGATGTCATGGGGTGTTCAGAACATCAAAAGGTTAGTCTTGCTGTTTACCGTTTTGAAGGTGAAGCTGATCAGTGGTGGTCGATGGTGAAAAATATAAGGGATAGTGATGAGATTGAGGATCTTCACTGGGACGAATTCAAAGGTATGTTTCTTGAGAAATATTTTCCTAAGGTGGTTCGTCTTAGGATGGAAAAACAGTTCCTAGAATTGAGGCAGGAGGATGATTCAGTGGCTGCTTATGAAGAAAAGTTCACTCGATTGGCAAGGTATGCTCCAAACTTCATACGAGATCTTGATAGTAAAATAAACCGTTTTTACTCAGGGTTAAAGCCAAAGTATCGAAGGGCTTTATCTTCTCGTGAGTTCAAAAGTTATGAAAATCTTGTTCGATGTGCGGAGAAGGTGGAAATGGAGTTTGCCGATGATCATGTGTTCTATGACAAACAACAGAATAAGAGATCTAGTTGGCAGGAAAAGGGGAAGAATTCATCAAAGAAGCAAGGAGGTAAGAAAACCAAATATCCATCCTGTGAGAAGTTTGGTAAAATGCATCCTGGAGAATGTTTATCCAAGTCTGGTAAGTGCTTTCGGTGTGGTAAGTCTGGTCATATTGCTTGAAACTGTAAGGAAGATGATCAAGAAGGAAATGAAAAGCCAACGGTAAGATGTTTTAAGTGTAATGAAATTGGTCATTATGCAAACGAGTGTCCAACGAAGAACTCAACTGGGGGAATGCAGCTAGACTACAAGCAGAAAGGGGTGGTAAAATCATTTGCAACAACTTCAGCAGATGTTGGGCCATCGAATGAAGTGGTATCAGCTCCAGGGAGCTCAGTATTTTTCGAAGTTTGACTTGAGGTCGGGGTACCATCAGTTGAAAGTAAAAGAAGCAGACGTTCCGAAGACTGTGTTCCGTACTAGACATGGCCATTATGAATTTGTAGTTATGCCTTTTGGGTTAACCAATGCACCTGCTGTATTCATGGACCTTATGAATAAAATTTTCCATGAGTTCTTGGATAAGTTTGTGTTTTGAGGTTTGGGAAGAGGTTATGTGTGTGCCTTGTGATTCACAGTTGAAGAGAGATTTGTTATGTGAAGCTCATAGTTCTCCGTTTTCAGTTCATCCGGGCAGTACTAAGATGTATAGAGATCTGCGGGAGTATTACTGGTGGGATGGAATGAAAGAGACATTGCTGATTTTACTGTGAAGTGTTTGACATGTCAACAGGTTAAAGCAGAGCGGCAGTTACCGAAAGGGATGCTTCAGCCTTACCAGTGCCAGAGTGGAAATGGGAAAACATATCCTTGGACTTTGTTGTGGGATTACCGAGGACATCTCGAGGTAATAATGCAATCTGGGTTATTGTTGATCGCTTGACCAAATCTGCTCATTTCCTTTCTATACGAGATACTTTCTCTCTAAATCAACTTTCCCGTTTGTATCTTAAAGAGATAGTCAGGTTACATGGAGTTCCTCTCTCCATTGTATCGGATCGTGATCCCAGGTTTACTTCTAACTTTTGGAAAGGCCTTCAGAAGTCGTTGGGTACTGAATTAAATTTTAGTACAACTTTTCATCCTCAATCAGATGGGCAGTCAGAACGAACAATTCAGACATTGGAGGATATGCTACGAGCGTGTTCTATGGATTATCAGGGAATATGGGACCAACATCTTTCTTTGGTTGAGTTTTCTTATAATAACAACTTTCATTCCAGTATACAGATGGCACCATTTCAGGCATTATATGGGAAGCGGTGTCGAACTCCAGCTTTCTGGGATGAATTGGGTGAAAGGAAGTTGATGGGACCAGAATTGGTAGAAGAGATGGTAGAAAAAGTTCAGCTAATTCAGAAAACACGTGAGAACAGCTCAGAGCAGGCAGAAGAGTTATACGGATAACCGGAGGAAGGATCTATCTTTTGAGGTAGGTGATCATGCTTTTCTCAAGGTTTCTCCTTGGAAAAGTGTGATGAGATTTGGTAAGAAAGGTGAGTCCATGGTTGGTTAGACCATATGAAATTATGGAGAGAGTTGGATCAGTTGCATACCGAGTGGCTTTACCTCCGAGTTTATCTCACGTACACAATGTTTTTCACGTTTCGATGATGAGAAAGTATATGCCAGATCCATCTCATGTTTTGAGCCCAGAGGTAGTTCAGATGGAAGAGAACCTATCCTATGAGAAACAACCGGTCCAGATTCTTGACCACTGGGAGCAAGTGTTATGGAATAAGGTGATTCATCAGGTAAAGGTTTTTTGGAAAACCATGTGATTGAAGAGGCAACGTGGGAATCTGAAAATGCTATGAGGGATAAATACCCCCACTTATTTTGATAAGTGAATAAAATTGCGAGGACGCAATTCCCAAAAGGGGGGAAGGATGTAACATCCCAGGTAAATAAAGAATAAAGAATTTTCATATTTATTAATATTTACGAATTAAATATTAATTTTATTTTAAAGGGGTTGCTATGTTCGATAGCGTACCCGATACGCAACGATGAGTTTCTTTGAAACTTACGTAGCACACTAGTAATAAAATAATATTATTTTAAATGTTAGTTAACAAGTATCCGTTGTACTGGCGGGAAAGGATAGAAATAACTAAAATATGATTAGATATGTTTTTAAATGTTTATACATTTACCCAATAAAAGATAAAGGCTTAAAATACGGAAAGAGTTCAATTTTAGGGCATATATACTCTAATTTTCACGAAAGGTCCACTTATCACCTTTTAATGGTGAATCGTCATTAAATATAGTTTTGAGCACTCTTATAATTTATTTTGGACCAAATATAACTCTTCTTTAGAATCGGGACATCAAAATTTACTTTGTGTAAATTTTTGGTACCTTTCTGATAAAGTTCATTTTTTTTATGAGTAGTGTAAAATGTTGTATTTTAATTCAAAACCTCTTTTTAATCTAAATTATTTATATGATTAGATTATTATTTTAATTGGTTTTAAAGTGAAATTAGAAAATATTTTTACCAGTTAATCCAATGGTGGTCATTGGAATCAATTTCACTTTGAAATTGGACTTAAACTGGTGTCAATCTTTTGATACTTATTGTTTCACAAAAACACGCTATTTGTCATGACAGCGGGAATTAATTATTAAATTAATTAATTTGACTTATATGTTTTGAATTTTGTAAAATGGACTTCATTTTTGAATTCGGAATATCAAATATAGCTTAGGGTGAATTTTTGGTAATTTTCTGAAAAACTTCAATTTTTGATGAATAGTGAAACCACTAAGTGGTAATCAGGCAAACTGATTTTTCAGTTAAATGAAAGTTTACCACTAATGTGTATTGAATTTTGAAAATCCTACATACATGGTTGTCATTAAGAAGTAAAATGTGGTTCAATGAGATTAAAATAATTTTTTGGTGAATAATAACTTTTTTTCATTAATCGCGATTAGAGGTAATTAGTGTAGTTTAAGGTAAAAATGGTATTATAAGAATGTGAAAACACCATGACACTTGTCCTACACCTATTGGGTGAGTAATGGCCGACCAAGACAAGCCATGGGCCAACTTGGGGACCCCATGGAGTCACTTTAGTTGGAAAATGACATTAATATATTTTTATTTAATGTTAAAGTAAAAATGACACTAACATAAATTGTTTTACTAAAATAATTGTTGAGTGGGGTTATACAAGTCCAAATTTTGATTATAAATAGTCATTGGAAAGCTAAAAATATTTCCTACATCATAGTATTTGTTTTATAATTTTTAGACATTAAATAATTAAATTATATATGACATAATAATGATGCAGCGATGACATCATTATTTGACGATTTAAATAAAATGGAAAGATAATGAAAAATCTAAAACCTACACATGGAAAAAACCAATTGGATGAGTGGATTTAGAACCCTTATCACCTTATCCACGAATTATATCAATGTGGGACATTTTAAAACCGAAACACATTTTCAAATAAAGTAATATTTCTTTACTTTCCAAAAGTGCCCCTCCTCTCCTCTTATAAAAGGCCCCCACCTCTACCTCATTTCACACACTTCTCAAGCCTTTGTCTCGGCCAAACCCTGCCCAATTACTCTCTCCACATCCCTATACCCATCCTAGAGGATTATGTTTGGGCATAATCCTTTCAAAGGAAGCCTTTAGGCTCAAATCAAAAGGGAGTTACACTTTTAAAGGTAATTCATTCTCTCTTGTTCATTTGTTTTATTTTTCTTCTACAACCCTCTAAAATCTTTTTATTTACTTCTTTTGTAACAACACCAGTATCTTCAATATACTAGGATGTTGTTATAATATTTATTTGAGCTACACTCTCACACAACTACATCAAATGGTTAAAGAACATACGGTTTCCGTGGATGGCGAAATTCTGCCTCCCGAAATGATGATTGTTCAATACTCATTTAACACCTTCAAGGGTGGCCATTATGATGTCACTATTTTTATATATGATATATAATATGTTTATGTTTTCTTTAAGCTTCTGTATTTTTCATTTTTGGCATACCTTTATGGTTTCCATTATGGGTAAACACGATATCTTCATTTAAGGAAGTGCGGACTACCGCCCCCTAAAAGTGATGTGATTCGTTAATTCCATATGTGGGACGTGTAAAGGATGGATTTAAAGTTATTATATATGATGTTATACTGGAATTATAATATACCTCTATATCATTATTATTTCTTTCCATTAAAGTATGAGATAGAAATGAAAGTAGCGTTCATGCGTACGTACGGCTTACCGTCTCCATGAACGGTGCATTTCATTTCTTATCCCCAAATGTAATGTACTATTAAAATTACATGTATATAATGTATATATATAATTAATGATATATCTAAATGATGAATATAATTCTGGAATTAAAATATACATACCTCTCATTTAGTTTTAATTCCACTAATATGACAAAGAAATGAAAGTAGCGTTCATGCGTACGTACGGCTTACCGTCTCCATGAACGGTGCATTTCATTTATTACCTCTAAATGATTATGTAAAATTATAAATACATGTATATGATGGATATATATGATATATATGATATCCAAATCAGGAATTTCATTCTGGATATAAAGAACTTTTGACCACACGAACAACATGTAATTGTAAGAAGTCAACTTTCGACTTAAGAACCAAATATTGACAAAACAAACATTATTAACTTAAATGGTTACATAATGTTTATAACATGGCAATAAGTGATATAAAAAGAATAATGAACTTTAAAAAGGTTTTTAGTCAAGTATAAATTAACTCAAGTTTATTATTCAGGACGTTAAAGAACGATCGAGTCAAGTCGGACCCGAGGTAAGGGAATTTCTTAACCCAACTTCCATTCTTTGGGTTAATCTCCTACTTTCAAATTATGTCATGATATTATTATGTCCTATCTTGTATTTGTACTTTATTTATGTGTAATTATAGTGAATACACATAATAGATCTATTTTATTAAAAAAAATGATCTTTGTAAGGGACTTCGTCTCAATCTCCTTTCATTGAGGCATATTTCGTTTTATACACAACTTTCTTTTATATGGTGTATAAACTCCTTTGACTTTTACTTTTATACAAAAGGAATATTTTTCTACGAAGCGTTTTAATAAATGACAAAAAGGAATGTTTTTTTAACGTACGCGGTGACAACGACCTTTTTCCACCACCACGAGTATTATTTGATCTTTGGCTTCCTCAACAAGCCGTAATGTTTTTAAAATAAAATAAATACCATATACTCTTTTATGTATTTTGGTATTGAAAATGGTTTTGATAAATGATTCTATTATGTCAATATATTTATGATATATTGTGATTAAATTGTGGAAATGTTATCATTCCTTTATATTGGTTTTATGTTTTATGATTTTATATTAGTACTTGGACATTTTAATGGGTGGTTACGTTATAAACCATATGACGGGTGGTGCCGTGAATACCAGGACGGGTGGTTACGTTATAACCTCCAATGCATTGGGTATGGAAGTCGGCCGTATGGCTATTCCATTAAGTATGTATGGAAGTCGGCCGTATGGCTATTCCATTAAGTATGTATGGAAATTGGCCGTATGGCTATTCCATTAAGTGATATGTGTGGAAGTCGACCGTATGGTTATTCCACTTAAGTATGTTTATGTCCCAAGTTACCTTTATATATGTTATGTGTTCTTTTTATGGATTTTATGGTAATCCTTTGGTTACAAAAAGGTAAGTAATGATACTTTATTCAGTAAAGAGTTTTTACTACTTCATGAAGGTGAAGGTATTACTTTGATAGAGTATATATGGTTTATTTGATGTTTGAAAAACTAACAGTTTTCATTCTTTTTGTATCCCTT
Source organism: Viscum album (assembly GCA_963277665.1). NCBI lineage: Eukaryota > Viridiplantae > Streptophyta > Magnoliopsida > Santalales > Viscaceae > Viscum > Viscum album. The sequence goes on along the minus strand of OY728141.1, from coordinate 995,772,426 downwards.
ACTGAGCTTTTTATGCTCACCCCAAGTTTTTTCGAAATGTTTTTCACATGACTTAAAGTGGAATAAGGTCAAGGATGGGATCAAGGGAATTTCATGCTATCTAAAACATAGAATATAGACATCTTTCTTTTTAAGAGTTTTTATTTTATGGAGTCTTAGTAGAAGTGTCTACTTTGTAATCTTTTAAGATGTAATAGTTATGTTCTAATTCTCTAAAACTCTAAACCTGAAAAGATCCTCAATGTGAATTATTCATTTAATTCAATATTAAGTAAGGTTTAAGGGTGGGGCCTTATATGGATGCTCTATTATATTACAACTTTCTTCCACTGAAGAATACCTCTTTTCCTCTTAACCACTGGGCAATTCACTTTGGAAACACCTTCGCAAAGAACCCTACTTCGCTAGGCTCCCAATTTCATGAAGCTCAAACAAGACATCGCGAAGCTCCTGCCTTTTCACGAAGCACTACCGCGAAGCACTACCGTGAAGAACTATAGTGAAGCACTACCGCAAAGCTCAAGTCGTTGCAGAGAAACTTCCCTCACGAAGCTCACTAAGCCAACGTGGGGCGCACAACTTTCACGGAGCTACAATAGCCGCCGCGAAGCTCTTCTTTCGCGAAGCACACAGGCTACGCAAACTACCTTCACGAACTGAGAGCAAATGATTTTCTCTGAAAATTCTCTCTGATTCTCTCGAGGGTGTCAGCCTCTATTTATAGGCGATTCCACCGACCCTCGAACTTTCCACGTGAAGTCAACGCCACGTCATCTCAAAACGCAAAGCTCCAAAGTTTCCGCCGGAATTCTGTCTAAATTGCCAAGCACCACGGAAATTTTCCGATCATAGAGCTTTTCATAATCGCGGAGCGTTTCGTCATTTACTTCGTGTCACCGCTGCGAAGATCCCTCACATTTCCTTTCAACACTTCCGTTCGTGAAGCTCGTCGTAACCGCAAAGCATCACCGCCTCCATTTTTCTGGTCTTCGAAAAATCCAATCCATGCATCCCATCTTCGCAAAACTCATGCCTTTTTCATATAAAAATATGATCTTCAAGAATATCCTCTTTTCGCGATGCTCACCAAACTCCAAACATTGGACCCCAAAAATTTGGAAAACACTGGAAAACGGCGCCACATTGTACTGCTCTTTTGTACCACCTCCAGATCATCCTTTCCATTGACATCATTCTTTGTCAACATGGATTGTCAAAAAATTCTCTGGAACTCGACAATTCTCCATGGAAACATGCTTTGTCAGCAAACACAATCAACCCAAAAATACTAGAATGTTACCTTGATGGATTTTTCCCCAACACATATTTATATTTATTATAAACCCACGTTTTTTAATTAATGTATATAAATAAACATTATTTTTTAATATAAATTCAATAATTTTATATATAATAGTAATAATATTTATTAATGACTTTTATCAATGCCATGAATAGTGTTGATAAATGTATCCTTTATGAGCACTAAAAAAACACTGATAAAGGATTCACCTTTATCAATTATTTTTTATTGATGATAAACGTGACCTTTCAGTTCTTTTAACTAAAACTGATATATGTGAGGCTTTTATTAGTGCTTTCTACTTAACGTTGATAAAATAAAGCACTTACCTTACTCTGATATTTGGTAGTGTATTATAGACACTGGTAATCCGACCATAGTTCCCAGAATTCCAAAAATTTCATATCCCTCTTTATTTGTGTAAAATTTTAACATATGTTCCCATAAGTTATTAGAAATTTAAAACCCACAAACATAAATATTAATATGATTTAAAACGTCATACAACCACAACCTCACTATCCAATTTCAGATTAAATCACTGTTTATGTCTTTATGAGCGTAATAACACCCTCTCCATGAATATATCAAAAATATTTTTTATTGTCTTAAGAATTTCACATTATCATTCTGATACCAATTAAACGCACCATGATATGCAAAAAAAATAATATGGGTTGGGTATTTAAAATTGTTCCCCGACGATTAATTTAACTATTTCACTACCGTTGACACACAACCCAAAAAAAACTACCATGGATCTCATGTGAATAATATTTTTCATGAAAAAAACAATGAATATACCATTTGATTTGAAGCAAATCTCGATATCCACTCACCACTGGTGATCGTTTTTCAAAGGAACCAAATCCGAATACCTCTATATTTTTCACATAGGCTTCGAATGTCCGAAAGAACATGGTTCTTTGAAATTTGGGAGCTAGCATAGAGATTCGACGACACCATCAACATCACAACGATCACCACAGTGACGGTCCACTGATTCGTAAAGATGAACTCATATTTGGAGCTTGGATCATCTTTATCTCGATCTAGTATGTGGGTGATGATAGAGTGGCTCTCATTAATCATTTAATGAATAGTAATGTTTATGAGAGCATCCTCTTATATTTATAGTTAGTTTCCAAATATCTCAAAATAGATCACAGACACCCCCAGATATGGATTACCCACTAAAGAAATTATAAATGAATTCTAATGACTGACATACTAGGTCATAAATATCATCGTATTATTATAATTTATATTTAATATAATAATTATATTATATGTTAAAAATGATCCAATAACTAACCTGGATATTCTATCAAATATTAATTGAACCATGAATATTAAAATAATATTCGTTCATCTAATATTTTTGCATGAATTTACTTTAATACATGTAAATATAGTAAATAAATAAATATAACTCTAATTATCCTATACTTGAATAATAATGAATTTATTTATTTTTTTGGCTATTGATAAATCTTGGATATCCCCAGAATATACTGGTGGGTCCAACCATGTCCTAAACTGATATTCATTAAAATATTTTAGAATTTTCAATACTCTTGATGTGTGATTCTGTAGGACCTTATCTCTATAGAGGTTAATACTATTCATATACTATGAGTGAAGTCTAGAAACCCATAAAGGCCTCTAAATAGAGAATGATAAGTCATAAAAACAACAAACATTCATATGAACACACACCATGTAATATAATCAATCTAACATGAGATTTCACACATAGTATGCACACCATGTGTCATCATCCTTTATTGATTTATCCAGAGTTGACATAACTCAACAGATAAATAATCTCATACCCTGGAAATGGAATTAGTGAAGGTACTACATCCTTCCTTGTATTGAAAACTATGATTTCCCACTTTCCCTTAAAGTGGTTTAATAAAAATTTATATTTGGAGGTCATACAACCAATTATTCTCCATATTCATGCTATCTCACTATGAAATCACTTCCATAGTTTCCTTCACAAATCAAAATATTTATTAAAACCATATTCACTTCTATTAATCTCAAGTTGAGATACCATTACATGTGTCTACCGATATGAAAAACCACTATCTATTGAAACATGTGTTTCTTACTATTGGTGGGAAAACATCATGATCTCACCTACTTGAGATCACCATATATGAGATACATGAGAATAAGTATCAATTTATATAAACCCACATCATATGATATTCAAAACCCATCTGCATCTAGTTGGTATGACATATCTATTCCATATGAAATATATTTAATATTAATTTATTAGAGTCTTGAGTTTCTCATTATATACTGGGAACCACTATAAAATTCTAATATATAAAGTATTCTAATAACATTCCCTATCAATAATGGATGCATAAATATCAACACTATTATAGTAATAGTAGATCATTCATAACTCATTATATTCATGATATGGTAGTCGAAAATTACTATTTAAGTTGGGTATGGGGAGCACACTATTACAAAAATAATCACCCTAACATGGTTATTCAGTTTGGGAATATCATTCTTAATTTATAAGACTAGATGAGAGTCTATTTCATTTGTTATTCCATCAATATGAAGGATCTTCTATCTCTCTCAGAGTTTTACCATAAAAAATCAATTAGTAAACGAATCAGATAGATGAATTTGAGGATCTGTATGGTAGAATTTACTTCTCTCATTTATTATTGAGGAAAATTTATCAATCATCATTGTTTTATAGAGAATAAATCTAAAGATTACCAACAACACAATGTCAAAAAAATTCTTATGTTAGACATAGAAAAATACCCATTGATTTTTTGGTTTTTTATAATTTATTTCATTTAGTCTCCATTTAGTTAGATTATTAGATTATTTAAATGATGGAAAAATGTGATTCTAAATTTATTTGACCCTTTTAGTTCTTTCAAAATTTTGTGAAATTGGATTTCATGTTTTCTTTTCATCTTTTCTGAAATAAAATGCATGATATCTTCAAAATATCACATGTCCTAAAGTATGTACCTGAACAATCACGAATTATATAGTTGGTCACAAGGTGTCAGATATAGATGATTATTTGGTGGAATAAACATTTTTTATCACTAAAATGATTGATTAAAAATTTCAATTAAAGAATTATAAATTAACATGTGTTTAAAAAAAGTATGGTTGTCTTTTAAAAATTATTTGATATGGAGAAGAAGATTTGGGACATTAATTGTGTGATTTGTTTCATCCAAAAGATAGTTGATGCTTCTCAAGGATTAGATTCATGATCATATAGAGGATGTAATTTTTTTTTATCTTTATGGGTTAGTTACCAACCTAAATTCTAGTAGTTAGTTTCTTTTTTAAGTGAAATTTTATTTCATTAGATGGTTATAGAATTTTGGAGGTGAATATTTGTATAAATTTGAGGACCAGACAATGTTTTCATGACACGTAAAACATATTATGTTTCTAAAGTTTATTTAAAGTATAGGGAAGACCCAAAGTCATCTCTAAAGTATTGTTGTATGTTTAAAGTGTGTATTTTTAACAAAGATTACTAGGGGGTTGAAAACAGTTTTAAAAACAAAATGAATTAATTAAAGAGTTTAATAGTTGAAAAATAAACGTGATGTTTAATAATTATGAGTGAAGGAGGTCATTTTAAGTTCCCCACCCATCTTGGATATTTCATTGTTATAAAATGTGCGTATAGTTTAATGGAATTCTTTGGTTTAGGGTTTTCAAGAATCTTGATTCCCCTCTTCCCTCTTAAAAAATTGCACAATGTACCAACCCTTGACACAAAAATCATGTTTTCATAGTTTAGACCTCATGAATAGAGTGAAGTCTACCAAATAATACTAATATATTATGCACGTGTGAGAGAAAGAGGATAATTGTGTTTCCAAATAAGGAAAACCCAAGATTCACACTTGAAATTTCAACCAAATCGGTGTTGAAATGTAAGTGGTTCACTTAATTAAACCCAAGAAATGAATTTAGAGGAGAGACATGTTAAAATAAAACATAACTGAAATAATTCACACACAATTTACACAAGACTAGTAGTTTATCATGTTTTGAAATGCCCTCTCAAGTATATTTATCTCCATCGAAATAACTGTTCACTATTTAGCTCACCATCGAGAAGGGGAAAAGGCTCGGGTGGAACATTTCATTCATACTTGATCCCCTTATGAGGATAAGGGACTCCACAACTTCTTATATTATGAGATTAATCCTTTGGGACTCCAAAATGGTAGATATTTTCTTTTCGTTCTAACTTAAAAATGGGGTGCCTGAGCTTCCATTTTATACACAAAGTGGAAGGTAGTTTTGGGAACAATGATTTCATAAAACCACTTGGATCATGGTTTTAACCATCCAAATAGTCTTATATTTTTTTGGAGAAAACTAAAAAGTTGTTTCCCCACCTATTTAATATCTCCGCTTGGAATCATTGGGTGGATGACAGCTCGAGTTAATGCTGAAACACAACACACCACTTTTGACATTGTGGAGATTCGATGGCTTGGATAGATAAGTTCATTTGAGCTATCAGATGATAGAAATTGGATTGGGTTCCTTTAGAAAAGTAATAGCCAAAAAATTTTGGATCATCCCAAAAAAATATCATCTCATTTGGGTTAAAATATTAGTATAAGTGGGTGGTTGAGTCCACTAGGGTTCTTGGAGACTTGAGCAGTTTGAACCATTTTTTTGTCAACTTCATCATGGTCCCTCCAAATCACCTCCAACTACTATGAAAAAATCAGAACATGTGAAATATACCTTATTAATAGTGATTTAAATTAAATTATTTAATCAAAAAGGAAGTGAAATATGTTATAATAATTGGAATTTATAATAAAAAATCAGATTAACAAAGTGATGAAAGGGTGAAAATGAATAGTGATTCACTACAATATCAAGACCATGGTATTAGGATGATATAGGGTATTAGGTAGAAGGGAATAGGATAAAAATTGTCCTAGTTGGGTGGGGGGCTTTAATTATCCCCACTAAAAATCTATGGGACCTATATCAACTACATCATTAGCCTATAAGTTGTTTTTTAAAGAGTGGTAATTTTAAACCTTTCACATAAAAAATCATCAACCCTTAAAATGTTTACTCAACAGTTTCCTTCCATTATATCTCTATATCTGTTCTTAGAACCTAATTCTACTATTTATACCCACTCCTCCTACTAGGGAAAATTTATTCATTGGGTTTCATTATATATTTTTCATAGTAGTAAACTATTTTTACTCGTAAGGTATGCATGTATTATTCCACATATTTTTTTTATTTTTTAGTAGATTTACATACCTTTCAACATCCATAAATTATTTTTCGTAGATAAAAAAAAACTAATTTATTAATTCTTCCTCTAGGTTGGTTTAGTACATCATAGTCATCAGTCATCAGGTGAGGTTACTTTTTTTTGTTTTTTTTCAAATTTTAAAAGTGATCTACATATCATTTTAATCTAATAAAAAATTCATAAACTAGTTCTATGTGGCCTACCTCCTATAATTATACATAGGGATTCAAATATGCAGAGGATAAGGTGTGATACCTTTTCTTTTTTGTTTATAACTTCATAGTGATGCAGTTATAGGGCCATGGGGTAGAGTGAGGGGTGAAAAATTAATTTATTTTCAATAGAAAACTTTTATAACTAAAATGAATTTTTACAACTATGTTGAAATTTGTGTTCTCGATATCTTGAAGACTTATTCCATGTGCGTTCCACCCTAAATTTGATTATATATTATAGTGGAAAATATATTATGATATATGTTACAATACACATTTTATAACAATTGATGTTATATTTATCATATATCCTATTTTAAAATATGTTTATGATATTGTTAGGAATGGAAATATTTAAGACTCTCTAAAATGTGTAACTTGTAATCCATGAATGTATCATATCTACATATAGACTCTAAACAATATGAATATTCATATATAGAACCTTTAATATATTCCACAATATGGCTTTCAAGGTCAAAGTTGTTATTTTGTTTGAACACATCTGTTATGATAGTATTTGGAGTTTTTAGAGATTACAATTCATAGAGTCTTTATTGATGATATTATATATATATATATATAATGGTATTTCATTATATTTCAATTGTCGGTGTTGAGAATTATTTTATAGATTCCATCATGAGACATGGGTACTACACCTAGAGATATATGAGTACCCAAATATAATATACTCATCCCTCTATAGAGTGAGGCCTTATATAATTGAATTTTAGGTAAATATATTTTTATGGTTACATAAAGGCATAAGTTCCATCCTATGAGTAGGAATGTTACTTTCTAGGAGATTATGAAGATGATGCACAAATAAAATTACTAATTATGCATAGAGTGTGGCCACTCATTGAGGCAAATGATTGATAAATATGTCTCAGTTTTTGTGTGTTAATATATATGTATATAAAAACTATCTAAATTAATGGATGGGTTTCAATTGATAATTGGGATAGACTGGTACCCTATGTTTGATTGGTATACTACTTGGATTATGATAAATATCTTATAAAAGGATTAACTGATGCAGCTGAAAAATACTGGTGAGGGGTTAATTTATTTTAACTAATCACTTTAGTAGTTGATAAGAATGAATGACATGTTTTTCAAATTACTTATTTAATTAATTATCTATAATTACTTTCCACATATATAAATTTTATTCCTTATTTTTGTACATGGTTTTATAATATACTTTCTAAGGTTGGGTTATAACCTTAATGGGGTATGTTGTAATCTCAGTGAGTACGTGATCCTATAAAATTTAGGTATACAATGTTTTAATTGACCCATGTAATAGAAAAATTTATTCACATGAGGGTTGATTCTATCAGATCCTATTTGAATATATCACATTGTGTGTATAGTTGGTTTGGAAAATTTTATAGTTTATAAGGGTTATTTAGAGTTGACACAGTAGGGATATCCTAGTATTTCTCATTATTAGAATTATAACATAGAAAAAAATAATTTACTTTTTTATGACATGTATGGTATGATTTATATTTGTAAACTATATTATTTTTATGATTTAAAATTTTTATACATTAAAAAAATTATTGAACATGAATTGTTGTGTATCCATGTTCATATAGTTTTGGTGTATTTTATTGAATTGGTCACACATAAGACCTATTTTAAACTATTAAATACTACTGTTTTCATCTCCCATGTCCGTCATCAACAATTTTTTATATATAATCTCAAATAAACACTCTATTTTTTTATGAAGTTCTGAAATCATTTTAAATCAATGGTAATCCATCTCTAACTTATATGACATTTTTTCCTCAAAATTTTTAATAGGATCTCTCAATAATGTGGTACACCTATGTTCTTTTTTAGGTAAGTAATGTGTCAAATTTTATATCATGTTAGAGTTTTTATAATAAAAAAACAAAATATATTACTTTAAACTATATCAAAATTAATTTAAAAAAAAAATAGGAACATTAAAATTGATGTTTTGAATAACATAACTACTTTTCATTTATTTGAACTAGTCTCATAATGACATAAATGCATAAAAATTTATATTGAACCTTCATTTTAATGTTATTGTATGAACTCATGCCACTTTCCCCATGATCTAACAGTAAAAAACTCAATAAAAATGTAAAACATCATACATAGAAAAAGTAGCTGAACTAGAATAATAAAAAATAATCACCACAACCATAACTCCTATTAATGATGAAATACCACCCATAATTTTCCTATAAAATGAAAAATATATGTTTCATCTATGTGTTAACCTATTGTAGGATAATCTATTTTGTCCGCAATTTGAAGACAAAAAAAACAATATCATGAAATTAAAAAAAAAATCCCAGGCTAGGTTCACCTGAATAATAAATGAGATTGGTAACAATATAAAAATAGTAATAATATTACACATGATATAGGTTTCTAAAAAGTGATTAGTTACCAACATATAATTTCTAGGCTTGAATTTCTTGAATGCCAGATGAGGAGGGATTTTCACTAGAACTTACGCATACGTCCCATTCCCCTAGAGCCTTCTGACCAATAAAAAGAGACAATAATGAACATTGGTGATACTATACTCTAATTTTCATAGTCACCAGTGAAATGAAAATAACTAAATATCATATAAAACTGATATTAAAAATAAATATATGTATATGGAATTACAACCAATGTATACCATAACCAAATAATAGGGAATCATTCTATCTCCAATTAACAATGCATGTTATAATGGCACATACCCTAAAAGGTATACCAATAGGATAATACCCTAAAAATAATTAAATAGATGATAAAATACTATAAAATAATTTACTATATCCCCTCACCTCACCCATAACCCAATCTCTAATCCTTATTGAGAAATTATGGCCATATATACCTTATAATACGTTACATGAAAGATAACAAAAATTTATACATGCACCACATCTTACCTATTAACCATGTGATCATAATAATATATTGGAAATACAAAAATACATTCAAAAATACATATTAATATACATGTATATTCACTGATAATTTCAACAAGAAAGAAAAAATAATACAAATATGTATACATTCAGGTCATCGTGTTCTAACTAGGACATCGTGAAACATGTTCCCAACTAATTCGGGCCCTGTTGGTATTTGATATGTTAGAATAACAAAAAATGAGGAAGGAAACCTAAAAAACTTCTGTATAGATCAATTTTTTAAATCCTATATAGATAAACCAGTACCCTATTAAATGTAGTGAGGTCAATAACAGAGTCTTATACCAGCATCATTTTAATTAATTAGTGGTGTAATTACCAAGGCTATTACTGTACCCTATCACCAAGGGCGTTATCAATGATAGAGTGTTTTTTAAAAATCTTGAACCTTATGGAGTGGTCCCCCAACCTAATAATTAACCAACACATTATCATTCAGTCAATGGTTTCATTCATATCCTACACCATATCACTATATCATAGGTTGAGGTCGAGTTCTAAGTATTCTACTAATACTATATCCCTAAGGGTGAGGTATCTTAACCATGTATAGTAAAAAAATATTTATTTATTGGGTGAGGCTAATATTTTCAATTTAATGTCTACTATACCTTCATTTCTTGTCATTTTGAGTCATCCTGAACCTTCCTTCCAAAGGAAGGAGGTCCCTGGTATTTTACAACTACATTGTGTAATGCGTGTTGGATGATAGGATGGGTAGATAGTATTCTATAATATTTTTTTGGGAATTATTTATGTCCTTATAAATATATTATATATTCAATATATATTAAGGAAAACATTAAAAACCATGATATGAGACTGGAAAACTCCAATGATTGTAATTGTACAAATATCATTTGTTATTGTGAGCATATGTTTATATCAGACATTCTACATCAATGGAAGAATATTCATATATAATAGGTTCTCTTATATTCTATTTCTAAATGATTAATATAATATTTAATTTCATAAATATGAGAATATAATAAATTTTCATCATATAGTCTGTTAATAGTTATTTTTTAGATGTGTTAGGTCAAATGACAAGAGCTTACTATATATCCATACGCAGGGAATTATACCCCATGTAGTATACTGCCATTCAATGGGACCCATTATACCTTCTATAGTCTTGAGACAATGGAAAATATTGTTCCTTTTTATAGATATATTATAATTACTATTATAATATCCTTTAATGGCCATATGTCCTAGACTGACTCCATGTTGTTTAAAATTATTCCAAATTTACACAAAGGTGAAAAATTCCTAGTGAAAGCAGGTGTAAGAAATATGTATGATTAACTATTTTTTAATCAACTTATATGGAATATTTACATATTATAATTATTTTCATGGGGAATATAACCCACTAAGGATAAGGTTTCATTGTATGTTTTTCCTAGTGATGTTATGGTTTTGGATGTTGGTGATGATACTCAATGTAGATTCCTACATATCTTAAATTGAAGGAATCAAGGGTGTTTTAATGGAACTAGGTTATTTGTATCATGAGTGTCATGAAAATAATGGATTGAGAGGGACATATGAATGGGATTGCCATATGTGTTTCATATAGAATATTTCCCTTAGAAGAAGGTGAATCATAGGTAATATGGTCCTAAGAGAAGGTTTCGTGGGAGATATAGAAATGTGAAAATGAGGTGGGGATTACACATATATACTTTCCATGAATTACTGACATTGAAGGTGAGTCAGGTAAAGGTTATTAATTATGGATTATATGTTTTTGGAGGTATATTCCCTATATCCATGGAAAATTAATGAAATATGGTGATAAAGTCATCAATTAGAACATGGTTTTAGATTATACCAAGGAAGGATACCTTGGTCCATATAGGGAATCTGAAGGATAACTGCGGGGATTATGCATGTACTTCCATGTGGTCTATATATATCGCACTGATTGATGATTATAAATAGTAAGGTAGAATATATTTAATAAATATATAAACCCATGAAAAATGGGTTGGGGAATTCATAAGGGCTTCCCTTGTATGAATATATTTGTCTAATTGATTCTTCTTTTTTCATGAAATGCTAAATTGAAAATTTATTATTCCCTACCCCTATAAAGGAGTCCCAAAAATTCCTGGATAATTTAGTGGACTAAGCTATCCAAATCAACACTTTGGTAGTCAAGATGAGAAATGAGTGTTGAGGTAGGTCTCATTTTTGTCCTAATAATAATGACCCTCCTTACCATGTGGATAAATGATTATAAACACCCTAAAGACCCTATTATTTTGGGAGGAAATGTTATAAGTGCATTATTTTAAGAGAATACCTGAATAAAAGAATACAAAATGGTTCTCACAAACCATTCTAATAATTAATAATTTTCAGGTTGATTCCTAGAGATGAACCACCATCAAAAAAGTTAGAATAGGCTAACAGGTGTCTACAAGGTCTTCGGTGAAATATTATTAGTGTATTTTTGGATCCAGAGTGAATGTGGGAAACATGATGATTTTATATGGGTTTTGAAATATATTTATTTAAAATGGTTCCTTAATTGTGATGCATTGGAGACATGTCTCCCTAATGAGCAAACAATGAGAATTGGTGTTCCAGTGAGTGCATGGGGTGAACATGGATCTTTAGTGGAATATTGTGTGAAGTGAAACAATAGGATGAGACTAGGTAGAAGTGGTTACCTTAGTGTGTGGTTTAGAGAAGTTGTTAACCAATTAGTATAATTTTGTAAATTTTTTATTCCTATGAGAGACTATAGTTAATTGTGTCCTTATTAAGAGTTCTGGGTGAAATAATGCCCAAATTATTAGCTAGGGATAATAGGGTGCCTGAGTGGGTTTCTAGGGTAACACATCATATTAGTGTAGGATTAATAAATTTACCAACCTACTAAAGAGTTATGGTGAATGGTTTACCTGAGTTTGGTCGTATGGTGAATTGGTTTCCTTAAATGACATATATGGTGATGTGTCACTGTAGTTGTGTGTTCTCAATGTGAATTACATATGGCAGGTTAGTGTCTTTGACATAGAGGTTCTTTCACCCTATTTTTGTTTCTCGATGGTATAATTCATATTATAAGAATATTTTGGCGTTTTTATACTTTGATTAAATAAATTACCCCAAAATAATTTTTTTACACACAATTCCATAATTAATAACCATCATAATGGGGGAGGGAGGACCTAGGAATAATTGATAAAGGAATCACTTCATCATTTATAGATCAATAAAATAACTGTAATATGAAGACTATGGGGTTTCATTTAATGGATAATTAGTTGGTATAGGAACAAAATGGAAAAAACCTGAGGCAGTGCACATAGGTGATGATGGATCCAAGCTTAGGTTCCAATGTAGGGCCTTATTATAATCTATAGTGAACTCAAATTGGAAATGCATGGAATGTGTTTTGGTTGATTAAAGTAAACTGATTTTCATGGAATTATATTATTGATCTAGGAGTATAAAATGAGTTTCATAGACGTAGGCTCTTTACATTATCTATACTTTATATTTTTTATCATCTGATACCCATAAAAAAATGGAGTTTCAACAATGGACTCCCCCTTTAGAACTAAATCCAATTATAAATAGTATAATTTAATTATATGCTGAACATTTTAATAAAACAAGAATGTTGTTCTCAAGTAGTTTGGATCCATATTTAGGTGGGGGTGGGGATATGAAACATGTTTTACATTAGTAGATGAGTGCTTAACATGCTCATCCCTAGGTTCATGACATGATGAGATTACAAATAATCACCCACATTTATACACATTCTAGGTCCCATAATAATTCTCTACACTAAGGGATATTGATTCAATATAAATTCAGTACAATATGATCTCCAAGGGTTGAGAATAAACCTCTCGGAGTAGACTTTGGATTTTGTAAATTACACATAAAAAGGTTTCAATGCATTTTAAATGAATTTCTAAGGGTTATCCATACAATTTTGTAATTAGATATCAACTCGATTGTGTGTATACATTGTATCAAGTGGGGTACTCCACTTTTCACACTTTAATTTGAATTATTTTTGAGCTTGAAAGGACTTACAGATAAATTTTTTTGACTGCTCTAATTTAGGAAATTTTATAAATGAAGTTAATATCTTATGTAGGTAGCTATCCTGGTCTCTTCATGAAAGTTAGTCACCCAAATCATTTACCCGTCTCACATAATCCATTAACACATCTCCTTCACATGACTCTCTCATGGAACAACTTCACCTAGGACCACATGTTGACTTATAAATAGACTGAAACCTCAAATTTTTAAGAATGACATATGAACATATGTAGGATGAATGGGGTAATAGCCTTTCTTCCCCTACTTGTTTGTTAAACGAGTTCTCCCTAACATGGGAATACAACCATGGCCCAACCCTACATGGTTTTGGTCCACTGTTATACCTAATTAGCCAACCCACACATAGGTGACCCACAATTAGGAAACCCAAAATTGGGAGACACACACTTGGGGGACCCTTCTCCCATGAAATTCAACATGGGAGACCCTTATACCATGTCATTTCACTTATGAGACCACGTACACAACAAAAGACCAACAAGTGTAGCCAAACCTTATTAGGTCCCACCTATGTTCATAGACTCATGTGGGTTCCATCTGCACAAGTGACCATTTTAAGATACCTACATAATAGACCTACATAAATCCCCTTCATTCACTAGGTTTCCAAGATTTTATATATATTGGCCCCTTAGGATCCCCTTTTCACATGAAAGGAAGACGAATAGTTTGCCCGAAGCTCTTATATCCCCAGTACTTCACATAATTCCCCAAAAACATATAGGAATCTCTTTAAATACAAAATAAACTATTAATTAATGATATTATAGGGCTTAGGGTTCCTCTAACGTTTCAAACATTAGGGGACTATATAAGGATCCACTCCCCCCCAAGTAAAAAATTAATAGGGTGAAGTGACCTTCCCAGACTAAACATCTATATGGGACCCTTCCAAGAGAACCCATGGAGGACCTTTGATATTATAGGATGAAAATTCCCATGTATTTTTTCCTAGGTGGTTCTTATCCAAAGAGGAAAACTCCAGATCGCCTAGGTATCACCTAGGTAAAATCAAAACAGTCCTCATAGATGACATTAAGGTGAATACAACGTAACCAGGAATTACCTAGGAAAGGTCATACACAACTCAACCAAGAATTACCTAATAATGGTATAAGAAATTTATACTAGGTATCACCTGAAAAACATTCTCCTAAGATACCAAAACAACACATGGGAAAAGTAAGATCCTTGTCACCCAGATATCACCTTGGAAAATGATCCTCCAACTCTCCAAGGTATCACCTTGGAGATGTACAATTTATGACATATATCATTTCATCAATGATAGAGATTATCATCCTTAGGACCCCCATCTAAGGTGGATAAAATTAAAACATACAATGAGTCCTCAATACTCTCATGATTAAAACACATGACATCTTAGCATTTCTCCTATATGATTATTCATTACCTTTGTAAAAGACATACCACACTTTCCCTAACTAGTAGGTATGGTCCATATGGTGTTTAAAATTGTGCATACCCTGAGAAAAGATTACCTGACCATTAAAGCCAGTGTTAGGGACCACCTAGTTTAATACCGTGAGGGGAACCAATTTCCATTCCATTTTATGTGGGAAAATGATATATTCATATCACCACCTCTTTAAAAGTAGGAACTGAGAATCCTACCTCGAGTAATCCCATATTCTTTCTTATAGGATATACCCATAATTTAATACCCTAATATTCATCCATTAGTGGATGGAGAAGATTGTGTGGATTTCCACATCGCCAACTTCCTCTTGTTTCTCACACTAACCATGACTCACATGTTCATAGTGGTTAGTAGAGAAAATGTCATCATCATGGTCATATAATAATTGGGACTCTTACTCAGTATAAGACTCATCTATGTTATCACCCCCTAAAAGGGCCATATTCACTATGAGAAAAACCGTTAAAGGGATATATTCATGATGAAGCAACTACATGATACCTATTTGTAGCTATAATAACCAAACATTCCGAACTAAATGGGATTTAATTATTGTCTATATGGGATATGTGGGAACCCTCTGTAAGGTTTACAACCATCACCCAAATTTACCCTAATCTTTTCTAACCCATATTCCTAGTAGGGTCATATCTAACAAGGAGGGAAATAATCCTTCTATGTCCATTAATCACCATCATTATTAGGCCATATTTATAGTGAGATGATACCCCCTATCTATGAAGCTATAACTATTCAATGTCCCTCAGTCTATTTCAACAGAAGTCCCACACCATTATTTTCTATTAATCTTCCTCCTATATTTCATTATCACATGATGACAAAATAAATTGTTTGGTCCTCTTCACATAAACATAAAAGGTATAATGTGTCCCATTTAGTGTCACCTAACTATGTTGTTTTAGATTCCTCTCAAGAGGATTCCAAGGAAGCCCCTATGACGGACACAATCAAAATATCAATGCAACCTTTTAAATCCATGGATTAAAATATATTCCA
This sequence comes from Viscum album, assembly GCA_963277665.1. Lineage (NCBI taxonomy): Eukaryota > Viridiplantae > Streptophyta > Magnoliopsida > Santalales > Viscaceae > Viscum > Viscum album. The sequence continues at coordinate 995,756,048 of OY728141.1, read as the reverse complement.
GAGTGCCCAGTTGTGTGGGTTCCGAAAAAAATATATATCATTGATAGAGAACCTATGATATAAAGAGATGGTTCCATAAATAGAGAAACTCTGGTATATACAATTTTATTTCTTTGATATAGAACCTCTGATTCATAGATATGGTTTTCCATTACCACATTATTATAATTGATTGTTAAAACATAGACGTGACTAGTTTAAAATTTTGAATTTAAAATGGATTCACAAATAGTTATTAAATCCATAAGTGATTCCCATTATAGTTAATAATCCCCCCCAAAAGGGTGTTATGTTTCCAACCTCCCATCATCTTACCAATACAAGTTCTTAAGAATCATTTCTTAAGCCCCATAACGATCACCATCCTTTGAAAATGTAAAGACCCGTAAAATTCAAGGGAATTTTTTTTCTTAATTTTCTTTGGAATTTTACAAGAGCACGGCTTCTGACGACACCTGATTCCGAGGCCCGGAGTGCCCCGAATCAAATTCCGAAGTTTGGTTCGGGTACGTTCAGTGAACGAACGAGTGAGAATTTCTAACTTTTGAACTGGTGCCCGGAATCGAATTCCGAGGGCACCGATGAACTTGCCGCACCAATATTCGCTTTAGGAGACCTTTTTCGAGGTTTCGTTTTATGCGGGTTGAGAGTTAGTTTTTGGGAATTTAAAATGAAGTTAAATAAAATGTGGAAACACATTTTATTTTTATCCAAGTTGGTTATAACCTCCCAAAAGGAGTTAGGGGTGGGACCCACATCCACTTAACCTCACTTGAGAGGATTAGGTCTGGTGGGGCCCACACGAACCCTAACACTTCATCTTCCCATTAAACTCCCTATAACTCCTCTTTAATTAAACTTGAAAACTTGGGTTATTTAATTAGTTGAGTTGTTTTAATTTCAAACTTTTGAAATTCAAGTTGTTTAATTGTGTAAATAAAATAAGCTTTAAGATTATTTTATTTTGGTTGGTATCCTTTGTCCCTTGAGAGGTTTTGGGAAGCTCTCTCTCCATCTTCTTCAACCTTGACGAAGAACACGAAGAACACTTAAGCTCCGACGAAGAACGCCGCTTCTCTTCTTCGTAGCCGGTGTGTTTCCGATGATCGACGAAGCCACATCTTCGATCTTCTTCCCATGTCAACGAAAGGAGACGCCGATTCCTCCTCGGACTTTCTCCATCAGCTTACGAAGCTTCTCCAGCGACGTACCTCTTCGGACGCACCTCGACGTCAATGGAAACGACGTTCGATTTCCGCGACGCCCGACCTCCGCGACGCTAGTCTTCCGCGGCTTGTTGACGTGCTCCGCACTTGAAACCGAGGTAGGGGTTTATTTTATTATTCTTTTGTTCATGATTTATACCTGTGATTATTTCTTCGTGAAATTTGTTCAATTGTTAGCAAATAACGCGAGGGGTCCGGACCGCACGAACACGGCTGACCCTCCTCCTTTTTAATGTTGATTCTGTTGTGGATTGAAACGGGTGTGGCGCGGTGTCGTCGCACCGTGCAGGATCATACGGAAAGAAACGCGCGGCACCGTCGCGCCGCATCGTAAAATAATGCAAGGACGCGACGCCGTCGCGCCGCGTCGAAGAAAGTCGGAGACACCATGGCCGGAGCGGGGCCGCGGTGGAAGGGCGCGACACCGTCGCGACGCGCCGGACAACGAAGGCTGTGGCCGGTTCCAGGCCGCGGAGGAACGAGAAGAATGGCGGCCAGCCGGTGTCGGAAGCTGGAAGGGGACCGGCCTTTGCCGGTCCCGTTGAGGAAGAACCGGCCGGCTAGGTCGAGCCGGCCGGAAGGGAGGCAAACCGGGGGGAATTAATTCCCCCAGCCAGCAAATAAATGGCCCCCCATAATGAGAGGGGGGGGGGGGGGGGGCAGGCGCCCACCATTGCAATCAGCTCGGCCTTCGGCTGAGCTGGCAGCACGCCTAGCGCGCTGCCTTGCGCTGAACCGGCGCGCCTAGCGCGCTGCCTTGCGCTGAACCGGCGCGCCTGGCCAGTCCACCAGGCCGGGCCGGGCTGGGTCGGGTCGACCCTATCCGGGCCGGGTCGACCCGATTCGGGCCGACCGGGGGGGGGGGGGGGGTCTCGGGCCGGGACGGCTCGGGCCCGAAACCCCCGTTACCAAGTGGTTTGGATTCAAATGCCCATAACTCGGGCTACAGACTTCCAAACGACGCACCGTCAGCGGAGATGCGATCCTTGGATCGAGACGGTCGTTTCGGTATATCGCACTCAAAGTTTCGGAATACTTTGAGTTCGGCCAGGTTGGTTCGTACACGAAACCAACCGGGCCCTCGGAGTGGAGACACTCATATCTTGAGCTACGGACGTCCGTTTGACGTGCCGTCAGCTTTGATGAGTTCCTATTAGTGAGACGGATCTTTCGGAATACTCCGCCCGAGGTTTGGACGCAGGTGGAGTATGGTCGGGTTGGTTTTGCCTTAAAAACCAACCGGGCCCCTGGGACGAAAAAGCCAATAACTCTCAGACCGGGCGTCCGATTGACGCGCCGTCTGTTGCGTTGAGTTCCTGTTGACGATACGGAACTTTTGGATACATCAACTCTGGAATTTGTGATAGTTGATGTATCAGCCTCTCGGCTCGTGGAGCAGACCCTTCCGAACGAGCTTGCTGTGTGCGGGAACCCTAGAGCTGGCTGCGACTGCTACTGTGACTACGATGGCGACAGTACAGAGATCCTTAGTGGATTCGACGACGACGACTACAGCACTCAGCGATCCTGTGTGGATCAGTGCTACCAATCCTGTGTGGGTCCGATCCTGTGTGGGTCTGATCCTGTGTGGGTCAGCGCTCAGCGGTCCTGTGTGAACCAGCACCTACAGATCCTATGTGGGTCTGATCCTGTGTGGGTATTTGCGGGGGTTAGTACCTATCGATCCTTTGTGGGTCCGATGACTTAGATGGATCAGTGATCATCTCTATCATCTACCGAAGAAGTATACCTGTGTGAGCTGAATCCTGTTGCTTTCCTATGTGGATTGTGTTGTGCTATCCTGTGTGGATTTCGTTTGCTTTCCTGTGTGGAATACGTATACTTTCCTGTGTGGACTGAGTTGTACTTGGGCTCGGAGGATAGAGCGTATTGGAATTGATGACTTAGGTATATGTATGGGAATATACCTAAGCAGTGTCGGTTGTTACTTCGTGTTTGTATCTATCCTTTGTGGTTTATCCTTTGTGGATTTTGGGAGACCTTCGGGGGTCTCGGGGTCCCTACTGAGTAGCTTATACTCACCCCTGCACAGGCTATGCCCGCACTACGTTGTGTTGGTTGCAGACGACAGACAGCGTTGATCGTGGTTGAGGCTTGAAGAGCAGGACGGTACCTGAAGGTGGACCACTGGGCAGGACGTGCTCGGAGCGAACGGAGGACCTGAGGAGCAGTGGAGCTATCTGTACCCACCCTTCAGGTGGGATTTCCAGTGGACAGCTCAGTTTAGCGGCTTTTACTTTACAGTTGTTGTTTTCCCTTTCGAGTTGTACTTTACTTTCAGTTTGGGTTTGTATACTGGCCCATTTACTTTTCCGCACTTCAGTTGTACTCTGTTTTTACTTAGTGTTTACTTTTCCTCTTGCTTACTCTGTGGTGCTTGTTTACTTTACAAAGGCAATGCCTTCCCTTTTTACCGGGATTTACGCCTTGGTGGTAGTCGTCAGCCCCTGGCCTATGGAAGGCGGGATTGGGGTAGTCACGACACGGGCCTCGAGGGCGGGTCGTGACAAATTGGTATCAGAGGAGTTCGGTTCTACCGCGAACTCTGATCTTTTCTATGTGAAGCAATAATGTTTAGCGTATTGAGTGTGGTTATCAGTCTAGGGAGTCTAGTGTTGGTGCGGCGGCCGATGTATCCGTACACCAGGACCCTGTATTCTGATTTCCGACTTAATGCATGAAAACATTGATTGCGTGTGTGTTTCAAGTTTTCTTTGTGATTACTTTATATCAGCTCACCAGGTATACTGTTCTGACCGTGGTGCACCTGTTTCCTTTTCAGGATGGCCCCACGACGGCAGCCAGCTAGGGTTCCGAGAGTTGAGCGTGACGACAGCCCACCGAGCGATGAGGCCTCGGTGCAGGGCCCTTTGTTAGCAGTGGCACCGGCGGTAGCACTACCCGCCGAGCCACCGATGCTTCCAGCACCAGCCGCTGATGATGCACGTCGCCTTGGAGCTCTGCACGAGTTCCAATGCCAGCGACCGCCTATGTTCTGTGGGGAGACGGACCCCCAGGCAGCCGAGGACTGGCTGGAGGTAGTGGTACAAGTTTTCAGGCTAGTGAGGACACCAGCAGATCTCATGGTGATCCTCGCTGCGAGCCTACTTCACGCAGTACCGGGCCGATGGTGGAGCTTGATACTCCATGTGAACGATGAGGCATCTCTACTTTGGACGGAATTTGAGAGCCTCTTCCGCTTGGAGTTCGTCCCAGCCACCCTCCGTGCGGTGCGCATTCAGGAGCTTTTTCAGCTGCGGCAGGGCAGCATGACGGTCGCTCAGTACTCGGAGAGATTTACTGATCTCTCGCGCTACTTGACCGACATGGTACGGGACCCATTCTTCCGGGCCCGGACCTTCGAGCAGGGATTAAGACACAAGATCAGGGCATCGCTGATCTCCCTCAGCATACCGACTCAGACGGGAGTACTAGAGCAGGCCCTTTTGATCGAGAGCTTTATTGCTGAGTCTACACCAGCGCCGAGACCCACCGTAGGGCAGCACGTGGCAGAGTCTTCTGCAGCTGGCAGTCTATGGATGACTCAGGGGTCCAGGCAGACCAGACCTTCAGGCAGACGACCTTAGGACACTGGCTCAGCAGTGCGGGGCACATAGTGTGGAGCCAGTCTTTCAAGAGGCAGACAGTGCTACTCGTGCGGCGGGCAGGGCCACATGGCTCGTGACTGCCCGACCCGCCGTGTCGAGGAGCAGTAGACGGTTGAGGGACCACCAAGGCAGAGGCAGAGGGTCGACCGTGGCAGTCCGCATGGAGGAGGCAGACGAGGCAGAGAATCTGGCCGAGCAACATGTGGTGGGCGACGTTTTGAGGCTCTACCACCACCACCACCAGGAGGTCCACCCCGACCACAGGGAGCTGGCGGGCAGAGACATGCACAGCTCCAGGCAGCAGAGGCCTACGACCACGGCGCGCCCGAGATGATTCGAGGTACTATCTGTGTCTATTCCACCCTTACTTCAGTACTTATAGACACAGGAGCGAGTCACTCTTTCATAGCCGCTGCCCTTGTTCGGAGCTCGGAGATTCCGTCAGAGCCGTTGGCCTGATCCTTACGGCTAGAGACTCCTACAGGAGCAGACTCGACGATTACGCACTGGTGCCGACAGTGTGAGCTTACTCTAGGAGGCGAGAGCTTCGGCTGGGATCTTCTTGTAGCAGCGTCGAGGCCTTACGACGTCATCTTGGGCATGGATTGGTTATCTATGGTCCATGCTCAGATTGACTGTTTTAGGCGCAAGGTGCGATGTGTACGCACCGACAGGAGAAGGTTCACCTTCACCGGCGAGAAGGGAGCCTTTGCAGCACATGATGGACTTCTGCAAAGGAGAGGACTTCCCATCACTCATCAGTTGGCTAGCCTCATCCTAGGAGTAGTTGACGTGCGGAGTCCTGGTTTTCCTGCAGTGGTGGATCAGTTTGCGGACGTTTTTTCCGACGACGTCCCAGGGTTACCTCCTCTCAGAGAGGTAGACTTTTATATTGACATGTACCCTGAGACAGCCCCGATATCGACTCCAGCATATCGGATGGCCCTCACCGAGCTTCGAGAGCTACGGGTACAGTTGGAGGACTTGCAGGGCAAGGGGTTTATCCGACCTAGTGTTTCACCCAGGGCTTCCCCGATATTGTTCGCCAAGAAGGCAGACGGGAGCTTGCGACTTTGTGTTGACTATCATCGCCTGAACCAGGTGACAGTGAGGAACAAGTATCCGCTACCGAGGATTGATGACCTCTTTGATCAGCTCAAGGGAGCACGGTGGTTCTCGATGATAGACCTCAGGTCAGGCTATCATCAGCTCAGAGTTAGAGATGAGGACGTGCAGAAGACGACCTTCAGATGTTGGTATGGCCACTATGAGTTCTTGGTTATGACCTTCGACGTAACAAATGCTCCAGCAGTGTTCATGGCCCTCATTAACAGGATCTTTCAGCCATACCTAGATCGATTTGTCGTGGTCTTCATCGAAGACATTTTGACCTACTCGACGACTGAGGAGGAGCACACCTACCACTTACAGGTTGTACTAGAGACACTCCGAGAGCACCAGCTTTATGGTAATCTCTCAAAGTGCCAGTTCTGGATACGTGAGGTCCACTTCTTGGGACACGTTATCTCTGAGGCGGGAGTTACAGTGGATCCTGCGAAGATCGAGGCTGTGTTAGCTTGGGAGCCACCCAGGAGCGTGACGGAGGTGCGGAGTTTCTTGGGACTAGCTGGATACTACCGGAGATTCGTGCCAGACTTCTCTAGAGTTGCGGCACCACTCTCAGCTTTGACGAAGAAGGGGAAACCCTTCGTGTGGTCAGACAGTTGTCAGCAGAGCTTCCATGAGCTGAGACAGAGATTGACCAGCGCACCTATCTTGAGGTTTCCTGAGGAGGGAGTAGGGTAATTAGTCTACTGCGACGCATCAGGGACCGGACTCGGATGTGTCCTGATGCAGGAGCGGGCAATGATCGCCTATGGATCACGACAGTTGAGGCCGCATGAGCAGAACTACGCTACCCATGACCTGGAGTTAACAGCAGTGGTCTTCGCCCTGAAGACATGGCGACACTACCTGATGGGCGAGCGCTTCACAGTCTTTTCTGATCATCAGAGTCTCAGGTACATCTTCTCACAGAAGGAATTGAACCTGAGACAGCGGCGATGGCTCGAGTTCCTCTCAGACTATGACTTTGAGATAGTCTATACTCCTGGAAAGGGGAACGTGGTAGCCAATGCCCCCAGTAGGAGGACGGGCATTCAGCTACTTGATGAGGCGACGGAGCAGCTAGCCTCTTTGCAGATATCCTTCATGGATAGAGATGGAGCAGCCTTCCTCCAGTCTCTCACAGTCACCCCTCCACTACTGCAGCGGGTCAGAGAGGCACAGCGTGAGGACGCTGACTGTGAGACACGGCGTGCACAGATATCCTCGGGGCAGGCACCTGATGGATTCTCCCTTGGATCAGAGCACGACATCCTTTTCAGTGGACGTACCATGGTACCAGTCGCTTTGCGAGAGGAGGTGCTGAGAAAGTTTCACACTTCTCTTTTGGCGGTACATCCTGGAGTGGCGAAGATGTACCAGGATCTCAGACGACAGCACTGGTGGCCGGGAATGAAGAAGGCTGTGGCAGAGTTCGTTTCTCGATGCCTCACCTGCCAGCAGGTGAAGGCAGAGCATCAGGTACCATAAGGCTTGGTACAGCCCTTGGAGGTTCTGGAGTGGAAGTGGGACGACATATCTATGGACTTCGTGACTGGACTTCCACGCACTTCCAGAGTTCACGACTCCATCTGGGTGATTGTCGACCGACTCACCAAGTCAGCTCACTTCTTACCCATCCGAGAGCAGGTCTCAGTGGAGAGCTTGGGACATCTTTACGTTCAGGATATTGTACGGCTTCACGGTGTGCCATCATCTATCTTCTCCGATCGAGATGCTCGCTTTACTTCCCGGCTTTGGAAGGGGTTGTAGGAGGCATTCGGGACGTAGCTACGTTTGATCACAGCCTTTCACCCTCAGACGGATGGTCAGACGGAGAGGACCATTCAGACTCTCGAGGACATGCTCCGCGCATGTGTCATCGACTTTGGTCGTAGCTGGGAGGACCACCTACCCTTGGTGGAGTTTGCGTACAACAACAGCTACCACTCCACCATTGGGATGGCACCATACGAGGCGTTGTACGACCAACCTTTTAGATCTCCTTTGTGCTGGACAGACCCTTGGGAGTCAGCACTTGTGGGACCAGAGATGGTCCAGGCCACGACAGAGAAGGTCCAGGTCATCTAGGAGCAGATGAGGACAGCTCAGAGCCGGAAGAAGTCATACGTTGATAGGAGGCGGTGGCCTCTAGAGTTCGAGGATGGCGACCACATCTTCTTGCGAGTCTCACCTCGACGTGGTATACAGAGATTTGGCCGAGGCGACAAGTTATCTCCGCGCTTCATCGGACCCTTCCAGGTCCTCAACAGGATTGGTGAGGTGGCTTATCGCCTGGCTCTACCACCTCAGTTGCACCGGGTGCACGACGTCTTCCACGTATCTCAGCTGAGGAGATACGTGCACGACCCGACGCACATCATTGACCATGGAGAGCTTGACGTTGACGATGGGGCGACTTTTACCGAGGTCCCGGTGGAGATCAAGGATCGACAGGAGCGGGTCCTACATGGATAGTCGATTCCTCTAGTGCGCATCAGATGGCAGCACGGGAATCTCCAGGAGAGCACTTGGGAGTGGGAGGCTCAGATGCGTGCTCAGTACCCTCATTTGTTTCCCTAGTTTTGATGTATCTTTACGGGGACGTAAAGCCCTGCGGTGGGAGTAATGTGAAGACACGTAAAATTCAAGGGAAATTTTTTTCTTAATTTTCTTTGTAATTTTACAAGAGCACGGTTTCTGACGGCACCTGATTCCGAGGCCCGGAGTGCCCGGAATCAATTTCCGAAGTTTGGTTCGGGTACGTTCAGTGAAAGAACGAGTGGGAATTTCTAACTTTTGAACCGGTGCCCAGAATCGAATTCCAAGGGCACCGATGAACTTGCAGCACCAATATTCGCTTTAGGAGACCTTTTCCGAGGTTGCGTTTTATGCGGGTTGAGAGTTAGTTTTTGGGAATTTAAAATGAAGTTAAATAAAATGTGGAAACACATTTTATTTTTATCCAAGTTGGTTATAACCTCCCAAAAGGAGTTAGGGGTGGGACCCACATCTACTTAACCTCCCTTGAGAGGATTAGGTGTGGTGGGGCCCACACGAACCCTAACACTTCATCTTCCCATTAAACTCCCTATAACTCCTCTTTAATTAAACTTGAAAACTTGGGTTATTTAATTAGTTGAGTTGTTTTAATTTCAAACTTTTGAAATTCAAGTTGTTTAATTGTGTAAATAGAATAAGATGTAAGATTATTTTATTTTGGTTGGTATCCTTTGTCCCTTGAGAGGTTTTGGGAAGCTCTCTCTCCATCTTCTTCAACCTTGACGAAGAACATGAAGAACACTTAAGCTCTGACGAAGAACGCCGCTTCTCTTCTTCGTAGCTGGTGTGTTTCCGAAGATCGACGACGCCACATCTTCAATCTTCTTCCCGTGTCAACGAAAGGAGACGCCGATTCCTCCTCGGGCTTTCTTCGTCAGCTTACGAAGCTTCTCCAGCGACGTACCTCTTCGGACGCACCACGACGTCAACGGTAACGACGTTCGATTTCCGCGACGCCCGACCTATGCGACGCTAGTCTTCCACGGCTTGTTGACATTCTCCGCACTTAAAACCGAGGTAGGGGTTTATTTTGTTATTCTTTTGTTCATGATTTATACCCGTGATTATTTCTTTGTGAAAATTTTTCAATTGTTAGCAAATAACGCGAGGGGGCCGGACCGCACGAACACGGCCGACCCTCCTCCTTTTTCATGTTGATTCTGTTGTGGATTGAAACGGGCGTGGTGCGGTGCCGTCGCACCGTGCAGGATCATAGGGCAAGAAACGTGCGGCGCCGTCACGCCGCGTCGTAAAATAATGCAAGGACGCGACGCCGTTGCACCGCGTCGAAGAAAGTCGGAGACACCACGGCCGGAGCGGGGCCGCGACGGAAGGGCGCAATGCCGTCGCGCCGCACCGAACAACGAAGGACGCGGCCGCTGTCGGGCCGCGGTGGAAAGAGAAGAGCGGTGGCCATCCGGGCCGCCGGTGTCGGAAGCCGGAAGGGGACCGGCCTTTGCCGGTCCCGTTGAGGAAGAACCGGCCAGCCAGGTCGGGCCTGCCAGAAGGGAGGCAAACCGGGGGGGAATTAATTCCCCCAGCCAGCAAATAAACGGCCCCCCAAAATGAGGGGGGGGGGGGGCAGTTTCACAAAGGGGGGGCAGGCGCCCCTCGTTCCAATCAGCTCGGCCTTCGGCAGAGCTGGCAGCGCGCCCGGCGCGCCCGGCCGGTCCGCCAGGCCGCGTCGTTCCGGGCCGGGTCAACCCTGTCTGGGTCGGTTCGACCCGGTTCGGGCCGACCGGGGGGGGGGGGGGGGTCTCGGGCTGGGACGGCCCGGGCCCGAAACCCCCGTTACCGAGAAGTTTAGATTCAAATGCCCATAACTCGGGCTACAGACTTCCAAACGACGCACCGTCACCGGTGATGCGATCCTTGGATCGAGATGGTCGTTTCGATATATCACACTCAAAGTTTCGGAATACTTTGAGTTCGTCCGGGTTGGTTCGTACACGAAACCAACCGGGCCCTCGGAGCGGAAACGCTCATATCTTGAGCTACGGATGTTTGTTTGACGTGCCATCAGCTTTGTTGAGTTCCTCTTAGTGAGACAGATCTTTTGGCATACTCCTCCCGAGGTTTGGACGCAGGTGGAGTACGATCGGGTTGGTTTTTCCTTAAAAATCAACCGGGACCCTAGGACGAAAAAGCCAATAACTCTCAGACCGGGTGTCCGATTGACGCGCCGTCTGTTGCATTGAGTTTCTGTTGACGATACAAAACTTTTGGATATATCAACTCTGGACTTTGTGATAGTTGATGTATCAGCCTCTCGGCTCGTGGAGCGGACCCTCCCGAACGAGCTTGCTGTGTGCGGGAACCCTAGAGCTGGCTGCGACTGCTACAGTGAATACGATGACAACAATACAGAGATCCTTAGTGGATTCGACGATGATGACTATAGCACTCAGCGATCCTGTGTGGATCAGTGCTACCGATCCTGTGTGGGTCCGATCCTGTGTGGGTCAGCGCTCAGCGGTCCTGTGTGAACTAGCTCCTACAGATCCTGTGTGGGTCCGATCCTGTGTGGGTATTTGCGGGGGTCAGTACCTATCGATCCGTTGTGGGTCTGACAACTTAGATGGATCAGTGATCATCTCTATCGTCTACCGAAGAAGTATACCTGTGTGAGATGAATCCTGTTTCTTTCCTGTGTGGATTGTGTTGTGCTATCCTGTGTGGATTTCGTTTGTTTTCCTGTGTGGAATACGTATACTTTCCTGTGTGGACTGAGTTGTACTTGGGCTCGGAGGATGGAGCGTATTGGAATTGATGACTTAGGTATATGTATGGGCATATACCTAAGCAGTGTCGGTTGTTACTTCATGTTTGTATCTATACTTTGTGGTTTATCCTTTATGGATTTTGGGAGACCTTCGAGGGTCTCGAGTTCCCTACTGAGTAGCTTATACTCACCCCTGCACGGGCTATGCCCGCTCTACGTTGTGTTGGTTGCAGACGACAGACAACGTTGATCGTGGTTGAGGCTTGCAGAGCAGGACGACACCTGGAGGTGGACCACTGGGTGGGACGTGCTCGGAGCGGAAGGGGGACCTGAGGAGCAGTGGAGCAATCTGTACCCACTCTTCAGGTGGGATTTCCAGTGGACAGCTCGGTTTAGCGGCTTTTACTTTACAATTGTTGTTTTCCCTTTCGAGTTGTACTTTACTTTTAGTTTGGGTTTGTATACTGGCCCATTTACTTTTCCGCACTTCAGTTGTACTCTGTTTTTACTTAATGTTTACTTTTCCTCTTGCTTACTCTGTGGTGCTTGTTTACTTTACAAAGGTAATTCCTTCCCTTTTTACCGGGATTTACGCCTTGGTGCTAGTTGCCAGCCCCTGGCCTATGGAAGGTGGGCTTGGGGTAGTCACGACACGGGCCCCGATGGCGGGTCGTGACAGAAAACAAGGCCTATGATCCATCATTGATATGAGATCCATTGGGTGTTTTTGGTTCCAGGAACCAAATCTCAATAGAAACATACCCTAAGAAGAAGATAGTGTAGAAAAAAACTATCATAGACATATGGGCTTCTTTTTTGGTAAAATAAATAGTTCAAGATATTTGGAATTGATATACTATAAAGAAGGAATCCTGCTAGTAGTTATTTTCACTGATCCAATTGGAGAACCATTGAGAATATCATGAATCAGATATCCTAGCACATTATTTTCAATGGATATTCATTGATTATGACGTCCCCCACCTGGATTAAAATATTCCCAAACTCATGGTTTTTTTGAAATATGAATTTCGAAATCATGATAATTTTCTTGAAGAGTACCTACATCCCTACAGGGGAAAAGAGTAAGTTAGTATATTATTTCCTTGAAGAAATATTTATAATAAATAAATAATATAATTTTATTTGATAATTAATTGTTCATCCATATATCAATCCTAGGGATATAATGATTATTATTACCTATTCTTGGGATGGGGAATGAATACTGATTGAATATGGGATTCATGGGTCTCGAAAACATGTGTAGATTTTGAGACACAACTAAATACAATATCTATTTATAAATAACATTTTATTTTATAGAAAAATTTATAAAAAATATTTAATCTATTCCAGTGGTGGTCAACCAGACTCACGATGAAGTATGCCTCAAATTTTATAATGTATATAAAATATTTAAGGCACCATTCCTAGTGGATGTGTTTGAGTTATTTCCACCACCAATGTTCATATATGGAAATTCCAAGAGATCAACATATATAGAATAGGAATTGATAGGTTAGGATAATATTTCTATAGGGATGGAATATTGTTCAAAAATTAATATTAATTTCTAAATAAGTATTAGAGTTTTACTAGTTCTACAAGGTTGTAGGATCTCATGAAATCACCCATTTTGATGTCCCTCTATGAAAAAATAGGAATCCCATGTATATACTGAAATAAAAATATAATGGAAAATATGAGTAGTGGGGGTATGAAATTAATAAAGTGAACCCTTATCTAACATATTTAGTCAGTTTCCATGCCTTGTAGGTAAACATGTACCTACTCCGGATCTGCCACTCACACAATGTTTTTTAGGTCAAGCACATTCATGATAAACACCAAGTTATATGAGGAGAAATTATGGAATTACCATTGATAGTATATTCCTTGATTAACCAGTGCCTACTATAAAATTATAAGGGGAATTCCAATTTTCATAAATATTGACTATTCCCGGTACTATGGGTCTAGATATAGTTTCATTTCAATGCATACACTATTCATAGGTTACTAAAAATTTATAAATATTGAATCAATCAATCCATTAATGCCACCTATGGAATTGTGAAATTATCAATAAAGGGTTACACAACTATTAATGCCCTAATTTCATATTTTAAATTCAACAATTTTCATACAAGATTCATACAACTGTAACAATCACTAACTATGGAAGCAGTATATAAGAGATATGGTCATATATGATGGATCTAAGAGAAAATGTTCTAGTGAATAAAAAATATGAAATTATTTATGAGGCCTATGTTCATTAACAATTAACACAAAAATTATTATATCTAGAGTAACAAACCATGGTAAAACAATTAAATTTGAAGAGTGATAAAAACCCAATGGTATTATGGAAACTATTGGTGATAATTTCTTATGAAACTACCCAAACAATGATAATGCTTCCTCATGAAGACACATACATTAGGATATCAAATAGAATTTCGCACTCATGATTATTGTTATACCATAAAGGGATATTATCCAGTATAATACCACGATGACTTATAATTTAGCTCAAGATAGAGGGATGTGGGAAATAATGATTCCACAAATGAATTATTTGATAAGAGAGGATCATGACTAATCAGATCACCCTCAAACCCAAACTAATTGATTACAAATAGTTAGGTGGAATTATCATGAGATAGATAGAAAATGATGTAGCCCAAAATGATGGGGTGAGGTCAGAGTATAGAAACAAAAGTCATGGGAGGAAGCTAAAGATGAAAGAACATGAATCTTACTCCAAACATGAAAAGGGGCCGACTGGAATTACTTTAAATACTGAATATCCTATATTAAATACGTTTGAAAATAATGGAATTTAATAGTAGGAATCATAGAATTATTGTTCACCCATTAAGTACATATGTATTCCCAATCTATGAAATATAAAACCACCATTATAACATAACCCCATAACCCTTGTTATTGAAATTAGATAGTTTATCTAAGTCATAAAATTGTTGGAATTTTTCGTTGACAAATGGGTTCCCACCATAAAGAGGGTGTACCAAATTGTAATCAGGGGTAAACTTTAAGGTGTTTTAATTTTTCACATGGTGATTAATAGAATGAATTTTTCACAGTCACAGATTTTATTTTATAGATTCTATTATATAATATTATCTTTAACATTATGTCCTTTCCTAGCCATAAACTCCTTGCACTTTATTTCAGAGTATATTGAATTAAATGTTCCTATATAATATATTAGGTATACTATAGGTGGGAACTAGATAGGTTTTGTAGAATCATCCATCCAAAGGGTAGAGTAAAATTCATCCCCAGAATGGTAAATGAAGGGAGATAAAGGGTTGGATCCATTTGCCCATTCATACCTATGTGTACATATTCTATAAGAGTTAAAATATTTTTTTATCATCACATGATCTAGTGTCAATATAGGAATGAAGTTATAAAAAATAAACTTTTTTGTGATTGTGGTAAGACATTGAATTAAACTATATCACCTAATTCAAGTGATAATTTAACATTTTATTATCCTTGACTTCCCTATTTTCTGACAAGTAAATATAGTGAATGAGGGAGCACCGATGAAAACCAACCCAACCATTTCTACTAGTGGTGGGGTGGATGGAAAAGTTACAACCACTGAACTGATGAAGTCACATTCTATACCAACCTATTGACTTTAATTCCATCAAAGATCCTATTTTAGTTATTGAATAATCCATATCAATAGTGTATATCACCTTGACAGTAGATTACCATTATAACATGGCCAAAATTAGGGAGTTGAATAAGGGACTCTATAAATGTGTTTTATCTCTACATTAAATTATCATATATCTAAATTAAATGACGCATATAAACTTTAAACTCATAAAAAATGTCTATTAAGAGTATATATAATATGATCTAATATCCAGATATTATATCCATGATACAAATTCATGTATAATGGCCATCAAATCATGAATTGATGTGGGAGGATCTATACAAACAACTAGAATGTTCACCCCTCTAGAGAATATTTTTATGAAAACATGTGAAGAATATGATCATGAATATTTTAGTGATAATAATTCACTTATTCTACTAGGGAATTATAAAACATGAGTGATTGAAAACTCTTTCATGAAATATGGGCATGAATCCTATAAAGGATATTTTAAGAAGGATCTTATAGAGAAGAAAACATTAGTAGGCTTGGCTAGTGTTCCAATAGAAATTATCCATTGTTCACAAATACTTTTATTTAATTAGATTCCCACTGATTGAAACCTGGTAACTATGTTTCCTAAATCACATTTATCATAAGTTTAGGTATCAATTGAAGAGGGTGTCTAATACACATTCCAACTATTAAAGAACCAATATAAATAGTTATTCTAGGACATGAAAGGTCAATGGATTACTCAAAAATGATTAAACTGACTAATTTTGTTCCAAAATACATTACATCATCTTGGTGTGACTCAAATATAGACATGGATTCCAACATTGTAAGACACACTTCCTAACAATATGTGTGGTGGGACATGTGGTTGTAAAATTCCAAAAACTCCCATGAATGATCTCTGAGAAAATAAACACAGGATCAATTGAATTTTTATGACATTATGATGTGGAAGGATAAAATATCATGTTATCTATACTTCAACAAAATGGATCCTTCAAGAATAGGAGTGGGATCAAGATTTTGGACAAAACCTCTCTATGGAAGTAGATTCTATGCATTCTAGAGTCTTTAGATAATTTAAATTCTCTGAGTCTAATCAATATGTGACTGTCGTAGAAATACATAATGTAAAATCATAAAATAATTAGTTTAAAATTATTATGTAATCGATAACTTTCTTAACATGAAAATTTATGCTTTAATTGAATCGTGATATAATAGAAAAATAGTATTATTTAAATGTGACCATTATAACATAATTACTAACATAATGGCCATGAATACGAGTAACTAAATTAATAAATACATGTATAATGGTCCAAATAAATAAAAATTTATTGATTAATTATTATGTACTAAGAACTCAATTTTTATCTATGTCATATTATGCTTTAAAAATACGTTTTCATCAAAAATGGATTTTATAGTATTTTGTGGAAAAATATTATAATTATTTTATGGAAAATTAATAATTTGTTTTTTTATAAAAATAAAATCATTTTTGAAATCATAATATCAAAATAATCTTTAGGTGAATTTTTGAGAATTTTTAGAAAATGTTGATTTTTGTTTGACTAGTGAAGATACCAATTTTAATACAAAATATATTTCAATTTAATACATATTATAGGAACCATTTTTATTTTTAATTGGTTTTATAATATAATTATTTTCATTTTGTTAAATAAAATTCAATTGATACTATTTTTATCATTATTTTAATTTATCTTAGCATAAAAATAATTTTATACATAAGCAATATTTTTAAGAAAATAATTTTTTGCTGAGTTTTGTGTTTTTTATATTAGATTAATTTCTTAAATTTAGAGAGATTTAATAATTAAAAGTGGACTATATACCTAGAATAATTATTTAAAAATTTATTAATGTGGATTGTTTCATTTTTTTTCATTATGAATAATAACTATACTAAATAGTTATAACCACTATAATGGGTAAATTAGGTTAATTATGGTTAAAACTAATCGGAAAATGATTTAAAATACACCTAAAACACACATTAACCATATTGGATGATTTTATTCTATACATACCCATCTATTATTTGAATTTATTGCATTTTGGAAACTATTTTTGGATAGTGACCTATATAATATTTTAATTAAAGAAAAATACAGAATGTTAGTTGCTTGCTTTTAATTTTACCTTATACGTTAAAATAAGGATTTAAATAAGATTTTAATGAATATTGATGTTTAATTTTATAATAAATAAATTATTTTTATGATGGTAATTTATTTATTGTTTTTAGTTTTCATATAATTTCCTTCAAATCTTATTCAACACCGACACAGTGCACGTGCAAGCAGTTGAAAAATAATATCAAATATTCTAAAAAACATTAAAAATATTTAATTTGGGATATATTATTGTAGAAAAAGGATTTTAATGTTAATAATGATGTTATAGTTACAGTTAAATTTAGTATATTAAAATTCCATTGTTATCTTGATGTGTTTAAAATCAAATAATGTGAATAGTTTGTTAAATGAAATTAATAGTATTTTATGTTAAAAAAATTAAATTATTTAGAAATCATAAAAAAACTTAAATGGGGCAAGTAGGATGAAAAATTGTCTAAATTTATTTCCCTTTGCTATTTATGAACCAAATTTTAGCTTATATGTACAAGTAAAACACATTAATATTGAAAATATTGTTACCACTATTTAGGTTAATATTGGTTATCAAAGAGTTTAAACTAAAAGATAACGTATAAAATACCACATAAACTTGTTCTAATTTTAATTACTAAATTTATTTAAAACATATCACATATTACCGCATAAAATATTGTTACATATTTCAAATTTATTATTAAAATAAATTTATTATATTTTAATCTTTTTTTACTATACTTGTGTCCTCTCCCCACTTATAAAAGTGAACCCCTCATATCTCTTCTTATACAACCATAAGCCACCTAGATCAACCGAAACCTACCCAATTATCTTATAAACATAAATTTTAATTAATTATAATTTTTTGTGTTCCTAAAATATTATTCCTAGTGTCCTTAAGATTGGATCTTATGGTGGTCTACTAAGGATAAGGAAATCATCATTACTATCTTTTTCAAATTTATTTATTCTTCTACATCCTTCATATATATTGTATCCAAACTAAAATAATAACTACAATAACTTTAAAATACTATTATGTTATTATGATAATGGAAAAATAATTTTACCTCTTTTCCATCCCATTGAAATTTAAAACATCCTTGGGAATTCATACGGATTACAGTTTCCACATAGTAGTGCAATTCATTTCATCCATCACCATTTTACTTGGATGATTATAAATAGGAAAATAATGAATATATTTTATAATTATGATATTATTATGGTCTTAGGAATAAATGATATCATTTATCTACTTACCTTTCCACCCATTAAAAAATTATAATTTCACTCATGTATACGTGCAGTCTACCACCTCCACGATGTGATGCGACTCGTTTTTCATGTCCAAATTACTATGATGATTAAAAACATATATATAATGATTAAATATGTTATATTTATTATTATTAATTTTCTATAAACAATATAACCATGATAATGTTTCAGGTAAATAAAATATCAAACCAAAACATTCCTGAAAAATGAAATAGTTAACACTACAAAATGATGGTTCTGATAAAGAATTATTAATAAAATGGTGTTGAAATGTTACAGTGTATTATATAAGTTATTATAAGTATGTAAATGGTTTTTTATATAATTATTAATTTTTATATATATTATACATAAATTTAAAATAACTCACAAAGCAAGTAAGACCATGGGTGAGGGTTCTTTATCTAAATATTGTTTTATCAAGACATGTTTGATATTATACATAAATTTATGTTTATGATTTGCATATAATAACCTTTTAAATATTATTTCATGTATCATTATCAATTTAGGGTATTTTATGCTACAACTACAGTTATTTTATCTAAGGGGTTCTAATTCAAATGATACTAAACTGGTGATAGTTTTTATTCAATATCATTTTAATTCAAGATTTATTTTCTTTATGTTTTTGTTGGGGTAATTATATGTCATTTATATCATAAAAATAATTAAATTTATTATATAATTGTCATTTATGTAAATTAATTGTTTTAATTTCATTTTCCACACTTTATGTACTCAAGATATCAAAATAATGTTTTTAAGGAAAATGACATTGATTTCTATTCATTTGTGAATGATTTTCTTCCATGACCATATTTTATTTAAAATGTTTTCAATACTGTTTTTTTCAATTATAAAAGTATTAATTAATTTTATTTTTATATATGTTTTAATAAATATAAATACTTTTAAATCAAATTTTCTTTCCATATTCTAAATGATGTACTTTTTACTAAAAGTGTGGGTTGAATATTTATTTTAACATTTACCATAGGAAAGAATTTTTATGCCACAATGAATATTAATTTACTTAAAAATTATATTAAATGTTTTCATTTTTCTTACCAAATTATTTTAAAAAATATTTTTGAACTTTTAAGATTTTAAATATGTGATTTCAAATTGAAAAATGATTTTTCACAAGAAAAAATCCAATATTATTTATAAAGTATTTTTATTTAGGTAAAAATAGTTTGATTAAAAATATTATATACTGAGAATAAACTCTATTTATATATTATATCATTTTTATTTGGATTAATTATGATCATTTTGACCAATAATGTATTGACATTTCATATACTAGTTAGTTTAACACAGAAAATTATTGATTTTAAAATCATATTGATTACGTTGTATTGTTTCTTTATATGTTAAATGCATTAGAATTATTATGTGATGGGTGGGGAAATGAATTAAATATACCCTTAATGCTTTACTGAGGCTCATTAGGTAAAATTGGTTGGGCATTTTTCCATTTCGTTGCTCTTTTATATAAGATGTATATTCATGAGCCCATGAAGGTATGTTTAAGTTGTCTAGAATTATGAATTGAATTATTATAAAATAATTTATTATTGGGAATGTGTTTTATCAAAAAGTAATGTTTTCCATGTAATAGTTTAAATATCATTTGATTATTTATATGGAATTAATTTATCATCATTTATTCATTCTCTATTATTCATGCCTTATTTGTTCTTTGATAACATCCACTATATGTATTCCATTACTAAGCCTCCGATCTCACACATGAATTTTCATTCCATTAAATAGGATTTCAAAAAGTGTAACATGATTAATAATAAATAATATTCTTTAGGTAATAATATGTTCCTGAAAGAAAATATTGCATTATATTTTATTTCATAAAATGTTCTGTGATAATCAATAATTTATCTATATTTATAAGATTACTAAACTGATTGATCATGGGTGGTGATATCCATTGTTTCCAGTACTAATGTAATGATTTAACTATTTGATCTGGGGTTCTTGAATCAAGTTGTTATGGGTAAGGACCAAATAAAAGGAGAAAATGCCTCATCTATTTTTCATTTCTACATGTTAACTCAATACTTTCATAATATTTCCCCCATCAAGGTAGAAATTGAGGGTATTTAAAATCTAAAAGTTGAATAATAAAATAAATAGATATATATTTCTACTAATTATGAACACTTATTTACAAATTAAGAATATAAGACTTCAATTCTAGTTTAGATATGAGATGATTAAATAATAAATTCTTGAGATTTTTTTCCATTCTTTATAACAAAATTAAATTTCATTCCTCTTTATATTTATAATGATAGAGAACCCAAAATTTGGGTTATCCTATCCAAATTTTCCTTTTTATATCAATTAATGAATTTATCTCTTCACGAACATTTCCAATAACTCATTTCTACTCAAAAAACTATCTATAAAATTATACAAAACTGGAAAAAGTAATGTAAAGATATATGAGTCCACCTAAACATTATATGAAATTATACCTTGTAAATCCTGATATCTAAATGTTTTGGATTAAATAATAGAATACTTAGAATCAAATTATCATCTAGTAATGTTCTATTGGATGGGTATAGGCTATCGATATATTGGAAAATCAATACCATCACATTAAAATGGTCTGAGATTTTAAAGAAAAGGGTAGTGTAATTTTTTATCCTCTTGAATATGTTCCATAGATGGTTATCAGTAGGATAAAAATGATATAATTTTATCTATATCTATTTACAATGGTTAGATTAATCAAGTATGGGATGTGATTTTCCCACAGACAACTCTCATATATCGGTATAAACTAGTGTAATATAGCAACATATACACAATCATAATATAGTAAATTATCCCATTTGTATATGAGAGGTGGGAGACATATCACAATGGAATTTATCAAGTGGAATTTTTAAAATTAGGATAACCATGTACAATAGGGATAATGTAAAATAATGATATATCATTATGAATTTAAAAGTAATCATGTAAACCAATATATATGGGGAACATGATAATTATATACCTTTTGGATAGGTCAGGGGACATTGTGGGCATAAAATGAATTGTGTGAGGATGATATATATGAATTAAAAATATTCATGTTTCTATTTCTTTATAATAATTTTTTCTTAATTCATGAATCTATATAACATACTGGGTTAAAGGATGGATTCTTTTCAATCTTCAATTTATGAGTTTTCGGCCAGACATGTGCCTCTTTATCCCAGTAGTTTATTGTATTTAAATCTATACAATGGGTTTCTAATTCTTAATTCCATACATTATTGAAAAAAACAATGAATTAATTTAATTTGAAGTTGTTTTATGTAAAACCTTACATGAATGATAGATCCAAAAACAAACAGAAACCATACTAAGGGTGAATGATCATAGTTTAGGGTCATGATTCTTGTTACAATATTTCATAAGATTTAAGGTCCCTTGATAAGAAAAACATTAGTTACAATTATCGTTTGAAATGAAATGATAAGTTGAAATTAATGGTAAGGAAATATTTAAAGAAAAAGGATTGACACTAGCCTGATATTGATGAAGAGACCAATGTCTTGAATTAAAAAACTAATGGGGGTATAATATAGGTTGTTTAAGATCATTTTGATTGGAATAAAGTTTACTAATGTGAAATGTATGGAACAATTGAACAGAATGTGTGGTGGAACATATAATGAGGTAATGGAAACAACAAGACATGAACTATAGTCTAATACTAGTATATACCATCTCAAAAATTGGATAGACTAGTATGTGGTAATAATTTATAGATAATCTTGTCTTGTCATTTTGGGTCATGTGAAGTGGTCTGAAATAAGGGTAAAGAATAGGATATAAAATTATCCCATTGAAATTGGGAATGATGTGTAATGTTTTAACGTCAAGGGTCCTTAAATCCTGTATGATTATCATAGTGGTGAAATATTTAAATAATTAATCAATACATTTGAACAACAAAATGATAGTATGGAATATGTATGCATGATATAACTTTAGAAAAATGACATGAAAAACTAGTTCCACTGTAATTATCTTTTGGTGTATAAAGATTACATGTATTTTCTTCCAGATAAAGATGCCTTTATATAATAGAGTCATATATGGAATCCTGAACAATACCAATCATAGGAACCCTATAGAGACAAATAATATTGTTATTAATAGTTGTGGAAGGATATTATTAATACAAAAACTCATGAAATGAAGTAGGATTATAATGAAAGGGGTATTAAATAATATTTCTATCACCATAATGGATATGACAAAATTTATTGACCAATGGTTGTATGTGGAAGTATAAGAAATAAAATTTATATTAATTTTTCATGGATTTTTTCTCCAATGAGTAGAATGTAAATTTTCATAGGGTAATATGGCTGACATTACAACCTATAAGCCTTATTTTTTTCACTAAATATTTTACATTTTTAAGGGATGAATTACATAATGATGGGAGATATGATTTTTCTTCACTACACCACTTTAAAATATTTGAACAAATATGTTTTTTCCGCTTTCTTTTAATGTTTAAGGGCCATGAAACATGCACTATTGGGGGCTATAGATTAAGGTCGCATACCTCTGACTAGAAGGTGATATAACATATACTGAAATGGATAGAAAAACCCAATGTGAATGAAAACCTAATACATATGTGGTTTACCTAAAGGATCTATTTACATAGTTTATGGTCATATTTAATGGTCAAAAATAAAAAATATATTGGTTACATAGAAAATGAAATAAGAAAAATTAATATGATTTAATTATGTCCTAATTCTACCATAGAGTTCTTATAATGTGGTTCCGACATTTTATGTTCATAGTACCCATAATAGTGATTTGGGGAGTCATGATATGACAACCTATATAGGGATTATAAAATAAAAGAACCAAACACAATCTAAATAAGGAATGAAAATGATGTATTTCACATAACTAGGTATCTGAATCCTAAAATGGTTATATTGTATAAGAATACAGGGGATCAACATGGAACATAATTGAATTATGGATTCTAATGTGTTACTATTGGGGTGTATAGAGCTTATATTACTTTTTATGTGGGATGATGAGTCCTGATGATTTCATTATTGAATATGATGGGGTAAGAATTTCCAAGAAGTGGTATCTCTTAAAGTTGAATATGCTCATTAACAGTTGAAATAAATATTTTTGGAGGTTCTAAAACAATTGATTCATAATGTGTGATTTTATAGTAGAGATTATCCACATAATTATGAGAACATTATACTATCATATCATATTTTTTTTAAAATAAAGACTATATTCTATAGTATATAAGAAAAATTACATTGAACTTAAAATAAGAACAAAATATTTTTATTTAAATATGAATGGTATAACCTTTGAATTTAATTATAGGGAATGAATAAGAATAACCACATATTGATCTATACATAAATAACATACTAAATAAAAAATATTTATTAATTACTAGGAAATAAGAACTCAATTTTTATTAAATTTATTTTATTTTTAAATGATATTTTCTGGTCAAAAATGTTTTTATTAATTTTTTTGAGTGAATAATATAATTAATTTCTAGAAAATTATGAAATTACATTCAATAAAATAAATAAAGTTTTTGTAATCAGCACATCAATTTTATCACAGAGTGAAATTATGTGATTTTTTTTGAAAACATTGATTTTTCAGTGAATTATGATGAATAGTAAATCTTATTGAAAAATATATATTTGTTCCAAGAATTTTAATATTTTCATTTTATTTTAAAATGTTTAAAATATAAAAGTTGATATTTTTTATTATTCATAATCAAATTGTTATCAATTGAAACAACATTATTATGTAAGTTGGTACCAAAATATTTTCACACATAAAAGGTATTTTACAGAAAAAACAATCTTTCATTGTGTTTTTTATGTTTAATTTTAAATTAAATTATCCCAATTTTTTGATTTGAATATTAAGAAGTAGATATTTCTTTGGGAATTTTGTGGCTTAAATTTGGTTAATATTCCTCTTATATATTTTTTCAGTAATAATAATAACATTAGTAAATTTCTTCAATGGTAATGGGTAAGTTAGGTAGTTATAGTTAAAAACAATATGATAAGTACTAAAAAAGGACCTCAGAACATACCTAAATATTATTTGATGGGTGAATCACATTTATAATCATCCAAAATTATAATATATGACATTTCTTTCTAGTTCTTCATTATTTTAACCTTTGACTTATTTTATATAAGTAAATGTAAACAATACACACTCTTTCTTTTATTATTCTGATATTTTTTTGATAGTGAAAAAACCTATGTATTATTATAAATAATTCTTTGAAAAATAAATAATTTATATTTATAGAAGTAATTTATTTATATATTTTAGTGATGAAATAATTACCTTAATTTCTTACGTAAGACTGGAACTACAATTATTCAATTAATAGAAAAATAAAATAAATTATTTTCATAATATTAAAACTAATATAATTTGAATGAACTGTGATGTTACAAATTATTTTTAGATAAAAATTAAATAATAGAGACGTGTTAATGCTTCATATATTAATTAATTTTTTTTATTATTGTCCTAAAAATAAAATTCAAGGAATAATTCCAAAATTGACATTAATGAAATTTTATAATAATTAATATTTTATAAAAACACTACTGGAAAAACCACCTATACCCACAGTTCAAAACCGTGGGTATAGCCCCCAAAAACCGTGGGTATAGCCTATACCCACGGTTTTGGGAACTGTGGGGCTGAGTGGCATCGGTATAGGGGTCTTAAGCTATCCCCACGGTTTGACAAACTGTGGGTACAAAAATTCAAAATATGCAGCTGCTGGGACTTGATCCCGCACCAACCACAACCTGACCATTTCTTCCACCAGACATCACCACTTCATCAAACATATTTATATGAATATATATCTATATTCCTAAATATATATTATATAATTGACTGTATTGCAAAAAATATAATCCAGTAGGTTTCAAACCCGCGTCTGCGGCAGAACTCTTACAGCGCCTAACCAACTAAGCTGACTCGACATTGATAATTCAAATCTATATTTATAATAATATATTAATTCTTGTGACTGTATTAAAAAATGTTGCCAGCGGGATTGGATACCACAACCGCTGTAACAGCAGCGTAACACGCTGACCAACCAAGCCATAGAATTCATTAGTTAATAAATTTCTATCAACTTCAATATATTAGTCGAGATCGTGGGTAAACATTTTCCCTCCAATTTGTTTTTGTTTTCCCACGTCTTTTTTTTCCACCATAATGTGGGTGAGCTATCCCCATGGTTCTAGAAAACCATGGGGATAGACCTTCGAAAAGAATATTTATCCCCATGATTTTTCCAAAACCGTGGGGATAGGCCTTCATATAAATACCAATACCGACGGTTTTACAAAATCGTGGGTATAGGCCTTCGAAAATAATTCTATACCCATAGTTTTTCTAAAACAATGGGTATAGGTGACCAATACCCACGATTTTCCAGAACCGTGGGTATAGGTTCCCACACAGTATATATACCCACGGTTTAAGCAAACTGTGGGTATAGGGCACCTCTATACCCATGGTTTTTCCCAAAACCCTGGGTATAGGTCTATTTTCCAGTAGTGAAAGATTCAAAATTCCAAAAAGTGCTATCATGTTTTTGGTTATAATTATATGTCTAAAAATATTAATCATGGTTAATTTATGGTCCCTTTTTCAATTTATTTTAGCTATTGAGACCCCTAATGAATAAAAAAATTACATTATCACAATATTTTTTAAAAGGGTTAAAGTTTGATAAACCAAAATAAAAAAGCGAAAAAATTGACATCAACATGATAAAATTTAAATTGAAGAAATTAATTTGATTTATCATCATATTAGATTCTAATATTTTCAATTCTGGTCCATTTGAACATGAAATCTATTTGATACTTTTTGAAATATCAAAATTGATCCTTACTGCTCAAATAAAAGGACACCTTATCTCCTCTTTTCTACACACATAATGTAACATTTTTATTAGCTGATAATATAAGGCCCCAGTCTTAAACATTACTTAATATTGAGTTATTTCAAGAATACACATTGAGGATCTTTTCAGGTTTAGAGTTTTAGAGAATTAGATCATAAATCATGCATTACATTCCACATTTATACAAAGTGGTTATATAAAAGATAGTATTCATTTTTTCCCATCAACGGAAACATATTTAAAACAAAACATGGATTCTTTCATGACACTTCCTTGACACTATAATCACATCATGTACCTTTCCCTTGACCTGTGAAAAACCTTTCAAAAACGTGGGATGAGCATAAAAAGCTCAGTAAGGGATATAAAAATATGGAAAGGAAACATTAGTACATGTATACGTAAGAATCAATGAAATCCTAATTTACTCATAAAACATAATCACATTAACATACCTCATGAAATCATATGATTTGTGAATAACTCATAGAAATCATAAGACATAAAGGTAACTTGAGGCATTCATAACATTCCTATGTAGGGAGTAACCCTCATGGTTACGTTTGGAATACCCATCACAGTATATTCCCTAAATATCATCGTAGAAACCTTAAATTTTAACCCCTTTGCGTTACCCAATTTGTTGGAGAGCTATATTGGGCTCACCTGCCCTTATTTTATCACGGAACCACCTGTGTTCATAAATAATGCCCAAGAACCATAACATAATCGAATCACATAAAACATGCATAAAGGAAAACAACATTTCCACATTTAAATCACAAGATATCAATACAACGCATATATATATAAACATTATGAAAACCATTTTCAATACCAAAATAAAGGAAAAGTAAAACAAGGTATTTAATTTTCATTTTTTTAAAAAAAGTTATGGCTTTTAGAGGAAGTCGAAACTCAAATAATGGTCACGACGGCAGATAAGTCGTTATCGCCGCATACGTACGAAAAAAAACATTCCCTTTTGTCATTTAGTAAACGCTTCATATAAAAAATATTCCTTTTGAGTAAACATAAAAGTCAAAGGGGTTTATAAACTGTATAAAATAAAGTTGTGTATAAAACAAAATATGCCTCAATGAAAGGAGATTGAGACGAAGTCCCATACCTCGGGTCCGACTTGACTCGATCGTTCTTTAATGTCCTGAATAATAAACATGAGTTAATTTATACTTTCTTAAAAACCTTTTTCAAGTTCATTATTCCTTTTATATCACTTATTACCATTTCATGAACACTATGTAATTATTTAAGTTAATAACGGTCGTTTTAACGATCATTGGTACTTGAGTAAAAAATAAACTCTTTATAATTACAACATGTTCATGTATCCATCATATCCAGAGTTATACTCATGATTTAGATATCATATATATCATATATATCCAGTATATATATGCATTTATAATATTACATTACATTTAGAGGTAATAAATGAAATGCACCGTTCATGGAGACGGTAAGCCGTACGTACGCATGAACGCTACTTTCATTTCTATTTCATATTTTATCAAATGGAATCATAATGATATAAAGTTATATTATAATTCCAGTATAATATCATATATAATATCATTAACTCCATCCTTTATACGTCCCACATATGGCATTAACGAATCAAATCACTTTGAGGGAGCGATAGTCAGCACTTCCTAAAATGAAGATATCGTGTTTACCCATAATGGAAACCATAAAGGTATGCCAAAATAAAAATTACAGAAGATTAAGGAAAACATAAACATATTATATATCATATATAAATATAGTGTCATCGTAATGGCCACCTTTGAAGGTGTTAGAAGAATATTGAACAATCATCGTTTCGTGAGGCAGAAATTCTCCATCCATGGAAACAATATGCTCTTTAACCATTATATGAAGTTGTGTGTAATTTTAGCTCTAATAATTCTTATAAAAACATCCTATTATATTTAATAAACTGATGGTTTTACAAAATAAATGAATAAAAAGAGTTTAGTTGGTTGGAAAAGAAAAATAAAACAAAAGAACACAAGTGAAGACATTACCTTTAAATCAGGTAACTCCCTTTGGTTTGAACCAAAAGGGTTTCTTGAAGAGCTTCCTGCCTAAGGTAAGGCTTCTAGGATGAAGATTGTGATGTGTAGTGATAAACTGAGAAGGTCTTTGCTGAGAAAAAGTCTTGAGAAGTGTGGGTAAGGAGGTAGAGGTGGGGGAGTTTTATAAGAGGAGAGGAGGGGCACTCTTGGAAATGTATAAAATGTTACTTTATTTTCAAATGCGTTTCGGATTATAAAGGTCCCACATTGATGTATTTCTAGGAGAAGGTGGTAGGGGTTCGAAACATACTCATACAATAGGTCTTTTACAAGTTTAAGTCTTAGATTTTACATTATCTTTTCATTTTATTTAAATCGTTCATTAATGAGGTAATTGATGCATCATCATGATGTCATAAATAATTTAATTAATTTAATTTATAAAAATAAAAAAAATACTATTATGTAGGAAATATTTCGATCTTTCAAATGACTATTTATAGTCCAATAGATCATTTATTTAGACAAAATAAAAAATGTTTTACTCAGGTGATACATTCTTTGTTATATTTAACTTTCTTTAAAAATAAAAAGATAAAAAGTCATTATCACACAAAGGTGATTCCATGGGGTCTCCAAGTTTGGCACAAGGAATCTCATGGTCGGCAATGACACAACCAGTAGTATTAGGACACATGATGGTGTCATTTTTTATTATTATGATATTATTTTATTATCCTTTTCTACCCGATTACTAATTAATCAAGATAATTAATGATAATTACCGTCGTTACTATTCACAAAGTCCGAAAACCAAAGAGTCTTACATACATAATTTGAAACTTCTGATTCCAAATATGGAATCCATTTTACCAAATTCCAAACACATAAATTTCAATAATAAATTTAAAATAATTCCCTTTGTCAAAACAAATAGCGGGTTTTTTTAAACAATATCTATGAAAAGATGGGCATTAGTTTATCCCCAATTCCAAAGTGAAATTAATTATAATGACCACTATTGTATCAAATGGTAAAAATATATTGTATTTAAACTTTAAAACCAATTAAAAATATTATCTAACCATATAAATAAATTAGATAAAAAAACTATTTTGATGTAAAATGCAGTATTTGTCAATATTCATTAAAAAAATGAACATTGTCAGAAAAAAACCAAAAATTTATACAAAGTAAATTTCAATGTCCCAATCATAAATAATAAGTATATTTTGAAAAATAGATCTTATAAAATTTTCAAAAGATATATTTAAAAATGGTTCCCCATAAAAAGGCGGTAAAACATTCTTTTAAAAATATTAGAGAATTCCATGCTTAAGATTGGATTTATTCTCATTTTAAGCATCTAAAACACTATCTAATTCTTAAATAGACATATATAAGAATATATATTATTCATTAATTACTTGTGATCTTATATATAACAACCGAAATAACCCGAAAAAATCCATTACCACATTTTACTGGTCTTATATTTGGATTAATACAATCCTTAGATGTATACACGTGTAATGAAAAGGAGGCTGTCCAATGTAGAGTTATAGTTTCTAACCGAGCAATTTTTATTTTATTTCTTCTTCCACATACTTAAAATATTATCTTAATAGGATGATATAATTAAATCAGTGTCTAAAATCTAATGTGATGTTTTTATGATAGTGTAATTATATATATCCATCTCCAACCTCCCTCAAATGGTAAAAGAGTTCATTCTTCATGTGTTTGGCGGACTACCCCTTCATGGAACGATCTAATTAATTTTCCTTCACCAAATATAATGGTTGTTATAATGATTGAATTAATGTTTATATATTATATTCATTAAAAATTTATCATTATGAAAATATAACATATCACATATTTTTCTTATCTTTCCATACACTAAAAATGATAACATTATTCATGCAAATGTGTGGACTACCACCTCTATAAAGCGATATGAATCAATTTTAATCCCCAAAACACATGGATGATATATATATATATATATGTGTAATTAATGAAATATAATGGTATTTATGTTATTATTATAATTTTTGATATAAAATATAATACTATAATTCTTTCTAAAAGGATCTCTATAAATTGAAATCATCATTCGTGCGTATGTATGGCCTTCTATCTCCATGACTGTAACATAGTTCATTTTTCATATAATTCATTAATAATTTGTTATAAAATTGTAATTGACGTATTAGAATGATAATTATTTCATGATTATTATTATGGATATTATTAAATTTTTGCCCCTTTGACCAGGTCAACCCACCAAAGTTGTTTTGAAATTATGAACTAAACATCCTACAAAAAAGATGTGGACTTAACTTGTTATGTAATTAAATATGACATTAAAATAAATGTAATACATTTTTAAATGATATGGTATATATCAAGGAAAATTGTATTAATAAATAAAAAATATTGATATGTTTTTTTATATAGGAGTTGAATTACATACATAAAAGGTCCATAATCGTGGTAAGGGATTTCATAGAAATTTTCCATAATTGAGGAATGTTTTATTGTTATGAAATTAATTTATTTTATATGTTGTATATAATAACATATTACATTTTATATCATAAATCCTTAATAATTTATGGTATTTTTTATTTCAATTTGAATTATTTCTTCAAATGGGGTATAATTTTAATGACCCTAATTGTTAATGGGTTTCATTATTCAATTTCCTTTTCTTGGGATATAATTTAGTGACCTTTTTATGAAATGATTATGTTTTAATTGATCTCGAAAATTTTATTATTCTATATCTACTATAGTTTTGTATATATTTAAATTTTTAACAACTAAGATCTCCATTTATTAAATTCTAATTCAATAATATGATATTTTTTAGAGTTATTCATCACAAATTCACTTTACTTGGGACATGTGTTTATGATATACACCTATCTTATTTTATGATATGTATATAATTATAATTTTTAATGTTGTAACATGAATATACTTAATATGATGATATTTAAGTTTAATTATACTTTATTCTTTCATAGGTCCTACAATTGAAATTTTACCAAAGTGGAAAAGGCTTTATGTTACAATCTCCATTATTTTTAGGATTGTTTATGATTATGTTTCCTTGAAGGGAAATCATATACTATTATTTTATAAAATAACATGAATTTTAATTATATCAAGTTATGAATGTTTTTTAAATGTTGAATTTACATTTTATAAATTATCTATTAATGAAACATCATGGAATTCATTTGTTAGTGACACCTATCTCGAATATTCATTTAGATCAGAAATATTTCTCCCACGTATCAATGTTTTCTAAATTATTTTAAATTTTTTATAAATATAAATTATTTCAAAAATATATTTTTATGATCATTTAAATTATTTTAAATGTTTTTAAAATTAAATTGCTCATCCCTTTCCAAATGGGACACTTTTTAATCCCATTAGAAAATGCTTGAAAAAAATATTTATCTTTAACATTTAAATGATGAATTGATTTTCCCACCTCCAAGACCATTAATTAATTTGTATATTCCTTTATATATTTCCAAGATTATTTTTAAATAAAATTTATTTCACAATATCTTGATAATTTATAGTTTTTGAAAGTGATTTTCAACAAGAAGTGTTTATTTTCTTATAGAATGTTTTGAAATATATTTTAATGGGTTTTACATTCACCACCATAAAAATCATTGATTTTATTTATGCTCCACTTGGGGTATTATTTGATGATACCTCCTCATTATAGATATTTATGGATTAATATTATTTCAAATAGATTTTTATGAAAACCATTTATTTTCCATGTTTTATATAAGTTATGTATGCAATAATTGTTGTTCTCATATGTTTTATGATGAAATGAAAGATATATATATACATTATTCATGTTATGGTTCTTGGAAAATGTTTATAATAGATTTTTATCCCATTACATATTATATAATGGGTTAATTCCCATTATTAATTGTGATATAATCGTTTGACACAAATTATATCTCATGATACGATTTTTTGATCCCAATTAAGCTCATGATATGATGGGTGAGAACCATTATAGATCTTCAATGCATTGTCTATAAATTATATTATAAGTGAACCATACAGTTATTAGAATTTATAAGGGTTACATAAATTTTTGAAAGGTTAATTGAAGATAATTTTCTAATATTCTTAAACGTTTTCATTATTCATACTATGGGCTTATAATTATTCATTTAGTCTAGATTAAAAAAACATGGTTCATGATTATTGATTTCAATGACTATTGGTTTTTTAAGCCTTAATGTCATGTTTTGTTATAGATTATCTACCTATTTATCATTATAGATTATCTTATGTTATGCTCATGAATATTGATTATTTCAATATACCCTTATTTCTATATTATGACCATTGATGGCATTAAATTATTAAGGCTTATGTGTACCCTAACTGAGAATTTGAGCTCACACTTTTGATGTTTTATTTTCCCCTAGAAGTGAATATTTGTTTATGCATTTTATGCCTAAGAAGTTTAAGAGATGTGAAAATCATAGTGGGAAATGACGTATATCACGATGAACCAGTTTTTATGTATCCAAGTTGGTATCTAAGATTTTATCCTAAATTTCCATAATGATCCACCTAATGTTCGTTGGGGGATATAACTGATACAATATTAAATTTTTTATGTTGTATTTTTTGGTTTGAAAAAATTGGGTCACATTTATTGGTATCAAATCTAGAAATGTAACATTTATGTTTTTAGCATGGGATTTTTGTGTGGGGGTTTGGGCCTATCACATTTGGTATTAGATAAGTGTTTAGATAAATTTGAAGATTATGATGTTTTCATTTGAGGTAATCTTAAGAGTTATGGATGCCATAGTAAATTTTTATGTTTATGGTCAATCATAAGTTCAATTTCTTAAATAACCATTTTAAGGTTTGAATTTATGAAAATTTGAGGTGATTAATTATATATTGATATATTTTTTCATTTTTGTTTTATGTAACCCTTAAGATTATTGTGAAGTAAAATTTGAGGATTAAATCCATTAATTTTGTAGATATATGTTTAATGGATTTTATGACAATTAGGGTTTATCATATAAATGATGTTTATGTAATAACAGGTTTTATATATTTGGAAATATATGAGAAATCTTACCATGAAATTGAATACTAATTTGGTGATTATGTTATTAATACAGAAGTCTGTTATTTTGGGGAACATTTTTTTAAGGAAAATAAAATATTATGGGATATTATTTGAGTAATAAAATTTTAATTAGATTTTTTAAAAATTTTAATATGTCTTTATGAACATGTATGTTATTTATGGAAATGATAATGATATATTAAAGACAAAATTATTTGTGATTATAAATGTTTAGTATGAAAAATTAATAATGGTTGATGTTATTTGGAGATAAATGTTAAATTTATCTAAGAATAATATGTGACAAAATCATTTTTAATTTTTGTGATTCTAGTTTGGTTCAAAATATTTTCAAAATATTTAATAAGAGTTATATATATAATGATTTAGTTTTAAATAAGGGTATTATTATTAAAATTTGGAGATTAAATTATTATTTCTTCATTTGATGGTTTATTTATTTTTAGAATTATTTTACCTTGGGAGACCTATTTTTATTTTCGTTAATATCTAAAAATGGTGGGATATTTTAAAATTAATTATGGATTATGTGATATATTGGTAGTTGATTTTATTGCTTCAAGAATAAAAAATTCATCTTTAATACTCACAGTTTAGAGAAAAAGATTATATTATGGTCTAAATTGATTAAAAATTGAAATTATAATTGTCATGTAATTATTTTATTTTCACTCTCTATGTAGATGAAAATGAATTCACCATATCTTGGGAAAGGATATTGAAGAAAATTTACCCTATTATCCTATTTTATGATGAATCGATGGAAATTTTAGAACTATTTTTATATTTTTTAGTCATTAAATTTCTAATTAAAATTCAATTTATTTTGATCAATGATATGTCTCAATATTCATAATTATTTTCACATTAAAATTTTCTTCCATGTGCTTTTCTCACATTCCACTAATGTTCTCCCATTTGGAAACCTAATTATGTTTCATTCCATATTACATTCATACTTAAATTTCTCTATTTTCATGTGGAAGTTCAATTATCCATTTTTTATGTTAAATTTCATAAAAGGTATTATCAAATGTGAGTGCATTGATTTCTTATAACTCCCTAGTCCTACCATCCTATTACTTCATGGGAGGTTGAGATGTCTGAGGAAATTACATAGGTTTAGGAGAATTAAGGGAGGAGTTTTGAGGTATTTTGGAGAAAAAAGGTGAGTTTTAGGGGATGACCGAAATTTATGGTGGTATTTCATTATGGTGTTAGGTCATTTCTAGATGAGTAATCCTGACAGTGGAACCCTGGTGGTTTAATGTGGGCGGTGGCAACCTACTGGTGGCATACTGATAGCGGAACCCTAGTGCTAGAACCCTAATAGTGTCACCCTTGCAGTGGAATCCTAATGGTGGAAGCATAGTGGTGGAAACCTGGTGGTGGAACGATAGTTGTGGTAGTGTACAATGTTTCTATTTTTTGAAAAATATATAGATTTTCTATTTTGACAACTTTTATGTAAAAAATAGGTTAAATTACAAAATTAATGGTTTATAAGTTCATTTTAATTAAAGATAATTATATAATCTATTTCATAAAAATATAGAGCCTCTTTAAATTGTTCAACCACATGGGTTTGATGAAATTATCCTTTAATGGTCAACTAATCCCTATCAAAATACACTAGTTTTGGAACTAATTATTCTAGAGAAAATATCCTTCATTATTCCATTCTGGCATAATTTCCCTTAAAATAAAAGGTTCTGAATGATTTTCCCCTAGAGTCGTGGAGCCGTATTGATAGTTTTAATTTGATTTCACCATATAGGTTGTTTACTCATGTATGTACACCCATATTTTTGGTGCAATGATTTTTTTAAAGTTTTTTTTCTCTTAGATAAGAATTCCATAATTTCTTATTAATGTGTATCATGTGAGTAGGGGTGATTATTTTTATCGAAGTGGCAAAGGTTACATCAAAATTTTAAAAGATACAAAAATTGGTCAAATATATTTAAAAATGTACATGGGAATGTGAATAACATGATTTTTATAGGATTTATTATTATTGATATTATGATTTTATAGAGGTAATGGCTTAATAAAAATTATGGTTATTTGTAGCCCCTATTTGTGGTTTTTGTTTATGTTGGGATGCCCATGTTGTGTGATTTTTTTGAAATGAATGTACCTAACTGGATAACCACTTATACTCAACTATTTAATTATTAACACTAGGATATATGGAATTTGGGATTACTCCATTACATAAGTAGTGTAATTTATTGAAATCCCCAAAGAATAATCTAAAAAATGATGTGGTATGTGTTGTATTGTGATTCATAATGTGGTTGTGTGTAGTGGCCCAGGTGTCTTCGAGAAAGAGGTGATGAGATGGTTTTTGGTGGGAGATGTGCATAGTGTGAGGAGGGAACATGATAGACGTCCTTCAAGTTGATGATTCCCTACTACATTGGTTATGATATGTGGTGTGAGGTGATGGGCCATGTGTCTGTGAGAAGGTTGTGATGTAATGTTATGTTATTTAGAAGAGGTGGGAGCACGAGGACGCACAATGCTGGGGCGTGAGAGTTGAAAATTAGCAGTAAAGTGGTGTGTGGTACCCTTAATTGACATGTGTCATATTATATTATTATAAATGTATGAGTTATTTGGTGATCGACTATTAGGGTGGTTGGGGTTTGAGTGAGTATACATATGTAGGATTTGTTTGGATTTATTTCTCTCTCACAGGTTCATTAGTATGCTATTTTCACATGTGTATGAAAGTAATTGGTTTTCTTACTGAGTATAATTGTACACCCAACCTATGTTTTTAAACTATTTTCAGGTTTCTGGGAGGACGTTTTGGACCGTGAAAGAATTTACTAGCTTAGACCTTTGGATAGTTTTTGTGTCGCTGCTCTAGTTGTTTTGGGTATTTACTTTATAAACATTTAACTGTATCAGTTTTATTCATACATGCACTGTGGGATGGTTTATAACTATTCAATATATATATTATGGATATGATTGTCGTCTATTCATCTTTTATCTGAATAATATTTATAATATAGAGGGTAATGCTTCCCATACATGAGATTTTTATACCCTCAGTCCTAGTCACCAACCCAGGGCCGACCAGAGGGGAGAATCAGGAGTCATAATATGTCTCCCCTCATTATGGTATCTTTGGAGGGGGGGGGGGGGTTGGAATAGAGAGGTGTAACAGGTGATGGTTGAGAGATGTGATGAATTTTTGAGTAAGGAATAGAAAGTATTTCATGGTTTGGAATGGAAGTAGTACCAATTGACCTTGTTGTATGACATAGGCTAGGGAGCCCAACTAGGACACTTG
This sequence comes from Viscum album, assembly GCA_963277665.1. Taxonomy (NCBI): domain Eukaryota; kingdom Viridiplantae; phylum Streptophyta; class Magnoliopsida; order Santalales; family Viscaceae; genus Viscum; species Viscum album. The sequence continues at coordinate 995,719,186 of OY728141.1, read as the reverse complement.
ATTTTAGGGCCCCCAAGATTGAAGTCATGGGATCTAAGCTTATTGAAAGACTAATTGAGGTGGGACTAAATATAGGGTAGAGCCATAGAAGAGGTATATGCATCATAAGGACATGTGTTCATGTTTGAGTTGGGATTATTTATGAAGGATAAAACAAATCAAGTGAATTAAAATGATTCATTATAATATTCCATACTTTTGAGATTAATAAATATCAATTTTCCTTTCATCTATGGATCGTGTTCATCATCGGTGTGTGCATCAGGAAGTGGATGTTTATCAGGTTGACCTAATTGATTGCTGGAGGATCGATCTGGTTGAGGATGATGACCAATGTTAGAGGGAGTTGTGAGGTTTTCAGTGGTAGGATTTGGGTAAGCATGATGTCATCATTTCTGATGTAAAGACACATGGAAATCTAGAGGAAATAGATATTGATTTCAGTTTGGTATAGGACATGAAAGATTATTGGGTCCCCTTGGCAGTTTGTTAGATGCGAGGAGATATGTATCAGTAGTGAGAGCTATACCTTCATGAGTGGAAGGAGAAAAATGTTTCATGGGTCAGATTCCAGAAAGAGTTTTTGGTTGAGATTATTTCATTGACCATGAAGGTTTTTATGATACAGGAGATACTCTTCTTTCAACAAGGGAGTATGTTAGTGTAGGATTATAGGATCACATTTGATAACCTTCTTTGAATTCCCCTAGATATTTTCCCATACAATGAGTCTCGAGTGAGGAGTCTTCATGAGGCACCCCATCCTTTGATCCCGTATGTATTTAATACTTTTACTCTACCCACTTACTTAGAAGTTCAAAAAAGGGAGATGTTCTTGATAAGATTAACTCCTGATGTGGCTTACTACGAGAGGGTAACTACTAGGGATTCTCAAATAGTAGAGTTGTCAGTGGTTTCTCATAGGTGACGAGGCCTTCGCAGTTTCCACTAGCCAAGAGTATGATCTAGTAGCTTCCTTTCTACACCCATGGGTGCTTTAGACTATTATATTTCATCTATGGAGGTTATTTTTATCATCAGGATCAGTTCCTAGTGGCATATTGAGATTAGTTTGGTTGAGGTAGTTAGGTTCAACGATAGCCTCAACAATAGTTGGTAGTGAGACTATTTTATTAGTAGGAAAAGCAGGCTTATACTCTACTGAGGGGAGATAGAGTAGAAAGAGGCCAACCTATAGTTGTTCCTCATGTTTAGTGAACTAGAATTGAGTGTGGTTATAGAGGTGTTCTTCAGCTGAGAGGTAGGGGAGTTGGTCATGGTATGTTTCTTGCAGTGGAGCAGTAGCACCAGTGGGTCGATAGATCATTATAAGAATTCTTATTTTATCATGTTTCATTTTTTGTGCCTTTTTTGATTCAGAATATTTGGAATACTTTTTTTCTCCCACTCTAGTCCATGCTCTAGGACTAGACGTAGATATGATTCTAGTACCCCTGGTGTTGAATACACTAGTAAGTGACCAGAACAACTTGTTTGATTTGTGTCGGGGGTGCATACTGATGATGAGGAAACATCAGTCCTCACAAATCTTTTTATACATTAGATGAATCCATATGATGTAATTCATATAATAAACTAGTTTTATTCATTGTATGCTATTATCTAATATATTTGGAGGAGAGTTATATTCTCATATGTGAATGGCCAGTGCGTGGTTTTCATTGGTCTGTTGGGTTTTTAGGTGGGCAGTTTATGGGAGCATGTTGGTTACCCAAGATCGATCCATAGTATGGATATCACCAGTCCAAGGTGAATGATGTATATATAAAACAACAAACTTTACATGAAGGTGTGGAAACTTTTATTTTTTTTCATGTATTTCAGTGTCACTAATACACCAGCTATGTTCATGAGGCTCACAAACTCTGTGTTCCATTAATTTCTGGACCAGTTTTTAGTTGTGTTTGTTGACAATATACTGATATAATGATGGTTAGAAAAGGATCATTCCAAGCATCTCAGAGCTATTTTACATGTTCTTCATTTCCTCCAGCTCTATGTAATGTTCTCCAAATGTATGTTTTGGACCTGAGAGTTGCATTTCATCATGAATTTGGTGTCTTTGTAGAACATAGTAGTGGACCCATTGATTTTTGATCCAATTGTTTTATTGGAATCACCCATGAATTTAAAATAGATTTATGGATTCGTTTATCTCATAAGCTATTATTGGTGGGTTTTTATTGATTTCTATCAAGTTGTATCCCCATTGGCATCATTTACTAGGAAGGACCAAGATTTTGTGTGAAACAATTAGTTCCCAAAAGCATTCAATTATCTGAAGGGTATGTTGGTTAGTATACTAATGTATTAGCTTTTGAAAGAGGGTGTGTTGTTTGAGGAATCATGTTACATGTCCAGTATGGAATTGGGAAGCGTCTTGATTCAGTTGAAGGAATTGATCTATTATTGTTCTAGTATGGATTTTACCCATGAATGTAACTACGCAACCCTTTATTTAGAGCTAGTAGAATTTGTGTTTGCACTAAATTCATTAAAGAAGTAACTCTTTAGGGAGTGATTTATGGTCTTTATGGATCTCAATAGCTTGAGGTATATCTTTTATCACTGTGATCTAAATCCATGGCAATGGAGGTGGATATATTTTATTTAGTTCTATGATTTTTTGATCTCATGTGCCTCTGTGAAGGGGAATTTTGTGGCCAACGCTTTGAGCATAATGTCTCAAAATGATATTATTCAAGATCATGGGGATGTTTATAGTGTAATAGAGGAGTAGGCATCCCTACACTTATATATAAGGGTGGTCGATGGTAGAGGCTATTTTTTTTTTCAGATGATGGTGTAGTATAATATGACGTATAAGGTGGATGAGTCTAAGTGGAGAGACTCAGAGGTATAGGTGATGTGTGATCATGTTGGCCACAACAATGCTCTGGAGGGATGGTTAGAGGATGTATGAAACCAAATGATGATTCATAGGAGGTTGTTTTTTCTATAAGTGATTTTAGATAGAGTCCTTCATGAGTTCCATAAATCACCTTTGGAGGTAAACTTGAGAATATCTAATACATAATGTTATTTGAGGATGTAGTTTTGGTGGTTAGAGATGAAACGATCAATGGTGAAGTTTATGGATCGATGTCTCGTTTTCTAGTAGGTAAAGGATGAACATCCGGTTCATGAAGTCTTTCTGCATCCCATAGATGTTCCTATGTGTAAATGGGATGAAATATGGATGTATTTATTCATAGGTTTCCCCTAAGATCTATGAATTTATTATTCAATCAGGGAAATTGTGGATTGGTTGATTAAATTGGATCACTTCGAAGCGATCAAGGATTCAGGTGTAATGGTTGTTTTTGAGAAGTGGTATGTGTTTGATGTGGTAAAAATACATGGGTTCATTAGTTCCATTATATCAATCCCGGATTAAAATTTTACCTCAAAAGTTTGGATGGGATTGAAGCATTCTTTTGGGACTCAGTTGTCCGTAAGTCACATTCCACCCTAAGCTGGATGGGAAAGCAGACTGTACTATCCAGATTTTATAAGAAATGCTATATGCATGTGGCTGAGAAATCGCTGAATCATTGTTACAACACATTCCATTGGTTGAGTTTTCCTATAACATAAACTATATATCATCTATCAGATTGGACCTTTTGATTCCTTTTTTGTGTGTGGTAATGTCATTCTCCATTATGCTAGGATGAGTTTGGAAATTTAGTAGTTCTGGGATCTAATGTGTTGTAGAGTATGGTAGAGATGTTTTATTTGGTTTGGGAGAGGATTAAATTATTCCATGACTGAAAAAACTCTTATTCCAATATCAATTGGAGTCTGTTAGAGTTTGAGGTTGGAGAACATGTGTTCTTAAATGTCTCCCCTTAATGTGGGCATTAAAGGTTCACTAAGGAGAGTAAGCTATCGCTATATTTGTTGATCCCTTAGATGTGTTGGGGCATTCTGGAAAAATGGGTTATCATTTGGTTCTAGCTCTTTGACTGGACCAGAGCGATGATGTCTTCCATATTTCTCATATATTATGGGATCTTCAGGATTACTCCCATTTCCTTGAATGAGGATAGGGGCATATGGATAATGATGAAACCGTTATGGAAAAACTAGTGGAGATCCAAGATTGATGAGAGTAAGTGTTGTTGGGATGGAAAATTATTTTGGTTCATGTGTTGAGGAGTGATGGTATCCTTAATTCATGTACTTGAGAGCAAGATCTGCAGATGAATTCTCAGTACCTATAGTAGTTCTGAGTTTTACTTTCTCTATTTTTCTTTGTGATGTGCTATTTTTACCATTGTGTTTTATGAGATATTTCACCCTTGACGTGATGTGTGATATATGATGTGTGATAATTCTCCAATATTTGAAAAAGGGAATACATAATTTATAATTTATATGTGTTATACCATGATGTTATTAAAACCGTGTGGGAAAGTCATATCCATGCACAGAAGATAATATCTTGATAGGGATGGTGTACTGTCTTGATTCTTGTGTTTGGGGTGTTGTGGCTAGATTGGATGGTGGTGGTGTTTTTGGTGTAATGAGACCCTTGAGTTGATTATCGAGGGATGGTTTTTCAGACCTTTTTTCTCTTTCATTCTTTTTTGGTTTTGAATTCTAAAATGAGAGAACTGTTTGAGAGGTATACAATGTAATAGAATGGACCTTATAACCTATTACATTGTGGTAAATATGGTGGTTGATATTTTTAGGGAAAGTCTATAGGTTTTGGGAGAAGGGATGATTTTTCAGGTGTTTTTGAAGAATTATGGGAGTTTTAAGGAATAAAGAAAATTTATGGAAGTAGGTCATTATAGTGGTAGGTCATTTCTGGTAGTGGTTCACTTAGGCTATTATTTATTTTTGGTGGTTGATCATTATAGAAGTAGGTCAGCCTGGCAGTGGTAGACCTGAAGTGGCAGGCTAATGGTGGTGCCTTGGAAGTGGAACCCTAGTGGTGGAACCCTATTGGTGGAACCTTGGTAGTGGCACCCTTGGGTTGGAACCCTGGCGGTGGTGGTGAATAGTTATTTTAGTTTATCTAAAATTTGTAGATTTTTAATTTTGATGTCTTTTATGATGAAAAATGTGTTTAATTATTTAATTATTTTTGTTAAATATGTTTTAATGGAAGATAATTATACCCTCTATTTAATCAGTTTTGAGAGTCTTTTTAAAGGGTTTTACCACGTGATTATGAAGAAATCCAATTTTGTGGTCAACTAAACCGTATCAAATTCCTCTTGTTTTAGATCTTATCTTTCTATAGAAATGATCCGTCTTTTTCTATTTACCACCTTCTTTCCATTGAGATGAGCGGTCTTTAAGGATTTTACACTAGATTCATGGATCCCTATTGTTAGTGTTGGTTCATGTTCTATATGTAGGTAGTTTCATCCTATATGTAAACCCCCTCTTTTCGGTGCATCAATTTTTTTTAAAGATTCTTTCTTCTATGTAAGAATTCCATCATTACATATTTATGTGTATCATGTTGGGATGGTTTATTTTGTTTATCTAAGAGGAAATGGTTTCATCAAAATTAACAAATATAAATAAGTTGGTTAAATGAATTTAAAATGGGGAATGAGAATGTGAATCACATGGTTTTCATAGGATTTATTATTATTGATATTGTGATTGTACATGCATAATGCCTCAATGAAAATCATTGCTATTGGTAGCCCCTATTTTTTGATTTTTATATATGTTGTGATGCACCTGTTCTGTGATTGTTGTGAAACCACCTTAAATAACTGGTTAACCACATATACTTTGCTAACGAATTAGTTTCACCAGTATATATGGATTTTCTGAGAACACCCTTAAATAAAAAAGTATAATTGATTGATATCCCCTTTGAATAATCTGGAAAATGCGTTGGTGTATGATGTAATTATTTTCTAAAGGAAGATGTGTAATGTAGGTTGACTTTGAAGATGATATGCATGGGAAGAAGCTGTGTTGTGATCTGTGTGGGGGTTGTGGTTGTGATATGGTCGTGTAGTAGGGCTGAAATGGTGGTTGAAATATGGAGAACAAGTGGGGTCATGATGTTGGTTGTGGTGTAGTTATGTAGTAGGGCTATGATGGTGGATTGGTTATGCTATTTTCCCATGTAGTAATGGAGCTAAATACATGAAAAAGATTTAAAATGGGAATGTTTAATGTATGAATTCATGACTGGCTATGTGGATTAAATAGTTAATGATTTGTATAAACTAATAAATTGAAAATACGTAACAAAGATATTGTTTTAAAGGGAATAGTTGGTAAAATAAAATCATGAAAATGAATTAATGAAAATTAAAGACTGAAAAATGAATTATGGATTGTGTTTTTCTTGTGTGAGGTTGTGATTTTATTTTTGGCAGTGGAGGTTGAGGATCATGAATGATGTTTTATTCCATGGGATTGAACACTTATGATGGGGATTCTGTGTTGTGAATCTACATTTAAATACATTTAATTTTATTTATGATTTATCTACGCTCACCACCCATATTGAGAACTATATGAAAACACAAGATATTTTGGGGGTGTTTTTACCAACATCCCGATGGGAGGATGGACGGATGACTATCCACTCATTATCACTCCCTATTCCAAGAATTGGTGATATGCATAGGGTGTGATTTCTAGTAGTCAAATGTTCCAATATCTTCATGTGTTGTGAAGAGATATGATGGACTATGTTTCCTCAGGTGAGAGGTGGTGATATGGTTATGGTGGGGATCATACCTGGTTGGTGGAGGGTATATTGTTGATATGCTTCATGTTCACGATTCTATACTACAATATTTATGAGATGTGATATAAGGTTATGGACCATGTTTATGTGATCAGGATGTGATTTTATGTTATTAAGAAGATGTGGGAGCACCATGACGAACGACACTATGGTGTGAGAGCCTAAAATTAGTCAGAAAGTGTTGTAGGGTTCCCTTAATCGATATAATTAATTTTATATTAATATACATGGATATTTTATTTGGTGAGTGAGACTTAGTGAGGTTGGAGTTCAGTTATTATATCTTTATAGGTGCTGTTTGGTTCTGCTACTTTATCACAGGTGCATTAGTATGCTCTTTTCACATGTGTAAAAGTGACTTTGGTTTTCTTACTATGTATAAATGTATGATCACCCTACATATATAAAATATTTTAAGGTATTCAAGAGGAATTTGAGGACCATGGTGGATATTTTTATCATGGAACTTCAGATAGTTGTGGTGTCACTAATCAAGTTTTTATTAGTATTTACTTTTGTGAATTTTATCTTCATCAGTTTTATATAAACGTACATTGTGGGATGGTTTTTGGCTTTCATGCACACACACACACAGATATATATATATATATATATATATATATAAATATATATATTTCATGAGTTTTATTATGACTGATTCATCTAATATCCCAAATCTTATTTATATTATAGAGGTTAATGCTTCCCATACATGATATTTTTAAACCCTTGGTGCTAGGCTCCCTCCTAGGGCATATTGGGGGTGCAACTTGGAGTTCATTATCTATCTCCCGTAATTACATTATCTATGGAGGGAGGGGGTTGCGACATTAATAATCTTGAGTTAGATGTATAGGGACATGATTTATTAATGTGTGAGGTTAATGTAATTTCATATGTTTAAAAAAATACTATGTTAGATAACGTATAAGAAATGCATCGCCGAATATAAATGAACTATAAAATATTATTATTCAAACACTACCATTATAATATTACCATTTAATTAGAAGATATTAATTGGAATAAAAGAATATATGTATATAAAGGTATTAATACATAAAAATTTATTGATTAATTCTTATGAAATAGTCATTCAAATTTTAGTAGTCATATAATTTTTCAAAGATAAGTTTTCTTCAAAAATGATTTCTTTGAGAGAATAATAAAATTAAAATCTATAAAATTTATATTTTAACAAATAAATATCATTTTTACAGTCACCATATCAATATTATATTAGGTATTTTTTTAGATTTTGTGAAAAGATTGATTTTCCAGTGAATAGTGAAAAATACATATTTTAAATCAAAACAATATTTTTATATCAGGAATTCAAAAATTTCAATTTTTTAAATTTATTTAAAATTATTTTAACTTATATTATATAATTAATAATCCAATTATATTCACGGGAATCAATTTTCTAGTTTAATTTGGCCTAATTTTTTTTATACTTAGAAAACACGTTTCCAGTCTAATATTAAATAAAATTCATAAAATTATATGTTTTTAATCATGAAAAATGGATTATATATTTGATATTACGAGGTTTAAATTTGGTAGATATTCCACTTTTATTTTTGGATATTTTAAATAGTAACTTTAGTATTTTATCCATGGTAATGGGAAAGTAATGTAAATAATTTTGAATATTATACCATAAGAACTAAAAATTATCCTTACCACTTGAATTATTTTTTCTATGACTATAACTCATATGTAATCATCAAAAAAATAATATATATGAACTTTTCTTTATGTTTTCCTATGACTTTTAACTTTATATTATTTTAATTCGGCTCCCATTTTTGTCTCATAGTTTTAAATTTCAAATTAAATGTGTACTTCTAAAATTGCCCTCAATGATATTTTATAATAAATAATAATTTATAAAATGATTTAATATTTATAAAAATTTTATCATTACCCATCATAATAGGATATGTTTTAAAATATCAATAATGTCCCATTTATTGTATGTATTCCCATTTATTGAAAATATCATGACCCCTAAAGTGTAAAATCTTCGTTATGGCAGTAATTGGAAAAAATGGATAAATTGGGTTAAAACAAGTTAGTAAGTGTAAAAAAATAATATAAAATATAAAATTTTTATTTTATGATATTATTTATATCCATACACATCTTATATTCCAATATTATAATATTGGAGCCATTTCTAGATGAAAATTAATTTATATTTTACGAAATAACAAATGTGCCTCCCCCTATCTAATAAAAGTGAACCGTATCCCCTATTTGATTCACACATCAAGAATTATTTTGCATCCTATCATAGAAAAAATATTACTCACATTATGAATATATTATATTGATTATAATTCCAAACATAGTGGTTTTAAGGTGTAAACCAATAGGGGTTGTTCGAAGAAGAGGTACAGTTCATAATTGAGCATTTCCATATTATTTATTCTTCCACCAAATTAAAATATTCTATAACCATGATGAGAATATGGCGTAAATAACATACTTATACCGAGATGTTATTATGATATTTTAATAATATATATCCATCTCTAACCTCCATCAGATAGAAATATAATCCATCATTTGGGTGTTGAAAAATTTATTGCATCATGAATCAATGTAATTAATTTTCCATCAGCACCTTTCACTACTAGTTATGATGATGAAATTTATTTTAATATATGATATTAATTACATTTTTTAACATTATGAAAATATAATATATCACCCATTGTTTTAGATTTCAACACACTGAAAAATTATTACATCATTACTGAGTACGCATGGACTAACACGTCCACGATGTGATGTGATTAATTTTTCATTTCCACATCACAAGTATGATATATGAATGTTAAATTAAAGATTATATATTTTTTAATGGTATTATTATCATTCTATAAAGATCAAATAATAATTACCATTTTTCCAAAATGATTGATGAAAAATGGAAACATCAATAATGTGTACATATGACCTACTATCTCCATGATTATTTTATAGTTAATTTTTAATAATCATAATTCATTATTTTTGGTAAAATTATAATTGATGTATAAAAATAATAATTATTTCCTGATTATTATTATGAATATTTTTGAAAAATAAACCTTTTTACAATGGTAAACCTACAGATTTTTTTTTTGAAATTATGAACAGACCATCCTAAAAATATCTGACGCAGAATTAATTGATTATATAATTAAATTGGCCTCTAGAACAAATGAAATAAACATTTTAAGGATAAGGTATTCATCATGAAATATTTTATTAACAAATAAAATAATTTAAATGATTTTATTATACATGTTGTAATGGAAAAACGTGGAATATCTGGACTGGAGGTATGGGATTCTATATCAATATTTTTCATTGAAGCATGTTTTATTATTATGCACCTGATTTCATTTATATAGTGTATATAAATCCATTTTAAATATTATATAATTAATACTCCTATATCATGGTATTTTATGTTAGAATTTGAATTAATTTATCCAAGGCGATTTTATTTGAATATTTCCATGTGGTAAAGGGCTTCTTAACTCAATTTCCTTTCTTTTGGATATAACAAATTTCATTGAAATTTTAGTTCATTATTATGCATTAATTTATCCATAAATTCTTTTATTTTATATTTCCTTATATTTTGTGTGTATTAAATATTTTTATACATAATAACTCCATTTATTAATTCTCAATTCAATGATATGATCATTTTAAGGGTTATTCATCTCAAATATTATTTCCTTATGATATAAATTTCAGATATGCATATAGATTATTTTATGAGGTTTATATAATACCCCCATTGACATGTTATATAATGAGTCTCCTTATGATAATGATATTTAATGTTTAATTTTAATTTTCTCTTTAATGGGGAATATTATTGAAAAGTTACAAATGTGGAAGAGTCTTTATGTTACAATCACCTTTATATTCTTTATTGATTATGTTCAAAGTTCATTGGGAGGAAATAATATACTATTTTTTCATAGAACACATCTCTTTTATTTATTATTTTTAGTAATATTGTTTTACATGTTTAATTTCTATTTCCTACATTATTGATTAATGAAACATTATGGAATATATTTGTAAGTGATACAAATCATGTATCATTTTTAGACTAGTAATATTTCTCCACCACATCCATTTTTAAAAAATTATTTTGAAAATATATAAAACAAAATTACTTACCAATCATATATAAAATGAAATTTTATCTAATTTTAAATTATTTTAAAACGAAACTTCTTATCATTTTTAAAATGGGTCCTTTTTTACTCCCTTTGAAAAATGATTGAGTTTAATTTTTTTAACTATTACAAGATAAATATATTTTCCCAGCATCATGAACATTAATTTCTTTGAAGATTTATTTATAGGTTTACATGGTTATATTCAGAGAATTATTTTTACAATAATTTCATAATTTTTAGTTTTTAAATGTTATTCTCATTGCGAAAAAATTATTTTCCTCGAGAATATTTTTAAAGATCCATTAATGATATTTGCATTCATCAACATCAAAAGCCTTGATGTTACTAATGATTTATTAGGGATATTTTGAAATGATACAAGCCACATTATTTATATGGATTAATTATGACCGCTTTAAATACATTGTCATGGAATCCATTTATTTTACATGGATTAATAATGTTATGAAATGAAAAAAGGAAATTCTTTTGAGTTTTATGCTGAAATGCATTCTCTATGTAATTTATTCATGTTATAGTTATTGGAAATTTTTTACAATAATGGGTGACCGCATTACATCTTAAAGGATGGGGTTATACTCCTGATATCTTGTGACATTATAGGTTGAGACCTATTATAGCTCACGTTACAATGGTTTGAGCTTCATTATAGCTTATGAAATAACAGATATGCCCTATAATAGATCTCCAATTCATTAGGTAGGAATTATATTGGTATTCGATAATATGGATATTCATATTCTTAAGGGTTATAGAAAGATAATTTTATATGATACCAACACATTTTATTTATTTTTTCTATGGGTTTATAATGATTCCTTTTACCAATATTGAAAACACATAGATAATTATCATTGATTCCTATGATTTTTATTTTGTTATACGATTATTCCATGTTTTAGGATTTAGTGTCCATGTATTTATGTATATAAATTATATTGTATAATGATCATGAACTTAGATTAGGTGAAAAAACCTTATTCCGATATTATGACCATTTATTAAATTCAATTTTTAGTGCTTGTGTTACACCTACCAAGCATTTGAGCTCACCTTTCTTATGTTTCTTTTTCCATAGGTTTTCAAGAAAGGTATTAAATATGATATTCCTATGAGTGTTACTAGATGTGAAATTATTAGTGTGAGATGATTTAGATATTTATGATCCAATTCATTATGTATCAATGTTTTTATATAATATTGTTTCTTAATTTTCATAAATTATATACCTAAATGGCCCTTGGTTATGTTAGTGATCCTTTATTTCCTTTTTGATGTTGTTATTTTTAGATAAAAAAATTTATGTCACCTTTATTGGTATAAAATAGATAAATTTAATGTTTCGGTTTATAGAACTCGACCTGAGGGTGTGGGTATATGACTATTATTTTTGGTATTAGAGTATAATTTCAATACCATTAGAGAATAATATGTCTTCATGTGAGGTAATTTGAAGGGATATGGACACCATCTTGGGTTTAGAAGTTCAAGGTTGATCATAAGTTTAAATTCATAGACACCCCGTTTTTTGATTGATGTTATGAAATATTTAGGATATTAATGAAATTTCAGGATTGGTTTAATTGGGTTGAGGTATGTGTTACCCTTAGGTTTAATTTGAAGTAATTTTTGGGGAAGAATTCATTTAAATTTTTTGGAATAAGCTTAATATTATTGATGAATATTAGGGTTTATTATATCTTTGATGTTAAGATAATTAGGGGTTATTAAAATTTTATAAAATTTGATATCTATTACTATAGGATTGAAAACTGATTTGGTGATTTTATGAAGTATGAAAAAGTCCATTATTTTTGGGAAAATAATGCAATTAAGACAAATATAATATCATGGAATTTTTTTGAGGAATATAGTTTGAATTAGTTTTTAGAATAATTATAGTTTATCTATTTGGAAATAGATTTATTTTATGTAAATTCATATCATATCTTTGAGATTATTTAATTTGGGCATATTCATTTTTGGTATGAGACATTAATAATGACTGATGTTATTTAAAGATAAATGTCAATTTTTTTGTGGATGAATATGTGTCAAATACTTTTAATTTTTTTCATAAAATATTTTTAGGATTATTTTGAAGAATTATATGGATATTTAGTTATGTAATGATATAGTTTTTAATTTTTTTATTAATATTTAATTTTTTAGATTAGAGATTTATTTCTCCGTATGAAGTTTCATTAATTAAGAAAACTTTATTATCTTTTGCTAACAATTTAAGTTTTGGATACTATCTAAAGATAGGATAAATATTTTTTTATACCTATTTGGATTATTTAATCCATTATATATTTATTCAATTTTTTCAAGTATAAAAAATTCAGCTTGAATACTAATCGTTTCGAGAAACATATGATATTTTAGTAGAAATTTATTATAGGATGAAATTAAAAATGTAATGTATGTATATTTATTCTATCTCTATATAGATTAGGAAATTAATAAACATGATTAATAGGATCTTGAAGCAATAAATGTATCATATTACATTCTTTTTTGATGAATTGATGGTCATTTTTACAAAACATTGGCTTACACCTTTATTATTGTTCACATTCTCATGATCATTAACTTCCTTATGATCAATGATCCCAATACACCTCCATAATTATTTAGATATTAAATTTTACTTTTAGGAACTTATCTTAAATTCCTAATAATCGTATCCTATTTTGAAACCAAGTTTTTTGCATTCTAGATGACCATCATACTCCCCATTCTCTCTTTTCAAGTAGAAATTTTATTAATGCTTTTTTCATTGTTGGAATTTAGAAAAGATTTTCTAAAATTTGAATACCTTGATTACCATTCCCAAGTTAAAATTATGAGGAAAAAATAATTATTGTTAGAGAATTTAATATCCCATGTTTTTAAGTGAATGACTATGTTAGATAGTGTACAAGAAATAAAACACCAAACTTAAGGAAACCACAAAACATTATTATTTAAATCTGACCATTTTATCCTAGATGTTGAATTGGTGGGTATGCTAGTAATAACTACATTATGAAATATATTTCAAGATCATAATAAGAAAAAGTTATTTATTATTTTTTATGTAACAATCACTAAATTTATTATTATTTTTGTTAAGATCTTAAAATAATCACTCAATTTTTTTTGAAATGATGAGGGATTTTATTTTTCAAATATATGTTTTCATCAAAAATTAGTTTTACTGATTCGTTTGAGTAAATAATATAATTAATTTCTATATAATTAATAAATTTTATTAAATAAAATAAATACCATATTTTTAATCATCATATCCATGTTATCATTGTGTAAAATTTGAGGATTTTTCTAAAAATATTTCATTTTTAGTTAATAGTGAAAAATACTGATTTTTATTGGAAACTATATTTTATTGTTTCATGTGTTTGAAAATTTCCATTTATATTCAAATAGATTCAATGTAATATTTTCTACCTTCTGTTATAAATAATATAATGAATTTAATTAGAATAAATTTTATTTTTTAACTTTGTATAAAAATATTTTCATACATAAAAAAACATTTTCCTAAAAACCACTTCTCATCACGTTTTTATAGTTTTATTTTAAAATAAATTATTCAACTTAATTTTTTTGGAATTATATATAATGGTAAATATATTTGTAATAAATATTATCACATTTGTTAAGTAGAAATATTTTTTTATACATTATAAATAGTAACTTTAAATTTATTTGTTACCACGATAATTTGTAAGTCGGGTAATTAAGGTTAAAAAATAATATAAAGACTAAAAAATGAAACTAAAACATGAAAGATTTTAATATTATGAGTATATATTTTCCATAATCATGGAAAATTGAATTCTATGACAATTTTTTCCATTTTTACTTTATTTTGAATTTTATATTGTATTAAATGAAGACAAGTAAAAATTGTCACACTCTTGCTTTTATCTACAATAATATTTTTTATGGGATAGATAAAAACAATGTTTTATTATAAAGACATATTTAAATTATAAATGATTTATCATTTTCATGGTAATTTCTTTCTAATTTTTAGCAATGAGGTAATTACCTTAAATTATTATGTAACACTGACTTAATAATGATTCAAATAATATAAAAATAAAATAACTGATTTTAGAAATATTGAACATAATAGAATTTAAATAAATTATTATGTTTTATGATTTTTAGATACATATGAAATATTATATAGGTGTAAATATTTTATATTCTGATTTAATTTTTATCTAATATTTTTAATAGTATAATTAAATGAATACTTCCAAAAAAGCTATTACTTATATTTTATAATAAATAATATTTTTAAATGATTTACAATTAATAAATATAATATCATCTCTCAAGTGATTAGGATATTATATAAAATATCAAATATGTTCTAATTATTGTTTATTTATCCATATATTATAACTATCTTGACCCATAACGAGTAAAAACATCTTTATCCCTATAATTATTAAAATGGTTTAAAGTGGGTTAAAATAAAGTGGAAACTGTAAAAACCTAATCCAATCTATTAAAAATTATTTTATCATATTATTTAGAACTATAATCATATTATATTTTAATTATATAAATCTAGGGCCAGTCAAACATGAAAATTAATTAACATTTTAGGAAATTTCAAAATAGCCCCACCCCTCTCTTATAAAAGGGCACCATCTCTTTTTTTTCACACATAAATAATAGGTTTTTTCATCCTATACCTACCCAAATACATTACTAAAATTCATTAAAACATTATATAGGTCTTAGTTTGTGAATAATATTGACATCATATGGATTGATGTGCCAATAGAAGGACGTTACACGAAGAAGAGATGCAGCTCTTAACTAAGAATTTTTGTATATTTCATCTTCCTCCTCCTTCAAAATTTATGCAATAATGACGAGATAATATATTTAGATTAGAACATATAATGAGATGTTATTATGATATTTTAATATCTTATATCCATCTCCTAACTTCATCAAATGGTAATGGAATCCCTCATTCTATTATATGAAGGACTTCCACCTCAGAGACTGATGTAATTCATTTTCTATCACCACCTATAAAAAATAGTTATAATAATGGAATTACTATTTTTATATTCAGGACATATTTTTAAATCATAAAATTATATTTTATCACTAATGTTTTTACCTTTCCATACACTAAAAAATGATGGAGTCGTTCGTGCGTACTTTTCGATAACCACCACTAAGAAATAATGTTTTTCATTTTTTATCACCACATAACATGGATAATATATATGTTTATTTAAAAATATAAGATAATATTAATTATATTAACACATTTTTTTAAATATGAAATAAACCTTAACTTATTTGCATAATGATCATTGAAATATTTAACTGTTACTCATGCATATATACAACCTAACATCTCTATGATTGTAATGTATTTCATTTTTCATAGCCATCATTTATGATTGGTTTTAAAATTATAATTAACGACTATAAATGATAATTATATAACTAATATTATTGTTAATATTATGTAAAAATTACCCCTATAAACATGGTCATCCCACCAATGAAGTATTAAAATTATTAAATGAAAATCCTCAAAATACACAGTGTGGACTTAACTGATTATGTAATTAAATATTTTATTAAAAAATAAAATAAATGCTTTATGGATAAGGTATTAAATATATAAAATATTATTATCACATAAAATAATTTATATGAGTTTATTATATAGGAGTTAAAGGAAAAGAATGAAATGTTTTGACTCTAGGTAAATGATTTCAACACAATTTTCCTTTATTGAGGAATGTTTTATTGATATGAACCTAATTTATTTTGAATAGTGTATATACTTAACTTTTAAATTTTATATCATTAATACATACTACTTAAAGGTATTATATTTTTTAATTTAAATTATTTCATCCAAGGATATTTTATTTGAATGCTACAAAATGGTAAAGAGTTTCTTAACTCGACTTCCATTCACTAGGTTATAACACTTATTTTATGATGTGCTTATACTAACCCTTTGAAATGTTTTTTCAGGAATATTATTATGTTAATTTTATTTAATTTTAAATTTTATGTTGTTAAGTCATGGAACAAATGATTAAAAAGATACCAAAGTGGAAAAGACTTTATTTTACAATCTTATTTCTTTCTGAGTTTTTTTGTTAAATGTTCCATGTGGTGAAATGATATTCTCTTATTTTATCAAATAATATATATTTTATTATATTATCATAATGAATGTGGATTACATGATTAATTTTAATTTCATCCTATTTTTATTAAAAAAAACTTCATGGATGTAATTTGTATGTTATATAGATTTTGTATCATCTTTTATATCATAAATCATTCACCCCCATATCCATGTTCTCTAAAATGTTTTCAAAAAAAATCTTTCTAAAGTCAAATTATTTCCTAAAACTATTTTATATTATATTTTACCTTCTTGTAAATTGTTGTAAAAAGTAATATCTTTACCCATTCCAAATGGGTATCTTTTTACTCCATTTACAAAACATTTGAATGGAATGTTTATTTTTAACATTTACAATGTAAATGGATTTTCCTTCTATCAGGGACACTATTTTCTTAGAATGTTACTTTATATGATTCCTATGTAATTTTTAATTAAAATTAGTTTCAATATATTTTGAGAGTGTTTATTTTTCTTAAAAGTGATATTCAATGTGAAAAGTTTTTTTTCATCACGAATGTTTTTAATGATATTTAATGGTATTTTCAATAATAAACATAAATAAATATTAATGATATATATATACTACATTGGGAATATTTTATAATTATTCTGTACTCATTATTTATCTATAAGGATTATAATTTTTTCAATGATATTTTCATGGAACACATTTCTCTTTCATGGGTTAATCTTGTTATGAAAAGAATATTGGTTATTCTTTTGTTTTTTATGATAAAATTAAATATATATGTAATTTATTCATATTATGGTTCTTGGACGTTGTTTATAGTAACAAGTGAACCTAATATGACTTTTAGGATTAGTTGATCCCTATTAAATCTCATTATACTACGGTTTATCTCCCTTATAGATTATAAGATTACAGGTTGTGGAACCTTATTACTCATGATATAATGGTTTTCCCGATTACATATATCTAATGAATGAGGTAATAATTATATGGGAATTAAGCCATATGGTTAATCTTAATTATATGGGTTCTTTAAGGGTTCTATAAAGATAATGTTTCATAATGCCAAAGTGTTTTCTTTATTCTTTCTATGGGTCTATAATGATTCCTTTGATCAAGATTGAGAACAAATGGCTCATGATTGTTGATTCCTATGAATATTTTTATAATTAAACATTTTTGTAAAGTTTCATGATTGATGATCTAGTTATTGATGTATATAATTTCTCCTTTGTTATGCTCATTAACATTGATAATGTAGACATACCATTATTCCCTTCTTATTAAAATTTATTACTTTCAATTATTAATCCTCATGTTTCACCTTATTGAGAATTTTAGGTCACCCTTATTATGTTTCATTTTTCCCTAGGATGTGTAGAAATTATTTCTCTATGTTATGCCTAATAAGGTAACTATGTGTGGAAAAAAAGTTAGAGATGATATATATATATATAGGAATGATTTATTTATGTATCAACTTTTTATGTAATATTTTGTACTAATTATCTAGGACAACATTCCTAAAAGGTAATTGTGTATTTAATTAATCAATTTATTCCTTTTGATGTTGTATATTTTGGATGAAAAAAATTGGGGCACATTTATCGATATCAAATATAGAAATGTAAAACTTATCTTCATAGGACCAAATATGGTAGTGTGGGTTTGGGGCTGTTAAGCATAGTATTGTGATGACTGTGACATGGTTTATTAGGGAAAATTCATATAAGGGATCCGTAATTATATTTCTTAAAATTTACAATATATATATTTTAGGTGTCACTACAAACCCAGGAATTAGTCCACAAATAGCACTTATAAAGGATGGCATATGCATCGATGTTACTCAAATATAAAAGAGGGCAATATTAATATCCTAGTATGAGATATGGAACAGAGGAAACCCAATGATTTAATCAATTTATATAGACTAATTCATAACCAAATATTAATATTAGGACAAAGATCCATGATTATTAGGGTAAATATAGAATCTTATAATGGTATTGGGTCATATATGTCATCCACCCTTACATGTACCGTGATTTCATGTTGGGAAATAAATTTTCAAAGGCTATACTAGTCCAATATTTTTAGAGTTATGATAGATATACCCTATTACATGTCATTTAATTACATACATTGAGGAAAAATATATTTTTTATTATTAGGTCACAAGATACGGACATGTATTGTGTTCATTGTCGTCATGTTTTAGAGAAACTTCTAATCTATACATGAGTTGATAAGAACAGATTACCCAAGAGAAAAATCAAAAGTATTTGTGAATGAGCATATACTATAGTCAATGAGAATCCCTTTGAATCTAGGATTTCCATGAAATAGGCCATTAAAAATGCTGATGGATGTGGGGGTAGTAACCTTATAGAAGGCAAGGAATGTCATGATACACATATTTTAAAATTTTCCCATGGAAATAATATCTCTCATGTGAGAGAGATACCCCTAGAATGAAAATCTATTGTAAATTGAGAATTTCTTCTTATGTACAAATTAATTGTATATAAACTAAGGATTTACGAATTTAGTTAACATGGATGAAAATTTGTTATTAGATTAAGGTCATATGGGTTTTTCCCTTCCAGATAGTTTGGAGATATGTAGGATGAATTGTATCTCATTTAGTTCAATGATATGGGATAAATACTGAATCACTATAAAATTTATATTTACAGAACAAAGACAATTTCATGAAACTCAACATGGCATAGATCAGATGAAAATTTGGTGGACTTCCCATGTAACTAAACCTATTGAGGGAAAGATTAATGGGAATTCATAGAATATATTTTGGTTTCCAGTAGAGTATCAATATATTTTGTAATTGGGGCTATTGTGGAAAATCTAGGCATCAATATATATTGAAAAAAGAGAATAAATGAGAAGTTAATACATAGATGAATTTATCTCTGTATTGATCTGGAAAATATCTAGAATAGGAGGGGAGAAATGTATGGGTTACCAGTTATGAGAAGAAAAAACTAAAACCTGATATAAATTTGAATGGTCTCACCACCAGGGAAAACCCCATGTCGTAGTAGAACTTTTGGTAAATCCTAGGACAAAATATCCTACCCTCACAATGTATCATGTTATTACATGATTCAAGATACACATATTTTTTTTAAAAAAATGTTAGGGGTATGTCTTATTACTATTGGTTCATTAGTAAGGAACTATATATTGGATGCTTCCACATAGATATGGATGATTCATTAAAGTGGTAAAATGATTATATCATAGTTCGTTACCTTGAATTTAAAAGAATTAATTTAATTCCAGCAAGGGATAATGGATTAATTCCATGCACTATAAGGACTGTTGTAAAAATTGGGCCATCATGTAAGTAAATTTTGCTGTATAAGTCTATAAACTATAATAAGTTTATGGTATTCAAGGATGAACCATTTACCATGATATTTTACATCAATCAATAAGGAAAAATGTATTTTTTCTTCTAGATCATATGATAAGGACCAATACCCTATAGTTTAACATCATACAACAAGGTCATTTGACTATGTAGTTTATTATATTGAAGTATGGAAAAAATGTTCCATTGTTTAATTTTATATTGGGATGTATCACTACTACAAAAACAGGCTTTATCAGTGCTCAAAACGGGCATTAACAGCGCTAAAAAAGCACTGTAAAGCTCATCACTAATAAAGGGAGACTTTATCAGTGATAAAAGGCACTGATAAAGGGATCATTTATCAACACTAAAAAGGTAATGATAAATGGATCCTTTATCAGCGCTAAAAAGGCTCTGATATGGGATACCATTATCAGTGCTAAAAAACACTGATAAATGCCCTGCCAACTGTAATATAAAAATATGCAGCAGCACACCCAGACAAGACCTGCAAGAAAAAACTAGCATATCAACAAGTATACCCATACAAAAGTAACATATAATTCATAAGGTAATTTCAACAAGTATACCCATAGAACAAGTATACACATACACCACTAACACATAAATCATAAATTATTTAAATACATAAAGAATTCAATTCAGAATTTAAGGGGTTTAGGGGTGGTTCAGGGGTTTGGGGTGGCTTCTAATGATTGTAGGGGTGTTGAGGGGGGTGGGGGTGTCCGGGGGGGGGGGGGGGGGGTGGGGTGGGGGTGTCCGGGGGTATGGGGGTGTCTGGGGCGATAGGGAAGTCCAAGGGGGTGGGGTGGTGTCTAGTGGGTGGTGGGGGCTGTCCGTGGGGTGTGGGGTTGTCCAGGGGTGGGGGTGTCCAAGTGGTGGGGTGGTTTCGATGAGTGGTGGGGGCGTCCAGGGGGTGGGGGATATCCAGGGGGATGGTGGGGTTTCTAGGGGGCTGTCCATGGATGTGTCCAGGGGGGTGGGGTGGTGTCCAATGTGTTGGGGGGGGGGGGGTATTTCCATAGGGTAATGGGTGTCCAGGGGGTGGGGTGGTGTCCAGGGGGTGGGGGCGGTCCGGGGGGGTTTGTGGGGCTTTCCAAGGGGGTGAGGTGATGTCCAAGGGGTGGGGGTGGTTGTACAAGGGTGTGTGGTGTCTAGGGGGGGTGTCCCGATGGTGGGGTTAGGTCTAGGTGGGGGTGGGGGCTGTCGTCTAGTGGGTTGGTTGGTGTTTGGGGGGGGGGGGGGTGAGGGTGTCCAGGGGGTGGGGGGATGTCGAAGGTGGGGGGGGGGGGTGGTCTCTCCATGGGGGTGTCCAGGGGGTGGGGTAGTGTCCAGGGGGTTGGGGGTTTTCCAGGGGTGGGGGTGTCCAGAGGGGTGGGGGTGTCCAGAGGGTGTGGTGGTGTCCAGGGGGTAGGGTGGGGCTGTCCAAGGGGGTGGTGTGACTGTTCAAGTGGTGGTGTGTCTAGGGGGTGGAGGTGTCCTGGTGGTGGGGTGGTGTGTAGGAGAGGTGCAGGTACCACTTAGGGGGTTGGTGGGTGTCCAGGGGGGTTGGGGGTGTCCAGGGGGTGGGGGCTGTCGATGGGGGTGTCCAGGGGGTGGGGTGGTGTCTAGTGGGTTGGGGGGGGGGGCTTTGTAACGACCCATACTTTACATACATTATTAATACTTCAAAATTGAAGCACACTTATTACAACATATGACAAAACCACAAAGGACCGTATAGGTATAGTGTCTTTAGAAACTGGGAAACATAAACAACTGGTTCATAAATCTTCTATAGTGTCTCCCATTTATTTCATCATATCTAGGGTCCCTTTTAGCATATTCTACTTAATATCCATATTCCTGACCCGGGGAAAAGAAAACATAAAATGGTGAGCTCAAATGCTCTGCAAGGGCAAATAAAGGAAATAAAAATCATATCATATCTTTTTGAAAATCATAACCTGCAAAAGAGATCATAATATCTTAACATGGAACAAATCATAGAAGTGAAAATGAGATCCCCATAATCATAAAATGAAACTTGAAACTTTGTGGCATGCACACATAATCATGGAAAATCATTTCTTGTTAGTCATGACTCATTGCCAAGACTATCTTAGCGGACAAAGTCCCTTTCTGAACCGAGTCACCCTCGTTCCAGTCCTGTTTCACTGAACCGGTATAACCTACCGTTCCAGCCATGTCTATCTCATGAGATATAAAATCTTTACCCAATGCATTGGAGGGAGATATAGGTCCCACCCATCTTATAATGAATCCTTTCTTATGTGTGCCACATAATCATAAATCATACATCATCGCATAACACATGTAACAAAAATGGGATTCTTGAAACATCATGACATCATAAAACAAACCATATAAGGTAAATGACTTCATAAAAATAATTCCCTCACAACATAATCAAATCAATGTAATAATAGGGATAAAAACATAACCCTTTATTATCTTAGATGGAAAATAATTTTGATAAAACATTTGAACTCCATTCATGAGGAAAATATCCTTTCTACTTCAAAAACACTTTTCTTTTCTTAACATGTCATACAATTATAAACTAAAGGTAGTTGATTAAAAATAAACTTGAAAACTTATAAAGGAATATTCTTGGAAATAATGTTTTAAAAATCCATTCTTGCCGTATAAGTTAAAAAAAACATTCTTCTCGTACTTTTGTCGGAAAAGTCAAAAAAGTACCTCGTACGAAAAACGACAAAAGATTCCTTTCATATCTTTTACTAAAAACTCACCGAAGGGTAAAATAGGATTTAAAAAATTGTAGGTGGATGGAAATAATATTACATATTTAGGAAACATGGATGTGGATGATAAAATACACCCCAGTAAATTTCAAAGTATAAACAATCTCGAATAAAAATGAGATTGTGATATTTCCCTTACCTTAGGTCCGACTTGCTTTGTAAGTGTCCGAAGCTCCTGTATAAGGGTTTAAATAATGTTTTTGACTTATTCCAGAATCATACATATTGATATGATATCATATATGGTCATATTCTTAGCTTCTTGTTAGTAATATTTCATTGTTACTTGTTACTCGGGTCTTTATTGCCTTTTGTTCTTATGCGTGTTTTGCCGAATAAATTCTTATTCTTCTTTTAAGGTTATAGATACCTTATATCCAGAATGGTATTAGTGTAACATATATCATATTTATTCATTCAATTCATTTATATAATTACTATGTAATGATGATCATGTAGAACGAGTCGCATCACATCGTGGAGACGGTATTCCGTACGTACGCACGAGTGATGATATCGTTCCTATGATCGTGGAATTGTATTGGAGTATATTTATATTATTTCAGTATCAATATGACTTTATAATAATCATAAATAGTTACTCATTACACCATTATACCCATCCTTGTAAGGTGGTGGTGGAAAATAGATTACACCACGGCATGGAGACGGT
Organism: Viscum album; assembly: GCA_963277665.1. Lineage (NCBI taxonomy): Eukaryota > Viridiplantae > Streptophyta > Magnoliopsida > Santalales > Viscaceae > Viscum > Viscum album. The sequence goes on along the minus strand of OY728141.1, from coordinate 995,695,198 downwards.
ATTCCGTACGTACGCACACGCGGTGATTTCATTTTTCATTAGGATGGATAGAAGGTGAATTAGGGTTGTTTCATATTTATAATAACATATCAGTATGTAAGTAATACTGATGTTATTACTTTATCATGAAACAACTAAAGAAGAAGAAGTTGAAGAAGAAAGAAATTGAAAAGATCGGTAACAGATATTACCTCTTCTTTGGAACGCCTCTTTGAATCCTCCACTTAGGGAACTAAGATTGGTCTTTGAAGAAGACCAGGACCTCTAGGATTATTCTAGAGAAGTGGAGAGGATAAAATGGCAGGGGTTGTTCGAGCTTGAGTGCTCAAATTGGTGTGAGGAGGAGGGGGAGGAGGTGCCCTTTTATAAGGGAGGAGAGGGGCACCTTAGGAATATCTCAAAATATTATTTTATATTAAAGTCAAAATCGGTTTATAATGGTTCCAAAGGGTCTTATTTCGAAGATAAAGTGGGGAAGGGTCGAAATCATATCATCCAATAGGATTTATACAAGTTTAGGGTATTATTTTAACCTTATCAATTAGATTTAACTCTAAGTTAAATAATTTAACTTTTACCGTGTCTTTTTTTTTTCTTTCACTATATGGTTAATAAACATACTATAACATGCCAAAAGAACCCCAAATTGTTTATTATTAATATATATATCCTTATCTAAGTCATTAGGCCGAAACTTATATTTTTAGGAATAAAATAACAATTAATAAGATAATATTTGATTTAAAAACTATTTTGTGTCAATTTTGACACTATTTGATATATGATTTTTTTGAAAGTCATAACAGAATTATATGTTCGAACCAAGTTGATTAAATCAACACTAATATATCATAGTAACCTAGAAAATTAGTGTAATTCATAAAAAGTCTCAAATTACATTTATTTTTGTGTTTATAACATCAATTATGTCAATATTTAATTAATAAGATAATTACTGCATCATCATTGTGTCATAAATAAATTAAAGTATTTAATGTCTAAAAATTATAAATAAAATACCATTATGTAGGAAATATTTTTAGATTTCTAATTAATATTTATAGTCGAATTTATCTTATGTATAACCCCATATTAAAAATTATTTACTTATTAATCTTTGATTTTAACTATTTTAACCCTTCTTTAAATAAATTAATAATAAATGTCCTAATCTAACCCAAGTGGGCCTAAATGGTCATATTTTATTCCTAAGTTTGTTTTTGGTCGAATTAAACATATCCAATAGAATTAGGACATGTGTTAGGGTAATAGTAATATCATATTTACCCTTAGTTACCCTATTTACTATTAACCGCGGTAAAAAAAGTAAAAAGTTACTATTCTCCAAAAAATTATTTTTATCTCATTGAACCACATTTTACTTACTGATATCAACCGTGTCTGTCGGATTTTCGAAATTCCATTCACAGAAGTGGTAAAATTAAGTTTTATGCAAAATTCAGTTTTTAACCTACCACTTAGTGGTTTCATATTAATCAAAAATTGAATGTTTTCAGAAAAATACCAAAATTTCACCCTAGGATAATTTCGGTATTCCGAATCCAAAAATGAAGTACATTTTGAAAAATAAAATTTATAAAATTTCAAAAAGTGGTTATTATTATTCATGACAACTAGTTTTAATAATATTTTAATAGCATATCGTTGTTTAGTGAAACTCGGTATTGCGTACGACGCAAGCTATCGAGGAAGGTCGCGATTGCGTGTAAAGTAAGCCAAGAAAGTGTGTAGTGAAAGATTCCTTTGAACAAAATATTACTCATAAAAATCTCGGGTGTTACATATTACCCCCCTTAAAAAGAATTTTGCCCTCGAAATTCGTCACTTTGTAACAAACAGATGAGGATACTTCTCCCTCATCATATCCTCAAGCTCCCATGTAGCTTCTTCTAATTGGTGGTTCCTCCATAAAACTTTCACCATGCGAGTGGTCTTGTTTCGTAGGACTTTTTCGCTACGATCCAGAATCTCTATCGGCTGTTTTTCATAAGAAAGATCTTGCTCCAGCGGTACAACTTCTGAGCTGAGTACATGTGAAGGATCATGTATGTACTTTCTCAGGAGAGATACATGGAACACATTGTGAACTTGAGAGAGATTCGGTGGAAGCGCCAATCGGTAAGCTACCTTTCCAACACGATCCAGTATTTCGAAAGGACCGATATATCTAGGGCTCAACTTCCCCTTCTTTCCAAATCTCATAACCCTCTTCCAGGGAGATATTCGTAAGAACACTTTATCGCCCACTTCAAACTCTAGGTCTTTTCTTCGGTTGTCGGCATAACTTTTCTGTCGACTCTGAGCTGCTCTTATGTGTTGTTGAATAGATCTGACCTTTTCTGCCATTTCATCAATGAGATCAGGTCCTAACAACATTCTTTCCCCAACTTCATCCCAGCAAGTTGGAGTCCTGCATTTCTTTCCATAGAGAGCTTCATAAGGAGCCATCTGAATACTGGAGTGAAAGCTATTATTATAAGAAAATTCCACCAAAGGTAGGTGTTGATCCCAACCTCTTTTGAAATCCATGGAGCAAGCTCTCAACATATCTTCTAGGGTTTGAATTGTTCTCTCAGACTGACCGTATGTCTGAGGATGATAAGCAGTGATGAAACTCAACTCTGTATCCAGAGTATGCTGAAGACTTCGCCAGAACTTCGAGGTAAATCTCGGATCCCGATCAGATATAATAGAAAGTGGTACTCCATGCAATCTTACCACTTCCTTTACATATATCCTGGCAAGCTGATCTAGAGAGAAATCCTCTCTAATATCAATGAAGTGTGCAGACTTTGTAAGACGATCAACTATGACCCAAATAGCATTATTGCCTTTGGATGTTTTAGGAAGTCCTGTGACAAAGTCCATAGTGGTGTTTTCCCATTTCCATTCGGGTATGGGTAATGGTTGTAACATCCCCTTAGACTTTTGTCTCTCAGCTTTAACTTGTTGAAAAACCAAGCATCGAGAGACATATTCAGCAACATCTCTTTTCATGCCATCCCACCAGAAGTACTCTTTCAGGTCCCTATACATCTTCGTGCTTCCAGGATGAATAGAGAATGAAGAACTATGAGCCTCATCCAGCAGCTCCTTCTTTAATTCGGGGATGGGAGGAACACAAACCCGATTCCTGAACTTTATTATCCCATCACAATCAAGGTTGAATTCAGGAACATTTCTCACCTTCTTTTGTAACTTGACATCTTCTTTCTGTGCCTCCTTAATCTTCACATGTATAGATGGTTGAACATTCATTTGATAAAGATAAGATTTTTCCCCTTCCATTATAATTCCAAGATCCATCCTTTGTAAATCCATAAATATTGGATCCTTTGTGATCCTCATCATGGATAAACTAGCATGGTCTTGTCGACTTAATGCATCTGCCACCTTGTTTGCTTTCCCAGGGTGGTAATGGATTGAGCAGTCGTAATCCTTATTCAGATCCAACCATCTTCTTTGACGCATATTCAACTCCTTTTGTGTGAAAATATACTTTAAACTTTTATGATCAGTATAAATATCACACCTCTCACCATAAAGGTAATGCCGCCAAATCTTTAATGGAAAGATTACCGCAGCCAACTCCAAATCATGAGTTGGGTAATTTTGCTCATGGATTTTCAACTGTCGTGAGGCATAAGCTATCACCATATCATTTTGCATAAGAACACACCCCAATCCCTTCTTGGATGCATCACTGTAGATCACAAACCTTTCTCCACTACAAGGCAGTGTGAGCACAGGTGCACTGGATAACCTTCTTTTCAAATCCTTGAAATTCTCTTCACATTCTTCCATCCAGACAAACTTAACTCCTTTCCGAGTCAACTTGGTGAGTGGATTAGATAATCGTGAAAAATCCTTTAAAAAACGTCGATAATATCCAGCCAAACCAAGAAAACTTTGGATCTCAGTTACTGTTGTTGGTCTTGACCATCTTTTGATAACCTCTGTTTTTGCTGGATCCACAGATATCCCCTCTTTTGAGATTATGTGACCTAAAAATGCAACTTTTTGAAGCCAAAATTCACACTTGGTAAATTTGGCATAAAGCTTCTCCTTTCTCAGGGTCTTCAATATAATTCTCAAGTTATCTTCATGCTCTTCCTTGCTCTTTGAATAGACAAGAATATCGTCTATAAAGACTACCAAAAATTGATCAAGATAGTCTCTAAAGACTCTATTAATTAGATCCATGAAGATATAAGGGGAATTAGTTAGACCAAATGGCATCACTATAAATTCATAGTGTCCATACCTTGTACGGAAAGCCGTCTTTGGTATATCCTCCCTTTTGAACCTTAATTGATGATACCCTGAACGAAGATCAATCATGGAAAGTATTGAGCTCCGCGTAGTTGGTCAAATAAGTCATCAATGTGTGGGAGAGGATATTTGTTCTTGATAGTGATCTTGTTAAGTTCTCGATAATCAATGCAGAGTCTCATTGATCCATCTTTCTTCTTAACAAATAGAACAGGTGCTCCCCAAGGTGACGCACTAGGGCGTATGAATCCCTTATCAAGATTCTCTTGGAGTTGCTTCTTCAATTCCTGCAACTCAATTGGGGCCATTCTATAAGGTGTCTTTGAAATAGGCAAAGCACCCGGTACGAGTTCTATTGAAAACTCAACTTCATGATTTGGTGGAAGACCCGGTAATTCCTCCGGAAAGACATCATCAAACTCCCGTACAATGGGCATATTCTTAATCGTGAGTTTCTCACCAACCATTTGAGATAAATAACCTTCATTTAGTGGAATCAAGACCCATAAGATGGAAGAAATTTCCACTGGAAGGTTATATTCATCCTTGCATCGATAGACGATCGTAGATTGATCTGGAATATGAAATGTGACTTCCCTTCTTTGGCAATTGATATGAGCTCCATGTAGAGAAAGCCAATTCATGCCAAGAATCACATCAAATTCCACTAAAGGAAGTATCACAAGATTTGCAAGAAGCACTGTCCCACAAACTTTGATCGGAGAAGAATTATAAACTTTTGATGCGACTGTTGTGCCATTAGGTGTTGTCATAGCTTACTCAACATCTAATTGTTGAGGTAATACGGTGATACCCTTAGAAAATTTTTCAGAAATAAAAGAGTGGGTGGATCCAGAATCAAATAAAACATTTGCTACTTTAGAGTGGATGGTAAGTGTACCTTTCACCACTTCGTTATCGTACTCCAAATCGCTGATAGAAATTTCATGTGACTTTCCTTTGTCTTTGGCCTTAAGATTTTGTTGATGTCGACCATCATCATCAACCCTTGGATTTGGGCATTGATTGGCACAATTCCCCATCTCCTTGCACTTGAAACATTGAAGTGTAGTAGGTTCATTCTGTGTATCCCTTCCTTTGTTTGCATCATTAGACATCTTCTTCCCATTATCGCGGCATTCAAATGCCCGATGACCTTCCTTTCCACATTTGAAACATTTACTTGTCCCTTTAAGACAACTCCCTACATGTTTCTTTCCACACTTTGAGCATAAGGGAAAGCTCATATTCTTTTCAGTGTGCTCTTTAGATTTTCCATTGAATTCCATCTTCCTCTTCTTATCAAACCCATGTGACTGATGGGTTACTCCAATCTCTATCTCGACTTTGAGATCACATCGAACGATTTCCTCGTAGCTATTGAAGTCCCTTATGGCTAACGCCCTTCGAAGACTTGGTTTTAAGCCACTAAATAATCGATCGATCTTACTCTTAGGTTGGATAATAATACCAGAAGCGTACCTTGCAAGTCTTGTAAAATTTGCTTCATAGGTACCAATAGATTCATCATCCCTTTGCTTCAGTTCAAGAAACTCTTTCTCCTTCTTTGTTCGGAGAATACGAGGGAAGTACTTATTAAAAAAAATAAGTTCTTGAACTCGTCCCATTCCATAGACTCAATTTCATCCCTTTGCCTCGTGTTCTTAATAAGATTCCACCATTGATCAGCATCTCCTTCCAAACGATACACTGCTAGGATGACTTTATCATGTTCATAACATTGAAGAACTGAAAATATCTTTTCAGTAGTACTAATCCATTGTTCAGCAACTAATGGATCAGTAGACCCACTGAAAGAAGGTGGACGCTGCCTCATGAAGGATTCAACAGAATGTTGCTCCTTCCTTTGCTCGTTTGGAAGTCCTGCATGATTCATAGCTTGAGAAAGTTGTGTGAGCATGGCTACAAGATTTTGCATTCCAGCTCCCATATAGTTTGGTTTCTCAGGGGGACAATCATTGCATTTCCCATCGCATTCCGTATTAACACGGTTCTTTCGGGTTCCAGCCATTGACTAAAACCAAGAAGAATAGTGTGAGAAACACTAATTATAATAGGAAAACCACATAATCAAGAATAAAATTTCACACTTAAGGTCTTATCCTAGAGTATTCATGGCCATTTCTAAAACACTAAGATTGTGTTCTATGCTTAGACTTATCCTTAGGGTTCTTACTAAGGCTTTCACATCCTAGTTTCAAAAGGTTGACTATACCTTTCCTCTGATACCAACTGTAACGACCCATACTTTACATACATTGTTAACACTTCAAAATTGAAGCACACTTATTACAACATATGACAAAACCAAAAAGGACCGTATAGGTATAGTGTCTTTAGAAACTGGGAAACATAAACAACTAGTTCATAAATCTTCTACAGTGTCTCCCATTTATTTCATCATATCTAGGGTCCCTTTTAGCATATTCTACTTAATATCCATCTTCCTGACCTGGGGAAAAGAAAACATAAAAGGGTGAGCTCAAATGCTCAGCAAGGGAAAATAAAGGAAATAAAAATCATATCATATCTTTTTGAAAATCATAACCTGCAAAAGAGATCATAATATCTTAACATGGAACAAATCATAGAAGTGAAAATGAGATCCCCATAATCATAACATGAAACTTGAAACTTTGTGGCATGCACACATAATCATGGAAAATCATTTCTTGTTAGTCATGACTCATTGCCAAGACTATCTTAGTGGACAAAGTCCCTTTCTGAACAGAGTCACCCTCGTTCCAGTCCTGTTTCACTGAACCGGTATAACCTACCGTTCCAGCCATGTCTATCTCATGAGATATAAAATCTTTACCCAATGCATTGGAGGGAGATATAGGTCCCACCCATCTTATAATTAATCCTTTCTTATGTGTGCCACATAATCATAAATCATACATCATCGCATAACACATGTAACAAAAATGGGATTCTTGAAACATCATGACATCATAAAACAAACCATATAAGGTAAATGACTTCATAAAAATAATTCCCTCACAACATAATCAAATCAATGTAATAATAGGGATAAAAACAGAACCCTTTATTATCTTAGATGGAAAATAATTTGGATAAAACATTTGAACTCCATTCTTGAGGAAAATATCCTTTCTACTTCCAAAACACTTTTCTTTTCTTAACATGTCATAAAATTATAAACTAAAGGAAGTTGATTAAAAATAAACATGAAAACTTATAAAGGAATATTCTTGGAAATAATGTTTTAAAAATCCATTCTTGCCATATAAGTTAAAAAAACATTCTTTTCGTACTTTTGTCGGAAAAGTCAAAAAAGTACCTCGTACGAAAAACGACAAAAGATTCCTTTCATATCTTTTACTAAAAACTCACCAAAGGGTAAAATAGGATTTAAAAAATTGTAGGTGGATGGAAATAATATTACATATTGAGGAAACATGGATGTGGATGATAAAATACACCCCAGTAAATTTCAAAGTATAAACAATCTCGAATAAAAATGAGATTGTGATATTTCCCTTACCTTAGGTCCGACTTGATTTGTAAGTGTCTGAAGCTCCTGTATAATGGTTTAAATAATGTTATTGACTTATTACAGAATCATACATATTTATATGATATCATATATGGTCATATTCTTAGCTTCTTATTAGTAATATTTCATTGTTACTTGTTACTCGGGTCTTTATTGCCTTTTGTTCTTATGCGTGTTTTGCCGAATAAATTCTTATTCTTCTTTTAAGTTTATAGATACCATATATCCAGAATGGTATTAGTGTAACATATATCATATTTATTCATTCAATTCATTTATATAATTACTATGTAATGATGATCATGTATAACGAGTCGCATCACATCGTGGAGACGGTATTCCGTACGTACGCACGAGTGATGATATCGTTCCTATGATCGTGGAATTGTATTGGAGTATATGTATATTATTTCAGTATCAATATGACTTTATAATAATCATAAATAGTTACTCATTACACCATTATACCCATCCTTGTAAGGTGGTGGTGGAAAATAGATTACACCACGGTGTGGAGACGGTATTCCGTACGTACGCACGCACGGTGATTTCATTTTTCAGTAGGATGGATAGAAGGTGAATTAGGGTTGTTTCATATTTATAATAACATATCAGTATGTAAGTAATACTGATGTTATTACTTTATCATGAAACAACTAAAGAAGAAGAAGTTGAAGAAGAAAGAAATTGAAAAGATCGGTAACGGATATTACCTCTTCTTTGGAAAGCCTCTTTGAATCCTCCACTTAGGGAACTAAGATTGGTCTTTGAAGAAAACCAGGACCTCTAGGATTATTCTAGGGAAGTGGAGAGGAGAAAATGGCAGGGGTTGGCCGAGCTTGAGTGCTCAAATTGGTGTGAGGAGGAGGGGGAGGAGGTGCCCTTTTATAAGGGAGGAGAGGGGCACCTTAGGAATATCTCAAAATATTATTTTATATTAAAGTCAAAATTGGTTTATAATGGTTCCAAAGGGTCTTATTTCGATGATAAAGTGGGGAAGGGTCGAAATCCTATCATCCAATAGGATTTAGACAAGTTTAGGGTATTATTTTAACCTTATCAATTAGATTTAACTCTAAGTTAAATAATTTAACTTTTACCGTGTCTTTTTGTTTTCTTTCACTATATGGTTAATAAACGTACTATAACATGACAAACGAACCCCAAATTGTTTATTATTAATATATATATCCTTATATAAGTCATTTGGCCGAACCTTAGATTTTTAGGAATAAAATAACAATTAATAATATAATATTTTATTTAAAAACTATTTTGTGTCAATTTTGACACTATTTGATATATGATTTTTGTGAAAGTCATAACAGAATTATATGTTCGAACTAAGTTGATTAAATCAACACTAATATATCATAGTAACCTAGAAAATTATTGGAATTTATCAAAAGTCTCAATTTAAATTTATTTTGGTGTTTATAACATCAACTATGTCAATATTTTATTAATAAGATAATTACTGCATCATCATTGTGTCATAAATAATATAAATTATCTAATGTCTAAAAATTATAAATAAAATTCCATTATGTAGGAAATCTTTTTATCTTTCTAATGAATATTTATAGTTGAATTTATCTTATGTATAACCCCATATTAAAAATGATTTACTTATTAAACTTTGATTTTAACTATTTTAACCCTTCTTTAAATAAATTAATAATAAATGTCCTAATCTAACCCAAGTGGGCCTAAATGGTCATATTTTATTCCTAAGTTTGTTTTTGGTCGAATTAAACTTATCCAATAGAATTACGACATGTGTTAGGGTAATAGTAATATCATATTTACCCTTAGTTACCCTATTTACTATTAACCGCGGTAAAAAAAGTAAAAAGTTACTATACACCAAAAAATTATTTTTATCTCATTGAACCAAATTTTACTTACTGATATCAACCGTGTCTGTCGAATTTTCGAAATTCCATTCACAGAAGTGGTAAAATTAAGTTTTATGCAAAATTCAGTTTTTAACCTACCACTTAGTGGTTTAACTATTCATCAAAAATTGAAAGTTTTCAGAAAAATACCAAAATTTCACCCTAGGCTAATTTCGGTATTCCGAATCCAAAAATGAAGTCCATTTTGAAAAATAAAATTTATAAAATTTCAAAAAGTGGTTATTACTATTCATAACGGCTAGTTTTAATAATATTTTAATAGCATATCGTTGTTTAGTGAAACTCGGTATTGCGTACGACGCAAGCTATCGAGAAAGGTCGCGATTGCGTGTAAAGTAAGCCAAGAAAGTGTGTAGTTAAAGATTCCTTTGAACAAAATATTACTCATAAAAATCTCGGGTGTTACAGGCTTCCAGGGGGTGGGGTGTCTAGAGGTGTTGGGAGGGGGGTTTCCAGGGGGTGGGGTGGTGTCTCGGGGGGGGGGGGGGGGGGGTAGTTCAGGGGGTTGGTGGGGCTGTCCAAGGGGGTGGGGTGGTGTCCAGGCAGTGAGGGAGGCTGTCCAAGGGTGTGGGGGTGTTCAGGGGTGGAGTGGGGTCTAAGAGGGGTGGGGGTGCCGTCCAAGGGGTTTGTGGGTGTCTAGGGGTAGGGGTGTCCGGGGGGTGATGTCTAGGGGGTTGGGAGGGATTTCCATGGTGTTATGGTGTCTAGAGGTTGGGGTGGTGTTCAGGGGGGTGGGGGGTCCAGGGGGTTGGTGGGGCAGTCCAAGGGTGGTGGGGTGGTGTTTAGGGGGTTAGGAGTGGCTTTCCATTGGGATGGGGGTGCCCAAGGGGGGGGGTGTCCATGTAGTGGGGTGCTGTCTAGGAGGGGTGGGGGTGTACAAGGGTTGGGGGCGTCCATGGGGTTGGGGGCGTCTTGGGTTTTGGAATGTCCATTTAAAAAAAAGAGAGCCACATTGGGTGATACCGGCCACACCATGCCACAGATTGAGGTGGGGTTTACACATACACGTCACAAATGACCCATGGATCATTCCCCTAAAGTATCAATGAAATTATAATGCGTTTGGTCAGATTTCTGTACGTCAGTTTTTTTCACTTAAAATTCTGTCCATTTTAAACAAAAGAGAGACTTTGAGTGATACCGGCCACACTATGCCTCATATTGAGGTGGGGTTGACTCTTAAACGTCAAAAAAGACCAATTTATCATTCCCCTAAATTATGAACACAATCTGAATGAATTTGGTTGGATTTCCGTACGTCAGTTTTTGTTTTCACTTAAAATGTTTTCCATTTTCGACAAAAGAGAGACACTTTGAGTGATATCGGTCACACCGTGTCTCAAGTTGAAGAGGGGTTGACTCGTAAACATCATAAATGACCCATTTATCATTCTACTAAACTTTCAACACAATCTGAATGCATTTGGTTGGATTTCCATATGTCAGTTGTTGTTTTCACATAAAATTTCGTCCATTTTAGAAAGAGAGAGAGACACTTTGAGTGATACCGGCCACACTGTGCCTCAGAGTGAGGCGTGGTTGACTCGTACACATCAAGAATGACCCATAGATCATCCCCTAATGTATCAACACAATCTGAATGTGTTTGGTTAGATTTCAATACATCAGTTGTTGCCTTTACATAAAATTCTGTCCATTTTAAACAAAAGAGAGACACTTTGAGTTATACCGGCCACACTGTGCCTTGGATCAAGGCAGGGATGACTCATTAACATCAAAAATGACCCATGGATCGTTCCACTAAAGTATCAACACAATTTGAATGCATTTAAATGTATTTCTGTATGTCATTTGTTGTTTTCACTAAAAATTCGGTCCATTTTAAACAAAAAAGAGACACTTTGAGTGATAACAGCCAAACCATGCCTCATATTGAGGATGGGTTGACTCTTAAATTTCACAAATGACCCATGGATTATTCCCCTAATTTATAAACACAATACGAATGCATTTGGTCAGATTTCCATACTTTAGTTGTTGTTTTCATTTAAAATTTTGTCCATTTTAAACAAAAGAGAGACATGTTGAGTAATACCAGCCACACCGTGCCTCAGATTGAAGCGGGATTGACATTTACATGTAAAAAATGACCCATGGATAGTTCCCCTAATGTATCAACACAATATGAACGTGTTTGGTCAGATTTCTATAATTTAGTTGTTGTTTTCACTTAAAATTTTTTCCATTTAAAAGAGAGAGAGAGACACTTTGAGAGATACCGGCCACATTGTCCCTCATATTTAGGAAGGGTTGACTTTTACACGTCAAAAATGACCCATGGATCATTCCTCTAATGTATAAACACAATCAGAATGCATTTTTTTGGATTTCCGTATGTTAGTTGTGGTTTTCACTTAAAAATCTGTCCATTTTAAATAAAATAGACACACTTTGAGTGATCGAGGCCACACCGTGCATCAAATTGAAGTAAGGTTGAATATCACCCATCAAAAATGACCCATGGATCATTCCCCTAAATTATCAACACAATTTGAATGCACTTATTTTGATTTACATACGTCAGTTGTTGATTTCACATAAAATTCTGCCCATTTTAAACAAAAGAGAGACACTTTGAGTGATACCGGCCACACCATGCCTCATATTGAGACAAGGTTGACTCATACACATCAAAAATGACCCATGTATCGTTCCCCTAATGTATCAACATGATCTGAATGCGTTTGGTCATATTTCTATACGTTAGTTGTTGTTTTCACTTAAAATTCCATTCATTTTAAACAAAATAGAGACACATTGAGTGATACTAGCCACACCATGCATTGTATTGAGGCAGGGTTGACTCTTAAATGTCAAAAATGACCCATGGATCGCTCCCCTAAAGTATAAACACAATCCAAATGTGTTTGGATGGATTTATGTATGTCAGTTGTTGTTTTCACTAAAAATTCTATCCATTTTAAACCAAAGAGAGACATTTTGAGTGATAGAAGCCACACCGTGCCTCGAATTGAGACGAGGTTGAATCTTACATGTCAAAAATTACCCATGGTTTGTTCTACTAATGTATCAACAGAATCCGAATGTGTTTGTTTGGATTTCTGTATGTCAGTTGTTGTTTTCACTTAAAATTCTATCCATTTTAAACAAAAGAGTGACACTTTGAGTGATACCGGCTACACCGTGACTCAGATTGAGGGGGGTTTACTCATAGATGTGAAAAATCACCCATGTATCTTTCCCTTAATTTATGAACACAATATGAATGTGTTGGTCAGATTTTTGTATGTCAGTTGTTGTTTTCACTTAAAATTCTGTACATTTTAAACAAAAGGGAGACACTTTGAGTGATACCGACCACACCGTGCCTTTTATTGAGGCATGTTGAATCATAAATTTCACAAATGACTCATGTATAAATCAACTATTTTATCAAAACACTCTGAATTTGTTTGGTTGGATTTCCGTACATCAGTTGTTGTTTTCACTTTAAATTCTGTCCATTTTATACAAGAGAGACACTTTGGGTGATACCAGCCACAAATTGACTAGTATTGATGAGGATTTGACTCTTACACATCACTAATTACCCATGGATCATTCCCATAAAGTATTAACACAAACCAAATCCGTTTGGTAATATTTCCGTACATAACTTGTTGTTTTCACTTAAAATTCTGTCTATTTTAAACAAAAGAAAGACACTTTGAGTGATTCCGGCCACACCGTACCTCGAATTGAGGCGGTGTTGTCTCATAAAACTCCAAAATTTCCAAAGGATCGTTCAAATAATGTATCAACATAGTAAGAATGATTTTGGTCTGATTTATGTACACCAGTTGTTGTTTTCACTTAAAATTCTATCCAGTTTTTTAAAAAAAAAGAGAAACTTTGAGTGATACCTACCACACCTTGCCTAGAATTGAGGTGGTGTTGACTCGTACAATTCAAAAATGACTCATGGATTTATAACCTAATTTATCAACACAATATGTTTATTTTGGTCATATTTCAATAACTCAGTTGTTGTTTTCACTTAAAATTCTGTCCATTTTAAACAAAAGAGAGACACTTTGAGTGATACCAGCCACACCGTGCCTCATATTAAGGTGGGGTTTACTCATACATGTAAAAAATGACCCATTGATCGTTTCCCTAAATTATCAACACAATATAAATGCGTTTGGTTGGATTCTCGTACATCAGTTGTTGTTTCACTTAAAACTCTATCCATTTTAAACAAAAGAGAGACACTTTGAGTGATACCGTCCACACCATGCCACGAATTTAAATGGGGTTGACTCTTACATGTCACAAATAAGACATGGATCATTAACCTAAAGTATCAACACAATTGGAATGCATTTGTTCGGATTTACATACTTCAGTTGTTGTTTTCACTTAAAAATCTATCCATTTTAAACAAAAGAGAGACACTTTGAGTGATACCGGCCACACCGTGCCACAAATTGAGGTGGGATTGACTCTTACACGTCCAAAATGTCTCAAGGATTGTTCTCCTAATGTATCAACACAATCCAAATGAGTTGGATGGATTTTCATATGTCAGTTGCTGTTTCACATAAAAATTTGAAATTTTTAAACAAAATAGTGACACTTTGAGTGATACCGGCCACACCGTTCCTCATATTGAGGAAGGGTTGACTCGTACATGTCAAAAATGACCCATGGATCATTCCCAAAACGTTTCTACACAATCCGAATGTGTTTGGTCAGATATGAAGGTATTTTGGATATTTTACTATTTTTTCTTATCCAAAGACCAATGAAAAGTGGTTCATCATTCTTCCATGTGGCTGGTGAATTTCATCTGTTAAAATGGGTAAATGAATCGCTGGAGAAACGATGTTTTATTAAATAATAATTTCATTTTTCCTTCAAAAATTTACAGAAAACAATGATTCATCTCTTGATCCCCTTAACCCCTCTAAAAAATGACCGCCAATTATACACGTCCCCAAGTCATATCTTCATGCTATTTGTGTAAAAGCTTTCATCAGGTATGTTTCCCCACTCGTTTATGAACAAATATATATTGTCTTGTGAGTATGAGGCTTTTTGGAAGTCATAGTAGTACTGTAAAAAATATAAAAAAAGAATTAATCAATAATTTAAGTGAAATATTAGTTGTTTTTTAAAATACCTCTTTAGGGATGCTAGTTTGTTGTTGAAAAATAGTCTATTTCATAAATTTACAAACATAATAACCACAATCATTATTGTTTGTTTTTTTTGGACTCAATTTTTTTTATCATTATGAGAATAGGTAACTTGTGTTGATATGTGTTTGGATAGTGAAATTTTATTATATATACCCTGATATTTGTCCAGACATAGTACCTGCTCGCCTCCTTATGCTTAGCCCTTGTCCTCATTCCTTTTTAGACAATAATAATACACCTACCTATCATAACAAAATCCTCATTAAAAGATAATATAAATTATATTACTTGATGTTTAGACCTAACACGTAGGATGTCATGTTTTATAGATTCAAAAACTCCATCATGTGTGGTTGATTTGTTGGATATCCATGCATTGAATCCAGAAAATAAATCTTTGAAGTATCCAACTTCACCACAATTAGCAGCCAATGTTGCCTAAAAACACAAAAATGAATAAGTAATAAAAAAAGTGAAAATATAATTAATATTCTTTAATAGTATAGTTTTACCCCTGTATGATTGGTATTAGGAAGACACTGTCATCTATAATCTTTCATTCAAATGTTTTCAATGAGCCCTTCCCCATTTCTTCTTTTTTTGAAGTCTCTAATTTAGTTTGTTGTGTTGATGTGGTATGAGGACTAACGAGTCCTAATTTTATGTCATGGGATAATTACTTCAACTATTTATCATATATACATCTGTCAAAAATATAAAATGCATTTATTCATCATTTTCACATTATATAAGCTTTTAAGAAAATCAATTCATGAAAACATACCTCATATATAAATTTACAACTGTGATGCCTAGACAATCGTATTCAAGGATCTCATTTACATTTTCAGTAGCAACGAAATCTTGTATTTCCTCTAAATATAAAATCTTTTTGAAAAACCACTATATCACTACTACCACCTCTTAGAATTGTATCCACACGAGTCTTCAATTCTAGTAAATGTGGATAGGGAATAAGTGGTGTTATTGAGATTTTAGTAGCTCTTTGGGATCGGTTGTTTGATCCTTTAGATGATTTTGAGCCGACATTTCTTATCACCCCCTTCCCTTTCTCTGTCTATAATAAAATTCATTAGTTCATACCCCTTTTCCATTAATTGTTAAAGGTATAACTTGAAAAAAATGGAAATATATACCTCTTTTTCCACATATAGTCTTAGAAGTTGTGATGACTATGTAATGAATGTCACAATAGTTAGTTCAACCATATGAATATCATCGTCATCAAGGGGAATAGTCAGCTCTGCATTTGGCTCATGAGCTATAGTAATCGTCACTTTCAGATGATCTTTCAGAAGTGGTCTATTTTGCAGCTTGTCCTCTGGGACGCTGAACACCATAGCCCTCGCTACAAGGTGATAGGCAGGTGTTGACATATATAAATCATTGTCAATATCATCCTGTAGATGATCATTACATGAAAATTATTAGTGTTTGTTTGACTCATATTTCATGGGAACAATTATTAGAATATTTATTACCACAACTAAGATAGTTCTTTGAGGGGAATGGCTCGCCTCAAAGCTGGTGGGGGTGGTGCGGGATCTTCACGCGCTGGTTTTTCCTGAGTTGTTTCTTCTCCTTTCTTCCCACCCATAAAATTTGCAATCAACTCTCCTCGCCATTGAAATCATTATTCTAGAGTTTCTATAATTTCTCTCATTTGTTTCATTTTTTCATCTCTATCTCCCATTTTTTCTCATAATATAATTCGGGTGTCACCCCAAACCCTGCACCTCCTACATGACCGTATTGTTCTAGCCACTTCAAAGTTGTTAATAATAGGTTTGTATCCGCTACAGAAGTAGCTGATTCCTGTGACTGTCAGATAATGGAAAATTACTAATTATTTCTATGTAATATAAATTTAAAACAAACCTTTTTATCGTGTCATACTTACACATATTTCCCACACTTTTTGTGTGTTTTCATCTACTAGATTCCTTTCATTATTCAAATGTGCCTCCTTTCATAGCACATGACATGGGATGGAAGTGTCCACGGTTTTAGACTCATCAATCTACATATAAATATAGAAAGATAATTATTATGTTGTTTCTTGGCACCTAACATTATTTTTGTAAATTTAAAATACGTACCATTTTCTTTCCTAGTGAAGTGTACCCCATTGTTCATTTATGATAGGGGTATGTTGGAATTGATGCATGTTTTTTATTTTCAGTACTGAGTTTTTGTTTCATAAATGAAATAGAGACAATCAAAGGGATGAATAAATGTATCCTCAAACAATGTATTATCAGCCATAATGTACCTGAAACATCTCATCCCCACGATTGCGAATAAATGCATCCATGATTCTTAGGATATTAGCTGCGCATAGACAAGGGGTGGGTGCCAGTTTATTTTACCTTTGGAATCATTAAGGTGAAAATTTATTAAAATAGTGCGAAAACCTCGATTACACCTTCCTGCAATCCTTAGTAGATAATTCTTGTGTGAATCATATACTATAAATGTACTCTCCAAGAGATTGAAAAGAGTAAGAAACTATTTCATTATATTATTTTCTAGTAAATTAAAGAAATAATATCATAATGTTGCCGTAATTTCTTCCCAGATCACAGCCTTTAGCCTGGACACAACATGGTTCCATGAATCTGTGTCAATCAGAATGCGTTTCTGAGTGAAAATTCCAATGTAACTACTAAACATAGCCTTTATGGGAATCACATTTTCCTATTCATTCCATCCTACATAAAATTTGATGCCCTTGCTTTTCCCTTTAATAACCTTGGCTAACACTGTCATGATGCACCTGTGTTTTCTGCGATGTCGGTCTTTCATCCCCGACCATTTCATCAATATCAGCATCATTTATATGTTCAGCTGAAATGATAGCAACTCCATGTGTTTATGGTTGTTGGACCTCAACACTAAGAGCAACAACAAGTTCAGAAACTTTTTGTTGCTCTGCATTGTGAGAAGTCGCAACTACAATAGCAGTAACAATAGCTTGAGAGACTTGTTTAGCCTCGAGGTTAGGAGCACCAGATCCCGCCGATGTCATTATCTACAAAATTGGTTGAATTGTTAATTTAGATTACATATATTAAGTAATGATAAGTTAATAACAAGAGATAACAAGATCTTTATTTCAAACAAAATATAACCAATTTATTGAACACTCTTTTTTTGTTCAGAGGCTAAAGGGATTTGACACCTCTATCGATTATATAAAAACCTTCATTATAGCCTCCTCTAACATATAAAACATCAACTACATTAGGACCGCTACGTAATGATTGTGACGTACCACTGAAAGGATTATCCTCAATTGAATTTTCATCGGACCCTTCAGTAGTTTTGGATCATAACAGAACAATCAACCACTTTCGGTTTGTGTGATCTGGAACATAAAATACTTGTACTGCTTGTGATGCCAATATAAGCTGTTCATATTTGTACCCTTCTTTACTAAAATAATATTTCACAAATCCCAATTCATCTATTTTAACACCACTATTGTTATCAACCCATTTTCATTAAAAAATAGGAAATTGGAATGTCGTATAATCCAACTCCCATATTTGATTGGTAATGACATAGTTTGACATATTTGCATAAATTGGATTTCTATCCTTACTACCAGAAACATGTATCGCTTCAGCCACAATTGTAACTCCAATATTTTTCACGGTACTATCTCCATCATGTTCATCTATATAGAGTGTATAACCATTAATTACATATCCATTATAAGATATTACAAACACACTTGGTCTGGCAGCTAGCCATCAAAGTCATTCTGAAATTGAATTCAGATTTTTATCTAACTCTTTAAATATATAGTGCTGAAACCATCCTATAAACTGGTGATTATGTGTATTTGATATCCATTTTTGAGCCCTTAATGGATTCAACTACCTAAGAATTTATTTGTGGGTTTCAATATAAGAAGAAACCTCCCAAATGTTATACAAAACATAAAGGTGGGCCTAATCCCGATCTGTAATATTTATTGTTAGAAAATTTCTTCCAGAAATTCCATCACCCTCAATGCGTTCAATGTGGTGAGATTTTAGGAGACCAATTCTTTCCACATCAAATAGGTATTTGGTACCTAATTCAATGGCTTCCTCAAAAATATGTTGCTCCACTATACAACCCTCTAGTCGACTTCAATATTTGACATACCCTTTCAAAATCATCATATACCGTTCAACGGGTTACATCCATATATAGTGCACATGACCAAAAAGTAGAATCTATCTAATCATGTGAAGCATCAAATGAACCATCATATCAAATAATGTTGGCGGGAAGAACATTTCTAATTCACAGAATATGATGACAATTTATATTTCCATAGTTGGCAATTTCGCCGGGTCTAAAACTTTTCTACATATTGATTTGAAAAAAAAAACATTTGGTTAACATATGATGAACATTCCTTGGAAAAATGAAACATAAATCAATAGGAATTAAATCTTGCATCCAAACATGGCAGTCATGTGATTTCAAACCTTTTAACTTCAAATAATTAATTGACACAATGTTCATGATATTTGAAGAATACCCCTATGGAACCTTTACATCATTGAAGAAGTTGAAAACTAGATATCTCTCCTCCCTGGAAAGAGTGTAAGCAACTAGAGGAAGAAACATTCAATTTTCACCCTTCACGGGAGCCAACTCTTCTCGTATTCCAATTTTAACCATGTCCAACCTTGCATTAATTCCATCCATTGTTTTTACAGGGGCATTTAGAAACGTTCCAATAAAACTTTCATATACATTTTTTTTCACATGCATCAAATCAAGTTAATGTGTGACGTACAGACAATTCCAGTATTGTAATTCAAAAAAATTGAACTATATTTCCAACATATTTTCGTATGGTTTTTCGAAAATGGTTTACAAAAAACAGTGTTAAGATTTTTTACTTTCTCAAAAATCTGATCACCTATTAGAGGAGATGGTGTTTTTCATTGTTCTAAACTTCCATTGAATGATGTCATCCAAGATCAGTACTTATGCCGACTAGGAAGAAATATACGATGTCCAAGAAACATAGTTTTCGATGTATTTTTCATCCTAATAGATTCTGAATCTTCTTCGCACATGGGACACCCTTGAGTTCCTTTAATACTATAACCTGAAAAATTTCCATAACCGGGGAAATCTTTTATCACCCCATACAACATATCTCTCAACGCGAAGTATTCACTTTTATAAGAATGATACAATATAACACCTGAATCCCACAATAACTTCAAATCTTTGATCAAAGGAGGCAAATAAACATCAATATAATTACTTGGTTGTTTTTTTCCTGATATAAGCATAGATAACTTGAAATATTTTTGCTTCATGCATAACTAGGGTGGAAAGTTATAATTTACCAACATAACATGCCATGTACTATGGGTGCTGGTTTCAAAAAAAAGGATTCACTCCATCTGAAGATAATACAAGATGATGGTTTCTTGGATCATTTCCGAATTCAGGATAGTCATGATCAATTATCTTCCATTGAGGAGAGTGGGCCGGGTGATGTAATTTCCCATCTTTATTTCCTTTATCTTCATGCCACGACAATTGTCTTGAACTTTCTTCACTTCTATATAGACACCTAAACCTTTGAATGATTGGAATATACCATACAACTTTCGTAGGACTGGATTCAACTTTCTTGTTCGAGAAGCACCACACTTTAGGAAATTTATATGTGATTTTTATCCTTGAAAAACAGTATACAATCTTTCTGGTAGGCTTGTATTCTTTCAGAAATCATAAACATCGAGCGTAGCATTTTTTTAGCTTCATATGTCCAGTTTGGGAGCTCATTATCATCCGAGAGCATGTCATTCAAGAGAGAAAGTAGTTCTGTAAATTTTCCATCACTCCATTCGTTTCCTGATTTCAATTTATACATCTTCTGTACAACTAAAAATGCTGTAAATTTAGTGCAACCAACATACAATGGCATCTTTTCACAACTCTTTAAATTATCAAATAATTTTGGGAAATCATGTAGTTCATCTTCAAGAGTCCTTTTCATTTCCTCAATACGATCTTCATAATTATTGACATTTGTAATCACATCCTCCATGTGGTATTCTTAATTATACATATTTTTATTCATATCTGATGATCCATAAAATGTATTTTTATCCCATCCAGTAGCTATATTTACTTTTTCTTCATGTTTATTCCAACATTAATAACTACGATCTATTCCATGACATATCAAATTTTCTTCCAACTCCTGTGGAGTAATTAGTCTGGAATAAAAATAGCATAATCATGGAAAATGGATTTGAGAAGAATCCGTTGCATGATCCTTTGAAAACTTGATGAACTCTTTCACTCCGTTCTCATAATATATTTTCAAAATATTAACATCCATCCAATCTTTATTCATCTCCATCTTATTTTAATCTCAAATATTAGTATTTATGATTCAAATACACAAAACAAGACATCTAAATATAGAAGAACAGAACCAATTCCTTATAAAAATTAAGATTAATAGAGCATACCATATACCTAGAAATTAATTGAAAAAATTAGGAAAAATGGTTTCATCTACCTATATCTAATAGTACTACATGAAAAGTATAACGAACATAGATCGTACCTCCAAACAATCCTGGAGCATCCTGGTAACAAGACTATAGTGACTAAAACTATCCAAGATTCTAACCACTAAATTTCAAATATATGAGTGGTCTACATAGGGGTAGTATTAGTAAAATCAAACCAAAGTTCCATCCACAAAATGCTACTCCCTAATATACTCTATCACTTTAGTGCTGTACAGACCTCCTTTATCTCGTTCCTTCCTCTGCCTAGGCTATTCGTCGACTACCTCTCTGACTGTAGCATGAATGTTAAGAAAATGCAATGTGATATGTCTATACCCATCACAATCATATTAAATTCCTTGGAGTAATGGGCTATCCTTGACATAGCTATGAATGAAAGTGCCTCCTGAGATGAGTCCTTCATCACACACCTACTGTGGGTGGGTGATGCTAACCCTACATCCCAGAAGATGACTACCTTATAAAATTATGATATCAACTCAAACAATAGGCATAATCATAGAACACTAATATAGTTATCCAAAGAATAGCATTACATGTTTAATTACCCCAAACCACTATAGGTCGATCTATGAATTGATCAACATAAATTAATGGTTATAATAAAAAGAGCTAAAACACAATCCAACCAAGTGAACGAAATTTACAATCTCCTGTGAATAAATTCACCCCCCATCATCTAATCAGGTTATCCATAATGGAGGTGTACTTAACCAAAATCACTTGGCCTGACACACCAAGGGAAGTCCTTTACTAGAGCATTCTCCATTCAAAATAACAATCTTGATACCCATAATAGGTATCAGGGAAGAATAACTATCCACCAAATGAAGTGCATGGTATCTCTCCATTTCAATGAAAAAACCTTCTAGACTAGCACCTATGAATAACTAGTCATAGAGGTTCACTATGTTGACACTACCCTTAAATTATCCTTGACAAAAAAGAAAGATGTGGGGAATTTACCATTGATCGAAGTCAAGAAACATCAGACTATCTTAAAAATAATTAACCACCCAAATACAATGGCTCAAATGATCATACCACTATCTAAACCCAAAGTATACACTTAAATACTAGAAGAAAACTACATAAAAATGGGCCAAATTATCACATTTTCAACAACCAATCTAGAAAAACTTATACAAAACCATTTATTATAATTGATAAGCGCTTTAATCAATTATAAATATTTTTTTTCAAGATGAAACCCAAGTGCATTCATACATAGACTTATACACAATCAATTGTGATCTTTTTTGAGCACTTTTTAATAAGTGATGTCAAACATAAACTATGTAACCTATAAGCACTTATACGAAATCATTTTTCATAAATGGTGTCACACAAATTTTTGTAACTATCAAAAACAACCTACATAAATGATAGACAAATATGAAAAGACACTATGTATATGGAAAACATCTAGTGAGTTAGAGCTGAGGAAGAATAAAACTGAATAAAACACTATGAGAGATATCCCACCAAAACTGAATCCAAGTCCAAGTCTCACAGCTGATTTCTACTCAATTTTCTCTACCTCTCCATCGCTCTAGCCTCCCTATATAACAACCCCCATGAGGCCAATACCAATGTAGAACCTTCCCTATAATCACAATCATAAATATAACCTTCCCCATAAACACAATCACCAGCACATCATGACACCCACAAAGTGTAACCAATTAATAATGAGGCAGATACTATCAAAAATATTATTTTTCATGAAGGAGTTTACAAAAAGAAAACTTTCCCCAGTATATATACACCCACCGGAAGGATGAGGGAAAAACACTCAACATTAATATAATATTTATTTATAATAAGGTCTAGTTTGAGGTTGCACGAGAATATAAAACCCTCATACATATTACACTCAGTGAAAAATAAATTCTAGTTCCAAACATCATTAGGACCCATGGGGAATCATAAAAAATTCATACCTTAGTTCAAATAATCTGCTAAATAATTATAAGAGTCCACTACGTGTGTGATTTTGTGACATAGATTGTTAGAAATCCAAGTTAGTTAGAATCTAATCCAAGGGTGGAGATAATGGAGAATAATCCAAACATCACCCTAATGAAAACTACCCTAAAAAAACTATCCTCCAAAAATAAACCTAATAAGTGAAGTTGGAGACTTACCTAGATTAGATCTCACCCGCGAAGAAGGGAGACAAGAAGTATTGAGCAGTCAGGGAGCCTTCTACGCTACATCGGCAGGGGAAGCTGTGACCGTGAGGGGGTGGTGACAGGGAGGAGCTGCCGCAGTTGAGAAATAGAGGAGTAGGGTTCGCGAGGAGTCCAACGAAAAGGAAGAAGTATGTTCTTCAGGGAGTAGGATCTGAGGAAGGGGTTTTAGGGGGAGGAGAAGGTATAGGGCTAGCGGCAGATCTCTGGAAAATAGAAGATCGTGGGGGGAGGTGATTTGTCACAAGGTACACCACTACGAGGTATTGAGGGCGCGATAAACAGAGGATAATATGAAATGGATTTTATAAAATATGAGACTATGGTTTTATCAGTGCTAAAATTTTAGCACTGATAAAGGAAGCCTTTATCAGCACTTTTTTTACTTATAAATCATACTCTTTATAAACGCTAAGAAAAAATTGCTGATAAAGAATAACTTTATAAGCACTAAAATTTTAGCACTCATAAAGGGTTCCTTTATCAGTGATTTTGTCTTAGCGCCGATAAAAGGTGGAACTTACCTTGCCTGTTTTTGTAGTAGTGTACATAAACCACATTTTTAAGTTTATTCCTCAAGGTGTAGGTTCAATACCATTTGGAATGATACATCTCGATCATGAAAGTCATAGTGATACTTTAGAACCTCTAATCCAACATGAGCCCATGTTGGTGTGAGAAACATGATGTGACAACTCACCTATACCGAATGAGAGAAAATGAAATGGGTAGATGTTAAACATATAGTTTTGAATCATATTTTGAAGAAATACCATATAGTTTAAGGTCATTGAGTGAGGAATTAACATTATTAAGCTTAACTCTATGTGTACAATATATGATGTCATGATGTTTAATTTCATTCTACAAGGATGATGTCATGCAGTATTACATCATGTAATTAGTATTTTGTTAACCTATCATGATATTACGTATTGAAATTCTTGAGAAAAATCACATTGGTTTTTAGTGTATTGATCTCATCATAAATTATTATATGAGAGTATGCCCTATATAAGTAGAATTTTTTTATGGTGTAAGTTACTTCCTATATTAGTTCAAATATTAGAGAATTATTATATGTTATAATTTAATTATGGGATATGACCTCAATTATACATAGATAAATTAGTTGAGTTAATCACTAATAATGATTTATTATTCAATATGTGGTTGGATGAATTTTATGTTGAACTGTCTGTAAAATATTCTCACATCAAGTTACCGAAATTCACCCAATCACAATTGTGATTTTTCATGTTCAAATTATTTATTATATTTATTGTGTCATAAAAAGGATTGCTGATACCAAATGGTTAAGACTACCTCCATCCCATATAAAATAGAATATTTTATCTCTTTGGGTAGCTGTATGGTTTGTGGTTCAATAAGAATATAAAAACATGTAGGAGTTTATCTAGACATGAATTGTTATATATTTCTAATATATTTTGTAGGATATTAGAAATGTTATTATTAAAAGTCTTTATCCATCCAATTTACATTGAAAGGTAGTTTTATGTGGGTTTAGACTCAAATGTTTATTTATGATACATCAGTTGTAAATTATATAAGCATAAATTGGTGTCAGTGTCCCTAAATATTCTTTGAGGGACACAAACTCTGGTGATGATGTTTTACATCACATAGTTTATGATAGCCTTTTTGAAAAAATCCATGAATTATATAGCCTCAAATAATTTTGAGAATAATTCCATAGTAATAAGGGTGTTCTAGAACCAATTTATTATAGATGGTGGATATTTTCTTATAATATCTATTCATGATATAGAAAATGGAGAACAATATTGTTAGTTTAACTTGGGGATGAAGTCGCTGAGGGGGGGGGGGGGGTGGAGGGGGTAACCAATGTGGGATAACTCTTTATCACATTAAAACATTTATTCATTTTTATACCTATGTAACTTATTTAGTTAATGGTTATATTTTCTTATTCACCCTTAGCTAGAAGGCATGCACACAAAAAATATATGGCATAAAGTACCCTAAGATATTTAAATAATTTTTCCTCTAGCATGGATCACTATATCCTAAGTGTATGGTGGTTATTATTCCACATGTACCCTAATTATTTCCTATTATCAATAGACATGTAATATTAGGAATGACCATGGACCCACTCTCTAAGAACTGACTAGAAACAATAAAAGCTATATCATTGAATCAAAATAATAAATGTTTTTTTCAAATACCTCCTAAATTCATCATAAATGTTTAACAATTATTATTAAATAGATAACAATGATTATGATAAACTTCCTAGAAATGAATTAACCAAAATAGATTCCTTGAATACAACAATCGATATTTTATCTCAAATATACAATAATAAAATATGATTCTTCTTCTTTTATATTTTTATTTAGAATAATATGAATATATTATAGACTAAAAAACACATAATTCCTCAGTACAAAATATAAAAAATTATAATTATATTAGTTGTCTTCAATTTATTTTGGTGTATTAAATATTTATTAAACTGAATCAAACTTCACATTTTATAATAATTTTATTACATAATGAGATATAACAAATTTAGTACCAATTGTCTCTGAATTTTTAACTCAAGAATTTCTAATGGTTAATTAATTTTATTCAAATGCACTTCATTAATACATGATATAATTCATGGTACATGATATTTGAATAAACTGATGTAAATTTTTTTTTTTAGTATTTCCATTATTTTACTTTCATTACATTTTTAACCTCATTGTTTTTTACATTTCACTCTTCAGGATATCTTATATGATTTATTAATTAATTAGAAAAATGACTTGGATATCTCAGGTTGTATGCACAGTGTTAATTGACACATGGTACTATTATGATTCATGAAAAAATGATTAACCTTCATGGTGTAATGTATATACTAATTCTCTCAATTTTTCTATTTTTTCGTGATATTTATATTCCTGGATTCATAGATATAATATTTTATAATCTTCATTCATGTTACTATTAAACTAAAATATAAGTTTTCTTCACATGATAGAGTATACATATTCTAACTTCTTTTTTTATTCATGCTACTGTATGTGCACCACTATATTATTTTCAAACCAATGAATATCATCATTTCATGTCTTAGAAAATTATTTATTTCTTTTTTGTATATAAAGATAATTAAAAAAATAGAGGGTGTGTATGAATTTTAGTATATTATTTTTGAATTCATAGATTTTCAATAGATATGTATTCTTCTTTATATAATGTAGAAGGATCACAGAAACTATGTTTCCATTGAAGAAAAAAATTGAGCCGATAAACATATATTATTAGAAACCCAGATCTAGGCTTAATGATTTTTTATTTAGATAAAATGCACCACCACTATTGTGCCACATTTTCCTATGATAAAAAATAGGTATAAATGCTAGTCTTAAATTATTGTAAAAAAATACGTGCAATCCTTCTTTTAAATCAATAATGTTCTCAATGTTCCCATATATTTTTTCATTAATAGTCATATACTCACTTCTTACATGAGTCCAAGTTATCTCTTCATGGTTATATTATTATTTTTAATTGAAAATAATCACATTAATTATTATTTTATAACCTCAATCTCATGCAATTATGAATGGAAAAATAAAACTCTCATTGTACTTCTATAGAACCAGCTTCTTTGATCTGATTAATGCATGCAAGGAGTAGTATGAATGAAAGAAGGTTTGTTGCCTCATAACCTCAAAATATAGATCATTAGAGAATAGATAGAATATAGCAAGTGATGAATTTAAAAAAAAAATAGTGTAAAAAAACCATTCGTTCCTCAGGAGGTTGAAGATGAAACTCAGTTTCGATTGGATGACACATTTGATACTGATCAGATGACCAGTGTGATTTATGAATTTTTTAAACGAGTTAAAAAGTATAATTAATATTCCTTGTTTAAAAATATATTAGTGCTCTCTCATTCACTTATTAACAACACTACCAACATCAACTTCATTTCAAGACAACACCGTGGATGACACCCAGATACACATCACACATGCCCCACCCATGCTACTTCACACCATCTCACAGTCCACCATGGGCATGCGTAAATATAATGAACTCACCAATGTGCTCCCTATGGTGTCTATGAAAACTTGCTACCTGATTCCATATATAGACAACCTAGAAGGCTCTCCAACATAGACTAGAAAAATCCCACATGTGTCGAATTAATGTGGCCTAGAATAGACATCATGGTTTGCCAATTTTTTTAGTTAAGGACCAAAATATACTTTAAAAAGAACATGTATGAAAATTTCATCACAACTAAATTATTTCTTCAAATAATTCATCATGCAACATAGAAATATATTTTTCTTCACCAATAAAAATTATTTACATTTTCCATCCTATAATATCGTCAAATAATTCCTCAAAACTCCTCATGCAATAATATTGATATTTTATATACTTTTAACATATTAATTTAACCACATAAACAATATATATATTAAAGAATAAATAATTTATTTTTTATTACTTCTTATGATGTTATAAAAAATTTTAAACGCAATATTAGATGTTTATGAATAAATAAATATGGGTCCATCAATCATTATAATCATGTTCACTTAATCAAAAATATGATATATGATTTGTGATCATCAATAAATTTAACTAATCATCAACAACATGATTAGGATCTCTAGTTGACTTCCTAGGTATTCTCCTTTTAAAATTTATATTTTCATTCCATTATTAATCACATAATAACTTATTGAAAAAAATACAACAAAAACACAATGTAGGATCATCAATCTCCCTCATTTTATTTGTTTTCAATATGAATATAGAAATTGAGATTTTAATATATCCTTATTCATTTTCCCCTCTTTTTTTTTCTTCTCTCCCACTTATTAATAACAAATACATTCGAAATGATAGATTATGAAATCATTTTATTATTACAAAATGCTCCATTAATTATTCCTATATAAGTATAATTGTGCTAACTCAGTGTAGAAAACTTGGGGGGTTTAATTTGGACATCAATTTGGCCCTTTATAAATTCAAAATATTGTAAAAAATCATATAGTACAACTATTTTCATTACTCAGATACTGTTTAATGGTTTATATGTTGATTGTAATTAGTTGAAAAAAATTTATGAAATGAAATTGGTTATTTTCTGACACTGCTTGTAAATAATTATCACCATACATGCGACTTGGTATTCATGCACTGATCTCAATGTATAGATTAAAATCATTCATTTAAAATAGGAAAATAATTTTCATTAAATTAGTCCTCAAACAACTTTAAGATTCATTTTACATGTTATTGAATCATTTATATTCCCCCTTAATATTAAATACATTTTTTTGAATAATGATATCAGAGTATTCGCACATACCTCATCAATGAAATCATTAAAATTTACCTTATAGAGATATCAATTTTTCATGTAATATAAATCTCTAGGAATTTCTTTAGACCTCCCCTCACGGGATGATCTTCACTATTACTTCTATAAGATGGATCATCTGATCAATTTTATCTTATGATTGAAATTCATGTGAATATCAATTATTATGTTCTAATCCATATTGTGACATCAAATATATTGAACAACTATGGTTGATTGGACGTATTTATGAAGGATGATCTTCATTCTTCCGTAAAAAATAATTTTCAACATGTCAAATAACAGATTAAATGAGGATGGTGAATTCTATAATGCTTATATTTATTAATACATATTTAAAATATAACAATAGAAATTCATTATTAATTATGACCCATAGTGTGTGCATCACCTTGAATTCCCTAAAAACAATGTTAAAACACAATTTTGATGATAATAAGGTGAATCTCAATTTAATTTTAATGAAATAAAAATGGATTAGACTTGTTTTTCAAGTGTGAAACTCATTTATTTAAACTTATATGTGAGGGTGAACTCTTCATTCTGACTTTTAAAAATTCCATGGATGTTTTGGGTATCATGGATTCTTCACTTCCATTAATAGTAAATTTTTGTGTACTTTCCTTAATAACACTTAACATCAAGGAAGATTCATCACAAGGTGATTTTTTAATATTTTCATGCATATATTATTTTATCTAGGATTTTGAATGAACAATTTTCTAAGATATGTCTATCCTTAATTAACCATCCATAAAAAAGATCAGAAATATTTTGGTCATCATTTGGTGAAAAGATATCATGGAATTCAAAATCTTCACAGGGAATATTCTTATTTCCTTTCACACATTCCTTCAACACTGTTTATTAAACATTATTTATTCTCTATAAACCAAATAGAATGAATAGATGTATATCATTTAAAATATGAAAAACATGACTGGTTATTCTACATGTATTTTCATGTGTTCTCTTTACCATTTTAGTTTTTTTCTTTTAGATGTCTTTATCTCTTTGTTTTTTAATCATATATCCATACATTGTGATGTAAATGACCCACTGATATTGATCCATGTTGTGACCCTTTCTTCAAAAAACTATGCATCTTATTCTATCTACTGTGGAACCCATTTATTCTTTTTAGGTTTTTATTGATCATCAATCTTCTTCTATTTTTCACCCCGATTATACTTACATGAATTATTTTAAAACCTATTGTGAATATAATTTATAATGATTTTATCCCAATTACTACCCAATGTAGGGTTATCTATATTGTTAAAATTATATTTATTATTATTATGAATGGTTTTGGTGGCTTGATTGGATAATTTATACATGAGTACCTCTTTAGTGTAACCAATGAAAGAGAATATATCATAGCGGTTCGTGAAACATAAAAATATATTTATAGTAGTTGCATTATTCTTTTTCCATATATGGAAAATTTTCATCAAATATTTTATCCCCTTTATGTAGTAATCCTTCGATTCTCAATTACTGAAATATTATACCAACAATAATATATCATGTTCCTAAATCCTTAAAAGTTCCAATAGTAGCAAACAGTTTTGGATATATTATTTTGGATTACATAATGGATATATTGACATGATTAGTGATTTTTTTCTCAATTAATTATTAAAAAGAAATTTTTTAATTGAAACATTTAATTTTATGTGTATATTTTATTTCAATATATTTAGTTTTAAGAGCCTCATTTACCTTATTCATCCACGTTTTCAATGGTTTTTATTTTGAACCATCACATTTCATAAAAATAAGTTTATCATTAATAAAATTATTTGAAGTGCATGGTACCTTCTTTTTAGAGACTCTTTGACATTGATTATCAGGTGGCCTCCATCTATTATCTAACCAAAAAAATTATGTTTTAGGATATGTTTCTTCCATAAATGTTTGTGTGGCTTTAGTTCTTCTATCAATAGATCTTATTTTATCTTATTATGAAGAGTTAGCTGATTTGTTTTCAAAATTCTCTAGTTTTAATAGAATTTCAATACATTTAATATATCGGTTTAATTTCACATCCTCCACAAATTTTATCCTATCGATTCATTTTTTCAATTTATTATAAATTTCTTCATTATGTAATTTATTCTTCCCTTATAAAAAATTTTATGATCTTGGATTCATTTTTCTTTAATGTCATGTAAATAATTGTTGAATCTATGATATATTTCTATTTTTCATCTAATGAATGGATCTTCATTTGATTTTACTTAATGACAACATATTTTCCCTGAATTGTGTTTTTTTACTGATCTTCAAAAAAATTAATCATTTTTCAGGTTTGAATATATCTAGTTCTTTCTCTCTAATTTATTGGTGTGATTGATATTAGCCTGAATCCATTCTTCAAAATATTAATCCATGTATACTAAATTTCCTTCAAGATTAGTGAAGATTTCAATCATTCCATTAAATTACTGATAGATAAAATTTAATAATTCATTTAGAAAGGTATGGATAATGTATTTCAAATTAGAAGCTCATATAAAACTAATTTACTTAGATATATGATCAATTCCACTACTACATGGATTTTCATATGGAAAATTTTGAAAAGGTATTTTTTTCCTTGTCTTTATATAGGGATAAGACTCTACACAAGGTATGACTGTTGTCATTCAATTTTGTGTAGAATAAACTACCCGCTCTTTGAATATCATCCATGATTGTTCATATTTAAAAATAACGAATTAGGAAATTGATTCATCCTCCTCCTTATACATGAGGGATGTATTATTCATTTTTTGACAATTCATTCTTCATTTTATATTTAAGGTCTTTGATAAGATATAATTATGATCTACAGTAGTTACAAATCCTCTATGTTTTCATTCTATACATTTTTCAAACTCAAAAGAAATGGAATTTTGATCATTAATAGATACTTATTCCCTAATTCTTAACCTAATTGTAAATTGAGAGTAAAAATTTAATCATAACAAGCTTCTAAATAGATAATATAATAAGAGGTGTTATCCCCCTTGGAAACCAAATATAAAGATAACATTGGGATGGACATAATTCAGGGGGTTGAATTAGTGTGGGATGATTTTTATAAATTTTAAAAAATTATTTCAATTCTATACTTATATAATTTATTCAATTAATATTTATATTTTATTATTCACCTGTAGTTAATAATCCTATACAAAAAAACTATAAATAAAAATTACACCATGATTTTTAATGAGGTTTAAATCCAGTGTAGATTACCAAATCCTCATCATATGGTGTTTATTATTGTAATGCCCCGACCCAAGTTACCCAAATTCGGTGCATTCTTACGAAACATTCCTATGATCACAAGGAAATCATGTCTTGAAAGACCGATCTGTTTAGTATTATTGGAAACAAGATTCATACGTAAGTCCAACTTTACAGCTTGAAAAGAAATTTAACACAAATGCATTCCAATAGAAACATCCAAGCCTCCTAGATTATGCCATTAAGTCACTCATAAATAACTTCTTCATATCCTGGGAAAATGAAACAAGAGAAAGGGGTGAGATCAAATGCTCTGTAAGGGTAAGAAATATAGTGTAAGATAATATAAATATTAAGCATGGTGAATAATTGAAACCACATGCCTTTACTAATAATAATGATGAGTACTTTTATGGTAGGAATATGAGCTGAGTAAATAATGTCATAATAAAACATAATATTGGGTATTCTACAAGTCCAATGACGACATGAACCATCAATATTATTTTCATAATGAGGAATGTATA
The DNA here is from genome assembly GCA_963277665.1 of Viscum album. Taxonomy (NCBI): domain Eukaryota; kingdom Viridiplantae; phylum Streptophyta; class Magnoliopsida; order Santalales; family Viscaceae; genus Viscum; species Viscum album. The sequence continues at coordinate 995,662,342 of OY728141.1, read as the reverse complement.
ATATCGGACATTCTGAAACATTTTGTCAAGGCCTCGGCTGTAACACCTTGAGATTTTATGAAAAATATTCTTTTTAATTTCATTAATGTCTTGTGTTTTACGCTACACCAAAAGAAGCTTGCACAACACGCATACTTGACTTGCCTTGCATTACACGCAATCGCGACCTTCCTCGATAGCGTGTGTAGTACGCAATACAGAGTTTCACTAAACAACAATATTCTATTAAAATATTATTAAAACTAGCCGTTATGAATAGTAATAACCACTTTTTGAAATTTTTAAATTTTATTTTTCAAAATGGACTTCATTTTTGGATTCGGAATATCGAAATTATCTTAGGGTAAAATTTTGGTACTTTTTGGATAACTTTCATTTTCTGAGGAATAGTGAAAATTACTAAATTTTAATTAAAAACAACCTTTTTAATCGAAATAATTAATAGTGATAAGTTATTAATTTGAGTGGTTTTAATGTATATTTAGAATATATTTATACAATTTAATACAATTTTGGTCATTGGATGTAATTTCACATTTAAACCAGACATAAACAAGTGTCAATCTTTTGATAGTTATTATCTCTTAAGAAAACGCTATTTGTTTTGACGATGGAAATTAAATTTTAAATTAATTAATTCAACTGATATGTTTTGAATTTGGTAAAATATACATAATTTTTGAGTTCATAATATCAAATATAACTTACGCCTAATTTTTGGTATTTTTTTGGAAACATTCATTTTTTTGGTGAATAGTGAAACCACTAAGTGGTAGTTAAAAAAATGAATTTTTCATAAAACTTAATTTTACCGCTTCTGTGAGTGGAATTTAAAAAATCCGAGAGACACGGTTGATGTCATTAAGTAAAATATGGTTCAATGAGATGAAAATAATTTTTGGTGAATATTAACTTTTTACTTTTTTTTACCACGGTTAAAAGTAAATAGGGTAATTAAGGGTAAAAATGTTATTATTATTACCCTAAAACATGTCCTAATTATATTGGATAAGTGTAATTCGACAAAAAAAACCTTAGGAATAAAATATGACCATTTAGGCCCACTTGGATTAGATTAGGACATTTATTATTAATTTATTTAAAGAAGGGTTAAAATAGTTAAAATCAATATTTAATAAGAAAATAATTTTTAATATAGGGTTATACATAAGATAAATTCGACTATAAAACTTAATTAGATATCTAAAAAGATTTCCAACATAAGTATATTTTATTTGTAATTTTTAGACTTTAAATAAGTTAATTTATTTATGACACAAAGATGATGCAGTAATTATCTTATTAATTAAATATTGACATAATTGATGTTACAAATACCCAAATAAATGTAATTTTAGACTTTTTATGAATTACACGAATTTTATAGGTTAATATTACATGTTATTATTGATTTAATACACCTTTTTCGAACTAATCATTCTGTTATGATTTTTTAAAAAATCAATTATTAAATAGTGTCAAAATTGTCATAAAATAGTTTTTTAAAAAAATATTATATTATTAATTGTTATTTTATTCCTAAAAATATAAGGTTCGGCCAAATTACTTAGATACGGTTATATATATTAATAATAAACAACTTGGGGTTCTTTTGGCTTCTTATAGTAAGTTTATTAACCTTATAGTGTAAGAACACAATAAGACACGGTAAATGTAAAATTATCTATCTTAAAGTTAAATATAAATGATAAGGTTAAAATAGGAACCTAAACTTGTATAAATTCTATTTTATGAGAGGCTTTTGACCCATACCCACCTTATCTTCTAAATAAATCAATTTGGAGCTATTTAAAACCGAATTTGGCATTATTATAAAATAATATTTTTAGTTTTTCCAAAGGAGCCCCTCTCCTCCCTTATAAAACGGCACCTCCTCCCTCTCTTCCTAACACCACTTTTAGCCTTCAGGCTCGGCCAAAACCTGAAGAATTCTATTCTAAACTTCCCTAGAAACATCTTAGAGGTTCTGGTCTTCTTCAAATACCAATTATAATGCCCTAAAAGGAGATCTCAATGAGGTGCTTCAAAGAAGAGGTAATGTCCGTTACCGATTCTTTCAACTTTATTTCTTCTTCCACTTCTTCTTCTTAGGTTGTTTCATTATGAAATAATAACATCAGTATCGATAATATAATGATATGTTATTATAATTATGAAACAACCCTATTTCACCATCTATCCATCCTACGGAAAATGAAATCACCGCGCGCGCGTACGTACGGAATACCGTCTCCACGCCGTGGTGTAATCTATTTTCCACCACCACCTTAGTTGGATGGGTATAATGGAGTACATAATAACTATATATGATTATTGTAAAATGATATTGATTCTGAAATAGTATACATACACTCCAATACAATTCCACAATCATGAGAACGATATCATCGCCCGTGCGTACGTACGGACTACCGTCTCCACGACGTGATGAGATTCATTCTCCACGTTAACCATTCATTAATGATTATAAAGTATATATAATAAGTAATCATGAAATATATGACATAATAATGATACTGTATTTATGTTTATATATATTTATTTCATCTACTTAATTCCATTCAACTCAATAAGGAAACGAAAACAGCGTTCATGCGTACGTACGGCCTACTGTCTCCATGAACGGTGTATTTCTTTCCATTTACTGATATATTATATATATGTATATTATGAATATATATTATATATAAATCATGTTTTATATTATGGAATTAAGTAATCATGATCTAAGTAATCATATGAATAATTACTAGTCATATCACGGATGACAAATAAAACGATTTTACCCAAAACGCTCTTTAACATGAAATTTACAAAAGAACGGGTAAAATAAAGTCATAAGTGAACCATATATGAAATCATAACAATTAGTATGATTATGGAATAAGTCAATGACATTATTTAAATCATTATACAGGAGGTTCAGACACTTATGAAGCAAATCGGATCTAAGGTAAGGGAAATATCACAATCTCATTTTTATCCGAGATTGTTTATACTTTGGTATTTACTGGGGTGCATTTTATCATACACATCCATGTTTCATCAATATGTAATTTTATTTCCATCCACCTACAATTTTTTAATTCCATTGTTACCCTTTGGTGAGTTTATAGTAAAATATATGAATGGAATCTTTTGTCATTTTTCGTACGAGGTACTTTTTGACTTTTCCAACAAAAGTACTAGAAGAATGTTTTTTTAACTTATACGACATGAATGGATTTTTAAAACATTATTTACAAGAAGCTTACTTTACAAGTTTTCAAGTTCATTTTTAATCAAATTCTTTTAGTTTAAAAATTGTATGACATGTTAAGAAAGGAAAAACGTTTTTGATGAAGAAAGGATATTTTCCTCAAGAATGGAGTTCAAGTGTTTTATCAAAACTATTTTCCATCTAAGATAATATAGGGTTCTATTTCTATCCCTATTATTACATGGATTTGATTATGTTGTGATGGAAATATTTTTATGAATTCCTTTATCTTATATGAATTGTTTTATGATGTCATGATGTTTAAGATTCCCATTTTTATTACATGGGTTATGCTATGATGTATGGTTTATGATTTTGTGGAACAGATAAGAATGGTATAATTATGAGATGGGTGGGACCTATATCTCCCTCCAATGCATTGGGTAAAGATTTTATATCTCATGAGATAGACATGGATGGAACGGCTGGTTAAACCGGTTCAGTGAAACAAGACTGAAATGAGGAATGAACTCGGTTTAGAAATGGACTTTGTCCACTAAGATAGTCTTGAAAATGAGTATTTACTAATAAGAAATGATTTTCTATCATTATGTGTGTATCCCACGAAGTTTTATGTTTTATGTTATGATTATTGGGATTACATTTCACTACTATGATTTATCCCAAGTTATGAAATTATGATTTCTGTTGTAGGTTAAGATTTCCAAAAGTTATGTTCTTATGTATATGATGTGATTGATATTTCTTTTTTTACCCTTACTGAGCATTTGAGCTCACCCTTTTATGTTTTCTTTTCCCCAGGATATAAAGAAAGGTTTTAGGTAAAAAAAAATGAAGATCTTTTTGGGTGATGTTGAAGATTTTTCACCACTATTAGAAGATTATATTCCGAGTTTCCAAAGACACTAAACTATTACGGTCCTTGTGTGTGTGTTTTTGTTATGTACTAAGTATTCCAAAAAAGTAATGTAATGTTCATGTACGTCAAGCTTCGGGTCTCTACAGTTGGTATCAGAGGAAAGGTTTAGTCAACCTTTGAAAACTAGGATGCGAGAACTTTAGTGAGATCTATAGAGATATTTATAAGGTATGTCTAGGGATTTTCCTAAGGTTAAGTATAAGTATAGGTTATAGTACTAGAATTACGGTAACCCAAGATGTGAGATATTGAAGTTACTCCCCCTTTATTATGTTGTTTTCCCTAACGTGATTTTTTACCTCTCACACTATTCTTTTTTGGGTTTTAGATGATGGCTGGAACCTGAAGGAACCATGTTGATCTATGTAATGGACAATGAAATGATTGTACTCCTGGACAAACAAATGTTATGGGAGATGGAGTGAAAAATCTTATTGCTATACTTACACAAGATATGAATCATTCTGGACTTCCAAATGAGCATAGAAGGGAACAATATTCTATTGAGTCCTTCATGAGGCAACGTCCACCATCTTTCAGTGGGTCTTCTGATCCACTTGTTGCTGAACAATGAATCATTACCACTGAAAAGATATTTTCAGTTCTTCAATGTTTTTAACATGATAGATTCATCTTAGCAGTATATTGTTTGGACGGTGAAGCTGATCAATGCTGGAATCTTATCAAGAATTTGAGGCCAAGAGATGAAATTGAGTCCATGGAATGGGATGAGTTCAAGAACTTATTTTTCAATAAGTACTTCCCTCGTATTCTTAGAACAAAGATAGAGTAGAAGTTTCTTGAACTAAAGAAAAAGGATAATGAATCTGTTGGTATATAAGAAGAAAATTTTACAAGGCTTGCGTGGTATGCATCTGGATTTATCATCCAACCTGAAAGTAAAGTTGATCGATTCTTCAGTGGCTTAAAACCAAATATTCTAAGGGAATTAGCTATAAGAGACTTCAGTAACTATGAAGAAATTGTGTGTTGGGCTATCAAGGTAGAAATGGAAGTTGGTGTTACTTATACATCTCATAGTTTTGACTAGAAACAAAAGATGGAGTTCAAGGAGAAATCTCAGAATAATGGTGAAAAGAAGATGAATGTTTCCTTATGCTCAAAGTGTGGAAAGAAGAATGGTGGAGATTGTCTTAAAGGGACTAGAAAATGTTTTAAGTGTGGAAAAGAAGGTCATCGAGCAGCTGAGTGTCAAAGTAATTGAAAAAGGATTTTTAATGATGTGAATAAAGAAAAGACTGCAGAGAACGCACCACTAACACTTCAATTCTTCAAGTGCAAGGAAATGGGGCATTATGCTAATAAATGCCCTAATCCAAGGGTTAGTGATGATCGAAATGAGAAACCACTTAAGGAAATGTAAAAAAGGGAAGTCACATGAGATATCTATTGGAGATGTTGAATATGACAGCGATGTGGTGAAATGATTAAGTGTTTATGTAATGTGATTCCAAAATAATGTTTTATATAATATCATGGAATATTGGAATATTTATGTATTGGTCTATTGTGGTTTTCAATAATTTTATGGTACCGGTAACCATGGAAAGTGATTGAGATATTTTCGGTAAGCAGAGGATATGCGCATAATGAAGGGATAAGAAGATAATGATATGTTTGATTGCATTCATGAGCTCATGATTGATATAAGGACTAAGTGATATCATGGTTTGAGTATAAATAATTTTGCGGATTTTGGTTTGTGGAAAGTGTTAACATTTAACTACATTCATGTTTTCACTAAGGTTCAATGGGTATTCATTCTTCAAGTGAATACATGATTAAGGTATTCACATGTTTGTAATTTGACCAACAAGATATATCTTATGATATATGGGGGATAAATGATGGCATTCAGTGATTGTTATGTGAAATTTCAAGTAATAATTTTCTTTATACTATGATCTTGGACCGAAGTATTTTAGATAAGCCTAAATATTGGAATGGATTATGTTGGAAATAAGTTAGGATAAAACTTTTTTCGATATTATTGATGGGATGTTATAGTAATATAGCTTTAGAAAAAGGACAACCTGCAGGACGGGCGACAACCCATCGCGTCAGACAAGGCTGTGGGAATCGAACACACAACCGAAGTGCGACTGGCCTTTATCGCCTCCCACTGGCCTACAGGAAGTCCTTGTTTAGTAGGAACTAGTTTTATTATATTAAGAAGTATGATATATGAATTATATGTCCATTTTAGGAACCATATATGATTAATCTCACTATAGATGGACTTATGAAAGTTTTGATAACTTTTCTAACCTTTTTTTGAGACGGATGGAATGACCCATCATTCTATCACATGATCTGCTAACACATCATGAATGACAAATTCAACTTCATTTCATTAATATATGAACTGGAAATTGTCCAAAGAACGACCAACGGTGAGACTATACCAAAATCACGAAAGTATTTCTTCTAATTCCAATTTCATCAACTTTAGGGAAATGATCTTGAAAACCAAATATGTTGTCCTAGTTCTCTTATATCTGATGAATCAGATGGTACCTTAGATCATCACAAATTTATGGCCTTGTGATTGCTGGATTTTCCATATCCATGTTCTCTACCACTCTCCATCAGAACATGATGGTTATATTTCTCTTCTATATCCATATTTTCAACTATGTGGAAACCCAATGATTAGTTTATTTGGGTAAACGTTACATTTCATACGTTTGTTTTTTAAATATTGGTTTTGGAATTCCTTTTTATGATTTGGGTTTCTATTAAAGAAACTTTCGAGTAGTAAACCATTTATAACCCAGACGAATTTCGAGGGCGAAATTCATTTTAAGGGGTATAGAATGTAACACCCTGAGATTTTATGAAAAATATTCTTTTTAATTTCATTAATGTCTTGTGTTGTACGATACACCAAAATAAGCTTGCACAACATAAATCCTTGACTTCCCTTGCATTACACGCAATCACGACCTTCCTCGATAGCGTGTGTAGTACGCAATACCGAGTTTCACTAAACAACAGTATGCTATTAAAATATTTTTAAAACTAGCCGTTATGAATAGTAATAACCACTTTTTGAAATTTTTGAAATTTTATTTTTCAAAATGGACTTCATTTTTGGATTCGGAATATCAAAATTAGCTTAGGGTAAAATTTTGGTACTTTTCAGATAACTTTCATTTTCTGATGAATAGTGAAAATTACTAAATTTTAATTAAAAACAACCTTTTTAATCGAAATAATTAATAGTGATAAATTATTAATTTGAGTGGTTTTAAATTATATTTAGAATATATTTTTACAATTTAATACAATTTTGGTCATTGAATTTAATTTCACATTTAAACCAGACATAAACAAGTGTCAATCTTTTGATAGTTATTATCTCTTAAGAACACACTATTTGTTTTGACGATGGGAATTAATTTTTAAATTAATTAATGCAACTGATATGTTTTGAATTTGGTAAAATAGAAATCATTTTTTAGTTCAAAATATCAAATATATCTTACGCATAATTTTTGGTATTTTTCTAGAAACTTTCATTTTTTGATGAATAGTGAAACCACTAAGTGGTAGTTAAAAAAATGAATTTCTCATAAATCATAAATTTACCGCTTCTGTGAGTGGAATTTTAAAAATCCGAGAGACAAGGTTTATGTCAGTAAGTAAAATGTGGTTCAATGAGATGAAAATAATTTTTGGTGAATAGTAACTTTTTACTTTTTTTTACCACGGTTAAAAGTAAATTGGGAAATTAAGGGTAAAAATGTTATTATTATTACCCTAACACATGTCCTAATTCTATTGGATAAGTGTAATTCGACAAAAAACAACCTTAGTAATAAAATATGACCATTTAGGCCCACTTGGATTAGATTAGGACATTTATTATTAATTTATTTAAAGAAGTGTTAAAATAGTTAAAATCAATGTTTAATAAGAAAATCATTTTTAATATAGGGTTATACATAAGATAAATTCAACTATAAATATTTATTATAAATCTAAAAATATTTCCTACATAATGATATTTTATTTGTAATTTTTAGACTTTAAATAAGTTAATTTATCTATGACACAAAGATGATGGAGTAATTAACTTATTAATTAAATATTGACATAATTGATGTTATAAATACCCAAATAAATGTAATTTGAGACTTTTTATGAATTCCACAAATTTTCTAGGTTAATATGACATGTTTTTATTGATATAATTAACTTTTTTCAAAATAATCATTCTGTTATGAGTTTTACAAAAATCAATTACTAAATAGTGTCAAAATTGACATAAAATAGTGTTTAAAACACATATTATATTATTAATTGTTATTTTATTCCTAAAAATCTATGGTTCAGCCAAATGACATAGATAAGGTTATATATATTAATAATAAACAACTTGGGATTAGTTTGGCTTCTTATAGTAAGTTTATTAACCTTATAGTGTAAGAACACAAAAAGACACGGTAAAAGTAAAATTATCTAACTTAAAGTTAAATATAAATGATAAGGTTAAAATAGGAACCTAAACTTGTATAAATTCTATTGGATGATATTATTTCGACCCATACCCACCTTAGCTTATAAATAAATCAATTTGGAGCTATTTAAAACCGAATTTGGCTTTATAATAAAATAATTTTTTTAGTTTTTCCAAAGGAGCCCCTCTCCTCCCTTATAAAAGGGCACCTCCTCCCTCTCTTCCTCACACCACATTTAGCCTTCAATCTCGGCCAAAACCTGCCAAATTCTCTTCTGAACTTCCATAGGAACATCCTAGAGGTTCTGGTCTTCTTCAAAGACCAATTTTTGTGCCCTAAAAGGAGATCTCAAAGAGGCGCTTCAAAGAAGAGGTAATGCCCGTTACCGATTCTTTCAACTTTATTTCTTATTGCACTTCTTCTTATTAGGTTGTTTCATTATTAAGTAATAACATCAGTATCACTCATATACTGATATGTTATTATAAGTATGAAACAACCCTATTTCACCATCTATCCATCTTACGGAAAATGAAATCACCGCGCGTGCGTACGTATGAAATACCGTTTCCACGCCGTGGTGTAATCTATTTTCCACCACCACCTTACTTGGATGGGTATAATGGTGTACATAATAACTATATATGATTATTGTAAAATGATATTGATTCTGAAATAATATACATACACTCCAATACAATTCCACGACCATGATAACGATATCATCACTCGTGCGTACGTACGGACTACCGTCTCCACGACGCGATGAGATTCATTCTCCACGTTAACCATTCATGAATGATTTTAAAGTATATATAATAAGTAATCATGAAATATATGACATAATAATGATACTGGTTTTATGTGTATATATATGTATGTCATCTACTTAATTCCATTCAACTAAATAAGGAAACGAAAACAGCGTTCATGCGTACGTACGGCCTACCGCCTCCATGAACGGTGTATTTCTTTCCATTTAATGATCTATTATATATATGTATATTCTGAATATATATTATATATAAATCATGTTTTATATTCTGGAATTAATTAATCATTATCTAAGTAATCATATGAATAATGACAAGTCATAACACGGATGACAAATAAAATGATTTTACCCAAAAAGCTCTTTCACATGGAATTTACAAAAGAATGGGTAAAATAAAGTCATAAGTGAACCATATATGATATCATAACAATGATTATGAATCTTGAATAAGTCAATGAAAATATTTAAATCATTATATAGGAGGTCCGGACACTTACAAAGCAAATCGAACCTAAGGTAAGGGAAATATCACAATCTCATTTTTATCCGAGATTGTTTATACTTTGGTATTTACTGGGGTGTATTTTATCATCCACTTCCATGTTTCCTCAATATTTAATATTATTTCCATCCACCTACAATTTTTTAATTCCATTTTTACCCTTTTGTGAGTTTATAGTGAATGATATGAAAGGAATCGTTTGTCGTTTTTCGTACGAGGTACTTTTTGACTTTTCCGACAAAAGTACGAGAAGAATGTTTTTTAACTTATAAGAAATGAATGGATTTTTAAAACATAATTTCCAAGAAGCTTCATTTACAAGTTTACAAGTTTATTTTTAATCAAGTTCTTTTAGTTTAAAAATTTTATGACATGTTAAGAAAGGAAAAAGGTTTTTGAAGTAGAAATGATATTTTCCTCAAGAATGGAGTTCACGTGTTTTATCAAAACTATTTTCCATCTAAGATAATATAGGGTTATATTTATATCCCTATTATTACATGGATTTGATTATGTTGTGATGGAAATATTTTTATGAATTCCTTTATCTTATATGAATTGTTTTATGATGTCATGATGTTTAAGATTCCCATTTTTATTACATGGGTTATGCTATGATGTATGGTTTATGATTTTGTGGCACACATAAGAATGGTATCATTATGAGATGGGTGGGACCTATATCTCCCTCCAATGCATTGGGTAAAGATTTTATATCTCATGAGATAGACATGGCTGGAACGGTAGGTTAAACCGGTTCAGTGAAACAAGACTGAAACGAGGAATGAACTCAGTTCAGAAATGGACTTTGTCCACTAAGATAGTCTTGTCAATGAGTCTTGACTAATAAGAAATGATTCTCTATGATTATGTGTGTATGCCACAAATTTTCATGTTTTAAGTTATGATTATTGGGATTACATTTCACTGCTATGATTTATCCCATGTTATGAAATTGTGATTTCTTTTGCAGGTTATGATTTCCAAAAGTTATGTTCCTATGTATATGATGTGATTGATATTTCTTTTGTTTACCCTTAATGATCATTTGAGATCAACCTTTTATGTTTTATTTTCCCCAGGATATAAAGAAAGGTTTTAGGTAAAAAAAGGAAGATCTTTTTGGGAGATGTTGAAGAACTTTCACCACGATTAGAAGATTATATTCCGAGTTTCTAAAGACACTAAACTATTACGGCCCTTGTGTGTGTGTTTTTGTTATGTACTAAGTATTCCGCAAACGTAATTTAATGTCCATGTACGTTAAGATTAGGGTCTCTACATCAACCAAGACATCTAAAAATGATTAAGGCCTCGGCCAAAACCATATATCAAATGGGGAAATGACACATCCAATTCCATTTCTAGTTGTCTCATGAGACCTACCGATGAATTGAGGATCTATAGAGGGCTCCACCCATCCCATACTAAGTCCAATATATTTCTCATATGAAAAGACTGAAATATAACATAAACATTCATTTTAAACCTAGAATACAAAATGACAATACTTTAACCATAAATCATGAATGGTATAAAAATAGCACATCCACATTCAAACATATCACAAAACCCTCAATACAATATGGATGTTTTTTTATCAAAATAAATCAACTTCAAATAAACATAAAATCCATCAAATGATGTTGACATAGATGAAATCAAAACCTTTTTTAGAGAAATATCTCTTTCTATTTTGAAATCATTAAAGAGTCACATAATTATAAAGAAAAAAATTTGTTTTTAAAATATTCTTATAATCTTGTAAGGGAAGCATCAATGATGTTATAATGGCGTTATATAGCTGCACCTTCCATATAAATTAAAAAACATTCTTACCTTAATTTATTCGAAAAGGTCATAAAGTACCTTGTTTGAAAAAGACGGAAAGATTCCTTTATCAAAATCTTATAAAAGTCAAACAGGGTTATAAATGACTTTAACTAATAGTATATAAAACAGTAATAATGTTTTGAGGTACGTTTTTATGAAACATGGATGTGGATGATAAAGAGGTCCCAGTAGATAATTACATATAAACAACCTCGAATAATAAAGAGATTGTGAAATTAACACTTACCTTGTACTTTTCCTTGGTCAAGGGTAGGTAAACCTCCAGTATAATGGTAAAATAATTGTTATTAAATTATAAAATAATCATATACCTTAATATGATATCATATATGATCTTTTAACATTGCTTTGTTAATAATATGTCAGTATTATCGTCGTTTCAGGTGTTAACAGATTCATTTTCCTTTATATTAATTATTATATGAGTCATATTTGTTATGGATGGGATGTATCTTTTTCATATTCAGAATGATATTAATTCTTTAAAAATTATTTTTAATCATCTAATGAAAATTAATCTTGAATGGATACGATGGGAATAAATCTCGTCGCGTTCGTGGAGACAGTAATCCGTATGTATGAACGTGCGAAAATATCATTATATTGATATTAAAATAATATCTAATTGGATGGTATATCATATATAAAGAATCATTATCATGTTATATTTATTATTTACATCAATTACACATCATTATTATACTCATACAAATAATAATGTATTGAATAAAAATTACACCACGACGTGGAGATGGTAAGCCGTACGTACGCACACATGGTGACATGTCAATCAAATGATGGATATAATAATGAATTTTGTTGTAACATATTTATAATAACATAAAATAATATAGTAGATACATTAGTCATTATTTTATAATGGAAACAACAAATAAAAAAGGAAGTGGAAGAAGAAAGGAACTTGAAAGAGGTGGTGAGATATTTACATCTTCTTCAGGTTCTTCCTTTTGATTTGATCAAAGAAGATCCTTAGGTTGTCTTTCTGACTAAAGTAAGGCCTCTATGATGAATTTAGGACAGTTGAGATGGTATTTGGGCATGGGTTGGTGGTTATAAATGGCTTTTAACGTGTGAATTAGAGAGAAGGGGGAGTGCCCTTTTATAAGAGTGGTGAGGGGCACCTTAGGAAAAGCTAGAATTATCATTTTATAATAAACCAATTTCGGTTTCTAATGGATTAAAAATATATTATTTAAAGACTAATGTGGTTATGGGTCGAAAAACACTCAACCAATAGGTTTTAGAAAGGTTTGGGTCATTATATTAACTTTATATTTTAGATTTAACGCTTAGTTAAATAGTTTGACATTTACCATGTCTCATTGTATTTTTATATTATATGGTTAATAAACATACTATATACATCCAAGAGAACCTCAAGTGGTTCATGAATGATACACATATCATTATATAAGTCCTTTTTCCGAACCGTATATTTTTAGGAATAGAATATCAATTAATAATATAATATTTGTTTTAGAAACTCTTTTATGTCAATTTTGACACTATTTGGTATTATGTTTTTTCTAAAATCATAACAGCATTATTACCTAGAAAAAAATTTATCTAACCAACTCTAACCTGTCATATTAGCCTATATAGTTATTTTAATTCATAAAAAGTCTCAAATTACATTTATTTGGATATTTATAATATCAATAATATTAATAATTCATTAATTAGGTAATTACTGCGTCATCATTGAGTCATAAATAAATTAAATTATTTAATGTCTAAAAAATATAAATATAATACAATTATGATGGAAATATTTTTATCTTTATAATTAATACTTATAGTCAAATTTATCTTATGTATAATGCTATATTAAAAATGTTTTAGTTATTAAACATTGATTTTAACTCTTTTAACTGTTCTTTGAATTACATAATAATAAATGTCCTAATCTAATCCAAGTGGACCAAGAGGTTCATATTTTTTTTCCTATGGTTTTTTTTGGTCGAATTACACTTATATAATATAATTAAGACATGTGTTAGGGTAATAATAATATCATTTTTACCCTTAATTACCCTATTTAATTTTAACCGTGGTAAATAAAAGTAAAAAGATACTAATCACCAAAAATTATTTTCATCTTATTGAACCAAATTTTACTTTCTGATATCAATTGTGTCTCTCGTATTTTTTAAATTCCACTCATAGAAGCGGTAAAATTATGTTTTATGCGAATTTTCAAATTCTCCTAGGAAGTGGGTAAAAGACTGTGAAAAGTTCAATAAAATTTTTATATATCTAAAATTATTATCAATTGACTCTAGTGAATTACATTGAACATATATAGGTATTATGTATCTATTTTGAATAAAATAAATTTAAATAAAATAAATTATTATTTAAATAAAAATTTGGATTTAAACTATAACTCAGTGTTTTTCACTATTCATAAAAAATTTAATGTTTTCAAAAAAATACAAAAAATTTACCCTATTCTAATTTCGATATTCTGAATCCAAAAAATGAAGTCCATTTTGACAGATAAAATGTATAAAATTTCAAAAATTGAGTATTACTATTCATAATGGCTACTTTGGTTGGTCGTAGTGTGTTGGAATCTCGAAGTTGCATACAATGCAAGCTATTGCATTATTCAAAGGGAAACATACAGTGGAAGCTTGGGTTGTTACATTCTCCTCTCCTAAAAATAATTTCATCCTTTAAATTTCTAGAATACTAACACATGAAAATACATGTTTGGTTCTTCATCATAAGTCTCTCAGGTGCCCACATTGCCTCTTCCGTCTTATGGTTTCTCCATAGAACTTTTACCAGACGAGTCGTATGGTTTCTCAGCACTTGTCCTATTGTGTCAAGAAACTTGATAGGCTCTTTGTAATAAGACATATTAGGATTCATTTCTAATTCCTCATAGGTGAGTACATGCATTGGGTCAGGCATGTATTTTTTCAACAGTGATACGTGGAACAGATCATGAACTTTGGAGAGACTTGGTGGCATTTCCATATTATAAGCTAAAACCCCAATTCGTTCTAGAATTTCAAAAGGTCCGATGTACCTAGGACTTAATTTTCCCTTATTACCGAAACATATAACACCCTTCCATGGAGATAACTTCAAGAAAACATAATCTCATACTGGAAATTCCAAATCCTTCCTTCGGTTATCAACATATCTCTTTTGCCTACTTTGAGCTGCTTTGATGTGGTTTTTGATTACATTCTCCTTTTCCATCGTTTCCACAACAAGTTCTGGGCCTACAGGTTTTCTTTCACCAACATCATCCCAACAAGTTGGTGTGCGACATCTCTTTCCATAAAACTCTTCATATGGTTCCATCTGAATACATGATTGGAAGCTATTGTTATAGGATAATTCTACCAGAGGTAAATATTGATACCACATACCTTGATAGTCAGGTGATCATGATCTCAACATTTTTTCTATGGTTTGAATAGTCCATTATGATTGTCCATTAGTTTGGGAGTGGTAGGAAGTGCTAAAACGAAGCTCAGTATCCAGGGATTTCTGAAGACCTTTCCAGAATCTTGATGTAAAATAGGGATCACAATCAGAATCAATCGATATTTGTACTCCATGAAGTCTTACAACTTCATTAATATATAGTATTACTAATCGTTCAAGTTGTAAATCTTCTCTTATAGTAAGAAAATGTGCTGACTTGGTTAGACAATCAATAATGACCCATATTTCATTGTTCCTTCTAAGATTCTTTAGTAGTCCCATGACAAAGTCCATCATACTATTATCCCATTTCCACTTAGGTATGGGAATAGATTTCAAGACTCCCCCAGGTTGTTTCCTTCTGGCTTTCACTTGTTGAAAAACCATACATCTTGACACAAAATCAACAATCTACCTCTTCATGTTGTCCCACCAAAAATGTTCCTTCAAATCTCTATACATTTTGGTGTTACCATGGTTTATAGAGAAATGAGAACTATGAGCATTATCTAACAATTCCCTTTTTAGATCAGGTATATCGGGAACACAAAGTCTATTCCCAAATTTCAAAATTCCATATTCATACACAAAGTCACTCAATCTCCCATCATTCACATCTTTAATCTTCTTTTGAAACTCTTCATCATTGGTCTGAGAACTCTTTATCCTTTCTAGTGAAGATGGTTTGGCAACCATTTGAAATAGTAATGATGTTTCACCTTCCATGGTGATTCCCATATCCATCTTTACTAGATCCAAGTATATAGGATCATTTTCAACTCTCATCTTGTTCAAAACTACATGATATTTTCTTCTCAAATCATCTTCCACCTTATTTTCCTTCCATGGGTGGTAGTGTATCATGCAATCATAATCCTTGAGTAGTTCAAGCCATCTCCTTTGACTCATGTTGAGTTCTTTCTGTGAGAAAATATACTTGAAACTATTGTGATCAGTGAAAATCTCACATTTTCACCATAGAGATAGTGTCTCCAAATCTTCAATGAAAATATTACAACTGTTAACTCAGGATCATGAGTAGGATAGTTTTCCCCATGAATTTTCAGTTGTCATGTTTCATAGGCAATAACTCTATCATTCCGAATAAGGACACAACCAAGTCCTTTCTTTGATGCATCACTATAAATAACAAACCCATCATTCCCTGATGGTAGAGTCATGATAGGATAATTGACTAATCTTCAATTCAGTTCATGAAAACATTCTTCACAATCTTTTTTTACAAAAAAATTTAACCCCCTTTCGTGTGAGCTTTGTTAATGGGTTAGCCAACTGGGAAAAATTCTGGACAAAACGCTGATAATAACCTACCAAACCAATAAGACTATGTACCTCAGTTATACTCAATGGTGTTTCCCATTCTCGAAATGATCTTGTATTAGAAGGATCAACATAGATTCCATCCATAAAGACAATATGGCCCAGAAAAGAAATACCCGGAAGCCAAAATTCACACATTTCTAAACTTCCAGTATAATTCATGTATTCTAAGAGTCTTCAGGATAATGCACATGTGATTTTCATGATCTTCATAGCTTTTGGAGTATACCAAGATATCATCAATAAATACCACTACAAATTCATCAAGATATTCCTTGAAAACTCTATTCATTATATCAATGAAGACAGAGGGTTCATTATTCAATCCAAAAGGAATTACTGTAAACTCATAATGCCCAAACCTGGTTCGAAATGCTGTTTTTGGAATTTCTTCCTTCTTCACACACTACTGATGATATCCATACTGAAGGACTATATTTGAAAAGTATTTATCTCCATTAATATTGTTGAATAAATCATCAATGCGAGGTAGGGGATATTTGTTCTTTATTGTTATAGCATTGATCACCCTCTAGTCAATGGACAACCTCATAGATCCATCTTTATACTTAACAAAAAGAACAGGGTCTCCCCATGGAGAAAAACTTGGGAGAATAAATCCTTTATTACTCAATTAATGTATTTGTTTATTTAGTTCCACTAATTCTATAGTGTAAATTCTATAAGGGGTCTTAGATATGGTCCTTGAACTAGGAATTAAATCAATGGAAAACTCAATTTCTCGTTCTGGAGGATATCCAGGTAAATCTTCTGGAAACACATCAACATATTCATTCACAATAAGTATATCCTCTCTTTGAACATTTCTTTCCTCACCCATAGTTATTACATTCTCTTCCTCCCCAATAGTTTAACATAGTTGAGCTACTGGGGGTGGATCAAAATAAGAATTAGGTGGTGACGATTCTTCTCTAAAGATAAGGTGTTCTTTATCATTGCCATCAAAAATAGTAACCTCCTTCTTCTTATAATAAATTTTTGCATCATGGTCCGAAAAAAATTCCATACCGAGGATTATATCAAAATCCATCATTGGTATGACGATGAGATCAACAGATAAAGAATGTTTATATTCCCTAATGGGAACTGATTCACAAAACATTATAGCAATGATATTTCCCTTAAGAGTTTTTACTGACAACTCCCCTGTTAAATCAAATTGGAAATATCTAATTTTCATTGAAAACTGGGAATATATGAAACAATGTGATGATCCAGAATGAAATAAAGCATTGGTTAAACTTGAGGAAACCATTAAACTACCTTCCACCACATCTTTTGGGGCATTAGCCTCAGCAGTAGTGATCACATAATCTTAGCCCAGATCCCTTGGAATTCTCTGAAGTATGATTCTATGACGCTTAGGACATTCATTTTCATAATGCCCCATCTCTTTATAATTATATCATTGAACATTGTTAGCATCTTTTGTTCCCTTAAAATCACCAGCAAGATAAACTTTCTGTCCACATTTGTAGCATGATCCTTTTCCTTTTACATAGGAACCAGGGTGATTCCTTCCGCAATTATCACATGGTGGAAATTCAATTATTCCCTTCTTCCCTGTTTCATTATTTCCTTTCCCAGAGTGTTCAACAGATCTCTTCTTCTCTTGCATTTCTATAAATTCAAAAGACATAGAGAAATCATTTTCTGTCTTGATAGCAAATGAGAAAATATCTTCGTATGATGAGAAGGATTGTGATACTAATGATCAATGGAGAAATTGTTTTAACACATCAATGAAACGGTCAATCTTACTTATTGGGTTACGTATATAATTTGCTGCATGCCTCACTATCCTTGTACAATTGGCTTCATACTTTGCGACATTTTCATCCTCCTTTTACCTCAGACTCAGAAATTGTCTTTCCACATCTCCTCGATGGTCATGAAGAATGTATTTTTCTAATAAAATTTATTTAAAATCCCTCCATTCCATATTTGATACTTAATAATCTTAAATTGTGTTTTGAATCAATGGCCACAATTGATCAACATCTCCAGTTATGCGGTAAACTGTCATGACAAATTTATCCCTTTCACTACTCCCCATGGCATGAAATATTTTCTCTAAGGAATTTATCCATTGCTCAGCTACTAAAGGATTTGTACCCCCATTGAATTTTTTTGGTAGTTGCCTCATGAAGCCGTCTAACATTGATCCTTAGTGATATAGATCAGGGTGCTCCATATGGGTAAGGTTATTATTCATAACCTGTGTGAGTTGTCCCAGTTTGGTGATAATTTGATCAGCACCAGTTGTATCACCAGCTCCACTATAATTATCTTTAATAGGAGGTAAATACCTACATGGATTGCGTGCATTGATATGTTTTTCATTCCTTCCCCTAGACGCCATTTCTAAACAATGGAATACACTAGATAAGTTTATGAATCAGATTACCTAAGTCCAAACTTGTAAAACACATATCATTAATTGAACTGTTTATGGATATAATCCATAATAATAAAAATGTTTTCTTTGAGGATGTATATATTCATAAACCCTTCACAATGGTTTGCAAAGAAAATGAGAATTATCCTAAGCATATCCCCCTGGATTTTCGTAACCAAGATTGCAGTAAGGCCCGTTATCGTCCACCAGTTTCCGTTCGAGTCTAGCTTAAAGCGGTGTTTTTGGGTTTTACCCCTAAGTGCATCTGTGCCAGAGCTGCCTCTACCTCCTCTTATCCAGAAAGGGATGTATTGCTTGGAAAACTCACAAAATATCTACAATACCACAATTCTAGGATGTTCTTCTATACTAATCCTCAAGGTCTATCTTAATGTAAAGTTCTCTAATGAGAGTTTATCTAAATCTAGTTTCCAAGGATTTTACTAAACTTCCTCTGATATAAACTGTAACGCCCTAAACCTAGTTACCCATAGTCAGTGCATTATTACATGACATTGGCATGATCACTAGTAAATCATGTATCGAAATACCAATCATTTTAGTATTATTGGAAACAAGATTCATACATAAGTTCAACTTTACAGCTTAAAGAGAAATATGACACAAATATATTCCATTAGAAACATCCAAGCCTCCAAGATTATGCCTCAAATTCACTCATAACTAAATTCTTTATATTTTGCGAAAATTAAACATAAGAAAGGGGTGATCTCAAATGTTCAGTAACGGTAAACAATACAGTGGAAGATAACATAAATATTAAGCATGGTGAGTAATTGAAACCACATGACTTTACCAATAATAAACATGAATAATTTTATTGCAGGAATATGAGATGAGTAAATAATTCCATAATAAAACATAATTATGGATATTATACTAGTCGAATAATGACATGAACCATCAATATTCTTTTCATAATGAGGGAATGTATAATGACGGACAATCTGAATCATTTTGTTAAGGCCTCGACCAATACGTCTAAAAATGATTAAGTCCACGGCCAAAACCATATATTAAATTGGGAAATGCCTCGGCCAATTCCATGTCTAGTTTTCTCCTGAGACCTACCAATGCATCTAGGAGCTGTACCGGGCTCCACCCGTCAATTACTAAGTTCAATAAATTCTTTATATGAAAAGGTTGAAATATAACATAGACATTCATATTAGAACTAGCATACGAAATGTAAATACTTTAACAATAAACCACGAATGGTATAAAAATAGCACATCCACAGTCAAAAATATCACAAAACCATTAATACAATATAGATGTTTTGTATCATAATAAATCAACTTCAAATAAACATAAAATCCATCAAAGGATGTTGACATAGATGAAATCAAAACCTTTTTTTAGAGAAATATCTCTTTTTATTTTTGAATCATTTAAGAGTCACATAATTATAATGAAAGAATTTATTTTGAAAATATTATCATAATATTTTAAGGGATGCTTTGACGATGTTATAACGGTGTAATATAGCCACACCCACCATATAAGTTAAAAAAACAATTCTTACCTTAATTTTGTCTAAAAGGTTATAAAGTACCTTGTTTGGAAAATGACAGAATGATTCCTTTATAAGCATATTATAAAAGTCAGACAAGGGTATAAATGACCTTAACCCATATTCTATAAAATAAAATAACGATTTGAAATATTTTTTTAAGAAACATTGATGTGGATGATAAAGAGGTCTCATTAGATAATTACATATAAACAACCTCTGACAATAAAGAGATTGTTAAATTAACCCTTACCTTGTACTTTTCCTTGGTCGAGGTTAGGTTAACCTACTGTATAATTGTGAAATAATTTTTATAAAATTATACAAGAATCATATACATTAATATGATATCATATATGATCTTTTAACATTGCTTTGTTAATAATATCTTAGTATTATCTTCATTTCGGGTGTTAACAGATTCATTTTCCTTTATATTATTTGTTATGTGAGTCATATTTGATATGTATGGGAGGTATCATATTCATATTCAGAATGATATTTAGTCTTTAAACATTATTTTTAATCATCTAATGAAAATTATTCTTGAATTGATACGATGGGAATGAATCTAATCGCGTTCGTGGAGACGGTAATCTGTACGTAAGAACGAGCGACAATATCATTCTTGTGATATTAAAATAATATATAATTGGATGGTATATCATATATACATAATAATTATCATGTTATATTTATTATTTACATAAATTACACATCATTATTATACCCTTATAAATAATAATTTATTGAATAACAATAACACAACAACGTGGAGATGGTAAGTCGTACGTACACAAGTATGGTGAAATGTAATTACAAGGATGGATAAAACAATGAATTTGGTTGTACCATATTTATAATAATATCACAGTATATAGAAGATAATGGAGTTATTATTTTATAATGGAAATAACAAAGAAAAACTAAGTGGATGAAGAAAGGAACTTGAAAGAGGTGGTGAGATATTTACCTCTTCTTCGGGTTCTTCGTTTTGATTTGATCAAAGGGATCCTTAGGTTGGCTTTATGACTAAAGTAAGGCCTCTAGGATGAAGGTAATATGGTTTATAGGGTATTTGGGCAGGTTTTGGCTGAGACAAATGGCTTTGATGGTGTGAATTAGAGAGAAGGGGGAGTTCCCTTTTATAAGAGGGGTGAGGGTAGCTTAGGAAAAGCAAGAAATATTATTTTATAATAAAATACTTCTCGGTTTATATTAGCTCAAAATTAGATTATTTAATGTATATGGTGGGGATGGGTCTCAAACCACTAAAAAAATCGGTTTTAGACAAGTTTGGGTCATTATATTAACTTTATCTTTTAGATTTAACTCTTAGATATATAGTTGGGCATTTACCATGTCTCATTATATTTTTATATTATATGGTTAATAAACCTACTATATACTTCCAAGAGAACATAAAGTTGTTCATTAATGATACACCTATCATTATATAAGTAATTTGGCTGAACTTTAGATTTTTAGGAATAGAATATCAATTAATAATATAAAATTTGTTTAAAAAACTCTATTATGTCAATTTTGACACTATTGGGTATTTTGTATTTTATAAATTCATAACATCATTATTAATTAGAAAAAAATTCATCTAACCAACCCTAACATGTCATATTAACCTGTTAAATTATTGGAATTCATAAAAACTCCCAAATACATTTATTTGGAAAATTATTATATCAATTATTTTAATACTTCATTAATTATGTAATTACTGCATCATTATTGTGTCATAAATAAATTAAATTACATAATGTCTGAAAAATATAAATAAAATAAAATTATTTAGGAAATATTTTTATATTTCTAATGAATATTTATAGTTGAATGTATCTTATGTAAAACCCTATATTAAAAATACTTCAGTTATTAACCTTTGATTTAACTCTTTTAACTCTTCTTTGAATTAAATAATAATAAATGTCCTAATATAATCCATGTGGTCCAAATAGGTTCATATTTTATTCCTAAGTTTTTTTATCGAATTATACCCATCCAATAGAATTAGGATATGTGTTAGGGTAATAATAATATAATTTTTACCCTTAATTGCCCTATTTACTTTTAACCATGGTAAATAAAAGTAAAAAGTTATTATTCAAAAAAAAAAATTTTATTTTATTGAACCACATTTTATTTACTAATTTCAAATTTGTCTCTTATATTTTTGAAATTACACTCATAGAAGTGGTTAAATTAATTTTTACGTGATTTTTCAAATTTTTCTACGAGGTGGGTAAAAGATGGTGAAAAGTAAAATAAAATTTTTATATATCTAAAATTAATATAAATTTCTTGAAATGAATTAAATTGAATTTATATAAGTATTATTTATATATTTTGACCTAAAATAAATTCAAATTAAATAAATAATTATTTAAATAAGAATTCGGTTTTAAACTATAACTCCGTGTTTTTAACTATTCATAAAAAATTGAATGTTTCGAGAAAAATACCAAAAATTCACCCTAAGCTAATTTTGATATTCCGAATCCAAAAATGAAGTCCATTTTGAAAGATAAAATTTATAAAATTTCAAAATGTGGGTATTAATATTCATAATGGCTACTTTGATTGGTCGCGGTGTGTTCGAATTTCGATGTTGTGTACAATGCAAGCTATTACAGTATTAAAAGGGAAACGTACCGTGGAAGCTTGGGGTGTTACAATTATACCACATTTATACTATTTTCTTCAGAATATTAAAGAAATAATGGTAATGGGAATGATTTTCGACCCACTCTCCTAGCACTAACTAGGTACAGTAAAAGATTTATCTTTAAATCACAATAATTCATGATGTTTACCTATCCCTCTAGAAGTGATTAGTAATGTATATTAAGTATTCAAAAATAGAAAACAATTATTATTATACAATTTCTAAAAATACCAAATTCCAGAGTTCTTCCTTGAATACCATAATTAATGGGTTGTCTCAAATATACGACAATATAATTGGATTCCTCTTCTTTACCTTTCTTATTCAAAATAATATAAATATATTATAGACTCGATATCTCAAAGTATCTATAAAAAAATATATTTTTTTAATTTTTTTAATTTTATTTTATTCTTCTGGGAGAATAAAATATTTATTTAATGGAATCACACTACACTTTTGATATTAATTTTATTCAATAATGACCTTACACAATATCATTATTACCTATTTCATAAATCTATACACCAAAACATCTAGTATTCAATTAAATTTATTCAAATTCACTTCTTGCATACATTATATAATGAATGGTATATGATATTGGAATAAAATCATTCACACAATCAATTTATTATTCCCATTATTTTAGGTGGTTCTCAGGTTCTGTCTCACAGTATTTTCACTATCTCTCTTCATATTTCCTTATATTCTTCAGTAATGTTTTATACAAATGAATTAAATTTTTCTAGTTTTCATTGCTATATTACTTCATTAACACATGTTTTTATTATAATTTATGAATAAAATAATATCCTAGATGGATCCACCCATCAAGATTATGTCCTCAAATTCCTATATCATTGTGTAAGTTATAATCAAGGATTATTAAATAGGATAGTGAATAATATTTCTTCATTAGATAAGACACAAATGTTATATTCTTCCACTTTGTGTAATAGGGTATGAAATGTTTTACTTCTTTATATTATTCAAGGAACTACATGAGTACAGGTCAGTTATTCACTAGTAAATAAAGCTCACATGTCCGTGTCCTCAAAAAGTAATTATTACTTTATGGGATATATAGATTAATCTTGTAATAGAGGAAGTATATATAGAATATTTTTATACTCTTGAAACCTATTAGGATCTTGATATCTTTCTGCTTCTTTGCATAACCTAGTTGGTATGAAGAAAATTGGTTTTTATTATGGAAAAAATAAGACCCAATAAATAAATACTAATGGAATCCCACCTTCATAGCTCAGTGAACTAGGATTTATTGGAAATGAACATCAGAAATTGCAAAACCATATCCTATAATAAATAATCCAAATAAAATATGTTTTTAAAACACTATAGTGGTTGATGTTTCCTAAATATTTAGACTCCAAAAATAATTTTATCTCTTCTTACATGAGACTTTTTTTTCTCTTCATAGTTAAATTCACCAGTACATGAAAAAATAATTGAAATCCCTGTTATTTGAGAACAGAAAAATAATTTAATAATTAATGGAATGATTTAACTTTTGTTGTACACTAATATAATATTATTCTTTGATCCCATAAATTCATGAAAAGTGCAGCATGCATGTATGAAGTTTTATTTCAATATTGAATCAAAATCTAGATCAGTTGACCTTGGATTAATGATGAGAGTTATGAAATGAAATAATTATAATCTAAAAACTCCACTAATAATTAGAAGGTTTAATAAGATGCTCTCTTTATATTGGAAAATATAAATTATATTAATCATATGACCCATTTTATTTACAGAAGTTTTTATAATGGATAAGCAGTATCGTGCACTTTCTTTGTCTCAAATCGGGCTGGGTCTCTTTCCTATGCTGACTAATAATAGTATCTATAAAATCTTCAGCTCATGCAGACACTGGGTTCGACACCAAAATTCAAAAGACACATGACTAACATGATCTACACAACCCTATTTTATGTCCCATCCAATCTCACCTATAGACCCTATGTGCACACCGGTGTGTTCCTAGTGGGCGTTAGACATGACGGTAGATACCTCAATAACTACCCATCATGGATGGTTCTCCCATATGGTTGTGTCTTCTCTAACTTGAGTGGGATCAATATATACTAGATAAGCCAACCTTTTGGCCAATTTTTTTAGTTAATGCCTAAAAGATATCTGGTAATTACCAAGTATGAAATTTCCAAGGCAACTAAAGGTCTTCTTTAGAATGATTCAACATGAAAAATAAAAATATATTATGTAAGGAATTTAAAACTATTTTGTATTCTTTCCCTTAAAAAATAATGAAATAATTATTCATAACTATTCATGGAATAATATAAAAATAACATTTCCTTATTCATTCATAAATCATCAAAATAATAAATATTCATATGAATTCCTCAATAGAAGATTGATCATTACTTATAATGATGTTGTAAACAATGTGAATCACATTAAAACATTTTATTTAATTAATGAAGACTAGTTTATCAATCATCCAATATATATTATTAACACATAAATCCTTTCATCGCCTTACATTCTATTATTTATGGTGTTATAGGCATATATGGGAGGTTCTAATGTAGTTTTAGGAAAATTTGAGGTTGAAAATGGAAAATCTAGAAGTATATGATGCATGGGGTTGCACCAAAAAAAGTTAATCGTATCATGGAGAGGTCACCATCATCATAGATTATTGAGAGGAGGTTTTTAGTTCTTCTTCTAATATTAGAAAAAGAAAAATATGTAGAGAGGTTTAGGATTGGATATAGGTTTCATGCACAAGTGGTTTTGGTTTAGTAGATGTGGATACGTAATGGGGTATTGAGGGTGGGTTTTGGTGGTTCTTACAATTTCATAGAACTTGTATCTTAGAGCTTGACTGAGGTGCAACCTCTTTCTTCATGGATGGGTTTTATGGTATGGTGTATTTTTCTACACCATAGTCCCTTACCAAATCTGTTGGATATGTGGTGTGGATATATCCATAATTAATAGTGTATGCATCGTCTATCTGGGTTGTGTCATGGTGCATCCCAATATAATATATTCCTTTTTTAGAAATTACGTGCTTTGATGCGTGAGGATATGTTGTGGTATTATTTTTTATAAAAACAATTTACATCCAAAAGACCCCTTGAACCACCTCATTTTACTAAGTTTCTATTTATTTCTTGGTAAACCTGATGAAATTCAAATGGGGTGAATAATCCCCATTTTAGTGGATTTCAAACCCATAATTGGGAGATTAATATTTTTTTTCATCGTATGTTTATTTCTTTACCTTCATTGTTTTCTTCCCTATAAATAATCCGGTGAAAGTATGATACCATGAAACTAGTAGTATGTTGATGTTGGGATGTGTAATGATTTTGTTTTTGTGTTCTAGGATGGTAGGGGTGTTATTATTTATTTTAGTGTTTGGTGGTGTCCTTACTATTGAATCATCCTTATAAAGTGAATCAGAATGCCTCCTTTGAAGAAAGGGATCCTTTATATACCTTAAGGACAAACCTATAGGAAGGATCACATTCTTGTTTATCTATAATAATATAGTATACATTGGACTAACAATGATAATTAATAGGTCTAATTCAAATTGCAGGGGAAGTGGATTTTAACACATGTAATTACCAATTTTGACAATATTTGGTATTGAGATTATATAAGATTAAATACATGATGAAAATTTCCGCAATTTGGGGATTTTTTTGAGTTAGGGATGATGTGTTTCTGGAATATTGTTTATTAACTTTTTATATCACTTTAAATTTAATTATCTATGAATGTATATTGGGATAATAAATTGGTTTCACATGGAAATTATAGCTTGTTTTCTAATTAACTTGAAATAAAAAAGTTGATGGGATGAGAATCCCCTTGATAAATCTGAAAAATGATATTTAAATGATTTAAAAATTGTTTCAATGTTATTTTTTGATTTATGGTAGTGTTTTTTGGTTGTGATTGGTGGTTGTGATATATGGTGTAAACATGTTAAGATATAGGGAAGGTGTGTGCCTGATGGGATGAGGAGGTACCTGTGATTTTCAAATGGGGGAGTTGTAGGGTTTCCTTGTATTTGGTAGGTAGTTTTATGAGTTTTTTATACCATCAGTGATAATATCCAAACTAGATCCTATTGGAGGATTGAATTGGGGATCATTATCTATATTCCTTTATTGTTGACCTAAGAGGGGTAACTATGATGGGAGTTTGTCATGATAGAGTGCTATCAAAGGGTTTGGTTATCAGATAATATGACATTTTTTGTTAGGAAAAGTGATGATTGAATCAGTTGGTTGGGATATGGTGTCTTTTGATCATGGTGTG
Source organism: Viscum album (assembly GCA_963277665.1). Taxonomy (NCBI): domain Eukaryota; kingdom Viridiplantae; phylum Streptophyta; class Magnoliopsida; order Santalales; family Viscaceae; genus Viscum; species Viscum album. The sequence continues at coordinate 995,634,799 of OY728141.1, read as the reverse complement.
TGACAACCGGGTCCCGGTGACAGCACATACACCCCGCCTTAACATGGCCGTCGGGTCCTTGCACACCAGGTACCCCCAGCTGCCCCACAGACACGTGCGGCCCAACCCAGGGTCCACCCACATGCCTGAACGGGTTATCTGATTAATGAAAGTCCCCACATGCCAACACTTGTCCTTTCAAGTGTGTTTTTTCCTCACTCACACAAATCCCGAAAAACATCCCAGAAGGTCACCCATCCTGATCACTACTCTAAGCCAAGCACGCTTAACTGTGGAGTTCTAATCAGACAGGCTCCCGAAAAGGAAGGTGCACCTTGTTGACATGAGTCATATCATTTAGTCATTTAACCCTTTGTCATTTGGGGATGTTACAATCACCCCCCCTTTAGGGCACACCGCCCTCGTTGTGGGCCCTACATCTCAACCCAGGCAGTGCACCGCACTTAAGGCTGGGTTCCTCCTCTGATACCAAATGTGACAACCGAGTCCCGACCCACCAGGTACCCCCAGTTGCCCCGTAGACACGTGGGGCCCACCCCAGGGTCCACCCACATGCCTGAACGGGTTATCTGATTAATGACAGTCCCCAGAGGCAAACACTTGTCCTTTCCAGTGTGCTTTGTCCTTACTCGCACACATCCTAAGAAACATCCCAGAAGGTCACCCATCCTGATCACTACTCCAATCCAAGCACGCTTAACTATGGAGTTCTAATCAGACAGGCTCCCGAAAAGGAAGGTGCACCTTGTTGACATGAGTCATATCATTTAGTCATTTAACCCTTTATCATTTGGGGATGTTACATTGGATAGGTTAGAACGACTAAGAAATAACCTTTTAGATACCTCTATTATGCAATGAAATGAATTCAATCCTACCGAATGACAATGGGAGGTGACGCCCATTACCGGGTAGGGACATGGGGAGGTACATGAATCATGATTTCTTGTGTTTTCATTTGTGTTGGGTCATTTCGGGAAATTTAAAATGATTTATATAAATATTAATGAAATTCAATACTACAGGGGTTATGAAACCCATGTTTCCCTTTTAGATATATTTCATGGATGTTTAATGCATGAGTTTCAGGTAGTGGAGGTTTAGTAGGATGATCTAAAACATCACAATAGGATAAAACCAAGTGGATGAGGTAAGGAGTAGGACCTTGTGTTTCTTTCAGTGGATGGGTTTGGGGAAGTACGAATAAGGTGTTTCTAATTTGGAGATAGAGATATGGTTGTAGGAGCTTGAGACTTCCTTTAGTTTGATCTACGGCCTAAAAGTGTACTATATCCCATTGGTAGTTAGTTAGATGTGTGTAGCTATACATCAGTGGTGGAGACTATATCATGGTGAGCAGAAGGTTTCATATGTTTTGTGGGCCAACATTCAAAAAGGGTTCTCAGTGTAGTTCCTCTCTTTAATAATGAATGTTGTAAAGATATTATAGTTTCTCTCGCTTCTAATGGGTTGTTTGTATTTCAGGAATCTTGGAATTAAATTTAGGTATATTTTTTATTTTGCAATGGTCTTTTCCCTAATGGGTAGTCCCGAGCATGGCGTCTTATTCCAAAACTCTATCCTTTTATATTTTATAAAGTTACTCCCTTTATTTTTCTATCAAATTTTGAAATTTATATATATGAGGAAGTGATAACTAATATTAACTCATGAGGAGGTTTACCATGACTGAAGAACCAATAGGTTTCCATCTGGAGGAGTGTTTTCAATTCAAGGTCTCAGGCACCATGGACTTCGAGGTTTCAGGCAATGGGGAGTTAACCCTATCCTAATTTATTCCTAACATTTGGAGACAATGGGTTTTTTGGGGTCCTTGAGTTTGCATTCTGTGTTGGGGGGGGGTGGTTGTTTCAATAGTTAGATTTAATTCCCAATCATTTTTCAAGATAGTGTTCTGGAGATAATATATTTTAGCATCAAACATAGTAGTATCAACAAGAGAGGTCATTTCAATAACTATGGACGCGGTATTATGCTCCAACAAGAGGAGATGGGGTTAATATAGGTGGACCTTTGGATGACCCTTATGTTTAAGAAACATGACCAATGTTTATCCATAGTGGTGGATATTAATAGAGAATTAGTGGATTTTGGTGTGGTAATTACCTTGCAGTGGAAGCAATATCTCCCAAAGGGAAAAATATTGTTAGAGGTACAATCCATTAATTATCTACCATTGTCTTTGAGTTTCTTGATTTAGGTCTTTCCCAATCCTTTTTTCATTCAATATAGTCAGTTCTCTAGTACATGATTTAGATATGCTTCCCATTACCTTGTGCTGACTATTGTAGTCAAAGGTCAGAACTATTTTTTTGAGGTATGTAGACTGATTATGAAGCCACAGTAGCCATTTTGGGATCTTCTCATACCTTATATGTAGTCGTATGGTGTCATTGTTAGCATTGACTAGTTGTATCCCATGGGTGCTGTTATTGATGACTTATGATAGAGAGTCTTCTTATCAGATGTGGGTGGACAATGTATGGAATTTGTTTTAGAGTGGGGTAATCTTGTGGATAGTAGATATTTCGACACCCTTTATTCTTTAACAAATGATTTTTCCATGGAATCCAAATGGATTGGTATGGTGGATATTCCCAGATTAATCATATATTTTTTTGGATGTTTTTCCTAATGAGGTTGTGATGATTCCTCACAATTTGATACCACGTTCATGATAGATCATCATTAAATTTATTCTTTTATTTAAATTAATATTTAACATATAGAATCCCATGAGTTACATGAGTTGGGGATTCAAATATATGACATGATGAAAAAGGGATTCATCCATCCAATTATGTTTTCATAGGGATGTCTTGTGTTACTACTTAATAAGGTGGATTGTTATCTGAGGTTGTGTATAGAAAAAAGTATGATGAATTGGGTGAAGATAAATAAAATCTACAGACATCCAACAATTTATGACCATTTCAACTAGTTTATGGGGGATTGTTGGTTTTATATTATCAATCTTCCTGGTTGATATCACTTTTTGAGGGTGAAGGAGAGAGATATCCGGATGAAATCCGTCAGATGTAGGTAAGGTCACCGAGAGTTCTTTGTCACACTTTTCACTGTTAAAAACACATAAGAAGTGTTCATGGGGATCATGAGGTCCATGTTTTATGAATTCTTGGAAATGGTCACAGTCATTTTCCTCGATGACAAATTGAACTACTAGATGATGGAGTAGGATAATTTCGATCATCTTAGATCTATCATATAGGTTCATAGATACCCCTAACTCCATGAATTTTTTTTCAAGTGTAATATATATTCAAGAGAGAAGAATTTCCTTAGGCATGTCGTGTCTTAGTAGTGTGTGTTAATGGACCCATCAAAGGAAAATTCAGTTTGTTCTTTTGTAGCACCTAATAATCGGGTATATTATTGGAGTTACCTTGGACTTTTGAGATATTACGTATGGTTCTTGTCTGATTTATCACATATTGAAGCCTCGCTGACAAATTTTACTAAGAAGGTACATGATTTTATTTGTACTAATCAGTGTGAGACTAATTTTGACAACCTGAAGGGTAATTTTACCTCTTCTATGGTAATCTAGTTACCAGAGTAAGGGGTTATTTTTATGTGTTTTTTGATGCTTCTTGTCTATTTTTAAGATTTTTATTGATGAAAAATAAATTAGTGATCTCATATGGTTGTTTTCAGTGACACCCCACTAGAATTACTATTCCACACATGACATGGAGCTCATAGAAGTTACGATCTCACTAAATCTGTGGAAACATTATATCATAGGGATTTCATTGTGGTATTTATAGTTCACAAGATATTGAGGTATATCTTATATTATTGTAACCTGAATATGTGGAAATTGAGGTGGATGGAGATTCTTTAGGATTATAATTATTATATCTTCCACACATTGGGAATGTGAATTTCGTGGATTATTAACAAAGTTGGAAGTTGTTTAACAATGTTTTTTAGGATTTAGAATAAAGTTAGAGGGATATAGAGGTATTTAAATCCATGAGGATATATTTGTGGGTGGTTTATAGTCATGGATTATTGTAACATATTATAGTACAGTGTTCTTTGATGTATTAAGTGGAGGAATTTTGTTGGGGAGAGTTGGAGGAAGATGTAATGCATTATCTTATTGCTCACTGTGATATTCTAGAGGCAAGGTCAATTGATAGTTTAAACTGGATTTTGTTTTAGGGGATGCTATTTTCTAAGGTAGATATGCATAGGGGAGTCCATCTTGTATTTCATTTCTCACCATTGGTGATAAACCCAAGGGTATATAATATGTACAATTACTGGATGAAGCAGTTTTGGTGTCCTTGGAAGAAATGGGAAGTGTTAGAGTTTTTGGCTTGATGTTTGGACTACCAGCAGGTAAAGGATGAGAACCATGTTCCTAGATGTTTTTATAGACCTTCTCTGTTACCAAGTGGAAGTGGGAAAACATCTCAATGAACTTCTCATAGGATTAAAAATAACTTAGTGAGGTTGTGATTCTATATTTGAAATCATTGATTGGTTTATGAAGTGAGATCACTTCAACATGATCAAGGATTTATGATCCAAGGATTCCATTATCAGGAGGAATATTAATGGGTTATGTTATTACATAGAATTTAAATATCACTTTTCATGGACCATGATTCAAATTTTATTCTCTTGGTTCGGATGAGATTAAATCTTTTATTTAGAACACAGTTATCCCTCAACACTTATTTCAACCATCAATCGAAAAGGAAGATAAATTGGAATATCTATAAATCAGGTGACACATTTTAGACATTAATCTTTGAAATTTGGGGATCATGGGAGAAATTATTGATATTTCTAGTATTATTATGATAAAATCTATCACTGATCCATTAGAAAGGCTGCATTTAAGGATTTCTATAGGTATTCATGTTGTTCTTTTTTATGTTGGGATGAGGTTTTGGAGTATTCAATTATTCTTACTAATGTGGTGCAAATAACAAAAAAGAAGGTTTAGGTTTTTTGAGAGAGGATTATATCAGTGTAGGGCTAGAATATTTCATATTCCAATTGTATGAGGAGGCCTTTTGGGGTTTGAGGTTGTGGACCAAGTGTTATTAAATGTTTATCCTATACATAAAAGTTATAGGTTTAGAAGGGGGAGTAAGTTATCACCCCTATTTATTGGTTCTTTTTAAGAGTTTAGATGAATTTATGTTTTAGATTATTAGTTGGAACTTCCCCTAGAACATAATTAGATTTATGATTTCTTCCATGTCTCTTATCTGTACTTATATCTTCATGATGAATCCCATGTCATTGACTAGGGAGTTATGGATATTGAGGATAATGCGACCTTCATGGAGTGAATAATAGAGATCCTAGATCATTAAGAAAACTTTCACGTGGAAGGAACCTTCCTTTGGTTCATGTGATGTAGAGGAATTGTGTCCAAGTGGAGATTATGTGGGATTGCGAGTCATAGATTCATGCCTAGTACCTAGAGTGGTTTTGAGTCTCTCATCGATCTATTTTTCTTATTGTGTGACGGATTCCAGGATCTTGTTTCTTTATGAAATGTTATTTTTCATTGATGTTATAATTTTCAAGGCTTCTATCATATATATAGGGGATAAAATAATTCCAAATCAAGACATGTTATACTATGCCACGTTTTAATACAATATAGGTGTGTCAGCGCCGCCCAATGCAGAAAATATCTTGATGTGGGAACTGAATTTCCTTGATTTGTGTGATTTAGGATGTTTTGTTGTTTAGTTTTGAGAATCATTAGTTTTGGATAAGTGAAATTTATAATTGGGTGTTGTTGGTTATTTTTGGAATTTGTCGCGAGGATGATGTGAGATGGTGGTAGTGTTTCAGTAGAGCGATATTGTTGGGAGGTATCTCAAGGGATAGCGGTTTGGACCTCTTTCTCTCATTCTTTAGGTTTAGTTTTTATTCTTGAGGACATGAATATTTTTAGAGGTATTTGATGTAACATCCTAGATAATATATCCAATTAATTATTAGAAATAAGTTTGTTGCAAGTGTTTAGGGGAGATTCTGATGTAGATGGAAGGAATAAGGTGGTTGATGATCGAAAACCCAACTGATGGGATTTTGGAGCATGGAGCATGGAGTTTCATTTTAATGAAATTTAACTACGATTTGAAGAGGATGAAAAGAACATAGAGTCTCATGATGATGGTTTTAGTGCTATGTGAAAAAAAACATATCTACGGTTGGGATAGTGGTTATTGTGTGGGGATGTGTTTCTTAGAGAAGTGGATAAAGTGCTAGGATTTTGGCTATTCCATGGAGTCCTTGGGGTGATTTTTTATGGTTATTTATATTTTAGGATATTTGTCCTCTAGATCAAGGTTGTAGCATAACCTTATTATTGGTAGATGGGTAATATGGTGTGGTGTCTTTGGATTTGAATTATTCCTTTCCCTATATTATTGGATATTCAAATGGAGATAACCTTAATTATAGGAGGTTTCTTTGACCATCAAGGATGTGATGTGGTCCTTCATCACCGCATAGTAGTCCCTTCCATTTTAGTTATTATGTGGTGTGGTGTGTAAGGTTTCACCCTGGTCATATGTTTTTCTTAATGGGTATACATTTCCAAATTTAAATGAACCCCATAATTCTCCCAACTATATTCTTATTTCATGGGAATCCAAAGTGCATCCCAATTATTTTTTTCATTCCCATTTTAGTTTCATTCAAATTTAAATTTGGGAGATCAATCGTTTTTGTTTCTAGGTGATTTTCCACATTTACCTTCCTTATTTTATTCATGTCATTCATCTAGGGGAAGTATTCTACCAGTAAAGGAAAAATTTATTGCTTTTGGGTAAGGGAATGATGTGGATGTTGTGTTCTATGTTATTAAGGGCGTTATCCTTAATTTTGGTTCTATTTTGTGAACAATATATTTATTTAACCTTGTAAAATAAATTTGGATGATTTGTTTGATGTCTAAGATCCTTCATATCACTTCTAGTTATGCTTGGGGTGGGATCATTCTATTGTTTTTATTTGGGAATATATTTTGTACAAGCCTAATAATGAAAAGAATTGTTATAATTTAAATTAATGTGGAAAGAGACTAAAATTCATATTTTTACCAATGTTTATATTACTTGATATTGAGATTGTACGGTAGTGATGGATTATTTAAAATCATAGTAATTCATAGATTTGTTTCTGCTAAGATTGATGTGTTTTTACAACCTTTTTGTATGTTTGTTTAATATTACATTAAATGTAATTAGATAGGAATTTATAATTAGATAATATATTGTTTTCACAATGAAATTATGAAATGTTTTAGAATTCCCCTGAAATAAGGAAGTAAAAGTAAGAAACAATACATTTATAAATATTGAATAATGAAATCTGAATGGTGGGAAAGGTTTTGTGATTTGTGGTTGTGATATGCGGTGGTAATTATTGGTTTTGATGTGTGACTGTGATGTGTGGAATTGATGTATGTGGTGGATGTGCTGAGATATGGGAATGGTTTGTGACCGATGAGTTGGTGAGGTGGATATATATTTGAGATGGTTGTTGTGTGAGGAATGATCATATGAGGAAGATGGTTTATATGATGCGATGTGTTGTGTGATTTTCATGAGTAGTAATGGAATTAAATTTTAATGGCGAACTATAATGTTATGGGTAGAAATTATTAAATAACGTTTGAATTAAAGTGGTACATGTGGTAAAAATGGTTGCCACATGAATTTTAAATTAATGGGTTAGATAATTAAAGGGATTAATAATTGTAATAGGTTGAAAATAGGATATCCATAAATTTTCATTTCAACATGTGGAATGAGGAATGTATTTTTTTTGTTTTTGTCTTATGTGTTTTTTGTGGTGTTGTGATTTTTTTGTTTATTGAAAAAGTGAAAGAGGTTGCGAGGCTTGGTGGTGATGTTGTGAGTTAGAATAGTTATTTTTATGTGAACACATAGTATGGAATTGTGTTTTGATATATATATATATATATATATATATATTCTCTTCATGATTTCTATATTCACCCTCCTACATCGATCAACTTGCACTGATAACCAATTGTTTTGGTGGTATTTTACCTGACATCCCGATTGTAAGGATGGATGGATGGATACCCCCACAGTCCCACTATCTCTTATAGGAAACTTATATTTTCATGATATGTGATGTTTAGTAGTCAAATATGAATTAGTGGTGGTTTTTCATGATATGATTATGTGGATATTTCGTGGGTCATTCGTGGTAGGAGGGTGGATCATAGTTGTTGTCATTTATTTTCATGATACAATACTACTCAGTTTAAAACTATGAATATTATTTGATATGATGGATTAAGTTTCATTGGGTGAGATGTGATGTAACACCATGAGTTTTTCATGGCCATTTTTTTTGAAATAAATTAAAATTTTCATTTATATATTGAAATTCACTAAGTCAAACATTCCTTTCACACTAAACCGACTGGTTGTATGTTAAACGCAACACCGAGTTGGCGTACGATACACACAACACTATGTATAAATTTTTTTCAATGTATTAAAGAATTATGATTTGATTATGTTATACATAACACCAAAAGAATCTTTCACTACTTTCAACACTAACTTATTTGCGTTACATGCAAGAGTGACCTTCCTTGACAGATTATGTTGTATGCAATACCGAGTTTCACTAATCAACGATATATTATTAGAATATTATTACTTAATGGGATATATAATAGACTGTATGAATATTATTAAACACATTTTTAATTTTATATAACATTAACATTCATCTTATATAGTTTATAGATATTAGATAAGATCAAATTCAATTTTTTGGATAAATTAAATATTTTTACAAAAAATGATGTTTTTCCACCTTTTGATGGCCCGCCAATTTAAATATAGTTTTTAACACTTTTATATATTATATTTGAAAAAATAAACTTCTTCATTGGATTTGATACATAAAATTTAACTTTTGTTTATTTTTTGGTATTTTTCTGATAAAATTCAAATTTTATTGAAAAGTGAAAAAATAGTACATTTTAATTCAAAATAGGCTTTTCAACTAATTTATTTATATAGATAGATTATCATTTTAATTTGTTTTAAAGTGTAATTGGATTATATTTTTATAATTTTATACAATTTTGGTCATTAGAAGTAATTTCTCATTTAAATTGGATATAAACACATGTCAATCTTTTGATTCTTTTTACTTCTTAAAATTCCACTTTTCGGTTTTCACAACGGGTATTAAATTTAAAATAATTTCTCCAATTATGTATTTTGAATTAATAAAAGTGGATTAAATTTTTGGAATCATAAGGTCCAAGTTGGGTAAATAAGAACCATTTATTTTTTGATAATATGAATAGTAACTCCAGTAATTATTTTAATTGTCCTTGGTTAAATGGTAAATCAGGTATATAAGGGTAAAAATAATATTATAATAATATAAAACAACAATAAAACGTGTCATAATTCTATTGGATGAGTCATGGGAGACCAAAAAAATCCTTAGGACAAAATGTTGGCAATTGATAACCACATGGGTGTGGAAATGACATGTTATAATAATTAATTTAATGTAAAGGAAAATATAACAAAAATATGTATCTTTTTACTAAACATTTTTTAAGATGGGGTAATGAACTTTTTAAATATAAATATTCATTATAATGAGAAATATATTTAATAAATAATGTTATTTTATTTATAATTTTCATACATTAAATAAAATCATTTATTTATGACAAAACACTGATATAGTGATTACATTATTGTTGAAATCTTCAAATAAATGATAATATAAATATTAAAATAAATTAAATTTGAAAATTTTGATTCCATACACGAATTTTTTGTATGAAATTGAAATGTTAGGGATTATTAAATTCCTTTTCTTCTAAGGAATAAGTTTTTTTTTATGATTTTAAAAAAATCAATTACGAAATGGGGTCAATATTGATATAAATGAGTTTTTAAAAAAACTACTATCTTATTAAATGATATAAGAGTAATAAAAATATAAACTTATTCCAAATTACTTATATAATATTAAAATGTAATTAATGTGTCAATTTTTCTTAGATTAGCATTGTATAGTAACTATAGTTACCATATATTAGGATAATACAAGAAGACAGGGTACGAGTCAATGTTTTTAACTAAGGGTTAAAACTAAAAGATGAGGCTAATTTTGTGACATAAACTAGTCTAAAAACTATTTATGGATATTATTTTTACCCATACTAATATTATATTAAAAAAAATTAGTTTTTAACTATTAGAAACCGAAAATTAATATATAATAATTTAATATTTCAAGACTTTCTAAAAGTGCCTGTCACCTCTCCTATAAATGAGAAATATCTCCTTCTCTTTTATTCACACCACCAATGCCATTTGGATCAGCCAAAACCTATCCAAATATCCCCAAAAAATCCCTCAATTAATAATATAGTCCAAACATTGGGAATAAATTCATCCTAGGGAGACCTTTTGTGAAAATAAAAAGGAGATACTCGAAATGAGGTAATTGTTTTATCACCACTTTCAAAATTACTTTCTTTTTCTACTTCATTTTACTATAATGTTCCTATAATAATGTAATAAATAATGTATCATCTACATTATTATATTTTATTATAATTATTGGAAAACTTTATAACTCTTTTTATCCATGATACAGATAACTACATCACCATGTGTGCGTACTTACGGCTTATCATCTTCACATCGTGGTGTAAATTGTTAGTCAAAAATACATAATTTAGGAGGGTATAATGATGAGTATAGTGTATGTAAATAATGAATAAAAAATTTTAATTATTCTTTATAATTTATGTACCATATAATTCTATACCATTAAACCATTATGTGAATGATATCGTCGCCCGTGTGTACGTACGACCAACCGTCCCCACGATGCGATGAGATTCATTGTCCATGATAACCATTAAAGAATGATTATAAAGTATATATAATAAAAAATCATGAAATATATTAAATAATAATTATACATTATTTATTTATATTTACATATTTTTCATTTACTTTCTTCCATTCAATTCAAAAAGGAAATAGAAAAGAAGTTCATGCATACGTACGACCTACCGTCTCCATGAACAGTGTATTTAATTTCATTTATTTATCTTTCATATATATATATATCTATACTGAATATTTAGAATATATAAATCATGTTTTATATTATTGATGTAATTAAATCATGATCTATATAATAAAATCAAGAATAACAAGTGAAAACACGTATGGTAAATAAAACAATTATTACCCAAAACACTGCATTAACAAGGAATTGAGAAATAAACATGTAATATAAAGTCATAATTGAATCATATATGATATCATAAATATTATTATTGTTCTTTTAAATTATATTAATACATTTAAACCAACTATAAAGTAGTTTTGGTCACATATGGAATAAATCAGACCCAAGGTAATGGATAATTATTCAATTTTATTATTATCCAAGATTGTTTATACACAAGTATTTACTCGGGTATATATGTCATCCACATCCATGTTTCCAAAATATATATAATATTATTTCTGATCTTATACTATTTTTAAAGTAATATTTACCCATTTGAGAATTTTTTTTAAATTATATGAATGGAATCTTTTATCGTTATTCGATTTGAGGCACTTTTTGACTTTTCCGGCAAAAGTAGGACGAGAATGTGTTTTAACTAATAGGGAATGAACAGATTATTACATCTTTATAATTATTACATTTTCATAACACCTTATTTTCAGGAATATTATTTTATATTATTTTAGGTTTATCTTCAACTAAATTTTTTTCATATAAAATTGTGCGTCATTTTGAGAAAAGAAATCTTTTTTTAGGAAGAAAGGATATTTTCCCCACGAATTAAGTTTGAGTGTATTGTCAAAATTATATTCCTTATAAGATTGTTCTTTTTAAATAGGTGTTTGTTAATATCCCTATTATTACTATTATTTTATTGTGTTAATTATAGAATGATATTTTATATGGATTATGTTATCATAGAATGATGTTTAAGAAACCCATTTTATTTCACGGGTTATGCTATGATGAATGATTTATGTTTTTGTGGCACATGTAAGAATGATTTCATTATGAGATGGGTGGGGACTATATCTACCTCTAATGAATTGGGTAAAGATTTATATATCATGATATAGACATGAATGTAATGGCAAGTAAATCTGGTTCAGTAATATTGGGATAGAATAGAAAGTAAACCCGGTTCAGTAATACATGGTTGGAATGACAAGTAAACCCGATTCAGTAATGGACTTTGTCCACTATGATGGTCTTGGCCTAAATTTCTTGGATACTATGGAAATTATATTATGTGATTATGTTTTCCGACAAATCCTTATTTTATGCCTATTATATTGTATCATGGTTAATGTTTTTTTATGATCTATGCTTTATATACTACCATGATTTATTTCATGACTCAATATTTTGAAATTTAAACCTTATTTTACCGATTTTACATTCTTATGTTTATGATTTTATTTATGTTCTCCATGTTTACCCTTACTAAGAATTTGAGATCACCATTTATATGTTTTTATTTCACCATGATACAAATAATGGTTTTAGGTATGAAAAAATGGGATGATCTTTATGAGAGATGTTGGAGATCCTTCACCAAGTTAGAAGAATGTGTTCCAAGTATCTAAAGAAACTAAACTAATACGGTATTTGGGTGTCCATTTGTGTAATGTAATTTCTATTCAAAAAAATAAATTTAATTTTCATGTACATCAATCTCGGGTCATTAGATTTGGTATTAGTGTAAATGAGGTAGGAATGAATCTAATCCTTGGGAACTCTCATGTGTGAACATTTGATGAAGCATGCGTCTCCACCCAAGAGATTCATGATGAAATGGATACCACTAGGGATGGTGGTGTGTACCACCCAGGGGGTGTAGCCACGGATGGAGTGCTCTGATAAGTATCAATTCTAGTCCACTTGAAATAAATCCATAATGTTAGAGTTGGTATGAGAGCGATGGTTTAGTTAACCTTTGAAAACGAGGATGCGAAAACATTAGTGAGATCACTAGAGATATTTCTAAAGTATGTATAGGGATTTCACTATGTGTAATTATAAACATATTTTATAGTTATATAATTATGGTAATGATAATGACTAAACTAGGTTTGAAACTAAGATGTTAGAGATTGAATGTACTCCCCCTTGATTATATTGTTTTCCAAGTATGTTTTTTTACCTCTCACACTATTCTTTTTAAGTTTTAGATAATGGTTATGACCCAAAAGAACCACGTTCATGTTGTATGAGAGGGAAAGTTTGATGAATGTCCTCATAAAAAACCAAATGTTATGGGATCCCAAATAATGAATATTTTTTCAATGACCACAAATCATGTCAGGTTTCTAAATGACCAAAGGTGGGAACAAAATTCTCTTGGATCTTTATTAAGGAAACATCCACCTTATTTTAGTGGGATTCCTGATCCAATAGTTGCTAAGAAATGTATTTGGACCCTTGAAATGATATTTTTCATTCTCCATTACCTAGAATGTGAAAAGGTAAAGTTAGACAATTATTTCTAGGAAGGTAATTTGAGTATGTGGTGGAACTAATAATATGAGGCAACAAGATAAAATTGACTCTATAGATTGGGATGTGTTTAAGAACAAATTTTTTAATATGTACATTACTTGTATTAATCTGAAAAAATGGATATTGCAATTTCTCATCTATCTCGTGGTTATTATAAGAAAATAAGGACAAAATTCAATGGAAATTACAAAAAATACGGAGAAAAGAAGATTATATTTTATATATGCTCAAAGTGTTGATGGGAACGTAGAGGAAATTGTCTTAAGGGGGATGATAAATTTTTTAAGTGTGGGAAATAAGGTCATCGACCAAATTAATGGGAATAAATAGAAAGCTCCAAAAAGTGAACCTCCCACAAATTAGGGTTACAAGTTCAAGTAAATGGGGAATTATGCTAACCAATGCCATAATACAAGGGTTATGGATGATTATTTATGTTAAAAACCACTTCGGACCAAAGACAAAGAAAAATCACATGCGATCACTATTGGAGATATTGAACATGACAATGATGTGGTGGAATGATGAAGTGTTTATGTAATAGAATTCTAAAATAGTGTTTCATAATCTCTTTATAGTATTATAAAATATGGGAATATCTATGTATTGGTCCATTTTTGTTTTCCATAATTATATGGTATCAATAACCATGAAAAGTGATTGAAATATTTTTGGAAAGCACATGATATATGAAAAATGAAGGGATAGGGAGATAATGATATGTTTGATAGTTTTACTAACCTCATGATGTATATAAGGGAAATTTGTTATGATTAATTGTGTATATAGAATTTTTGTTATATTTTGTTTGTGGAAAGAGTTAATTTTGACAGAATGCATGTTTTCACTAAGGTCCTATGATAATTCGTGTTATTATAATGTTTCAAGAGAATACATGATTAAAGTATTCACATGTTTGGAATGTGAAAACCAAGAACTACCATATGAAATATGGGAGATAAATTTTAATTTAATTTAGTTAACCAATTTCTAATGTTTTATATTTTCAATTTTTGGAAGAACTGTAATGTTATCCACTAATGAATATTATAAGTAATATTAGAGTTTCATTTTGTTAGACTAATATATTATAATGATATAGGTGGACTTATGCATATTTTATTACCTATGATAACATTTTTTTTGAGACATATGGAATGAAGTATCATTCTATTTCATGATCTGCTAAACCTTTAAGAATGAAAAATTCAACATCATTTCATTAAATAAGAGTTGAATTGGAAATTGTTAAAGGCACAAACAACAATGACATTATATCAGAATCATGTATGTATTTATTTTCATGAAAAACTATTCAACATTCGTGAAATGATCTTGAGAACCAAAAATGTTATCTTATTACCTTCATATCTGATGAATTAGATGGTCCCTTTAATCATCACAAATTTATGGCTTTTTGGTTGTTAAATTTCTACAATCCTTGTTCTCTATCACTATCGATCTGAACTTGATGGATAGATTTTTCTTCCATATCCACGTTTTCAATTACCACCTACGTTATCTTATGTGGAAAACCAGTGATGATTCACTTTGGGTAACCGTTATTTTTATAACATTTCTTTTTTAAAATGATGTTTGAGTATTCGTTTTTATGATTTGGGGTACCATAAAAGAAACTTTCAAGTAGTAAAACTTTTATAACCCCAATGGATTTTGAGGGGAAAATTCATTTTTAGTGAGGTATAATGTAACACCTAATGTTTTTATAGACAACTTTATTCAAATAAATTAAAATTTTCATATATATCTTACGGTGCACTAAGTCAAAAATTCCTTTCTAAATAAACCAAATTTTCGTATGTTATACGCAACCCTGAGTTGGCATATGATACACACAAAAATGAGTATAGATTTTGGTCAATGTATAAAATAACTATATTTGGATTATTTTATACATAACACCAAAGAAATCCTTCACTACAAACAATTCTTACTTGGATTTCATTACACGCAAGAGTAAACTTCCTCGATAGCATGCGTTGTATGCAATATCGAGCTTCACTAAACAACGATATATTATTGAAATTTTTTTATTTAATGGGATATAAACTAGACATTATGAATAGTATGAAGCCCATTTTCAATTTTATATAACTTTAAAATTCATCTTATGTATTTTCTTGAAATTTAATAATAGAAAATTCAATTTTCAGATAAAAGAAGTATTTTTCAAAAAAATACAGTTTTGCCACCTTTTAATGGAACACCCATTTTAAATATAGTTTTTAACACTTTTATATGTTATATTTGAAAAAATAATTTTTTTTGGAAGCATGACATCAAAATTCACATAGGTTTAATTTTTTGGTCTTTTTCTTTTAAAATTCAAATTTTGTTGAATAGTGAAAAATACTGCATTTTAATTCAAAACCATATTTTCATCAAATTTATTTATATAGTTTGATAATATTTTTAATTTGTATTAATGTGAAATTGGATTATGATTTTATAATTTAATAATATTTTGTTCATTTTAATTAATCTATCATTTAAATTTTACAAAAAACACAAGTTAATCTTTTTATATATCTTACGTCTTAAACTTCCGCTTACTGGATTTGACAATAGAAATTAATTTTAAATTAATTTTTTCAAATTATGTGTTTTGAATTTATAAAAACAGATTCCATATCTGTAATAAAAAGGTTTATATTCTGGAAATAGGTAACATTTTTTTGGACATTATGAATAGTAACTTTAGTAACTATTTTTATTTTATCATGGTTATAGGGTAAATAATGTAAATAAGGGTAAAAAAATAGTACTATAATAATATAAAACTACCCTAACACATGTCCTAATCCTATTTTATGTGTTTTTGGAGACCAAAATAATTATTAGGAAGATATTTTGGAATTTAAGAACCACTTGGGTGTGAAAATTACATGTTATAATAATTAATTTAAAGTAAACAGAAATATAACATAAACATGTATCATTTTACTAAACAAATTTTAAGGTGGGGTTATATAATTGATATTTTTTACTATAAATATTAATTAAAAATGGAAATATATTTCATACATCATGGTATTCTTATTTATAATTTATATACATTAAATAAATACATTTATTTATGACCCAATGATGATGTAGTAATTACCTTATTAATGAAATATTCAAATAAATGATATTATAAATATTAAAATTAATTTAATTTGGAGATTTTGATGCCATACATGATTCTTTGGATTATATTTACGTGTTACGGAGGAGTTAATTCCTTTTTTCTATGAAATAATGTTTTTTTGACTTTTAAAAAATCAATTTAGAATACGGTTAAAATTTATATAAATGAGTTTAAAAAAAACTATTTTATTAAATAATATAATATTCATAAAAATATATTATTCGTCCAAATGAATTATATAATGTTAAAAATTTCATTAATGATCCACTTGTGGTTCTATTTTCATTTTATACTAACTATAGTAACCATATAATATGAAAATACAAGAAGACATGGTAAGAGTTAATGTTTTTAACTAAGGCTTAAAGCTAAAAGGTAAGGTTATTTTTGTGAAAGAAAAATTTATAAAAATTATTGGTTTATAGGATTTATACCCATAGTATTATTATATTCTAAAAATGTGTTTGGGAAAACTAAAAACCGAAAATAAATTTATATTAAATTAATATTTAATGACTTTCATAAAGTGCCCCTCATATCTCCTATAAAGGACACCTCTTTTTATCTTTTATCCACACCTCCAATTCCATTTTTCTTAGCCAAAACCTACCAAAATATCCTAAAAACATCACTAAATTCATCATAGAGGCCAAATATTGGGATTAAATCCATCACAGTGAGACCTTTTGTGCGAATCAATTAGAGATACTAAAAAAAGAGGTAATTGTTTTATCACCTATTTCAAAATTATTTTCTTCTTCTACTTCCTCTTTTTATGTTGTTACCACAATAAAGTAATAAATCCATTATCATATACATTATGATATGTTATTATAATTATTGTAAAACCTTATACCACCTTTTATCCATCCTATAAATAACAATATAACCATGTGTGCATGTGTACGACTTACTGTCTCTATATCGTGGTGTAAATAGTTATTCATCATTACATAATTTTTATTGATATAATGATGATTATAATGGATTTAAATAATTAATATAGTATGACAATTATTCTGTATAACTAATAAACTATCCAATTTCATACCATTTAACCATTAAGTGAATTATATAGTCGCTCGTACGTATGTATGACCTACCGTCTCCACAACGTTATGTGATTCATTCCCCATGATAACCAGTCATGTATGTTTATAAAGTATATATAGTAAATAATCATGAAATATAAGAGATAATAATTCTGATGGATTTATGTATATATATATATATATATGTCATTTACATTCTTCAATTTAATTAAATAAAGAAACAGAAAAAGCGTTCAATTGTATGTATGACCTATCATCTCCATGAATGGTGTATTATATTTCATTTAATTATCATTTATATATATTTATATACAAAATATTTATGATATATAAATAATGTTTTAAATTCTTTAATTAAGTAAATTATAATCTATGTAGTAAGATCATGAATAACAAGTCAAAAGACGTTTGATAAATAAAACGATTATTACCCAAAACATTGCGTTAAAAAGGAATTGTAAAATAAATGGGTAATATAAAGTAATAAATGAATAATGTATGAATCCATGAATATTATTATGGTTCTTTAACAGGTAACAATATTTTTAAACCCACTATATAAGAGTTTTAGACACATATTGTATAAATCATACCTAAGGTCAGGGATAATTTTACAATCTAATCACTATCTGATATTGTTTATATGTATATATTTACTGGGGTATATTTATCCTCCAAGTCCATGTTTCCAAAATATATAATATTATTTATTTTCTTATACTATTTTTTAAAGTGAAATTTACCAACTGGGGAATTTTTTTATATGGAATGAATGGATTTTTACATCTTCATAATGCCTTATTTACATGAAGCTTAGTTTACACTATATGAAGTTTATCTTTACCTAATTTTTTTTAAAATATGAAAAAATTTGAGAAAATAAATCGTTTTTTAAAGAAGAAAATATATATTCTTCAAGAATTATGTTCGAGTGTTTTATCAAAATAATTTTCAATCTAAGATTATGCTCTTTAAATATGGTTATGTTTCTGTCCCGATTATTACCCTGATTTTATTGGGTTAATGATGGAATTATATTTTAAATGGATTATGTTATGATAGAAAAATGCTAAAGAAACCCATTTTATTTCATGGGGTTTTCAATGAAGAATTATTTATATTTTTTGGAACATGTAATAATGATATCATTTTGATATGGGTGTGACCCATATCTCCCTCAAATTAATTGGGAAATATTTATATCTCATGAGATACACATGACTGGAACAACATGTAAATCTAGTTCAGTAATATAGGGCTGGAACAACTTATAAATCCAATTCAGTAATACATGGATAAAACTGAAGGTAAACCCAAATCAATAATGGACCTTTTCCACTATGATGGTCTTGGAAGAAATTCCATGGCTACTATGGAAATTATATTATGCGATTATTTTTTTCTAAAATTATATGTTTTATTACAATGCTATTTTATCACGTTTAATGTTCCTTTCTGAAATATGCCTTATGAACTGCCATGATTTATTTCATGACTCACGATTTTGATATTTCATCTTTATGTTCATGTACTTACATTCTTATGTTTATGGTTTCTTTTATGTTCTCCATGTTTACCCTTATTGAGCATCTGATCTCACCCTTTTTATGTATTATTTTACCTAGGATATAAAGAAATGTTTTAGGTAGGAAAACTAAAGGGGAAGTTATTTATTGGTGATGTTGAATATCTTTCACCAATTTAAAAGAATGTGTTCTGAGTTTCCCAAGACATTAAACTAATACGGTCTTTGGGTGTCTATTTTTGTAATGTATTATGTATTCCACAAAATAAATGCAATGTTCATGTATGTCAATCTCGAGTCATTAGATGTGATGTTATGTGATGGGCCATGTATATTCAAGAGATATGTGATGTGATAGAATATGTTTTTTTGAGATATATCATATAATAATATAGTCAAGATGTGTTCTAGAAGGATTTCTATTATGAAGAGACGAGAGAATTAATATTTATATTGGTAGGGTGTAAGAGTGGAAAAACTATAGTAAAATTTTGGGGGTAACCATTTATTGATATGATTCTAATTATGTTATTATAGAATGAATTATTTTTTGAATGTTCCTTTATATGGATGGAATTGGTTAGTTGACCCGATTTTTATTGGTGCCTCTATTTTCTCATGGGTTCATTAGTATGATCTTTTTCACATATTCATAGGAGACTTTGGGTGTAATCCTACTAAGTATAATTGTATCATCACCCTACATATATAAAAACTATTTTAAGGATTATTGTAATAAAATGTGGATAGTTATGGAATTTACTTGCCTAGACCATTAGAGATGATGTTGAGTCGATGCTATAGGACTTCTCTATTAGATATTTACTTGGTGAATTTTTTCTAAATCTATTATACATTACAAAAACATTGTGGGATAGTTTTGTTATCCTTTATCTTATTTTTTTTCATAGAGTTTATTTATTAATGATAAGATATCTCATTATCCAATTACTATTGAGGGTAATTCCTACTATATGTTTGATTTTTATACCCTCTATGATAGTCACCAACCCAGGGCCTACTGGAGGTAGGAATTGGTGGTCATTATCTCTCATCATTCGTTTCCAACCCTATAGGGGTACCTTTGGAGGGAGGGTTCGTGAAAATATTCACTTCATATAAAATATATTAGATTAACATTGATCATCCATAGATAAAACACATATTCAATATATTTCTTGGTATCTATAGTAGACATCCAAGATAATCATATTTTATAATACATGTTTACTTCGAGTTATTCATCACCTAAAATCTAGTTGAAACCAAGAATCATAGATTAAAAAATTAGGATAATAAATATCAAACATTATATTTATTTTCAATACTAATATAGAAAATGATATATTAAAATGATAGTCTTTATTTATTCTCTTTTTTATTTTCATCAATCCCCCTTATTGGAAAGAAATAATAACTAAATTAGAGTGGATGACACCATTTCCATCTTATGAAACATTCCATTAATTTTGTTACTCTACTTATACTTAGGATAACATAGTGTATAGATAAGAGGTTCTAATTTAGATTTCAATTATATAAATCATCAATTCATAATATGATATCCACTGATATTGAATCCCTTGTTTCCTTCCTTAGAAACTATTCAATGGTTTCCAGGTTGATAGTAATGTTTTGATAACAATTGATACAATGAATAAATAAGTTATTTAATATCATATTTAATGAATATTTATAGATACAGTCAATGTAAAATGACTACACTCACTCAACACTCTGATTAGAAAAATTCAATTATAATTGGGATGTAATATTCATCAAACCAGTCCTAGAAGTTCTTCAATACTAATTTTTTATGTAATTGATTCATTTATGATTTCCTAATTATGATTATACATTATTTAATTTTTTTTAATAATCATAGGAGTGTATTCCTTAATACCTCATTAATAAAATATTGAACAAGTACCTTCTAGAGATATATATTTTTTTATGAAATTCAATTCCCATGGAAGTTACTTTGATTCCCTCCATTAAGGGATGATCACCACTTTCACTATATCAAGATGGATCATCTCATTACCTGCTATTTTTTAATTCCAAATAAATTTAATACTAACTATTTTGAAACAACAATGATAGGAACATCAAATCCTTTGATCATATATGGTAGCTTGATCATCTTTATAAAGGATGATATTTTATCTTTTGCAATAAATAATTTTCTAGAAATAAATATATAGTTCAAACCTAGATGGTGAATTTGGTAAATAATATAATTAATAATATATCTTTTAGATATGGATATGTGTCTTCTTCATTAATTACCCCCAGAGTGTATCGATCACCTTAAATTCCCAACAAATTAATAGAAAACACAAAGTAGATGAGATCATGGTGAATTCTCATTTTTTCAGAGTGAGATAAAAATTGATGAGAATTGGTTATCATAAATTAATCTACTTTATTTTCCAATATATGTGATGGTGAAATATTAATGCTACATTTTGTTGAATTTATTTGACATTTTGGGTAGCATGATATTTTACTTTCATTAGTAGAAGCTTTGGGTTCACCTTTCTTATTAACACCATAAATCAAGGAACATTCATTACTTAGTTATTTATATTTTTTTCACATCTAGTTTTGAGAAATATTGTTAGAAAAAAATTATCTAAAATGTTTCAATACTTATTGCACCTTTGACACATATCTCATTGGATATTGTTTCCACGTTTATTAAAAACCCATCACGATATTTAATTTTTCCAAGTGTAATATTATGATGGGATTTATTATCTTCTATTATGCTTGTTTCATCAACATTATTTACACTCTCAAAATTAACTAAAAATTACATGTATACAATTTTTAATACGAACAAAATTATTGGTAGTCCCATGTGGTTTTTAGGTGTGATAGTTATCATTTTAGTCATTCTATTTTTATTTTGGAGTAGTTAGAATTTATTTCATATGATTTACCCCATTCATTATAATGTATTTATCCTTTCTATAGTGATCCATGGTGTGACCAAATATTCCAAAAAATAATAATCTTGTTATTATTTGAATAGAACCCTTTTTAGGGAATGTTGTGGTGGGAGGAAATCATCTAATACTATCATTTTGGTCACATTTTGAGAAATGAAATGGATGTAAAATATTAGTAGAATGATTTTCCATTATTATATATGTCTATTATACTTTGGGAAACCATTATATATTTGAGTTGTGTATTATATGATATTATATTTAACTCATGATGTTGTTGGTATTTCCTTATATTATGTAATGAAATCATCAATTCTTTGTAGTTATTCTTCATTTTAAAATATTGGGTATTTGTATCTAGCTTAGTTCCACGATGATAGTTATGGTTGTTATCCATTAATTCCCCATTTTCTATTAAAGGAGTGAAATGAGAATTATATCTATGGTATCTATATAATTGATGAGTGTAATCCCTATGAAAATTAGAATATGTACAGGAATTCATAGAAGATATCTCTTGATAACATCATAGGGTTTTTGAGAATGGAAAGGAAGCATCAGACATTTAAAGACCTCCATGTAATCCTCTAAGTTAATAATGTTTTAGAGGGAGTGTAATAACCTATACATCCTTTGTATACTTTTGATCAACATCAATAAATTGATGTAATACAACATGGGAAATATTGTTTCTTGATGTTATCCTGAAAGAAAATACTGATGGGTTCATTACCAAGTTTTATTGTTGTATTCTATTTAAAAATATCTCAAGATCATCCAAATGACTAAAACACCATTGATACATGATCACCATGTCATTAAAATAAATTTTCATGATACTCCCATGATTGTTTTATAAATATATGTTGTATATATCCTTGATGTGTCACACCAGAAACATTGAAGACAATTGAAATAATTTGAGAGTGGTATACCCAATGGGGTGCCCAGAAAGAAGTAGACTCCGCAGGATCAGAGGAAATATATATCTTTTTATTTATTAAGAACCCATCCATAATATAGAGGTCTTAGAAACCAACCTATGCATTAATAAGTAATTAATTTATGAGGACCTCGAACACATCCTTTGGTAAATGACAGTTGATATCCCTAATGTCATTGTAGACTCTTATTTTTCCATTTTTTTCTATATTGGATTCTCAATACATTTCAGTTAATATACATTATTGATTTAGTTGGATTTTATATTATTATAAAAAACATATTCTATCTTATTATAATTGTTATGATGTATCCTCCTACCCACCTTTTTAAAGAAACAATGTTTTTCTAGAAATATTATATGGTGGGTTTTGACATCAGGATCGAATCATGGGATATTTTTATTATTCTATGAAAATAAACCATATTTATAATCAAGGAAAAATATTTATGTCTATTTTTCTTCTTAAGATATTGTTTCACTCAAAAAATAGGCTACATGTCCTCTTTTATTCCCTAATTCACAATTTTGATTTTTTTTATGGAAGTGAAGGAACCGTCCAAATATTTTGGAGGGGTATATCAAAAATTATTTTTTTAGTATATATTCACTATCAATATACAATGATAAGACATTACATGGAATCCATGAAGTTAAAAAAGGTGAATTTTTATATCATAAGAACATTTTTGTATTGGAATACAAATATTTACCACTTCCACCTCATAATCATATATACTAGAGAATATTATTATATCTTGAGATTCAATAGGTGATATGGGGACGTAATCCACCAGGGTATTAATTTATTAGGTATGGTCATATGTCTCTTTTATATAGTTGTGTCACATTGATGCAATGGTATCAAAATGATGATGAAACATTTTACTAAATCTCATGATTAGAACATTGACTTGGAGTTGTGGTCAAAGAGACTCAAATATTTAGTTTTACAATCAATACGGTCAACAATAATGTTGGGGTGCTCAGGGTTGTGATTGATTCGCAATAATGATGTTGTGGGATATTCCTTTATCAATGTTTGATGATAAATGTTGTAATTTACCACATAATCATATGATAAATTGATGATTTAATTATCTAATATTATAAATGGAATCTGAATAATGGGATGATTTCCCAAATCTGTAATTATTCTCTTCATTTAGTTTAAGGTAATAACATAATCATCATTGAGTTCGCTACATGGGTAGGAAAGTGTAAATTTTAAACCATTAAGAGTAGAATATTGGATAGTTTTATGTTCAATCAATTTTCCCCTCCCTCTTATAGATCCCTATGTTTATTTATAGAGATTAATAGGATTCCATGGGGGAACTATCACCATATAACACCATGAATTGTCTATTGATAGATTATTTGAGACACTAGTAAAATGATGTGGGCACCTCCGTAGGATTTTTAACCCATGGTCATTTGAATGAAATGATAAATTTGGTAACCCAATGAACAATAATGAATTCAGAGATGGATATAAGATCACTAAATTGGGATATTTGTTTCATCATCCAAAGTGCATTCTTCCCACTCTTCTCATTTGTTCAAACAATCAGATTCAGGAGAGAGAGGCTAACATTTATATAGACCCCATGGTGGTGGGTTTATAACGTTATAAGAATAATCCCATAACAATTTATTATTAGATACCCATGAATATTTTTATCACCCAAATTTATTGATATATATATATGTTCATGTTGTTTTCTAGTATGGCTTCCTCTTGGTCCTTATCTATGAATGAATTGTTTCTGTGACAATTTAAATCGTCGATATTTTCATGATATCTCTCTATAGTAGAGAATAAGCTCTCAGGGATATAAACATGGATGTACAAGCTCATCTTGAAGTTGTTTTCAGAGTTGTTCATATTAAGATTCCAATTATTGGGTTGAATTTTTGTGAGGTGTTTCATTATGAAATACATTTAGACATGGGGCCTTAAATTCCTATCACGATGTTTCTTCCTATTATAGGGTGTGATGGGTGAAGAATATTTTCCTAGCATCCCTTTCCCTAAAAAATATTTGTGATCATTTGTTTTGGATAAAGGGTTAGGCTTTCTTAGAAATCCGATGATCTTATGTTGACATGTAAGATAAATATTTTAAAAATCTTATTCGAATATAATTGGATCCAATTGCGACATTGATGGTTTAGGATCTGAATTTTTTTTATTGTTTAGACCTTTGTATTTACTTCCTTATTTTTTCCACATTATATACAATGTTATATGAAATATTTTCTATGTGTCAAGTTATTTTTACATACCATAATCAGTCTCCTTGGTCTTTAAAAGCTTTTCCATGATTATGGGTGTGTAACTTAAGGTACACCTATGACTTATTTACCAAAGAATGAAATTTACACATGGATTAAATTGATTGAACTATATTGTGAATTTTAATATGTTGATCATCCCATTTTCTTTAGTAGGTTCCATCATTCGAGTTATTATGGTAAAATGTCATAAAGGGAATGAACCATCATTGGTATTGGAAATGACTCCTCTAATGGATTGTTTTCAAATTTGTGGTTAGACACTTCCCTATAATATTTATATGATCAATATTAAAACTTTTATATTATTGTGGGATTTATTTTATAAAACATATTTTTGAATTCATCCTTATGTATAATTTGTTTTCGGATGATTATGTTCATAACCATCCATTCAAATATAAATATATATATATATATATATAATTTCTTATCATTCCAATCCATCTTATGATAGATTGGTTTAAATAAGAGTAACTTATAAAAATGGATTTCCTAATTAATATTTCTAAGAATCAACCATATTTTAGTGTATATCATTTATTAAAGTGTAGTCATAGTTATTTCAACCTATAATCTAATAGAAGATGTAGTAGTCCAGGATCTCATTTCAACCAACTTCATTGGTAGTTTTTTCCACATGTAGTCTGAGGAAATAATTCTCCCATGTTATAATGATCTACCCTATAATTGAGTTTTTTTATAATATAATATTTGTTATTCATATGATCATAAAAAAATTAATGATATGGATAATTACTTCCCTCTTGAGGATGAAATATTTATTTTTACTATAATTCAAGAGGAGCCACCATGTGATATTTAGCATGTATAGATTCTTGAGTCAGTATGGGTACCATCATTATCATGATGGATGTTATGTATTATATAATGTCTTTATTACATTATACTAATGTCATTGGATGAAACCTAGAATTATACTATAGAATTTAATCCTCCATTAATTTCACAACTAATGTAATATAACTGAAATCACATATTTATTTTAATATAATTAGTGGTGTATGATCCCTATTTCACATATTTTTAATTAATATATCTAAAAGGTTCACATGAGAGAGCTTCAAGATTAGTGAATTGGTCATTCGTTTACACTTGGAAACATAGTTGGGGAACCCCTCATAAGTGAGTATTTTGTGGAAAATTATCTTCTTTGACATTCAACTTGACTGATAAAGGATTTAGAGTTATGAATCATCATATTTAATATTATAATCTACCAATATATTTCATCACTTGATTAATGATAGTAATTAAATTTGATTTAGAAATAATCAATTATTTACCACTTATTGATTATCTATTTTCCACAAAAAGGTCCAATTGTAGACAAAAAATGTTTTAGGTGTTATTATAGTTCTTAAATTCTATTTAAAATGGTAAATATAATTTTTAAAAAATTGTAAATTGGAGGGGAATCATTAATATAATAAATTATACATCATTATATCTGGTTTTGTGGGAAAATATCACCCCTATATACTATCCATTCTAGAAGAAAGCGACTCATTGTAATCTTGGATATTTTGAGAAAATTCCACCTTAGAGTAATATCTTTTAAGAGATGAGATGGAAGGATGACATAGTATGACTTCCTCTACAGGATATTGATATCCAATTTTATTTTCCTCTGGTTTGATTTCATAAAAAATAACATGATATCACAAGGTGTAAAGTAAAAATATTATTTGGCCATGATGTTCAAATAAATTAATATTTTATCCTGAAAAGGGATTTTTCTAATAGACATTGGTCTTATATGTATATAAATTCCATCCCATTAAATATAATGTGGAGGAGAAAAATTATTAAATTTGTAATATTTGTACTCATTGGGAATATTTTATATGAGTAATTAATTATGGATCTAATTTAGTAATTCCATCAAAACTTCATATGGGATGAACTGATCCTCAATAAAAATATCATAGTCTTCCTCATGTTTTAGGTCGGATATGGATTTTACAAGACCAATTCCCTTTTAATTAGAAAAAGTACTCAATGTAGGTAGTGGTTTAATATTTGGAAGTTCACCTAGATTTTTATCCCACCACTTCTTCTGGTTATGAAAACCTATATTCTTTGTATAGATAATGACTCATGTGTATGTCACATCATCACTCCCTTCTCCATCAAGGTATTGTTCAGTGTCATTTCAACAGAAATTCCATTGAAATTTTAGAAAACATATAATATAGAAGGAATCATTTCCCCATACTTCCAAGAGTGGTATGAGAATTCAATACTCTCATAATAACTAATTTTTTTAGGTTATGATCCTACTTAACTTTTCCATTATACGGGATTTTTTTCATTTTCTACCATATAAGGCTTCGTATTACCTCTTTTATGGATTGTGAATTCAGAAGAGTATGTAGTGACTTTCACTGGATGGGACCCGAATAAAAGGGACACATAATATAAGTGGAGGAACTATTATATCTCCATTAGAGAGGTTGACTCAAATCTAGGGAAGACATATTTTTATTGAGGAAAGGAAATGGAATATAATATAAATTTCGATAGATTCATGGGATAGGGTTGACATGGTTCTTACACCATAACATATTTGAGCCACTATGGCTATGATTACCCAAGGGATGGTGGAGTTTTAATAATTTCACCAATATTGTGGTCTTTTTTCTCTTTTAATAATATATAGGAAGTTTCTAATTTATATTTTGTGATATTCTTCTAGTTTACCTGAGAATTTCCACAGAGAAGTGCCTTTTTAGACATGAGAATCTCAACCAATGAGGGATTTTCTATGGTTATAGGATATTATTACCCCATGCAAGACTACTTCATAACATTCATGACTGATTCATGAATAATCAAATTAATGGAATTCTCCCATCAAGTACATCACTTTTAATTTTTAAGAATACCAATGAATTGCTTGAAAATATGAATAACATATATAGATAACGATAAAATGAATTTTATATCATTAAGAACATTACATTTTTGATCCTTAATGAACTTGGATGACCTAAAAGTGGGGTGATGTGATGGGATCAATAATCATCCCCCTCATTGATGAATATTCCATGAATGGTATTACAGATTATTGTGAGAAAGACCATTATAACACTAAGGGATGTATGTTATAGGTCCTTAGTTTTTTATAAACATTTAATTTTGGTAATCTAAGAGGGTTGTTAAGTATATTAAGTATAAGATATCACATAATTACATTATGTGGTTTGGATTCTCTTTATAAGTCAAATACATCCCCTTATGATGGAAGAATGTTTTTGTAACAAACTGATATTTAAACATTTATTTTTTATAAATAAATATTATGTTAATAATTAGTTCTAAATGGAACACAAAAAATTAATGTTAAAAAAAATATGGACATTATTAATAACTATTTAATGAAAAAAGCCTCTAGTAAAAAAAATATTGATAAAATTATTACATTTATAGCATAAATAATTAATACAATTTAATATTTAAATGGAATGATCATTCTCAAATAACAAATCAAAGTGTTAATAATTTATATGGACTAATTTAAAATAATCAATATGGTAATATATAATAATAAAATTTATTAACGAATATGTTAAAATTCATTATGTTATAAATTTTTAGGGAATAATATTTAAAACACATAATGTTCAAAAAGGATAATTTTAAGAGAAAAGTGTTTCTATTTATATCATTAATATAAATTCAAAAAATGAAATTACAATTTCAATGTATTAAATAGAAAAATATAATATCATTTTTTCATTTTTAATTTCAATTTTTGGATTGTATAAATTTTTGGGGTTTTCATTAAAAAGAATTATTTTAGGTGAATAATGGAAATCCCATTTTATAAACACCATCACTGTTTTAATATTATTTGTATATACTAATGAATTATAATTTTATAAACTCATTTTTGAGGAAAAATATTTATTTTATAATATAAATCATAATTTTAAAAATATTGGTTAATTTTTCCAATCTAATGTTATCTATTTTAGATCTTCAGTTACATTATTTGCTAAAAGTGTTATTTTTATATTAAAAAGTTATCATTATTATGTTTTTAATCATATTACGAAAATAAATATAATAAAATTTATTCCATATTTTTAATTATATGACCTATATTATATAACAAGTGACATTTTATTCTTAAGTATACAAAATGAATTATTTTGGTAAAAAATATAGTTCTCAAGACAAAATCCAAAAGGGTAGAATGGGTTTACCAATGGGGTAAATGGTGTAACATTTTTATCTTATTTCCAATGAATTTATTTGAGGTGAATCTAGAACAAACCATATCTCTACTCCATTATTTTCCATTTAGGAATCTTTTAAACACGTGAATCCCATGAACACTTTTTATTAATATGAAATAATTACAAAAGGCCACTCTAGGAACTTATAAAAGGGGCCTCTTACAACACCTTCATATCCACTCCCATGTTTGGGTTTCCACTTCAATAAATAAACATATTACTTACACTATAATCCTATTTAACTTTATTAAGATTCTAGTAATAAGTACATTTCTTATGTCCTTCATTTCCATAGAATCCTCTGAAGAAAACTCAAAGTATTCACTGTGTGTAATAACTTTCCCCTTATGTTATTTCTATTTTATAATTCCTCTTCAAATAGATTTTTAAAAATTTTTTATGATGGAATATCTATTTTTATTTTACTAAATGTTGTAATATTTTGGAATTTTATTTCACATTTACCTAGTCATTTAAGAAAAAATAAAACATCCCTTATGTGTATTATAGGTTCTGGATGTAGCTGAAACACAGGTGGGATTGTTCCCAACACTGATTTTTTTCGTTATTGATAATCAGTATGAGGTATATTCTGATAAAGAACGTCCTGACCAATGGAATAGAATCAAAGAACAAGAAAGGGATAGAAAAATCAGAAATAAGAGAGTGTAGATCTACACTTGTCGTTTACAATTAATTTAATTAAATAATAATTTCCTCAAAGGTTATTCTTTCTTTGATGTTTCGTCTAAACCCTGATCTATAGGGAACCACCATTTTTTGTAGAATCAAAGTGTAGAATTCCTCTAGAGGTGATCCACACATGTTCCACATATCTTTGAATGTCGTAAATAGAGTCTCGGGGGATGACACGTAATATCCTGACACTTGTGATGTACGCCTTCGATCCCCTTGAGAACCACTACCAAATAATTCTCCTTGATATGGTGGAAAAGGATTACTCTTGTTCTTGAGAGTATTCTTGGAGAAAAAAGAAATATTTTGAGTCTTGAGAGCTTTTCACTAATTAGTTGCGCAAAATCAAATAGGAATCTCTTGGATCTCCGTTGGCAAATGAGAGAATAATATAATCAGGTATTTATTTTACTAGGGTAATAATAAATAATTTTCAGAAGTGCCTTTAATTATTTCATTAATCCTAGTGAAACCACCATCTCAAATAACAAATTTTTTATTATTATTTCCTAACATGCGTTTAACTTGTGAGTTATAATTAAATATTATTTAATTAATTAATATTCATTATTATTATTTCCCACCGAATAATTAAACTCGGTCCCCCAATCATCCTCAATATTTATTAGTTATTCTTCACATAATATATTAACTAAAATAACTAGTTACAGAATAAATGCGATCCGAAATACATGAATAATTATTAAACCATGTTCAAGAATAATATTTATATAACTTGTTAAAAAATAACTTATTTAATTTAGATATTGTATACACTTAGTGTGTGACCCTCTAGGACTCTTTCTTAGTGGAATTATTGAAAAAAACCTAAATTACATGTTTAAAATCTAGAAAAATTCCAAGGCACCCATAGAGAAAGAAGTTAATGTTTCAATTACATGTCACCTCCTACGAACGGTTATCGGGTAATTTAATCCATTTATCACAATATCTCTAACTGAGAAGGTTTCATGCCAGTTTTATCATTCTATATGATCGATATATCTTTCTTTGAATTTAAGAAAAAAGAAATTTCCTATTGATCCCATAGACATGGATTTATATAGGCTATATCATTTCCATAAATGTTCCTGAGATATTATCTTCTGTTAAATAACAGAAGGGATAAGTCCTTTCTCCCATTATTCATTAATGCGATATTACTCGTGACACAACCAATATATCCTACCTCACCACAAAAATCTATCATCACAATTTTCATCAATACATCTAAGTGTGTGACTCAGAATATCTATTAATAATAATGTTAATGTATAAGGACCAATACACACATCCACAAATAGGAACATCCAATGACACTTATAAATGTGGATTTCCTACTGTCGGGTCTCATTCTCATAATATCTTACTGGATATCATCAATAGAATATACAATGAGAAGGTGCCTCAAAGTCCTAGGAGTCAACACCACTGATAGAATGTATCATTTGTTTCCCTCAAATGATATCATCTAGGTATAGAACATATATTTAAGAATAGTTTCATAGAAATTCTGGGTTCTCATCATAGCAGGGATCCTCTATTAAATTTTAGTGCGATAGTTACTCTTTAGAAATTATCACATACAATGTTATGTATAATAAAAATAATTATTCGATAATAATTTTTTTAATATTTAAAAACATGAATATAAATTATCATAATGTAAAGAAAGGGTGTTTGTTCTAGAGAACCAACTCTAACAGACTCCCACTTTCCCTAGATCCAAATACTTATGACCTTTAGTCTGCCAGCTCTCACATCATACTCATACTTGTGCTGAGATATGAATTTAGTAAAGGGTTTCACTATGTTATCTTCCATGGATACTCTTCTCCCTACAACTTTACCCATTTGATAAAAATTCTTCAAGAGGTGATACTTCTTGAGTATGTGCTTTGTTTGTTGATGTGACCTTGGCTCTTTTGCAAGATCCACCCCTAAAGTATTATAGTAATATAATATGATAGGGTCCTAACTTCTAGGTACCACATCAAGCTCTAGGAAAATTTTATGATTCCATATAGATTCCTTGGCTACATCAGAATCTTTAATGTACTAGAAATCCACTGTAGAATAAGTTATAACTGACTGTTTTGAACTCTTTTAGCTCACAGATCCTTTATTGAGACCGAAAACATGTCCTAATTGTGATTTGAGATCATTCTCATCTATCTAAAAACTAACATCACATACCCTCGGATGAAAATATCCTCATCTCTTCCATACACTAGTAACTTATGCTTAGTTCTTCCTTAGCATGACATCTATTTAGGGAAATCGATTCGGGTAACATCATGTTTATTTTTAAAACTTCTTCTTAAGAAATTGGTCTCAGGTGGATGGATTGAGGGTATTGGTTTTGTGAGGGGTTCCCTGGTTGTTCGGATTGGATGTATGGTTGTCCTCATTCCCTACATTCGGACTGGACCTACTTCAGATGAGGATCAGAGCAAGAAGTCTCCATCAAGGTAGACCTTCGGATTGGGATGCTGAGAGGGTATGGCGTTTCCATCGGTTCTGTGCCCGTGCATCTGCATAGGACTGTCTGTTGAGGGTCTGCATCACTGGAGGTCTTTCATCATGACATAGTTTCTTGGGTGGGGTAGGACCGATTGATTTATGTGTATGTTTTTGGTTGTTCTGTTCTCTTTTGTGGTTTCTCACTTACTCCTTAAAAGTGTCTTATCTTTAATAAAAAAATTAATTTTCAGTCAGTAAGTATAGTCTTAACAGTAGTGAAATGTTGTTCTCCTAGATCTTCTTGATATATGCCTACCATTATCACTACATAATCAACATCAAGTCTAGTACATAACATGGACTACATGATTGATAATATCACCAATGTTTATGAGATCTTACTCATTATATCTTTCTCCTATTGTGTTTAGGGACACATTTCTATAGAAATATGTAAACCAATCCAATCCCCTATTGGATTGTTCCATACTAAATATCTTTAGTATCTGGTCAAAATATGTACTTTTCCTTCATATAAGATGCCTCTTGGATATGTCACGAATGATCTTGATTTGTAGAATATAGGCTGCTTCACCGAAGTGCTTCATAGAGAGGAACTTTTTCAACAAGTCCTTTATAGATTTTAAGACTCGTAGGGTGTTTTCAATATGTAATATATCATCAACATATATTAATAGGATAACAAATGCATTCCCACTAAACCTTTTATTAACACTTGAATCACATTCCTTTTTAATGAAATAAAATTATTTTATGGATTCATCAAATCTAATGTTCCATGACCTAGATTGTTAATTAAATCCATAAATGGATCTCTACAACTTGAAAATCCTTTTTCCATCAAATGTTGTCACAAACCCTTCGGGTTGGGTCATATAGACATCTTCCAGAAGGGTCCTGTTAAGGAATATAGTTTTGAAATCCATCATCCAAACCTCATAGACATGGTAAGATTATATGGAAAGTATGATTCTGATGGATGTAAACATGGAAACCGGTGATAATGTTTCATCACAGTCAATTACATGAATCTATTTGACCCATTTATCCAATAGCCTTGATTTATAGGTAATAAATTTACCTTCCATGTCCAGTTTCTTCTTGAATACCCATTTATATCCATAATGATTTACATCAACCGGAACATTGACCAAAACCCAAATGTTGTTTTGATACATGGAATCTATCTTATAATTCATAAATTTTTATCATCTTACCTCTTCTAAGCTCTCTACTGCATCCTTTTAGGAGAGTGATTCATCACTGTACAATAATATTGAGTCACCATCCTCGGTGACTAGAAAATCATTTCTCTATGGGTCCCTTACCTCTCTTACACTTCTAAATAATACTTGTGTTTCAGAAACTACTTATTCCACATGGACAAGTGGAACTTGTTCTAGTACTGACTCTTGTGTATCTTGAGCATCAACATCATTTAAGTAAATCTTGTTCCCACTATCATTTTTGAGGATGTTCTCCCTATCAAGGATGGATGTTTGTTTGGAAACAATCACTTTTTTTGAGGGGTTGTATATGTAGTATCCCTTTCTTTCCTGGGGATACCCTATAAAGATACACATAATTCCCTAGGGCACTAGTTTGTTGTCTTAGAAATCCTTAACAAATTCCTCGCATCCCCATACACATGTATGCATTAAAATGGGTTTCTTTCCACTCCAAAGATCTAAGGTAATTTAATTTCTCTCTTTAGTTGGTACTCCGTTTAATGTGTATAGAAAAATTTGTAATGTATATCTCCAAAAGGATAATGGATTATTTGCACAAATCATCATCGACCTCACCATGACCAACAAGGTACAAATCCTCCATTCACTAACACCATTCAACTATGGTGTATAAGGTTTAGTGAGTTTAGATAGAATCCCAAGCTCCCATAAAAATTAAATGAACTTTTGGATAAAATATTCTCCTTCTCAATCTGATCAAATCTTCTTTTTCTTCTTACCAAAATGATTCTCTACTTCATTATTGGATTCATTGAATTTCTTAAAGCTGTCGAACATATACCTCATTAAATAAATATAGCTATATATACTCAGGTCATCAGAAAAAGTTATGAAGTAATAATTTACACCCCTAGACTCTACTGGAAATGGTCCACACACATCAGTGTGCACCAATCCAAGAAGAATTAGGGCCCTTTCACCCTATCCACCAAATGGTGGTTTGGTCATTTTCCCTTATAAAAAAGCATGGCATCTATCAAGTGTTTTTATATCATAAGAGTCTAAATAACTATAATGACATGAATTTTTCATATGCTCTTAATTTACATAACCAAGATGGTGATTCCACAACTGGTTGTTATGTGAGTCATATGAACTTGATTCATTATCAATTTATAGCATTTGGTTTTCTTAATTTAATACATACATTTCACTATTTAAATTTTCCATACCATAATATATGTTTTCCTTATAAAACAAACAAATTTCATTTCCCAACATAAAAATAAACACATATGTATCTAAACATGATACAAAAATTAAGTTTTTGGTAATAGTAGGTACATAATAAAATTCATGAAAAATAAAAATCCTTCTAATCAGCAACGAAAGGTGGTAATCACCAATGGAAAGAGCACTCGACCTTGTGCCATTGGAATCTCACAGATCCACCTTTCATCTGTAAACCTTTCAAAATATATATGGTTTCTAGAATTAAATTTATATGTGAGAACCACAAGCTATATCTAATTCCCAATGTTTAGAAATTGAAAGATTTCACTCGATAACAAATTCACATTTAGCTTGCAATTGCCGCTAGGTACAGTTCCTCTTCTAGTGACATGACATTCCTAATGAAAAACATTCTCCTTTCTTTTACATGCCCTCCCATGGGATCCTCATCTTCGTGGCCAGACGGTACCTTGGAGATTTATACTATTTATAAGTCATAATTCCATTTTCTTTGACCTTCATATTCTTATTGACCACAAGGATTTCGGGATTTCATGCCCCATGTCCTTATCCACATGGTGAATTGAGGTTGGAAGTTTTGATAGACTCTTCTCATTAATATTCATATTATAATTCACAATAATACTAGATAATTTCTTTGGCAGTGATGAATGTATGGGATCTATATGAAAATCATCTAGGAATTTAATCCCTAAGATTTCCAGATGCTCAATGTAGCTGATAAGACTGACTACATGAGGCCCTGCTGGTGCAGACTCTCCATGCTTAGTCATGGAAAAAGCATTGGAGATCTCATACCTCCTTTTTTGACCTTCTCGTGATAGATATCCCAATGGTGAGACATCATGATATGAGAATCCATCTACTCATGTTGGTTCACTGTCTCATTAGACATGGATGATATCATGAGGCACTAAAAATCCATATCATTATTTAGATATTTCTTGTACAAAGAGAGCTCTTCACCAATCGCCTCATTTCCAGGTGTAATTGGTTAATGTTCTCATATAGTTTCCATTCATGGTGAAGAATGACTCATATCCACCTTTTCCACTCCTAGATATTAGTACCGGTGAGATGGTTTTCCTTCTTGAGTATAGATCACAGTGATATGTTTTATGTCATTTTTGATGTTATTTATAAAAATAATAATATCATAATTTTATTACTTTATCATGATAATTATAGAAAAATATATAAATAAATATTTATTAGTCTACCACTATTTTATCAAAACCCAATATCCCTCACCAGTGGCTTCGGAATACCTCGTCTCTTAGATATTATAGTAGAAATGATCCGTATTCAATTTTTATTACCCAAAATTTGGTTTGTCATGAAACAAGAATGGTTGTAGGTAGGCATTACAAATGGCAACTACATTATCTCACAGTTCCTTGATTCATTGAGTGGGCTCCCCAATTCTGAAATCATTAATTTATATTTCTTTAAAATTTTCCTCTCAGTTACATCACTTCCTACTTTATAAGTAATCCCTTGATGTCAGCCAAGTTAAGTCAACCCAAAACCTCAAATTAGAATTCCACGATAATTGAAAGAACTCCAACATTGGTTGTTCATGCTCTTCGAACCATGGTTCGATTCTAACTGAAGTAAGGGAAGGCTATAGAAAATCAATATTTTATTGAGAGATTTTATACTTTATGAATAAATTTATAATTATTATATTTTCACATGCTTGTTAATATTACGTGATATTACTTAAGTGATTAACCATGTCTTTAGATAATATTTATGCATATGCCAGTTTATTTTAGTTCCATATTTGCATGCTTGTTAATTCATTAATTATGTGATCACGATGAAAAATCCATAATGAAATAACAATGCAACAAATAGAATTAAAATAAAGGGTATTATCATGATCTTGTTCTAATGGTTATTTTATCTAGCGGTTGTTAAACTAACTATTGATCTAGGGGAGAAACAACTTGATCCATTTAAGGTTTGTTTTTACATATTTCTCACCTATCCACCATTGTATCTCCTTGGACTGGTTTTTCCTCAAATCCAAACTTTAACCGCCTCTACTATCTTGGGAGATCCATCCATTAAATATGATTTTACTCACACATAGGTAAGTGGTAAAAGGGGGTTTACAAAAAAGAAACCATTGGAACAGAGACCCTTCATATTAATGAGGAGAGAAGGCACGTAGGACAAAAAATTTAATTATATAAAAAATTTAATGGAAACCAATCACATATAGAGGTATGTTCTAGATCATGATCATCCACATGCATGAATTGAATTACGCATTTAATAAAACTATCATTCAATTCTTTAATCATTATTTTTTAAGATAAATTACACCTGAATATATTAATTATTCTCTTTAATTAATCAATCATTTTATCTTAAACCTTTTATGATTTTTTTTATTCTTATCCATTATATTTTTAGACAAATTAATAAATTTATTTAAAATTATTAACTATGCAAATAAATTCTACCTTGGTGGTAACCCAGTTTATACGCATCCAAAACTATCCAATATTTAGTATACTTGTATACAATTTATTCTTTGTGACATATATCACAAATATAGAATAATAACTATAATACAAATCATACATTATGTGAAGATCTAAAATATTACAAAGATATTAATAAAACATTTATATAAATTTATATCAAATCCTATCACATGGAGTGTCCTAGATTTATTCCCACACACATGTACATGTCAAAAGGGTTACATAATGTAATAAATTTTAAGTCTATATAACTGGGAAAAGTACATGACCTGTAGATCCAATCTACATGGCATGTACATTATTCATCATGTATCTGAAGTAAATTCTTAAGGACTTGGCATGTGAGGTGTACTTAAAAAATATTGGATTATAGAACATGTCTAGTGGGCCACACACCGTGTTGACTATGTATTAAAAAGTCACTAGTCAGGTAGGTTGTGTATGTAATACACAGCCTGAACCTTAACCAAAGTGAATAAACACCATTTCTAGTGGGACACACGATGTGTAGTCTAATTGACCATGCACCAGTCGGTCCCGGTCAACACGTGGTGTAAGAATTAATTGTACTGGGTGTCATTAATGAACAAAGGTTGATAATTTTATAAATTATCTGTTGGAACATTGAACACGAGAATACATTGTGTAATTCAGATTACATGGCGTGTACTCTTGTGTTATCTAGTCTGAATCCTCGGCACCTCTGGACGAGTTCCTTGATTTTATTTTAATCATAAAATTAATCATTTATGTTAGAGCAATTAGAAAATATGGAGGAAGAAATAGATCTCAGAAATTCATATTTATAAAATGATTAAAATTAATTGAAAATATAAATCTTGAATTCATAAATCATCAATGAAACTAAATAATTATAGACAATGATTTGACCCCTCTGATACCACTTGTTGGTCTCGGGTGCAGTGGAAGCACGAGAGGGGTGGTACCCAACTTCGCTTTTTGTTGTTATTGAAAATCAATCTGGGGTCTATTTTGATGAAGAACATTGTGACAAATAAAATTGAATCAAAGAAAAATAAAGGGATATAAACTTCAGAACCGAGAGATAGTAGATCAACCCATGCTGTTTAGAATTAATTTAATTAAATAAGAATTACCTCTAAGGCCATTCTTTCTTCGATGATACATCCTTCCAACAATCTATAGTGTTATTCTATTGTGTTGTATAATCAAAATCTAGGATTCCTCTAAAGGTGATCCACACATGATCCATATATCTTTGGATGGGGATGAAGGAGTCTACATGTGCTATCGTGGATGATCCATTCACTTGCAATGTTAACTTTAGATCACCTTGAGAACCCCTTCCAAATCATTATACAAGATCCAGTGGAGGAGGACCACTCTCGTTCTTCAGAACATTCTTGGAGAAGAAAGAGCTCTCTAGTCATTAGATATTTTCTATAATTTTTTGTGCACAACCTAATAGGGATTGCATGGTTTTCCCTTTGATAATGTTAGAATAATATAACCAGACTTTTATTTCACAAGGTTAATAATAAATAATATGGACATGTTCCTTTAATTATTTCATTAATAATAGAAAAAACCCCACGTAAAATATTAACAATAATTTTATTATTTCCTGAAATGAGATTAAATTTTGAATTATAATTAATATTATTTCATAAAATAATATCCAATATTATTATTTCTCACTGGATTCTTAAACATAGTCCACTAATCCTCCTAAATTTTTATTAATTATTTCACCCAAAATAAATTATATTGAATAACTAGAAACATAATAAATGAGACTAGGAATACATGAATAATTATTAAACCACGTTTGAGAATAATATTTATTCATATTGTTAAATAATATATTATTTAACTGAGATACTGGATACACATAGTGTGTGACCCTCTTGTCTTCATTCTTAGTGACATTAGGAGAACCTGCCTAAAGTCCAAGGTTAGCATCTAGCAACATACCAAGGTACCCATAGAGAATGAAGTTAATGTCTCAATTAAATTTCACCTCATA
The DNA here is from genome assembly GCA_963277665.1 of Viscum album. Taxonomy (NCBI): domain Eukaryota; kingdom Viridiplantae; phylum Streptophyta; class Magnoliopsida; order Santalales; family Viscaceae; genus Viscum; species Viscum album. Next base: position 995,594,849 of record OY728141.1, on the reverse strand, counting down.
TTAATGTTTACCATGTAGTATGATCAATTTATCTAAATATCTCTAAACAAGTAGGTTTCATACCATTTCCATCGACCTATATGCTCGATATCTCTTTCTTTGATTATCTGGAAATAGAAATTGCCTGTTGATCACCATGGCCATGGATTTTTTGGCATTATAATTTCTATCAAAGATCTTGTGATATTATCTTCCATTAATGAAATGAATGGATAAATTATTTCTTTCATTATTCATTAATGAAGTATTACTAGTGACACACCCAACATATCCTACCTCCCCATAGGCATATGTCATCATGGTTTTCGTCAATACATCTAACTGCGCAACTCATAATATCCATTAATTATAATTTTAATGTATAAAGAACAATACAAAAATATTTAGATAGTAACATCCAATAACGCCTATAAATATGTATTTCCTACTGTCAGATATCATTCTCATAATATCCTACTAGATATCACCAACGGTGTACACCCTCGGAAGGTGCCTCAAAGTCCTATGAGTATACACCCCTAAAAGCCTTTATCATTTGTGTCCCTCAAATGATTTCATCTGGATTAAGAAATAATATTCATGAATAGTTTCATAGAACTTCTGATTTCTCATTATAGCGGGGACCCACTATGAACTTTTAGTGCGATACTTACTATTAATTTATTGTCACATAAAATTTTACACAAAATAATAATAATGATGTGATAAGGAATTTATTAATATTCAAAACCATGAATATAAGATATCATAAATTAGAATATATGTTGGTTCTAAGGAACAAACTCCAACATGTATGTCTGAAAAACTGCCTCTATTAAGCATCATGTTTCATTTTCCATCACCATCATAACTCAACAGACATAATGCGGAATTTATTAAATATGTATAATATGTCATGAACCAGACTAGATAACCTAGTAACATGATACCAAAGCCTATACAGACATAGCTTGATGGGCTTTCACGATCCCCATGGGTTGGCGACTAGCACCTAGAATCATACAATAGAAAATAGGGAATGAATTTTTCTTGAAAAAAGAGGATGATAAAAGACAAATATCACTATGCCCAAATTAATCAGGGGGAAAGTACCATAAACCAGATAGGTATATCAAAGACCTAAAAATTAGTATCAACACAGTACTCATTGTTTTTCAAGACAAAACATTTAATGAGTCACAACACTCCAAGATAAAGGATCAATAACATACACCTTATCCAAGGGGCACTTTCCCATTGCTCGGACCTTATATAATAAAATATACAAATGAAAAAATGAAAAGGGAGAATTTGAGAAAAAATACCAGTAGGGCCTCACAAAGTGTTCAATGATAATATTCCATAATAACAAATAAAATCATTCTTTCAATTTTAATAAAAATAGGAATGGATGCACATTTACATATGTAAAACAAAACATTTTTCATTTTAGAATGTTTGAAAAAATTTCAAACAATGATTAAATAAACATTTTATATAAACAATTTATCTAAATTAATTGTAGTGAATAAACTAGTTTCATAATCAATGAATTATATATATATATATATCAAAAAAATCACAATAATCACAATGTTTATATGACCTATGGTATGATTGTTTCTAGTTATAGGATCATTAAACTTTTATAACAATGATCATGGAATATGTATACAAACATCCATTAGGTTCAGGACGAATAAGAATCATCAACATCCTATTTTGGATAAGAAATAAAATAGTTTTTTTGTTAGAGTTGTAATCATCAAACCGTTTCTATGGAATTACCATCCGTGTGCAATCTTCCTAACTAACCCACTAACCAAACTAGCATTCATGTTCTCCATCAATCAATAGAAAAAGGGAAAATAATTTCAATTAAAATAAATCATCATTCACAATTAAAATGTCTACCTTTTCCTTTCCATATGGAATTTCACATTGAAAAATGGTGTTTTTATCAATGATTCCTTAAAAAAACTAATCCTAGGTTTTAAACAATCCAATTTAATAAATTTTATAAAATAAATTCTCATATAAATTCACAATTCCATTAATTTCCATAACATCAAAAAAATTCCAATTTCTATTGGAATTGGTGGTTTCCCCCAAATCCATACCTATTCAATTTCTAATTACAATTAACATAGAATTGGGTTTTTATAATTTAATCAAAACAAATTTAATTCAATTCATGAAAATAAATGTTTAATTCTATGAATAAAACACAAATCAAATGGCCTAACTTTTTCATAGAGATCACATAACACAACACCAAAAATGGGATTTTAAAATGAAGAAAGATGAAAAAAGATATCAATAAATCTAAACAAGAATATAGATCCAAGACAACATAGTTTTTATTTTTAAACACATGATGATCAAACAAACAATATAAAGGAATGAAAGAGGAATTAGGAGTGAAAGAAAGAGAGGAGAATCAATTATTAGAGATGGATCAAATGAAATGTTCCATGTTTATATCCTAATAAGAATAGGTTTTGAGGAGACAAAAAGGTGATTTTATAGCCTCTAATACCTAGTAATTAGAGATAAATTGAGTTTGGGTTAAGAAAGAGTTGAAATTGGGGTTCCTGAAGCTGTAAATATTTTTTCTAATAAAAAATACCACAAGAACAGTTATAAGGGTAAGGACACATGGTTAGGAAATCCATGCACCCCTCTATTAAGGTTCATAATTTATACTAGGTTTTCATATTATTTGTCAAACCATGTGCTAATTGAGAACACCTCCACTTTCTAGGGTTTCACAGTTTGCATTGGGCCGATTCATAGTATGTGAAAATGATGGGCAAATTGTGGAAAACCCAAAAAATTATTTTTTTCCAAATTCCACCCAAAGAACCCCAAAAAAATATTCAAACAAAGTATTATACAAAAGAGTGATGAGTAATACCTAAAAACAGTAATAAGATGTTATAACCTTCCCACCATAGAAGCATTCAATCCCCTAAATCTCTCTATAAAATTTTTATATCAATATGATGATGCCACTACTCTCTCATTAGTGCCTCTCTCTCCCAAGTCTCATGTGTGTCAAAATCATTCTTCCAAATCACATAGATAAAATGTATCATCTTCCCATTAAGTAACATTCTTTCAAAGTCAACTATCTTGAGTGGAAGCATAGTCATAGATACATTAGTCTCAACATGAAGATCACAATAACTCAGAACTTGAGATGGATCAGAGAGATACTTTCAAATATTATATACGTAGAACATGTTATGTATCAAAATAATATATGGTCAAAGTGATAAATGTTATTCCACTTTACCTCCCTTTTCAACAACACCAAAAGGTTCCAAAAAACTCAGATCAAGCTTTTTCTTGAATCCCAAGTCACTGATGACCTAAATGAGGTGAAACATTCAAGAACACATGGTCACCAACTGCAAAATCCAATGATTTGGGACAAGAATCAACATAAGATTTATATCGGCTCTATGCTTTCGTCATTCTATGATGAATCAAATGAATCTTTATTATCATCTCCTGGACCATGCTCAGTCTAACAAAGGAACAATTATTTATCACTGAACAACACAATAAAGATTAACCTTCCCTTCCATACAAGGCCTCAAAATAAGCCATTCTGATCATAGACTAGTAACTATTATGAGATGGTCGCTCCAAATTTGAGAAGTAAAATAAGTATCCATATTAGAGACTATTTAATATAGAAGTTTATTAAAATAAAAAATCTATTTAACAAAGATAATTTATAAATCCCCTATTTTGTTTATTTTATGAATGGGTATAGAGTGAGATTATTTTGTCAGCCTATAATCACAATTTGTATCAAATTATTCTTTCTCTGGGTACACAAGAACACAAACAAAATGTTCATAGAGATATAATCCCACATCCGTGTTCGCATTTGATGTGGGTGAAGCAAACCCTAAGGTCTATGATGCTTGGCCTAGACCTATTTTCAAGTATTATAAAGAGATATATTTTTTTATTAATGTCTTGTCTCATACATGGCCACCAGAATCAACATTGTATATCATAAATTTTCTTTTTGTTTCTTGGGTGTGAATCCCACTATGAATTATGGAAACCCCCCAACACAAATTATCTCACAGAGAATAGAACAAAAAAAATATTTCAAAGACATAGAATTCACTTCATGGAGAACGAATACTCTGAAATGGTATCCCCACCATAAATAGTGTCTCTAATACTATATAATTAAATATTGTGGTACTATTCTAGAATAATAGGCATGAGAATAGTTGAGGTCAACTAAACACTAGCCAATAAAACCTTAACCCCTATATCCAGAACTCCTGTATGGAAATGTGAAAAAAGATCCATTAATTTCCACTCATATGATGATTTATTCACGGCCTAGGTTATACGTTTCTTTCTCAGTGAATCATTACTGAAATTAAATTCCCCAGGTATAGGTGATGTCAAAATCAAATGACTGTAGGCACTCGACATGATTCCTCCGAAAGAGATTCAAATATTTTTCATAGAACACATTACTTAAGATCTTGAGGTCGCAATACATAGTAAAACTTTCTCAAAAAAGGTAATTTTTCCAACCATTAAGATCATGCATGATCGCTTAGAGTTCATGGTCATGGGTTGGAATATTCTTCTTGTGTATCCTATGATTTTGATATCCATAGGAAACAATGTGATCACCATTTATTATAAAATAGCTCACACCCAAAACCAATGCATCAAAGAAGACCAAATATCCTTGACCGACCTATTGAAGTGTCAAAACTAACACATATGTTAAAAGGTGTTTCATCTATAAAAAATAACTTTGATATTTATCATCCCTAGAAAACTTCACTCCCTTTGGAGTGATAGAGGTCATCTAATAACACATGTTCGATATATTTTTTATGAACCAGCAATAATATCTTTCTAAACCCAAGAATCTCTAAATATTAGAAAAATTACATGGTTGTTTCAATGCGATAACATCTTTGAAATTTTTAGGAATAAATAAATTCGATGTTCTGAAACCATATGTACCACTATCATAATTTCCTAAATCCAAAAATCACATTTTGGAAGATTTAGATAATGTTTGTGACTTCTCAACAGTACCAAAACTCCCCTTAAATGATTTACATAATTCTCCACAGAATTAGAGTAAACTAGTATGACATCTAAAAATACCACCATGAAAGTGTCAAGATACTCACGAAATATCATGTTCCTCAGATCCATAAATTAACATAGGAGAATTGGTTCAGATAAATGGAATGACAAAGAACTCATAATGCTAAAAAATGCGACAAAATACGGATTTAAAATTTTCAGATTCTTTTGTGATCGACTGGTGATATCCATATCAAATATTAATCTTTAAAAACCACTTCACCCATATCATATGGTAAAAAAATCATCAATATGTTGAAATTGATACTTTTTCTTACCAAATCTCGGTTGAGTTTTCGGTAATCAACACATAGGCAACATGTTTCATTAGATTTCATAGAAAAGAGAATTGGTTCCTCAAAAGGTGAAACATACAAGCATATATATAATTTATCTAATATATTATCCAACTAAGGATTTAACTATTTTATTTCATCTGGTTTCATAGAGTAAGAAGGAATAAACACTGGTTGAGTAAAAGGAACTAAATAAATGGATAACTCCCCTTAAAAATGGAATAATAGAGTATTTAGAAGAAAAAATGTCTTGAAACTAATGGAAAACTATAGGGAGATAATCAATCCAAGATTTACTCTCCTGATAAAAACTGTGCACTGAAATTACTTCCCCAATTCTGGATAAAATGGTCTGACTCTAATTGACCTTTGGTCCCATTCTCCCAAAAAGATATAAAAAACCCCATCAGGCGCATTAAAGAAGACCCAGTAGAGATAAATGTAAATTTTGGTGTTGTTAGTAATAATCCAATACACCCTGAAAATTAAATCTATAGGTTTCATGTCGGGAACTAGAAAGTGAAAAATAAGATCCATCTCTACTAATGAGAAGACACAAGAAGGATATTGAAGACACAACTATCTCTCGTTCTAAGGGGTGTAGTAATGTCCATCGCATAAGATGAAATATCCCTAGAAAGATATAGTAGGTTTACAGTATGATTCAATATAAAATAATGATAAAAACTAGTATCAAATATAAAAGTCGCTAATGATAAAGCTATAGTGATGGTACCTCTCATAGTTTCTAGACCTGTGTCTGCTTTCACAATAGGCTCTTCCACTGAATGAAGAATCTTCATTTCGAATGTCAATGGATGGAACCCCTTTGATATTATGTGATGATGGTCCTGTGAAACTATGTTGAGAAGAAAAAATATTTCATAACTTTTGAAAAATTCCTGAACATCTAAAAAGGATATATATATTGGTAGACTTAGTACAAACCCACTTCAAATTCCCAATTCGTACAAACTGAAAAAAAGTCAAAGGGCCTCTTCCAGGAACTATAAGAGGAATATAAGAACCTTTGTATTAATATCCACAATCAGACTTATCATTCTTTCTTATACCATAATGGTAACTCCCAGAACTACCACTATGAGAAAATGGAACACCCGTTAACCGTTAATTAAAATCCATATCATGTTCAAACATTAACACCCAATCCAACAAAGTCATCATAAGAATAGATATTAAATAAGAAAACATTATAACAAATATCAGATCAAAGTCTAATCTCAAACCGTTGAGTCTTAATATTCTCATTTGATAAAATTTAATGTGTAAAATTCACAATCTCGACAAAATAGTTTTCATATTCTTTCACAGTCATGTCAGCTTTCTCAAGTTTAGAAAACTCTATATCCTTATCCAGCACCATAGTCTCAAGATAGAACTGGTTAGTGAAGAGAATGTTGAATTCATTCTAGTAAAAATTCTCATGATTCATTATTATTACCATTAAATCTCACAATCTATTTCTTGGTCCATCTAGCTTAGTGTTAGCACACATTACCTTAATAGTTTTGGGAGTTTCTATGAAATCAAATGGAATATCTATATTTCTCAACTAGTCCTCATCCTCTTGAGAATAGTTAGAGCCTATAAATCTTGTGATTTCTAAAGAAGTAACTCATGAGAATGATTTCAAGATTCATCCCTATGAGGTTCCATAACTGGAACATGAGTGTGAACATGTTTAAGTTCCTAAACAAGAGATTGGGAAACACATACATCAATCTCAACAAGATTCAGGTCCATGAGAGGATTCAATCACCATGTTACATCAGAAGCTTCCCCTTGGTGCCTATTCACATTTCTTCTTAGAGACATGATTCTACGTATGGTTACTTAAGGATCATTATGACGAGATATGGCCATAAACTCGTTCATAACTACTTCCTAGTTCCCAAATGATCTCTCAACTGCATATTGACCTTATGAAAAGATTCTGAACCTAAAAATATGACACCACTTTGTCACGAACCAGCCCAAATACCCATGCCGATAAAAAAATATCCCAAATGGAATTATCAATCACCATGGGTTAGTGACTAGCACCTATAATAATAAAATATAATGAGGGAAAAACATTTCCCCACAAATAGATGAAGATAACAGGTACATATTAGTATACTAAAAACACCATAGGGAGAATATACCAAAAAATAAATACATATATCAAAAATCCAAAAAATTAAATCATCCTAGTAATCATATTTTTATAAGAGAAATATCCCATGATTTGTAACACTATAATACAAAGGATCAGTAACATACACTCCTCTAAGAGGTTCATTCCCTTTTCTTGGACAAAGAAGATGAAAATATACAAATGCCTGATGGAAAATCTAGGGTGTGATATAAAAAGATTAGTAGGGATCATAATGTGTTCTACAATAATAAAATAAATCATTCTTTCAATATTAATAAAAAAGGAAAATCATACATTTGAATAACAAAAAAAACATGCATCCTTTTAGAATGATGGAAAACATTTCATACATGGATTAAATAAATTTTTTTATATAAAACATTATATACAAATAAACAAGAATGAATAAAGAAGTTTCATATTTGGTGATATATATATATATGAAAACAATCACAATAAGAACCATGGTCATATTCTCTATGGTATGATAGTTTCTTATTATAGGAACCTCACACTTTCATATAAACAATCATAGAATATTTGAACAAATGACCCTTAGGATCCGGCCAAATAAGACCCATTAACATCCCATCCTAGATAAGATCTTCCAAACATGGTTTTTTTAGTGTTGTAATTATCAACACATTCTTAGGAAATTACCATCCTAGCATGATTATCCCAAATAACCCACTAACTACCCAGGCTAACATGTGCTTAGTCAGTCAATTGATAAAGTTAAAATTATATCATTTCAAATTAATCCTCATTCACAGTTTAGTTACCCATGTTTTCCTTTTCAAAAAAAAAATTCACATTCAAATCCAAAACACGTTTTAATCAATTCATTCCTTTTTAATAAAAACCATTAATAGGTTTTCATCAATTAAATTTAATATATTTTATAAAATCAATTCTCAAATCATTTCACAATTCCATTAAATTCAAAAATATGCCCCATTCTAATTTCATTCGGAATTGGGGGTTTTCCCATAATCCATACCAATTAGATTTATAATTCTAATTTGCATTGAATGGAGTTTTCATAATTTAATTAATATAAATTCAAATAAATTAATTCAAATTAAAATTTGATTCTTGGAAAAACTAATACATAACCACCTACCTTTTTCATGGAGATCACGTAACACGACACCCATAATGGGATTTTCCAATAAAGAGTGTTGATAATCGAGATCTAAAAATCCAATGTAGAATCAAGATCCAAAACAACGTATTTTAGATCCATCAAACACATGATGATATAAAAAAAACTATGGTGGAAATAAAGAGATATTTGGAGAGAAAGGATGGGGGAGAATCACTTATGAGAGAGGGGTTTAATGAGATACGCCATGCTTTGATCCTACCAAGAAAGGGTTTGGAGGGGGGAAACAAGATCACGAGAGCATCAAAGACCTTGTAATTTTTGATACATCGAGTTATGGTCGAGTGGGAGTTCAAATGCTGGTTCTGTAAAATTTCAAGTAATTTTATAGAATGAAAATTTACACATGCATAGTTAGCTTATAGTTAGGTGGGAAGGGCCGCATAGTTAGAAATAATGGGTGACCTAACCATGCACCCCTCTACTAAGGTGCATGAATTATACAAGACATTGGCACAGGTTTTCAAACCATGTTCCAAGCATACAATCTCTTACTATACAGAGTTGAATGGTTTTCACAGGGTGGGCACACCATTTGTAAAAACTATTCACCAACCATGTATAACCCAAAAACATCAATTCATTTTCAAATTCCACCTAAAGCAACCATAATCATGATCCATCCAAAAAATGATCTAAAGGAGGGTCGAGGAATACATGAGAACCAATAATAAGATGTTACATTATGTTTATAATATTTTATAGACTATGAAATAGTTTTACATTTGATATATGTCTCTTGATAAGTGAAAAATGAAATCATCATCCACCCATACGTGCAGACTATGGCCTTCATTTAATATTGTATTCTATTTGTCATCACCACTTTGCATGTTTGGAAATAAAAATCATTTTAATCCATAGTTTTGATGATTATGAAACTATTATAATTTTTTAAGTCAATTTGGGCTACCTATCAATTACATGAGCACTAAATTATAATGTTACATATAACTGTATAAAACAAGAGTACTGTTGGGAAAAATGAATTCGTATATTGTGATATTTTTTTAACCATGACCTCTCAATTTTATTATATTTAATTATCATTTTATCAATTTAATAAATCTATAAAAATATTAATATGCATATGAAATAATGATATTTAAAAATAATTCAATTTAAAATTATAAAATAATTAGGAAATGTTCATGTTTGGGTAAGTTTAACTACCAAATTGAACAATGATATAAATTAATATCACAGTTGACTATAAGGAACAAATTAAATCTAATATGTGACACAAATAAGTAAATAATTATTTTATTTTGGTTCTATAATTGGAATATTAATATTACACTCATTAATTAGGACACCAATGACTATTTATTTAAAATCACACATGCATACTCTTGCTGAATTAATCATTAAATATAATAATCATAACTACTAATGAATGATATTATAACATTATATATAATTATAAATAATAAATTATAGTACCTTTTAGGATATGCGATTTATGATGTTTGGGGGAAGAATGAAGATAAACACAACTATTATGAAACATGATCAAAATGATAAATAATACACACACTTAATATCTAATACAAATAATTAAAAACTAATATCCAGGTAGAGAATAATTATAAATAATGTTTATAAAAGGTTATAGACTTTATTATTTTACTAAATTAGGTGATTAAAATAATTATAATTTTTATATAAGAGATCCAATAGCTTTTTTGGGAGTCAATAATTAAGGTAAGTGTTTTTTCCTCATTTTCAAAGAAAGGAGACATGTTTGATTTTAGTCACCATGTTTTTTATAGGGTGTATACACTCCCGATTTGAGATTTTATGAATATAATTATATTTTGTTTATGTAATTTTAATAAAAACCTCAAGAAATATCTTTCAATGGGTATCGATTTATCCGTAACTCAAAATGTATGGGTTTTGTTGCCAATATTATTTTCAAATAAAAAATGATTGTATAACGACCCAAAAATTTATAAATAAAATTCCCTTTAGGATTGAATAAAATATACTATTTTGTTTTATGGATATTGAAAATAAATTAATCTATTTGGATTTATTATATCATATTAGATTTAAAATACGGTTAACCATCTTAAACATTGATAAAATAGTTTTTGAATAGTGATCATATGATTTGTATAAATATAAGGTTTTTGATAAATCCAATTGAAACAGAAAAAGGAAGTAATGACCTCGACTAGAATGATCATACCTTATAAATCCCATTGAACAGAGCTTATGAGAGATATAACAACACTGATAATTTTCCTTCAACAAGATTTTGTTGATATCCAACAACTAAATCATGAGAGAAACCAGTTATAGAAGAATCTTAAACTCATCAATATCACATCCCAAACCATGTACACTGAACCGCCCTGTGAAAATATCACCATCTTTAACCTTAACCATATAGTAGTTGTTGGTGTAAAAATAGTAATGTATCAATACACTAATAATATAAATATATATATTGTATAGAATAATGTATATATTAACTTATTATTATCATTAATATTTAAATGATTTTTATTTTGAAATGATAAACCAAAATTGTATTTTTTTATGAAATTTCAATGAAGGCATTTCTTTTTGAAGAATTCATGAATTTTAAAAATAAATAATATTTTAATAAAATAATTATATTAAACAATGTTTATTAAATATAAATGATAGTATAATTTTTATAAGGGTTTGAAATAATAATTATAAAAAAAATCCGTTCTCAATTAATGTAAATTATACTTTTAAAAGTGAAAATTTAAATATTGTGATAGTTATTTTGATAAAGTAAATATTATTTTTCTAATCAGCATGCCTAATTTATCCAATAGTTATTTTTTTATAATTTTTTGAGACAATCAAATTTTTGGGTAAAAATTTACTACGGTACAAATATATGGTGTGTGATATAACATCATAATTTCCTAAAAGTGATGTAATAAATTCTATAAATGGTATTCATGATCAAATGAAAGTTTTCCATTTAAAATAACATGATTTAGAGTTCATTTTATTAATTTTATAAATCTTTTATGAATCTTCCAATACCTATATTACATTTTATGGTTTTAAAATCATTTCTTTATGAATATGGCTGACATCCACATAAAAAAGGGTAATAGTTTATTGTTTTCAGCCAATGGACATATAAAATATTATAAAAACACCTATTTGGTATAAAAAAGGGCAAAACCATAGTAAGGCTTCTGTTTTTCGTTACATTATTATACAGATTCCAAAACCTATATCTGAGAAATAATAAAGAACAAACATATCATTTCCGATACTAACCCACACAACATCCTAATCCTCTTCAAAAAATACATTTTATCTTGTATTTAATTTAAAATTTCCTCTATATAGTCCTCCCAAGGTTCCTCAATGTTCTCAAGAATCTCCTGCCATGCTTTTGGAACCACTCGCCCAAGGTAAGGGATCATTTCATTTCCTCTTTATTCAAGTATCTTCTGTATTTTATGCCTTTAATTCCTAATTTCTAATGTAGGGATATATTTCTAAACATCACCATTACTATCTATTTTATGTAAAAATTATGAGATACCCATTTAACTCCAATTAAACCATTTTATGAATCTTTATATACCGATGTTTATATGCCAAAAGTTGACTACAATTTCTGAATGCCAAACCTTTGTATTGTGAATAAAATCACTCCTTCCACTAAAGTTTATTCACATATACATACTTATAAATTCATTATTGGATAATACCATATATTTATTACACATTCCCTGATGTATTAATTAAAATTGATGAAATATGTTTGTATGTTGAATGATATATGTGGAACTCTTATGAATGTACATGATATGAAAGTGATGGGTGAACCCATAATTATAAATCACTCCAATGCATTGTGTAATGTTTTAGTCTAATGAGATGTCATTTATTGGATTTGGGAGTGAACCTAATCCAGTATGGGACTTTTTTCCACCATTTTTTTAATTCTTATAAGTTATCCATTGCATTTTTTTGGATGTAATGTTAAATGTTGTTTCCATATTCCCATGCCACATTTTTGTTATCATACTAAATCATTTATATTTGTTCATGTTTATGGTTTTGAACCATTTTAGGTCCCATTTATATTCCTATTATTTAACATGTAATAATTTCATCATTTTATTATTTGTTTTCCCTTTATTAAGATTTATATCTCACCCATTTCTTATGTATATTCCTAGGTTATCCCATGTAGTTTTAAGAATGATGAAATATTATAATAATGTTAAGGAAGTTTACTATCATTATGATGTAACACTTGTTTTTAAGTTGTAATTTAAATTACATAGTTACAAAAATAAACTATAATTCTTGATCTTCTGGAATGTAATATGTGTGTTCTGATGAAATAAATTATGAATTAATGTGTAATAAAGACAGGGGTTACCATAGTTAGTATCAAAAGAATGTTTAGTTATTTTTAGGATTATGATTTAAAAATCTAATATAAATCCTAAGGGATATGAGTAAACATAATAATAAATACCTAAAATTCTATATATTATAGTGTAAGTGGTTTATAATAAAATATATCTCTGTTTGGATAATACCAGTGCATATAGCTCTCACACAGATATACCTAGGGGTAATAATACAAAACACCATATTGAGAAAGACTTGACTGTGAATTGGTGAATGATAATGGTGCTTACATCATAAATGGAATGATCCTTTTGGGGAATATTCTTTGTTAAATTAAATTTTTTTAATGAACCATTATTAAGTGAATTTTATTATAAGAGTATATGTTATAAAATAGATGAATTATAACATAAAATTATGCCAAGAATTTAAAAAGTTAATGGCCAAATGTCATTTATAAATAATCCCTTTAATGTTATTGGATTCTCATTTATGTTTTTAATAGTTTAAAAGTACTCATCCCTAATTTTACACATATTCATTCCAATGGAGTGAAATAGGAGGAATTGAGTAAATAACTAATGTGAAGGGAAATGTGATGACTGCCCAAAGAGAATACCCACCCAATGAGAGTAGGAATCATGATTTTTTTATGATACAATCTCAATTGAATTAGGTTCTGAATAGAAATATGAATTATGCAGAATTCCCAAATCCACATATGAATGAAAAGGATAAAATTGATAACTTTATATGAAAAATGCCTCCAATTTTTAATAGATCATATGATCCATTAATCTTGGAAAACAGAACCAACTCCATTAAGATGTTCTTATCCCTCCTTGAATTTTATGAGAAAGAAAATGTTATACTAGGTATTTATCATATAGAGGGAGAATCTTAAATGTGGTGGACAATGAAAAATAATAAAAATAATGAGGAATATTTCTAAGGGATGGGGTTGATGTAATTCTAGAAAATGTTTTGAACAAAAATTTTACTCACATTCTGTGACATAAAATTGTAAGGTATATTATTGAACTCAGGAAAAAAGATGTGGAAGATATATAGTTGTTCGAGGAATACATCACAAAAATGGTACAATACACTAACACCTTTTTCATTACCAATAAATACAAATATTACCTATTCATTGGTGGGATAAAACCGAGTTTTTTAAAAGACCTAGTGATAAAATTCTTTGATTTCTATGAAGAAATTGTCCAATGTTCCCACAAATCCAAAGTAGATATTAGAGAATCAGAAGGAACTCATGGGGGTATGAATCAGAAATTGGAGTTTAATTTTGGTGGTGGGATAGTGAAATCAAATAGTGGTAAGAAATTTAAAAATCCATCTTGTCATCTAATTTCAAAGAATCACTCCATAAATTACCTGTTGGGGAGGAGAAAATACTTTTTGTGTGAGAAGTAAGGGAACCTGGCTAGAAATTGGTAATGAGAGAAACCCAGTAATGTAATGAATGATATGAATGATCAAATAAAGCCACAAAATATTTTATTATATTTCAACTATAAGTAAAAAATGTAACATTGTAATCTAATGTACCATGCCAAGGGTGGTTGGAAGCAATCAACACCAACAACATCCAAGGTAATAATGGATTGATTATTGCTTCAAAACTACTATGGTGGATCCCAAAAAAAATTTATAGGTATTATAATTAATCATTAAATAATAGTGAATTTAATTTTTTATTATACTTGTATTCGTTAATTTATATCACGTAAGTTCAGTAGAACTATTCAAACACCCCCATAAATCATGAAAGTAGAGCTGTTGGACAAAATGAAAAATGAGGTAACTATTTTATCCCATGAATATAATTCCACCCATGTAAAAATATGTGGGATAAAATTCATACCAAACCTTATGATACCCTCTTTACTATAGTTTGATACAATTTTATGTATGGATTGGCTTTCCGTACATAGTTCCTAAATAAATTTCGATGAGATGGAAATCAATCTCCATATCTTGAATAATCCTTTGATTCTATCCATATAAAAGGATGAGGATGAATATTATTTGTCACCAACAACTCATGAATTTTATTATTTCCCGATAAGAAATCATATCTAACTAAAATTATTTATTCTAAACAAAATATCATACTTGAAGACATGCCCACAGTGAGGAAATACACTGAATTTTTGTCGAAATAATTTCCTGAACTTCCTCCTAGATTAAAGGATGAATTTTCAATCGATATTATACCTATGGTTTTTAAAATATTCAAGAACAATTATATAATTTCAATTGTGGAACTTAAGGAGATGCAATAACAAATATAAGAGAATCTAAATAAAGGGTTCACATGCCCAAGTTCTTCACCTTGGGGTGAACCGGTCTTCTTTTTCAAGAAGAAGGATGGGTCAATGTTCATTCCATTTATTATCACGATCTTAACAAGATCATGATAAATAAAATATATTCTCTAACTTGGATTGACTAATTTTTTAATTAGCTATGTGGCCCCAAAATTTCTCTAATGTAGATATTCAGTCGTGGTATTATCGAGTAAGGGTGAAGAAGGTGTATATACTGAAGATAGATTTATATAGAAGGTATGAGCACTATGAGTTCATAAAAAAAATTTGGACTCAAAAATTATTTTGTAATCTTCATGGACTTGATGAATGTAGTCTTTAGAGATTACAATGAAAATTTTTTTTGTAGTATTTATAGATTATATTATAATATACTTTCCATGAAAGGAGGAGCATGAGGAGTTTCAAAGAACTATTCTAAAGACCATATAAAGGGAGAATATTTATTGAAAGTACAAAAAAATGAGAGTTTTGGTTGAATAAAGCCTCATTTTTGGGACATATTATCAAAATTAATTTGATATATGGACCCTCAAAAGATAGATGCATTTGAAAGATGGCTAAGACCAACCACTATGATGGAAATACATATCTTCCCAATATTATTTAGGTAAAATTGTCGATTTGATATAAATTTCTATTGATTTTAAAACACTATAATTAAGATAAATTGAAAGGGAGTCATGTTTATTTCTAATAATAAATGTGAATATGGCTTAAAGGAGTTGAAAATGAGGCATATCCCCGAAATTATTTATGCTACACACAATTTTGTAACATTTTATGGTATTTAATGTTTCTTAAAAAATGGTTTGGGATGTCTAAGGATGCATAATAAAAAACTGATAGCATATGCCTCATGATAAATAAAAGTTCTTGAATAGAACTATCCAATTCATGATATCGAGTTGGTGGCTATAATATTTTTGTAGAAAATCTAGTGTCATTATCTCTTCGGGGAGAAGTGTAAAATATATGTAGAACATAAGATACTCAATTATATATTCACACAAAATGAGATGAATATTCCCTTGTGAATATTGTTATAGCTAATTTAGAACTATTACATCTCAATCTACAACCATCCCAAGAAATAAAATAAATTGGAAGATTATATATGTTGAAAGGATCTGATAATTTTAACATTGATGAGAATTGATGAGGATCCAGTCTTCTCGGGAATGAAAAGGGTGTACAATATACTCATAAATAAAGGGAAATCATAAATACTTTCACAAATGATTGATCAACCATCACTTCTGAAGTAGATAATGGATACTAAAAGATATGTTGTGAAAATTCAGAAGAAGGTGGAAGCTATAAGAAAGCCGAAATCCTTATAGTTAGAAATTAATGAAGAAGAAGTTATAAGATTTGGGTCACAACTATATGTACCATTAAATATTGTGTTAAATAAGAAACTATTACATGATGCACATAGATCGAAATTCTCCATTCATTCAGGGAGATTAAATATGTATCAATATTTTTAAGAGAACTATTAGTGGGACTATATGATAAAGTAGATTATGGAGTATATATTATGGTTTTTTTATATCTACAAGTTAAGGTTGAAAGGTAAAAATCCAAGGGGATATAGAAAATATTACCCATACCTACATGAAAATGGGAGAACATAACCACGTACTTTTTCACTAGTCGTCTTAAAACGTCAATGGGAATAACTCTATATAGATTTTGGTGGATCATATTAAAAAGAGTGATCACTTCATTTCAATTCTATAGGACTTCTCACTTGATCAACATGAAATGATATACATTACAGAAGTGGTGAGACTACATGGAACACCACTATCGATTTTATCTGATCGAGATCTAACAATTACCTCCAAGATCTAAAATAGTCTCTAACATTCTCTAAATACTGATTTGAATATTAGAATGTATTATCACTCTAAAAGAGATGGAAAATATGATAAGACTATCCATACACTCGAGTAAATGTTTAGAGCATGTTCTATGGACTTTGAAGGATGATGGATCCACATCTTCATCTAGTAGAGTTCTAAAATAATAATATTTTCCACTCAAGAATCTGTATGTCACACTATGAATCTCTTTATGGGTTGTGGCATAGAAAAATTTCATTATGTGATAATGTTGGTGAAAAAAACTACGGAGTCCTGGAATGGTTGAGGGAATGGTGGAAAAGGTCATGTCCATTTAACAACACCTCAGGGATTCTATAAATTGAAAAAAGATATACGATGAAAATTATTAATGAGACATGGATTTTGAGGTTAGATATAATTTATTCATCTGCATATCTCTATGGAAAAAGTCATGAGAATTGAGATTAAGGGGAATCTTATTTAAAGATACATTAGTACCTTTGAGATCCTTGATCGCATTGGAGTGGTGGCCTATCAACTAGCACCCCCACCTAGCCTATCGAAAGTACATGACATGTTCCATGTATCCTTCTTATGTAAGTACATACAAAAACCATTACATGTTTTGAATCATGGGGTGGTACCATTAGAGAATGATCATTCATATGAGGAGCGTCTGGTGAAGTTCTTAGATTTCAAAGACAAAGATCGACGAAATAAGGAAATTCACTTGGTCAAAGTGATATAAATAAACCAAAATACTCAGTAAATTTGGTGGGGACCAGAGTAAGTGATGAAAAATAATTACCATCATATTTTTTATTTTGTGAAATAAAAATATTGAGGGTGAAATTTCTGAAGGAAGAATATTAGAATACTCAAGATTTTATAAATAAAATTCTATTTTTGATTGAATTAAATTCCCAACTATGTATTATAATAATAGAAATAACATGAACTTATTTAGTTTTATCATATCATATCATATTTAAAATACCATTAGGAATCCTAAAAATTGATAATATGTTCATTGAACAATGATAATTTTATTTGTATATATATGTATATTTATATATTGTTTTGATAAATCTATTTTACATAGATGAAGGATGTGATGGCCTAAAATAGAAGGATCAAAACATATGTAGCACATTTATAGGATTTTCCATGGGAGATAAAATCACTGGGATTTTCACTTGGCCAAACCCATTTTAATATACAACAACTAAAACTCAAGTGAAACCGGTTGTGGGAGATGTTCATGTTCATTGAGATCACAACCCGAACCATGTACACTGAACCTCCCCTGAAATTATCTCTATCACACACCTTAACCTTTGGAAGATTTATGTTGTCATAGAGGTCTATTTCTGAATACCCTAACAATATTAATATTAATATTTTATATAATTGTTATTATATTTACTTCTTATTATTGTTACATTGTAAATGATGTCAATTTTGAAATGATAAAACACAAATTGTATTGTTTTAATACGATATTTTAATTATGATATTCTTTTTTGAAAATTCATGAGTTAAAAAAAATAATATTTTATAAAAATAATAAAATCAAACTTTTTTTTTCAAATATAAATTATAATATAATTTTTATTACTTCAAATGAAATTCTTATAAGGGTTTGAAAATCTTTTTTGTCATAAAAACCGAAAATTTCACAATAAATATTGATTCTTATTTTAAAAGTGAAAATTAATATATTTATGAAATTATTCAGTTAAAATTAATATTATTTTTGAAATCAACATGTTGAAATTATCAAATAGTGAATTTCTATAACTTTCTGAGATAGTTAAATGTTTTGTGTAATGCCCCGACCCCAGTTACCCAGAGTCGGTGCATTAAAACATAACATTGGCATGATCACAAGAAAGATCAAATCTCGAAAGACCGATTGGTTTAGTAGCCTTGGAAACACTAGATATATTCATAAGTTTTACATTACATCATAAAATGAAAAACTAATACAACAACATAATGTCTCCACAATCCACACTATTAACCCCTCATAAAATCCCTGCAGGTCATTCATAACTTACATCTTCACATCCTGGGAAAAATAAAACATAGAAAAGGGGTGAGCTCAAATGCCCAGTAAGGATAACAATATAGCGGAACATTCAAAAATAAGAATAAACATTTAAGGCAATGAATTACTAAAACAAAAGCCTTTTAAACTTGAACTTCAACATAGTATGGCAAAAGTAAAATGAAATAATGCCATTTACTTGTTCACATGGATATTCTACTAATCGAATAATCACATGAAAAATCAATAACCACTTTCATAATGTTGGAATGCATAATGCCAGACTATCATAACCACATAGTCAAGGCCTCGTGCCAAGACTACAAATAAGATTTTGTCAAGGCCTTGTGCCAAGACACTAGTTTGTCTCATGAGACCTACCGATGCATCGAGGAGCTATAGCAGGCTCCACCCGTCACTTATTAAGTCCAATGCATTCCCATATGAAAAGGTTTAAACATAACATAAACATTCGTATTAAAACTAGCATACAAAATGTTAATAATTTCACCATAAACTATGAATGGTATAAAAATAGCACATCCATAGTCAAATATATCACAAAACCTTCAATACAATATAGAAGTTTTGTATCATAATAAATCAACTTCAAATAATCTTAAAATCCATCAAAGGATGTTGACATAGATGAAATCAAAATTCTTTTTAAAGAAATATCTCCTTTTATTTTGAAATCATTTAAGATCCATATAAAATAAAACATTTTCTTTGAAAATATTCTTATAAGCTTGTAAGGAAAGCTTTGAAGATTTTATAACGGCGTAAAATAACCGCACCCGCCGTATAAGTTAAAAAAAACATTCTTACCTCAATTCTGTCGAAAAGGTTAAAAAGGACCTTGTTTTGAAAACGACGGAAAGATTCCTTTATAAACCTCTTATAAAAAGTCAAACAAGGGTATAAATGACTTTAACCCATATTCTTGTAAATAGTAAAAATGTTTTGAAATACATTTTTAAGAAACATGGATGTGGATGATAAATATATCCCAGTAGATTATTACGTATAAACAACCTCGGATAATGAAGAGATTGTGAAATAAACCCTTACCTTGTACTTTTCCTTGGTTGGGGTATGTTAACCTCCTGTATAATGGTGAAATAATTGTCATTAAATTATACAAGAATCATATACATTAATATGATATGATATATGATCTTTTAATATTGATTTGATAATAATATCTTAGTATTATTGCTGTTTCGGTTGTGAACTTACTTGTTTGCTTTTGTATGTTTTGTTACGTAAGACATGTTTGTAAAGGATAAGTTGTATATTATTCAAATCCAGAATGGTATCAAGTCCTTAAACATTATTTTTAAATCATCAAATGATAATTATACTTGAATGGATACGATGGAGAATGAATCTCATCGCGTTCGTGGAGACGGTAGTCCGTACGTACGCACGAACGCTACTTCCATTTAATTTTTATTTTAAAAGAATCGAATACAAATGATACATAGGTATATTACTATTCCAGTATAATATAATATTTTATACATGTTACTTAAGTTAATTAACACCATCCTTTATACGTTCCATGTGTGGTATGAACGAGTCATATCATTTTAAGGGGGCGGTAGTCCGCACTTCCTCAAATGAAATTATCGTATGTATATACAACATGAAACGAATAATGGTATGAAATAAAATGGAATTACAGAAGCTTATATATAAAATATATATCATTAATATCATATTTAATTACAGTGCCATCATAATGGCCACCATGAGAGGCGGTAAGATGTATTTGAACAATCATCGTTTCGTGAGGCGTTAGTTTTCCATCCACAAAAACATTATGTTAATCATCCATTAGATGGAGTTGTGTGTATGTGTAGTTTGAATCCTTCTTATAACAACATCCTAGTATATTGAGGATACTGGTGTTGTTACAAAAGAAAGGAAATAAAAAGAGTTTTGTGGTTGAAGAAGCAAAATAAATGAAAATAATTTAAGAGAAATCGTTACCTTTAATTTAGGTAACTCACTTTGGTTGGAACCAAAGGACTTCTTGAAATGATTTCTGCCTAAGGGGAAGCTTCAAGGAGGAGGAGAGGGATGTGGGGAGCTTATTTGGGTAGAGTTTGGACGAGCCAAGTGGCTTGAGAGGTGTGAGGAATGAGTAGAAGTGGTCTCCTTTTATAAGGGAGAAGAGGGGCTCTTTAGGAAAGAGTGAAAGTATTACTTTATAATATAATTATATTCGGTTTATAATGGTCCAAAAATCATTGAGGTCGAAGATAAGATGACTCATATTCTAAATAACATCAACCAATAAGAATTGGACATGTTTTAGATAATATTTTAATCATTATAATCTTATTTATTTAAATGATTTATTAATGAGGTAAACATTGCATCATTATTGTGTCATTAATAATTTAAATTATTTGATGTCTAAAAATTATAAATAAAATATCATTATGTAGGAAATCTTTTTATCTTTCTAATGAATATTTATAATCGAAAATACAACATGTATAACCCTATGTAAAAATTGTTCTTCTAAAAGATGTAAGCTTATGCCATTTTTATTTTTATTTTAACTTTATTAATATAAAGTGTCCCTACCACATACAAGTGGCTCCAAGGGGTCACCAAATTGACCCAAGGATGCCCATGGTCGGGTATGTGTCCACCAATAAGGTTAGGACACGTTTTAGGGTAATTCTTTATTATTATAATATTATTTTTTAACCCTTATTTACCGGATTTACCCTTTAACCATGGTAAATAAAATATTTACCGTAGTAATTATTCAAAATGTGTAAAAATAAAAGTTACCTATTTACACAATTTGAACATCCTGATTCAAAATATGGAATCCATTTTCCTAAATTCAAAACACAGAAGTGGTAGAAATTAATTTAAAATTAATTCCTGCTGTCAAAACAAAAAGCGTGTTTTTAAGAGATAATAACTATCAAAAGATTGACACTTGTTTATGTTCGGTTTAATTGTAAAATTATGTCCAATGACCAACATTATATTAAAATGTAAAAATATATTCTAAATATACCTTAAAACTACTAAAATTCATAATTTATCACTATTAATTATTTTGATTAAAAAAGGTGTTTTTAATTAAAATTTAGTAATTTTCACTATTCATCAAAATATGAAAGTTATCCGAAAAGTACCAAAATTTCACCTTAGGCTAAATTCGATATTCCGAGTCCAAATATGAAGTCCATTTTCAAATATAAAATATATATAATTTCAAAAAGTAGGTATTACTATTCACAACGGCTAGTTTAATTAGTTGTGGTGTGTGTTAGAACTCGAGGTTGCGTACAACACACGCTATCGCATTATTCGAAGGGAAACGTACCGTAGAAGCTTGGGGTGTTACATTCTCCCCTCCTTCAAATAATTGCGTCCTCGCAATTTCTAGGGTATTACTGCATAAAAAGACTCGGGCGGTTCTTCATCATAAGTTCCTCGGGTTCCCACGTTGCCTCTTCCATCTTATGATTTCTCCACAAAACTTTTACCAGACGCGTCGTCCGGTTTCTCAGTACTTGTTCTCTTGTATCAAGAATCCTAACGGGCTCTTCACAATAGGAAAGATCAGGTTCCAATTCTAATTCCTCATAGGTGAGTACATGCGTTGGGTCAGGCATGTAT
This sequence comes from Viscum album, assembly GCA_963277665.1. NCBI lineage: Eukaryota > Viridiplantae > Streptophyta > Magnoliopsida > Santalales > Viscaceae > Viscum > Viscum album. The sequence goes on along the minus strand of OY728141.1, from coordinate 995,571,824 downwards.
TTCCTCAACAGAGATACGTGGAACACATCGTGAACTTTGGGGAGACTTGGCGGCATTGCCAATCGGTAAGCTACAACCCCAATTCGTTCTAGAATTTCGAAGGGTCCGATGTACCTGGGACTCAATTTACCTTTCTTACCAAAACGTATGACTCCCTTCCACGAAGATACCTTCAGGAAAACATGATCACCGACTTGAAATTCCAAATCCTTCCTTCGATTATCGGCATAGATCTTCTGCCTACTTTGAGCTGCTTTGATGTGATTTTGGATTACTTTCACCTTTTCCACCATTTCCTCCACCAGTTCTGGGCCTACAAGTTTTCTTTCACCAACTTCATCCCAACAGGTTGGTGTACGACATCTCTTTCCGTATAACGCTTCATATGGTGCCATCTGTATACTCGAATGTAAGCTATTGTTATAGGAAAATTCTACGAGTGGTAAATATTGATCCCACATACCCTGAAAGTCAAGTGAGCAAGATCTCAACATGTCTTCTAAGGTTTGAATAGTCCGTTCTGATTGTCCATCTGTCTGAGGGTGGTAAGAAGTGCTCAAATGAAGTTCAGTATCCAGGGATTTCTGAAGACTTTTCCAAAATCTTAAAGTAAAACGGGGATCACGATCAGAAACAATCGATAGGGGTACTCCATGAAGTCTCACAACTTCATTAATGTATAGTCTTGCTAGACGTTCCAGGGGTAGATCTTCTCTTATAGCAAGAAAATGTGCTGACTTGCTAAGACGATCAACAATAACCCATATTGCATTGTTCCTTCTAGGAGTCTTTGGTTGCCCCATGACAAAGTCCATCGTAATATTGTCCCATTTCCACTCTGGTATGGGAAGAGGTTGCATGACTCCTCCAGGCTGTTGCCTTCCAGCTTTCACTTATTGACAAACCATGCATCTTGACACAAAATCAGCAATCTCCCTCTTCATGTTGTCCCACCAAAAATGTTCCTTCAAATCTCTATACATTTTGGTGCTCCCAGGGTGTGTAGAGAAATTGGAACTATGAGCATCATCCAGCAATTCCCTTTTTAGATCAGGTATATTGGGAACACAAAGTCTCTTCCCGAATTTCAAAATTCCATCTTCATACACAAAGTCTCTCAATCTCCCATCATTCACAGCTTTAATCTTCTTCTGAAATTCTTCATCATCGGTATGATAACTCTTAATCTTTTCTAGTAAAGATGGTTTGGCAACCATTTGAAAAAGCATTGAGGTTTCACCTTCCCTGGTTATTCCCATGTCCATCTTCACTAGATCCATGAAAATTGGATCCCTTTCAATTCTCATATTGTTCAAAACTCCATGGTCTTTTCTACTCAAAGCATCTGCCACCTTGTTTGCTTTCCCCGGGTGGTAGTGTATCGTACAATCATAATCCTTGAGTAATTCAAGCCATCTCCTTTGCCTCATGTTGAGTTCTTTTTGTGAGAAAATATACTTCAAACTCTTGTGATCAGTATAAATCTCACATTTTTCACCATAGAGGTAGTGCATCCATATCTTCAAAGCAAAGATCACAGCTGCTAACTCAAGATCATGAGTAGGATAGTTTTGTTCATGAATTTTCAACTGTCGTGATGCATAGGAAATAACTCTATCATTCTGCATAAGGACACAACCAAGTCCTTTCTTTGATGCATCACTATAAATAACGAACCCATCATTCCCTGATGGTAGAGTCAATATAGGAGCATTGACTAATCTTCTCTTAAGTTCTTCGAAACATTCTTCACACTCTTTTGTCCAAACAAATTTAACCCCTTTACGTGTGAGCTTCGTTAATGGGTTAGCCAATCGGGCAAAATTCTGGACGAAACGTCGATAATAACCTGCCAAACCAATAAAACTGCGTACCTCAGTTATACTCGTAGGTGCTGTCCATTCTTGGATTGCTTTGGTCTTAGAAGTATCAACAGAGATTCCATCTTTGGAGAAAATATGGCCAAGAAAAGAAATCTCATGAAGCCAGAATTCACACTTGCTAAACTTCCCATATAATTCATGCCTCCTCAGAGTCTTCAAAATAATGCGCAAGTGATTTTCATGATCTTCGTAGGTTTTGGAGTATACCAAGATATCATCAATAAATACCACCACAAATTCATCGAGATACTCCTTGAAAACTCTATTCATCAGATCCATGAATACAGAGGGTGCATTAGTCAATCCAAACGGCATTACAGTAAACTCGTAATGCCCGTACCTGGTTCGAAATGCTGTCTTCGGAATGTCTTTCTTCTTCACACACAACTGATGGTATCCAGATCGAAGGTCAATCTTTGAAAAGTATTGATCTCTATGCAGTTGGTCAAATAAATCATCAATACGAGGTAGGGGATACTTGTTCTTTATCGTTATAGCATTGATCTCCCTGTAGTCGATACATAACCTCATAGATCCATCTTTCTTTTTAACAAAAAGAACAGGGGCTCCCCATGGAGAAACACTAGGGCGAATAAATCCCTTATTACTCAATTCCTCTAGTTGTTTCTTTAGTTCGACTAACTCTACAGTGGCCATTCTATAAGGGGTCTTCGATATAGGCCTTGATCCAGGAATCAAATCAATGGAAAACTCAACTTCTCGTTCTGGAGGATGTCCAGGTAAATCTTCCGGAAATACATGTACAAATTCTTTCACAACAGGTACATCCTATATTTGAACATTCCTTTCCTCACCGATAGTTACTTCATTCTCTTCCTCCCCAATAATTGAATTAAGTTGAGCTACTGGGGGTGGATCTAAATAAGAATTAGGTGGTGACGATTCTGCTCTAAAAAGAAGCTTCTTCTTATCATTATCATCAAGAATCATAACTTCTTTCTTCTTACAATAAATCTTTGCATCATAGTCCGAAAGCCAGTCCATACCGAGGATTATATCAAACTCAATCATAGGTATGACGATGAGATCAGCAGATAAAGAAAATTTATGTGCTCTAATGGGGACTGATTCACAAAACTTTGTTGCAATGATACTTCCCTTAGGAGTTTTAACTGAAAACTCCCTTATTAAATCAAATTGGAAATATCTAATTTTCTTAGCAAACTGGGAAGATATGAAACAATGCGATGATCCAGAATCAAATAATGCATTTTCTAAACTTGAGGAAACCATTAAATTACCTGCCACCACGTCTTTCGGATCTTCTACCTCAGCAGTAGTGATAGCATAAGCCTGGCCTTGATCCCTTGGCCTTTTCTGAGGTAAGTTCTCCTGACGCTTAGGACATGCATTTGCATAATGCCCCATCTCCCTGCAATTGTAGCACTGAACGTTGGTAGCTTCCTTCTTCCCCTTGCAATCATGAGCTTGGTGGCCTTTTTCACCACACTTGTAACAGACTCCCATTCCCTTCAAGCAAGTACCGGGGTGTTTCTTCCCACATTTACCACATGATGGATATTCAACCTTTCTTTCTTCCCCTTATTTCCATTCCCAGATTGATCAGCAGGTCTCTTCTTCTCTTGCTTTGCTTTAAAGTCATAAGACATAGAGAATTCCTTTTCGGTCTTGATAGCACATGAGACAATGTCTTCGTACGATGAAAAGGATTGTGAGACTAACGCTCGACGGAGAAATGGTTTTAACCCATCAAAGAAACGATCAATCTTACATCTTGGGTTACGAATATAATCACCAGCGTACCTCGCTAACCTTGTAAAGTTAGCCTCATACTTTGTGACATTCTCATCCTCCTTTTGTCTCAGACTCAGAAATTGCCTTTCCATATCTGCTCGATGGTCGCGAGGGAAGTATTTTTCTAAAAACAGATCTTTGAACTCCCTCCACTCCATATTTGATACTTCATCATCTTCCTTCATGTTTTGAATCAATGACCACCATTGATCAGCATCTCCAGTGAGGCGGTAAGCTGCCATGATAACTTTTTCCCTTTCACTGCTCCCCAAAGCCTGAAATATTTTCTCTAGGGAAAATATCCATTGCTCAGCTACTAAGGGATTTGTATTCCCATTGAACGTTGGTGGTTGTTGCCTCATGAATCGATCTAACATTGATCCTCCACACTGCGGATCAGGGTGCTCCATACGGGTAAGGTTATTATTCATAACCTGAGTAAGTTGTCCCAGTATGGTGATTAGCTGATCAGCACCAGTTGCATCACCAGCCCCACTATAATTATCTTGAGCAGGAGGGCAATCCCTAATGGAGTACGTGCATTGATACGGTTTCCATTTCTTCCACTAGGTGCCATTTCTAAGCAATGGCATAAACTAGATCAGTTTATGAATCAAAATACATAATCCCATACTTATAAAACACTTAACATAAATTGAAATATTTATGGATATAATCCATAATCATAAAAATGTTTTCTTTGAGGAAGTATATACTCATAAACCCTTCATAATGATTTGTAAAGAAAATGAGAGTTATCCTAAGCATATCCCCCGGGAGTGTCGTAACCAAGAGTGCAGCAAGGCCCGTTGTCGTGCACCAGTTCCCGTTCGAGTCTAGCTCAAAGCGGTGTTTTCGGGTTTTACCCCTAGGTACATCTGTGCCAGAGCCGCCTCTACCTGCTCGTATCCAGACAGGGATGTATTGCTCGAAAAACTCACAAAATCTCTACAATACCAAAATTCTAGGAAGTTCTTCTATACTAATCCTCAAAGTTCATCTTAGGTCTACGTGCTCTAATCAGAGTTTATCTAAATCTAGCTTCCAAGGTTTGTACTAAACTTCCTCTGATACCAACTGTAATTCCCCGACCCCAGTTACCCAGAGTCGGTGCTTTAATAAATAACATTGGCATGATCACAAGAAAGATCAAATCTCGAAAGAACTATTGGTTTAGTAGCCTTGGAAACACTAGATATATTCATAAGTTTTACATTACATCATAAAATGAAAAACTAATACAACAACATAATGTCTCCACATTCCACACTATTAACCCCTCATAAAATCCTTGTAGGTCATTAATAACTTACATCTTCACATCCTGGGAAAAATAAAACATAGAAAAGGGGTGAGCTCAAATGCCCAGTAAGGATAACAATATAGCGGAACATTCAAAAATAAGCATAAACATTTAAGGCAATGAATTACTAAAACAAAAGCCTTTTAAACTTGAACTTCAACATAGTATGGCAAAAGTAAAATGAAATAATGCCATTTACTTGTTCACATGGATATTCTACTAATCGAATAATCACATGAAAAATCAATAACCACTTTCATAATGTTGGAATGCATAATTCCAGACTATCATAACCACATAGTCAAGGCCTCGTGCCAAGACTACAAATAAGATTTTGTCAAGGCCTTGTGCCAAGACACTAGTTTGTCTCATGAGACCTACCGATGCATCGAGGAGCTACAGCGGGCTCCACCCGTCACTTATTAAGTCCAATGCATTCCCATATGAAAAGGTTTAAACATAACATAAACATTCGTATTAAAACTAGCATACGAAATGTTAATAATTTCACCATAAACTATGAATGGTATAAAAATAGCACATCCATAGTCAAACATATCACAAAACCTTCAATACAATTTAGAAGTTTTGTATCATAATAAATCAACTTCAAATAATCTTAAAATCCATCAAAGGATGTTGACATAGATGAAATCAAAATTATTTTTAAAGAAATATCTCCTTTTATTTTGAAATCATTTAAGATCCATATAAAATAAAACATTTTCTTTGAAAATATTCTTATAAGCTTGTAAGGAAAGCTTTGAAGATTTTATAACGGCGTAAAATAACCGCACCCGCCGTATAAGTTAAAAAAAACATTCTTACCTCAATTCTGTCGAAAAGGTTAAAAAGGACCTTGTTTTGAAAACGACGGAAAGATTCCTTTATAAACCTCTTATAAAGAGTCAAACAAGGGTATAAATGACTTTAACCCATATTCTTGTAAATAGTAAAAATGTTTTGAAATACATTTTTAAGAAACATGGATGTGGATGATAAAGATATCCCAGTAGATTATTACGTATAAACAACCTCAGATAATGAAGAGATTGTGAAATAAACCCTTACCTTGTACTTTTCCTTGGTTGGGGTAGGTTAACCTCCTGTATAATGGTGAAATATTTGTTATTAAATTATACAAGAATCATAAACATTAATATGATATGATATATGATCTTTTAATATTGATTTGATAATAATATCTTAGTATTATTGCTGTTTCGGGTGTGAACTTACTTGTTTGCTTTTGTATGTTTTGTTACGTAAGACATGTTTGTAAAGGATAAGTTGTATATTATTCAAATCCAGAATGGTATCAAGTCCTTAAACATTATTTTTAAATCATCAAATGATAATTATACTTGAATGGATACGATGGAGAATGAATCTCATCGCGTTCGTGGAGACGGTAGTCCGTACGTACGCACGAACGCTACTTCCATTTAATTTTTATTTTAAAAGAATCGAATACAAATGATACATAGGTATATTACTATTCCAGTATAATATAATATTTTATACATGTTACTTAAGTTAATTAACACCATCCTTTATACGTTCCATGTGTGGTATGAACGAGTCATATCATTTTAAGGGGGCGGTAGTCCGCACTTCCTCAAATGAAATTATCGTATGTATATACAACATGAAACGAATAATGGTATGAAATAAAATGGAATTAAAGAAGCTTATATATAAAATATATATCATTAATATCATATTTAATTACAGTGCCATCATAATGGCCACCATGAGAGGCGGTAAGATGTATTTGAACAATCATCGTTTCGTGAGGCATTAGTTTTCCATCCACAGAAACATTATGTTCATCATCCATTAGATGGAGTTGTGTGTATGTGTAGTTTGAATCCTTCTTATAACAACATCCTAGTATATTGAGGATACTGGTGTTGTTACAAAAGAAAGTAAATAAAAAGAGTTTTGGGGTTGAAGAAGCAAAATAAATGAAAATAATTTAAGAGAAATCGTTACCTTTAATTTAGGTAACTCACTTTGGTTGGAACCAAAGGACTTCTTGAAATGATTTCTGCCTAAGGGGAAGCTTCAAGGAGGAGGAGAGGGATGTGGGGAGCTTAGTTGGCCAGAGTTTGGACGAGCCAAGTGGCTTGAGAGGTGTGAGGAATGAGTAGAAGTGGTCTCCTTTTATAAGGGAGAAGAGGGGCTCTTTAGGAAAGAGTGAAAGTATTACTTTATAATATAATTATATTCGGTTTATAATGGTCCAAAAATCATTGAGGTCAAATATAAGATGACTCATATTCTAAATAACATCAACCAATAATAATTGGACAGGTTTTAGATAATATTTTAATCATTATAATCTTATTTATTTAAATGATTTATTAATGAGGTAAACATTGCATCATTATTGTGTCATTAATAATTTAAATTATTTGATGTCTAAAAATTATAAATAAAATATAATTATGTAGGAAATCTTTTTATCTTTCTAATGAATATTTATAATCGAAAATCCAACATGTATAACCCTATGTAAAAATTGTTCTTCTAAAAGATGTAAGCTTATGCCATTTTTATTTTTATTTTAACTTTATTAATATAAAGTGTCCCTACCACATACAAGTGGCTCCAAGGGGTCCCAAAATTGACCCAAGGATGCCCATGGTCGGGTATGTGTCCACCAATAAGGTTAGGACACGTTTTAGGGTAATTTTGTATTATTATAATATTATTTTTTAACCCTTATTTACCGGATTTACCCTTTAACCATGGTAAATAAAATATTTACCGCAATAATTATTCAAAATGTGTAAAAATAAAAGTTACCTATTTACACAATTTGAACATCCTGATTCCAAATATGGAATCCATTTTCCTAAATTCAAAACAAAGAAGTGGCAGAAATTAATTTAAAATTAATTCCTGCTGTCAAAACAAAAAGCGTGTTTTTAAGAGATAATAACTATCAAAAGATTGACACTTGTTTATGTTCGGTTTAATTGTAAAATTATGTCCAATGACCAACATTATATTAAAATGTAAAAATATATTCTAAATATACCTTAAAACTACTAAAATTCATAATTTATCACTATTAATTATTTTGATTAAAAAAGTTGTTTTTAATTAAAATTTAGTAATTTTCACTATTTATCAAAATATGAAAGTTATCCGAAAAGTACCAAAATTTCACCTTAGGCTAAATTCGATATTCCGAGTCCAAATATGAAGTCCATTTTCAAATATAAAATATATATAATTTCAAAAAGTAGGTATTACTATTCACAACGGCTAGTTTTATTAGTTGTGGTGTGTGTTAGAACTCGAGGTTGCGTACAACACACGCTATCGCATTATTCGAAGGGAAACGTACCGTAGAAGCTTGGGGTGTTACATTTTGGGTAAAAATTAAATACCATATAAATATATGGTGTGTATTATGTCATCATATTGACCCAAAATAGATGTAATAAATTATAAAAAATCTATTAATTAAAAAATATATGATTATATTTAAAATTAAGTGATGTTTAGTTTATTTAATTAATTTTATAAATCCTTTATGGATCCTCCAAAATTGATATTATATTTTTAAGTTTTAAAATCATTTCTTTATGCACAAGACTCACTTACACACCACCAAGGGTTATATTTTAATGAGTTAGGAACCTAGAATTATGAAATAAATGAACCAATCCTATTTTTAATATACCATAGTCAATAAAAATATTATTTTTTGTGGTTTTTTACTTTGTTATTTAGAGTTTAGAACCTATGTTTGGGAAATAATATTGAACTCACCTCACTTTTCCTATATATACTCACCCAAACTGCCATTAATGTTCACTAAAAATCCTTTGAGATCTTACATAATATTCCCCCTTCTCTATATTCCTTCTATGGTTTCCCCATGCTCTCAAGAAGCTCCTCCCCTTCTTTTGGAATCACGATATCAAGGTAAGGGATCATTTCTTTATCCTATTTATTCAAGAATCTTCTTCCTTTTATGCCTTTTATTTCCAATTATTATTGTTGGGATATATTTTTACATGTCCATATTACTATAAATTTGATTTAAAAAATATAATAAACCCCTTTTATTATCATTAAATGTTTTTATTAATGTTTCAGTATTGTCCTTAAGCTGCAAAAATTTCATAGTGATTTCTCCATGAAAAAGCATTTTATTATGAATACAATTTCTATTTCCACTCATGAGTATTCACCTAAAAATAATTATTAATATATGACTGAGTAATTACATGTATGTAGTCGAAAATTCTCAATCATGGAATTTAATGTTATTAAATATGATCATACGTCGAAGGATATATGTGGAACACTTATGCATGTATATGATATAAAAGCTATGGGTGAAACAGAAATTATATAGCTCTCCAAGGAATTGGGTATTGTTTTAATATCATGGGACATCATTTATGGGATTAGGGAGTGAACCTAATCCATTATTTTACATTTTACACCATGTTATGATGTCTGGGAATTTAGGATTGGCATATGCTTAAGATTTCATGTTTAAAGTTGTTTCCACTTTAACATGTTGCCTTTTATAATATCATGATAAATCAAGGTTAATTGTTCATGTTTATGATTCCCACCAATTTTTTGTTCCATTAAAATTCTAATTTTATAACATTCAAAACTTCATGTTATTCCATATTTTTTCCTTACTGGGATTTATATCTCACCCATTTCTTATATATATCCCCAGGTTTTCCAATTCAATTTTTAGAACAACAGAATATTATGAGCATGTTAGGGAAATTATAAATAATAATGGTTTAAAAACAATTTTTAAGTAGTAATTTAATTTATCTAATTACCCAAATACATTATACTGCTTGATATTTTTAGTTGTAATATGTGTTTCCTTATGTACTAAATCATGAATTAATTTGTAATAAAGAATAGGGTTGTCATAGTTTTTGAATAATATCTAAACAAGGTAATTTTTATTCATTAATAATTCTATTAATCAATTAAATTGGTTAAAAAAATTATTTCCCCTTGACTCATATTTTACACAAAGTTTTTCTAATATATTTGTAAGGACCCGTAAATTTCATGGCAATTTTTTTTTCTTAATTTTCTTTGGAATTTTATAAGAGCACAGTTTCTGACGGCACCTGATTCCGAGGCCCGGTGTGCCCGGAATCATTTTCCGAAGTATGGCTCGGGTAAGTTCAGTGAACGGACGAGCGGGTTTTTCTAACTTTTGAACCGGTGCCCGGAATCGAATTCTGAGGGCACCGCTGAAATCGCAGCGCCGGTATTCGCTTAGAAACGCCTCTTCCGGAGTTGCGTTTGCTCGGGTGTGGTTTTTAATTTTCAGGCTTAAGGTTATGAAATAAAATAATTGTTACGACAAGTTTATTTTATTTCACTTAAGCCATTTGGAAGCCACTTGAAGCCACTTAAAAGTGGATTAAACTGAGTTGATCCGGATAGGATGCTATCCAAAAAATATCCTACCCCCTCGGTAGGATATTTGTGAGGTGGGGCCCGCACGAGCCCCGCCGTTTCTTTCCGCTAAGTAACGCACTCGCGAAAACCCGTCATTATGAAAGTCAACTGACGTGTTTTCTTAATTTCTTAACAGACCATTTAATTGGGTGGTTTATTTCATAAATTAAATGATTTGTTTCTTTCGTTGAATTAATTCAACGAATTGATGGGTCGTTACTTACCCCTTTTTCGTGTGTTGGCATAATAATAAAATAAGACCAACCAGTCTTTTGAAAGTTTGCGCATTGAGAGGATTTGACAGAATCCTTGTACCTTCTTTCTCCTTCGAGAAGAACGCGAAGAATGAGAAGAACGTGAAGAACGCGAAGAACACCGTCATCCGCGGAAATCGACGACGCTCCAATCCGAGACGTTCTTCCCCGCCCCGATCTCTGATCACAAACCGTTTGAGGTGAGTGATTTCGGGTTTATTCTAAAAGTTCTTTGTGGTTTAAAACAAAACACGGATTTAATTATTTATAATTAAAATATGTTGTTTCTTGGTCCGTCGAGTTTGTCGACGCTTCACCGGATTCGGCGACGACGTGACGCCCTTCCGCGACGACGCGACGATCTCCACCTTCCGCGACGAGCAATTCCGCGAAGAACGCTCACGCGCGACGACTACGAGTTAGGGATTTTATTTTTGGAATTACCCCTTTTTATTATTCCCGTAAATGTTTCTTTAAAAATCTAAAGAACCAGATTTGTGAACAATTTTAAATTTATTAAAATTTTTGTTTCCTGTGTGGAATAAAAATTCTCCCGTTGTTTATATCTAACGCGGAGGGTGCGGGCCAAACGAACACGGCCCGACGACCCTCCTCCGTTCTTTGTTGTTATGCGGATTTGACAGACGATGACAGAACGTGCCGCAACAGAGGTTTGATGATTCCGTAGTGAAGAACGGGTCCCGGGAGGAGCAGCGGCGCAGACGGGAAGAAAAACGGGCCACCGGAGCGACTCCGGCGGCCCACGGAAGCCGGCGGCGGCGCTCGCGGGACGCGGCTGAAGCTGCGTCCGGCCACCAGGGAGACACCTCGCGGGTGTCGCGGGGGTGTCACTTGGGGGCGGCGGCTCCCCCCCGCGTCACTCGGGACGCGGCTTCAGCCACGTCCGGCTGTTTGGCGGACACCCCGCGGGTGCCGCGGGGGTGTCACGCGGGGTGGCGGCTCCCCCCATGTCGGCTGCTCGGCCGAGCCGGGCCGGGCTGGCCGAGCCAGACCGGTCCGACCGGGTCGGACCGGGTTCGGCCGACCCAGGGGGGGTCGGGCCGGGTCGGCCCGGGCCCGGACCCCCCGTCTTCGGACGGTTTTCGTTCAAATGCCCGTAACTTGAGCTACAGGCCTCCAAACGACTTGCTGTCAGCGGAAACGTGATCCTTGGATGGAGACAGTCGTTTCGGTATATCTCACTCAAGGTTTCAGAATACTTTGAGTTCGGCCGGGTTGGTTCATACACGAAACCAACCGGGCCTTCGGAGTAGAAACGCTCATATCTTGAGCTACGGACGTCCGATTGACGTGCCGTCAGCTTCGTTGAATTCCTCTAAGTGAGACGGCTCTTTTGGATCACTCCGCTCGAGGTTTGGACGCAGGTGGAGTACGGTCGGGTTGGTTTTGCCTTAAAAACCAACCGGGCCCCTGGGATGAAAAAGCCAATAACTCTCAGACCGGGCGTCCGATTGACGCGCCGTCTGCGACGTTGAGTTTCTGTTGACGATACAGAAGTTTTGGATACATCAAATTCGGACCTTGTGTTAGTTGATGTAACGGCCTCTCGGCTCGTGGAGCGGACCCTCCCGAACGAGCTTGCTGTGTGCGGGAACCCTAGTGCTGGCTGCGACCGCTACTTCGACAGCGACGACCGTGCAGAGATCCTCAGTGGACTGCAGCGACGACCGTGCAGAGATCCTCAGTGGACTGCGGCGACGACTGTGCAGAGATCCTCAGTGGACTGCGACGACTACAGCACTCAGCGATCCTACGTGGATCAGTGCTACAGGTCCTGTGTGGGCCTGATCCTGTGTGGGTCCGATCCTGTGTGGGTCAGCGCTCAGCGGTTCTGTGTGAGCCAGCACCTACAGGTCCTGTGTGGGCCCGATCCTATGTGGGTCATTGCGGGGGTTAGTTACCTATCGATCCTTCGTGGGTCCGACGACTTATATGGATCAGTGATCATCTTTATCATCATCCGAAGAAGTATACCTGTGTGAGCTGAATCTTGTGTTACTCTCCTTTGTGGATTGTGTTGAGCTATCCTGTGTGGGTATACGTTTTGCTTTCCTGTGTGGACTGGGTTGTTCTTGGGCTCAGACGTTGGAGCCGAACGGGAATTGATGACTTAGGTATATGTATGGGCATATACCTAAGCCGTGTCAGATGTTACTTCGTGATTGTATCTTTCCTTTTTGGATTATCCTTTGTGGATTTTGGGAGACATTCGGGGGTCTCGGGGTCCCTACTGAGTATCTTATACTCACCCCTGCACGGGCTATGCCCGTACTACATTGTGTTGGTTACAGACGATGGACAATGCTGATTGTGGTGGAGGCGTGCGGAGCAGGACGATACCTGGAAGTGGACCACTGGGCGGGACGTACTCGGAGCGGTCAGGTGGACCTGAGGAGCAGTAGAGGCTATCTGTACCAACCCTTCAGGTGGGACTTCCAGAGGACAGCTCGATGCTGCAGTTTTTCCTTTCAGTTTCTGTTTTTCCTTTCAGTTGTACTTTACAGTTGGGCTTGTATTTCTGGCCCCTTTTACTTTCAGCACAGCTTGTACCGTTTTTACATAGTGTTTAATTTTCCGCTTTCTTACTCTATGGTGCTTGTTTACTTTTCAAAGGCAATGCCTTACCTTTTTGTTGGGATTTACGCCTTGGTGCTAGTCGCCAGCCCCTGGCCTATGGAAGGCGGGTTTGGGGTAGTCATGGCACGGGCCCCGAGGACGGGTCGTGACAAATTGGTATCAGAGGTGGTCGGTTCTACCACAGACTCTGATCTTTCTTCTATGTGAAGCAATAGTGTTTAGTGTATTGGGTATGGTTATCAGTCCAGTGAGTCCAGTGTTGGTGCGACGACCAGCGTATCCATACACCAGGACCCTGACTTCTGATTCACGACTTAATGCACGAAAACATTGATTGCATGTGTGTTTCAAGTTTTCTTTGTGATTACTTGTGTCAGCTCACCAGGTATACTGTTCTGACCATGGCACACTTGTTTCCTTTTCCGGATGGCCCGACGACAGCAGCCAGCTAGGGTTCCGAGAGTAGAGCAAGACGATAGCCCTCCGAGTGACGAGGCCTCGATATAGGGCCCGTTGACAGCAGAGGCACCGGCGGTACCTTTACCCGCCGAGCCCCCGATGCTTCCAGCACTGGCAGCTGACGATGCGTGATGCCTCGGAGCTCTGAACGAGTTCCAGCGCTAGCGACCACCCAGGTTCCGTGGGGAGACGGACCCCCAGGCAGCCGAGGACTGGCTGGAGGTGGTCGTCCAAGTTTTCAGGCTAGTGAGGACACCAGCAGACCTCATGGTGATCCTCGCGGTGAGCCTACTGCACGCAGCAGCAGGACGATGGTGGAGCTTGATGCTCTAGGTACACGATGAGGCCACCCTCATCTAGACTGACTTCGATAACCTCTTCTGATCAGAGTTTGTCCCGGCCACCCTCCGTGTGGTGCGCATTCAGGAGCTTCTTCAGCTGCGGCATGGCAGCTTGACGGTCGCTCAGTACGCGGCGAGGTTCACCGATCTTTCTCGCTACTCAACCGACATGGTACGGGACTGCTTCTTCTGGGCCTGGACCTTCCAGCAGGGATTGAGACACGAGATCAGGTCATCACTGATCTCCCTCAGCATCCCGACCCAGGCATGGGTGCTGGAGCGAGCCCTTCTGATCGAGAGCTTTCTGGATGAGTCTACAGCGAGACCTACCACAGGGCGGCAGGTGGCGGAGTCTTCGGCAGTAGGTAGTCGATGGATGACTCAGGGTTCCAGGAAGACCAGGCCTTCCGGCAGACGACGTCGGGACACTGGCTCCGCAGTGCGGGGCACACAGCGTGGGGCCCGTCTTCCGAGAGGCAGGCAGTGCTACTCCTGCGGCGGGCAGGGCCACATGGCTCGTGACTGCCCGACCCACCATACCGAGGAGCAGCAGACGGTGGAGGGGCCACCTAGGCATAGGCAGAGGGTCGACCATGGTGGTCCGTAGGGAGGAGGCGGACGAGGCAGAGGAGCTGGCCGAGCAGCAGGTGGTGGGTGACGCTTTGAGGCTCTGCCACCACCACCACCAGGAGGTCCGCCCCGACCACAGGGAGCTGGCGGGCAGAGACAGGAACAGCTCTAGGCAGGGGAGGCCTACGACCACGGCGCGCCAGAGATGATTCGAGGTACGATCTGTGTCTATTCCACACTTGCTGCAGTTCTTATAGACACAAGAGCAAGTCACTCTTTTATAGCCACTTCCCTTGTTCGGAGCTCGGAGATTCCGACAGAGCCGTTGGCTCGATCCTTAAGGCTAGAGACTCCTACGGGAGCATACTCGACGATTATGCACTGGTTCCGGCAGTGTGAGCTTACTCTATGAGGCGAGAGCTTCGGCTGGGATCTTCTTGTAGCGGCGTTGAGGCCTTACGACGTCATCTTGGGCATGGATTGGTTATCTACGGTCCATGCACATATTGACTACATTAGGCGCAAGGTGCGATGTGTGCGCACCGATGGGAGCAGGCTCACCTTCACCGGCGAGAAGGGAGCCTTCGCAGCACAGGATGGACTCACGCAGAGGAGAAGGCATCCCATCACTCATCAGTTGGCTAGCCTCATCCTTGGAGCAGTTGACGTGCAGGGTCCTAGTTTTCCTGCAGTGGTGGATCAGTATGCGGACGTCTTCCCCCGACGATGTTCTAGGGATACCTCCTCGCAGAGAGGTAGAATTTTATATTAATCGGTACCCCGGGACAGCCCCGATATCCACTACAACATATCGGATGGCCCCCGCCGAGCTTCAAGAGCTACGGGTAAACTTGGAGGACTTGCAGGGCAAGGGGTTCATCCGACCTAGTGTTTCACCCTGGCCTTCCCCGATATTGTTCGCCAAGAAGGCGGACGGGAGCTTGCGACTGTGTGTTGATTATCGTCGCCTGAACTAGGTGGTAGTGAGGAAAAAGTATGCGCTACCGAGGATTAATGACCTCTTCGATCAGCTCAAGGGAGCACGGTGGTTCTCGAAGATAGACCTCAGGTCAGGCTATCATCAGCTTAGAGTTCGAGACGAGGATGTGCAGAAGACGGCCTTCAGGTGTCGGTATGGCCACTATGAGTTCTTGGTTATGCCTTTTGGCGTAACCAATGCTCCAGCAGTGTTCATGAGCCTCATGAAAAGGATCTTCCAGCCATACCTCGATCTATTTGTCGTGGTCTTCATCGACGACATCTTGGTATACTCGACGACGGAGGAGGAGCACGCCTACCACTTGCATGTTGTACTAGACACACTCCTAGAGCACCAGCTTTATGGAAAGCTCTCGAAGTGCCAGTTCTGGTTACGTGAGGTCCACTTCTTGGGGAACGTCATTTATGAGGCGGGAGTTGCAGTGGATCCCGCAAAGATCGAGGCAGTGCTAGCTTGGGAGCCACCCAAGAGCGTGACAGAGGTGCGGAGTTTCTTGGGTATAGCCGGATACTATCAGAGATTTGTGACGGACTTCTCCAGAGTTGCGGCCCCACTCTCAGCATTGACGAAGAAAGGGAAACTCTTCATGTGGTCAGACAGATGTTAGCAGAGCTTTAAGGAGCTGAGGCAGATATTGACCAGTGCACTTATCTTGAGGTTGCCTGAGGAGGGAGTTGGATATGTAGTCTACTACGATGCATCAGAGACTGGACTTGGGTGTGTCCTGATGCAGGAGCGGGCCATGATTGCCTACGGATCACGTCAGTTGAGGATGCATGAGCAGAACTACGCCACCCATGACCTGGAGTTGGCAGCAGTGGTCTTTGCTCTGAAGACATGGAATCACTATTTGATGGGCGAGCGCTTTACAGTCTTTTCTGACCATCAGAGTCTCAGGTAAATCTTCTCTCAGAAGGACCTGAACCTGAGACAACAGCGATGGCTCGAGTTCCTCCAGGACTATGACTTTGAGATAGTCTATACTCTTGGGAAGGGGAACGTGGTAGCTGATGCCCTCAACAGGAGGACGGGCATCCAACTACTTGAGGAGGCGACAGAGCAGCTAGCCGCTTTGCAGATATCCTTCATGGATAGAGACGGAGCAGCCTTCCTTTAGTCTCTCACAGTCTCTCCTCCACTACTGCAGCGGGTCAGAGAGGCACAACGTGGGGACACTGACTTTGTGACGCGGCGTGCACATATATCCTCGGGACAGGCACCTAATGGTTTCTCCCTTGGAGAATAGCACGACGTCCTTTTCAAAGGACGTACCTTGGTACCAGTCGCTTTACGAGAGGAGGTGCTAAGAGAGTTTCATACTTCTCCTTTGGCGGTACATCCAGGAGTGGCGAAGATGTACCAGGATCTCAGATGACAGCACTGGTGGCCGGGCATGAAGAAGGCTGTGGCAGAGTTCGTTTCACGGTGCCTCACCTGTAAGCAGGTGAAAGCAGAGCATCAGGTACCAGCAGGCTTGGTACAGCCCTTGGAGGTCCCGGAGTATAAGTGGGACGGGATATCTATGGACTTCATGACTGGACTTCCACGCACTTCCAGAGGTCACGACTCCATTTGGGTGATTGTTGACCGACTCACCAAGTCGGCACACTTCTTACCCATCCGAGAGCAGGGCTCAGTGGAGAGCTTGGGACGTCTCTACGTTCAGGAGATTGTACGGCTTCACGGTGTGCCATCGACTATCGTCTCTGATTGGGATGCTCTCTTTACTTCCCGGCTTTGGAAGGGGTTGCAGGAGGCGTTCGGGACACGGCTACGTCTGAGCACCACCTTTCACCCTCAGATGGATGGTCAGATGGAAAGGACCATTCAAACTCTCGAGGACATGCTCCGCGCATGTGTCCTCGACTTTGGTCGCAGCTGGGAGGACCACCTACCCTTGGTGGAGTTCGCGTACAACAACAGCTACCACTCCACCATCGGGATGGCACCCTACGAGGCGTTATACGGCAGGCCTTGTAGATCTCCTTTGTGCTGGACAGACGCTGGGGAGTTAGCACTTGTGGGACCAGAGATGGTCCGAGCCACGACAGAGAAGGTCGAGGTCATCCAAGAGCGGATGAGGACAGCACAGAGCCGGAAAAGTCATATGCTGATAGGAGGCGGAGGCCACTAGAGTTCAAAGATGGCGACCACGCCTTCTTGCGGGTCTCACCTCGACGTGGTTTGTGGAGATTTGGCCGAGGCGTCAAGTTGTCTCCATGCTTCATCGGGCCTTTCCAGGTCCTCTGCAGGGTTGGAGAGGTGGCTTATCGCCTGGCTCTGCCACCTCAATTTCACCGGGTGCATGACATCTTCCACGTATCCCAGCTGAGGAGATACGTGCACAACCCGACGCACATCATTGACTATTGGGAGCTAGACGTGGATGATGGGGCGACTTTTGAGGAGGTCCCAGTGGAGATAGAGGATCAACAGGAGCGGGTACTACGTGGGTGATCGATTCCTCTTGTGTGCATCAGATGGCAGCATGGGAACCTCCAGGAGAGCACATGGGAGCGGGGAGGCTCAGATGCATGCTCAATACCCACATTTGTTTCCCTAGTTTATGATGTAACTTTACGGGGACGTAAAGCCCTGAGGTGGGAGTAATGTAAAGACCCGTAAATTTCAAGGAATTTTTTTTTCTTAATTTTCTTTGGAATTTTACAAGAGCGCAGTTTCTGACGGCACCTGATTCCGAGGCCCAGTGTGCCCAGAATCATTTTCCGAAGCTTGGCTCGGGTATGTTCAGTGAACAGACGAGCGGGTTTTTCTAACTTTTGAACCGGTGCCCGGAATCGAATTATGAGGGCACTGATGAAATCACAGTGCCGGTATTTTCTTAGAAACACCTCTTCCAGAGTTGCGTTTGCTCGGGTGTGGTTTATAATTTTCGGGCATAAGGTTATGAAAAAAATATTTTTTACGACAACTTTATTTTATTTCACTTAATCCACATGGAAGCCACTTGAATCCACTTAAAAGTGGCTTAAAATGAGTTGATCCGGATAGGATGCTATCCAGAAAATATCCTACCCCCTCGGTAGGATATTTGTGAGGTGGGTCCCGCATGAGCCCCGTCGTTTCTTTCCGCTATGTAACGCACCCGCGAAAACCCGTCATTATGAAAGTCAACTGACGCGTTTTCTTAATTTCTTAACAGACCATTTAATTGGGCGGTTTATTTCGTAAATTAAATGAGCTATTTCTTTCGTTGAATTAATTCAACGAATTGATGGGTCGTTACTTACCCCTTTTTCGTGTGTTGGCATAATAATAAAATAAGACCCACCAGTCTTTTCAAAGTTTGCGCATTGAGAGGATTTGACAGAATCCTTGTACCTTCTTTCTCCTTCACGAAGAACACAAAGAACGCGAAGAACGCGAAGAACGCGAAGAATTCCGTCATCCGCGGAAATCGACGACGCTCCAATCCGAGATGTTCTTCCCCACCCCGATCTCCGATCACCAACCGTTTGAGGTGAGTGATTTTGGGTTTCTTCTAAAATTTCTTTGTGGTTTAAAACGAAACACGGATTTAATTATTTATAATTAAAATATGTTGTTTCTTGGTCCGTCGAGTTCGTCAATGCTTCGCCGGATTCTACGACGACACGATGCCCTTCCGCGACGACGCGACGATCTCCACCTTCCGCGATGAGCAATTCCGCGAAGAACGCTCACACGCGACGACTACGAGGTAGGGATTTTATTTTTGGAATTACCCCTTTTTATTATTCCCCGTAAATGTTTCTTTAAAAAGTTAAAGAACCGGATTTGTGAACAATTCTAAATTTATTAAAATTGTTGTTTCCTGTGTGGAATAAAAATTCTCCCGTTGTTTATTTCTAACGCGGAGGGTGCGGGCCAAACGAACACGGCCCGACGACCCTCCGCCGTTCTTCGTTGTAATGCGGATTTGACGGACGACGACAGAACATGCCGCAACGGAGGTTTGATGATTCCGCAGTGAAGAACGGGTCCCGGGAGGAGCAGCGGCGTAGACGTGAAGAAAAACGGGCCACCGGAGCGACTCCGGCGGCGCGGGTCGCCGGCATGGCGGCGCCGTCGCCCGGAGGTGGCAGCGCTTGGCACGCCGCCGGATGAGACCGCAGCGGCACCGGCCGCGGCGGCGGCGCTCGTGGGACGCGGCTGAAGCCGCGTCCGTCCACCAGGGAGACACCCCGTGGGTGTCACGGGGGTGTCACGCGGGGGCGGCGGCTCCCCCCCCCACGTCACTCGGGACGCGGCTTCAGCCACGTTCGGCTGTCTGGCCGACACCCCGCGGGTGCCGCTTGGGTGTCACGCGGGGCGGCGGCTCCCCCCGTGTCGGCAGCTCGGCCGAGCCGGGCCGGGCTGGCCGAGCCAGACCGGTCCGACCGGGTCGGACCGGGTCAGACTGGGTCGGACCGGGTCGGACCGGGTCGGACCGGGTTCGGCCGAACCAGTGGGGTCGGGCCGGGTCGGCCCGGGCCCGGACCCCCCGTCTTCGGGCGATTTTGGTTGAAATGCCCGTAACTTGTGATATGGGCCTCCAAACGACTCGCAGTCAGCGGAAACACCATCCTTAGATCGAGACGGTCGTTTCAGTATATCGCACTCAAGGTTTCAGAATACTTTGAGTTCGGTCGGGTTGGTTTATACACGAAACCAACCGGGCCTTCGGAGCAGAAACACTAATATCTTGAGCTATGGACGTCCGATTGACGTGCCGTCAGCTTCGTTGATTTCCTCTATGTGAGACAGATCTTTTGGCTCACTCCGCCCGAGGTTTGGACGCAGGTGGAGTACGGTCGGGTTGGTTTTTCCTTAAAAACCAACCGGGCCCGTGGGACGAAAAAGCCAATAACTCTCAGACGGGGCGTCCGATTGACGCGCCGTCTACGACGTTGAGTTCCTGTTGACGATACGGATGTTTTGGATACACCAACTTCGGACCTTGTGTCAGTTGATGTAACGGCCTCTCGGCTCGTGGAGCGGACCCTCCCGAACGAGCTTGCTGTGTGCGGGAACCCTAGTGCTGGCTGCGACCGCTACTTCGACAACGACGACCGTGTAGAGATCCTTAGTGGACTGCGGCGACGACCGTGCAGAGATCCTCAGTGGACTGCGACGACGACTGTGCAGAGATCCTCAATGGACTGCGACGACTACAACACTCAACAATCCTATGTGGATCAGTGCTACAGGTCCTGTGTGGGCCCGATCCTGTGTGGGTCCGATCCTGTGAGGGTCAGCGCTCAGCGGTTCTGTGTGAGCCAGCGCCTACAGGTCCTGTGTGGGCCCAATCCTGTGTGGGTCATTATGGGGGTTAGTTACCTATCGATCCTTTGTGGGTCTGACAACTTATATGGATCAGTGATCATCTTTATCGTCATCCGAAGAAGTATACCTGTGTGAGATGAATCTTGTGTTACTCTCCTTTGTGGATTGTGTTGATCTATCCTGTGTGGATTTACTGTTTACTCTCCTTTGTGGATTGTGTTGAGCTATCCTGTGTGGATTTACTGTTTACTCTCTTTTGTGGATTGTGTTGAGCTATCCTGTGTGGATTTACTGTTTACACTCCTTTGTGGATTGTGTTGAGCTATCCTGTGTGGGTATACGTTTTGCTTTCCTGTGTGGACTGGGTTGTGCTTGGGCTCGGACGTTGGAGCCGAACGAGAATTGATGACTTAGGAATATGTATGGGCATATACCTAATCCGTGTCAGATGTTACTTCGTGATTGTATCTTTCCTTTCTGGATTATCCTTTGTGGATTTCGGGAGACCTTCGGGGGTCTCGGGGTCCCTACTGAGTAGCTTATACTCACCCCTGCATGGGCTATGCCCGCACTACGTTGTGTTGGTTGTAGACGACAGACAACACTAATCGTGGTGGAGGCGTGCGGAGCAGGACAATACCTGGAGGTGGACCACTGGGCGGGACGTACTCGGAGCGGTCAGGTGGACCCGAGGAGCAGTAGAGGCTATCTGTACCCACCCTTCAGGTGGGACTTCCAGAGGACGGATCGACGATGCAGTTTTTCCTTTCAGTTGCTGTTTTTCCTTTCAGTTGTACTTTACAGTTGGGCTTGTATTTCCGGCCCCTTTTACATTCAGCACAGCTTGTATCGTTTTTACTTAGTGTTTACGTTTCCGCTTTCTTACTCTGTGGTGCTTGTTTACTTTTAAAAGGCAATGCCTTCCCTTTTTGTTGGGATTTACGCCTTGGTGCTAGTCTTCAGCCCCTGCCCTATGGAAGGCGGGCTTGGGTTAGTCACGGCACGGGCCCCGAGGACGGGTCGTGACAATATTGAACTGAACCTACTACTTATTTTAAGCTGAGAACCTCCATTTTTTCTATGTCTATATTCATTGAATCTATTTGTGAATGTAATCATATATCCTTTAATATTTTATTATGGTAATTTTATACTATATTTTATTTCTTGAAAAAGAATTAATGAAATATTTAATGTTTTCTATATTTTTTATTCTCATTATTGATTGAATAGAATCCCTTTTTATTGTTTTCTATGTGAAGACATACTTCCACAATATTTTATTTTTTTTAGGAAACATCATCACTAAACATTCATTTTTCTTAATAGAAGTTACATTCTTATAGGTTTATTAAAATATTTTATTATTAAGTATTTTTAAAATTCCAATTAAATTCCTTAAATCTAATGTGATTTTTCTAATTATCCTAACAAATATTTTTTTTACCTATATCAACATCATTGGATATATTTTTTGTTTAATAAAAGATACAGTTAAAGTCTTATAATCCACCTTTTTCTCCCCATATGTATTATGCAATGTTCGTTTTAATATAAGGAGTGATCCAACCATACCTATTATTTACCTAACCATCCAATGTGAATAGAAATTTGTTTTATTTGAACACCTTTAATTTTTGAATGCAATGTTTTCCAATTCATTGATTGATTAGGGTTGATATATATTCCATACATCAGTTGATTAGTGAAATAATAAACTAAACCATACACCCTTTACCTATAACATGTAAACACCGTATATTTCCCTAAATGGTATTTAAATATATTTTTACACAAAATCAATGGATACCTATTTATATTCTCAGTTATAAAATGTTTATTGACGGAATTATGAATGTTTTACTTATATATAACCATTTTAAAATATACGAATCCCATTATAATTCCATTGGTTAGTTATGGTATGATGATGATTGATTTTATGGGATACACATATACAATATACATATAAGGTATATAAAGGGGGTCCCTGATATTTGTCCAATGCGTTGGGATAATAAATAATCTATATAGATAATATGTTTCTAATACCTTATCAGCACACCTTGGTAATGATTTATGATATCTTGGTGAATAACAGTTGACATATTATTTTATAAACCTATAGTTATAAAATATTTTATATGATTATGTTGTCATGTATTATCTTTTTGTAACAATATTATGATTCCATGATCATATGATATCATTTCCCCTATTCTAGAAGCATCTTTTAATGATTTGTGTCTTGTGATCCATGTTTTAAAGAGTATGATTTATATATTATATATTAGTGAACCATGATTATATTATCACGCATTAATGTTTATCTTATAAAATAATTTGAACTTTTTTTCTTATACAAACTTTTACCAAGAGTTTAATCTCACCCCTTCTTATGCTTCTATTTCCCTAGGTGATGAAAAAAATAAGTCAACACCTATCTAGTTTGTGATATCTTCCTTTTTTAGGCTCTTCATAATCTCATTTTCTCTCCCTTTGGAGAGGGATTAAATCCTATAATTTTTGATGGTTTAGACCAAGGTTTTAAGGGATTTGGTTTCCCTGGTTCTTGATCCCAGGTTTTGATCCTAGATATCATCCTCCATTGTGAAATAAAGTATTCTATATAAAATTGAGGATTAAGGTATGGAAATAATTTTTCAATGATTTAAATGTTGGTGTTTTTATTGTAAATTAATATAGTATTGAACATGATGTTTTATTTTCAGTTGTACATCTACATTTCAATTTTTTCAATTTTGTTTGAATTAGAAAAATTATTTTATTCTTAGGTATTTTTGAAACCCTTCACAAACCCCATTGGACCCCTTAGTTATCATGAGACTGAGCATGATGTAAAACCATGGGGTATTCTAATATCCATTAAATTGTGACTCTTGAAATGAAATAGGGGAATAATAGGAGTGTAGATTTTAACTAAATCCTTATTGCATAATTTTATAATGGTATTTAAAGGGGTGATTGGATTAATAATGAATGGTTAATGAGATGTATACTAATTGATGATAAATGGAATAGTGGGGGAATTTATCATGTTTTTACTTATGATAAAAATGTAAAGAACCACATTTGATTTTGATAAATGAAATGGTTTCCCATGTTTTGAATGATTTATATGAAGGTCCCAAATTGTGATCCTTGATATATATAACTATGTAATTGTGATAAATATGTTGTGGTTGAGGGATTAATTTTCCAAGTACCACTGGGGTTACAAACTGATTATTTAGGCCCTTGATTTATATTTATATATGAATGTAAAAAAGGAGTTTTGGGTAACAAACTGATTCTCTATGTACCCATGGGGATCCAAAATGATTTTATATGCTCTTGATGCATGAATTTGTATTAATATTTTACTGACACTACATGTAACCCTAATAATGGTACCAATAATGAAGCTCCATGGTACCAAATGAAATTGGAATTAAATTGAATAATAAAATCCCTTAAAAAGTGTAAAAAGTGATATCCGTGGGATGTATTTTTTAGACTCTTTATGGGCCAAATTAGGTATGATGTGGTTGAATAAAGAATAATAAATGTGAAAATTTTTTACTTGTGTAATTTGATCATTTTTATTTACCAAACTACATACACTATTATAGACCAGAAATTTATTTATAAACCATTAGTGGTGGCTTGTTGATTTATACTCACACCCTACTCAGGCCACATGATTGGAGCCCAAATAGTCTTAATGTTTGTATGAAATGATAAAGGAAAGAGCCTTATGTTAGATGGATGAGTTTGTATTTGTAATGTAGCATGGATGAGGGTATCATATAATAATTCAGGAGCCTCATGGGAGTTATTAGTTTTTCTTTATTTTGGGTTTTCATTTGACGCATGAAACCAATATAGAATCACATATCTAATGCATTGGTTTATTGTTACTTTCCCAATTTTGGATATATTCATGTGTATTTTGGTTTATTATTGATTATTTTAGTATATAGGTTATATTTCATATTGATTTCCACTGTTGTGATACTTTGATAAATAGGGTATAATCTCTCCACATTAAATTTTAGACTCTCGCTAATAGTTCAAAGCCTCTGGAATAAAGGAAAGTTCATATGAGGTCATGTGGTGAAACAACTCATAGAACTAGTATGTGAAACCCATTTTGGGATGTAAAAAGTGGTATAAAATGGGGGTTTATTTTATTTTTATTTTCCCAATTACTTACGAATGGTAGACCAGAGGCTAGGATTAGTCGGCCCTTGTTCATGATCCTTTTCATTGGAGTATCTTACCTATGTTTGGGGGAAACCCCAAGTAACCAAGGTGAGTCTATTGTGCAAGATATTTACTATTGCAGCTAGATTATATTTCACTTTTAGTGATGCACTAGTAGTGTGATGTTATTGTTTTATTTTATTTTTACCTCATTTCTTGGTATGAAATGAGAGTTGATTATGAATGGATCATTCTCAGAACAACTGAATTGATGTTTAATGCAATATATCATGCATGCAAAAAAATGCAGTGATGTGTTCATTTTGGGAAATGAAAATTATTTTCTATATTTGAGTAATATAAATGTAGTGGTTCCTAATTCTGAAATAATAATGATTAAAAGAGAATGAATGTGTTAATTTTAAATTTTTAAATTGGGGAGTCTAATGAGAACCTTATTATTTTGATTTTTTACCCAATGATTGCCATGGCCCTGGTTAGGGATGGTTGAGGGCAGTGATTGTGCGTTGGTTTTTACTATAAGGAATTATATGTGAGATTTTTTATATATGAATAAATCTTCATAAAATGTTATATATGTTATATATCATATGACATGTTCTTTTAATTGTAGATACATTCCTCTATGATGACAATTCTTGGTGCGAAGGAATGATGACATTACTAAAAATGTGACTCTAGCAGCGAGAAGGGCCATATTAGGACCACGCTAACAAGAATGATCAAATTATGTTTTTGTCTTTTTTTCAATGATGTTTTATAGGAAAAGAAATTTGAAGAATAAAATAATACACCTCACTTTGTTTTTGGTGAAATTTTTATTGACCATCTTATTCAAAGAATTTGACTCACAATGCTTGAAAAGGTCCCTCGTATTTAGAAGAAGCTGACTAGAAGAAAAGGTTTATTAGATTCACACTGAATCCATAATGAAAGGATTGATCATAATGGTGGGGAATCCATGTCTATGACTATGATATAAATATGAATATGCTTTACTGATCTTGGAGTTCTCATTAATCATAAGTAGGTTTCAACAATTATGATTCAAGCATGATGAATGAAAGTGGGAGATTAAGTGTTGACAATTGAATTGGTCATTGAATTAGAAGTGATAAGTTGATGAAACTAATATCCATTCTAATCATAATCATACCAATAAAATTTATGAAGAGTAAGAAAGAAAGATGTTACAGATAATATAATTTGTTTCTAGAGGATTAAAAAGATACCATACCATCCATTGTGAGTCAGACGATGCTAAAGCTAATCATCAACATATTCAAAGTCAAGAAAGAAGGCATGGTACAAGATGAACATTATGAAAGAATAATGTTGGTGGAGCTGAAGTGTTCCAGTCTTAAGGTCGTGATAATGAGTTTTACAGATGAATATTTTTTTAAAGGGTGAAAAAATTTATCCTTATGAACAAACTAAAGAAGTTATTGAAGTCCAGGTAGCTCCATCATATTTAGTATTTCACCATATAAATAAAATCGAGAATTTTTCTCATCATGATCAATGGAAAAGTAATTGAAACTATAGAATCTAATCCAAGAATTAATGATATGAACCAATTAGCAATGTCAGCCATTTATAATGTGTGTTTTACATCGTAATGATAAAAATCATAATAATAACTGGAATCAAACTAGAGTATGGTAAGAATATGAAGGTGATGGTTGGATGTTTTGTTAAAGATAATTCTTGAAACCTTAAGGTGAGAAGATTTTTGGAAAATATCAGAAACCTATAGTACTGGTATCCAGTAATACCAAAAGACAAAATATATAATCTTTATAAAATTAAGTTGATGGGTATAATATTTATAATAATAATAATAACCATGAATTGTTTTCAAAAGATTTTATCAAGTAGGTCAAGAACAATCATTTAAGAATTTATACCGATTCATCATGATGATTGTAATGAAAAAACAAGAATTGGAAGATAGTGATGTAATCATTTCAACAAAAGGTAGAGAGAATCATATTTAGACCGGTGTTTAAGAAGAAAGTAAATATAGATTTGAAATTTTTAGAATCTTTTTGAAGGAACAAGAAGAATTGCTATGCATGGAAGGAGTCAAGATGAGCTTGAAATTCAGTGAAACATGAAAATTAGAGTAATTTGGTTGAGCAGGAAAAGATTTTAGATTCCCTCCAAATACATCTTTGGGTCACCTATAGAAGGTATTGAGTACATCGTACTTTTATGACAGAATTATTATTCACAGTGAAGAGGAGAGAAGAAATAGTGCTGAAGATTTTTAGAGAGATAACAAGAAGCTTCCATATTGAGATTTGTTGAATAAGTTACATTGAATAAAAGTTAAATGAGAAGAGATAAGACTATAACATATTAATTTGCTCATTTTATTCAGTGGATTAACATATTAAACTATCTATCGTATTCTTCTTATCATCAAATTTGGTTGGTCATCGTATCAGGATGGATAATCAGACTGAGATTATCGTATTGAGTTTTATGGTCTAAGGAAAAAGCTGTTTAGAGTTGCCTCAACAATATTATAATAGATATATTTATATATATATATATTAATTATTGAGAAATTTGGATGTGAATATTATATTGGGAGAATCAGACTAGGTAATCAGACTGAATTTCATATGAAAGTCCTCAATGTTCTTACCAGCATCTCGGAAAGAGATTGAAGAATTGTGTTTCGAAGAATAAATTTGTGGAAGTTGATAAAGAAGCACATGTAAATTGTGTTGTTACAAAATATTTTTATTACATCATTTGTTCTAGAAGGAGTACACACACTGTTAGATTTTTTACATAGTGATACATGAATGAAAGGGAATATCCTAAACATTTTATTCAACACAAAATGATTATTTTCTA
Organism: Viscum album; assembly: GCA_963277665.1. Classification (NCBI taxonomy): domain Eukaryota; kingdom Viridiplantae; phylum Streptophyta; class Magnoliopsida; order Santalales; family Viscaceae; genus Viscum; species Viscum album. The sequence continues at coordinate 995,543,811 of OY728141.1, read as the reverse complement.
GTTGATTGTGTGGTATTGGATTATTTCCAAACTATACTAAGTACATATCTATTCTTATTTAACAGTGAACCATGTAAATAATTGTGTTCTGATGGACATGTGTTTGATTTTTTAGCAGGTAAAGAAAATATTTGATAGGAGTTAACAGTTGTTTCATTCATAATGAAACATAGTAGAAAATGTATTCAATAATTCACCCCTCCCCCTCTCAGTGATAAAATTATTTAGAATGGGAACTTACAACTAGTATCAAAGCATATTTTCCTATATCATATTATTTTCTAAAGTTTTTAAGAGAATATTATTGATAATATGAATTGTGTGATTAGTATAGAAATTCTAGTTTTGATGAAAAAATTATCATATCTAGAAAGATATAATGTTTCATTATGTTATGACTATTGTAAATGAGGTTCTTGAAGCTAAAACAGATGGGTTTCATTTTATTGATGATAAATTTCTTCTTAAATATGTTGATACAAAGAATCTATAGAATAATTGAAGGGCCAAGAATGATTTTCTATCATCATTTTCTGAATGTGAGTTTCTAAGTGTGAAAGGTGTTGCGATAATAAAAGGTATATGGGATAAATTGAAAATCATATACCAAGGAAATACCAAAGTGAACATAGAAAAATTAAAAATCTAGATATTAAATTATGATGATTTGAAAATGGTTGAATTTTAATCTTTTGAGGACTTCTTTACCAGCATCAATGACATTGTCCGCACTATCAGATGTCTTGGTGAAAAGTTAGATGATTCTATAGTCGTGGAAAAGATCTTATGAATCCTTCCCGATAAATTTGATGGAAACATTTCTTCATTGGAAGATAAAGATCATGAAACATGATCTCTAGATGATTTTCATAGCACTCTCATTACTTATGAAATGGGAAGGGGGAAAGCTATGAAATTGAAAAGAAAATTTGATAACGAAATGTATTTCAATGATGCTATGAAATGGAACTTCAACAAGATTCTTATTAAAGTTAAATTTAATGACGTTGATTCTGAAAAAATGTATGTAAAAATCTAGATGATATTTTGTCCTTGTTTTCTAAAACTGTGAAAAGAGGGACAAGGAAATAAAAAAGGAAGCTTCCCTTGGTTTTTTTTGAATGTGGATTCATTGGTAAATTTGTTAAAAATTATCCTCAAATAAAGAAATTAGAAGATAGTGATGAAGAAGAAAGAATACCAAAAGGTCATGGAAGAAACAGGGAGATAACGTAAAATCATATTCCATAGAGAAATGGATAAAATTATTCAAATTTCAAAGAATATGTTTCTTATCCAAATATGAATAATAAGAAGGCAATGATGATGAATCCAAAAATTTGATTGAGTATGGTGTTGAGAATATTTTTTTTAACAGTGAATGGTGAAGAGTTTGGAAGCACTAGTTCCATACAATATGAAACTTAACTTGAATTTAATTTGAATGAATAGTTGAAATATTGTCTGTGAAAGATTAGAATACATGAAAAGAAAAACAATAGGTTGGAAGAGTAATGTTCATAAACAAGAAATCAATAATGTTTTCTTAATGAGAAGGATAATCTAGTAAAAAAATAGACCAGATGAAGAAATATCTCTAGGATTAAAATAATCATAAAGGGCATCTAGAAGTGAAGTAGGAGGAGAAAGAGGAAGATTCAAAACTTGCTGAGCAAAAGATTTCAAAAGAAGAATAGAGAAATAAAAGTTTCAAAAACACTATCTATGAAATTGTTGAAAGATATCACATTGAAAAACATTACATGGTTCAACAAATGTTACCTTAGAAATTTGAGAAGAAGTATGTAATTATTTCTAAAAATAAGAAAGGTTGGAAAGTTATGTATGTGGCTAAGAACAAAAATGTTGAGAATTTGGAAGTTTCAAAATTCCCTATATCTGAAAATGATTCTAAACAATATAGATATGAAAATATTTCAAATAATTATGATTCTGATAAGTGTAAAAAGATAAATAATAATTTGATTAATAAAAAAGTGGTTGGTGGATTTTATAAGAAAGACAAGAAGGTTTATGAGAATTAAGTTCACAACTATAGTCTATATGGATGTTTTAGAGAAAAATTCTCATTCTATTTATAATATTGGTATTGTGGAGGATTTTGATAAATAGAAAATGTGTGTTAGTTTAACAAACTACATTTATATTATTCCGTAGATTATGTAAGGAAACGTTTTAGGGGGGATTCAGTATCCTCAAAGAAAGAAGGCTGAGAGGGCTGTTTTTGAAGAAACCTGATAAGGATAGAGTAAAGATTGAAAATAGGTTCGAAGTAAAGGAAAATATTTTTGAATGATGTGAACATACTGGACCCCTTGAAAAAGGATGTCTTGTTTTGTGGTAATCACAAAAAAAATATTTCTTAAACATTCTCAGAAGAAGGAAGTGAAGAAAGAAAAGGAAGAAGAAAAATCTATTATTGTTGAATATTTTCTGTAAGCATTAAAAGTTGAACGACCTTGGATTCTTGAAAGTGGGCATTCATCTCATATGATAAGAGATTTGATATTTTTTAATAATTTAAAAGATTTTATATATTTAGCTGTGACATTTTACAATGACGAATCATGAAGAATAAACGGTGTTGGATGAGTTATCATTATAAAAGAAAAATTTAAATCCAAGAAATATTTAAATACAAGAAAGATTTATATATATATATGATGATAGATAACCTATTTAGTGTCTCAAAATTGTGAAAATAAGGTAAATAGTTTCTTTAAGGAAAGGTTGATTTTTTTTAAAAAACTAAAAAAAATTGAAGGATTATTCGAATAGGCCAATGTAGAAATGGAAATTTTTATCATGTTGGTGAGATCCAAAAATATTATTAATTGGAAATGGTGGAAGAAAATAAATTGTTTCATAAAAGGAGAGGACACATGTGTCAGTGAAACATGAGCAAGTTATTTAAAATAAATAGTGTCTAAGACATTCCTAATTTAACCTGAGAAAGATATTGGTGCTGTACATTTTTTCAGAATGGAAAGATTAAAAATTCAATGCATAATAAAGTAGATATTTTTTCAAAAAAACCCCTAGAACTTATCCATTCCGTTATCTATGGGACGATGGGAAAACAATAAAAAATATAGATATGTATTTTATAAGTTTCTTTGATTAATTTACTCACATTACTAGTGTGATGTATATGATACATAAATTAGATGCTCTAAAATTATTTAAATGTTTCCAAACGAAAGTTGAGAAAGAATTTGAGTATTCAGTGAGGAAGTTGAGAATTGACAATGGTGGTGAATACTGAAATGAATAATTTTAATGTTATCTTGAAAATAACATAATTTTTCACTATTATAGTTCCCCATTCAATCCCCCACAAAATGAGGATTCTGAAAGAAATAGTAGAAGTTTAGTTGAAATGGGAAGAACTATGTTACTTCAACATGGTCTTTTTCATTACTATTGGAGGAAATACTTGAGATACACTATATAAATTCAAACCTGATGTTTCTAAAGGCCATGTTTCAACATGAATCCATATAAATTGTTTTATGAAAAAACCACAAGTTTGAAAAATTTAAGTGTTTTAAGGAGATCAATCTTTATAAATAAAAATGGTTGAATCATGGGAATGTTCTAACAGAAAGGTAAAGATGGAATTTTTCTTGGATGTGATTCAAAAGAAAGTGGATATATATGTTTAAACAAATAAATAAGAATAATTATTGATTATTATCATCTGAAAATTATTAAAAAGACTAAGGAACTCATGCAGATAAGGAAGTGGTGCATGATAAAGAAGAAAATAATTATAAGGATATAGAAAATTATAATCCTACACAATGATAAGAATTAGACTCGGCTATTTCGAGTGATGAGGAAGACACTCAAAAATCTCATTCTTGGTAATGGAAACAAGTGGAAGCTCAAGATATTATTATTGATCAACACCAAAAGGTTCCAACAAAAAGAAAAAAAATCTATTAAACTTGCTTCCTTTTATTTAAAATTCAAGACAAATAATGTGGATGATGATTTTGAGTATCCAGAATGGGTTCAAGACAAGAAAAAAGCCATTTATCATATTGGAATAAATGACACATGGGAACATTTTCCTGAACTAGAAAAAAAATTTATTGGTACAAAGTGGGTTTTCTCGAATAATTTAAAATGATAAGAAATAAAGAAATATTAGTGTGAAAACATTACTCACTAATTGAAGGTGTTGATTTTGATGAATCATTTTATCCATTTTAAAGTTTATAAAAAAATTGAATCATTCCTTCTTTTACTGCTCATAAAAGTTACAAAATATTTCAAATGGATGTTAAATCCGTATTCATGAATGGTGATCTGGACGATGAAGTTTACATTAAAAACCATGCGCTTTTGATGTTAGGAAAGATTAATGTTATGTATATAGATTGAAGAAGGCCTTATATGGGATCAAATAAGCTCAGAGGTCATTTTATTAAAAATTGAATACATGCTTAAGGAATATGATTTTCAAGAAGTGAAGAGTTGATATAAATATTTATATCAATGAAATTCATGAGTATTCCAACATCATAATTTTTTATGACGATGACATTAAATTTTCTGGGAATGATGAGATATCTTGTGAAAGATTTTTTGATGAAATGAAAAAATTGTTTTAGATGTTTATTATGGGGGAAATAAAATAATTTCATGGGTTAAAAATTTTACAAAATCAGAAACATTTCGTTGTTTTTTACGAAAATCCCGCTAATTAATTTCTTAAGAAGTTCAACATGGAAAAAAAATACTTCCACATCAATATCAGTGGGAACAAAGCTTTCTAAAGATGGAGGAGGGAAAGATGTTGATTAGAACAAATTTATAATGTTGATTCGATTTTTTTAATCTTCATCAAGTCCGGATATTGATTATGATGTTACTTTATGTGCAATATTTCAGAGTGCTCCAAAAGAATCACATTTTCTTTTTGGAAAATTAATTCTTACATGCATCAAAGGAATAATAAATTTCATAATCAGGTATAAAAGATCAGATTGTACTGATTTTTTTGGTTATATTAATGATGATTGAGTAGGAAATATTGATTATAGAAGATCCACATATAACAGAGTATTATTTCTTTAGAAAATTTGTGTTAGTTTTCATAAAAAGAAACAAAGTTCAGTAACTCTTAGTATAGATTAAACTAAGTATGTTTCCACCACTGAATCTACAACCCAACTTATGGGGATGAAATATCAATTAAAAGACATACTTGATGAAGTGAAGTTACCCCGACTCTTGGTGTGTCATAATAAAAGTGAAATCTATCTCAACCAGAATCAGATTCATCATCCTTGTTCAAAACACATTGATATCAAATATCAATTCATCAAAGAGCTTTTGGGGAAAAATGAATTGAAGCCAGAGTATATTCCTACATCAGAACAAGTTACTAACATTTTATAAAAACCTTTACCGAAGGAATACTTTTCTAAATTGAAGATGACCATGGGTGTCCAACCTATTTCTCATCAATGTTGAGGTATGTGTTTTCCGTATTCATCTTCATACCATTGGATAGTGTTGTCAAGGGTGATAATTGTTTCATAAATCTATCTTTTTGAATGTATGTAAAAAAGGGATAGTTATGGGTATTCTGTGAATTTAGAATTTTAAGTGTGTGAAATATTATAAATTCTTGTTATATAGGTTTTAGGAGTCAAAATTTTATGTATACTAGGAATGAATATGTGATGAAGAATATTTACGTATGGAAGCTGTGGAAAATGTAGAAATGTGAGGATATTTTTATAATCACTAATTTTGGACAACACAGTTTTGTTGTCAATGTTTATTTTTTCCTATAATGATTTTTCTCACTTAGGATTATAATTTTTGATAAGTAATCCATAGCTTTAAGAAACAATGTTCAATGATTTATAAATCTTCATTGATAAAAAAATCAATAAGGGGGGATTGTAAGGCCAATTCTAGTAAGAATGATTATATTCAGGTGTTGTAATTTGGTATTAATGATGTTTCAAAAGAAAATGTTGTTTAAGAAGAAAAGAAATCACCTCAATTTGTTTTTAGTGAAATTCAGACAGAACATCATATTCAGAGAATTAGACTCCCAATGCTTGAAAAGGTTAATCGTATTAAGAAGAATATGGATGGAAGAAGTGGTTCATTGGATTCAAACTAAATCTACAATGAGAGGATTGATCATAATGGTAGAGAATCAGATTCTATGACTATGATATAAGTGTAATGATTTTTTGATGATCTTGTATTTCTCATAAATAATAATTAAGTTGAAAAACATATGATGAAAGTCTCATGAAATATTGTTGGAGAATAAGTGTTGAAAATTGAATTGAGCATCGAATTTAAAGATAAAAGGTGATGGAAATTGTATCCAGTATAATCAGAATCATGCCAATCATATTTAGGATGAGTATGAAATAAAGATATTACTATGAGTATAAAATGTTGGTGGATGAATTTTATGTCACCTTACTTTCCATTATAAGTCAGAAGATGTTAAATCCCATCGTCAATGTAATTAAATTCACGAAGGAAGTCTTGATACAAGCTAATGGTTGTGAAAACATAAAGTTTATAGATTCAATTTTTTCAACTCTCATGTTCATCATAATGAGTTTTATGGATACATATTTGGTTAAAAGCAAAGAAGGGCGATCATTATGAAGAAATGAATGATATTTTTGAACTAATATCCATTCCATCATATCTAGTATTTCACCGTATTCATCAAAGGGATAAATTTATATCATTGAGTTTAATGGAAAAGGAATTGAAACTATTGAAGTCGACTCCAGAAGTAATGAAATTAACTAATCAACAATGTATTCAACCACTTATCAGGTGAGAATTACATCATAAGGAGGTAGATCATAATTAGAACTAGAATCATACATGATTTTGGTAAGAGTATGAAGGATATCATTGTATGTCTGTTAAATAGGTAGTTTAAAATTTAACGGTTAAGATCATTTATAAAAAATACGAGCAATTTAAGAAAAATTTTATAGTAAGACAAAAATCCAAAAGATATAAATCTTCATAGAATAATGATGATGGGTATCATATTCAAAATAATAAGAAGAAAGTTTATTTTTTAAAATAATTTTATCATGTGAGTAAAGAACCATCATATCAAAGTTGATATCGATTCATCTTGATGATCGTAATTACAAAATAAGAATGGTTAAATAGGAAAGTAATCATATTGGAAATTATTATAGAGAATTAGAGTCAGACTGGTGTTTGATAAGGAATTCATATAAGATATAATGTTTTCATAAGATTCAATATGGATCGAGAATAATTGAGAAGAATTTATGCAGTCAAGATGTACCTGATAATAAACAAAACATAAAATTCTTGGTAAACTGGTTGAGTGGGAAATAATTTCAGATTCCGACCAAAACCATCTTTGGGTCACCTATATAAGGTGAAATTTACATCATACTTTTCTGACTAAATAACTGTTCATGATGAAGAGTTGAGAAGGTGGCCTAATAAAGAATTTTACAGAGATAATATTAAGTTTTTGTATTGATTTTTTTTGAAGAAGTTTAATTGGATATAAGTGAAAGGAGAAGATAAAATGTTGTAGTGTATTAAATTGATCATTGTATTTAGTATATCATCATATTCAATTGTCTATCATATTTTCTTCATCATCATATTCAGATGGTCATAGTATTAGGATGAATAACCGGACTATCGTATGGGTCTGCGGACTAAGGTAGGAGGTGTTTAGAATTCTCTCAATCGTCTTCTGATAAAGATATAATTTCTATATTGAGAAATCAAACTGGGATGATTAGATTGATAGAATCAGACTGGGAAATCAGATAGAATTTTATTTCAAATTCCTTGAAGTTATTACCTAATTCTAGGTAAGAAATTGATGAATTGTGTTTCAAAGAATACATTTGTGGATGTTGTTAAATAAAAACATGTAACATGTGTTGTTACAAAAACATTGTATTGAATCATTTGAGCTAGAACGAGAAAAAACACTCATTGATTGTTTATATAGTGTTGTATGGGTGAAAGGGAATATCATAATCATTGTATTCCATAGAAAAGGATTTTTTTTCTAGTGGCTTATGTGGTATTGTGTTGTTTCCTAACCATACTAAGGAAGTATCAATTCTTATTAAATAGTGAACATTGTAAATACATGTGTTCGAGTGGATGCTTGTTTTTTTATAAGGGAAATAAATATTTATTATTAGTTGAAGTTTGATTCATTTTCAAGGAAATATAAAATAAAAAGTTATCACTAATTCACCCCTCCCCCTCTCAGTGATAAAATTATTATGACTGAGAACTTGTTGTCTCAATCGTTATTAGAAAAGGGGAAGAAGATATAAATGATGAGAAATTTTATCACTTTATACATTTCATGGTAGGATACCTAAGGTAGGCATTGTGAAATTTGTTTGATCTTACCCAAGAGTTCCACTTTATGCACCCTCTGACATTTTCCAGAGAGGGTCAACTAGAGGTAGATGAGTTCTAGATTGAGTGAACCCAGAAAATTATGGGCCATTCAGTGACTCCATTATGAAAAAGAGTCATGTTGGATTATTATATGTTATGAGGTCAAAAGAATCATTGGAGGGATATTTAGGCTCAGAATTAGCATTTTAAGATCATGGTATAAAAGGAATTTCAGGAAAATTCCAAGAAACACTTTACCTTGACATTCTTATAAAGAAGGGGCGGCATAGTTCATGTGATTTACATAGGAAAATAGGTCAAAAAAGTCTATTTTGGTCACTTAATAAATTTTTATTTATTTTTTCCATCATTGGTATGAGATGAGACAGTTGTGGTGTTAAATTTTCAGGATAGACTTAAATTGAGATTATGTACTAGGTTAATATATTCTGATTGAAGAATTTTCTTAAGGTAGTGAATTGGGCCGCCATTACATAGGGGAACCTAAATGAGGAGTCCAGTAGAGGATATATTGTCTCCACTGGAAGTCTATGAGGTACCTCTTATGAGGGTAGAAATCATTGCTATGATAATGTTTACTAGATTAGTTGGAGATATAGTAAAAAGGGAGAAGGATCAATTACACAGATTAGTAATTGATTTTTCTTCCATCAGGGCTATAGATTGTGTCACATTCATAGTCAGTGTTCCCTACTCCTAGAGGAGTTTTTGGCCTATTAGAGGATATTAAACTTACAAAGGTAGTACATTAACCCTTTAATTATGGGGATTGAGGGAGGATCTATGATGAACCATATTTTTGGAATGGGGTCTCCTACCCCATACTAGTCGGAAAAATGGACTTACAATGGTCATGAAGGTCGGGGTGGTATATGTGGTACCTTAGGAAACTAGAACACATATTAGGAGAGAAATGAAACACAAGAATCTTAGAAATTATCCCATGTCGTAGGGATTGTTAATTTACATGAAATTCATCATCCATTTTTGGATAGAGAGGATAGGCCATCGATCATAAAATGTTGAAATAGTGTAGCTTCTACACTTTATATCACTCTATTTGATATAAGAGACTGACATTATTTAATATCTACAAAACCTTAGAATGGTTTAATTTTGATGGTGGATTTTGTTAGTGGGGTTATGAAGATTGACATAGCATTGGGTGTATGGTCAAAGGAAATATTTCTATCCAAGGGATGTTCCCTTGAGGTTGGTGAGTATCATTTCTTTTCTGATCTTTATGTAATTGAATTTCCTGGATTTGAATTTTTTTGGGTATGGATTGGATATTATCATACCAACACCGAATCAATTTATATGATAAGATAGTAACCTCTATATCCCCTGAGAGTGATAGATATTCTCATCACTGATAATGGGATATCTTGGAAGACTGTGGGGGGACAATTCATAAGAAACTGCGGGAGCTCACCACCCAGTTTGTGAGTCTTTTGATGGATAATAAGATTTTGAAGCATACTATATTTCCTACCATATTAGATCTGTTTTAGGATGTGTTTCCTAAATAATTCTCTACACTTCCACCTAAGAGAGATTTTGAGTTTACAATTAAACTTATTCCAAGAGATGAACCAGTTTCTATTCCACCTTACCGAATGGAACCAATAGAGATTCAAGGTATTATGATTGATCATTAAGAATATATGGATAATGTTTTTCTTAATTTGAGTAAATAACCTCTAGTATATTTGTTTTTTTAGGAAGGATGATGGGATGTTGTGTTTATGTGCTGATTACCCAATGTTAAACCAGCTGATAGTTAAGAATCATTGTCCTCATCCATGTATTGAAGATATCATTAACTAGTTGAGAGGATATTGTGCATTCTTCAATATTGAATTAAGTTTAGGTTGTCATCAATTTATAGATAGTCATTTTTTATACAAAAAACTAACTTTAGAAGTAGGTACGACCTATATGAGTTTGTTTGGATGTCTTTTGCGATGATGAATTCTCTAACTATGTTTATGGCCTTGTCGAAACAAATCATTCACCCATACCTGGATAATTTTTTGGTTGTTTATGTGGATGAAATCTTTGTGTACTCCAGAAATTGTAATTATCATTCCCAACATGTTAACATTGTCAGGAGTACATTGAGAGAGAATCATCTATACACCAATCTATATAAGTGTCAATTATTGATAGACATGGTACATTTCATGGGTCATATCATCTTTGAGTAAGGTGTTTCAGTGGACCCAGATAAATTGTATGCATTTTTCTCTTGGTATAAGCCTAATATATGTTTGATATCCAATGGTTTTGGGTATTAGAGAGATATTATTAGTGAATCATCCATGAATTTTCTTGTTTTAAATCACTACATTTTGTATTGACAAATAAAGGGATCATGTTATAATGGTCTAGATCTTGTGTGAATTCCTTATTGGATTTGAATAAGAATTTAACTACCAAATTTATTCTGGGTGAGTATTATAAATTTTTTTGTTATGCATATGATATTGGACTTTGGGTATTGTTGATATATATTGATTAAGTGATGGCATATGGATCATGAAAATTTTAGGACACATTAATGGAATTATCCTATGCACTGTCTTGATTTGGCCTCAGGGGTTTATAGATTAATGTATTAGTGAAATTACCTATTGGGAAAAGTGTTTATTATTTATACTAACCACAAAATCATAATGTACATATTTTCTCAGTGATATTTGTATCTCAGACAGTGTAGATGGGATGAGTAAATAAAATAATTTTACTTTGAGACAAGTAATAAACATGTGAAAGGAAACAATGACGCTAATGCTTTGAGCTCAAAGACATTGATGTAGGAATTCCATGAGTCTAAATTTAAGAGAAGATTGATTGCATTATTTGATAGGATACATGTGGGTGTTTAGGTGGAGGTGAATGTATGACCCCTTTATCCTTATCATTTGAGTCCACACTTCTAAAATATACTAAGAAAATGATTTATTAGGTCATGGAATGTCTAACACGAAGGGATTGTTTTGAATTTGGGAATCCACCACCTGATTGGACAATAAATTAGGATGATATAATATATGTTTGGGATCATTTTATTGTTACTATAGGTGTTTAGGATGAGATCATTTGTGTGTTTTATACATTGAAGTTGGCGATGCATCCCGATTTGACTAAAACGAATCATGAATGACTTTGAAATTATTAGTGGATGAGCATGAAATAGGAAATTGCAGGTTTTGTGTCATGATCCTATACTTGAAAGTATGTGAAGATTGAGAATAATTAACAAGGTGTTCAATTAAAGAAATTCTCTATTCGAGAATGGAAGTGGGATAAGGTTTCCATGAACTTTTTTGTGGGTATTTTATAGAGCTCCCAAAATAATGACATGATCTAGGTGAATGTGGACCAATTGAAAAAAGTAGACCATTTCTTTCATATACATTAAACATTCATAGTTGATCAGTTTGGGGATATGTATGTTTAGGATATTGAATATTTTCATAGGGTTCCATGGATAATAGTTTCAAATATTAATTCATTCCTTACCTCCCTATTTTGGAATGGATTTTAAAAGTCGCTAGGATATCATGCATTTCTGAGTACAACTTTTCACCCATAGATATTTGGGAATTATAATTTAAGATTAAGGTTTTATCGGACATGCTATGAGCATGAATATAAGACATTGGTGGATGTGGGAAGAAACAATTATCCATCATTAGGTTAACCTATAACAAAAATTGTCAAGATATTTTTATATGGAAAAATATGAAAAATTTATGGTTGTCTATTTATATCACCATTACGTTGGATAGAGGCAGGCGAGTCAGAGTTATTGGGACCGAGTATCGTGAAAGAGAAATCTGAGCAGGTTAAATTGATTCAGAAACATATGTATAAAACATAGAGTAGAAAAAAATTGTGTGCTGATTAACATCATTGACCTCTAAATTTTATAGTGTATGATCATTTATTCTTATGGGTGTCGCCGAGATTGGGACACCATATGATTTAGAGGTAGGTAAATTTGGCGCCCATGTTATTCTGGACGTTAGAGATTGTGGAGAGTATGGGACTAGTTGAATATTTTTTTGGCTCTTTCACATAGGTATAGTCCTATGTATGAAGTTTTAATTATGTCACTTATTCAAAAATATCACACTAAACCTACTCATGTTATCGACTTTGATGATGTGGAGATTGATGTTGATGTATCCTTTGAGGAGGATCCGATTTATGTAGTGGATCAGAGTGAGAATGTGTTATGGGGGAAAGACCACACTGATAGTCTAAGTGTTGAGACATCATGGAAGTGTTTAGGAGGAAACATGGGAGATGTAAGAAGATACGCATGTCTAGTGGACCAATATTTTCCACTTAGAGGCTTAAAGATGTTCGGAGTACAACTCAATGTAGAGTTATTATAACATGGGGAGATTGTATGATCCTGAAAATTCTTGATATGTGTAGATCTCATTATAATTATATTATTATTTTTTGATCTCATTGTGTTTGAGTCTTGTATTGGGCTGGTCTGGGTGTGTTTTGAATGCTTTTGGAGGGTCTCTGGTTAGTGCACTTTTGGCATTGGGTTTTCCCAAACTGTGTTCCTACTTCTAGAAACTGTGCACCTTAGGATAAAGCAAGTTTGCATAGTTGTCACACTATTAAAAAAACCATGCACCCACATAAGAGAGTCTGTTCACCCCAAAAATTGGGGTTGTATGGTTAGGGTGAATGTTATTATTGAAACATCTAAATAAATGAAATTAATGAGGTTTCCTTTATTGTGATTGAGTATGAATATAAAATTATATTTTTATAAAATGAAGATGAAACATGTGAGATGTTTTTTAGAGAGATAATGAAATTATTTAAAAAAATTAGTTGAAATCATGTATTTTCTTATATTAAAAATATCTTAAAAGGAGTACATTTACTTTTCTCAAGAGAGGTAACATGTGAAACATTTGAATTAGTTTGTGATGGAAAATTCAAATCCTATTTCAAAAAATATATCCAAGGGAAAAACATTATCGATAGTTAGGGATAGAATTTTGGTTGATCCTAAATATTTTAGAAATGTGGAAGGATGTTTTTTATATATAATAGCTTTAAGACCAAATATTGTGTATGATGTTAATTTAGGTTCCAAGAATTAAAGTTGTCATATAGTATCATCTTATAGCATGGTGTTTTTGTAAAATATATAAAAGTCATAGTTTATTGAAAAATAAAATATGAGATATCATGATATATTGATATGTTTAGAAACATGGATTTAATTTTGGAGGGTTGTTTTGATGATAGATGATCCAAATATAGTACAGTTTTATTTTTGGGAGAAATATGTGTATGTTGGAATACTATGACTTAGAATTTAGTGATTTTTATAATTTATTATATTGATTATGTAGTCACTAATCAAGATGATGAAAAATTAATGTGGATGAATACACAACTAGAATATTGTTTGGTTGATATAATGTTTCACCTTATCTTGGGTTGTGATATTTGATGTGATATAATTATAACTATGAATGTAGTACAAAATTATTTATCCTATATGATTGATATTAAATACCAAATCATTAAATAGAATGTGGAAAAAATAAACTAATATTGAATTTTTTCCTACAATAGTGCAGTTTGATGATATCTTATCTAAAAAAATTATGGTGGGAAACATTTCATAATATGAGTTTGATAATAGCTGTTAAAAAACCATTTTTTGAATGCCATGTTATGTGACATCCATACCAAATCTATCTTGTTTTTGGACAGTGTTATGAAAGGGGAAAATTATTCATCAAAACTCTATCTACTAGCATGTTCTACACTTTTTAAGGAAGATTATATATTTATGGGGTGTTTTTAAATGGGTTGTGCTTTGATTTCAACTTTTTTTAATTTCTATTAATGATTGTTGATTTTGAGGAATTATGATGTTCTTTTAGGATTAATTTTTTCTATTGATGAAATTTATAAATGATTTATGAATTTTTTGATTAGTTTTGTTAATATTTTATTAAATTACTTCTTTTGAACAACTCGGTATAATTAATTAATAATTCTTATTTTCTACTCTAGGTTCAATGGAACCAGGATTGAATATCTTAAAAACCTCATCTTAGGAAGAGCCAGTATGTCTTGGAATCACACCCAAACATTAGGAGGAAAATCATGTGGTTAGTGGAGTGTAAATGGGAAACAATTCCAAGTAAAATTATATAGAGGTTTCTAATGCATGATAGGGGGTTTGTAGAATATAGTGAACATGTTTATTTATAAAAATACAGGTTTCCTATTCATCCATGTGATCAATTTGATGGGATGGGTGGAAAAAAGTCTAGATTTGGATCACCGAGGCTTAGTTCAAGTAGATGAATTCAACATAGGAAAAAGGATTTCAGGTGTAGAATTATGTGGTGAGACTCCCAGTCAATTTTTAGCTGACAATATAGATGAAAGTTAGAATAGATGACTTCAAAACCTATGAAAAAATAAGGTGTATAAGGGAAACTAAGATTTTGGGAGTATCATTTTGTTCACAGGGAATAAATTAAAAGGGAATAACTATTATTCTCCTATTCCCAATTCAATGGAGAAATGTTCTATTAAAAATTCTAGGTTAAAGGTTATTGATGGTGAACCCAATGATAATGTCTTGGAATATAATAAGAGTTTGAATCTCCATAGTAGACCACAAAGGACCCTATGTGGTGTGGTGATGTAACAATATCTATATGGAAGGGTGGATTCCAATGATTATATGTTAGAAGATTATATGGATGAGGATGGTACTAATAGTGAGTCCCTCATAGATTTGGCCACCCTCTAGAAATATGCGACAAAGGTCTTGAAGTGGGTGGTAGGTGAGTAGGCTACAAAAAGAGACAATTTTTGGGATCATAATATGCACTCTGAGGATGAAATGTTAGGGGATTATTTTCAAATTGATGCCTCCAAAGTTAGGGTTACAAAGATAAAAGATAGATTGATTTTATTTAAGACCAATGAATTTTAGTGTGTTTTTATCAATGAGAAATCTCTTATTTTAACATGAGGCCTCAATGAAAAAATGTAAACATGGTGGAGTTCTTCCATACTTGGGACAATATGGATTATCATTTCAAATATCTCATCATGGATTATATAGATGAAAAGGAAGCTGAAATTCATTGAAAATTATACAGGGAAAATTTTACTAATTTACTCATATTTTATTTCAATGTTTTTTTGATTTGTTAAGGTAGTTAATGTCATCTAGTTTGAATGTGTAAGGTATACCACTTCTTCCTTAAAAGTTATTTCTAAAAATAAAAAAATCTAATTTTTAGTTTTTATACACTAGGATCATTCATGTACGATTAGGATTTTAAGATATTTAATATAATTAATGAGTTACAAATTTAAAATGATTTATATTTCTGGTTTGAAAATAATTTCCCAAGGGGGGAATTTTTAGGATAAACATGTTTAGAAAAATTTCAAAGAATCTAATGAAGTTATGAAGATACAAGGTGTAAGATGGTTTTAATGTAGGTGTTTTTTATTATCATTTAAATTTATTTAAATTTCATTTTTGAACATAAATAACATAAAATTGTTGAGTTAAAATGTAATTATATGGATTTCAATGACTCAAGTATATTAGAATGATTTTTTCAAATAGAGTGCTATAGTTTTATGTGATATTCCAATGATTTTTACTGAATAACTACCCATATTTCTATACAATTTCTATGAGAGATTATTTTTAATAGAGAAAAACTATTGATTATTTATTTTTATTATAGTACTAAATATCATGACTACTAAACTATTTCATGATCTAAGATTGACTAATAAAATCTATTCTTTTTCTCCTTTTATGATGTTTGAGGATCAACTATTCAAAGATCAAGAAGTGATGTTTTACAATGTATATATGATAATGTTTACTAAATAATGTTTTTAATGAAGTGTTATTAGTTGGATTTATATAAATCTATATGCTCAAAATAGAAAGTTTATAAATGTATCAAATAATTTTGTTGGGGAATATCATGATATTAGTAACATCTAGCAAGATCTTATAGTGTCAATGGTTAGAGTTCAACAAATGAGCCAATTTTGTGAAGTTCATTGGATAGATGTGTTATTACTTGTGTATGATTTCTATGAAATGATATTGTATAATGTCTATTATTTGATGTAATGATGTACTATAATGACCAAGAAGAAGTCCCAAATTCATTAAGAAAAATATTGTGGTCAAATTCATTAGATATATGTTAATGTATAAAATTCATTGGTTAGAGGAATCCAAGCAAAGAACAAAATCTTATAATTTTGATGCACTTCATTATAAGGATAAAAAGTTGGGGGAAAGTATCCCATCATTTTATTATAATGATTTTATGGAGTATTAGTCAATGTTTCATTAATAATTTGTTTATTGATAATTGGAACCAATTGGAATAATTAATGTTTCGATGATTATTACTATATTTTCATAAATATATTAGATATGATGTGGTGAATATGATTTTTAATTATTCTAAAACACTTGGAGGAAAAACATGATTCTCACAAAAATCTATGGAATTTATGAATAAGATCTCTTGATTCTAGGTCTTAGAGAAAGGATCCCCATGTTCTAGGGAATTAAATATAGTAAAAGGATTGATGATTTTGTTAAGGATACTCAATGTTTTGAGTAGGATGTTTGAAATAAATTCTGGTAATTTGACTTAAATATTGGTAGAGATCGGCCTATTTAACTGAATTTTGTGAACCAAGAGAATAAGTGGAATTTTTAGATGTAGGTATAAGTGTTCTAGACGTGGAGAGTTAATTATAATACAAGAATAAGATTATTGTATATTTGTATTGAAAGTGTAGTGTTGATAGATTTTTAGTTTAACAAGTTAAATAGGATCCTAAAAAATTATTCTTAGGTGTTCATAACAATATCATGTCATATTGGAAACACTCTATAGATAGCCATGGGCTAATTATACATTCTATATATATTGGTAAGAGTATACATAATGACTATAAGAACAAAAAAAAATAGAAGATGGTTCTTTCCATGTGCTATGAATGAAATAGAATAATATGAAGAAATTAATTCTAGAAGATAATATATAAATAATTTCCAAGAATCATAAAGAAAAAAATACTTATACCTATTAGTGACAGTACTTATAGTTTTTATAAAAACATTATTTCATCATTTGTCTTTGTGGGGAGAATATGAATTGTTGAATGACTATAGCACTAAAAAAGTGAACCAAAATTAGATTCTTTCTATAACCATAATATTATAGTTTTTTATGATATTTGTCATATTTTATTACATCCACTCCATTCTAAGGACTAGATACTCTGATTGAGTTGTGAAGCTTTTAAATATATGTTCTATTTTGGTTGTTATTGTTTAATTATTTTGAACATAGTCATTCTCACTAACTAGAGGTGTAGGTTATTTTATAAGAAAGAAAAAATAAATATATATGAATACTGATTCAACCATACCACTATTAGTGATAAAATAGTTTCGAGTTGGATTTATCAAATTTACATGAAGATATATTGCGTTCATAATACTAGTACCTGATGGGACACTTTAAATGGTTGATAATTCAAATAGAATTGTAATAATTTGATGGTCAACTTCTGGTTATCTGGATGTAAAAAACTATAGGTTCTGTCATTCCATTTAAAGGAACATGAATGATTTAAAGTGTAATTATATACTAAATATTTAACACCATTATATAAATTTTATTTGTTTTGGGATATAAAAAAAGAGTGTCTTTAAACTTACATGGTCTGAATCCCAAGAATCATGAGATTTATCATGTGGCCTTAGATGTTTCGGGATTTTCCACTATTCAATCTTAATGTGTTTGTATTTATTTTCATAATTTCATTTATTATACAAATTGGAATATATGGATGCAATTCCCAAATCATAATAATGAAATATTTCGGGCTTTTACTAAGTGGAAAGCTGTAGAGAAAATGAACAAGAGATGGAAGTTGACATTTTTCTTGATTGAATTTTATCGTGATAATAAAATACATAAATAATTGATATTTTCTAAAATAAAATGGTATGGAATGAGACTATGTTCTTTTTAAATCCATATTATTGTGGACTAACTAATAAAATTAATAGGTCTTTGAAAAAGAATGGTTGGATTATGAGGGTTTAGTCCAGAAAGCATAATGTGATTTGGGCATATCCACTCAACATAGTGTATTATCTCAACAACTAATGTCCAACATCAAGATATGAGTAGGAACATAAAACATAACTATGTTATGAAAAATTAGTAGATTCTCATCATATTAAAGACTTTATTAGTTTGTCATATGTATTGTAGATGTTAAGAACTATAATAAAAATTAATGAGAATCTAAAATGAAACTTTTCACTTGTAATGGTTGAAAAAATTATGAATATCGTCTAGGTTATATATAAATAAATAAAATAATAAAAAACATTAATAATTACATCAATTTAAAAATCCTATGGAATTACCATAGCACGACTAAAAATATTTGAGGGAAAGTGTATTGAAAAAGTTTATATTGCTCATATTATTAGAAAACCATAATAAATAGATAATAATAATTTGATTAATAAATGAATTATAACTCCAAGAGATCAGTAATAATGTTTAAGAGTATCTGATGCTTCAATGAGAGATCCAGATGAATAATTCCCAAAAGAGAGAGTACAAAATGATTAAGTACTGATAAGAAGGGTTGATAGGTGTTGTTCAGATAGGACGACATATTTTTGAATATCAAAAATAATAATATATTAAATTTAAATATTTTATGACAATATGAAATTTCTACTTTAAAGGGATGTATGAGAACCTAGAAATATAGTATAATCTGATTTATATAGAGACATACAATAGTGGGAGTTAGACATGAATGAGATGGAGGACTTAGTGAATTTTAACAGAACATGAAATATTGCTAATCATTCAAAAGGTAAAAATTTGATTTAAAGTATGTTGTTTAGAATGAATAATTAATTGGTTGAAAAAATAAAATATTCATAGCACGTATAACAATGATGGGGTTTTAAAAAATGTAATATCTAATTTCTCAAAGATCATCTCTCTAGTAGATAAGATTTCTATAATCCAGATAGTGCTTGGTATGGAGGAATCAATTGATTTTTACCTAGAAGATATATATGAAAAATTATTCACTTAATAGTGATAAGGTTGAGTAAATATACATGAAATAATATATAGGTTTCTCAGTAGTAGGTATCCAAAATTTCGTTTTAAAATTGAAGAAATTATACTATAAGATAATACAATCCAATCGACCTTGGAATTAGAAATTTGATTCATTCATGTTTGAAGAATTTTTTATATGAGGAATTCAGATAAATTTTTTATCTTAATAAATAGGGTGATAGAAAATTTATTTTATTTCATTTATATGTGGATGATATCTTGATAGTGGGAGAATATGTTTTAAAAATCTAGAAGTAGAATTGTGTTTTTTCTATAGGATTGGAGATCAATGATCCTGAACAGTAACTAAAGTTCTTAGGGATCCTGATCAAGATATATAGAAGTTTAATTAACTTTGATAAATCATATATAGGTTATATTTATAAGTTCATCGAATAGATTAGGATGACCAAAATAAATTGTACCTCAACCCATTTTGATTCCAACATAAAATCATTTATCTTATAAGTACCATTAATGGATGTTGATGTTGTGTAAATAGATTATTAATTGTATAAATTCATGGTTAAATATTTAATTTATGTTATGGTTTAAACTCACTCAAAAATCATCTATGTTGTGCGTATTGTGAGTTAGTACAAGGAGTATCTGATGACATTACAGTATAATGCCTTGAAATGGATCATATTGTATTTGAATATATATGATGAAAAATCCATATTATTTCGAATCGATATTCTATTATAATAATTTTTGTATTTTTAATTTATGGATGACATGTGTATAATGGAATGTACCACTAATTTTAGGTTTTATTTTAGAGGAATGGTTTCCACGTTTTCATCAATCAAACAATTAATTTCTACTCTATCTTAAACAGAAGTGGATTATAAGACTACTATTTTTTTAATTACAAGGGTATGGTTGAAAATACTTTCTAGGAAAATTAAAACAATTTATAAAGGTAAATTTGGTTTTTATGAAAGATAATGTCAATTCCACTTAGCCATATATTATTTGTTCTTTTCTCAAGCTATGTATGTCGACTAGAAGTATTGTTTCATATGAAATTTTCAAGAGAAAATATAACTACAAAAAAAATAGATAGTGGGATATTGCGATCGGATAGATGAATTCACCTAGGTGGTCATTCAAGAAATCTAAGATAAAATCATTCCTAAGTGGTATTTAGGGGTAGAGAAGTATATAAAAAAGTTAAATTGTGATATATTCTATTTTTTGGATATTTTTGAAAGTTCAATGGAATAAAATTAAGGTGGAAGATTTTTGGTAGGGAATGATTGTCTCATTTCACAAAAGCCTCTTCCATAGAAATTATGTTTAATAGAATTTATAGAATTATATATTTTTAAGGATTTAAGATGTAGAAAATGAAAATATAAATTCGGTAATGAAACCTATAATAAGATCATATAAATTGATGTATGGAATATAATGCATTAAATCTTGATAAGAAAAACATATGTAAAGTTTCAATAGGTTTGAAATCATTATCATGGAGTCATTCCTAGTGATCCATGATTTTAAGGGATAAGGTATAACTGTTTGACCATATGAAACATAGTCTCTTTGTGTGTAGGTACTTTTAAAAAATGTGTGATTCAATTAATAATTTATTGGAAAGCTCAGAAGTTATTGAAGAATAATTTTTTTTTTAATTTTATTGTAATAAAATGTAATATTATTTTTATAGTAAAATAAATTAGTATTGTGGTACCCTTATATATGTTGGAAGCATCTTCTAAATTAGGATTATCTTTTATGTTTTCTTGTGTTCAATATTTTAATTTCATGATTTACCATTGGATGTATTTTTGGTAATTTGTATTTTGTTATCATTATTATGAGTTCAATCATTAGGTATATTTTGAAATGATTAGTGTTATTATCTACCAACTTTTAGTAAACTCAATTAATATGAAAGGGGACATCTAAATATATTTTTTGAACTATTTAAAGTCACATGTTTGTGACCATATAGTGGATTGACATACAGAGGAACACATGGTTGTTTTCGAAGCATGGATACTTATTTTTAATAGTCCCACCAACTAAAATAGGACTCTATAGAATCCTTACAAAAATTCCATATCATAAAGTATTCATATAGCTTTTATATCGTTTTTTCAAAATAATGAGGCTTAATTCTTTTATTCTAATTGAACAAATTGTGAGATGGAGTTACTCCACAAAATATGTTAGAGAATTTAGAGTCATGTAGGAATCTGTTGTATGATTTTTTCATCTAAAAATTTTATTATTGAGAAATAAATCATAATATGAACTTATTTACATTTATGTGTCTTAAATTACACCTATATCTCAATTATTATAATTAGTTTCAATTGATTTATTATATAAGAAGTTTTATTTCATGTTCTCTCTTTAATTTTCAATTTTTTATTCATTATCATAGTCATGATGATTTCTCATATCAATTACCCTTCATTATGATATTATTTATATTAAAAAGTTGTTTTTATATAGTTTGGTATATATGATGTTCAGAAGAATTTTTTTCCATACTTGTATTGTCATTTAATGGATTTAAAAATTCATCAAAGCTTCTCCCTCTCAATTAGTTTTTATTCAAAATGTACAAAGGACAATTTTATTCTTCCTAATATCATCTTGAAATTGATATAATTTTTTATTATTTTACATTATGGAAAATTTTATGTAATTTATCTTTAAAAATACAATTTTATTTTTATATGGTCATCTCAAGGTTTTTTATGTTTTCTCGATCTTACACCTTCCTTTTATTTAAAATTCAATAAATGGATTCACCTATATAGTGCCGACCTTAAAATTAATTGTTGTTCTAGTTTCTTTCTCCTCTATGTAATTATTATTCTTATTATTTAATGTATTTACATATCTATACTTCTAAGATAAGCTAATTAAAGCCTTTATTGATATAGATTTATTTTAAAAATGAGTGAACTGAATCTTATTGTACTTTTTCGGAATTATCACTGACTCCCACCTATTTAATTAGTTTTATCTACTGAACTTCCATAAATAAAATTTGGTTATCCAAAGTAATTTTTTTTTATTTTTATAAAACTATTTATATTTAAATGTATAACTTTAAAAATAAATGTTATCAAAAAATTAATGTATAATTCATCTTATTTTATAGTGAAAATTTCATATATTCTTGTAATATGTGTGTTAACTATGTCAATAACTGTTTATGTTTTTAATGAATCACTTGGGATATATTTTAATGATACCATCCACCATCTTTCAATAAAATACATATGATATTGTATTTTGAAATTTTGATAAAACCGTATTCTTTCACATTGTGTAATAAATTCATAATGGAGTTTTGGATTATTTCATTTAACATAAATATGCATTATTTTTCATTATGTGATGGATGACCCTATAATTGTTAATATCTCTAATGTATTAGGTCATTCATTTTATCTCAAAATATGAAATTGAATGAAGAGAGATCTTGAGCTGGTATGATCTCAGGAATTTAATGAGGAATGAATCCCTTTATTTCCGAGTTGTTTTAGAAGGAAGGAAGCTGGGAGATGAAGGCTGACTGTAGTACAAGTATACGATGTGTATTTGGAATACACGACGTGTACTCAAAACACAACATATACTTTCCTGGGTAGGCCAATTCATGACATGTAATTGAATTTACCATGAAGAGAAATACTCATATTTACATGATGTTTAATACATAAAAATGACATGTAAATGGCCAGGGTTATTTTTCAAAATAAAAGGTAAGGCCAAATTTTTTAAACAGAAGATTAACACTCATTTTCTATGACACAGAAGAATTGATGGAGGAGATTCATTAAATCATAACCTATGATTTTCTAAAAATCTCTGATATGAACTTTTAATTGAGTGATATTCATATCATTGGATCTAAACCAGTGATTTATACTTTCCTATTACACCATTTATTGTTTTAGTTTCAATGATAGATGATATTTAGTTGAAAGAAAATATTCCATATTTCTCATGTATTTATATGTTCTTCTGTTATCTTCAAATATGGGTCAAGTTAGGATCCAATATTGGATGAGTATTTGAACACATGTTTATGATATGTGGTATAAAACTTTTACCTTGATGTCTAGTTGTTTTATACCATGTTTTCATTGTTCTGCAAGAAAAACCATCCACGGTTTCTCCAAAATTAAATGAATTCCTTGATTAAATTTTTGGAATTTTATAAGGTTTCTCACATTTCACCATGTGATGGATGAAGGATTTTAACCTCATACTAGACCACACATGAGGTGTGTTTATGTATCTTCTCCATGATATACCACCCCCTTTGGTGCGTGTGATCTCTCCTTCTAATAGGGATCCTTAATGAATTAAATGAGATATTAGGTGAGGGTTTATGCTTCCACTCCATGTGATTACATGTTATTTAAATGGTTAAACGGTATAAATGGAAAACATCGAATAAGTTGTATGAAGTCATGGATTGTATATAATTATGATATTGGTTAATGGAATGGTTATGATTACAATGGATACCACATAACTTTCTTCTCCATGGATCATATTTATATTGAATTCTGTTGAAATTTTCTACACTATGGATCCAAATTACATTGGATGCTAATGACATTTCTACTCCTTGGATTCAACTTGCTTGAAAAACCATTGAAATGATCCATGTAAATTCTCCTTGATATATACCTAATAATTTTTGTATATTTCTGTGGAGATGATCTTAGACTTGATGAGGATACCTTAGTAATTTTATACCTAAGATCTGGACTATGTGGGGCGGCCACTAGATTACTCAGCATAGGGTGTAGTATCTATTTTACCCTGATTTACTTGTGGCACATGTTTATGATTTCTTCTTCATAGTGAGCCTTGGTAGGCTGGAGAATATCTCACTTAGATGTAAAATTTTATTCCTATTATATATTAAATACTATATCATCTTGTATAAATAGACTAGACTTTTTATAGACACTGTTGGTGGTGGCCTATTGAGTGTTATCTGACACCTTGTTCTGGCAACTGTTGGGAACCTAAAAAGTCATCATGGATGCTGGTAGGGACCAAGTAAATGACCCACATCATGATTCATGAGTGATATGTTGAGATGTTATGTGATTATGATATACTCTATAATACCAAATGTAGGATCAAATATGTAAAGATGAGAAGCTCAAATACAAGAGGTGGGGGTTAATTGCGTACTTTAAAAAACCCTAAGGAAATTTTGAATAACCAAAATTCCTAACACCTATACGTTCTAATAACGTTCTTGATTATGGAAATGTGATTCTGATAATGAAGCTTAACAAAAGTTTACAACAACTAAGAATCCACCTTAAAGCATATAGAATCTAATTAAATCAAAGTACAAGTATATAGAAGAATAAGATAGTTCTACTTTCCTCAATAATATTAATATAGTAGAAAACTTGTAACAAAACAAGTATCAAGTAGTAAGTCTTTTAACCCAAAGAGAAGGGTATCTATCAACCTTGGATAATGGTCCCTTGATTTATACTTTCAAGAATGTTTGTCTTACCCACACTTGGGTAAGCCCTCGTTACAATGATCGAAGTTGGTCTTGCTCACCCTGCAAGCCCTAAACTATAAGGTAATCGACACCTCTATCTTCCTCAGCAAGAAATCCCTCACTTTCAAGGTAGTCGGCACCTCTGTATTCCTATCCCCGGAAGCCCTAATTGTACACAACAACAATCGGAGTCACACTAAGAAAATTTTCATGAAGCAAAGTTTGAACAAGCCGTTAAAACATATTGTACGAAGCCTGAGAGTTTATAAGAGCCTATCTCTCTATAAATCACTTAAACAGGATGTAATCACAGTTTTCAAAGTTGTTGTGAGCTCTTTAAAATGAGATCCTATTTATAGTCATGACTTCAATGCTCGACTCCCTCCTCCAGTGGTCATATTTTTCCTTGAATTTCAGAGGGACATGTACATGTGTCACTGAAACAATGGTTATTGGGTGACTGAAACCATAACATCATTTTATAATTAAAAAAATGTAAGCATAACCGAAAACTAATATTCAGAATGTAAGTAAATATAAAAGTTCGGAGTCTAACCAAAAATGAATTAGGAGTCTATAGTACAAGGATATTAGGATTCTGTTTTGTAGGAATTCGGAACCTGAATTATTTAGAATTCCGGAGTTTGATTTTCAAGGAAATTTGGAATTATGATTCAAAAGTATTCAAAACCTGAACATTCAAAGTTCAGAGTCAGAGTTTATGAGAATTTAGAGTCAAAACTCAAAAGAGTTTAGAGTCTGAACTCAGAGAACATGAAGTCAGAACTCAGAGAAGTTCGTATCCAGAATTTGTATTCTGAATTCGGAGTTTGAACTCTGAGAAGTTCATATCCAGAATTCATATTCAGAATTCGGAGTCAGATCTCAGTGAAGCTCGTAACAAGAATTCTAATTAAGAATTCATAGTTAGAACTCAGTTAAGTTCGTAACCAGAATTCTGATTTTGAATTCGGAGTCAGAAATCAGAAGAATTCATAACCAGAATTCTGAGAACTCGGATCCTAAAACAGAATGCTTTATATCTAGGTAATTATAGGATTCTAAGATTTTGGATTCAAACCGAATTTTACACTTAGTGAAAATATGATATGAGTTACGAAAACATGATAAGGATAAATTTCTTTAGGGAAGGTAATTTTTCCATATAGAAGTAAAACATAGGGTAAAAAGGGATTTTCTTTATGATAAGGTGTTTGTGATTTTCAAAACAAGAATAAATGGTAAAGTCATAAGGAAACATTAATGACTTAACAATCTCTCACTTTAAAGAAGGAAAAAAAAGTCATTAGGAAATCCTTATTGACTCAACAATCTCCCCATTTTTTGAAATCACAAACAACCTTATGAAAAAGAGTATAAGAACTTAAAAAAATATAGACATTGAAATAAATCTTATCTCTCTTTTCACATTGGTAAAGATGAATACAACTGGCTTCCCCTTTGGATTTGGAACTCTAAGGATCATATTCATAGATTTCCGGAATGAGATTTATCTTGAGTACAGAAATATCAATAATTAAAAACTCCCCCTTACATAGAGATATTTCTTATATACTTATAAATATTTTTCCTTCTCCCCTTTAGGATTCTTTTTCCTTATCCCCCTTTGGTATTTTCAAAAAGTGTTTGAGGGAACGGAAAAAAATATGGTACCTGAAATATTAGTACAAACAACCAAACAAAAATGAGAAACAACAATTCCATTATAATTTGAAGAATTTGTAAAAGTCAAGACATTACAACAAAATATAGGATTGGTATTTATTTTTCATCTTTTTTCCTTGGGCATCATCTTCTTGACTATAGTCTTCAGCTTTTTTAATTCCTTGTGATCTTCCTTAGCTTTCTACTCTAGATCTTTGATTCTCTCTTTCTAAGACTTCAGAACTTCTTCTTGAGCCTTCAGCAACTCATCTTGCTTCACAACATTCTCTTCAAACTCAATCTGGAGATCTCATTCCCTCTTCTAGCTTTGTCAAACAGAGTTCAACTTCCCATTCATCTCCTTCACCTCTTAAATCTGAGAATATTGTTCTAGATTTATCTTTTCCTTAAACATGTTTGTAAGATACTTGATTTTGGTGTCTTCAATATCAAAATATTCCTTGCCATCTTATTGAAACGGATCAAGATCACTCATTTCTTATACTTACCTCTTTGACATGCTGGTTATCTTCTTACATGACTTTCTGTGAGCTTCGTAGCCTTTGAGGAATGTTTTTAAATCTGATTCCATCTTGGCACACTTTTACATCACCATGGAAACCGAATAAGATTTTTTGTTAAGATAATGTTGGAGCATCTAGAATCTAGAATCTATGCTTGAAAAATTCAGAATGGACCCGACATGCTTCTTTAATGATTGTTCAATAAAATCAGGACCAAGTGAAGATGATTCAGAATCTGAGACATTACTTGGTGATGCTTATTTTTCTAACTCAACAATATTCCTCTTCGAAGCTCCTTCAACTTCCTTCTTCTTCACTATAGATTTTATAAGAGTATCAACAAACACATGTTTACCCTTATCAATTCTCAGTACGACTTCCTCATCAGGGGATTCATGCTCACTATCGGACTGCTGCACAACTCTATCTTCATCTACTTATTTCTGATTTCTAGCCTTAGTATCCTCAAGATGAATGAAATCACGATTTAGACTTTCTTGTTCAGACAATTTATCAACTTCTTCTTCAACTTTCTCTTCACCCTTCTTTTCATCCTTCTCTTTATCCTTCTATAGAGTGACAAGCTTGGAGTACTCGGATTCAGAAGTTCAGAGTGACAATTTTTCAGATGAGGTTCCCTTGTCTTGATAATTTTCAACTTGATTTAAAAGTTCATCTATGTTACCACTCCCTTCTTCTTCTTCTTCTTCTTCCTCCTCTTCCAGTTCTTCCACTTCTTCCACTACTTCAACATGTTTTTCTTTAGCTTTTTCCTGGTTGAAGAAATTCTTCCCTGGGGTCTCAGGTAAAGGCACTGTCAATAAAGATTATGGAACCAGAATATTCTCAGATGCTACTTCAGTATCCCTCAGAAGGGATTGACAAATTTCAGTTTCTAACATCTTTTTTTAAGTTTCTTCTCTTTGGCTAGTTTCTCAAGCTCTTGAGAAACTGATTCATTCAAATCCTTAGACTCAGTAGGATCCAAACCGAACTGTGGATCCCCTGATTTTCTATTCTTCTTGTCCTCCCTCCGTTTTGATAAAACCTCATCTGGGTAGGCTTTTTGGTTCTTGGGATTAGGATGTGCAGATTGGACTTCCATAGACTTATGGGGTTTTGTCTTCTACGTCCACTTCCTTCAAATTTCTTTTATTTCTGACCTTCTTTGATGGTTCATCTATTTAAGCATCTTCCAGAATGAATTCTTCCTCTTCCACTAGTATATCATAAAACTATCTTGACTACTTAGAAAAACCCATATTAATTCTTTTCAAAGTGTCATTAGTTACAAGAATAACTTTAAAATTTATTGGCTTGGAACTACATAGGATTTAGAATGAATCAAGACACCGAACTATCATCTTGGAAAGTAAGGAAGGATACATAATAATATGAGCTCTCAAATTCCCATTTTTGATATTCTCTATCGTAATGAGAATGTGCCACATCAAATTCATTTCCTTATATTTACCATGAAATCCAAGATATATATGTCACTTTTCTTTAAGGTGTCCTTATCACCTTTACTCGTTACGAAAAAACCTTGAACTCATAACTGCATGATCCGACTGTTGACAGATAAGTGATAAATATTTCCTGTCTTGACATCTGATTGTCCAAGACATTCCAAATATTTCACCTTATTAAAACATCCTTGAACATTCGGTAGTTTTTGAGAGAAAAAATCGGCTTCCCCTCCACAAGATAACTCCACCAAGCTAGCATCCTTGGTGTTTGAGAGTTTATAAGTTTATTCATAACTCTTAAAGAATAATTTCTCCCTACCATCTTAATTAAAGAAAGAAACTAACTCATAAAATTCTTTAAGAAAATCATGAAAAACCAAGTCTTGATTTACTAGCTTTGATATGCACATGCTCTCCCATCCATTATGCTTGATATTCATAAAAATAATTGAATAATATTTGAAAATTTTCGGATGGACCAACCTGTTCCTGTACACTTTCCCACATGAGATTGGTTTTACATTAGACATATCTTGAGAAAAGGATTCTACAGACATTCATATTGGAGGAAATATGAGAGATTCAGAATGGGCTTATGAAAGTGGGTAGAACTTCATCACACGAGAACTTGAAAACCAATGTGGGACAACCCTTCGGGGGTCCTTTATATATTCTATGGAGGTGACCTTTCATCTTCCAAATCCAATATAATGGTTGAGAAACTTTCTAATCAGATCTAATGGTTGATATGATAGCCGCAAAGAAACAAATTGGGTAGGATCCGATCTTTTGAGGTTTTTAAGAAAAACTAGAATCCGAGAGTTTAAAATACAAAAGAAAATATCAACAATGAAATAATGACTATGAAAATTTAATAAGGAAATCATACCTTTCGGATTTATAGGATGTTTACTTTTAATAGTGGAAATTTTTATTGAATAACTTTAGATTAAAAAAAATTTGACTACGAAAAACATATTCTGTAAAATATAAGGTTGAAAATTTTATTGCAAAAAAATTTGAGTACCAAAAATGATCATAATAAAAATTCTGAGTACGAAAAATTCTCAATATGAAAATTTTGAAAAACTAACTATGGAAATTTTCATTACGAAATTTTGAAAAACTAACTACAAAAATTGCCATTATGAATAATTTTGAAAAACTAACTACGAAAATTTGTATTATGAAATTTTTTGAAAAACTAACTTCAAAAATGTTCATTATGAAAAATTTGAAAAATTAACTACGAAATTTTTCATTAGGAAAACTTTTAATAAACTAACTATGAAAATTTTCATTACGAAATTTTTTGAAAAAATAACTACGAAAATTTTCATTACGAAATATTTGAGAAACTAAGTATGAAAATTTTCATTACAAAATATTTGAAAAACTAACTACAAAAATTTTCATTACGAAACATTTGAAAAACTAACTATGAAAATTTTCATTACAAAAAATTTGAAAAACATAAATAACAAATGTACTCCCCCTATGAAAAATAATTTTACTACTGTAAGGAGATTAGTTCAACAGGAAGTTAATCCAGTAATATTACCTTACGGTTATCATTCCAATCTTCTGTTTAATGTATTCAAATCTATCAAAAGGTAACAATTTTTTGAAAATATCCACAAGTTGATCTTGAGTTTTGATAAATTAAAGAATGATATCTTCTTTTTCTGTGTTATCCCTTAGAAAGTGGTGCCTAATATCTATTTTATTTGAACGAGAGTGATGTTCCAGATTTTTACTAAGGGAAATGGAACATGTATTATCAGACAAAATTTGTGTTTTGGTAAAACTCATACCATAGTCTGTGAGCATGTGTTTCATCCATAATACTTGAGCACAAAAACATCCACCTACTACATATTCAGCTTCCGCAGTGAAATGTGGTACTGAGTGTTTCTTTTTTCAAGACCAAATAACTAATGA
Organism: Viscum album; assembly: GCA_963277665.1. Taxonomy (NCBI): domain Eukaryota; kingdom Viridiplantae; phylum Streptophyta; class Magnoliopsida; order Santalales; family Viscaceae; genus Viscum; species Viscum album. Next base: position 995,512,997 of record OY728141.1, on the reverse strand, counting down.
ATCTCTTAAGAAATGACATTTTATGGATGTACTCTTTCTATCCATTATACATCCACCAAAGTCAGCATCTGAAAAACTTTTTAAAACAAAATAATTTTCAGAAGTATAAAATAGTCCTAAATCCATGGTTCCCTTTATGTAGAAAAAAATTCTCTTCACTGCCTTTAAATGAGATTCCGTAGGATTGGATTGATATCTTTCACATAAGCATAATGAAATGATTAAGTCTAGATGACTATTAGTTAAGTAAAGTAGACTTCCTATCATACCTCTATATGTTTTTTGATCTATTGGTTTCCCAGCTTCTTCAAGATCATGTGTGTTTGAGGTACCAATGGGAGTACTTATACTTTTAGTGTTGTCATATCCATACTTTTTAAGGAGATCATTAATATACTTCTATTGGGATATATATATTCTGTCTAGTTTTTGAGAAATTTGAAAACCAAGGAAAATGTTAACTCACCCATCATACTCATTTCAAACTAATATTTCATTAGATCCAAAAATCAATCGATTAAAGATTGTTGAGTTGAACCAAATATAATGTCATCAACATAAATTTGAACAATCAAAACATTTTTCTTATCTTTCTTTATAAAAAGGGTTGGATCCATATTTCCCTTAACATAGTTATTTTGAAACAAAAATTTTGTAATCCTATCATACCAAGCTCTAGGTGCTTGTTTAAGGCCATATAAAGCTTTGGGAAGTCTAAAAACATGATCATGAGGTTTTGTGTCTTCCAATCCAGGAGTTTGTTCAACAAAAACATCCTCTTGTACATAAACATTAAGGAAAGAACATTTCACATCCATTTGAAAAAGCTTTAAATTGAAGAATGCTGCAAAGGCATGTAAAATACGAATAGATTCAAGTATGGCTACTAGAGCATTGGTTTCTTCATAGTCTATTCCTTCTTGTTGATTATATACTTTAGTAACTAATCTAGCTTTATTTCTTACAATGATTCCATTTTCATCACTATTATTTCTGAAGACTCATTTTACGCCAATAATAAAAGTTTACATAGGTCTTCCAACCAAGGTCAAGACTCTATTCATTTCGAATTCATTTAGTTCATCTTTCATGGCTTCATTCCAATCACCATATCCTAAATCTTCATCAGTGCTTTTTGGTTCTAATTGGGAATGGAATGCTAGATGTTCTACTTCGTTTATTAAGGAACTTCTGGTCCTTACAGGTTGATTCAAATCACCAATGATACTATCACTATGATGATTCTTTCAAAACAACTGATTTGGGTTTTTTAAAACATGTTCATCAACATAAGGTAGGAAATATTCTCGGGTAAATGTTTTAGTCGCATGTTCTCGAACATTTTCCTAATAAGAAGTGTTTTCTATCCAAAGGTTGATAATAAGTTTTTGGAAACACATCTGATGATGTAGGTTGGGGTTGTTTAAAAACAAAAGGACCAGTTTCATCAAATTTGACATGTACTATCTCTTAAACAGTAGAAGTGTTTTTATTAAAAACTCTATATGCCTTTGAAGTTTTGGAGAAGCCTAAGAAAATTCCTTCATCATATTTTGGTGAAAATTTATGTAAATTGCCTTTAGTATTCCGAATTAATACCTTGCAACCAAAACCCTGAAAGTAGGAATGTCCAGGTTTTCTACCATTCCATAACTCATTAGGAGTTTTATTAAGAAAAGGTCTAATAGAAACATGATTTACAGTATAACAAGTAGTAATTATAGCTTCATCCCAAAAATTTTTGGCTACAGAATACTCACTCAACATGTTTCTAGTTATCTCTTGTAGAATTCTATTCTTCTTTGAACAACACCTTTTTATTGAGGTGTTCTGGGTGCTGAGAAGTTGTGAGTAATACCTTTTCTACTACAAAAAGTTTCAAAATCAGATTTTTGAAATTCTCCGCCATGATCACTATGAATTGTTTTTAATGGATGGATTTTCTCATTTTTAACATGGGATCTAAAACTTTTTAAATAATAGAAGGCTTGACACTTATTTGCTAGAAAATATACCCACGTAAATTTAGTGTAATCATCAACCAAGGAAAATATATAGTAATTGCCTCCAATTCTTATAGTTTTTGGTAGACCAAAAAGATCCATATGCACTAGCTATAATGCATGAGTAGTTGAGACTTCAACGACTGATTTAAAACATGATTTATGTTGCTTTCCATATTTACAAGGGTCACAATCTTTTGAAGAATCAAATATAAGCTTCGGTAAATACTTAAATAATCCATTCCTAGAATGATTGCATTTGTTTTTAAGGTTACAATGTCATAAAATTATATGCCATAACCAAGAGTGATCTTCCATTTCACTAAGTCAAGGTAAGTCTTGGCTCCTGAGGTCTTCTATGTTTAGTGTGTAAACAGTCTCTTGTATTTGGGTAGAAAGAATAAAATCATCCTTGGAATTGTGTTCTAAGAACTTGTGATTCATAAACTTCAAAAGGTAGCCTTCATCACATAATTAGCTTATGCTAATGAGGTTTTTCTTAAGACCTTTAACAAATAAAACATTTGAAATCAAAGTTTTTCCAATAAGAACGATGTTACCTATACCAATAATTACTCCATGATCATTATCTCTGAAGGTTACTTTTCCTCCTTTCGTCTTGATAATCTTTTCAAAATAGATTTTATTAACTATCATAAGTTGGGAAGATCCACTATCCATGTACCATGTATTGTTGTTGGTACTTTCCATATTTTCCTAGAAATAAAAGAGTTAGACTTTCAGAATCCAAACTTTCTTGGATATATAAATTTCATAAATAAAAATTTCAGGCACCCACATATTCTTAGAAAAATAGGCTTTATGAAATCCTAAAGACTGGGTTCTGTTTTGAGAACAATTCTTTTCCCAATGTCCACCACACTGACACATAGTACAGAATGAAGCACTTTGAGAAACAAAGTAATTGTTGCTAAAAATTGGTTTAGAACCAGTGTAACCAAAACCATAACTATTCCTTAGAGGTCATATTTGAGAATACATTTTATCAATGTTTTATTTACCTATGGAAAAGTTTGACAAACACTTCCTTAAGGAAAATATTTCAGATTTGAGTTTGATTTCCAAGTTCTTGTCTTAAAAAACATTTGAATTAGAACTAGATCTATGCTCGAAATCATTTTTCATTGAAACTAAATTTTCTAGATCTTTAGAATGTTTATTCTTCTCATAACATACTTCCTCAAGATTTTTTTGAAATACTTTAAAAATCAGAATTTTTCTTATCATGATCTTTTGAAAGATCTAATATTTCCTTAGAAATAATAGTATTATTATAATTTTCCTTATCATGTTTTTTCTTGAGTTTTTCATTCTCAATATCAAGAAGTTTGGAAAACCAAGAAACTTTTTCATAGGAAGGTAAATTGTTATCATCATTAGAAGATGATTCTTCTTCAGAAGAGTTATAATATTTACTATCTTTAGCATTCAAAGAAACATTGGTCAATGATTCAAAATTGTGTACCTTATCCATTAAGCAATTATTGTTAATAGGTAGTCTGGATATTAGACCAAGGCTCTTCTGTCCAGAAGAATCATAATCTGAAGATTCATCTGAGGAGTCACCACCATTGGAACTCTAAGTGTCATTAGCTTTCAATTCATTCTTAGCTTTTTTCCTTGTAATACTTCCTTTTGTTTTTCTTAGAATGCATTTTCTTTCTTTATTTTCTCATAATCATAGGACAATCATGTCTAATATGTCCAACTCTCTTTCCTTCATAACATGTAACTTCTGAATCTTTCTTATCTTTCATTTCCTTTTTCTTATATCGGGATTGAAAGTTCCGTTGTCCAGATATCTTGTTCATCCTTCAAGAAATATTTTCTAATTAATTTTCATAAGATTCACTTCCACTAGATTTGGATTAGATAATAACTTTCTTAGATTTGGATCTAGTAACTCTCTTATGAGTATTGGATTTCATATGATTGGAAGTTTTAGTAAAAGAAACACTACCATTTCCATTCCTATTCTTCACATTATCGGCATCTCTCTTCATTCTAGTCTCATGCTGAAGAAGAGTTCCAAATAGCTCATCTATGGAAATCTGAGTAACCTTTCTTTTCTCATCAATAGCAGTCCTTTTAGATACCCACTTGTTGGGCATGATGTCTATGATCTTATCAAAAAGAGATTTATCATCTAATCCTTTCTAACCCATTGTTTGTAAACTATTCACAATAGTCATGAATCTTTGTTGCACCTTACATATGGGTTCTTCATTAGGAAAGAAGAAACCATGATATTCATCTCTAAGCAAGGTTCTTCTAGTTTCACTAACTTTGGAAGTTCCAATGAGAGTAACTTCAAATTTCATCCATATATAATTTGCTTCTTCGCTAGATGAAATTTGGCTATATATGTTTCTAGTCATGGAACAAAGAAAAGTATTGTGTACCTTATAATTCAATTTATATTCATGATTTTCTTGATTGGTAAAGATACTATCTTTTTTGTGAGGGATTTTATATCTTCCAGTAAACATAAAAAAAATTTCAACACCAGTATTGATAATGAAAATCATTATACGATCTCTCTAATATTCGTAATCATTTCCATCAAAGATAGGTGGTCTAGTTGGATTAAGATTGTCTATGGAACCAACATTGATTCCTGCCCCCTTTAAGAAAAGTATTTCCACAAAAATATGTTAATAGAAAAAGTTTTTAAACAAGGAAAACAATCCTATGAAAGAAAAATATCGAAAAAAAGTATCTCTTAGAAAAAAAATGATTCTGAACTAGATGATTCCAAAAAAGTGAATCCGAATAAGCATGAGTCTGGAAGTTCAATTCTGAGAATTCTCTTCTGAATCTAATCATGAGATTAATTCAGATTGAACCAATGCTCTAATAGCAATTATTGAGATGGTATGTGAGTATGATATAATCTATAATACCAAATGTAGGATTGAATATGTAAAGATGAGATGCTCAAATATAAGAGGGGGGGGGGGGTGAATCGTATCCTTTAAAAAACCCTAAGGAAATTTTCAATAACCATAATTCACAACACCTCTATGTTCTAATAACTTTCTTGATTCTGGAAAAGTGATCCAGGAAAAGAAACATAACAAAAGTTTACAACAACTAATATTCTACCTTAAAGTGTATATAATATAACTAAATCAGAGTACAAGTATAAGGAAGTATAAGATAGTTATACTTTCCTAAAAAATACAAATACAAAATAGAACTTGTAATGTAACAGCCCGAAATTTTATGAAAAATATTCTTTTTTATTTCACTAATGTCTTGTGTTGTACGCTACACCAAAAGGAGCTTGCACAACACGCATCCTTGACTTGCCTTGCATTATACGCAATCACGACCTTCCTCGATAGCGTGTGTAGTACGCAATACTGAGTTTCACGAAACAACGATATGCTATTAAAATATTATTAAAACTAGCCGTTATGAATAATAATAACCACTTTTTAAATTTTAGAAATTTTAGCTCTCAAAATGGACTTCATTTTTGGATTCGGAGTATCGAATTTAGCCTAAGGTGAAATTTTGGTACATTTCGGATAACTTTCATATTCTGATGAATAGTGAAAATTACTTAATTTTAATTAAAAGCAACTTTTTTAATCGAAATAATTAATAGTGATAAATTATTAATTTGAGTGGTTTTAAAGTATATTTAGAATATATTTTTACAATTTAATACAATGTTGGTCATTGGTTGTAATTTCACATTCAAACCAGACATAATCAAGTGTCAATCTTTTGATAGATATTGTTTCTTAAAAACACGCTATTTGTTTTAACAGCGGGATTTAATTATAAAAATAATTAATGAAACTTCTATGTTATGAATTTGGTAAAATAGACTTTATTTTTGAATTCGGAATATAAAATATAGCTTAGGATGAAATTTTGGCATTGTTCTGAAAAACATCAATTTTTGATGAATAGTGAAACTACTAAGTGGTAGTTAAAAAAACTAAATTTTTCATAAAACTTAATTTTACCGCTTCTGTGAATGGAATTTCAAAAATCCGAAAGACACGGTTGATGTCAGTAAGTAAAATGTGGTTCAATGAGATGAAAATAATTTTTTGGTGAATAGTAACTTTTTACTTTTTTTTACAGCGGTTAATAGTAAATAGGGTAACTAAGGGTAAATATGATATTACTATTACCCTAACACATGTCCTAATTTTATTGGATAAGTGTAATTCGACCAAAAACAACCTTATGAATAAAATATGACCATTTAGGCCCACTTGGATTAGATTAGGACATTTATTATTAATTTATTTAAAGAAGGGTTAAAATAGTTAAAAATCAAAGTTTAATAAGTAAATCATTTTTAATATGGGGTAATACATAAGATAAATTCGACTGTAAATATTCATTAGAAAGATAATAAGATTTCCTACATAATGGTATTTTATTTATAATTTTTAGACATCAAATAATTTAATTTATTAATGACACAAAGATGATGCAGTAATTATCTTATTTATGAAAAATTGACATAATTGATGTTATAAACACCAAAATAAATGTGATTTGAGAATTTTTATGAATTACACTAATTTTCTAGGTTACTATGATATATTAGTGTTGATTTAATAAACTTGGTTCGAACATATAATTCTGTTATGACTTTCACAAAAATCATATATCAAATAGTGTCAAAATTGACACAAAATAGTTTTTAAATCAAATATTATATTATTAATTGTTATTTTATTCCTAAAAATCTAAGGTTCGGCCAAATGACTTAGATAAAGATATATGTATTAATAATAAACAATTTGGGGTTCGTTTGGAATGTTATAGTAAGTGTATTAACCATATAGTGAAAGGAAACAAAAAGACATGGTAAAAGTTAAATTATTTAACTTAGAGTTAAATCTAATTGATAAGGTTAAAATAATACCCTAAACTTGTCTAAATTCTATTGTATGAGAGGATTGCGACCCATCCCAACCTTATCCTCGAAATAAATCAATTTGGAGCTAATTAAAACCGAACATGACTTTATAATAAAATAATATTTTGAGATATTCCTAAGGTGCCCCTCTCCTCCCTTATAAAAGGACACCTCCTCCCCCTTCCTCCTCACACCAATTTGAGCACTCAAGCTCGGCCAACCTCTTCCAAAATCCCTTCTCCACTTCCCTAGAATAATCCTAGAGGTCCTGGTCTTCTTCAAAGACCAATCATAGTTCCCTAAGTGGAGGATTCAAAGAAGCGTTCCAAAGAAGAGGTAATATCCATTACCGATCTTTTCAATTTCTTTGTTCTTCAACTTCTTCTTCTTTAGTTGTTTCATAACAAAGTAATAACATCAGTATCACTCATATACTGATATGTTATTTTAAGTATGAAACAACCCTATTTCACCATCTATCCATCCTACGGAAAAAGAAATCACCACGCGTGCGTACGTACGGAATACCGTCTCCACGCCGTGGTGTAATCTATTTTCCACCATCACCTTACATGGATGGGTATAATGGTGTAAAGAATAAGTATACATAGTTATTACAACATCATATTGATTCTGATATATTGTATAAACCCCTCCAATTCAATTCAATATTTATGGAAATGATATCATCGCTCGTGCGTACGTACGGACTACCGTCTCCACGACGCGATGAGATTCATTCTCCATGTTAACCATTTAAGAATGAATATAAAGTATATATAAAAAATAATAATGAAATATATGACATTATAAAGCTACTGGATTTATGTATATATATGTATATGTATGTCATCTACTTACTTCCATTCAAGACAATAAGGAAAGGAAAACAGCGTTCATGCGTACGTACGGACTACCGTCTCCATGAACGGTGTTTTTCATTTCATTTATCTATCTATTATATATATATATATTGAATATATATGATATATAAATCATATTTTATATTCTGGATGTAATTAAATCATGATATAAGTAATAATAATGTCAAGAAAAACAAGTCAAAACACCTACGATAAATGAAACGATTTTACCCAAAACGCTTCTTTAACATGGAGTTTACAAAAGAACGGGTAATATAATGTCATAAGTGAACCATATATGATATCATAACAATGAATATGATTCTGTAATAAGTCAATGACATTATTTAAACCATTATACAGGAGCTTCAGACACGTACAAAGCAAATCAGACCTAAGGTAAGGGAAATATCACAATCTCATTTTTATCCGAGATTGTTTATACTTTGGTATTTACTGGGGTGTATTTTATCATCCACATCCATGTTCCATCAATATGTAATATTTTTTCCATCCACTGACACTAGTTTAAATCCAATTTTACCCTTCAGTGAGTTTTTAGTAAAAGATATGAAAGGAATCTTTTGTCGTTTTTTGTACGAGGTACTTTTTGACTTTTCCGACAAAAGTACGAGAAGAATGTTTTTTTAACTTATACGGAAAGAATGGATTTTTAAAACAGTATTTACAAGAAGCTTCCTTTACAAGTTTTCAAGTTTATTTTTAATCAACTTCTTTTAGTTTAAAATTGTATGACATGTTAATAAAGGAAAAGTATTTTTGAAGTAGAAAGGATATTTTCCTCAAGAATGAAGTTCAAGTATTTTATCAAAATTATTTTCCATCTAAGATAATAAAAGGGTTCTGTTTTTATCCCTATTGTTACATGGATATTGATTATGTTGTGATGGAAACATTTTTATGAATTCCCTTATCTTATATGAATTGTTTTATGATGTCATGTTGTTTAAGAATCCCATTTTTATTACATGGTTATGCGATGATGTATGATTTATGAATATGTGGCACACATAAGAAAGGATTCATTATAAGATGGGTGGGACCTATATCTCCCTCCAATGCCTTGGGTAAAGATTTTATATCTCATGAGATAAACATGGCTGGAACGGTAGGTTATACCGGTTCAGTGAAACAGGACTGGAACGAGGGTGACTCGGTTCAGAAAGGGACTTTGTCCACTAAGATAGTCTTGGCAATGAGTCATGACTAACAAGAAATGCTTTTCCATGATTATGTGTGTATGCCACAAAATTTCATGTTTTAAGTTATGATTATTGGGATTTCATTTCACTACTATGATTTATCCCATGTTATGAAATTATGCTCTCTTTTGCAGGTTAAGATTTCCCAAAGTTATGTTCTTATGAATATGATGTGATTGATTTTTATTTTGTATACCCTTACTGAGCATTTGAGATCACCCTTTTATGTTTTCTTTTCCCCAAGATATAAAGAAAGGTTTTAGGTAAAAAAAGGGAAGATCTTTATGGGAGATATTGAAGATCTTTCACCACAATTAGAAGATTACGTTCCGAGTTTCCAAAGACACTAAACTATTACGATCCTTGTGTGTGTGTGTTTTTGTTATGTACTAAGTATTCCGCAAAAGTAATGTAAAGTCTATGTACGTCAGGCTTCGGGTCTCTACAGTTGGTATCAGAGGAAAGGTTTAGTCAACCTTTGGAAACTAGGATGCGAAAACGTTAGTGAGATCCCTAGAGATATTTCTATGGTATGTCTAGGGATGTCCCTAAGGTTAAGTATACATATAAGTTATAGTACTAGAACTACTCTAACGATCATAGAATTAAACCTAAGATGTTAGATATTTAAGGTACTCCCCCTTTATTATGTTGTTTTCCCTAGCATGATTTTTGCCTCTCACACTATTCTTTTTGGGTTTTAGACGATGGCTGGAACCCGAAGGAACCGTGTTGATCAATGCAATGGACAATGCAATGATTGTCCTCCTGAACAAACAAATGTTATGGGAGATGGAGTGCAAAATCTTATTGCTATACTTACACAAGCTATGAATCATTCTGGACTTTCAAATGAGCAGAGAAGGGAACAATATTCTATTGAGTCCTTCATGAGGCAACGTCCACCTTCTTTCAGTGGGTCTTCTGATCCACTTGTTGCTGAACAATGGATCAGTACCACTGAAAAAATATTTTCAGTTCTTCAATGTTCTGAGCATGATAAAGTCATCTTAGCAGTATATCGTTTGGAAGGTGAAGCTGATCAATGGTGGAATCTTATCAAGAATACGAGGCAAAGAGATGAAATTGAATCCATGGAATGGGACGAGTTCAAGAACTTGTTTTTCAGTAAGTACTTCCCTCGTATTCTTCGAACAAAGATGGAAAATGAGTTTCTTGAGCTGAAGCAGAAGGATGATGAATCTGTTGGTATATACGAAGCAAATTTTACAAGACTTTCAAGGTATGCATCTGGCATTATCATCCAACATGAAAGTAAAGTTGATCGATTTTTCAGTGGCTTAAAACCAAGTCTTCGAAGGGCATTGGCTATAAGAGACTTTAGTAGCTATGAAGAAATTGTGCGTTGTGCTATCAAGGTAGAAATGGAAGTTGGTGTTACATATCCATCTAGTGGTTTTGACAAGAAACGAAAGATGGAGTTCAAGGAGAAATCTCAAAATAATGGTGAAAAGAAGATGAATGTTTCCTTATGTACAAAGTGTGGAAAGAAGCATGGTGGAGATTGTCTTAAAGGGACTAGAAAATGTTTTAAGTGTGGAAAAGAAGGTCATAGAGCAGCTGAGTGTCGAAGTAATGGAAAAAGGTTTTCTAATGATGTGAATAAAGCAAACACTGCAGAGAACTCACCACCAACACTTCAATGCTTCAAGTGCAAGGAAATGGGGCATTATGCTAATAAATGCCCTAATCCAAGGGTTAGTGATGATCGACATGAGCAACCGCTTAAGGCAAAGGACAAAGGGAAGTCACATGCGATCACCATTGGCGATGTTGAATATGATAACGATGTGGTGGAATGATTAAGTGTTTATGTAATGAGATTCCAAAATAATGTTGTATATAGTATTGTGGAATATTGAAATATTTATGTTTTGGTCTATTGTGGTTTTCAATAATTTTATGGTACCGGTAACCATGAAAAGTGATTGAGACATTTTTGGTAAACAGATGATATGAGCAGAATGAAGGGATAAGAAGATAATGAGATGTTTGATTGTATTCATGAGATCATTATTGATATAAGGACTAAGTGATATCATGGTTTGGGTATATAGAATTTTGAGGATTTTGGTACGTGAAAAGTGTTAAACTTTTAACTGCATTCAAGTTTTCACTATGGTTCAATGGGTATTCAAGAGAATACATTATTTAGGACTTTGAGTGTTTGGAATGTGACCAACAAAACATATCTTATGATATATGGGGATTGACGATGGTGTTAAATCTATGGTAATCGTTTTCACTATGTTATGTGAGTGGACTGCAGTATTATGGATAAGCCTAAAGATTGGAATGGATTATGTTGGACATAAGTTAGTATTGTTTAAGGATAGAAGTTTTTTTTTGATATTATTGATGGGATGTTATAGTATTATAGTTTTAGAAAAAGGACAACCTGCAGGACGGGTGACAACCCATCGCTTCGGACAAGGCTGTGGGAATCGAACCCACAACCGAAGTGCGACTGGCCTTTATCGCCTACCACTGGCCTACAGGAAGTCCCTGTTTAGTAGAAACTAGTTTTATTATATTAAGCAGTATGATATATGAAGTATAGGTCCATTTTAGGAACCATATATGATTAATCTCACTATAGATTGACTTATGTATATAATTTTTGCTAACCGTTTGTTTGAGACAGATGGAATGACCCGTCATTCTATCACATGATCTGCTAACACTTCACGAATAACAAATTCAACTTCATTTATTTATAAGATGAAGTGGAAATTGTTCAAGGCATGAACAACAGTGAGATTGTGCCAAAATAAAGAAAGTATTTATTGTAATTCAAATTTTCAACTTTAGGGAAATGATCTTGAAAACCAAAAATGTTGTCCTAGTGATCTTATACCTGATGAATCAGATGGTACCTTATATCGTCAAAAATTTATGGATTTGTGATTGTTGGCTTTTCCATAGCCATGTTCTCTACCACTCTCCATCAGAACATGACGGTTAGATTTCTCTTCCATATCCATATTTTCACCTATGTGGAAACCCAGTGATTAGTTTATTTGGGTAATCGTTACATTTCATACTTTAGTTTTTAAAGTCAAGTTTTGGCATTCCTTTTTACGATGTGGGTTTCTATTAAAGAAAATTTCGAATAGTAAACCATTTATAACCCCGACGAATTTCGAGGGCGAAATTCATTTTAAGGGGGGTAGAATGTAACAGCCCGAAATTTTATGAAAAATATTCTTTTTTATTTCACTAATGTCTTGTGTTGTACGCTACACCAAAAGGAGCTTGCACAACACGCATCCTTGACTTTCCTTGCATTATACGCAATCATGACCTTCCTCGATAGCGTGTGTAGTACGCAATACTGAGTTTCACGAAACAACGATATGCTATTAAAATATTATTAAAACTAGCCGTTATGAATAGTAATAACCACTTTCTAAATTTTAGAAATTTTAGCTCTCAAAATGGACTTCATTTTTGGATTTGGAGTATCGAATTTAGCCTAAGGTGAAATTTTGGTACATTTCGGATAACTTTCATATTCTGATGAATAGTGAAAATTACCAAATTTTAATTAAAAGCAACTTTTTTAATCAAAATAATTAATAGTGATAAATTATTAATTTGAGTGGTTTTAAAGTATATTTAGAATATATTTTTACAATTTAATACAATGTTGGTCATTGGTTGTAATTTCACATTCAAACCAGACATAATCAAGTGTCAATCTTTTGATAGATATTGTTTCTTAAAAACACGCTATTTTTTTTAACAGTGGGATTTAATTATAAAAATAATTAATGAAACTTCTATGTTATGAATTTGGTAAAATAGACTTTATTTTTGAATTCGGAATATAAAATATAGCTTAGGATGAAATTTTGGCATTGTTCTGAAAAACATCAATTTTTGATGAATAGTGAAACTACTAAGTGGTAGTTAAAAAAACTGAATTTTTCATAAAACTTAATTTTACCGCTTCTGTGAATGGAATTTCAAAAATCCGAAAGACACGGTTGATGTCAGTAAGTAAAATGTGGTTCAATGAGATGAAAATAATTTTTTGGTGAATAGTAACTTTTTACTTTTTTTACAGCGGTTAATAGTAAATAGGGTAACTAAGGGTAAATATGATATTACTATTACCCTAACACATGTCCTAATTTTATTGGATAAGTGTAATTCGACCAAAAACAACCTTATGAATAAAATATGACCATTTAGGCCCACTTGGATTAGATTAGGACATTTATTATTAATTTATTTAAAGAAGGGTTAAAATAGTTAAAAATCAAAGTTTAATAAGTAAATCATTTTTAATATGGGGTTATACATAAGATAAATTCGACTATAAATATTCATTAGAAATCTAATAAGATTTCCTAAATAATGGTATTTTATTTATAATTTTTAGACATCAAATAATTTAATTTATGTATGACACAAAGATGATGCAGTAATTATCTTATTTATGAAAAATTGACATAATTGATGTTATAAACACCAAAATAAATGTGATTTGAGAATTTTTATGAATTCCACTAATTTTATAGGTTATTATGATATATTAGTGTTGATTTAATCAACTTGGTTCGAACATATAATTCTGTTATGACTTTCACAAAAATCATATATCAAATAGTGTCAAAATTGACACAAAATAGTTTTTAAATCAAATATTATATTATTAATAGTTATTTTATTCCTAAAAATCTAAGGTTCGGCCAAATGACTTAGATAAAGATATATGTATTAATAATAAACAATTTGGGGTTCGTTTGGAATGTTATAGTAAGTGTATTAACCATATAGTGAAAGGAAACAAAAAGATATGGTAAAAGTTAAATTATTTAACTTAGAGTTAAATCTAATTGATAAGGTTAAAATAATACCCTAAACTTGTATAAATTCTATTGTATGAGAGGATTGCGACCCATCCCCACCTTATCCTCGAAATAAATCAATTTGGAGCTAATTAAAACCGAACTTGACTTTATAATAAAATAATATTTTGAGATATTCCTAAGGTGCCCCTCTCCTCCCTTATAAAAGGACACCTCCTCCCCCTTCCTCCTCACACCAATTTGAGCACTCAAGCTCGGCCAACCTCTTCCAAAATCCCTTCTCCACTTCCCTAGAATAATCCTAGAGGTCCTGGTCTTCTTCAAAGACCAATCATAGTTCCCTAAGTGGAGGATTCAAAGAAGCGTTCCAAAGAAGAGGTAATATCCATTACCGATCTTTTCAATTTCTTTGTTCTTCAACTTCTTCTTCTTTAGTTGTTTCATAACAAAGTAATAACATCAGTATCACTCATATACTGATATGTTATTTTAAGTATGAAACAACCCTATTTCACCATCTATCCATCCTACGGAAAAAGAAATCACCACGCGTGCGTACGTACGGAATACCGTCTCCACGCCGTGGTGTAATCTATTTTCCACCACCACCTTACATGGATGGGTATAATGGTGTAAAGAATAAGTATACATAGTTATTACAACATCATATTGATTCTGATATATTGTATAAACCCCTCCAATTCAATTCAATATTTATGGAAATGATATCATCGCTCGTGCGTACGTACGGACTACCGTCTCCACGACGCGATGAGATTCATTCTCCATGTTAACCATTTAAGAATGAATATAAAGTATATATAAAAAATAATAATGAAATATATGACATTATAAAGCTACTGGATTTATGTATATATATGTATATGTATGTCATCTACTTACTTCCATTCAAGACAATAAGGAAAGGAAAACAGCGTTCATGCGTACGTACGGACTACCGTCTCCATGAACGGTGTTTTTCATTTCATTTATCTATCTATTATATATATATATATTGAATATATATGATATATAAATCATATTTTATATTCTGGAAGTAAGTAAATCATGATATAAGTAATAATAATGTCAAGAAAAACAAGTCAAAACACCTACGATAAATGAAACGATTTTACCCAAAACGCTTCTTTAACATGGAGTTTACAAAAGAACGGGTAATATAATGTCATAAGTGAACCATATATGATATCATAACAATGAATATGATTCTGTAATAAGTCAATGACATTATTTAAACCATTATACAGGAGCTTCGGACACGTACAAAGCAAATCGGACCTAAGGTAAGGGAAATATCACAATCTCATTTTTATCCGAGATTGTTTATACTTTGGTATTTACTGGGGTGTATTTTATCATCCACATCCATGTTCCATCAATATGTAATATTGTTTCCATCCACTTACACTAGTTTAAATCCAATTTTACCCTTCGGTGAGTTTTTAGTAAAAGATATGAAAGGAATCTTTTGTCGTTTTTTGTACGAGGTACTTTTTGACATTTCCGACAAAAGTACGAGAAGAATGTTTTTTTAACTTATACGGAAAGAATGGATTTTTAAAACAGTATTTACAAGAAGCTTCCTTTACAAGTTTTCAAGTTTATTTTTAATCAACTTCTTTTAGTTTAAAATTGTATGACATGTTAATAAAGGAAAAGTATTTTTGAAGTAGAAAGGATATTTTCCTCAAGAATGAAGTTCAAGTATTTTATCAAAATTATTTTCCATCTAAGATAATAAAAGGGTTCTGTTTTTATCCCTATTGTTACATGGATATTGATTATGTTGTGATGGAAACATTTTTATGAATTCCCTTATCTTATATGAATTGTTTTATGATGTCATGTTGTTTAAGAATCCCATTTTTATTACATGGTTATGCGATGATGTATGATTTATGAATATGTGGCACACATAAGAAATGATTCATTATAAGATGGGTGGGACCTATATCTCCCTCCAATGCATTGGGTAAAGATTTTATATCACATGAGATAAACATGGCTGGAACGGTAGGTTATACCGGTTCAGTGAAACAGGACTGGAACGAGGGTGACTCGGTTCAGAAAGGGACTTTGTCCACTAAGATAGTCTTGGCAATAAGTCATGACTAACAAGAAATGCTTTTCCATGATTATGTGTGTATGCCACAAAATTTCATGTTTTAAGTTATGATTATTGGGATTTCATTTCACTACTATGATTTATCCCATGTTATGAAATTATGCTCTCTTTTGCAGGTTAAGATTTCCAAAAGTTATGTTCTTATGAATATGATGTGATTGATTTTTATTTTGTATACCCTTACTGAGCATTTGAGCTCACCCTTTTATGTTTTCTTTTCCCCAGGATATAAAGAAATGTTTTAGGTAAAAAAAAGGGAAGATCTTTATGGGAGATATTGAAGATCTTTCACCACGATTAGAAGATTACGTTCCGAGTTTCCAAAGACACTAAACTATTACGATCCTTGTGTGTGTGTGTTTTTGTTATGTACTAAGTATTCCGCAAAAGTAATGTAAAGTCTATGTACGTCAGGCTTCGGGTATCTACATGTAACAAAACAAGTAACAAGTAGTAAGTCTTTTAACCCAAAGAGAAGGCTATCCAACAACCTTGGATAAAGGTCCCTTGATTTATATTTTCAAGAAATTCTATCTTTCCCACACCAGGGTAAGACCTCGATATGAAGATTAGAGTCTGTCTTGCTATCACTACAAGCCCTCGACTATCAGGTACTTAGCACCTATGTCTTCCTTAGCAAGGAAGCCCTCAACTTAAAGGTAGTCGACACCTTTGTCTTCCTATCCCTGGAAGACCTATATTGTACATAGCAACAATCGGAGTCGCACTAAGTAAATCTGTATGAAGAAAAGTTTGAACAAGATGTTCAAACTTTCTGCACGAATCCTTAGAGTTTATAAGAGCCTCTCTCTCTCTAGAAATCACTTCAACAGCATGTAAGCACATTTGTCTAACTTTTTGTGAGCTCTTTCAAATGAGATTGTATTTATAGGAACAACTTCAACAATCAGCTCCCTCCCCCATTAGTCATATTTTTTCATGAATTTCATAGGGAAATGTACACATGTCACTCAAACAATGGTTAGTGAGTAACTGAAAGAACATCATAGTTTTATAACTAAACAAGTGTATGCATAAACAAAAACTGATATTCAAAATGTATGTAAATATTAAAGTTCAGAGTCTAACCAAAAATGAATTCGGTGTCAATAGTACAAGGATATTTGGATTCTGTTTTCTAGGAATTCAGATCCTGAATTATATAGAATTCTGGAGTCTGAATTTCAAGGAAATTCAGAATCTGGATTCAAAAGTATTCGGAACCTATACATTCAATGTTTGGAGTCGGAGTTCAGGAGAATTCCTAGTCAGACTCAGGAGAGTTAGGAGTCTGAATTCAGAGAACATGGAGTCAAAAATCATATAAGTTCGTATCTGGAATTCGTATTCAGAATTTAGGGTGAGAACTCCGAGAAGTTCATATCCAGAAATCGTATTCAGAATTCAGAGTCAGATCTCAGTGAATTTCGTAACCAGAATTCTGATTCAGAATTCAAAGTCAAAACTCAATGAATATCGTAACCAGAATTCTGATTCAGAATTCAGAGTCATAACTCAGAAGAGTTTGTAACCAGCATTATGAGAATTCAGATCCTAAAATAGAATGCTTCATATCAAGGTAATTATAGGATTCCGAGGTTTTGGTTTCAAAATGAATTTTACACTTAGTGAAAATATGATATGATTGATGAAAACGTGGTAAGGATAAATTTCATTGGGGAAGTGAATTTTTCCTTATCGAAGTAAAAAATAGGGTAAAAAGAGATTTGCATTAAGATAAGGTGTTTGCGATTTTCAAAACAAGAAGAAATGGTAAAGTAACAAGGAATCCTTTATGACTTAACAATCCCCCCTTGAAAGAAGTAATGGAAAAGTTGTAAGGGAAACCTTATTGACTCAACATGATATACTTATGAGAAGGGGATCACAATACCCAGCTATGATCATGATTCTTTTTGGAGATAGTTCATTTTGGACATTTTTTACTTTTGACATGTGTATTTTACTAAATTACCATTACCATATATTTCCTAATATTTTTTTATAGAGATTTGAAATACACATCATGTAAATGAAATTACTTTCGATTTTTTTTACTATTACTGTCATCTAGATGTTTATTGGTTCCTATCGATTTATATTAATATGTCAACTTTTCATTTACCAATTTCACCATTGTAAATATGTAATAATGGGGGTGTAGTCACCTTAATACACCACATTAGACCCTTGCTGCTAGTTTATAACATCTGGAATATAGGGAGGCACACTTAATGCCCTGTGACACACCCGCTCAAGGCACCGTTTATTGGCTCTCATGTCAAGACATTTCAATGTAATATATGAACATTATTTTATTGCCTTACTATTTTGAGAAAATTGAAATGTTATTATTAATGAATATGAACATGGTTATAATCTGTGTTTTGGAGTATCAAACCCACATTCAGTGAAAATTAATAAGTTGTATGGAATGGGGAATTTTTGTTCAATAATTGTCTTATTACAATTGATTTGATTCCACCACTGCATGATGGACATGATATGTGATGTTATTATTATTATTATTGAAAAATTTAATTTTTCCCTTGGAATGATATAGAAAGGAATCATGGATAAAGAATCATTTTAGGAACCTCACAAGAGTCACATTGTATAAATATTACATTCTATTTAGGATTCATTTATTGACTAAATGAAATTTATTATGTGTTTCGTGAGTTATATAATTTTTATTGACTAAAATTGACTGCAGGATATTATGAAACATAATTGGTACTTAAAGTGTAGTTGGGTTTTGTCTTAGTTGTAAACAACCCTTAATTATACATGAAAATGGGGGTTCAAAACTTTTTGGGTGTAGGTACTGTAGCAGTACTGAAGCATACTGTAGAAGCGGCAGTACTGTAACAATGGCTGGCACTGTAGCGGCGGTAGAGCACTATTGCAGTGGTGGGTACTATGCAGTACTATAGTAGTGTGGGTACTATAGCAGTATTATTCCCAGAATGCGCCTTGGGCCAAAAAAATGGGCCTACGGTCCATGTAATGGGCTAAATTCCCACTGGGCCTTCGGGCTATGTAATGGGTCTCCCTCTAAAAAATTAAAAGATGTATTTTCTTTTCACTAATAATAAATGAGGCATCGACCCCAACCTTTCAAAAAAATTTGGTACTTAATGTGTCTCCTATAACTTAAATTTTTTTTTCCAACAATGTCTATATTAAACAACTTAACCACTCAATTATGACATGTTGTGTCATGTACCATTGGTTGTATGGGCTACAATGTGTTATGGTTGTGAAAAATGGATTCTACACATAAATTTACAATGTTTATGGGCCCTTATAAATTTTAATTGGTAATATATATAATTCCTCCTCTATCGCTTCCCCTTTCTCTCCCATGATCTTCACCCCTCGTCCTCTTTTAGGGTTTCTCTTCGGTGCTCTTCCCTTTGTTTTCTCCCTTTTGGTGTTCGAGCTGTGTGTTCCCTCAGACACCCTAACCCTGGTCCGGACTCTATTTTCTCTATTTCTCTCCAAGTTGGATCTGGCACTGTGGTAACCAAGAGGCTTTCGGTTTTGTGGTTTGGCGGACGTTGGGCTTCAAGGCGCTTCTGGTTTCGATTCTTTTTGCTCAGTAATGTTCTTCCCCAACCGCCTCAACCGAGATCTGACCTCAAATTCCATTTCTCCTCTCTAGGTCGGATATGGAGCGATGGATATTCTGAGGTTTTGGGCAATCGGTATGGCGGTCGTGGGTCACCCCATTTTTGTTTCATCCCTAGTTTCATTCAGGGTTTTATCCCCATTTTCTCGGGGTTCATTTCTGTTTTTGTTCCTAACTTCTTCGGATTTTCCTCGATGGTGGTCATTTTGTTTTCAGTTATTTGCTATTGGTTGTGGATTCAGGTGAGGTATCAATGTTGGAGTTAGCGCTGGTGATGAGTCTAGGATGACAGTTGTGATGGTGTCATGATGGTAGGATGGCTGTGTTGTTTGCGACATCTATCTTGGTGGTGCGACGTCTGCAACAACAGCAAGGACGATGAGGTTCTGTGCAATGACGGAGATGGCGATGGATTCCTCAATAGTGATGATAGATTGGTTTTGTTTCTATTGGATCAACTGATTTTCCAATGATGATTGTTTCTTGGCAAAGGTCTTCTGGTTTGGTGATGTGTGGCTTGAAGTCTGGCGATGGTGATGACGGTGATGTTTGGAGAGATCAGTGGGGATGTGTTGGAGAAAGCGAGGATGTGATGATGGTGGAACCGCAATGGTTGATGAAGTGGTAGTGATAACTTTCAATCTAGTTTCGTGGCTCGAGGCATTAATGTTGGCACGTGGTTTTGAAATTTAAAACAGGGTGTCTGGAGATGGTTTGAGGCGCGTTGATTTTGGTGTTTTGGGATATTCTGAATTTTGAAATCTGTATGGCTCTCTTTATTTTGGAGGGTCTGTGTATGGTTCCCACTTTCCATTAAAGTGGATTTTTAATAATAATAATAAAAATGAATTTAGGAGATAGAGTGCTTGACAATGATCAGACTTTAGGAGTGGGATGTATGAAGTGTCTCTGGTTCTCTTTACGATCATTCGTATTACCTACTCATGGATATAGGAGTTGGTAGAGAGGTTTGACTTGTGTTATAGAGGAATGTGACTGTCCTATTTTTATTTCTATGATCTGTTTGTAACTCAATATCTTATAAGTTATTTTGGGCATTTTTAGAGTTATTATTCTTTGATAAACTCTATTAATTCTCTAGTAGGGTTCCGATGACCATGCTCTGGAGGTGGTCCCCTAGAGCCTCCACTGGAACCACTAGTAGTTCCACTTAAGACACCACCCATTATTCTTAATACGGGAAATGACGACCAGCTCTGATAGGGATTCCTACAATTTATTAATATCATTCAGGGATCCCCATAACCTGTCTCAATAATGGAAGAGTTAATGCACATGTTCCAGTAGTAGCATCCACCCACTTATTTAGGGGATAGTGGTCCATATGCTACTGATCTAGGGATTGAAAATATTTTTTAAATATTCAAGCACTTGGAGAACCATATAGAGTGAAGATTCATTCATATGACATATATAATTTAGGGATGTGGCAAGTGTTGGTAGGATGTTCTGAGCTGGGTTGATAAAATATAGAATATGGTTTGGAGAGATTTTAAATCTATATTCTATGCCTATTTTTTCCCAAGTCTATGAGAAATTAACGATCCAGTGAGTTTATGTGTTTGGAGCAGGGTTCGATTACCGTTATAGAGTACTCATCTCTCTTTACAGAGCTTCATAATTTTACACTTGTTTATCTTACTGATGATCCTTCTCGGTAAATATGATTTTAAGAAGGTCTAATGAATTTTTTTAGTCACAATTGAATGTATTTTGGTTGAATAATATAACTGAGATAGTAAATCAGGTGCCTATTACTAAACCAGACCCAATAGAAGCTGGGGCCCCAGAGCTGGGTATTGTAGCTTATTGACCTAGTGGTTTAGTGTCAAGTATCTTGAAGAGATATTTTAAGAATTATTTTGAGGTTAATATTGCCTAAAGTGTGAGTTATGGTAGTTCTTTCTTCTACCATCAATGTAGAAGGTGACAACCCATGAAGAACTAGTGTGATATAGACCTAGTTGAGTTATGAGACGACAACTTGATGGTCCATATATAGGTGTTTCATACGACTTTACTCTTATTTTTAGTTAGATGGTTTCAAAAAACATTAGGTTTTGGTGCAGAATTCATAGATCAATGTCAAGAAGAGATCTAGAATACTAATGGTCGATCATGCTGAGGGGGTGGTCATGGACGGGGGAGCCAGACAACAGTTGCACCTTGATAGCATAGTGGACCTACTTGGGGTTGTCAATCCATTTCCTAGTGATAGAGTTCAATCCTGATAAATTCAATATATTTAATACATGAGGAGAATACCGACCAATAGTTTATAGTGATAGGTATGATATTAGTATCTTTTACTCTAGTATCTGCCTTTATTTGATACAAGCACTTCACAATCATTCATATTTGTAGATTATGTGGGGGGCTTGGTCTCGATGTAAATTTTTCTAAGGGATTTATGACACTCGATACTCTATTGGGGATTTGATCTGAAAATATATGCCAGTATAGGGAAATCCCCCATGAGATAGGTGTGTATTGATTCTTACTGAATCTCTTTTTTTATATCGGACAAGCTTTGATGTCATACATGGAATTGATTGGTTAGTTCCTTTTCATTCCTCTGTTAATTGATATCATCAGAGGATATCCTTCAAATCACCATATGTTGATATGTATATCCACAAGGGAAAGTGATATGTCCCACCAGTTAGAGTTGGACTAGAGAATCATGGGTTGTATGGCATGACAACCCATTTTTCTGTCCAATATCAGGATGATCAAAGAATATGACAGGCTGAATTCCATTCAGTATTAGATAATTTCAAAGACAACTTCCTAGATAAATTTTCTATTTTATCTATTGAGTGATAGGTGGAGATATTTATTGATATTTTTATATAAGATTCACCATTATTAGTTCCTCCTTATAGAATAGACATAATAGAGATGTAATTTCTCAATAGAAAATTAGAGGAATTAGAAGAAAAGGGGTTCATATGACCCATTATTTCACCATAGGGTTTCTTTGTTCATTTCTCTACATTGTATGTGTGGATTAAGGATAATTGAACCATTTTATGATTAATAATCACTATCCTTCACCATGTATCGATGAACTATTTGATAAACTCTATTGAACTCATGTTTTTTCAAAAATTAACTTGAGGAATGGTTATAAATAGATATGTTTTAGGCCAAAAGATATAAATCATATATAATTTTTTTGTAGGAATTGAATTTATGAGTCTATGGTTATGAAATTTGGTCTCAGGAACATGCCAGCTGTTTTCGTGGATTTAATGAATTAGGTCTTCCACACATATCTATGATCTATTATGGTGGTTTTCTTGGAATATATATTAGTGTATTCATAGAATTAACATTTTCATTCCAATCCCCTTTACATCATTATAAATACACAAGGAGAGAAAAGGTTTCATTCAAAGATCAAAAAATTTCAGTTCTGGATAGATAATGCTCACTTATTAGGTCCCATCATCTTAGACACAATAGAATCTGTGGACCTAGAGATGGTGAGTTTTGCGGTTTATTGGGAGAATTAAAATAATTCCTTTGATGTTTATAGTTTTTTAGGATTATATATATTTTTCATGTGGATCATACAAGACTTTTCATATCTATCTATTCCACTTATAACACTAACTTGGAAGGGGATACTATTTTTATTGTCTAAAGAAGGTAAAAAATAATTTCATGAGCATAAGTAGAAGTTTAAAGAAATGTCCATACTAATATTTCTAGATCTTGTTAGATGTTTTGTGGATTAATATAATGTATTGGGTGTCTTGATTAGATCTATCCTGATGTTGGGGATATGGTCATGGTGTATAAGCCTCACCAGTTCAGACCTCATGAGCAGAATTACCAAACGCATGATCTCATGTTGCAACTACGGTTCACACCTTGTGTTGTTAGAGTTACTATTTACTATGAGAGCGTATTGTGGTTTACAAGGATCACAAAATCCTCAAGCACATATTTACATAGTATGAAACTAACCTTTAGTATAGAATGTGGGATGAGCATCTTTTGTCATTTGACTTTGAGATAACATGTAAAACTATTAAAGGAAATTAAGTAGTAGATGTTATTAGAGAGAATACCCAGAAAAAGATAGTTTAGGAGGCCAATAGTGAATGTAAATTGATGGACTTTCTCTTGAAGACGCGCTTGGAGGTGAAGGATAGTCTTGAGAAGAATATTATCCCATCCATGGAAGTGACTTCCACTTTTATTGATAGGGTGAGGATGAGATAGTTTTCAAAATTTGAGGTCATGGTCCTAATGGAGTGTGTGGAATATGAGGACCCACCACCCAGTTGGACCATTGTGGAGGTTAAAATTCTAGGTATGCAGGGGCATTATCAGTTCCAGAAGTCATCCAAGAGGAGAAGATATGGGAAATTCATGCCATAGGTTGGGATGTATATACCAACATTGCCAATATGGATCAGGATTTATGTGGCCAGTATTGGTGACATAGTATGAAATATAAAATAACATGATTTATCACTAGGTGATCCATATATCAACTGGTGAAGGTGACACACCAGCAACCATATAGGCTCTTACAATATATATTTAATCCTGAGTGGAAATGGGATGATGTTTTAATGGATTCCTTGATGAGGTTTCCAAGTACACATTACGATAGTGGTGTACTATATATTGTTTTGGATATGATGATAATAGTTTCCCACTTCATGTACATCGTAGAGACCTTCTCAGCAGATTATATTTGGGATACTATATATCAATGAGAACACCATCATAGGATTCCTTATACTATTATAATGTAAAGGAATGCTCAGTTTAAATCTTGTTATCAGAAAGGATTACTAATGGAATTTAATAAATAAGTGATTTTTGATCATTACATACCACCATCAGACTAATGTGAAATTAGAGTGTGCAATATAGGTTCTAAAAGACATTCTTAGACCATGCATCCTCGATTTTTCTAGCTCTTGGGAGAGGCATGTACACCTTGTTGCATTCGCCTATAACATTATATACTATGAATCTATACAGATGGACCCTTATGAGGATTTTAATGGTATTCCATATCGAGCACATATGTCCAAGCTAGAGGATGGGGAGGAAACATTGATTGGACCACAACTAGTCAATGAGACTTTATATCAAGTTAGGTTGATTTAGAAATAGATGACTATAACATAGACTAGATAGAATTACTATTTCAATCATCATTGATGAGACTAAGTGTTTGATGCTGGGTATTAGTTTTTTTCACATATCTCTATGAGGATATGGTACAAAAGGTATTAGAGACGCGTTAAGATTTATCCACTATATGTCGGGCCATTCATGATTTTGGATAGAGTTGGGCTGGTATCCTATCAATTGCAGTAATCTCATTGGTATCAATCCATATATGAAATATTATATATATATATATATATATATATCATATACTTCATTATAACTTAGACCCATATCGTAATATTCATTTGGATGAGGCTGAGTTTTATATATTTTCATCCTTTGAGAAACATCTATATGTGCCATTGATTGGAGCATGATTGATCTTCGAGGCTTGTATGTCCCTCTTATATAAGTGATATTGAATCACCTCTATGTATAGGATGATACATGGGAGTGGGAGGTTGATGTACATGATCAATGGATGGAACTCTGTTTAGATTCTTCACCACCATCACAAGTGAAAATATGGGATGAATATTCATAAAAGGGTAGATTGTAAGATCCGGGATTTTCAATGAAGAATGGATCCTTCGATTTCCAGATAATATTATTTGGGTTCTATTTTTTTCTTAGAATCTATAGCTATAACTGTGGGATGGATGAGTTTTTATTAAGGAAGGAAGAAGGGTTTTGAAGGTAGGATTCAAGCCAATTACACAACATGAATTTGGAATACATAGCGTGTACTCAATATATGATGTGCATTCACATGGGTATTTTAATTTACGATATCTTATTATCTTTCCCCAGAAGGTAAATCATAATATTTTCATGATGTGTTATTCATTTACACATCTTTTAAATTCTTCTGGTTAGTTTTTAAAATATGATTCAGGGCATCCTTTTTTTACAGAATCCCACCCCTCATTTGTCTTACATGAAAGGACCCCCGAAGGAACTTATTTGAATCCTATCCTAGGTTTTTCCATGAAACTATGATCTGATTTCTAATTTGAGCATCATTCATGTCTTTGGATCAACACTTTCATGTTATAAATATAAGGCCCCAGCCTTAAACCTTACTTAATCTTGAGTTATTACAAGATTACACATTGATGATCTTTTCAGGTTTCGAGTTTTAGAGAATTAGATCATGAAACTTGCATTACATTCCACATTTAAACAAAGTGGTTACATAAAAGACAGTATTCATTCTTCCCATCAACGGAAACATATTTAAAATATAACACAGATTCTTTCTTGACACATCCTTGACACTATCATCACATCATGTACCTTTCCCTTGACCTGCGAAAAACATTTCAAAAACTTAGGATGAGCATAAA
Source organism: Viscum album (assembly GCA_963277665.1). Lineage (NCBI taxonomy): Eukaryota > Viridiplantae > Streptophyta > Magnoliopsida > Santalales > Viscaceae > Viscum > Viscum album. The sequence continues at coordinate 995,486,869 of OY728141.1, read as the reverse complement.
AAGCTCAGTAAGGGTTATAAAAATATGGAAAGGAAACATGAGTTCATATATACATAAGAACGAAATCATACTTTACCCGTAAAACATAGGCACTTTAACATACCTCATCAAACCATGAATAAATCATAGAAAACATAAGACATAAAGGTAACATGAGGCATTCATAACATTCTTACATAGGGAGTAACCCTCTTGGTTACGTTTGGAATACCCATCAAAGTATATTCCCTAAAATCTCTTTGGAGAAACCTTAAAGTTTCACTCCTTCGCGTTACCCAATGCATTGGAGAGCTATATCGGGCTCACCCGCCCTAAGTTTATCACAGAACCACCCGTTCTTCATAACAATGCCCAAGAACCATAACATAATCGTATCACATAAACATGAATAAAGGAGACATAACATTTCCACATTTCAATCACAATATAACATTTTAGGATATTGAAATAATGAATCCATTCAAAAAGAATCCATTTCCAAAACCATTTAAAACATTTAATAAAGAGATTTTTGAATCAAAGTGTCCCATACCACCTTGAAGCTTTTAACATTTTAAACCATTAATATCCATATAAATAAATCCTTAAAACCATTTTGAAAACATGGATATTAATAAGAACAAATAATTAAAACATTTAAAATGATATTTTGGTTAAAGGGGTTTTACCAAAATTAGAGACACATGAATACAATAATCAAGGAATAATATTTAGTCAGAACTTTATAATATCATGAGAATAAAAGGATTCATGATATAATACTCCAAAGGACAGTATATACACCATATAAGAGTGAATTGGTGCATAACAACAATGAGCCCTCAATAGAAATGTCAAATGTGATGAAATCCCTTATAAAGAAGGTATCCTTAAAATAAGGACAAATAAATCTCGAAAATATGTGTGACAAATATATATACACCCAATATAAGTGGATATTAAGTGTAAAACAATAAAAGGTCATTCACACATATTCAATGGATGACATATTCAATGACTACAAGTTGAACCCAAAGAAATCGAAATTGGGTTAAAAAGTTCCCTTGACAGCCTAACGACATCACATCAAAATGAGTTGATGAGAGATAAAAAGTGTATCTCATCACTTGGAAATAAAATTTACATCAATTAGGATGTATGAGAATATATCCCAACATAAAAATATGTAAATTAAAAGACCCAATAAAAGAAGTCTTTTAAAAAAAGAGGAGGGTGAAAGGTTCCCTTACCGACTTGGGTATCTTTCAAAACAAACACCCTATGAAAGAAAGACAATAGGTCATTGATGTAAATACTCATAAACGAAAGTATATTACACAAAGAGTAGAATAATGGGCAGTACATACACCACTCAATGGAATTTGTGGCAAATGTAGCATAAATCTCACAGGAATAAAAGTGAGATGAAAAATCCCTTACGAAAACTCGGCAGCCTAACGGCGCCACTCAAAACTTCCAAAATGGATTGATGAGAGAGAATAGGGTCTCTCATCACATGAACATAAAAATTAAAGTAAATGTAATATTAAATAACATCCCAATAATAAGAAATATGAGCTTAAAATAAATGACATAAAAGAGTATACTTAAAAAGAAAGAGAGTTGTAGGATCCCTTACCTCGGGTCCGACTTGACTTGATCGTTCTTTAACGTCCTGAATAATAATTTTGAGTTAATTTATACTTCCTTAAGAACCTTTTTCAAGTTCATTATTCCTTTTATATCACTTATTACCATGTTATAAACACTATGTAATCATTAAGTTAATAATGATTGTTTTGTTGATATTTGGTTCTTAAGTCGAAAGTGGACTTCTTACAATTACATGTTGTTCGTGTGGCCAAATGTTTATTATATACAGTATTGTATTCATGATTTAGATATAATATATGTCATATATCCAGTACATGCATGTATTTATAACATTACATAATCATTTAGAGGTAAGAAATGAAATGCACCGTTCATGGAGACGGTAAGCCGTACGTACGCATGAACGCTACTTTCATTTATATTTCGTATTTTATAGAATGGAATAATAATGATATAAAGGTATATTATAATTCTAGTATAATATCATATATAATATCATAGTTCCATCCTTTATACGTCCCACATATGGTATTTAACGAATCAAATAACTTTGAGGGGGCGGTAGTCCGCACTTCCATAAATGAAGATATCGCGTTTACCCATAATGGAAACCATAAAGGTATGCACAAAATGAAAAAAACAGAAGCTTAAGGAAAACATAAACATATTATATATCATATATAAAAATAGTGACATCATAATGGCCACCTTTGAAGGTGTTAGAAGAGTATTGAACAATCATCGTTTCGGGAGGCAGAATTTCGCCATCCACGAAAACTGTATGTTCTTTAACCATTTGATGTAGTTGTGTGAGAGTGTAGCTCGAATGAATATTATAACAATATCCTAGTATATTGAAGATACTGGTGTTGTTACAAAAGAAATAAATAAAAAGAGTTTAGGGGGTTGGAGAAGCAAAATAAAACAAATGAACATGAGAGAATGAATTACCTTTAAAAGTGCAACTCCTTTTGATTTGAGCCTAAAGGCTTTCTTTGAAAGGATTCTGCCCAAAGGTAATCCTCTAAGATGAGTATATGGATGTGGAGAGAATAAATGGGCAGGGGTTGGCCGAGCCAATGGCTTGAGGAGTGTGTGAAATGAGGTAGAGGTGGGGGCCTTTTATAAGAGGAGGGGAGGGGCACTTTTGGAAAGTAAAGAAATATTACATTATTTGAAAATGTGTTTCGGTTTCAAAAGGTACCAAATTGATATAATTCGTGGATAAGGTGATAAGGCTTCGAAATCCACTCATCCAATAGGTTTTGGACATGTGTAGTGCATAGATTTAACATTATCTTTCCATTTTATTTAAATCGTCAAATAATGATGTCATCGCTGCATCATTATTATGTCATAAATAATTTAATTTATTGAATGTCTAAAAATTATAAAAAAAATACTATGATGTAGGAAATCTTTTTAACTTTCCAATGAATATTTATAATAAAAAAATATGACTTGTATAACCCCACTTAAAAATTGTTTTATTAAAACATATCATGTATGTGTCAATTTTACTTTTACATTAAATAAAATGTTATTTATGTCATTTCCCAACCAAAGTGGATCCATGGGGTCCCCAAGTTTACCCATGGCTTTTCTTGGTCGTCCATGACACAAAAAATTAGGTTTGGACATGTGTCAAGCTCATCTTATTCCATTAAAGCATTATTTTTACCTTAAACTACACTAATTACCACTAATCGTGATTAAAAACTTAATAAGTTACTATTCACCATAAAATTATTTTAATCTCATTGAACCACATTTTACTTCTTAATGACAACCATGTATGTCGGATTTTTGAAAATCAAAACACAATGATGGCAAAATTTCATTTAAACGGAAAATCAGTTTTTATAAGTACCACTTAGTGGTTTCACTATTCATCAAAAATTGAAGTTTTTCAGAAAAATCCAAAAAATTCACCCTAAGCTATATTTGATATTCTGAATTCAAAAATGCAGTCCGTTTTACAAAATTCAAAACATATAAGTCACATTAATTAATTTAATAATTAATTCCCGCTGTCATGACAAATAGCGTGTTTTATGAAACAATAAGTATCAAAAGATTGACACTAGTTTAAGTCTGATTTCAAAGTGAAATTGATTCCAACGACCACTATTGGATTTAATGGTATAAATATTTTCTAATTTCACTTTAAAACCCATTAAAAATATAATCTAATCATATAAATAAATTATATTAAAAAGAGGTTTTGAATTAAAACACAACATCTTACACTATTCATTAAAAAAATGAACTTTATCAGAAAAATACCAAAAAATTACAAAAAGTAAAATTTGATGTCCCGATTCTTAATAAGAGTTTTATTTGGTCCAAAATAATGTATAAGAGTGATGAAAACTATATTTAATGATGGTTCGTCATCAAAAGGCGACAAGTGAACCTTTAGGGAAAACTAGGGCATATACGCCTAAAATTGAATTCATTCCGTATTTTAAGCCTTTATCTTTTATTGTATAAATGTAAAAACATTTAAAAACATATATAATCATATTTTAGTTATTTCTATCCATTCCCACCATTACAACGGCTATATGTTAACTACCATTTAAAATAATATTATTTTATCATTAGAGTGCAACGTAAGATTCCCAAGAAACTCGTTGTTGCGTGTTGGGTACGCCATCGAGCATAGAGTCCCCTTTAAAGTAATATCAATATTTTATTCACAAATATGGATAAATATGAAAATGTCATATTCTTTATTTACCTGGGGTGTTACATCCTTCCCCCCTTTTGGGAATTGCGTCCTCGCAATTCTAAAATTGCACTTGGAAACATCCTTGAAAGTCCCACATCGGAACAAGAGTCGGTAAAACAACCACTTTAAAATAAAGGAAGATAAGTACAAAGGTCACCCGAGTTAACCCATACTAGGACTCCATGTAGGAAAACATGGACATGGAGGAGAAAACATAGGGTCATGTTCTGATGGAGAGTGATAGAAAACATGTTTAGGAGAAAGTTAACAATGAGAAAATCACAAACTTGTGATGGGTTAAACGATGTTGGGTTCCCCAGTAGGAAAAGTTAATAGACAACATTTTTGTTTTAAGTTACTTTTTATTGAGGAATTTATTCATAAGGAAACATAATCACTTATCATGTTGACTTTCAACTTTTACTAGATTCCTTAATCAAACTCATATTTTTTCCAAAAGACGAGTATTTAGGGAGACTTGTTCGCATTAAGAGTACTATAATCAACTTCTAGAGAATCACCTAATCCCCAAAAGAGAACTATATAAATCCCATGTATTTAGGCTTTAACCAAAACCAAAACCAAAAAGGTTAGTACAAGATCAGATAATCTAGAAAAGGATAACCCCTTATAAAAAGAAAATCTATTCTTAATCTCCAAAATTTGTCCAAAAAAACCCAAAGTTCAAAGAGGACCATTCTATAATCAATTTGTCCATAAAATTCTTAAAAGTAAACAAAACTAAGATTGAAACCCAAATATTTGAAGGATTTAGTCACATAGTCTTCCAAGTTAAATCGTAACATTTATCTCCAAACAACATTAGTTTCTCCTAAAGTCTCATATTGGAAAGTAATTAACCTAATCACATATCCTCTATGATAGGTTAATAATTTTCATAAATAACCCAAAATCAACTTACTCTTAATTTATAAAATCATATAACTAAAAAGAATCAGTCAAACTAACCAGGGACTTCACGTAGTGTAGCGGTAGGCGATAAATACTAGTCGCACTTTGGTTGTGGGTTCGATTCCCGCAGCTTTGTCCGACGTGACGGGTTGTCACACGGTCTGCGTGTTGTCCTTTTTACAAAACTATATAATTCTTAAAACACTCCCCAAAAGAGATAAAATCATCAAAAATAACCATAACATAATTTAACCTCAATTTTATCTCATGCCTTTCACTTCAATCATAACATATGGTAACCCATAATTACCTCAAAAGTAAGGATCATAGAAACCCAAATGGTTCTTTATAACTATGTCCACAAAAGAAAAGATAACTATTACTTGAATAAAATTTTCCTATATTAAACATCAGGGTTACACATAATATAAGAAGTCTTCTAATGTAACCCCATCATCAAAAGAGACTTAATACTCTTAAGAATTTCACCCTAACTCTTGAAGCCCTTATATGTTGACATCTTACTCATTCAACATTCTTCATGATCCATTATCCATTCCTTTCCAACTTATTCCGAAATACCACTTTCCTACAAACAAAATCATGAATCAAATCCTAAGATTCCAAAATAAGAAAACAAAAGTCATGAAATAGTACATACCTTTGATTGGTCATTGTCAGTTTCTTCATCCTCAATCGGAATGGCATTAGGTATTGGTAAACGAATATTGGTACGCTCTTGGTGACCCCATTCACGAAACTTCTTCATAGGACATGTGTTTGCATAATGACCATGCACACCACATTTAAAACATTCAATTGATCCCTCAGATAGAACTTCTTTCCCTTTCCTCGAGTCAACTGGATGCTTCCTTTTTCCATGGCAGGTTCTTGATTTATGACCTTCATTTCCACATCTATAGCATATTTCTGTCCCTTTGAATCATTTTCCTAGGTGTTTCTTTCCACATCTTTGACACATAGGTTTTTGAACACACTTACCTTTATGATTATTACCTGTACTTCCGTAGGGATTTCTTTCTTGCATATATGATGCCTTAGAGAAATCCCCAAGGTTTAGGTGGTCAATCATGACTCCAGATAGTTGGTTGAGGATAATAAAAAGAGTTCTCTTTGAAGCTCCCATATCATTCAGTTGCTTGCTCAAAAAACTGTCACAGTTTCCTTCACATCCACTGTTACTTTGGTGCCTGCTAGTTCCAGCCATTTACTAAAACCAAAAAAGGTCAGTGTGAGTATATCAACAAAACCATCATGTACTAATGATTATGATAGACAATAAGATATACTTACTCATTCACTTTATCTAAAACTAAGACTCCTTCTGAAATCCTAACCATTATGGTAATTGTCACTTATGCTTAAAGAATACCCTAACCTCTAAAGTTATCTAAACCGACCTTTGATACCAACTATAAGGCCCCAGCCTTAAACCTTACTCAATCTTGAGTTATTACAAGATTACACATTGAGGATCTTTTCAGGTTTAGAGTTTTAGAGAATTAGATCATGAAACTTGCATTACATTCCACATTTAAACAAAGTGGTTACATAAAAGACAGTATTCATTCTTCCCGTCAACGGAAACATATTTAAAATATAACACGGATTCTTTCTTGACACATCCTTGACACTATCATCACATCATGTACCTTTCCCTTGACCTGTGAAAAACATTTCAAAAACTTGGGATGAGCATAAAAAGCTCAGTAAGGGTTATAAAAATATGGAAAGGAAACATGAGTTCATATATACATAAGAACGAAATCATACTTTACCCGTAAAACATAGGCACTTTAACATACCTCATCAAACCATGAATAAATCATAGAAAACATAAGACATAAAGGTAACTTGAGGCATTCATAACATTCTTATGTAGGGAGTAACCCTCTTGGTTACGTTTGGAATACCCATCACAGTATATTCCCAAAAATCTCTTCGGAGAAACCTTAACGTTTCACTCCTTCGCGTTACCCAATGCATTGGAGAGCTATATCGGGCTCACCCGCCCTTAGTTTATCACGGAACCACCCGTTCTTCATAACAATGCCCAAGAACCATAACATAATCGTATCACATAAACATGAATAAAGGAGACATAACATTTCCACATTTCAATCACAATATAACATTTTAGGATATTGAAATAATGAATCCATTCAAAAAGAATCCATTTCCAAAACCATTTAAAACATTTAATAAAGAGATTTTTGAATCAAAGTGTCCCATACCACCTTGAAGCTTTTAACATTTTAAACCATTAATATCCATATAAATAAATCCTTAAAACCATTTTGAAAACATGGATATTAATAAGAACAAATAATTAAAACATTTATAACGATATTTTGGTTAAAGGGGTTTTACCAAAATTAGAGACACTTGAATACAATAATCGAGGAATAACATTTAGTCAGAACATTATAATATCATGAGAATAAAAGGATTCATGATATAATACTCCAAAGGACAGTATATACACCATATAAGAGTGAATTGGTGCATAACAACAATGAGCCCTCAATAGAAATGTCAAATGTGATGAAATCCCTTATAAAGAAGGTATCCTTAAAATAAGGACAAATAAATCTCGAAAATATGTGTGACAAATATATATACACCCAATATAAGTGGATATTAAGTGTAAAACAATAAAAGGTCATTCACACATATTCAATGGATGACATATTCAATGACTACAAGTTGAACCCAAAGAAATCGAAATTGGGTTAAAAAGTTCCCTTGACAGCCTAACGACATCACATCAAAATGAGTTGATGAGAGATAAAAAGTGTATCTCATCACTTGGAAATCAAATTTACATCAATTAGGATGTATGAGAATATATCCCAACATAAAAATATGTAAATTAAAAGACCCAATAAAAGAAGTCTTTTAAAAAAAGAGGAGGGTGAAAGGTTCCCTTACCGACTTGGGTATCTTTCAAAACAAACACCCTATGAAAGAAAGACAATAGGTCATTGATGTAAATACTCATAAACGAAAGTATATTACACAAAGAGTAGAATAATGGGCAGTACATACACCACTCAATGGAATTTGTGGCAAATGTAGCATAAATCTCACAGGAATAAAAGTGAGATGAAAAATCCCTTACGAAAACTCGGCAGCCTAACGGCGCCACTCAAAACTTCCAAAATGGATTGATGAGAGAGAATAGGGTCTCTCATCACATGAACATAAAAATTAAAGTAAATGTAATATTAAATAACATCCCAATAATAAGAAATATGAGCTTAAAATAAATGACATAAAAGAGTATACTTAAAAAGAAAGAGAGTTGTAGGATCCCTTACCTCGGGTCCGACTTGACTTGATCGTTCTTTAACGTCCTGAATAATAAACTTGAGTTAATTTATACTTCCTTAAGAACCTTTTTCAAGTTCATTATTCCTTTTATATCACTTATTACCATGTTATAAACACTATGTAATCATTAAGTTAATAATGATTGTTTTGTTGATATTTGGTTCTTAAGTCGAAAGTGGACTTCTTACAATTACATGTTGTTCGTGTGGCCAAATGTTTATTATATCCAGTATTGTATTCATGATTTAGATATAATATATGTCATATATCCAGTACATGCATGCATTTATAACATTACATAATCATTTAGAGGTAAGAAATGAAATGCACCGTTCATGGAGACGGTAAGCCGTACGTACGCATGAACGCTACTTTCATTTCTATTTCGTATTTTATAGAATGGAATAATAATGATATAATGGTATATTATAATTCCAGTATAATATCATATATAATATCATAGTTCCATCCTTTATACGTCCCACATATGGTATTTAACGAATGAAATCACTTTGAGGGGGCGGTAGTCCGCACTTCCTTAAATGAAGATATCGCGTTTACCCATAATGGAAACCATAAAGGTATTCCCAAAATGAAAAAAACAGAAGCTTAAGGAAAACATAAACATATTATATATCATATATAAAAATAGTGACATCATAATGGCCACCTTTGAAGGTGTTAGAAGAGTATTGAACAATCATCGTTTCGGGAGGCAGAATTTCGCCATCCACGGAAACCGTATGTTCTTTAACAATTTGATGTAGTTGTGTGAGAGTGTAGCTCGAATAAATATTATAACAACATCCTAGTATATTGAAGATACTGCTGTTGTTACAAAAGAAATAAATAAAAAGAGTTTAGGGGGTTAGAGAAGCAAAATAAAACAAATGAACATGAGAGAATGAATTACCTTTAAAAGTGAAACTCCTTTTGATTTGAGCCTAAAGGCTTTCTTTGAAAGGATTCTGCCCAAAGGGAATCCTATAAGATGAGTAGAGGGATGTGGAGAGAATAAATGGGCAGGGGTTGGCCGAGCCAATGGCTTGAGGAGTGTGTGAAATGAGGTAGAGGTGGGGGCCTTTTATAAGAGGAGGGGAGGGGCACTTTTGGAAAGTAAAGAAATATTACTTTATTTGAAAATGTGTTTCGGTTTCAAAAGGTCCCACATTGATATAATTCGTGGATAAGGTGATAAGGCTTCGAAATCCACTCATCCAATAAGTTTTGGACATGTGTAGTTCATAGAGTTTAAATTATCTTTCCATTTTATTTAAATCGTCAAATAATGATGTCATCGCTGCATCATTATTATGTCATAAATAATTTAATTTATTGAATGTCTAAAAATTATAAAAACAATACTATGATGTAGGAAATCTTTTTAGCTTTCCAATGAATATTTATAATAAAAAAATCTGACTTGTATAACCCCACTTAAAAATTGTTTTAGTAAAACATATAATGTTTGTGTCAATTTTACTTTTACATTAAATAAAATGTTATTTATGTCATTTCCCAACCAAAGTGGATCCATGGGGTCCCCAAGTTGACCCATGGATTGTCTTGGTCGGCCATGACACAACCAATTAGGTTAGGACATGTTTCAATCTCATCTTATTCCATTAAAGCATTATTTTTACCTTAAACTACACTAATTACCACTAATCACGATTAAAAACTTAATAAGTTACTATTCACCAAAAAATTATTTTAATCTCATTGAACCACATTTTACTTCTTAATGACAACCATGTATGTCGGATTTTTTAAAATCAAAACACAATGATGGCAAAATTTCATTTAAATGGAAAATCAGTTTTTATAAGTACCACTTAGGGGTTTCACTATTCATCAAAAATTGAAGTTTTTCAGAAAAATCCACAAAATTCACCCTAAGCTATATTTGATATTCTGAATTCAAAAATGAAGTCCATTTTACAAAATTCAAAACATATAAGTCACATTAATTAATTTAATAATTAATTCCCGCTGTCATGACAAATAACGTGTTTTATGAAACAATAAGTATCAAAAGATTGACACTAGTTTAAGTCTGATTTCAAAGTGAAATTGATTCCAACGACCACTATTGGATTTAATGGTAAAAATATTTTCTAATTTCACTTTAAAACCCATTAAAAATATAATCTAATCATATAAATAAATTATATTAAAAAGAGGTTTTGAATTAAAACACAACATTTTACACTATTCATTAAAAAATGAACTTTATCAGAAAAATACCAAAAAATTACACAAAGTAAAATTTGATGTCCCGATTCTTAATAAGAGTTTTATTTGGTCCAAAATAATGTATAAGAGTGATGAAAACTATATTTAATGACGGTTCTTCATCAAAAGGCGACAAGTGAACCTTTAGGGAAAACTAGGGCATATACGCCTAAAATTGAATTCATTCCGTATTTTAAGCCTTTATCTTTTATTGTATAAATGTAAAAACATTTAAAAACATATATAATCATATTTTAGTTATTTATATCCATTACCGCCATTACAACGGCTATATGTTAACTACCATTAAGAATAATATTATTTTATCATTAGAGTACAACGTAAGATTCCCAAGAAACTCGTTGTTGCGTGTTAGGTACGCCATCGAGCATAGAGTCCCCTTTAAAGTCATATAAATATATTATTCACAAATATGGATAAATATGAAAATGTCATATTCTTTATTTACCTGGGGTGTTACATCCTTCCCCCCTTTTGGGAATTGCGTCCTCGCAATTCTAAAATTGCACTTGGAAACATCCTTGAAAGTCCCACATCGGAACAAGAGTCGGTAAAACAACCACTTTAAAATAAAGGAAGATAAGTACAAAGGTCACCCGAGTTAACCCATACTAGGACTCCATGTAGGAAAACATGGACATGGAGGAGAAAACATAGGGTCATGTTCTGATGGAGAGTGATAGAAAACATGTTTAGGAGAAAGTTAACAATGAGAAAATCACAAACTTGTGATGGGTTAAACGGTGTTGGGTTCCCCAGTAGGAAAAGTTAATAGACAAAAATTTTTTAAGTTACTTTTTATTGAGGAATTTATTCATACGGAAACATAATCACTTATCATGTTGACTTTCAACTTTTACTAGATTCCTTAATCGAACTCATATTTTTTCCAAAAGACGAGTATTTAGGGAGACTTGTTCGCATTAAGAGTACTATAATCAACTTCTAGAGAATCACCTAATCCCCAAAAGAGAACTATATAAATCCCATGTATTTAGGCTTTAACCAAAACCAAAACCAAAAAGGTTAGTACAAGATCAGATAATCTAGAAAAGGATAACCCCTTATAAAAAGAAAATCTATTCTTAATCTCCAAAATTTGTCCAACAAAACCCAAAGTTCAAAGAGGACCATTATATAATCAATTTGTCCATATAATTCTTAAAAGCAAACAAAACTAAGATTGAAACCCAAATATTTGAAGGATTTAGTCACATAGTCTTCCAAGTTAAATCGTAACATTTATCTCCAAACAACATCAGTTTCTCCTAAAGTCTCGTATTGGAAAGTAATTAACCTAATCACATATCCTCTATGATAGGTTAATAATTTTCATAAATAACCCAAAATCAAATTACTCTTAATTCATAAAATCATATAACTAAAAAGAATCAGTCAAACTAACCAGGGACTTCACGTAGTCCAGTGGTAGGCGATAAATACTAGTCGCACTTTGGTTGTGGGTTCGATTCTCGCAGCTTTGTCCGACGCGACGGGTTGTCACACGATCTGCGTGTTGTCCTTTTTCCAAAACTATATAATTCTTAAAACATTCCCCAAAAGAGATAAAATCATCAAAAATAACCATAACATAATTTAACCTCAATTTTATCTCATGCCTTTCACTTCAATCACAACATATGGTAACCCATAATTACCTCAAAAGTAAGGATCATAGAAACCCAAATGGTTCTTTATAACTATGTCCACAAAAGAAAAGATAACTATTACTTGAATAAAATTTTCCTATATTAAACATCAGGGCTACACATAATATAAGAAGTCTTCTAATGTAACCCCATCATCAAAAGAGACTTAATACTCTTAAGAATTTCACCCTTACTCTTGAAGACCTTATATGTTGACATCTTACTCATTCAACATTCTTCATGATCCATTATCCATTCCTTTCCAACTTATTCCAAAGTACCTATTTCCTACAAAAAAATCATGAATCATATCCTAAGATTCCAAAATAAGAAAACAAAAGTCATGAAATAGTACATACCTTTGATTGGTCATTGTCAGTTTCTTCATCCTCAATCGGAATGGCATTAGGTATTGGTAAACGAATATTGGTACGCTCTTGGTGACCCCATTCACGAAACTTCTTCATAGGACATGTGTTTGCATAATGACCATGCACACCACATTTAAAACATTCAATTGATCCCTCAGATAGAACTTCTTTCCCTTTCCTCGAGTCAACTGGATGCTTCCTTTTTCCATGGAAGGTTCTTGATTTATGACCTTCATTTCCACATCTATAGCATATTTCTGTCCCTTTGAATCATTTTCCTAGGTGTTTCTTTCCACATCTTTGACACATAGGTTTTTGAACACACTTACCTTTATGATTATTACCTGTACTTCCGTAGGGATTTCTTTCTTGCATATATGATGCCTTAGAGAAATCCCCAAGGTTTAGGTGGTCAATCATGACTCCAGATAGTTGGTTGAGGATAATAAAAAGAGTTCTCTTTGAAGCTCCCATATCATTCAGTTGCTTGCTCAAAAAACTGTCACAGTTTCCTTCACATCCACTGTTACTTTGGTGCCTGCTAGTTCCAGCCATTTACTAAAACCAAAAAAGGTCAGTGTGAGTATATCAACAAAACCATCATGTACTAATGATTATGATAGACAATAAGATATACTTACTCATTCACTTTATCTAAAACTAAGACTCCTTCTGAAATCCTAACCATTATGGTAATTGTCACTTATGCTTAAAGAATACCCTAACCTCTAAAGTTATCTAAACCGACCATTGATACCAACTATAAGGCCCCAGCCTTAAACCTTACTCAATCTTGAGTTATTACAAGATTACACATTGAGGATCTTTTCAGGTTTAGAGTTTTAGAGAATTAGATCATGAAACTTGCATTACATTCCACATTTAAACAAAGTGGTTACATAAAAGACAGTATTCATTCTTCCCATCAACGGAAACATATTTAAAATATAACACGGATTCTTTCTTGACACATCCTTGACACTATCATCACATCATGTACCTTTCCCTTGACCTGTGAAAAACATTTCAAAAACTTGGGATGAGCATAAAAAGCTCAGTAAGGGTTATAAAAATATGGAAAGGAAACATGAGTTCATATATACATAAGAACGAAATCATACTTTACCCGTAAAACATAGGCACTTTAACATACCTCATCAAACCATGAATAAATCATAGAAAACATAAGACATAAAGGTAACTTGAGGCATTCATAACATTCTTATGTAGGGAGTAACCCTCTTGGTTACGTTTGGAATACCCATCACAGTATATTCCCAAAAATCTCTTCGGAGAAACCTTAACGTTTCACTCCTTCGCGTTACCCAATGCATTGGAGAGCTATATCGGGCTCACCCGCCCTTAGTTTATCACGGAACCACCCGTTCTTCATAACAATGCCCAAGAACCATAACATAATCGTATCACATAAACATGAATAAAGGAGACATAACATTTCCACATTTCAATCACAATATAACATTTTAGGATATTGAAATAATGAATCCATTCAAAAAGAATCCATTTCCAAAACCATTTAAAACATTTAATAAAGAGATTTTTGAATCAAAGTGTCCCATACCACCTTGAAGCTTTTAACATTTTAAACCATTAATATCCATATAAATAAATCCTTAAAACCATTTTGAAAACATGGATATTAATAAGAACAAATAATTAAAACATTTATAACGATATTTTGGTTAAAGGGGTTTTACCAAAATTAGAGACACTTGAATACAATAATCGAGGAATAACATTTAGTCAGAACTTTATAATATCATGAGAATAAAAGGATTCATGATATAATACTCCAAAGGACAGTATATACACCATATAAGAGTGAATTGGTGCATAACAACAATGAACCCTCAATAGAAATGTCAAATGTGATGAAATCCCTTATAAAGAAGGTATCCTTAAAATAAGGACAAATAAATCTCAAAAATATGTGTGACAAATATATATACACCCAATATAAGTGGATATTAAGTGTAAAACAATAAAAGGTCATTCACACATATTCAATGGATGACATATTCAATGACTACAAGTTGAACCCAAAGAAATCGAAATTGGGTTAAAAAGTTCCCTTGACAGCCTAACGGCATCACATCAAAATGAGTTGATGAGAGATAAAAAGTGTATCTCATCACTTGGAAATAAAATTTACATCAATAAGGATGTATGAGAACATATCCCAACATAAAAATATGTAAATTAAAAGACCCAATAAAAGAAGTCTTTTAAAAAAAGAGGAGGGTGAAAGGTTCCCTTACCGACTTGGGTATCTTTGAAAACATACACCCTATGAAAGAAAGACAATAGGTCATTGGTTTAAATACTCATAAACGAATGTATATAACACAAATAGTAGAATAATGGGCAGTACATACACCACTCAATGGAATTTGTGGCAAATGTAGCATAAATTTCACGGGAATAAAAGTGAGATGAAAAATCCCTTACGAAAACTCGGCAGCCTAACGGCGCCACTCAAAACTTCCAAAATGGATTGATGAGAGAGAATAGGGTCTCTCATCACATGAACATAAAAATTACAGTAAATTTAATATAAATTAACATCCCAATCATAAGAAATATGAGCTTAAAATAAATGACATAAAAGAGTGTACTTAAAAAGAAAGAGAGTTGTAGGATCCCTTACCTCGGGTCCGACTTGACTTGATCGTTCTTTAACGTCCTGAATAATAAACTTGAGTTAATTTCTACTTCCTTAAGAACCTTTTTCAAGTTCATTATTCCTTTTATATCACTTATTACCATGTTATAAACACTATGTAATCATTAAGTTAATAATGATTGTTTTGTTGATATTTGGTTCTTAAGTCGAAAGTGGACTTCTTACAATTACATGTTATTCGTGTGGCCAAATGTTTATTATATCCAGTATTGTATTCATGATTTAGATATAATATATGTCATATATCCAGTACATGCATGCATTTATAACATTACATAATCATTTAGAGGTAAGAAATGAAATGCACCGTTCATGGAGACGGTAAGCCGTACGTACGCATGAACGCTACTTTCATTTCTATTTCGTATTTTATAGAATGGAATAATAATGATATAATGGTATATTATAATTCCAGTATAATATCATATATAATATCATAGTTCCATCCTTTATACGTCCCACATATGGTATTTAACGAATGAAATCACTTTGAGGGGGCGGTAGTCCGCACTTCCTTAAATGAAGATATCGCGTTTACCCATAATGGAAACCATAAAGGTATTCCCAAAATGAAAAAAACAGAAGCTTAAGGAAAACATAAACATATTATATATCATATATAAAAATAGTGACATCATAATGGCCACCTTTGAAGGTGTTAGAAGAGTATTGAACAATCATCGTTTCGGGAGGCAGAATTTCGCCATCCACGGAAACCGTATGTTCTTTAACAATTTGATGTAGTTGTGTGAGAGTGTAGCTCGAATAAATATTATAACAACATCCTAGTATATTGAAGATACTGCTGTTGTTACAAAAGAAATAAATAAAAAGAGTTTAGGGGGTTAGAGAAGCAAAATAAAACAAATGAACATGAGAGAATGAATTACCTTTAAAAGTGAAACTCCTTTTGATTTGAGCCTAAAGGCTTTCTTTGAAAGGATTCTGCCCAAAGGGAATCCTATAAGATGAGTAGAGGGATGTGGAGAGAATAAATGGGCAGGGGTTGGCCGAGCCAATGGCTTGAGGAGTGTGTGAAATGAGGTAGAGGTGGGGGCCTTTTATAAGAGGAGGGGAGGGGCACTTTTGGAAAGTAAAGAAATATTACTTTATTTGAAAATGTGTTTCGGTTTCAAAAGGTCCCACATTGATATAATTCGTGGATAAGGTGATAAGGCTTCGAAATCCACTCATCCAATAAGTTTTGGACATGTGTAGTTCATAGAGTTTAAATTATCTTTCCATTTTATTTAAATCGTCAAATAATGATGTCATCGCTGCATCATTATTATGTCATAAATAATTTAATTTATTGAATGTCTAAAAATTATAAAAACAATACTATGATGTAGGAAATCTTTTTAGCTTTCCAATGAATATTTATAATAAAAAAATCTGACTTGTATAACCCCACTTAAAAATTGTTTTAGTAAAACATATAATGTTTGTGTCAATTTTACTTTTACATTAAATAAAATGTTATTTATGTCATTTCCCAACCAAAGTGGATCCATGGGGTCCCCAAGTTGACCCATGGATTGTCTTGGTCGGCCATGACACAACCAATTAGGTTAGGACATGTTTCAATCTCATCTTATTCCATTAAATCATTATTTTTACCTTAAACTACACTAATTACCACTAATCACGATTAAAAACTTAATAAGTTACTATTCACCAAAAAATTATTTTAATCTCATTGAACCACATTTTACTTCTTAATGACAACCATGTATGTCGGATTTTTTAAAATCAAAACACAATGATGGCAAAATTTCATTTAAATGGAAAATCAGTTTTTATAAGTACCACTTAGGGGTTTCACTATTCATCAAAAATTGAAGTTTTTCAGAAAAATCCACAAAATTCACCCTAAGCTATATTTGATATTCTGAATTCAAAAATGAAGTCCATTTTACAAAATTCAAAACATATAAGTCACATTAATTAATTTAATAATTAATTCCCGCTGTCATGACAAATAGCGTGTTTTATGAAACAATAAGTATCAAAAGATTGACACTAGTTTAAGTCTGATTTCAAAGTGAAATTGATTCCAACGACCACTATTGGATTTAATGGTAAAAATATTTTCTAATTTCACTTTAAAACCCATTAAAAATATAATCTAATCATATAAATAAATTATATTAAAAAGAGGTTTTGAATTAAAACACAACATTTTACACTATTCATTAAAAAATGAACTTTATCAGAAAAATACCAAAAAATTACACAAAGTAAAATTTGATGTCCCGATTCTTAATAAGAGTTTTATTTGGTCCAAAATAATGTATAAGAGTGATGAAAACTATATTTAATGACGGTTCTTCATCAAAAGGCGACAAGTGAACCTTTAGGGAAAACTAGGGCATATACGCCTAAAATTGAATTCATTCCGTATTTTAAGCCTTTATCTTTTATTGTATAAATGTAAAAACATTTAAAAACATATATAATCATATTTTAGTTATTTATATCCATTACCGCCATTACAACGGCTATATGTTAACTACCATTAAGAATAATATTATTTTATCATTAGAGTGCAACGTAAGATTCCCAAGAAACTCGTTGTTGCGTGTTAGGTACGCCATCGAGCATAGAGTCCCCTTTAAAGTCATATAAATATATTATTCACAAATATGGATAAATATGAAAATGTCATATTCTTTATTTACCTGGGGTGTTACATCCTTCCCCCCTTTTGGGAATTGCGTCCTCGCAATTCTAAAATTGCACTTGGAAACATCCTTGAAAGTCCCACATCGGAACAAGAGTCGGTAAAACAACCACTTTAAAATAAAGGAAGATAAGTACAAAGGTCACCCGAGTTAACCCATACTAGGACTCCATGTAGGAAAACATGGACATGGAGGAGAAAACATAGGGTCATGTTCTGATGGAGAGTGATAGAAAACATGTTTAGGAGAAAGTTAACAATGAGAAAATCACAAACTTGTGATGGGTTAAACGGTGTTGGGTTCCCCAGTAGGAAAAGTTAATAGACAAAAATTTTTTAAGTTACTTTTTATTGAGGAATTTATTCATACGGAAACATAATCACTTATCATGTTGACTTTCAACTTTTACTAGATTCCTTAATCGAACTCATATTTTTTCCAAAAGACGAGTATTTAGGGAGACTTGTTCGCATTAAGAGTACTATAATCAACTTCTAGAGAATCACCTAATCCCCAAAAGAGAACTATATAAATCCCATGTATTTAGGCTTTAACCAAAACCAAAACCAAAAAGGTTAGTACAAGATCAGATAATCTAGAAAAGGATAACCCCTTATAAAAAGAAAATCTATTCTTAATCTCCAAAATTTTTCCAACAAAACCCAAAGTTCAAAGAGGACCATTATATAATCAATTTGTCCATATAATTCTTAAAAGTAAACAAAACTAAGATTGAAACCCAAATATTTGAAGGATTTAGTCACATAGTCTTCCAAGTTAAATCGTAACATTTATCTCCAAACAACATCAGTTTCTCCTAAAGTCTCGTATTGGAAAGTAATTAACCTAATCACATATCCTCTATGATAGGTTAATAATTTTCATAAATAACCCAAAATAAAATTACTCTTAATTCATAAAATCATATAACTAAAAAGAATCAGTCAAACTAACCAGGGACTTCACGTAGTCCAGTGGTAGGCGATAAATACTAGTCGCACTTTGGTTGTGGGTTCGATTCTCGCAGCTTTGTCCGACGCGACGGGTTGTCACACGGTCTGCGTGTTGTCCTTTTTCCAAAACTATATAATTCTTAAAACATTCCCCAAAAGAGATAAAATCATCAAAAATAACCATAACATAATTTAACCTCAATTTTATCTCATGCCTTTCACTTCAATCACAACATATGGTAACCCATAATTACCTCAAAAGTAAGGATCATAGAAACCCAAATGGTTCTTTATAACTATGTCCACAAAAGAAAAGATAACTATTACTTGAATAAAATTTTCCTATATTAAACATCAGGGCTACACATAATATAAGAAGTCTTCTAATGTAACCCCATCATCAAAAGAGACTTAATACTCTTAAGAATTTCACCCTTACTCTTGAAGACCTTATATGTTGACATCTTACTCATTCAACATTCTTCATGATCCATTATCCATTCCTTTCCAACTTATTCCAAAATACCTATTTCCTACAAAAAAATCATGAATCATATCCTAAGATTCCAAAATAAGAAAACAAAAGTCATGAAATAGTACATACCTTTGATTGGTCATTGTCAGTTTCTTCATCCTCAATCGGAATGGCATTAGGTATTGGTAAACGAATATTGGTACGCTCTTGGTGACCCCATTCACGAAACTTCTTCATAGGACATGTGTTTGCATAATGACCATGCACACCACATTTAAAACATTCAATTGATCCCTCAGATAGAACTTCTTTCCCTTTCCTCGAGTCAACTGGATGCTTCCTTTTTCCATGGCAGGTTCTTGATTTATGACCTTCATTTCCACATCTATAGCATATTTCTGTCCCTTTGAAACATTTTCCTAGGTGTTTCTTTCCACATCTTTGACACATAGGTTTTTGAACACACTTACCTTTATGATTATTACCTGTACTTCCGTAGGGATTTGTTTCTTGCATATATGATGACTTAGAGAAATCCCCAAGGTTTAGGTGGTCAATCATGACTCCAGATAGTTGGTTGAGGATAATAAAAAGAGTTCTCATTGAAGCTCCCATATCATTCAGTTGCTTGCTCAAAAAACTGTCACAGTTTCCTTCACATCCACTGTTACTTTGGTGCCTGCTAGATCCAGCCATTTACTAAAACCAAAAAAGGTCAGTGTGAGTATATCAACAAAACCATCATGTACTAATGATTAAGATAGACAATAAGATATACTTACTCATTCACTTTATCTAAAACTAAGACTCTTTCTGAAATCCTAACCATTATGGTAATTGTCACTTATGCTTAAAGAATACCCTAACCTCTAAAGTTATCTAAACCGACCTTTGATACCAACTATAAGGCCCCAGCCTTAAACCTTACTTAATCTTGAGTTATTACAAGATTACACATTGAGGATCTTTTCAGGTTTAGAGTTTTAGAGAATTAGATCATGAAACTTGCATTACATTCCACATTTAAACAAAGTGGTTACATAAAAGACAATATTCATTCTTCCCATCAACGGAAACATATTTAAAATATAACACGGATTCTTTCTTGACACATCCTTGACACTATCATCACATCATGTACCTTTCCCTTGACCTGTGAAAAACATTTCAAAAACTTTGGATGAGCATAAAAAGCTCAGTAAGGGTTATAAAAATATGGAAAGGAAACATGAGTTCATATATACATAAGAACGAAATCATACTTTACCCGTAAAACATAGGCACTTTAACATACCTCATCAAACCATGAATAAATCATTGAAAACATAATACATAAAGGTAACTTGAGGCATTCATAACATTCTTACGTAGGGAGTAACCCTCTTGGTTACGTTTGGAATACCCATCACAGTATATTCCCTAAAATCTCTTTGGAGAAACCTTAACGTTTCACTCCTTCGCGTTACCCAATGCATTGGAGAGCTATATCGGGCTCACCCGCCCTTAGTTTATCACGGAACCACCCGTTCTTCATAACAATGCCCAAGAACCATAACACAATTGTATCACATAAACATGAATAAAGGATACATAACATTTCCACATTTCAATCACAATATAACATTTTAGGATATTGAAATAATGAATCCATTCAAAAATAATCCATTTCCAAAACCATTTAAAACATTTAATAAAGAGATTTTTGAATCAAAGTGTCCAATACCACCTTGAAGCTTTTAACATTTTAAACCATTAATATCCATATAAATAAATCCTTAAAACCATGTTGAAAACATGGATATTAATAAGAACAAATAATTAAAACATTTAAAACGATATTTTGGTTAAAGGGGTTTTACCAAAATTAGAGACACTTGAATACAATAATCGAGGAATAACATTTAGTCAGAACTTTATAATATCATGAGAATAAAAGGATTCATGATATAATACTCCAAAGGACAGTATATACACCATATAAGAGTGAATTGGTGCATAACAACAATAATCCCTCAATAGAAATGTCAAATGTGATGAAATCCATTATAAAGAAGGTATCCTTAAAATAAGGACAAATAAATCTCAAAAATATGTGTGACAAATATATATACACCCAATATAAGTGAATATTAAGTGTAAAACAATAAAATGTCATTCACACATATTCAATGGATGACATATTCAATGACTACAAGTTGAACCCAAAGAAATCGAAATTGGGTTAAAAAGTTCCCTTGACAGCCTAACGACATCACATCAAAATGAGTTGATGAGAGGTAAAAAGTGTATCTCATCACTTGGACATAAAATTTACATCAATAAGGATGTATGAGAACATATCCCAACATAAAAATATGTAAATTAAAAGACCCAATAAAAGAAGTCTTTAAAAAAAAGAGGAGGGTGAAAGGTTCCCTTACCGACTTGGGTATCTTTCAAAACATACACCCTATGAAAGAAAGACAATAGGTCATTGATGTAAATACTCATAAACGAAAGTATACTACACAAAGAGTAGAATAATGGGCAGTACATACACCACTCAATGGAATTTGTGGCAAATGTAGCATAAATATCACGGGAATAAAAGTGAGATGAAAAATCCCTTACGAAAACTCGGCAGCCTAACGACGCCACTTAAAACTTCCAAAATGGATTGATGAGAGAGAATAGGGTCTCTCATCACATGAAAATAAAAATTATAGTAAATGTAATATAAAATAACATCCCAATCATAAGAAATATGAGCTTAAAATAAATGACACAAAAGAGTGTACTTAAAAAGAAAGAGAGTTGTAGGATCCCTTACCTCGGGTCCGACTTGACTTGATCGTTCTTTAACGTCCTGAATAATAAACTTGAGTTAATTTATACTTCCTTAAGAACCTTTTTCAAGTTCATTATTCCTTTTATATCACTTATTACCATGTTATAAACACTATGTAATCATTAAGTTAATAATGATTGTTTTGTTGATATTTGGTTCTTAAGTCGAAAATGGACTTCTTACAATTACATGTTGTTCGTGTGGCCAAATGTTTATTATATCCAGTATTTTATTCATGATTTAGATATAATATATGTCATATATCCAGTACATGCATGCATTTATAACATTACATAATCATTTAGAGGTAAGAAATGAAATGCACCGTTCATGGAGACGGTAAGCCGTACGTACGCATGAACGCTACTTTCATTTCTATTTCGTATTTTATAGAATGGAATAATAATGATATAAAGGTATATTATAATTCCAGTATAATATAATATATAATATCATAGTTCCATCCTTTATACGTCCCACATATGGTATTTAACGAATCAAATAACTTTGAGGGGGCGGTAGTCCGCACTTCCTTAAATGAAGATATCGCGTTTACCCATAATGGAAACCATAAAGGTATGCCAAAAATGAAAAAAACAGAAGCTTAAGGAAAACATAAACATATTATATATCATATATAAAAATAGTGACATCATAATGGCCACCTTTGATGGTTTTAGAAGAGTATTGAACAATCATCGTTTCGGGAGGCAGAATTTCGCCATCCACGGAAACCGTATGTTCTTTAACCATTTGATGTAGTTGTGAGAGAGTGTAGCTCGAATAAATATTATAACAACATCCTAGTATATTTAAGATACTGGTGTTGTTACAAAAGAAATAAATAAAAAGAGTTTTGGGGGTTGGAGAAGCAAAATAAAACAAATGAACATGAGAGAATGAATTACCATTAAAAGTGCAACTCCTTTTGATTTGAGTCTAAAGGCTTTCTTTAAAAGGATTCTACCCAAAGGGAATCCTCTAAGATGAGTAGAGGTATGTGGAGAGAATAAATGGGCAGGGGTTGGCCGAGCCAATGGCTTGAGGAGTGTGTGAAATGAGGTAGAGGTGGGGGCCTTTTATAAGAGGAGGGGAGGGGCACTTTTTGAAAGTAAAGAAATATTACTTTATTTGAAAATGTGTTTCGGTTTCAAAAGGTCCCACATTGATATAATTAGTGGATAAGGTGATAAGGCTTCGAAATCCACTCATCCAATAAGTTTTGGACATGTGTAGTTTATAGATTTTAAATTATCTTTCCATTTTATTTAAATCGTCAAATAATGATGTCATCGCTGCATCATTATTATGTCATAAATAATTTAATTTATTGAATGTCTAAAAATTATAAAAAAAATACTATGATGTAAGAAATCGTTTTAGCTTTCCAATGAATTTTTATAATAAAAAAATCTGACTTTTATAACCCTACTTAAAAATTGTTTTAGTAAAACATATCATGTTTGTGTCAATTTTACTTTTACATTAAATAAAATGTTATTTATGTCATTTCCCAACCAAAGTGGATCCATGGGGTCCCCAAGTTGACCCATGGCTTGTCTTGGTCGGCCATGACACAACCAATTAGGTTAGGACATGTGTCAAGCTCATCTTATTCCATTAAAGCATTATTTTTACCTTAAACTACACTAATTACCACTAATCGCGATTAAAAACTTAATAAGTTACTATTCACCAAAAAATTATTTTAATATCATTGAACCACATTTTACTTCTTAATGACAACCATGTATGTCGGAGTTTTTAAAATCAAAACACAATGATGGAAAAATTTCATTTAAACGGAAAATCAGTT
The DNA here is from genome assembly GCA_963277665.1 of Viscum album. NCBI lineage: Eukaryota > Viridiplantae > Streptophyta > Magnoliopsida > Santalales > Viscaceae > Viscum > Viscum album. The sequence goes on along the minus strand of OY728141.1, from coordinate 995,462,541 downwards.
TTTATAAGTACCACTTAGTGGTTTCACTATTCATCAAAAATTGAAGTTTTTCAGAAAAATCCCAAAAATTCACCCTAAGCTATATTTGGTATTCTGAATTCAAAAATGAAGTCCGTTTTACAAAATTCAAAACATATAAGTCACATTAATTAATTTAATAATTAATTCCCGCTGTCATGACAAATAGCATGTTTTATGAAACAATAAGTATCAAAAGATTGACACTAGTTTAAGTCTGATTTCAAAGTGAAATTGATTCCAACGACCACTATTGGATTTAATGGTAAAAATATTTTCTAATTTCACTTTAAAACCCATTCAAAATATAATCTAATCATATAAATAAATTATATTAAAAAGTGGTTTTGAATTAAAACACAACATTTTACACTATTCATTAAAAAAATGAACTTTATCAGAAAAATACCAAAAAATTACACAAAGTAAAATTTGATGTCCCGATTCTTAATAAGAGTTTTATTTGGTCCAAAATAGTGTATAAGAGTGATGAAAACTATATTTAATGACGGTTCTTCATCAAAAGGCGACAAGTGAACCTTTAGGGAAAACTAGGGCATATACGCCTAAAATTGAATTCATTCCGTATTTTAAGCCTTTATCTTTTATTGTATAAATTTAAAAACATTTAAAAACATATATAATCATATTTTAGTTATTTCTATCCATTCCCGCCATTACAACGGCTATATGTTAACTACCATTTAAAATAATATTATTTTATCATTAGAGTGCAACGTAAGATTCCCAAGAAACTCGTTGTTGCGTGTTGGGTACGCCATCGAGCATAGAGTCCCCTTTAAAGTCATATCAATATTTTATTCACAAATATGGATAAATATGAAAATGTCATATTCTTTATTTACCTGGGGTGTTACAATAAATACACATACCCCTTATTCTATTTTTATTTTTACCAGTGAAGCTATTTTGGTACAAGCTAATTTGATCTCTTTCGAGGGTATTTTTATGTTCTTTAATATTATTCTATTTATTGTAAAATTAAGAGTATATACTGGATGGGTGTTCTTCCTTATGATATGGTAGTTGTTTGATAACTTTAACCGTAACATGATGTTTTTTATACCCTGGTTCTATTGTTCTATAAGCCAAACCTTCTGGCATTGCTTCTAAATTAATTGAATGCATTGATTAAATTATTGGATCCTTATTATGTTTCCCACATAGAACCATGTGATGGTTGGAGGATTTAAACATGAACCTAGACTACTCATGAGGTTTGTTTATGTATCCAACCCATGATATACCTCACCATTTGGGGTGTTTAAGATCACCTTCTGAGAGCGAGACTTAATAAATTAAATGAAATATTAGAAGAGGGGTTATGCATCCTTTCTATGAGATTAATTATTATTAAAATGGTTAAATGGTTAACATGAAAAACATAGAATGAGTTTGATGAACTCATGTGTTTTATAAGATTATGAAATGGGTTAATGGAATGGTTATGATTACATTGGTTTCCATATAAAATTCTAATCCATGGGTCTTGATTACATTGGTTTCCATGGATATTTATACTCCATGGATCATCATTAATTTTTATGATAATGAAATTTATACTCCTTGGATATATATTTATTGGACCACCTTGGACATTCTTCATGGATATTCTCCATGGAAATTCTCCTCAGGGTCCCCCCAGTCTTTACCAAATTTTATATGCAGATGATCCATAGACTCGATGAGGATACCTTTAATATAGAACGTGTATGTCTGACACTGGATTTGTCAACATATAGTAAAATGGATGTTTACCTTCATTTATTGATTGAACTTCTTTATGATTTGTTGTTTATAGTGATCATTGGTATGCTAGACAATATCTCAATTACAAGTATCAATTTATTACTGTTAAATATTGTACAATGATTAATATTATATAAAAATAATAAACTTGTGGTAGAAACCATTGGTGGTGGGCTACTATGTTTCATGTCATAGCCTATTCTAAACATCATTGGGTATCCAAAAAACATAATGAATTCAAGTAGGGATTTTGGAAAGCACCCACTTTACTATCATTGATTGAAATTCTCAGCATAAGGGGAGAATAACGCAAAGCTATAATTGTGATTCTATATGGAGATAGTTCATTTTGGTGAATTGTTTTTTAATTTTGACACATGTACTATACTATAATCTTATAACGATGTATTGAATTCCATTTTTATAGGTACATTACATACCTATCATGAATCTGATATTCCCTTCATCTTTGTTTATTGTTACTTTCGTATGTATTTTTATTTCCAGCTACCGATTTATATTAGGATTAATCCATTTTATTTAACTATTTCATTATTGTGACAATCTTATTATGGGGGCACAATCTCCCCATTGTACAACCTTAGACCCTTGATACTATTCAACAGCCTTGGGCCTACGGGGGGTATGCTTGAGGCCATGTGACTGACCAGCTTAGGGAACAGTTTAGTGGCTTTGAAGTTGGGACATTATAGATCCTGTAATTGACACTTGGGCCTAGAATCATACATCCCTCCATTATATTGGATAATGATTTATAAACCATGAGGTGAGAGATAATGGGAAATAATCCCAAAATCCAAAGGGACTCTATTCTTTGTGTTCACATGAATGGAGATAAACCCCAACCACATATGGAAATCTTTCCCCTAAGTGATAGGTGGGAACCAAAATATATATATCTATAATTCAATTTTTTAATTTTTTATATTCCACGATATTATAAAGAATGGGGAGTGAACTCGAAGCCCCAAGGTACTATGTTCACTTTGACAATTTAAGGATTTGGGAGTTAACCCAATCCATTATGGGGAATTGTCCACTCTGTGATGATGACATTTCCAATGAAAATTTCCATAAGGAGTGATTTTCTATGTTAATGTACATTCCAAATTATTATTCAGTAACCAAATATTATGTAATATTCATATGGTGTGTTTGTATGGATCTTAAATATTGTCACATTTTGTCACATTCCAATAAACCATTTATAATGTACATATATTGGGAATCATTTACTTATGTTATGTGTGTTCAATTCAGTGTTCTTCCCCTGCCGTACCTATGGTGGTGAGTTGAGGAGGTCATAATTTCAAGCCTCCGCGTCTGCAGATTTTCTTTCCTTTGTTCCCCTCCCCTGGACCTACCATGTATGTTATGTGTGTTCACCCTTATTACATTCTGATAACCACATGTTCGTCTTTTTTTCATCTATTATATATGATTGGTATCTATTATGATTACCCATACATAGAATTACAGTGAACACTTTCCTTATGTTTCCATTCAAAAAAGAAATTAAGAGGAGTATTATGTGTTGTTTTTATAGGTAAATATCATGTATTTATATTTATATATAATGTTTAAATAATTATGATAAATAAAAAAATATCATGTAGTTAATCTTGAAGGATAATAAATTTATAGGTTTTATAGATTGATTTGTTGTCAATTTTACTGAATATATTATTAGATGGTGTAATATGTTTTTCTATTACGATTTGGTCATCTTAGTTGGTATTAAAGTTAGGTTCAATTATATTTAAATATTATGATATTTATAATAGATTCATATAAATTAGAATATTATTTTGAAACCAAAAGTAATGTAGGATGAACCAAATATGTCATGGCTTGTAATGAAGGTTCCATACTTTAGAAAATTTTAGGACAATTTTCCCTTATAATAAGATTTCATACATTATTTATTATTTTTAATACCATAAATAGCCATTTTGGTTTTAAATAACCTCTAAATTAAGAGGAATAAAGGTTAAAATGAATAAAATTGATAATGGAATAAAAGTCCTACATTGAATGTAAATGAGATGGGATCTAGTGTAGATAAACCTTGAGATATTATTACCTTTATATCGTGGTTTATAAATATCTACTTGAACCATATGAAGCATAAAAACACACCAAAAAAAGAGAACACTCGAGACACATGGATGTTCAGGTGATAAATACATATTTTAAAGAAGATTTAAAATGACACATGTATATATTATGGGTTGAAAAACCAAGGGGATTTTATAAACAAAACCAGAAGATGATTTATGTGTGGTAAATTAGTTCATTGGGAAACATATTATTGATGATAAAAGATTAGTTAATTCAAATTTATTTAGCAATATAAATTTTATCCTATGGTATTAGTAACTTTTCATTGATTCAAATTTGTGAAAGTTGGGGAATTATATAGTGAAATGTTCCAAAAAATAAGTTAATGAGGAAAACTTATATAGAAAACCACCAATTCAAAGGGAAAGAGGGAATTATTATCAAATCAAAATAATATAATAGTCTAAGAAAATTTTTGTGGTGAATCCTACACACATTATAAACTAAATTTTTCATTTCTGTTGTTAAATTATGATTTCCCTGATTCTGTTATATCTAGAATGTTTTCAATGATCATTAAAACAACACATGAATGGCTAGATATAATATATTTAGTAAAAACACGTTGTTGTTTGATGATCACATCACATGTCAAGAACCAACACAAATATTTTGGTACACATATACATTTTTATTTCCTAAAATGACCATAAGTGAAATATCGATTTCCATTAGAAGGAGAAAAAATATTGAGGATAATATAAAGGTCAAATGGAATGATTTCAACCCAAGGATGAATAATGAACATAATAAAGAAAAAGAATAAAAAATTAATAATTTTCATAAAAACAAAATATTCTAGAATATATTTAAAAAATATAGATATATAGAAATATAAAAGATGAAAATCATCCAATATGAAGACATAATATCCATTGAAAATAAATATAAAATCTCATAATGATTCATTCAACGCTCCACCAGTCACTACCTTGACCCACGGTCCCAAAAATTCAAGAACCTCTGCATACACCAATTTGTAAATTTCCTTATAATAGACTTATAAAATTATAATCTATAAACACTTGAGGTAAATTGTTGGTTGTGAGAAAGATTCGCTGTAATATTCCACAAAATGTTCCATAAAGATTTCCATGAAAAATAATCTATTTATGAATTTGTTTAAATAAAATAGGTCATGGAAAATAATTTATTTATTTCTATAAAAATGTACTTTTAAATTTTTAAGATGTAAGGTATCTTAAAAAAAAGATTTAATGACCATTATATTAAAAAAAATGTTATTAATATTAATATTTCAATTAAAATTAGCATGTAACAAACAAATTTAAAAAATCACCACATTAATTTTCTAAAATTTTTGTCATTTACTTGATCTACAATCATCACACTACATAGTTAATCAAACATAGATTAAAGTATAAGGCCCCAACCTTAAACCTTACTTAATATTGAATTAAATGAATAATTCAAATTGAGGATCTTTTCAGGTTTAGAGTTTTAGAGAATTAGGACATAACTATTACATCTCAAAAGATTACAAAGTATAAACTTATACTAAGTTTCCATAAAATAAAAACTCTTAAAAAGAAACATTTTTAGTTCCATGTTTTAGGTAGAATGACTTTCCCTTGATCCCATCCTTTACCCTATTCTACGTTAAGTCCTGTGAAAAACATTTCAAAAACTTGGGATGAGCATAAAAAGCCCAGTAAAGGATACACAAAAAAGGAAAACTGTTAGTTTTTCAAAAAACAACAAGTAAACCATGAGTACTTTACCAAAGTAATAATTTTCCCCTTTATGAAGTATTAAAAACTCTTCACTTAATAAATGATCATTACTTACCCTTTTGTAACCAAAAGATTACCATAAAACCCATATAAAGAACACATAACATATAAAGGTAAATTGGGACATAAACATACTTAAATGGAATAACCATACGGTCGACTTCCACACATAATTAATGGAATAGCCATATGACTAACTTCCATACCCAATGCATTGGAGGTTATAACGTAACCACCCGTACTGGTATTCACGGCACCACCCGTCATATGGTTTATCACGTAACCACCCGTAAAATGTCCAAGTACCATTATAAAATTATAACACATAAAACCAACATAAAGAAATGATAACATTTCCACATTTCAATCACAATATATCATTTAAATAAATTGACATAATATAATCCTTTATCAAAACAATTTTAAATACCAAAATACAAAAAAAGTATATGGTATTTATTTTATTTTAAAAAACATTACAGCTTATTGAGGAGGCCAAAGACCAAATAATACTCACGACGGCAGAGAAGTCGTTGTTGCAGCATACGTATGACAAAAACATTCCCTTTTGTAGTTTAGTAAAACGATTCTTATAAAAAGATTCCTTTTGAATAAATGTAAAAGTCAAAGGGGTTTATACACCATATTAAAGAAAGTGGTGTATAAAACAAAAATGTGCCTCAATGAAAGGAGATTGAGACGGAGTCCCTTACAAATACAGTATCCTTGGTTTAAGGATAAATCAATTACATAATTATGTGTGACAAATGAATACACCGAATATAAGTGGATATTAAGTGTTAAACAATCAGAGTTTATTCACACATATTCATAAAATGACATATTCATGGAGTACAAGTTTATCCCAAAGAATCAAATTTGGGTTAAGAAGTTCCCTTGCAAAAATTTGACGGCCTAACGGCGTCACTACAAAATTCAGAAAATGAGTTGATGAGAGATAAAAAGCGGTATCTCATCACTTGGACAAAAAATTTAAATCAATAAGGATATAGAAGAACATATCCCAACATAATATTATGTGAATTAAAAGACATAACAAAATAAGTCTTTTACAAAAAGAGGAGGGTGAAAGGTTCCCTTACCGACATGGGTATCTTTCGAGACATGCACCCCGTGAAAGAAGAACAACACAAAATTGATGTAAATACTCATAAATGAAATTATATTACACAATGAGTAAAATAATGGTCAGTACATACACCACTCAAAGGAAATTGTGGCAAATGTAGCATAAATCTCACGGGAATAAATGTGAGATGAAAAATCCCTTACGAAAACTCAGCATCCTAACGGCGCCACATAAAACTTACAAAAAAGGATTGATGAGATCATATAGGGTCTCTCATCATATTAAAATAAAGTTTACAGAAATAGGAATATAAAATAACATCCCCCAACATAACAAAGAGGAGCTTAAAATAAGTGACATAAAGGAGAGTACTTTAAAAGAAAGAGAGAGGTTAGATCTCTTACGAAAATTCGGCAGCCTAACGGCGCCACTCAAAACCTCCAAAATGGATTGATGAGAGAAAATAGGGTCTGTCACCATATGAACATAAAATTTACAGTAGGAGTAATATAAAATAACATCCCAATCATAATAAATATGATCTTAAAAGGAATGACATAAAAGAGTGTACTTAAAAAGAAAGAGAGGAGTAGGTTCCCATACCTCAAGTCCAACTTGTCTTGTTAGTTTCTTTATATTCCTGAATAATAAACTTTGGTCAATTTATAATTGCTTAAGGACCTCATATAAAGATTATTATTCATTTCATATCACATATTTTAATGTTATAATAATTTGTTAATAATATTAGTTCATATCAGACGTTTTTGTCGATGTTTGGTACATGAGTCAAAAATTGAACTTGTTGGAAAATAATTTTCCATATAGTTATAGGTACATAATATCCAGAATAGTATTGATGTTTTAAATATCATATATATCCAGTATATGTTCATTTTATACCATTCCATAGCATTTGGAGATAAATTAAAAGCACCGTTCATGGAGACGGTAGGTCGTACGTACGCATGAACGCTACTTTCATTTTTTTGGTTATATTAATGGAATTAAAACAAAATTAGAGATATATATATATATTATAATTCCAAAATGATATCAATAATTTAGATGTAATATATTACATATATATCCATTATATATATGTACTTATAATAGTACATAACATTTGGAGATAAGAAATGAAATGTACCGTTCATGGAGACGGTAATCCGTACGTACGCATGAACGCTACTTCCATTTCTATTTCATATTTAATGGAATTAAAATATAATTATACATAATAGTATTTTAATTATAGTATGGTATCATATATAATATCATTAAATATATCCTTTATACGTACCACATAAGGTATTAACGAATCAAATCACTTTGAGGGGGCGGTAGTCCGCACTTCCTTAAATGAAGATATCACGTTTACCCATAATGGAAACCATAAAGGTATGCCATAAATGAAAAATACAGAAGCTTAAGTAAAACTTAAACATAGTATATATCATATATAAATATAGTTTCATCTTAATGGCCACCTTTGAATGTGTTAGAAGAATGTTGAACAATCATCGTTTCAGGAGGCAGAAATTCGCCATCCACGGAAAGAGTATGTTCTTTAACCATTAGATGTAGGTGTGTGTAAGTGTAGCTCGAATAATTATTGTAAAAACATACTAGTATATTTAATATACTGGATTTGTTAAAAAATAAATGAATAAAAAGAGATTATGGGGTTGGAGAAGCAAAATAAAACAAAAGGACACAAGTGAAGACATTACCTATAAATCAGGTAACTTCCTTTGATTTGAGCTCAAAGGCTTCCTTGGAAAGGCTTCTTCCCAAAGTGAGGCTTCAATGAGTTGGAGAGGGATGTGGAGAGATGAAAGGGGAAGAGGTTTGCCGAGCCAAAGGCTTGAGAGGTGTGTGTAAGGGGGTAAAGGTGAGGGCCTTTTATAAGAGGGGAGGAGGGTCACTCTTGGAAAGTAAGCAAATGTTACTTTATTTGAAAATGAGTTTCGGATTTAAAAGGTACCACATTGATATAATTAGTGGATAAGGTGATAAGGGTTCTAAATCCACCCATCCAATAGGTTTTGGACATGTGTAGGTCTTAGATATTACATTATCTTTCCATTTTATTTAAATTGTTTAATAATGAGGTCATCACTGCATCATCATGATGTCATAAATAATTTAATTTATATAATGTCTAAATTTTTTTGAAAAAATATAATGATGTACGAAAACTTTTTATCTTTATAATGAATATTTATAGTCAAAAATATTACTTGTATAACCCCATGTAAAAATTGTTTTAGTAAAACATTTCATGTCTGTGTCATTTTTACTTTAACATTAAATAAAAAAGGTATTTTCGTCATTTTCCAACCAAAGTGGCTCCATGGGGTCCCCAAGTCGACCCATGGATTTTATTGGTCGGCCATGACACATCCAATGAGGGTAGGACATGTGTCTTTGTAATTTCATTTTATTAAAACATTATTCTTACCCTAAACTACACTAATTACCTCTAATCGCGATTAAAAACTTAATAAGTTACTATTCACCAAAAAAAATTATTTTAATCCCATTGAACCACATTTTAATTTTTAATGACAACAATGTATGTCAGATTTTTGAAATTAAAAACACAAAGGTGGAAAATTTCATTTAAACAGAAAATCAGTTTTTATAAGTACCACTTAGTGGTTTCACTATTCATCAAAAATTGAAGTTTTTCAGAAAATTACAAAAAATTCACCCTAGGATATATTATTTATTCAGAATTCAAAAATTATGTCTATTTCACAAAATTAAAACATATAATTTGCATTAATTAATTTAATAATTAATTCCCGCTGTCAAAACAAATAGCGTGTTCTTATGAAACAAAATGTATCTAAAGATTGACACTAGTTTAAGTCCGATTTCAAAGTGAAATTAATTCCAACGACCACTATTGTATTAAATTGTAAAAATATATTATAACTTCACATTAAAACAAATTCAAAAGATAATCTAATCATATAAATAAATTAAAATAAAAAGAGGTTTTGAATTAGAATACAACATTTTTCACTATTCATTAAAAATTGAACTTTTTCAGAAAAATACCAAAAATTTACACAAAGTAAATTTTGATGTCCCGATTCTAAAGAATAATTTTATTTTGTCAAATATAACACAAAAAATTTTCAAAAAGTGGATTTAAAATAGGTTCTCCATCAAAAGGCGATTAATCGACCTTTTAAAGAATATTAGAATGTTTACGCTTAAAAACTGGATTCATTTGCATTTTTAATCCTCTAACATTTATTGTAAAGAGTAAAAATATTTGACAAACATATATAATCATTTTGTAGTTAGTTCTATTCATTCCCGCCATTACAATGGCTAGGCATTAACTACCATTTAAAATAATATTATTTTATTATTAGAGTGCAACGTAAGATTTCCAAGAAACTCGTTGTTGCGTGTTGGGTACGCCATCGAACATAGCATCCCCTTTAATGTAATATTACTATTTTATTCACAAGTATGGATAAAAATAAAAATGTCATATCCTTTATTTTCCTGGGGTGTTACATCCTTCCCCCATTTTGGGAATTGCGTCCTCACAATTTTAAAATTGAGCTTGGAAACATCCTTTAAAGTCCCACATCGGAACAAGAGTCGGTAAAACAATCACTTTAAAATAAATAAAGATAAGTACAGAGGTCACCCGAGTTAACCCATACTAGGATTCCATGTAGTAAAACATGGACATGGAGGAGAAAACATAGGGTCATGTTCTGATGGAGAGTGATAGAAAATATGTCTAGGAGAAAGTTAACCATAAGAAAATCACAAACTTGTGATGGGGTAAACAGTATTTGATTCCCCAGTAGGAAAAGTTAACATACAACATTTTTGTTTTAAGTTACTCTTCATTGAGGAATTTATTTTTTATCTTAAGGAAATATACTTACTTGTCATGTTGACTTTCAACTTTTACTAGATTCCTTAATCAAACTCATATTTTCTCGAAAAGACGAGTATTTAGGAAGACTTGTTCACATTAAGTGTACTATAATCAATTTCTAGAGAATCACGTAATCCACAAAAGAGAACTATATACTTCACATGTCTTTAGACTCTAACCAAAACCAAAACCCAAAAGGTTAGTACAAGATCAGATAATCCAGAAAAGGATAACCCTTTATAAAAAGAAAATCTATTCTTAATGTCCAAAATTTTTCCAACAAAACCCAAAGTTCAACGAGGACCATTCGATAAACAATTTGTCCATAAAATTCCTCAAAGTAAACCAAATTAAGATTGAAACCCAAATATTTGAAGGATTTAGTCACATAGTCATCCATGTTGAATCGTAACATTTATCTCCAAACAACATCAGTTTCTCTTAATGTCTCATATTGAAAAGTAATTACCCTAATCACATATCCTCCATGATAGGTTATTCATTTTCATTGATAACCCAAAATCAGCTTACTCTTAATTCATAAAATAATCTAACTAAAAAGAATCTGTCAAACTAACCAAGGACTTCACGTAGTCTAGTGGTAGGCGATAAATACAAGTCGCACTTTGGTTGTGGGTTCGATTCCCGCAGCTTTGTCTGGCGCGACGGGTTGTCACACGGTCTGCGTGTTGTCCTTTTTCCAAAACTATACAATTCTTTAAACATTACCCAAAACGAGATAAAATCTTCAAAAATTATCATAACATATTTTAACCTCAAGTTTATCTCATGCCTTTCATTTTCCATCATAGAATATAATAACCCATAATTAAGTAAAAGTAAGGATCATATAAACCCTAATGGTTACCTTTATAATTATTACTTGAACTTCCACATCGATTGGTTATCTCGTACATGATGCATTATAAAACATACCAAGGTTCAAGTGGTTGATCATGACTCCTTGATAGTTGGTTTAGAAAAACCATGAGTTTCCTCATTGAATACCCCATTTCATCCAGTCTCTTAATCAGAGAACCACCACAGTTTCCTTCAAACCTATTGTCACTTTGGTTCCTGCTAGATCCATGCATTCACTAAAAACAGAAATGTCAGAGTGAGTATATCAACAAAACCATCATGTACTAATGAGGAAGATAACCACTAAGATATACTTACTTATTCACTTTATCTAAAACTAGGACTCTTTCTGAATTCCTAACCATTATGGTAATGTCACTTATGCTTAAATAATACCCTATCCTCTAAAGTTATCTAAACCGAACTTTGATACCAACTATAAGGCCCCAACCTTAAACCTTACCTAATATTGAATTAAATGAATAATTCACATTTAGGATCTTTTCAGGTTTAGAGTTTTAGATAATTAGGACATAACTATTACATCTCAATAGATTACAAAGTAGAAACTTCTACTAAGTTTCCATAAAATAAAAACTCTTAAAAAGAAACATGTCTAGTTAAATGTTTTATGTAGCATGACTTTACCTTGATCCCGTCCTTGACCCTATTCCACGTTATGTCCTGTGAAAAACATTTAAATAACTTGGGATTAGCAAAAAAAGCCCAGTAAAGGGTACACAAAAAAGGAAAACTGTTAGATTTTCAAAAACAACATGTAAACCATGAGTACTTTACCAAAGTAATACTTTTCCCCTTTATGAAGTAGTAAAAACTCTTCACTGAATAAAATATCATTACATACCCTTTTGGTACCAAAATATTACCATAAAACCCATATAATGAACACATAACATATAAAGGTAACTTGGGACATAAACATACTTAAATGGAATAACCATACGGTCGACTTCCACACATACTTAATGGAATATCCATACGGCCGACTTCCATACCCAATGCATTGGAGGTTATAACGTAACCACCCATCCTGGTATTCACGACACCACCCGTCATATGGTTTATCACGTAACCACCCGTAAAATGTCCAAGTACCATTATAAAATTATAACACATAAAACCAACATAAAGGAATGATAACATTTCCACATTTCAATCACAATATATCATTTAAATAAATTGACATAATAGAATCATTTATCAAAACCACTTTCAATACCAAAATACAAAAAAAGTATATGGTATTTATTTTATTTTAAAAAACATCATGGCTTGTTGAGGAGGCCAAAGACCAAATAATACTCGTGGCGGCAGAGAAGTCGTTGTCGCCACATACATACAACAAAAACATTCCCTTTTGTCATTTAGTAAAACACTTCTTATAAAAAGATTCCTTATGGAATTATAATTTTAAAACATTAATTTCCATATAAATAAATACTGAAAACCATTTTGAAAAACTAGACATTAAATATAAAGATTTAGAATAATAAATCTTTAAAACATTTAAAATGATATTTTTGTTAAATAGTTTTTTAACAAAATGAGAGACTCTTGAATACAAATAATAACGGAATAAAATTTAATCCAAACTTTATAATATCATGAGAGTAATGGAATTCATGATATATTATGTCAAAGGACAGTATACACACCATATAAGAGTGAATTGGTGCATAACAACAATGAAGTCTCAAAAGAAATGTAAAATGAAATGAAATCAATTATAAAGAAGGTATCCTTAAATTAAGGATAAATCAATCTCATAATTATGTGTGACAAATGAATACACCCAATATAAGTGGATATTAAGTGTAAAAATATCAGAGGTCATTCACACATATTCATAGAATGACATATTCAAGGAGTACAAGTTTATCCCAAAGAATCAAATTTGGGTTAAGAAGTTCCCTTGCAAAAATTTGACGGCCTAACGGCGTTACTACAAAATTCATAAAATGAGTTGATGAGAAATAAAAAGGGGTATCTCATCACTTGGACATAAAATTTAAATGAATAAGGACATAGAAGACCATATCCCAACATAATATTATGTGAATTAAAAGACATAACAAAAGAAGTCTTTCACAAAAAGAGGAGGGTGAAAGGTTCCCTTACCGACATGGGTATCTTTCGAGACATGCACCCTGTGAAAGAAGGAAAATACAACATTGATGTAAATACTCATAAATGAAATTATATTACACAATGAGTAAAATAATGGTAATTACATACACCAATCAAATGAAATTGTGGCAAATGTAGCATAAATCTCACGGGAATAAAAGTGAAATGAAAAATCCCTTACGAAAACTCGGCAGCCTAACGACGCCACATAAAACTTACAAAAAATGATTGATGAGATCAAATAGGGTCTCTCATCACATTAACATAAATATTACAGAAAGAGGAATATAAAATAACACCCCCAACATAACAAAGATGAGCTTAAAAGAAGTGACATAAAGGAGAGTACTTTAAAAGAAAGAGAGAGGTTAGATCTCTTACGAAAATTCGCCAGCCTAATGGCGCCACTCAAAACTTCCAAAATGGATTGATGAGATAAAATAGGGTCTCTCACCATATGAAAATAAAATTTACAGTAGTAGTAATATAAAATAACATCCCAATCATAATAAAGATTATCTTAAAAGGAATGACATAAAAGAGTGTACTTAAAAAGAAAGAGAGGAGTAGGATCCCTTACGTCAAGTCCAACTTGTCTTGTTCATTTCTTTATATTCCTGAATAATAAACATTGGTCAATTTATAATTGCTTAAGGACCTCCTATAAATATTATTATTCAGTTAATATCACATATTTTAATTTTATAATAATTGGTTAATAATATTAGTTCATATTAGACGTTTTTGTCGATGTTTGGTACATGAGTCAAAAATTGAACTTGTTGGAAAATAATTTTCCATGTAGTTATAGGTACATAATATCCAGAATCGTATTTATGTTTTAAATATCATATATATCCAGTATATTTTCATTTTATACCATTCCATATCATTTAGAGATAAATTAAAAGCACTGTTCATGGAGACGGTAGGCCGTACGTATGCATAAACGCTACTTTCATTTTTTGTCATATTAATGGAATTAAAAAAATGAGATATATATATATATATGTTATAATTCCAGAATGATATCAATAATTTAGATGTAATATATTACATATATATCCATTATATATATGTACTTATAATAGTACATAACATTTGGAGATAAGAAATGAAATGTACCATTCATGGAGACGGTAAGCCGTACGTACGCATGAACGCTACTTCCATTTCTATTTCATATTTAATGGAATTAAAACATAATGATACATAATAGTATTTTAAATCCAGTATGGTATCATATATAATATCATTAAATATATCCTTTATACGTACCACATATGGTATTAACGAATCAAATCACTTTGAGGGGGCGGTAGTCTGCACTTCCTTAAATGAAGATATCGTGTTTACCCATAATGGAAACCATAAAGGTATGCCATAAATGAAAAATAAATAAGCTTAAGTAAAACATAAACATATTATATATCATATATAAATATAGTTTCATCTTAATGTCCACCTTTTAAGGTGTTAGAAGAATGTTGAACAATCATCGTTTCGGGAGGCAGAAATTCGCCATCCACGGAAACAGTATGTTCCTTAACCATTAGATTTAGGTGTGTGTAAGTGTAGCTCGAATACTTCTTATAAAAACATACTAGTATATTTAAGATACTGGATTTGTTACAAAATAAATGAATAAAAAGAGTTTATGGGGTTGGAGAAGCAAAATAAAACAAAAGGACACAAGTGAAGACATTACCTTTAAATCAGGCAACTTCCTTTGATTTGAGCTCAAAGGCTTCCTTGGAAAGGATTATGCACAAAGTGAGGCTTCAAGGAGTTAGGGAGGGATTTAGAGATATGAAATGGGCAGAGGTTGGCCGAGACAAAGGCTTGAGAGGTGTGGGTAATGAGGTAGAGGTGGGGGCCTTTTATAAGAGGAGAGGAGGGCCACTCTTGGAAAGTAAGCAAATGTTACTTTATTTGAAAATGAGTTTCGGAATTAAAAGGTCCCACATTGATATAACTCGTGGATAGTGTGATAAGGGTTCTAAATCCACTCATCCAATAGGTTTTGGACATGTGTAGAGCTTAGATATTACATTATCTTTCCATTTTATTTAAATTGTTAAATAATGAGGTCATCGCTGCATCATCATGATGTCATAAATAATTTAATTTATTTAATGTCTAAAAATTATAAATTTTTTTTCATGATGTAGGAAATTTTTTTATATTTCTAATGAATATTTATAGTCAAAAATATTACTTGTATAACACCATGTAAAAATTGTTTTAGTAAAACATTTCATGTTTGTGTCATTTCTACTTTAACATTAAATAAAAAGGTATTTATGTCATTTTCCAACCAATGTGGCTCCATGGGGTCCCCAAGATGACCCATGGATTTTCCTGGTCAGCCATGAGACATCCAATGAGGGTTGGACATGTGTCTTGGTCATTTTATTTTATTAAAACATTATTCTTACCCTAAACTACACTAATTACCTCTAATCACGATTAAAAACATAATAAGTTACTATTCACAAAAAAATTATTTTAATCCCATTGAACCACATTTTACTTCTTAATGACAACCATGTATGTAGGATTTTTGAAATTCAAAACACAAATGTGGAAAAATTTCATTTAAACGGAAAATCCGTTTTTATAAGTACCACTTAGTGGTTTCACTATTCATCAAAATTGAAGTTTTTCAGAATATTACCAAAAATTCACCCTAGGCTATATTTGTTATTCCGAATTAAAAAATGATGTCTATTTCACAAAATTTATAACATATATGTTGCATTAATTAATTTAATAATTAATTCCCGCTGTCAAAACAAATAGCGTGTTTTATGAAACAAAATGTATCAAATGATTGACACTAGTTTAAGTCCGATTTCAAAGTGAAATTAATTCCAACGACCACTATTGGATTAAATTGTAAAAATAAATTTTAATTTCACATTAAAACCAATTCAAAATATAATCTAATCATATAAATAAATTATAATAAAAAGAGGTTTTGAATTAAAATACAACATTTTCACTATTCATTAAAAATTGAACTTTTTTAGAAAAATACCAAAAATTTACACAAAGTAAATTTTGATGTCCCGATTCTAAAGAAGAATTTTATTTTGTCAAATATAACACATAAAATTTTTCAAAAAGTGGATTTAAAAGAGGTTCTCCATCAAAAGGCGGTTAATCAACCTTTTAAAGAATATTAGAATGTTTACGCTTAAAAACTGGATTCATTTGCATTTTTAATCCTCTATCATTTATTGTAATGAGTAAAAATATTTGACAAACATATATAATCATTTTTTAGTTAGTTTTGTTCATTCCCACCATTACAACGGCTAGGCGTTAACTACCATTTAAAATAATATTATTTTATTATTAGAGTGCAACGTAAGATTCCCAAGAAACTCGTTGTTGCGTGTTGGGTACGCCATCGAGCATAGCATCCCATTTAAAGTAATATTAATATTTTATTCACAAATATGGATAAAAATAAAAATGTTATATTCTTTATTTACCTGGGGTGTTACATAAAGTGTGTGGGTGTGTGTGCATGACTCTAAGACTCATACCATTAGGATATAATCAATTAACACCCCATCAGGTAGAGATCATTATGAACTTGTTTTAGATAGAGTTTTCATATTCGACTAATTTATTCGGAGTAAGATTACTCACAAACTTTACCTACCCACCCAATAACTACTCAGGATCACATATTCTTTCAATCAATAAACAATTCAATAATTTAGGAAAAATTATTCTTTTCAATTTAATATATTGTTAATATTTTTAAATTCATAATTCAATGTTTCAACATTCCAATACAATTTCAAAACCAAAATATTTGTTTTAATATAATTCATTCATTTATAAATTATGTTTAATTATTTACATTTTTATTAATAACCAACATCAAATCATTTAATAAAATTGATTCTCATTTCACGATGATTTTTCCTAAAATTCACCTAATAATTTGAACCCTTTTAAAAATGGATTCATTTCTAAAAAAAATCAACTTTTAAGTCAAACATCATAAATATTAAAATTATTGAAATAAAAACGGAAATAAATTTCAAATAAAACATTTATTTAAGGGTTTATATATAGGGAAAATCATTATAGACACACATACCATTAGTCACAAGATTAAGGAATCACCCAAAATGGGAATCACTAATGGATAATTGATGGTGAAGAAGTTAAATAAAGAATACCTAAAATTATACTCCATAAAATCAAGGATTAAGGCCATAAAAACATAAGGATCCTAAACTCTTAATGTATGAGATAATATATAAAAGGATGATTCCAAATCAATGATATTACACATACTATAGAGGGATCAATCACATCCACCGACACTTCAGTCTAAGAGGATAGTAGTTGGAGAAGCCAAAATACAATATAAAGATCCTATAAAAGCCAAAGGGTCATATTATGATTGATAAGAAGGTTTTATATTGTATAAATTTTTATTCATTATATTTATTACAATTTTTAGCAGATATAAAACCAATATGAATTGATTATTAGGTTAGGCTACATAGTTTGTACTAACCATGTGCCTAACTATAAACCATCACTAGGATTTTAGAAGAATTTCAATGCTTGGAAGGATAGTATGACAAACCATGTGTGAACCATGATCTCCTAGATGGGGTACTAAAAAATAAAAACATTGTTTCTATATTGATTTCAAAATAGTGTTCCAACCATGAAAATCTCCACTATCTCATTCCACATAGTTTAAGGGGTACATCAACTGGTTGAACTAAACATGAAAACCCATAGACAACCCCCTGATATGGAACACAAATTCTATTAATAAACCATATGTTTTTCCCTAACTATGTTCTAATCATTTACAATACCAAAAAATTTAGAAAAATATTAGAAAACATCTCTTAAAACTACCCGTAACAAAACCCAATGAAAATACGATCATAGAAAATGGAAAATGTACCTAATGTTGGTAATTCGATGATACATTCTCTACACTATAATATATTTCTTCCCTAAGAAATCATATCATGTTGTATCGTTGAAGATGTGACGAGGGTACTACTCTCTCATTAGTTACTCTAACTCTCAAGTCTCATGTGAATCAATGAAATGCTACCAAAATACCCAAACCATGGCTATAAAATTCTTATGAAGAATCATCATTTCAGAATCAATAATCTAAACCAGTTTCTTGGTTATGGATAAATTAGTTTCCACATATTGTATTTCCCAACATAAAACATGATACGATTTATAGAGATACTTTATAAATGAAGACACATAATTTTTTTGCATCGATGTCAAATTAGATGGAAAAGGAAAAACTTAAGCCACCATGAATTTCTTCTGAATAAAATAAAATAGCCCCACATATCTTGGTGATAACAATCCATATTTCCCAAGATATTTATGACCCATACTTGGTGACACTCTAAAAAAACTGGTAACCAACTGATAAATCCATGCTGCAATGTTGAAAATTATTATAATATTTATAATATCTTAGTGTTGTCATCATTACCGGACAAATCAACTAAATTTTTTATCATGTCTTAAACTTAACTACTGCCATATAATGAAGTATCGATAATATTTTTATCCATTACACTTATACTAAAATTAATGGAGATATAAGACCTCAATGGGTTCTTTCTTAATGGAAGAATGATAATAATTGTTATCAGAAAACTAAAATTACCCTAAGTAGATATAATAAGATCTAAAAATAAAAAGAATTCAAGAAAGAATAATTTCTTTAAGAAACTATATAGATCATTTGGTTTGGAAATAATTGTATAGATGATAAGTCATGCTCAATCTATACTGGGAATCTATCATCTCTTAGAATCCTCTTGATAAATATAAGGATATAACACTTAATAATCATTGGTTTTATCATAAAAATAAATAAATTGAGATGATTAGGTCATCCAATGGATCACTACCCAATAATCATTCTTCCCCATTGGAGTGAGTAGAAGAAAGACCATAAAATCCATCAAAATATCATCCAACATCCATGCCGACATAGGAAGGGTACAAAGAACACCATAAATTCTTTTTTGGTTGACCCTAACCTACTAATCGGTATAAAAACCAGAAAAAAGTCTATGATATCCTATTTCACACATTAAAATAAGAATTGTTTATACACAGCATAGAGAATCTTCATGGTTCTATGGTGTAACACCCATTAGGAATTGTGAAAATATGCTCCAATATGATTTTTTCCACGAGAAAAAATATGAAATACTAATTCATGAAACATAGAATATCCTTAAAAGAGAATGAACACTCAATGATAGTCTCTACACTATTGATATAGTCTTTAATGGAATCAAATAGACAATCAATCTGATGTTCCCAGTATTTTCTTGATAAGAGTGGAGGTCAATTTAATTCATTCAAAAAAAATCATGGTCTCATCTTACCGATATTTTAATTGAATATGATAAAAGAGTTCCATCATTTTTACTCTTCAGATGATTCCACTATAGACTCGGTCTCAAGTTTCTTACTCAACATATCAGTAACAATATATCCATTACCTATGGTGTGGGCTATGTCGAAATCAACGTATTGTAGTTATTACACCCATAGACTCTAATAAATATTTTACTCTTCTTGATAGAAATATGGAACATGATTTTTTATCCAATTAAATAGTAATAATTTCTTCAAAAAACTTATTCCACAAGCTCTTAAGATCATGCATCACATCAGTAAGTTTGATATCATTAGTTGGATAGTTTGTATCATGTGACCTTTGTTATTGAGAACCATAGGCTGGAACATGAACTCCCTGTATGAGGACACAACCCAAACCTGAACCCGATGAATAAAAAAATACCACATAACCCTACTTAACCTCTAAAAGTGTCAAAACTAGGGAAGAATTAAAATATAACATAAACTCATAAAATGAAATCTAAAATTTCACATACCATAAGATCATTAATATATTCAGAGTGATAGATTTCAACAAAGAATTCAACTTTGATAAATAATTAATATTATGAAGGTAATACCAAACTATTACTAGGAATCCCTGAATCTCAATTACTTTATGCAATTAATCCCATTAAATTAAATACATAACATTTTATGGATCAATTGAAATAACCTGATCTGAGATCATTTCATCCATGATTTTCACTTCTCAAATCCATATAATACATTTTGATAACATGAAATAATGTCAATGAAATATCAAAATTAAAAGGAATTATTTGAGATAACATATTTGATCCACCTCATATATTAGAGTAAACTATGTAGTATATCACAAACACCACCATTAACGAATTGAGATATTGGGGGAATATGCAGTTTATCAGAGCCATAAAAATTGTAGGTTCATTGGTTAGAAAAAAGGCATAAAAAGATAATCATAATGGATATACAGAGTAAAGTATGATGTCTTTGGGATATCATATTCCTTGATTATAAGCCGATAGTAATTAGACCAAATAAATATCATTAAAACCACTTCACTCCTTTAAACTATTCAAACCAATCATCAATCCAAAGTAGAATATTCTTATTTGAAATCATTACTTGATTGGGTTTTGTGAAATAAATGAAAATGGGAAGGGTTTGTAGGAAATTATAAAAAAGTATAAGAAATTCCCATGGTAAAACAGTCAAGATGATAATTTAAAAAACATTAAATCATTTATATGAATCTAAACACTTTCTGTTAAAATGGTTCTATATGGTAGGTTGCAATAGAGATAGGTTGTGTTACTTATAAGAAGGAAATAGAAATTTCAGCCTCCCATACTGGTAAAAACTGGAGAAGTTAGATGGAAAAATGTTAGGATTCTAGAATACTAATAGAGTTATTTCACCACTTTCCATATCAAAATATATCACATATATCATACTTCAAAAATTTGGAAGAGGTTTTCTAGATCTACTCGACCTTGGGTCCCATTATACTAGGAAATCACGATGCACCCCATCCGAAGTAATAAAGAAGAACCACCAAAGATAACATCGAAATCCAGATTTATAGTAAATTAGACAATATACCCATAATATGTCATCCAAAGGCTTTATGTCAAGAGCCAAAAAACCCCAACTCGTCTCTGTCTTTGATAACAGGGAGGAAAACGAAAGGCATTAGGCATCCTTCTCTCTATTCATTATATGGGTCATAAAAATATCCATAAAATAAGACATTTGTTATATAAAATGTTTTAAAATATTATCAATATGAATCAATATATATAGATGTGACTCATTGGTATCGAATAATGTAGTAAAAATGTTGAAGATATATTGGGGGCTCCTCTAACTATTATTGGACCCGAATCAGTTTCCTAAAGATACTAATCCACTACATAAAGAATAATCATTCTTGATGTTTTTTGAGGGAATGCCTATGTTCCTGAATCAGCTGGTTTTACAATAATAAATTCAGGTGTAGATGGTCCTATACAAATTTGAGGGTCATAAAAGTCATGATTGAACATATACATGTGGCTTGAGCAACTTCACAAACCACAAATCATTAGTGCCTCAATATAAACTCAATTAGAATGACTAATATTTCTACAATGAATGAAATTCAAGGGGCGTCTTATAGAAAATGAATAATTATTAGTTGACTTATATTTTCCTTTTCCTCCTCAAGAATCATCATAATTCTTATTTTATTTGACGAAACTGATAGAACTACTGCTATGTGTTGGAGTAACTCCCATCAACCCTGACATGTTTCCCCAATCAAGATTGTATTTCTGGGTTTTATCCAAAACATTTTCACGATATTTGATATTTATTTTGATAAACTCGGATGAAATATTACATCAAAGACCTATCTTAAATATAATGACCATTGTCTTCTCATTAACTACTACCTCATTAAAAAACTAAACATTTTCAACAAATATTTTTAAATTCTAGTTCATTGTATATCAACCTTTTTTAAGGGTGATAAAATCCTTAAACCAAAAAAACCATTAATTCTATATATAAATTCTCCATGAAATGATATTGGAAGTATTTTAACTATATGAATTCATGTTTCTTGTCTATAACCATCCAATACTACAAACTCCTTATATCCCCTTAATGCGTGATGTTATCAAACTTAACCGTTATTTAATGTGACATTCCCAAGGTAACAAAAATAAACCTAGTATTCTCTAACCAATATTTTACCTCCTAAGGATCATTTGAGTGTTATAAAGTTATTTGTATCTTGCAAAGAAAATACCAAGCATGTTATTTAGTTTCATACCCTTGATGTTCTACTGTAAGAGCCTTAATGTGAATGTGTAAGGATACCTATCCTAGAAATTAGACTATATGTACCAGTATCTCTATAATTTTATGATCAACTAGATGGTTTTCTTTACATAGTTCATCAATAACTCCCAGTTTAGTTCTATTCAAATATCTTCTTTGGATAAAGGTATCGACAACTTCAATTAGATATAAGAAAACATCATAAATTATACTCAAATAATCAACTCAATAATTTGATATAGAAAATATAATTTCTATTTTATTGTATTCAATCCTTGGGATTTAAAAATAATCAGATCTAAGAGAGGGAAGTGACTATAACTAAATCAATTTATTTCCTCATTAATGCTTTTTTGAAAAACCCATGGTGACTCGAGACTCACTATGAGGAGATATTGATTGTATGTCACCTGTAAACTAGCCCTTAGATCAGGATAATCCTCCCTCTTATATACTGGGATATTACATACTATATACCATTATCTAGGAGATATTCACAACCTCTTTATTTGATTCAATTTTTTATGATCCAAACTGGATACTCTTTTACACCAGTACCAGAGTTAGAAATAACATGATTTTTATGGTGTTCTCGGTCCACATAGGCTAGTGAATAGTTCCTTGACATCATATAATGGTTAGTGGGAATTATTTTCAACCCAAGGTGGTATAATGGATATAAAATTGATGAAGGGAAAATAATGAATATTTAATATTCCAAACCCTTCTCATGGAGAAAAGTAAACCACAATATAACTAATTTAAATCCAAAACATTTATATCATTTAAAAAGAAGAAAAAACAATCATAAATACAAACTAAATCATCTCTATTTATTATGTGGACCGTAGCTCGACCAGTCACCCCCATGACCCATGATCCTGCATTTCACAGAAGAAAACCACCACTATGTTGGACTTTTTCATTTATATGTGCATGGATAACAATATCTAAAATCAAATGAAGGAAATGGAAGAATGTGAGAAATAATCTTTTTAGGATTCAAAAAAATGTTCCATAAGTAGATTCATAATAAATAAACCAATTAAACATAAGTTTAAATAAATCATGGCTTGGAAAATCGTTTCACAACTTCTATAAAAGCAGTCTTTCAAATCATGTATATGGAATGTATGTCAAAAAATCCTTAAATTAACATTTTAATAATACTGAATTGAATGATATAAATATATCAATAAAAAGTGATATATAATAATAAAATATTAAAAATTGACCATAGAAATATTCCCTAATGTTCATTGGATTATGGATCTAGGATCCTCATGCTACTCATTCAATAAAACATGGACACATTTTTCTCTAAACACATACCTAAAGATTATGGAACTAATATATTATCATTCAACACCATTTTCATGATAAATCATGTGAAACATGATTTAGTTAGTGTTTTCATTATCAATCTGTTGCTAGAGAGTCGAAGTACTAATGTACTTGTCCAACTCACCATCTAATTACATTGGATATCTTATTATTTCAATCAATAAATCATTCATTCATTCATGTCAAACAATAATATTCAATTTAATTCATCATTTATAGTTCAAAATCCCAATTTCAACTTTCAACATTTAATTTAAATTTCAAAATTTATTAATATGTTTTCATCAAATTCATGAATTTTAAAATAATATTTCACTTAAATACATTTTTCTATAGAATTGAACTGATATTATTTCATTAAATAAATTTACATTTGAAGCTATGATTTCTAAAAATTCCCAAAATAATTTAAAACCATGGATTTTTTTTCATTTTAATATAAATTTTCTTTTAAAACTAACTGATAAATAATCTCAAATAATGGAAATACAAATGATTTTACATTTCCAATCAATAATGTAATCAGGGATTTAAATGTAAGGAAAATTCTTAAGGAACAACTTATAATTAGTTAAATGATAAAAGAATCACCAGAAATAGGAACCACCAATGAAGACTCTATAGAAAACCTTAATTCATATACTTAGACATTACATCTCTTTAGATGAATATTCATTACATTACAAAAAATTACTGCGGACTATAACAGTTTAGTGCCTTTGGAAACTTGGAACACGATATTCTAAATTTTTGAATGATCATTAATTTATCCCATAAATATATTACCCTTTTTTAATCCTACATAAAAACCATTATTTAACCAAGGGTATTGAAGAATAACAATGGGTGATCTTAGATGACCAGTATGGGTAAGCAAAGGAGATACAAAATCATAGAACTAGAATAAAGGTATGAAGACTCAAGAATAACGTCTAAAATCCATACCCTACATATAAAATATATTAACCTTGAATCATGGAATAATTATTTAATGTTCATTAGATATTAATCATAAGATAAATAAATAACAAGAGCCAAATTTTCATAACATTATCATAAGAATTGAATTTTGCGACATACACATAAGCAATGAAAATAATTTTCATATTTGTAAAGGATCACTCCATGTCAGTCATATTATATTGGTTTTACTCCCCAATCCATTATAGAAGTATAGGAACTCTCCAAAGACCATCATAGTAGAAAACTTCCCTTGCTTAACCATGTACACTCCCCATTCCAACCCTATCTTACAGAACCGATTTCACACCCCATTCTTATATTTTATTACTAAACAGAGTTCACTCCACGTTCTAGTCCTGTATTATAGAACTGGGTTCACTCTTAATTATAGAATTTTCTATATCATTATATATAATTAATTACCAAATGCATTGGACAAAGATATAGGTATCACCAGTCATCTAATGAATTTCATATTTATTTTCTCCACGAGATCATAAAAATTCATCAATTCCTAAACAATGAAATAAAATGGGTATTATAAATACAATATCATATAATAACCATTGGAAGAGTTACAGGCTTAAAAATCATTTCTTCATAGAATAACCCATGAAATTAAGAGGGTTTCTTAATCATTTTATCATGGAATACCCCATGGGAGAGATTTGGGTTTCATAAATATTATGTCATCATAAACATAAACCTTTATTAGAAATAATAATAATGGAATACTTGTATAATATCCCTTTTAAATCACGAGTAATCAAAAAAGATATCATCTTAGATGGTGAATTATATTTAAAGATCACATAGACCATTCTATAAGAGAAATAACGATTCTCTAAAAATTACTATTTAAAACATAAATCATTTCTGTAATATGTTTATTCAAAAATAACTATGAAAATTTATAACGGAATATTCAAGGAATTTTTATTTATAATTATGGGAAAAATATTTTATGTCTTACATGTGAAAATAATGATTCCTTTCATATTTTTGTTAAAATCCAATTGAGCATTGTTTTTGAAAAATAAATGAATATTCCTTTTATATTTTTTTGTATAAAGAAATTTATGGGTAAAAATAGTTTTAATAAAACATTTTAATGAAAATTTATAAATATTTTTGAAAATATTTTAGAAAAAATGGGTTTGGATGAAAAATAGTTTTAAATGAAAATATGATTTCTCATTAAAACATTATTTTTTGAATACTAAATAAACATGTTTTGGAAAATGAAGGGATATAATATATTATACCGGAATAAATATAGGATAAGAAAATTTATGAGTATTATTGAGAGGTATATCATGAGATATCAACACTAGAGCCTTAATCATATACTTTCTAGATCAATGATGTGATTATAATATATAACCCTTACCACTTTGGTAACCTTGAATCATAATCACCAATAAATAAATATCATTAAATAATATTAAATATAGAATTATTATATATAAATTCATGATATTTAATTTCTAAGAGGTAATAAATACATTTATTGAATGAATATAGGTTCATAACATATCAGGTGTCTCAAAGAAGTCCAATTGGGGAAACATACCTTATAGAATGGTTAAATATTGAACCATAAACCCCAGGAATTAGAGATACATAAAGGATATGTAAATAAAAATACTATTTTGTTGTATAATCATACTATAACTTCATTGGAAGTAGATACACCACAAAAAATAAAAGGGTGGTGAATATTATATGTTTCTCATGGAAGTAAAACGTGAGACGAAAATCCCTCACCTTAGGTCTTGAATTCTGTTTAACTCTTTCGAACCTTCTTTATAATTAATTTAACTTTCTTATAAATTTTATAAATAACAATACATATATATATTGTATCATATATTATTTACTTATGTCCTTTTATTACCCATTTATTAACAATTTTATGTAAATGTTCCATTTTGGGAAATAACCATTTTGTTTATCATATTCGTTTTGATTTGTTAATTTTGGTCATCATAATTTTATCATGGTTTCATAACTTATAGAAAAATAATAATTAAATAATTATCTTATTTATAGATAAAATATAATTTTAATACCAATCATTAAATATGGTTTTGAAAAATTAAGTTAGTTACAATCAATGAGATGGTAGAACATACGAACACATGAGTAACACTTTTATTATTCCGTGATCCTTATGTAAAGGAGGTATATAACATATTATATTTAAATATTTATGATAATATCATAAAAAATTATTATCTCTTTAAATATAGTTATATATATCATACATTTGGTGTGGTGATGAGAAGAGTGTCACATCTCTTCGTGAAGGCGGTAGTCCATACGTACTTTGGCAACATTATCATCTTTTATTGAGTGAAAAGATAAGAAAGAAAATGATATATATTATCCTTTAATAATTTTAAATATTTAAATATTATCATAATTATTTCTTGTATACAAAATATAATCATTATCTTTCCTTTGATCACCTTCCATGTAAATCATGAACAAATAAAATCACTTTTTGAGGGTTTTGTACACTATACACCTAAGAGACATAATCATAATCCAAAAAAGGGGAAGCCTAAAGGTATGTGGGATATAGTAATTCCAAAATAATAAAATGAATAATAAATATAATATAAAAAAATAAATACTTCTTTATTTCCAAATTTTATATTTTGTAATCAAAAAATGAGTGACTACTGTTCGTGAGGCGGCAACCCAGCCTACACATGAATGATGATTTCATAAAACATTTTATGGAAGTGGAGAAGGTTGTAGGTCATGAAATTAGCATAAAAAATATTATTATAAATAATATACTGAATTTATAATATCATAATAGTTTAAATATAATTTATTTTTTGAAGTAAGAAATAAGTAAAGATGCTCATTTTAGAACATTACTTCTTCTTTGGGTATCCTTCTTAGGTTTTCACCAAATTCAACCTAGGATATAATTATGTGAAAATTGTGAATTATATGGTGAGAGAATGGATTTTTTTATGTTATTTGGGTATTTATTTGACTATCCATATTGGTTTTAAGGTATGAAGACGAAAGGAGAGGGGTGTCCTTTTATAACTGGGGGAGATGACACACTTGTTATTTCTGAAAAGAAATAAGTTCTCTCAGTTTTTTATTTTATAAAAAGAAACCAAATAAAAAAAATTACTGAAATATAGAGGTGGAATTGTCTAAATATATTTATAAAATAATTTTTTACCATTGTATAGTTTATTTATACCCTTGTCATTTTTAACATCTCAGTAAACAAATTTTTACCATAATTGCGGTAATTATTTGTCACTACATTCACAATTCATTTTAATAAAAAAATAAGTTGAAATTATTCTATATTCAAGTCCAAATTTGGAATATATTTTTGTAATATCCATTCAAAAAAGAGAAAAATTTTAATTTAAAATTAATCCCACATATTCAATGAGAAAATGAACTTTTAATGTTCCAGAGCTTAAAAGTTTGAAATATTTTTATATAAAAATTCAATTTGAAATTGATTACAATGAACTATATTGAATTAATTAATATAAAATGTTACAAATTTAAATTTAATAAAAATTAAAAATATAATTTATAATTATACATTATTTAAATGAATTTGCATCATTAAATTAAAATTTTGTATTTTTTAATATTCATCTAAAAATGAAACATTTTTAAAATATCAAAAATTTCGCACTAAGATAATATTGAAATTATTATTTCAAAAATGTATTATAATTTATAAATTTAATATTCAAAAATTATGAAAAATTAATTTCATTATTAGTGAAAAACAATTGATAAAACTGTTTTTTTGGGAAAGTACAATATATATGTTTAAAATTGGATTTATTCTTATTTCTTGTCTAGTGAAAACATATAATTAATGATAAATTTTTTTTGATTATATAACAAAAATTAAAATTGAATTAAAAAGGTAATTTCGTTAATTTATTGACAAAAAACACAATTGAGCACATAAAATTATTTTTCATAGAATGATTTTCCTCTATTTCCAAATGGGTTTTATTTTCATTTCTAATTAAATTGAAATTAAATAATTCATTTTATATATACATTTATGCATCATATTTTATTATTTTCGTAAATTTTATTTATCACCCCAATGCATTGTATAGGTGAAAACTACCATATAAATATTCTAATAATATGTCATGTTTCATTTAAACGTAGAGTTACATGTAATGAATGTTATGCTCAGTGTTATGTGTAATGATAGGAAAGAAGTGTTATGTGTAAATTAAGATAAACATAGTGTTTTCATGTAAATATAAAAATAGAAAATATTTAATTAAATTGGGAGAAAATATTTCACAAAT
The DNA here is from genome assembly GCA_963277665.1 of Viscum album. Lineage (NCBI taxonomy): Eukaryota > Viridiplantae > Streptophyta > Magnoliopsida > Santalales > Viscaceae > Viscum > Viscum album. The sequence continues at coordinate 995,432,958 of OY728141.1, read as the reverse complement.
TTTTTGGGCGTTATTTTCTACCCCCTAAAAATTAGTTTTCCCTCGAAATTCATGTCAATCATCAAAGGTTTAATATTTAAAAATTCCTTCATAAAAACCCACATACTAGATAGGGATAATAAACCATAATCTTGAAAAAATGTAAAGGTATCCTCTAAAGACATATATTATAACACCTACTAGGTTTCAAATGGGAGAACATAGGTGGGAAGTGATAACAAAGACATCAAAGAGAAAACAAACACCCAAATACTGATGGAGATTGATAGAGAAAATTGATCATAACAAAGTGGGTTATAAAAAGAAGGTTAATAACCATAAATCCTTAAAACAAAGAGTCATGAAAAAGGTCATTTCTATCATTAAAAACCACAATAACTGGAAAAAAAATTATATGTATAAATTTCATGAGATGATATACTTTATTGATTTCATTCTATTTGATAAAAACAATATCACCCTTTGGTTGTGCCATGATCAATTTACACTTCATCTATTCTCCCATAAATGAAGTTAAATTTGATAAAAGATCATAATATCAATAATATAATGTTATTTTATTCCTTATATCTTTAGTTATCGTCACAATAAACTTTTTATCATAGGTTATCTAATATGGATAAATCATTATTTGTTTAATTAATACATTAACCCTTCTAGCCTCTTACAAAGTTAAATTTTAAAAAAATTATTAAATAGTTTAACTTAAAGGCCATAAAAAATACATAATTTATAAATAAGGTCAACATTTTTATTAAAATTAATGTAACATTAATCCAGAAACCAACATGTAGTAGCTCTCAATTATTTAATACAAAAAATGTGAATGCCATCATCATATATTTTCATGAAATATGGTAATAACCTTAATTTCCAATAAACCTTCTTGAAACCATACATTCTTCCTTATTCATAGAATAAAACATATATTATTGAATATATTCCATAAATACAGTAATGTATTGAACTCAATCAATGATAAATTAACCCCATTTTTTAACAAATAATTAATTAGTTCCATTTTCATCAGCACTATCCAAATTTACATTATCAATATTAATCATCACTTTACATAATTTGAGTTCCTTTTTCTCAACCTAAGGATCATATTAAGTTTTATCATCCCATAATCAATATATTAATCTGACATTAAATGAATTCTATAGACCATCAGTACCATTTAACATATTCCTGAAATTCTATAACAAAAAATATATTCTAAATAATACTTATATATTATCTGATTCATATAAGATAAGATTTCATTTCTGATAAATAAAAAAACCAATCATCCCAATTCCTTCTCAAACCATTAACTATACTTTATATTCATATTCATTAAAACTTTTTTTACTTTCATATGTCATTTTTCCCTTCATAATCAGTAGTGTTACCATTAGTAATACCACCTTACCAATTCTCTTCACTAGATTTCCCAATTGGTCATGGATTTTTATAATTTCTATACTTTACATATTTAAATCATTAAAACATTTATAATAATGTATGGATTCCAATATTCCAATCCATTTCATTAACTTGTAATTTAATTTTCTCATGGATATTTCATACTCTATTCCCATATTCTCTACACATAAAACATATATTGTTCCTTTAAGACATTCCATTAAGTGATTATTACCACTTTATTGACTTATAGGAAACTAAATAATCTTTACCTTATAGACTCTATTTATTAACACCACAGTGATCTATATCCTAACATTATTTTTTTATTCTAAGTGATGATTTATATGTAGGTTGTTAATCTTGTTTTTCAATAATAGATAATTCATAATCACAACATCCTTAACTCAAGTAATAATATTATTTGGAATATCATCAAATAATTATTTATAAAATTCAATGGTAACCCAGTTTCTTATAGTTTTCACTATATAAAAAAAATATCATAGTGTGTGTATTGCCTCGTATTTTTTCGTCTATTATTTTTAAATATTATATGTAATTATTTCAAGACTAGGAACGAAGAAAACACATCATTCCAAGGCCTAGTAAACCTAGAATGGTGGCTTGAACGTTTTAAAGTTATGTGAGTTGGCACTTGTGCACGGCTGGGGCAGTTTCCAAATGGATGTCCAGATTAAAAATATGAGGGAACCGTTATGTCCAGGATGAAAAATTTACCTAAGAATGAGTCTAACCTTGACTAGAGTTGATTGATGGAAAAAGTTAATTGTTGGAAGTTTAAAGTAAAATAAAATAAAATAAATTCGCATTGTTTATTTTATTTCTTTTTGAAAATATCCGCTACAGTACAGCGACGGGGCAACTGTTTTAGTAATAAATGCCACGTCATAATGACTCAAGAATGAAAATATGGGCTCATTAATACCGCATAATATTTTTGAATACCAAAACATGTTTCCCTTTTTATTGGGATAAACGAACGTTGATTGTTGGAGGAAGATTGAGAGGAAACTCTAGATAAAACTCTTGGCGATGAACGATGACAGATCGAAGCTGCGAATCGTTATGCCAACAAAGTTGAAGGATCTTGATGGTGGTGGTAGTGTGACACCTTCTTCAGTGATCATTACCACATGATTTAGGGGTTTTTTATTTAAATTACATTCCACATTTTTTATTTTAAACTACGAACGTGGATCAACCTCGAACAAGTTGATCTGGAGATTCGTGTGTTCTTGCGGGAGGGTTTTATTGGGATGATTCAGGCAATCGATTCTTGTGGAATTGTTGTTGTTGATTCTGCTATGTTTAATCCTCATAATGGGAGAAGATCAATGCCATGATGAATGATGGCAGAAGTTCGTTCCTTGATTTGTTCAGTAGATTTCATCCCCTTTCTTTTTTCTGTGCGTTCTCTGTGTTCTTCATGGGGCAACGAACAATGAATCATTTCACATCCATTTTGTAATGAAATGATCCCAATTTGAGGATTCAACACCCCAACGACCTTGTGAAGGTGCGATGACGTTAGGGAACGACGAATTGGACCAGATCGGGAAGAGCCTTTCTTCGAGCATTCTTCGCATGGGTGGATCATTGCATGCTTTCAGAGCCGACCAGAGGTCTGAAAACAACGGAATCAGCTCTGTGGTGTCGGGGTGACCCAAAACTGGGAGTTTCATAGCGATTTGATGGCCATATGAATGAACGTGACATCATGGGAGGTGTGCTGGTGAGGAGCGTCGATTTTGGATATTTCTAGAATACATGGCATGTACTTCCGAAGAATAGGCTGTGTAGTACTGGCAGAGGCGGCTAGGGTTTTGGGGGTCAGAGAGGAATCACACGGCATGTAAAACTGGTCACACAACGTGTTGGACTTTACCTGATGCTCGACGTGTGTCTTGGGATGTACACAGACACAGGATGGACTACACAACCTCAGACGACACGATGTGTACTCTCCTTGCTGCATGACAGAAGCGGCTATGCGGGACTCAGCGTGTGTCCCAGTGATACAGGGACATGGGTTGGAGTACACGACCATGTACTCCATCACTCGGCCAGGCGAGGCCAATAACGCAGGTCACCCCATGCACCGATGACACTACTTAGAGTACATAGGTTGATAGCCATGTACGGGCACATGGCTAGCGTACACGGAGCCAACCCCAGTCATTCGGACACGGAATGTACACCATACTACATGAAGTGTACAAAATTTTCTACATGACCTGCCTTAAGACATGGGTCATTGTACACGGGTAGTACCTGAAGTAATACAACATGGCGTGTAATATTTCTACACAATGTGTACTTTTTGGAAAATGGCATGGTCCTCTTTTTCACCGTATCTTGGACATCATTCGTTTGGGTTAGTGACCCTTCATCTCGTTCCCTTGAAGGCCAGGCACCATTTCCTTCTACATGAGTATGATCGCTTCAGTAGGACTTTTTGTGATAGAGTCGACATCCCTCTGAGAGGCCTGGAGTGAGATCCTCTATCCATTTCTGACCCCAGGTAGAGTCAGGTATCAATGTGATCAACTCTACCAGGCGTTGATCCTCTACCTAGCTGGTGAATCCAGATGAGTCACGATATCCGCCATGGCCCTAGTAGTGATCCTAATCTGTGTATCGTGATCTATCCTACTCCAGAGTGTGTCTCCCATGATGAGTGCTTCTATATACTATGATCTTCCCACTCAAGAGTGTGTCTCCCATAATGAGGGTATTTACCTCCCGTAATGTTTCTCGAAGAACAGTACTTCTCAGATGGACATCATCAGAGCTACTAGACTAGTGGAGTGTGTTCTCCCGGAACGAGTACTTCATGGAATATTCTAACTTAATCCCTAGTGGGGGTATGCGGTTGTGTGACTTGTATCTAGAATACGGGTTTGGTTTTTGAGTATATCTGGATTGTGATCTCCTGTTATATGTTTATTATACATATATTGTGTAGAGCTGACTGTGCGTTTCCTTTGTGTACATACATTGTGTTTTTTGGGATCCTCTACTGAGTATTGTTATACTCACCCCTGCACGGGCTATGCCCACACGTGTCGTGTCTTATGTAGATGATCAGCCTTTTGACAGAGTCCAAGGAGGACCAGGACAAGACTGAGCATTCGATTTCCCTATAGGCCGAGGCATTCCTTCGGATATGATCGGTATTCCAAGTACCTTTTTGTGATTATAGGTTGGAATTTTCAATTTTCTAACTCCTATTTTTCTAGGCTTGTATTCTATCTCAGTTTTCTTTCAGTACTTCACCTTTCTTCGTACTCTGTTGGTTGGTTTAGTTTTATTCATGCATTTTGTTCCTTTGTTTTTTTTCATTTCAGCATTTGTGGGCATGGAGATGTGTGCATGTGTACAGGTGCTTATGAAATACCTCCCATGTTAGTAATGTGCCTACTCGGTGCTAGACACTAGCCCATGGTCTATTGGAGGTGGGCTTGGGGTGTCATGGCGTGGACCCCACTGGGACAGGTTGTGACAGTGTGAGAAACACTAATTATAGTGAAGAACCAAATAATCATAAAAAATATCTTAAATGATATCTAAATTATGACACCTTTTTATAAATTTATGAAGCCTTAGGCTTAACCAATGTTATCCAAATTGATCATCTAATTAAATTCATCATTATTGTTTGTAATGAGTTTGTGAATTTTTTAAGCATATCCCCTGTGAGTTTCAAGAAATATGTCATTTAAGGATTTTTTTCATGCACATGTTATTGATAGAGTCTAGTACAATATTCCATTTTTAGGCTTGTTTGCCCTAGTTAAATCTTTTCTAGAGCCACATCCACTTATTGTATCTAGTTAGAGTTGTAATTTCTTGGAAACTTCTCACTCTATCCTTTACCAATATTACATGACATTTTCCTATACATTATCTCATCCTTAGACTTATCCTTAGATACATCCCTTTAAATATCATTATAAATATACATAGGGATCTAAATAAAGATTTCTCATCCAAGATTATAAATGACAACTAATAATTTCTTCTGATAACAACTATAACGAATCAAGATTCTAATATATGGATATTACATTTTTTTGATGAATATTCATTACATTACACAAACACACTCTTAAGAACCATAATATTTTAGTTCCATTGGAAACATGGGACACAATATTCTTAATTCTGGAAATATTTTCAAGGTATCCCATAATGTTCAACCCATTTTATACTCATACATAATAACATTTCTTTAAACCCATTATAATGGAAATATAAGAAAATCTTACATAGATGATCATTAAGGGTAAATAAGGGAAATACATAAGCATAACATGTGTGTATGGGTACGAGGACCTGATCATGACATCTGAAAACCATACCATACTTATCAAAGACCATAATCTTGAATCATAGAAAAAATATTAGTGTTCATAAGACATGAATCATAAGATAATCATTGAACATGAACCATGAGGGAACAACATTGTCATAAGGCATGGATTCTATAGAATATACAAAGGAATTAAAAATAATTTTCATATTAGTCAAGGATAACTACAAAGGATATATTATTGGAATGGTTTCACTCCCAAAACCATCATAGAAAACAAATTCCCTTTCTTATCTAGGTTCACTCCTCATTCTTTCCCTATATTACTATACTAGTTTCACTCCCCATTATAGTCCAATCATTCTGAATTCGGTTCACACCCCATTCTAGTCATATCATACTTAACATAGTTCACTCCCCATTCATGTCTTGTCTCACTAGACTAGGTTCACTCCCCATTCCAATTCTTTCTATCTCTTGATATATAAATCATTACCCAATGTATTAGAGGGATATATAGGTCATACATATCACATAATGAAAACCATATTTATGTCTTCCAAAGTATCATAAAAATTCATCATATCATTAACCTTAAAATAAAATGGTTCACATAAACAATTCATCATATCATAACCTATATAAATGAGAAAGGTTTCATAATCATTTCATCATAGAATATACTATGAAAAGATGTGGGTTTTGATAAGCATTTTTTCATGGAATGACCTACAGAAGATAAATGGGTATAATTAACATCACATCATGAAAAATATAAAAAATTTAGATAAATGATAAGAATATTATTTTTGGATCATTTCATTACTAAATCAATAGTAACCCTGAAATTTATTATCTACGATAGACAAGGATTTTAAAATATCACAAAGAACATTTCATAAGTGAAATTACATTTTTTTGAAAATTACTTTTACAAAAATAAAACATTTTCAGAATATAATTCTTTAAAATAAAATTAAAAAATTATAATGTTATCTCAAGGGGAAATAATGGTAAAGATGATTGGATGTTTCTTTCATCCCGTACGTGTTAAAAAAAGATTCCTTTCAATTTTTTAGAAATATCCAAATAATCAATAATTTTGAAAAAGAAATGAAGAATGCATATATTTATTTTAAAATTTTAAACTTGTTTAAAAGTGAAATAAAAAATTAAATTTAAGGAAATTTAAAAAAACATTTTTTTAAGAAAATGTCCTTTAGGAAGAAAAATGGTTTTCGATAGAAAACATTATTTTTAATTAAAACATTTTTTGAACTCTTTAGTACAAAAATAGTGGAAAATGATAGAAAACATGCATTCTCATGAAAAAAATAAGAGTTTAACAAAATTAATGAGAATTACTAAGAGTTATATTATTATATATTGACATTGGATAATTAATTATAATCAATTCCAATAAACAATGAGATTGAAACATAAAACCATTATTACTTAGGTAACATTGAATAATAAGCCCCATGAATGAAATAACATATATTGTTACTAAAAATATATTAAGGAAAAATAAATTGTGGTTATTACCTGTTAATGGGTCTATATATACACCTTTTCAAATAATATAGGTTTATAACATAACGTGACTCTCAAATAATGAATATTGAGAAAAAAATACATTACCTATTTCTAACTTTTGTAACATAAACACCACGATAGAAAGATCATAAAAAAGATATATATACCAAGATATTTTTTAGTAGAATAATCATATTGTACTTCAAATGGAATTATTTAAACTATATAAAATAAATATGCGGTGAATATGACATGTGTCTTGATTCACCTGATTTGAGTATACATTTTCTCGTACTCTTTTAAAAAAATAAGAACAAGTTTTCCGAAAATGACTAATACATTGTGAAAAAATTCTTTGATTTCGGTGATCTTGTCAATTTTTAGGAGATTGATAGCCAAATACAAAAAATTGGGGAGCACAGAACAAAACTTTACAACTATATGGAGTGTACTGATATACACGCAGTGTAAATTAAATCTTAGAAACGGGTTGACCAAGACAAGTACATGCCCACATAACTAAAAACTGGTACATGACGTGTTCACACCATACACACTATGTATTCCTTTTTAGAATAAATTGGTGGATGAGAAGAGTCAACATGCTCATGTGGCCAGCTGAAGGAGACACACCATGTTCCAATGATACACGCCATGTATACATTTCTAGAAGCGTTTGGTGGAAGAAAAATTAGACTACATGCCGTGTATGGAGGCGCTAGACACCGTGTATATTTACCTACCAGGCAGTGCCATGTTCCAAGTCAAAGACGACGTTTTAGGCTGCCTACCAGTGGATAAAACGAATGCCCAAACGTGATGACAAAGGTACACATCATGTTCTTTTTCCACACGTCGTGTAGTTAAGTTTTATATAAAAGGATGCCTTGGCCTCCGGTTCAGTGGGGTGGTGTTGTGTGGAGAAAATGGTTGAAGTTTTGAAGGAGAGAAGTTCTGCCATCATACTACCATCATTCTACCATTTACAGAATAATCACTTCCCCCTCGAAGCTTCAAGCATGATGAAATCTGGTATTAAGTGTTTTGTGTTTATTTTCTTCTCCATGTGTAACTAAACACCCAGTGTGTTTAGGTTATGGGAGATGATGAGTTGTAATTTAAATTATGTTTCTATGAATTTGTTTGTTCTATTATCCTTTTCTTATTCTTCATAAATAACTTCATCTTATGACTGAAAATTCTATACCAGAACAAGGGAATAATTTTTAGGGATTTAAAAAGAAGAATACTGACGAATAATTTCCTGGCCATTGGAAGTATTTGTTGACTCAAAATGGACTAATCCAAATAAAGATCTGTTAAACACTAACTACCAGAACAAGGAGTTAGTTTCTTCAGCTATAAATATAAAGTCTACCAGACAAAGGATACTTTTTTTAGAAATTGAACCTAGAGTTTTGGGTTATGATGAAAAACACAACCTCATAAGCAATTTGATTTAATAATAAATTTCATATAAATTCATAACCACAATACATTTTTCTTTATATTTTAATCAAAATCAGTTTTCCTATATTTTAATTTATTCATTAATCAATTTATTAATGAAACATAAAAATAGTTATTATATATAATTCAAACATCAAAAATTGACTCTATATTCATCAAAATTCATTAAAATGAGAAAAAAAACATAGTTAAACAAGATAAATTTAACTCATTTTTCCCGGTAGACCGACCCCTTACTGGTGATATACATGTTAGGGTAAAAATAATTTGGGACACTGATAATATACCTTTAGTGAAACGACTCGCCATATTTTGGCACCATTTCCAGGAAGAGGAAAATTTACTTTTAATCTTGATATAATTATGTCTTATCAAATTTTACTGAAAATATAAATCATAAATTTACAAAAATATCTTTTCTAGTCCCATTTATATTTATATTTCCCTTTATTCGTCTATTATTGGTGTTTTGTTTTGTTTTCAATAGGTCATTAGGTGTATGAGTGGTTACCTCACTCGTTCCAGGAACGCTGAGTCGTCAGGGTTTTTCCCAACTGACCCATAGATCAAACAGACACTTTTGAGGTGCCAATGAGCACTCATGGATGATCACAATCACAACAACCCCTTGGAACAGAACGAGGAAAGAAATCCAACTATTTTCCAAGGAGTTGGACTGCCACTAGGACCGGATGACAACCAGAACCAACAAGCTCAACATTCTCTAGAATACCATCCGCAACAACTTCAACAATTCCAACTAGAGTGGATTCAATTTCTATATATAGGTCAGGGGCCATACTACGCCCCTTTAGACCAAAAATACATGTTGGTTACCCATCATCAGTAGCCAAATCCTTGTCATACTCTCATGGAGTACGTCTAGAAATACATTCATGGAGCTCAAATGGGCATCTTCTGTCCACCAGTTTCAGGCCCAACACTTCTAAATCAAGCCTCATATCATGCAGATGATCCAGAACACTGTTCAATTCAGCAGCCTACCCAGCAAGGTTCCCAATGCCCATATCTCTAATTTTCTAGAGGTTTGTGACACATTCTTCTGCCACAGAGTGTCTACGGACACCATCTATCTTCTCCTCTTCCCTTTCTCTCGATGGGATAAGGCGAAAGACTGGATTAAAGGATTTCCGCAACAATCCATCCTCACCTGGGAGGAGCTAGCCCGGGCGTTCCTGCCCAAATAAATCCCACGCTTGAAGATGGTGACACTACGGAACGAAATGCACAACATCCAGCAGCATGACTCAAATTCATTATACAAATCATGGGGTCTCTTCAAGGAGATGTTGCGCAAACGCCCACACCATGGAATTCCACTTTAGATGAAGGTCCAAAACTTCTACGAAGGTCTGACAACTAGTACTAAGTCCATGGTGGATGTTGCTGCTAGAGGTACGGTAATGAGGAATTCCCCCAAGAAACTCTTGAAACTAATGGAATACATGTCTGCCAACAGCTTTTAGTGGCATTTAGAGCGGGGAAAACACAAACAAGGTATTCATAAAATTGATGCATCTACCATGCTATCTGCTCAGTTGGATGTTGTGTCCAAATAGATCGACGCACTGAATATGAAGGGGAAATCCCAAGTATATGAAGAAAACCATCCGGCGTGTAGTGAATGTGGTGATAAACACATCATGGGAGAATTCATGGGTTCTTCTGGAGGCCCGTCTACAAGCGAGGTGAGTTATGTTACACAAAACTGAGGGCCAAACTAGTACCAATAGTACCATAACCCGACATTTCCTGATCAACGAAACATAGGTTGGGGCCAACAAAAGTAGAATCCTTTGCCCCAGCGACCGACCTACTACGACCAGCCTCTTTATCAGAACCAATACAAGAGGTAGAAACAGCCCCAACAGGGCTCTTATCAACCACAAGGGTATCAAAACCCTCACCCGCAGCAGCCACGACAGCTACCACCTCCACCATATCAACAACCACCTCAGCAGAAGAACACCTCAAGGTTAGAGGATCTCATGAAAAAATTTATATCTACTACTGAGACCAGGTTCCAAAATCAGGAAGCTTATATTCAAGTCCTGGAAAATCAGATTGGCCAGTTGGATAACCAACTCTTGGGAAGGCAACCCGGTACTTTAACTGGTAACACAGATAAGAACCTAAGGTAGGAGGCCCATGTTATCATGCTCTGGAGTAAAAAAACCTCCAACAGAAGAAACCAGCTAATCTAGGTGCACCCACAACATCTGTTGATGAATAATATAAAAATTCAGACGCCTCCTCATTTGAAGGCCCCTAGAATGAGGCTTCGTAGATTAAAGGGAATGAGGTTTTCAAAAGCTTTGAGTGTGACTTACCCTTCCCAGAGAGATTGAAGAAAATAAAGCTGGACCACCAGTTCAGAAAATTCATGGACGTGTTCAAGAAGCTACACATAAATATTTCATTTGTAGAGGCACTGATGCAGATGCCCACTTATAAAACATTTATTAATGAAATACTATCCTATAGAAGAAAGATGGAGGATCTAGGCACCATTTCCCTAACCAATGAATGTTATGTAGTCGTGCAACCCTTAATTCCTTCCAAACTCTAGGATCTAGGTAGTTTTATAATTCCATGGACCATTTGACCATGTGAGTTTCGGAAGGCCCTCTATGACTTAAGGGCCATAGTGAATCTCATGCCCATTTTAGTTTTCCAGAAGCTAGAGCTCAATGATTTGAATCCTAAATGAGTATCCCTTCAACTTGCTGATCGATCCATCAAACAACCGAAGGGACTACTAGAGGATGTACTAATCAAAGTGGGAAGGTTGATCCTCCCCACTGATTTCATCATCATTGACATGGTGGATGACTAGGAGGAACCTCTTATTCATGGAACACCATTCTTGGCAACTGGGAAAGTACTGATCGATGTGCACCAAGGGGAGTTGATTTTCCAGGTAAGAGACGAAATAGTCTCCTAAAATGTTCTCAAGGCTATCAAACATTAATCATTGTTTGAGCATGAGTACTGTTACGCTATAACCACAATGGATGATCATTTGAGCGAAAAAGGGAATGATCTAGAATGTTATTTTACTTCAGATAACATTATTATTCAATAAATTCTAGATGAAGAAGCTCTAGAGGACTATCAATTCCTAGAAGGCTTGGGCAGCAACTATGGGAATCCTGCAGTTGTTAATGATAGTCTGGAATGGGACAAGGTGCAACCACTTGTGCCTTCAATTTTAAAGGCACCTGAACTAGAACTGAATCCTCTTCCATCTTCTCTAAAGTACGGGTATTTGGGACTCAATCAAACTTTACCTATCATACTTAATGCTGAACTATCACAGGAGCAGGAAGATGCACTTCTACAAGTTTTGAAATTGTAGAAGCATTCTATTGGGTGGACATTCGCTGATTTGAAGGGCACTGTCCCTACCATTTTCACCCACAAGGTGTTACTTGAAGAAGGTTCCAAACAATCTCAGAAACCACAGTGGTTCCAGAATCCCCCCATGAAGGAAGTTGTAAAAAAAGTAGTGTTTAAATTATTGGATGTAGGCATCATCTATCTCATCTCGGATAGTCCCTGGGTGAGTTCCCTACAAGTGGTACCCAAAAGGTGGGGTATCACTATGATTTCAAATGAAAAGAACGAGAACATCCCTACATGCTCTATCACATGTTGGAGAGTCTGTGTGGATTACCAAAAGTTAAATGATTCCACAAGGAAGGATCATTTCCGATGCCATTAATGGATAAAATGCTATAGAGACTAGTAGGGAACAAACTATATTTCTTCTTCGACGGTTATTCAGGCTATAACTAGATTTCCATTGCTCTAGATCATCAGGAGAAGAGCACATTCACTTTCCCCTATGGTACATTTTCTTACCGGATGATGAATTTTGGCATGTGAAACTACCCCACCACCTTCCAGTGCTATATGATGGCTATCTTCAATGACATGGTGGAACAGCTCATGGGGGTATTCATGGATTCTTTTTCCGTTAACGAAATATAATTTGCCACTTGTTTGAAGCTCCTAAAACAAGTTTTGGAATGATGTGAGAACACTAACCTAGTTTTGAACTGGGAAAAGTGTCATTTCAAGGTGGAAAGTGGAATCGTCCTTGGCCATATAATCTCGTCAAAGGGGATAGAGGTGGACCCAGAAAGATAGAAGTCATTTCATGACTACCTATTCAGTCTTCTATCAGATCCATCCATAGTTTCCAAAGTCATGCTAGTTTCTACAAGTGGTTTGTCCGCAAATTCTGAAAAATTACCCAGCCACTCGCTAATCATCTAACTAAGGATGCCATAATTGAGTCCGATGATACATGTTCCATAGCCTTTTAGAATCTGAAGCATCAACTGGTGAAGCTATGGTTATGATTTCTCCCAACTGGTTGGAAAAATTTGCGGTGATGTGTGATGCTAGTGGCTATGCAGTGGGAGCAGGTTTGGGCCAGAGACTTGATATGATTTTATGACCTATATATTATGCCAGGAGGATGCTAAATAAGAAACAAATCAACTACACCACCACAGAGAATGATATGCTTGCAGTGGTTTTTTCATTTGCAGGTTCCATTCTAACTTATTGTTGTTTAATGTTATTGTTTATACTAACCATGGAGCACTAAAGTACCTAATAAACAAGAAAGATGTGAATCCCCGATTGATCTATTTTTTACTCCTCTTCCAGTAATTTGATATGGAGATCCAAGATAAGAAAGGGAGTGAAAACATTGTTGTTGACTATCTCTCCCGACTCAAGCTACCTCATTTAGAGAATGAGAAAGATCGAGAGATTAGGGAGTATTTCCATGATGATCACCTCTTTTTAGTTAACAAAACACCTAGACCATGGTATGCTGATATTTAAAATTTTCTGGTTATAGGTGTCATTCAACCCGACCTCTATTTCCAGTAAAGGAATAAATTTTTCTCTGATGTGAAGAAGTAATTCTGGGAAGATCCTCTGATATTTTGATCATATGGTGACGGGGTGATCAGCTATTTCCTCATAGATAATTAAGTTCATGGAATCCTAGAGTTTTTTCATGCCTCACCAGTTGGAGGACATCATGGGTCTGACCGTACGATAGCAAAGATCATGCAGACTGGGTTATTCTGGCCCACTATGAATAAAGATGCTCGGGCCTTTGTTTCCTATTGTGGTCGGTGCCAGAGGACCAGTAATATGAGATGTAGGGATGAGGTTCCCCAACACCCAATCTTGGAGGTTGAGATTTTCGACGTCTAGGGCATAGATTTCATAGGTCCCTTTCCCACATCTTTTTGGAACACTTACATCCTGGTCTGCGTTGACTATGTCACCAAGAGGGTGGAAGCAACAGACATAGCACATGAAACAACCAAGGTAGTAATGAGATTTTTAAAGAAACAAATTTTTAGAAGGTTTAGAGTTCCCCAAGTACAGATCAGTGATTGAGGGACCCACATTGACAACACACTGATGAGAGGCATACTGCCGATGTATGGAGTAAAGAATCAGATAGGGACTTTATATCATCCCCAGTCTAGTGTAATAGTGGAGCTCTCTATCCATGAGCTCAAGAAGATCCTGGAGAAAATAGTGAACACTTCGAGGAAAGACTAGTCCAAGAAGTTAGATGCCACTATGTGGGCCTATCGAGCTACTTTCAAAACACCACTGGGAATGTCCCTATTCCGCCTCATCTATGGAAAGACATGCCATCTGTCAGTGCAGTTGGAACATAAAGCCTACTGGGCCGTCAAGGGACTGAATTCTGATATGAAGGTAGCAGAAGAGAAGTGAAAGTTCTAATTGTTGGAACTTGATGATATCAGATTAGAGGCATATGAGAATGCCAAGCTGTACAAGGATAAGACAAGATCAATTCATGACCGGATCAATTCATGACCGGTAATCAGGTAATTTTCTTTAACTCTCATATTTGATTATTCCTAAATATTTTAAAGTCATGATGGTTGGGACCATTCCATGTTTTATGTGTATTCCATCATGGAGAAGTGGAAATTTCTAAATAGGATGGTCAACCATTCTAGGTGAACGAACAGTGGTTGATGGCTTACCATCACATAAACAACACAATGGGAACATTTTCCACCAAACAGTTCAGGTAAAATGAGGTAAGTAGGTGGAGCCAATGACCTAAAACAAAGGTGCTTCCTGGGAGGCAAACCAGCTAATACACGTCGTGTCCCACCTATATACATGGCGTGTACCTTTTTCTGTTCATTTATTTTCTAACTATTATAAATATATAGTTTAACTAATAAATATACAGGGATGATGTCGGTGCTGATGGTAAGGTCATTGGAGTTTATCCAAGCCATCACCAGTCCGAATCCACTATGACCCACCTTCGGCACGAGGATTTTTTCTTTTTATCCATGTGTTTTCCTACACAGGGTGTGTGGCAGTTGTTCATATATATATATATATACATATCTGTATATTTCTTATATGAAAACCCATGATGAGGATCGATTTGTTTGTCAAGATCGTAAACCGGATCCAAAAGACCTGGGTTCGAATCCTGGCAACCGTCCCATTTCATTCATTTACCCTTTTAATAAAACCACACGATGTGTATTTCAATATATGTCGGGTGCGCCCTATTTTCTTTCTAAAAATTAAAAAGCTTTTCCACATTAAGTAATTCATGTGGGTGAAGTTTTTATATTGGAAATGTCTGAGCCCTAGATCCAAAAGCCCCAAGTTCAAACTCGGCTAATCTCTCTGTTCATCCCCATCCTGTATAATTAAAAACCACACAACGTGAATTTCTTTTATCTCATGTAGTATAGGCCCTATACATTAACTATATATAATTGATAAATTAGATCAGCAGTACAAACATTGCTCTAGTGGTTGAGGGATTCTGTTCGGAACGATCGATCGCCGGTTCGAACCTCGCCCCAAGCACCAGACCAAAGGTTGAAATTTTCTTTTTCGACGTTTAAAACACATGACCTGAATTTTATGATATATTACATGTATAGTTTTATTTTTAAATTATGTATATACATTTATATTTTTACTTTTACTATTTTAATTATTATTATTAATTATTATGTAGTTTAATATAATAATTATATATATATATATATATTGAAAAATGAGATACATGGAATGTAGTCTATAGTACATGCCCTGTACCCCAGCTATATAAGCCACAAAACACCTGGCTTCAGGCTATGTCATGCAGCGCCTACCATCTTCTCATTTCTTCTCCCATACTACACCCGAACTCCCTACTTCCAAATCAGTTGATTTCGGGCATTTTACCTTCTGATTTCCGCTACATTTTGATCCTCGGTCCAGTTACGCTCTTCTACGCCCTCTATTTCATGTTATTATAAGCGTTTAGAGTGATTTATAGAATACCTAACCATTCTGCTTCCTGGACACACAACCACAAAATGTAAAACACACGCCGTGTACATTTGTACACGTCCACCCACTAAATGCTTCTCAATTTGACTATACATTGTGTGTATGTTGGGTACAAACTATGTACCATCCCTGATTGTGCCTGAGTATCTTTTACACATGGCCTCACACACCATTTTCATAAACACGGTGTGTGTGTTTGGTACACACCATGAATATCATTTCATTCGGCTAGCCAGTGTCTATCCCTTCACATGGCCATTTAACCTCTATTCTTGTACATGATGTGTTGTCATCCAAAACATCATGTCTTGAACCATTCGAACTATGAAATAGTACTCGTGTCTTCACTAATACATGACCATGTCCACTTTTCATGAACATGAAATGTATTTTCGGAGCACGCCGTGTACCCTTTCCTAGTCTATCTTCTGCTCCCTCGGCGTGTTTATCCAGAGAACATAGGATGCTACTCAACTTTCACTATACACCATGTACTCTAGATGTACATGCCACATACATTTATTTTCCAGTTTTCTCACATTTTCTTTGTTTCCTTTTATTTTATTTTTCTTTTGTTTGGTTTTTCATTAATTTTTATGTTATAGCAGACTGAGATCCTTCCCATGACAAGTGGCCCACCTCCACCACTGAGGGCGGGAGGTGCATTTATCATTGGATCTGACTACGACTTGTGACACAACCAGATCCAGACACTCTGGTCTACTAGCTCCCTTCATTGGCCGTCCTTCCACCCCTAACTCCCTCAGCCGAGGCTGGTCCAAGTAGCACTGCACCTCCACCATCTCATACCGAGCCTCCTAGCACCATCATTCTTTCCATCCCAGCTCCCACTCCACCGGAGATCTCCTCCTCTACAGCTGGCCCCTTATCGACCGCCCCATCCAGTGACCCTCCACCTAATGCAGCTGATCCACCCCCAGAGCTAGTTCCTGCTACAACACCAGCACCTGGGCTGGGACCTGCAGGTGTTCCCCACCCTTGCATGGTGTTCCCAGTCACTAACTTGTCACATTACATAGTTTGGTGGTTATCTCGCCACCTGATTCCATTGAGAAGCCACTATTTGGATATCAGCATCCTTCAGCAGCTGGGCATCTAGGGTGATTAAGAGGATCTCCTTGGAAACACTCTGTTGCTCGTGATTTTCCATGTAATAACTCCTATTTTCTGCAATTTATTTTTGGAGTTTGCTGCTTCTTTCGAGTTTAACGGAGCTATGTACCGAGATAAACCTGGTTATGTGGTACCTGTGGTTTGGTTTCGGTTAAGCGACCGACATTTTTCCCTAACCATGACCATGTTTGGCCATGTGTGTGGTTTCTATCCTCATCCCATCACCCCACCCCATGTTTCTACCTTCACCAGGCCTGAGCGCTCTGAGCTCGTTTCTATGTGGTGGGAAATTTCTGGGTCTGGACACCACTACACCCCTACCTTGAAGAAGAGCACCCTTATTACTGACCCCATCCTTCGTTTCACCCATATGTGTTTCAGCGCCATCCTCCTTCCCCTCCATGAGTATATGGGGGTCATGACTAGTCGTGAAAGGGATCTCCTTACCTATGTAATCGAGTAGGACTACCCAAACCTCCCATACCTTACCACCTCCTATTTTCAAGCCATGTTTACCGACCGTCAGGGGAACCTGAACGGTGGGTTTTATGCCACCTGTCATGCCCACCATATCAAGGTTTTTGAGCCTTCTCTACCCCATGCCTTGTTAGGTTCCCCCCAGTGGATGGAATTTCTCATGCTTATTCGCATGGGATTGGTCCAGAAGTAGGGGTGCCTACGTCCATGCCCAGGCCCCACCCCACCCACCTGTTTACCCTTCTACACCCACTAATGCATGTCATCCTCTTTCCCCACCCCTCCCCCCTTCTTCAGACCCCATTCTTCTAGCCAACCTTCTTCTATTCCCCCTCTTACCCACCCTAACCCCGCAACCTAGGTCGATCTCACCTTTTCCCTCTGCCTAGCTGTGATGGAGCAACACTTGGTTCATATCGACAACCCCTAGGACCGCCTAGAGTAGATGTGGGGGATTATTCTTCAGTATCTTGGTATTCCACTGCCACAACCACCTAACTCTGCCTCGGTTCTTGGCCCTTCTTCCGTAGCTCCACCTCCCTTTACTACGATGGACAGAGATTTTTTTCTCCTATCCACTTTGAGTCTAGCTGCTGCTACTACTGCCGCGACCGCTGCGGCTAGTCCAGGGAGTGTTTCTGAGCATCATATACCAAGTCCTACCCCTACGGCTCCTACTTCTTCAGATTCCCTTTCGGGTGTAGATTGTGAGCCTCCAGTTTCCATTGCTCATGAGCCTCCACTCTCGGTTGGTTTTGTACTGGATGATGCATCTTCTAAGGTGACCCCCTAACTAGTTTTTGGAATTATGTTCTTCATTACTAATATTTATGATATCTGGTGCCTATGTTTATTTTTTATGATTGTAGTGTTATCTTTTTCCCACCATCCCAGGTACTTTGGCTTGTTTTGGGCTGCACTATTACATCTTTTCTTCGCCTAGACATGAGAAGAGTATTCTTTTTCCATTGTCTTCTTTTCTTTCTTGGATTAATTTTTTCCTTACTTCCCCTCATTATGGTCCACTATCGTGTCCCCACATATCCTTGGTCCTCTTTTTGGGAACATGGAGGACCACATGATATATTAAGTTTGGGGGGGCGTCTCTCGACCTCGTTAGTTTTTTTCATTTTCGGATTATAGGAGACATCATTATTATAAGATATATTTGAAAATGTGAAGTCATTTTTGGTTAATCATATTTTTAAATAATAAATCTTAATGTGGGAATTTTTTAAAAAAAATCATTTTCATTTTGGTTATTAAGTGTTTTAAAATGATTGTCGATATAATTGAAATTGTAACTTGTAATCCTTGGATAATTACGTCAATTAGAATAATCAAATATTTGCAAGTCATGACCCAATTATATCTTAATTTATTTTTCCCACTCCTGAGAGGTATTCTAAACCATTTTTCATATTCTTTCAAATACCCAATTTCTTGAGAGATTCTTATAATATACATAACTACCCGAATTTTCATGTTTTATTTTTGAAACATAAGAAATTATTGAATTACCTTAAAATGATTGAGGCATTAGATTGTTTTAACCCCTTTATACTAAGAGATACCCTACATTTTATCTTAGTAAATCCCCTAAAAACCATGAATAGCCTTTATACGAATCCATATTGAAACCCTATTTCCCTTCCTACCCTAATTATTTTATGATTTTGCATGATTATTCATTTGAGCTGAAAAAAGTTTATTTGCAACACATGGAATACTTCTGCAAATTGTCAAGAATTTAAGTAATGGGGGAGAGCCTCTTGATTATTCAAGGCAACAAGGGTTCCAAACCTCTATTCGTGGAAGATCTAAAATGTAGAGTTTATATTAAAAAAATTGTACAAATAAAGGGACCATATAGTCACTTGTTGGTTTGTAAACCCTACCTACCTATCTAAAAGAGATGGCGAGATCATTTGTTTGATCTTGTTGATGAAACATTTAAAATGAAGTTAATTTTAAATATTATGCATTGTTGTTTAAGAATTTAGCCGCCTTTTTGATGACCTAGGGTTATTTTCACATATTTACCTTCCATCCTTTATCCAAAACAACATCTGATCCTTATTGAAAAGCCCTCATAATTTTTGTGAGTCAAATTTTCTAAAGTGGAGAACTAGATTTCTTGAAAACCTATGGATAGAGTGTATATATATTTTATTGATCATAACGCTAATCAAAATCATCTTGATTGTGAGTAATTTATTGGTGAGGTAAATCATCAAGTGTCTTGGTAATTTTTGAAAGGTTGAAACATGTGTTAAAAGAGAGTGAATGTAATTTATTGAATTATATACAAGGCCCAATTAGAATATATCCTGAATGAAACTATTTTTTATTATTTTTGAACTTTTATCCTGCAACTTATTATTTACATTTATGATTAACTGAATTCCATCCTTTTGAAATATAGACTCTTTTAATTAGATGTTGAGATTTTCTTGATGGCAAGAAAATGACCAAGTATGGGGGTGTTTGATTCACCTGATTTGTGTATAAATTTTCATATACTCTATTTAAAAATAAGAATAAGTTTTCAAAAAATACCTACTGCTTAGTGAAAAAATAAATTGATTTTGGTGATCTTGTCCATTTTCATAAGATATATGGCCAAATACACAAAACTGGGGAGAACTGATCAAAACGTTACAACTACACGGCATGTAAAGATATACACGTCATGTATATTCAAGCTCAGACATGGCATGACTAGGAAAAGTACATACACATGTAACCAGAAACTGGTACACACCGTGATCACACTATACATGCCTTGTATTGCATTCTAGAAGCAATTGGTGGACGACAAGAGTCGAAACGCCCATGTGGTCAGCTGAAGGGGACACACTATGTTCCAATGATACACATTGTGTATACATTTCTAGAAGCGGTTGGTGGCCAAAAAATGAGACTACATTCCATGTATGGTGGCGCTATATGATGTGTATATTTACCTACCATGCGGCACCCTATTCCAAGTAAATATGGCATGTTAGGCCGCCTATATGTAAAGAAAAGAAAGGAAAAAACACGTGGACAAAAGTACACGGCGTATACTTTTTCCACATGCAGTGTAGTTAAATTTTCTATAAAAGGAGTCCATGGACTCCAGTTCAGTGGGGTGGTGTTGTTTGGATAAAATGGTTGTTGTTCCGAAAGAGATAAGTTTTACCACCATACTACCGTCATTCTACCATTTACCAAAGAATCACTTCCTCCTCGAAGCTTCAAGTATGATCAAATCAGGTATTAAGATTATTGTGTATATTTTCTTCTCCATTTGTAACTAAACACCCAGTGTGTTGGAGTTGTGAAAGATTATGATATTTAATTTAAATTTTGTTTCTATGAATGTGTTGGTTCTATTAACCTCTTCTTATTATTCTTAAATCACTTCATCTTATCACTGGAAATTCTGTAGTAGACTAAGGGCAGAATTTTCGGGGATTCAATAAGGACAATATCGATGAATAATTTCACGACCATTGTAAGTATTCGTCGACTCAAAACGAACTAAGACAAATAATGATCTCGTAAACCCTAACTACTGGTCTAAGGTGTTAGTTTATTTAGCTCTAAATATAAAGTCTACCGGACCAAGGAAACTTTATTACAAATTGAACCGAGAGTTTTGGGTTATGGATTTATGAGAAATTGATTATTAAATCAAATTTATTATGAGGTTCTGTTTTTCATCATAACCCCACACTCTACGTTCAATTTTTAATAGATATTCCTTGGTCCGGAAGACAATAAATTCAGAGTTAAAGAAACTAACTCCTTGGTCTGGTAGTTAGTGTTTAACAGATATTTATTTGGATTAGTCAATTTTGTGTTGATGAATACTTCCAATGGTCATGAAATTATTTGTTGGTATTCTTCTTTTTAAATGCCGAATTTTTTTCCCTTGGTATGGTACAGAATTTCCAGTGATATAATGAAGTGATTTACGAAAAATAAGAAGAGGATAAT
The DNA here is from genome assembly GCA_963277665.1 of Viscum album. Taxonomy (NCBI): domain Eukaryota; kingdom Viridiplantae; phylum Streptophyta; class Magnoliopsida; order Santalales; family Viscaceae; genus Viscum; species Viscum album. The sequence goes on along the minus strand of OY728141.1, from coordinate 995,411,210 downwards.
AGAAAAAACACATTCATAACATCTTAATTTAAATTACTACTCATCATCTCCCGCAACCCCATCACACTAGGTTTTTAGTTACACATGGAGAATAAAATAAACACAAAACTCTTAATACCTGATTCGATCATGCTTGAAGCTTCAAGGTGGAAGTGATTCTTCGGTAAATGATAGAATGACAGAAGTACGGTGGTAGAACTTCTCTCCTTCGGAACTTCATCCCTTTTCTTCACACAACACCACCCCGCTGAACGAGAGGCTATGGCCTCCTTTTATAGAAAAATCAACCACACGGCGTGTGGGAAATGTTCACACCGTGTACTTTTTTCAACATGTTTTTTCCTTCGTTTTCTCCATTGGTAAGAGGCCTAACATGCCATCTTTGACTTGGAATACTGTGCTTCCTGGTAGTTAAATATACACGGCGTGTAGTGCCACCATACATGGCACGCAGTCTCATTTTTTGGCCACCAACTGCTTCTAGAAATGTATACACGACGTGTATCATTGGAACATGACGTGTATCCTTCAGCCGGCCACAAAGGCGTGTGGACTCTTCTCGTCCACCAATTTCTTCTACAATGGAATACATGGTGTGTATGATGTGAACACGGCGTGTACCAGTTTCTGGTTACTTGGGAATGTACTTGCCCTGGTTGACCTATGTCTGAGCATGAATGTACACAACGTGTATATCAATACACACTGTGTAGTTATAAATTTTTTCTCTGTTCTCCCCAGTATTGTGTATTTGGCCATAAATCTCATGAAAATGAAAAAGATCACCAAAATCAAAGTTTTTTTTCACTAAGTAGTAGGTATTTTTTGAAAACTTGTTCTTGTTTTTCAATATAGTAAGTGAAAATTTATACACAAATCAGGTGAATCATGTCTCATGAAAGAAAAAAAGTGAAGTTGGAATCCCGTAACATAATTCTTAACTTCATTTTCACTCGTTTGAACCTACTATAAAATAAATATTATTTTATAATAAAATTTATTATAGAACCATAATTATATATATTATACCACATATGATTTAACTATTTATTTTTGTTACCCTTTAATTAATAATTCTTTGTTAAAGTCTTGTTTTCGGTAATACCTACTCTGTTTTTCATATATGCTTTGATTTTTTTTGATAAAATTACATTGTTCTGGTTTCTGTCACATAAATAATAATAATCATGACATTATTGTCATATTTATTCATCAAATATACTTTTAATACCAGTCATAAATGATCATTTTGAGAAATGAAGTATGTCACGATCATTGAGATGGTAGGTCTTACATATGCATGAGTAAAGTTTCCATTTTCAATGATATTTATAGAAATAAGGTAAGTAATATATTATATTTTATGAATAATAAGAATATAAAAAAAAATATTATTTCCTAAAATATAATTATACATATCAAACATATTATGTGGTGCTGAATATATAGTCACATCGCTTTGTGAATGGGGCAGTCCACACATACATGAGCGATATTATTATATTTTATTGAGTGAAAAGGTAAGGAATAAAATGAAATATATTTTATTTTCAGAATGCTAAATATGTCCTGAATAACATATTATATCATTTACGTCACATATAATTATAAAATTTACCATTATCACGTTCCTTATAAACTGTGAACGAATCATATCATTTCATGAGGAATTAGTCCTTTATAAACACAAGAAATATTATCAAATTCACACAAAATACAAATAATAAAGTTATGTGTGATATAATAATTCAATAATAATAATAATAATAATATATTAAATAACATATTTAAAATATATATCTTTCTTTATTTTCAACTATTAAAGGTGGTAATGGAAGAACAAATGATATCGGTTTGTGAGGTGATAATCCGTTGTACAATGGAATTATAATTTTGTATCCAATTTGATAGTAGTGGATAAGGTTGTAGGTCATGGAATTAATACAACAACATCAAAATAAAATAAATACTTTCATTGAATAAAGATACATATTTTTCAGGTTTCCTTCAAAGGTTTTCACTAAATCCTTTATAAGTTGTATTTTAGTTAATATTAAGGATTTTTAGGATCATAATAGGGATGTTGGGAAGTTATATGGGTAAGTAACGACATAAAATAAGAAGATTAAAGGTTTGAATAATATAGGAGAGTGTGTAGACTTTAATAAGGGTGGGATAGGGCACATATGGAATTTTTGAAAGGAAATAAATGCCCTCACATTTTTCGAATGTCACAAGGGTCCAAATATGGCCATTATCCATCCATATAGGGTAATGGTAAAAATATAGACATCTAATTGTGTTTAGACAAGTGTATATATCATTTTTACCCTTAAGTTCTTATTTTAAACTATTATAAACCCATTTTTATGTCAATCGTGGTAATACATTTTTACAACATTCATTATTCATTTTGGTTAAAAATATATTCTACCTTATTTGAATTTATAAATTATGAGGATTCAAATTAGGGAATCCATTTTTCTAAATACCATTCACATAAGTTGTAAATTTTAAATGAAAATTAATCCCACAAACTCAATAATAAAGCAATTTTTTAAGAAGAATAATTTTAAAGGTATGAAATGTTATTTTAATAAAATTAAATATTAAATTGATTATAATGACTGAAATTGGAATAATTGATAAAAAATTGTAAAAAAGATACTTTAAAAACAATTTAAAATATAATTTAACATTATAATTAATTAAAATGAAAAAGGAAGTTCTCAATTAAAAATCATTATTTTTCACTATTTAACAAAAAAGGAAACATGTCAGAAAAATCCCATAAACTAACCCTATTCTTATTTAGAAATTAGTATTTAAAAAAAATGTTCTTTATCAAAATAATTTTCTAAACGTGTCAAAAATTATTATTATTATAATTTCATGAAAATGTGGCAGAACTTTTTTTAGAAAATATAATATATTTTGTAAGCCTAAATTTAGATTGATTATTAATTTTTATCTAAAATACATATATCATGAATGATAAAATTCTAATTTAATGTATTTTATATATAAATCATTAAAATAATTAATCAAAAGTGATTTGGTTAATTTATTGATATAAAACGCACTGCTATGCATAAAGATAATTTTTTTGAGAATGATATCTTATTATTTTTAATCGTTTTTCTTTTAATTTTTAATTAATCGGTCTCAAAACAAATAATTTTCAATAAATATAAAACCATATTTTCATAATTTAATGAATCTTATACCTAACGTCCATTCCAATTCCTATGGAAAAACCATCATAATAAAATTTTAATAATATTTCAGGTTTCATTTAAACTTAGTGTTGTATTTAATGAATGATAATCTTGGTGTTGCACGTTATGAAATCCAAGCTCAGTTTTTCATGTGACTAATGATATACATAGTGTTTCATGTAAATAAATATAAAGAAAACATTAAATTAATTTTTAAAAATTATATTTAATATAATCTCGGGGTGTTATATTTTTGAAGCTGTGATAGATAAAATAATAATACCCTGAATTATAATCCATCAAATAAATAGTTGGATGTACCAACAACATGAGGATCTAACACTATCAGAGATTGAGAAATGATATTGAAGGTGGATTTTATTAAAAATATATTAAATTTACGAGAGTGGGATCAATCGAATACTATAACACTCTAATAATATATGATAAGGGTTGGAAATGAAATAATCTTCTATCTAGAGTCCCTAAAATTCAAAGGCTAATACTATGATTGATTATGATGTATTTAGAAGGTATAATATTTGGTTTAGGATTATAATTACAATTTAATGAGGATTAAAAAATCATTCATTTTTTCTATCATAGGCTATATTGTAAGTAATAAAAATGTGCCTAACCATGAACCTTCACTGGGCCTCTGGATGATCTAGATGGTTTGAAAAACAATTCACCGACCATAAACTCCCCCTTGGTCTACTTAAAAGGGATTATATATATTATATACGTGGTTTGAAAAATCATGTTCCAGATGTGAAATTATACAATCTCCCATGACACATGTTTTATAGAGGATCATATAATATTTGAAGGAACCATTTCCAACATTTAGTAACTCATCCCATGGAACATGATTTTGTAGGAAAACTCATATGGTTTTCCCTAACAATTCACCAACTGTTCACAACTCAAGAATTTTAAAAAAATTCCAAAAAACACTAGTAGAGAGAAAGAAAATACCCAAAAAAGGATATCAAAGATTAGGAATAAATATACAGTCTATAAAATAATGGTATGTGATAACACATGTAAAACACTATTCCATTGTCATAGTTTTTTAAGAATGTTTAACCTGTAACTATTATTACTCTCCCTTTAGTTGAATTTAAAGATATTATTATTGTTTATTCAATATTTTTAAATAGTGAACTATTAATTATCAAGATATGGAAGAAATATTTTACATCCCAAATCCAAATATGATTTTATATTAGTGTGAAGTATACTCTTAATTCTATCCATTTACTACTTCCCTTAATGGGTCTCATTAACCATTTTGAGGGAATTTTTTTAAAATGGTTTGGGGGAAACATAATAATGAGGATAAGTCCACTATGACTACATAAATTTATGTTTTTATAGGAATATTACTCATATATTGCACTATATAATATGGTATAATTTTATTTATAGATAATACTTAGTTTTATATCAAATGTAACACCCCAAGATTTTATATGATTTTGTATTGATATATAACGTGAATTATTTGATAGATTTATTTACATGAAACCCTGATTCTATATGAACCATGATATAATAATCTAGTATAATAATTCTATTATTTTGTTAGTATGAATAATAATAAGAACATTATAAAATATTATTTCTTATAAATTAAAATGTAATGATTAATGACTAATAAATAAGCACTCAATTTTTAGTAAATTCATTTTATGCTTAAAAAATGCTTTCTTAAAAAATATTATTAATCAAAACATACAATACAAAAAAATAATTACTTTATATTATTTTTAAAAATTTAATTTGTGAAAATTTATATTGTTTTTAAAATAATCATGTCAATATAAACAGAGGGTGAATTATTTGGATTGTTTCAAAAAAAATTCAAAGAATGATGAAGAATAACCTAAGTCTCCATTAATTATATTATTTTTAATGTCCAACTATATTTTTAATTTTATATTAATGTAACCTAAGTCTCCATTAGCCACACATAATCTAATTAATTTCAAAGGAATAATTATTATACATGATTTTAAAATAATTTTCATTTTGGGATTTAAAACACATTTCTCTAAAAACTATTTTTATAAATGGAATGGGTTTTTATATAAATAAATTAAAACAATATATTCATATTAAATTTATTTTTATATTTATAAATTATATGTTTAATTTAATATATTTACATTAATTTTTATCTAAAATACATATATAATGAATATTAAAATTTTAATTTAATGTATTTTACATATACATCATTAAAATAATTAATCAAATGTGATATGGTTAATTTATTGATATAAAATGCACTGCTATGCAAAAAGATAATTTTTTTAGAATGATATATTATATTTTTAAAAAAGGAATTTCTTTTAATTTTTAATTAATCGGTCTCAAAAAAATAATTGTCTATAAATATAAAAGCATATTTTCATAATTTAATGAATCTTATACCTAACGTCCATTCCAATTCCTATGTAAAAACCATCATAATAAAATTTTAATAATATTTCAGGTTTCATTTAAATATAGTGTTGTATTTAATGAATGATAATCTTGGTGTTGCACATTATGAAACCCAAGCTCAGTTTTTCATGTAACTCAAGATAAACATAATGTTTCACGTAAATAAGTATAAAGAAAACATTAAATAAATTTTGAAAAATTATATTTAATATAATCTCGGGGTGTTATATTTTTGAAGGTGTGATAGATAAAATTATAATACCTTGAATTATAATCCATCAAATAAATATTTGGATCCACAAACAACATGATGATCTAACACTATCAGAAATTGGGAGAAGATATAGAAGGAGGATTTTATTAAAAAAGTATTACATTTACGAGAGTCGGATCAATCGAATACTATAACACTCTAATAATATATGATAAGGGTTTGAAATGAAATAATATTATATCTTGAGTCCCTTAAATTCAAATGTTAAGACTATGACTGATTACGATGTATTTAGAAGGTATAATATTTGGTTTGGGATTATAATTATAATTTAATGAGGATTAAAAAATCATTGATTTCTTCTATCGTAGGAAATATTGTAAGTAATAAAAGTGTTCCTAACCATGAACCCTCATTGGGCCTATGAATGATCTAGATGGTTTGAAAAAAAATTCACAGACCATAAACTCCCCCTTAGGCTACTGATAAGGGCTTATATTTTATATACGTGGTTTGAAAAACCATGTTCCAGATGTGAAATTATACACTTTCCCATGACATAAGTTTTATAGGGGATCATATAATAGTTGAAGGAACCATTTCCGACATTTAGTAACTCATCCCATGGAATATTCTTTTGTTGGAAAACCCATATGGTTTCCCTAAAAATTCACCAACTGTGCACAACTCAAGTATTTTAAAAAAATTCCAAAAAAAAACAATAGTAGAGAGAAAGAAAATACCCAAAAAATGATATCAAAGATTAGGAATAAATATACAGTCTATAAAATAATGGGATATTATAACACATGTAAAAAACTCTTCCATTCTCATAGTTTTATAGAATGTTTAACCAATAACTATTATTACGCTCCCTTTAGATGAATTTAAGGTTATTTTTATCATTTATTCAATCTTTTTAAATAGTGAACTATTAATTATCAAGATATAGAATAAATATTTTACATCACAAATCCAAATATGATTTTATATTAGTGTGAAATATACTCTGAATTATATCCATTTACTACTTCCCTTAATGGGTCTCATTAACCATTCTTGAGGGAATTTTTTTAAAATGGTTTGGGGGAAACATAATAATGAGGATAAGTCCACTATGACTACATACATTTATGTTTTTATAGGAATATTACTCATATATTGCACTATATAATATGGTATAATTTTATTTATAGATAATACATAGTGTTATATCAAATGTAACACCCCATGATTTTATATGATTTTCTATTGATATAAAACGTGAATTATTTGATAGATTTACTTACATGAAACCCTGATTCTATATGAACCATGATAAAAGAAACCAGTATAATAATTATATTTTTTTATTATGAATAATAATAAGTCCATTATAAAATATTATTTTTTATAAATTAAAATGTAATGATTAATGACTAATAAATAAGCACTCAATTTTTAGGAAATTCATTTTATGCTTAAAAAATGCTTTTTAAAAAAATATTATTAATCAAAACTTATAATTAAAAAAAGACAATTACTTTATATTATTTTTATAAATATTATATGAGAAAATTTATATTGTTTTTAAAATAATCAAGTCAATATAAACATAGGGTGAATTATTTGGATTGTTTCAAAAAAAATTCAAAGAATGATGAAGTATAACCTACGTCTCCATTAATTATATTATTTTTAATGTCCAATTATATTTATAATTTTATATTGATGTAACCTAAGTCTCCATTAGTCATACATAATCTAATTAATTTCAAAGGAATAATTATTATATATGATTTTAAAATAAGTTTCTTTTTGGGATTTCAAACACATTTTTCTAAAAGCATTTTTTATAAATGGAATGGGTTTTTATATAAATAAATTAAAATAATATATTCATATTAAATTTATTATTATATTTATAAATTATATGTTTAATTTAATATTTTTACATTAATTTTAACGCTTTCAAAATTCAATGAATAGATGTTAATTATCTTTTATTGATCATAAATCTGATTTAAATCATCTTGATTGTAAGTAAGTTATTTGTGAGGTAAATCATCAAGTGTCTTTATTATTTTTGAAAGGTTGAAACATGTGTTAAAAGAGGGTTAATGTAGTTTATTGAATTATATACAAGGCACGATTAGAATATCTCCTGATTGAAAATATTTTTTTATTATTTTTGAACTTTTATCCTGTAACTTATTATTTACATTTATGAGTAACTGAATTCCATCCTTTTATGATATAGACTCTTTTAATTAGATGTTGAGATTTTCTTGATGGAAAGCAAATGACCAAGTATGGGGGTGTTTGATTCACCTGATTTGTGTATACATTTTCATATACTATATTGAAAAATAAAAATAAGTTTTCAGAAAATACCTACTGCTTAGTGAAAAAATAAATTGATTTTGGTGATATTTCCCATTTTCATAAGATTTAAGGCCAAATACAAAAAACTGGGGAGAACTGATCATAACTTTACAACTACACGGAATGTACTGATATACATGTCGTGTATATTCAAGCTCAGATATGGGTTGACTAGGACAAGTACATACCCATTTAACAAGAAACTGGTACACACCGTGTTCACACCATACATGACTTTTATTCCATTCTAGAAGAAATTGGTGGTCGATAACAGTTGAAACTCCCATGTGGTCGGCTGAAGGAGACACACCATGTTCCAATGATACACGTTGTGCATACATTTCTAGAAGCGGTTGGTGGCCGAAAAATGAGACTACATGCCATGTATGGTGGCGCTACATGCTGTGTATATTTACCTAACAGGAGGCGCCCTATTCCAAGTCAAATATGGAATGTTAGGCTGCATACAATTGGAGAAAACAAAGGCAAAAACATGTGGACAAAGTACACGTCGTATACTTTTTCTACATGCTCTGTAGTTAAATTTTCTATAAAAGGATTCCATGGCCTCTAGTTCAGTGGGGTGTTGTTGTGTGGATAAAATGGTTGATGTTCTAATGGAGATATGTTCTACCACTATACTACCGTCATTCTACTATTTACCAAATAATCAATTAGACTTCGAAGCTTCAAGCAAGATCAAATCAGGTATTAAGATTATTGTGTTTATTTTCTTCTCCATTTGTAACTAAACACCCAGTGTGTTGGGGTTGTGAAAGATTATGAGTTTTAATTTAAATTATGTTTCTATGAATGTGTTTGTTCTATTAACCTCTTATTATTCTTCTTAAATCACTTCATCTTGTCACTATAAATTCTATAGCAGACCAAGGGAAGAATTTTCAGGGATTCAATAAGAAGAATACCGATGAATAATTTCATGACCATTGGAAGTATTCGTCGACTAAAAACAGACTAAGACAAATAATGATCTCTTAAAAACTAACTACTGGTCCAAGGTGTTAGTTTCTTCAGCTCTAAATATAATGTCTACCGGACCAAGGAAACTGTATTACAAATTGAACTGAGAGTTTTAGGTTATAGATTTATGAGAAATTGATTATTAAATCTAATGTCTTATGAGGTTTTGTTGTTCATCATAACCCAACACTCTAGGTTCAATTTGTAATATTTTTTCCTTGGTCCGGAAGAAATTTAATTTATAGTTGAAGAAACTAACTCCTTGGTCTGGTAGTTAGTTTTTAACAGATTTTTATTTGGATTAGTCAATTTTGAGTTGATGAATAATTCCAATGGTCATGAAATTATTCGTTGGTATTTATATTTTTAAATGCCTGAAAATTCTGCCATTGGTGTGGTACAAAATTTCATGTGATATAATGAAGTGATTTATGAAAAATAAGAAGAGTATAATATAACAAAAACATTCGTAATAACTTAATTTAAATTACTACTCATCATCTCCCGCAACCCCATCACACTGGGTGTTTAGTTAAACATGGATATGAAAATAAACAAAAAACTCTTAATACCTGATTCGATCATGCTTGAAGCTTCAAGGTGGAAGTGATTCTTCGGTAAATGGTAGAATGACAGTACTATGGTCGTAGAACTTCTCTCCTTAGGATCTTGAACCCTTTTCTTCACACAACACCACCCCGCTGAACCAGATGCTAGGGCCTATTTTATAGAAAACTCAACCACACGGTGTGTGGCAAAAGTTCACGCCGTGTACTTTTTTCGACATGTTTTTGCCTTCGTTTTCTCCAATGGTAGGCGGCCTAAAACACCATCTTTGACTTGGAATACTTCTATTCCTAGAAGGTAAATATACACGGCATGTAGTGCCACCATACATGGCACGTAGTCTCATTTTTCGGCCACCAACGGCTTCTAGAAATGTATACACGACGTGTATCATTGGAACAGGACGTGTCTCCTTCAGCCGGCCACATAGGCGTGTTGACTCTTCTCATCCACCAATTGCTTCTATAATGGAATACATGGTGTGTACGATGTGAACACGACGTGTACCAATTTCAGGTTACTTGGGAATGTACTTGTCCTGGTCAACCTGTGTCTGAGCATGAATTTACACAGTGTGTATATCAGTACACGCTGTGTAGTTGTAAATTTTTTCTCTGTTCACTCCAGTATTGTGTATCTAGCCATAAATCTCATGAAAATGGAAAGGATCACCAAAATCAAAGTATTTTTTCACTAAGTATTATGTATTTTCTGAAAACTTGTTCTTGTTTTTCAATATAGTATGTGAAAATGTATACACAAATTGGGTGAATCATGTCTCATGAAAGCAAAAAAGTGAAGTTAGAATCCCTTAACATAATTCTTAACTTCATTTTCACTAATTTCAACCTACTGTATAATAAATATTACTTTATAATAAAATTTATTATAGAACCATAATTATATATTTTATACAAAATATTATTTAAGTATTTCTTTTTGTTACCCTTTAATTAAGAATTATTTGTTAATGTCATGTTTTCGGTAATACCTACCTTGTTTTTCATATATGCTTTGATTTGTTTTGATAAAATTACATTGTTCTGGTTTCTGTCACTTAAATAATAATAATCATGACATAATTTTCATATTTATTCATCAAATATACTTTTAATACTATTCATAAATGATCATTTTGAGAAATGAAGTATGTCACGATCATTGAGATGGTCGGTCTTACATACGCATGAATAAAGTTCCCATTTTCAATGATATTTATGGAAAGAAGGTAAGTAATATATTATATTTTAATAATAATAAGAATATAATAAAAAATATTATTTCCTAAAATATAATAATACATATCAAACATATTATGTGGTGATGAATATATAGTCACATCGCTTCGTGAAAGGGGTAGTCCACACATACATGAGCAATGTTATCTTCTTTTATTGAGTGAAAAGGTATGGAATAAAATGAAATATATTTTATTTTCAAAATGATAAATATGTAATGAATATCATATTATATCATTTACATCACATATAATTATAAAATTTACGTTTATCACCTTCCTTATAAAGTGTGAACGAATCACATCATTTCATGAGGCAGTATTCCTTTATACACACAAGAAATGTTATCAAATTCACAAAAAATACAAATAATAAAGTTATGTGTGATATAATAATTCAATAAGAATGATAATAATATCTTCAATAACATATTTAAAATATAAATCTTTCTTTATTTTCAACCATTAAAGGTGGTACTGGAAAAACAAATGATATCTATTTGCGAGGTGATAATTCGTTGTACAATGGAATAATAATTTAGTATCCAATTTGATAGTAGTGGATAAGGTTGTAGGTCATGTAATTAATACAACAAAATGAAAATAAAATAAATACTTTCATTGAATAAAGATACATCTTTTTCAGGTTTCCTTCATAGGTTTTCACTAAATCCTTTATAGGTTGTATTTTAGTTAATATTAAGGATTTTTAGGATCATAAGAGGGTTGTTGGGAAGATATTTGGGTAAGGAACGACATAAAATAATAAGTTTAAAGGTTTGATTAATATATAAGATTGTACAGCCTTTTTTAAGTGTGGGAGAGGGCACATATGGAATTTTTGAAAGGAAATAAATGCCCTCACATTTTTCAATTGTCACAAGGGTCCAAATATGGCCATTATCCATCCATATTGGGTAATGGTAAAAATATAGATATCTAATTGTGTTTAGACAAGTGTATGCATCATTTTTACCCTTAGATTACTATTTTAAAGTATTGTAAAACCATTTTTATGTCAATTGTGGTAATACATTTTTACAACATTCATTATTCATTATGGTCAAAAATATATTCTACCTTATTTGAAATTATAAATTATGAAGATTAAAATTAGGGAATCCATTTTTCTAAATCCCGTTCACATAAGTGGTAAAATTTAAATGAAAATTAATCCCACAAACTCAATGATAAAGATATTTTTTAAGGAGAATAATTTTAAAGGTATGAAATGTTATTATATTAAAATTAAATATTAAATTGATTCTAATGACTGAAATTGGAAAAATTGATAAACAAATTGTAAAAAAGATACATTAAAAACAATTTAAAACAATTTAAAACATAATTTAACATTATAATTAATTTAAATGAAAAAGGAAGTTCTCAATTAAAATTCATCATTTTTCACTATTTAACAAAAAAAGAAACATGTCAGAAAAATCCCATAAACTAACTCTATTATAATTTTGAAATTAATATTTTAAAAAACTATATTTTTTATGAAAATAATTTTCTAAACGTGTCAAAAATTATTATTATTATAATTTCATGAAAATGTGGCGGAACTTATTTAGAAAAGATAATATATTTTGTAAGCCTAAAAATAGATTGATTATTAATTTTTATCTAAAATACATATATAAAGAATGTTAAAATTTTAATTTAATGTATTTTATATATACATCATTAAAATAATTAATCAAAAGTGATTTGGTTAATTTATTGATATAAAACGCACTTCTATACATAAAGATAATTTTTCTGAGAATTATATCTTATTTTTTTAAAAGGGTGTTCTTTTAATTTTTAATTAATCGATCTCAAAACAAATAATTGTCTATAAATATAAAACCATATTTTCATAATTTAATGAATCTTATACCTAATGTCCATTCCAATTCCTATGTAAAAACCATCATAATAAAATTTTAATAATATTTCAGGTTTAATTTAAACATAGTGTTATATGTAATGAATGATAATCTTGGTGTTGCACGTTATGAAACCCAAGCTCAGTTTTTCATGTAACTCAAGATAAACATAGTGTTTCATGTAAATAAATATGAAGAAAACATTAAATTAATTTTGAAAAATTATATTTAATATAATCTCGGGGTGTTATATTTTTGAAGGTGTGGTAGATAAAATAAGAATACCTTGAATTATAATCCATCAAATAAATAGTTTGATCCACCAACAACATGAGGATCTAACACTATTAGATATTGGGTGAAGATATAGAAGGCGGATTTTATTAAAAAAATGTTACATTTACTAGAGTGGGATCAATTGAATACTATAACACTCTAATAATAGACGATAAGGGTTGGAAATGAAATAATGTTCTATCTTGAGTCCCTAAAATTCCAAGTCTAAGACAATGATTTATTACAATGTATTTAGAAGGTATAATATTTGGTTTAGGATTATAATTATAATTTAATGAGGATTAACAAAACATTCATTTTTTCTATCGTAGGATATATTGTAAGTAATAAAAGTGTGCCTAACCATGAACCCTCACTGGGCCTCTAGATGATCTTGATGGTTTGAAAAAAAAACTCACCGACCATAAACTCCCCCTTGGGCTATTGATGAGGGATTATATTTTATATATGTGGTTTGAAAAACCATGTTCCAGATGTGAAATTATACACTTTACCATGACAAATGTTTTATAGAGGATCAAATAATATTCGAAGGAACCATTTCTAAAATTTAGTCACTCATCCCATGGAACATGCTTTTGTAGGAAAACCCATATGGTTTTCCCTAACAATTCCCCAACTGTGCACAACTCACGAATTTTAAAAAAAATTCCAAAAAACACTAGTAGAGAGAAACAAAATAACCAAAAAAGGATATCAAAGATTATGAATAAATAAACAGTCTATAAAATAATGGGATGTGATAACACATGTAAAAAACTATTCCATTGTCATAGTTTTCTAGAATGTTTAACCAGTAACTATTATTACTCTCCCATTGGTTGAATTTAAAGTTATTTTTATCATTTATTCAATATTTTTAAATAGTGAACTATTAATTATCAAGATATGGAAGAAATATTTTACATCCCAAATCCAAATATTATTTTATATTAGTTTGAAATATACTCTTAATTCTATCCATTTACTAGTTCCCTTAATGGGTCTCATTAACCATTCTTGAGGGTATTTTTTTAAAATGGTTTTGGGGAAACATAATAATGAGGATAGGACCACTATGAATACATACATTTATGTTTTTATAGGAATATTACTCATATATTTCACTATATAATATGGTATAATTTTATTTATAGATAATACATAGTGTTTTATCAAATTTAACACCCCATGATTTTATATGATTTTCTATTGATATAAAACGTGAATTATTTGATAGATTTATTTACATGAAACCCTGATTCTATATGAATCATGATATAATAAACCAGTATAATAATTTTATTATTTTTATGTATGAATAATAATAAGAACATTATAAAATATTATTTTTTATAAATTTAAATGTAATGATTAATGACTAATAAATAAGCACCCAATTTTTAGTAAATTCATTTTATGCTTAAAAAATGCTTTCTTAAATAATATTATTAATCAAAACTTATAATACAAAAAAATAATTAATTTATATTATTTTTATAAATTTAATTTGAGAAAATTTATATTGTTTTTAAAATAATCATGTCAATATAAACATAGGGTGAATTATTTGGATTGTTTTAAAAAAAATTCTAAGAATGATGAAGAATAACCTATGCCTCCACTAATTATATTATTTTTAATGTCCAATTATATTTTTAATTTTATATTGAAGTATCCAAAGTCTCCATTAGTCATAAATAATATAATTAATTTCAAAGGAATAATTATTGTACATGATTTTAAAATAAGTTTGTTTTTGGGATTTCAAACACATTTCACAAAAAAATGTTTTTATAAATGGAATGGGTATTTATATAAATAAATTAAAATACTATATTCATATTAAATGTATTATTATATTTATAAATTATATGATTAATTTAATATTTTTACATTAATTTTTATCTAAAATACATATATGATGAATGTTAAAATTTTAATTTAATGTATTTTATATATACATCATTAAAATAATTAATCAAAAATGATTTGGTTGATTTATTGATATAAAACGCATTGCTATGCATAAAGATAATTTTTTTGAGAATGATATCTTATTTTTGTAAAAAGGGTTTTGTTTTAATTTTTAATTAATCGGTTCAAAACATATAATTTTCTATAAATATAAAAGCATATTTTAATAATTTAATGAATCTTATACCTAACGTCCATTCCAATTACTATGTAAAAACCATCATAATAAAATTTTAATTATATTTTAGGTTTAATTTAAACTTAGTGTTGTATGTAATGAATGATAATCTTGGTGTTGCACGTTATGAAACCCAAGATCAGTTTTTCATGTAACTCAAGATAAACATAGTGTTTCTTGTAAATAAATATAACGAAAAAATTAAATTAATTATGAAAAATTATATTTAATATAATCTCTGGGTGTTATATTTTTGAAGGTGTGATAGATAAAATAAGAATACCTTGAATTATAATCCATCAAATAAATAGTTGGTTCCACCAACAACATGAGGATCTAACACTATCAGAGATTGGGAGAAGATATATAAGGCATATTTTATTAAAAAAGTATTACATTTACAAGAGTGGGATCAATCGAATACTATAACACACTAATAATAGATGATAAGGGTTGGAGATGAAATAATCTTCTATCTTGAGTCCCTTAAATTCAAAGGCTACGACTATGATTGATTATGATGTATTTAGAAGGTATAATATTTTGTTTTGGATTATAATTATAATTTAATGAGGATTAAAAAATCATTCATTTTTTTCTATCATAAGCTATATTGTAAGTAATAAAAGTGTTCCTAACCATGAACCCTCACTGGGCCTCAGGATGATCTAGATGGTTTGAAAAAAAATTCAACGACCATAAACTCCCCCTTGGGCTACTGATAAGGGCTTATATTTTATATACGTGGTTTGAAAAAACTAGTTCCAGATGTGAAATTATACGATTTCCGAAGACACAAGTTTCATAGAGGATCATATAATATTTGAAGGAACCATTTCCAACATTTAGTAACTCATCCCATGGAACATGCTTCTATAAGAAAACCCATATGGTTTTCCCTAACAATTCACCAACTATGCACAACTCAATAATTTTAAAAAAATTCCAAAAAACACTTGTAGAGAGAAAGAAAATACCCAAAAAAGGATATCAATGATTAGGAATAA
Source organism: Viscum album (assembly GCA_963277665.1). Taxonomy (NCBI): domain Eukaryota; kingdom Viridiplantae; phylum Streptophyta; class Magnoliopsida; order Santalales; family Viscaceae; genus Viscum; species Viscum album. Next base: position 995,394,866 of record OY728141.1, on the reverse strand, counting down.
ATATACAGTCTATAAAATAATGGGATGTGATAACACATGTAAAAAACTATTCCATTGTCATATTTTTCTATAATGTTTAACGAGTAACTATTATTACTATCCCTTTAGTTGAATTTAATGTAATTTTTATCATTTATTCAATGTTTTTAAATAGTGAACTATTAATTATCAAGATATGGAAGAAATATTTTACATCCCAAATCCAAATATGATTTTATATTAGTGTGAAATATACTCTGAATTCTATCCATTTACTACTTCCCTTAATGGGTCTCATTAACCATTCTTGAGGGCATTTTTTTAGAATGGGTTGGGGGAAACATAATAATGAGGATAAGTACACTATGACTACATACATTTATGTTTTTATAGAAATATTACTCATATATTGCACTATATAATATGGTATTATTTTATTTATAGATAATACTTAGTGTTATATCAAATGTAACACCCCATGATTTTATATAATTTTCTATTGATATAAAACGTGAATTATTTGATAGATTTATTTACATGACACCCTGATTCTATATGAACCATGATATAAGAAACCGGTTTAATAATTATATTATTTTTTTATTATGCATAATAATAAGAACATTATAAAATATTATTTTTTATAAATTAAAATGTAATTATTAATGACTAATAAATAATCACTCAATTTTTAGTAAATTCATTTTATGCTTAATAAATTCTTTCTTAAAAAATATTATTAATAAAATCTTATAATACAAAAAAGATAATTACGTTATATTATTTTTATAAATTTTATTTGAGAAAATTTATATTGTTTTTAAAATAATCATGTCAATATAAACATAGGGTGAATTATTTGGATTGTTTCAAAAACAATTTCAAAGAATGATGAAGAATAACCTATGTCTCCATTAATTATATTATTTTTAATGTCCAATTATATTTTTAATTTTTTATTGATGTATCCTAAGTCTCCATTACTAATACATAATCTAATTAATTTCAAAGGAATAATTATTATACATGATTTTAAAATAAGTTTCTTTTTGGGATTTAAAACACATTTTTCTAAAAACTGTTTTTTTAAATGGAAAATGGTTTTTATATAAATAAATTAAAATAATATATTCATATTAAATTTATTATTATATTTATAAATTATATGTTTAATTTAATATTTTTACATTAATTTTTAGGCTTTCAAAATTCAAGTAATATATGTTAATTATATTTTATACATAACAATTAATTTTCTGAAAACTTTTTATCATTATAGTTTGAATGATTATTTAAAATTTTATTCATAAAAATATAGAAATTAAATCTAATTAAATGATTAAAAATGTTTTATTTTACTAAAAATATAATTTAATAGTTTCAACATTATTTTTTGGTACTGTCAATAAAAAAATAATAAAATTTTGATTACCACTGTTAAGATTCAAATAAGATTACCAGGGTTATTAAAAAATGAGATAGAGGTTGAATTGCGACCCACTCATATAAAATTATAATTATTTTTAATATAAATTTCTATTATATTATCATACCTTTGAATTCATGTATATTTGATGCCATGTTACCATGAAATTGGAATTAAATTATTGAAATATTTCCAGAAATTTCAGGTGTGTTCCTGCCCTCAATTATAAAATGGAACTTACACACCAACCTTATTCAAAAAAATTATAATAAATATAATGATATTGTATTGTGATAATGGAACAACAATTTAACTCTTATGAGCAATCCAATGGGAGATGAAATTACTTATTGTGCATATATACAGATTACTGCATCTACGTAGCGATAAAAATCATTTTCCACCATAAGCATTTTTGGGTGGTTATTTTTATAGATTTAATGTTTAAATAAGAAATTTATGTTCTAATAATTATTCTAAAAATGTGAATTAAAATTTTATTTTAATTTGTTCCATCGATATAAAATAGAAACGTCACTCGGGCGTACCTATGAGCTACCATCAACTTATATTGATGGAATTCTCTTTCTTATGAACAACATTTTATGAATAGTTATAAATATTTACACAATGATTATATATGTTTTTTTATAATTGTGCAGATATATTAACAAATGTTTTTTCTTGTACCATAACCACTAAACTAAAACATAAATGAAAAATAAAGAAATTAACACACAACATGATGACATTAATTGATATTCTTAAATAAATATGTGTTTAAATGATATAAGAGTATCATATCTGATATTTTATGTACAAATTTTAATCATATATATAATTATAATAAATTAAAATGTATTATAATAGATACTAGAGCACATACAAATCATTTCGGACATAAGTTAAGTGTTTATTTGACCCAATTTATAATTCAAGAGACATGAATAACATTTCACCCTATCATTGACTAAATGTGGTGTGATTAATATATAGTAAATTTATTTTTATATAGATATGAAAATAATTGGTTTTGAATATCCATATCATGCCCTTTATTTACATGTACATTAATTCAAATTGTACCAAAGTTGTAAGGGATTAATATAAATTTATCTTCATTACAAATGGTTCTAATGTTATACATCAATTTGTAATCTTATGATTTATATACTAACCAAGAATGTATTATATAATATTCCAGTATTTAATTTAAGAGATTTAAATAATCATAATATATATAGTCATTAAATGAATTTAAATTTAAAAAACTAAATCATTAAGGGTTTATCATTTTATTTTATATTTATTTATGCAAGACATATGCCATTTTCAACACTTGTTTAAATCATGTGATTTATATTGTACCCTTGAACTATTATGTCAGGATGATTTTTGTAGTAATTGTAATTAATGTTTAATTTGACGATATTTTTCTAATGGGGGTTATGATTCAGATTTTACCAAATTCGTTTGTTTTTTATTTTATAATCTCATTTTCACTCGGACTATTTATGATTAAATATACCAATGAGGATATTTTATGAACTATATATATTAAATATATTATTTACTTTCTTTATATCTTTTTATTTTCTAAAATTTCATTTTATTCCTTTCATTTACCTCTCATAAATTACTCAAAAGTCTGAAAGTAATTTTTTTGGTTCAATGAACCCTATTTTCCATTCAGTGGAGAATCTTTTCTTATATGTCTAAATTTTTTTTAAATGTTTTAAATATTTTTTTAATATTATCCAAATATTCTATTTATTATTTGTTTATATTTTACTTTTCATAGCATGATTTAAATGTAAATACATTATCATTTTTGAAATGTGGTACTTTTGAAATTTTATTGAAATTATGAAAGGGGTTTTTGAATTATCAAACACCACATGGATTAATTTTCCTACCATCATGAATACTATATTATTTTTCAATTTCCTAATACGTTTTCTTTATTCCTTTATAAGAAAATTTTCCTTAATACTTTGATTTTATTAGAAATTTAAATTTTTTATTTCATATAAAAATGATATTTTCAACAATAAAGTGTCTACGCACATTATAAAATAATTTTTCTATATAAAAAATTGTTTCGATGTACCATAAGATGAAATTGGGATATGATCCAATGTTACATTCATTATTTTCTCTCCAGATGATTTAGAATTATGATGACTAAATGTTTTTTGAACACATCTATTATAGGGATTATGATTGTATCATATTATGAATGTTTTATGATCTTGTGAAAATATATGTATAATATACATTATGTGATGGTTGGGATAAGAAATATATATTCCTCTTATTTCTTGGGTAATAATAGATATAAAATGTGAATATTAGGTTTAGAATTGGTAGTAAATCTATTTCATTATGGTAAATTTTCTAATAACACAGTCTATAGGGTAAACCATAACATTGGAAATATTACAATAAGGAGTGAACATAATAAACTATAATAGTCTTAGAAGTTTTCCTTGAATATTTAAGTGATTTTTTATGCATATGAGGAAGAAAAAAAACTTATTACTTTTGATAATAAAATGTTTTCATTGATCCTAAATGATTATTGGTGATTCTACATTCTTATTTTTTATTTCTTTCAATTGATAAAATATTATACCTTGTGTCATGATTATGATATATGAATTGATTGGAATGATCTTATAATTCTTAGATATTGTTCTCTTACACTTATGATTATCTCATTCACAATTATTATCATTTATTTATATCTATTATGTTTACCCGTACTAATCATCTGATCTCACACATTATTATTTTTCTCTCTATGATGTTATAATAAAAGGATTTATGTATGTTCTATCTAATATGGTTTCTATTTTAGAATAAATTAAAGGGAAATGATGTAGATATTTTATGTAAAAGTATTTAATGCATATTTCTTTTTCAATTAAAATAAAAATATATGGTCCTCATACATATATTATTGTTAAATTTATGAATATTCATATAAAAATATATATTATTTATATATTAAAATTATGGGCCTCTATAGACGGTCTAAAATGTATATTTTATAAAATCGTTCATACTAGGATGAAGAAATTTGTTCGATAAACCGTAGGATAAGACTAAAAATAATTGAACGCCATCTACTATCATAAAGATAAAAGTGTGGTTTCATAAATAAAATACATACCAATATGGATAGTACCTTTGGACATAGTTTTTGTATATATGAGAATTAGGGTGATAACCATAAAAATATTTGGTCGAGTGTATCATGACCATAATTCTGATGTATGGTGGATTTTCCCTTACTAAACCGCTATTTTGACACTATTTGGGGATATTCATAGGTTAATTTAAAATTTCATTCAGATCTATTTTAAAGGATTTATTATATGATTACAATGGATGATCTTGGATAAACCCTTAATGTCATTTAAGGGAAACACTGTCATGATTTTGACAAACATGGAGTGTATTTTCACGACTCATCAAACATACTAATGATGATTAATTGTTATTTTATCCCCAATTATTTTAATAAGAGATTGAATATATTATTATGGAGATGAGGTGGTGATATGTATTCTAAAATAATCAGGAATGTTATTTGATCTTGGTCATATGTATTCATTTATGTCATGAAATATTGTGAGGAATGTTTATTCATATCATTGATAAATAGAATTTGATATAGAATAATGAACTTTTTATGGTACACTGATTAAATACAATTTACATGATTCACCCCCTATTTTTTCCCAGAATTCTCTTCCTGTAAATCTAGTTATTCATTCAAAATTTGAATTTTATTTTATTTTTGAAATGGATTGTACTTATTTTTAGAAATCTCATATTAATTATTACTGAAGGGAAATCCTATTTTATATTCTAAACAAGGCTTCAATTTGGTAATGGTGAAATTATAAATACGTTCATAAAATTGAGATTACATATGTTTAATGGGTGATTCCTAATCAATGTGGTTTTTTATCTTATATAGGTGTGTATAAATTCAAAATCGACAGTATTAATATTTTATGAGTGTGTTTTGATGTATTTTTTAAGAGCTACCCAGTCTTCTACAGAATCCTAAAGTCAAGTTTTCAATAAAACTCATATTTAGTGATACACTATTTTAAATGAAACCATATATAATAGATCAATTGAGATAAAAATAATTGTAGAAGAAACTCTAGGATAATATTTTTATGTGATTCATTCAGCCAAAAGACTAACCCTGGGGATAAGATATACTTTTTATTATTAATAACGATAGATCAAAGTGACTATAAATTAATTATTAGGAATAGAATAAGATCATGATCATGAATATTAATCCTCTTCTTTGAATAGATGATTTTTTGATCATTTATGTGGAGCTTAATATTTTCCTATATTTCAATTCGATATGGATACTATCATTTGAGTTTCAAAAGAGAATATATGACCAAGATATCCTTCTAATATGGATATGGAAAAAATGAATATATATTAATTATATAATGTCTTTTTAATGCTTCAATGATCATAATGAATTTAATTATTATATAATTTAGAGATTATATAATCATTTTGTGTTAGTATTTATAGATAATATACTTATAGAGTCCATTATAAATTAAGAGAATGAGGAAAATATAAGAATTTTATTAAAGACCATAAGTATGGAAATGTAGTATATAAAATTTTTAAAAAAAGAATTTTGGCTATATAATGTTTCATTTTTGGATAATAAAATTTCATCATATGGTATATCTATGGATCCATTAACATGGGAAGTTAATGATAATTATAAAAAACCATCCAATATGCTTAAAATCATAGTTTTCATGGATTGGATTGATATAATTGATGATTTTTTTATATAATTATTATATCTATATAATCCAATCACCATGTTAACATAGAAAAGGGAATAATTAATTTGGAATGATGAATGTAAAGAAAATTTCATTTAATCGAAGAGAAGTTTGGTCAATGCACTTATTCACACACTATAATGTATTGAGAAAAGGTTTGTAATATATAGTGATGCATAAAATAAAGGGATATTATTTTTTCTATTATAGGATGATATAGTGATATATTATGCCTTATTCTAATTGAATGTTGATGAGAAAAATTATTCAACCAAAGGTTTTGATTTAGAATTTGTAATATAGAATTGATGATATGAAGGAAATTTGTTTATGGTGAATGGTGTAAAATATATAATGATTATAAATTTATAATGAAATATCACTAAGATATATTTAAATATTCCCTAAATAATATGGTTGGTTTTGATTAATGATTTTGACTACTCAATACACTCCAACACTGGGAAAGAGAAGAAGGTGGATGATGCTTTGTGTCAAAAGGATCATGATAGCATATTAATGATAAGGATGAAGAATATCCAATATTTTATTTATTTCCTAACAATGGATAGAGAAATCTATATAGATAGAGAAAAATACAATCTTTCTCTAATAGGTGTTCAGCTATCTATCCATGTAATGATTAAAGAGGTGAAAAAGAAGGACGTGGAGCTAGAAAAGAATATGAGAAATGTTCCCGTGTGCATCCATGATTATAATTGAATGATATGGTCAAATAAAAAATTATATATACCATCAATACCATACCTAAAAAAGGAACTATAGGAATATTATCATAGCTGATTATTAATTATTAATCTTTGATGTTTGAAAATATATATATATATATATATATGAAAGATTATATTTGGTTAGAAAACATGAAGAGATATATGTCGAAGTATATAGATAATTTTATTATATTTCATTAAGTCAATGTTGAGGATAGATTTATAAAGGTATGTTACAACCATTAACAATACCATAATGTAAATTTGAAAAAATAACAATATATTTCATTATCAGACTCTCAAAAACATATAAATTTCATAATGCAATTTATGTTATAGCTGATTTCATTATGAATTTATTTCACTTAATTTCTATCATAGAATATTTTACACTCCGTCATCTTTCAATGATATAAATTTATAAATTGGTATGTTTACATTGTGTACCATATTATATTTTATATAACTAGGATTTGATGTTTATCATGATTATCTTGATAATTTTATAGCAAGCTCATGATATACTGTTGTGTTTCTTTACTACATATCTTAATTAAATAAATGTTCATTATAAAGGGTCCATTTAAATTTAAAAAATATATTTATATATGATTGAAATTAGTTCAATGGTTATTTGTATCAACACCTTCCTCTTATCAATTTTTATACAAATATTTAATTCAATTGATATACCGAGTGATCCTAATGAATACCTATACGAAAAGAAGTGTATAAATCAAATATACTATGATTGAGTTGGAGAAATAACTCTTTTAGAACCATTGATAACTCAATAAATCGATGCGGAGGTTAGATCTATTCAACCACAAATCATGAAAGCTCATAGACGATAGAAGAGTTATGTTGACTATTGTTGGTGGGATTTTGAATTTGATGTTAGTGATAAGGTTTTCCTGGGTAATTACCCATGGAATGGGTTTTGAGATTCATATTATAGAGAAACTAGTGCACTAGATATAATGGTATATTCAATATTCTTTATTGAGTAGGATCTATAGCTTATCACATGACACTCCCACTAAAATGCTCTCAATTTCATAATGTGGTCCATGTATCTCTCATTAGGAAATAAAAACATGACCTTTCACATGTACTAAACATAGAGGGTATACCGATACAGAATTATCATTACTAAAAAGATTAACTTGTATTAATCTTAGATTATAGAGAACAATTTTATAGGTAAAACTACTCTCTTGGTTAATTATTATTGGAGGAATATGGAATTCGAGGATGATATATGGGAACCCGAGGTTGGGATACAACCAAGATATCCTTACTTTTTTTATAGTAAATTGAAAAAAATTAAGATTAAATTTAATTAATTAAAGGTATAATGTCACACCCAAATATTTTATATATATTAAATTTGAAATAAAACATGATGTCTTAGATAGATTTACTTATACAAAACCTCAAGCCTCTATCAACAACAATATAGTAAACCATTATATATAAGGCATTAAATTGGTTGGTATAAATAATAATAAAAAATTTCTGAAAATTATGAACAATATTTTATATTAATACATATGTATGTATTAAATTTTAATGAATATGTACTCATTTTAGTAATTCCGTTTTCATTAGCAAAAATTTATATTCTTCAAAAATGGTTTCTATAGAATTTGTGCATTTAAAAATTATAAATATTTTATTCCATTTTAGAAAAAATATATTTTAGGAAGTGAATATTATATTTAATATCATACTTTCAATATTATCATACGGATAATTTTTACGATATTTCTAAAAAGATTTATTTTTCAATGTATAGTAAAAAATAACAATTTTTATAAAAATTATTATTTCTTTTCAAGTAAATATACTAGCCGGTATTGAATTTGATGATAAATTGACATATGGATAAATTATTCATAAATATTCTTTATTAATTATATTTTTATCATTATTATACATTATTTTTAAATATAATAATTTTTGGGCTTAAAATACATTACAAAAAATATTTATATCCATAAAATGTATTTTTATCTTAATAAATTAATATATAATATATATACATTAATGATTTTAATGAAATTTCTATTTTTTAAATTCAATATAATATTTTAACATGATTTTTATGATTCTTAAAAAAAAATTGAATGGAAGGAAATTATTATTTTTTCTTAAAAAATATTTTCCTAAAAACTGGTTTTCGTTGAGATTTGTGTGATTAAATAAATTTAATTTTTACAACATAATGAAACTGGATCTATTAAAATGAGATATAAATTTAGTTTCATAACAATCTATAGTATTTAACAGTTTCAAAATAATGTTTTTCATAGTGACGACTAAGAACAACAATATTATGTTGCCATGATAAAGGTTAAATTGAGTTGCCTGTGGTGGTTAAATTATGAGATTCGTTATCATTTTGATAAAAAATATCAAATTATTACTGTTTGATGGTATTAAACCTTAAAATATCCTACCTTTTAAAACCTATCCATTTGGTACCACATTCCCATGATTATGACCTTAAATTATTGAAATATTTTTAGAAAATATTTGTGTATCCATGCCCTCACTTTTAAAACAGAACCTCTTCTCATCCCTTATTCCAACCATTAGAGATTAATAGGTTAGAAAATTGCTAAAAAATTCTTTCCTTCAATCCATATCTCCATCCTAGCTTGTATTTCATTCACTTATGTACAATCCATCAACACTTAAAATGTTATAAAAATGAGGGATCTAAAATAAGAGATATAGATCTTAACCATGTTATTTCATTTTTATTTATTCTTATACGTCCTCTAAATATTATTTATACATCAAAAAATTATAATTATTTTACTATAAATATAATTAGATCACATTATAGTTACATAAAAACCACTTAACTCCTCTTATTAGTCAAATGGGAGATGAATGTATTGCTCATGCGTATGTGTGGACTGCGACTTCCATGTAGCGATACGACTCATTTTACACATTAATAATTAATATTTTTCTATTATGATATATTTAATAATTATATATATTAATTATGTATTAATTATTCTTTTAGTAATTTAAATGAAAATTATCATTTGTTTTGTACCATCCGTTGAAAAATTCAACAATCATTTGTGAATACGTACAGACTACGATCTCTAAAAGTGCAACAATTCATTATTCATCAAATATTTATATGAATGGTTATAAATAAGTATATAATGATCATATAATATAATCATATTGTGGTTAACATTATTGATATATAATAACCATGATCAATGTTCAAGGATCATAACTGCTGAACTATACTATTTATGAAAACAAAGAAATTAACTCCAAACATGACAACTTTGAAGATAATTATTAATAAACAGGTGTTGAAATTATATAAGTAGAAAATATATAATATTATATTTATGAATATAATTATTTTGATAACTATAATCAATATAAATTTATTATATTGGTGGTTAAAGATATCTCGAATCATGTGAGACATATGGTAAGTGGTTCTTTGTCTCATTTTCGAATTCATGACAGATGTTTGATATTGTGCCCTATAATTTCATTAATGTTGTGTTTTTTAAAACTAAATAATTTATTTTGAAATATAAATGGATATCGTGGAATTTTAATACCCATATCATTTTCTTTATTAATATTTCATTTGGTTCAAAAGCTATAAAAATTTTAATATCTTCATCTCAATTTCTATTCATTGAGACATGCTTTAATATTTTCATCTGTTTTTATTTAATTGGTGTATATAATATATGTGAATGACTATTTTAATACATGATTATTTCATCAATTGAATTTTTATAATAGTTTGTATTTCACCCTTCCAATAACTTTATAGTAAAAAAATTACTAATGTTGTAATGATTTCTTATCTCACTTTTATTTTTAATAGAAATATGAAATTTTCACCAATTTTTTATTTTATGATTTTTATATATTAACATTTTATATGTTTTAAAATAAATTAATTTATATTATTAGTATTTAGAGTTTCATTTTGAAACATTACTTTCATTTGGGTTGGTATAGAAAAGTAACCCAAGCGAAAATGTTTTTAGGTTACAATGTAATTTTTATCCGGATTATTTGTCCATAAATTTCTTAATGATTAAATAATATGATCTATATATCCCATATAATTATAATTTTATTATTATAGTTTTATATATATATATATATTGGGTATAAAATTTATTTTCATCTCATTATGTGTATGGACCTTTTCAAAAATAATACATATTCTAGTTATATTACAATTAGAATTCTCATTATTATAATCCCAAGGATTTTTTAGGTTTAGTGTTTTAGAGATTTAAGAAAAACTGCTACACAATGTAAACACATATAATAAAAGTGGTAAATTATAAATAATATCCATTTTTCTATAAAACAAAACCCTTTAAAATAAAACATGATTTTTTATGATAAATCTTCACAATATTTTTATTGAACTCATCCTTGTACATACATTCCCTTAGACCTTATAAAAATAATTTCAAACCGTTGGATGATAAAAAAAATCTCATTAAGATTTATAAAATAAATAAAATAAATGGTCTAGTAAAACACCATAAAGTTTTTTCTTAGAAACATCCATTTTTTACATCAAAAAATGAATCATCTTTTCAAAAAGATCATCATATTACCTTTTGAAAATCAGTCAATTTCCATGAAAAATAATTAGAAAAACCTAAAAGTTAAGTATGTATATCAAGGAATCATTTTATTATCATAATTACTTATTATTTAACCCTCATGGTTACAATACAATATAACCCGCATGGGTACAAAAGAATAACCCTCATGGTTATACTTTGATGTAACCAACACAATTATACATGGAATAACCATCACAATTATCATGTAACATAAACATACCCAATTCATTAGAGGAATATAATTAAACCACTCATATTTGGTTTATAACATATCCAACCATCATCATAAACAATTACCATGAACCTTAACATAATCATAAAACCCGAATTCCTTCACTGTAAAAACATTCCTTGAGTAAATTCACTTATTTTAAAAGAATGCAACAAACAAAAAAATAGAAAAAATTTACTATAAAAATAACCTTCTAAACATATAAGAGAAGCTAAAAAACATTAATACTTCATGAAATCAGGAAAATATGATCATTCTTTATAAGATTAAAAAAAATTCCCTTTGAATTTTGTAGAAAGAAACATTAAAAAGGATTTTGAAAAGAAGGTCTTGAACATAAAACCTTAAAATGATTCTTATTTTAAAAAGAAATTTAAGAAAATAAAAAAAAACCTATTTAAATATTATTATTCATATAAACACATTCATAAATTTAATTTTAAAGACATTAAAATAAAATATAATTATTCAGAAAAAACATCTTTAAACCCTTTTAAAAGTGGGTTTTAGTTAAATAGTCTCTTACCTTCCTTATGAATCGTCATATATGTTCATCATATTAAAGAATTATAAACTCAAGTTAATTTATAATTTATCGTTGTAATTTTTAATTTTTATAAATCATTAACATATCTAATTTCTTTTATATACAATTATGTAATAATATTTTTTTACATGAGACATTTTGACAATATTCAGTACTTAAGCCCAAAATGGAATTGGTAAATCAACTGTAGTAAAATATGTCATCATTACATCATATCAAGAATAATATTCATGTCATTATTATATTTTTTTCAACATTATTTATACTTCTAAATCAATCCATTAAATATGTTTATGAAAAATAAACATGGTTATAATCTATTAGAAGGTAGGGAATACATATGTATGAGTAAAATATTCATTTTTCAATTATCATTATAGAAATAAGGAATGTATAATCAGTAGAAAATGATAATAATATCATATATATGAAAATATATATTTTTATATACTTATATATATATATCATCTATGTGATGTGATGATGATAATAAAATTTCATTGCTTCATGGAGTTGGTAGTCCACCCGTAGACACAAATGAAGTAATCATTTATATATGCATGGAAACTTAAGAACCTAAATGATACATTATATTTTAATAATGATAAATATGTCATGAATATCTTATATAAACAAAATTCGATCCATTTATGTATTATTTAGAGATAGTGATGGTAAAAAATTAAATCTATAAGCGAGGTAGTAGCTCGTCGTATACACATAACATTAATTATTTTCCCATTTTGATGGAAGTAGAGATGCATATAGGTCCTTACACAAACATAATAAAATATCAGAATATATCGGATCCTAGATTTATAATTTTATAATGGTTGAACCAGATAATAAATATGTGTATGAATAAAAAAAATCTAAAATAAGAGAATAAAAGCATACCTCTTCTTTGTAAAACCACTTTTGATTAGATCCTTAAAAGCACTAAGGTTGTTGTTCTGTCGAAATAAAGGCCCCTATGATTAGTTTAGGGATACATTTAACTTATTTTTTAAGATAATTTCAAATCCAATTTTTTTTATGCATGTTGAAATGATAATAAGAGATACCCTTTTATAGGAAATGAGAGAGGTATTCTTGGAATTTTGAAAAATATTAATTTAATATAAATTTATTTTTAGTTAAAATGGATTTAATGTGATTTATTTTGTTGATAATATGAGTATGGTTTTAATTAATCTAATTAATAAATTTTAAGATAGGATTAGATCACTTTAATACCATTATCATTTTGTTTTAACCCTTATTTTTACCCCAATAACTCTTACCGTGACAACATTGACTGTTAATTTTTTAGGGTTAATATTATTAGAATAATGTGAAAAAATTAACATTATTGGATCATGTTTGATATTTTAAACCTCATTATAATAATTTTTAATAATTTAATATCTTTATTAATTTTATCTCATTTAATAAAATATAAATTATATTATAATAACATTAATTTCATCTTTAACAATATTTATTATGATAACTTTTAAAAATATCAATACAACAAGATAAATCTAAACCAGTTTTTATTATATACCTAATATTTAAAATTCAGCCAGAACATTAATTTATTAAAATAATTATATCATTTTATATTTATTTTTATATTTTAAATATAATTTATATTATTTTTCTATTAATTAATTAATTACTGCAACATTGTTGTGAAAGAATTTAAGGTAATTATTTCTTGAGTAAAAATTATAATTAAAATATCATTCTGAAGATAAATATATTATATTTCAAAATATTATTTATATTAAAATATATTCTTTGGATAAAACCATATTAAAAATATTATACTTATTAAAAATAAGAGCGTGACATGTTTGGATTTTCATTATATAAAATATTATAATGGTCATAATGTTGTCCGAGTGACCAAAAATGGTCATATAACTGAAAATTTAATTATTAGGGAAGAATATTAATAATTTAAATTTATCGAGTCATGTTATTGGGTTATTAAATAGTACATATCATTTAATATATACCTTTAATTACCTGATTTACAATTTACCATGGTAACAAAAACTACTAATAATATTATTCATACAATCCAAAAATAAAATTGTCATATTTTCTAATATTGTACCTCAAGATTCCAAATATCAATTTTTATTATAAAATTCAAAACACATGAGTTAAATAATTTAATTTTTTGTTAAACAATAAAAACACAAAGAAAACTTGTTTTTTAGAAAAATGCCATTTTTAAACAAAAAATTTTTATTTACTAAATTATCTTATAAAGTCATTTAAAAAAATATTTAGAATATTTTTAATGAAAAGGAACAAATTAAATGTTAAAAAAACCTAAAAATATAACGTTAATTATTAAATTCTAGAAAATAAAATATAATTTTCCATAAAAATTGGTATTTTTCACTATTTATTAAAAAATATAAATTTTCAAAAAAATTCTCAAAATTTGACCATAATATATTTTTAATATGATTATCTCAAAAATTATATTTATTTAATTAAACAAAATTCATAAAATATTCTAAAATTAATTATATTGTTCGATCAAAAAATAAACAAAATTTTTTTTTGAAGAAACTGTTTGTGAAAAGTAAAATGAATTTATGAAAAACAAGTGACTAATTTTATAATAATTATTCAATATATTATTAATGATTCTGAGATTTATATATTTAATATCAGTTAATAATTTTTATTTGTTCAAATTTAATGGATAATTTATAATGTGAACATAAAAATAATATTTATTTGTTCAATTAAGCTTGATGTTTCGTATGTTGTACGCAATCGAATATAGCCTTTCCTTGAAAAAACAGGGATGTTAAATTATCCCCCACATTTTGAAATTATGTCCAAAATTTTTTTAATTCAGGCTCGGTGACAAAGGTTTGAATTTTAAAAATATGTTTGTTGAAATCCCAAATTGTAAAAAAAAATTGTTAAAAAATTCACTTTATAATAAGGGGAAAAAATAAAATTATCTTGTGAGATAACGCATACTAGAGTTCCATGTAGAAAACCGAGAAATTTAAGTTAAAACTAACACTCAAGGACTGATATAGAGTGATAGAGAAAGTGTTCATGAGAAAGTTAACCACCACAAAACATTAAATATTCAATGTTTCAAATGTTATTGATTTATCTATATAAAAAGGTAAAAAAAATATTTTTTTTTAAAATATCATGTTCTATTTTTGAGGAATTATTTTACTACCTGGATGATAAATATGAGGAAATATGCTCACCTTACAAGTATAATTTCATTATTTAATCCATTTCAACCACAATTTAATCTTTTTTCTCCCAATTATTCGTATTTATGATAAATTTTTCAATCTTGAAGAATTTTAATCAATATATACAGGTCATTAAATCCAAAAAAGGATGAAAATCATTTCCTTTTGTCATTAGGAACTAAAAAATCAAAGAATGGTTAGGATATGTTAAGGTAATCACAAAAAATGAGTCATCCCCAAAATTAAGAAAATCTAATATTAATCTCCAAAATTCAAAATTAATACCCAAAGATAAGTAAATCATTAAAATTCCTTTATAATATTTCAGAATAAGATTTAAATCCAAAAATCAGAAGTATTTTATCACAATGTTTTCCGAGATAATTTTAATATTTACCTCTAAATGACATAAATTACTCATGAAGTCTATTACCAAAAATAATATATCCAAATCATCTATTATCTATGACATGATAATGATTTCCATATATTATAAATCCATAAGAAATAATTCAACCTTTATTACTCTATTAAAATATAATATTATTTTGTCCAACATATCATTTTAATGCTTTAAAAATTAAATAATTAATCACAATATCACATAATAAAATTTCGATATCAACATATTCAATAAGATAATACATATATTTCCAAAATCAACTTATCAATAATATCTATCAATAAAAATAACAATTCATACTAATATAGACTTTATGTAAGCTAGTGGTAGGAGATGCACCATTATCACCCTTCAGTTGTGATTTAAATAACTACATCCTTCCAGGACGCGATGGTTTGTCACACGGTCTGATGGATATAATTTTATAAAAATATATTAATATAATCCTTATAACATTATTTTAATTGTGATAAAATCCTAAAAATAAACATAATATATTTAACATTAAATAATTGTTTTAACCTCAAAGGTTATATCATAATTTTAATTTTTATAGCAAAGCGTTATAACTCATAATCATCTTAAAAGATAAATGTATCCAAAAATATAATTAGTCACCTTAAGGTTTCGTAACATAAAGTCCCAAAATGTATTTTTGATATATTGATCTTATTATTGATCTTAAAATTATAAATTCAGGATGTTATCCATATATCTTAATATAAAATCACATAAAAACATTATAATCTACAAAGCTATCTAAACCGTACTCAGATACTAATTGTATGGACCTTAACATAAATATAAAAGTTCTACTTATTTTATAACTATAATTGATATAATTATATTTAAAAGGATTGTGTAGATTTAGAGTTATATAGAATTAGGAAAAACTCTTACGAAGTAAACATCTATTTTCCAAGTGGAAATTTTTATGTAGTATCAATTATTTCTATAAAAAATATTTAAAAGAAAACATGACTTCATTTCATGATAAATCATCACAATTTTATGTTTAAAATCATCATTTTCCCTAATTTTACTTAAAAACGGTGATTTTTTTAGAAAACCTAGGATGATAAAAAATCTCTTTAATGAAAATAAAAGAAATAAAATAATTAATCTAGTGAAAACCAAAAAAAACCTTTTCCTAGAAAAAAATTTTCTACTTCAAAAAAAGAATCTTTTTTTTTTAAAATATCATTATCTTACCTTTTGAAAATCAATCGATTTCAATGAAAAATAAATATCCTGAAAAAATCATTATGAAGATAAATTGGCTCATAATATTACCATATTACTTACTTATTATGTAACCCTCATGATTTCCATATGATCTAACTTTCATGAATACCTTGAAATATCCATCACAATTATACTTTAATGTAACCATCACAGTTACACTTTGAATGGCCATCACTATTGACTTCCAAAAAACATACCCAATGGGTTGGAGGGATATCACAGACCCTTGAATTATATGTTTATTATGGAACAACCCATTATCATAAAAATACAAACGAAACATAATATAATCATAAAACATGAATGGTTATATCATAAAAACATTCCTTGAGGAAAATCACTTATTTTAAAATAATATTTCTAATATACAAAAAAAACATTTTCGTTGAAAATAACCATATAATCTTATAAATTAACCCTAAAAATATGATGTAACTATGAAAATGGAAAACCTCATTCATTACGTATATGTTAAAAATATAAATTTGGTTTTTTATGAAAGAAAAATTTAATGTGGATCTTTAAAATAAATTTTTTTAAATAAATTCTTAAAAAACATTATTTTAAAACATTTCAGTAAAAATAGAGAATTATTTTTTTAAAATTTTTTAAATATAAATAAATTAATAAAAATAATTTTAAAATCATGGAAATTAAATAGAATAAATTAAAAAATAAATCATTAAAAAATATAAAAATAACTGTTTTAGTTTATGTGTCCCTTACCCTATGTCCGACTCCGCATGATTTTTATTTATCTTCCTATATAATAAATATATGTTAATTTAAACATTCTTGAGAACCATTTTTCATGTTTATTATTCTTTTTATATAACTAATTTATATATTATATATAATTACATGATCATTTAATTTTAGGTTTGGGTTTTTGAAGATATTTGGCACCTATGTTAAAAATTGACTTCCTAAGTTGACTATGGTAAAATTGATTATCATTCCATCACCTCATGAATAATATTCATGAAAAAATTATCCTTTTTATAAATAAATTATACTTTTAAATTATACAATTAAATACAGGTATTAAAAATTAAAATTTGTAATAATAATGGAGAAGGTAAAATTTACGTAAGCATTAATCTTCCTAGATCTCAGTGAGATCATTACGAGGGGGATGAGGTGAATCAGTGGCCTAATTTTTTTTAAATATTATTTGTTTTCAATTAAACATATGTATTTTGTAAGAGCATCAACCCAATATTCTTGTCTCTCTCATCCATAACTCGAATAATGTTGTAAATACAAAGGAACATAACATAAGGATTGCCATGGTTCGGTATGAGGACCTACTCTATTTTCTATTGGTCATTATACCCAACATGGATTCTCCACTATTATCTCATAAAAAATTAATTATTTCAATACAAATCCACACTGTATTTATCCTAAATCCATAAGTGAGTTTATTTACACCGTATCCCATAGTGGTACCAGAATCTATGCTGACCTGATCCAGAATCTGCACTAGATACTTTTACTTTTGAGTCACACAAGAGACTTCTTCTCCCAAATCCACACGAGAGACTTCATATTTTATTTAAAAAATGATCCACTATAGTTTGATAATTTTATATTCGTCTACTATATCACTAGATGAAACATTCAAATGCACTCATTAAGATCCTTTAATGAGATTTCTGTTCTTGCACAAATTTTTTTGATCACTAATATTAAAAAAATTTCTTGTATGAAGAAAATGCTTAGGATAATTATTTCTTCTAATAATGAAGTCCCAACATCAATTTTTATGTGAAATTATTATATTAAACATCCTAAATAATTTTATATGCAACAATGATGTTCTAAAATATCAACTTATCCAATATTGTTGAATTCTAAAACATAGCCAGCTTGGATATAAATTCTCCAGATATTGTTCCTGGATTCAGTATAAAAAATATTTATTGCCCATATAGTTTACCAATTTATCTGTATGGGAATAAAATAATTATTGAATAACACATTTATACTTCTGTATACATTTTATATGAAAAAAAATTCATTCATGAACTGACGATTTTACTTCTATACACAACATCATATTGACTAAAAATAATTTTTATTTCATCATGAGGATCACCTCATCATTGTGAGTGAAAAATTATTTTCATCAAAAAATTATCAGTTTTTAAACATCAGTACCACTTTTCACTAATAATATCAAAATTATTGTGAAAGAATCACAAACAATTCATCCAAGATTAATATATGTATTTATATGAAAATATGTTCCAGCTATCAATGATGCTATCACATCATTTTTCTGAAATTGTGTATAGTATTTTATGTGGTTCATATCTGCATGTATTCTTTGAAATAACACATCCAAAAACCACTATCCAAATAGGATCATAATTTAAAGTTACCTTATACTTTGTTGAATTATACAAGTGATCCTTCTCCATAAAGAAACACCACATACTTCTCAAACATTACGCCAGCCTTATAACAACACTGTAAGCTGATTGAAGTCTATTTATCTACAACAACACACTATCCACAAGCTGACCTTGATTATTCATCAACATCACATGAAAAATAAATTTATTACCATATTATAAATATCATATAAATTATTTGGTGTTTGAAAATGGTCTTCTCACTACACTATCTATATAGTTACATCACATTGAACCACTATTTATGAGGCACTGTCACTATAAATTGCATGAAAATAGATAAAGAAAATTACAGCAAACCAGTAAATACAACGTACTTAATTTTTACATGATCATAATTATTTTCATTAAAAAGAACTATCATGTATGGATGCAACTCTTTTATCCATGAGGTTTTCATCCATGAGGTTTTAATATCAATGCAAAACCTTCTCAAAAAGAACTCAACATCCCAAATAATATTTATTACTCCAAAAAAATCATCCTTATCTGATTTATCCAATTTTTGAAGGGCGTTGATGTATTAAGAATTTTACAAGAGCTTCCAAGATTTTGGTTTGTAAAAACATCATAAAGATGTTCAAAATCCACAAAGAAATCATTCATGTTAGGAATATGGGATCTACCATGATATAAGATAGATCATGTTCAAAAGGGAGATTAGATTGAATGATTGATGTTATGTCCATGTTTTTAATCAGTAGGTGAACAATTTTCTTGTACTTTAGTCATGAATCATCACATAAAATAGGATTTGTTCCATATTATAAAGAAATTGATGCCATATATTGTTTATAAATACCAACCCCCTAATGCCATTCTTCCCCACAAGGTGAAGTTGCCTCCTGTCTGTGGGCTTCTAGACAAAACCATGTGCGTATATGGGCACAAACTCAACGAGATCTACATACGGGCCTTCCCACTCCTTATGATCTTTATTCCACCCATGGGATTTTCCATGGAAGTTACCTTGGGTGTGGTTGACCTCCAGGTCCCACATGATCCCTTAGTTAAGTGTCCTAGGTTTCCATGTGGGGTGGCCTATAAGTTTATGTGAATCTAATTTATGTTACTTATAAATACGTTAACGATAAAATTACAATCCCAAGACGTCTCATTTAACAAAAACTCATTATACTCTTGTCTTCTCATATAATCAATTCCTCTTCCTTCAAATCTTGTACACTTCATTTTTAGGAATATATCCTTTGTGACACACGTGTTTGTTCATTAAGATACCCAAAAAATCATTACATCTTTGAATACCAAGAAGAAATGTCCAAGCGTGACATCCGATGCCATTTCAAGAATAATTCTCCATTTGTGAAATCCAATTAAATTCTATGGATCTTTAAAAATGCTCCAAGAATCCATATATCTTAATATAACTCTTCCACATATATTGACTTTATGATAAAACTAAAACAAATAAAACATTCATTCATAATTCATGAACTTATGTTCATCAATCTCCCACTTTTTATTTGATTCCAATACTTCTTCAATATATAATGTCAATATTTTCCTCCACCTTATTAACAATAAATGAAAAGGGATTATAGGATCATATTAACTACTATTTATTCTCAAAACACGTCCTCTACCTTATATTAAAATTTTAAAATCATTTCAAAGAGAGGAATGATCTCACATGGTTTTGTTAGGAATGATCCTTTAATTAACCAACTATAAGTCTATATAGTATCACTCAGTGTAGAAAAAATGATAGATATAAAAAATGATATATTTGAAATCTATAAAATATCATGCATGTGAAATTATGCTCATAAATTCTAAAGTCTCATGATGTTAATTGGAAATAATCAAATTCATAATTGAAATAATTTATCCTGCACATACCTCAATAAAAAAATCAAAAAAATCAATTGAAAATGATATAACTTCCCCATTTTAATATCTAGAAATCAATAAAACAATCCCCTTAATTGGATGAATCCATATCCTTTAATTCACTACATTTTAATACAAAATAATTCATATAAAAGGGAATAATAAGGGACCTAATGGTTTCTCAAAAATAATATTCAGACTGAGTGGTTCCTCTCAATCTAGAATTATTCTCATGCTTATATTCCATGGAAGGTGTGATATATCATTCCTCATTAGTTGATACTTATATTGTGGATGTAATTTACTATTTAGTATCAAATGCATTGATTTTTACTTTCCATGTCTTCTTCATGAGTTCCTCATGGGATGGTATAATTTTCATACAATATCTTATTTCATGCCCAGCTTGTTCACACCGTTCACAGATAATGTTATTTAAGTTATGATATATAGATGAAATATTATCAATTTTAACCTTTTCAACTATCAGCAATTGTTTTCATTTTTATTTATAACTTTTATAATCACTCTATATTTGTTTATGCATGGTGAGTTGGTCAAGAAAGATAATAAAACATTCTTTATTTATGTTCTAAAATTGTTTTATTTTCTCAAAAAAATATTGGTAACTGTTGATTCATTTAATAATTGAATTAACTTTATACTTAAATTGTGTATAATATGTATGAACAATCTATAATTCTCAAAATTATGACCATTTTGACCCCATAGACTACAAACATCCTTTAAGAATTCATATTTATTCTACGTTGATAGGTTGGATGGTTTCTTGGTCATATGCCTCTCTTTATTATAATATAATCACATTTTTCAGAATTTATCCCACTAGATTTGTGCCTCATTCCTAGTAGTGACCTGTTATACCATCTTGGATAAAATTAATGAAAAACAGCCACAATATTAGTTGTATCCTCTAAACCATGATCTTTTAGACTTCTAATAATTTTAATTTGAAATGTTTTATTGTTTTCTCTTCATAGATTGTGAGTGTTTTGTCTCTGGATGAATTAGTCCAATCTTATTTTGTATAAAATGTTTTATCATTGATTATTTTGGTGAATCCATATTCATTATTTTCTCTCAGGTCTTCATTTTCAAAAAAAAAAATTATCACTAAGATTCATTAGGTATATTAGAAACTATATTCTATAGACCTTTCTTATCAGAATATTCACCCTTAAGATCAATAAATTTTGTGATGTCTTCTCTCATCTACATCAAATTACATGGAGATGAAAGGAATATATACCATGTCTTAAATAATTCAACATATTTCCAAGAAAAAGTTTCTCCATGATCACTCATAATCTTATCATTTTCATCAATCCTCTTCCTGTTTTGTTTTTTATCTTGAACGAAGCCAATATAATATTTAAAGAATTATTCTATTCATGATGAATTGTATTCATAAGCTTTCAGTTTCCTTTAAAGATCAGTTACCCTATTCACATATTCCATTATCTCATTAAGACGCGTGTCTTCTTTCTTAACATGTTATTCATTTTTCTTTATCTTTTTTCTTTTCTATTTATTGAACATAATGTTATTCTCAAGATTATATTCTAGATTATATTTAATTTTCCATTCTATCTCAGTTCACTCTTTACATTTTACATCTTCAAATATGTCTTTACGGGTTTGGGTTCTTCCCATAAATCAAATATATTTTTTAGAGGTTCGTTCATCTTATATCCTACTGCTTGATGATGATGATTCGTTGATTTCCCTTCACACAATATTCCTTCTATTTTTCTTTTTGTACTACTTATTATTCCTCACAATCTATCCTATTCATATTTCAGAGGATTTTTTTAATGTATTCTTATTCTTCTTCAGTTTGTATGAAATTGGATTTCTTTTTTGAAAAATAATATAATAAATTTCCAACCTCATGGTAGTTTAATAACTTTAGTGGATTCTTCCCATTTTCACTTATATCCCTACTATATATCTTTGTAAAAAAAACTCCCATTTGATTTTAGTCCTCTTCAACTTCCACATCTTCAGAACCACTTGACTGTGGCTTCTATTCAACTCTAGTTTTAAAATTTATCATGGATTTCAATGTCATCCCATCATTTTGTTTCTTCTTAAAATATTGTATTTTTCGTGTTTAATATTCTAGGATAATGTTATTTTGTTCATCTAGTGATATATTTTCTCTATCATTGAGTGTATAAACTTAATAATTAAGTCTATATATAATATTTCTCATCAAATTGTTTACAGTGGTTGAATCATATATCTTCTTACAAGAACCTCTGAAGCCACTAGAAATCACATTTAATCATGTAATTTAGTCAAAAACCTTTTCATCATTACCCATTTTAATATCATCAAATCTTCTTCTCCAATTTTTAAATCTATCTTTTTTTCCTTCTTTTTCCTTCTTGAAATCTTCTCAGTTTATCCTAGATTTTATTGGTAGTATGGAGACCTATCACATTAGTTTATACATTTTCTAATAAATCCCTGAAGATTTTATTTTGAGCCCTTCCATATATATATATATAATTTATTCTTATCAGTAAAAATTTAGGATTATTCTCAATGATGGGTGGATATCTCACTATAACTGCATGTCTCACTTATTCTCCATGTGATAGGAGACACGATATCATCCAATTTTTTTTTATAAATGATTTTTCTCACCATTGAAGATAGAAATAATTTTTTTTTACTAAATTTATATTCTAAATCCTCATAATTCTATACTATCATTCCTAGGTTACCTTTTCCACGATACAAATTCAAGTTTCCAGATCAGTGTGATATCACTATGTGGGGGAGTGGTGAATCCGTGATCCCTTTTCTTTTGAAAATTGTTTCATATGAAATTAAAACAATATGAATGGTTAAAGCCATGATCCACTCTTTTTGTGTCTCTAAAACTTAACTATAATAATGATATGAATTCAAAATCAATGAATAGAAGGATTTACAGGGTTCGGTATGATGACCTGCGCCTTACTGTGATTGTTATTCTCCCCAACACAGATTATCCACTATAATATTGTAATAAATTATAGTGTTAAAAGTGATTCACACTATATTTCTACTAAATTTACATTTAGGGCTCTTTATACTCCATCCTACAGTGTTACTATAATCCACACTCGCCTAATCTAGAATATGCACAAGATACTTCTTCTCCTGAGTCACACAATAGATATCTTCTTCCAAATTCACAAGATCGACTTCATGCATTGTTCTAGGATTGATCCACTATAGGTTGATCTATTTGTCTTAATCTTTGATATTCATGGATCAAACATCCTCATGTAATCCTTATGAACCTATTAAAAAATTTCTAGTCTTGATAAAAAAAATTTAATAAATTTTATTTTAACAGTTTTCACAGTGAAAAAAATGCTTGAGCTGATTTTTTCTTTTGATGGTGAAGTCCTAATCTAAAATTTTATGTTCAAGTGGTGCAACTCTTATTCTATAATATTTATATGAAATAATTATCTTAAAAAATATCAAGTTATACTATCTTATTTTATCCTAAGACACTATCAACTCAGATATAAATTCTTCCCATATTCTTCTAGGCTTCATTATCAAAAGCATGTGCTTCTAATATAGTATGAAAATTTGTTTATATGTGTATTAAATAATTATGGAACAAATCATGTATACTTCCCTGTATTGTCTTCGCAATAAATTATCTCTTCTCAAAACAATTAATACAATTATATACACCACCACATACTAACTAAAATTAATTTTTATTGCTTCGTGACAAAAATATCAACATAGTGGGTGAAAAATAATTTTATTCAAAAAATTATCCATGCTAAGCATCAGATCTAATACTATCTAATATTATCAATATTTTTATGAAAAAATCACACACACTTCATCTAAGAATCAATAATATATTTTTCAGAAAATATACACTAGTTATTAAAGTATTTATCACACAATAATTCCACGATCGTGTGTAGTAGTTTAAAGAAGTTTGTATCCATATATCCACTTGGAAACACCATATCCACAATCCACTGTCCACATAGGATATTAATTTATAGTAACGATGTAATTCATAAAAGTCCAAAACTAACCCTTATCCCCAAATAATCTTCACATAATTCTCAAACACTATGCTATCTACATACTCTCACAGTAAACAGATTCAAATATATTTATCCACAAAGCCTTGTTGTCTACAAAATCGTATTGATTAATCAGAAAATTATCTTCGAAAATAAATTGATTACCATACCATAAATATCATTTTACCATTATTGCATCCACAAGGGGTCTTAAGACAACATTTTCCTTAAATGACCATCACCATGAACCACTGTCCACAAGGTACCATCACCACAAACTGAATAGAAACCCTCAAAGGGCTTCATGGTGAAACACTATCTACAAGGTATGTTGTCTTTATATGATCAAATTATTATTATTCACCATAATTCATTATACCACATCGAAATAAATACTTCACCCATGAGGGGTTTATCAGTTTGGATTTCATCTCCACAAACAAACTTCTCACTAAGTACTCAACCTAACAAATCACAATTGATGATTTTTGAAAATTTTCCTTGTTCGAGATTTAAATATCATGAATGGTATTGAAATATAATATAATTTAACCAAGTATATAGGAGTACAATGAAAAAAACACCAACACATGTGGTGATCTTCTAAGAAGAAATAATTCACGGGACGAAAAAGGTATCTCCCGTGAGATCGAATGGGTCAAGTTCAAACTAGAGATCAGATCAGATGGTTGAAATTATGTCCATATGTTTAATAAATGGGTGAAAAGTAACCACATTACTCCATCCCATATTGAAACATAATGATAAATTTTCACTATTTTAAAGGAAATTTTATTCTATGGGTCGGTCAAAAATCCCAAACCCTGACTGCAATGCCAAAGCATGGTTTGAAAAACCCCCATACGTGAGGTGATCATCTAGGAAGAAATAATTCATGGAAGGAAGAAGATATCTCCAACATGATTAGATGGTATAATTGCAAACCGGAGATTAGATCAGATGCTTGACATCATGTCCATGTGCTTAATAAATAAGTGAAAAGTAACCATGTACTCTAATACCACATTGAAACCTAAAAAAAAGACTTTTCTACTATTTGTATGAAATTTCACTCCATGTGTCGGTCAAAAATACCAACCCCCTACCGCCATGCCACTATGTAAGGGGGTGTCACCTTATATTCATTGTCTTCTGATATAGACGATTCATTATTACATGTATGCACTCTACATGACCTATACATGACCACACCCGCTCTTCATGGGCCCTCTTCCACCCATGTTCCTGGAAATGGATTCTTACTTGGGAATGTTTGAACTTCAGGTCCCATAGGAGCCCTTGGTTTAGTGGCCTAGGTTACATTGTGTCTTGGGATAAATTTTTCCAGATTGGTAAGCCTGGTGCAGGTTCTGGGGAGGTGACGGTTTTTTGCCTCTGGTGTTGGTTTTGGTGGGAAGTGGTCAGTGGTGGCATCCAAATCTTGTGTCACAATGGATTATGTATTTGAAGATCACATAGTGTGCTGGAGTGGGTGCTATGATGAGGTCTCATCATACAATCAAGAGGGTGATGTTGGGGAACTCTGGCGATGTCTCGACTAATGATTCCTGAGATCATTTCATTGTTGTACCTTAAGGACAATAGTGGAAGATGGATTAGGCAGTATGTGATGCAGGTGGGTCCATTGAGGATCATTTTTAGGCAGTATCTCTGGGGGATGTCCTTGGTGGATGACTCGGTGGTGGGTGTCACAGTGATGGGGGTCACAATGATGGGGGAGGGATGGATTTAGTGGCACAAAAATGATATATGTGGATGATATGGCTATGGAAATAAGAGTCTATTTTAGTTTCTAGGTGAGTGTGTGTTTGTGGCCTTCAAATGATGATGGTGTGGCCGTGGCGATTTTAGAAATTAGGGTCTTTCTATGGCCTTTTTAGAATTGATATGGGCCTTTGGTGAGGCCAGTTTGGATATTTTTAATGGGTTTTATTCTAATGGGATTTATGCCAATGAGATTTTGGTCCATTCAAATTTAATATTGCATGCCTTTGGGCCTTTGAGATTTTAATGGTATCTCCCTTAACCAACTCCAAAATGGATTTATGTCTATTTATAATTCTCTTTTCAACAAAGTGTTGGTCCCCAAATTTTTTTAGTTATGATATGAAAATATAAAGACTTATCATTTAATAAATACAATAGTCACTCTCAACTTCTCCAATCCCCAATCCCTCTTCCATTTAATATTATAAAATTTTTGTATATAAATTATCCTTAGTGAATCAGGTCTTTGGTCCTTAATATGAACACACCAATCATCGCAATTTTAAAAAAGAATAATAACTATCCATGTGGGACATCCAGTTCCATTTCAGGAAGAATTATCCAAGAATGAAATCCTATTCTTTTATAAGGATAAATAAAAATTATACATGAATCCTTATATCCTCATACAAGTATTCAACATATATTTAATTTATGAATTAATGATAATATATACAATATTCATTCATTAATCATGAACTTGTGCTCTTCAAGAATGAGTAACACTTTCATTTTTCAGTGATCATTACAGAAATAAAGTAAGAATAAAATTTATTGAATGATCATAATGTCATAATATAATATTATTTTCTTAAATATACATTTATATATGATGCAAGTGATGCTATGATGAAAAACAAATCACATCTCTCTGTGGATTTTGTTGTCCACATGTATGCACAAACAACATTATCATTTTTATGTGTATTGAATGGAAAGAAATATATTGTTATATTATCCTATCATAATGATATATATGTCACGAATATCACATATAAATTTTAATTACTTTATTATAACCATTCTTGAGATATTGTTATGGAAACGAATTAAATCTGTTCGTGAGGTGGTAGTCATACAAACACATAAGAAATTAATTATTTTCCCATTTAATGGGAGGGGAGATGAATATATATCACTATATTAACATAATAAAATATAAGTATATGGATGATACTAGATTTATTAGTGAACCATGGTTTAATAATATTTTAATGTGTTTTCAGAGGGAAAAAACTAAAACAATTGGATAAAACTATAAGTATTCTTTAAAAACCCTCCGTTGATTAACAACATGTAGCCAGTAAGGATAGTGATTTACTAAAGGTAAGGACTATAAAATTAGGTTAAGTATTTTAGGAAGTTATTTTTGAAGATATTGGCTGAACTGAATGTATTTTTATGTGTGTTTAAAAAATAATAAGATCTACCTATTTAAGGTGACATATTTAATAAATTTGGAACTCTAAATTCCAAATATGTAATAAATTTTTGAAAATTCAAAAAAATAATAATTAGAAGTATTTAATTTAAAATTAAACAAAAAAAATGCTACAAAAAACTATTTTTCAAAAAAATGCACTTTTTAAACATAAAATGTTCGTATAATAAATTAAATTATAAAATAGAATTAAAAACCGTAATTGGATTTTTTTAAAATAAAAATAATGAAATTAAAATATAAACCTAATCATAAAATATAATTTGAATTTTTTTAATACCTGAAATGTAAATAAATTTTTTAATAAAAACATATATTTTTCATTATTTAAATGAAATAAAACATTCTTGAAAATTCTAAAAATATAACCATATGATAATATTCATATGATAATTTCAATTTTGTATTTCATTAAATATTTTTTCTAAAATTTCTTGAAATAAATTATATAATTCTTGAAAAAAATAAATAAAATTAAATTTTTATTCTAGTATTTTTGAAAAATAAAATAAATTTACTAAAATTAATTGCATGATTTAATAAGAATTGATTAATACATTAATTATTTTTAGGAAAATTTTTTATTTTGTAATTTAGTTAGTATTCCTCATTGTCTCTAATTTAATGGTTATTTTATAATGGTCACATACAAACAATATTTACATATTCCATTATGTGTGGTGTTGAATATATTGTATGCTATCAAATATAGTGTTTCATTTTAAAATATGAGATGTTAAATAATGTTTTCTATTATTATATGAAACATGAATGATTTTACCCTCCATCATGAATACTCATTTCATTAAATATTACTTTATAAGATTTGATTTTTTTTCAATTAAAATGTTTTGCAAAATGTTTTGTAATTTTTTATAAACTAAATTTGTTATTTCAAATTAAAATGTTATTTTATTCATTATAAGATATAGTGTTATTTTGGAGTCTTTTTTATATCTACATCATTTGATTTTTATTATGGTTAAATGGGGTTTTGATCCAATGCACAATCATTATTATTTATATGTATGTTTTAATTATGATTATGAAATGTTAGTGAAATTGTATAATTTACACAGGATATGATTTGATGATATGAATAATTTTGTATGATCTTATCACACACTAGTTTTGGTTTTTATTTTTTAGGTGGTGGGAATGAAATTAGATATCATTAAAATATGTTTTGTAAGGAATAGTATCTCTATAGATAATAAGTATTGAAATTATTAATGAAAAAAATAATGAATTCACAGTTTCTAATCTGATAGTCTTGGGTGTGAACCATAACTATATAAATTATGAAATGGAGAGTGATCCCAATACGCTATGATAATATTTATATTTTACTAAATAAATTATTTTATATGCTTTTGTGTAAAAAACTCATATTTCTAAATCTAATTTTATTTTTTCATGGATCATGATAGATTACTGAATATACCACATTCCTATTCTATATGTATTTCAACTGATTAAACTGTATGTTTTGTTTGATGATTGGGAAATATGAACTTGTGGGTCTAATTTTATAATGTTTAGATCATGTTATAATACTATTATGTTTATTTGTTTCTCACATATTACCATTTTTTGACATCTATTTTGTTTATACATATTGAGAATATGATCCTAAACATTCTTATTTTCAATTCCATATGTTATGGAAAAATAGTTTACGTAAGTTATGTCTATGACGGGAGCCTGTTCTGAATAATTTAATTTTAAATAATATAGGTATGTTATGTAATTTTTTTTACATATCCATTTTTCCAAATACACTAAACTACTATGCTCCTCAAGAATTTATTAATTTGAAATTTATTGAATATTCTAATAAAATGATGTAATATTTATGTATGAATTGTATGGATCTTTATACCTATATTGGGGACTCCTTATAGAATATACACTATTAAATTAGATCAATTGATAAAGATACTCAAACAGATTCTATATAGGGGTTTTATTTTTCATAGTGCATCAGAATGGAGATTATAGACCCTATTTCCTATGAATATTGTTTAAGAAATTCGTATCAATACTATTAATTATGAATGGTGTCATGTTCTTTTTCATAGATGGATGTGAAGAAACTGTGAAGAGCTCAAAAAAGGATGTTCAAAACACCTATAATCACACTACACTATAGTTTATAATGGTATGTTATATATAATAATTCCTCATATAAGTGATTAGGATGTTTCTACAAAAAAAATGGCATTGTCATAGAATATATCTGATGTCTATTACAAGTTCATGTGAAAAATTACCTAATGCCAGATTTGGATATAGTAGTTATATTCATTACATTTATTATATGAATAAATATTTTGTAAAAATGGGTTTAAAAAATTAATATATAACCATAATCCTACAATGAGGGAAAATATGAGTTTATTAGTATTTCTGAAGATAGTAATATTTATATCTCATTTGAGATCATTTTATGATTCATAAATATGTTAATAATTCCCTAATATATTTTCAATGCTGGGATGGATTAATATTTCAATGATAGATCTCATTTAATAAGATAATAATATGACATTATAGATTAATGTATACATTTTTTCTATATGCCACATGTTTTATTCATTATAATGAATGAAAACATAAATAAGAAATAAATCTTATAATAAAATAGTGAAATTAAGAATAATTTATTCACTCATATTGGAGAATTATAACAACATTACTTGAATCCATGTATTTTATAATATATATTATTACATATCTTGGAAGATTACATCCCCTGAAAATGAAAAAAATAATCTGTGATAATAAATAAATAATAATTATAATTTTTATAACTCGGAATTTCACTCAATCATCTTCACCCTTAATAACCATAAATTGCGAAACAAAACCTATATTGAGGGGAAATATAAATAAATTAAAAATTATTTCCTAAAATAAAATACTAAAACTATAATAACAAGAAGTTTTATTATTAAATATATAGTTTAATGAGATTATAAATGTAATGAGGGTAACATAGTCATTTTGCATCCATTATTAAATGGTATATAACCATTAGGTAATAATACTAGAAAACAGGGTACTAATTTTGGATTAAAAATATATAGTTAATATATATAAATATTATTTAAATATTAAATAAAATATGAATTTCTAATTTAAGAAATTTATTTTAATTAAAATGAACTATTTTTATGAAAATTTTACGTTGCATATTCAACTTAGAAAATAACATATATTATATGTAAACTATTTTTTGAATTAATTTTTTTGTTATAATTATTTCATTTAAAGAATAATTTTATTAAAATATATTTATAAGATTAATGAATTTATTATTTCAAAATTTCAATAACTAATTAAGTAAATATAATTAATATAAATCAATTATTCGTTGCTAAGGAATATAATATTCTTTAATAATTTAATATTCATTGTATATTATATATTTTTTAGAAGTTAAAATTTTTATATATTAAGTATGGAAATTAATGAAATGTATCTTAATAGATTTTAAAAAATTAATAAATATTCATGAATTTATTCTTAAGTATTTAGTTATAAATATAGAACGATTTAATATTAACATGTGTTGTTTTTTAATAATATTTTTATGAAATATATCTTTTTTTATTAAATTGTTTTGATTTGTATTAAAGAATAATTTTAATAAAAATATATTTTAATGTATATATTAAAATAATTGTTCTATCACGTAAATATTGTTATAAGAGATGGAATAATAATATTATTATTTTTATGCTTTAATATTAAAATTTCTAAAATAAAATTTATTCATGATTCATTTATATTTTATCTCATAAATTATAACACCTCTTCAGGCTGATATTATCAGAATTGAAATTTAATATGTTGAAAAATAGCTTATAACTAATGTGATTTATAATAATAAGTATGAAATAATTACGATAAAAATTAATTTTTAAGATTTAATGTTACACCAAAAAACAATTTTTTCTATATATCATATTTTCTTTTTAAAAATATAAATAGTTAAAATTTAGAAAAATTATTTGATTATGTATTTTTTATATATTTAATAAACACATCCAATATAGGAATTATTTTCCTTCTTATTATTTTGAAAATAAAATATTAACCATAGTAACTAATTAAACATAGTAAAAATTAGTATAATTTTGAAAAAATAACATGGATCAATGTTTTGATAATTAAAACACCATAAAATAATTGTAGAAGGACTTAGACCCATATGAGAGACCAT
Source organism: Viscum album (assembly GCA_963277665.1). Classification (NCBI taxonomy): domain Eukaryota; kingdom Viridiplantae; phylum Streptophyta; class Magnoliopsida; order Santalales; family Viscaceae; genus Viscum; species Viscum album. Next base: position 995,361,770 of record OY728141.1, on the reverse strand, counting down.
CCTATAATTAAAAAAACATTTCCTTATTTTAATCACCCAACTCAAATGTGATTCAATCATTACACTTCACCTATATCAGGTTTCCAAGTAAATATCCCTCGTTTTCACTTATAAATGGAGTTCTCTTACACCCAAAAGAAACCAATTCATTGCATTATTTTTTATTTAATAAAAATTTGAATTTGAATTTACAAGTTTTTATTATTCATTTGGTTACCTTTAGTCACAAAAAAAAAGACTTAGTTATTTATTATTATGGTGAACAATGTAAGAAGGATCAATTCCATAAAAGATATTAAAGAGAGTTTGATTAATGGATAATCAATGGTAAGGGTTTTCCTTCTCAATACACTTTCAAATGGTCATGATTATTATTATGAACCTATATTAACTTATATGGTTTATATAATATATGTTATATATAATATATCATAATTTCATAATTATTCATTGTATTTATTGTTTGATGAAAATTTACATATTTCATTTTCAATTTCATTGTTAATTATAAAAGCCGTTATAAGTTCTCAATTCTATTTAACTATGATATGATATGTAAAATATTAAACACATGTTTTGGTTTGTGATAGATATACTATCCCATAGAATCAATTTTCATTTGTTTTTTTTAAATTCATGGTATTTTTAAATCCATATTATTTTTGAATTTCGACGTATTTTGATTCATACATTTCCAACATCATAAGGGTTTCCTTCCAATCTCAAATTGTAATCATGATTTATTACTAAAAAATATAAATTCATAGTAATTTTAGGATCATTATCTATAAAAACCCATATATTTTATTATTGATTTTTTATTTAATGGAATTAAAAGTCTCCCAACATTTTCACCTTCCTTTGGTTGAAAATTATTCCAAAATGATTCTTGTAAGTTGATGAGACAAAATATTTCTTTAGTTAGTAATATTTCCCATTCATGTCAATAATTTTTCCAAGATTTTATAAATTTACTAATTACTTATTCCATGATTTATTTTTTTATCTCTTAATTAATTTTTCTTTGATAATATATTTTTTAGGTCAATTTGATAATGTGGTATGCATGGCCTCTTTCTCCCATAGTTTACACAGGATTTCTCTATGAAATATCGATTAAATTTATTCATTTTTTTCCATTGAACATTTTCTTCACATTATCATTACATTATAAATGTATTTTTATTAAAAATTGTTACTATTTTAAATAAACATTATTAAAATTAAATGTATATTTATTCTAATATTTCAACCAATTATTAAATAATTATATTTTTTCCTATTAATCTCAGCATTTGTTAATTTTTTTATTCTTCACTAGGGATATGCACAAATGATACCATATTCATTTTTTATGTTGACAAATAATTATCATACTGCATTGATATTTACCTCAAACCAAATTTATTCTCAATGTTCAATTATACAATGACGGAATTTTGAATGAATTTTTATGACACACATATGTATGGGTTTTCATTATGTGAACATTTGAAAAAATATTATAATGAAATAAAATACATTGAGAAAATATTTATTTCATAGTATAGTTTGAAATAGGGTGTTAACAAAAATCCATATGGGGAAGGTAATCATGAAATCATATATCCCTACAAATCTTTGGAAAAATTATTACATCACATTCGATTATAGGGAATGTTTAGTGAACCCTAACACCTAAGAGAGTATATCTGCTATGTCTATTAGAATAGGGAGAGAAATCAATCCCCTATAGAGATCTATACACTATTTTATGGGTGATAAAAGAAATATATATCCCTACATGGAATTGGATAAATAATTATATATCATTTGACGATATTGAATGGGTAGTGATACTAACAATGGGAGTATTGCACCTATCTATTTGTAACTATGGAGTGAACCAAATTAAATATTGAACCCTAAAAAATATATTATGATTGTCATGGTAGTTATACTTGAAATTATGGATAATTTTTTCGATTAAGTATATTAAATATTCTATATAAATATCCCAATTTGGTGGAATATACCAATTTTATGATTTCTTGTCTTTTGATTTTTGACTCGTGATTCAAATCTCCTATGACCGAGGTCGTTTTTAGGATTTTTATTTCATTTCATGAATTTTTATTTATGAGAAATATTTTATTGTGTCTGAATTTTCAATTTCATTTTATAGAACTTTAATTTTCTTCTCATATTGACATGATTTCCTTATACTCACTATGTTCTTCAATAATGATCACTTATTTACCCGTGATTGAACATTAAATATCAACCTTTTATATATTTCCATTATAAATTAAATTGAAAGAATTATTATTGGTTTTATGTATAGGATGATATCAATTGTGGAGAATTCTATACAAATTATTGAAGATATATTGTAAAATAGTAAAATCCAATATCTATTCTGCAAAGAGACAAATCCTATAAGTTTATTGGTATGAATTTATTTGATATATAATGAATATTATTATATAATTATATAATATGTGTGAATGTTTTACTTGTATCATATCATAATTTGTTTAAAATAATATATATTAATTTTAATCTATTATGATATTTTAAAATAGAATATTTGGTGTGTTATTTGCATAACCTCCAGAAATAATGTTTTTTATACTACAGATTTCCATATTAGTATATGTTTTATAAAGACCTTATTTTTAAATAAAATTTATATAATAAATTCATTATATATTGATAAATACCATATAATAATATTAAAATAATATTACATTAATTAAAATTAAGGGATAAAACTTACAAATAATATCTCTCAAACTATTTTAGAAACTTCCAAAAAATCCACATTGGCACAATGTGATTTGATGAAGAATCCATTTAATCACTATCAAATACTTTAATCTCCTCAAATTTTTATATAGAAATTTTTATTTAAGGGTATAGGAGGAATTAAATGAATAATTCAATCCATATTAATTTAAATTAATTTCCCATATTAATAGAAAACCATAAAGTGAATAGAGAAATAATTTGAGGAGAAAAAATATGGATTCCCATTTTAAAATATATTATTTGAAAACTACCATTAACTAGGTTATATGAAATCAAATCCATGAATTACCCTCCAATATTTAGAAATTTTACACTTGGTTTACTAGGTTATAGAAGTACCACTACCGACCATCATGTTGAAAACCAATTGAAATATCCTAGTTGTCTCACCATTGAGAACCAAAGTTAACATTTTTACTTTCTTTAGATACTATAGCAAGTAGACAAAATTAAATATTTCACTCAATGTACTATAGTTCAATTTGGGTATTTTACACTTTAAAATTAAACTCTAAATCTACCTTTTAATTATATAAAATAGATCAAAAAAATTGAAGAGTTCATTAAAATAAAAAAACATATTCCACATTACTACAATTAAACAAGAGTTTAAATTTCTATGATTCCTTAGGTAATCAATAACATGTGATTTAGAAAATATAGTGGGTTCATAATTGATCTAATTAAGTCTCCCTATATATTATGATAGTGATGTGAGGATACACTTCTATACATCTTGTAACTGTTTTTAATGTCATCTTAAGTATATAAAAAATGACTTTGATCCTTGTGGGGTTTCATTATATACTCAAAATTAGAGAATTAAACTCCAGGGTTTGATGTTTTTATAATTCAATAAGTACATGAGGTTTTTAGGAATTATTAGTTGGTTCTTAGATCACATATTTATGATTATTCAATACAAGATACCTTCCCAAAATTGTAAATGTTTTATTTCCATGATCACTACCTGTGTTTCCACCATTATTCAATCGTATATATCTTATCATTCTATAATAATTAACATTATTATTATTCAATTTTATAAATAAATGATATCAATAACCATTTATGTATAAAAAATAAAATAGAAGAGCAATCATGTTAACAAACACTACCAATATATGCAATTATCATAGATTTGGTCTACAAAAAGACATATATAAAAGAATGTTCATGGGAATTGAAATCATAGAATCCTATAAATTTATCAAACACACATCCTCCATTTCATTTTTATGGGCCTATATGATTAATTTTAACTACCATAGGTCAACTTTTCAATGTCAAGACACTCCCGCAACTCATTGAATACTTTATATAGCTCCTCGATTGATTATATTTCTTCCAATATTTCAATAGATTTATCTTCTACTCAGTATGAAATGGTTAATTTATATTTTTTTGTGTACATAATAATATTTCATTATTATAATTAATAATTTATATGTAATGAAAATTATGAAAATACATATAGGGTATGATATTAGATTCATAAAACCCCATGTCACAACTTATGTGGTCAAACCCTATGGAGATGTTGTAGTCCAATATCCTAATTTATATGAACAAATTGTAAAATGAATGTTACAAATTTAATTTTCTTCTACAAACATTTTGGATCATATCTATACCATTAAATTATATTTTAGGTCATTATTATTCACATTTTTAGTGTTTATGAATTATCAATCATTAAATATTATGAAATAATCGCCATTGATAGATTTACTAACTATTGTAATTGAGTGAATATTTGATAAATAAAGAACAATTTAAGATATTAAATTTACATAATATAAGAAGATAATGCTTTCTAATAACCTAATTTTGTTTATATTTACTTCCTAAATTATATCATAACTAGAGTTAGAGATGTAGGAAGTTAAATATTGTGGTTTACAACTTTGTTGGTTTTTATTCTCTAATATCCACATGTTAATGATAGGTAAACATGAAATTCATTTACTAAATCCCCCAAATAATCAATTTATAACAATAATTTTGATTAGTATATGTTGATATTACAATACTAAAACTATATTGTGATCAATAAAACATAGTATACTGGTTTTTGTAAATCATGGAAGTATCATATTAGGTGATAGATTCTTAATTAGAAATATGGTGTTTTATTTTTTCATGACATAATATTTTCATTTAATTTGGAACATGATAACCTCAAACATTATTATTTCATATAAATTATTGTAATCAGAGATGGTGACATGGTATTATAACTCTCATTTTATTTATTTTACATTTTAATATAGTACTATCATCACCCAATGAAGCTAAATTTAATTATTTAACGGTAATTCTTTAGTATAATGAATATATACTACACATAAAATATCAAAAACTATTTTTTAGAAATGCATTGATCTCTATTCTACTTATAGATCTAACATAATTATTTATCATGCTCATCAATAAAAAACTACTTAAATGTTTATCCTTGTTAATTAAGAACTTATTTAATATTAATTTTTTTATCATCATGTTATGAAAATATCACAATAATGTCCCAAAATAATATTTTTCTAGATGTGTATCTTAATATTAATAGATATATGGGAATTGTTAATTTATTTTAAATGTTTTACGTCAGGAACCACACCGTTAGCAGTCAACCAATTTCAAAAGAAAGATAAATATTAAGATCATGTGAAAGGTATATGTTGAAAAATATGATTAAAATAATATTTTAGGGAGATGGAATAAATCTCAGTGTTGATTTTGGATAAGTCTAGTGGTTAGGGACGTGTGACTAGTTATCCAGTGGATATTGGACAAAATTGTGAACAACATCCTTTATTTTAGTTTTTGTTAATAACCATTTAAAGATCCAAAATGTACCTGATGGTGTGAGAATATGTTATTATACCCTATTGTTCCACTATCTAGTAAGTGGACTAGAACTAATGTATTTATTGGTAATGTAATCTTGGTATAATTTTTTCTTGTTAAACATTGTTTTCAATTTTCTTTTTATTTGTAGGGGGATAGTCATATCAAGGTTAAAAACCTCTTTTAATTTCATAGAAATTAGATAATTAGTAGAAATTTTTAGCCTGTCCCCTATATTTTAATTCATTTTATTCTATCTTGAAGACTTAATGTATTTTAGATTAATTTGGAATCATTTCAATACATGGCTTCTCGGTAAACTCCCACTTATATAATATTTCCTTTTCTTTTTTGGTTCAATATATTATTTTTAGAGGTCCACTCTGGAGTCTTACTAAATATTCATCTAGGGAATGGTTAAATCATTGGTATTTATTAGGGAAAAATTATTTAGTCATTGGAAATTTCTGAAATTGGACAAATTCCATTCGAGTAATACCATTTCATTCATTTTTTGTTATTCAGTGAATAATTTGACGGTTCCTATGAAATTAGATTATAATTATTTATATGTTGAGTATCAGAAAAAGGATATATTATTTATTAGTAATCCAAAATCATTCCACAATCTTTTTTTATGTGGTTGAACAATGTTTCAAATACCATTGAAAACTCTATGAGATGTCTATGTATAATCATTATTGAATTAAATATTGGATTGACTTAAAATAGATTACATGTAATTATTTATATTTTATTATATAAAATAGGATCATTGGAGAATGGAGATGCATGTTAAAATATTCAGTAGTGATGGATTTCTATATTCAATGATGATAACTCCATTTTTAGGTATGTGGTCCCTTTAATACTTAACAATAAGAATGTGGTTATACTAATTTCAAAAAATTTATATATGTTTGGGTTTTTAAACATGAAAAGGGGATGTTTGAGTTAGTAATTTTTTATTAGGGATGAAAATTTCCTATTTATATTAGCATAATGTGCTACAATTGAGTGGGATAATTCATAGAAATGATGTTGTTATTCCTCCACCAGGTGCAGTGTCATGACTGACTAAACTGACCATGAAGGGTTCCCAGTTCCTCAGGTTAATTATGTATAGATAATATTCAGATAGAGTTTGTTGGTTTATATAATCTATAATGGTTATGATAATGGTCACTAGTTCTATTTTTTTATATTAGGTAATTTTAGGATTAACACAACGGGAATATACTTGGAACACTATAAATCCACAAGTTATAGGAGTGGGAAAATGAAAATTATCCTTATTATACTTACAAAGCCTTATAATTTTGGATATTCACGCAATTAGAAGTTGGATTATTGCAGTAAACTATTTCTATTGGGTCCATGTTCCACAATATTATTATAAAGAGGGTTTTGGTGTATCCTGAGTATGTTGATTTTGGGGTAGCATGATGGGATTAAGAGATTAGAATATATGGTTTGAGTAAATCATTGTGAGGATTTATGTGTTTTGATAAGGGTATTCTAATTTGTAAATAGTGTGTCATTAATTAGTGTACCTGAGTTATTAGTTCATGGGAAGTAGTAAATAGAGGATGAAAATATTTTAAGACACCTCTAAGGTTGCACATCATTTTAGTGTTATAGTTAATATTGGGATACATGTTATTAGAAGGCCCTATGGGGTAGTGCATAGATAGAGTTAAAGGTTTAGTTCTTAATGAATTAAGGGAATACTTTTGGGTTTAACCTCTATGCTAGGTATATCGTAGGTTCCTTGAAATATATTTACTTTTGTGTATCTATATAGAGAGTGAGGGACCTTGATAAAAAGAGTGGTCATGTTGTGTGATGTAGAGTTTTATATATTATGATATGGCCATGAACTAGGTGAGGTGTAATGGATTTATAAGATTTTGGTCGTAGGGTATATTTTTCATGTGTTCCTGATGAGATCTATATGTTATATTTTTTTGTTACCAAAAAATGAGTGATAAGTTGAAATATAAATACTTTAATGAGACCACATACTAATTTTGGAGCTTGTGGTGTGAAACACGATTATGATACCTCACCTCCTGTGAGATGGTGGTGCGTGAGATGTCATATGAAATATCACCATATGTGAGAGGGTGTTAGAAGATATTTTTATGTCATATTTAATTATTATTTTCCCTAAGTGAGTTAGTTGTTTCATGAGATGTGGCTTTTCATAAGGTATGAGAACTTATCCTCGGTGAGAGGGTGGTTTTATAAGATGTGTTATGTGTAGTTATATAAGACCTCACTTTTGTTGAGAGGGTAGAAATATGAATTATGGTATATATGGTGTATTGATGACATACACTAAATGAGGGGGAGGAACTAAAAAATAAATGAGATCATACATGTTATGATAATCTACCTTGAGTTAGAGGGTAGTGGTAAAGAATCATTTTTTCAAATTTTACATGAGAAATAGTTACTGGGAACATTTTTGTCATTAGATAAATATTATCCATGGAATTTATAGAAGTGGTTTACATTAGTTATCATGAGGACCTTCTTATATCATTATATCCTGATAGGCTTAAAATCATACTATCCCTGTATTTTTTACATTGTGCATTGAATTATATGATTGTTTATATTAGGTAAACATAGTAAAACCCCACCAATTTTTATAATCATTGGTTGTAAAATCACCACACTATAAAGGAAAATAATATGTTTTTATTTCAGGTGATCAGATATATGAGATATCAGGAATAAGGATATGGATAGATCTAGTGCGATAGGTTCTTAGAGGGTCTGATATGTGTGATATCATTTGTATTGTAATTTAACACTTTTTGGTCTTGTGTTGGGCCAAAACTATTAATTAACTTCATTATATGACTATGTGATCAAGAAGAGTAATTTTTTCATGTAATATAATATTGTTATCTATTATTATTTTTGTCTATTTTTTGTTATTTCATGAATTTACAATTAATTTCTATTATGTGACTCTATTAATAATAATTATGTTTTTTCTAGTTTAGTGTGTACTACCTCGTAACACTGGCTATAAGATATTTCCTTTAGTATAGAGACTATAAAACATGCCATATGAATTTTGGTTCCTAGGTTTGGGGTTTCATTCATTAAATAATTATAAGGTTGCTATAAAAAGGTGTTAGAGAACTATTTTTGGTGGATATACAATTTGATTATGGTATTTAGAGGAAGGAAGTGTTTTCTGAGTTTCGGATGCAACCTATGTGTGGTCGTAGATAAATGTTGAATAATGAATGTTTAGGATATGATGTGTACCATATAGATTTTCATTCCTTTTTAATGAAATTAAATATATAAGTACTATGGTATGATGTTATAGTAATGAATTGTAATTTATTGTTTTTAATATTGGCCTACGGTGGTAATAGATTGTTAGTTTATTCAACTTTTTTGGAATATTTTTGACCTACACATTTTTATGATTGGTTGTGGATCATAAATAATTTCCCAAATGAAAAATTATTTTTGAGGACTAATAAAAATAAACTATTTTGTTGAACACATTTTTATAAAATTTATTTCAAGTAATTAAAGAATAATCAATGACTTATTCCCTATTTTTTCAAAATAACTAATTGATTTTTTTAATTAATTTAGACCACATTTGTTATTTCATGTTTTAATTTTTCTCATGATTATATCATTGATATTATTCACAGAGTAGATGAAAATCCTATATTTGGTAGGTTTGGGTATGAAATTCCAATTATTTAGCTCATGGATATGTACATTGGTATGGGTCAATACCATAAAATTGATCCGAGACCCTCTACTGGTTTAGATTACTGGTTTTCATGATATATTGTTTTGGAAATGTTTCACTCACTAAACTATGTCGAGAGTGCCATTGTGTTGCAATCCAAACTTTTATATTATAAATTCCCTTTTGAATTTAAAATGTGACATATTTTTTTATATCATATAGTAATTTAATAATAAGTTATCCAATAAAAATCTAAATCCAAACTAAATTATTATATATTTTAATATGAATGATTGATATAATGAGATGTTTTTTGTTTTTTGGTATGAAATATAAATTTTTTTACCAAAATTTAATTTTTAAATAGGAAATATAGGTAATTATTCAAATATTTTTAAAGAACTTGTTAATTATATAGAAAATATAATATAATTTGGAAATAAAAAACTATAATTTCTATGTGCTAGAAATTTGATGATGTATGAAAAATGATATTTCTAAAAATTTATAGAATTTATATAAGAAATAAAATTATCAAATTTTAAAAATTATTTCGTATAAATGAATCATTTTTAATCACCATATTTATCTTATCATAATGTGAAATTTCAGGGTTTTTTCAAAAAACATACTTTTTTGGTGAATTGAAAAATTAATTTTTTAATTACCATATCATTCATAAAATCATCATGAAATAATAAATAAAAACATTTATCAAAAAAATTATTAAAAAAGATATTTTAAAAGAGTAAAATAATGATTTGAAAAATAATTATCAATGTTTAAACCAATTATTATCATTTTAGAACCTAGTTATATTACACCTCTACAAAAAATAATCTTTAATCCAATGAAATGGGATTTATTACCAGAGTCAAATATTCGCAATTAGATGTATGAAATTTCGTAATTTCATTGAAACCATTTCGAATATGATCATGAAGAATTTTTTTTAAGGGAACTTTCAGGTCTACCTCGACCAATTTTAATAATGGAATTAGTCATTATGTTTTCCTTATTAATAGGTGTATCCATTGGTTTTCTACAAACATGGTCATACCATAATTATCCAGTCTCAGTCATCTTCTTGTATATCTCAACCACTCTAATTTTCTCTTGAATAAATTCATTACCATTCATATAAATTGTTTAATGTCTATAATTTTATCTAAAAATTTAATTTTTTAAAACCCTTATTCTTTTAAAATATTATTATATGTCATATAAAATTTATTAAGATTTAAAAAGAATAAATTTGGTTTTGGTATTGTTATAATGGAAAATAAACCCCCTTTGAATAAATATAAACCAAAAAGTATCAAGGTTATAAGGAATACTATCCCAAATAATTATAAAATAATTTTTGTTCCTAAAAAATGTTTCTATAAAAATGGTTTTTATTAACTTTTTTACATATATATAACATATGGTTTATGAAAATATTAAGTTGAATTAAAAAATTAATTCAAATTTGGAATAAATATATTCAGTATTAGGTAATACCATCAATTTCAATTTTCAACAAAGAAATTGTTAATAATATAAATGTTAGTCACTATAGTAAATGAAAAAATGAGATAAATTTTTTTAATCAAGGGATAATGTAACAAAATATGACAAAATCATTTCTATAAATCGATGGATGAAGGAAATAATTTCCTCCCCTTGTCCTATTTAATTTTTTTATCCATTAAGGATCCACATTACTTGAATATGATTTTATTTTATTTTAATAAATAAATAATTACAAAATGACAATACTCGAAATTATGAAACGATATCCTTACCTATCCAATAATCCTAAAATCATATAATTCATAACATAATAATGACCTACAAAAATCAATATTCAACACACTTCGACACATCCTATGTGGTTTTGTCTCATTAAAACACCACCCCCAAAAAGGCATAATGCAATAAGAATATGAGTCACTAAAAAAATTAAGGTAACAATTATTATAACTTTCTCATTTTAATTCCTTTAAATTTTATTCATCATCATACTATAAATATACAATGACCATTTTAAAATAATTACATCACTATACTTTGTATAGTGATACATATTTTAATTGGTGGAATTACCATTATTTACCCCAATCTAATCCAAATATTTTTCATTACCATGTTACATGTATTGATCTATAAAAGGATATAATGAAACAATATGATATATATATATTATGATTAATAATATAAAAGTATTAAATGATAGTTAAATAAATCAAATTAATAAATAATGACCACAGTGATTTTGACACATGAAAATGAGAATATTGAGACATCTTTCACAATTAGAATATATGTTGGAATGTTATTTGATATGTATATAGTTTGTGCTACCCAAATGGTAAAAAAAATATAATTATATAAATAATGGTATTTGGAAGCATTTTAAAACACCTTTTATGATGTTTGACATATTGATAAATATTTTATAAATTTACTGAATGACTCCATTTGGTTTATGATATAAAATACAATACAATAAATTAACGAAATATAAAATTAAATAAACCTTAACAATTGAAATAAATATTAAAATAATATAAATCATGTATTTTGAAGAAAATTTGTTTTTTGTTTTGTAAAATGTATAATATTATATAGGACCGAAAAAATGGATCTTTATAATAACAATATTTTAATTCAGGTTATAAAATACTTTTATACCTCGCATAATCACTATATTATTATATTGTAATTTATTTTGAAAATTATATATATTTTTCAGAAATATATAAATATTTTTTTAATGTTTTTTTGTGGTCATAAATGTTTTATAAGTTCACTTCTAAATATTTATTTTAAAAAAACTAGCATAAAATGATATTTTTTAATCTGAAGTCATTTCCTTATTTCAATCTATTTTAGTGTGTTCCCTGAAATGATATGTAAACATAATAATTATTTTATGGAGAAAAATTAAAAAAATTACCTTTTCGGTGGAATACAACGCATCGAAACCTTCGTAAAAGGTTATTTATTCACACTTTAAAACATCTAACTATATCTCAATTAAACTTATAATATTTATTCATCTTAAATCATTATTCTTTATATATGAATATTTATTCAAATTTAAATGTCAAAAAATATTAAATTCATTTTTATCTTGGATATTTTTTTTGATATGTAAATTTGTTATGTTTTGGGATAAGATCATATAACCCACTCTTTTTTAATGGGTCTTTTTATGCTTCTTAAATATAAATGATTTCCATTTTCTAGAAAAAATATACATATATATATATATATATATATTATTATGTTATTATTGATCCCAAGGTTTTAAATCCCCCTAATTCATTGGGTAATGGTTACCTCCTATTATATACGATGAGTGGAACATTGGTATTAAGGACATGACATTATGCTATTGTGTCATAGAATCGAACATAACAAATACTTATGATATTATGTTTTATAACACTACTAAATTACTATGATTCCATGATCTTATTATATATACTTCATTATTCCATGACTGTATGTGATTATAATCTATTATAATATCATGTTATTCCTCTTGACCCTGATGGTATTTTTCTTAATCATATTTGTTTTCTTATTGGTATTTATAGGTCACCATTTTCCTTATGCTTTTTCCTAGGTTACACTATGTATAAACAGAATATCTAAAGTCTTTAGAATTAAATTATGTAGTTTTCAATATGGTTGTTTTATTTTATTTTTTTGTTTATATTTAATGTATATACACACCCAAATACATTATACCTCTCAATTTTTGGGTTGTGTTTTATGTTATATTTTTGATAAGAATCCTATAATGATATTTTATGAGACATGGGTTTTTATAGTAGGTACTAGAGTGATATACATTTAATTTTATTGAGCTTTATAGAGAATAAATTAAAAAATAGACCTTGAGTAACTTTTATTGAAACCTATAAATTCATAACATAGGATATACATGATAATTATGAGTTATCTTAAATTTATTTTTAAATGTTTATACCCTACTTTTCATAGTCACAAATTTGAGTAATCACACACCTAAATTATCTTTATCTTAGTACATGGACATAAATAGAAGTATTTGTTATAGTAACCTAATTTTTGGAAAATTAATGGGATTCTAAAACATTATTCATAATATGATTGGGGTTTTAGTGGCTAAAATAATGATGGTAATTTAAAATCTTTTTCAGGGTATGAATTGTAGCATGAAACATGTTGAAACCACTATTTACCCCAATACGGAACACGTTTTGGTTTGGTTGTTTATCTCTCATAGGCATCCCATATCAAGTGTTTCTTCTTATTAGATGATTTAAGTGTAATGGATTAGTTCCATTGAGATGATATTGTCTATATAATAATGCTTTGAGAATGAAATAATTATCTTATATGTTAATAATTTATATATAAAAACTTATCAGTGGTTTGTACTTAACAAGAACATGAATCCCGGTAATTAAAATAGAGTAATGTATTGGAAAGGATTAATGAAAATATTTATCAGTAAATATATCCCATATATTATCTTTTTTAAAATAGAATGTATATTTCTTTGACTATTGTAAATGGGGGAAAATAAATTATTTTTATATGGAAAACATCAAATGATGTGATTGGTGTTCCACTATCTTTTTCAATAAAATCAACTATAAGGTTGATTTCTCCATTTGACTTCCAAATATATGTCCTAGATATTCTTTATCAATTGAATAATTTGATATCTATGAGGAAAGTGTCTACTATTATCTTGAAATTGTATAGGGAAATGATTTATTTTCATGGGTCTCATGGGCATTGAGATAATAAGAAAATAATGAAGTTTAATTCTCTAGTTTCAATAGAGAATATCATGGGGAAGAAAATAAATATACCCATAATTACAAAATTTGGGGATAAGAATAATGGAAATAACCTCAATGGAAGAAAGAGGTGTTACAAGTGGAGAATAAATTGGTATCAAGCTAATTAATGTTTTAGGGAGTTGAAGAAGATAACTAATATGATGGAAAAATGAAAGGATACTATAAATCTAAATTATAAGGATAAATTTTTCAATTATAAATAACACCAAAATTATGGAAGTACGTGTGCTAATAAAATATTTATCAAGGATAATTATAGAAAACAAACTCCATACCAATTAGATAATAGATGGGATTATTCTATTAATACTATTGGGGAGAATAATGAAAATAATGTGATGATTGGTACACATGTTATTCATTAAATAATGGATTTTTTTCTTGATTATGGTTGTAAAAATTATATCATATCTCGCATGTTTAGTAAAATATTTCAATCACCGCATCAATTCATGGAGGTTGAATTATCATTGAAATATCCGAGTGGTTGAATGATTTAATACCATTAATATAAAACATATTAATTTATCATTTTTTTATAAATATCCCAGGAGTCATTATCAATATCTCTATTGTAGAGTTTGATATTATATTGTGAATCATTTGAAATTATTTATATAGGGTAAACATCAATATTTATGATAAGGAAATTAATCCATTATTATAAATCATCAACAAGTTATGGCACCCATAAGTAAGATAATAAATATTCTATGTAAATTCCCCTTCATGTATGTATGTTACTACCTTATGTGAAATCATATCTAGGTCAAATGGTAAAGAAAATAGTGAGGGTCAACATTTAATCCATGCCCCTCTTGAGGGACTATAATGATGTACTATTTGAAAAGATTTCATGTATTACTACTAATAAAATTTTTATTTATAAATCGATCATTTTCATGGAACTGTTCTCATATAAATTCTTACATAAAAAATGGAACCTAATAAACTAGAGTAATTAAAGAGGAAAAAACAAGAGAATCCACAAAAGGGGTTATATATGAAATGCTTTTTTACCAATGGGTGTAGTAATTCTACTCTTTATGAATAATGATGGTCCAATGTAACTCTTCATAAATTATCATGAACTCAAGAGAATCATAGTAAATTAAATATACCCCTAACCAATATTTTTTACTAGTTTCATAAGTTAAATGGATCCTAGTACATAGTTACTATAGACTTTTAATTAGGATGTCATAAAATAAAGGTGATGGAAGAGGATAATCCCAATTCTCCATACTATATATGTTATGAACAGTATGAGTGTCTTGTGATTCCACTAATACTCAGAAATTATCTTAGAATTTTCATGGAGATGGTTTATAGTGTTTTTACTGTTAACGTTAACAAATATTATTTTTTCAGTATATAGGAAATTTTTATATACTTCATAAGGAAGTGGAAATGAAAATAATTTGACTAATATTCTATACATATTGTGAAAGGAGAAATCTTTCTTAATGTACATTAAAAGTGGGTTTTTAATGTATTAAGTAAAATTCATAGGTCATGTTATCAACTGAAACATGATATCTATGTATATATTTATGGAAAAAGTTATTAGGAAACAACGTATACCAATAAATGAAATAGTGTTCAATTGATTCCAAATATTAGTTAAATATTATGAATAATTTTTTGGAACTAATTTGGATATTCAATTTAAATATCCATGATAATTGGGAATCAAATACAATTTTTCTAGAGTCAATAATTATAAAAGATTATTATAGAGTTGAATAAGATGATAAAAATTGAAACTGTACATACACTAAATACATGTAGGGAAGGATTTCAGATATATAAAGATGAATCAAATAATGGATTAGGTTATGTTATCATGAAAAATGATAAATTTATAACTTATTGGTTGAGGTAGGAGAAAATTCTTATGAAAATAATACAAAACCTGATCTAAAGTTTTCAATAGTAATTTATCCATTGATGATTTGTAAGAATTATCTCAATAGAGAGAAGTTTGTAAAATAAAATTACTTGAAGTCCATAAATTAAATATTCTCAAATAAGGATATCAAATTGCATCATTGAAGATAATTATATAGATTATGTACTAGGATTAAAAATTCCATTACCATCATGGTAGGTAAATAATGTGGAGGATGATCTATGTATAACAGACCCAATAAACTATTTCTTAATGATAATTTATAAGGTTCCAATATTCATCTAAATTTAATGTATATAGATGGAAATAATAATGGAGTTGAAACAACACATATTTCTCAAATGTTTTCCCAAGAATCTATTCAAGAGAAAATTAATAATACTCAAAAAATAAAGTGGAGATTATAAATTTGGTGAATGCTATAAGAATGTTTAATGCATCATATTTCAACACGAATGAATTACTAGTTTTTATAAATTTGACATAACTATATGAACCATCATATAATTAGAAATATAATTAGGTATTGATTGATGATCAAAGAATTACATTCTCAATCTGGACTAGCAGCATAATGATATGTAGTGTTCTCTTACAGAGATATTGGTTGGACTATATAATGAAGGATTTTTCCAAATATCGTTGAATTTAATTATATTTAACATGTGAAAAATGGTGATATAATCCCTTGGAGATGATGAAACCATACACATTACTATATGGAAATTATAGAAATTTTTTATGAATTTCTACATGTGTCTTCTAAAGAAAAAAAATAAATAACGACATATAAATGATAGTGTACATTTTCTTCAAGACTACTCATATCATCACTATTAGAGAGTAAATGAGATATTATTAACATGAAATTTTATTCATTATATAAGTGGTGAGGTTATTTGGGTCCTCTCTATCGATTGCATCTAATTGAGATATGAGGTTACAAAAAATATCCCGGAAAATTATTCAAGATTCCATAAATATATAGTTGTACAACAATTAATTATAACACCCTCTTACAGATGGAAAATTTAAAAAGCCTATTAATAAACATATTAATATTATAAGAGTTTGATATATGGATATGAATTGATGATGGGATCTATATATTCCTCTTATCGAGTTCTAATACATAAATTTCTTCCATGTTCTCCAACGTGTGGGGTTGATAATAGACACCATTAGATGTGGGGCATGAACTATTTAATGAATTTTAAGAGGATATCAAATCAATTTAACAACATATTAGGGTAGCAATGCATCTTTAGATTTCCGTACATAGACTAATCAATGGGACAAGGATTTTCATGGTGGAGGAATAATATTTCTCAATGTATATACAGTGAACTAGTTAATGAATGTTAAGAGAATCTCATATCCATTTGACAACATATTAGGGTAGAATTGCATCTTTAGATTTCCATACATAGACTCATCAATGGGAAAAGAATTTTGATTGTAGAGGAATAATATTCCTCAATATATATATGTTTGTGTGTGTGAGGAGTTAAAAAAGACATAGAATGAAAAGATTTCTTAGTAAAAGATTAAAAATCCCATTTTTGATTTTTGATCACTTTAGAAGAAATACCCAATCCACCCGAACTACTACTGATCCTTTTTGAATTCCATGATATATTCTATTTACACCTCTTTGTGATGTAAATACCTAATCCATTACATTTACTAAACCATAGGTGGTACACATAGAGAATGATCTATCCTATGTGAAAAAATTGATGCATATCATGGACTATGGATATAGTGTTCTAGGAAAGAAAAAACAGACCATGTTAGTGATCATTGTAATAAAAATAAGAAAGTATGGTGAATATGGTATTTTAAAGAAGATATGGAATAAAATTATACTCATCTTTTATTAGTCTTTTTTATTTAAAATTATATTTAGCGGTTGAAATTTATAAAGGGGGAGTGAATGTAATGACACAATATTTTTTATAATGAATTAATATTATGATTAAGCATGTTTCCTTATTTAATATGTTATAGTATAATAATATTTAGGTCTCATATTCAATAAAGATATAAATAAAGATACATGTGTTATATATGATAAAATAAATATATGAAAAATAATCCTTTATTTTCTATAAAACATATATGTTTTTTCATAATTAAAATATATTTTATAAAATTTAAATTTAAATTATTGTTTATAAATTTCTTAATTAATATAAATTATCTTCTATATAAATTATTTTATTATTTTTGAAATCATAAATATTTTTTTCATGGGATGGGATTTTGATTGTGTCTAAAAAATAATATTATTAAATAAAAACAGATTTAATATAAATATTTAATTTCTCATATTTAGTAAATAATTTTTATTAAATTATTCATACTTATGGATTCACTATTTAAAGTTCAATATAAGGTGAATGTTTTGTTTTTTTTCAAAAATGTTTATTTTTTATTAGTGAAAATATATTTTACATAAATAATATAATTTTAATGGCATTGTTGTGATATAAAAATATATTAAAAATTTATGAATCCTTTTTATTGACAAATGATGTATTTAATGTGTGAGATATTGCATTTAAAAAAATTATAAAGTATTCAGAAACCTATATTTGATATTTTGGAACCTATATTTAAATTTAATTTATTATGAAACTAATTATAGACATTATCGTTTATTTGTTTGTTAATAAGATTCCATTTGATTTTTTCCTTTGTGTAAAATTGAAATAATTTCTATATGTTAAATAATATTCTAATAAATACCAAATGTGTTAATAGAATTTCTAAATCTAATAATAAATTCATTTTTTCAAAAACAAATTCCTTAATAAATGGTTTTTATATATCAAAAACCCAGCTATTGATGTTATTTTTTATCACACATAAAAAAGAAATCCAAAATAATTATTACATATTAATAATAAACATAATAAAAACTAGGTTATATGTTCAATTTTATTTTAGGGTAAACAATTAGTTTACCAATGGTAAATTCATACAATAATGTATAAACAAAAATGGTGTAAAAGAATTCAATCAAAGGATAAAGTAAAAAATTAACAGAGAACCATATCTATAAATATATGGATAGGGAAATATCAAGATACCCTTATATTTTTTAATTATCAACAAACTTTAAAACCAAATGACTTATAAAAACATTTCTTTTTATATTAAGAAATATATAATTTAAAATATTTCACCCCTCTGACATATAAAAGTGCCTTATCAGCACACCACTTCGCACTATAATATTCATAATTATAAAAATTGAGAAATAAAATTCCCCAAAATAATTATCTACATCCTAGTGGTTTTTGTATCATCCAAATTATATCTTTATAAGGAATAGTCTGAGGAAAAAGTATTTATCTCAAAGAGTATGGTGAGAAGTTATAATCATCTTCTAATTTCTATTACATTAAATTTTATTCTTTTACCTCCTCAAAATCTAATATTTCCAGCGCAATATAATGAAATCAATGCTATTATTTTACATAAATTTAATTATGTGGATATGAAAAATATTATCTACCTTTATCCCATATAATAGAAAATTTTATCTTTTAAAATAGTCTCATATCCCTGATTTAAATTATGAACACCCTATTGAACTAATTTGGTTTGGCTTCCCTAGCTTCCTATTGAACATAATCAAGAATATTTCCATCTTTTATATTATTAATTTGATTGGGTAGCCGATAAAGATAGATTTTACTACTAAAAATATAATAGTCCCTTATGTTGTGTATATTTTTGTTGAGGTCAACTTCCCTCAGTCCTTTCCCTTAGGTTTTTGGATTTAAAATGGTGAAACTTTGTTTTTTTATCAAGAATTGGTTTATGTGAATTGACCATATTACTACTCGAATTTCCATCACCATGGTCAGTCATTTAGAGATTGTGTCCTTGGATAATACCCTATTCTAAACTAGAACTTAAGAGAGTTCTATCCCCTCACGTAGAAGGTAAAATTATTCTAGGTTGAAGAGGATATGTAGTTTCCTAATGGGAATGACGAAACCTATAATGCCAAAGAGCCAATGATTTTGTCTTCCAATCTAGGTCCTAATGAATCTCTACATCATCATTTTCATAGTGATGTTTTATATGGGGTTTTTGATGTAAAAAACAACAGGGAATAAAATCTGTCAACAAGTGAGATTTTCTATCCATTCAGGATGTGTCTTAAGAGACTCACTCTTTTTCAAGCGAATCCAACAAAGGGGATAATAAACAAGTACATCAGATTCAAGATTAATTCATGAACTCTAGTTAAATATAATGTGAAAATCCAATCATTGATTTAGATGGATTAGAACTCCCCATCCTAGTAGAAATTATTAATGTAAATACTACCCTATTATAGAGAAAACAAGTGTCAATAGATCTTAATGGATTTGCATAGAGAAAAAAACAAACCTCAATAACTATATATGAATGAAGGCACATAAAGAGACATTGTCACTATATCATTGATATTCTATTGGGGAATAAAATTATTCCAACACACATATATATTAATAAATATCCATATATATCCCCAATAATGATTATTCCTCTTCAACATTAGATGAGTCTGGTCAAGAGGATAGAAATTTGTGTAATAAATTCAGTGAAATTATTAAAGAGAGATATAAGTTGTAATATTATTACTGGATTGAGGAGAAATATTTTTTGTATTTGAGAAATTATTGTAACAAGGAGATTACTATTGATGGTTATTTAACTATTAGATATTTAATTATTGATAAATTGTATTTTGAGATTGTTCTAAATATTGATTTTGAATACCCACAATAACAACAGGAATAGTTTTCTCTTTGATATAATTTTGGCACTAAAATGATTAACTATATTTATATACCAATATCTTAGATTATATTTTTGGAAGTCAATTAATGGAATAGATTTTGATGGAATGAATCTATAGTTCAATTTCACTTGAACCATTATTACTATTGCATAGTGTATGTCCATCACATTCCACAATTTTTTCCTTGTTCATTTCTATGAATTTTTTTGAGCTTCACATGATCATCATGTATTATTGAAGAAGACAAATTGGATGAGAATGGAGATTGAGACTAATTTTTACAGATAGTATGGTTTCTTTTCCTCATGATCTGTCCACGCATATACATTCCACCAATTTAACACATGTTGTATGATATATAAATGGTGTTCCCATGATATATATGAGATGATAATGAATGACTTTGATGTTTTAGACTATTTAAATGTTCAATTATTACTAATTCGGGATGGATGTTTAATGTCACTAGATGTATCACTAATCAAAATTTGGTTAGAATAATTCATGTCATAAGGATTGTAAATGTATAATAAATAACAGGAATGAGAATTATTTGTTTTCAGTCTATATATAGTGTAGCACCCCAGGATTTTAAAATATGATCATTATATTTGATAGCATGTATGACACAAAAAAAACAAAATGGAAGGGAATATAAAATACAATGTATTTAAAATATATTAATTATTTGATGAATTCAATCTCTTGTATATATTTCAATGCAGACAACCTGGGTTTTAATGAAATCTGATACTCTACTGAAATATTATCATTTAAACATTACTAGTATAACCTAGCCATAAAATTGGTGGTTATGAATAATAATAAATAAATTAAGAAATTTATATATCTTAAAAGCTCTTAAAATAAATAAAATAGACATATTTTTATTAGTAGTTAAATTAGATCCATTTGAATGAAAAAAAATTGTTTTATTAAAATTATATTTTTCAAAAGGCAGTTTATTCATGCTTTGAGAACATAATTTATAATATTTTTTTAAAAAAATTAAATAAATTATTTTAGAAAATAGTTTATTTTTGTAATATACATGTTAAAAGTGTATTAAGGTGAATTTTATGGATTTTTATAAAAAATTTCATTTTATGATTAATAGTGAAAATATGAGATTTTAAAAGGAAATACATTTTTTATAAATTATTTATAATGTAAAATTATATTTGACAATGTTTTTAAAGTAAATTTTTCCAATAATATTTCAATTAATCCTTTTTATGTAATTTTAATTATTTTGAAATTTAATTTTGATATTGGAACATTGATTTTTTTTTGAACATTTTCTCTTTAAAACCCCGATTTCTTATTGCATCTTTGGATTTAATTTTATATTGAAATTATAATATTCCTATCAACTGAATTTTTTTAAATTAATTAAATATTTTTGATAATCATAATTTATAAAATCTCAAAATGTTAAGATAATTATTTATTATAATTAATAGTAAAATATTAAAAATCATTTACCATGTTTAAGGTAACAATTGGTTTACCAGCTATTAAACGAAAAGATAAGGGTTAAAAAACATAAAAACATGTCTATAATATAATTTATAGACATATTTTAACTTTATCAATTCTAAGACTCTATAATAATCCATTTTTACCCATAGAGCATGAAAAAACATGGGTATACCCCCCACTTTTCAAGAATTGCATGTGTATCACTCACAAAACATATAAAAGACACCCCCTATCCTCTATATTCAAACCTTAAAACCAATTTTTTACGAAAATACCAGTAAATATCACATAAAAAATACATAAAATATTCTTATAATCCTATTATTTTTCATGATTATATTTTCAGAATACTTTACGTATAATCTTAAAGAGGTGGGCAGTGAAGATGTAAAATTTCTTACTATACATTTTTGTCTTATTTATTTATTCACATCCATAAAATATTATTTATTTAATCCCATATAATAAAAAATTAACTCCCATATATTTAAATTTTATTAATATAAATTAATTTCATGTTTCTATATCTTCTTCCCTCAAACGTAAACAATAACATTAGTCATGTGTATGACAAACTACCACCTTACGAACTGAAGTGAAATGTTTACCATCAACACCTCTCATGGATGGGTATTATTATGGATATAAAATATAGATATTATATTAATGACATAGGTATACCTCTGGATTCACTATATAATATTTTTCTTTTTATCTTCCCATTATGTATAATATATAAAAATGTTTCTCTTGTGTACGACAACTTACCACCTCACAAAGTGACACAATTCATTTTTTACTTACTTATTACATGGATTTTAAGAAGGATATCATTAGTGAAAATATATTATATAAGTTACATAATCATGAATTTAATAAAACATTTATCATTCTTAAATGATAATATTTTTTTTCTTTCATCCACTGAATTATGATAACATCTCTATGGACTACATCCTTCATGAAGTGATGTGAATATATCTTCATCACCACACCACATGGATGATATATATAAGTATAAATAAATAAATAATATGGTATTTATGTTAATATATTCAGTATGAAATGATAAAATATTAATTAAATTCTTTTCATAATGATCATTGGAAAATGGAAATATTACTCAAGCATACACAAGACTTATCATATCGATGGTTGTAACATAGTAATTTTTTCATAACCATAAATTTTTTTTAAAAGTGAAATTTATTTATAAATTTTATAATATTTAATTTATTATAACTATGGATATGTTTAAATAGTTTCCTCTTTGACTATAGTTAACCTATAAATTCATTTTTGACACATAAGACACATATCATCGAAACATCTGACATAAAGTAAATAGATTTAGTAATCATATCTAACATGATAATAAGTGAAAAAAAATATTTACGAAAATGAAAAAGGTTCTTAATAAAGTAAATAATTTACACAATAATCTTATTTAAGATTTTATTGATAGTACCTGACGAGTTGGACTCAAGGTAAGGGTTTCTCATCTCATGTTTACATCCATGAGACATACGCTATTTTCAAAACTTATATCTTATTTGTGGATTATATAATTACATTTTTTTATGTTATATCAAAAATAATTTTTATTCATGGTAAATAATGTTTCATATAACTTTATTTCTTTCGTGAATTTTTTGATAGAAAAGATACCAAATCGGTAAGGGTTTATTTCCCAATATCATAATTATTCAAGACTATTTTGTTAAAGTA
Source organism: Viscum album (assembly GCA_963277665.1). Classification (NCBI taxonomy): domain Eukaryota; kingdom Viridiplantae; phylum Streptophyta; class Magnoliopsida; order Santalales; family Viscaceae; genus Viscum; species Viscum album. The sequence continues at coordinate 995,337,621 of OY728141.1, read as the reverse complement.
TTCCACAATGGAATTATTAGATGGTTATATCATAAAATAAATATATTTTCAACTAATCTGGTTATTCAAGAACATTTTCCAGTAAAATTTTAGTTTTTTCTTTTCTTTAGTAATTAAAATTAATAAGAAAATATTTTTGAAAAAATCAGGCATTATTTTTCTCTTCAGTCGAAAATCAATTTTTTTTCCAAAACCATGATTCTATAAATTGATTTTCAAAATTATTTAACATTATAATAATTATTTATTAGGAAAAATTACCCATTATTTAATTTTTTAAAAATATTTTGAAATGAATATTCTAATTTTTTTGTGAACAAGGTAGTTTTATAACCTTTTATAGTGAAAAAGAATGTTTTTAACATATATGGCATGTAAGAATTACACTCCATCATTACCATAATAATCACAACCTGTACCAGAGGGGCACATTCCATGACAACCCCAATCCCGCCTTCTGTAGACTATGGGCTGGTGACTATCACCAAATAGTCATATCCCGCAAATGGGTGGCATTTTACAAAGTAATTGTACACACAAACACACACAATATCCATGCCCAAAATGATGAAACTTAAAAACATTATGTAGAAAATGCATGAATAAAATAAGATACCAACCACAGTGTATGATAGTAGGAAAATAGAATGTAAACAGTGGAAGAATTGATGCCCATCAATAAAAGAGTATGTAAATTTAAATACACAAGTTTCTAAAACTTTTCCATAGAAAACCATACATGAATGGTAGGTGTATAGAGGTTTTCTGAAGTATTAGGAGCTTACCTTTTCTGTACGAACACTCTAAGAACCACCTGGTCAAGTTCCTCCTAGAACTCCATAAAATCATTGATTGTATACACATGACACGATATGTGCGGGAAAAGATCGTGCCTAGGTGAGTAAAACAATACTCAATAGAAAACCTTGAAACCAAAAAGTAATACCACTATGAAATACATGAATTACACCAACACGTCCAAATACTATCTTTTTTTAAGTCCACGATGAAACATGTTAGGCCCCGTCAAAGGTAAAGTTATTATTCTGAATGCAATGATGCCCTCATATTTATGATCCTGGCATCTTTTTATAATTTATTCCAGTTTTAAAAAACCTTTATAACACATTATTAAATGATTAACATTTTTCAACGAGTTGTTGCGGGATCACCCGACCTCAAAATCTCAAGCAGTCTCAGTTCCTAGTTTTGGAATATGTCCAATTAATTTATAAAAGTAAGACAGAAGAAAATAAGACTCATTACATTGTCTCCACCTTAGGGATTTATATCCCCAAAGCCAAAACAAGGGCTACTAAAAAAAGTTGAAGATAATGAACATAAATCTGAGCCTCCTTTTACAATGTTCTCACTTGAAGATTACCATACTACCACCGAGCATGCACCAAAGGAATCTACTACCCATGAAAGTTCCTTTCCCATGAATCCATGATCTCCACTGGGTACTCCGAAAAAGACACTCCATCAGCAATTTCCAGCTCACCCCAGTCAATGAAATGTTATAGATCATGCACATACCTCCTCATATATGACACAGAAGATGTTGAGAACACGGTGAAACTGTGGGGGTAGACTTAGGTGGTACACCACCTCTCCAAATCTACATAGAATCTAAAATTGGCCAATGTATCTTAGATATAACATGTTGCCCCAGCCAAATCTCCATAATCCCCATTGAGGTGTGACCTGAAGGAACACATGGAATCCCTCCTAAAACGAGAAGTGCCCCTATATCTTGTTAGTATATAAATCCTTATGGATCTATGTAGTCCTAATAATTACCAAGATGATTTTTACCTTCTCACTGGTTGCCTGAAAAAACTCTAGACCCATGAGTTATGAATCTCCTAGGTTGGTTCAGCAAGGTGGGTACCTACATGGTCAGGTGTACAAGGACTAAAACAGTTACGTACCAATGGTGGAGTGGTATCTTTTTTTTATGAGAACTCCACCAGATGTAGGTGATACTCCCAACTGCGGCGAATGTATAGAATACAAGAACGTTTCATGTCCTCAAGAACCTGAATGCTCTTCTCCATCTGGCCATATGTCTAGTGATGAAACATTGTGGAAATGTTTAACTAATTCCCAAACACCTCCTATATTCTATTCCACACCACGGATGTGAAGATGAACTACCTTTTTAATGTATAGGCATCCCATGCTCTCTACATAACTCCGGTCACTGATCAGTTGGATGTGGGAAAACATGGTGATTCAGTCAATGATCAACCAGATAGTATTTCCCCCACAAATGTTCCTGGTAAACCGATCATGAAGGTCATTGATATCCCATCACACTTCCACTGTGGAGCTTCAAGTGGTTGGGTCAAGATCACTGGAACCTAGTACTTAGCCGTCACTTGTTGGAAAGTGAGGCTTCTATAAATCAACTCTTCCACTACCTTCTTCATCCCTGGACATTAGAACTAACATCAAAGTTCTTGGTACATCCTTACAAAACACGGATGTACCACCAAAGGGGACATGTGGAACTCTTGTATAACCTCCTCCTACAATTCCACTGGTACAACAGTGCATGATTTGAAAATAACTACTTTCTCCCCACCTATCAAAAATCCATCAGGGCATGCCCTATGGGAAATTAAACATGTCGGTTCTTGTAGTCGATATTCCCAAGGTGTGCCTCTCTAACTCGTTGTAAGATTAGAGGGGTGAAAAATATCGACTATAGGTATTCTTCTTCATCTCCATCAACAAATAATATCTATAATTAATCCAAATAATTTGACACCTCACTCAGAAACTGCAAGCTGGATCTCCTAATAAGGGCATCTACCACTATGTTCCCCTTTCCAGGAGTATAGAAAATCTAAAACTCATAGTACTAGAGAAACTATATCCACCGCCTATTACATTAGTTCATATCCTTATGATATAAGATGTAGTTGGGACTCTTCTGGTTAGAGTAGATGATAAAGACCTCCCCCATCAGGTAGTGTCTCTATATCTTTAGTGTGGATACTACTGCCGTTAGCTCAAGATCATGGGTCATGTATTTCTTCTCATTATATCTCAACTGGAGTGAACCATAGACAATCACCACTTTCCCCAACATCAATATTCAACCAATCCTAATACATGATGCATCATAGAACACTATATACCCAATTCCCTCTTCTGGAAGTCTCGATATGGGAATGCTAATCAACGTCTGACTCAGCTCTTGAAATTATAGATGGAACATCTCTATCCACGTGAAGGGATTCACCTTTCATGTCAAACCCTTAAAGTTTGTTGCCACTTTGTGAAGTTGGGAACAAACCACTAATAATACCTTGTCAAACCTAGGAAATTCAAATCCCTAGTAAAACTCTTGGGTGGCTTCCAAGAAAGAACCAACTCAATCTTCACCGAATCCACTGCAACTCCAGCCTCAAAAATGATGAGTCCAAAAAATTGGACCTTAATAATCTAGAAATAAATCTTTTATAGCGTCCCATAAAGATGGTGCTATCGGATTGTGTCTAGGACTATCCTCAATTGTATCACATGGTCCTCCTTAGTCACCAATTACACTAGGATTTCATCAATGTAGAACACAAAATACCCATCTAAGTAAGGATATATGATCCTATTCATGAGTCCCATGATCACTATAGAGGAATTAGTCATGAGAAACAACCATAGTAAGTAATCAATGTGGTCGTACCTACATTTGAAGGATATATTCAGTACATCTTCATCCTGTATACATAACTAATATTATCCAGACCAAAGGTTAATCTTCAATAACCATATCGATCACTTAATCTGATCAAAGAGGTCGTCAATCCTTGGTGTTGGATACATTTTCATCATAGGCACCTTATTCAGGCATCATAAGTCCAAACAAAACCTTAATCTCCCATCTTCCTTCATGAAAAAAAAAACTGGGGCCACCTTGGGGGAAAAACTGGGTCTCACGAAACCCTTCCTCTACAAGTCCTCCTATTGTACCCTCAACTCATAAAGAATTATAGGATCCATTTAATATGTAGGTGTATATTTAGGTGTCGTTTTGGGTATAAATAAATGTATATGTAAACCTCCCTGTAAGAGCTAATCCTAGAACATCCTCTCAGAAGACTTCCTCATACTCTGCCAACACTCGAGGAAATTGAGGACTCCTATCATCCACTGTAACAAGTGTGAGACTAGAAAACTAATGAGTAATCGGCTGAACCCTATTATGAGTATATTTATCTTATGATGCATGTGTTTAAATTTCACCATCAAAGGAAAACATGGTCCCCTTAACATGGAAAAAACAAACTCTATTCCAAAATAAGAAATCATGGCATGGACTGTGGAAACCTAGTCTATATTGATAATTATATTGTAAGGCCTCAACAACACTACCAATATATCCAAACTGAAACTCTCACTTTTAAGAGTATGTTCACACCATCGAAACTAGTCTGTGATCATTTTATCCCCTCCTGTAGAAATCACTAAATGTAATGGTTGTGTCAATGGTTCAATCAGAATCTTTGAGTCTCAAACAACGGTCAGGGAAAGAAACAAATCACTGGCACCTATGTCTATAAAAACTGTAGTTGGGGTGGAATAGAAATAGGTCATGCCTTTAATTATCCTTGGAGCATTGTGGTGATAAGGCTCCATCGCCTACAGGCTTCCTTATAATTGTTTACCAGCTCCCTAAGCATGTGGTGGACCATCATGGTTGGTTGTGGTAATACATTGAACCACCACAAACCTCTTATTTCCCTACCTACTCCTCTCCCATCTCTGCTTTCCTAGGAATAACCCTGTTCATTCTACATCATATGTCTTGGAAGTCCCTAAACCACTTCTTGATTGTCCATACGATGGGTCTGGTAATCTCATGCCAGATGTCCCCAACCACCGTATGAGTAACACAACTTTTCCTTAAGCCTACTTTCACTTACCTGGGTTCCCCACACCAATAATAATATTTCATAGGGTCTTCAGTGGGAATGATTGAACCGCTTTTGTCCCACCATCCGCTGTTAGCTACCTACTACAGAAGACTCAGCTGTTGGGTGCCTTCTGGTAGCTTCCAATACTGGTGTCTACTTCACCAAGAATCTCTCTATTTGTAGAGATCACTCCAAATCCCCAACATATGTAAGAATGATAAGGGTTATAATTGAATCCTTAATCTCTTAGTGTATATATTTCTCAATTTTCTGAGCAAGAATAATGGGTTTCTCACTATATCCATGGTGTAGTGAGAAATATTAGTAAACCTCACTGAGTACTCTTCCATAGTCTGATTGACCTATTATAGATTCAAGTGCTTCTATATGTGCACTTAGTGTAAAGTATCTGGGAAGAACCCCTCTTTGAAGAGTCTTTCATAGTCTTCTCAAGAGTGAGTATCCTCATCATGTGTCTGGGCCACTAAGCTCCAGCACTATCCTGATAATTCATAAAGAAGACTCGTATCTAGGACTTCCATCTAGTCAGAAGATGTCTTCACAAGGTGAAGATATGATTAATTGCCTCCATCCAATCCTAAACTATCTGGGGGGTCTAGATCGTCCTTAAATCGGGGAGGTCACTAACTCTAGAACAATTTCAAATCACTCAGTCTGTTTTCATCCTCAGCCAGCAGCATTGGATGTAACTGCTGCTTGACGGGTGGTGGTATCACTAGTAAACCATCCAGAGCTTCTATCTCCAGTCCAAAGAGTTTCTCTTGTACATACCCCTATACTGATGCCCCACAGCTAGGCTGATCATCCTCATGATCAGGCAATGGGATTTTGTCTTGTAATCTATGGGGAGTCGTCCAAAAATATATCATGATGGTCCTTGGTCAATATAGTATACCTAGTGAGATTACTCAATGAGGACATGAGAACACACCTAAATCCTAAATGATTCATGTACCATTAATTTCCCTACAACCCATGTTTTCATGTATCATATCAAATATAAGATTTCCATAGTCCTAGTGTATGGATATGTTGGCCGCCACACCAATACTAGATTCCCTGACCTGTTATCTGAACTTCATAAACATAACAACGTTTCCCCAATCCAACCTCACAGACAGCTGAACTTCAAGTAGAACTGATCTCCTCTGATACCACTCTGTAATGACCCGTCCTAGGGGGGTCCCATTCCGTGACTACCCCAAGCCCGCCTGTAATATGCCAGGGGCTGGAGACTGGCACTTATTAGGAATATAACACAATTGTGAGGCTTTTTTCTATTTACTTGTACACAAACACACACACACACACACACACACACACACACACAATCTTCATGCCCAAAATTATGAAACGTAAAAACACTGAGTAGAAAATGAATGCCTACACTAATATACCAAATATAATGTATAAGAATAGAAAATTGAAAAGTAAATAGGTCCAAAATACAAGCCCATCAATGGAAGATTCTGAAAAAGTAAATAAACAAGTTCTTGAAACACATCAGCAGAAAAACTTACATGAAGGGTAGGTGTAGGACACCTATTTAAAGTTGTAGGAGCACACCTCATCTTAACAAATACTCAAAAAACTACATGGTCCTATTAAACCAATAAATCTATCAAATTATCAATCATATACACAAGACACAACATGTGAAAGCAAATATCGTGCATGGGTGAGTAAAAAAATAATAGGTAGGACACCCCAAAACCACAAAGGACTACCAATAATAAATAAAAAAATTACACCACAATGAAATGCATGAAGTATAATAAAAAGAAATACAGGAAGTATATCAAGAATAAATAAATGGTATACCAAAATGGAAACACATGAATTATAGTCAGATCACACATATATTATTTTTGGCACACTAGGCTCAAAATCTCACACCCTATCAGTGCCTTGTCTCCAAATTTTCTTAATTAATTTTAAAAAATAAAACTATGAAAAATCTAGGTCATTAAAATGATTTCATTGAATCTTAATTTGAATTATTATAAAGTAATGTTTAAATTAAATTTTCCCTAATATTCTATAAATTCATAGTTAATAATAGTAATTTTTAAAGAAAATGTTTTTCACAATATTTTATTAAGTTTCTGGTATTCTAGAAAAAAGAATAATTCTCAAAGAGAGTTTATTTTAACAAAGAATGTTGTAAGTAATATTTGAAAATTATTTTCTGTTTAAGAAGACATCCTTTTATGATACTTATTATTTAATGGGAATATAATCCAATGAAACCTGCTTTATTATTTCTCTGGATGGTCTATGATCTTTTTGACTAGGGATGAACTATGTTAATAGCATTTACTTTTATCTGGATGGTTAATCATTTTTTTATTGATTAGAGAAATAATTTTCATTTTATATTCTAGTTTTAATATGAATTTTATGTGCATTATGTTTCAATCCATTGATATTAATAATGAGTTGGACTTGTAATGCGACATTTGAGGATAGTTGTACCCCCTTTAGGCATTTGTAGGTCACCTGAGATAAACTAGTTTGAGTTTTGGCTGATGTCATACCCATTTATATTGATGTTTTGGAAAAATTAAATGATGTAAGTATATGTTATGGAACAAATCCTAGAAGGCATGTTTTATTTTTCATTCATTTTTCATTCGGTCATTCTGAATTAAGTTATTAATATGTCATGCGATTATTTGATTGTTTCGAATATCTAGGGTTATGTTTCAATATAATGTGATTATTTATATATAATTATTTTATAATTATTCATTTCGTCATATTATTCTCATGTTATTCATTATAGTTGACATGTTTCAGTAACTTACCATTATAGATTTATTATTCTTTATTAATTCATTGTTTTTTCACATTATTACCCTTAATGAGCATATGAGGTCACCCCTTTCGAATGTTCTATTTTATCAAGTATACCAAGTTGTATTTTTTGATTGATATGCAGAGATATGATAAGAGGAATAATGGAGTTCTCAAAGTAAATAATTTTCTTATTTTATTCTTTCAATTTTAATAATAATTTCAAGTATGCATATATTTTAAAAACAATACTAAATTATTTCGTCCTTTAGGATGAGATTCCTTTAAAATTATTCAAATATAATAGATCAACTACATGTTTTGGGTCACTCGGTAAGGGTGGTTACAGTCTATATCAAATGATGTTTAATAGAAACCAGGGGAACTAGATTTTAGATAATGTCAATTAGGGAACATAACCCTTTGATAGAATTTCAGAAAAAGTTTAGAAAAACATCCAAATTTCTAGAAAGGAAAATATTATATTTTTTCCTTGAAAATTAATCCCATTATAGAAATTATAAGTGGACCTGGTTTTATAATAGATGTTAATTGGGTTAATAACTCCAGAAGGGTGCATTGGGATTGATCCCATCATCACATGGTGAATGATAATAGTCTATATGGTGCACTTTGTTTGACACTCCCTCGGGATATTGTTAGTATATTTCAATTTTTTTAAAACCATTATGATGTATTTTAAAACAATATATCTCCAAACAAACCATGTTTATTATTATGAGTTTATCTATGCATAAAGATTTTAATTTATATTAAGTGTTTAACTATTTTTGGGATTATAAATTGTGTTTCATAATGTTATGATATAATATAGTGTATGGAATCATATAGAAATTGTACCTTGAAGAATGAATGGAAACTACACCAATTAATGTAATAAAAATATTAAGAGTGGTGATTTCTTTGAATGGATGACTTTAATATTTCTAAAGGAACAAGTCACCTGAACTTTGTTATCATATGAGGACATAGTATCTTATGATAAAATGATAGAGAAATAATTCTCTATATATTATGGTTTTAATGGGATGAATGAAAAGAAGATGATTCAAGAGAAAAATATTGATTAAGATAATAAATTATAAAAGGATTTTCCCACATGTGATAATTGTGTAATAAAACACCTTGGAACATACTTAAAGAGAATGGTAGTTTGATAAAATTATCAAGATAAATTACTCCATTATCATGATTTCAAGGGAAATAATAAATTATTTAATAATCTATGCTTAAACTATAAGGGGATGGGGAACTCTAAAAGAAAATTACCCAAGTGTTACAGAAATTTATCTCAAAAGTGCAAATAGATCATGTTCAAGCTTATAGTACTACCATATATGTAGGGGAATGCTTAATATTTGGGTGTTTAGACTCATGAATTATGTCATTTGAGTATTTTATCTATATTATCTTTGTTATAAAAAATATAAAATGTATAATTATTTTACCATAGATTTTATTTATTAAGGATTTGAAAGCATATATTCAATTCTAGTGATGACCATGATGAATGATTTAGTGGAAAGTTGATATTCATATAAAAAAATGATGGCTGGAAAAAATATTAATATGTTCTAGATATTGATATAATAATTTCAGCATTATAGATGATTATTATAAATAGTTCTGACTACCGTATAAATAATTGATGATTTTTTTGGACACTGTAGATTATGATATCGTTGATAGAGTTTACAACATTTTTTGGATTTAAGGATAATATCCCACAATCTATGTTTTATTTGTAAAATAAGGAACAATGCATGTTTTCAATAAGGTTTTAGGGTAATTAATGTATTTACTATGTTTTAAGGGAACTCAGGATGTAGGTATTCACCTTCTTAGTATATACCAATCAAGAGAAACATCATAATGTTTGTGCGATTAATAAAAAGTTCATTTTGGAAATTTATTGACCTAATTTATATAGCCTTAGATCTTAAAGATTTTGAAGGATCCTAATGTTTACAATTAATTAAATGGTTTATGTTGAATATTCGATGAGGTTTTAAGGAGTAATGTTTTAGTTTACCATATGAGGATTTATCCATGATGGAAAATCGGTACTCATGGTTTTATTATATTAATAAATGGAGTTAAAAAAGGGACATGTCAATATTTTATCAATCATATGATCCTTAGATGTTTATTTTATCTCTATATAAATAAACAATTCAGTATGTACATCCATTTCTTATACTAATAAGTGAACTAAAAAATGATCTAAGAACAAAAAAATATGAAATTGTGCTTATGAATTAGACATATATCAGGTATGTATATTTTTACAAATCCTTAGTCTAGATGGTAAATGAATTCCTCTTATCTAGTAATAAGATATTATAAAAAAATTATATCAAAAGACCATAATTTTTGTTGATACAATTGTATTTTAAATCATCATGAGTTATGGTTTTAAGGCATGTGAATTTCAACTAATCAATAACTTTATTATGATAAATGACCTCTGTCACTCTATAATTATTGACACTTTTCTTCAATGTCAATATCTTCACATTCCCCAAAATTTTTCCTAGTTAGAAAAATAATTGTTTGTAATTCCATATGATATTTTTATTTTCATTATCTATAATCAGGATGATCTTTTATTAACCCATCTCAAGATGTGAAATTTTAATAATGGTATTTTCAAATGAAAAAACCCTTGATTAACGAGATCAAAATTCCATTGTGAGGACACAATTTCTTTAAGGTTGGTAGAATGCAACACCATGTGAATTTAAAATATAAGTATCAAATTAAACATCATGTAGAAAGGAAACACTATGTATATAAGGGAATACAACATCCTAAGAATTTATGATATATTTATTTTTAAATAAATAAAATCTCTTGGATATATTACAATTCCCACAATGTCGAGATTTAACATAACAAGATGAACTATTAAAATAAATTTTATTTAACCATTACCATGAAAATATAGCCAATGAACTGACATGTATGAATAGTAATATCAATATAATTAAAATAATATGGTTTAAATATTTTCAAAATAAATAAAATATATATGTTAGCTAAAAAGTAAAACCATTTCATAGAAAAAGAAATGGGTTTTTGGTAAAATAGTATTTTTCTATAAGGCAATTTAGTCGTGCATTGAATATATAATTGATAATTATTTTTTAAGAATTATATAAAATTTATTTGATAATGAAATCTTTATTTTTGAATTATAAATTTCAAAATTAGCTTATGTTGATTTTTTGGATTACTCTAACAAGTTTCATTTGTTGATCAATAGGGAAAAGTATTGAATTTTAATAAAAAAACTACATTTTTATTAAAATTATTTATAAAGATAAAATATATTTTTAATTTGGTTTTAAAATAAAATTAGTTATAATATATATATATATATAAATTTAATTTCTGTCATTGTAATCATTTTAAATTTGAATATATATATATAAACATTTTAATCCTTTTAATGTTTTCCATTTAAAGACCCCCTTTCTCATCGCTTCTACATGATTAATTATAAATAAATATTTTCTAATTTTATGAATGATATTTGAAAAACAAGTCTAAAAAATATTTTCTACCCATATATCAACATTAAATTTTAAAATTATTAAGAAAAATCTACTATTTTTTCTTTTGGTGTTTGAAAAACATGCGTACTCTTTTTTATTTCAAAAATTGCTTGTGTGCCACTTAGCTCACTTATAAAAGGCCACCCCATCATCTCTTCTTCAGAAATTAAAACCCTTATGACTTTCCAATACCATTCTAAATCTCTTAACAAAATCCATCCCCTCATCTTAAAATACATGGTTTTTTTATAATGTCATTATATGCATACTTTAAATATAATCATAAAGAGGTGATTTAAGAAGATGTGAAATTCATATCTGTGTGTTTCTATTTTATTTATTCATTCAATGTAGTCAAATATGATCCATTTATTCTTATATAATTTAACCTATATCATAAATTTAATGATATTTTATTATTTTAAGGGCATTAACTTTATCTGTATTTTACTCCATCAAATTTTAAATAGTAATATCGCTCGTGTGTATGGTGGAGTACAGCGTTGTGAACTGATGTGACACATTTTTCATCAAAACATTTTAGGATCGGGTATGACGATGGTTGTAAAATATATATATGATTTTTATAACATAATTATACATCTATAGTGACTATATCATATATAAAATTTTACAATATTTATTATTCCTTATTTAATCATTGCTTCCATGATACGCTTACACTAACTGAGCATCTAACCTCAAATTTTTTTATATTTTATTTTCTACAAGATTATGGTATGTGTTTTGTGTATATAAAAAGGGGATATCATAATGGTATTATTTTCTCAAAAAAAATACATTACCTATTTTATTTCTTCAATTATAATAATAATTTCATGTAAGATTATAGTTTACCAAGAATACTAAACAATATTATCATTCTTGATGATATACTTTTTAACTTATGAAAATATAATAAATAACCCACTGGATTCTGGATACTGGGGTATGGTTTCCTACATAAAAATTATCTATTATGATATCATGAAGAACACTACTTTTAAATAATTTTATTAGCTACTAAGATGTGATATGAAAATTTGATGTGGCTTTATCCATGGACTTTTTAAAAACTAGATAAGTTAATTCGACATGTTGGAATAGAGTTGGATTGTGAATAATCAATGATATACCCCATAGCTGGTTCTTATTTCTGGATGTATATTGTTTAATAATACTTTAATTTATTATCAATTAATTTTTGTGAGGCTGGTAAAGTAAGGGATAAACACACAGATCCAGGTTCTAGTTCTATTCTAACGTTCATTTTTTAGACTTTTATAGTTGTAATATCATACAATATATGGACGTTGTATTCTCATTACACCTCATGTTTTCATTGTAATTTATATTTTCTTTGATAATGTTTTGAGGGACATGGGTTGGGTGACCAATTCAGGTCTTAGATCATTTTGGTATGGTCGATTAACTTTCCTAGTAGATGTCATATTTCATTTTATATCACTATCCTATATAGAAGGTCAGAAATTGGATTTAATTTAAAAATAAGATAATTATTACATGAATAAGGGTCAATAATGATAAATTGGCCTTCATATTATTGATTTTAATAACAAATGATCATAATTATTTTCCACCTAAAACGATCATACCATGGAAGCTTTTTAAATTTGAATATATTTTTCAATCTTTTTATATGAATTTTTTTATACCATTGGAATGATAAATAATATATATTTATAATATTATGGATATTATGGAACTATATGATGTCACATTCCTCTATGTTAAGAAAACAAATTTAGTTTCATAGAAACTGATTGAACAACCTGTTGTGGATGATGATAGAAAAAACTATACAAAAGATGACTGAAATATGATGAAAATGGACATTATATAATTAAATATAGTCAAGAAATATTTTCAAATAGAATAATAAAAATATTAGTTTTTCTATTTTGGTGGTTTGGAACATAGAAATTATGAGTACTGTATTGTGGTATGAGAACTTCTACACCACCCTATTTTCCATTTTGTTATCCATTATCGATCTACATTAATGTTTCACTAAAATATTATAGTTTATTTATTTTATATACTATAGATATGTTTTTACACATATATTAAGTTCATTTTCTATTTTCATTTTGAGGGTGTACATTTTGTTATGTTCCTAAGACTATCATTCTATAAAATAAACCTGTTTAAAGGGATATTTTTATTTGAAAATCCTTTTCAAGTTTTTATACTTTATATAATGTTATTTTTGATAACATTCAAAAGAAATGAGTAATCAATTTCTATTTTATTTTATATTTCATATAAAATATCTTGTATTCACATTAACATAACTTCATATTAATTTAATTTTCCCTTGAGTCCAAAAGCTTATAAAACACATAAAGGAAACCCAAAAAGGAAAATCAAAGAACAAAATTAAGGGGATTTGAAGTTATGGAGGTCGAGCGCATCCCTTATCACAAGGTTGATTCCATCAAGAGGTAATTCATACACATTGGAAAAAAGAGGTAATCTAAGTACTCTGATCCGCCTTAGAAGAGAGAAGTTCCACCACTTTATTACCCTCCATCCAGGTATGAAAAAAACTCATCTGATTATTAATTAGGCCCATGTACCATCTAATAATGTATGAAATAGACCATGGAGTAATTCCCGAACCATGAAAGAAATTATTGAGCATCATAGAGTCTATTTCAACCACTTCTAGGTTAATGTTATCATGATCGCAAGAAGAAGACCCAGGTTCAGATCTCTGGATTCGGCCTTAAGTGAATTACCATTGCCATAGAAAATAGAGAAGGCCAAAATAATGAATCCATGAGAGTCCCTAACCACCCCACCTCCCTGCATGACACCCGAAGAAAAAGATCCATCTATATTCAACTTGAGGCCCGCATTGTGAGGGTACCACCTGACCCAACATCCTTCATAAATATGAGTGATCAACTTAGCAAGGGAAAAGAAAGCAATGAGAGAGTTGAGGGTAGGTTCCACCATACAATTTTTGAAGAGCCGCACTAGGTCTGCCAGAAGGTTACGGGTTCTAGAGACAAGCATCCTCCCAGAGCATGCAATACCTTCAAATCACGCTTTGTTCCGAGCATTACAGATACACTAGCAGACGGCGGAGAGGAAAACATCCCTTGAATTCGATTCTATACTAGCGAAACCAACACCATGAAACCATTTCTCGAGGAAGGAAAAATCCCACAGCTCAGGAGAGGAAAGACCGGTGAAATTCCCAAAAGCTGACCATAGCTCACGAGCCCAGCGCCCTCTGAAGAAGAACGCACACCTGGGACCCAAAGAAATGTTTGTTCACTTAATGAGCTCATCATTAGGAATTTATTTATTATGGATCCTCCACATAAGAAAATTATACTTTGCAGGGAGATCCTTGAACCACACCAGCTTTCCCCAGTTTTCCATCTACCCGACCGAAAGTGTAGTCCTGTAAAAATCCTTCACAGTGAAGATTCCTGATGATGATCCAGTAAACACACATTTTTCAGGATAATTGTTGAGATAAATACACTCAAAAATAGAGTGTTGTATCTCATCTAGAATCATAATAATGAAACCCTCATGTCTTCTTGCATGATTGAAGGATATATCTAGTACAATACATCTAGGGAATATGAGACAGAATCTTTCCCAATTATGATACCCTAAAGAGATCCCAACTTTTACCACAATCCACCAAGAATGATTCTGAAGGGATGAAAAGTGATGTGTTCACTTTCATTAGAGGTTATGTCCTCTATAATTAAAGTATTACATAAGAGGATATATTTTAAACCTACACCTCTACTTATTTTATGTAAATTATCTTCATTTAAATTTATTTCATATAATCTAAAATTTCTTATTCAAATATTAACATAGAAAAATAATTAATTCCATATTGTATAGGCAATCATTATGATATATCTATTATGTATTTTTTTAACAATAATATATAATCCCATCCATTTTCATCGGTATTTCATGTGATTATTCTATACGAATGATTCTATATTTATGGAATAAATATATATGTATATATTATGATGTCATGGGTCGTATATTAATTATATATCCTTGAATACATTGGTAAAGGATTTCATTTCTTTATATAACATATATTGTTCATGTGGAGTAAGACTAAATTACTAAAATATATTATCTTAGCTGTGATCCTTGGAATATGATTATGATTTCATGTTTTATATTATTTCCACATTCTTACGATGACATGATGCTATGATTTCTCATTTATTTTTACATTAACCTATATGATTATTTTATTTTTTTATTTCAAATTATTCTTTTGGACTCTTAAGATATATTTCAATATCCTGTTTTTTTCTTTTTGGGATTTATATCACAAAATTTTCATTATGTAACATCATAGGGAAATAATTTATCTATTTGAGTATTAAATTTATTTTGAATAATATCATATAGAGTGGAAAAAATAATTTTAAATTTGTTTTTATGTTGATGTTTTTTATATAATATACCAAATTCACTATACCTATAGATTTTTGGGTTGTGTTTTATGTAATTTTATTTAAAAATCATGTAATAAAATGTGTATATGACTAGGGTAGATATATATTTGGGGAAATATTAGAAGTTATTTTTAAAATATTTTTTTCACTAGGGTTGATTAAAATATGTTCATGGATTTATGTTAGGGGAAATTGGAAGGTAATTTCTATTTATTATAAAATATATAAATTGTCAATGAGTGTTATTAAAAGAACAAACACTAATGTAAGATAAGTGAGTGTGTTGTTATTCATCCCATGAAGGAATGGATGAAATTTCAATGACATGGTCCAAGATAATGGGAGAATTTTGGTTTGGATGGGGTTATTAATAGTATATTCCTTAGAGGTTCATTGATTCATAAGAATTTTTTTGGATTGATAATTCTATTTTTGTATGGAAATTATTTTTTTCTAATATAATTTAAGTAATTTTTGTTGGTTAATGGGGGTTGTTTCATCTCCCTATGATGGGGTATGTTATTATTTTCATGTGGTTTAAGCTAGAAAAATAAATTTATATAAGTATTATATCATGGGTGATAGTTAATGAAATAGAAATCCACATGGAACATGGTTTTATTATGGTGAGTGGTGATAATAAAATATAGATAAATATGTTTTGGAATGAAAATAAACATTATAATTAATGATTTTATAGAACCATGATATTTAGGATTGTTAATTTTTTCGTTTTATGTGTTGGTCATTCAGGTATGATAATTGTTTTTGTATATCTTAATCAAAGATCCATGCATGGATGATAGTTTCCCCAAAATCAAACCTATTATTAGTAATACATATAATTTGTACATCCTTGGTGAATCTAACAAAAATATATGGTGTTATGAATATTCTAAATGATTGTGTTCTAGTTCATTAAAATATTATTCATGGTGTGTATCTCATTTCATTTTAATCTATATCTTGGTTTTAATAGAATAACAGAATTTATGAGTTGAATTCATATAAAATTGGGTTAAAGAATATTTTAACATTTTTGGAGTTATGTGGTGGAGTACTGGGAGTGCATGAAAAAATTTAGACACCCTTAGATGATTATTGGTTGAATTCATATTTTTATGGTATTTCAGTTTGTGTTCTTTATGTGTCGGGATCACTATGTCACTTGGTAATGTTTTTTGAGGGTCATAAATTTCAATATACAAATTATTTGGGATATTTAACATCATATGACTCATAATCTAGGGTCAAGGTTTGATGATTCTTGTCTTTGGTGATTTGGTACCCTATATTTAGGTCCCCATAATATGTTCGTTTGGAAGAATAAAGATGTCAGTGACATGAAATTAAGGAAAATAATTTATTATGATGTTTCCTGCTTGTCTACTTATTGTTTTGACAACCTCAATGGTTAGAAAATGTCATTGATAGGGTATATATAATACCAGGTGTGGCTGGTAGGCAATAAAAATCATTGATTCATTATATGGTGATAAAATTTAAAATTTGAGGTATATGAACCATGTTATATTAGGTTCCTCATCTTTGGTATTGGTTATGTTTAGAATATTTGATAAATAAATAGAGACGGTGGTCTATGAGAAGGATGAGAAGATCTTTTTAATGTTTCGATGTCATCTGATGGAGAAAAAACATTATCAAATGCGGGTAGACACTTTGGTGACCCATTGTTCATTGGAAACATGTTTTTATGTGAATTAGTTTAATATTTTTTATATAATTGGGTTACTATCACTCTTAGTTTCTCATGTTTTGTCTTATGATCCTTTACAATTGGAATCCCAGTCTTTTTCCCAGTTCCTGGGTGTGATAGGGGTTAAATTTTGAAGTGTTCCATTGTCGAGTTTTTTTCCCATGTTTGGCCCTTCATTCATGTTGGGAGAAAGTTCCATGTTATAGATTTTGTGACACTTACAATGTCACTCTATTGTGTTTAAATCATTCAAGGATTCTTGGGTGGTAATCCCTAATTTTTGGGGTGTTATTTGAAGGTTTTGTCCAATTTTTGGGGTTTCACAAATTGAGAATGTTATTCCAAAACTGTGCTATTTACTATGAATTTATATATTTTTCCAGTAGCATTCACACAGTTTGCACAAGGTTTACAAAACTGTGTAGAAAAACCATTAAACCCATTATGGTCTTAATAAATTTTAATTAGAGTATTGAATCTCTTGGTGGGTTTTGAAACATCCCATAAGGTAACCTAGACTACATGGGTATGATATGAAAAACCCAATCACATGAGGTTATCATTTAGGATGAAATAATTCATAAGAGGATGGAGATATCTACCCCGAGATCAGATGTGTCAAGTTCATAATGTAGATCTGATCAGTAACATGAAGTTATGCCCAAGTGTTTAATAAATGGGTGAAAATTAATCACATACTTCCATCCCACATTGAATCATAAAAAATACATTTCTACCATTTATAAAAATTTTCATTCCATGGGTCAGTCAGAAATCTCAACCACCAATCGCCATTCTGGACAATGATTGGAAAAAACCCAACACGCGAGGTGATCATCTAGGAATAAATAATTCATAGTAGGAAGATGATTTCTCCCAAAAGATCATATGGAACAAGTTCAAAATGGAGATCAGATCATATGCTTGACATTATGTCGAAGATTTTAATAATTAGGTGAAAAGTAACCACAAACTTCCATCCCACATTGAAACATTAAAATGACTTTTCAACTATTTATAAGAAAATTAATTCCATAGTTCGAACAAAAAATCCAAGCCCCTTCCTACATGCCACTCCATAAGGTGGAACTTCCTCGTATTCATGGCCTCCTGGATGAAACCAGGAATTCTTACAAGCATGCATTTCATATTCTCTATACATGGTCCCGCTCACTCCTCATGGTCCATCTTCCACCCATGTTCTTGGACATGTATTCTCCCTTTGTAATGCTTAATCTTTGGGTGCCACAAGATCCCTTTCTTTAGTGGACAAGGTTACCTTGTGTCTTGGGTAAATGTTTTTAGAATGGTGAGATAGTTGTGGGTTCCTTGGCGGTGATGGTTTCGGTATCTGGTGTTGGTTTCGGTGGATGGTGGTTAGTGGGTGGTATCAAAAACATGTGTCACAATATATTATGTCTTTCAAGACTAGGTAGTGGCGTGGGGTGGGTGTTACGATGATGTCTTAGCGTATAGTCGAGGGTGTGAGGTTGGGGATATCTAGAGACATCTCAGCTGATTATGTTAGGGATCATCCTGATAGTGTACCTATGGGACAATATTGGAAGATGTCTTAGGCGGTAGGTGATGGAGGTGGGTCCAATGTATTTCATTGTTTGTATGTAGTATCTCTGGTGGTTTTCCTTGGCACATGACTCAGAGGTGGGGTTCATGGTGATGGGGGTCATAGTGATGGGGGTAGACGGATGTAGTGGCATAAAAATGATCTTTGTGGTAGATATGAATATAGAAAAAAGATTTTATTGTTGTTTCGAGGTGGGTGTGCATTTTTATCCTTTGTACGGGGATAATGTGGTGGGAGGTATTAGCGATTGGGTTTTTTTGTGGTCTTTTTGGAAGTGATCTGATCCTTTGTACATTCCATTTTGAACATTTTTAATGGGTTTTATTGTAATGGGATTTATTTCTGTGAGATTTTGTCCCATTAAAATCTAATGTTGTGTTCCTTTAGGCCTTTGATATTTTAAGGGTTTTTTTCCTTAACCAAGTCTAAAAGTAATTTATGTCTATTTTTCTTTATCTTTTAAATAATGGGATGGTCCCCAAATTGTTTTAGTTATAAAAATAATATCTAATGACATCTAATTTAATAAATACTCTGGAGAATCCCAACTTTTCAAATCCCCAATCCCTTTTACATAAAATATTCTACACTTTTTTTAAGTAAATAATTTTCAGTGGATCATGTATTTGGTCATTAATATCAACACAGCAATCATCCCAATTTAAAAAAACATGAAAAACTATCCAAGAGTGACATCCAATTACATTTCAAGAATAATTTTCCAAGAATGAAATCCAATTATATTAGAAGGATAAATAATAATTATCCATGGATACTCATATTCTCTTATATGTCTTCAAAATATATTTATTTATGATTTACTGATAATAAATACAATATTCATTCATCAATCATGAACTTTTGCACTTCAAGAATGAGTAACATTTTCATTTTTTAATGATCATTAATGAAATAAGGTAAGAATAAAATTTATTAAATGTTCATAATATCATAAATATCATAATATTTAGTAATATAATCATATATATATCATCCATGTGATGTTGTGATGGAAAACAAATCACATCTCTTTGTGGATGTGGTTGTCCACATGAATGCACTAATAATGTTATCATTTTTATGTGCATGGAAAGGTAAGAAATATAGGGTTATATTATCCTATCATAATAATATATATGAATAGAAAATATAAACATTAATTCCATCATTTTAACTAGTCTTGTGATATGGTTATAGAAATGAATTAAATCATTTCGTGAGGTGGTAGTCTACCATACACACAAGCGATTAATTATTTTCCCATTTGATGTAAGTGGAGATGAATATAAGACATTATACTAACATAATAAAATATAATTATATGTAAGATACTATATTTATTATTTTATCACGGTTAAATAATATTTTAATGAGTTTTAGGAGGAAACAAAACTAAAACAACCTGATAAAACTATAACTCTTCTTCAGAAAACCTCATTTTATTAACACCTTGCAACCAGTGAGGATGGTGCTATAGAAAAACTAAGGCCTATAGAATTTGGGTAAGGATTTTAGGAAGGTATTTATCCTGATATTGTATGAACCAAATGTGTTTTTAAGTGTGTATAAATTATAAGAAGAGGTATATGTTTATAGGAGAGGAGAACACTGGTAGAAATTATCAAAAATATTAAATTATTATAATTTAATTTCTAAATTAAAATGGCATAAGTGTGAGTTATTTAAAATATATGATACCTATGGGTCTACATTAATTCATCCAATAATTTTTTATATCAGTTTTTTTCACATTCATTCCCTTATCATTTAGTTTTAACCCTTATATAACCTTGTTAACTCTTACCATGGCAACATTGATTTTTACTCTTTAATTGTCAATATGGTTACTCTAAAATGCCACACATCACATAAATGGATCATGGTGGATATTTTAAACCTTATCTGAAATATGTTTCTGAATATATCATATTTTTTAATTTTATATATTTTCATGAATTATTATTTATTTCAAAATATCAATAACATTAATTTTTTAACTATTCATTAAATCGGCCTTTAAGAATATCAATAAAACAAGATAACTTAGAAAAAATTTAATACATACATATCATGTAAAATTAATCTATAATAATTATCCAATACAATAATTATTTCATATTATAATTATTTTAATATTATTAATATCATGTATTTGATATTTCCATTAATTAAGTACTACATCAATGTTGTGCAAGAATTCAAGGTAATTATTTTTGCCTCTAAAAATAAAAAAATAAATTATGATATTGAAGATAAATATATTGGATTAAAAAATAATATTTATAGTATACCAAATCTTCTCGATAACACTGCATTTAAATTATTATACTTATAAAAAACAATAGTCTGATATATTTGACTTCTCTTTAAATAAAATATCATAAATGTCATTATGTATTCCAAGTGGCCATAAATGATTATATAACTAATCCATAAATTATTATGGAATTTAATTTCTCATCCAATAAAAATTGGAAATGTTTTAGGGTCATTTTTTAGTAATATAATTAAATGTTTTCCTTAAATTACATGATTTACCCATTACTGAGGAAACAAATAATACTATGGTTTCTATTCTTATTGTCTATATAAATTAAGGTGACATATTTAATAAAATTGGAACTATGGATTCCAAATATGTCATAAATTTTTGAAAATTAAATAAAAATAATTACAAGTATTTTATTTAAAAATTATGAAAAAGACGCAATGAAAAAATATTTTTCTGAAAAGAGCCATTTTTATACATAAAATGTTTGTATACTGAATTCAATTATAAAATAAATTTTAAAAACAATTTTTTAAATAAAAATATAAAAATAAAATACTAAAAGTAATCATAAAATATATTTTGAATTTATTAATACTTGAAATGTAAATAAAATTTTCCATAAAAAACTATATTTTTCACTATTCCATGAAAAATAAAACATTATTCAAAATTCGAAAATGTTAACCATAAGATAAGTTTGATATGACAATTTCAATTTTTTTATTTCATTAAATAATATTTCTAAAATTTTCTGAAATTTATTATATTATTCTCTCAAAAAATAAATAAAAATCATTATTTTAGCTAGTATTTTTTAAAAATAAATTGACATTACTAAAATTAATTGCATAATTTTATACGAATTGATTAATGCATTATTTATTTGTAAGAACATTTTATATTTTGTAATGCAGTTAATATTATTCAGTCTATTTATTTTAATGGATATTTTATATTGGTCACATACAAAAAATATTTAGTTATTACTTTATGCATTGGGTTTTGAATATGGTATACTATCTAATATAATGTTTCCTTTTAAAAACATTATTTTTTTTGATTATTTAATATAGAGGATGAAAGAATATTTTTAATGTTGAAATAGATTATTTTTCCTTACATTCATATTATTTTTCATCAATTTAATTATTTATTAAAATGTTTTTACGAATTTTTTTTCATTATATTAAGAATGTTTATTGTCATTTATGACTATATTTTACATTATCTACCATGGTATAAAGGGAACCTCCACATAATTTTCCAAAAATTTGACTTTTGAATCATTACCAAAAGTGTGAAATAATATTTTGTTTTAACATATTCTACATGAATGATTTTACCCTCTATCATGAATAATCATTTCATTAAATACTCCTTTATAAGATTCCATTTTTTCAATGAAAATGTTTTCCATAATATTTTGAAAATTTTAATAATATAAATATGTTATTTCAAATTAAAAAGTTATTTTATTCTTTAAAATATCTAGTGTTATTTTAGAATTAATTTTTTTATATCTACATAATTTGATGTTTCTTATGGTTAAATGGGTTTGGGATACAATGTTTCAGTCATTATTATTTATATATATGGTTTACGATTATGATTATGAAATGTTTATGAAATCATATAATTTACACAGTATATGATTTGATGATACGAATAATTTTTATGATCTTATGACACAGTAGTTTTGGTTTTTTTAAGTGGTGAAAATGAAATTTGATATCCCTAAAATATGTTGGGTAATGATTATTATCTCAATATATCATAAGGATTTGAATGTGTAATGAAAAAAATATTGATTGCACATTTTCTAATCAGATAGTCTTGGGTGTGAACCATAGCTATAGAAATAATGGAATGGAGAGTGAACCCAATACGATATGATAATATTTTTAGTTGACTAAGGAAATTATTTTATATAATTATGTAAAATCCAAAAACATATTTCTAATTATAATATTATTCTTTTCATGGATCATGATTGATTATTGATGATACCACACTCTTATTCCATATGTCTTTCAACTGATTAAACTGTATATCTTGTTTCATGATTGGGATATATGACCTTATGGGTCTGATTTTATATTGTTTATGTCATTTTATAATATTCTTATGATTATTTTTTTCTCACATAAGATCAATTTTTGACATCTATTATGTTTACATATATTGAAAATCTGATCCCAACCCTTCTTATATATCTATTCCATAGGTTATAGAGAAATATTTATGTATGTTATTTATAAGAAGGGATCATATTGTGAATAATTTAACAGTAAATAATATTAGAATGTTTGTAATGGTTGTTTACTTATCCATTTGTCCAAAGACACTAAAAAACTATTTTCCTCAAGATTTTTTTAAGTTAATCATATATTCACCTAAAATGACGTAATATTTATGTATGAAATGTATGGGTATCTATACCTCTATGGGAAATCCTTATAGAATTTTAATACCAACGGTTTCGGGTATATAGCCCTTACTTGATTCTTTTCAAGGTTTTAATGTTAAGGGTATGTAATGGGAGAGACAGGAGAACTATTAATGATGTTTTGAGGCAAAGGGGAAGTCGCACGGGCAACACACAGTTTGTCTAACCATGTGGCCAAACCGTGCATAGTTAGTCATTTTGAGGGAGTGGATGTCACACAGTTGGATAATGGTTAGAGAGACTGTTCAAGTAATTTGTGCGATGATCCGCCTAGGTATTGGCTAAAGCATGATTAGCGTACGATTTGTCTAACCATGTGAACTAACTATGGTTGCACTTAAGTGATATCATAAAAAAGTGGGTCTCACACGTTTTTGCCTCTAAATGGCTCGTTTTTTATCATAAGTGGCCATAACTTGAGATGTTTCTTCTTTTAAGTCCAAATGAGGTTCTCCAATCATTCCAGAGGTGATCTGAAGGATTCACGTGGCAAATCGAAGCCGGATTCTTGAGGTATGTGGTCATTCTCTTTCGTTGTTGATTTATTTCGTATATCTAGTTAGATCTTCTTCTTATATTCTTTAGGTTTCATATATCTACACCCATTATGTGTAGATATATGTATTTGGATTCCATGTATGATGTGCTTTGGTCTTAGTATTTTCAAGAGAAGTGTTCTAAGGCCCGTTCCTAGAAAATCGACCCGGTTTTCTTAAGTGTTCTTCGTTCATTATGGTTTTCATCAAATTCTTTGAGGTATGACGCTTCACTCTCAACTCATATTGATATAATTACATGGATTAATTTCAAATTGGTTTATTTTAATTGAATTTATTATGAAACGTATGGACTAAATCTTTTTTGAGATGATTTATGGTTTTAGTTAAATAGTGAAATCTTGGTGAATTGTTATGCAATGTGATTTGGCATCTTGAATTTAAAATGATGATTTTAAATTATATATTCACTATAATGGTTAAATGTTTTTATAAAAAACGGGTTTTCAATAAAAATGGTGTTTTATTCAAATGGTTTGGTATTGAAATGACTTTGATGGATTTGGTTTTCAATAAAAATGTGTTTTTATTAAAAATGTATTTTCTCATTATCTTTGGGAATATGTGGTGTGTGTGTTCATGATTCATATGTGAGGATAGGTTGAAATATGACCTTTTTATCATTTCCAAATTTTAATGGTACATGGGATATAATTACCTTGTGACGACTTATTAGATCGACGAGAAAACGCTTATGAGTATGGAAATGTCATAACGAAGCATGCATGGTTGGTTTCATGGGTTTGTGGAATGGTTCGGTATGTCAAAAAGGGATATTGTGAAATGGTTATTAAACTTGGTTAAGTATTATTCTGGAAAAATAACTTTATGAATAAATTGGGATAAATTTCACTTGTATGCCTTTGGTTCAAAATGGTTTTGGAAACTTGTTTATATTTAATTATAAACTATTTTGAGAGATTGTTTTATATAGACTGTTTTATGTAAATGCTGTTAACTATTCTACCCTAGTGTCCTGAGTAGGAAAGTATTTAGGAAAACCAACTGAGTTTTGTACTCACCCCTTCTTTTCTTTTTGGTCTTTTGCAGATGCTATTTTCTATGAGAGGGGAAAAGGTAACATTTCCCAAATTTTTAGCACTACCTCATAATGTGTGGGATTTTCGGTGATTGTAGAGAATTGAGTAAGTGGAGCATGGAGTCTCATGGCCTCTTGAGAGTCTTTAGTTGTTTATCCATTGTGTACTTATTTGGTGTTATGTTGTTTTGTACTTTGATTTTGTTTGAGATACATGAATTTTTTTAGTTGTCTTCCTTTTGTTCAGCCACCATTTAGGGTATGGTTTGGTTATGGGTTGTTGGTTTAATATATTATTTGTAGAAGGGTAAATTATCCCTCACTTATACTTAAAACCCTTAGGCATTTATTTCCTTCCATTTTCGTCTTTGGTATGTCTCTTAAGGACTAGTAATGACTCATTGTACTCTCAAGAAAATGAGAATTGGTGGGTCATTACAAATGGTATCAGTATAGTCCTTCCATTGTGACACAAATCATCAGTTTTCTTGTCCTTGGAGATCAAATTAATTTTTTATTTTACATAGGTTGGAATATTATACAGGAGTAGGATTGTCAGAACATGAAATGTATAGCATAAAAGGACATAAATAACCCGTTTATGTTGAACTTCATGTTACCTGGGTGTTGGGTACATAAGTTTTTTGGATAAACATATAGAATTTTGGAAATCTCATTGTCATGGGTTTAGCCAATGAGATGATCATGCCATGTAATTTAGGGGAATGACTTGCCACAAGGATTGAATATCTCATTTTGGGGAATGATTAAAGATTTTGTACAAAGATACAATTTTTTGAAAAACTCTAAATTTGTTTTCAAGTGAAAGATTTTGAAAAGAGGATATTTGGTAGTTGTTGAAAATGGATTGGTTTTCAAAAGAAAAAATGACATTAAAAATGGCTGAACATGAAAAAAGGTTGGTCTTGGAAATAAATGTTGTGAAAGTTGAAGTGATAGAGTTTGAAATGCCAATACATCAATTAGTAGAGAGTGTGATTGACAGAGTTTGTTGTTGTTTTAGAAAATGTCACCTGGTAGGAGTCGTCGAAACCAACCTAAAAAAGATTCAGAGAATGTGATTTCACCTGAACCACGGGTGAACCAAGAGTTGGTTCAGAGTATTGTCTAGGGTTTTCAAGATGTGGATACATGGAACATGAGGAACGATCCACGACATGTGGATCATACCACTCAGTTCATAAAGCAGAATCCACCTAACATATCAGGAAATTCTGAATGTGAGAAGGTTGAGGTATGGTTGAGCAGGATGAATCATATCTATGATTTCTTCAGCACACCACCAGAGCTCAAAGTCAAGCTGGTGACTTATATGCTTTATAATCTTGCACAATAGTGGTGGGATTTATCTATGCTTGCAAAATTCGATGAGGGTCTTACATGGGAAGATTTTGAGGAATTGTTCAACAAACAATTCTGTCCTCATATGTTCAAGATCTATAAAATGAGAGATTTATTCATCATAAAATTGGATAATATCTCTGTCATAGAGTACATAGAAAAATTAATGAATTTAGTCCATTTTTCACCAGAGGTTGTGAAAAGTGTGTCATTGAAGGCATGAATCTTTGAATCAGGACTAATGAAGAAGATTCGAATGAAGATTATAGTGATATGTATTACGGATTATACATAAATACTGAATAGAGAAACTGTTGCTGAATGTGAGATCTCAAGATCAATAGGAGGAGGGATGATGATACCTATATGAAATGGTGGAAACTTAACTTCATATAGAATGTAGATAAGGGACACCTATTTCCAAAGTGGAAATGGAAATAAGAATCAGATGGCTGGATCAGTGAACCTTCCTGCATGACCCAAGAGCAAAGCATGTTTCATTCAATGTGGCTCACATGACCAAATAAAGTGGGAGTGTACGAAACAACCTAGATTATAACATAATTGAAATAAGATGAGACATATTTAGTGCTATTGTTACAGTTCTCCATAGTCATTCACTCGAGTCACTTCTCAGGGGACATAAGCTTCGTATTCTTTGACAGGGGGAGGACAACAGAATCAGTATCGTCAGCAGTACAGAGCTAGCCATGGTGATTCTCGAAATATCATGACTCCACAACCAGGGAAATCTCAGTAAGGAAAAAAATAACATTGTAATGATGAAGAAATTGTATGAATCTGAGCATATTATTATCGAGCATGTGTTATAATTGTTGGTGGAGTTGAGCTAAAATGGGACTTCTCGATGTTGGAAATAGATTTCTATAACGTAATCCTCGGTATGGATTTGTTGAAAACATTCAATGAAAACAGAAACTATTATAGGATAAATGTTAGTTTCGTAACTGATGATGTGAACGATCATCTCTTCAGAGGAGAAAGGATGGTACATAAAGGTGAAAATTGATTTTTTCATGAATGGTGGGAACAATCTCTTATCAGATGGCAGCTTTGATTT
Organism: Viscum album; assembly: GCA_963277665.1. Taxonomy (NCBI): domain Eukaryota; kingdom Viridiplantae; phylum Streptophyta; class Magnoliopsida; order Santalales; family Viscaceae; genus Viscum; species Viscum album. The sequence continues at coordinate 995,309,764 of OY728141.1, read as the reverse complement.
TGGAATCAATGTAAGATATCAAGGAAAATAGTTTTTCGGCAGTTGTGTATCAATTTCTAGATTTCATCCCTAAGAACATATCAGGGTTAACACCTCTATGGGAGTTGGAGTTTACAATTGATCTCCTTTAGGGAACCAGTCCTATTTTTTCCATCTTAAAGGATCGCACCAACAGAGTTAGAGGCATTGAATGTGTAGTTGCAAGAGATTAAAAGAAAGGGTTTCGTTCATCCATGTGAATCTCCATGGGCAGCACCAGTTTTTTTCATCAATAAAGTATATGGAACTCTTTGTATGTGTGTTGATTATCGTAATATTAACCAATTTAAAATAAAGAATAAATATCCACTCCCATGCATTTATGATCTATTTGATAAATTAAGGGGATGTCAGTGGTTCTATGAGATTGACTTGTGATTTTCATATCACTAATTGCAATTTTTTAAGGAGTATATTCCAAATACATCTTTTATAAGAAGATATGGACACTATGAATATGTATCCATGCATTTCGGTCTAATGAAGGCATTAGTGGTCTTCATGGCTTTGATTAATCGTATTATTTAGCGATATCTGGATTATTTTGCTGTGGTGTTTGTGGATGACATATTGTTGTATTCAAAGACATGGACTGACCATTAGGATCATTTGGAAACATCATTACAAATATTGAGAGATCACTATATGCATTCCAAATTATCAAAGTGTGATTTTTGGATACAGGAAGTATGTTTCATTGTCCATGTAATTTCTGAAAATTGTGTTTTAGTTGATCCTGAATATATAGCAGTTGTTATCTCATGGAAACCATTGATGAATGCCTTTGAGATATAAAGTTTTCTTGGTCTATTTAGTTACTACCAATGCTTTGTGCATGATTTTGCATGACTAGCTTCACCAATGACATCTCTGACAAAGAAAAATGCTCCATTCCAACCAACAGAGGAATGCCATATTTCTTTCCAGGAGTTGAAAGATCGACTTACATCAGCACCCATATATATTTTCATAGAGTCATGATATGGGTATGTGGTGTACTGTGATGCTTTGGGATAAGGGTTTGGTGGTGTTACCATGCAAGGAGACCATGTGGTTGCTTTTGGTTCAAGGCAGTTAAGATTGCAAGTGAAGAAAAAACCAACATAGGATTTGGAGTTAGCTATAGTTATCCATGATCTGAATACATAAATACATTATCTATTTTGTTAGAAATTTTCTGTGTTCACACACCACAAAGGTTTGAAACACATTTTTTCATAGTGACATTTAAATCTGAGGAAAAGGATATGGATGAACGATCTCCATAAGTTTTATTTTGACATGATGTATACACCAGGGAAAGGTAATTCAGTGGAGGATGCATTGAGTTGAAATTAAGATTCTCATTTGGAAAATAAATCTTCAGATGATTGGAATTTGATGTTTGTTCTAGCCGACAGGCACATGGAATGTGAAGACCGAGGTGATGTTGTAGTTTTATTTTCAGCTAAACTTTTTCCAGGTTTGGTAAATGTGGTCAAAGAGGCACAAACACCTAAATTAGAATGTCTGGTTATAATTTTAAAACTCAATGCTAGGGAGACCATTGAGGGATGGGAATAATATGGGAGTTATGTTTTGTGCTTTAGAGATTGAATAGTTGTACCAATGTCCTGTCAGAAACAACTCCTTATTTCTTACCACCATTCGAGATGGGCTATACACCAAGGTAAATATAATATGTATATGGCTTTAAAGGCACAATTTTGGTAGAGCCACATGAAAAGGAAGGTGGACGAGTTCGTCTGACAATGTTTAACTTGTCAGCAGGTTAATGGAGAGCATCCGAGACCAGTAAGAATGTTGTAGTCTTTACCTATCCTGAGGTTGAAATGGGAGAAAATAGTGATGGATTTTTTATAGGTCTTCCAATAATGGTTTGGAAACACAATTCCTTATGGGTGATAGTTGATCGGCTTACCAAGACGGAACATTTCATCCCTATACGTGAAACTCATATATTGGAGGATCTATCAAAAATCTACATTTGAGAAGTGGTAAATAGACATGGATTACCATTTCCAATAGTCTCAGATAGTGATCCATGGTTCACATGTCATTCCTAGAAATCCATGCAACATGATCTTGGGACTCAGTTGACTATGAGCATGGAGTATCATCCCCAGACGGATGGGAAATTCGAGTGGATGATATAGACGTAAGAAGACATGTTGCGGGCTTGTGTAATAAATTTTGGTGGCTCATTGGAAGAGCATATACCCCTAGTGGATTTCTCATACAACAAAAATTATCAGTCCTCTATACATATAGCTCCGTTTGAAGCTGTGTATGGTCATCCTTGTCATTCTCCACTATATTCGGTGGAAACAGGTGAAACTTCACTAGTTGGGCTGATCCTTGGCCAAGAAACAACGGAGAAGATACAACTGATCAGAAAAGGGATGGATACATCTCAGTGTCATTAGAAATCTTATGCAGATCACCATCGAAGACCGTTGTCATTCACTATGGGTGATCATATCTTCTTGAGGTTATCTCCAATCCATGGACATCATCGTTTCGGGAGGCATGGAATGTTATCTCCTATATACATAATCCCTTTTGAGAAACTATAATGGGTTGGAGAGGTGGAGTATGAGTTGAAATTACAACCACAGTTTTGTCCAGTGCATAATGTGTTCCATGTATCTTAGTTTAAATGGTATCAGCAAGATCCAGACCGTGCGATCCGATGTGATCAAGTTGACCTAGAACCGAATTATTTTTTGATACATATCACAATACAGATTGTAGATTGGAAAGAGAATGTCTTGTGAGGAAAAAGAATCACTCTAGTGTGGGTTTTATGTCATCATGGTCATATTTAGAAAGAGACTTGGGAATTTGAAAAGGAAGTGAAGGAGTGATGTCCGGAACTCTTTCAGTCAGGTGAGTTTTTTCTACTTTTTGAGGATAGAAAGAATAATGGTGGGAGAATTTAGTACCCACGGTGTCTAGTATGTCACCCTTATTTGATAATTTTCATGCTTTTAAAGATAAGAGTGATTAATGGGAGAGTCGGGAGAACTTTGAATGAAGTTTTGAGGTAAAGGGGAAGTCGCATGGGTGGCACTTGATTGGTCTAACTGTGTGGCCAAATTATGCGTAGTTGGTCATTTTGAGGTAGTGGCTCCTGTACGGTTGGAGAACGGTTTGAGAGACCATGCGAGGAACCCGTGAAAGGATCCACCTAGGTAGTTTCTAATGCATGGGTTTCACAGGGTTTGTCTAATCGTGCGAACTAACCATTCAAGCACTTAATTGAGATCTTAAAAAGTGGATCTCACACATTTTTTACTTTAAATGGATCATTTTTCCTTGTAAGAGTCCATAAATTGGGATTTTTCTTCTCCTTAGCCCAAAGAAGGTTCTCCCATCAATCCTATGTTGATCTAAAGGCTTCCCTTGGGGAATGAATGCCCGATTCTTGAGGAATGCAATAATTCTCCTTCGTTCTTGATCAGGTTCTTAGATCTACTTATGTCTACATCTTCTCTTCTCTCAGTTTCTTATATCTACGCCCCGTTATTGGTAGATATAGGTATTTGGACGACACATATGATGAGTTTTAGTCATGGACATGTCAAGAGAAGAGATCTAAGGCAGGTTCTTGGAGAATCGACCTAGTTTTTTTGAGTGTTCTTGGTTTATTATGCTTTTCATCAAAAACATTGAGGTAGAAGGAATCACTCTTGAATCCTATTTCTTGAATTACTTGACTTAGTTTCAAGTTGGTTTGTTTGAATGGTGTTGATTGTGAAATGTATGGAATAAATCTTCTTTAGTGATGATTTAGGGTTTCAGTTAAATTCTAAAATCATGGTGAATAGTTTTGCAATGTGATTTGTATTCATGAATATAAAATGATGATTTTAAATAAAAAATTCCATGGAATTATTAAATGGTTTGATGAAAAATGGGTTTTCAATAAAAAGGGTGTTTTACTGAAATTTTTTGGTATTTAAATCACTTGGATGTATTAGGTTTTCTATGAAATTTTTTTGTTTATCAAAAAGGTGTTTTGTCATGATCATTGGGAATACATGGTGTGTGTGTTCATGTTAAATATAAAAAAACATGGTTGAAATATGAACTTGTGATCGGTTCAAAAAGTGGTAATGGGACATGGGATATAATTACCTTGTGACGACTTAGTAGATTGATGAGAAACTACTCATGAGTATGGAACTGTCATAACGAAGAATGCATGGATGGTTTCTTGGGATTTTGGAATGGGTGGGTAGGTGAAAAGGGATATTTTAAAATTATTTTTAATATTGTTTATTTATTATTCTGAAAAAATAACTTCTTGGAAAATTTTGTTTAAATTTCAGTTTTATGCCTTTCGTTACAAATGGTTTTGGAAATGTGTTTATATTTGGATATAAACTATTTTGAGAAATTGAATTATATAGACTATTTTATGTAGATGTTTCTAAAACATCAATACTAGAGGAGTGATTAGGGAAGTAATTAGGGAAAACCTACTGAGTTTTATACTCACCCTTTCTTGGCACCTTGGTGCTTTTGTAGATTCTATTTTCTAGGACAGAGGCAAAGGTAATGATTCCCACATTTTTTGCACTACCTCGTGATGTTTGGGTTGTCTGGTGATTTTAGAGCTTAGAGTATATTGATCATGGAGTCTTGTTGTATCTTGAGAGTTTTTATTAGTTTATATGTTGTGTACTTTGATACTTATTTGGTTTTATGATATTGTGTACTTTGATGTTGTTTGAGATACATGAAGTTGTTTTTTGCCTTCCTTTTGATCATGCATAATTTAGTGCGTGGTTTGGTTATGGGTTGTTGGTTTATTGTCTTATTTCTAAAAGAATAAATCATCCCCACTTATACATGAAACCCTTCGACATTTATTTCCTGCCTTTGGCATCTTGGAGATGTCTCTTAAGGCCTAGTAATGACTCATTATACTCTCATGAAAATGACAATTAGTGGGTTATTACAAGAATCAACCCTAATAAGTTATATAATTGATAAATAAACTCAAATACATTCTTTATAGGGGTTTTATTTTTCATAGTGCATCATAATAGAGTTTATAGACCCTCATTCCTACGAATACCGATCAAGAAATGTGTATTTGTACTATTAAATATGAATTGTGTCTGTTCCTTTTCGTAGATGAATGTGAAGAAAATATCAATATCTCTAGAGAAGGTTGGTAAAAACTCCTATAATCACTCTAAACTATGGTTGGAAAAGGGATGTTATATTTAATAATTCCTTATAGAAGTTTTTTGTATTTTCGTACAAAAAAATGGTCTGGTCATAGCGTATACCGGATGTCTATTACAAGTTCATGTGAAATATTACCTAATTATTGATTTTGATATTGGAGTGATATTTATTACATTTCTTATATGAATGAATATTTAGTAAAATTGGGTTTATAAAATGAATATATAATCATATGCCTACAATGAGGGAAAATATGGGTTTCATAGCATTTCTAAAGATGGTAATGTTTATATATCATTTCAAATTATATTACGATTCCTAAATATGTTAACAATTCCCTAATATATTTTCAATGGAGGGATTGATTAAAATTTCAATAATATATCTCATTTAAGTGGATAAAAATATTACATCATAGATTAGTGTATGCATTTTATTTCTATATTCCACATGTTTTATTCATTATAATGAATCCAAACATAAGTAAGAAACAAATCCTATAATAAATTAGTTAAATTTTCAAAACTATAATCATTCATAATAGATAATTATAAAAACATTACTTGAAACCATGTATTTCATACTATATATTATTACATATCAATAATGATTACATCACATAAAAATGAAAAAAATAATATATGATAAAAATTAGAAAATAATAATAATTATTATAGCTATGATTTTCACCCAATCATCTTCACCCATAATAAAGATCAATTACAAAAAAACCTTTAATGACATAAAACATCATGAAATTTGAAAATATTTCCTAAAATAAAACACTAAAACTATATTAACAAGAAGTTTTATACTTAAATATACAATTTAATGAGTTTATATATGTAATATGGGTAATATAGACATTATACATCCACTATTAAGGGGTATATAAGCATTAGGTAATAATACATGTAACTATGGTACTAGTTTAGGATTAACAATATATATTTAATATATATATTATTTAAATAATAAATAAAATATAAATTTAAGGTTTAATTTTTTTTTAAATAAAATGAACTATTTTTTTATGAAAAGTTTACGATGCATATTCTATTTATAAAATAACTTAAATTATATGTAAATTTTTTTTGATGTATTTAGTTTTTGGTATAATTATGACATTTAAAGAAGGATTTTAATAAAATATATTTATAAAATTCAAGAAGTTATAATTTAAAAAATTCAATATCTAATTAAGTAAATATAATTAATAAAAAATTCATTATTCATTGCTAAGGAAAAGAATATTCCTTAATAATTTAATTTTCTTTATATATTATATATTTTTTAGAAGTTAAAATTCTCATATAGAGAGTTCGAATATTAATGAGATGTATTTTAATATATTTTAAAAAATTAATAAGTATCCATGAATTTATTTTAAAGTAGTTATTTATAAATATAGAACAATTTAATGATAACATTTAGTTTTTATGAATAATATTTTTATGCAATATATCGTTTTTTATTAAATAAAATTGAATTGTATTAAGGAATAATTTTAAAGAAAATAAAAAATAATTTTTATATAGAAATTATTGACCAATAATATAATTTCTGTTTTAAGAGATAGAATAATAAAAATATAATTTCTATGCTTTAATATCAAAATTTCTAAAATAAAATTTATTAATTATTCATTATTATTTTATCTATAAAATTATAACACCTTTTCATGATTATAGTATTAGAATTAAAATTTATTATGTTGAAAATAGCATATAACTAATTTTTTTTTAATATTAAATATGAAATAATTACAATAAAAATTTATTATTAAGATATATTATTTTAGAATTTTTTTTTCTATATATCATATGTTCTTTTTAAAAACAAAAATATCTCAAATTTTAACATTTTATTTGACTAAATAAAGTTTATATTTGTAATCCACACATCTAATATAGGAATTATTTTCCTTCTTATGAATTTAAAAATTAAATTTGAACCATGGTAACTAATTAAAAAAGGTAAAAAGATGAAATTTTTTGAAAAAATAACATATGTCAAATTTTTGATAATTAAAACACCAAAAACTCATTGTAGATGGCCTTAGATATGTATGAGATTCTATCCAACAATTTATAAAAACATTTCCTCATTTTATTCACCCAACTAAATTGTTATTCAATCATTACTCTTCACCTAAATCATGTTTCCAAGGAAATATCCCTCATTTTCACTTATAAATGGAGTTCTCTTTCACCCGAATTAAACCTATTATATCCATTATTTTTTATTTAGTGGATAATTAAATTTCAAATTATGAGGTTTTCTTACTCATTTGGTTTCCTTTAGTCACAAAATCTTGACTTAGTTCTTTATTATTAGGGTAAACAATCTTATAAGGATTTATTCCAAAAAAGAGATTAGAGAGATTATGATTAAAGTAAAATCAATGGTATGGGTTTTTAATATTAATACCCCTTCATTGGGTCATTATTTGTATTATGTACCTATATTCACTTATATGTTGTATATAATATCGATTATATATAATATATCATAACAACATTATTATTATTTTTTTATTGGTTGATGAAAATTTATATATTTCATTTTCGATTTGAATATCAATTATCAAAGCTATTAGGGGTTCTCAATTCAATTTAACTTAGATAAGATATAAAAAATATTGAACACCAGTTTTTGTGTGTTAAGGATATAATACCACATGGAATCCATTTTCATTGATTTTTTTTGAATTCGTGGTATTTTTAAATCAATCTTATTTTTCTATTTCAAGGAATTTTGATTCATACATTTCCAATATCATACGGTTTTCCTTCCAATCTCAAATTGTTATCAATATTGACTACTAGAAAATATAAATTCATAGTAATTTTATTATAATTATCTATTAACCCCCATATATTTTATTCTTCTCTTTTTATTGATGGGGATTTCATGTCTCCCCAATTTCTGACCTTACTTGTGTTCAAAATTATAACAAAATTATTCTTATAAGTAGATGAGACTATATATCATTTTTTATTCAATAATTTTTATCCTTCAATTGAATAATTTTCCTATGATTTTAGAAATTTTTTCATTCCTAATTCCATGATTTATAATGTTTATCTCTTATTTAATTTTTATTTGATAATTTTTTTAGGATAAATTTTTAATATGGTCTTCATGGCCTAATTATCCCATAGTTTACTTTGGTTTTCTATATGAAATATCCATTATATTTGTACATTATTTTCCATTATAAATTATCTTCACTTTATCATTACATTCTAAAAGTAATTTTTTTTACAAATTGTTACTATTTTAAATACTCATTATAAAAATTCAATGCATATTTTTTCAAATCATTCAACCAATGTTTAAATAATTCTATATTTTCCTTTAATTTTAAAATCCTTTAATGTTTTTTATTCTTTAGTAGGGATATTCAAAAATGATACCATATTCCTTCTTTATTTTGATGGATAATTATCATTCCTCATTGAGATTTACCTAAAAAAACATATTTCTCAGGGTTTAATTATCTGATGATGGGACTGTGAATGAATTTGTATGAAAAACATATGTATGGGTTTCGATTATGTGAACATTTGAAAAAATATTACCATTAAATATAATACATTTTGAAAATATTTAGTTCACAGTATATTATGAAATGGGGTGTTAATACAAACCCCAATGGGGAGGGTTATCATAGAATAATATAGCCCTAAGATGCTTTGGGAAAATCATTACATCTTATTTGATTATATGTAATTTTTGGTGAACTCTAACCCCTAAAAGAGTATATCAACTATGTTTATTAAAATATAGAGATAAATTGATCCCATATAGAGATCTATACACTATTTGATGGGTGATAGAATAAATTTATATCCCTCCTTGACATTGGATAAATAATTATATATAATTTGATGATATGGAATGGGAAGTGAAACTAACTAAAGGAGTATTTCACCTAGGTTTTTGTTACCATTGAGTGAACCAAATCAAATATGGGACCCTGTGCACTATATTATGATTGTATTGTTAGTTATACTTAAAATTCCAGATAAATTTTTAGATTATGTATCTTCAAAATTATATATAAATATCACAATTTCGTGTAACATACCGATGATATTTTTTCTGGTCTTTTTATTTTTGACTCGTGATTCAACTCTCCTATGACCGAGGTCATTGTTTAAATTTTTTTATTTCATGAATATTGATTCATGATCACTATTTTATTGTGTCTTGATTTTCTATGTCATTTTCTAGAACTATAATTTTCTTCTCATACCGATATGTTTACCTTATACTCACTATGTTATTTGAATATGATCACTTATTTATCCATTATTCATCATCAAATATCACCCTTTTTATATGTTACCATTCTTAATTAAATAGAAATATTTATTATTGGTTATATGTATAAGATAATATATTTTGTGGAGAATTTTGTAAAAATTATTGAAGATATATTGAAAAATAATAAAATCATGTAGCTACTCCCCAAATAGACAAATCTTATGTTTTATTGGGTATGAATTTATAGAATATTTAATGAATATTACAACAAAATGATATAATATGTGTGAATGTATTACTTGGATCATATAATAATTTGTTTAAATTAATATATATTTATTTTAATCTATCAAGATATTGTAAAATAAAATATTTGGTGTGTTATTTCTGTAACCTCGAGATACAATGTTTTTTCTACTATTGATTCCCACATTAGTATATATTTTATAAAGTCCTTATTTTTAAATCCTATTTATATAAAAAATTCATTATATATTGATAAATACCATATAATAATATAAGAATAATATTACATTTATTGAAATTAAAAGATACAACATACAAAGAATATCACTCAAACTATTGTAGAAACTTCTAAAAAATCCAGATTGTCACAATGTGATTTGATGAAGAATCTATTTAAATTCTATAAAATACTTTATTATCCTCAGAATGTTTTTATAAAAAATGCTATTTAATGGTAAAGTAGGAATTAATTGAATAATTTAATCCATATTCATTTAAATTAATTTTCCAAGTTATCATTAAACTATAGAGTGAATAAATAAATAATTTGAGGAGAAAAAATATTGATTCCCATTTTAAAATCCATTATTTAAAAACTAACTTTAACTATGTTATGTGAAATGGAATATGTGAATTACCCTACCATATCAAGAAATTTCACTATTGGTTTACTAGGTCACAATAGTACCACTATATACTATCCTACTGAAATCCCATTAGAATATCCTAGAAGTCTCAACATTGAGAACTAAAATTAACATTATCAGGTTCTTGGTTACAACTATTAGTAGAAAAAAAATTATATAGTTCATTTAATGTACGAGAGTACAATTTGAGTCATTTACACATGAAAATTATCCCCCAAAACTATATTTTAATTATATAATATAGAACCAAAAATATTGAAGAGTTGATTAAGAAAATCATATTCCACCATACTACAATTAAATACTATTTTAAATAATATTATTCCATAGATACTCAATGAAAATACATTTATATAATAGCGAGGGAACATAATTGATCTAATTAAATATCCCTACATATTATGTTTCTAATGCGAGCATCAACTTCTATACATATTTTAACTATTTTTAATTTCATCTTAAGGATATCAAAAAAGGTCTTTGATCCTTGTGGGGATTCATTATATACTCATAATTATATAATCAAACATTAGGGTTTTATGTTTTTGTAAATCTATAAGTACATGAAGTGTTTATGAATTGTTATTTTGTTCATAGAATATATATTTATAAGTATTCAATTCATGATACCTTCACTAAGTTGTAAATATTTTATTTACATGATCACTACTTCTGATTCCACCATTATTCTATTATATATATCATATGATCCTATACTCATTAACATGATGAGTAAAAATTTATATTAATAAATGAGATCAATGTCCATATATGTAAATACTAGAAAATAAAAGTGTAATTATGTTAAAAAAAACTTTCACAATATATGAAATTATCATAGACATGATCTATTAAAAGTTATATATAAAAGTTTTTAGGGGAATTGAAATCATATAATCCCATAAATTTATCATACAAATTTCTTGATTTTCTTTTTTTGGTCAAATATGATTAATTTTAACTACTATAGGTCTCTTTATCAATGTAAGGTTACTCCCAACTACTCATAAAATACTTTATATACCTCATTAATGGAGTAACATTCTTATAATATTTCAAAAGATTTATCTTCTACTCAGTGTGAAAGGAAAAAATTATTATTTTTTGTGTACATAATAATATTTTATTAGTAGAATAAATAATATGCATTTAGTGAACATTATGATAATACATATTGGGAATAAAAATAGATTCAGAAAACCCCATGTCACTACTTATGAGGTTATTCCCTACGGAGATGTTGCAGTTCAATTTCCTAATTTGTTTTAACAACTTGTATAAGGAATGATACAAAGTTAAATTTTCTTCTACATATAGTTTTGATCATCTCTATATCAAACACTTATATTTTAGTTCATTATTAATCACATTCTTAGTGTATATAATGTATCAATCATTAAAGCTTATGAAATAGTTTCCATGGATGGATTTACTGATTGTTGTAATTGAGTGAATCTTTGAGAAATGAATAACCATTTAAGATATTAAATTTTAATAACAGAAGAAAATAATGTTTTCTAATATCCTAATTTGGTTTATATTTACTTCTCAAAGTATATCATAACTAGAGTTAGAGATATAGGTAGTGATATATGGTTATATAAAACTTTATTGGTTTTTATTCACTAATATCAACATGTCAATGATAGAGATACATGGAATTAATTAACTAAAAACCCCGAAAAATCACTTCATAAAAATAATATGGATTCATTTAAGATTGAATAACTATATTGAATCTATATTGTGTTCTATAAAACATAGTATAATGGTTTCTTGAAATCATATAAGTATCATATTATGTGATAGGGTATTAATTATAAATATATTGTTTTACATTCCCATGATATACTGTTTTCATTTAATTTGGAACATAATAGCCTCAAAAGTTATTCATTTATATAAAGTATTGTAATCAGAGATGGTGGCATGGTACATTTTAATATAGTACTGTCATTACCAGATGAAACTAAATTTCATTAGTTAATGGTAATTCGATAGTCTAAGGAATATATACATCACTTGACATGTCTAAATTATTATTTTATAACTCCACTTATCTCTATTATACTTATAGATCTAACATAATTATTTCTCCTACTCATTAATAATAAAATCATTAAAATTTTAACCTTAATAGTTAGGAACTTATTGAATATTAAAACAATTTGATCATCATGTAATGAAAATATGACAATAATGTCCCAAAAATAATATTTTTCTAGATTAATATCATAATATTAAAAACTTTAAGGGGATTGTAAATGTATTTTAAATGATTTATGTCATGAACCACACCATTAGCAGTTAACCAATTTCAGAGGAAAGATGAATTTTAAGATCATGTCAAAGGTATATGTTGAAAAATATGGTTAACATAATTTTGTGGAGAGATGGAATAAATATTAGTGTTGATTTTTCATATATATAATGGTTTGGGACACGTGACAAGTTATCCGATGACTATTGGAAAAAATTGTGAACTATATCCTTTGTTTTAGTTACTACTAACAACCATGTATGGAGCCACCATGTACATGATGGTGTGAAAATATGGTAGTATACCCTAGAGTTCCACAATCTAGTCAGTGGTACTAGAACTAATTTATTTTTTTGTATCAGATGATTGGTACAATTTGATCTAGTAAAATAGTTTTTAAAATGTTATTTTTTGTTGGGAGGACGAGTTATATCAGGGTTATCTCCCTATTTTAATTTCATCAAATTTATATAATTAGTAGACATTGGTAGCCTATACCCCATATTTTCATCCATTTTATGTCCTCTTGAAACATTAATGTATTTTTTATTAATTGGGAATAATTCCACTACATGGGTTCTAGGTAAACTCCCACTTATATAATATGTCCTATTCATTTTTGGACCCCTCTATTATTTTTAGAGGTCACCTCTAGCGTCTTACTAAATATTAATCTAGATCATGGATAAATTAGTAATATTTTTTGGGGAAACATGATTTTGTGGTTGGTAGATTTAGAAATTGGAGGAATGTAAGTCGAGTAACACCATTTCATTCATTGTTTGTCATGCGGTGAATAATATGAAGGTTCCCATTGAATTGGACTAAAATTAGTGATCTGTTGAGTATTAGAAAAATGATATATTATTCATTACTTTTCCAAAATCATTCCACTATCTTTTTTGTGTGGTTGAACAATGTTTCAAATACCAAATAACACACTATGTGATTATAATGAATACATATTATTGAATTAAAATTTTAATTTACTGAAAAGATATTAAAAGTAATTATTTATATTTTACTATGTGAAATAGGAGCTTTGGAGAATGGATATGTATGTTTAAATATTCATTAGTGAGGGATTTCTCTTTTCAAGGATGGTAACTCCATTTTTCGGTATGTGGTCACTTTAATACTTAACAATATGTATGTGTGCAGACTAATTCCATAAATTTTACATATTTATGGGTTTTTTAAACATGATAAGGGGAATCATGAGTCTTTAATTATTAATTTGGGATTGAAATTTCCTGTTTATATTAGCATAATTTGCTACAATCGAGTGGGATAATTCATGGAAATGATGTTTTCATTCCTCTATCGGGTGTAGTATTGAGACTGATTGAACATTCCATGAAGTGTTCCAAAAGAATTAGGTGAATTATGTATAGAAAAGTATGAGTAAGAGTGATTTTATTTATATCATATAGAATGGTTATGATAATGGTAACTAGTTTTAGTTTTTTTTATACCAGATAATTTTAGGTGTCACACAATGGGAATATACTTGTTACACAATAACTCCACAAGTTAAAGGAGTGATAAATTGAGAATTATCCTTATGATAGTTACAACACTTTGTGATTTCAGATATTCAGGTGATTATATGTCATAATGTTGAACCATGCTAATTATTTTTGTCAATGTGCCACAATATTATTATAAATAGGGGTTTGGTGTATCCTGAGTATGTGGATTTTAGGGTAGCATGTTGGTATTAAGAGATAAGAATATATGGTTAGAAGAAATCATTGTAAGGTTTTACCAGTTTTGATAAGGGTATAATAATTTGTAAATAGAGTGTTATTTATTAGTCCACTATAGGTATTAGTTCATCGGAATTAGTAAATAGGGGGTAAGAATCTATTAAGAAAGAACATGGTTTATAACTCATTTTAGTGTTGTAGTTAATTTTGGGATACATGCTATTATGTGGACCTCTATGGTAGTGCATAGATAGAGTGAAAGATTTAGTCCATAATTATTTGAGGGAATATGTATGGGTTTAACCTCTATGCTAGGTATATCCTATGTTCTTTGCAAAATATTATGTTTTTTTGAATATATATTGAGAATTAGGGATTTTGATAAAGAGGGTGGTAATTTTGCATGATGTAGAGTTTTATGTCTTTTGATATGGCCATGTACTAGGTGAGGTGTCATGGATTTATAAGATTTTAGGTGTAAGACATATTTTTCATATGTTTCTATTGAGATCTATATATTATATTTTTACATGACCTAAACATGAGTGATATAGTGAAATATAAATACATTAATGATATTACATACTGATTGTGTTTTGGAGGTATAAAACATAGTTATGATACCTTATCTCATATTAGATTGAGGTACGTGAGATTTTATAAGAAATATCACGAAATGTGAGAGGGCGTTGGAATGATATTTTTATGTCATATTTAATGATTCATTTCCCTATGTGAGTTGGTGCTGTCATGAGATGTGGTATTTCATAAGTTATTAGGACTTACACTTAGGGAGAGGGTGGTGGTATAACATGTGTTATGTGTAGTTATATATGACCACACATTGGTTGAGAGGGTAGCATTATGAATTGTGGTATATAGGGTGGGTATAGGCCACACACTAAGTGAGGGGGAGGTAGTAAAATGAAATACGTCAGATCAAACATGTAATGAGAATCTATGTTGAGTTAGAGGAAAGTGGTGAAGACTCAGTTTTAGGTATTTGACATGATAAATAGGTAATGGGAATATCTGTTTCATTAGACAACTATTTCTGATGGAATTTCTAGAAGTGGTCGACATTATTTATCATTATGGCCTTGTTATCACATAATATTTGGATAGTCTTCCTAGTGTACTATCCATTTATTTTTTCTATCCTGCATTGAATGATATGATTGATTAAAGGAGTGAAAGATGGTGGAAACCAACCGATTTTTATAATCATTGGGTGTACAATAACCTTGATATCATGGAAAATAATATGTTATTATTTTATGTTGCAGGGTATATGAGAGATTGGGAAAACAGATTTGGATAGATCTAGTGAGACAAGTTCGAGGAGAGTCGGAATGTTGTGCCAACTTTAGTAGTGTAATTTAGAACTTTCTGGTCATGTGTTTGGCTAGATCTTTTTTTGAACCATGTTATATGAATATGTGATCAACAAATGTGTAATTCTTCTACCCCTGTTACGTAGAGTTTGTGCATTATTTTAATACATTGGCATGATTACAAGGAATCAAGTCTTAAAAGACTAATCAGTTTAACAGTCTTGGAAAATAGATTAAATAAATGAACGTTACATTACACATTAGAAAATAAAACAGAACATAAATGAATTTTTGAGAAGACCATTAATCCTATATCATTACCCTTATTATCAATCATAATAATCTTCTTGGAATCCTCTAAAAATAAAACATAAGGGTTGAGATCAGAAGCTTAGTAAGAATAAAAATATTGCGACAACGTTCACAAATAATCATAAACATTCAAGACAATTTATAAAACTAAAAAAATACTTTTCAACATAAACTTCAGCATAATATTGAAAGTTTAATTCAAATAATTCCATATACTTATGCACATGGATATTCTACTAGTTGAATAATCACATGCAATATCAATAGCCAATTTCATAATGATGGAATGCATAATTCCAGAATTCATAACCACATAGTCAAGGCCTTGTGCCAAAACTAAAAATAATATTTTGTCAATGCCTTATGCCAAGACAGTAGTTTGTCTCACTAGACCTAACGATGCATTGAGGAGCTATAGTGGGCTCCACCCATCACTAAAAATTTCCATTGCATTCCTCATATGAAAAGGTTTAAATACAACATAAACATTCATATTAAAACTAGAATATGAAATGTCAATAATTTATCTATAAACCATAAGTGGTATAAAAATAACACATCCACAATCAAACATATTACAAAACCTTCAATACAATATGGAATATTTTTATCATAATAAATCAACCATGGTCAATAATAATATCTCGTAGTGAATTTTGACATAGTTGAAAATGATCAGTAAAACTCTTTGAGAGATATAACCCTTTTTCATAAAATAAGTTTAAAAATTCGTACAATTTATAAAGGAAGAAATTTAAAAGATATTTTTGAATCAAAGTTCCCCATACCACATGGAAACTTTTTAAAATAATTAAAATTTTAAAACATTCATGTCCATATAAATAAATCCTTAAAATAATTTTGAAAACATGGACATTAATGAGAACGGTTTAGAAGAGTAAATCATTAAAAAATATAAAATGATGTTTCAGTAAAAGAGTCCCTTAAAATAATCCCTTTGAAAACTCTTTTATAAAACATGGATATGGACAATAAATATTTCCCAGTAAAAACATACACATAAATGATCTCGAATAATAATGATATTGAGGAATTAACCCCATCCTTGCACTTTCCTTTGGTTGAGGGTACGTTTAAACTCTTGTATAATGACTATATTATTTTATTAAATTATACCAAAACCATATTCATATTTATTATTTCATACATTATTAATTTATGACTTTATACTACCCATTTAAAAATGATTTCTTTGTTAAATTAACATTTAAGGTAATAATTGCTTTCTTTATCATACGCATTTAACTTGTTATTCTTAATTTTATCATTTAGATAATGATTTAAATAATCCCAGAATATAAATTTTTTTTATATATCATATATATTAAGAATATAAATATTTATAATCGATAGATATATGAAACAGAAGGCATTGTTTAAGGATATGGTAGGCCGTACATACACATAAATGTTGTTTCCGTTTTAAAATCGTATTGAACAGAAGTAAGTGAATAAGATATATGTAAGTAAATACATATATATATATATATATCCAGTAGAATTATTATGTCATATATTACACAATTATTAAAAATATATATTTTTATAATCATCGTTGAATGGTGGACTTGGGAATGAATCTCATCGCGTCGTGGAGACGGTAATCTGTACGTACGCACGAGCGACAATATCATTATATTGATGGTGAAATAGTATGTAATTGGATGGTATATAAGATATAAATAATAATTAAAATGTTATATTTATTATTTACATTAGTTATATTCCTTATTATACCCATCCAAAAAAATGAAGTGTTTGAATAACAAACTACACCACAATGTGGAGACAGTAAGCCATTCGTACACACGTATGTTGACATTGTCTTTCATGTGATGGATAGAATAATGAATATGGTTGTAACATTTTTATAATAACATCATAGTATATAAAAGATACTGAAGTTATTATCTTAGAATGTAAACAACAAAGAAAGAGGAATTGGAAGAAGAAAAGAACTTGAAAAAGGGTGGTGAAATTATTACCCATTTTTCAGGTGTTTCCTTTTGAGTTGATCAAAAGGGATCCAAAGGTTGAATTTATGATCAAATTAAGGCATCTAGGTAAAACGTAGAAAGGTTGGGAGGATATTTTGGTAGGGTTTGGCCGAGCCAAATGGTTTTGGAGGTGTGAAATTAAGATAAGGGTAAGTACTCTTCTATTAGAGAGGTGAGGGTCACTTTAGGAAAAGCTGGAAATATTATTTTATAATAAAATAATTTTCGGTTTATAATGGATAAAAAATTATTTATTTAGAGGATAAGGTGGGTATGGGTCTAAAAACTCTCAACCAATAGGTTTTATAAAATTTTTGGTTACCATTTTAACCTTATCATTTATATTTAACTCATAGTTAAATAGTATAACTTTTACAGTGTCTTATTTTATTCTTACACTATATTGTTAATAAACATACTCTAAACTTCTAAGATAACCTCATGTGGTTCCATAATGTCATATATATTATTATTTAATCCTTTTTTCTGAATCATTGGTTTTTAGGAATATTATATCAACCAATAATAGAGTATTTTTTTAAAAAATTAATATATATCAATTTTGACACTATTTGTTATTTCGTTTTGGTGAAAGTCATAACAACTTTATCACCTGGAAAAGAATTTATTTAATCAACCCTAAAATTTCATATTAATCTAGAAATTTAGTGGAATTAATCAGAAGTCCAAATTCTTATTTAATATTATATTTATAATATTAAATATTTTAATATTTCATTAATAAGGTAATTACTACATAAATATTCTATCATAAATAAGTTAAATTATTTAATGTCTAAAAATTATAAATAAAATAACATTATTTAAGAAATATTATTTATCTTTCTGATGAATACTTATAGTCTAATTTATATTGTGTTTAACCCAATATAAAAAATGGTTTAGTTATTAAACATTGAATTTAAAACTTTTAACTCTTCGTTAAATAAAATAATAATAAATTTCCTAATCTAATCAATGTGGACCAAATATTATCATAGTTTATTAATAAGGTTTTTTGGGTCTAATTACACTTATCCAATAGAATTAGGACATGTTTTAGGGTAATTATACTATCATTTTTACACATAATTACCCTATTTACTTTTAACCGCGGTACATAAAAGTCCAAAGTTACAATTCAAAAAAAAATTATTTTCAACTTATTGAACCACATTTTACATAATGATTTCATCCTTGTCTCTCAGATTTTTGAAATTCAACTCATATAAGTTGTAAAATTATGTTTTATGCATATTATAAAATGTACATAGAAGGTGGGTAAAAGAGGTTAAAAAGTTAAATAAAATTTTATACATCTAATTTTATTATAAAATTACTCCAATTAATTAAATTGAACTTATATAGTTATTATATATCTATTTTAAATTAAAATAAATTTAAATAAAATAAATATATGATTAAATAAATGTCAGTTTTAAATAGTAACCCAGTGTTTTTCACTATTCATCATAAATTGTAAGTTTTCAGAAAAAAATACAAAAAATTAACCATAAGCTAATTTTGATATTATTTATTAAAAACCTAAGTCTATCTTACCAAATTCAAATCATAGAAGTTTCATTTATTAACTTAAAATTATTTCCCATTGTCAAAACCAAAAGGCGGGTTTTTTAAAAAGTAAAAAATATCAAATGATTGACATGTGTTTTTGTCAAATTTAAATGTGAAATTACATATAATGACCTAAAGTGTATTAAATTATAAAAATATAATCTAATTATACATCAAAACCTTTATAATTCATAATTTAACACTATAAATTATTTCGATTAAAAAAGTTTTTTTCAATTTAAACTTAGTTTTTTTCAATATTCATCAAAATATGAAAGTTATCTGAAAAGTAACAAAAATTTATCCAAACTAAATTTTTATGTCTTTCATCTAAATAATAATTTAATTTCATTAAATTTAAGATTTAGATGTTTCAAATATTGGTTTTAAAAAGTTGTTCTCCATTAAAAGGCGATAAAAATGCATTTTTTGAAATATTTTTCTCTTATCTAAAAAAATGAATTTTTTCTTATATTATGACTAATAAACATATGATATGGATGTTAAGATTATATAGAGTATATAATATTCAAAAGTTAGTTAAACCTATTCATAACTGCTTTTTGAACGTCTAATTTGGAAAGTGGTGGTGCGCTCAAACTCGGTGTTGCGTGTAGTGAAAGCTATTGAATTACATTAATTTGATAATGTATTATGAAATATTGGGGTGTTATATTCTTCCTCCTTAAATTAATTTTGTCCTCACAATTTAAAATTTTTCTCAGAAAATAAATGGTTAAAAATGGAAAATACCATTGTGGAAAACCCACACCGGACATTGGGTTAATAATATTTATTCTTAATTAGATGGAAAGGGAAATGGAAAAGTCACCACCAAATTATGATCTCAATTAGGAGAACATTTTTGGAAATCATAGACACAATGTAAAGACCCGAAGCTTGAGGTACATGGAAATTACATTACTTTTGCGGAATAGTTAATACATAACAAAAAAAGACACACAAGGATCGTAATAGTTTAGTGTCTTTGGAAACTCGGAATATAATCTTATAATCGTGGTGAAAGATATTCAACACCTCCCAAAAAGATCTTCCCCTTTTTTTTCTTACCTAAATCCATTATTTTAATCCTTGGGGAAAAGAAAACATAAAAAGGATGAGCTCAAATGCTCAGTAAGAGTAAGCATGGATAAAATAAAACATACCATATACATTTGAACTTAAAAAAAACATGAACATTAAAAATCTTGAGCAACGACATAAAACATGGAAGTACATAAGGCATAGATCATAATGGAACATAAATCATGATAAAATAGCATGGGAATAAAACATGTAATTGTGGCATCCATTAATCACATGTAACGATTTCAATAGTAGCCAAGGAATTGCTGCCAAGACCATCTTAGTGGACAACGTCCCTTTCTGAATCGAGTTCACTCCTCGTTCCAGTCCTGTAATACTGAACTAGATTAACATACTGTTCCAGCCATGTATATCTCATGAGATATAAATATTTACCCAATGCATTGGAGGGAGATATAGGTCCCACCAATCTCATAATGAAATAATTCTTACTTGTGCCACAGAATAAACTTAAAACATTCATCATAACTCAATGAATAAAATGGGTTTCATAAAAATCATTTCATCATAACATAATACATATAAATCAAATGGATATCATTTCATCATAAGAAAAGTGAAACCATGTAAATCATAGAGACATTATACTTGAAACATACACATATTAAATAATGTCATCTTAGATGGAAAATTGTTTTGATAAAACTCATGAAATGAATTCTTGAGGAAAATATCCTTTCTTCTTCAAAATCATTCTCTTTTTACAAAATGTCATGGAATTTTAAAAGAAAAGGATTTTGTTGAAAATAGTCATGAAATATTTTGGAGAAAGATTTATGAAAATAAGTCTCTGTAAAACCGTAAAAATCCTTTCATGCCATATAAGTTAAAAAAACATTCTTCTCGTACTTTCGTCGGAAAAGTCAAAAAGTAACTCGTACGAAAAACGACAAAAGATTCCTTTCATCTATTTTTCAAAAAACTCACTAAATGGTAAAATTGGATATAAACTATTGTATAAGGATATAAATATTTCATATTGAGGAATCATGGATGTGGATTATAAAATACACCCCAGTAAATACCAAAGTATAAACAATATCGGATAAAAATGAGATTGTGATATTTCTCTTACCTTATGTCTGATATGCTTCATATGTATCCGAAACTCCTGTATAACGATTTAAATAATTTCATTTACTTATTATAGAATCATATTCATTGTTATGATATCATATATGGCTCACTTATGACTTTATATTACCCGTTCTTTAGTAAATTCCATGTTAAAGAGTGTTTTGGGTAAAATCATATCATTTGTCATTCGTGTTTTGACTTTTAATTATTCATAAGATTAATTAGATCATGATTAATTAATTCCAGAATATAAAACATGATTTATATATAATATATATTCAGAATATATATATATATAATAGATCAATAAATGGAAAGAAATACACCATTCATGGAGACGGTAGGTCGTACGTACGCATGAATGCTGTTTTTGTTTCCTTATTGAGTTGAATGAAATTAAGTAGATGACATAAATATATATACACATGAATCCAGTATCATTATTATGTCATATATTTCATGATTACTTATTATATATACTTTATAATCATTCATGAATGGTTAACGTGGAGAATGAATCTCATCGCGTCGTGGAGACGGTAGTCCGTACGTACGCACGAGCGATGATATCATTCTCATGATCGTGGAATTGTATTGGAGTGTATGTATACTATTTCATAATCAATATAACTTTACAATAATCATATATTGTGATTATTTACACCATTATACCCATCCAAGTATGGTGGTAGTGGAAAATAGATTACACCACGGCGTGGAGATGGTATTTCGTACGTATGCACGCGCGTTGATTTCGTTTTCCGTAGGATGGATAGATGGTGAAATATGGTTGTTTCATAATTATAATAACATATCCGTATATGAGTGATACTGATGTTATTAATTCATAATGAAACAACCTAAGAAGAAGAAGTGTAAGAAGAAATAAAGTTGAAAGAATCGGTAATAGACATTACCTCTTCTTTGAAGCGCCTCTTTGAGTCCCCCTCTTAGGGAACTAAAATTTGTCTTTGAAGAATACAAGGACCTCTAGGATGTTTCTAGGGAAGTGGAGAAGAGAATTTGTCAGGGGTTGGCCGAGCATGAAGGCTCAAAGTGGTGTGAGGAAAAGAGGGAGGAGGTTCCCTTTTATAAGGGAGGAGAGGGGCACCTTTGGAATAACAAAAAATATTATTTTATTATAAATCCAAATTCGGTTTTAAATAGCTCCAAATTGATTTATTCTGAAACTAAGGTAGGTATGGGTATAAATCCTCTCATCCAATAGAATTTAGACAAGTTTAGGTTCTTATTTAAACCTTATCATTTAGATTTAACATTAAGTTAGATAATTTAACATTTACCGTGTCTTTTTGTGTTCTTACACTATAAGGTTAATAAACTTACTATAAGAAGCCAAAATAACCCCAAGTTGTTTATTATTAATATATATATCCTTATCTACGTCATTTGTCTGATCATTAGATTTTTAGGAATAAAATAACAATTAATAATATAATATGCTTTTAAAAAACTATTATATGTCAATTTTGAAACTATTTAGTAATTGATTTTTTTGAAAATTATAACAGAATTATTAGTTCTAAAAACATTAATTAAATCAATACTAACATGTCATATTAACCTTGAAAATTATTGGAATTCATAAAAAGTCTCAAATTAGATTTATTTTTTGTAATTATAACATCTATTATGTCAATATTTCATTAATAAGATAATTACTGCATCATCTTTGTGTCATACATAAATTAAATTATTTAATGTATAAAAATTACAAATAAAATACGATTATGTATGAAATAATTTTATCTTTCTAATTAATATTTTTATTCTAATTTATCTTATGTATAACCCTATATTAAAAATTATATACTTATTAAACTTTGATTTTAACTATTTTAACCCTTCTTTAAATAAATTAATAATAAATGTCCTAATCTAATCCAAGTGGACCTAAATGGTCATATTTTTTTCCTAACGTTGTTTTTGGTCGAATTACACTTATCCAATAGAATTTGGACATGTGTTAGGGTAATAATAATATCATTTTTACACTTAATTACCCTATTTACTTTTAACAGTGGTAAAAAAAGTAAAATGTTACTATTCACAAAAAATTATTTTCTTCTCATTGAACCACATTTTACTTACCGACATAAATCATGTCTCTCGGATTTTTTTAAATTCCACTCACAGAAGCGATAAAATTAAGTTTTATGAAAAATTCATTTTTTTTAACTACCACTTAGTGGTTTCACTATTCTTCAAAAAATGAAAGTTTCCAGAAAAATACAAAAAATTAGGCCTCAGATATATTTGATATTATGAACTCAAAAATGATGTCTATTTTACCAAATTCAAAACATATTAATTAATTTAAAAATTAATTCCTGTCGTTAAAACATATAGCGTGTTCTTAAGAGATAATAACTATCAAAAGATTGACACTTGTTTATGTCTGGTTTAAATGTGAAATTGCATCCAATGAACAAAATTGTATGAAATTTTAAAAATATATTCTAAATATACTTTAATACCACTCAAATTAATAATTTATCACTATTAATTATTTCGATTAAAAAGTTTGTTTTTAATTAAAATTTAGTAATTTTCACTATTCATCAGAAAATGAACGTTATCCGAAAAGTACCAAAATTTCACCCTAAGCTAATTTCGATATTCCGAATCCAAAAATGAAGTCCATTTTGTAAAATAAAATTTAAAAAATTTAAAAAAGTGGTTATCACTATTCATAACGGCTAGTTTTAACAATATTTTAATAGGATATCGTTGTTTAGTGAAACTCGGTTTTGCGTACTACACACGCTATCGAGGAAGGTCGCGATTGCGCGTAATGAAAGGCAAGTCAAGGAAGAATGTTGTGCAAGATCCTTTTGGTGTAGCGTACAATACAAGACATTAATGAAATTAAAAAGAACAATTTTCATAAAATCTCAGGGTGTTACATTCTACCCCCCTTAAAACGAATTTCGCCCTCGAAATTCGTCGGGGTTATAAATAGTTCACTACTCGAAAGTTTCTTTAATAGAACCCCACATCGTAAAAAGGAATACCAAAACCAATATTTAAAAACAAAACTATGAAACGTAACGGTTTCCCAAATAAACTAATAACTGGGATTCCACATAGGTGAAAATATGGATATGGAAGAGAAATCTAACCATCATGTTCTGATGGAGAGTGGTAGAGAACATGGCTATCAAAAAGCCAGCAATCACAATGCCATAAATTTGTGATGATCTAAGGTACCATAATATTCATCAGATATATGATCACTAGGACAACATTTTTGGTTTTCAAGATCATTTCCCTAAAGTTGATGAAATTGGAATTAGAAGAAATACTTTAGTGATTTTGGTATAGTCTCACCGTTGGTCATTATTTGGACAATTTCCACTTTATCTCTTAAAGAAATGAAGTTGAATTTGTCATTCATGATGTGTTAGCAGATCATGTGATAGAATGATGGGTCATTCCATCTGTCTCAAACAATAGGATAGAAAAGTTATCAAAACATACATAAGTCCATTTATAGTGAGATTAATCATATATGGTTCCTAAAATGGACTTATACTTCATATATCATACAGATTAATATAATAAAACTAGTTTCTACTAAACAGGGACTTACTGTAGGCTAGTGGTAGGCGATAAAGGCCAGTCTCACTTCGGTTGTGGGTTTGATTCCCACAGCCTTGTCCGACGCGATGGACTGTCACCCGTCCTGCAGGTTGTCCTTTTTCTAAAACTACATTACTATAACATCCCATAAATAATATCAAAAAAAACTTCTATCCTTAAAAAATAATAACGTATGTCCAACATAATCCATTCCAATCTTTAGGCTTATCTAAAATACTTCGGTCCAAGCTCATAGTATAAAGAAAACGATTACTTGAAATGTTATCAACCAAGCATGTGAATACCATCATTTATCCCCCATATATCTTGTTGGTCACATTCCAATCATGTGAATACCTTAATCATGTATTCTCTTGAAAAATGAATACCCATTAAACCTTAGTGAAAACATGAATACTGTCAAAAGTTAACTCCTTCCAAATACCAAAATCCGAAAATTCTATATACTCAAACCATGATATAACCTTCTCCTTATATCAGTCATGAGCTCATGAATACTATCAAACATTTAATTTTCTCCTTATCCCTTCATTATGCATATATCATCTATATTACAAAAATATCTGAATAACCTTTAATGGATACTGGTACCATTAATCATACACTTTCAAAACTCAAGGAAAGACAACAGTGTAACAATCCTTAGATGTATCTTTATTCCATAGTACCATGAGATTACTTATACAAAATTACACTTGATAAACATGTAATCATTCCACTGCCTTCTTAAACCATTGACCGAGCTTCAACAATTCTTTCTTCTCAGATATCATTTTTATTCTCTTCATCATCATCAACATAAATACTACCCATATGGCCGTACTGATTCTCTTCATGAGACTTTCCCTTGTGGCATTGGTTTGCATAGTGCCTGTACATTCCACATTTAAAACATTTAACCATTGTTTATGTCGTAGAAATACCATTATCCTCATCCGTGGTGTTAACTGAACCTTTTACTTTGAACTTACTGGCTTTGTGTCCTTCTTTTCCACAACCAAATCATCTTCCAGTTCCCTTGAAACAATCTCCTCGATGCCTCTTCCCACATGATTTACATTATCGAAATTGAACTTTCTTTCCTCTATGATCATCATGAAACTCCATATTTCTATTATTATCTGAGTCGGGAAACTTACCAAAGTTGAGATTATTGATCATATTATGAGATTGCTGATTAGGCATAATATCTATGTTTAGACTTCCAAATCCCGTTTCATTTGGTTTCTCATGAAGAATAGCATTCCATTGTCCGTCATATCCTCCATTATCATGAATCTTCCTATTTCCAGCCATTTTCTAAAACACAAAAAGAATACTGTGAGAGTAAAATATCATGCTAGGGAAAACAACATAGTAAATGGGGAGCACCCTCAATATCTAACATCTTAGGTTAAATTCTAATATCGTTACCGTAGTTCTAGGACTATATCCTATACGTATACTTATCCTTAGGGACATCCCTAGACATACCATAGAAATATCTCTAGGGATCTCACGAACGTTTTTGCATCCTAGTTTCCAATGGTTGACTAAACCTTTCCTCTGATACCAACTGTAAAGACCCTAAGCTTGACGTACATGAAAACTACATTACTTTTGAGGAATACTTAATACATAAAAAAAAGACACAAAAGGATCGTAATAGTTTAGTGTCTTTGGAAACTCAGAATATATTCTTCTAATCGTGGTGAAAGTTCTTCATCACCTCCCATAAAGATCTTCCCATTTTTTTTCTTACCTAAAACCTTTCATTTAATTCTGGGGGAAAAGAAAACATAAAAAGGGTGAGCTCAAATGCTCAGTAAGAGTAATCATGGATAAAATAAAACATACCATATACATTTGAACTTAAAAAAATATAAACATTAAAAATCTTGAGCAACAACATAAAACATGGAAGTACATAAGGCATAGATCATAATGGAACATAAATCATGATAAAATAGCATGAGAATAAAACATGTAATTGTGGCATCCATTAAGAACATGTAATGATTTCCATAGTAACCAAGGCGTTTCTGCCAAGACCATCTTAGTGGAAAAAGTCTCTTTCTGAATCGAGTTCACTCCTCGTTCCAGTCCTGTAATACTGAACCAGATTAACATACAATTCTAGCCATGTCTATCTCATGAGATATAAATCTTTACCCAATGCATTAGAGGGAGATATAGGTCTCACCCATCTCATAATGAAATCATTCTTACTTGTGCTACAAAATAAACTTAAAACATTCATCATAACCCAAAGAATAAAATGGGTTTTATAAACATCATTCCATCATAACATAATCCATATAAAACAAATGGATATCATTTCATCACAAGAAAAGTGATACCATGTAAATCATAGAGACATTATACTTGATACATTCACATATTAAATAATGTAATCTTAGATGTAAAATGGGTTTGATAAAACTCTTGAAATGAATTTTTGAGGAAAATATCCTTTCTTCTTAAAAATCCTTCTCTTTTTACAAAATGTCATGAAATTTTAAAAGAAAAGGATTTTGTTGAAAATAGTAATGAAATATTTTGGAGGAATCTTTATGAAAATAAGTCTTTATAAAACCGTAAAAATCCTTTCATGCCATATAAGTTAAAAAAAACATTCTTCTCGTACTTTTTTCGGAAAAGTCAAAAAAAAACCTTGTACGAAAAACGACAAAAGATTCCTTTCATATCTTTTACAAAAAAACTCACTAAAGGGTAAAATTGGATATAAACTATTTTATAAGGATATTAATATTACATATTGAGGATACATGGATGTGGATGATAAAATACACCCCAGTAAATACCAAAGTATAAACAATCTTGGATAAAAATGAGATTGTGATATTTCCCTTACCTTATATCAGATATGCTTCTTATGTATCCGAACCTCCTGTATAATGATTTAGATAATGTCATTGACTTATTAGAGAATCATATTCGTTGTTATGATATCATATATGGCTCTCTTATGATTTTATATTACCCGTTCCTTTGTAAATTCCATGTTAAAGAGCGTTTTAGGTAAAATCGTATCATTTGTGGTTCTTGTTTTGACTTTTAATTATTCATAAGATTAATTAGATCATGATTACTTAATTCCAGAATATAAAACATGATTTATATATAATATATATTCAGAATATACAAATATATAATAGATCGATAAATGGAAGGAAATACACCGTTCATGGAGACGGTAGGCCGTACGTACGCATGAACGCTGTTTTCGTTTCTTTATTGAGTTGAATGGAATTAAGTAGATGACATAAATATATATACACATGAATCCAGTATCATTTTTATTTCATATATTTCATGATTACTTATTATATATACTTTATAATCATTCATGAATGGTTAACGTGGAGAATGAATCTCATCGAGTCGTGGAGACGGTAGTCCGTACGTACGCACGAGCGATGATATCATTCTCATGATCGTGGAATTGTATTGGAGTGTATGTATACTATTTTAGAATCAATATCACTTTACAATAATCATATATAGTTATTATTTACACCATTATACCCATCCAAGTAAGGTGGTGGTGGAAAATAGATTACACCACGACGTGGAGATGGTATTCCGTACGTACGCACGGGTGGTGATTTCATTTTCCGTAGGATGGATAGATGGTGAAATAGAGTTGTTTCATAATTATAATAACATATCAGTATATGAGTGATACTGATGTTATTACTTCATAATTAAACAACCTAAGAAGAAGAAGTGGAAGAAGAAATAAAGTTGAAAGAATCGGTAACGGACATTACCTCTTCTTTGAAGCGCCTCTTTGAGTCCTCCTCTTAGGGCTCTAAAATTGGTCTTTGAAGAAGACCAGGACCTCTAGGATGTTTCTAGGGAAGTGGAGAAGAGAATTTTTCATGGGTTGGCCGATCTTGAAGGCTCAAAGTGTTGTGAGGAAAAGAGGTTGGAGGTTCCCTTTTATAAGGGAGGAGAGGGGAACCTTTGGAATATCTAAAAATATTATTTTATTCTAAAGCCAAATTCGGTTTTAAATAGCTCCAAATTGATTTATTTCGAAGCTAAGGTGGGGATGGGTCGAAATCCTCTCATCCAATAGAATTTAGACAACTTTATTATAAGGCCTCGACCTTAAACCTTACTTAATATTGAATTAAATGAATAATTCACATTGAGGATCTTTTCAGGTTTAGAGTTTTAGAGAATTAGGACACAACTATTACATCTCAAAAGATTACAAAGTAGAAACTTTTACTAAGTTTCCAGAAAATAAAAAAATCTTAAAAAGAAACATGTACAGTTCCATGTTTTTGGTTGCATGACTTTCCCTTGATCCCATCCTTAACCCTATTCAACATTAAGTCCTATGAAAAACATTTCAAAAACTTGGGATGAGCATAAAAAGATCAATAAGGGATACAAAGAGAATGAAAACTGTTAGTTTTTCAAAACAACAAGTAAACCATGTATACTTTATCAAAGTAATACTTTTCACCTTTTCGAAGTAGTAAAAACTCTTCACTGAATAAAAGTTCATTACTTACCCTTCTGTAACCAAAAGATTACCATAAAACCCATATAAGATCACATAACATATAAAGGTAACTTGGGACATAAACATACTTAAGTGGAATAACCATAAGGTCTACTTCCACACATATCACTTAATGGAATAGCCATTCGGCCAACTTCCAAACATACTTAATGGAATAGCCATACAGCCGACTTCCATACCCAATGCATTGGAGGTTATAACGTAAACACCCGTCCTGGTATTCAAGGCACCACCCGTCATATGGTTTATCACATAACCACTCGTAATATGTCCAAGTACCATTATAAAATTATAACACATAAAACCAATATAAAGGAATGATAACATTTCCACATTTCAATCACAATATATCATTTAAATATATTGACAAAATATAATCATTTATCAAAACCATTTTCAATACCAAAATACAAAAAATATTATACGGTATTTATTTTATTTTTAAAAACATTACGTCTTGTTGAGGAAGCCAAAGATCAAATACTACTCGTGGTGGGGGAAAAGGTCGTTGTCACCGTGTATGTTAAAAAAAACATTCCTTTTTGTCGTTTAGTAAAAAGCTTCGTTGAAAAAGATTCATTTTGTATAAAAGTAAAAGTCAAAGGGGTTTATACACCGCATAAAATATTGTTGTGTATAAAACGAAATATGCCTCAATGAAAGAAGATTGAGACGACGTCCCTTACAAAGACTGTATCCTTGGTTTAAGGATAAGTCAATTACATAATTATGTGTGAAAATCAAATACACCCAATATAAGTGGATATTAAGTGTAAAACAATCAGAGGTTTTTCACACATATTCATATAATGAGATATTAAAGGAGTAAAAGATTATCCCAAAGAATCAAATTTGGGTTAAGAAGTTCCCTTGAAAAAATATGACAGCCTAACGACGTCACTACAAAATTCAGAAAATGAGTTGCTGAGAGATAAAAAGGGTATCTCATCAATTGAACATAAAATTTACATCAATAAGGTTATATGAGAACGTATCCCAACATAACAATATGTAAATTAAAAGACCCAACAAAAGAAGTCTTTTAAAAAGAGGAGGGTGAAAGGTTCCCTTACCGACATGGGTATCTTTCGAGACATGCACCCCGTGAAAGAAGGACAATACAAAATTGATGTAAATACTCATAAATGAAAGTATTATACACAATGAGTAATGTAATGGGTAATACATACACCACTCAAAAGAAAATTGTGGCAAATGTAGCATAAATCTCACGGGAATAAGAGTGAGATGGAAAATCCCTTACGAAAACTCGGCAGCCTAACGACGCCACAAAAATGGATTGATGAGATAAAATAGGGTCTCTCATCATATTAACATAAATTTTACAGAAAGAGGAATATAAAATAACATCCCCCAACATAAAAAATAGGAGCTTAAAAGAAGTGACATAAAGGGAGTACTTAAAAAGAAAGAGAGAGGTTAGATCTCTTACGAAAATTCAGCAGCCTAACATCGCCACTCAAAACTTCCAAAATGGATTGATGAGAGAGAATAGGGTCTCTCATCATATGAACATAAAAATTACAGTAAGAGTAATATAAAAGAACATCCCAATCACAAGAAATATGAGCTTAAAATGAATGGCATAAAAGAGTGTACTTAAAAAGAAAGAGAGGAGTAGGATCCCTTACCTCAAGTCCAACTTGTCTTCTTCGTTTCTTTATATTCCTGAATAATAAACATGAGTTAATTTATACTTCCTTAAAGAACCTTTTTCAAGTTCATTATTCCTTTTACATCACTTATTACCATGTCACAAACATTATTTAATCATTTAAGTTAATAATGTTTGTTTTGTTGATATTTGGTTCTTAAGTCGAAAGTGGACTTCTTACAATTACATGTTATTTATGTGGTCATAGTTTCATTATATCCATAATTTTATTCATGATGTATATATCATATATATCATATATATCCAGTATATTCATTAATTTATAATATTACATAACATTTAGAGTTGAGAAAAGAAATGCACCGTTCATGGAGACGGTAAACCGTACGTACGCATGAACGCTACATCCATTTCTATTTCATATTTAATGGAATTAAAACATAATGATACATAATAGTATTTTAATTCCAGTATGTTATCATATATAATATCATTAAATATATCCTTTATATGTACCACATAGGGTATTAACGAATCAAATCACTTTGAGGGGGCGGTAGTCCGCACTTCCTTAAATGAAGATATCGCGTTTACCAATAATGGAAACCATAAAGGTATGCCATAAATGAAAAATACATAATCTTAAGTAAAACTAAAATATATTAGATATTATATATAAATATAGTGTCATCTTAATGGCCACCTTTTAAGGTGTTAGACGAATGTTGAACAATCATCTTTTCGAGAGGAAGAAATTCTCCATCCACAGAAACAGTATGTTTTTTAACCATTAGATGTAGGTGTGTGTAAGTGTATCTCGAATACTTCTTAAAAAAACGTCCTAGTATATTTAAGATACTGTATTTGTTACAAAATAAAATAATAAAAAGAGTTTAGGGGGTTGGAGAAGGAAAATAAAACAAAAGGACTCAAGCGAAGACATTACCTTAAAATCGGGTAACTTCCTTTGATTTGAGCTCAAAGGCTTCCTTGGAAAGAATTATGCCCAAAGTGAGGCTTCAAAGAGTTATAGAGGGATGTGGAGAGACAAAATGGGCAGGGGATGGCCGAGCCAAAGGCTTTGTAAGTGTGGGTAAGGTGGTAGAGGTGGGGGCCTTTTATAAGAGGAGAGGAGGGGCACTCTTGGAAAGTAATGAAATGTAACTTTATTTTAAAATGAGTTTCGGATTTAAAAGGTCCCACATTGATATAATTCTAGGATAAGGTTATAAGGGTTCTAAATATACCCATATAATAGGTTTTAGACATGTGTAGGTCATAGATTTTACATTATCTTCTCATTTTATTTAAATCCTTTATTAATGAGGTAATCGATGCATCATCATGATGTCATAAATAAATTAATTTATTTAAAGTCTACAAATTAGAAAACAAATACTATCATGTAGGTAATCCTTTTAGATTTCCATTGATTATTTATAGTCAAAAATCTGACTTGTATAACGCCATGTAAAAATTGTTTTACTAAAACATCTCATGTTTGTGTCATTTTTACTTTAACATTAAATAAAATGATATTTATTTCCTTTTCCAACCAAAGTAGATCCATGGGATCCCCATGTTGACCCATGGATTGTCTTGGTCGGCCATGACACATCCAATTAGGGTAGGACATGTGTCTAGTTCATTTCATTTTATTAAAACATTATTCTTACCTTAAACTACACTAATTACCTCTAATCGCGATTAGAAACATAATAAGATACTATTCACCAAAAAATTATTTTAATCCCATTGAACTATATTTTACTTCTTAATGACAACCATGTATGTCAGATTTTTGAAATTAAAAACACAATGATGGCAAAATTTCATTTAAACAGAAAATCAGTTTTTATAATTACCACTTAGTGGTTTCACTATTCATCAAAAATCGAAGTTTTTCAGAAAATTACCAAAAGTTCACCCTAAGCTATATTTGATAATACTAATTCAAAAATTATGTCTATTTTAAGAAATTCAGAACATATAAGTTGCATTAATTAATTTAATAATTAATTTCTGCTGTCAAAACAAATAGTGTGTTTTTATGAAACAAAATGTATCAAAAGATTGACAATAGTTTAAGTCCGATTTCAAAGTGGAATTAATTCCAACGACCACTATTGGATTAAATGGTAAAAATATATTCTAATTTCACTTTAAAACCAATTCAAAAGATAATCTAATCATATAAATAAATTAGATTAAAAGAGGTTTTTAATTAAAATACAACATTTTCACTATTCATTATAAATTGAACTTTTTCAGAAAAATACCAAAAATTTACACAAAGTAAATTTTGATGTCCTGATTCTAAAGAAGAATTTTATTTTGTCAAATATAACACATAAAATTATAAAAAATTGGATTTAAAAGAGGTTCTCCATCAAAAGGCGGTTAATCGACCTTTTAAATAATATTAGAATGTTTACACTTAAAATTGGATTCATTTGCATTTTTAATCCTCTAACATTTATTGTAAAAAGTAATAATTTTTGACAAACATATATAATCATTTTGTAGTTAGTTCTGTTCATTCCCACCATTACAATGGCTAGGAATTAACTACTATTTTGAATAATATTATTTTATTATTAGAGTGCAACGTAAGATTTCCAAGAAACTAGTTATTGCGTGTTGGGTACGCCATCGAGCATAGCATCCCCTTTAAAGTCATATTAATATTTTATTCACAAATATGGATAAATGTGAAAATGTCATACTCTTTATTTACCTGGGGTGTTACATCCTTCCCCCCTTTTGGGAATTGCGTCCTCGCAATTTTAAAATTGGGCTCAGAAACATCCTTGAAAGTCCCACATCGGAACAAGAGTCGGTAAAAAAATCACTTTAAGATAAAGAAAGATAAGTACAAAGGTCACCCGAGTTAACCCATACTAGGATTCCAAGTATGAAAACATGGACATGGAGGAGAAAATATAGGGTCATGTTCTGATGGAGAGTGATAGAAAACATGTTTAGGAGAAAGATAACCACAAGAAAATCACAAACTTGTGATGGGTTAAAAGGTATTCGATTCCCCAGTAGGAAAAGTTAATAGACAACATTTTTGTTTTAAGTTACTTTTTATTGAGGAATTTATTCATAAGGAAACATAATCACTTATCATGTTGACTTTCAACTTTTATTAGATTCCTTACACAAACTCATATTTTCTCCAAAAGACGAGTATTTAGGAAGACTTGTTCACATTAAGAGTACTATAATCAACTTCTAGAGAATCACCTAATCAAAAAAAAGGAGAACTATATACTTCCCATGTCTTTACTCTTTAACCAAAACCAACACCCAAATGGTTAGTACAAGATCAAATAATCCATAAAAGGATAACACTTTATAAAAAGAAAATCTATTCTTAATCTCCAAAATTTGTCCAACAAAACCCAAATTTCAACAAGGACCATTCGATAAACAATTTGTCCATAAAATTCAACAAAGTAAACCAAACTAAGATTGAAACCCAAATATTTGAAGGATTTAGTCACATAGTCTTCCAAGTTAAATCGTATCATTTATCTCCAAACAACATCAGTTGCTCTTAATGTCTCATATTGAAAAGTAATTAACCTAATCACATATCCTCCATGATAGGTTAATAAATATCCATAGATAACCCAAAATGAACTTACTATTAATTCATAAAACCATCTAACTAAAAAGAATCAGTCAAGCTCACCAGGGACTTCACGTAGTCCAGTGGTAAGCGATAAATACCAGTTTCACTTTGGTTGTGGGTTCGATTCCCGCAGCTTTGTCCGACGCGATGGTTTGTCACACGGTCTGTGTGTTGTCCTTTTTCCAAAACTATATAATTTTAAAAAATTACCCAAAACGAGATAAAATATTCAAAAATGAACATAACATATTTTACCCTCAATTTTATCTCATGCCTTTCATTTTCCAGCATATCATATAATAACCCATAATTACCTCAAAACTAAGGATCATATAATCTCTAATGGTTTCCTTTATAATTATTACTTGAACTTCCACATCGATTGGTCATCTCATACATGATGCATTATAGAACATACCATGGTTAAAGTGGTTGATCATGACTCCTTGATAGTTGGTTTAGAACAACCACGAGTTTCCTCATTGACTCTCCCATTTTATCTAGTATCCTAATCAGAGAACCACCACAGTTTCCTTCAAACCTGTTGTCTCTTTGGTGCCTGCTAGATCCATCCATTCACTAAAAACAGAAATGTCATGTGAGTATATCAAAAAAACCATAATGTACTAATGAGGAATATATACTTACTCATTCACTTTATCTAAAACTAGGACTCTTTCTGAAATCCTAACCATTATGGTATTGTCACTTATGCTTAGAGGATACCCTAACCTCTAAAGTTATCTAAACCGACCTCTGATACCAACTATAAGGCCCCGGCCTTAAACCTTACTTAATATTGAATTAAATAAATAATTCACATTGAGGATCTTTTCAGGTTTAGAGTTTTAGATAATTAAGACATAACTATTACATCTCAAAAGATTACAAAGTAGAAACTTTTACTAAGTTTCCATAAAACAAAAAATATTAAAAAGAAACATGTCCAGTTCCATGTTTTAGGTTGCATGACTTTCCCACGATCCCATCCTTGACCATATTCCACATTAAGTCCTGTGAAAAACATTTCAAAAACTTGGGATGAGCATAAAAAGCTCAGTAAGGGATACAAAAAGAATGAAAACTGTTAGTTTTTCAAAACAACAAGTAAACCAAGTATACTTTATCAAAGTAATACTTTTCACCTTTTCGAAGTAGTAAAAACTCTTCACTGAATAAAAGTTCATTACTTACCCTACTGTAACCAAAAGATTACCATAAAACCCATATAAGATCCCATAACATGTAAAGCTAATTTGGGACATAAACACACTTAAGTGGAATAACCATAAGGTCGACTTCCACACATATCACTTAATGGAATATCCATTCAGCCAACTTCCATACATACTTAATGAAATAGACATACGGCCGACTTCCATAACCAATGCATTGGAGGTTATAACGTAACCACCCGTCCTGGTATTCACGGCACCACCCGTCATATGGTTTATCACGTAACCACCCGTAATATGTCCAAGTACCATTATAAAATTATAACACATAAAACCAATATAAAGGAATGATAACATTTACACATTTCAATCACAATATATCATTTAAATATATTGACATAATAGAACCATTTACCAAAACCATTTTCAATACCAAAATACATAAAAGAGTATATGATATTTATTTTATTTTTAAAAACATTACGGCCTGTTGAGGAAGCCAAAGATCAAATAATACTCGCGGTGGCGGAAAAGGTCGGTGTCACCGCGTACGTTAAAAGAAACATTCCTTTTTGTCGTTTAGTAAAATGCTTCGTAGAAAAAGATTCCTTTTGTATAAAAGTAAAAGTAAAAGGGGTTTATACACCGTATAAAAGATAGTTGTGTATAAAACGAAATATGCCTCAATGAAAGGAGATTGAGACGAATCCCTTACAAAGACGGTATCCTTTGTTTAAGGATAATTCAATTACATAATTATGTGTGACAAACGAATGCACCCAATATAAGTAGATATTAAGTGCAAAAAAATCAGAGGTTATTCACACATATTCATAGAATGACATATTCAAGGATTACAAGATTATCCCAAAGAAACAAATTTGGGTTAAGAAGTTCCCTTGCAAAAATATGACAGCCTAACTGCGTCACTACAAAATTCCGAAAATGAGTTGATGAGAGATAAAAAGGGTATCTCATCAATTGGACATAAAATTTACATCAATAAGGTTATATGAGAACGTATCCCAATATAACAATATGTAAATTAAAAGACCCAACAAAAGAAGTCTTTTAAAAAGAGGAGGGTGAAAGGTTCCCTTATCGACATGGGTATCTTTCGAGACACGCACCCCGTGAAAGAAGAACAATACAAAATTGATGTAAATACTCATAAATGAAAGTACTATACACAATGAGTAATCTAATGGGAAGTACATACACCACTCAAATGAAATTGTGGCAGATGTATCATAAATCTCATGGGAATAAGAGTGAGATGAAAAATCCCTTACGGAAACTCGGCAGCCTAACGACACCACAAAAATGGATTGATGAGATCAAATAGGGTCTCTCATCATATTAACATAATTTTTACAGAAAGAGGAATATAAAATAACATCCCCAAACATAACAAAGAGGAGTTTAAAAGAAGTGACATAAAGGAGAGTACTTAAAAAGAAAGAGAGAGGTTAGATCTCTTACGAAAATTCAGCAGCCTAACGACGCCACTCAAAACTTCCAAAATGGATTGATGAGAGAGAATAGGGTCTCTTATCATATGAACATAAAAATTAGAGAAAGATTAATATAAAAGAACATCCAAATCACAAGAAAGATGAGCTTAAAATGAATGGCATAAAAGAGTGTACTTAAAAAGAAAGAGAGGAGTAGGATCCCTTACCTCAAGTCCAACTTGTCTTGTTCATTTCTTTATATTCCTGAATAATAAACTTGATCTAATTTCTACTTCCTTAAGAACCTTTTTCAAGTTCATTATTCCTTTTACATCACTTATTACCATGTCATAAACATTATTTAATCATTTATGTAAATAATGTTTGTTTTGTCGATATTTGGTTCTTAAGTCGAAAGTGGACTTCTTACAATTACATGTTGTTCATGTGGTCAAAGGTTCATTATATTTAGAATTTTATTCATGATGTATATATCATATATATCATATATATCCAGTATATTCATGCATTTATAATATTACATAACATTTAGATTTAAGAAAACAAATGCACCGTTCATTGAGACGGTAAGCCGTACGTTCGCATGAACAGTACTTCCATTTCTATTTCACATTTAATGGAATTAAAACATAATGATACATAATATTATTTTAATTCCAGTATGGTATCATATATAATATCATTAAATATATCCTTTATATGTACCACATATGGTATTAACGAATCAAATCACTTTGAGGGGGCGGTAGTCCGCACTTCCTTAAATGAAGATATCGCGTTTACCCATAATGGAAACCATAAAGTGATGACATAAATGAAAAATACAGAAGATTAAGTAAAATATAAATATATTAGATATCATATATAAATATAGTGTCATCTTAATGGCCACCTTTTAAGGTGTTAGAAGAATGTTGAACAATCATCGTTTCGGGAGGCATAAAATCGCCATCAACAGAAACAGTATGTTCTTTAACCATTAGATGTAGGTGTGTGTAAGTGTAGCTCGAATACCTCTTATAAAAACATCCTAGTATATTGAAGTTACTGGATTTGTTACAAAATAAATGAATAAAAAGTGTTTAGGGGGTTGGAGAATCAAAATGAAACAAAAGGACTCAAGCGAAGACGTTACCTTAAAATCAGGTAACTTCCTTTGATTTGAGCTCAAAGGCTTCCTTGGAAAGGATTCTGCCCAAAGTGAGGCTTCAAGGAGTTATAGAGGGATGTGGAGAGACAAAATGGGCAGGGGTTGTCCGAGACAAAGGCTTTGGAAGTGTGGGTAAGGAGGTAGAGGTGGAGGCCTTTTATAAGAGGAGAGGAGGGGCACTCTTGGAAAGTAATGAAATGTAACTTTATTTTAAAATGAGTTTCGGATTTAAAAGGTCCCACATTAATATAATTCGAGTATAAGGTTTTAAGGGTTCGAAATATACCCATCCAAGAGATTTTTTACATGTGTAGGTCATATATTTTACATTATCTTCTCATTTTATTTAAATCCTTTATTAATGAGGTAATCGCTGCATCATCATGATGTCATAAATAAATTAATTAATTTAAAGTCTAAAAATTATAAAAAAATACTATCATGTAGGAAATCTTTTTAGATATCCATTTATTATTTATAGGTAAAAATCTGACTTGTATAACCCCATGTAAAAATTGTTTTAGTAAAACATCTCATGTTTGTGTCATTTTTA
This sequence comes from Viscum album, assembly GCA_963277665.1. Lineage (NCBI taxonomy): Eukaryota > Viridiplantae > Streptophyta > Magnoliopsida > Santalales > Viscaceae > Viscum > Viscum album. Next base: position 995,270,173 of record OY728141.1, on the reverse strand, counting down.
CTTTAACATTATATAAAAAGATATTTATATTATTTTCCAACCAAAGTGGCTCCATGGGGTCCCCAAGTTGACCCATGGATTGTCTTGGTCGGCCATGACACATACAATGATAGTAGGACATGTGTCTAGGTCATTTCATTTTATTAAAACATTATTCTTACCTTAAACTATACTAATTACCTCTAATCGCGATTAAAAACATAATAAGATACTATTCACCAAAAAATTATTTTAATCCCATTGAATCACATTTTACTTCTTAATGACAACCATGTATGTAAGATTTTTGAAATTAAAAACACAATGATGGAAAAATTTCATTTAAATGGAAAATCAGTTTTTATAAGTACTACTTAGTGGTTTCACTATTCATCAAAAATTGATGTTTTTCAGAAAATTACCAAAAGTTCACCCTAAGCTATATTTGATATTCCGAATTAAAAAATGATTTCTATTTTACAAAATTCAGAACATATAATTTGCATTATTTAATTTAATAATTAATTCCCGCTGTCAAAACAAATAGCGTGTTTTTATGAAACAAAATGTATCAAAAGATTGACACTAGTTTAAGTCTGATTTCAAAGTGAAATTAATTCCAACGACCACTATTGGATTAAATGGTAAAAATATATTCTAATTTCACTTTAAAACCAATTAAAAAGATAATATAATCATATAAATAAATTAGATTAAAAGAGGTTCTGAATTAAAATAAAACATTTTTCACTATTCATTAAAAATTGACCTTTTTCAGAAAAATACCAAAAATTTACACAAAGTAAATTTTGATGTCCGAATTCTAAAGAAGAATTTTATTTTGTCATATATAACACATAAAATTGTCAAAAATTTTATTTAAAAGAGGTTCACCATCAAAAGGCGGTTAATCGACCTTTTAAATAATATTAGAATGTTTACGCTTAAAATTGGATTCATTTGCATTTTTAATCCTCTAACATTTATTGTAAAAAGTAAAAATATTTGAAAAACATATATAATCATTTTGTAGTTAGTAATTTTCATTCCCGCCATTACAATGTCTAGGCGTTAACTACTATATAGAATAATTATATTCTATTATTAGTGTGCAACGTAAGATTCCCAAGAAACTCGTTGTTGCGTGTTGGGTACGCCATCGATCATAGCATCCCCTTTAAAGTCATATTAATATTTTATTCACAAATATGGATAAATGTGAAAATTTCATACTCTTTATTTACATGGGGTGTTACATTTAGGTTCTTATTTTAACCTTATCATTTAGATTTAACATTAAGTTAGATAATTTTACTTTTACCGTGTCTTTTTGTGTTCTTACACTATAAGGTTAATAAACTAACTATAAGAATCCGAACAAACCACAAGTTGTTTATTATTAATATCTATAACCTTATCTAATTCATTTTCCCGAACCATATATTTTTAGGAATAAAATAACAATTAATAATATAATATTTGTTTAAAAAACTATTATATGTCAATTTTGATACTATTTAGTAATTGATTTTTGTGAAAATCATAACAGAATTATTAGTTCAAAAAAGTTAATTAAATCAATACTAACATGTCATATTAACCTAGAAAATAAGTGTAATTCATAAAAAGTCTCAAATTACATTTATTTTGGTATTTATAACATCAATTATGTCAATATTTCAATAATAAGATAATTACTACATCATCATTGTGTCATAAATAAATTAAATTATTTAATGTCTAAAAATTACAAATAAAATACCATTATGTAGGAAGTCATTTTATCTTTCTAATTAATATTTTTAGTCGAATTTATCTTATGTATAACCTTATATTAAAAATGATATACTTATTAAACATTGATTTCAACTATTTTAACCCTTCTTTAAATAAATTAATAATTAATGTCCTAATCTAATCCAAGTAGACCTAAATGGTCATATTTTATTTCTAAGGTTGTTTTTGGTCGAATTACACTTATACAATAGAATTAGGACATGTTTTAGGGTAATAATAATACAATTTTTACCCTTAATTACCCTATTTACTTTTAACTGTGGTTAAAAAAAGGAAAAAACTTACTATTCACCAAAAATTATTTTCATCTCATTGAACCACATTTTACTTGCTGACATCAACCGTGTGTCTCAGATATTTGAAATTCCACTCACAGAAGTAGTAAAATTATGTTTTATGAAAAATTCATTTTTTTAACTACCACTTAGTTGTTTCACTATTCATCAAAAAATGAAAGTTTCCAGAAAAATACAAAAAATTAGGACTAAGCTATATTTGATATTATGAACTCAAAAATGATGTCTATTTTACAAAATTCAAAACATATCAGTTGCATTAATTAATTTAAAAATTAATTCTTGTCGTTAAAACATATAGCGTGTTCTTAAGAGATAATAACCATCAAAAGTTTCCCACTTGTTTATGTCTGGTTTAAATGTGAAATTACATCCAACGACCAGAATTGTATCAAATTGTAAAAATATATTCTAAATATACTTTAAAACCACTCAAATTAATAATTTATCACTATTAATTATTTTTATTAAAAAGGTTGTTTTTTATTAAAATTTAGTAATTTTCAGTATTCATCAGAAAATGAAAGTTATCTGAAAAGTACCAAAATTTCACCCTAAGATAATTTCGATATTCCGAATCCAAAAATGAATTCCATTTTGAAAAACATAAATTAAAAAATTTCAAAAAGTGGTTATTACTATTCATAACGCCTAGTTTTAATATTATTTTAATAGCATATCGTTGTTTAGTGAAACTCGGTATTACGTACTACACACGCTATCGAGGAAGGTCACGATTGCGCGTAATGCAAGGCAAGTCAAGGATGCATGTTTTTCAAGATCCTTTTGGTTTAGCGTACAACACAAGACATTAATGAAATTAAAAAGAATATTTTTCATAAAATCTCGGGGTGTTACATTCTACCCACCTTAAAATGAATTTCTCCCTCAAAATTCGTCGGGGTTATAAATGGTTTACTACTAGAAAGATTCATTAATAGAAACCCACATCTTAAAAAGGAATACCAAAACCAATCTTTAAAAACAAAAGTACGAAACGTAACGGTTACCCAGATAAACTAATTAATGGGTTTCCACATAGGTGAAAATATGGATATGGAAGAGAAATCTAACCATCATGTTCTGATGGAGAGTGGAAGAGAACATGGCTATGGAAAAGCCTGAAATCACAAAGCCATAAATTTCTGACGATCTAAGGTACCATATTATTCATCAGATATAAGATCTCTAGGACAACATTTTTTGTTTTCAAGATCATTTCCCAAAAGTTGATGAAATTTGAATTAGAAGAAATACTTTAGTGATTTTGGTATAGTCTCACCATTGGTCATTCTTTGGACAGTTTCAACTTTATCTCTTAAAGAAATTAAGTTGAATTTTTCATTCATGTTGTGCTAGTAGATCATGTGATAGAATGATGGGTCATTCCATCTGTCTCAAACAAAATGTTAGAAAAGTTATCAAAACTTACATAAGTCAATCTATAGTGAGATTAATCATATATGGTTCCTAAAATGGACTTATACTTTATATATCATACTGATTAACATAATAAAACTATTTTCTACTAAATAGGGACTTCCTTTAGGCCAGTGGTAGGCGATAAAGGCCAGTCGCACTTCGGTTGTGGGTTCGATTCCCACAGCCTTGTCCGACGTGATGGGCTGTCGCCCGTCGTGCAGGTTGTCCTTTTTATAAAACTACATTACTATAACATCCCATAAAAAATATCAAAAAAAAAGTTCTATCCTTAAAAAATACTAACTTATGTCCAAAATAATCCATTCCAATCTTTAGGATTATCTAAAATACTTCGGTCCAAGCTCATAGTATAAAGAAAACGATTACTTGAAATGTCATCAACCAAGCATGTGAATACCATCATTTATCCCCCATATATCTTGTTTGTCACATTCCAATCATGTGAATACCTTAATCATGTATTCTCTTGAAAAATGAATACCCATTAAACCTTAGTGAAAACATGAATGCTGTCAAAAGTTAACTCTTTCCACATACCAAAATCAAAAAATTCTATATACTCAAACCATGATATAACCTTCTCCTTATATTAGTCATGAGCTCATGAATACTATCAAACATTTAATTTTCTCTTTATCCCTTAATTATGCGCATATCATCTATATTCCAAAAATATTTGAATAACCGTTAATGGATACTTGTACCATTAATCATACACTTTCAAAACTCAAGGAAAGACAATAGTGTAACAATCCTTGGATGTCTCTTTATTCCATAGTACCATGAGATTACTTATACAACATTACACTTGATAAACATGTAATCATTCCACTACCTTCTTTAACCATTGACCGAGCTTCAACAATTATTTCATATCACATATCATTTTTAGTCTCTTCATAATCATCAACATAAATACTACCCATACGGCCGTACCGATTCTCTTCATGAGACTTTCCCTTAGGGCATTGGTTTTCATAATGCCCGTACATTCCACATTTAAAACATTTAACCATTGTTGATGTTGTAGCAATACCATTATCCTCATCCATGGTGTTAAATGAACCTTTTCCTTTGCACTTACTGGCTTTGTGTCCTTCTTTTCCACACCCAAAGCATCTTCCAGTTCCCTTGAATCAATCTCCTCGATGCCTCTTCCCACATGATTTACATGAGGGAAATTGAACTTTCTTTCCTCTATGATCATCATGACACTCCATCATTCAATTATTATTTGAGTCGGGAAACTTACAAAGTTGAGATTATTGATCATATTATGAGATTTCTGATTAGGCATAATAAAGATGTTTGGACTTCCAAATCCCATTTCATTTGGTGTGTCATGAATAATATCATTCTATTGTCCGTCATATCCTCCATTATCATGAATCTTCCTGTTTCCAGCCATTTTCTAAAACCCAAAAAGAATAGTGTGAGTGGAAAAAATCATGCTAGGGAAAACAACATAGTAAAGGGGGAGTACCCTCAATATCTAACATCTTCGGTTAAATTCTAATATCGTTACCGTAGTTCTAGGACTATATCCTATACGTATACTTATCCTTAGGGACATCCCTAGACATACCTTAGAAATATCTCTAGGGATATCACTAACATTTTTGCATCCTAGTTTCCAATGGTTGACTAAACCTTTCCTCTGATACCAACCGTAATGACCCGAAGCGTGATGTACATGGAAATTACATTAATTTTGTGGAATACATAATACATAACAAAAAAAGACACACAAGGATCATAATAGTTTAGTGTCTTTGGAATCTTGGAATATAATCATCTAATCATGGTGAAAGATCTTCATCACCTCCCATAAAGATCTTCCACTTTTGTTTTCTTACCTAAAACCTTTCTTTTAATCTTGGGGGAAAAGAAAACATAAAAAGGGTGAGCTCAAATTCTCAGTGAGATTATGCATGGATAAAATAAAACATACCATATAAATTTGAACTTAAAAAAAATATGAACATTAAAAATCATGAGCAACGACATAAAACATGGAATTACATAAGTCATAGATCATAATGGATCATAAATCATGATAAAATATCATGGGAATAAAACATGTAACTATGGAATCCATTAAGCACATGTAATGATTTCCATAGTAGCCAAGGCATTGCTGCCAAGACCATATTAGTAGACAAAGTCCCTTTATGAATCGAGTTCACTCCTCGTTCCAGTCGTGTAATAATGAACCGGATTAACATACCATTCCATCCATGTCTATCTCATGAGATATAAATCTTTACCTAATGCATTGGAGGGAGATATAGGTCCCACCCATCTCATAATGAAATCATTCTTACTTGTGCCACAAAATAAACTTAAAACATTCATCAGAACCCAAAGAATAAAATTGGTTTCATAAACATCATTCCATCATAACATAATCCATATAAAAAATGGATATCATTTCATCATAAGAAAAGTGAAACCATGTAAATCATAGAGACATTATACTCGAAACATACACATATTAAATAATGTCATCTTAGATGGAACTTGGTTTTGATAAAACTCTTGAAATGAATTCTTGAGGAAAATATCCTTTCTTCTTCAAAATCATTCCCTTTTTACAAAATGTCTTGAAATTTTAAAAGAAAAGGATTTTGTTTAAATTAGTCATGAAATATTTTGGAGGAAGCTTTATGAAAATAAGTCTTTATAAAACCGTAAAAATCCTTTCATGCCATATAAGTTAAAAAACATTCTTCTCGTACATTTGTCGGAAAAGTCAAAAAGTACCTCATACGAAAAATGACAAAAGATTCCTTTAATATCTTTTAAAAAAAACTCACTGAAGGTTAAAATTGGATATAAACTATTTTATGAGGATATAAATATTACATATTGAAGAAACATGGATGTGGATGATAAAATACACCCCAATAAATACCAAAGTATAAACAATCTCGGATAAAAATGAGATTGTGATATTTCCCTTACCTTATGTCTGATATGCTTTGTATATATCCGAATCTCATGTATAATGATTTAAATAATGTCATTGACTTATTAAAGAATCATATTAATTGTTATGATATCATATATGTCTCACTTATGACTTTATATTACCCGTTCTTTTGTAAATTCCATGTTAAAGAGCGTTTTGGGTAAAATCGTATAAATTGTCGTTCGTGTTTTGACTTTTAATTATTCATAAGATTAATTAGATCATGATTACTTAATTACAGAATATAAAACATGATTTATATATAATATATATTTAGAATATACATATATATAATAGATCGATAAATGGAAAGAAATACACCGTTCATGGAGACGGTAGGCCATACGTACGCATGAACGCTGTTTTCGTTTCCTTATTGAGTTGAATGGAATTAATTATATGACATAAATATATATACACATGAATCCAGTATCATTATTATGTCATATATTTTATGATTACTTATTATATATACTTTATAATCATTCATGAATGGTTAACGTGGAGAATGAATCTCATCGCGTCGTGGAGACGGTAGTCCGTACGTACGCACGAACAATGATATCATTCTCATGATTGTAGAATTGTATTGGAGTGTATGTATACTATTTCAGAATCAATATCACTTTACAATAATCATATATAGTTATTATTTACACCATTATACCCATCCAAGTAAGGTGGTGGTGGAAAATAGATTACACCACGGCGTGGAGATGGTATTCCGTACGTACGCACGCACGGTGATTTCGTTTTCCGTAGGATGGATAAATGGTGAAATAGGGTTGTTTCATAATTATAATAACATATCATTATATGAGTGATACTGATGTAATTACTTAATAATGAAACAACCTATGAATAAGAAGTGGAAGAAGAAATAAATTTGAAAGAATCGGTAACAGACATTACCTTTTCTTTGAAGCGCCTCTTTGATTTATCCTCTTAGGGCACTAAAATTTGTCTTTGAAGAAGACCATGACCTCTAGGATGTTTCTAGGGAAGTGAAGAAGATAATTTTTCAGGGGTTGGCCGGGCTTGAAGGCTGAAAGTGGTGTGAGGAAAAGAGGGAGGAGGTTCCCTTTTACAAGGGAGGAGAGGGGCACCTTTGGAATAACTAAAAATATAATTATAAAGCCAAATTCGATTTTAAATAGCTCCAAATTGATTTATTTCGAATCTAAGGTGGGGATGGCTCGAAATACTCTCAAAAAATAGAATTTAGACATGTTTAGGTTCTTATTTTAACCTTATCATTTAGATTTAACATTAAGTTAGATAATTTTACTTTTACAGTGTCTTTTTGTGTTCTTACACTATAAGGTTAATAAACTTACAATAAGAAGCCAAAAGAACCCGAAGTTGTTTATTATTAATATATATAACCTTATCTAAGTCATTTGTCTGAACCTTAGATTTTTAGGAATAAAATAAAAATTAATAATATAATATTTTTTTTAAAAACTATTATATGTCAATTTTGACACTATTTAGTAATTGATTTTTTTGAAAATCATAACAGAATTATTAGTTCAAAAAAAGATAATTAAATAAATAATAGCATGTCATATTAACATTGAAAATTAGTGTAATTCATAAAAAGTCTCAAATTACCTTTATTTTGGTATTTATAACATCAATTATGTCAATATTTCATTAATAAGATAATTACTGCATCATCTTTGTGTCATAAATATATTAAATTATATAATGTCTAAAAATTAAAAATTAAATACCATTATGTATGAAATCGTTTTATCTTCCTAATGAATATTTTTAGTTGAATATATCTTATGTATAACCCTATATTAAAAATGATATTCTTATTAAAATTTTATTTTAACTATTTTAACCCTTCTTTAAATAAATTAATAATAAATGTCCTAATCTAATCCAAGTGGACCTAAATGGTCATATTTTATTACTTAGTTTGTTTTTGTTCGAATTAAACTTATCCAATAGAATTAGGACATGTGTTTGGATAATAATAATATCATTTTTACCCTTAATTAACCTATTAACTTTTAACCATGGTAAAAAAAAGTAAAAAGTTACTATTCACCAAAAATTATTTTCATCTCATTGAACCACATTTTACTTACTGAAATCAACCATATCTCTCAGATTTTTGAAATTCCACTCACATAAGCGGTAAAATTAAGTTTTATGAAAAATTCATTTTTTTTAACTACCACTTAGTGGTTTCATTATTCATCAAAAAATGAAAGTTTCGAGAAAATATAAATAATTAGGCCTAAGCTATATTAGATATTATGAACTCAAAAATAAAGTCTATTTTACAAAAGTCAAAAAATATCAGTTTCATTAATTAATTTAAAAATTAATTCCCGTCGTTAAAACATATAGCGTGTTCTTAAGAGATAATAACTATCAAAAGATTGACACTTGTTTATGTCTGGTTTAAATGTGAAATTACATCCAATGACCAACATTGTATTAAATTGTAAAAATAGATTCTAAATATACTTTAAAACCACTCAAATTAATAATATATCAATTTTAATTATTTCGATTGAAAAGGTTGTTTTTAATTAAAATTTAGTAATTTTCACTATTAATCAGAAAATGAAAGTTATCCGAAAAGTACCAAAATATCACCCTAAGCTAATTTCGATATTCCGAATCCAAAAATGAAGTCCATTTTGAAAAATAAAATTTACAAAATTTCAAAAAGTGGTTATTACTATTCATAACAACTAGTTTTAATAATATTTTAATAGCATATCGTTGTTTAGTGAAAGTCGGTATTGCGTACTACACACGCTATCGAGGAAGGTCGCGATTGAGCGTAATGCAAGGCATGTCAAGGATGCGTGTTGTGCAAGCTCTTTTTGGTGTAGCGTATAACACAAGACATTAATGAAATTAAAATGAATATTTTTCATAAAATCTCGGGGTGTTACACACTTAATTGGAGGGAAAACGTAAATATTTAGAGGGAGTGATTGAGGTCATCATTCACAAACCATTGTAAAATTGAGGGCCTCAATGACATCAATCTATGATGATGTAAAATATCATCGGTTCTACAAAACAGATGTTGTTAGGGTAAAATATTTTTGGTTTTAAGATCCCTTACCTAATGTTTATGAATTAATTTATTCATAAAATAAGTGGGAATTTATATATATATATACATATATATATACTTGACAAGTAGAGATCCATACTTCAACTAATTCCTACCATAAACTCATCTTTCACTCTAAAAGATAATAGATTTCAAAAATATTTTATTTATCATAATTGTATAGGGTTCTAAAAAATTGATATTATAATTTATTTGTCAGACCATTAAAAAAACTACATTATACAAACCAGTACACCATGTAGGCTGGTGGTAGGTGATGTACCCTTGTCACTCTTCGGTTGTGGGATAATGTCTTGCAACCTTGCTGAACGTGACCGGTTGTCGCCCCACCTTCGGGTTGTCCTTTTTATAATAATCCAAAAATAATCATAAGAAATAATTTAACCTTATCAATAGTATCTAATGTGAAATTTAATGGATTTCAACCTTTAGACTTATTCAACATACTTATGTCCAATCTCGCAATCCAAAATTTGTAAGGTAAAAACAATGAAGAACCTTTTAAAATGTAATAACATTTGAATATCTTCATCACTTATTCATTTAAAACACTCTAACACCCTGAATTACCATACAACTTTATTTAATACATTCATTCTCCCTTATTCCTTATAGAATACAGGATATACTCATTCTACCCAAAAACTATTGTAAAATCCATTAATGATGGAATATAAAAATCATTAATCAGTTTTAAGGTAGTCAGGAATATCCTATATAATTTATCCAAATCAATGATATATTATTCGAAAATCACTACCTAAATATCATAACTATAATATGGTTTATCTTTCTCTCAACCAAATATTTTCCAAAAAAAATTAACCTGATATTGAGTTACTTTTCTTGGTTGCACACAATATCATGTCCTTAAGAAAATTGTACTCTAGTACAATCCTTATATACTCTATAATTCATATAACATGTACATCATTAATACAATACTCAAATTACACAATACATTAATAAAAACATAAGAAATATAATCATTCATCTTTATCTTCGGTAGTATCAGAACATTCTCATTATCCAATAGATTTATTTGGGCTATACTCTGATGATTTGGACATTGATTCACATAGTGTCCCAACTCCATGTAGATGAATCATTGTACATCTGAATCCTTTTTCGTACCCTTGAAAAAACTATATTTCCCATCATGAATTTACCATGGTGATTCTTTCCACAATTATCACATATAGGAAAATCCTTATTTCCCCACTTCCCTTTATCCATCTTTCTCTCTTCCATACTTTTCTTCTCTTGCTTTTCTTCAAAGCCATGGGACTCAAAGAATTATTTACTTATCTTATTAACCCATGATATTAACTCTTCATATGATGAGAATATGTGAGAGAATATTTCCCTTTTAAATTTTGGATTAATACCATGAAATAAATTATGCTCCTTAATCTTTCGATCAAGCGTATTTCTATAATTCTCATTATTTCTACTAGTCACCATTTATAAACAATGGAATACACTAGGTTAGTTTATAATCACAATGCTTAATTCCAAACATGTAAAATACCTAACGCAAATTGAAAAGATTATGCATATAATATATAATAATAAAATGTTTTCTTTGAGGAAGTATTTACTACTAAATCCATCATAATTACATATACTGAAAATGTGAATTATCCTAAGAATATCCCCCAAGAGTTTCGTAACCAAGAGTACGTCAAGGATTGTTATTGTGTACTAGGATACCTCGGGTAAAGCCCGAAACTCCTTGTCAGAGTTTTCACTCTTAGGTACATCTATGCCAGAGCTGCCTCTACCTGCTCATATCCATAGAGGGACGTATTTCTTATAAAATAAACAAAATATATACATTACCAAAATTTTAGGAAGTTCTTCTATACTAATCCTAAATGTCTATCTTAGGATATTTTCCTCTAATCAGAGTTTATCTAAAAATACTTCAATGTTTATTGCTAGAATTCATCTGATACCAACTATAACACCTGGACCCCAGTTACCCAGATTCAGTGCATTATTTTAATACATTGGAATGATTACAAAGAATGAAGTCTCAAAAGATTGATCAGTTTTGTAGTCTTGGAAAATAGATTACATACATGAATGTTACATTACACATTCGAAAATAAAACACAACATAAATGATTATTTGATTACACCATTAATCCACTATCTTAACCCTACTTATCAATTATAATACACTTCTTGGAATTCTGGGAAAATAAAACATAAGAAAGGGTGAGCTCAGATGCTCAGTAAGGATAACAATATTGAGGAAACTTTCACAAATAAGTATAAACATTTAAGGCAATGTATAAAACTAAAAGAAAATCCTTTTATATTTAAATTTCAGCATAATATCGAAAATATAAATCATATAATTTCATTTACTTATTCACATTTATATTCTAATAGTTGAATAATATCATGCAATATCAATATCAAATTTTATACTAATGGAATGCATAATGCCAGACTTCATAACCACATAGTCAAGGCCTTTTTCCAAGACTACAAATAATACACTAGTGTAGAAAACGTTATTTACGTTGGATAATTTTCATTTTTTATGTCGGGTTTTAGCCGACGTTAATACGAAAGACGTTATAAATAATGACTTTTATGTCGGTTATTTAAAAACCGATGTAACATACATAACATCGTGGTGTTTATCACGTCAGTTAATTAATAACCGACGTGAAAAAACCCGGGGGGGGCGGGGTTTTTAACGTCGGTTATTATATAACCACCGTGATAAACCGGGGGGGCTTTATCACGTCAGTTATACAATAATAGACTTCATAAACACGTGCGGGGGAGTTTATCACGTCAGTTATTTAATATCTGACATGATAAAATCATGGGCTATGGTTTATCACGTCAGTTATTAAATAACCGACGTTCTAAACCAGTCCCGGGAAGGGTTTATCACGTCGGTTATTGATAAACCGACGTGATAAAGCATTTCCCAGGTCCTTAATCACGTTGGTTGTCACATAACCGATGTGCTAAACTAGTCCCGGGAAGGGTTTATCACATCGGTTATTGATAAACCGACGTGATAAAGCATTTCCCAGGTCCTTTATCACGTTGGTTATTACATAACCGACGTGATAAACCATGCCATAGGTGTTTATCATGTCATTTATGATAAAACCAATGTGATAAATTCTTCTCGATTTCTTTATCGGGTCGGTTATAAAATAACTGACGTGAAAGAAATTTTTTTTAAAAAAAAAAATCCCCTCCAGTCCTCGGCTCTCCCCCAAAATCAACCAGAAACCAAATCAATAATTCGTACCACAAAAAAAAAGATCAAAACATGAACTAAAGAAAATTTAAGAATTTAAATTGATAACAGATAAAAATTACCAACTTGATTTCCCCCACCCTCATGTATACCCCCTGTACAGCCCTCCCCCACCACATTGGAGCTCCCACCACACCCCTAAACTGCCCCGACCCCCTGGACAGCCCCAAACACCCCTCGACACCCCCCCACCCTGCTGAAAAGAACCCCCTCACCCCTCACCACACTTTACAGCCCCCACCACACCCCTAGACTGCCCCCCGACCCCCTAGACAGCTCCAAACACCCTGGGACAACCCCCCCCCCCCACCCTCATGTATACCCCCCACACCCTGGACAGCCCTCCCCCACCCCATTAGAGCCCCCACCACACCCCTGGACTACCCCAACCCCCTGGACATCCCAAAAACACCCCTCGAAACCCCCCCACCCTCATGTATACCCCCCACCCCACCGGACAACCCTCCCAGACCCCTAGACACCCCCAACCCCACTGAACACCCCCACAACCTTGAAACCCCTCCCCCCAGACCAGAATTCATACAAGAAAAACCATAATAAGTAGAGAAAAATAATAAGTAGAGCAAAATTAAACATTCACACATATAACATTCAAAACATACACTGTCAACTTCAAAAAAACTAATTCCAACCTAAACGACTACCAAATAAACAATTACAACGACAATATTCAAAATTACATTTTACATTAAAAACAACTAAAATTTAATCAAACCTATAAAATAATTTGACCACTCCACTTGTAAGTGATTTATGTCTTCAGCATTATTGGGTTGAGGGTCATCAAAAAGCTGCAAATTAAAAGGATAGTAGTTAACATGTATAATGAGTAAATAAAATTGAAATATTATGGCAAAGTTTAAGAGGAAATCTTACCAGGTCAAAATTCACAACTGTACCAATTGTTATTATTTCATACATAAATCTTAACATATAATATCCGCATTCGGTGACTCCTTTTTGTTCATGAAAATTATGTTTGAATGAGTGTAAATTCAATATATTATTTTAATGTAATAAATCAAAAAGTACAAATTATAAATGGATATTTACCTTCACATTTACATATTTGATCTTTGCATTCCTTTTCTTTGCGTTTTTTCGATAGTAGACCCATGCCCTGTTAGAAAATAATACTAATCGGGTAAATTTAAAATTCATTATAATATATAAAACTATTGAGAAATTGAAACTTACTTTTCCAATATATTCTTAAAACTTTCCCGCACATCATCATGGACAGAGAATATCCAATAAAGTGATTTCTCCCTTGGGAAAAAAGCCCCTAACATCCAATGATCACTGATAAAAGGAAATTTAACGTTATCGGTTTTTTATGTTAAAAGATAGTTAACTCTTTGAGAGAGATGTGTTTCATACCTATCACAAAAAGGCATCATCCAACATTGTGTGACTATATTCTTTTCAATCCTTCCAGCAATATAAAGCATTCTTTGTTCCTCATCCAATTCACATACTTCAGGGGAAATCAATTGAGGGTCCATGAATCCATATACATCTGTCAGCTCATTCCTCTCAAAAATTTTATAAAGATAAATAATACAAAACAGACATAAGTACACAATTTTATGAAATATAACGCATGGAAAAGGTGTTAAGACTTACATGGAAAAAATTTGCACCACGTTGATTCCCAACATATCTCCAGTAACAAGATCCATGATATCAGTTTCCATAATCCCCACATTTATTTCACATCGAAAAACATGAGATTCCATTGGAAACTCATAATGATCCTCCAACAAAATGGAATATCTTGAAAATATGTCAAGACTACTAGATTCTGTATCTGATGTCATATTTATTTGACTTTGTTGTTGTCTATACAGTATTTCTTTACCTTTGAAGTATTCCTGTAAAAATAAATTGAAAAATATATTAGTTTTCAAATGATAAAACAACTTTAATAAAATAAATAAATAAATGATATAACGTTCATACCTCTATGGCAATGAGTCGAAGAAGTCTGGATGGCCAAATTAACAAATGGCTGATACTATTTCCAACTATCGCCACCTCATCTGTAGTTAATTGTACCTGAGATGATCTATCTACTATATCCTATATTGTGACCCTCTGATTATCTACCTCTAATTGTTGATGATGAACTGTATCTCCTATACAATATACTAACCCATATGCTACTATATGCTGTTGAGAATCATCAACATACAACTCGCAATAAGTAAGAAGCTGCGGCGGAGGAGTAGGATAAAAAATGGGGTCAGCAGGCTGAGGTGGGGGAGTGGGAGCTACTGGCGGAGGTGGATAATAAATAATGGGGTCTGCAGGGGGAGGTGGAGGAGTGGGAGCTGCAGTCTGAAATTGTCTTTTCATGTCTGCAAACATAGACTTCACCGATGCTCTAATCTTGTCCTCCATCGTCGCATTAATATTATGAATTTTAGCCTCCAAAGATTCAAATTTTTTGTCTATAAACCCCCTCAACGTTTGAAGTTGAAGAACGTGGCAACACTTTTCTTACCGATACACCTGCCGAATATCCTCTTACACGACCAGGATGTTCGGGCCTTCCCAAGGCTACAGATAAAATATCTTCCCTCCCAGTAGCTATAAATGTCCCCCACGAACTCTGCTCCTCAAGAGAGTCCTATATTAATTAATTGAACATTTCTATAATGATTTAAATTATATGAAGAAAATGGTTAAAATAAATAAATAAAATATATATCTTACAATCCTCTCAGCTACGATTCTCGATTCATCTGAAAGATATTGCCCTTTTTTTCCCTTCTGAGCTCTCTTCCATTTTTCATATCGAGATGGAGGGGATGGAGGGGCCACCTCTCCAGAGCTTGAAGACTCAGCTCTTAGTTGTTGAAATTTTCCCGCCATCATTTTTTCTTCCAATAATGCATAGCCTCCCCAAGATAAACATTGAGGGTATACATTTTTAGATTGTATCTCCTGATGAGATTTCCTTGATTGCTGTAAATTAAGAATTATAAATCACTAACAAAACGTTAATAAGATCATTTATATAAGAAATCTTATAAAAGTTTACACTGACCTTACCAAAAATGACTCTTTTCTTCCACTTTCAAAAAACTGTCTCCTTGTGTCATCATCTATAAAAGGATATATATGTCATGGATTGTCATGACTCCTATGACCATAAATGAAATCAGATGAGAGGGTTGATTTGAAATCCCTCCATCTCTTGGAATCCAACGATAAGCATTTCTTCCTGACTCCTCCAGTGTCAGGAATATCAAATGTCATCTGATAAAGAAGAGTTTAAACATATTATATATACTAGAAACATTTAAAGAATATTCAAACAATATAAAAATATATTACCAAAATCGTCTCCCATAACTGAGAGATTATTTCTTTATCCACACTTCTCCAGTCATCACACAGAATGCTTACTTTTCTCTTAGCCTGAGTTTCTACAGAACTCTTAAAATCTTTTGCATTTGGACCTCTAAGAATATCATCATCATCAAACTCAACGATTATCCTCTGATCCCGCGTATGGGCAACTGATAATTTTGGTAAACGTGTGCACCCATGTTTACCAACCTTTGAACTCTTTGTTCTAATAGGAGCATGTGAATGTTCCTCCCCTGAGGTATGACCAATATGCTCATCTCCAGAATCACGTGGTTGATCAAATGAATGATCTTTCATTATCCTTCAAATAAAAAACACAAACGTTAGTTCAAAAATATAAAAATTCAAATATTTTAATACTACTGTAATCAGAAAATAGAAAAGTGTACTAAGTTACCTAATAGTAAACATTGGTAATATGGTAAGCATGTTAAACAATGGTAAAGATGGTAAAGATAGTCAAGAAGGTAAACATGGTAAACATGGTAAACCTGGTAAACATGGTAATGTAATTGTCACTGAACAAAAATAATAGATATATAATTCATGTAATGTAAAACATGATAAAATAAATTAAACAAACCTAAAACAAATAAAAAATATACTTATTTTGTTTTAAAACATGTTTTAATAAATAAAAAACTTACAACATCTAACATTTATGAAAAAAATAAATGTAAACAATTAATAAACATATGTTACCAGTAATTTTAGGAATGTACAAATGGATTGTTTTCCCAAATTCCTTCGTCGTGATCGTTCCTTATGGCACAAAACATGTCTTCAACATGCTCATCATTATGTTCTGTTAATCTTTCCATGGAAGTATGGATATCACATAAATTAGAATCTTCATCAACTTCATCCTCACCAAGATATTGTTTTTCCCTTGTAAAACAACATCCCACTGCATATCTGATTGATCTACTACATAGAAAATTTGTTTTGCATGTGTTGCCATTATAAAAGAATCAGTTGTGTCTTCCAATATATTCAGATTAACAAGTGTCATTCCAAATTCATCGTGTCTGACACTGTTGTTACCGATAAAACATTTACAGTTTAAAACATGAACATTAATTTTAATGTAATCAACCTCCCATATGTCTTCAATCACTCCATAATATGAACATGATGCAGAAATTGGTTTTTTGTCCTTAGCACTCGAAAAATGCATTGCTTCTGCAAACACCAATACACCACTATTCTGAACTGCACTTATGTTGTCCTGAGCTTTCATATGAAATGTATAGCCATTAATGTCATAACGAAACCATGTTATCACATTTAAACATGGGCCACCCACTATCCATTTTAATCTCTCTGATACATCTGATCTACCAAGAAAAGTCTTTTTAATCCATGACAAAAAAGTTTTGTTGTGCTCATTCAAAATCCACATTTCTTTCTTCTTTGGATGACATTGTTTCAACTCATTAATATGAAATGTGATATACAGTTGATCATCAGCTATGTTATTCAAGATGTATGATTATAACTTCTTCATCTGTTCAGATGACAATGATTTGACTTTCAAGGCACGAATCCCCTTTCCCTCATTATTAACTCGTTCATGGCGAGATGGAGGCAAACCTATGTGTTTCACCACATCCATGTATCTCGTAAAAAACTCTAATACCTCCTCAGAAATATACTTTTCAATAATGGAGGCTTCAGGTCGATATGGATTTTTTACATACCCCTTTAATATATTCATATACCTTTAAAAAGGATACATCCAATGAATTTATACATGTCCACAAAGCTTTATCTCTTGAACCAGATGAATCATTAAATTCACCATTATACCAGAAAAAGTTGGAGGAAAATACATTTCTAATTGACAAAGTATAAAAATTGCATCCTTTTCCAAATTGTTCAAATAATACACATCAATAACCTTGTTACAAATTGAATTGATAAAATAAAACAACTTCATCATAGTCTTTCTGACACGAATGGGAAATATTCCACGCAATGCAACTGGTAGAATTTGTTGCATCATGACATGACAAGCATGTGATGTTATACCAATCAATTTCAAGTCCTTTAATGAGACAATTTTTTTTACATTTGAAGAATAACCTTGAGGCACATTGATATCATGAAGACACTGAAAAAATCTAATTTTCTCCCTCTTCGATAATGTATGAAAAGTCGGGGGAAGAAATTTTCATCTTCCTTTAGGAGTGGGAGTTAACTCCAAACGTATTCCCATTGATAGTAAGTCTAATATTGAATTCAACCCATCTTTAGTCTTTCCATTAATTTCTAATAATGTTCCAAAAAAACAATCAAATACACGTGCATGACATCAATATTATGTTTAAATTCATGATACCTCCAATATGGTAGCTCAAAAAATATTGAAATTTTCTTCCAAATATGTCTATCATTACCAGATTTCTGTGTCTTTCCCAATTTCACATCAAGGTTTTTCACCCTCTCAAAATACAGATCCGGGGATAATGGTTTTGGAGCAGTATCAAATTCTTGTGAGCCATTGATTTCCTTTTTTAGTCTTATATAAGTGTGATCCATAGGCAAAAACTTTCGATGACCCATGTACACTGCTTTCCTCCCATGATGCAATTGACAATATGACGTCTATTGTTCACAAATTGGACATTCTTTATGCCCTTTAACACTGTATGCAGACAAATTTCCATATGCTGGGAAGTCATATATAGTGAACAGAAGCACTGCATGAAGTTGAAAATATTCCATTTTATATGAATCATACACCCTAATACCATCAGCCCATGACAATTTCAAATCATCAATCAATGGTGAGAAGTAAACATCAATATCATTGTCAGGTTGCTTTGAACCAGAGATCATTATACTCAACATGACATACTTGCGCTTTATACAAACTTCAGGAGAGAGGTTGTAAATTACCAATAAAATAGGCCATGAACTATGTGTGATACTGAGGGTTCGGTATGGATTCATTCCATCTGTGCACAACCCTAATATGAGATTTCTTATTTCATTTCCAAATGTAGAATACTGTGCATCAATTTTCTTCCATTGTGGACAATCAGCTGGATGGAATATTTTTCCATCACATACCAGCTCATCATCATGCCATCATAACATTTTTTCATCATGTGAATTAGCAAATAAACATTTGAAACGATGAATTATAGGAAGATACCAAAATACCATTGAAGGGAGTTTTGTAATCTCTACATCTTCCTGTGATTTATTTTTCACCTTATACAATGATGTCCCAAATTTAGGAAACTCTGACAGAAATTCATATTCCTTCATATATATAATGCAGTCATTCAGATAGGCATGTATTTTCTTATATCCCAATCCCATCGGGCATAATATTTTCTTGGCCCTGTAATGTGAATCTGGAAGATCGTTATCTTTTGGAAGAATTTCTTTCATCAATTGTAGAAGCTCTGTAAAACTTATGACACTCCATCCATGTTTCGCCTTCAGGTTAATCAATCTTAACACTGCCGACAAAACCGTAAAATCTATACAACCAGGATATAATGGTTTTTCAGCATCACCATATAGACATGCAACTGTCGGTTCTATCTCAATTTTTTCTCCAACAATATCATGAATCATTTCTTCAATTCAATCGAAGTTACCATCTTCTGAATCATAATCATCAGGGAATTTTTGTCCAGTTTCACCATGCCAAATCCAAAGGTTGTAACTCGGATTAAAACCATGACATATCAGATGATCTTTTATCTCTATACTTTTCAACATCTTTATATTCAAACATTTCAGACACAGACAGAAAAAAATGTCACTACTTGGAACATTTCATTTAGAAAATTCCAAAAAGGCATCAAAACTTTCCTCATATTCATTGCTCATTGGATGTTCCGTAATCCAACTTTGACTCATTAATACCTATAACAAATATCAAAAATATATATATTTTTAAGATAAGAAAAATATAAGTTTATATGAAACAAATCATAATTTGAATGTAAAACAATTTTGAAATAAAAAAAAATCTATGCGTATTTAAAAAAATATTCTTGAATATTATTATTAAAAGAAAATATACACTACTGGAAATCGGATATTTCCCAACACTTATATACAACCTTTCCCAAAGGTTTGGGAGAACCGTTGGGAATGAACCCCCCTTTCCCAACGGTTTGGGAGAACCGTTGGGAAAACTCAGACCAAAATCCAGCATTCGCCCCTGGAAATTATCACCTATCCCAACGGTTTTGAGAACCATTGGGATAGATTCTTTGATTTCTTTCAGGTCTACTACCCGAGAACATTATATAAATGTAAATTTTAAATAATTATGATAATAAATATATATATTTATGAAGTTATGTTTATAAAAGTTATGTTAGGTTAGTGGTTAAGGCATTTAATTATAAACGGGGGGTTGTGGGATCAAATCCCACCACATGTTTTTTTTGAAATACATATACCAACGGTTTATAACCGCTGGAATAGATTTTCATATTACTTATACCAACGGTTTTGAAAACCGTTGGGATAGGTCTATACCAACGGTTTTGGGAAAACCGTTGGTATAGACCTATCCCAACGGCTTACTTCGCAACGGTTCTCCAAACCGTTGGTATAGGCTATACCAACGGTTTGGAGGCCTATACCAACGGTTCCAAACCGTTGGTATAGGTTAGTATTCTACTAGTGATAGTTAGATATAACAGTTTTAAATTCCATTGAATAAAAGAAAACCATGGTGCCAACATAATTGATAGAAAATTGGAGAGAATGGAGTAACCTGAGAATCAAATCCTATTTAAAATAAAAATTCAGATGGAGAAAATCAGCCCTCCTAGACACCACCCCCCACGTCCTACCCCCTTAGACACCCCCCTGGACACCCCCAACCCTCTGGAAAGCCCCACACCCCCAGGAACACCCCCCAAACCCTCTGGACAGGCCCCCACCCCCTTGGACAGCGCCTCCCACACACCCACCCCCTTGGACACCCCCCTGGACACCCCCACCCCTCTGGACAGCCCCCACCCCTGGTCAACCCCCAAAACCCTCTGGGCAGGCCCCCACCCCCATGGACAGCGCCCCCCACACACCCACCCCCTTGGACACCCCCCTGGACACCCCAACCCTTTGGACAACCCCCCACCCACTGGCTAACCCCCAAAACCCTCTTGACAGGCCCCAACCCCTTGGACAGCCCCCCACACCAACCCACCCCCTTGGACACCCCCCATGGACACCCCCCAACCCTCTGGACAGCCCCCAACCCCCTGGACAGCCCCCACCCCTCGAGACAACACCACCACCCCTCTTGGACACCACCCCACTGTAACGCCCCGACCCCAGCTACCCAGAGTCGGTGCATTACTTCGTAACATAGGCATGATCACAAAAGATCAAGTCTCGAAAGACCGATTAGTTTAGTAGCCTTGGAAACACTAGATACATTCATAAGTCTTACATTACATCATAAAGTGAAAAACTACAATAACAAAGTCTCCATAGTCCACACTCATATCCTTTTCCGACTATCCCTGCAGGTCATTCATAAAATACTTCTTCACATCCTGGAAAATATTAAAACATTGAAAGGGGTGAGCTCAGATGCTCAGTAAGGATAACAATAATGCGGAAGCTTTCATAAATAAACATTAACATTTAAGGCAATGTATAACTAAAACAAAAGCCTTTTAAACATGAACTTCAACATAATATGGCAAAAGTAAAATGAGATAATGCCATTTACTTCTTCACATGGATATTCTACTGGTCGAATAATCACATGCAATATCAATAACCACTTTCATAATGATGGAATGCATAATGCCAGACTATCATAACCACATAGCCAAGGCCTCGTGCCAAGACTACAAATAAGATTTTGTCAAGGCCTTGTGCCAAGACGCTAGTTTGTCTCATGAGACCTGCCGATGCATCGAGGAGCTATAGCGGGCTCCACCCGTCACTTATTAAGTCCAATGCATTCCTCATATGAATAGGTTTAAACATATCATAAACCATAACATAATTGTATCACATAAAACATGCATAAAGGAAACATAACATTTCCACATTTCAATCACAAGATATCAATACAGCACATTGATATAATAAAAATTCTTTCAAAACCATTTTCAATACCAAAATAAAAGAAAGTTAAAACTTTGTATTTATTTTTCATTAAAAAAAAGATGGCTTATAGAGGAAGCCGAAACTCAAATAACGGTCACGACGGCGGAGTAGTCGTTGTCGCCGCATAAGTACGGAAAGAAAAACATTCCCTTTTTGTCGTTTAGTAAAATGCTTCGTATAAAAAAGATTCCTTTTGAATAAACATGAAAGTCAAAGGGGTTTATACACCGTATAAAAGAAAGTTGTGTATAAAGCCAAATATGCCTCAATGAAAGGAGATTGAGACAAAGTCCTTAAAAAGATCATTTTTAAAATAAAATAGATCTATTATGTGTATTCACTATAGGTACACATAAAGAAAGTAAAAATACAAAATAGGACATAATAATATCATGACATAATTTGAAAGTAGGAGATTAACCCAAAGAATGGAAGTTGGGTTAAGAAGTTCCCTTACCTTGTGTCCGACTTGACTCAACCGTTCTTTAACCTCCTGAATAATAAACTAGAGTTAATATCTACCTTATTAAGAACCATTTTCAATTTCATTATCCTTTTTATATCACTTATTACAATGTTATGAACATTATGTAATTATTTAAGTTAATAACGGTCGTTTTGTCGATCTTTGGTACATGAGTCAACAATAAACTTCTTATAATTATAAGTTGTTCATGTGGTGAAATATCCATTATATCCAGAATTATATTAATGATGTAGATATCATATATATCATATATATACAGTATATACATTCATTTATAATATTACGTAACATTTAGAGGTAAGAAATGAAATGCACCGTTCATGGAGACGGTAAGCCGTACGTACGCATGAACGCCACTTTCATTTCAATTTCATATTTAATGGAATGAAATCATAATGATATAAATGTATAATATAATTCCAGTATAATATAGTGTATAATACCATTTACTCCATCCTTTATACATCCCACACATGGCATTAACGATTCAAATCACTTTGAGGGGGCGGTAGTCCGCACTTCCTAAAATGAAATTATCGCGTTTTACCCATAATGGAAATCATAAAGTATGCCATAAATGAGAAATACAGAAGCATAAGTAAAACAAAAACATATTATATATCATATATAAAAATAGTGACATCTTAATGGCCACCTTTGGAGGTGTTATATGAGTGTTGAACAATCATCGTTTCGTGAGGCAGAAATTCGCCATCCACAGAAACCATATGTTCTTTAACCATTAGATGTAGGTGTGTGTAAGTGTAGCTCGAATCCTTCTTATAACAACATCCTAGTATATTGAGGATACTGGTGTTGTTACAAAAGAAATGAATAAAAAGAGTTTAGGGGGTTGGAGAAGAAAAATAAAACAAAACAACATTAGAAAAGACATTACCTCAAAATCGGGTAACTCTTTTTGATTTGAGCTAAAGGCTTCCTTGGGAAGAGTTCTGCCCAAAGTGAGGATTCTAGGAGTAAGAGAGGGATGTTGGGAGAGTATTTGGGCAGATTTTGGCCGAGCCAAATGGCTTGATGGTGTGAATAAGGTGGGAGAGGTGGGGGCCTTTTATAAGTGGAGAGGAGGGGCACTTTTGGAAAGTAATGAAATGTTACATTATTTCAAAATGCTTTTCGGATTCTAAAGGTCCCACATCTATATAATTCGAGGATAAGGTGATAAGGTTTCGAAATATCTTCATCCAATAGGCTTTGGACAAGTGTAAGCCTCGGATTTTGCATTATCTTCTCATTTTATTTAAATCGTCAAATAATGATGTCATCGCTGCATCATTATTATGTCATAAATACTTTAATTTATTTAATGTCTAAAAATTATAAAACAAATACTATGATGTAGGAAATCTTTTTAGCTTTCCAATGACTATTTATAATCAAAATTTGGACTTGTATAACCCCACTTAAAAACTGTTTTAGTAAAACAACTCATGTTTGTGTCAATTTAATTTTAACATTAAATAAATATATATTAATGTCATTTTCCAACTAAAGTGGCTCCATGGGGTCCCCAAGTTGACCCATGGGTTGTCTTGGTCGGCCATGACTCATCCAATAAGAGTAGGACAAGTTTCAAGCTCATATCATATTAATAAAACATTGTTTTTACCTTAAACTACACTAATTACCTCTAATCGCGATTAAGAACTTAAAAGTTACTATTCACCAAAAAATTATTTTGATCTCATTGAACCACATTTTACTTCTTAATGACAACCATGTATGTCGGATTTTTGAAAATCAAATCACAGAAGTGGTAATATTTCATTTAAACGAAAAATCAGTTATTTAACTACCACTTAGTGGTTTCACTATTCATCAAAAATTGAAGTTTTTCAGAACAATGCCAAAATTTCACCCTAAGCTATAATTGATATTCTGAATTCAAAAATGATGTCTATTTTACAAAATTCCAAACATATAAGTTGCATTAATTTATTTTACAATTAATTCCCGCTGTTACGACAAATAGCGTGTTTTTAAGAAACAATTTATATCAAAAGATTGGCAATTGTTTATGTCCAATTTCAATGTCAAATTAATTCTAATGACCACCATTGGATAAAATTGTAAAAATATATTCCAATTATACTTTAAAACCACTAAATAGTATAATTTATCACTATTAATTATTTTTATTAAAAAAGTTGTTTTTAAGTATTTTTCACTATTCATAAAAATTAGAAGTTCTCAGAAAAATACCAAAAATTCAACATAGGCTAATTTCGATATTAGGAATACAAAAATGAATTCCATTTTGAAATATAAAATTTCTATAATTTTAAAAAGTGGTTATTACTATTCATAACAGCTACTTTGATTTGTCGCGGTGTTTTAGAACTCGAAGTTGCGTACAATGCAAGCTATTGCATTATTGAATGAGAAGCGTATCGTGGAAGCTCGGGGTGTTACATTCTCCCCTCCTTCAATAAATTGCGTCCTCGCAATTTGAAATTTTTCTTGGAAAATAAAAGGTTGAAAAGAGAAAATACCTTTGAGGAAAACCCACATCGGAAATAAGGTTAATAAATACATAACATTAAAAGAAAGCAAGATAAGTACAAAGGTCACCTGATATAGACCATTATAGGATTCTATGAAAATATGGATATGGAGGAGAAACAAACCATCAAGGTCTGATGGAGAGTTATAGAAAACAGGATTAGGAGAAAGTTTAACCATAAGAAAATCACAAACTTGTGATTGGTTAAACGGTCATTGAATCCCCAGTTGGAAAAGTTAACCGACAACATTTTTGTTTTAGGTTACCTTTTATTATGTTGAGGAATTTATTTATGAGATTTACTAAGAACGTAGGGGAATATACATACTTGTTATGTATACTTTCATTCGTTAATAAATTTTTACCACAAACCCAACTTTTACTCCAAATGGTAACGGAACTCAAAAATATTCTATTTATCCTAATTGTATAAGGTTCCAAATGTTAACACATACCATTTAGATTAGTAAAACGATTTTGTAATAACCAGGGACTTCCTGTAGGCTAGTGGTAGGAAATAAAGGCTTGTCGCACTATGGTTGTGGGTTCGATTCCTGCAGCTGTGTCCGACGCGACGGGTTATTCCCCACCCTGCAGGTTGTCCTTTTTCTAAAAATATAGTAATATAGTATTCCAGAAATAATCTTCAGAAAAGTTTTAACCTTAAACAATACTATTCAAAGTTCAACTTAATCCATCCCAACATTTATAGTTATCCAAAATACCTCTGTCCAAACTTTCTCTAAAAGGTCTCTTAATTCCAAAATCAATTGTAACATCAGATTCCCCAAACAAAGAAAAGTTTCTCTTATTGTCACATACTAAAAATATGATTACCTTAATCATATTAAAACCTTACTGAAACCAACAAGTACTGCAGTACAATCCTTATATAGATCACATTATTCTAATAACCAGAATATAATCCATGAGTCCGAAAGCATCAATACATTAGTTATTCTGCTTCAACTGTAGTAATAGCATAAGATTGTCCTTGATCCCTTGGCCTTTTCTGAGGTAAGATTCCTTGACGCTTAGGACATTCATTTGCGTAATGACCCATTTCTCTACAATTGTAGCATTCAACTTTGACAGCCTCTTTCTTTCCCTTGCAATCACGTGCCTGGTGACCTTTTTCTCCACATTTATAACAGACTCCCATTCCTTTTAGGCAAGTACCAGGGTGATTCTTCCCACAATTATCACATAATGGAAAATCCTTCTTTCCCTTTTTCCCTTTATCTGTCTCTTGTTCCACCGTTCTCTTCTTCTCTTGCTTTACTTTGTTGTCATAAGACTTAGAGAATTCCTTTTCTGTCTTGATAGCACACGAGACAATAACTTCGTATGATGAGAAGGATTGTGATACTAAAGCTCGACGGAGAAATGGTTTTAACCCATCAAAGAAACGATCAATCTTACTCCTTGGGTTACGTATATAATCGGCAGCATGCCTCGCTAACCTTGTAAAGTTAGCCTCATACTTTGCGACATTCTCATCCTCCTTCTGCCTTAGACTCAGAAATTGCCTTTCCATATCTGCTCGATGGTCACGAGGAAAGTATTTTTCTAAGAAAAGCTCTTTGAACTCCCTCCATTCCATATTCGATACGTCATCATCTTCCTTTGTGTTTTGAATCAGTGACCACCACTGATCGGCATCTCCAGTGAGGCGGTAAACTGCCATGACAACCTTCTCCCTTTCACTACTCCCCAAGGCATGGAATATTTTCTCTAAGGAATTTATCCATTGCTCAGCTACTGTAGGATTTGTACTCCCATTGAAGGTTGGCGGTTGTTGCCTCATGAAACGGTCTAGCATTGATCCTCCACGTTGCGAATCAGGGTGCTCCATACGAGTAAGGTTGTTATTCATAACCTGCGTGAGTTGTCCCAGTATGGTAATAAGTTGATCAGCACCAGTTGTATCTCCAGGTCCACAATAATTATCTTGAGCAGGAGGGAAATCCCTACACGGAGTTCGTGCATTGATACAGTTTCCATTCCTTCTACTAGGCGCCATTTCTAAACAATGGCATAATCCAGATTAGTTTATGAATCAAAATACATAATTCCATACTTGTATAATACTTAACATAAATTGAACTATTTATGGATATAATCCATAATCATAAAAAGAAATGTTTCCTTTGAGGAAGTATGTACTCATAAACCTTACATAATGGTTTGTAAAGAAAATGAGAATTATCCTAAGCATATCCCCCGGGAGTGTCATAACCAAGAGTGCAGCAAGGCCCGTTGTCGTGCACCAGTTCCCATTTGAGTCTAGCTCAAAGCGGTGTTTTCGGGTTTTACCCCTAGGTACATCTGTGCCAGAGCCACCTCTACCTGCTCGTATCCAGACAGGGATGTATTGCTCGGAAAACTCACAACATCTCTACAATACTAAAATTCTAGGAAGTTCTTCTATACTAATCCTCAAAGTCTATCTTTGGGCTATGTGCTCTAATCAGAGTTTATCTAAATCTAGCTTCCAAGGTTAGTACTAAACTGCCTCTGATACCAACTGTAACG
Source organism: Viscum album (assembly GCA_963277665.1). Classification (NCBI taxonomy): domain Eukaryota; kingdom Viridiplantae; phylum Streptophyta; class Magnoliopsida; order Santalales; family Viscaceae; genus Viscum; species Viscum album. The sequence continues at coordinate 995,242,236 of OY728141.1, read as the reverse complement.
CCCCGACCCCAGCTACCCAGAGTCGGTGCATTACTTCGTAACATAGGCATGATCACAAAAGATCAAGTCTCGAAAGACCGATTAGTTTAGTAGCCTTGGAAACACTAGATACATTCATAAGTCTTACATTACATCATAAAGTGAAAAACTACAATAACAAAGTCTCCATAGTCCACACTCATATCCTTTTCCGACTATCCCTGCAGGTCATTCATAAAATACTTCTTCACATCCTGGAAAATATTAAAACATTGAAAGGGGTGAGCTCAGATGCTCAGTAAGGATAACAATAATGCGGAAGCTTTCATAAATAAACATTAACATTTAAGGCAATGTATAACTAAAACAAAAGCCTTTTAAACATGAACTTCAACATAATATGGCAAAAGTAAAATGAGATAATGCCATTTACTTCTTCACATGGATATTCTACTGGTCGAATAATCACATGCAATATCAATAACCACTTTCATAATGATGGAATGCATAATGCCAGACTATCATAACCACATAGCCAAGGCCTCGTGCCAAGACTACAAATAAGATTTTGTCAAGGCCTTGTGCCAAGACGCTAGTTTGTCTCATGAGACCTGCCGATGCATCGAGGAGCTATAGCGGGCTCCACCCGTCACTTATTAAGTCCAATGCATTCCTCATATGAATAGGTTTAAACATATCATAAACCATAACATAATTGTATCACATAAAACATGCATAAAGGAAACATAACATTTCCACATTTCAATCACAAGATATCAATACAGCACATTGATATAATAAAAATTCTTTCAAAACCATTTTCAATACCAAAATAAAAGAAAGTTAAAACTTTGTATTTATTTTTCATTAAAAAAAAGATGGCTTATAGAGGAAGCCGAAACTCAAATAACGGTCACGACGGCGGAGTAGTCGTTGTCGCCGCATAAGTACGGAAAGAAAAACATTCCCTTTTTGTCGTTTAGTAAAATGCTTCGTATAAAAAAGATTCCTTTTGAATAAACATGAAAGTCAAAGGGGTTTATACACCGTATAAAAGAAAGTTGTGTATAAAGCCAAATATGCCTCAATGAAAGGAGATTGAGACAAAGTCCTTAAAAAGATCATTTTTAAAATAAAATAGATCTATTATGTGTATTCACTATAGGTACACATAAAGAAAGTAAAAATACAAAATAGGACATAATAATATCATGACATAATTTGAAAGTAGGAGATTAACCCAAAGAATGGAAGTTGGGTTAAGAAGTTCCCTTACCTTGTGTCCGACTTGACTCAACCGTTCTTTAACCTCCTGAATAATAAACTAGAGTTAATATCTACCTTATTAAGAACCATTTTCAATTTCATTATCCTTTTTATATCAGTTATTACAATGTTATGAACATTATGTAATTATTTAAGTTAATAACGGTCGTTTTGTCGATCTTTGGTACATGAGTCAACAATAAACTTCTTATAATTATAAGTTGTTCATGTGGTGAAATATCCATTATATCCAGAATTATATTAATGATGTAGATATCATATATATCATATATATACAGTATATACATTCATTTATAATATTACGTAACATTTAGAGGTAAGAAATGAAATGCACCGTTCATGGAGACGGTAAGCCGTACGTACGCATGAACGCCACTTTCATTTCAATTTCATATTTAATGGAATGAAATCATAATGATATAAATGTATAATATAATTCCAGTATAATATAGTGTATAATACCATTTACTCCATCCTTTATACATCCCACACATGGCATTAACGATTCAAATCACTTTGAGGGGGCGGTAGTCCGCACTTCCTAAAATGAAATTATCGCGTTTTACCCATAATGGAAATCATAAAGTATGCCATAAATGAGAAATACAGAAGCATAAGTAAAACAAAAACATATTATATATCATATATAAAAATAGTGACATCTTAATGGCCACCTTTGGAGGTGTTATATGAGTGTTGAACAATCATCGTTTCGTGAGGCAGAAATTCGCCATCCACAGAAACCATATGTTCTTTAACCATTAGATGTAGGTGTGTGTAAGTGTAGCTCGAATCCTTCTTATTACAACATCCTAGTATATTGAGGATACTGGTGTTGTTACAAAAGAAATGAATAAAAAGAGTTTAGGGGGTTGGAGAAGAAAAATAAAACAAAACAACATTAGAAAAGACATTACCTCAAAATCGGGTAACTCTTTTTGATTTGAGCTAAAGGATTCCTTGGGAAGAGTTCTGCCCAAAGTGAGGATTCTAGGAGTAAGAGAGGGATGTTGGGAGAGTATTTGGGCAGAGTTTGGCCGAGCCAAATGGCTTGATGGTGTGAATAAGGTGGGAGAGGTGGGGGCCTTTTATAAGTGGAGAGGAGGGGCACTTTTGGAAAGTAATGAAATGTTACATTATTTCAAAATGCTTTTCGGATTCTAAAGGTCCCACATCTATATAATTCGAGGCTAAGGTGATAAGGTTTCGAAATATCTTCATCCAATAGGCTTTGGACAAGTGTAAGCCTCGGATTTTGCATTATCTTCTCATTTTATTTAAATCGTCAAATAATGATGTCATCGCTGCATCATTATTATGTCATAAATACTTTAATTTATTTAATGTCTAAAAATTATAAAACAAATACTATGATGTAGGAAATCTTTTTAGCTTTCCAATGACTATTTATAATCAAAATTTGGACTTGTATAACCCCACTTAAAAACTGTTTTAGTAAAACAACTCATGTTTGTGTCAATTTAATTTTAACATTAAATAAATATATATTAATGTCATTTTCCAACTAAAGTGGCTCCATGGGGTCCCCAAGTTGACCCATGGGTTTTCTTGGTCGGCCATGACTCATCCAATAAGAGTAGGACAAGTGTCAAGCTCATATCATATTAATAAAACATTGTTTTTACCTTAAACTACACTAATTACCTCTAATCGCGATTAAGAACTTAAAAGTTACTATTCACCAAAAAATTATTTTGATCTCATTGAACCACATTTTACTTCTTAATTACAACCATGTATGTCGGATTTTTGAAAATCAAATCACAGAAGTGGTAATATTTCATTTAAACGAAAAATCAGTTATTTAACTACCACTTAGTGGTTTCACTATTCATCAAAAATTGAAGTTTTTCAGAACAATGCCAAAATTTCACCCTAAGCTATAATTGATATTCTGAATTCAAAAATGATGTCTATTTTACAAAATTCCAAACATATAAGTTGCATTAATTTATTTTACAATTAATTCCCGCTGTTACGACAAATAGCGTGTTTTTAAGAAACAATTTATATCAAAAGATTGGCAATTGTTTATGTCCAATTTCAATGTCAAATTAATTCTAATGACCACCATTGGATAAAATTGTAAAAATATATTCCAATTATACTTTAAAACCACTAAATAGTATAATTTATCACTATTAATTATTTTTATTAAAAAAGTTGTTTTTAAGTATTTTTCACTATTCATAAAAATTAGAAGTTCTCAGAAAAATACCAAAAATTCAACATAGGCTAATTTCGATATTAGGAATACAAAAATGAATTCCATTTTGAAATATAAAATTTCTATAATTTTAAAAAGTGGTTATTACTATTCATAACAGCTACTTTGATTTGTCGCGGTGTTTTAGAACTCGAAGTTGCGTACAATGCAAGCTATTGCATTATTGAATGAGAAGCGTATCGTGGAAGCTCGGGGTGTTACACCCACCCCCTACCTCTTTGGACACCCCGCTGGACACCCCCAACACTTTGGACAGCCCCCCCACCCCCTGGACAACAACCCACCCCTCCATGCAGCACCCCCACCCCTCCTGGACACCACCCCCAGCCCCGACCCCCTTGGACACCCCCCTGGACACCCCCAACCTCTGGACAACCCCCCACCCCCGGAAAACCCCCAAAACCCCTTGGAAAGGCCTCCACCCACTTGGACAGCACCCCACACCCACTGTAACACCCCGAGCTTCCACGATACGCTTCTCATTCAATAATGCAATAGCTTGCATTGTACGCAACTTCGAGTTCTAAAACACCGCGACTAATCAAAGTAGCCGTTATGAATAGTAATAACCACTTTTTAAAATTATAGAAATTTTATATTTCAAAATGGAATTCATTTTTGGATTCGGAATATCGAAATTAGCCTATGTTGAATTTTTGGTATTTTTCTGAGAACTTCTAATTTTTTATGAATAGTGAAAAGTACTTTAAAACAACTTTTTTAATCAAAATAATTTATTTTGATAAATTATACTATTTAGTGGTTTTAAGGTATAATTAGAATATATTTTTACCATTTTATCCAATGGTGGTCATTAGAATTAATTTAACATTGAAATTGGACATAAACAATTGCCAATCTTTTGATATAAATTGTTTCTTAAAAACACGCTATTTGTCGTAACAGCGGGAATTAATTATAAAATTAATTAATGCAACTTATATGTTTGGAATTTTGTAAAATAGACATCATTTTTGAATTTGGAATATCAATTATAGCTTAGGGTGAAATTTTGGCCTTGTTCTGAAAAACTTCAATTTTTGATGAATAGTGAAACCACTAAGTGGTAGTTAAATAACTGATTTTTCGTTTAAATGAAATATTACCACTTCTGTGATTTGATTTTCAAAAATGCGACATACATGGTTGTCATTAAGAAGTAAAATGTGGTTCAATGAGATTAAAATAATTTTTTTGGTGAATAGTAACTTTTTTTCTTAATTGCGATTAGAGGTAATTAGTGTAGTTTAAAGTGCAAATAATGTTATAATAATATGAGATGAGCATGACACTTGTCCTACTCCTATTGGATGAGTCATGTCCGACCAAGACAACCCATGGGTCAACTTGGGGACCCCATGGAGCCACTTTAGTTGGAAAATGACATTAATATATATTTATTTAATGGTAAAATTAAATTGACACAAACATGAGTTATTTTACTAAAATAATTTTTAAGTGGGGTTACACAAGTCCAAATTTTGACTACAAATATTCATTAGAAAGATAAAAAGATTTTCTACATCATAGTATTTTTTTATAATTTTTAGACATTAAATAAATTAAATTATTTATGACATCATTATGATGAAGCGATGACCTCATTATTTAACGATTTAAATAAAATGAGAAGATAATGCAAAATACAAGGCTTACACTTGTCCAAAGCCTATTGGATGAGAAGATTTAGAAACCTTATCACTTTAGCCTCGAATTATATAATTGTGGGACCTATAGAATCCGAAAATCATTGTGAAATAATGTAACATTTCAATCTTTCCAAAAGTGCCCCTCCTCTCCACTTATTAAAGGCCCCACCTCTCCCACATCATTCACACTTTCAAGCCATTTGGCTCGGCCAACCTCTGCCCAAATACTCTCCCAAATTCCCCCTATTACTCTTAGAAGCCTCACTTTGGGCAGAACTCTTCCCAAGGAAGCCTTTGGCTCAAATCAAAAAGAGTTACCCGATTTTGAGGTAATGTCTTTTCTAATGTTGTTTTGTATTATTTTTCTTCTCCAACCCCCTAAAATCTTTTTATTCATTTCTTTTGTAACAAAACCAGTATCCTCAATATACTAGGATGTTGTTATAAGAAGTATTCGAGCTACACTTACACACAACTACATCTAATGGTTAAAGAACATACGATTTCTGTGGATGGAAAATTTCTGCCTCACGAAACGATGATTGTTCAACACTCATATAACACCTTCAAAGGTGGCCATTAAGATGTCACTATTTTTATATATGATATATAATATGTTTATGTTTTACTTATGCTTCTGTATTTCTCATTTATGGAATACTTTATGATTTCTTTTATGGGTAAAATGCGATAATTTCATTTTAGGAAGTGCGGACTACCGCCCCCTCAAAGTGATTTTAATCGTTAATGCCATATGTGGGATGTATAAAGGATGGAGTAAATGGTATTATACACTATATTATACTAGAATTATATTATACATTTATATAATTATGATTTAGTTCCATTAAATATGAAATTGAAATTAAAGTAGCGTTCATGCGTACGTACGGCTTACCGTCTCCATGAACGGTGCATTTCATTTCTTACCTCTAAATGTTACGTAATATTATAAATGAATGTATATACTGGATATATAAGATATATATGACATATAAATCATGAATATAATTCTGGATATAATGAATATTCTACCACATGAACAACTTGTAATTATAATAAGTTTATTGTTGACTCAAGTTACAAAAGATCGACAAAACGACCGTTATTAACTTAAATAATTACATGATGTTCATAACATTGTAATAAGTGATATAAAAAGGATAATGAAATTGAAAATGGTTCTTAATAAGGTAGATATTAACTCTAGTTTATTATTCAGGAGGTTAAAGAACGGCTGAGTCAAGTCGGACACAAGGTAAGGGAACTTCTTAACCCAACTTCAATTCTTTGGGTTAATCTCCTACTTTCAAATTAATTCATGATATTTTTATGTACTATCTTGTATTTGTACTTTCTTTATGGGTATCTATAGTGAATACACATAATAGATCTATTTTATTTGTAAGGGAATTTCTTACCCCAACTTCCATTCTTTGGGTTAATCTCCTACTTTCAAATTATGTCATGATATTATTATGTCTTATTTTGTATTTTTACTTTTTTTATGTGTACCTATAGTGAATACACATAATAGATCTATTTTATTTTAAAAATTATCTTTTAAGGACTTCTTCTCAATCCCCTTCCATTGAGGAATATTTGGTTTTATACACAACTCTCTTTTATACGGTGTATAAACCCCTTTAACTTTTACGTTTATTCAAAAGGAATCTTTTTTATACGAATCATTTTGCTAAACGACAAAAGGGAATGTTTTTCTTTCCGTACTTATGCGGCGACAATGACCTCTCCGCAGCCGTGACCATTATTTGAGTTTCGGCTTCCTCTACAAGCCATCATTTTTTTAATGAAAAATAAATACAAAGTTTTAACTTTATTTTATTTTGGTATTGAAAATGGTTTTGAAAGCGTTTTTATTATATCAATGTGTTGTATTGATATCTTGTGATTGAAATGTGGAAATGTTATGTTTCCTTTATGCATGTTTTATGTGATACGATTATGATATGGTTTATGATATGTTTAAACCTATTCATATGAGGAATGTATTGGACTTAATAAGTGACGGGTGGAGCCCGCTATAGCTCCTCGATGCATCGGTAAGTCTCATGAGACAACTAGACGTGGAATTGGCTGAGGCCCTTTCCCAATTTGATTTATGGTTTTGGCCGAGGCCTTAATCATTTTAGACGTCTTGGCTGAGGCCTTGACAAAATGTTTCAGAATGTCTGGCATTATACGTTCCCTCATTATGAAAGTGGTTATTGATATTGCATGTGATTATTCGACCAGTAGAATATCCATGTGAAGAAGTGAATGGCATTATCTCATTTTAATTTTGCCATATTATGTTGATGTTCAAGTTTAAAAGGCTTTTGTTTTAGTTATACATTGCCTAAAATTTTTATGTTTATTTATGAAAGCTTCCGCTATATTGTTATCCTTACTGAGCATCTGAGCTCACCCCTTTCAATGTTTTAATATTTTCCAGGATGTGAAGAAGTATTTTATGAATGACCTGCAGGGATAGTCAGAAGAGGATATGAGTGTGGACTATGAAGACTTTGTTATTAGTTTTTCACTTTATGATGTAATGTAAGACTTATGAATGTATCTAGTGTTTCCAAGGCTACTAAACTAATCGGTCTTTCGAGACTTGATCAATTGTGATCATGCCAATGTTACGAAGTAATGCACCGACTCTGGGTAGCTGGGTTCGGGGCGTTACAGTTGGTATCAGAGGCAGTTTAGTACTAACCTTGGAAGCTAGATTTAGATAAACTCTGATTAGAGCACATAGCCCAAAGATAGACATTGAGGATTAGTATAGAAGAACTTCCTAGAATTTTGGTATTATAGAGATGTTATGAGTTTTCCGAGCAATACATCCCTGTCTGGATACGAGCAGGTAGAGGCGGCTCTGGCACAGATGTACCTAGGGGTAAAACCTGAAAACACCGATTTGAGCTAGACTCGAACGGGAACTGGTGCACGAAAATGGGCCTTGCTGCACTCTTGGTTACGACACTCCCGGGGGATATGCTTAGGATAACTCTCATTTTCGTTACAAATCATTATGAAGGGTTTATGAGTATATAATTCCTCAAAGAAAACATTTTTATGATTTTGGATTATATCCATAAATAGCTCAATTTATGTAAAGTGTTTTAAAAGTATGGAATTATGTATTTTGATTCATAAACTAATCTAGTTTATGCCATTGTTTAGAAATGGCGCCTAGTGGAAGAAATGGAAACCGTATCCATGCACGCACTCCGTGTAGGGATTGCCCTCCTGCTCAAGATAATTATGGTGGAGCTAGTGATACAACTGGTGCTGATCAGCTTCTCACCGTACTGGGACAACTCATGCAGGTTATGAATAATAACATTACTCGTATGGAGCACCCTGATCCGCAACGTAGAGGATCAATGTTAGACCGCTTCATGAGGCAACAACCACCAACCTTCAATGGGAGTACAAATCCTATAGTAGCTGAGCAATGGATAAATTCCTTAGAGAAAATATTCCATGCCTTGGGGAGTAGTGAAAGGGAGAAGGTTGTCATGGAAGTTTACCGCCTCACTGGAGATGCCGATCAGTGGTGGTCGCTGATTCAAAACACAATGGAATATGATTACGTATCGAATATGGAATGGAGGGAGTTCAAAGAGATTTTCTTAGAAAAATATTTTCCTCATGACCATCGAGCAGATATGGAAAGGCAATTTCTGAGTTTGAGGCAGAAGGAGGATGAGAATGTCGCAAAGTATGAGGCTAACTTTACAAGGTTAGCGAGGCATGCTGCCGATTATATACGTAACCCAAGGAGTAAGATTGATCGTTTCTTTGATGGGTTAAAACCATTTCTCCGTTGAGCTTTAGTATCACAATCCTTCTCAACATACGAAGATATTGTCTCGTGTGCTATCAAGACAGAAAAGGAATTTTCTAAGTCTTATGACAACAAAGTAAAGCAAGATAAGAAGAGAACGGTGGAACAAGAGACAGATTAAGGGAAAAAGGGAAAGAAGTATTTTCCATTATGTGATAATTGTGGGAAGAATCACCCTGGTACTTGCCTAAAAGGAATGGGCGTTTGTTATAAATGTGGAGAAAAGGGTCACCAGGCTCGTGATTGCAAGGGAAAGAAAGAGGCTGTCAAAGTTGAATGCTACAATTGTAGGGAAATGGGGCATTATGCAAATGAATGTCCTAAGCGTCAAGGAAACTTACCTCAGAAAAGGCCAAGAGATCAAGGCCAATCTTATGCTGTGACTACAGTTGAAGTGGAATAATTAATGTATTGGTGCTTTTGGACTCAAGGATTATATTCTGGTTATAAGAATAATGTGATATATATATATGGATTGTACTTCAGTACTTGTTGATTTCAGTAAGGTTTAATATGATGAAGGTAATTATATTTTTACTATGTGACAATAAGAGAAACTTTACTTTGTCTGGGGAATCTGATAAATTGATTTTGGAATTAAGAGACCTTTTAGAGAAAGTCTGGATAGAGGTATTTTGGATAACTACAATGGTTGGAGTGGATTAAGTTGATCTTTGGATAGTATTGTTTAAAGATAAAAAATTTATGAAGATTATTTTTGGAATATTATGATACTATAGTTTTAGGAAAAGGACAACCTGCAGGGTGGGGAATAACCCATCGCGTCGGACAAAGCTGCAGGAATCGAACCCACAACCATAGTGCGACAAGACTTTATTTCCTACCACTAGCCTACAGGAATTCCCTGGTTATTACAAAATAGTTTTACTAATCTAAATGGTATGTGTAAACATTTTGAACCTTATAAAATTAGGATAAATAGAATATTTTTGAGTTTCGTTACCATTTGGAGTAAAAGTTGGGTTTGTGGTAAAAATTTGTTAACGAATGAAAGTATACATAACAAGTATGTATATTCCCTTACGTTCTTAGTAAATCTCTTAAATAAATTCCTCAACATTATAAAAGGTAACTTAAAACAAAAATGTTGTCGGTTAACTTTTCCAACTGGGGATTCAATGACCGTTTAACCAATCACAAGTTTGTGATTTTCTTGTGGTTAAACTTTCTCCTAATCTTGTTATCTATAACTCTCCATCAGACCTTGATGGTTTGTTTCTCCTCCATATCCATATTTTCATATAATCCTAGAATGGGCTATATCGGGTGACCTTTGTACTTATCCTGCTTTCTTTTAATGTTATATATTTATTAACCTTATTTCCGATGTGGGTTTTCCTCAAAGGTATTTTCTCTTTTCAACCTTTTTTTTTCAAAGAAAAATTTGAAATTGCGAGGATGCAATTTATTTAAGGAGGGGAGAATGTAACACCCTGAGCTTCCACGATACGCTTCTCATTCAATAATGCAATAGCTTGCATTGTACGCAACTTCGAGTTCTAAAACACCGCGACTAATCAAAGTAGCCGTTATGAATAGTAATAACCACTTTTTAAAATTATAGAAATTTTATATTTCAAAATGGAATTCATTTTTGGATTCGGAATATCGAAATTAGCCTATGTTGAATTTTTGGTATTTTTCTGAGAACTTCTAATTTTTTATGAATAGTGAAAAGTACTTTAAAACAACTTTTTTAATAAAAATAATTTATTTTGATAAATTATACTATTTAGTGGTTTTAAGGTATAATTAGAATATATTTTTACCATTCTATCCAATGGTGGTCATTAGAATTAATATAACATTGAAATTGGACATAAACAATTGCCAATCTTTTGATATAAATTGTTTCTTAAAAACACGCTATTTGTCGTAACAGCGGGAATTAATTATAAAATTAATTAATGCAACTTATATGTTTGGAATTTTTTAAAATAGACATCATTTTTGAATTCAGAATATCAATTATAGCTTAGGGTGAAATTTTGGCCTTGTTCTGAAAAACTTCAATTTTTGATGAATAGTGAAACCACTAAGTGGTAGTTAAATAACTGATTTTTCGTTTAAATGAAATATTACCACTTCTGTGATTTGATTTTCAAAAATCCGACATAAATGGTTGTCATTAAGAAGTAAAATGTGGTTCAATGAGATTAAAATAATTTTTTTGGTGAATAGTAACTTTTTTTCTTAATCGCGATTAGAGGTAATTAGTGTAGTTTAAGGTGAAAATAATGTTTTAATAATATGAGATGAGCATAAAACTTGTCCTACTCCTATTGGATGAGTCATGGCCGACCAAGACAACCCATGGGTCAACTTGGGGACCCCATGGAGCCACTTTAGTTGGAAAATGACATTAATATATATTTATTTAATGGTAAAATTAAATTGACACAAACATGAGTTATTTTACTAAAACAATTTTTATGTGGGGTTACACAAGTCCAAATTTTGACTAAAAATATTCATTAGAAAGATAATAAGATTTTCTACATCATAGTATTTTTTTTATAATTTTTAGACATTAAATAAATTAAATTATTTATGACATCATTATGATGCAGCGATGACCTCATTATTTAACGATTTAAATAAAATGAGAAGATAATGCAAAATTCAAGGCTTACACTTGTCCAAAGCCTATTGGATGAGAAGATTTCAAAACCTTATCACTTTAGCCTCGAATTATATAATTGTGGGACCTATAGAATCCGAAAATCATTGTGAAATAATGTAACATTTCAATCTTTCCAAAAGTGCCCCTCCTCTCCACTTATAAAAGGCCCCCACCTCTCCCACCTCATTCACACTTTCAAGCCATTTGGCTCGGCCAACCTCTGCCCAAATACTCTCCCAACTTCCCCCTATTACTCTTAGAAGCCTCACTTTGGGCAGAACTCTTCCCAAGGAAGCCTTTGGCTCAAATCAAAAAGAGTTACCCGATTTTGAGGTAATGTCTTTTCTAATGTTGTTTTGTTTTATTTTTCTTCTCCAACCCCCTAAACTCTTTTTATTCATTTCTTTTGAAAAAACACAAGTATCCTCAATATACTAGTATGTTTTTATAAGAAGTATTCGAGCTACACTTACACACAACTACATCTAATGGTTAAATAACATACGATTTCTGTGGATGGCAAATTTCTGCCTCACGAAACGATGATTGTTCAACACTCATATAACACCTTCAAAGGTGGCCATTAAGATGTAACTATTTTTATATATGATATATAATATGTTTATGTTTTACTTATGCTTCTGTATTTCTCATTTATGGCATACTTTATGATTTCCATTATGGGTAAAACGCGATAATTTCATTTTAGGAAGTGCGGACTACCGCCCCCTCAAAGTGATTTGAATCGTTAATGCCATATGTGGGATGTATAAAGGATGGAGTAAATGGTATTATACACTATATTATACTAGAATTATATTATACATTTATATAATTATGATTTAGTTCCATTAAATATGAAATTGAAATGAAAGTAGCGTTCATGCGTACGTACGGCTTACCGTCTCCATGAACGGTGCATTTCATTTCTTACCTCTAAATGTTACGTAATATTATAAATGAATGTATATACTTGATATATAAGATATATATGACATCTAAATCATGAATATAATTCTGGATATAATGAATATTCTACCACATGAACAACTTGTAATTATAAGAAGTTTATTGTTGACTCAAGTTACCAAAGATCGACAAAACGACCGTTATTAACTTAAACAATTACATGATGTTCATAACATTGTAATAAGTTATATAAAAAGGATAATGAAATTGAAAATGGTTCTTAATAAGGTAGATATTAACTCTAGTTTATTATTCAGGAGGTTAAAGAACGGTTGAGTCAAGTCGGACACAAGGTAAGGGAACTTCTTAACCCAACTTCAATTCTTTGGGTTAATCTCCTACTTTCAAATTACTTCATGATATTTTTATGTCCTATCTTGTATTTTTACTTTCTTTATGTGTATCTATAGTGAATACAAATAATAGATCTATTTTATTTGTAAGGGAATTTCTTACCCCAACTTCCATTCTTTGGGTTAATCTCCTACTTTCAAATTATGTCATGATATTATTATGTCCTATTTTGTATTTTTACTTTTTTTATGTGTACATATAGTGAATACACATAATAGATCTATTTTATTTTAAAAATGATCTTTTAAGGACTTCATCTCAATCCCCTTTCATTGAGGAATATTTGGTTTTATACACAACTCTCTTTTATACGGTGTATAAACCCCTTTGACTTTTACGTTTATTCAAAAGGAATCTTTTTTATACGAATCATTTTGCTAAACGACAAAGGGAATGTTTTTCTTTCCGTACTTATGTGGCGACAATGACCTCTCCGCCGCCGTGACCATTATTTGAGTTTCGGCTTCCTCTACAAGCCATCATTTTTTTAATGAAAAATAAATACAAAGTTTTAACTTTATTTTATTTTGGTATTGAAAATGGTTTTGAAAGCGTTTTTATTATATCAATGTGTTGTATTGATATCTTGTGATTGAAATGTGGAAATGTTATGTTTACTTTATGCATGTTTTATGTGATACGATTATGTTATGGTTTATGATATGTTTAAACCTATTCATATGAGGAATGTATTGGACTTAATAAGTGACGGGTGGAGCCCGCTATAGCTCCTCGATGCATCGGTAGGTCTCATGAGACAACTAGACGTGGAATTGGCTGAGGCCCTTTCCCAATTTGATTTATGGTTTTGGCCGAGGCCTTAATCATTTTAGACGTCTTGGCCGAGGCCTTGACAAAATGTTTCAGAATGTCTGGAATTATACATTCCCTCATTATGAAAGTGGTTATTGATATTGCATGTGATTATTCGACTAGTAGAATATCCATGTGAAGAAGTGAATGGCATTATCTCATTTTACTTTTGCCATATTATGTTGATGTTCAAGTTTAAAAGGCTTTTGTTTTAGTTATACATTGCCTAAAATGTTTATGTTTATTTATGAAAGCTTCCGCAATATTGTTATCCTTACTGAGCATCTGAGCTCACCCCTTTCAATGTTTTAATATTTTCTAGGATGTGAAGAAGTATTTTATGAATGACCTACAGGGATAGTCAGAAGAGGATATGAGTGTGGACTATGAAGACTTTGTTATTAGTTTTTCACTTTATGATGTAATGTAAGACTTATGAATGTATCTAGTGTTTCCAAGGCTACTAAACTAATCGGTCTTTCGAGACTTGATCTATTGTGATCATGCCAATGTTACGAAGTAATGCACCGACTCTGGGTAGCTGGGGTCGGGGCATTGCACCCACCCACCCCCCTTGGACACCCCCTTGGACACCCCACCCCTCTAGACAGCCCCCCACCCCCCAGACAACCCCACAAACAATGGTTTACATATAAAAACTAGGAATGGTGAACAACTAAAAACACATGAATTTAATATATACTTCAGAATGAAATAGATGGAATTAAATATTATTAAATATGGCTACTTAAATGATTATATGATAATTAACAATAACCATTGATATTCAACTAGTCAAATGATCACAAGTTTTCTTGATATCTAATATCATAATGAGGTAATGGATAATTCTTGAAATCTTAAACATATTGTCAAGGCCTTGGCCAAGGCCTCAAAAAATACTAGGGTAAGCCCTCAGCAGAACCCATTTTTATTTGGAATCAATCGACATAGCGATGCATCGAAGGGCCATAGAGGTCAATAGCCATTACATTACATGTCTAATAGATTCTCATATAAATAAGGATAAACATAAGTAGCAACAACACATGAAATATTATTTCCGAATTCATACATTTAATCAATAAACATTCTATGCAGTAATATAGGTGAATGAGTTCATTAGTTGTCAATGACAACAAAAATTACCATCAATGTCGGGAATTCGCGAAACAAAAACAAACTAAATAAAAGTAGTTGAGGATTACATGAATATTACGAGTCGATATAATAGATCTAGAGATGATAAATAAGATAATGATGGAAAAAAGAGGTAAGAGGGTTCGAAATCGAAGAATCTTACCGAGTTTAAACACAAAAATCGCAAACCATAAATATAGGCTATCCGGGAAAAAAATGAACGAAATAAATTGCTAGAAGGCTTACTTGAGTGATGCGAGTTGAGATGATAGATCCAAGGAGAGTAAATATGATAAACGATGAAGGAAAAATGAGTTTAACGCAGCGAGATCGACAAGATGATTAAGGTTTACCACACGAGAGAGACAAGCCGCCAGACGGTCGATCGAAAAAACGTAAATGAAAATCCATGGGGCTTGTTAATTTTTTAATTTTTTATAACATCTGTTAGTTAATAAACGATGTTATAAACTATTTTTTTTTTACATTTATAACATCAGTTATTATAATAACTGATTCTATAAATGAATCAGATACAACTTTTTTTACGTTGGTTATTTTATAACTGACGTAAAAAATTCCGCGTGTTGGTTTTTTATGTCGGTTATTCTATAACCGAAGTAAAAAAGTCATCAAAAATCACAGTTTTTTACGTCGAGTATTGTATAACCGACGTAAGAAACGTTCTGTGGGTTGTTTTGTTACATCGGTTATAAAATAACCGACATCAAAAAGGCCTCAAAAGCCGCGTTTTTACGTCGGTTATAAAATAACCTACGTAAGAAACCCCGACGCTTTGGTTTTTTACGTCGGTTATCAAATAACCGATGTAAAAACCGAACATGCGTGGTTTGTAACGTTGGTTATTAAAATAACAGATGTTAAAAATCTACTCATCACATTTGTCACGTCAGTTATAAAATAACCGACATAAAAAACCACGTTTCAGAGATTCTCACATCGGTTATATATAACCGATGTAAAAAATGGTGACGTAAATAACATTTTCTGCACTAGTGATATTTTTTCAAGGCCTTGTGCCAATACAATAGTTTGTCTCATGAGACCTACCAATTAATCAAGAGTCTATAGAGGGCTCCACCCATCACTTACTAAGTCAAATGAATTCCTCATATGAAAAGGTTTATACATAACATAAACATTCATATTAAAACTAGAATACAAAATGTCAATACTTTATCCATAAACCATGAATGGTTTAAAAATAACACATCTACAGTCAAGCATATCACAAAACCTTCAATAAAAAATTTCAGATTTTTAACATAATAGATCAACCTCGATCAAGAATAATATCTAGAAAATGATGTTGAAAAAGTTGAAAATGATCAGTAAAACTCTTTGTGAGAAATATCCCTTTTTCAAGAAATCATTCTAAAATTCACACAATTTATAAAGAAATACATTTAATATTTTTTTTGAATAAAATATTTCCATACCACTTTGAAACTTTTGAAAGTATTTAACTCTTTAAAACATTCCTTTCTATATAAATAAATCCATAAAATCATTTTAAAAACATAGATATTAATGAGAAAGGTTTAAGAGAATAAATCTTTCAAACATTTAAATTGATGTTTTAGTAAAAGAGTCCCTTAAATAAATACCTTTGAAAACTATTTTATGAAACATGTACGTGGACTATAAATATGTCCCAATAAAAACATACACATAAACAATCTCAAATAATAATGAGATTGAGGAATTAACCCTTACCTTATACTATCCTTTGGTCGAGGGTTCGTTTAACCTCTTTTATATTGACTGTAGTATATTATTAGATTATAACAGAAACATATTCATATTAATTATATCAAACATGATTCATTTATGACTTTATACTACAAATTTAATAATTATTTCAATTTTAAATTAATATTTCTGGTAATAATCGCTTTCTTTATCGTACGCATTTTAACTTGTTATTATTAATCATATCATTTAGATCCTGATTTTAATACATCCATAATATAAACATTAATTTATATGTCATATATATTTAGAATATAAATATTTATAATAGGTAGATATAATAAATTTATGGCACTGTTTATGGAGACGGTAGGTCGTATGTATGCATAAACGTTGTTTCGGTTTTCATATTGTATTGAACCTATGTAAGTGAATAAGATATAAGTAAGTACATAAAAACATAAATGCATACATATATAAATATATATATATATATATATATATTAGCATTTTTATGTAATATATTACATACATATTAATAATTTATATTTTTGTAATCATCGTTGAATGGTTAACGTGTGAATGGATCTCATCACGTTGTGGAGACGGTAATCTGTACGTACGCATGGGTGACAATAACGTTATATTGATGGGAAAATCATATGTAATTGGTTGGTATATCATATATAAATAATCTCTAAAATGTCATATTTATTATTTACATTAGTTATGTTATATATTATACTCGTCTAAATAATGAAGTGTTTGAATAACAAACTACACCATGATGTGGAGACGGTAAGTCGTACATAAAAATGTATGGTGACTTTTTCATTCATGTGATGAATAGAATAATGAATATGGATGTAAAATTTTTATAATCACATCAGAGTATATATAATATACTGGAGTTATTATTTTATAATGGAGACAACAAAGAAAGATGAAGTGGAAGAACAAAAGAACTTTCATGAGGGTGGTGAAATTGTCACCTCTTCTTTGGGTGTTTCCTTTTGAGTTGATCAAAAGGTCTTCTTAGGTTAGCTTTCTGATCAAATTAAGTCCAATAAGTCTAATGGAGAAAAGTTTAGAGGATATTAGGGTAGGGTTTGGCGGATCCAAATGGATTTGGAGGTGTGAAATTAAGACAAGGTGAAGTACCTTTTTATAAGAGAGTTTTTGGTCACTTTAGGAAAAGCTTGAAATATTTTTTTATAATAAAATAATTTTCATTTTAAAATCGCTCCAAAATGATTTATTTAGTGGCTACGGTGGGAGTGGGTCGAACAAATCTCAACCAATATGTTTTAGACTAGTTTAGGTTTCCATTTTAACCATAACTTTTATATTTAACTCTTAGTTAAATAGTTTAACTTTTATCGCATCTTCTTGTATTTTTACACTATATGGTTAATAAACTGACTCAAAACTTCCAAAAGAACCTCAATTAGTTCATTAATGGAATATGTAATATTATATAAATCCTTTGGATAAATATTATTTTTTTAGAAATATTATATCAACAGATAATATAGTATTTGTTCTAAAAATTAATTTATGTCAATTTTGACACAATTTGGTATTTTGTTTTTGTTTAAGTAAATACAAGATTATCGCTTTGAAAATTTTTTATCTAATCAACCCTATCATGTCATATTTACCTATAAAATTAGTGGAATTCATCTGAAGTCTCAATTTTGATTTATTTGGATATTTATAATATCAATTATTTTAATATTTCATTATTAAGGTAATTACTGCATCATCATTGTTTCATAAATAAATTAAATTAAATAATATCTAAAAATTATAAATAAAATACCTATATGTTGGAAATAATTTTATATTTCTAATGAATATTTATAGTCAAATTTATATTGTGTTTAAACCTATATAAAAAATGGTCTAGTTATTTAACTTTGAATTTAACTCTTTTAACTCTTCTTTAAATAAAATAATAATAAATGTCCTAATCTTATCAAAGTGGACCAAAGATTATAATATATTTTTTACCCTTCATTACC
The DNA here is from genome assembly GCA_963277665.1 of Viscum album. Taxonomy (NCBI): domain Eukaryota; kingdom Viridiplantae; phylum Streptophyta; class Magnoliopsida; order Santalales; family Viscaceae; genus Viscum; species Viscum album. Next base: position 995,223,557 of record OY728141.1, on the reverse strand, counting down.
CTATTTAATTTTAACCGCGTTAAATAAGTCAAAAGTTACTATTCAACAAAAAAGATTTTCATTTTACTGAACCACATTTTAGTTACTGATGTCCACTATGTCTCTCGGATTTTTGAAATTCAACTCACATAAGTAGAAAAATTATGTTTTATGCAAATTTGCAAATGATTCTAGAAGGTGGGTAAAATATTTTAAAAAGTTTAATAAAATTTTATACATAAAATTTTATTATAAAATGAATCTAATTAATTACATAGAAGTTATATAGGCATTATATATCTATTTAGACTTAAAATATATTTAAATAAAATAAATAATTATATAAAAAAAAGTTGGTTTTAAATAATGACACAGTGTATTTCACTATTCATCAAAAATTGAAAGTTTTCAGAAAAATACCAAAACATCACCCTAAGATAATATTGATATTCCGAATTCAAAAATTAAGTATATTTTACCAAATTCAAATCATAGAAGTTGAATTTATTAATTTAAAATTAATTCTTGTTTTCAAAACCAAAAAGAAGGTTTTTAAAAAAGTAAAAACTATCAAAAGGTTGACATGTGTTTATGTCAAATTTAAATGTGAAATTACATATAATGACCTAAATTGTATTAAATTATAAAAATATAATCTAATTATATTTAAAAACCATTAAAATTCATAAATTAACAGTATAAATTACTTCGATTAAAAAAGTTGTTTTCAATTAAAACATAGTATTTTTCACAATTCGTCAAAATATGAACATTTTCAGAAATGTACAAAAAAATTATCCAAACTAAATTTTTATGTCCTTATTCTAAAGAATAATTTAATTTCATTAAATTGAATATATAAAATTTTCAAATATTGGTTTCAAAAGGGATCTCCATTAAAAGGAGTTAAAATTGCATTTTTTTGAAAAATACTTCATTTATCTAAAAAAATTGAATTTGTTATTATATTATGTCTAATAAACACATAATATGGATGTTAAAATTATATAGAGTATATAAGATTAAAAATTCAGTTAATACAATTCATAACAACTTTTTGAACGACTAATTTTGAATGTTGTGGTGCACTCAAACTCAGTGTTGCGTGTAGCGCAAGATATTGAATTCCTTCAATGAGATAACATACTATGAAATCTTGGGTGTTACAAACTGTAATTTTTTTGTAAAAAAATATTATTGTCTGTTATTTTTTTCTCATTTCTTATTATTTTATGAATTTAAATTTATTTTTATATAAATGAATCTATTAATAATAATAATTATTCTTGTTAGTTTTGGAATGTACTACCTCGTAACATTAGTTATGAGATATTTTCATTAGTTAGAAGACTATAACATATGAAATATATCTTTTGGTTCAAAATCTTTGGTGTCATTCGGTAAATAATTGTAAGGTTGCTATAAAATGATTTTAGAGAACTATTTTTTATCGATATACAATTTGATTTTTCTATTTGGTGGTAGGATGTGTTGTTTGATTTTTTGATTTAACCTATGTGTGGTCATAGATAAATGTTGTATAATAAATGTTGATGATATTATGTGTACTGGATATATTTTAATGTGTTTTTATAGAAATGAAATATATGATTATTATTATATGTTGTTATGGTGATGAATTGTAATTTACTATTTTTAATCTTGGCCTAGGGTAGTATGAGAGTGTTAGTTAATTCATCATTTTTGAAATATTAGAAACCTACATATTTGTATTATTGGTTGTGGATCATAAAAAATTACATGAATGAGAAATTATTTTGTAAGACTAGTAAAGTTTGGTGAACACATTTTATGAAAATTTATTTCAATTAAGAAATGAATAATCAATAACTTAATCTATATTTTTCAAAAAAAATGACTTATTCATTGTTTTCTAATTAATTAAGATCACTTTAGTTATTTCATTTTTTATTTTTTCTCATGATACGATCTTTGAAGTTATTCTCACAGATGATGAAAATATTATATTTGGTAGGTCTGGGTATGAAATTATAATTATTGAGCTCAAATATGGGTACTTGGGTGTGGGTAAATCCATTAAAAATTTATTAGAGATCATATACTGCTTTTGAATAGTGGTTTTCATGACAATATGTTATAGAAACGTAGCACCCACTAAACTATGTAGAGAGTTTCATTGTGTTACAACCCAAAAGTTTATATTATAAATTATATTTCTAATTTAAAATGTGACATATTTTTTTATATAGTATATTTGTGTAATAATAAGTTATCTAATATAAATATAAATTCAAACTTAATTATTAAGTATGTCAAAATAAATGATTGACATAATGAAATATTTTTTTTATTTTTTATGAAATATCAATTGTTTTTAATTAAATATAATTTTAAAATTGTAAATATTGGTAATTATTCAATTTTTTTTGAAAACAGTAGTTATTTTTATATAAATGATAATATAATTTAGAAATAAAAAATTAAATTTTCTATGTTCGAGAAATTTTATGATTTTATAAAAATGATATTTCTAAAAGTTTAAGGAATTTATATAATATATAAAATATTGAAAATTTAAAATTTATTTTGTATAAATGAAGGATTTTTAAATACTGTAGCTATTTTATCATAATGAAATTATTTACGATTTTTTCAAAAAGACATAATTTTTTGGTGAGTTGTTAAATTATTGTTTTTTATTACCGTATCGTTCATGAAATCATCATGATATAAGAAATAAAAAATTTATAAATTTTTTTTCATAAAAAAATGTTTTTTTAATGAGTAGATTAATGTATTGAAATATAATATTTCAATGTTTAGACTAATTTTTGTCATTTTGGAAAACACATATATAACACATCTACAAAAAATGATCTTTAACACAATCAAAAGGGGTTTATTGCGAGAGTCAACCATCTCCAGTTAGAGGTATAAAAGTCCTTATTTTCATTGAAACCATTAAGAATATGATCATAAATAATTATTTTTTAATGGACCTTTTAGGTCTACCTCGACCTATTTAAATAATGAAATTATTAATTATGATGTCCCTTTTAACAAGTGTATCCCTTAGTTTTCATCATATGTGGTCAAACCATCATCATCCAGTCTCATCTATCTTCCAGTAAATCTCATCCACTCTAATTTTCTATCGAATACATTCATTACCATTCATATACAATGTTGAATGTCTAAAAGTCCTTCTATAAGTTTATTTTTTTAAACCCTTAATCAATCAATGTAGTATTTTTGGTCCTTTAAAATTTATTAATTCTAAAACAATTAAATTAGGTTATGGTATTAATTGAATGAAAAATAAACCCCCTTTAAATATATATAAACCAAAATGTATCTTGTTTATGAGTAATATTATCCCAATTAATTATAAAATCATTTTTATTCTTAAAAATATGATATTTGTAAAAATTGATTTCATTATTTTTTTTACATTTATATAAAATAATGTTAATCAAAATAATAAATTGAATTAAAAATATTTCATTTATATTTGGAATAAATATAATCTGTATTTTTTAATACAATCAATTTAAATTTTGAACAAATATATTGTTTCTAAAGTAAATGTTAGTCACTATAATAAATGAAAAAATGAGATGAAATTTTTAATCAAGGGATAATGTAATAAAATATGACAATAACATTTATATAAATTGATGCATGAAGTAAATATTTTCATCCCTATATCCTATTTAATTTTTTATCCCTTAAGGATCCTCATGACTTAAATATGATTTTTTTTATTTTAATAAATAAATAATTACATAAATGACAACTCCCTAATGTATAAAAGGATATCCTTACATCCAAATTAATCCTCAAACCATATAATTCATATCATGATAAAAACCTACAAAAATTCATTTTCATCACTCTTAGACACATCCTAGGGGGTTTGTCTAATCAAAATACCACCCCCAAAGGCATAATACAATAAGAATATGAGTCATTAGAACGAGTAAGGTAATAATTACTGATCAATTTCTCATTTAGATCCCTTAAAAGTTTATTCAACATCATACTATAAATATATAATACCCATTTTAAAATAATTACATCACTGCCCTTAGTAGAGTGATAAATCTTTTAATTAGTGGAATTACTATTATTTATCTCATTCAAATCCATATATATTTCGTTACCATGTAACATGTATTGATTTATAAAAGGTTTCAATGAATAAATATGATATATAAATATATTATGAGTAATAATATAAATGGATAAAATGATATTTGAATAAATCAAATTAATAATTAATGATCACAGTGATTTTGAACCCTGATAATGAAAACATTGAGACATCTTTCACAATTTGAATATATGTTGGAAAATATTTTGATACGTATAACTTTTGTGCTTCCCAAATGGTAAATACAATATAATTATATAAATAATGAGATTTTGGAAGTATTTTAAAAAACCTTTTACTATGTTCTTCATATTGATATTTTTTTTAGAAATTGACTGAACGACTACATGGGGTTTATGATAGAAAAAAATATATAATAAATCAATGAAATTTAAAGTTAAATAGACCATAATTATGGAAATATTTTTTAAAAGACTATAAATCTTGTATGTAATAAAAAAGGTTGTTTTTTCTTTATTCACATGTATCATATAAGTTAGGGCCTAAATTGATGGTTCTTTTGAATAATATACTTTTCCATTAGGTTATGCTATACTATTCTACGTCACATAATAAATATATTGTTATAGTATAATTTATTATGAAAACTATATATATTTTACTGAAATATATACCTATATTTTTTTTATGATTATGTTTTTGTGGTTATATATGTTTTATAAGATCAATAATCAATATTTCATTTCAACAAACTATAATAAATTGAATTTTCTTAATCTTAATTCATTTCCTTGTTTCAATCTATTGAATTTTTTTCCCTAATATGATATCAAAATATAATAACTAATTTACAGATAAAATTTAAAAGAATTTACTTATTTGGTGGAATAAAAAACATGAGAACCTTATTGAAAGGTTATTAACTCACACATTAAGACATATAAAAATATATAAATTTAACTAATAAAATTTATTAAACATAAATTATTACTTTATATATATGAAAATTTATTCAAATTTGAATTTCCAGAAATATTTAATTCCTTTTTATCTTAGTAATTTTTGTGATATGTAATTTTGTTTTATTTTGAGATAAGATCATATAATGCAAAATTTTTTAATGGTCTTTTAATGATTCTTAAATATAAATGATTTCCATTTTTTATAAATAAACATATACATATTATGATGTGATTTTTGAACCCAAGATTATAGGTTCCCCTAATGCACTACATAATGTTTACATCATATTATATACCACGTGTGGTACGATGGTATCAATCCCATGATAGTATATTATTGTGTATCATAAAACAATATAATATATACTTATTCTATTAGGTTTTATAACACTACCAAATTACTATGATTCAATGATCCTATGTTATATACTACATTATTCCATGATTGTATGTGATTATAGTCAATTATGATATCATTTTATGCCTCTTGACTCTGATGGTATTTCTCTTTATCATATATTTTTTTCTTATGGTTATTTATTGCACCCCATTTTCTTTATGTTTTTTCCTACGTTACGCTACATATAAATAGAATATTAAGGGGATTTAAAATAAGATTTTGTAGTTTTCAATATGGATTTTGTAGTTTTATTTATGCTAATATTTAAGGTATATAATCACCCAAATACATTAGACCTCTAAATTTTTTGTTTCTCTTTTATGTAATTTTTTTGATAAAAATCAGGTCATAAAATTTGTATGAGACATGGGTTTTTATAGTATCTACTAGAGAAATATGCATTTTTTTTATATTTATATAGAATAAATTATAATATAAACCTAGAATAATTTTGATTAAAACATATAAATTATTAAAAAGAATATACATGAAAATTATGATTTATTTTAAATTTATTTTTTAATGTTAATACCCTAATATTCATATAGTCTCTAATTTGAGTAATATGACACCTAATTTTTCGTTATCTTAGTACAGGGATAGAAATAGAATTAGTTGTTTTAGTAACCAAAATTTTGGAAAATTAATGTCTGTATAAAACATTATTCTTAATATGATGGGGGTTTTAGATGATAAAACTATGTTGGTACTTTCATAACTTTTTTAGGGTATGTATTGTAGCATGAAACATGTTAAAACCACTATTTCCCCTAATATGGAACAAATTTTGGTTTGGTTGTTTATGTCTCATTTGCATCCCCCGTCGAGTGGTTCTTATTATATGATTGTTGTGTAATGGATTAATTCCATTTAGATGATATTATGTACCTAATAATTCATTGAGAAAGAAAAAATTATATTATCTATTATTAATTTAGATATAAAATCTAATCAATGGTGGGTACTTAACAAGAACATGAATCCCGATGGTGAAAATAGAGTAATGTATTAGAAAGGATTAATGAAAATATTTATTAATAAATATTTTCAACATATTATCTATTTCAATATATAAAGTGAATTTCTTTGACTAATATAAATGGAGAAAAATAAATTTTTTCTTATATGGAAAACATCACATGACATGATTTGTATTCCACTATATTTTTCAATAAATTCAATTAAAAGGTTGAATTCTTCATTTGAGTACAAAATCTATGTCTATTAAATAATTATCAATTAATGAATTTGATAGCTATTAAAAAAGTTTCTTCTATTGTCTTGAAATTTGAGAGGGAAATTATTTATTTTAATGGGTCTCATACGAACTGAGATAAAAAGAAGAGAATGAAGTTCAATTCTCTAGTATCAATGGAGAAACACCTGGGGGATGAAAATAAATATACCCATAAATCAAAAATATGAGAATAAGAATTAAAAAATTAACTTCAATATAATAATGAGATGTTACAAGTGGGGAATAAATGGGAATCAAACTAATTAATATTAAAGGGAGTTGAATAAGAAAACTAATATGATGGAAAAAAGAAATGATACCATTAATTTCCATTATATTGATCAATTTTTCAATTTTAAATAACACCAAAATTATGTAAGTCTGTGTGTTAATAAAACAGTAGTCAAGGATAATAATGGAAAACAACCTCCAATCTTATTAGCTAATATATGGGATTATTCAATTAATAATATTGAGGGTAATCATGAAAATTAAGTGGTGATTGTTACACTTGTTATTACATAAAGAATAGTTTTTTTCTTGATTATATTTGTAAAAATTATTTCATGTCTCACATGTTTAGTAAAACATTTCATTCACCACATCAAGTCATGAAGGTTTAATTATCATTAAAATAACCAAGTTGTTTAATGATTTAATATATTTCATATAAAACTTATAAAGCTAGAATTTTTCTATAAATATCCCATAAATCATTGTCAATATCTCGATGGTGGAGTTTGAACTATTTTGTGAATCAATTGAAATTATTTATATTGAGTAAAGATCATTTTTTTTGTGTAAGGAAATCACTCCATTATTCTAAATCATAAACTTGTTATAGAACCCATAAGTATGATAATTAATCATTTATGGAAAATCCTCCATAAGTATGTATATTATTATCTTATGAGAAATAATATCTCAGTAAAATGTTAAATAAAATGTTGAGGCTTACTGATTAATCCATTCCCTCTATGAGTGACTATAATGATAAACTTCCGAAAAATATTTCACGTACTCCTATTAATAAATAGTTTATTTAAAAATTGATCTTTTTCCTAGATCACTTCTCATATCAATTTTTACATACAAAATGGACTCTACTAAACTAGAGTAATTAAAGAGGAAACAAAAAGGGAATATGGAAAGAGGATACATAGGATCAACTTTTTTATCAATGGATGTAGTTGTTCTACTTTATTATGACTAAAGAAGTGTCAATGCATTTCTTCAAAAGTTATCATGAACTCAACAAATTCCAGATAAAATAAATATACCCCTAACAAATATTTTTGAACTTTTATTAAGATATATGGATCTAAGTTCATCTTTATTATGGACCATTAATCATGATATCATTAATTAAAGGTGAAGGAAGTGGATATTCCCAATTATTCCTACTGAATATTTTATGATCGCTATGAGTTCCTTGTGATTATTTTAATACACACAAATTATCTTTGAATTTTTAGGGAGATGATTTATAGTATTTTTATTGATAAAATTATAATATTTAATATTTTCAGTGTATATGACATTATCATATACTCTATAAGTATGAGTAAATGAGAATAATTTTACTAATATTCTATAGACATTGTGAAAGGAGAAATTTTTCTTTATGAATATTAAATGTGAGTTTTTAATGTATTATGTAAAATTCATGGGGAATGTTATCAACCGAAACGTGATATCAATTTATACAATTAAAAAAAAGGTATTAGGGAACAAACAATACCAATATTTGAAATTATGTTCCATATATTTTTAATAATAGTTGGATATTAAAAAATATTTTTTTGGAAGTAATTTAGATATTCAATCCCAATATCCATGATAATGGGGAATCAAAAAAAGTTTTCCTAGAGTCAATAATTTTAATGGATCTTTATGGAGTTGAAATAGAGGCTAATAATGGAAGGGAAACAACTCCCATTTCTCAAATTTTTTCTCATCCCTCAATTTAAGAGATTATTAACAATACTAAAAAAATTAAGTGGAGATTAAAAATTTGGTGAATGCTATATGAAATTATAAAGAATCATATTTCAACATTAAGGAATAAATAGTTTGGATATTTTTTGTTTAACTATATGAACCATCATATATTAGATATAAAAGGAGGTATTGATTGATGATAATAGAATTTCATTCTCTGTCTAGACTAGAAGCATAATGATATGTAATCTTATCTTAGAGAGGTATTGGTGGGACTATAAAATGAAGGCATTTTCAAAATATACATTGAATTTATTTACATGTAAAAAGTAAAAAAGGGTGATATAAGTCCTTGTGGATGATTCATACACACACATAACTATATGTAAATTAGAGAACAATATTATTAATTTCTCCATGTGTATTTAATTGAAAAATAGGATATAATGTCATATTAATGATAATGTACATTTTCTTAAATACTAATCACATCGTTACTATTAGAGAGGAAATCAAACATGATCAACAAGAATTTATATACCTTAGATAAGTGGTTAGGTTATGTGTATCCTCACTATCGATTGTATCTAATAGAGAAATGAGTTTATAAAAAATGTCATTTAAATTATTCAAGATTCCTTAAATATATAGTTGTACTTCAATTCACTATATCAACCACTTACAAATAGAATATTTCAACTTCATATCGAGAGACATACTGATATTCAATAGGATAGCTCTAGGGACATCAATTGATGATGGGATATATATATTCCTCTTATCTAGTTCTAATGCATCAATATCATCCATGAGATCTAACATGTGAGGTTGATGTTGGACACTATTAGATATAGGTAATGAACTAGTTAATGAATGTTAGGAGAATAACAAATCTATTTAACAATACATTATGGTAGCATTACATATTTAGGTTTCCATACATAGACACATAAATGAGAAAGTGATTTGATGATGGAGGAGTAATATTCCAACACACACACAGAGATATATATATATATATATATATATATGAGGTGTTAAATGAGGCTTGGAATGAAATAAATTTTTTGTCTATGATTAAAAAAGTATTTTTTCTTGTTTTTGATCACATTAGAGAAATAAATAATCCACCAAAACAACTATTAAACCTTTCTAAATTCCATGACGTGTTCTATTTACACCTCTTAGTGATTTAAATACCTAATCCCTTACATTTAAAAAACCCAAAGGTGGTACACCTAGAGAATGATCTCTATTTTGTGGATAAATAGATGCAGATCATGGACTATGGATACAGTGTTCTAAAAAACAAGAAAACTCAACATTTCAGTGAACATTGTAAAAAAATAATAAATTTGGATAAAGATAGTATCTTTTGGAATATATGAAATTAAACTATACTCATTTATTTTTTTATATATTTTGTTTAAAATTATATATTGAGGTCCAAATCTACTAAGGGGGTGATGGGTGAATGTAATGATGAAATAGCTTTTATAATGAATTAATATGATGGTTAATAAAGTTTTGTTTTTTATTATACTATAGTATAATAATATTTAGGTCTCATATTGAATAAAAATATAAATCACAATACATGTGTTATATATGATAAAATAAATATTTGAAAAAACAAATATTCTATTATTTTCTACGAAATATATATGTTTTATCATAATTAAAATATATTTTATAAAATTTAAATTCAAATTATTGTTCATAAATTTTTTATATAAAATAGTTCATTTTTATATAAATTTATTTATTATTTTTTAAATCAAATTTTTTTTTCTTGGGATGGGATTTTTATTATGCCATTCAAATTAATATTATTCATCAAAAACGATTTAACTAAAAATTTTAATTTATCATAATTTCTGAATAATTTGAATTAATGTAATCATACTTATAGAGTCACCATGTAAATATCAATATAAGGTAATTTTTTTTAATGATTTTTTTATTAGTTAAAACATATATTATATAATTACTATAATTTTAATAACATCATTATGATATAAATATAAGATAAATATTTATGAATCCATTTTATTGACCAATAATGTAACTAATGTGTGAGATATTGAATTTAAAAATATTATAAGGAATTCAGAAACGTATATTTGATATTTTGGAAGCAATATTTAATTTCAATATATTAAGAAACTAATTATGGATCATTTACTTTATTTATGTATAAATAATATTTCATTTTATTTGTTTTTTCATCTTTTGAAATCCCAATAATTCTTATATTTTAAAAAATAATCTAATGAATACGAAATGTGTTATTATTATTTACATATCTAAGAACAAATTAACTGTCTTCATAATTTTTTTCCTCGATAAATTGTTGTTAATATGTTAAAAACACCGATGTTGAGGTTATTTTTTTATCACACATAAAAAAGGACTCCAATAAAATTTATTCCATATTTATTATAAATATAGTCAAAGTTAGGTAATATGTTCAATTTAAATTTAGGTCTAAAAATTAATTTACCAAGGGTAAATTCAATCACTACATTATAAACAACAAATTGTGTAAAATAGTTCAGTCAAAGGATAAAGTGAAAAATTCTCATAGAACCATATCTATAAATAAATTCCTAGGGGAATATGAAGATACCCTTATATATATATATATTTATATTTAATTTTAAACAAATTTTAAAACCAAATGACTTGAATAAAGCTTTCTTTTTATATTAAAAAAATATGTAATTTAAAATTTTCACCCCTCTAAAATATAACAATACCCTATAACCATGCCACTTCACACTATAAGATTCATAATTTGAAAATTTTATACAATAAAAAATCCTCATAATAATTGTCCACATTCTAGAGGTTTTTGTATCATCAAATTTATACCTTTATATGGAATAATCCAAGGGGAAAAGGATTCATCCCCAAGAGTAAAGTGAGAAGTTATAATCATACTGTAATTTCTATTCCATTAAATTTTTTTCTTTTACCTCCTCAAAATATAATATTTCCGGCCTAATATAATGAAATAAATGATATTATTTTACATAAATTTAATTATTTTGATATAAAAATATTATCTACCTTTATCCCACATAATAGAAAAATTTATATTTTAAAATGGTCTCCTATTGTTGATTTCAATTATGAACCCCCTATTGCATTCATTTGGTTGGGCTTCCCTAGATTCTTGTTGACCATCATCATGAATATCTCTATCTTCTCTATTGTTATTATGATTAGGAATACAATAAATATGGATTTTACTACCCAAAATATAATTATACCATATGTTGTGTATATTTTGTTTTGAGGAAAACATAACTCAATCATTTCCATTAGTTTTTTGGATATAGAATGGTGAAGAAACATATTTTTTCAAGAATTCGTTTATGTGAAATTACCATATTACTACCCTAATTTCTAGAACCTTGGTCAATCATATAGAGATTGTGACCATGGAGAAGACCCTATGAGAAACTGTAGCATAGGAAAGTTCTATACCCTCACATAGAAGGTAAAATCAATCTAGTTTGAGGAGGATATGCAGTTTCCTAATGGGAATAATGAACCCTCTAGTGAAAAATACCAAGTTATTTTGTCTTCTAATCCAAATCCTAATGAATCCCTGCCTCATCATTGTCATATTGATGTTTTCTATGGGGGTTTTTGACAAGGAAAACAATGGTGAACCAAATGTGGTACTATGTGATATTTTCTATTCAGTCGGGAGGTGTCTTAAGAGACCCACACTATTTTCATTGTATCCAAATAAGAGGATAACAAACAAGTTCATTAGATTGAAGATGAATTCATGAAATCCTCTGAAAAATATGGATAAAATACAATCATTTTTTCGATGGTTTTATCACTCCCCATCACAGTAGGAATTAGAAATTTAAATACTAGCCTATAATTGAGAGAACCAATGTCACTAGATCATAAAAGATTTTCATAGAGAAAACAAATAAACCTCCATAAGTATATATCAATGTAGACACATAGAGAGGCAATGTCGCAATATGATTGATTTATATTGGGGAATAAAATCAATCCAAAACACCCATATATTAATAAATATCCCTATACATACTCAAATGAATATTATTCCTCCTCAACATTTGATTAGTATGGTGAAGAGGATAGAATTATATATAAAAATTTCAATCATGTTTTTAAAGAGTGCGATAAGAAGTAATTATATTATTGGATTGAAGGAAAATATTTTTGGTATTTTAAATTTTATTTTAAAAAGAAGATAACTATTGATTATTATTTATGTATTAGATATTGAATGATTACTAAATTTTATTTTGAGATTGTTTTAAATCAAAATGTTGATTACCCTTAATAGCATTGAGAATAGTTTTCTATTATAGATGATTTGGTTTCTGAAATTATTATCTCTATTTCTGTACCAGTATTTTAGATTATATTTTTGGAATTCGATTAATGGAATGAATCTACAATTCAATTTCAATTTTAACCATTATTATGATTGATTAGTGTTTGTCTATCACTTTCCACTATGTTTTTCACTATTCATTTCTATGAAATTTTTGTGGTGCTTCACATGAACAATTTGGATTATTGTAGAAGATGAATTGGATAAGAATGGTGACAAAGTATAATTTTTAAAAAAATCATTGATTATGATTCCCATGATCTATAAATGAATATAAATTCCACCAATTTAACACTATACATGTTGATGGATATAAAAATGGTGATCCTCAAGATACATAAGTGATGAAAATGAATGAATTTTATGTTCTAGATTTCTTCACTCTTCATTTTTTTCATAATATAGTATGGACGTGTCATGTCTCTAGATGTATCACTAATCAATTTTTTTTTTAAAATAAATCATGTCATACAGATAATAAATTTATAATAAATTACATGAATGTGAATTATTATTTTTTGTTTATATATCGTGTAACACTTGAGATTTTAAGATATGATTATCATAATTGATAGTGTGTATGACACACAAAAAACCAGCATCAAAGGGAATATATAATACCATGTCTTTACATTATATTTATTATTAGATATATTCAATCTATCTTATAGCTTTCAATACACACAACATGGGTTTTAAGGAAATGTGATACACTTCTAAAATATTATTATTTAAACATTAAAAATATAACCTAGCCATTAAATTGGTGGGTTTGAATAATAATAACTAAATATAGGAAATTATATTTCTTAAAATTTCATAAAATAAATAGAAAGGATATATTTTTATTTGTAGTTAAATTATATCCATTTGAATGAAAACAAAATGTTTTCTGAGAATAGTATTATTTTAAAAGGAAGTTCAATCGTGCTTTGAGAAAATAATTTATAATTATTTTTTAAAAAAATTAAAAAATTTATTTTAGAAAAAAATGGTTTTTTGAAATATACATGTTAAAATTAGCTTAGAAAGAATTTTTTGGATTATTATAAAAAGTTTTATTTTATGAATAATAGTGAAAATACTATATTTTTATTGAAAAATACATTTTTTTATAAGTTATTTATAAAGTTAAATTATTAATTAAAATGTTTATAATGTAATTTTTTTCCAATAATATATTTATTAATCCAATTTAGGTAATTTTAGTCATTTTAAAATTTATTTTTGATATCAAACATTGAAAACATTTGAACATTTTATCTTTAAAAACCCCCTTTCTCATCACATCTTTGGATTTAATTTTATATTAAAATAATAAAATTCCTATGAATTAATTTTTTTAAAATAAATTAATTATTTTTAATAATAATAATAATTATTATCTAAAAATGTTAACATAATTTTTTACTATAACAAATAGTAAAATAGTAAAAATCATTTACCATGTCTGAAGAAACAATGGGTTTACCGAGGCTTAAAAGAAAAAGATAAGGATTAAAAAGACCTAAGAAACATGTCTATGATATAATTTATAGACATATTTTAACTTTATCATTTATTAGTCTCTATAATAATCCATTTTCACCAGTTAATCATGAGAAATACATGGGTACACCTTACACTTTTCAAGAATTAAATGTTATAAAACTGCACCCTATCCTCTCTATTCAAACATTCAATCCATTTTAGGATAAAAACAGTAACTATAACTTCAAAAAAACCATAATATAATCCTATAATACTTTAATTTTTCGTAAAGATATTCTCAGAATACTTTACATATAATCTTAAAGTGGTCGGTTGAGAAGAGGTAAAATTTACAACAATGCATTTTTTTTATTTATTCATTAAAATATATAAAATATTATTTATTTATTCTTATATAATAAAACATTATCTCCCATATATTATAATTTTATTAAGTTATGTTAATTAATTGTATCCATATTCTCTTCACTCAAAATTAAACAATAACATCACTCGTGTGTATGGCGAACTACAACCTTGCGAACCGATGTGAAACATTTACTATCAACACCTCTCATGGATGGGTATTATGATGGATATAAAATATAGATATTATATTTATAAGATAAATATACCATTGGAGTCACTATATCATATTTACCTTTTTTTACTACCCATTATATAGAATATATGATAATGTTTCTCTTCTGTACAGTGACTTACCGCCTCGCAAAGTGACGTGATTCACCGTTTACATAAGTATTACATAGAAGTAAATAAGGATAATTTTAATAAATAAATTTTATATAAATTACGTAATTATGAAATTAATGAAACTTTTATCATTCTTAAATGATAATATATCTTTTTCTTTCATCCACTGAATTATGATAACATCTCTGTGGACTGCATCCTTCATGAGGTGATGTGAATATATTTTCATCGCCACACCACATGGATGATATATATAAGTATATAAAAAGAAATAATATGGTATATATGATAATATTTAAATTATGGAATGATAAAATATTACTTAAATTCTTTTCATTATTGTCATTGGAAAATGGAAACATTACTCATGCATACATACAACCAATTATATTAATGGTTGTAACACATTTAATGTCTCATAAACATAATTAATTTTTGAAAGGATAATTTATTTATAAATTTTATAATAATTTAATTTATTATTACTCAGTATATTTCTAAATAGTTACCTCTTTGACCGTAGTTAGCCTATAAATTCATTTTTGACACATAAGACACATATCAACGAAACATCTGACATAAAGTAAATTAAGTTAGTAATTATATCTAACATGATAATAAGTGAAATAAAAAATATATAAATATGAAAAATGTTCTTAATGATGTATTTAATTAACACAATATTATTATTTAAGATGATATAGACTGTACCTGGCGAGTCAGACTCAATGTAAGGGTTTCACATCTCACGTTTACATCCATGAGACATATGTTATTTTCACCACTTATATCTTTTTTTATTATATATTTTCAGTTTTGTATGTTATATCATGAAATCATTTTTATTCATGGAATTTAATGTTTCATATAATTTTTGTTCTTTCATGAATCTATTGATATAAAAGTTACCAAATTGGAAAGGGTTTATTTCAAAATCTATAATTATTAAATATTATTTGGTAAAAGACCTCCATGAGAGAATTATTAGATGATTATTTTATAAAATCAATATATGTTTATCCAATCTGGTTATTCATTATTCTTTTCAAGTAATATTACAATATTTTCTTCTCTTTGGAACATAATATTATTAAGAAAATATTTTTTAAAATATCAGAGTTCTTTTTAATCTTTGGTTGAAATTATATATTCTTCTAAAATTATGATTTATAAAAATGATTTTAAAATTTATTTAACATTATAAAAAAATTAAAAAAATTAACATTTTTTTAATTTTAAAAAAATATTTTTAAAGGAATAGTATTACTGTTTTTTGAACATGGTAGTTTTCTAACATTGTACAGAGCAAATTGAATGTTTTTTACATTAATGGCATGTACAAAAGAACACTCCATCATGACCATCATTGTAACAACCCATACCAGAGGGGCCCAGGTCGTCACTACCCCAATCCATCATCCTATAGGCTATGGGCTGGTGACTAGAACTGAGTAGGAATATTCTAGAAATCGGCGGCATTTTCTAAATTACCTGTACACACGCACACAACCTCCCTGCCCAAAATGCAGAAACATAAAAACAATGAGTAGACAATGCATGAATACACTAAGATACCGACCACATAGTATGAAAATAGGAAACTGGAAAGTAAATAAGGTTAGAATAAAAGCCTAACAATTAAAGAGTATGTAAAATTAAATACACAAGTATCTGAAACTTGTCCGTAGAAAAACATACCTAAAGGGTAGGCATAGGATTACTGTCTAAAGCCGTAAGAGCACACTTTTTTATCTGAACACTATAAGAACAACATGGTCATGGTCCACCTAGAACTCTATCAATGAATGGATCATCTGTAAAATACACGGCCCATACAGGCAAAGCCTATGCATGGGTGAGTAAAACAATACTTAGTAGAGAGTCCAGAAATCACAAAGGAATACAACTAAAAATACACGAAGTACACCACAATGAAATACACAATTAATAACACACAGAAATACATGATTTATACTATGAATAAATACATGATATACCAAAATGTAAACACAAAAATTACAGTCATCACAAATTGGTATAACTCTATAACATGAAAAGTAGGATTATGAGATGTATTCCAGAAATCAACCAATATCGGTAACACACATACTGTTGATAACATAAATAAATTTTATAACACATTTATTGTTAGTAAAACATAGAGTGTCAATAATAGATGGAGGGTTGATAACAAATGTATTTTCGATAACACTTGGAGTTTCAATAAGTCATGGGTCCCCGATTCATGTAGTCACCATGTTACATAGTCACCAAGTAAAATAGTCACCATGTCACATAGTCACCAAGTCACATCCAGCCACATGATTTGGCTTATAGTGCACTTGTACTGGAAGAAACTACTCCTAAAACCACTAGGTCGTATCCCAATTCCCACAATAACTCACTTAGTTTATCTCTAAATTTTTGTCACATCGCAATGGTCCCAATGCAATAAATGACTTTTCAAATAGGCACATAGTTTGAAAGTTACTGTGGTTTTACTAAAATTGTCTGACCTAGGTCTTCTCTAACCCGACCTGCCAGCCGAGTGCTCTCACCAGCCCACACGAGCCTATTCAGCCGACCGACCTAGTCTGGTCCAGACCAACCTGAACCAGCACAGCTCAGGGTGCTTGACTTGTTGGGATGTTGTGTCAAGCCCATAGAGCGGCCTGACACCACTGGTACATCCCGCACTACGGGCTGACCCAGTGTTCCACCCATAGTTGTCCCTGACTAAATGCCTATGTGAAAATGCGGTTCCAACCCATGTTCATGTGGTTGGTTGATTTTCTGCCATCCACACAGCTTCGCCTCTACCGTGGGGTCTACATGGCTTACTTATTGCGGACATGACCCATCCTCACCGCATCCCCCAGTGGCTGCCCACATCCCACTTTGGCCATGGGCTCCCACATGGCCCCTACATGGCTGCTCCTACCGCCACAGCCGGCCACCCCACCGGTGACCTCACCCTTGAGCTCTATGTTACCCAACCCCTCATTGGGTCGTGTGATGACTTCGCTACTGACCACCCTCTCAGAGGCCTGCTATCTGCCTTAAACTCTGCCTAAACCTAGGTAGAGCCACTAATCGCAGTGCTAGATTACACTAATCTAAACTGTTTCCTCCTGTGATTCATGTTTCACCTTCTCCATCACACCTAACCATGTCATTTCTGTGTTGGATCCCCGGACTCGGATCATTTCCCCATAGATCAAAGGCGCATAGATTATTTTTTCATATTACACAATGAATGATGAATGTAGAAAGAATGGAAGAAAAAGGTAAATTCATAGGAACAACCAAAGAATGGATCTTGGGATTTCTCAGGTTGTCCTCAATCCATACATGTTAAAATGTAGAACATAGAGGGAATAAAATGAATCTCTAAAAAGAATCAATCCTAATAATCAACCCACATAAATTATAAATCCTACAAGAATGATCGAATCAAGGATCATCCTGTTCATGGGTATGCCCTAATTTTTCATTAAAATTTAAAAATAATGGGGAAAATATCATGAAGAAAACAAAACCCTACCTAGATTTTTTATTTTTCAATAATGAAGGGTGAAGCTGCATCATTGTCCTTCGTCGATCCGTCAATCTGCTATTCAAGATATGATCTCCAATCCATCGTCACAGATTCTCTATCCCCCAACGTTCATTGGAAAATGCCCCTTCTCCACATGTTAGTGGAATTCTATGGTTAAGACTATAACCTTTAATTCACTAACAAAGATCATTATAGAAAAATTAATCCGTGCTACGTCGAAATAAAATATATATATTTAATATTTTATTACCAATACATCCAAAAAATAACCTTTTCATCTAGCCCATAATGGGCAATGATTGGCCCCACCAAAGGTAATTTTTATGTTATGAATGCAATAATTCCCTCATATTTCGGATCTTGGAATCCGTTTTGAAATTATTTCAGTTTAAATAAAAACTGCATGCATGCTTTATTAAAAACATAACATTTTTAAACTATTTGTTCTGGGATCACCGAGCCTTGCAATATCTTGCTGTCTTAGTTCCTTGTCTTGGAATATTTCAATTTTATTTATTAAAATAATACATGAGAAAATATGAGTCATTACATTTTCCCCACCTTAGGAATTTATTTCCCTGAAACCCAAAAAAAGGGCCACTCAAAAAAAGTGGGGGTAATGAGCACGAATCTGAGATACTTATCCCAAGTGCTTGCTTAGGGATTCTCATAATGCAACAAAACACACACCATATGAATTGACTACACATAAAGTATACCTTTATGTCGATCCTCGATCTCCATCTGGCACTCTGCAAAATTCATTCCATCATCAATGTTCATCTCACTCTAGTCGATGACGTGTGATTGATCAAGCACATACATCCTCATCTATGATACATGGATCATGTCATGCCCTTGGTGCAACTATGGGGGGAGAGCTAGGTGGTACACCACCTTTCCATCTATAGAAAGAATCTAAAATGGGCCAATTTATCTTAGAGATAACTTGCTACCCCAACCCAATGTCCATAATCCCCTTCGAGGGCCTCTATCTCTTGTCATTATATGACTTCTCTTGGATCTGTGCAGTCCTATTCTGCACCTGTATGATCTAAACATTCTCAGTGGTAGCCCACAAAAACTCTAGACCCATGAGTGATTAATTTCATAGGTTATTTGAGGAATGTGGTGACCTTCATGTTCAGTCATACAAGGCCTATAATGGTCGCATACCATTCGATGAGTGCTAACTTTTTTTTGTATGAAACTACACTAGAGGTAGGTGATCCTACTAATGGCCACCATATTCAAGGATTCAAGCATGTAGCATGTCCCCAGAAACCTGAATGGTAATCTCCTTCTAGCCAAACTTCTAGGGATAAAAAAATATTCTTAATTGTAACTTATTGCCAATCACCTCCTATAATACATTACACAACCAAGATGTGAAACAAGAAGCATGATCTAAAATTGTAATTGATGGCCCTCTGTGAAGCTGAACTATCTCCTCCATATAGTGGTTTCCCAAGCACTATACTGAACTCTGGTAATGGATCAGTAGGAAGTGAGCCGACTTGCTGAGTTAGTCAATGATCTCCCAGAAGGTTTTCCCCCTATATTTTCATGGTAAACCTTTCATGAAGTCTTTCAATATCCCATCCCACTTCCTCTATGGCACCTCAAGTGGTTGGGTCAAGCCCATTGGAACGTGATGCTCAACCTTCACATTTTGGAAATTGAGGCATCGAGAAATTA
Organism: Viscum album; assembly: GCA_963277665.1. Lineage (NCBI taxonomy): Eukaryota > Viridiplantae > Streptophyta > Magnoliopsida > Santalales > Viscaceae > Viscum > Viscum album. The sequence goes on along the minus strand of OY728141.1, from coordinate 995,203,108 downwards.
ACTCTTCCACTACCTTCGTCATCCCCAGATACGAGAAATAACATCATATTTCCTAGTAAATCATCACTACACTGTGATGAAACACCAAATGGGATGTCTGGTACTCCCTTAGAACCTCCTCCCACAACTCCACTGGTAAACCTATGCGCCCTTTGAAAAAAACTACTTTCTCCCCATCTATTGAAAATATATCAGGGGAATGCTCTCTGGGAAACTAAGAACATCTGGTCTTGTAGTAGATATTCCCAAGATGTGCCTCTATGAATCATTGTAATATTGTAGGGTTGAAAATTATCAACTAGAGGTAATCTTCTCTATCTTTATCCATAAAGGATATCTGTGACACGACCAACTACTCTGAAGCCTCACTCAGCAACTGCATGATGGATCTCTTAATAAGAGAATACAAAACTATGTTCCTCTTCTAAAGAGTATAGAAAATATCAAATTCATAGTCCTAGTAAAACTATGGCCATCACCTCTACATCATGTTCATATCGTTATGAGAGAATATATATTTTAGAATCTTGTGGTTAGAGTAGATGAAAAACTGCGCACCTATTAGGTAGTGTCTCCACGTCTTCAATGTGAATACTACCACCACTAGCTCAAGATCATGGGTCACGTAGTTCTTCTCATTCTATCTCAACTGGTGTGAACCATAAGAAATCACCACTTTCCCATGCATCACGACTCAACCAAGCTTGATCCTTGATGTATTGTAGAACCTTACATACCTGACGCCCTCCTCTGGCTGTTTCAATATGGGAGTGCTCATCTACCTTTGGTTTAGAACTGGAAATCATTTTTGGAACTTCTCTGTCCACATGAAGGTATTAACCTTCCCTCTCAACGTTTTCAAGGGTTCCACTACTCTAGATAAGTCTGGTAAGAACCTCTGATAATACCTTTCCAGACCCAGGAAACTCAACACCTCGGTAAAACTCTTAGGTGGCTCCCAAGAAAGAACCAACACAATCATCAACAGATCCACTAGAACTCCATCCTATGAAATAATGAGTCCTAGAAAATTGACATTATTAATCTAGAACTTACACATAGAGAAATTTTTATAAATATGGTTCTCTCAGAATGTGTCTAGGACTATCCTCAACTGTATTACATTCTCTTCATCTGTCACTAAGTTCACAAGGATTTTATCAATGAAGACCACAATGAACCAGTATATCTAAGGCTTCTTGTTCCTCTTCATGAGTCCCATAAAAAATTCGGGGTCATTCATCACACCAAATAGTATTACTGTGTACTCATGCTGACCATACCAACATTTAAAGGTTGTATTCAGTACATCTCTCTCCCATAAACAACGTTGATAACAGCAAGACCTGTGGTCAATCTTCAAGAACCAGATCGCCTCCTTCAGATGATCAAAGAGGTCTTCGATCCACAGTAGTGGATACTTTCTCTTCATGGTCAACTAATTATGGCATCAAAAGTCCACACGAAACCTCAAGCTCCCATCTTCCTTCTTGTTAATAAATATTGGGGCCACACTGGGTGAAACACTAGGCCTCACAAAGACCATCCTCTGAAAGTCCTCTAGTTGTACTCTCAAGTCATGAATCTCTGTGAGAGACAACTGATATGAAAGTGTATATTTATATTCCATATCTGGGTACAAATAAATGGACAAGTCGTCTTCCTGCAAGAGGTAATTGTCAAACACCCTTAGGGAAGACGTCCTCATACTCCGCCACCACTGCAAGAATTTGAGGACTCCTATTATCCACTGCACCAAGCATAATACTAACCAAAAAATAATTAATTGGATAAACCCTATTATGATTAAATCTATCCTATGATGCATGGGTTTAATTTTTTTCAAATAACGATGACTTGGTCCCATCACTGTGGACACACTGATCTATGTGCATAAAACAATAAATGTGGGAATGGATAGTGGATAGCCAGTCCATATCCAAAATGATGTTGTGAGGCCGCAACACCGCTACTAAGAGATACAATCCAAAACACTTACCCCAAGAGTATTTCCACACTATCAGAACTAGTGTGTGATTGTCACAACTCGCCCCCAGAGCCCGTGACGTGACTTCCCCAATCCCTCCTTCCATAGGCCAGGAGCTGGAGACTAGAACTAAAGGCGCAATTCCCTAAAACATGGAAGTAATCACCTTTATAACATGTAAAAACACAGGGCATATATGATCACAAGTAAATTGAATAACAAACAAGTGAGTATAGTATATAAAAAAAGGGTTCTAGAATACAAGCCCAACTAGAGAGTACAAGAAACTGAAAGTACAAGTATAGCTGAGGAAATAGGAAAAAAAACAACTGGATTGTCCTCTGAGGTTCCTACCTGATGGGTAGGTACAGATCACCTCCTCATCACTCTACATTCGTCCATGTCCTCAGTGTACCGACACATCGTAAGGTCCACCTCAGGGTACCATCCAGTCTTGGTACTCTCATCCTCAGTCAGCGTTGTCCATCGTATCCATCCAAAACAATGAGGTGTGGTCATAGCCCATGCATGGGTGACTATAATGATACTTAGTAGGCACCCCGAGACCCTCAAGGTCTCAAAAAATCCAAAAAAGATAAACCACAAAGTATGAAATCAACAGATAACCCCACATAGGTATTTTCCCATACATATACCTAAGTTATCAAATAATCCATCTCATTCATGAGGAAAACACACATGTTACTAACTCAACTCAACCAGGATTGTTATTCACATTATTGAAACCATGGCTGCTAGATAACTCCTCTTATGTCGAGTATAGTGGGTCTGCCATGACACCAAGGCACTTCCCACTAACCTTTGACTGCTGAGGTACTCCTCCTATTGAGTATAGTGGGTCTGCTGCATCACCAAGGCGCTTCCCACCGTGGGTCTACTGCCACAACAAGGCGGTCCTCCATCGTGGTTCTTCTGCCACAACAGGCGCTCCCCACTAGGCTAGCCGAGTCAGTCCGAGTCAATCGGTAAGCAGTCGTCAAGTCTCAACAAGGTACTAGGTCTCTGTAATCTGTCTGCTCCTCTTTGGAAATATCCACACCATGAGATACTGTTTGATACTCCAACTATCACAATGTCCCATGAAGAAGTATCTCAAAGGTCTGCCACATCATAGGGGTCTCCACACAACTGACGACGCATCAATCAGACACCCGGTCTGTGGGTTATTAGCCTTTTCGTCCTGGGAGCCAAGTTGGATTTGTGCACGATCCAACCTGACCATATCTCAACTATACCACAAACTCTAGTGGGGTATACTCAAAGGTGCCGTCATGTTCCAAGATTACCAGTTCCATTGACGGTTCGTCAAATGGAAATCTGGTACCAAAGATATAACCAAAAAAATAAAAGGGTCGTAGTGGGCCTGAGTCCAGGCCGACCTGGTCATACCGACCTGTCCTGACTCAGTCTTGGATGACCCGGTCTGGGTCAACCTGTCCTGACCCGTTGGGTTTGGTCCAGCCCGTTAGGTGGGATTTCCTGTTAGGTTTGTCCTGGCCTGCTGGGCCACGCCTAATAGGCCATGAGGGGACGCGGAGTGTCACGGGAGAGCAGACTGGTAGTGAGGGCCCAAACCGGCCATGGGTTGACATGAGTGCAGTTCGACCCGGAGGGAGCCGTGTGGTCGGTTCGACCTGAACAACACCGCGAGGATGCGACTCGTCTCGGAGGGCACCGCAAGGGGCTGGATCGGGGCATCTCGGCCTATGGCCGGGGTGGCGCAATCGGGGATGGGAGGCCGGCTCGGCCAGGGCACCGTGGTGAACATGGATGGCGGAGCCGCAGGATGTGTAGGGCGCGCAGAGGTCCAAAGTCCAATTTGTCCAACGGCGGAACGGGGTGCACGGAGCCAGTTCAGCCAGTGGACGGGGTGGCCGGGTCCGGTACGGTAGGGCGGTGGGCGTGGCCAAGGTGGCACTGCCGGGGTGCGGCGCGGCCAAGGCCGGTTCGTCCCGGGCGTGAAGCGGCTTAGGACGGTTCTTCTGGGGTGCGGCACGGCTCGGGCAGGATCAGCCGACGGGTGGCGGGGCAGGCGGGCGGCATGGGTTGTGGAGGCCATGGGTAGCGTTATGTTTTCCTTCGTCACATTTTCGTCTCTTAGCCTCATCGCCATTCCAAATAACATCACAAAAAAGAATGGCAGAGAGGTCGGGCCTTATTGGTTTGGCCCTCACCCTCGGCGTTTAGGGTGGTAGCAAGCGGATCAATTCATTCTTGATTCTCATAGAATTAACAAGAAAATAAGATATAAGAAGAATCAATCCAACACCCACATCTTCCCACAAATACAATTCCCAACCCGCAAGGAAAAAACATCCACACCAATTCATTTCTTTAGAAGTGAAGAATTAAAGGAATAATATCATATTCAAATAAATTCCCTACTTTGATTGTTGTTTGTCGATGGAGTCATGTAGAAGAATACAGAATTGTCATCATTTGTCGCATCCGCCGCACACTTCCAATCCATGATTGTGTGTCGGTTCATTGATGATGAGGAGGAGGGAAGGTCAGTCATCGAAGAAGTACCATGTTGGTTGCCTTTGAAAGGTGCTCCCGAGGAAGAAATCGAAGATGCTCCTCACAAGTGTTCTTCGAGGAGGAGGTTCATCATTGGTGATCTCTCTCCCAATGTCCTCCTCTCCCATGTCCACCAAGATGAATATGCCAAGCCAAAATAATAGATTATGTTTATCTATTATTTACTTTTTGGCACAAAATTCAAAAAGGTTTAAAAAAAATTAATTGATGTTCTCAATTAATTAATGGGGAGGATTTGGAACATTAATGGTAAGTGCATTGGAAGAATTAATTGGTTTGAGGAGGTCAAGAGGCCCCCTTTCATTAATGAGGGGATTTTAGAGGTTTTCTACAATTAAAAATGGGTGTTTAGTCCCGGGTAGTCCCCACCACCATAACCTCTCATGGGTGGTTAGGTTTGGGTGGGCCCCACCACCTTAACCTCTCATGGGAGGTTATGGTCGGGTGGTTCCCACACTTCAACTCCCACAAGGAGGTTTAGTTCCGGTGGACCCCCCTCCAACTTTCACATGGTGGCTCAAAAATAAAATAAAGTGTAGTTCATTTTATTTTATTATTTTCCAGGAAAATCCCAAAAACGAACTTTTATTCTCAACCCACTGTTTTCATGGTGAATGTCTCCTTAAGTGAATACAGGTGGTGTGAGTTCAACGGTTCCCTCGGATTTCAATTCTGAGCACTGGTTCAAAAGTTATAAAAACATGCTCGTATGTTTACTGAACGTACCTGAAAAAATCTTCAAAAATTGATTCCGAGAACTCCAGGCCTTGAAATCACACGACGTCAAGTTTCGTAGAATCATAAAATTCCCTTTTAAATAAATAAAAAAAATTACATGGAAATTCCTAGTCTTTACATTCTCCCCACCTCTGGGATTTACGTCCTCGTAAGCTACTACTCATAACTAATTTAACAAGTGGGGGTACAGAGCACGCATCTGAGCCTCCCGCTCTCGTGTCCTCTATTAAAGGTTCCTGTGCTACCAAAGAATGCGCACCAGAGGTATTGACCATCCATTAAGGACCCACTCTTATCGATCCTCAATCTCTACTCGAACCTTCATAAAAGTCTCCTAATCATCGACGCCTAGCTCGCCATGGTCAATGATGTTGGAAGGGTCATGCATGTATCTCCTCATTTGGGATACGTGGAAGATGTCATGCACCTAATGCAATTTAGGTAGAAGAGCTAAGTGGTAAGCCACCTCGCCAACTCTGCTGAGGACCTGAAAAGGTCCGATGAATCTCAGAGATAACTTTTCGCATCGTCCAAATCTCCATAGACCTCATCGGGGTGAGACCTATAGAAAGACATGGTCACCATCCTCGAACTCCAGAGGTCTCTGTCTCATGTTGGCATATTAATTTTTTCTGCTATGTGCAGTTTCAATCCACTCATGGATGATCTGGACCTTCTCTGTGGTTGGTCGTACCATCTATGGTCCCACTAGTGCTGACTCCCCTTGGCCAGTTCAGCACAAAGGTGATCTATAATGTCGCCCGTACACCACCTTCAAAGGAGTCATCCCAATGGTGGAGTGATAGATTTTTTTTTTATTAAAACTCCACCAATGTCAATTGATCCTACGAGTTCCAATCGAAGTCAAGAACACTAGCCCATAACATGTCCGTGATGGTCTGAATGGTCTGCTATGTCTGGCCATTATTCTGAGGATGGAAGGCGGAGCTCAAATGAGGATGTGTCCCAAAATCTTCCTAAAACCCATTCCATAGTCGAGAAGTAAATCGTGTGTCATGATCAGAGACACTAGTTGAAGGTAATCCATGTATCCTCACAATCGTTTACACATAAAGGCGTCTCAAGCTCTCTACTGAACCATGCTCTCTAATCAGTAGGAAGTGGGCAGACTGGGTGAGATGGTCGACAATCAACCCGAACAAGTCTAACCTCTGGATGTACATGGAAATCCTATAAAAAAATCCATGGATATCCCATCCCACTTCCACTCTGGGACCTCAAAATTTTTAACCAAGCCTGCTGGTACCTGATGCTCCTCCTTCACTTGATGACGAGTGAGGCACCGAGAAACAAACTCTACAACTGATTTCTTCATTCCCAGCCACCAGTGTTGTAATCAGAGATCCTGGTACATCTTCGCCACTCCTGGATGTACCACTAGAGGGGATGTGTGGAACTCCCTCAACACTTCCCCTTGAAGTGACACTGGTACCATAGTACATCCCCAGAAGAGGATGATGTTCTCCCCACCTTTAGAAAATCCATTAGGTGCATGTCCTATGGATATTTTAGCACATCGTGTCTTGCAGTCAACATCCCCATGTTGTGCCTCCCTGACTCAATGAAGATGTGGGGGAGTGATTGTAAGATTCTAATGAAACGCTGCTCCATCTCTATCCACAAAAGATAGCTATAAAGCAGCCAGTTGCTCTGTCACCTCACCTAGCAGCTGTATACCAGTTCTCCTACTGAGTGAATCTGCAACAACATTCCCCATCCTAGGAGTATAGACTATCTCTAAGTCATAGTCCTGGAGGAACTCAAGACAACGTCGCTATCTCAGGTTCAGGTCCTTCTGAGATAAGATATACCTGAGAATATTGTGATCAGAATACATGATAAAACATTCTCCCATCAGATAGTGTCGCCACATCATCAAGGCGAAGAACACTACTGCTAACTCCAAGTCATGGGAAGATTAGTTCTTCCCATGTTGTCTCATCTAATGAGAGCCATTTGAGATCACAGCTCCCTCCTGCATCAGGACACATTCAAGTCTGGTCCCTGATACTTCGCAGTTGACTACATACCCTACGCCTGCCTCTGGAAGCCTCAAGATGGGGGCACTAGTCTGCCTCAGCCTCAACTTCTGAAAGCTCTGCTAGAATCTCTCCCACCACACAAAGGGTTTCCCCATCTTCCTCAAGGTTGATAGTGGTTCTGCAACTCTGGAGAAGTCTGGCACAAACCTCCGTTAGTAACCAACCCAAACCAGGAATCTTCATACTTCCGTCACACTCCTGGGTGACTCCCAAGAAAGTACCACCTCAATCATCATTGGATCTACTAAAACTCCAGCCTCCGAGATGACTTGTCCCAGAAAGTGAACCTCTCGGATCTAGAAATGGAACATAGAGAGATTACAATAAAGCTAGTGATCTCGGAGTGTGTTCAGTACTACCCACAAGTGATAGGCATGCTCCTCCTCAGTAGTCGAGTAGATCAGAATTTTTTCGATGAAGACTACGACAAAGCGATCGAGGTATGGATGAAAGGTCCTGTTCATGAGTCCCATGAACACTGATGGAACATTGGTTATTATGAATGGCATAACAAAGAACTCATAGTGGCCGTATCGACATCTGAAGGCTGCCTTCTGCACATCCTCATCTCAAACCCGGAGTTGGTGATAGCCTTATCAGAGGTCTATATTCGAGGACCGTTGCAATCCATTAAACTGATCAAAGTGGTCGTGAATCCTTGGGAGTGGGTACTTGTTCTTCATGGTCACCTGGTCAGGATTTGGTAGTCAACACAAAGCCTCAAGCTCCCATCCACCTTCTTGGAGAATAGAATCAGGGCTGCCCAGGGAGAAACACTGGGTCGGATGAATCCTTTCCCCCGCATGTCCTCAATATGTTCCCGCAGCTCGCAATGCTCTGCAAGAGCCATCTGATACGCTGGAATAGATATCGATATCGTCCTATGGTAAAATTCAAAGAAAAATTCCACATCTCTGTGAGGAGGTAGACCAGGAACATCATCAGGGAAAACATCTGTGTACTGGCCCACCACTACAGGATTGCTCGGACTCTCTACATCAATAGGTATGAGGGTAAGGCAAGCCAAATGATGAGTGATCAACTGAACCCTCCTCTGGGTAATTCTTTCATGTGCTATAAAGGATCCCCTCTCACTAGTGAAGGTAAACCTGGTACCATCTATGTGGAAACACCACACTTTGTTCTTAATACAGTCAATATAATCATGGAATGTAGATAACATGTCCATACCCAAGATGAAGTTGTAAGGCCTCGACGCCACTACTAGGAGATCCCAGCTGAAGCTCTCACCTCCTAGAGTATTCTCACACTACCGGCACCAGTGAGTACTCATCGAATCTTCTCCCATAAGAGTCTCTATCTATACGGATCGAGCCAATGGTTCCGTTAGAATCTCTGATCTCTGAACGAGGTCAGAGGCAATGAAAAAGTGGCTGGCACCTATGTCTATAAGGACTGCAGATAAGGTGGAATAGACACATATTGTACCTCGTATCATTTCCAGAGTGTCGTGATCTTCGGCCTCAGCTACTTGGAGCTGAGCTCTCCCCTGTCCACCTGCTTCCTGCGGTCTGGGTGGACCTCATGGTGATGTTGGCGGTAATACCTCAAAATTTCGTCCACCTCCAGCTTAATGGCCAGCTCCTCTTCCATGTCTACCTGCTCCCTGCGGACCACCTCGATCAAATCTATGTCTCTTCCTGGGTGGTCCTTTAATCATCTGCTGATCATCCGAATGGCGGGTCAGGCAGTCACGAGCCATGTGACTTAGCCCACCGCATGTGAAACACTGCTTGTTACTGGCATGTATGTCTCTACTCCGGGTTCCTCACACAACCAATCTTGAGTCATGCGGTCATCCACATGTAGTTCTGGTCCTCTTGGACCTCTACGACATCTGTCTACTACCAGCTGCATAAGAATCTGCAATGTGTTGACTGGTGGAGGATCTTGCTACTGGAGACTGCTCAATAAGGAAACTCTCCACTAGGAGGGTTCTCTATAACACCCCTTCCTACGTGATGATGCTGAGTGAGATCACTAAAGCCCTGATCTCCTGCCTAAGTCCCTACTCGATGGTCTGGGCTCTGAAAAATGGGTCATATACCATATCGATGGAGTAGCATGAGAGTTCTGTGAACATCACTTATTACTGAGCTACAGTCATGGATCTTGCTACTGGAGACAGCTCAACAAGAAAACTCTCCACTAGGAGGGATCTTTCTGACACCCCTGCCTACATCGTGATTCTGAGTGAGATCACTGAAGCCTTGATCTCCTTCTTGAGTCCCAACATGAAGGTCTGGGGTCTAAAGAATGGTTCTTCTACCATATCGATTGTGTAGCGTGAGAGGTCTATGAACCTCGCCGAGTACTGAGCTATAGTCATGGTGCCCTACTGTAGATGAAGTAGTTCCTATATGTGCACTGCGCAAAGAGTCCCTGAGACAAACTCTGCCTAAAACAAGCTCACAAAGTCTACCCAGAGAATCATTATATCATCATGAACTTGGAGCATCATGCTCCACAATCTTCCCTCTACTACCTGTATAAGGCTGGCAACAAGAATCACCATGAGGTTGGCTGGTGTTCCTACAAGTTGGAAAAATCTCACCACATCCTCCATCCAATCCTCAGCCGCCTGTGGGTCCATCTCTCCCATGAACCTGAGTGGCCTCTAGTTTTAGAACTCGTGCAACGCGCTCATGAAGAGGGCATCATCTACTGTTGGGGCTGGTGGAATCAGTTGCCCAATAGGAAGTTGTACTGGTGGTGCCTATGCTGGAAAAGGGCCTTACACCAATGCCTCATCACTCGATGGGCAATCTGTGCGTAGAACTCTCGGGATTCTTGTTGGTCTCCTATGGGGAGGCATCCTAAACAAAACACATGCAACATGGTCAAAATATTATACCTAGTGATCTAACATAAAAAAAACTTTTTAAAACACACACACAATAAGTATTTTTGTGCAATGAATCAGAAATCAGAAGTCAGGGTCCTATTGTAAGGATACGTCTACCGCTGCACCAACATTGGACTCCATAAACAGGGAACCACACTCATTACACATTACATCATTAATTCATAAAAAATAAAGATCGAATTCATAAGTTCTATGGTAGAACCGACTCCTCTGATACCAATTTTTCATGACCCATCCCCTAGGGCCTGTTTTGTGACTACCCCAAGCCCGCCTTCCCTAGGCCAAGCGCTGGAGACTAGAATGAAAGATATAATTCACTAAAATGATGAAGGCGTTGCCTTTATAACCTATAAACACACACCAATGAAATGATCACGAGTAAAATGAATAACAAACAAGTGAGTACTGTAAATAAAAAGGGGTCAGAATACAAGCCTAACTGAAGAGTACAAGAAACTGAAAGTACAAGTACAATTGAGGAAATAGGAAAAACAGACACTAGATTGTCCCCTGAGATTCCTACCTGAAGGGTAGATACATATAACATCCGCAACACTCTACGTCTTTCAGTATCCTCCGTGTACCGACACGCCGTAAGGTCCACCTCTGTGTACCATCCAGTCCTGGTACTCTCAGCCTTGGTCAGCGCTGTCCGTCGTCTACAACCAACTCAATGAGGTGCGGGTATATCCTGTGCAGGGGGGAGTATAACGATACTCAGTACTGACCTCGAGAACATTAAGGTCACAGAAAATCCAATAATGATAAACCACAATGTATGGAATCAACAGATAACCCCACTTAGGAATATTCCCATACAAATACCTAACTTATCAAGTAATCTATCTCAATCATGAGGAAAACACAAAAGTTACTAACTCAACTCAACCATGATTTTTATTCACCTTATCGAAACCATGACTGATGGAAAACTCCACCACTATAGTGTACAGTGGGCCTGCCATGACACCAAGGCGCTTCCCACTAACCATGGACTGTTGAGGTACTCCTCCTATCAAGTACCGTTGGTCTGCTGCGTCACCAAGGTGCTCTCCACCGTGGGTCTGCCGCCAAAACCAGGTGCTCCCCCTATTTGCTTACAGAGGTAATCCTCCTATCGAGTACGGCGGTTCTGCTGCGACAACAAGGCGCTCCTCCACCGTGGGTCAGCCTCCACAACTAGGCACTCCCCAATGGGCTATTTGAGTCACTCCGAGTCAATCGGTCTGCAGTCGTCAAGTCTCAGCCAACTATTAGGTCTCTGAACTATGTCTGCTCATCTCTGGAAGGATCTGCTCCCCAAACTACTTTTCGATACTCCAACTGTCATGAAGTCCCATGATGAAGTATCTCAAACTTCTGCCTCATCATAGGGGTCTCAACTCAACTGACGGCGAGTCAATCGGATGCCCGGTATGTGAGTTATTATCCTTTAAGTCCCGGGGCCTGGTTAGATTCATGCACGATCAAACCTGACCGTATCTCAACTATAACCCAAGCTATAGTGGGGTATACTCAAATGGACCATCAAGTGCCAATATTACCAGCGCCACTAATGGTTCATCAAACGGATGTCTGGTGCCCAAGATATGGCCAAAAGAAAGTAAAGGGTTGTAGTGGACCTGGGTCCGGTCCGACCTGGTAGGCCCGACCCGACCCGACTCTGTCTAGGCCAACCCGGTCTTGGTCAACCCAGCCTGACCAGTTGCGTATGGGTCAGTCCGTTAAGCAGGTCGACCTGTTAGGTTCGGCCTGGCCCGTTAGGTTCATCCCGGCCCATTGCGCCCCACCCAGCAGGCCGTGAGAGCGATGACCGGTCGTGATGGAGCGGACCGGCCACATGTCGACATGAGTAGAGTTTGACCCGGAGGGCGCCACATTGGAGGCAGGTCCCGGAGGGCACTGCGGGGGTGTGGCTCGGCCTGGAGGGCACCGAGAGGGGCTGGATCAGGGCCGCTCGGCCCGGTGCCGGGGTGGAGCGGCTAGGGCCGGGAGGCCAGCTCGGTTGGGGCGCCGCGGGGCGTGTGGAAGACAGAGCCGTGGGAAGAATGGAGGCCGGTAGGCTGGGTCGGCTAGCGGCGGCGCGAGGCACGCAGAGCCGATTCGTGCATGGGATAGGGTGGCTAGGGCCGGTTCGGTCAGGCGAAGGGCTCGACTAGGGCGGCACGGCCTGGGTGCGGTGCAGCCAAGGCCAGTTCAACTGGCTAGTGGCACGGCCGACGGGCGGTGCGGGTCACGGAGACCACAGGTAGTGCAGTCGTTACCATCATCGCATTCATCATCTCTTCTCATCGTCACCATTCCGAAGAACATCACAAACAAGTACGTAGGAGGGGTCATGCCATGTTGGTTTGGCCCACAACCTCCACGTTTAGGGTGGTAGTAAGTGGATCAATTCGTTCTTTATTTTCAAAGAATTAACAAGAAAAGAATATAGAAGAAGAATCAATCCAACAACCCACATCTTCCCGTAAAAACAATTCCCAACCCGCAAGGAAAAACATCCAGAACGATTATTTTCTTTAAAAGGTAAGAATTAAAGGAATAATATGATATTCAAATAAATTTCCTACCTTGATTGTTGTTCATCGATGGAGTTATGGGGAAGAAGACGGAGTTGTCCTCATTCGTCACATCCATCGTACACTTCCAATCCATGCTCGTGCGTCAGTTCGTTGATGACAATGAGGAGGGAAGGTCAGTCGTCGAAGACATCCAACGTTGGTCGCCACCGCATGGTGCTTCCAAGGAAGAAGTCGAAGATTCTCCTCTCCAGTGTTCTTTGGGGAGGAAGTTCATCATTGGAGAGCTTTCTCCCTATGTCCTCCTCTCCCAAGGTCCACCAAGAAGAATATTCCAAGCCAAAATAATAGATTCTGTTTATCTATTATTTAATTGTTGGCACAAAATTAAAAAGGGTTAAAAAACATAATTGATGTGCCCAATTAATTAATGGGGAGGATTTGGCACATTAATGGTAAGTGCATTGGAAGAATTAATTAGGTAGAGGGGGTCAAGAGGATCCTCCTCATTAATGAGGGGTGTTGAGAGGTTTTCCACAATTAAAAATGGGGGTTTAGTCATGGGTGGTCCCCACCACCATAACCTCTCGCGGGAGGTTAGGATCAGATGGGCCCCACAACCATAACCTCTCATGGGAGGTTATGGTCAAGTGTTCCCAACACATCTACTCCCACAAGGAGGTTTAGTTCTGGTGGAACCCACCTCCAACTTCCACATGGTGGCTCAAAAATAAAATAAAGTGTAGTTCATTTTATTTTATTATTTTCCATGAAAAACCCAAAAACTAACATTTATTCTCAACCCACTACCGTCGATGTGAAAGTCTCATTAAGAGAATACCAGTGCAACGAGTTCTACGGTGCCTTCGGAATTCAATTCCGAGAAGCGGTTCAAATGTTATAAAAACTCTCTCGTACGTTTACTGAAAGTACCCAAACAAAACTTCAGAAATTGATTCTGGGCACTCTGGGCCTCGGAATCACACACCGTCAAGTTTAACGGACTCGTAAAATTCCCATTTAAATAAATAAAAAATAATTACATGGAAATTTAAGGTCTATACACTAATCATAAAATCCCCTCCTGTAGGAGTCTCTAAACATAATGGTCATGTCAACGGTTCGAACAACATCTCGCTGTCTCGAAGATGGGTAATGGAAGGAAACGAATGAATTGAATTTGTGTCAGTAGAAACTGAAGCTATGGTGGAAAATAGATAGATCATACTTCTAATAATCCCTAGATAAATGGGGTTATAAGTTTTGTTTTCCAATAGCTATCCTTATCCATGTCCACTAGCTCCCTGAGCCAATCGTGTACCACTTGGGGTTAGTGGTGGTGGTACGTTGAACCTCCACTATTCTCCTATATCCCAACCTACTCCTCGAATTTTTCTTCTATCATATGAAACACCCTTATCATTCAAACTCCTATAACTCAGTGGTCCCTCGACTATCTCCTAATTTTCCGTATGGTGGGTCGGGTAATCTCAACCCAGAAGTCCCCAACCGCCGCATGAGTAACACAACATCCCCTTCAGTTGACTCGCTCTTTCATGGGTCCCCTAAACCAGTAATAACATGTCCTAGGGCCTTCCCCTGGAGTGATTTACCCACTTGTGTCCCTGTGTCGGCTATCAGTTACCTACTGCCGAAGACTCAGCTGTTAGGTGCCTACTGGTAGCTACCAATGCTGGTGTCTACTCCGCCAAAAAGCCCTCCACTTATAGATCTCACTCTAGTACCCCAACATATGTAGTAATGATAAGGGATATAATTGATTACATAATATACAAGTGTATCTACTTCTCAAATGTATGATCCTTGATGAATGGGTCTCACACCATAACCTTAGAGTATCAAGAATGATCAATAAACTTCGATGAGTACTCTACCACAGTCTGACTGACCAACTGTAGATGCAATAGCTTCTGTAGGTGCACTGAGTGAAATGTATCTGGAAAAAACTTCTATATTAAGATTCTATCATAGTCTTCCACAGAGAGAGTTGCCTCATCGTGTGTATGGTTCACTAAGCTCCACCACTATTCTACTAATCCCAGAATAATACTCGCATCTTGGATATCTATCTATTCAGAAGATTTCGTCACAAGGAGAAGACATGAGTAACTGCATCCATCAAATACTTAGCTATCTGGGGGTTCTGGCTCACCCCTAAAGTAGGTATATCGCTACCTATATATCTCAGGCAACACAATCAGTCTGTGTGCATCCATATCCAGTAGCGTTGGTAGTAAATACTACTTGACTGGTGGTTGAATCGCTGGTACCCCACCCATAGGTCCTATCTCCAGTAGAAGGAGTATCTCTGGTACATGCCCCCATACTGATGCCTCATCTCAGGGAAGATCATCCTCATGATCATGCAATGGAATCATAGCTTACTATCTTTGGAGAGGCATACTGAAATTGATTATGATAGTCCATGGTCAATATAGTATACCTGGTGATCTTAGTCAAGGAGGACATGAGAACACACTCAAATCCTTTATGATTAATGTACCATTAATTTCCCTCGAACCCATTTTTTCATTTATCAATTCGAAAAGTAGGTGTCCATATTCCTGGTGTATGGATACATCATCTGCCACACCAACACTATATTACCTAACATGAAATAAGAACATGAAACACCTAACAATGGTGCCCCAAACCAACCTCACATTATCTTAGTATTCAAGTAGAACTGACCTCCTCCGATACCACTCTGTCCCGACACATCCCAGGGAGACTCGTTCCGTGACTACCCCAAGCCCACCTCTGATATGCTAGGGGATAATGACTAGCACTGAGTAGTCATATCCATCAAATGTGGGGAATTTTCAAAAATACTTGTACACACACACACACAATCTTAATGCTCAAAATGATGAAACGTAAAAAGACAGAGTAGAAAATGCATGCCTACACTAAGATACCAACCATAAGGGATGAAAGTAGGAAAGCGTCTGAAAAAGTAAATAAAGATGTTCCTGAACCTCATCCATAGAAAACCTACATGATGTTTAGGTGTATGACCGTAGTGTGAAGCCATAAGAGCACACCTCATCTATAAGAACACTCTAATCTTCACTTGGTCCAAGTCCACCTAGAACTCCATAAAAGCATCAATAATCTACATATGACACAAAACGAAAAGAATAATCCCATGCATTGGTGATTGAACAATAATCGGTAGGACACTCCAAAACCACAAAGGAAAACTACTAATAAATACACGATGTACACCACAAAAAAATACATGAAGTATAAAAAAATAAATACATGAAGTATATTAGGAAGAAATAAATTTTATACCACAATGGAAACATTTTATGTACATTCATCTCACAAAAGTATAATTCTATAGCACTAAAAGCAGGATTATCAGACGTAGGCCATAGAACACCACGTATTGGTAACACACAGAGGGTTGATAACACATGAATTGTCAATAAAACACAGAGTATCAATAAAAAAACAAAGTGTCGATAACACACATAGTGTTGATAACACACATAGTATTGATATGTCAGGCATCCCCCAAGTCACGTAGTCACCAAGTCACATACTCACCAAGTCACATAATCAAAAATCACAGCCAGCTGTAGGATTCCATCCAAATATTTATTTTACTGAGAGATCATACTCTTCAAGCAATTAGGTTGTATTAATTCATCTACAAAAACTCACATAGATTATCCAAAAATGACCTTCTCTTCTCAAGGGTCCCAATACCACAAATGACTTGTCAAATAGACACACAGTTTGACTGTTACGAATATTTTACTTAAAAGGTCAGACATGCGTTCAGTCTGGGTCCAATCCGACCGACCGACCAACAAAAACCGCTAGCCAACATGGTTCATCTGACTAGGTCTAGTCCAACCCAAAATAGTACGACATGTTGGGATGTTGGGTCCAGCCAGTGGGGCCACAAGAGGTGCCGACTCCTGCAGTTTGACGCACACTACGGGCCGACTGTGTTTTCCACACACGATCTACGCTGACCATGTACCTCCATGTTGACCTAGTGCCACACTGCATTCCCAAGTTTGTCCCTCCGTACACTTACCTTGGAGATTTTGGTGGCCATAGATGGGGACCATCCTCACCGCATCCCCCGGTCATCGCCCACGGCCAGCACCAGCCATGGGATCCCAGACGGTCATTCCTAGACTGCGTCCAACCACCATCACTGACTACCCCATTTGATGCCTTGACGATGTGAACCATCTGCCCACCCCGTCAGGCCCTTTTTCACCTCCACCACCGAATTCCCTTCTGAAGGCCCGCTATCTGCCTCACGCTCCACATGAACCCACCCAGAGCCACATCTCCAGGTTCCTACTTACGCGGCTATAAACTGCTACCTCAGGTGATTTGTGTCACACCTTCACCATTAAACCTCCAGGGTTTCAATGAGGTTTTGGATCCCCAGTCTCATATCATTATACCATAGATCAGAGGCACAACAATATTTTTCATATTTCATGAAGAAAAAGGAATGTAGAATGATTGGTGGAAGGAAGTAGATAAAGAGAAACACCCAAAGAATGGATATTGGCCTTCATCATATCGACCTCAATCCATTCATGTTATAATGAAGAATGTAGGGGGGGGGAACAAATCTCTAACAAAAATTGTATGTGTTAATAAACCCACATAAATTATCCACCCCACAAGAATGATCGATTCATGGATCAGCCGGCTCATGGATTGGTCTGAATTAGTCATTTAATTTTAAAATGAATGGGGAAATGACCACAAAGAAAATACAACCCTATGTGTAGTTTAGATTGATCGTGGATGAAGGGAGAAACCAGGTCATGGTTGTTCATCATTCCATGAATCTTCACTCCAATATATGATCTTCAATCCTTTGTCACCAATTCTCGATCCACTGAAATTTGATATAGAGATCTCATTCTCCTCTTGTTTGAGTAATTACATGGTTATGACAATACCGATAAATTTTCTAACAAAGTTCATTTAAAAAACCCCTTAATGCATTTCAATGAATTATTTTTATTAAATATGTTATTTCTTACTCATCCAAAAACTAAAATTTTCATCTGGCTTATTCTAGAGGATCTTAGGCACCACGAAAGTTAATGTCGCTTTTCTGAATTCAACGGTGCCCTCAAATTTTAGATATGAGAACCCATTTATATGTTATTCATGTTTTAATAAAAACTGACTATTTGATTTTTTTTAAAATCTTAACATTTTCTAATTTGTTATTTTGGGCCCACTAGTCTCAGAATATCACACCATCTTAATTTCTGGTCTCAAAATTTTTCCAATTATTTTATAAAAATAACACTGGGACAAATACAAGTCATTAACATGATTTCATTGATTCTTAATTAAAAATATTATAATGTTATATTTAAATAAACTTTTCTATAATATTATCTAAATTATTATTTTTTAACACTAATTTTAAAAGAAAAGGATGTTCAAAATATTTTATGAAGTTTTAGTTTTCGAATAAAAAGAATAATTTTCAAATAAAATTTATTTTCTCAAGGAATGTTCCATGTGATATTTATAAATTATTTTCTATTTAAGAAGACATCCTTTTATGATACTTTTTATTAAATGGGGATATACTCCATTGAAAACATCTTTATATTTTCTCTGGATGGTCTATGATCTTTTTGACTAAAGATGCACTATATTAATACCATTTACTTTTCTCTGGTTGGTTACTGACTTTTTTTATTGATTGGAGAATGTTTTTTCATTTCATATTATAAATAAAATATGATTTTTTATGCGAGATAAGTTTTAATCCTTTAATATTTATAATGCATTAGACTTTTTAAGTGATAGGTGAGGATTTTTGAAGCCCCATGACACATTAGTAGTCTTCCTAGGAGAAACTATTTTAAGTTTTGGCGGATGTAGTACCTATTTATATTGATGTTTTGTAAAATTTTTATGATGGCAGTAGATTTCATGGAAGAAATCATAGAAGGTAATATTTATTTTTCTTTCATTGTTCATTCTATCATTCTGAATTCAGTTATTAATATCTCAAGCGATTGTTTTCCTGTTTAGAATATCCATGGTTATGTTTCAATATCATGTGATTATTTATATTGAATTATTTTATAATCACTTATTCCTTCCATATTATGATCATGTTATTGATTAATGTTAACATGTTTTAGTTATTTACATTTCCATATTTATTATTCTTTATTTATTCATTATTTTGGTAGTATGTTTACCCTTAATGAGCATCTCAGATCACCCATTTCTAATGTTTTATTTTCTCTAGGATACCAAGTTGTTTTTTGTGATTGATATGTTAGGAAAAAATAAGAGAAATATTGGTGTTCTAAATGAAAATATATTGTGTATTTTATGATTTCAATTGTAACAATTATTTCACGTTTGTATATATTTTACAAATAATAATAAATTATTTGGTCTTTAATGATGAGATTCCTTTAAATTATTCCAATATAAGAAAGAAACTACTGGTTTTGGGCCACTGCTGCAACACCCTAGGTAAATAAAGAGTATGAAAATTTCACATTTATCCATATTTGTGAATAAAATATTAATATGACATTAAAGGGGACTCTATGCTCGATGGTATACCCAACACGCAACAACGAGTTTCTTGGGAATCTTACGTTGCACACTAATAATAAAATAATATTATTTTAAATGGTAGTTAACATGTAGCCATTGTATTGGCTGGAATGGATAGAAATAACTAAAATATGATTATATATGTTTTTAAATTTTCTTACATTTATCCAATAAAAGATAAAGGCTTAAAATACAGAAAGAATTCAATTTTAGGCGTATATGCCCTAGTTTTCACTAAAGGTTCACTTTTCGCCTTTTGATGGCGAACCGTCATTAAATATAGTTTTTTCACTATTATAAATTCTATTGGATCAAATAGAACTCTTTTTAATAATCGGGACATCAAAATTTACTTTGTGTAAATTTTTGGTATCTTTCCGATAAAGTTCATTTTTTTAATGAATAGTGTTAAATGATATATTTTAATTCAAAACCTCGTTTTAATCTAATTTATTTATATTATTAGATTATCTTTTGAATTAGTTTTAAAGTGAAATTAGAATATATTTGTACCATTAAATCCAATAGTGGTCATTGGAATTAATTTCACTTTGAAATCAGACTTAAACTAGTGTCAATCTTTTGATACTTATTGTTTCATAAAAACACGCTATTTGCTCTGACAGCGGGAATTAATTATTAAATTAATTTATGTGACTTATATGTTTTGAATTTTATAAAATAGACTACATTTTTGAATTCGTAATATCAAATATAGCTTCGGGTGAATTTTTGGTATTTTTCTGAAAAACATCAATTTTTGAGGAATAGTGAAACCACTAAGTGGTACTTATAAAAACTGATTTTTCGTTTAAATGAAATTTTACCACATCTGTGTTTTGAATTTCAAAAATCCGACATACATGGTTGTCATTAAGAAGTAAAATGTGGTTCAATGAGATTAAAATATTTTTTTGGTGAATAGTAACTCTTAAGTTCTTAATCGTGATTAGAGGTAATTAATGTAGTTTAAGGTAAGAATAATGTTTTAATAATATGATATGAGCTTGAAACATCTTCTTCCCATAATTGGATGTGTCATGGACGACCAAGAAAATCCATGAGTCAACTTGGGGTCCCCATGGAGCCACTTTGGTTGGGAAATGACATAAATAACTTTTTATTTAATGTTAAAGTAAAAATGACACAAACATGAAATGTTTTACTAAAACAATTTTTACATGGGGTTATACAAGTATGATTTTTGACTATAAATATTCATTATAAAGATAAAAAGATTTCCTACATCATAGCAGTTTTTTTATTATTTTTAGACTTTAAATAAATTAAATTATTTATGACATCATGATAATGCAGCGATGACCTCATTATTTAACGATTTAAATAAAATGGAAAGATAATGTAATATCTAAGACCTACACATGTCCAAAACCTATTGGATGAGTTGATTCGGAACCCTTATCACCTTATCCTAGAATTATATCAATTTGGGACCTCTTAAATCCGAATAACATTTTAAAATAAAGTGGCTTCTCTTTACTTTCCAAGAGTGCCCCTCCTCTCCTCTTATAAAAGGCCCCCACATCTACCACTTTACCCACACTTCCAAAGCCTTTGGCTCGGCCAACCCCTCCCCATTTTGTCTCTACACTTCCCTCTCTTACTCATTAAAGCCTCACATTGGGCAGAAGTCTTCTCAAGGAAGCCTTTGAGCTCAAACCAACGGGAGTTACAAGGATATTGTTATAATAATTATTCGATCTACACTTACACACACCTATATCTAATGGTTAAAGAACATACTGTTTCCGTGGATGGCGAATTTCTGCCTCCCGAAACGATGATTGTTCAACATTATTTTAACACCTTCAAAGGTGGCCATTAAGATGACAATATATTTATATATGATATATAATATGTTTATGTTTTCCTTAAGCTTATGTATTTTTCTTTTTGGGCATACCTTTATGGTTTTCCATTATGGGTAAACGCGATATCTTCCTTTAATGAAGTGCGGACTACCGCCCCCTCAAAGTGATTTGATTCGTTAATACCATATGTGGGACGTATAGAGGATGAAGTTATGATATTATATATGATATTACACTGGAATTATAATATACCTTTATATCATTATGATTCCATTCTATAAAATATGAAATAGAAATGAAAGTAGCATTCATGTGTACGTACGGCTTACCGTCTCCATGAATGGTGCATTTCATTTCTTACCTCCAAATGATTATGTAATACTATAAATGCATGTATATACTGAATATATATGATATATATGATATATACATCATTATTATAATTTTGGATATAATGGATACCTGTACAACTTGTAATTATAAAGTGTTTATTTTTTACTCAATTACCAATGACCATTATTAACTTAAATAATTACATAGTGTTCGTGAAATGGCAATAAGTGATATAAAAGGAATAATGAACATTAAAAAGGTTCTTAAACAAGTATAAATTAACTCAATATTATTATTCATGAGTTTAATGAATGACTGAGTCAAGTCGGACATGAGGTAAGGGATCATACTCCTTTCTTTCTTTTTTAAGTACACTCTTTTATGTCATTCCTTTTAAAGCTCATATTTATTGTTATTGGGATGTTCTTTTATATTACTCTAACTGAAATTTTTATGTTCATATGATGAGAGACCTTATTCTCTCTCATCAATCTATTTTGGATGTTTTGAGTGGCACCGTTAGGCTGCCAAATTTTCGTAAGAGATTTTACCTCTCTCTTTATTTTTAAGTACTCTCCTTTATGTCACTTCTTTTATGCTCCACTTTGTTATGTTGTGGGATGTTCTTTTATATTCCTATTTCTGTAAACTTTATTTTAATATGATGAGAGACCCTATTTGATCTCATCAATCCATTTTTGTGGCGCCGTTAGGCTACCGAGTTTTCGTAAACGATTTTTCATCTCACTTTTATTCCCGTGAGATTTATGCAACATTTGCCACAATGTCCTTTGAGTGGTGTATGTACTGTCCATTATTTTTACTCATTGTGTAATATACATTCATTTATGAGTATTTACATCAATTTTGTACTGTCCTTCTTCACGGGTTGTATGTTTCGAATGATACCCATGTCGGTAAGGGAACCTTTCACCCTCCCCTTTTTAAAAGACATATTTTGTTATGTCTTTTATTTCACATGATATTATGTTGGGATATGTTCTTTTATATCGTTATTTATGTAAATTTTATGTCCAAGTGATGAGATACCATTTTCTCTCTCATCAACTCATTTTCTGAAATTTGAAGTGACGCTGTTAGGCTGTTGAATTTTTGCATGGGAACTTCTTAACCCAATTTTGATTCATTGGGATAAACTTGCGCTCCTTGAATGTGTCGTTAGATGAATATGTGTGAATAACCTCTGATTGTTTTACACATAATATCCACTTATATTTGGGGTATTCATTTGTGACACATAATTAAGTAATTGATTTATCCTTAATCCAAGGATACCATCTTTGTAAGGGACTTCGTCTCAATCTCCTTTCATTGAGGCATATTTCGTTTTATACACAACAATATTTAATACGGTGTATAAACCCCTTTTACTTTTTCTTTTATACAAAAGGAATATTTTTCTACGAAGCGTTTTACTAAATGACAAAAATGAATGTTTCCTTTAACGTACGCGGTGACAACGAACTTTTCCGCCGCCACAATTATTATTTGGTCTTTGGCTTCCTCAACAAGCCGTAATGTTTTTTTTAAATGAAATAAATACCATATACTCGTTTATGTATTTTTTGTAATGAAAATGGTTTTTATAATGGATTTGTTATGTGATATATTGTGATCGGAATGTGGAAATTTTTTCTTTCCATTGTGTTTATTTTATGTCTTATGATTTTATAATGGTACATGGACATTTGACGTGTGGTTACGTGATAAACCATATGACGGGTGGTGCAGTGAATACCAGGACGAGTGGTTACGTTATAACCTCCAATGCATTGGGTATGGAAGTTGGCCGTATGGCTATTCCATTATGAATGTATGGAAGTTGGCCGTATGGCTATTCCATTAAGTGATATGTGTGGAAGTCGACCGTATGGTTATTCCACTTAAGTATGTTTATGTCCCAAGTTACCTTTATATGTTATGTGATCTTTTTATGGGTTTTATGGTAATCTTTTGGTTACAAAAGGGTAAGTAATGATCTTTTATTCAGTGAAGAGTTTTTACTATTTCATAAAGGTGAAAAGTATTACTTTGATAAAGTATACATGTTTTACTTGTTGTTTTGATAAACTAACAGTTTTCATTCTTTGTGTATCCCTTACTGAGCTTTTTATGCTCATCCCAAGTTTTTGAAATGTTTTTCACAGGAATTAACATGGAATAGGGTCAAGGATGGGATCGAGGGAAAGTCATGCTACCTAAAACAATGAACTATAAATGTTTCTTTTTAAGAGTTTTTATTTTATGGATACTTAGTAGAAGTTTCTACTTTGTAATCTTTTGAGATGTAATAGTTATGTCATAATTCTCTAAAACTCTAAGCCTGAAAAGATCCTCAATGTGAATTATTCATTTAATTCAATATTAAGTAAGGTTTAAGGCTGGGACCTTATAGTTGGTATCAGAGGTCGGTTTAGATAACTTTAGAGGTTAGCGTATTCTTTAAGCATAAGTGGCATTACCATAATGGTTAGGATTTCAGAAAGAGTCCTAGTTTTAGATAAAGTGAATGAGTAAGTGTATATTAGTGTTTACCTTACTCATTAGTACATGATGGTTTTGTTGATATAATCACACTGACATTTCTGTTTTTAGTGAATGGATGGATCTAGCAGGCACCAAAGAGACAACAGATTTGAAGGAAACTGTGGTGGTTCTATGATTAAGATACTAGATAAAATGGGGGATTCAATAAGGAAACTCGTGGTTGTTCTAAACCAACTATCAAGGAGTCATGATCAACCACTTGAACCTTGGTATGATCTTTAATGCATCATGTACGAGATGACCAATCGATGTGGAAGTTCAGGTAATAATTATAAAGGTAACCATTATAGTTTATATGATCCTTACTTTTGAGGTAATTATGGGTTACTATATGTTATGATGGAAGTGAAAGGCATGAGATAAAATTGAGGTTAAATTATGTTATGGTTATTTTTGATGATTTTTTCTCTTTTTGGGGAATGATTTGAGAATTATATAGTTTTGGAAAAAGGACAACACACAGACTGTGTGACTACCCGTCATGTCGGACAAAGCTGCGGGAATTGAACCCACAACCAAAGTGCAACTGGTATTTATCTCCAACCACTGTACTACGTGAAGTCCCCGGTTAGTTTGACTGATTATTTTTAGTTATATGATTTTATGAATTAAGAGTAAGTTGATTTTGAGTTATTTATGAAAATGATTAACCTATCATGGAGGATATGTGATTAGGTTAATTACTTTTCAATACGAGACTTTAGGAGCAACTGATGTTGTTTGGAGATAAATGTTACGATTTAACTTGGAAGACTATGTGACTAAATTCATCAAATATTTGGGTTTCAATCTTAGATTGGTTTACTTTGAAGAATTTTATGGACAAATTTTTTATCGAATAGTCCTCGTTGAACTTTGGGTTTTGTTGGACAAATTTTGGAGATTAAGAATAGATTTTCTTTTTATAAAGGGTTATCCTTTTCTGGATTATCTGATCTTGTACTAACCTTTTTGGTTTGGTTTTGGTTAATGTCTGAAGACATGGGAAGTATATACTTCTCTTTGGTGGATTAGGTGATTCTCTAGAAGTTGATTATAGTACTCTTAATGCGAACAAGTCTCCCTAAATACTCGTCTTTTGGAGAAAATATGAGTTCGTGTAAGAAGTCTTGAAAAAGTTGAAAGTAAACATGACAATTAAGTATGCTTCCTTATGTTTTAGTTAATCTCATAAATAAATTCCTCAATAAAAAGTAACTTAAAACAGAAATTTTTTCTATTAACTTTTCCTACTGGGGAATCGAATACCGTTTAACCCATCACATGTTTGGGATTTTCTTGTGGTTAACTTTCTCCTAAACATGTTTTCTATCACTCCCCATCAGAGCATGACCCTATGTTTTCTCCTCCATGTCCATGTTTTCCAACATGGAATCCTAGTATGGGTTAACTCGGGTGACCTCTGTACTTATCTTTCTTTATTTTAAAGTGATTGTTTTACGGACTCATGTTCTGATGTGGGACTTTCAAGGATGTTTCCAAGCTCAATTTTAAAATTGTGAGGATGTAATTCCCAAAAGGGGGGAAGGACGTAACAACCCAGGTTAATAAAGATTATGAAATTTTCACATTTATCCATATTTTTGAATAAAATATTAATATGACTTTAAAGGGGACGCTATGCTCGATGGCGTACCCAACACGCAACAATGAGTTTCTTGGGAATCTTACGTTGCACTCTAATAATAAAATAATACTATTTTAAATGGTAGTTAACATGTAGCCTTTGTATTGGCAGGAATGGATAGAAATAACTAAAATATGATTATATATGTTTTTAAATGTTTTTACATTTATCCAATAAAAGATAAAGGCTTAAAATACAGAAAGAATTCAATTTTAGGCGTATATACCCTAGTTTTCACTAAAGGTTCATTTATCGCCTTTTGATGGCGAACCGTCAATAAATATAGTTTTTTCACTCTTATAAATTCTATTGGACCAAATATAACTCTTCTTAAGAATCGGGACATCAAAATTTACTTTGTGTAAATTTTTGGTATCTTTCCGATAATGTTCTTTTTTTAATGAATAGTGTAAAATGTTGTATTTTAATTCAAAACCTCTTTTTAATCTAATTTATTTATATGATTAGATTATCTTTTGAATTGGGTTTAAAGTTAATTTAGAATATATTTTTACCATTAAATCCAATAGTGGTCGTTGAAATTAATTTCACTTTGAAATCAGACTTAAACTAGTGTCAGTCTTTTGATACTTATTGTTTCATAAAAACACGCTATTTGGTCTGACAGCGGGAATTAATTATTAAATTAATTAATGTGACTTATATGTTTTTAATTTTGTGAAATAGACTTCATTTTTGAATTCAGAATATCAAATATAGCTTAGGGTGAATTTTAGGTATTTTTCTAAAAAACATCGATTTTTGATGAATAGTGAAACCACTAAGTGGTATTTATAAAAACTGATTTTTCATTTAAATGAAATTTTACCACTTCTGTGTTTTGAATTTCAAAAATCCGACATACATGGTTGTCATTAAGAAGTAAAATGTGGTTGAATGTGATTTAAATAATTTTTTGGTGAATAGTAACTCTTAAGTTCTTAATCGCGATTAGAGGTAATTAGTGTAGTTTAAGGTAAGAATAATGTTTTAATAATATGAGATGAGCTTGAAACATGTCCTAACCTCATTGGATGTGTCATGGCCGACCATGAAAATCCATGAGTCAACTTGGGGACCTCATGGAGCCACTTTGGTTGGGAAATGACATAAATAACTTTTTATTTAATGTTAAAGTAAAAATGACACAAACATGAAATGTTTTACTAAAACAATTTTTACATGGAGTTATACAAGTCTGATTTTTAACTATAAGAATTAATTAGAAAGATAAAAATATTTCCAACATAATAGTATTTTTTATAATTTTTAGACATTAAATAAATTAAATTATTTATGACATCATGATTATGCAGCGATGACCTCATTATTTAACAATTTAAATAAAATGGAAAGATAATGTAATATCTAAGACCTACACATGTTCAAAACCTACTGGATGAGTGGATTTAGAACCCTTATCACCTTAGCCTCGAATTATATCAATGCGGGACCTCTTAAATCCGAATACCATTTTAAAATAAAGTGACTTTTCTTTACTTTCCAAGAGTACCCCTCCTCTCCTATTATAAAAGGCCCCCATCTCTACCTATTTACCCACACTTCCAAAGCCTTTGGCTTGGCCAACCCCTGACCATTTTGTCTCTCCACTTCCCTCTCTTACTCCTTAAAGACTCACATTGGGATGAAGTCTTCCCAAGGAAGCCTTTGAGCTCAAACCAAAGGGTGTTACCCGATTTTAAGGTAATGTCTTCACTTGAGTCCTTTTGTTTTATTTTTCTTCTCCAACCCCGTAAACTATTTTTATTCATTTCTTTTATAAAAACTCCAGTATCATCAATATACTAGGATCTTGTTATAAGAAGTATTCTATCTACACTTACACACACCTACATCTAATGGTTAAAGAACATATTGTTTCCGTGGATGGAGAATTTTTTCCTCCCGAAACGATGAATGTTCAGCATTCTTGTAACACCTTCAAAGGTGGCCATTAAAGTGACACTATATTTATATATGATATATAATATGTTTATGTTTTCCTTAAGCTTCTGTATTTTTCTTTTTGGGCATACCTTTATGGTTTCCATTATGGGTAAACGCGATATCTTCATTTAAGGAGGTGCGGACTACCGCCCCCTCAAAGTGATTTGATTCGTTAATACCATATTTGGGACGTATAGAGGATGAAGTTATGATATTATATATGATATTACACTGGAATTATAATATACCTTTATATTATTATGATTCCATTCTATAAAATACGAAATAGTAATGAAAGTAGTGTTCATGCGTACGTACGGCTTACCGTCTCCATGAACGGTGCATTTCATTTCTTACCTCTAAATGATTATGTAATATTATAAATGCATGTATATACTGGATATATATGATATATATGATATATAAATCATGATTATAATTATATATATAATGGATACATGGAAAACTTGTAATTATAAAGGGTTTATTTTTGACTCAAGTACCAATGACCGTTATTAACTTAAATAATTACATAGTTTTCATGAAATGGAAATAAGTGGTATAAAAGGAATAATGAACTTTAAAAAGGTTCGTAAACAAGTAGAAATTAACTCAAGTTTATTATTCAGGAGATTAAAGAATGACCGAGTCAAGTTAGACACGAGGTAAGGGATCATACTCCTCTATTTCTTTTTATGTACACTCTTTTATGTCATTCCTTTTAAAGATCATCTTTATTGTTATTGGGATGTTCTTTTATATTAATCTCACTGCAATTTTTATATTCATATGATTAGAGACCCTATTCTCTCTCATCAATCCATTTTGGATGTTTTGAGTGGTGCCGTTAGGCTGCCGAATTTTTGTAAGAGATTTAACCTCTCTCTTTCTTTTTAAGTACTCTCCTTTATGTCACTTCTTTTAAGCTCCTCTTTTTTATGTTGTGGGAAGTTATTTTATATTCCTCTTTTGGTAAACTTTATGTTAATATGATGAGAGACCCTATTTGATCTCATCAATCCATTTTTGTGGCGTCGTTAGGCTGCCGAGTTTTCGTAAACGATTTTTCATCTCACTTTTATTCCGGTGAGATATATGCTACATTTTCCACAATGTCCTTTGAGTGGTGTATGTACTGTCCGTTATTATTACTCATTGTGTAATATAATTTCATTTATTAGTATTTACATCAATGTTGTATTGTCCTTCTTCACGGGGTGTATGTTTCGAAAGATACCCATGTCGGTAAGGGAACCATTCACATTCCTCTTTTCAAAAGACTTCTTTTGTTATGTCTTTTATTTCACATGCTATTATGTTGGGATATGTTCTTATATATCCTTATTTATGTAAATTTTATGTCCAAGTGATGAGATACCATTTTCTCTCTCATCAACGCATTTTCTGAAATTTGAAGTGACGCCGTTAGGCTGTTGAATTTTTGCGAGGGAACTTCTTAACTCAATTTTGATTCATTCGGATAAACTTGCGCTCCTTGAATGTGTCGTTCTATGAATATGTGTGAATAACCTCTGATTTTTTTACACTTAATATCCACTTATATTTGGGGTATTCATTATTCACACATAATTACGTAATTGATTTATCCTTAATCCATGGATACCGTCTTTGTAAGGGACTTCGTCTCAATCTCCTTTCATTGAGTAATATTTCGTTTTATACACAACTATCTTTTATACGGTGTATAAAACTCTTTGAATTTTACTTTTATACGAAAGGAATCCTTTTCTACGAAGCTTTTTACTAAACGACAAAAAGGAATGTTTCCTTTAACGTACGCGGTGACAACAACCTTTTCTGCCGCCACGAGTATTATTTGGTCTTTGGCTTCCTCAACAAGCCGTAATGTTTTTTTAAAATGAAATAAATACCATATACTATTTTATGTATTTTTTTTATTGAAAATGGTTTTTATAATGGATTTGTTATGTGATATATTGGGATTAGAATGTGGAAATGTTTTCTTTCCATTGTGTTTATTTTATGTCTTATGATTTTATAATGGTACTTGGATATTTGACGGGTGGTTACGTGATAAACCATATGACGTGTGGTGCCGTGAATACCAGGATGGGTGGTTACATTATAACCTCCAATGCATTGGGTATGGAAGTTGGCCATATGGCTATTCCATTAAGTATGTATGGAAGTTGGCCGTATGGCTATTCCATTAAGTGATATGTGTGGAAGTCGATCGTATGGTTATTCCACTTAAGTTTGTTTATGTCCCAAGTTACCTTTATATGTTATGTGATCTTTTTATGGGTTTTATGGTAATATTTTGGTTACAAAAGGGTAAGTAATGATCTTTTATTCAGTGAAGAGTTTTTACTATTTCATAAAGGTGAAAAGTATTACTTTGATAAAGTATACATGGTTTACTTTTTGTTTTGATAAACTAACAGTTTTCATTATTTTTGTATCCCTTACTGAGCTTTTTATGCTCATCCCAAGTTTTTGAAATGTTTTTTACAGGACTTAATGTGGAATAGGGTCAAGGATGGGATCAAGGGAATGCCATGCTACATAAAACATGGAACTAGACATGTTTCTTTTTAAGAGTTTTTATTTTATGGAAACTTAGTAGAATTTTCTACTTTGAAATCTTTTGAGATGTAATAGTTATGTCCTAATTCTCTAAAACTCTAAACCTGAAAAGATCCTCAATGTGAATTATTCATTTAATTCAATATTAAGTAAGGTTTAAGGTCAGGGCCTTATAACTGCGGTTATGGAAGTTATAGTATGTATCATAGGATGTTTAATAGTAACCATGTGAACAAGATTTTGGAGAAAATAGATTATGGAATATAACCCTATGAAAAAAATTTATAAAAAGATTATAAGAACATCCAAATGTTTAGAAAGCTATATATTATATTCATTTTCCTAGAAAATACATCCCATTATAGAAATTATAAGTGGATGTGGTTATATTATTGTTGCTCCTTAAGTTAATAACTCCAAAATTGTGCATTGGGATTGACACAATCATCACCTGGTTATTGATAATGGTCTATATGGTGCACCTTTTTTGACACTCCATGGGGATACTATTAGTATAATTCAAAATTTTTACAAACCATTATAAAGGATTTAATAAAATTATATCCCCAAATAAACAATGCTTTTATTATGAGGTTATCTATGCAAAAATATTATAATTTATATTATGAATTTAATTATTTTGGGAGTTATAAATTGTATTTCATAATGTTATGATCAAATATAGTGTATGGAATCATTTAGAAATGGTACCTTGAAGAATGAATGGAAACTACACCAATGAACATAATAAAAATATTAAGAGAGATCATTTCATTGAATGGATGAAGCCAATATTTCTATGGGAGCAAGTCCCCAAAACATTTTTATCATATAAGAACATAATATCATATGCTAAAACGATAGTGAAATAATTCTCTATATATTATGGTTTTAATGGCAAGAAATAAACTAATATGATGTAAGATAAAAAAATTGATAAATAGAATAAATTAATGAATGATTTTCCCAAATGTGGTAATTGTGTAATGAAACACCTTGGTACATTCTTAAAGAGTGTGGGAGTTTGATACAATTGTCAAGTGAAATTCCATAATTATCATGATTCTAGGGGAAATAATAATTTTTTCCTTATTCTATGAATCAAATATAAGGGTACGAGGAACTATGAAAGAAATGCACACAAGAGTTAATGGAATATACCTCAAAAAGAGATAATGGATCATGGTCAAGATTATGGAATTACCAAAGACGTAGGGGAGTGATTAATATTTTGGCATTTGGATTTTGTAATTATGTCATTTGATTATTTTATCTATATTATCTATGATATAAGAATTATAAAATGTATAAGGGTTTTACCATAATTTTTTCATTATGGATTTGAAAGCGTATGTTGAATGCTAGTGATGAACAAGAAGAATGATTTGGTGGCATGTTTATATTCTTGGAAAAAATGTTATTGGGAAAAACCATTAATATGATCTAGATATTAATATAATAATGTTTCGACTATAGATGATTGATATGGATATAACTGACTACCTTGGAATAGATTAATGACTTTTTGACAAAGTAGATTATGCTATCAATGAGAGAGTTTACAATAATTTTTGGATTTAAGGAATATATCCAAAATAATATATGGATTATTTATGAAAAAAGGAAAAATGTGTGTTTTAAATAAGGTTATTGTGTAATTCATGTTATTATAATGTTTTAGTATAACACAGGATGAAGGTATTTTCCTTCTTGGTATGTAACGATCAAGAGAAACTTCATGTTTATTGTGCAATTAATAATTCGTTCTTTTTGGAAATTTATTGACATTATCTATAAAGTTTTAGATCTCAATAATTTTGAAGGTTCATAAGGTGTAACATTTAATACATGGTTTATGATGAACATTGGATGAGGTTTTAGAAAGAAATTTTTTTGTTTACCATATGAATTTTTATTCAACTGGATAACTGGTACTATTGATTTTAGTATAATAATAAATGGAGGTCAAAAAAAGGACATATAATTATTTTATCGATATTATGATCCTTAAATGTTAATTTTATATCATTAGTAATAAAAAATTCATCTTGTATATCCATTTATTATCGTAAGAAATAAACTGGAAAAATGATTGAAGCACAAAAAAATATGAAATTGTTCTAATGAAATAGGGATATATCGTGTAAGTATATTTTCACATATTATTATTCTATATGATATTTGAATTCATATTCTCTATTAATATGATATTTTAAAAAAATTATGTCAAAATACCTTCATTTATATTGATACGATTGTATTTTAAATCATCAAGAGTTATGGTTTTGAGTCCTGTGAATTTCAATTGATCAAAAAATTTATTCTAAAAAATAACCTCTATCACTCTATAATTATTGACACTTTTCTTCCATGTCCATATCTTCACTTTAGACCAAAGTTCTCCTACGAAGAAACCTAGTTGGTTGTTATTCCATATGAACATTGTATTTAAATTCTCTATAATTAGGTGGAATTTTTACTAACCCATATCATGATGTAATATTTCAAGAATGGTATTTTCAAATGAAACCCCTTGATTACTATGATTAGGATTACCTTGTGAGGACACAATTTATTTAAGGTGGGTAGAATGGAACACCCTAGAAATTTAAAATATGAACATAATTTAAAGCAGAATGTAGATAAGAAACACTAAGTATATAAGGGAATACAACATCCTGATAATTTGTGATATATTTATTTTTAAATAAATTAAATTTCTCCTATATATTATAATTCCCACAATGTTGGGATTAAAGGAAACACGTTACATGATTTAAATATTGTTATTTACGCATTACCATGAAAAGATAGCCAATAAATTGATGAGTTTGAATAGTACAAATGATATAATGAAACTAATATGCTTTATAATTTTATAAAATAAATAAAATGTATGTATATTTATTAGAGAAATAGTTATAACCATTTCATAAAAAAGAAATGTTTTTTTGAAAAACATTATTTTTCTAAAAGGTTATTTAGTAGTTATATGAATATATAATTAATTATTAGTTTTTACTAATTATAAAGAATTTATTTGAAAATAAAAACGTTATTTTTGAAATATATATGTTAAAATTAACTTCTGGTGATTTTTTTGGATTACACTGAAAAGTATTATTTGTTGATCAATAGTGGAAAGTAATGACTTTTAATTGAGATATGTCTTTTTGTTTAAAATTTTTATAAAGATAAAATATATTTTTTATTTGGTTTTAATATGAAATTAGTAATAATATATGTGTGTGTGTGTGTGTTTTTTGGTGCATTAATCCAATTTGTTTCATTGTAATCATTTTTATTTTGGATATTGATATAAGAAAATTTTAATCCTTCTACTGTTTTCCCTTTCAAGACCTGCTTTCTCATCACTTCTACATGATTAATTTTAAATCAATATTTTCCAATTTTATGAATGAAATTGTAAAAAATGTATTCCATATTTTTAATCATAATAATTTATAATATTTTAAAAAATTAACATGATATTTTACCTAGATTAATAGTAAAATTAGTGAAAATCATTTATCATGGTTAATGTAAAACATGATTTAATGGAGGGTCAAAATAAATGCATAAGAGTCTAAATGACATGAAAACAAGTTTAAATATATTTTATATCCATATATATTCCTTAACTTGTATAAGGATCTCGAAAAGACTATTATTTATCCTTTTGGGGTGTGAAAAACATCGATACAACTTTTCATTTCAAAAATTACTTGTGTGCCACTTAGCTCACTTACAAAAGGCCACCCCCATCGTCTCTTCTTCAGAAATTAAAACCCTTATGACATGAAAATAACATTCCAAATCCCTTCCCAAAATATATCCCCTCATATTAAAATCCTTTTTTTGTTCATAAATTCATTCAAGGAATATTTTTGGTATAATCATAAAGTGGTTGTTTATGAAGAGGTAAAATTCCTTTATGTGTGTTTTTATTTTATTTATTCTTTCAATTTAATCAAATATTATTCATTAGTTATTATATAATATCTTCTTTATCTCCCAGTTACTGATATTTTATTATTTTTAGGGCATTAATTATATCTATCTCCTATTCCATCAAATTTTAAATGGTAATATCGCTCGTGTGTATGGTGGACTAGCGCCTCGTGAACTGATATGACACATTTTACATCAACACATATCATGTTTTGGTATGATGATGGATTTAATATATATATATATATATATATATGATTTTTATAACATTATTATACATTTGGAGTCACTATATCATATATATCCTTTTAACTTTTGATATTGATTATGCCTTTTTTATACATAGCTTCTATTATATGCTTACACTTATTGAGCATATGAACTCACAAATTTTTAATATTTTATTTTCTCCAAGATAATGGTTAGTGTTTTGTGATTGATACAAAGGGATATGATAGTGGTAATAATTATTTTCTCAAAGAAAATACTTTGCGTATTTTATTTATTTTAAATATAATAATAATTTCATTCATGTTTATAGTTTACCAAGACTACTAAAATATTTTTTCCTTCAGAATGAGATTCATTTTAATATATAAAAATATAATAAATAAACCACTGGATTCAGGATACTAGGGAAGGTTCAATACATACAGATTACAGATAATGATTTCATTTCATAGACTATTTTAAAATTATTTTATTGTTTACCAAGATGTTATATGAGAATTTGATTTGATTTGATACTTGGTGTTTCTCCGACTAGATAGGTTAATTTAACAAGTTGCAATGGATTTAGAGTGTTAATAATTAATGATTCACTCCAATAATGGTTCTTATTTTTATATGGATATTTTTTTAATACAACTTTAATTTATTATTTTTGAATTTTTATGATGAGGTTAGAGTAATGGATGAACTCACTGATCCTTGTTCTAGATCCACTATAACGTTCATTTATTAGACTTTTATAGTTGTAATTTCACACAATATATGGATGGTTTATTATCATTACACCTCATGTTTTCAATTTAATTTATTTTTTATTTGATAATTTTTGAGGAACATGGGATGGTTGACCAATTCATGTCTTAGATCATTTTGGTATGGTCGATTCCCTTTCCTAGTAGATGACATATTTTATTTTATATCACTATCCCATATGGAATGTTTCAAACATGATTTCATTGAAAAATAAGATAATTATTACATGAATAAGGTTTAATGATGATATATTGTCCTTCTATATTATTCATATTAATAATAACTGATCACAGTGATTTTTTTCTCCAAAAACGATCATACCATAACCCAATTTTTAATATGAATATATTTTTTCAATATTTTAATATAATTTTTTTTACCATTAGAATGATAAATAATTTATATTTATAATATTATGGATATTATGTAACTATATTTTGTCACATTTTTCCATGTTGAGCAAAACAAATTTAGTGCAACACCCCACAATTTCATAGTAAGTTATTTTATTTAATGTAATTCAATAACTTGCGCTACACGCAAATCCGAGTTTGAGTGCACCACAACTTACCAAACATGCCATTAAAAAAACTTTTACGAATAGTTTTAAATGAATTTTAAATTTTATATACTCCATATAATTTTATCATAAATATTATATGTTTATTAAACATAATATAAGAACAAATTCAATTTTTCAGATAAAGGAAGTATTTTTCAAAAAATGAAATTTTAACCCGTTTAAATGGAGAACACTTTTTAAATAAAATATTTGACACTTCTATATTAAATTTGATAAAATAAAATTCTTCTTTGGAATTATGACATAAAAATTTATTTTGGATAAATTTTCAGTGCTTTTCTGATAACTTTCATATTTTGATAAAAAGTGAAAAATAATAATTTTTAAAATGAAATAAAACTTTTTTAATAAAACATATTTATAGTGTTAAAATATACATTTTAATGGTTTTAAAGTGTAATTATATTATATTTTTATCATGTAATCCAATGTTTTCCATTGGAAGTTATTTTACTTTTAAATTTGACATAAACACATATCAATCTTTTGATAGTTTTTACTTCTCAAAAGTCCACTTTCTGGTTTAGACAATGGGGATATTTTTTTAATTAAATAATACAACATATATGTGTTGGATTTGGTAAAATAGATATAATTTCTGAATTTGGAATATCAAAGTTATCTTCGGGTGAATTTTTGGTGTTTTTCTAAAAACATTCAGTTTTTTATGAATAGTGAAAAACATTGAGTTATTATTTAAAGACGACATTTTAATTAAATAATTATTATTAATTTACATATATTTAGAAGTAAAAATATATAAGTAGTATCTAAATTATTCCAATTTATTTTATTGTAGTCGTTTTATAATAAGATTAGATATATAAAATTTTATTGAAATTTTTACTTTCTTTTACCCACATTTTAGGCACATTTGCAAATTTGCATAAAACATAATTTTACCACTTATGTGGATTGAATTTTAAAACTATGAGAGACAAATTTGTAATCTGTAATTAAAATTTTGTTTAATAGGATGAATTTTATTGGTGAATAGTTACTATTGAATTTTTTTTCCACGGTTTAAAGAAAATAGGGTAAGTAAAGGTAAAAATGATATTATAATTACCCCAAGACACGTCCTAATTCTATTGGATAATATTATTTCAATAAATTCAACTGTATGAATAAATTATGATTCTTTTTGATCCAGTTGTATTAGATAAAGACATTAATTATTGTTTAATTTAAAGAATAGTTAAAAGTCTTAAATTTAAAGTCTAATAACTAAAACATTTTTAATATAGGGTTACACATAATATAAATTACACTATAAATATTAATTATAAATAAAACAAATATTTCCTACATAATAGTATTTTATTTATTATTTTTAAACATTAAATAATTAAATTTATTTATGACACAATGATGATGCCGTAATTACCTTATTAAGAAAGACTAAAATAATGGATGTTATATATATTAAAATAAATGTAAATTGAAACTTTTTATGAATTACTCTAATTTTCTAGGTTAATATGACATTTTAGGGTTAATTTAATTTATTTTTTTCTAAGTAATAATGTTTTTTTGACTCTCACAAAAACCAAATACTAAATAGTGTCAAAATTCACATAAATGTTTTTTAAAAAAATTCTATATTATTAAATGATATAATATTCCTAAAAATACAATGTTATGCCAATGGACTTATATAATCATATATATTTCATAAATAAACCACTTGAGGTTCATTTGTAATTTTTTGGTATGTTTATTAACCATGTGAAATAAAAATACATAAAGACATGGTTAAAGTTAAACTATTTAACTAAGAATTAAATCTAAAAGATGAGGATAATATGGTGACCTAAACATATCTAAAATATATTGGTTGAGAATATTTCGACCCATATCCACTTTTTCCTCGAAATAAAAACATTTTTTTACATTATATACCAAAAATTAATTTATAATAAAATAATATTTCAAGATTTTCATAAAGTAACTCTCACCTCTCTTATAGAATGGTACATACCCATCTCTCAAATTCACTCATCCAAATCCATTTTTCTCAGCCAAAACCTGCTCATATATCCTCCCAAATACCATCACATCAACCTTGAGGCCTTACATTTTTCAAAAAGACAACCTAAGTAGCCCTTTTGATCAAATCAAAAGGAAGCACCCAAAGAAGAGGTAATAATTTTACCACCTATTTCAAAGTTCATTTCTTCTTCAACTTCCTTTTTCTATGTATTTTCCATAAAAAAATAATAACTCGAGTACCTTCTACATTCTATTATGTTATTGTAAATATTTTACAACCAAATTCAATTTTCTATCCATCATATTAAGGACAAAGTCACCATATGTGTGTACACACGGCTTACCATCTCCACGTCGTGGTGTAGTTTTTTATTCAACACTTTATTATATTTATATTTATAATAATGAGAATAATTGATTTAAATATAAAATATAACAAGTTAATTATTCAGTGTATATATATACCATCCAATTACATAGGATTCCACCATCCATAGAATGATATTATCGCTCGTGCATAAGTACGGATTACCGTCTCCATGAACACAATGAGATTCATTTCCCATTGTAACCATTCAAAAATAATTTTCATTTTTGGATTTAAAAAAATGTTTAAGAACTTAAGGTCATTCTAGATATTAATCAAATAAAACCTATTGAAAACAAACATTACTTACATAACAAAACATATAAAGGAAAACAAATCAATTAACACTGGAAACAATGATACAACTGAAATATTATTAACTATACAATATTAAAAGATCATATATGATATCATATTTATGTATATGGTTCATTTATAATTTAATATCAATTATTTAACTATTATAATAGAGGATAACATACCCTATACTAAGTAAACGTACAAGGTAATGGGTTTTCATCTTACTTCTTATTCCTGTGAGATTCATGCCATATTTCCACTATTTCATTTTTTGTGGTGTATGTGCCTTCCATTATTGTATTTTTTTGTGTAAAATAATTTAATTTATGGGTATTTACATCTTCATTGTATGATAATTCCTTCATGGGGTGTATGTTTCTTAAGTTACCTAATCGTTAAGGGAATTTCTAATTTTGATTTCCACTCATTGGGTTTTTTGCAAACTTTATTGATTATTTTTTCCCCAAGAACATGTTTGAAATAACTATTTATTTATTTAGGTATTAATTTAAACCCCCCTTATGTGGATATAATTTTGATACACATAATCACTCCATTGATAAATTCTAATTTCATCGATATGAACTTAATCAGAGTAATCTTAACTCAAATTCCATTCACGGAGTTAAACATAAAAGTCATTGGTGTAGTTTTTACCAGAATATGTATAAATGACCTCTGATTGATTTACAATGAATATAAAATCATATTGAGTGTATTTATATTTTTCACACATAATTATGTCATTGATTTATCCTTAACCCAAGGATACGGTCTTTATAAGGGATTTCATTTTAATTTACATTCCATTGAGACTTCTGTGTTGTTATGTGCAAATTCACTTTTATATGGTGTTAAAACTGTACATTGACATAGTATATCTTTAATACCTATTTTCTCATGAAATTAAAAGGTTTTTATTACCTCAATTATTTGAATTCATACATCACTCATTTGGTTAGGAACTCTAACTAAAATATCCTTTTAAATGTTTTTAGGATTTATTCGTTTAAATATTTTTAATTAATGTCCAAGTTTTAAAAATTGTGCTATGTATTTATTTATATGGACATGAAAGTTTTAAAATTAAAATTTCTTTTAAAAGTTTCAAAGGGGTATGGGACACATTGATTCAAAAATCTGTTTTTAACAGCTTCTTGATAAATAGTGAGACTTTTAACGTTTTCAAGAAAGATGGGATACTTTTTTAAAATAGTTTTAATGATAATTTTCATTTATGTCAATATACTTAATTATTATTGATTATGGTTGATTTATTATAATAAGTTATTTAATATTTTATTGAATGAGTAATGTTTGACTATGGATGTGCTTTTTTTATACCATCCATGGTTTGTACTAAAAATATTGACATTTTGTATGCTAGTTTTAATACGAATGTTCAGATTATTTTTCAACCTTTTCATATGAGAAACAAATTGGACATAATAAGTGATGGGTGGAGCCCGCTATTGCTCCCCAATGCATCGGTAGTTCTCATGAGACAAACTAGTTTCTTGTCAAAAGGCCTTGACAAAATCTTAATAGTAGTCTTGGCACAGGACCTTGACTATGTGGTTTTGATGTCTGAAATTATGCATTCCATCATTATAAAATTAGATATTGATTTTACATGTGATTATTCGACATGTAGAATTCTTATGTGAATAAGTAAATGTAATTATTTGATTTATATTTTCCATATTATACTGAGGTTTATGTTTAAAAGGATTTTTTTAGTCTTATACATTACCTTAAATGTTTGTTATCCTTTATGAAAGGTTCCACTATATTGTTATCCTTATCGGGCATTTGAGGTCACCGCTTTCATATGTTTTATTTTTCCCTGGATGTGAAGAAATATATTAAGTTTTACTTATAGGGATAGGATAAGGGATATGAGTGTGTTCAAAGGGGACACAATGTTGTTTTTTATTTCATGATGTAAGGTAAAACTTCTGTATGTATCTAGAGCTTCCAAGGCTACTTACCTAATTGGTCTTTCGAGACATAATCTCTTGTGATCATTCCAATGTTATGTTATAATGCACTAAATCTCGGTAACTAAGGTCGTGGAATTATAGTTTTTATCATAGGAAGTTTAGTACAAACTATGGAAACTAGATTTAGAAAAACTATGATTAAAGAACATTACCCCAAGACAATATTTGATGATTTGTATAGAATAATTTCCTAAAATTTTGGTAATGTATAGATTTTTTGAATTTTCCAAGAAATACATCCCTGTTTGGATACGAGCAGGTATAGGCGGATCTGACACATATGTATCTAGGAGTAAAACCCAAAAACACCACTTTGAGATAGAATCAAATGGGAACTGCTGCACAAGAATGATCCATATTGCAGTCTTGGTTATAACACTCCCAATGAATATGCTGAGGATAAGTCACATTTTCATTACTAACTGATTTGAATGATTTTAATATAAGATGAGAATAAATAACCATGGTTAATACTAAGGTGTTTTAGTTTGAAAATAAGGTGTCATTATATTCCTTAAATGATTTTATTATTGACATTATAATTTCTATTTTTAGTCAATGTCTAGATTCCAAGGAAGTCCTAGTAATATTGAACATTATGTACAAGGTTGGTACAATTGTGAAAATGAGAAACTAAATGGAATGTTGATAGCAGTAAATATTATCATGTTCACACCGAAGCATGATTCCAAAAATATGATAATATATATATATATATTAACCAACTCTCAAAATCATCAATGAAGAGAATTGTATCGAATGATAAGAGCTCCAATAATAGAGACCATTGAGAAAAGAAAGCTCAATTTCTATCATGTAAGAAATGTGGAAGAAGACACCCAGGAATGTGTCTCAATATAACAATGAATTGCTTTATGTGTGGGAAAGAAGGAGATAAAGTAAAGAATTTATGAGCAAAAATGAAGGGTACAATCGAATAAAATAAAAATGATCCTAAGAATCCATTTAAAGTCATTTGTTGTAAATGTAGTGTACATGGGCATTACCCGAATCAATTACCAATTCTATATGATAACCACTAGGTTATGTTATAACCTATGTGGAAATAAAGGGATGTAAAATTGTTTTAAATTATTAATTCTCTATTGATGGGATTACTTTGGAAGAATTTTCTCTATTATGTGTAACCTTGTAGATTGTTATGTGAATGTACTATTTGAGGAATAATTATCCTTTCTTTTTTAGATATGGATATAATGAACCATTTGGGTTTATATGATCCTTGAAATTGAGGAAATTACATGTTGTTAATTTCTGGGATGAATATGTGACGTATGAGATAAAATTTGTGGTTAAATTATTTTATGGTTATTTTTAGAAATGTGTCACATTTTGGGAATGTTATAAAATATAGTTTTTGAAAAGGGAAAACATATAGACTATGTGACAACCCTTCGCATTGCACAATGCTGAAAGAATCAAACCCACAACCAAAGTGCGACTAAGATTTATTTCCTATCACTGGAGTACGTGAAGTCTCTGGTTAGTGTGACTAATTATTTTCAGTTAAATGATTTTATTTATCAATAATAATTTGATTTTGGATCTTATGTTTTTTCAAATGGATATCCTTAGTCTAGGAAAATGATTTGGGGATTAAGTGATAAATTTTA
This sequence comes from Viscum album, assembly GCA_963277665.1. Classification (NCBI taxonomy): domain Eukaryota; kingdom Viridiplantae; phylum Streptophyta; class Magnoliopsida; order Santalales; family Viscaceae; genus Viscum; species Viscum album. The sequence goes on along the minus strand of OY728141.1, from coordinate 995,161,051 downwards.
TCTTGGAAGACATTCGCTCTGTTGAGAACACTATATGCCTAGAAAAATAGAATACTATATTATTTCATTTGAGTTGTAATGGTGAATTTTTATTTTGGTTGAATCTATATTTTTTACCGAGATTCAGGTTATTAATGGAAATGACTAACCAATTATAGATAATATGTGATTTGGTTAATTACACTTCAGTATGAGACTTTAAGAGTAGTTGATGTTATTTGGAGATAAATGTTAAGATTTACTATAAAAGACTATGTGATTAGATTATTCTGAGTTTTGGGTTTCAATATTAGTTTGGATTATATTGAAGGAATTTAAGGACAATTATTTATTTAATAATATTTATTAAACTTTGGGTATTGTTTTTTAAATATTGGAAATTATGATTATTATTTCTTTCTATAAAATATTATTCATTTTTGGGATCATATGATCTTGTACTAACAATTTTGGTTTTGGTTAATCTATAAAACAATGTAAATATATAGTTCACCCTTTATATATTATGTGATTATCTATAAGTTGATTCTAGCACTTCAGGTGTGACCAATACATCTTGAATACTCATCATTTTGAGAAAAGATGAATTAGTGGTAGAAATTTATTTATGAATGAAAATATACTTGAAAAGTAAGTATATATCTTTATTTTCGTAGTCAATGTCATAAATAAATTCCTCAACTTTATGAAATGTAAAACAAAACAAAAATTTTGTCTGTTTACTTTTCCAACTAGGAAACTACTGACCGTTTAACCCATCATAAGTTTTTGGTTTTATTCTTGTTAACTTTCTCCTGATCATGTTTTCTATCATTGTCTATCAAGACATTACACTTAGATTATCTTTCTTATCCATATTTACCTACACATAATTCTAATATGAGTTATTTTAGGTGACCTTTGTACTTCTCTTTCTTTATTTTAAATTGCTAGTTATATTGAAACTTTTTCTGATTTGGGAATTTGAATAAAGATCCCAAGACCAATTATAAAATTGAGAGGGCACAATTACCAAAAGTGGGAAGAATATAACACCCCAATATTTTATAGTATGTTTTTTCTATAAAGTAATTCAGCATATTGCGCTACACAAAACACTGAGTTCGAGCGCAACACGACTTACCAAACTAGCCATTCAAAAAGAGTTTATTAATAGTATTAACTAAATTTTGAATTTTATATATTCGGTATAATTTTAACATCCCTATTATGTGTTTCTTTGACATAATATACGAATAAATTCAATTTTCCAGATAAAAGAAGTATTTTTTTTAAAATAAATTTTTACCACCTTTTAATGGTGAACCCTTTTTAAATAAAATATTTGACATGTTTTTACAAAATAAAATTCTTCTATAGAAGAGGGTCATAATAAATTTAGTTTTGATAAATTTTCAGTTCTTTTCTGATAACATTCTTATTTTGATGAATAAAGAAAAATACTAAATTTTAATAGAAACAAATTTTTTAAACAAAATAATTTACTTTCTTAAATTATAAATTTGAATGGTTTTGAAGTATAATTAGATTATATTTTTTTCATTTAATCCAATTTTGGTCATCGAAAGTTATTTTACATTTAAATTGGACATAAACACATATCAATCATTTGATAGTTTTTACATCTGAAAAACCAGGTTTCTGGTGTTGACAATGGGAATATTTTTTAAAATTAATTAATTAAGCATATATATATTGAATTTGGTAAAATAGATATCATTTTTAAATTTTTAATATCAAAATAATATTTGGGTAAATTTTTGGTATTTGTCTAATAACTTTTAATATTTGATGAATAGTGAAAAACAATGTGTTATTGTTTAAAGCCGACTTTTTATTTAAATATTTATTTTTAATATAAATCTATTTAAAAGTAATAATAGATATTTAACACCTATATTAGTATAATTTAATCCATTGAAGTCATTTTATAATAATATTAAATATATGAAATGTTATTGAACTTTTTACCGTCTTTTACCCACCTTCTGGGCATATTTGAAAATTTGCATAAAACATAAATTTTCCACTTATGTGAATTAAATTTCAAAAATATGAGAGACACTATTTACATTATTAAGTTAAATAAGGTTCAATACGATGATTTGTTTTTAATAAATAGTAATTTTTGAATTTTATTTACCACGGATAAAATAAAATAGGGTATGTAAAGGTAAAATGATATTATAATTACCCCAAAACATGTCATAATTCTATTGGATAAGTGTATTTCGACCAAAATAAACCATTGGAATAAAATATGATCCTTTTTTATCCACATGGATTAGAATAGGACTTGTATTATTATTTTATTTAAAGAAGAGTTAAAAGTGTTAAATTCAATGTTTAATTAATACACAAAAATAATATAGGGTTGCACATAAGATAAGTTTGAAAATAAATATTCATTAGAAATATAAAAATATTTAATACATAATTTTATTTTATTTATAATTTTTATACATTAAATAATTAAATTTAGTTATAACACAACGATGATGCACTAATTACCTTATTAATGAGAGACTACAATAATTGATGTTATAAATATCAAAATAAACTTAAATTGAATATTTTTATCCATTAAACTAATTTTATAGGTTAATATGACTTGTTATGGTGGATCCAATGTACTTTTTTCAATGTAATCATGTTTTTTTGACTTTCAAAAAAGAAAATACTAGATAGTGCCAAAATTGACATAAATGAGTTTTAAAACTAATACTATATTATTAAATGGCATAATATTCCAAAAAATATAAAGTTCATCCAAAGGTCTTATATAATGATATATATTTAATTATTTAACCACTTGAGGTTCTCTTGGAATTTTATAGCATGTTTATTAACCATGTAATATAAAAATACATGAAGACATGGTAAAAGATAAACTATTTAACCAAGAATTAAATCTAAAAGATAAGGTTAATATGGTGACCTAAACATGAATAAAACATATTTGTTGAGAATATTTATACCCATACCAACCTTCTCTGAAAAACAAATCCATTTGGAGCCATTTTAAACTAAAAATGATTTTATAATAAAATAATATTTCATGCTTTTCCTAAAATGACCCTAACCTCTCTTATAAATGTGTACACCCCCTTCTATCAAATGCACATATCAAAATCAATTTGGATGATCCAAAACCTACTCAAATATCCTCCCAAATACCTTAAATTAATCATAAATACCTTACATTGAGGATAAGTCCAATATAAGGAGCCCTTCTGATCAAATCAAAAGGAAACACCCAAAGAAGAGGTAATAATTTCACCACCTATTTCAAACATATTTTCCTCTTCCACTTCCCCTTTCATTGTTTCTTACAAACAAAAATAATATATCCAATACCTTATACATTTTATGATCTTATTATAAATATGGTACATCTATATTCATTATTCTATCCGTCATATGAACGACAAAGTCATCATATGCACGTACGTAAGACTTACCATCTCCACATCATGGTGTAGTTTGTTATTCAAAACATTTTTATTTGGATGCATATATTAATGAGTATAATTGATTTAAATAATAGATTTAACTTTTTAATGATTCTTTATATATGATATACTATCCAATTATATAAAAATTTACCATTAATATAATGATATTATCACTCGTGCGTATGTACTGAATACCGTCTCCACGAACACGATGAGATTCCTTTCCCATCACAACCATTCAAGAATAAATATAATTTTTTGATTTAAAATAAAGTTTAATAACATAATATCATTATGTATATGAATCAAATACATCATATCCATAAAAATCATGTCTTGTGTATCAAAACAAATTAAGTAAAATGAATTAGTTAACACCCAAAACAATGATACTTCTGAAATATTATTGTCAAAGAAATATTAGAAGTTCATATATGATGTCATATTTATGTATATGGTTCTTGTATAATTAAATAACAATGATTTATCTATTGTAAATAAGGTTAATGTACCCTCTACTAACGAAAAGTAAAAGGTAAGGGTTTTCATCTCACTTCTCATTCCCGTGACATTTATGCTATATTTCCACAATTTCCTTTTGTGTAGTGTATGAACTTCCAATGATTGTATTATTTTTGTAAAATAAATCAATTTAGGGGTATTTAAATCTTAATTGTATGATCATTATTTCATGTGTTTTATGTTTCGTATGTTACAAAATCGGTTTGGGAATTTTTAATTTTGACTTCCACTCATTGGGTTTTACGCAAACATCATGGATTATTTTACTCCAAGATTATGTTTGAAATCCCTATTTATTTATTTATATAGTAATTTCCACTACACTTTGTGTAGATATAGTTTTCCTAATCACTCCATTGATAAATTATCAAGCCATTTATATTAACTTGATAAGAGTAGTATTAACACAATTTCAATTCATTCAGTTAAACATCCAACACAATTTCAATTCATTCAGTTAAACATCCAAGTTATTGGTGTTGTTTTTACAAGAATATATGTGAATTCCGTACGATTTATTTACACTGATTATTGAATAATATTGAGTGTATTTATATTTTTCACATATAATTTTGTCATTTGTTTATCCTTAACCTAACGATAAGGTCTTTATAAGGTATTTCATCTTAATTTACATTCCATTGAGACTTGTTTATTGTTATGAGACAATTCACTTTTACATGGTGTATATACTATATATTGACATAGTATACCATGAATCCATTTATTCTCATGATATTATTAATTTTTTACCTCAATTATTTGTATTGATGTTTCTCTCATTTGGTTAAGATCTATAACTAAAATATAATTTTAAATGTTTTAAATATATATTCTTCTAAATCATTCTCATTAATGTCCATGTTTTAAAAATTGTGTTAACTTTTTATTTATATGGACCTAAATGATTTAAAATTAAAATTATTTTTAACACCATCAAATTGGTTTGGGACACATTGCTTAAAAAATATATTTTTAATAGCTTCTAGATAAATAATGACTCTTTTAAATATATTGAAGAAAAAGGAGATATTTTTCTAAAATATTTTTACTGATTATTTTCATCTATGTCAATATCCTTTATTATTCTTGATTGAGGTTGATTTATTATAATAAAATCTTACATATTATATTAAATGTTTTTTGTTTGATTGTGGATGTGCGATTTTTATACCATTCATTGTTTTTAGTTAAAATATTGATAGTTCGTATGCTAGTTTTAATATGAATGTTTAGATTATGTTTCAACCATTCATATAAGGAGTGAATTAGACATAGTAAGTTATGGGTAGAGCCCCCTATAGCTCCATGATGAATCGGTAGGTCTAATGAGACAAACTAATGTCGTGGCCAAGGCCTTGAAAAAGGCTTATTTGTAGTCTTGGCACGGGTTCTTGACAATGTGGTTAGGATGATCGACAAAAATCATTCTATCATTATGAAATTAGATATTGATATTACATGTGGTTATTTGATGAGTATAATATCCATCTGAATTAGTAAATGGAATTATTTGATTTATATTTTCTATATTATAATGAATTTTATGTTTAAAAGGTGTGTGGTTTAGTCTTATAAATTGCCTTAAATGATTATGCTTATGTATGAAAGTTTCCACTATATTTTTATCCTTACTGATCATTAGAGATCACACCTTTCTTATGTTTTCTTTTTCCCAAGATGTGAAGAACTATATTATTTTTAACCTATAGAGATAGGGTAAGGGATATGAGTGTGCTCAAATGGGACACAATGTTGTTGTTTATTTTTATTTCATGATGTAATGTAAAACTTATTTATGTATCTAGTGCTTCCAAGGATACAAAAATTATCAGTCTTTCAAGACTTGATCTATTGTGATCATGCCAATGTTATGTAATAATGCACTGACACATGGTAACTAGGGTCGGACCAATACATTTAGTTTCATAGAAACTGATTGAACAATATATTGTGACTAATGATAGAAAAAAATATACAATAAATGACTAAAATATGATGAAAAATAGAAATTAAATAATTAAATATACATGGGATATATTTCAATTAAAAATAATTAAAAATTATGTTTTTTCGTATTTTGGTGGTTTGGAACATATAAATAGTGAGTAGTGACTTGTGGTATGGGAACTTATACCCCACCCTATTTTACATTATGTTATAAATTATTGATCTACCTTAATGCTTCACACTAATATTATCATTTATTTATTTTATATATTATAGATATGTTTTTAAACATATAATTAGTTTATTTTACATTTTTTCTAGGGGTGTACATGTCTTTCATGTTCCATGGACATTTATTATTTAAAAGAAACCTTTTTGAAGGGATATTTCATATTTAAAAATAATTTTCATGTTTTAAATTTTATATTATGTTCTTTTTTATGATTTTAAAAAATGTGTAAAACATTTTATTTTATTTTATTTTTCATGTAAAATAACATGTGTTCACATTAATTAGAGGTTATGTCTTGTACACTTAAAGGATTTCATAAGACGATATATTTTAAAACTACACCTATACTTCTTTTATGTAAATTATATTAATTTTAACTTATTACTTATGAGCTACAATTTCTTATTAAAATATTAACATAAAAAAATAATTAATTCCATATTGTATAAAAAATAATTATGATATATCCTTTAATTATATTTTTACACAAGAATATAAAATCCCCTCAATTTTTATCAGTATTTCATGTAATTATTCTATAAGAATGATTATATTATTATGGAATAAATATATGTGTATATATTATAATGTGATGTGTAGGATCATAATTATATATCCCCCAATACATTGTTAAAGGACATCATTTCTTCAAATATCATGTATGGTGCATGTGAAGTAAAACCAAATTACTATATTATATAATCTTAGCTATGATCCTCAACATATGATTTTGATTTCATTTTTTATATTATTTTCACTTTCTTATTATGACATGATGATATGATTTCTTCTTCATTTTTACATGAACCAATATGATTATCTTATTTTGTTATGCCACATTATTCTTATGTAATATAATGTTATATTTCCATATCATGTTTTTTTCTTTTTTTGGATTTGTATGAAAAAATTTCTATTATGTAACATCCTTGGGAAACATTCCATCTAATTGAATATAAATTTTATTTTGGATAATTTTATATATTGTGGATCAAATATTTTGAAATCTATTTTTATGTTTCTGTTTTTTATATAATCTACCAAATACTCAACACATATATTTTTTTGGGTTGTGTTTTCAGAAAATTTATTTAAAAATCATGTAATAATATGTCGATATGAGTAGGGTAGATATAAATTTGGGGAAATATTAGAAGTTGTTTTTTTAAAATTATTTTTTCTTTTGGTTGATTGGAATATGGTCACGGATTAATAGCAAGGGAAATGGGAAGGTCATTTACAATTATTATTATATATACAGTCAATAAATGTGTGTTATCTATCGAATAAACACTACTAAAAGTTATGTGAGTGTGTTATTATTCATACTAGGATGTAATGGAATAATTTCCCACGATTTGATCCAAGATAATTATATTATTTAGATATTTATGGGGCTAGTAATAGTATATTCATTAGAGGTCGATTGATTCTCAAGAATAGTGTGGGATTAAGAAATCTATTTTGGTCTGGAAATCGTTTGATTATAAAATAATTTATGTAAAGTTAGATGGTTAATGTGAGTTGTGTCATCTCCCTATGATTGGGTATGTTATTTTTCTCATCTTCTTTCAGCTAGAAAAATAAATTTACACATGTATTAAAACATTGGTGATAGTTAATGAAATTTAAATCCATATTGTACAATGTTTTATTCTATTGAGTGGTGATACAAAAATCCTAATAAAATATGTTTTGGAATTCTAATATACTTTATAATTAATGATTTTATTGAAAAATGAAATTTAGAATTGTTAATTTTTTTTATTTTTATGTTTGGGTCATTGAGGTATGATAATTATTTTAGTAGCTTTTAATTAGAGATCCTTGCTTGGATGATAGTTTCCCCAAAATCAAAAGTATCATTACGAACAAATCTAATCGATACATCCTTGGTGAATATACATAAATATAGAGTTTGTTGTGAATATTCTAAATGATCGATGTATAGTTCATTAAAATATTATTTTTGGAGTATATCTCATTTATATGGAATATAAATCATTGGTTTAGGAGGATAATAGAATGTCTCAGTTGAATTAATATGGGATAGGTTTAAAGATTTTTTAACATTGTGCGAGTGATGTGGTGGAGCACTGAGTGTGCTTGAAAAGAAATGGACATCCCTTAGATGACTATGGGTTGAATTAATATTATTTAATGTATTTGAGTTTGTGTTCCCTTTGGATTGGGATCACTTTGCCACTTGGAAATGATGAGTGAGGGTTATATAGATCAATATAAAGTTTATTTGGGTAATTTTACTTTTTAATGCATAGAATATAAGGTCAAGGTTTGATGATTCTTGGCATTGAAGATTTGGGAACTTGTCTTTTGGTCCCCATAATACGTATGTTTTCAATAATAGAGATGTTAATGTGATGAAATTATGGAAAATAATTAGTTAATAAGTTACCTAGATGTCTCTTTATTGTTTTTACAACCTCTATGGTTGGAAAATGTCAATGATAAGGTTTATAGAATAATAGGTGTGTCTGGTAGGATATAAAATTCAATGATTCAAGTGATGGAGATAAAATATAAAATTTGAGGTATATAAACCATGTTATATTACGTTCCTCATCATCGGTATTGGTTATGTTTAGAATATTTGATAAAAAATAAATACAGGGGTCTATGAGCATGATTAGAAGAGCTTTGTAATGTTTTGACGTCAACTGTTGCAGGTATAACATTATCAAATGTGGGTCGAAACTATGGTGACCCATTGATGGCTATAATTTTTTATGTGAATTAGATTAATATTTTTTTATATAATTAGATTAAGGTCATAGTTTACTTTTCTTTTTCTTCCTTATAATCCTCTCCGATGGGAATCCTAGTCTTTTTCTCTGGTTTGGGATGTGATAGGGGTTAAATTTTCAAGTGTTCCTTTCTCTAGTTTATGTCCCATGTTTCTCCCTAGGTTCATGTTGGGAGAAAGTTTCATGGTGGAGAGTTTGTGACTCTCACAATGTCACTATATTATGTTTAAATCATTCAAGGATTATTGGGTGGCATTTCATAGTGTTTGGGGTGTCATTTGAGGGTTTTGGACAATTTTTGGGGTTGCACTAGTTGAGCATGGTACTCCCAAACCGTGTAACTTACTGCAAAGTTGAATATTTTTCTTGTAGAATTCACATAGTTTGCATATAGTTTACAAAACCGTGCAACAAAATAATATATCCCATTAAGGTCTAAATATATTTTAATTCAAAAATCCAATTAGTGTGATTCCACATCCCATTTGATTCCCTACCTATTAGGTATCTACCATAGGGTTCCCCGGTTTATTATCCATTTATATTTCCCACTTTCTTATGGAAATCTATCACCAATGGTTCTTGATTCTTCTAGTTTTCTTCATCAAATACTTCCCTTTCCTATTATCCTCTATTCCCACTTCCTTCTCCTCTCATTACTTTTTGATTTCTCTTCTCCCATGGTCATTTCAACTAAGGGTAGGGTTTTCCCCTTGATTATTTTGTTTGTTTTTTTATTTTAGGGATCTTATTGGTAGATCTAGGGTGGAGGAACCCACGTTGGGAGATTTTCGTGGTGTGTTTTTGTTGCACCATAGATCCAATATAGGATCTCCCATGCACATGATTATTAATTCAATAATGATATTTTCATGATTTTCACAACTTCTATGATTGATAAATACAATTATGTGGTCATTTTTTAGATGTGTGGTGTGAAAATGGTTGTTTTAAGCCTTGTTTTGTGATAGTAAGACTTCTTTTGTTAAATAAAACACACCAAGTTTTTGATTAAACTCCTAGTTGGATTTTGTTAGTATTTTTTAAATTAAAATTCATAGAAATTATTTTTCAATAAACTATAAATGCATGAAATGATGTTTGGGGTTCCCTATATGGGGTTTCTTATTAGTTTTGGGCTTTCTAAAAGAGTGGTAATTTGATTTTAAAGTGTTTTGGAAGGTGTAGTTAGTAATGGCCCAGTTGGATTTTTCATGTAAATTGGTTTTGGTATGAATGTGAGGTGGAAACGTTTTGAAGGATTTTTATAATTTTTTTATATGGTAATGGTGTGTTTGAAACCTCTTGTTATAAATGAATTGATTTTTTTTGATTATGGATGGTTTTGTGAAATTTTTAAAAGCCAGTTTAGCTACTTTGGGAAATTGAAGATATTTTTTATTATAAAAACGAAAATTGGATGTTTCCCATTCCTCGTTCAATTATAATGGATGGAATTTCCTTGATTGGGAATCCTTAGGATTCATTATTATGGTTCCTCGATTAGAACCCTTTGTGCTCTATTTATTTTTAGGTATGAGATTAATACTTTGGGATACTCAGGGCAAGTCATGCTGTGAATTATTATTATATATATATATATATAAATTGGGATTGGATGCTCAGATATAATTAGTTGGATAACAACCATTTTTACATGAGACATAGGAACCTGACATATTTATTGAATATTATATGAATTATTTATACACTTTTAATTCATGTACTGACTTGTGGACCATAATAGGTGGATATACTAGGTTTATTGTTATGCGATTTTCCACGATATTTCCTAAGAATGGGTGGATGATAATATTGAACATTTTGATTTCATCATGTATGTAATGATACCAGGGATGTGGTCTCATGTATGGTGGATTCTAGAATATTCTTGATCTCCAGAGTTCACCAATGTCTATTAGATTTTTTTTACATTGAATGATGTTTGGGAAAATTGTGTGATTATTTCTATTTCCCTTATTTTGTGATTACTATAGTGCCTTATTTTGAAATTTTTTTCATGGAATGTGATGTGTTGGTTTTAAAAAGGTTGATTAAAAAGAAAAGTGTTTTCCCTATTTTTGAAAGTTGAAAAATGAAATCATCACCTTCCCCATGAAAATGATGTGCTAGATCTAATGAATTGATCCAGGATTTACGAATGAATAATTGTAATTATTTTAAGTTTTTTTAAGTGAATCATATCGAAAAGAATACTTTTATATAATTTAGTTCAAACTTGAATGTTGATGTTTCATTTATTTTAATGTAATTTCATTGGGAAATAAATTATCGAGCTATCTGACTGAGTTTTAATACTCACACTTATAGTTTTCATCTATTTTTATCCCTTGTATAGGTTCATATTGAATTCAGTCACCTTGGGAAATGGATTAAAATTATGTTGGAGAGTGACCCTTATGGTCACCTAGGGATAGTGTGGTCGTCTGGTGTGATTTGTTTATTTTTATAGTTGTTGTACCGTTCAGTTTCATGTATAAGATGTTGAGTTTTGTATATATATATATATATGTATGTATTGGACTGCATGTGCATCTTTCTAATATTTAGTGTCTTGTTTATTTATTAGGTAAAATTGTTCCCTCTTTATACTATATGGATTCCTGACACTATTTTCCAGCCCTTGGGGATCATGAATTTACTTTGTGCCATGCCACAGATGTGCTTGGGTGACCGGTTCAGGGTTTTCCTAGGTTGGTTCATGAAAAAATACTATCAAAGGAGATCAGATCTTTTGAGGACCTTGTTTTTCAAAGCTCCCATTGTTACATGGGGTTTTCTTGGAAAATGGATAAGGATTGTGGAGATTTGAGGGGTAGGTGTGGGAAGCGCTTCACACACTCTTTCTCATTCTAATCATTAGGTTTCTAGGGGAGGTTCTTTTTTGAAAGTTTTTGGTTATTAGGTATTGTTTGGTGTTCATTATTCGATAAGGGAAGTTAGTAAAATGGTCTCCAAGATCTCGTATCGCCTGGAAAGGCATGTGGAGACGATTCATGGTCCTATAAGGCTCTTTGTGTTGGTGGTTTGTTTGTCATATGGCTGCCAACCATGTGGTCAAGTCACCCACCAACATTAGTTCTCTTTTTTGGGTCCCTTGGACCATTCATGAATTCTGGAAAAAATAATTTGAAAATCCTTGTGTGCGAATTGTGAAAAACTAGGTTTTAATGGAATGGTTGTATTTTGAAAAGTGTAAAAAGGGATTTTCATAAATTAATTCGAGAACGATTTTAGAAAGATGGGTTTTTTAACACAAAATTTTTTGTAAAGAAGACAATGAAATGTTCTTTTAGTGAATTTTAAATAAGGAAAAAGGTTTTTTGAAAGGGGATGTTTTATTTGAATTTTTTTTGAATGTAAAAAAGAATGAGATTTGATCAAATGGCATTGATGAAATGGGATTTGATGAATTTATATAATTTCTTTTGAATGAAATAAAGTATATTTGGATCGGAATATTAGGGGTTTATATTAAATAATGGTAAGGTGGTTTTATGTGTGAAATTATGGAAATGATTTTTTGACTTGGTGTTTAGTGGGACTTTGGAAGGTTCGTGATTAGAAAATGGGTTTAGGGGATTGTTTTGGAAAATGGGATTTTTTTTGGACTTTTGAATTTCCATGGGTTCTAGCATGCATGACCATATATGGGAATGTGGATGGATTCGCAGAATGGTATGGCGGATGAGTTCCAGGGGTGGCACAAAAATATGCATGTGAGTGAGGCTTGACGAAGCACCATTGGTGAATGTGAAAAATGACAATGTTTTTTTCTTTTCAAAAGTGTTTAATGTTGTAAAATTTTTGTGTTTTTTAAAATTATTAGGTGTGTGACTTGTCTTTCCTATGATCTAGAACATTTTTTATTCAGTATGGTTCCTCGTGATCTAGATGTGGTACTCTTTTTGTGTCCTCATTTGGAATCTTTTTGGTATCTCGGTTTTGAAGAAGGGTTTAGTGGGTGTTTAGAAATGTTTTGGAAACCATGGAGTCTATTTCCCTTTGTTTTGGTGTTTGTTATATTAGGAGTTTTGGGTTCATTAGTTGGTTTTGATAGAGCTTGTGGTTTCCATGTTTCCTTATGTTCACCACCATAGATATGCAGATATGGGTGGATCCCCATTGGGAATATTTCTAGTTGATCAACTTAACGATGCATTCCAAAAGGTAAATCCACCTCTTCTAGTGATGGACCATCCCATTTGTTATAATAGAGTTATATTTACACTTAATTTAAAGTGCCTTTCTATTATGTTGTTTCTCTCAGTTTTAGCATTTGTGATTGGTGATGCTTGAGGTGTTTCACCATGTTCCTTTGTCATTATAATCCTCCTTCAGAGTGAGGTAGAATGGTGTTGAAAATCATAAATTCCCTTTTTGGATAAAGGGTTTCTTGAGAAAGAGAATCTAGGGATGGGACATGATCCATTCCTCCTATTTGGGTGTGCTATGTAACTTCATGTGGGACTATAAGAAGATGTTTTGGTTATATATTACCAACTCCAGACTGTAAGGAAGTGGGTACTTCATCCACCATAGACCTAGCCATAGTTCTTGGAGTTAATCTGGCACGAAGTTAGGAATCCTGGGGGTGTTGGAATTTCAGTTAATTTTTTTCCTCCACCATTGCAGTGAGGGAGTTTTAATTTATCAATTGTGGTTTCTTCCTCTATGTGAATTTAATCTATCTGAAAATACTTAGGTGGAATAAACCCTCACAGTTCCCTCTATAATGTGTATTTCATATTGGTATCCTTATGTGGACCACCAATGTGAATTGGGTGTGGCCATGATTTTTATCCGATCATGAGAGTCAAGTGTCAGGTGATTGTATGGTGTGGTCTTAGTGGTCAAATAATTGCGACCATTCCCTCCCCACCCCATGTGGTGGGGGTTATCAGTCTAAGAAAAAATTATTGGTCTGGATTTTTTCTACTCTGTTCAGGTGTGGGATGATTAAATGTTCTTATTTTGTTTGTCTTAGTTTTGGATGGTAGGTTGTGGTGGGGGAGTTTCTGTTGGCTTGTGTGGGAATGTCCCAATTTTGATTTATTTGGAATTTATTTTTGGTCAATATTTGTTGGTTCTTAATGGTTGGGAGACCCACCATGGGACATGAATGGTTCCTCTTATGATGTTCTGGATGCTCGCTGTGCTTTAATGGTGGGGAGTTCGTTTGGGCCTCCCCTCTGTTGGTGATTTTTGGTTTGTTTTGAGATTAATCTAGTTTAAGTAGCATACATTAAATGGGTTAGGTTCCTTAATTTATTATTTAATTGAGTTAGTGTTGGGTTTCTTGGGAGAAGGCCCAACATTTTTGTTTCTATCATGGCTGTTGATGTGGCAGTTTTATCCTCCCATTTCTCTCAGGAATTGTTTTTGGTTTGAAATTTTCTTTTAAGAAATAATTTTGAGATCCTTCATTGGTGAGTGAAATGTTCTTTGTTTTAATAAGTTGGATCATGATAATATAGAACCCTTAGGCCTTTATCTATAGGTAGAAAATTTGTGTGTCTTTCCGGGGGCAGAAACTGTTTTGGTGGGGAGAAATACCACACCAGGTTTTTCATTTTTGGCTAATGATCTGGTTCAATGATAATCCCGGTCTTTTTCTCATGTTCTAGGTGTGAAGGTGGTTAAATTTTGATGTGTTACTTTGTCTTGTGTATGTCCCATGTTTTTTCTTGGTTTCATGTTTGGATAATGATTCATAGTGGAGAGTTTGTGACACCCATGATGTCACAATATTTTGTTTAAATAATTCAAGGACCATTGGGTGGGATTACCAAGTGTTTGGGGTGTCATTTGATGATTTTGGGAAATTTTTAGGGGTTCATAGTTTTAACACAGTTTTCCCAAACTGTGAAACCTAAACCTAAAAAGATGAACAAAATTTCAATAGCATTTTCACAGTTGGTATAGAGTTTACAAAACTATGCATCAAAACCATGCAACCCATTTTGGATTGAATAAATATGTATTTAAAAATCCAATTTGAGTGATTCCACCTTCCATTTGATTTCCTACCTATTGTAAATCGACTAGATGGTTCTCAACATTCATTATCCCTCTATTTGGGCCAATTTAGGTGTGATATGTCGCCAAAGGTTAGGGATTATTCATGTTTTCTCCCTCAAATCCTTCCATTTCTTCTTTTTCCCTCTGCCATCTTTCTTTTACTCTCATTCCTTCTTAGTATTATCTTCTCCCATGGAAATGTAAAACTAGGGTTTGGTTTTCCCCATCTTTATTTTGGGGATTTTTTCTTTTAGGGCTCCTCTTGGTAGATCTAGTTTAGAGGATCCTGCGTGGAGAGATTTCGGTGGTGCGTTGTTGTTGCTCCTTGGATATAAGGTAGGATTTCCCATGCACATGCCTTTTAAATTAAAGAAATATTAGTTTGAATCTTTTCAAACCTTCTAAAATTGATAAATATTGATATGTGGTGATTGGGTTTAATATCTGGTGTGAAAATGGGTGTTTAAATCATTTTTTATAGTTGGACTTGTTTTGTTAAGTAGCACATACCAAGTGTTTGATTAAATTCCTAGTTGTCTTTTGTTAGTTTTTTGTAATAGAAAATTCATAGTTTGGATTTATTAATGTATTTTATATTCGTGAAATGATGTTTTAGGATCCTTATATGGATTTTCCATGTAGTTTTGGGCTTTCCAAAATAGTGGGAAGTGGATTTTAAAGTGTTTTGACACGTGTAACCGATAATGGCCCCGTCAGATTTTTCATGGAAAATGGTTTTGGTATGAAAGGGAGGTAGAAAAGTTTTGAACGTGTTTTATAAATGTTTTTATATGGTAATGGTGTCTTTGACACCTATTATTAAATATGAATTGTATTTTTGATAAAGGGTGGTTTTGGGAAATGTATAAGGGCCCATTTGTCCACTTTGTGAAATTAAGGAAAATGTTTCTTATAAAATCCTTCATTAGATGTTTTTCATGCCTCATATTGTATAATGGATAGGATTTCCCTGATATGGAATCCTCAGGATCCATTATCTGGGTTCCTTAGTAGGAACTCATTATGCCCAATTTATTTTAATGCAAGATATTAATCTTTTAGGAGACTCAGGGTGAGGCATGTTGTGAATTATTATTATATTTATACTGTGATTGGATAATAAGATGACAAAGGTTGGCACACCCCATTATTTACATGAGACATACGAACCTAACATATTGAGGGAATATTAAATTAATGATTTTTCAACTGGTAGATCATGTAATGACTAGTGGCCCAAAGTAGGTGGATATAATGGGTTTATTGCTATGGAATTTTCCCAAGGTATATCCTGAGAAAAGGTGGTCACGCATATTGACCATTTTGATTTCACCATGTGTGGAAGACTACTGAGGATGGGGTATCATTTGAGGTGTCATCTGAATTATTCTTGATATCTTGGGATCACATATGTCTATTAGTTTTTTCTTTTTCTAATGATGTTTTGGACACTTTTGTGATTATTTTCAATGACCTTATTGTGTGATTATTATATTTCCTTCTTGTGAAATGTTTTTATTGGAATGTTATGCATCCGTTTTATAAAGGATTATCAAAATAAAAGTTTTTTTCCTCTTTGTGAAAGTTTTAAATAAAAACCTCACTTTCTCATTGAAAATGACATGGTAGCTCTAATGAATCAAACCTAGTTTTTCAAATGAATAAGGGAAATGAGTTGTACTTTTTTAACTAAAACAGGTAGAAAAGTATACTTTGATATATTTTAGTACAAACTAAAATGTTTATGTTTATTTTATTTTAATGGAATTGTATTCAGAAATATATTATTGGGCTAGCCTATAGAGTTTTAATACTCATACCCATATTTTCCTTATATTTGTATCCCTTTTTCATGTTCAACATGAGTTTGATCTCATTAGGCAACCATTTTCCATTGTGTTGGAGAGTGACCTGATGGGTCAGATGGAGATAGTGTGGTCATCTGGTGCTGTTGGTTTTCTATAATTATTTTACTATTAAATTTCATGTATAAGATTTTGAGTTCAATTTATATATATGTATTGGACTTCTTGATCATCTTTTTACGATTTAGTTTCTTGTTTATTTATTTGGATAAATCGTTCTCTCTTTGTACTCTATTGATTCACAGTTGTAAAGTACTGGTTACGAGTGCCGCCAAAGGGTGCCCCGTACCCGGTTGTTCACATGACCTCAAGTTCATTTCCCCAAATTCCAAAGGATGCCAACTAGTATTTAGGGACAATTTATGATAATGGGGAAACTATACCCTCACTGGAAGCTTGTACACAACGGAATAACAAATTGTAAACAATAGCGGAAGCAGGGATACCAACAAAATAAGTAAATGGAAGAAGACTGAGAGAAATATAACAAGTAGAGAATATATAAATGATGCATGGATCATGTATCTAAGAAAGTTTCCAGAAAAGTCACATTTTTGTAAAGAAATACAGAAACCAAAGTAAAAAAAGAAATCAAATAAACTCCAGTAGAATCAAAAGCCTTAACATGGTCCCATTATCTCCATCTTCAATAGAAATCGTGTACCTTGTGAAGAATGGTGATTTCCCTACTCTATACCTACAACCATTTGATATTTTTGGTTCCAATGCATGACCCAAAAAGTGTGTGAGAAAAAACCTAGTAGGAAAACACCAAATGATTTGTGCCTAAATATAAGTGATTATATATATATAGTGGGTAATATATAGAAATGATGCAATAAACTAGGAATTAATCAAAATAAAAAATCCTATTGCTTTCAATTACACTCATTTACATTTATTTATTATTCAAACTCTTGAATAATGAAATCCCAAGATCTAGACTAAGCTATGTATCCCCTAGTGTAATAGTAAAAAATAGATGTCTTAGATGACCATCTCATTAATCAAGTAAGATCGAGTCCAAGCATGTTCTTTGGCCTGGCAGACTTGTCCTGATCATTCAATCATCCACAAACAACCCTCTAGGAAAGATCTCACGGTCTAATCCTTATGGCCCACATTGCATATTGTAATGATAAACAACCTCCTAGGTAGCTATCATGGTCAATACCCTTGGGTCTTCAAAGCATCAATAGTTTATAAACGACCTATGGGTAGCTCTCACAGTCAATACCCTCTGGGTCAACATATCCTAAATAATTTATAAATAAACTCCGGGTAAATATCATGGTCAATACACCCTTGTAAACATATAAACAATAACTTATAAATGAACTCTAGACATCTCTTGTAGTCGATACCCCCGGGGTTAAAGTAAACACTAAGGATCTCACGGTCCTATATAAATAAACATGGAATCCCCCACTATTTTCCTGGTCAATGTCTCTCACAACCCATTGAAAAAATATCACATATCATATCAAAGAAACACATGTAATCTCTTACTACTACATGGATAAAATTCACAAGAATAACACATTCAATTCATATATTCATTCAAACTCAATCCTAAAAAATTCAAGGCATGAAAACAAGGTATGCCTCGTACGCAACCTAGGAAAAAGAGCCATAAAAAGTCAAAATAGGGAAACACACCCATGGGGTGTCCCATAACCAAGGAATAAAACATTACGGACATGAAAAAACCCATTTTCAATCAAATAATACATAGTAGGTAAATAATATGGCCACATACACAATCAATAAATACCCCAAAAGTGGATATGCGGCACTTTTAGTATATAAAATCCAAAGACAAACAATGAAGGGCACAACCCACCTACCTCGATACCATAATATCAATACTCTAGAATGTCGACCCTAAAATCGACCTAGAAAGATGTTGATCTAAAAAAAGGGTAAAATAGATCATCCCACAGTAGCTCATGATAGAGGAAGAATCAGGGAGAAAGGATCGAGGGAAAAAGAGAACTCACCGGTATGAATCTAACACAACCGACAATGATTCAATCTGAGCTCGTATGGGGAACCAGAAGGGGATCGAAGTTTGAGGTCATTTCATTGCTCTTATATATGAACCGAGGGGAGAATAAAATGTATTCTAGGTTGAGACGTGTCCCCTCAATGACTAATCAAATAAAATATTCATTTAATGTATAGGAAATGTATTAGCCTCTACCAGCCCCCACTTTAGACAGTTTTCTAGGTCACCTATATGGCCATGTACTCGACTGTTATATGGCCAATACATTGCTTTACACCGTACCCAGGTACATGGTGTGTACTTTTAAAATTTACCACTTCTCTATTTTTCCAAAAAAACAACCCAGAATAAAGATCCATACCTGAAATGGAGATCATGGTTCTTACACAATTTTCCCTTTAAAGAAATTTGTCCCCGAATTTCCCCTCCATGGGTGGTGGAGAGGAATCTTCAAAAAACTCAGGCCACTGAGATCATATGTCAGGTTCCCTCTCCCATGTCTCATCATGTACTCTCCCATGATTCCATTGATCCCATACAAGGGCAATAGATGAGCTATATAGAACCTTCGTGCTATGATCCACAATCCCAATAGGGTGCCCATAGAAGGATGTATCCACCTTCAACTCAACCTCCTCGGGTTCAAAAACCTGAGATGCGTTTGAAATGTAACATCTTAGCTGAGAAACATGAAAAACGACATGCATAGCCCGATACCTCTATGGTAACTATGGCCGATAGGCAACCTCACTGACTCTCTCAAAAACCTAAAATGGTTTGATAAATCTCGGTGAAAGCTTCGACTGTCTCCTAATCCTCCTTTATACCAATCATGGCATGAGACATAAGGAAACCCAATCTCAGACCTCAAACTATTGGTGTCATCTCTGTCGATTAACATAAGACTTCTAGTGAGATTGTGCGATAGTTATACTCTTCCGAATCAAATTCACCTGTTATGTGGCATCCTCGACAAGACAAGGTCCCATTATAGCTGTATTTCTTACCTCTGACCAAGATAGAGATGATCTGCATATCCAACTATACAAAGCCTAATATGGGGCCATATAAATCATTTCATGAAAACTATTATTGTAAGAAAAGTCCACTAGGGTTATGTGTCTCTCCTATGTTCCCCTAAAATCATGGATGAATTCCTGAAGCATGTCCTCTAAAACCTTAATTGTGTGCTCAGACTAACCATCTACCTTGGGATGGTAAGCTGTACTCAAAAGTACTTATGTACCCAAGACCATCTCTAGTCCCTTCTAGACAAGAAATGTAAACCGGGCATCCCTATTTAAAATGATAGAGTGTGTAACCCCATGAAAATGTACAATCTCACATATGTACAAACATCTAAGCTCATCAACACTAATGTTTTCTTTGATCTGAATTAAATGTGCATCCCTAGTGTGTATATTAACAAAAACACATTCAATATAATTTCCTCAGGGTGACCTTGGTAAACCAAACCTAAAATCCATCCCGAAATCATTCCACTTCCACTCGGGAATGAGTAACTACTGTAATAGCCCTACTAGTTGTTGATACTCTTACATCACCTGCTAACAAGTGGAACATATCATTAAAAAACCAACAACATCCATTTTCATGCATGGCCACCAATACAGATGATGTAGATCAGGATACGTATTGGTGAGACCTAGATGAACTACCCATGTTGAGGTGTGAAAATCTCGCAAAAGCACCACGTGTATGTGTGATGACACCCAAAGGCACCCCAGAAATTAAAAACCCTATCCTCACCTATGGTACACCTAATTGTAGGGTCCTCTCCCAAAAAACTATCTCGTAGGACTGGGCCTTCAGAATCCAATAGATACCTCATTCTTACTCGATCCAGTAGAGTAGAGGTAATATATATAGAAGAAAGATATGTCTTCCTCTGTTTGTTGTGTAGCTCCAAATGAATCTCAGAGAACATACCCATAAGATGCCAATCACTGTTGGCCTCCTAAATTGCATGGATATATGTCCTCCTACATAACGAATTATCCAATGTATTTCCTTTCCTAGGCGTGTAGGCAAGCTCCGATTAAAAGGACCTATGGTAATCAACCCACCTTTACTGTCTAAAATTTAGATCATGTTGAGTAAAGATATTTTTGAGAATTTTCTTGTCAGTGTATACCAAAAAATGATCTCCCAAAAGATAATATATCCTAATGTGAAATGTAGCTGCAATTGTAGCTTACTCAAGATCGTGCATCAGGTAATTTCTCTCGTGTGGCCTCAACTGTTAAGACTCGTACACAGCGACTCCATGCCCCTGCATAAGCACTACTACTAGCTCGATACCTAACACATCATAGTAAATAATTTAACTATTGACCGACTCTGGAAAAATTATTATTGATGCTAAATTAAATCTCTTATTTATCTCATGAAATGATGAATCACAAGAATCTTTCCACAAGTACTTTCCACCTTTCTTAGTCAGGCCTGTCAGTGGCTCTGCTAAGCTTGAAAATTCATGAATACAACGTCTAAAGTAACCATCCATCCCTAGACAACTCCATATATAAAAGAAAATATTTGGTTGCATGACACATTCATGTCATGGGCTGTGGAAAAATAATTATTTACTTTGATAAAATATTTTATAGTGGTTAATTTACATTGTATCCAGAGAGAATCACACAAAAATCATGTTTGTCACTTTTTATTTGAATTTGTTTAGTTTAAAAATTGAGTGAAATGAAAGAAAATGATGAAATTATGTAAAATATGTAAAAAATTGAAATATTATGTGATTGAAAATAGTAATATAAATTGGTTGATCAGCTCCGGGTTGGTTTTCCAATTTCAATGTTATCATTGTTTTATTTTTTCCATTTCTCTTCTGCTAAGTCATTTATTGTGAGATTTGAAAATTGCTTACTCTCACACCTTTTTTAAGTGGTGTCAGTGAGATTAAAAATTACCTATACCATAGTTTTGGATAATATCCTTCCTTTTTTGAAACATGTGTATCAAATACCCTCAATTGATTTAGGGAATTCCCGACAAGTTCTTATATATCTAAAAAAATTATGAATAATTACTACAATTCCCACATGTACTGACGATCACCAAGTACTTCACCACTAATCTCTATTTTATTCCATCATATATATATATCCTAATTTAGTGGAGGGAGGTAATTATAATTCAGAAAATCAATTATCACAATATAATTTAACATCATATACGATCGCACAAGATAATAAAAACAGCTATTACAATTGAAACCAACATACAAAAGAGAGAAAGATTTATTAATTACAATCACATGAACTCAAACATAAAAAATGGTTAAACCTAACCTTCCCCAATAACTAATAAGATTTATTCAACCATGGTAGGGGTAATTGAAAATAATTTGGGGGAATAATACATTACAATACAAAAAGAAATAAAAGGGGTAAAAAAGAAGAACATAAATAATATCCTCCAGAATCAATCCTTCATATGCTTAGCTTAGGTTCTCCCATAATATAGTCAAAACATGATGAGGTCCCTTATTATATGATTTTAGTAATGGGGTTGCCTATCTGCCCTTGGAATTTCAGATCAATTGACGAACTGTGAATGATGTTATAGCCAATATACTCGAGCTCACTTATTCTGGCCACCAAACACTATTCCAGCAACTCTACATTGATTGGTATATGGGAGGCCTTATTGAAATTATTTCTACATGAAATATTATATGTAACATCATCATCGAGATTAATTTATAAAATAGTTATAATAATCCCATTTGTTGGTCGGTAACCCGAGATATGGCTCTTTGAATGAGGTACGGTACATTATGCCAAACAGATTATTTGTTCACATTAACCATTTTTTTGGGCTTGTGGGAGTTGGAATTGGTTCTTGTTCAGGAAGAATATTTTTTAATCCAAAAATCATGAAATCCTAAACAAATTAATCACATGACTTTAATAAAAAATTTAAGATTTATGCTTGAATGATGTGTAGAAAACATAAAACGATCCAAATAAGCTCAAATTGGTTAATGGGATGGAATTAAATAATATAAAACAAATGAATAATTATGAAAATATTAACTCTGTTATTTACCCCACACTTAGAAATTGTACTCCTAGACTATTAAATATCAATATAAAATCAATGAAAAAATAAGACACATATCCATGAGATCCACCAAATCCACACCAAGAAACAAAATATATCATGATTAATAAAAAAATATTTCAAGTTATCCATTTTTATATTTGAATATATATCCACTTAATTTATCCTCCCATGCACACAAAACACTTACCTAACTTTTATGTTCTATCATCATAAAAATTTCATATTCTCAGCAATGTATTTCTTATCCAAACTCATACAAGTGTCACCATAGGCTTGATAAATTCTTACATATCCACCTAATGTGAGTCAAGGAACTATGTTTATCATGAGAACTATTTGGGGTTATTCTATAGTTTCAGGTTTGTAGGATTTGTATGTGAAACAATATGAGGCTGAATAAGGATTATTTGGTCTTTTTATGAAAAATTACAATATTCTAATTTTCACTCAAGTACGGTATCCTCCTCACTAACCATAGTAGAAAATAAGCTCCAAAATATCTTTTAAAATTCAAGTAATGTATAAACCACTAATAATTTTAATAAAAACAATGTCAATCATCTAAAACAATTTTGTTCATGAATAATCCTGATAAGAACAACTTTATTTCCCTATTATAATCTCCAGAGAGGCACAACTTCTTTTATCATAAAATCTAGACAAAGGAACAACATTAGAATGAATGTTATTTTTCAGCAGAATATTCATCTCTTCAACATTTTATTTTTAACCCAAAGTAACACCAAATTAGGTATCACAATACAATATATATTCCCCCACAATTATGTTTAACTAGATTATGCAATTTCACTTCAAGAGCGGGTTGGATAAGAGAAATTGTCTTGTAATGTTTTTAAAAAATAGGCTATGCAGGGATTATAAGGGTTAGAAGGATTAAATGTTTAAGGTTGGACATTATAAAAAAGGATTCTATGAAATTGGGAGTTTAGTACCAAAGAAATGCCTCAATAATTTACAACACATGTACCTCAAACCCTCCTGTTTTGACAGAAATAAATCATATTCTTGTTAAATCTAACATGGTTTGGTTCTATCAAGAAGTGAGGTGAATGAAAATAATATTAAAAATAGGTTTAGAAACCTCAAAACAATGTAATTTCAATAATAGAGACAGTGATATGTGGCATGGGAATGAAAAATCAGCGTACTTTTCATAAAATTCCCCAATATTGGAACTTGAATTAAAGTCAATTTCTGTATTCATTAAAGCTCATATTCATGGGAGAAATTGTATCACAAATTGACATGGGCTTTAAAAATGGTGATGATAATCATTTCAACTCCAAACATTCTGAAACACACAAAAATTTAAAAAAATAATTTAAAAAAATACAAAAAAACAGAAAAACAATCATTTGAAATTACTAACCAAAAATATCTCCCTCCCACACAATTAAATTAGGTACTGTCAACAATTCATTAAAATTTATATAACATGTATGAATATATTTAATTGAATCCCAACAAGCATGAAAGTGTTAAGGAGAGGTAAAACCTGACTATTTTGTAGTGTAATGATGATTTAAGCTCCTAAGTGTTACACACTGAAAACCTACAACCAAATGTATATAAAATAACGAAATAAATTTATTAAAATAAAATTAAAATATAAATAGAGTGAGAAAATAATTATTGGCATTGGTTAAATTCCTCATGTGGGCCCTGGGTTTTGACTGCCTCTAAAGGGGCAGTTTGAGATGGTCATACCCAATCTGATGGTGGGTTGAGTTTCCCTGAATTGAACCACCAAAGATTCTTCTTTCTATCATGAACTTCTTATTTTTTTAGGAATATATGGATATATTATGCCAAATACACCCCTATAAAAATGATATACATATTGTATGGTGGGGTTATGATAAATAATGAGTCCTTTTTGTTCTTGGTTTTCACTAGAAAAACATCATTTCTATTCTCTATTTGTTTCTTAAGATATGATACATCAAGAGAATATTCAAAGTTAGAGTCAAAGTGTAATTCTATTTGAAAAAAAATTAAATCTTGAAAAATCAATATCAAATTCTTCCCTTTCAAATTACGCATATTGTGTCACTTTTTCCTCAAGAAAAGAAACCTTTATATCCTCTTAATATTCCTTCAATAAGCATTTATCTTATTTAGGGAGCCCCATATGTTCATTATGATGTCATCTTATTTTTCTTCCTTATTCTCCAAGGAAAAAGAAGAGTTGGACGAATCTGATAATTTAAAACGAGGGGAAGTAGTACTCAATTCATCTTCTATAAAATCAGAATGAAAAGTGTTTAGAAAAATATATCTCTCTTAATAGGATAGAATTCCATTTATTATTCAATGGAAAATTCTTCTTGTAGTTGAATTTCACAAGATAAAGGTAGGTACTCTGGCGCCTCCATATTTTCTTCAAATTCCACCGCTTTGGTGGTGTCTTCCTTTACTGGTTCTAGCACATCTACTTTGTAAGAAATATGCAGATCAAGTTGTTCTTCGTAGTAAAACCTGAATATATCTAGGTATTTTTTGTCTTCAACATGTATATTAATAATAAATTCTTCCTTATAGGTCACTTCATGTTCATGGTTAGGTTTTTTCTCTAGATTAAGGCCGGGTTGCCTTATTAATTCATGATCATAGTCAAATGCTCCTTCCATTTTTCTCACCAAATCATCCAGAGTATCACTCATCCTCTACACTCAATCATTTATATCTGTATAATAAAATTTTTGTTCTTTATACTGTACTTGTGGGTAATTATTCTATGAATTAATGAAATAATCATTTGAGAACATCATGGAAATAGATTGTTTTCAACCTTTTTTAAATGTGTCAAATATTAATAAATTAGATCATGGCGCTACATCCCCAGAAATGATGCCACATTTTTACATGCTATTGTCATGGGTTGTGGAAAAAAATTATTTACTATGTTAAAATATAGTATATCAATTAACCTATGTTTTCTTCAGAGAATATTGCACAATAATCATGTTTTTCACTTTGTTTTTGAATTGATTTGGTTTAGAAATTGAGAGAAATGAAACATAAAGAAGAAAATATGTAAAATATCGATAAAAAATTGAAATATAATGTGATTTAAAATACTAATATAAATTGGGTGATTAGGTCAGGGTTAGTTTTCCAATTTCAATGTTATGATAGTTTTATTTTATCAATTTCTCTTCTCCTAAATCAATTATAGTAGGATTTCAAAATCACTTCCTCTCACTCCTTTGGTAAATGGTGTTGTTGAGATGAAACCTTACCATGATATTAATTTGGGCTAAAATCTATCCTTTTGTGAAATATGTGTAGAAAATACCCTCAATATATTTAGTTAATCTCTGATTGGGTCTTATTTATCCCAAATAATTAAGAATAATTACTGCAATTCTCACACGTACTAATGATTGCCAAGTACTTCACCACTAAGATATAATATATTCCATCATATATAGATAATAATATAGTGTAAGTATATAATTATAATTTAACAAATAAATTATAAATATATAATCTAAAAATCATACTCAATCACACAAGATACTAAAAACTGCTAATACAATTGAAACCTACTTACAAAAGAGTGAAATATTTCTAAACATTAAGAACATGAAATCAAACATAAAGAAAGGAAAAAACATAAAGTTTTCCAATAATTCATAATATTTAACACACCATGGTAAGGGTAATGGAGAATAATTAGGATGAAGTATACATTACAAAACTAAATGAAAGAAAATCGGAAAAAATAAGAACAAAAAAAATATCCTCCATAATCTGTCCTCCAGAATTTTAGCTTTGTTTATCCCATAATATGGTAGAAACATGCTAAGGTACCTACTTATATTATGTTTGTAATGGATTTGGATATATAAAATTTAAATTTCTGAGCAATTGGTGCATTATGAAAGAAGTTGTGGCCAAAAATAATAGAGCTAACTTATTCTAGCCACCAAACACTATTCCACCAACCCTAATTTGTACTGTTAAAGGGTGTCCTTAATGAAATCCTTTTTACCTATGATTTTATTAAGAACTTCATAATTGAGTTTTATTTCTAAAAAGTCTATAATAATCCCATTTGGGGATCGCTACACTGAGATATGGCTCTTTGAATGAGGTAAGGTCCATTCTACTAGCCAGATTGTGTGTTCACAATGACCGATTTTTTTGGGATTGTGGGAGTTCGAATTGGATCTTGTTCAAGAGGAATATTTTTTAACCCACAACCCATTAAATCATAAAACAAGTAATCACAATTTTTGGATACAAATTTTAGGAATCATGAATGAAATAAAGAAGAAAGATAGACCTATTAAATGAACATAATTAACAACTTTTCACATTTAACCTCAAAACTCACAAAAAAACATAAAATGATCCAAATAAATTAAAATTAGTTAATTTTATGATATTAAATTATTTAGAAACATATAAATAATAACGAAATTATTAACTCTATCATTTCCCCCATGAAACTATTTCTCTCACTTTCTATAGGTCTACTGATACTCTTGTCAATGAGATGACATGACTCATAAAGTGAATCTAGTCCATCCAAAAGTTGCATTTTTAGAGCGTAGAATATAAAGGATTCTCTCTCAGTGTACTAAATAAAATCTTAGGATGGATGGCATTGTCATTCCAAATTTTAGGGTACACTTGGATATCATCCATGAAGACTACCCCAAAATAATCCAAGTAAAGATGGAACACTCGGTTCATCAGTGCCTTGAAAACTATCGACACGTTCATGAGACCAAACTGCATAACCAAATTCTCGTATTGACCATAAATAGAAAGGTTTTAAGAGGAAAATCTGATGGTTTAGCGCACAAATAATGATAACATGATCTCCATTCGATCTTGGAGAACACCAGGGCTCATCAAAGATGATCAATGAGATCATAAATCCATATCTAGGGATATCAGTTATTAACTTTAAACTTGTTCAGCCTCAGATAATCCACACAATGTATGATGGTACCTTCCACCTTCTTCCAAAAAAGGATTGGTGAACCCCAAGAAGAAGTACTGGGTCAGATGAAACCCTTCCCCTGCAACTCCTTTAACTACTTCTTGAGTTGATGAAACTCTTGTGTAGCCATCCTATAAAGAAGAAAGGACATCAATGCCACTCCTAAGACAAGATCAATAAGGAAATCTACCTCTCTCTCTATCTCTCTCTTAGGTGGTAAAACTATAATATCCTCTGTAAAGAAATCTCTAAAATGATCTTCTATGAGAGGAAAGTCCACCTGGGATGTCCCCTAGTCAACCAGATATAAACTACAAAACATGACAGTAATTCCCCGCACCCCATTTTTCTCAAGTCCTAGTCTTCTCTCATAGACATCCCATTATTTCTAGTGTAGAATGGTCCTACCCTCTGGGGGCATGAAACTCATCCTATGGTGATATCATTCTATAATATCCTGAAATGAGACCAACCAATCCATTTCGAGAATGAAATCGAATCTTGTCATCTCTAAGACATAATGATCCCACAAGAATTGACACCCACCAACCTCAAGAGAAAAATCCTTGAACTGATGTAAAATAGACTTCATAACCCCAAAAGAGTGTATAATATCATAAAATCTTCATAAGTAATGATATAGATCCCATGGTTCTCCATAATGGAAAGAAAATTGAATCTATGGGAAGCCTCTATATCCAAAATAGAAGAAGCTAAAATTGATGAAACTATAATCGTACCACTAACCGTTGGGGGTTTCGGATCCTACTCATACTAGGTCTTTTCCATCCCAAAATTATTTTCTATTCTGTGGCCCTATGAACCTACCTAACAAACATGTGCTGATCCACCCTGATGTCGCTCAAAACCTATTGTGTGGCTACCCATGCCAAGATCACCTCCATAGCCTAAATAGCCTAATGAACTTCAGTTCCCTAATTAATTATAAAATGGTGCACTACTGGAAAGGGAAATTTTCCAAACACTTGTATACCAACTGTTCAAAGAACTGTTGGTATATGTTGTCTTTCCCAACAGTTTATTTAAACCGTTGGTAAAGACCTTGAACAATTTACTTTTCCCAACGGTTTTACAAAATCGTTGGGAAAAGTGGGGAAAAACCTAGTTTTCCCAATAGTTTCATAAAACCGTTGTGGAATATTGGGGTTTCCCAATGGTTTTTATAAACCGTTGAAAAAAAAATCCACAAATTCTCCAAATGCAGGCTGCGGCGTCCCCACGATTCTAGAAGCCTTCCGCTCGTCTCCAAAAGCAATTCCTTGGCAGAAGCACTTCCGAATCCCCACATCTTCCATCAGATCAGTTGCTACCAAGTTATACTCCTTATATATTTTATCAAGGATATAGTTCGAACTCTTATAAAGCATATCCTTCTATTCTCAACGATTTCGTTATTCCCAATTTTTAGGGTATTTATAAAATTTTATGATTGTTCCACGAATTCTGTACTAAAATCCCTATATCGGTGTATGTCCAATTAATGTTTTCATTACACATTTACATTTATAAGGGCATGGTGTCTCTTTATTGTGTTCTAATTTTGATGATTCATATTTTTTTAATCTGCTTCAAATATTATAGCTTCATGTATAGGAACTAATAAGAAATTGTTTGTAATATTTATTGATATTATTTCATGAAAATCACTCCTTTAATTATGGTCATTCCAAACATGAAGATCTTGTTCATCTTAATTTTTGTACACTATCTGTATTACATAACAATTATGTATCATGTTTTTATCAAAATCTATATATATATATATATAATGACGCACTGTTCACTTATCCTTTGCACAATAGAACATATGGAGTATCTTCATGAACTTTTCCAAATAGTATGTGGTCCCTAATTAGTACTTCTTCATTCTTCATGAATCTAGTTCATAGAATGTCAAATTTGCAATATTAGTGAATCGTAGTTTTTCTAATATATCTATTAATCATTATTCATTTGACATTGTACATGTGTTATTCAATCACCTTTTTAAAACACAATAACAATTTTCACTGATTTGGGGTTCCTCAAAAATCTTGTGAAAATCAGAAAAATGCATGTATTGAATCGTGTTTCCCATATGGTTTCATAGATACAAGTTTATCTCGAAAATCATGACTGTGTGGTTCAAATATCATGAGGACCATGAGATTATTATTCTTCACACAAATAATGTTTTTTTCTATAACTATTTGTTTTTGTTTTCACTTTTGATTTGGCTGAAAGGGGAGCTTTGTGGTCATTAATCATGGTTGTGGGTGGTCATTTAGGATGTAAGATAGTATGACTTAATTTTACTTGATATATCTAATATTATTATTGACTTATGTTGAATTTTATAGTCTTTAACAAGTGATGTAATTTAATAAGTTGTTATTAATGGTTGTAATAATGAAGATATGGTATAAGGGTTCGTATGGTGTGTATAAGGGTTCAGATGGTGTGTATAACAGTTGACATGGTATCAGTGAACTCAAGTCATTAATTTAAGCCTTCATTCTCAATAGCATGTAAGAAATTGAATGATGTAAACCCATCTTCACATGATTTCTTACCTTAGATAGTGTCCAACATATGGAATACGAGCTTTTGAATTCATCAGTTAATCAGGATCATATATTCCATTTCCCCCAAGATGACTGTACTAATATAACATTAGGTTCAACTAAATATGGTTCTCATTGTACATTTTATGTTATGTGTCCTTCTTGTCCAATACTCACTTTTATGAGGGTGGGGTGCTTTTCACTACACATTTTGGCATGTGTGGACAGCCATAAAAATGTTAGATAAGTCACAAGTTTAATTCAGTAATGTTGTTATCATTGACATACTTTATTAAGAATTTAAAAATTAAAAATAAATGTTTTTGTCTATACATAATGAAATTAAATCTTTTTACAGGTCATGAACAACCTATTAGTGTAGAATCCTAAAATTTATACACCCATGGGGTGCGCTTGACTTGGGGAAGTAATTGGGTAATGAAAGGTATGAACAGGTGTCAATAATGAGTTATTGAACATGAGTGAATGATTTGGGATGCCTATAACACATGATGGGACCTGAGGCATGTGCCTCTTATAGACCTAATGAAAATGAATATAAATAAATTTTAATTTAATTTATTGAGTACTTTTTCTTTACATTATTTTAATAGTTCACTACATCGACAAGAAACTTCTTCCTTTATCTTTTACTTAAATTTATTTTCTATTAAAGTTCAATCCTATTGAATTGTTTATGACAAAATGACTTATATTAATTCTTTTTATAGAATGGACAGAAGTTGGATGTATGAAACCGATCAGATCTCAAGCGATTTTCAAAACTATTTGGAGAGCTTTATAGATTTTGCATTTCACAATGCTTCAGATAGTGGTCTCACACACTGCCCATGCTCCTATTGTGCTGGTAGACCTTGGTTGACCCGTGAAGAAGTTTGCTACCACATAACCAAAAATGGTGTTCAATCAAACTACTTTTTGTGGTATCACAATGGGGAGAAAATGAAATCTTAAATTGGTGACGATCGAAATGAAAAGACTGGAATAGAGAATTTGTTAGATGATCGATTTCTGTTTATTCATCATCATGACAAAGAAAGGATTTCGACTCAAGAAGAATTCGATATGAGGAAAGATGATGCATCTAGAGAAAATGGTGATATTGATAGGGTGAAAAAATTGAATGATGCTGCCACGACTCCAGTATATTGACAATGCGATAAAATGAAAAAGCTGGAATTTTTAATTCGATTGATTCATGGGAAAACTATGTATGGGATTTCTAATATATAAATCGATTACATTCTTACCCTCTTGAAGGATTTACTTCCAGATGATGCAGATATTCCCTCACACTACTATATGGCATGAGGTTTAGTTGAGGAACTTATATTTTCAAGAAACAAAATTCATTCTTGCCCGAAATATTGCAGTTTATTCTTGGAGGAAACCACTAAATTAAATGATTGTATAAAATGAGGCACATCCCACAGGAAGTCAAAATCTGATGGAACACCATCCCACATTCCACAAAAAGTGATGTGTAACTTTCCATTGATCCCCAGACTCCAGAATCTTTTTATGTTTGGTGACATATTTTGATTTCAGCTTCGATTTAATTTTCCCGATGGTGAGGGTGCACGACCGGAACATCTAAAGGATTTAGGAAATCTTTAAAGATCCTATAAGCATGATTTGAATATTAGCTGGGTTAATAGAGTTGGCACTGAGTTAGAGGAGGTACTAGTGGTGGATGATTGTCCTATAGAGCAGTATCGTCATATGATTACTCATTGGACGTGTACCCAGTTTATGGTATTAATAAAATTTGGGGTTTTTAAATAATAAATTTCATGTTTTGAATTAATACTATCTGTTACATTTTCAAATTTGATTTAGGAATCATCTAGAAAAAATAAAAAGAACATTGATGCAAAACAATACCTCCACACACTGGGACGCACTAAGATGCCTGATCATGAGAGGAAGCAGGTATGACAATTGTTTATAAGTTTTCATTATGACTTACACTTTATTTTGTTTCCTCAGTTATTTAATAGTTTGCTAGTGTTCTCATATAACTTTAGTTTTCAATGTCATTGTAGAGGCAAATACAAAATATTGAAGGATGTGTGCCTCGAGAAAAACTATTTTTCTCGAGTAGATAGAAAAAGGATGGAAGTGTCGTCAACGAAGCAACTCAGCAGCAGATTGTAAGTTTTAATTTGTTGAATTTATATTTTAATATCTATTTTTTAACTTAATGATATATTTATATTTGTAATAGGCTACTTTAGAGGCCCTCGATGCCTAAGAACCAGACAATTTTGTGGCAACAGATCACTTACATCAGGTGTTGGGAGAGGAGTATTCTGGCAGAGTACGCTGCCGACCTAGGATAGCCCCCACGAGGTATTGGCCCTCCTCAGGTACGAGCTGTAGTGCCACCGAGCTGCAGAAAGATAGGGCACATGCAGAACAGGCTGAGAAAAGGTCCACAGAGGCAGAATAATAGTCTGCTAGGGAAAACAGTGTGCTTATGAAATTTATTGAAGTTCTACGTCCTACACTTACAATAGAGGATAGCCTAGATTTTGATGAGTATATGACTTCGATACGTTCTATATACGGTGCACCAGGTGGCGGTTCTAGTGGTGGTCAAGACGATGTCCATCTTGATGATGACGATGGCGAGGAGTCTGATGCGGAAGAGGAGGGAGAGGAGGAGGGCGAGGCGGGTGGCGGGGACAAGGAGGAGGGCGAGGACGAGGAGGAGGGCGAGGGTGAGGAGGGCGAGGACGACGATGGGGACAAGGACGAGGGTGATGATGATGTTAGTGGTTATGGTGATGGTGATGTGGGACAAGTTGATCCATTACATTTTTGACTGATATTACTGATATTTGATATTTAATCTATTCTTGTTGTTAGTTTTATCTAGACTCGTAGTATATTATTCGAGTTGAGTTATTTTTATATATTATATTTTTTTATGGATTTTGTTGTCTTTTAGTGGTTGTGTGTTTGGGAACCCCCCTCCTTCCTGGACCCTGGACAACCCCCCACCCACCTCCATGGACCCTGGACAGCCCCACCGGATAGCACCCCAGACAGCCCCCGGACAGCCCCCCCCCCCCAGACAGCCCCCGGAAAGCCCCCCACCCTCTTCCTTAGACCCCGGACAACCCCCCCCCCCGAACACCCTCGGAAAGCCCCCCACCCTCCTCCCTGGACCCCGGAAAACCCCCCAGGCAGCCCCCCAGACAGCCCCTGGACAGCCCCCCCCCCTCTTCCTTGGACCCCGGAAAACCCCCCGAACAACCTCGGACATCCCCCGAACAGCCCCCCACCCTCCTCCATGGACCCCAGACAGCCCCCCAGATAGCCCCCCAGACAGCCCCCAGGATAGCCCCCCAGACAGCCCCCCACCCTCCTCCTTGGACCTCGGATAACCCCCCGAACACCCCCTGGACAGCCCCCCGCCCAACCCCCCATACTAAGAATGATATAAAAATATTTTATATAAATATCTACAAGATTTTTAGTAAATACCATTCCACTAATAGACACATGAGGATTCTCATAAAATGCACAACATATTAAGTACATATGGAAAACTGACCAAACACATTTGGTTTCCATTGAAAATTTAGGAGAACAATCCTTGGGTCATATGTGACCTGTACGAATCAACTTCACCTCAATCCGAGGCGCGGTGTGGCCACCACCACTTAGAGTGTCTGCCTTTTGTTTCAAAAGGTTGTCATTTTAATTGAAAAACATGAACTGGCATACGAAAAACCAACCTAACGCATTCGGATTGTGTCAATACATTAGCACAACGATCCATGGGTCATATGTGATGTGTAAGAGTCAACCCTGCCTCAATCCGAGGTGTGGTGTGGCCTCCACCACTCAATGTGTCTGTCTTTTGTTTCTAAAGTACGTCATTTTATGTGAAAAAAATCAACTAACATACAGAAAACCGACCAAACACATTCGGATTGTGTCAAAACTTTAGAAAAACGATCCATGGGTCATATGTGACGTGTACGAGTCAACTTCGCCTTAATATGAGGCATGGTGTGGCTGGAATCACTCTAAGTGACTCTCTTTTGCTTAAAATGGACAACATTTTAAGTACATATGGAAAACTGACCAAACGCATTCGGTTTCCATTGAAAATTTAGGAGAACGATGAATGTGTCATATGTGACATTTACAAGTCAACTCCGCTTCAATCCGAGGCGCGGTGTGGCCAGCACCACTCAATGTGTTTGCCTTTTGTTTCAAAAGGACGACATTTTAATTGAAAAACATCAACTGGCATACGGAAAAGTGACCAAACGTATTCGGAGTGTGTCTATACATTATCACAACGATCGATGGGTCATATGTGATGTGTACAAGTCAACCCCGCCTCAATCAAATGTGAGGTGTGGCTGCAACCACTCAAAGTGTCTTCCTTCTGATTCAAAAGGAAGTCATTTTAATTGAAAAACATCAACTGGTATACAGAAAACTGAACAAAGACATTCGGATTATGTCAATACATTAGAACAATGATCCATGGGTCATATGTGATGTGTACGAGTCAACCCTGCCTCAATCCGAGGCACGGGGTGGACGCCACCACTCAAAGTGTCTGCCTTTTATTTCAAAAGGACGTCATTTTAATTGAAAAACATCAACTGGCATACGGAAAACCAACCAAACGCATTCGGATTGTGTTGATACTTTAGAACAACGATTGATGGTACATATGTGACGTGTATGAGTCAGCCCCGCCTCAATCTGAGGCATGGTGTGGCCTCCACAACTCAAAGTGTGTGTCTTTTGTTTCAAAAGGACGTCATTTTAATTGAGAAACATCAACTGGCATACGGAAAACCGACAAACGAATTAGGATTGTGTCGATACATTAGAACAAAAATCCATGGTTCATATGTGATGTGTACGAGTCAACCCCTCCTCAATCTGCGGCGTGGTGTGGCTGACACCACTCAAATTGTCTGTCTTTTGTTTCAAAAGGACGTCATTTTAAGTGAAAAATATCAACTGGCATACGGAAAAGAGACCAAACGCATTTGGATTGTGTCGATACTTTAGAAAAATGATCCATGGGTCATATGTGATGTGTACAAGTGAACCTCGGCATAATACAAGGCACGGTGTGGTCGGAATCACTCTAAGTGGCTTTCTTTTGTTTAAAATTGACAACATTTTAAGTACATATGGAAAACCGACCAAACGCAATAGGTTTCCCTTTAAACATAAGGAGAATTATCCATGTGTCATATGTGACGTGTACGAATCAACCCCACCTCAATCCGAGGCACGGTGTGGCCGACACCACTCAAAGTGTCTGCCTTTTGTTTCAAAAGGACGCCATTTTAATTGAAAAACATCAATTGGCATACGGAAAACCGAAAAACGCATTCAGATTGTGCTGATACATTAGCAAAACGATCCATGGGTCATATGTGACGTGTACGAGTCATCCCCGCCTCAATCTGAGGCACGATGTGGCCGACACTACTCAAAGGTTCTGTCTTTTGACTCAAAAGGACGTCCTTTTAATTGAAAAACATCAACTGGCATACAGAAAAGTAACCAAACACATTCGGATTGTGTCGATACATTATCACAACGATCCATGGGTCATATGTGACGTGTATGAGCCAACCCCGCCTCAATCTGAGGCTCGGTGTGGCCACCAAAACTCAAAGTCTCTGTCTTTTGTTTCAAAAGGACGTCATTTGAAGTGAAAAACATCAACTGGCATATGGAAAACCGAACAAACGCATTCGGATTGTGTCGATACATTAGCACAATGACCCATGGGTCATATGTGACGTGTACAAGTCAACCCCACCTTAATATGAGGTACAATGTGTCCAGAATCACTCTAAGTGGCTCTCTTTTGCTTAAAATGGACAACAATTTAAGTACATACGGAAAACTGACCAAACGCATTCGGTTTTACCTGAAACTTTAGGAGAACGATCCATGGGTCATATTTGACATGTACGAGTAAACTCCTCATCAATCCGAGGCGTGGTGTGGCCGAAACCACTCAAAGTGTATGCCTTTTGTTTCAAAAGGACGTTATTTTAATTGAAAAACATCAACTGGCATACGGAAAACCGACCAAACGCATTCAGATTGTGTCAATACATTAGAACAACGATCCATGGGTCACATGTGACGTGTACGAGTCAACCTTGCCTCAATCTAAGGTGTGGTGTGTCCGAAACCACTCAATTTTTCTGCCTTTTGTTTCAAAAGGACGTCATTTTAATTGAAAAACATCAACTGGAATATGGAAAACCGACAAACGCATTCGTATTGTTTCGATACTTTAGCACAATTATCCATGGGTCATATGTGACGTGTAATAGTCAAACTTGCCTCAATCTGACACGCGGTGTGGCCGGCACCACTCAAAGTGTCTGTTTTTGTATCAAAAGGACGTCATTTTAATTGGAAAACATCAACTGGCATACGGAAAAGCGACCAAACGCTTTCGGATTGTGTTGATACATTAGTAAAACGATCCATGGGTCATATGTGACGTGTACGAGTCAACCCCGGCTCAATAAGAGGCTCAGTGTGGCCGCCACAACTCAAAGTGTCTGTCTTTTGTTTCAAAAGGACGTCATTTGAAGTGAAAAACATCAACTGGCATACGGAAGACCGACCAAAGGCATTCTGATTGTGTCTATACTTTAGAAAAACGATCCATGGGTCATATGTGACATGTATGAGTCAAACCCGCTTCAATCTGAGGAACGGTGTGGCCGAAATCACTATAAGTGGCTCTCTTTTTCTTAAAATGGACAACAATTTAAGTACATACAGAAAACCGACCAAACACATCCGGTTTCCCATGAAACTTTAGGAGAACGATCCATGGGTCATATGTGACGTGTACGAGTCAAATCCGCCTCAATCCTAGGTGCGGTGCGGCCGGAACCACTCAAAGTGTCTGCTTTTTGTTTCAAAGGTCGTCATTTTAATTGAAAAACATCAACTGGCATACGGAAAACCGAGCAAACGCATTCGTATTGTGTCAATATATTAGCACAACGATCCATGGATCATATGTGATGTGCAAAAGTCAACCCCACCTCAATCCAAGGCGCGGTGTGGCCGCCACCACTCAAAGTGTCTGCCTTTTGTTTCAAAAGGGTGTCATTTTAATTGAAAAACATCAACTGGCATACGGAAAACTGACAAATGCTTTCAGATTGTGTCAATACATTAGAACAACGATACATGGGTCATATGTGATGTGTATGAGTCAACCCCGCCTCAATCCGAGGCGCGGTGTGGCTGGAACCACTCAAAGTGTCTGTCTTTATTTTCAAAAGGATGTCATTTTAAGTGAAAAATATCAACTGGCATATGGAAAAGCGACCAAATGCATTCGGATTGTGTCGATACTTTAGCACAATGATCCATGGGTCATATGTAACGTGTACGAGTCAACCCCGCCTTAATATGAGGCATAGTGTGTCCAGAATCACTCTAAGTGTCTCTCTTTTGTTTAAAATGGACAACATTTTAAGTACATGCGGAAAATAGACCAAACGCATTCAGTTTCCATTGAAACTTTCAGAGAACGATCCATGGGTCATATGTGACGTGCGCAAGTCAACTCCGCCTCAATCCGAGGCATGGTGTGGCTGGCACCACTCAAAGTGTCTGCTTTTTTCAAAAGGACGTCATTTTAATGGAAAAACATCAAATGGCATACGGAAAACCGACCAAACACATTCGGATTGTGTCGATACATTATCACAATGATCCATGGGTCATATGTGATGTGTACGAGTCAACCCCTCCTCAATACGAGGAACGTTGTGGCTGCCACCACTCAAAGTGTTTGCCTTTTGTTTCAAAAGGACATCATTTTAATTGAAAAACATCAATTGGAATACAGAAAACTGACCAAATGCATTCATATTGTGTCGATACATTAGCACAACGATTAATGGGTCATATGTGACGTGTACGGGTCAACCCCGCCTCAATCCGAGGCGCGGTGTGGCTGCCACCACTCAAAGTGTCTGTCTTTTGTTTCAAAAGGACGTCATTTGAAGTGAAAAACATCAACTGGTACATGGAAAACCGACCAAAAACAATTATATTGTGTCGATACCTTATCACAACGATACATGGGTCATATGTGACGTGTACGAGTCAACCCCACCTTAATTGGAGGCACGGTGTGACCATAATCACTCTAAGTGGATCTCTTTTGTTTAAAATGGACAACATTTTAAGTATATATAGAAAACCAACCAAATGCATTCGGTTTACGATGTAACATTAGGAGAACAATCCATGGGTCATATGTGACGTGTAAGAATCAACCCCGCCTCAATCTGAGATGCAGTGTGGCCGACACCACTCAAAGTGTCTACCATTTGTTTCAAAAAGACATCATTTTAATTGAAAAACATCAACTAGCATACAGAAAACCGACCAAACGCATTCGGATTGTGTCAATACTTTAGCACAACAATCCATGGGTCATATGTGACATGTACGAGTCAACCCCACTTCAATCCGAAGCACGGTGTGTCCTATAACACTCCAGGTGTGTGTATTTTGTTTAAAATGGGCATCATTTCATGTAAAAATATATGGTATACAAAAAACCGATCAAATTATGAATTGACTTCCGGATTCCACATATAATAGTCATCTAAATTTTAAATTGAATTCTAAATGAATTATGTATGTTTATAATTATGTTATGAATTCTAATTTAATTATGGATGTGTATAGTTCCAGCATTATATGTTAAATGTGTATGAATTTGTACTCTATATGTAAGTGTTAGTTAGTTATTGCAGGTAAAATAATTGTATATGTATGTGTTAGTTTATTGCAGGTACAATAATTGGATTGAAAATGAGAGGGCTGGTGGGAAAATTGGAGAGCTGGTGGGAAATTTGGAGAGGTTCTAGGCAAATTGCAGAGCTGCTGTGCAATTTTCCCCAGCATAGGCTATTCCAACGGTTTGAAACCGTTGGCATAGCATGTCTGGGTTTTGTTTTACCAACGGTTCATAAAACCATTGGTAAAAAACTTTTTCCCAATAGTTTCTTAACTGTTGGGAAAGAGGAGATCTTGGGTTTTTCCCAATGGTTTTGGAAAACCGTTGGAAAAAACATGGTAATTTTCAGCACTCTATCCCAATGGTTTCCAACCGTTGGGAAAAAGCATTCCCAACGGTTTTCCAGAACCATTGGGATAGGGTAATATTTCTCCACACTATCCCAACGATTCACTATAAACCATTGTAAAAATCTTTTCCCAATGGCTTACTTCCCTACGGTATGAAGAACCAATGGTATAACATATACCAACGGTTCTGAATCCTTTCCCAACAGTTCTAAACTGTTGGGAAATGCTGCATTTTCAGTAGTAGTGGTTATGCTTCTGAGTGTGGATTCAGAACTGATCCCCTATCACTCATTACTGGTGAGAAAAACTGGCATAAATACTAAGGATGACCCATCTTTCCCCAAGGAAGACACTCAACTGGGTCTCTTGGGCACTATATTCTTGTATATCCATTCTACCCGCACTGGTAGAACCTTACCTGGAAACTTGAAGAAACATACCTTCTACTTAAATCGTAGTGTGAAGACTCCTTTCATAACTCCCTACTATCAAACAAGGAGTACCAGCCCTAGATGCAAAACCACCCTGGCTCGTTGCTCCTAACTCCCTCATATTGCACTTAATAATTAGCACCTGATTTACTATAGCAATCACCAAAGTCAGCCTAAAAACATTCAACT
The DNA here is from genome assembly GCA_963277665.1 of Viscum album. NCBI lineage: Eukaryota > Viridiplantae > Streptophyta > Magnoliopsida > Santalales > Viscaceae > Viscum > Viscum album. Next base: position 995,120,784 of record OY728141.1, on the reverse strand, counting down.
ATGATTGGAATACATAGCTAAGACCATCCTCAAATTTCCTAGACAAAGACAACTCATTTCCTCCCAAAATAGGTTAAAAACACTGATTCTTTATGAAATGAGATGAGTAATCCATCACTGAAGGAGCACCTTGCTCCAAATGCATGAACTCTCATGCTCGATCGCCCCTCAACATCTCATGGTAGAATTAGTCAAAGAATGTCCTCTAAAACTATTCCCAACCCATATCCCGATAAAGTCCCGCCTGTGCGATTACATCCCACCACCTCCTTGTGGAATCACATAATGTGTACTTTGAGAGCATCACCCTCCTCTCAGGAGGTGTCTCCAGATTCTCAAAGATAGTAATAATGGCCTCCAACCGTTTCTCTGTAGCTTATGGTACTCCATCCCCTGAAAAAGTGGGATGATGTTGTTTCTAGAACACATGTGTCATCTTTTCCAGAGTTAGGGTAGAATGTAGGTCTCCCAAGAATGTATACATCATCCTCATAAAGCCTTCACCAAACTACGCATCAACACCTGTGTCTGGTATAACAGTTGGTTCCAAGACGGGAACAATAGGAGGAGCTGCTAGTGGTACATGGTCTACCATTTCCGATGTATGTTAATCGCCCTATACCTTGCATACAACCGAAGGACATCCTGGCAGCATGACTCTGAAAAGTCAAGCACACACATATGTTCAAGATTCTCAGGGACTGTAAATTAGATGTCCAGAAACAAAATAGGAGAATTAAAGCATTCATGTTTTACAAAATTGGGGTACATGACATGTATAAACTCTACCCGACGTGTTACTTTGATCTTTTAACATGGGAGTGTACCTATTCTAAAAATGGCCTTGTAACATCCCTACACACGACATGTGCCTCGTAATACATGAAGTGTACTTGAAATTTCCCTATAGCCCGCGTTATTCTACATGTCTAATACCACACAGTTCACTTCTAGTGTAACACTACACAATGTGGTCACCCTAGACACGGCGTGTACCGGTTATGTTCCATCCACCTATGTTGTTAGTCACATGGCTGGAAACACAATTGATTACTACATGGTGTGAATAAATGAGACATGACATGTACATCTTAATTTTTATCAACCCATGTCATTGGTCACATAGATGGATACACAGTTATTTAAAACAAGGCATGTGAAATCTAGGCACGGCGTGTTCTACCAAAAGTTTCCCAACCTCATGTTTCTACTCACATATTCAGTCAAACGGTCAAGAACTACACAAAGTGTACACCCAATACATGATGTGTATTAAAGAAAAGTAATTATTCCTAAACAGAAGAACACATGGTTTGTGTTCGTAACATCACACGTCATGTTTTCTGGGTTTCCAGATATTTAGCCTCTGAAACATCTCTCAAACCCATAAAAAATTAAAATCTTGGTCAAGGCATGCCAAGTTTTGTTCCGTGAGATCCATACACCCCACAAATCAAAATTTTGTAGCCTATTTCATATTATTCTATAATAGAATTCAATTATTGTTCAAAAATGACCCTCCAAATTCCTATACAAGAAGTTCCATAACACCTAAGGGACCAATGTTAGGAATCCATCCAAATGAAAATATACATATTCCAATACCCTATTAAAATTGCAGGTATTCTGATCATGTCATCTATCACAAAAACATGTGTATCTATCACAATATCTATCAGAATAATATGAAATTAGTAGTGCACCCAGAATGACATGACAAGAATGCATGACATGTGATCTCTAAAAAGTTCGTATATGATGCCTGAGATGGAATAACATCATCTCATTGGGTTGAAATAGAAATAGAACCATAATGATATCAATAATAATTGCATAATACAAGTGTGTCACCCAATGGTGAAATCAAATAAACTGTAATAATTGAAAAACCATAGGAATTGTAGTATTCAAGGTAAATTGGCTTATCCCTATACATGGGTTGCTACTCCCGAGAATAGTTTATCACCAACTACCTATTTCATCCCATCAATGTCTATAGCCTTCAAATTGTATGAAAATGTATTAAATAACTCATCTGATACCACTTTGTAACATCCCCATTCCAGGTACTGCCCAAGGGTGCCCTGTACCACTTTGGTCACATGACCTCAAGCACATTTCCCCAAACGTCAGAGGCTTCTAAATAGAAATGAGGGAAAAGGTTTGATAATGGGGTGAACTATTCCCTCATTGGAAAAGTATAAAAAGCGTAATAAAAAAAAGTAAACAATGACGAAATCAGTAATACCAACAGAAGAAGTAAACAACATAAGACTGATAGGAATATAACAACTTCAGCGTATATACTTGATGCATGGAAAATGTATCTAAGAAATTATCCAAAAAAGTCACATTACTGAAAAGCAATATCGAAACCAAAGTAAAAAATGAAAACAAGTAAACTCCAAAAACATTTCAGGTCTCAAATTTGTCTCATTCTCTCCATATCCAATAACAATCATGTACCTGATGAATAAATGTTCTTTCCCTTATCAATACATGCCACCATATAATCTGTCTGGGTCCAAAGAATGACCCAAACAAGGTGTGAGACGAATCCCAGTAGGAGAACACCAAAATATATGTGCCTAATAGTAATTTAATATATATAATAGTTAATATGTAGATATGAAGCTGTATACTAGGAATTACTCAAAAGTAAACAATCCTAGAGTTCTCAATTACATTCATTTATTATTCAAACCATTGAATAATGAAATCATACGATATATCCTAAGCTTTACCCCCCTATGTGATAGTAAAAAAATAGATATCTCATAATACCATCTCAACAATCAACTAAGTCCATGTATAAGACTGTGATTTGTCTTTCCAGACTCATCACAACCATTCGAGCATCCACAAAAGACCCTTTGGGAAAGCTCTGATAGTGCATTGTAAAAGCAGTGCGCATATCATATCAAAGAAGTACATGTAATATATAACTACTAAATTGATAAAATTAAAAATAATTACACATCAATTCATATAATAAATCTACATCCATCCTAAACAATTCAAGGCATGGAAACAGGGTACGCCTCATAGGTAACCTAGGCCAAACAACCATAAACTGTCAAATAGGGAAACACAACCATGGGGTGTTCTGTAAAAAAGGCATCTAACCATACACATATGAAAAAACCCCATTCCAATCATATAATCCATAGAAGTTAAACAATAGTGTTAATTACCCAATCAAGTAATACCCCAAATATGGGTGTGCAACACTTTTATCATATATAATATAAAGAAAAACAAACAATGGCGCAAACCACCTACCTCGATATTGTACGATCGAAACTCATGAACGTTGGCCCTAAATCAGCCCAAAACTATGTATATATACAAAAAGAGTAAAAAAATTCTTCCCACAATAAATCATGATAGAGTAAGAATCGGGAAGAAAGGATATAGGGGAAAAGAGAACTCACTGGTGGGAATCCAATTCAACCGACAGCGTCTCAATTGGATATCAGACAGAGAACAAGGATAGGTTCAAAGTTACTGGCTATTCCATTAATCTCCTATACAAAATAAGGGGAGAAGAGAACATTTTCATGGATGAAACGAGACCCCATACTGACATATCAAATAAAAAATAAAAGTACACATCATCTTCATTTAATGTACATGCCGTGTTTTCGCCTCAACTGACCCCCACTTTAGGTAGTTTTCCATGTCACCTACACATCCATGTACGTGTTCATTACGTGGCCAGTACATAGTTTTATGCAGTACCTAGGTACATGGTGTGTCCTCATAAGTACATGGCGTGTACACAAAAAATTTCCTATTTTAACTTTTTCCCTAAAAAACAACTAGAAATAAAGATCCATACCTGAAATGAAGATCCATGTTCTCACAAAGGCACTAGTTTCTTGCCCTTGTGGATCAAGAAACCCCTTTGGGAAATGCCACAGATCGGCTCAGGGGACCAGTTCAGGGTTGGCCTAGGTTGGTTTGTGGCAGTTGTGGATAGTGGTTTTGAGATTTTATATATTTTTCAATTGATATATTTGTGTGTGAAATATCTATCTTGGTATTACCAAATGATAAGCCTATTAATATTTATCACATATTTTTGTGGTGTCACTAGGATTATTTATAATTGTTAATGGTAAATGAAATTATATATTTATATTTAGACAATATAAATTACATTCATAATGATTGTTTGTTTGGTTTTATATGAACAATATTGGGGATTATTAATGACATTTAACATTAATGTATATTAAAATTAATAATAAATTTATATTTTTTAAACAGTTCTAGAATGAATTATTGTAATTGAGGTTTGAATCAATATAATTGGAGTATAAACAACTCAAGGATATTGTTTTTGATATTTGAAATGGTTTAAGAGTGTTGTTGGGTGACTAGTTTGTTATGGGACTGGGTGTTCAATTATAGGATTTTATATAGTTACATGGAGGTATCTAAATGAAATTTACGCGGTACTAGGTGGTGATGGATGAGGATAATTTTCCATTGTAATTCTATAATATTACTAGTACAATTCATTTTGCTCGCCGATAGGATATCTATTACCTAGAATAGTTTGATACTTTACCTGGTTGTACACTTGGTTTTATTTTGTAAGTATGGGTGAGCCATCATCATAATATCAATACCATGCGCTTCCCCACCAGTGAAGTATATTTGGATAGTTTCTGGGCCATCCTATCCCTATCGTTTTCATCATATTCAACACCCAATAGATTATAAGTTTATATTAAAATTTATATAAATATAGTGAGAGTAAATATTTTTCATATATCCTATTTCATCAACTTATTTGTTTTTATGGAATTTGAATCCTATCCTCAAGAGATTTAATGATTATACAAATAGACCAAAGTGAAATATTTTTTATATTTTGGGGGATTATGATGTGTGTTTTTTTGGATGGTTAAATATGGTGAATGTACCTATTTGAACATTATTTTATTATATGTGAATACCATTGTCCATCACAATATTGTTCCAATTTAATTAGATACGAATGGATACATTATATTGCATCAAAAGTTGGGGAATTTGAATGTAGAGATTCAGAATATTGTCATCGACCATAGGTGAATCACGGTTTCCAGACATAGTGCACTACTTTGGGGATTTAATAAAGTTTATCTTATTGATTTTAATTATTAGTTTAATTAAAAATTATTTTAAATAACATTTATGGTCTATGAAATTTAATAGGGACTTGTAAGCATAACATTGAGTGGTCGGAGCAAGGATGAAGATATAGAGCTTAGTTTGTGGGTAGTAACTCCATTATGAATCAATGTGGTCCTTTTAATATTAAACAATGTTCATGTTTTCTTTTGTACTACATGATTATTCCATGAGTTTTTATTTGTGAAAATTTTGATGGGTTTGTGCGAGTAAAAGAATGGGGATTAAGATAAAGTGAATATTTTTTGTTATATATCTACTTGGTTCCCCTTATATAATTATTTAAGATCCACTTAAGAGTTATATTAGAATGATGAATCAAAATAAAAATGGGTTATTAGACCCAAAAGTGGTATTGGCCTGTTGATTAAATTATGAATGGTCAAGGATAAACCTGATTCAATAGGTTTTAGATTTTTTGAAAGGTGATTACGAGGGATATATATCATTATATATGGAAATATTTAATAATTTTTATGGAATGAGTTTGGGAATAGTGTTGGAATTATAAAACACTTCTATTGAGAATGGTGTAGTACTATGAATGATCCTTGTGATCCATGGATAGTGATAAGTCATTTGGATGTATATGTTATTAGATGTTGGATTGTAAAACCATTTCCTCTTTCGTCATGTCCAATGGAACATGACGATTATAGGGATAGGGAATGACCTCTCTTCATTATATGGTTCTCAGGGGAGAATGATTGGATCAAGAGAAGATAATAAATGATGGGTAAAAAATAAATTTAGTCTTACATAATATTATATTAATTATTCATTTTTATTTATCGACTAATATTTATTAATTAATTCATAGTTTTAGTGTATGAGATGTGTTGAAGAGAATATTTGATTCTTGTGATCCACTATAGGTTAGTTGAGTAATAGCTATATGCTAGGCTCTGAGTTTTGGTTGGGATGTTTGATAAATTGATGCTTCACTGTTATGTTATGGGCCTATAGGGTAGGATTACTATTCAACGGGTATTAAAATTACATATAAGAGGACTATTTGAGCTAGGAATAGTCTAAGGTCCTACATCAGTTGCTATTATTATGTAGCAATGGATCGACTGTGGGATGATGAAAAAAGTATAGTCAAGGGATATGTTTCTCAAATATATATTTTATCCTATAGTCGAATGTTGGGTGAGGATTTATGTCTAGATAAAATTTTGGGTATTAGATTTATATTTCTTATGTTCATGTTTAGATATATCATGTAGACATAAATAATACCTCAGCCTGATTGAGGGGGTAGATTTAGAAGAGATGAATTAGACCACACCCTGTATTTGAGTGATTAGGTGAATGAAAAGGTTATGAGTCCTCAACTTCAGTGAGTGGTTGGTATCATTAGATGGGGTATTTAATATTTTTTGATACATCGAATGACTTGAGAGGGTGGAGGAATTTAAGTGTTATATGGTTTTTGTATGTGATGTTAAACCGAGTGAGGGAGATATTTAATGAGATAAAGTATGTAATTTGGAATGATACCCCACCCTCTAAGAGATGATGGTGTCATGAGATATTGTGTGTGACATGGTATGAATCCTCAGCTAAATTGGGAAGGAGACAGTATAAGATATGATATGAGACCTAAAAAAACGTGATGGTGTTTTAGTTTAAGTAAATTTATATGGTTATATTTGTTAAGATACCCTACCTTGAGTGAGTGGGTCGAGGATGAGACTCCTTTAGAAGTATATTCCCTAATATATAGTTCGTGGACTCAATTGTTTTCTGAAATGAATTATTATGCATGCATTTGTCGATATAGGCAGGGTCATTTGTCGTGGTGCCCCATTCATCATTTTATGACCTAATAAATTTTATTCCTAGCTACAAAATTTATTTTTCCTATATGGAAATATGGATATAATGTATATATTTCTCTTTGATTCTCAAGAGTCTACGGGAAAGGGGATGATGGTCACAGATTGACCAAGTGATTCAATTTTAATGCCTCCACTTCAAGAAACAAGTTGATATCCTGGGGTTTTATCTTCATAAAAGAGAAGATTGTCATTGATGTAGATATTCATAGTAATGGAATAATACTAACATGTAGCAAGATCATCCCCAAGCCAAATGCAGTGACAATGACGTGATGGTTGAACATGTCAATGATGAAGAGATACAATAAGTGGTTGATCAACATCTCCATTATGAATGATCATATTCTTTAGGTAATTGAAAGGGTTAAAAAAAATTAAAAGTTCCACTCACTTCTAAAATTTTTACTACTTCAGTTGTAACACCCCAAGATTTCATAGTACGTTATTTCATAAAAATAATTCAATAACTTGTACTACACGCAACACCAAGTTCAAGTGCACCATGACTTACCAAAATAGCCGTTCAAAAGAGGTTATGAATAGTTTTAACAGAATTTTGATCTTTATATAATCTTTATAATTTTAGAATCCATATTATAAGTTTCTTAGGCATTTTTTAAGAATAAATTCATTTTTTTCAGATAAAATAAGTATTTTTCCAAAATGCAATTTTACTGCCTTTTAATGGTGGACACTTTTTCTATCCAATATTTGAAACCTTTATATATTTAATTTGAAAAAATAATTTTTTTTAGAATCTGGACATAAGAATTTAGTTTCAATAAATTTTTGGTGTTTTCTAAAAACATTCATATATGGGTGAATAGTGAGAAATTCTATATTTTAACTCGAAACAACTTTTTTAATCAAAATAATTTATAGTTTTCAACTATAAATTTTAATTTTTTGGAAGTATAAACAGATTATATTAATACCATTTAATCCAATGTTATTCATTGGAAATAATTTCTTTTTGAAATTGAACATAAACAAGTATCAATATTTTGTTTCTTATTACTTCATAAAAACACGCTTTTTGGTTTTGACAATGGGAATTAATTATAAATTAATAAATGAAAATTCTATGTTTTGAATTTTGTAAACAGACATTATTTTTGAATTCATTATATAAAAAATTGCTTAGGGGAAAATTTTGGTATTTTTATGAAAACATTCAATTTTTGTTGAATAATGAAAAACACTGAGTTATAGTTTAAAACCGAATTTTTATTTAAATAATTAATTATTTTATTTATAATTATTTTAGGTCAAAATGGATACATAATACCTATATATGTTAAATTTAATTAATTGGAGTCATTTTGTAATAATATTAGATATATAAAATTTTATTGAACTTTTCTCTGTCTTTTACCCACCAAATATGGGCATTTTCAAATTTACATAAAACAAAATTTTACTGAATCTATGAGTATAATTTCAAAAATCCTATATAAATGGTTGATATCAATATGTGAAATTTTGTTCAATAATATTAAAATAATTTTGGTAAATAGTAACTTTTTACTTTTCTTTACCACAGTTAAAAGTAAATAAGATAATTAAAGGTAAAAATGATATTATTATTACCCTAACACATGTCCTAATTCTATTGGAAAAGTGTAATCCAACCAAAAAAACCTTAGGAATAAAATATGATCCTTTATATCCACATGTATTAGATTAGGACATTTATTATTATTTAATTTAAAGAAGAGTTAAAAGTATTAAAATTCAAGTATTCATAACTAAAACATTTTTCATATAGATGTATACATAAGATAAATTAGAGTATAAATATTCATTAGAAAGGTAAAAATATTTCTGACATAATCGTATTTTATTTATAAATTTTAAACAAAAAATAATTAAATTTATTTATGACACAATGATGATGCAGTAATTACCTTATTAAAAAAGATTAAAATAATTGATATTATAAATACTGAAATAAATTTAATTTGAGACTTTTGATGAATTGAACTAATTTTTTAGGTTAATATGACATGTTAGGGTTGATTCAATCAATTTTTTTGAAGTAATCATGCTGTTATGATTTTTACAAATAAACAATTACCCAATAATGTCAAAATTGACATAAAACATTTTTTAAAACAAATACTATATTATTAGTTAACATAATATTCAAAAAAATATACGTTTCGACCAAAGGGATTAAATAATATTATATATTTCATTAATTAACCTCCTGAGTTTCTCTTGGATGTTTATAGTATGTTTATTTACCATATAGTGTAAGAATACAAGAAGACACAGTAAAAGTTAAACTATTTAACTAAGAGTTAAATCTAAAAGATATGGTTAAAATGGAAACCTAAACCTGTATAAAACCTATTATTTGAGATTTTTTTGACCCAACCCTACTTTATCCTTTAAATAATTATTTTTTTCCAATTATAAACCGAAAATTATTTTATTATAAAATAATATTTGAAACTTTTCTTAAAGTGACCCTCAACTCTCTTATAAAAGGGAACTTCCCCTTACCTTCATTTCACACCTCCAAAGCCATTTTTCTCGGAAAAAACCTACCCATATATCCTTCAAACATTCATACTTTCATCCAAGAGGAATTCCTCTGGTTAGAAATCCAACCTATGGAGCCCTTTCGATCAAATCAAAAGGAAGAACACGAAAAAGAGGTAAATATTTTATCACATCTTCGAAGTTCTTTTCTTCATCCACATCCTATTTCATTGTTGTTTCCATTATAAAATAATAAATCTAGTATCTTATATATAATGTGATGTTATTATAGAAATTTTATAACCATATTCATTATTCTATCCATCCTATAAATGAAAAAGTCACCATACGTGCGTACGTACGGATTACCGTCTCCATGTCGTGGTGTAGTTTGTTATTCAAACCCTTCATTATTTGGATGGGTATAATATTGAGTATAACTGATGTAAATAATAAATATAACATGTTATATATTCTTTATATATGATATACCATCTAATTACATATGATTTCTCCATCAATATAATTATTTTATCGCTCAAGCGTACGTACGGATTACCGTCTCCACGACATGATGAGATTCATTACCACGTTCACCATTCAACGATGATTATAAAATATATATTATAAATAATTATGTAATATATGACATAAAAATTATACTAGATATATATATATGTACTTACAAATATCTTATTCACTTAGTTCTGTTCAATACGATATGAAAACAGACACAACATTTATGGGTATGTATGGACTACCATCTCCGTAAATGGTGTTTTCCATTTCATATATATGTCTATTATAAATATTTATATTCTAAATATATATGATAAATAAATCATTATTTATATTCTGGAAATATTTAAATCTTAATCTAAGTGATAAAATCAAGATTAACAAGTTAAAACACGTACGATAAAGAAAACGATTATTACCCGAAATGTTTATTTATCATGGAAATTATTATTAAATGGGTAGTATAAAGTAATAAATGAATAATGTATGATATCATAAATATTAATATGGTACTGGTATAATTTAACAACATATTTCGGTCTTCATACAGGATGTTAAACGTACCCTCGACTGAAGGAAAGTGCAAGGTAAGGGTTAATTTCACAATCTCTTTATTATCTGAGGTTGTTTTTACATAAGTATCTACTAAGACATATTTATTATCCATGTACATGTATCATAAAATAGTTTTCAAAGGGAATATTTTTATGTGACTTTTTACTAGAACATCATTTTAAATGTTTTAAATATTTAATCTTCTAAATCATTCTCATTAAAGTCCATGTTTTCAAAATGGTTTTTATGGATTTATTTATATGGACATGAATGTTTTTAAAATGTTAATTCCTTTTAAATATTCAATGTGGTATGGGATGCTTTGATTAAAAAATTTCATTAAATGTATTCCTTTTTAAATTGTGTGAGTTTTAAATATTTTCAGGAAAAAGAGACATTTCTCTCAAAGAGTTTTAAAAATCATTTTCATCTATGTCAACACCATTTAATAGATTTTAAACTTGTTTGAAGTTGACTTATTATGATAGAAATCTTCCATATTGTATTGAAGGTTTTTTGATGTATTTGACTGTAGATGTGTTATTTATATGCCATTCATGGTTAATGGATAAATTATTTACATTTCATATGCTAGTTTTAATATAAATGTATTTGTTATGATTAAACCTTATCATATGAGGAATGCGTTGGACATAGTAAGTGACGGGGGGAACCTGCTATAGCTCCTCAATATCAATAGGACTCATGAGAAAAACTACTGTCTTGGCACAAGGACTTTACATAATCTTATTTGTAGTCTTGGATCACGGCCTTGACTATGTGGTTATGAAGTCTGGCATTATGCATTCCATCATTATGAATTTGGCTATTGATATTGCAAGTGATTATTATACTAGTAGAATATCCATGTAAGTGGAATTATTTTATTGTATCATTTCCATATTATGCTGAATATTATGTTTAAACGGATTTTTTTATTCTTATACATTTCCTTAAATTTTTATGCTTATTTATGAATGTTTCCGCTATATTTTTTCCTTACTGAGCATCTGAGCTCACCCATTTCTATTTTTTAATTTTATCAGGATTTCAAGAAGCGTATTATGATTGATAAGTAGGGTTATGATAGGGGATTAATTGAGTTCTAATAGGATCATTTATGTTTGGTTTTGTTTTCTAATGTGTAATGTAATGTTCATGTATGTAATCTATTTTCCAAGACTGTTAAACTGATTGGTCTTTCGGGGCTTGATTAATTGTAATCATGCCAATTTTATGTAATAACGCATCAACTAAGGGTAATAGGGGTTAGGGAGTTACAATTGGTATCAGAGGAAGTTTTGCAACAACCTTTGAAAAATATTTAGTAAAAATCAGATTAGAAAACATTACCCTAAGATAGACTTTGAGAATTAGTATAGAAGAACTTCCTAGAATTTTGGTACTATAGAGATTTTGTGAGTTTTCCAAGCAATACATCCATGTCTGGATACAAGCACGTAGAGGCAGCTCTAAAACAGATGTACCTTGGTGTAAAACTGGAAAACACCACTTTGAGATAGACTTGAATGGGAACTATTACAAGAAAATGGGGCTTGCTGCACTCTTGGTTACAACACTCCCGGGGGATATGATTAGGATAATTCGCATTTTCCATACACGACATTATGAAGGATTTAAGAGTAAATACTTTCTGCAAGTATATATTTTATTATTATAGATTATATGCATAATCATTTCAATTTACATTAGGAATTTTAAAAAATGGAATTATGCATTGTGATTGGTAAACTAACATAGTGTATGCCATTATTTCGAAATGGCACCTAGTTGAAGGAATGAGACCTCCAACAATACACATGATCCAAAGCGTAAGAAGGATCATATCTTTCATCTTATTAAGCCAACATTTAGAAAGGAAATAGTATCCCATGTATTATCATCATATGAAGAAATAGAATCATGTGTTAATAAGATAACTAATGAATTACCTAAGACTAATTTCTTTTATGGGAAGCTAAAGAAGAAAAGGATGGTAGAAATAAAGATGGATAAATGGAATAAGGGAAAGAAGGATTTTCCCATATGTGATAACTGTGGAAAGAATCACCTTGGTAAATTCTTAAAGGGAATGAGAGTTTTTTATATGTGTGTTGAAAAAGGACACCAACTACATGATTGAAACGGTAAGAAAAAGGTTTCAAATGTTCAATGCTTCATCTACAATGAGTTGGGACACTATGTAAATCATTGTCCAAATCATCAGAGTATACCCCAAATGATGCTATTGTATAATAATCATGTTTTGATAATACAGAAGATAAAGAGGAATGATTAAGAGTTCTTATGCTGTTATTAAAGTATTGTGTCATTTGATTATTGTATTATTGATGTACATGTTATAAGAATTTTAAAGCATATAAGGATTGTACTATAGTACTATTTCATTAAGGGCTTGAGATTGTGTGTAACCATGAAAAGTGACTCAATGGAAAGTTAATGTTTTTGGAAAATACATGTTTGAAGGAAAGACAAAAATTTATTATGGTCTTGATACTGAGTTATTGATTTTTGAATAAGAGATGATTGATTTAGATAAATTATGTTAGATATTATTGAATACCTTAAAACTGATTAATGATTTGTATATTCCAGCATTGTTGGAGTTTACATAATTTATGGGTATAAAGAGTATATCTGGTATTCTATAAGGATTAAGGGATCATGAATATAATCAATAAGGTTTTATGGTAATTCAGGGGGTTACTATGTTTTAAAAGAAATCATTATGAAGGTACTCACATGTTATTACATGGAAAAAGGATCTTCATTGTGTTTATCTTCCTTATAAATTTTGGACTGTGAGTTTGGAAAGAAGTATTTTGGATAATTCTAATGGTTGGAATTGATTATGTTTGAAATTGGATACTATTTTTAAGGTTAAATAATTTCTCGAGATTATTTTTGGATTGTCATAAAAACGACAACCTGAAGGTAAAGCGAAAACTCGTTGCATCCAGGAAGGTCGCGAGACTTGAACATGCAACCAAAGAGTGACAAGGGTGCATCACCAACCACTGGCCTACATGATGTTCTGGATTGTATAATGTAGTTTTTTGGTCTAACAGACAAATTATAAATTAATTTTGTTTAGAGCCCTATATTATTATGATAAATAGAATATTTTTGAATTCTATTAACTTTTGAGAGAAATATGTGTTTGTGGTAGGAATTAGATGAAGGATAAACCTCCACTGGTCAACTATATATATATATATATTCCCATTATTTTATGAAGAAATTAATTCTTAAACTATATGTAAGGTATTTAAAACTAAAAATGGGTTATCTTAATACCTTAAGTTTTGTTGAACCGATGATATTTTAAATCATCATAGATTGATGGCTTTGAGGCCCTCAATTCTAAAATTTTTCATGAAGGATGACTTCAATCACTACCTATAAATATTTACATTTTTCATCCAATTATGTGTCTCTAATTTCCACCAATGTTCTCCTAATCAAGATCATAATTTGGTGGTGACTTTTTCATTCCCCTTTTCCTCTTATTATGACTAAATTTTATTAACCCAATTTCCGATGTGGGTTTTCCCAAAAAGGTATTTTCTGTTTTCAAACATTTATTTTCGAAGAACAATTTCAAATTGAAAGGACACAATTTATTTAATGAGGGAAGAATGTAACACCCCATAATTTCATAGTACGTTATTTTTTTAATGTAATTCACTAAATCGTACAACACGCAACATCGGGTTCAAGCGCACCACGACTTACCAAACTAGCCATTCAAAAGAGGTTATTAATAGTATTAACTGAATTTTGAAAATTATATAATACTTATATTTTTAGAATCCATATTTTGTGTTTCTTAGGAATAATTTAAGAATAAATTCATTTTTTCAGAAAAAAGAAGTATTTTTCAAAAAAATTAATTTTACCGTCTTTTAATTGAGAACTCTTTTTAAATCCAATATTTGAAACTTTTATACATTCAATATGTCAAAATAAACTTCTTATATATAATCTGGACATAAGAATTTAGTTTCAATAATTTTTTGGTTTTTTTCTAAAAACATTCATATTTGGGTGAATAGTAAAAAATACTATATTTCAACTGAAAAGAGCTTTTTGAATCAAATTAATTTATAGTGTTGAATTATAAATTTTAATGGTATGGAAGTATAAATAGATTATATTTTTACCATTTAATCTAATGTTATTCATTGAAAATAATTTCACTTTGAAATTGGACATAAACAAGTATCAATCTTTTGTTAGTTATTATTTCTTAAAAATTCGCTTTTTGGTTTTGAAAATGGGAATTAATTTTAAATTAATAAACAAATATTCTATATTTTTAATTTGGTAAAATAGACTTAATTTTTAAATTTATAATATCTAAATTAGTTTAGGGTGAAAATTTGGTATTTTTCTAAAAACTTTTAATTTTTGATGAACTGTGAAAAACACTAAGTTATAGTTTAAAGTGGAATTTTTATTTAAATTAATAATTATTTTATTTAAATTATTTTTAGGTCAAAATAGACACATAATACCAATATATGTTCAATGCAATTAATTGGAGTCATTTTTTAATAATAATAATATATATATATATATATAATTTTATGACCCGTCCCCAGGGGCCCATATTGTGACTACCCCAAGCCCGCCTTCCATGGGCCAGGGGCTGGAAACTTGCACCAAAGTCATAAATCCCTAAAACTGAGAATAAATTGCCTTTATAAAACATAAACTCACAAAACCAGAGTACAAGTTGAAGCATACACTAAGTAAAATCCCTATATCAAGTGTACTGAAGGAAAAAGGGGCCGGAAATACAAGCCCAACAGTAAAGTACAAGGAAAGGACAAACAAGTAAAACTAAAAATACAAATAGCTGGAAGGTGTCTACCAGCTCCTGGATCGTCCACCACAGATCCCACCCGAAGGGTTGGTACAGATAGCTTCCACATCGCTCCACGTCCATCTGCCTCCTCTAGGTACCAACTCGTCGTGAAGTCCACCTTCGGGTACAATCCAGTCCTCGTACACTCCGCCTCAGTCTGTGTTGTCCGTCGTCTGCATCAATCACAATGAGGTGCATGCATAGCCCATACAGGGGTGAGTATAACGATAAACAGTAGGGACCCCGAGACCCTCAAGGTCTTACAAAGTCCAACAAGGATAAACAAAAAAGTAATATTTCAACGGATAACCATTACTAAGATATATGCCCATACATATAGCTAAGTTATCAATTAACCCATCTCAATCATGAAGAAAACACAAAATTCATTGACTCGGATCAAACCAGGATTTTTCATTATCGAAACCACGACTGCTGGAGAACTCTTCTTCTATCGAGTATAGTGGGCATGTCGTGACACCAAGGCACATCTCACTAACCATGGACTGTTGAGGTACTCCTCCTGTGGAGTATCGTGGGTCTGCTGCCAAATACAGAGCGCTCCGTCCACTGTGGGTATGCCACCAAATACCATGTGCTCCCCATAATAGCCTATAGAGGTACTCCTATTGAGTACTGCGAGACTGTTGCCAACTACCAGGTGCTCCGTCCATTGTGGGTCTGCCACCAGATACCGGGCGCGATGTCCACTGGGCTGGTCGAATCACTCCAAGTCGAATCGGTCAAGTAGTTGTCAGGTCAACGGCTACTAGATCTCTGCACTATGTCTCGTCATCACCGAAAGGATCCGCTCCATGAGAAATTGGTCAATACTCCAAGGGTCGTGAAGTCTCACAGGGATGTATCTCAAAGGACAGCCACGTCATTGGGGTATCAACGCAACAGACGCCGCGTCAATCGGACACCCGGTGTGTGAGTTATTAGCATTTTAGTCCCGGGGGCCCTGTTGGATTCATGTACGAACCAACCTCTCCATGACTCAACTATAACCCGAACTCCAGTGGGGTATACTCAAAGGGACGACTGTGCTCCAACAATACTGGCGTCGCTGACGGTTTGTCAAAGAGATGTTCGGTGCCAAAGATATTGACCAAGAAGGTAATGGGTCAGTAATGGGCACAGGTCCGGTCCGACCCGGTCCGACCGACTCGGCCCAACCCGGTCAGAGCTGACCTGGTCTGGGTCAACCCATTCAGACTCGCTGGGTCTGACCCAGCCCATTAGGCAGGTCTGCCTGATAAGTTTTGACCCAACCCGCAGGGCCTGTCCCAGCGGACCGTGAGGGCGGTTCGGCCCGATTGTTGCCACATAGGCTGCTCGGTAACTAGGCCCAGGAGACTGGGCTGGTTTGGCCAGCGACCCCACTTAGGACGTTGCTGGTTGGCTAGGGAGGCCGGGAGCCCAGCAGGCAGGCCGCACGGGGTGTGGGTTGGCCAGCTGGTCACCGGTAGGCCGCGGGTGCACCGGGCAGGGCGCCGGGGTGACAAGAAGGCATGTGGCAGGGGAGGAGAAGGCCACCGGTAGGGCGTGGGGGTGTCGCTCCACCCATTGGCAGGGCACAGGTGCGCTGGTCAGGCTTCCGGAGGGGCACAGGGGGTGCCAGAAAGCGCGTTGGTGGGGCGCGGGGGTGCCAGGCAGCGCGCCAGCGGGGCGCAGGGGCGTCGGGCATCGCGCCGGCTGGACGTGGGGACGTAGGGTAGCACGCCAGCGGGGCACCGACGGAGCCCGGCAGCACGCGGTGCATGTGGGCAGTGCACCGAGGTAGCATGCTATGGCGCGGAAAGCACGCGGGGGCGGCGCGGGGGCGGCGTGATTCGTAGAGGCTGCGGGTAGCGTGGCAATTGTTCACTGTCATCATCGTCATCTCCTCTATATCATGTCGTGTCGCCGCTTCGATGAACATCACAAAGAAATATTTGACGAAGGGTGTCGGTCCGTGTGAGGTTGGCTCGAACCCTCAGCATTTAGGAGGTTAACAAAAAGGCTCAACATAATATGAAGATGATCATAAAAAATTTCCGCATCAATCCCTTTATATTATTTGGAGAAGGTAAGAAAAGAGGTACAATATCAATAAGAAAATTAAACTCCCTACCTCGCATGTCATTCGTAGACGAAGTCATGGAAAGCAGTCGTCGTACCATCAATGTCGGGAGAAGAAGAGCTCGAAGTAGATGAGTCGAGATGATGTCATCGGCATTCTTCGTGCGTGGGAATGCTTCCCTTTCTTGCCCCGATTTTAGAATGATGAAGACGGTGTTCGTCGTTATTCCTTCTTCATGGGTGAAAGTTCTTCATTGGAGGTATAATTCTCCAAGGGTTGGGCGTTGCGTCTCTTTGCCAGTGTTTCCCCGCTAGAAGAAGTCATACCAAAACCCTCCCCCAAGCTTCCTCTATATAGGAGAGGGAGGTTTTTTCCAAAATTACGTTGGCATGTAATTCAAATTTTGTGAACTAAAAGAGTGGTCCCCACCTAATTAAATTTGTGAGTGTTGTCACATTTAATTAGGTGGATTGGAAAGAGGGTCCCCCTTATTAAACTAGGGAGATTTAGGTGGTTTTATCCTTCACCATTAATAATGGTCAGGTGGTCCCCACTCCTATTATTTAATAGAGAGGTTATGGGTCCCGGGTGGTCCACACGTCGTAACCTCTCGCGGGAGGTTATGTGAGGGTGGGACCCACCGCCATAACCTCCCATGGGTGGTTTGGGTATGGTGGCCCCCACATCCAACATCCCCTTTGAGGTTTTAACGAACCAAATAAAATAATGATAAAAATTTATTTTATTCATTTTAATTAAAAACCCCAAAAAACAAACCACTAAACTCGTCAGAACGCAACTGATGTAAAGGTCTCACTAAGAAATTATCGATGATGCAAGTTCAATGGTGCCCTTAGATTTCAATTCCGAGCACCGGTTCAAAATTTTAAAAAATTATTCTTGTACGTTTACTTAACGCAACTGAACAAAACTTCATAAATTGATTCCGGACACACCGGGCTTCTGAATCAAGCGTCGTCCGAAACTACAAACTCGTAAAATTCCCATGTATTTGAAAAAAAAATTCCACAGGAATTCCGGGTCTTTAAATTCTCCCCACCTTAGGTATTTACATCCCCATAAGTTATAACTCGAACTAAGGGAACAAATGGGGGTACTGAGCATGCATCTGAGCCTCCTTCTCCCATTTGCTCTCCTGGAGGTTCCCGTGTTGCCAGGGAACGCGCACCAGAGGTATCGACCGTCCTCGTAGGACCCGCTCTTGTCGATCCTCAATATCCACTAGAACCTCCGTGAAAGTCACCACTTCATCAATGTCCAGATCCCCATGGTCGATGATGTGGGATAGGACAAGAACGTATCTCCTCAGCTGAGATACATGGAAGACGTCGTGCACCCATTGCAACTGAGGTGGAAGAGCTAAGCGATAATCCACCTCGCCTATTCTGCGAAGGACCTGGAAAGGTCCAATGAACCTAAGAGATAGCTTGTCGCCTCGGCCAAATCTCTGTAGTCCATGTCATGGTGAGTCCCATAAAAAAACGTGGTCGCCATACTTGAACTCCAGAGGTCTCCGTCTCCTGTCAGCATAAGTCTTCTGCCTGCTCTGTGCATTCTACTTTTGCTCCTAGATTATCTACACCTTCTCCATGGTAGCCCATACCATCTCTGGTCGCACTAGTGCTGACACACCAGGGTCTATCCCGCACAATGGCGATCTACAAGGACATCCGTATAATGCCTCAAAAGGTTTCATACCGATGGTGGAGTGATAGCTGTTGTTGTAGGAAAACTCCACCAAAGGTAGGTGATCCTCCAAGCTACGACCGAAGTCAAGGACACTTGCACGGAGCATTTTCTCGATGGTCTTTATGGTACTCTCAGTCTGACCATCTTTTTGAGGATGGAAGGTGTTTCTCAAGCGAAGCTGTGTCCCAGAAGCTTACTTCAACCCCTTCCATAGTTGAGAAGTAAAATTTGTGTCACAGTCGGAGACAATAGAAGAAGATTTCCATGCAAACACACAATCTACATCACATAGAGGCGTCCCATTATTTCAACTGAGCCCTGCTCTTTGATCGGTAGGAAGTGGGCCGACATGGTGAGTTAGTCAACAATCACCCATATCAAATCATGACTCCTGGATGTACATGGAAGACCCATAATGAAGTCCATGGATATCCCATCCCACTTCCACTCTGGGACCTCTAAGGGTTGTACCAAGCCAGTTGGTACCTAGTTCTCTTCCTTCACTTGCTGATAAGTGAGGAACCGTGAGAAAAACTCTTATACTACCTTCTTCATAGCTGGCTACCAATGCCGCTGTCGATGGTCGTGGTACAACATCACCACTTCTAGGATGTACCACTAGAGGGGATGTGTGGAACTCCCTCCACACTTCCATCTGAAGTGAAACTGGTACCATGGTACGTCCTCTGTATTGGATGATGTGCTCCCCACCTTCAGAAATTCAATCAGGTTCCTGCCTGGTGGATATCAGAGCACGTCGCATCTCACAGTTAGCGTCACCATGCTGCGCCTCCCTGACTCACTGAATAAGTGGGGGAGTGACTGTAAGAGACTGTAGATAGGCTTCTCCATCTCTATCCACAAAGGATATTTTTAAGCCATCCAGCTTCTCTGTCACCTCTCCTAGCAGTTGTATACCAGTCCTCCTACTGAGCACATCCAAAACAATGTTCCCCTTCCCAGGAATATAGACTATCTCAAATTCATAGTCTTGGAGGAACTCAAGACATTGACTTTGTCTTAGTTTTAGGTTCATCTGATTTAATATATAACTTAGACTCCTGTGATTAGAGTATACGGTAAAACGCTCAGCCATTAGATAGTGCCGCCACATCTTTAATGTGAAGACCACCGCTACTAACTCCAGGTCATGCGTAGCATAGTTCTACTCATGTTGTCTCAACTAGCGAGAACCATACACGATCATTGCTCGCTCCTGCATAAGGACACACCCGAGTCTGGTCCCTGATGAATCGTAGTAGACTATATACCCTAATCCTTACTCTGGAAGCCTCAAGATGGGGACACTAGTCAACCATTGCCTCAGCTCCTGAAAGATCTGCTAGAATCTCGCCGACCACACAAAGGGTTAAACCTTCTTTGTCAAGGTTTAAAGTGGTGCTACGACTCTGGAGAATTCTGGAACGAATATCTGATAGTATCCATCAATTCCAAGGAAACTCTGTACCTCTATCACGCTCCTGGATAGCTCCCAAGCAAGTACCACTTCAATCTTCACTGGATCCACTGCAACTCCAGCCTCCGAGATGACGTTCCATTAAAAGTAAACCTATCAAATCCAAAACTGGCACTTCGAGAGCTTACTATAATTCTAGTGATCTCAGAGTGTGTCCATTACTACCTAACAATGGTAGGAATTCTCCTCCTCAGTAGTCGAGCAGATCAATATTTCGTCAATGAATACTATGACAAAACAATCAAGGTAAGGCTGGAATATCCTGTTCATGAGACTCATGAACACTGCAGGAGCATTGGTTATCCTGAAGGGCATAACCAAGAACTCGTAGTGGCCGTACCAACACCTGAAGGTCATCTTCTGCACATCCTCATCTCAAAATCTAAGCTGGTGATAGCCTGATCTGAGCTCTATCTTCATGATCCATCGTGCTCCCTTGAGCTGATCAAAGAGGTCTTCAATCATAGAGAGTGTGTAATTGTTCTTTACGGCCACCTAGTTCAGGTGATGGTAGTCGACACAAATCCTCAAGCTCACATCCTACTTCTTAGAGAACAGAATCAGGGCTTCCCAGAGAGAAACACTGGGCCGGATGAATCCATTTTCCTGCAATTCCTCTAGCTGTACCCGCAGGTTGTGAAGCTCAGATGGATCCATCCGATATGCTGGAGTAGATATTAGTGATGTCTTGGGGTGCATGTCAATGTAGAAGTCCACCTCTCTGTGAGGAGGTAGTCCTAGAACATCATTAGGGAAAACATCTGTTTACTGGTCCACCACTATAGGATATGTCGGACTCTCCACATCAACTATTCCAAGGGTAAGGTAATCCAACTGGTCAGTGATCAGCTGCACCCTCCTCCAAGTAAGTCTATCATGTGCTGCAAAGGTTCCCTTCTCACAGGTGAAGGAGAACCTGGTCCCATCCGTGTGGACACACCAAATTTTTTTCCTAATACTTTCGACCTGAGCATGGACTGTAGATAACCCATCCATACCCAAGATGACATCGTAAGGCCTCGATGCCACTACTAGGAGATCCCAACTGAATCTCTCACCTACTAGAGTAATCTCGCACTACCGGAACCAGTGCCTAATCGTCGAATCATCTCACGTATGAGTCTCTAGCCGTAAGGATCGAACCAACGGCTCCTTCAGATTCTCTGAGCTCCGAATGAGGGAAGTGGCAATGAAAGAGTGACTGGAACCTATCTATAAGAACTGAATTAATGGTGGAGTAGACACATATCATACCTAGTATCATCTCTAGAGCACCGTGATTATTGGCCTCAGCTGCCTGATGTTGTGCTCTTCCCTTTCCACCCACTCCTTGTGGTTGGGGTAGACCTACTTGTGGTGGTGATGATAGCACCTCGTAACGTTGTCCACCGCCAACTGGACGGCCATCTCCTATTCCACGTCTTCCTTCGCCCTACAGACCACCTCGATCATACCTATGCCTCTTCCTGGGAGGTCCCTCAAATGTCTTCTAATCATCAGAATGGTAGGTCAGATAGTCACGAGCCATTTGCCTAAGCAAGCCACAAGGGTAACATTGTCCGCTCCTGGAATGACTGGCTCTGTCTCTACTCTGGGTGCCCCAAACAACTGACCCTAAGTCATGCGGTCGACCTCTTGTATGTCTGGTCCTCTAGGACCTCTGCTTAATCTATCTACTGCTAGCTGTAGAAGTCTCCAGTGCATGTTGGCTAGTAGTGGGTCTCGCTGCGGCAGACTGCTCATCAAGAAAACTCTCCACTAGGAGGGATCTCTCTAACACACCCGTCTGTGTCGGAATGATGTGGGAGATAACTGAAGCTTTAATCTCTTTCCTAAGTCCCCTCTCAAAGGTTTGGGCCCTGAAGAATGAATCTCGTACCATATCAGTGGAGTATCATGATAGGTCTGTGAACCTCACTGAGTACTGAGCTACACTCATGTTTCCCTGCTGCAGATGAAGTAGCTCTTGTATCTGCACTGATTGAAGGGTGGCCGGTTCAATCTCTGCCCAAAACAGGAACTCAAAGTCTACATATTGAAGTGATGCCTCATCATGCATCTAGATCATCAGGATCCACTATCTACATGTTGCTTCCTGAAGGAGGCTGGCAGCAAGGGTCACCATGAAGTCGGCTGATGTCCCTACCAGTTTGAAGACTCTCACCACACCCTCCATCCAATCCTCATCCACCTACGAGTCCATCTCTCCCCTAAACCTGGGTGGCCTCTCGCATTGGAACTCGTTCAGCATGCTAAAGTGGTGTGCATCATCTGCTGCTGGGGCTGGTGGCATTGGTGGCCCAATGGGGAGTGTTACCGCTAGTGCCTCCGGTGTTGCCTCAACTGGAAGAGGGCCCTGTACTAAGGCCTCGTCGCTCGGTGGGATGTTCGTACATACTACTCATGGGGATCTCTCTAGTTGTCTAAAAGGAGGAATCCTGAAAGAAATAGATGTGACACGATCAAAAGACTACACCTGGTGAGCTAACCTGGTTTGAGATGACTTAAATAAAATATTTGAAAACACACAAGCAATCCGTGTTTTCGTGCACTGAGTTGGAAATCAGATGAAAGGGTCCTGGTGTATGGATACATTAGTCACCTGAACCAACACTGGACTCCCTGAAATAAAAACCATACTTAGTACTGTTAACACTATTGCTTCATAGAAAAGAGATATTAGAGTCCTAAGTTCTACGGTAGAACCGATGTCCTCTGATACGAATTTTTCACGACCCGTCCCCCAGGGCATGTATCGTGACTACCCCAAGCCAGCCTTCCATGGGCCAGGGGCTGGAGACTAGCACCAAAGGGGTAAATCTCGAAAACTAGGAAGGCATTTCCCTTATAAAACAAAAATCGCATAACCAGAGTACAAATGGAAGCATACACTAAGTAAAATATGTGTATCAAGTGTACTGATAATAAAGGGGATGAAAATACAAGCCCAACAGTAAATTACAAGGAAAGGAAAAATAGGTACAACTAAAAAGACAAGCAGCTGGAAGGTGAGTAGCAGCTCCTGGATCGTCCACCATAGATCCTACCTGAAGGGTAGGTACAGATACCATCCTCAGGGCTCCACGTATGTCCATCTCCTCCGGGTACTGAATCATTGTGAGGTCCACCACTAGGTACCGTCCAGTCCTCGTATACTCCACCTCAGTCAGCGTTGTATGTCATCTTCATCCAACACAACAAGGTGCGGGAATAGCCCGTGTAGAGTTGAGTATAACAATACTCAGTAGGGATCCTAAGACCCTCAAGGTATCACAAAATCCATCAATGATAAACCACAAAGTAAAATTTCAACGGATAATCATTACTTAGGTATATTCCCATACATATAGCTAAGTTATCGAGTAACCCATGTCAATCATGAGGAAAAAAAAGGTCATTGACTCAACTCAACACAATATTTTTCATTATCGAAACCATAGATGCTGGAAAACTCCTCCTATGTTGAGTACAGTGGTCCTGTCATGACACCGAGGTGCATCTCAGTAACCTTGGACTGATGAGGTACTCCTCATGACGAGTATTGTGGGTCTAATTCTAAATACTGGGCGCTCCTTCTGCTGTGGGTCTGTTTCCAAATACCGGGAGCTCCCCCTAATAGCCTACCAAGTTTCTCCTCCAGTCGAGTACTGCAGGTGTACTGCCAACTACCATGCCCTCCGTCTGCATTGGGTCTTCCGCCAAATACCAGGCGCTCCGTCCACTAGGCTAGTCGAATCAGTCCGAGTCTAATTGGTCATGCAGTCTCCAGGTTTACAGCTATTAGGTCTCCGCACTATGTCTGCTCGTCACCAGAAGGATCCGCTCCACGAGCTATTGGTCAATACTCTATGTGTAACGAAGTCTCATGAAGAAGTATCTCAAAGGACCTCCACGTCATAGGGGTCTCAATGTAACAGGCGGCACATCAATAGGGTGCTCAGTCTGTGAGTTATTAGAATTTTAGTCATGGGGGCCCGGTTGGATTTGTGTATGAACCAACCTGACCATGGCTCAACTATACCCTGAACATCAGTGGGGTATACTCAAAGGGACGACTATTTTCCAAGAATACCAGCGTCGCTGAAGGTTCGTCAAACAGACGTCCAGTGCCAAAGATATGACCCAAGAAGCTAATGTGTCAGTAATGGGCCCGGGTCCAGTCTGACTTGGTTGGCCCGACCCGGCCCAACCCAGTCTGGGCCGTCCGGTCTGGTTCGACCAATTCATACTCACTGGGTCTGACCTGACCCATTGGGTGGGTTAGCCCGCTATGTTTTCAACCATCCCACTAGGCCCGGCCCTACCAACCGTAATGGCAGTTCGACCTGATAGGCGCCACGTAGGCGGCTCGGTAACTCGGATCAGAAGACCGGGCCTGTTCGGCCAGCGACACCATGGGGGACGACGCAGGTTGGCTCGAGAGGCCGGTGGCCGGTGGCCGGGAGGCCAGCGGGCATGCCGCGTGGGGAGCGAGCAGGTCGGCTGGTCAACTGCAGGCTACGGCTGCACCGGGCAGGGCACTGGGGTGCCGGGCATGCCGCTAGTAGGGGCAGGGCAGGCCGCCAGCAGGGCACAAGGGCGTAGGGCAGGCCGCCGGTAGGGCACGGGGGAGGCGGGCAGCGCGCCAGCAGGGCTCGGGACGCTGGGCAGCGCACCAATGCATCACGGGGGCACCGGGCAGTGTGGTGGCAGGTCGTGGGGGTGCCAGAAAGTGCGCCGACAGTGTGCCTGCGTAGCCGGGCAGCACGCGGGGTATGCGTGCAGTGCACCGGGGAAACGCGCGAGGGTGCGGGAAGTGCGTCGGGGTGCTGCAAGGGTGGCATGGTTCACAAAGGCCATGGGTAGCATGGCCCTCGGTCTCTATCTTCATCTTCGTCGCCTCTTTTCCATGACGTGTTGCCACTTCAATGAACATCGATAAGAATAATTCTACAGAGGGTGTCGGGCTATGTGAGGTCGGCCCGAACCCTCTGCGTTTAGGAGGATAACAAAAAGGCTCAACATAAGTAGAATATGATCATCAAAAATGTCTGCATCAATCCCTTTATATCCATTGGAGAAGGTATGAAAAGGGGTATAATATCAACACCAAAATTAAACCCCCTACCTCGCTTGTTGTTCGTTGACGAAGTCGTGGAAAGCAGTCGTCGTTATGTCAAAGTCGGGGGAAGAAGAGCTCAAAGAATATGAGTCTAGAAGACTTCGTTATAATTCTTCATTGGTGGTAGTGCTTCCCTTTCTTTCCCCGGTTGAAGCAGGATGAAGACGACGTTCATCATTTTTCATTCTTCGTGGGCGACGGTTCTTCGTTGGAGGAATAATTCTCCAAGGGTTGGGCGTCACGTCTCTTTTCCAGCGTTTCTCGGCATGAAGAAGTCATCCCAAAACCTTCCCCCAAGCTTCCTTTATATAGGAGAGGGAGGGTTTGTCCAAAATTACATTGGCATGTAATTCAAATTTGCTGAATTAAAAGAGTGGTCCCCACCTAATTAAATTCGTGAGAGGAGTCACATTTAAATAGTTGGATTGACGAGAGGCTCCCACTCATTAAAAAGGGAGAGGTGGGATGTTTTATCCTCCACCATTAATAGGGGTTGGGTGGTCCCCACCCCTATCATTTAATAGGGAGGTTATTGGTCTCGGGTGGTCCCCATGTCGTAGCCTCTCGCGGGAGGTTATGTGCGGGTGGGACCCACCACCATAACCTCCCATGAGAGGTTAGGGTGTGGTGGCCCCCACATCCTACCCCCCCTTGGTGTTTTTAACCACCCAAATAAAATAAAGACAAAACTTTATTTTACTCAATTTAATTAAAAAACCCCCAAAAACTGACCTCTAAACTCTTCAGATTGCAACTTCGGTGAAGGTCTCACTAAGCAATTACCGATGCTGCGAGTTCAACGGTGCCCTCAGATTTAAATTCCGAGCACTGATTCAAATGTAATAAAAACATGGTCGTACATTTACTGAAAGTACCCGAACAAAACATCAGAAATTGATTTCGGATACAACGGGCCTCAGAATCAAGCGCAGTCAGAAACTGCAGACTCGTAAAATTTCCATATATTTTATAAAACATTTCCACATGAATTCTGGGTCATTACATAAAATTTTTGTTGAACCTTTCACTGTCTTTTACCTACATCCTAGGAGCATTTACAAATTTACATGAAACGTAATTTTTCCACTTCTGTGAGTTGAATTTCGAAATTCCGAGAGAAACGGTTGATATCAGTAAGTAAAATGTGGTTCAAAAAGGTGAAAATAACTTTTTGTGAATAGTAACTTTTTTACTTTTAATTTTCAAGGCTAAAAGTAAATAGGGTAATTAAGGGTAAAAATGATATTATTATTACCCTAAAACATATCCTAATTCCATTGGATAAGTGTAATTAGACCAAAAACAACCTTAGGAATAAAATATGATCCTTTAGGTACACATGGAATAGATTAAGACATTTATTATTATTTAATTTAAAGAAGAGTTAAAAGTGTTAAAATTGGAAGTTTTCATAACTAAATTATTTTAATATATATTTTTATAAATATGATAAATTAGACTATAAATATTCCTTAGAAAGATAAAAATATTTTCTAGATAATGGTATTTTAGTTATAAATATTCGACAAAAAATAATTAAATTTATTTATGACACAATGATGATGTAGTAATTACCTTATTAATAAAAGATTAAAATAATTGATATTATTAATACCCAAATAAATGTAATTTGAGGCTTTTGATGAATTTAACTAATTCTATAGGTTAATATGACTTTTTATGGTTGATTAAATCAATTTTCTTTGAAATAATGTTGCTATTATTTTTTTTACAAATAAACAAATACCAAATAATGTCAAAATTGACATAAAATAGTTTTTAAAACAAATACTATATTATTTGTTGATATAAGATTCCTAAAAATATAAGGTTTGGAAAAATGGATTAAATAATATTATATATTTCATTAATGAACCACTTGAGGTTGTTTTGGATGTTTAGAGTACGTTTATTAACCATATAGTGTACATATACAAGAAAACACGGTAAAAATTAAACTATTTATCTTAGAGTTAAACATAAATGATATGGTTAAAATGGTATCCTAAACTTGTCTAAAAACTATTGGTTGAGATTTTTTCATCCCATACCCTCCTTATACTTTAAATAATTCTTTTTGGATCCATTATAAACCGAAAATGATTTTATTAAAATATAATATTTCATACATTTCCTAAAGTGACCTTCACCTCTCTTATAAAAGGGCACTTCCCCTTCTCTGAATTTGAAACCTCCAAAGCCATTTGGCTCGGCCAAACCCTGCCCAAATATCCTTTCAACATTCATAACTTCATCCTATAGGTCTTCCTTTGTCCAAAAATCCAACATAAGGAGCCCTTTTGATCAAATCAAAAGGAAGAACCCCAAAAGAGGTTAATATTTATTCACATCTTGCAAGTTCTTTTCTTCTTCCACTTCCTGTTTCTTTGTTGTTTCCATTATAAAATAATAAATCATATATATTATATATACTGTTATGTTACTATAGAAATGTTACAACCATATACATTATTCTATCCATCCTATAAATGACAATTTCACCACACATGCATACGTACAGATTACCGTCTCCAGGCCGTGGTATAGTTTGTTATTCAAACGCATAATTATTTGGATGGGTATGATATTGAGTATAATTGATGTAAATAATAAATATAATATGTTAATTATTCTTTATATATGATATACCATCTAATACATGTTATTTATCCATCAATATAATGATATTTTCGCTTGTGCATACGTACGGATTACCATCTCCACGACGTGATGAGATTCATTTCCACGTTCACCATTCAACGATGATTATAAATTATATATCATTAATAAGTATGTAATATATGACATAATAATTATATCGGATATATATATATATATATATATATTTATGTATATATATGTACTTACATATATCTTATTCACTTAGTTCCGTTCAATATGATACAGAAACGAAAACAACGTTTATTCGTACGTACGGACTACCATCTCCTTTAATGATATTTTCCATTACATATATATGTCTATTATACATATTTATATTCTAAATATATATTATATATAAATCATGATTTATATTCTGGAAGTATTTAAATCTCAATCTAAGTGATACAATTAAGAGTGACAAGATAAAACACGTACAATAAAGAAAGTGATTATTACCTGAAATGTTAATTTAACATGGAAATTATTATTAAATGGATAGTATAAAGTCATAAATGAATCATGTATGATATCATAAATTTTAATATGGTTTTGGTATAATTTAATAACATACTACGGTCTTCATATAGGAGGTTAAACGTACCCTCGACTAAATAAAATTCCAAGGTAAAGGTTAATTTCACAATCTCTTTATTATCTGATGTTGTTTTAATGTAAGTATCTATTGGGAAATATTTATTATACAATTCCATGTTTCATAAAAGTTTTTCCAAAGGGATTATTTTAAGGGAGTTTTTACTAAAACATCATTTTAAATGTTATAAATGTCTATTATTCTAAATCATTATCATTAATGTCAATGTTTTCAAAATGGGTTTTAAGAATTTATTTATATAGACATGAATGTTTATAAAAAGTAAATTCATTTGAAAAGTTTCTAAGTGGTATGGGACACTTTGATTTAAAAATTTATTTAAATTTTATCCTTTTTAAATTGTGTGACATTTAAATGTTTACATAAAAAAGGGATATTTCTCTCAAATTGTTTTACAAATCATTTTCATCTATGTCAACATCCTTTGATCGATTTAAAACTTTTTTGATGTTGATTTGTTATGATAAAAATCATCCATATTGTATTGATGGTTTTGTGATATGTTTGACTATGGATGTGTTATTTTTATACAATTCATGGTTTATCGATAAATTATTGACATTTTGTAATCTAGTTCTAATATGATTATTTAAGTAATGTTTAAACCTTTTCATACGAGGAATGCATTGGACTTAGTAAGTGATGGGTGGAGCCTGATATAGCTCCTCAATGTATCGGTAGGTCTCATGAGACAAACTAGTATCTTGGTACAAGGCCTTGACAAAATTTTATTTTTAGTCTTGGAACAAGGCCTTGACTATGTGGTTATGAAGCCTGTAATTATGCATTCCATCATTATGAATGTGGCTATTGATATTGCCTGTGATTATTCGAATTGTAGAATATCCATGTAAATGGAATTATTTTATTTTATCTTTTCCATATTATGAAGAAGTTTAAGTTTAAAAGGATTTTTTTATTCTTATACATTTCCTTGAATGTTTATGATTATTTATGAATGTGTCTGCTATATTGTTATCCTTACTGAGTATCTAAGCTCACTACTTTCTGTGTTTTAATTTAATCAGGATTACTAGAAGTTTATTATGATTGATAAGAAGGGTTATGCTTGGGGATTAATGGCATTATAAAAGGATCATTTATGTTGTGTTTTATTTTCTAATGTCTAATGTAACATTCATATATGTAATATATTTTCCAAGACTGCTAAACTGATTGGTCTTTCGGGACATGATTCCTTGTAATCTTTCCAATGTTATTAATAATTCACTGACTCTAGGTAACTGGGGTTGGGGTGTTACATCAGTGATACTCATTGTGGATATTTAGGGCTTTCAAAATGGTTCCTACAATAAGACAAGGTCTTCCAGTGACAAAAAATTAAAGGTTGAGCGGCCAACTGAAGAGGCTAAACATCATAAGACTCCTCCTAGTACTAGATCACTAGAGGTTGAGGAAAATAGGGACACCTTTCTTAGAAAGAATACTAAAAAGCAGGGAAATAGCTCTAAGTGTGAAATCGCTGATGTTGAGACCATATATGAAAGGGGTAAATATCTTCCACCAAGTAGAGTAATATCTAGAGTTCAGGGGGAAAATGTGGAAGATATGTGGCTGAATCGAATGCATTTTGTGTAGAGTAAATAAGACTAAGTGAAATACTGATTAAAAATTTAGGTAGATAGATTTTTCTTTGGTAACATTTATTTTAATTCCCACTCTCTATCTGGTTCCTTTGTTTTTTTTTATTATTTTAAAAAAAATAGGCACTACCTCCAACCTTTAAAAAACTACGGTGAGCTCAAAAACATTACAAATGGATGTCATGTGATTTTTTATATGGGGTATCAGGCTTGAATTGCTGGGTAGATGTAGGATGATAGGTTCATATGGTGACTCAATGGTGTATTTATGTCCCTATTGTATTTTACAATATTTTATGACTATATTAGGTAAGTATAGTGGGTAATCCTTATTGTATACCTATGTGATCAGCATAATGATATATAATTATAGCATAAGATGGTTAAATAATTTTTGGACACTTAGTTGTAATTCCATGAATTTAATATGATGTGTTATATGATTAATATGTAATTATTTGATATTTTATGTGATCTAATTGAGAGTATAGTCTTTCCAGGTCATATATATACTCTCCCCAAATGTCTGAAGAATACTACGGAAGGATACGAACATCCAATTTCTTATTATTCTCATTCTAGTGTCTTTAGTGATTATATTCATGGGATTAAAATTTATAATTATGGAGTGTAGTCCATTGGAATGTTATTATTTGGTATTCTGTTTTATAGATTAGTGTTTGAAACATAGTCACTTGAAACTGAGTAATTAAAAACTATTTTGTGACACTGTTATCAAATAATTTTAGAGATAAACACACACTGAGTACTTAGCGAGAGATTTAGAAAAAACCTCTATATATGGTGGTAATGATTCATTATGGATAAATGTAGATATTATTTAATATTTCATTAATATCCGTAGTTTCGGATATATTAATATTTTTAAATTTTAAATATCTTTCATATTTAATATTGTGAATTTTTTGTACATTTTTGATAAATTCATGGTTCAAAGCCACCAAAAAATTATCAATGTGAGTGATACTTGCAATATATCATGATGAAATTAGCTGTTTGGGATCATGATGTGAGTTAATATAACTTATGACCACTATAACATTATATAATGTTATGGGTTTTGAGATATCCAATTTTGATGGGAAAATATATGAGTTTTTATATTTTATATTACAAGGAAGATTGATTATTTTGATTATATGATATAGATTTAATCTCAATATGATTCAACTATTTTTTCACCTTATATTAGTTTATGTCATTAAGTGATATTTTTATAATTTTAATACCATGAGGATAAAATGAAACAATTTCTAAAGGAGTTGATGAGTGATTGATAAATTTATTTCAATAGAATATATTTAATCATATTGGAGGCTATAGCTTATGATGATATTTTATAATGACATGTTTGGATATATGATGGATAATGATATAAATATATATAATAAAAAATTTAAATATGTTACTAACCAAGATTTTTTATAATAAAGGTTTAAAATTTATGAAATTGGTAGAAAGTAAGGTTATATTGACTTGTACAATTAGTTTTGGAAACGATGTAAATTAATTTTTAAAGAATCATTATATGTTTATTTCTCAATTGAAATATAATCCATAAAACTAGTAGATATGTGTAATTTGAAAAATTAAAAATAAGCGGTTTCTCCTATGAATGATAATTATTGTATATAACTAATTTATCTAACATAATTTTGTTTATTACATGCTGGTATGTGTAATTTTAAAACCTTCTATTCCATTGGGAACTATTAAGGAATTTGATTCAATGGATAATGATATCACTTTTCTAAGATTAGTGGACACACCATTATTAAAAAACCACAAGAGAGGATATTTATTTTATGTAATTCTATTATGATAAATTAATAAGATATATACCCACTTAAAATATGATAAAGAATTTCAATGAGTGATATTCTTTCTAATATATAAATATAAGATATCATGTATTCTTATTTCTTCATTTTATTCTTATCTATTAATCATTTATATAAGATAAATGGATTGTTCATATGGAGGATAAAATGAGTTATTCCCAATTATTATATGTGTTGTAATCAATTAAAAATTTACCAATGAGGTTATTATTCAAGAAATAGACATCATAAGATATTATATATAGAGATTTATTCCTAATGATATGTAACCTTACAATTTTTTTATTATAATTCCTGGATATAGTTTGAAATCTATATATGGACACTCTGAATATTTTTATAATAGGATATGTAATTGTTTTTTATATTTTTCAAATTATATTTTAATTTTTATGATTCTTATTTGTTTTGGTGTTCTACTTTCATTTCTACTTTTTAATAATGAGATAGACTAATCTATGAAATTCTTAGTGTAGGTCATGGAAAATTTTAATATTTTATTAAATGAATTAACGTGTTATAATTTTTTTTAAATTCTCAAATATTCATTTGTTAATAGTGATTCCTTTGAAGTTTAGATATTATAGGTTGGAATAAATATTTATTATTGATGAGAACTGGAATCTATTGAATTTAGATAGAAGATATATTCTTAAGGATATGATTGAAATAAAGTGGATTGAATGTTTACTAATCATATATAAATTATATCTTTACAACATTTAATATTAATCAATAATTTTTATAATTTTAAATAAATTTGAACTTTTTGTTGAGGAATCTAATGTAAAACTAGGTTTTCTGAAAGGCCAACCTAAGAACATCAGTGCCAATATAATGGTAAATTAAATTATTAAAAAATTATATTCTTAAAGTAATTTCATATGATAAAAACTAATATATTAATTAGGTCTATGTGAATTTCATGGATTAAAAGTCAGGTCAAAAAACAAATATTTTTACAAAACCCTAATTTACCACCACAAGTACAATGATTTTATCATTAACATATAAATCATAAAATAATTATTACTTGTATTATTCATTTTCATAGTTATAAATGGTTACCTGTAAAGGTATATACATTAATATGATATTCTAGAATGTTTGTTAAAATGGATGTGTGTTCTCTTTGATAGTATAATGTAATAAATTACAATTATGTAAGAATATTATAATAAGATAGAGTTTAGTGATATTAATTATTCAATGAAACATGATAATTTCTTTTAATATAATAACTTTGGATTTTTATTTAAATTATTTGTAAAATTTATATGATTTACTCTTATATTAGACTAATATCTGTAAATATTCCTCTTTATGTAATTTCTTGATTGATTTATAGTAAACTTATATTCTCTATATTTTTTTAAATATTTCTTAATGGTTCCTAGTCATAATGGAAGAATTTGTTTTGATAATTTTAAAATTTATTATGATAACCTTATGGTCACAATAGATATCATATTTGAACACCCAAATTCTAAAATGGATAATAAATTATATAATTAATCACCATTGAAATAATTGAAATGATTCATCAATCGATCATTATGATTAATTTATTCTCCCATTTCGTCTGTTTATCAAAGCATGATTGAGTTAACTGATGAACCATCTGTTTTATCTATATAAACCTAAATAATATAATAGGGGATGATCATAGATCATTTTATAAAATAATGAATGAAATTAATTCGTTGTGATTATTGTATTATTTTAATAACACTATGATTATGATCAATGAAATTAATTTTTAACCACACATATTTTTATCTCATTTTTTCACTAAAACATGAGATGAAATTTATGATGTATTTAGATACGTTCCTCCATTTATAAATATGGATATGGAGTAATAAAATTAATTCATTAATAATATTAATGTTTCATATATTTTAATTATGTCTCTTAAGGAACCAAACCTCTTTAATGATCTAGAAATCATGAATTTTATAATTGATTTTTTTAAAATGACAAAAACAAAATTTAATATGGCGTTAAAACTTATGAGTGTTAATAGATAATATATGATCCGTTCTCTCTATTTATATTATATCAATGTTATTTATAAAGTATTTAATCATTAATTTTCATATAAAAAATTTCATATTTATTATTTAAATTCTTATAATAAGTCAATACCATGATAAATATTGTCAATTTAAAGCTGTATAACATCATATAATATAATAAATAATACATAATTAATTAATTTGTTATAAAAAACACATGGATGAATGAAGTCCTATAATCACAGGGATTAGATAAACTAAGATTGTGATTCAATGTAATTAGTAGAATATATAGTTAAAAATTTTCAATAAATGTTCAGGGACTATTCTCAATTGTAGTAATTTGATGAACATATTAAAGATAGGTATTCAGAAACAAATAATGTTATCTAATGATACATAGAATGGAATAAAAATTAAAACCATTCATAATGACATTCACCACCTAATATGATATAATTATTTTTAGTATCTCCTCTGCAAGGAAGCATACAATATATTATCATTTTCAATTTAATTATCACCATCTCACTATATTGTATATAAATTTATGTTTTAACAATGTATTGTTATTTAATGTCGCTTAAATATTCTACGTAAAATTATATGTGATATATTAATCAAATACTTAGAGAGTAAAAATGATATCCTTACCATTTATTAAATTCCATTCCATGTATAATGATTCTGATTCAAGCTACATGTTTGCAATCCTTGAGTATAATTTTTTCCTCATATATCAATGATGAAAATTTGAGAACAAATTTATATTGATATCAAGGGAGAAGGAAAATATATATTAAAATATATAGGAACAACAATTGGTATATTAAACATGTGGTTTTACAGATAATAATTAATACATCATGATAAATGATATACATGATAAACTTGTGTGAGACATTTTAAAAATTGATATGATTCTGCAACACTAGATAATCAAACATCATATAATTTTTAGTAGAATGATGTCTCTAGGTTATGTCAAACCTTTAAAATTAAAATAAAATTTTCACTAGGATCTCATTATAGTTGTAAACTATTATATCAATATAATAAGACATATTACTCAATTAAATTTCTATATATTTGGAACATAGAAGAAATAATACTATTTTAGTTTGAATAGTAAACGTGAAAATAAAATTTTATACAAGATGTGGTAATGAAAGTGCATAGACTTGAGTTAGGTATAAGTATTTCACTCATACACTTATTTATTGTCACTTGTTCTTCACCAAGAGAGCCTAAATTATCTTCATTAAATTAATATATCTAGGGAGTTAGAGGAAAATTTGAGGAAATTTTTTACATTTTATTTTGGAAGATATTTTTTTAATTTAATATAGAATAAATTATTTGAGGATATTTTAGTAAATAACGATTCTCATAAAAACAATTATCACCAGATTACTTGTCAGTTGATTAATAGGTGTATTTATTTAATAAATTCTTAACAATAGTAGTTGAAACATGATCATAAAAGTGTATTAAAAATTCCATGTAATATGGAAATTATATGTATTAAGTGTTCAAATTTAATTATTTTATTTTTAATCAACCTATTAATAGGAAAATAAATTAACATTATTTTTAGTTTTAATGGATTTTTTATTCATGTTTAATAAATATTATTTACGGTAGTTTTTGGGAGTAATACTTGATGTATCATGTTGATTTTAAAAATAAAAGGGTAGAAATAAAAAATTCACTAAAATAGAGTATACTGTTTAGAAAAAAATTTCATCATTGAGTCATTATAATAATTTTTCCTTTTTGGGAATTTATATAGAATTTGTTTTATTTTCTTATGAAATTTTAAATAAATAATATATTTACAAAAAATAAATTTAAAACCGAAATAATGCCTATATAATAATTTTTAGATATCCCTAGCATAATCTTGACCAACAAATTTCTCTCTACATAAAGGTATTAATTGGGAGGAAATTTAATTACTAGAGATTTTAAAATATTTAATGTATCCAGTGAATTTTTGATTGGACATCCTTTATATGATTTTTCCTAGCCCTAAAATCCAATTCACTTCATCCTCTATGATTCAAATCAATACCTAAAATTAATGAATATATATTCTCAAAAAGATATTTTCATTATGAATGGTGAACAAAATAAATAAAATTAGGGGAACTAATTTATTCTTAAAGAGAATACTAAAAATATAAAATACCTCTCTAACACCACGTGGTTCAAAAATATTTTTTTTGCTAATAAATACATTTATTTAAATATTTTGACAGTAAATTTTCTTAACATATGCGACTAATTATAAAAAAATATATAATATAACACATTATATTTTATATAAATGTGATATAATTATCAAAACTAATTTATAATGAACATAGGAAATATAATAGATCTAAAAGAATTGAATTAAAATATTTCATTTATGAGAAATACATTTTTCATAATTATTTTAATTATAAATTAATTCATAATAACATACTACTGAAAAAGTAATATTTAAACATCTAAAAATATATTCATTAATTATAAAAAATTTTAATATAAAAAAATATTAATATGAATGTAAAATAAAAGTTTTTATAAAAAATTACTATAATAAGAAGAATTTTTTTATCTTAATATATTAAATAAATGCTTATTAATTAATTATTATTTAAATAACTAGATAATATATTCTATAAAATATTTTTAAAATCATTTAATATCAGTTACTATGAATGAAATTATAATAATATTAATTTTATTCTTACAAATACTTTTTTCTAAAATCCATTTTCATTGTATTTTTTCGCATGCATTAAAATGTATTTATTCCAATAAAAAAATTGATGATTATAAAATAGTTTCAAAATTATGAATCATGATTCCCAATTTCAAAAATTTATCTAATTTAAATCTTTTAGTTATGAATAGTTATCATCCTATAAATCATATTACCAAGGTAAGGTTTGAAAAGGGTAAATGAGGTGGTTTAACAATGAGTATGGAAATATAAATTTGGATGGATGAAGATATTTTTACCATAAAATATCATATAGTTGAATAATTTACCATTTTATGTCACATGAAATTGAAAATTACTTTACATTATTTTAAAGTAACGAATAATTACATGTGTGTCAGTCCCCTCACTTATACAGAGATACTCGTAACTTCAAAACATTAAATACAATGATCCTTCCAGCTCATGAAAGACCTATCAAAATAGTATAAATAATAACCTTCAAATATCATAGAGGTGTTGGCCTTCTAGAAAGGAAAAACATAGATAGATTATGGTGTTATCAAATGTATAATTCCCAATGAATAGATAATCGTCTTCACAAACCCATTTCAAATTTACCGCTTCTATAAATCCTTAAAATATCTTTAATCTATACTAAAAAATGATATCAATTTCCAAAATGTAAATATATGTTATAATGATTTAAAAAAACTACCCTATTTTCATCTAATAATTAATTAAATCATCTCTCACAAGTACTTGAATACTATTTCCTCCATGAAGCGATGCATTTATTTTTTGATCCCCAAATCTTATGGATTTATATAATGATTGATTTACTAAAAACTATCTATATTAGAGAAATATTTCATTTACCATTATCCACATTTTATGTATTTTCGTAAATTATATATAATTAATATATACTATACGGATTACATAACTATGAATTTTTAAAAGTTATATGATGATTATATAATAGAATGTTCTTACACGTTTAATTTCTATAACACAATATTTCTTGGTTCAATTTTAATGATTGAATTATTACTTGAATATTATTATAATATTATGTAAACTTTTTTTGTTTGAATCATTATTAACATGTTGGAGATGATTTGGGAACCATAAGATGGAATGGATTGGAAATTATGAATTGAAACATTCATGAAAAACAAAATAGCTAACACCAAGAATTATAATTTTTAGAAGGAATTTTTAGATAATTTTTAATTAAAAATTATAAGTTAATGATATTTATTAATTTAATTATTAATTTCTTTCTAGTATATATATAGTAAATATAAAATTATTGTATCAGATCATAAAGGGCATTCAATCTAAGTCCGAACATGAGGTGAGTAATTTTTTCACAATCTCATTTGCATTAGGAAAAGATTATATTAAAGGTATAATGAGAGAAATTATATATTAAATGTACATTAAACAATATATATTTTCTTTTCATATGGATATTTTTTTATTTTAAATTAATTTCTTCAATTTTTGCTCCTTGGGGAACATAATGTCCTAAAGAACGTTTTTAAAAGAAAAACTATTCCAACTTTAACTCCCAACACAATAATATTTTTATTCATTGTCAACATTTTTTAAAATGATTCTGTGGTTATATATTATTATATTCATGGAATTTCCAAATACCTTTTTTAATCTATTTATATTTCATAGAAATTATTTAAACTTAATTTTTTGTGTCTTCTCAGTGTGATTCTTTTGAAATTCATTAAAATTGTGTGAATATAATTTTCTGTTTACTGTATTTGACATAAAAATATTTTATTATCATCATTTTTCCTTACTCAAAAAATATATTATTATTATTATCGTATCTTATATAATGGTAATCAAATTTCAAATTTTTTTGGGAAATTTAAATATAATTGATTGTAACAGAAAAGCTACATTTTCTCTTCGTTTTTTAATATTTAATTTAAATGATTTTATAAAAGACATTTTTTATCATTGTAAACATCATTTATTGATTATAATGATTCACTAGGGATATATTTTTATGACACCATAATCATTCATTATTTTGATATCTTATGATGATTATTTTTAAGGTTGATTTCATGGAACATATTTCATTCTCATTGGTGAATTATAGTGTGATAAAATAATGAATATTTTAATTTTATTATGACAAAAATATATATTTTTATTACTTTGTAATTGGTGGATCTGAAAATATATATATCTCCAATACATTGGGTATTGTATTATACCTCTGGAGGTAATATCAAATTAAATAGGGATTAGAATCAATACATGATTGATATAGGATTGGGGATAAAACTCAATCAATGAAGGAACACCTTCCACTATGTGACAATGGTCTTTGATGCGATAATTAACTAATGAATAGATTTATATATTATTATAATTTATATTCAAATCCGAAGACATTTTTTTATTATGATATTATATCATGGATAATGTTTTAATTATTGATGATTACTTTGTATTATAATATATGACATAAAAAATACCATTCTTTAATGATTGGACTCCTCGATAATGATCTATTAATCATTATGTAATAAATTTCAATATTTGGATCAAGTAAAAATATTATATTATAATACATATAGGACTATTCTCAGTAATGATCGAGTTATATCTCTAATTGTTTCCATTACCAGCATTTGAGCCCACCACATCTTACATTTAAATTTTCCCTTTGTTGTGAAGAAATGTTTTAACTAGTGTATTCCTACAAAGGGTACTATATAAGAATAATTTTTTGGGAGATGTTAAAGATCATAAAATAAGTTAGATTAATAAATATATATTATATATGGACACTTATGAGAGGAATTTGGTGGGTATTTTTATAAAAAAAGTGATAAGATGTTTTAAATGAAATAGTAGTGGACTTCAGATATCTCTTAAGTGGAATGTGGTTTGGGTATGTTATTATTATGTTTATTGGGTTTATTAATAAACTAAAAAAATATGAAATTATATTCTCCAAAATTGAGTTCATTTTGGAATGATATAAAAAAATGTGGCTTAAAATTTGATGTCCCCTCTCACATACCCATGAATCATTATTCTATTTTACTCCCCTATCATTCTCTATTGAAATGGAATTTCTTTAAGTAGATTATCCTTGTTATTATGGATTAAACATATTGATAAAATCACCAATGTATATTATTATATTACATTAACTAGTGATTATATATTAGTAATCACTCATGGTTCATCCCCCTACTAAGTATCATAAAGAGTGGAGGAATTCCGATATGGACCTTTAAGGTAACCCTTGTAAAAGGAAATAATAATTTTAAATATACTGAAAAATGAAAATATAATGAAATATATGTATCCAAAAGCATCCAAGGAATTAAGAAGAGACATATTATCCTTAATTAAGATATAATTCATTATAGTGGTGGGAGGGATATCTTAGGATCAACCAAAAATACCTAGTGATCTTCAACGGGTGAAATGTAAAAGAAAGAAATAAAAAAATATAGTTATTGAAACTATACATCAACTAATTTGATCAATGTATCCCCATTAATAATGAATATTTTTCTTCATATTTAATTTATTTGGGACTTGGAATCCTAGATTCAATGTTACATGAGTTATAAAAGCTTTTACTCTAATGTATCTAGCATATCTATATTATTCCCTAAATTCCAGGCACAATACCCTTTCATCGGATTGTTTCCATGTGTATAGTCTTATTATTGAGATTTATTCATTTTACCATACCAGTAATTATATTTT
Source organism: Viscum album (assembly GCA_963277665.1). Lineage (NCBI taxonomy): Eukaryota > Viridiplantae > Streptophyta > Magnoliopsida > Santalales > Viscaceae > Viscum > Viscum album. Next base: position 995,079,712 of record OY728141.1, on the reverse strand, counting down.
TTAAATTATTCCCCAATAATAGTCGTTCTCTATACTCATTGTATATGAACCACTATAATGAATCTAATGTTTATGAATGATAAATTCTTTGTGATTAAATTAAATACCCTATTAGCATATGTGGATATTGAGAACACTTGGAATACTTTATTTATTTTTAAAATTTATATGGTCCATAAAATTTAGAAGATAATTAGGTATCATAACAATTGATAATATATCAAATTTCTAATTGATCGTATAATTATTATATATTTGATGGTTATGATAAAGTCCAATTGATAAATAAGAATGGAGCAATGACCTCAACAACAAGGATCTTATACTATGAAGCATGTTTATCAAAGCTTCATAAAGAGATAACATTTCTAGTATTTTCAAATGATCAAGACCAAGCTGATATTCATCAACTAAATAATAACCAAAACCATTTATGAGATAATTTTACGATCATCGTGATCACAACCCACACTATTAACATTGAACCACCATGGGAAAATATCACCATCAGTCGCTACACCCATATTGAATTCACTAATTTAAAAAAAGAATATATATATATATATAAAGCCTAAAATTATGAATATATATATTTTACTTTAATAAAATAATCATTATATTTATCCAATTATTTAATATCAATTATTAAATGATTAGATAATGTTTTTTGTAAAGAATCATATTTTTGTATGATGAAGCACAAATTATATTTTTTAGAAAATTTATAGTTTCAACAAATATTATATATTTTAATAAATTTAATAAATTAGGGAATAAAGGATATTTTAAAAAATTATTATTTTTAAATAGTAATTATTGAATAAAACTTATAAAATTACTTTAATAAGTCATGTTTTATTTTTAATGGTCAGAAAGCTATTATTTTTTTAAAATTGATATATTTTAATAAAGGTGATTTATTATTTAAAAGTATAATTTCTTATACATGTAGAATAATTTTTATGAAATAAATATTATTTTTCATATCATTATGATTCAATCTTCAAATTTTTATTTCTTTAAAATTTTCAGACATAGTCAGTTTTTTTAGTCAAAATGAAATACAATATACATATACACCGTGTATTATGACACAATATTTACCAAATAAATGTTGCAATATATGTCCTTAAATGTATATAATAACAAATATAAATATGCCCTTTAAGATAATGTGTTTTTAAGTTATTTATTTAATTGCATAAACCCTTAATGAATCCTCCAAAACCAATATTATTTCTATAGTTTTAAATAAATTAATTGTAAACATGACTTACTTCGAATTCAAAAAATATTTTATTTAAATATTATCAGTTTTTAAACATGTAAAATAATGAAGGCCAGTCAAATTTGGTGTAAAATGTTGGAAAAAACAATGACATGGTTTGTATTACTTATTACATTGTCATATAGAATCTAACCCCTTGGTTTGAAAATTAAAATGTAACTTAATTATTTTTTTCTATATAACTCCCTTGAAAATCCAATATAAAATCCCTAAAAACCATTTTAGAATGAAATTAATCTTATCAATCATCTATAGTTCCATAAAAATGCATACAAAACTTACATGAAGCTCCTCCAGAGCTTTTAGAAGCACATGTTATTTGGAAATATACAAATATACACAAGAGGGGGTGAATTGTTTCTTTTCAAATTATTTTACAATTCTACCTATTGATGTCAAATGAAAATTCTATAGATAGGAAGTGCTTATCATCAATATTAAATTATTAGAAGATAATAATAATAGGAATATAGAACACAACTATTTATAGTGGTTTGGGTCATAAGGATCCCCTAATCCACTCCACCAATTACTCTCTCTATGAGTTTAGTGAATTTCACTAGTCATGTCCTCAAATAAAAAGACCAATCCACAACTGTGTGTAGGAAGTTGACACCTTTACAAATAAGACTAAAAACAGAGTCTTTTGGTTCTATAACATAGAACCAATAAACCATAGCTTAGATTGAGAAGCTGACACTCCACTATAAATGAGTACATGTTGTTGAAACTCTCAATAAAAATATATTCATTGTAAAGGGTTCCAGTTGAACATTAATGTTGAAAAACTGATGGTAGATGAATATTATTCTTTAGAAAATAGTTTCTTTAAGAAAGATCAGTTTCAAAGTGATCCTATTGCAATATATCTTTTAAATAAAAAAAATAAATGAATAGAATCGTCGGACTTATAGAAAATAGAACATTTAAATTATGTATATTTCAAATATAGCCTCTTCTATAGAAAAATAGAGTTTGATCGATTGATGTAGTAGATCTGTAAAAGTTATTTAAAAGAAATCAGTTTCAATCGTGAATACGTGTCAAAATATATGGCTCAATGTATATCTCGATATATTTTTCTTTTAATCACACGCACAATCATATTGAACAAATACTGTGAAAGAATAATTAATGTAGAGACCCTATCTTTTTAATTCAGATCCCAGAAATTATCCTAATTTAATATAAGAATTCAAATTCTTGATAAATCTCAGAGTAGTTTTATATTTCCATAAGAATAGGAGAGGATTTCTCCACTTAATACGATGCTTTGAAATAATCATAACAAGATTTTAATCATTATAATGTGAGATTTAAATCAGCCGGATATTCCATAAAGACCGTTGCATGAAACTTTGATTAAATCATAAATTAAAATATCTAGTGTTGAAAATTAGAACATAATGATCCTTCAAAAAATAAAAAAATACCAATTGTAAGGTTAAACTATATAGTCATCATTCTCAGAATGTAATGTTGATACATAAGGTTGATCAACAAATTAAGGTTTATGATCCATAATTTCCATTTTCAAATGTAATGTTCCATACTTAGGTAGGGTTATTTAACCAAACTTTTTCTCTATTTCAAAAGTAATGTTTCACCCAAATGTAAGGCTATTTATCCATACGTTTCTGTCAATACAAGTTTGATTAACCATACATACTAATCTTTCAGCATAAGTTATAATACAAACATAAGGTTACTTTATTTCTATTCATTTCTTCAACATACAGTATGAACGTTGTTTCTAGAATATTGTTAGAAGTGTTCTGAACACATTGATTAATATACCATACAAATAAAAAGCGTGAATATTTTTTAAAAATAAGTAATATATGGAATATAAATTTACTAAAATATACTTAATGTAATATAATTTCTAAAACAAACAAGGGTATTTTTGATAATCAAAATCAATAATATTTATAAAGTTTTATTGAGACAATACATTCTGAAAAATCTACCCCAAAGCCCGTAAAATTAATAATAGAATTTAAAATATTGTAAATAATTAAAAATAAAATACTTCAATATTAGATTTCATAGAATTATTTCGATAAATAGAAATGAAAAAAAAAATTTACCCAAAATTCTCAACATTTTGCGAGATCAAAAAGAAAGTGATGAAATGAATAAACCACATTTAATTTTTTATAGTTATGTAAGTGAATGTTATAGTAATCTGTGTAAATATATAAGGCCATATTTTTGGATTCTAGACATAAACATAAAAGAATATGAAATAATGAACAAAAAAATAAAAATAATGAGATTTTGTTGGAAAAAAATTGTATAAATACAATACTCAGTTTGACTGGGAAACATGTTTAGTCAACATAAATGGTTTGGGTAAAAAATATTGTGTTGGAGTTATCTTGGTTAAGGTTATATGGATTTTGAGCAGCTTTAAACATTTCTTTCAACTCATCAATCTATAACTTTATAATTTTCATTATACTATCCCCCAATTTTATAATTATAACTCTGGTATATTGACTAATATGAAAATTCTCACCAATATTGACTTTCAAAAAGTAATGAAAACTCTCCTCTTTCTACATAACTGATCTTAATTTTCTGGTAATTTGTTCAGCAAAAATTTGATACCTGGTTCATTCTATGTTAGTTGGTCTTCTAGAAATTTCTTATTGTCCAACAGAACTAATAGAGGGGAATTGATTCACTGAAGATTTTTTAGATGATCATTCATATCAACCATGACAGAGGTGATTTCTTGAAACCTTCGAATCAGATCTGGATGGAAGGAAGGAGCATAGGTAGATGTACTGGTCTAATGAACAATATGTTTGATGGATTTTAACGAACTCTCTAAATAAATCATTAGATCCAAATATTCTTTCATAGAAATAGATTCCGATTTTATCTTTCCTACTTTATTCATCTTGTCTCTTTTGAAAGCATTAAATTCCTAATTGGAAGTAGAATTTTCTTGAAGATCTTATAAATTTTTCTTTGCAACTTTCAAATCTTTTTAAATATTTTCATTCTCTTCCCGAGACTTATTATATTTCATGATTTTCTCATTAATCAGATTTGATAGGGAATAATATGTCCCTTCATGTGGATTTATGGACCGACCAACTGCCACAATTTCTAGTGATTTTGAAAGAGATTTTTTCATAGACTTCTCCACTAGTTTTTCAATTGATTTTTTACTTGAATAATATAAACTATCAAGAACTTCATTTTTTTCTTCAATTTCAAATTTATTTCTTTCATCGAGATGATCAAAAATAGATAAAAGTAAATTATCAACAATTTCTAAAACCACAATTTTCAATTCTGATCAACTATTTATCTCCCTGAATAGCTGGTTCTTCCTCATAGACAACTAGTAAATCAATAGTAAATAGATCTCTTGTCTGGATTTCAACCTATAGATATTCTTTTAGAAAAGTCTCTTCTAGATTTACTATCTTGGTTACTTCACTTGAACCCAGCACGAGTTCTACAGTAGGTGGATCTACCATTTTTAGTGGTTTCATAACCAATTCTTCTTGCACAACCTCTTCTTAATCTTCCTCTTATTATTCTTCAAAAATCCATAATTTTCCATATGTAGTCTTGAAAATTCATTCACCAAAGGTTTCACCAATTCCTTCATTCCCAATTGCACTATTCTCCCCCTCAGAAAAAGAACCTAAATTTGTTGGTCATCTGCACTGACTGGTAAGAGTTTTCCTTTGACTGTACTCCTGTAAAAACATAACTTCTTCAAGGTTCATGCATTGAGCATGTTGTTGTGATGTTATTTAATTCAATAATATATTAAACGAATCATTCCTTTATAAAACAAAATTCAAGATATTATCCTACCATAAGGACAAAATTTCATCCTATCAAATTTTTATAGAATTAATTTTAATATATGAACATATAAATTTGAAAATTCATCATTATTTAACACTTAAACAAAAAAAAGATGTACATGTCTGGATGTAGAATCTTATCATTCTCATCCATTCTAGGAGAAATTTTGGTTTGAATAAACTTAACTAAGATTTTATAGTCTGCCTCAAGATCCTGGAAAAACATTTTTCTAACATTTTTTGAGCCAAAAAAGGTCATAATGTCTTCATATTTAAAGTAAATATCTTTGATAGACCTTATATGGAAATTAAACACTCCCCAATGAGGACAATTCATGATTTAAGAAATTTCGATTGAAGAAACTGAAAATTCCTTATTTGTATTATTGGAAAAACTATATATTCAGTATCACCAAAATTGAACTGAAAAGTTTTATAGAAATAATTTAGTTCTACCTCATACATGAATTCTAAGTTCCCCTAATTGAACACAAATTCAAATTCATGAAAATATAGAGCATACATTTTAAGTAAATTTTTCTGATAAATCCACTCAAAATTAGCCACTTTACCCTGCAAAATTATTCTTCCATAATATTTATGACAATTCAGGTCGATGGCTTCACCTTCTTCGGTTCTATTAGTTTTCTTCTTTTCTGAGAGACAAAATATTGATGGTTTTCAGGTTTTTAGGTATTCAAAGGAAAACAAAGGTAAGAGAAGGTAGACAATCACAAATGAGGGTTTTGGTATTCTAAAAGGATTTGAGAGTTTAAATGGTTTGGTATTTGAAATGTTTCTGACAATCCCTTGTTTCTCATGTCATTACATAAGATAATCATTAAAATTTTAGAAATCACATGGCATGAATAAATTTACTCTTAAAATAAATTAACTAAATTTTACAATAAAAATAAAATATTAAATCAAATTACATTTAATATAATTAGTAAATAATTTTAACATAAATATACTTATTTAAATAAATGAATAAAATAAGATAAATACTTAAAATTAAAATGATTAAAAATATTAACAATATAAAAATGAAATAAACTTAAAAACCCCTTAATAAAATCATAACATATAGTTGTATGTGGTTTAGTAAGAATATTATCTAGTTGATATTCATTATTTACAAATTCTAAAGACATATCCTTTTTAAGAACTTGGTCTCTTGGAAAATGATGTCTAATACCAAGATGCTTATTTCTTGAATTACTTATTGAATTTTTTGAAATATTTATAACAATTGTATTATCACATAAAATTGGCGTACTATTAAAATTTAGTCCAAAGTCCATTAGTGTGTTTTTTACCTACAATACTTGTTCACTACAACTTCCTATAGATACATATTCAGATTCCTCTATTGACAGGGCAACATAGTGTGGTTTCATACTTCACCATGATACTATTGATTTTCATACAAATTGACTGGTTCTTGAGGTACATTATATATCTAATCTAAAACCTCCAAAATAATCATATTAATGTGATATTAAATTAAAATCATATGTTTTTGGACAAATAAGAGATTAGAAAACTGTTTCCTTTAAAAATCTAAAAATCCTTTTGACGGCAATAAGATGATATTCTTTTGGATTTTTTTGAAATCTTTTACATAAACATAATGAAAAAAATGTCATGTCTTCAAGAAGTATGATATAGTAAACTACCAATCAAACCTATATATAACTTGTTTTCCACTGGTTTTCCAGTGTCATCCAAATCATGTTTTATATGGGTACTCAGGGTATTTTTATATGTCTAGTTGTTATCAAGGCCAAACATTTTCAATAAATCATTAAAATATTTACTTTTGTTTAAGACATTTCCATAATATTATTGATAAATTTGAAGTCCTAAAAAGAAGTTCAATTCTCCCATCATACACATTTCAAATTAAGGATTCATATGATTTGAGAAATCATTACAAAGTTTTGTATTGGTTGAACCAGATATAACATCATCAACATCGACTTGAAGTAATAATATATTATAACAAATGGTTTTCTTAAAAATACATGGATCTTCCATTCCAACAGTAAATCCATTTTTCAAAAGAAAAGAACTTTATCTTTTATACAAAGCTCTAGGTGCTTCTTTAATACTATATAGAGCTTTAGTATGTATAAAAATTGAATCCGCGTTTTGAGAGATTTCAAAACTAGAAGGTTGTTCAAACTAAAACTTCATCCATTAAATATCCATTTAAAAAGTTAGATTTGACATCCATATGATATAATTTAACGTTAATTTGAGGTGGATAAGCTAAAATAAATCTAATTGCATATATTCTAGCTACAGGGGAAAAGGTTTCATCATAATATATACTTTCTTCCTAATTATATCCATTAGCAAATAATCTAGCTTTGTTCCTAGTTATAATCCCTCAATCATCTTGTTTATTTCTGAATACCCACTTAGTTTCTATAACTGGATAATTTGATGATCTTTCAACTAATTCCAGAACATTGTTTCTTTTGAATTAGTTTATCTCATCTTTCATTGCTAACATAAAACTCTCATATTCTATGTATCCTTCAAAACATATACATTCTAGTTGATATTGAATGTAATATAAATCAATAAGGTTTATTGTATTTCTACTTAGTTTCTATTCTTAGGTATATGTCTCCAATTCCAGTTTTTAAAGGATGTTTTTTAATGATCATGACTATCTAGGTTAAAAACATTTAGTATCATTAGTATCACATTCTTCTGAACTGGACTAAATTTTATTTATGTTACTTTCAAATTAATTTTTAAGGTTTTCAAGTCTAATGTTCTTAGAGAAGTCAGTAGATTCATCAGTTTGATCATTATCTTTAATAAAATGGTCAGTTTCATCAAAGATCACATGAACTGACTCTTCAAAAATCCTTGAATTTTTATTAAACACTCAATAGTCTTTAGAGGTAGAATAATATCCTAATAACATTCTTTCTTCAGCTTTTGGATTGGACATAAGAATATTATCGTTGGGGTTTAGGATATACACCTTACATTCCAAAAAATTAATGTTATTTTCCATAGGTTTTCTGTTATTCCATAGTTCAAAAGGTGTATTTTTGAAAATAGAACGAATTAAAACTATATTCATGATATAGAAGGATGTTCTTATAGATTACTCCCAGAAGTAGGTAGGTAGACTGTATTCATTCAGCATTGTCCTATCCATTTCATGAATAGTTCTGTTTATTCATTCAATAATTCTATTTAGTTGAAGTATTCTTGGTGTCAAGAAGGTGTGTTTAATACCCACATTTGAACATAAGGAATTGAATTTGTCATTCTTAAATTCTCCACCATGATCACATCTTAATGAAATTATCATAAAAACTTTTTCATTTTGAGAAAATTTACAGAAAATTTCAAAAATAATAAAAGCATCACTTTTATGTTTTAGAAAAAAATACATGTAAATCTATAGAAGTCATCAACCAAAACATATAAATATAATTTTCCAGCCAAAATTTCTACTCTTGAGGGTCCAAAGAGATCCATATGGATAAGTTCTAGAGGTTTTTATATAGAAATTATGTTAATAGATTTGGATGAAGATTTGTTTTTCTTTCCAATTTGGCCTGAATCACAAAATCTGTCACTATCAAACTTAAGACTAGATAAATCAGAAACTAACTTTTTGTTTTATAATTTATGTAAAGAGTAAATATTTCAATGACCATGCCTTCTATGCCATATCCATGTCCCATTTATCATTGCAGTTAAACAATTCACATTATATTAACAAAAGTGATTTAAATTCAATGTAAAAGCATTCTCAGTTCTGGGTTCTCTAAACTTATGTAGATTATATTTAAGAACAAAAAAGGAATTGTTATAAAAATCAACATAATATCCTTCATCCCAATGTTGATTGATATGTATCAGGTTATGTTTCATCCCTTGTACATGTAGTAATTTGTGTATTGATACTGGTTTTGGATCTCTAACAGTTCCATTTCCAATTATTATTCCTTTGGCATTATCACAAAAAGTTACTAGACTTCCATATAATTGATTTAGTGTATTGATGTTTTATGATTTTCCACTCATATTACTGGAGAAAACATTATCAATTATCCTTATATCTTTTCTTTTTCAATGACCTCTTTACAACAAAGACAATTTAAACAAGGGTTTTTTGTACCAATATTATTTTGGGTCTAGCAGTGTTAGCTAGAAATGATCTAGGAATCGAGATATATTTATTTTTTGACACTAATATTTACTTTAGATAATCTATTTTAAATAAAATATTTTTTAGTTCCACTTATTTGGGGTTTCCTAAATAACAGTTTTCGGTATGATTCCCTTCTTTTCTACAAAAATGAAAGGTATCAATTTTTGAGTTAGGAACAAAATAATTCTTATACAGTTTAGATTTTTTGCCTTTATATCCTACACCAAATCTTTTATTTCTAATGAAATTTTTACTCATAATTTCATTCCTAATATTTTCGACTTTTTAAATGAGATAGAATCACTTTTTTATGTTTATAAATCATATTATAATTCATTAATCTGACTTTCCTGATTAGCATAGTTTGTGGTAGATGAGTTAAATATTTCAAGTAACTCTTGATATTGTTTAAGTAAGGAATGCCTTTCTCATATAATATAATTGGGAATATTTTTTCAGATTTTTTTTCATTAATAAGGAGTCATATATAACTTCTATCATTTTTCAGTAGGGATCCAATTTATTATTTGAATAATTTGAATTAGAATCATAACTAGATGAATAATAGGATTTTACCTTATCGTCTTCTTCTTCCATGAAGCATTTATTTTCTTTTAGATTTTATTATTCCTTTTATAGTATGATTTTATTGAGCTGTTGGAGTCTTCAGGGACACTTCATGTTTCCTTCATTTTTCTTTTTCCTTCATGTTCATAGTCATCATTTTTCTGATATTCCTTTTCTGTCTTTATCTTTTCTCATTTTAGATGGGTACAATCAGGTATTATATGACTAATTTCCTGCATTCATTGCATCTAACTTTCATAGAGTATTTATTATCCATTTTTAAAGGGTTTTTAAATCATTTTTTCTTCTTATAAAACTTGCTGAACATTCTGGAGAATTGAGGAAAATCCATTTTAGAATCAGATGTATTTGAATTTGCTTCTTCTAGGATTTCATTCTTTATTCTTTTTCATTTCTTCTGAGATTTTGCCTTTAAAAAATTATTTTCATTTCTCAATAAGACTTTATGTTATTTATCTTTATCTTTCATTTCATCTCCATACATCATTAGTGTCCCAATCAGTTCTTTAAATTGTCTGAATTTTGAAAGGTGATGATTGTCAAATTATAGGTGATATACCAATCATGTCATGACCCTCTCCCCAAAAGGTGTACCCCTCTAGGGCCAACAATGCGAGAAGAGAGATAATGAACCCTGATTCCCGCCTTCAGTAGGCCCTGGGTTGGCAACTAGAACCGAGGGTATAGTAAACACACAGATGAGATACATTACCCTCTAAGAGAACACATGCGAAATAGAGAGATAAGATAGACACCAACCAACTCCAAATTAGACCGAAATATAAATGAAAACCCAAGTGCGCATATGTAATTTCATCCCAAACTACTATAATTAAAAGGGGAAAACTATATGTACCATAAAAGAAAGTAAAAAATAGCAGCAACCACATGCCCGAAGAGCTCCTGCAACCACAAGCTGGTAAAAACCATCTTGATCCCCAACCTATTACAAGTGACCTAAAAATAGTTTATATATACATAGGTTGAGTATAACATTATACTTAGTAGGATCCTCCCCGAAGCCTCTAGTGAAAAAATAATGAAACCATGCTAAAGCACAACAAACAACAAGTGAAACTAACTTGTCACCTAAGCAGGTATACTAATTTCCCAGCCTCACAATGGATACTCTCACCATGTAATGAATACAAGTGTATATAATGTAATAAATAATATCAAGGGTACCCTGCTACTAATTCCCCAATGGTTTTCCCTTTTTCCCAAATGTCGTACGTCCTAAGAATCTCTCTCCGAAAGGCTTGCCCGTAGGCACTTGGGTAAAGCACCAAAATATGCACCTCGTGTAACAAAACCACCACGTCCATGTAAAGAAAAGTTACCAGATAGTTTCTGGGAGCCACCATAGCTCACATAACGTGTATCATAGGTTGGGTATTATACCTCAAGCCATTACAACCCATACACTGAGTAAGGATTCTCAAGCCATCACAACTAATACATGTCACACCTATAGTAGTACAAAGGAAACTATATCCATTATATATGTTTGATAATAACAACAAACCATTATGGCCATCTACACACATATATGTGGAAAACTAACTAATGTTACTACTAGAACATGTAACTACAAAGAGAAGAGAGTTGGGCCAAAGGGGGTAGTCATCCATCCATCCTCCCACTAGAATATTGGGGAAAATACCCCCCAGGGCTCAGAATCCCTGGGGTGTTAGTATCTCTAATTGAAGGGGTGGAGTAGCGTATAGAAACACAAAATGTTCCGAATATACTATATCTCACTACCACACCATGGGCATAACCTAGTCTTAGAATCTATTGTAGCTAACATTTCTCGGACTCCTAGCTGCCACTTCTAAGACTAGGTATCCTATAATCACACAACCATTTAATGAGCTTTATTTCCTTAATTCATTCCTTTTTATCATTTACACTTTATGTAAATTAATTCTTTAAACATTAATTAACCATTAAAAATTACACATTAAATTTCATTAGCATCACTGCGAAATTCTACTAACCATTTTTAAAAATTGTAACCTCAACAATGTGTCCCAGCAATCTCCCCCCACCCCCCACATGTGTTAACATCATTTATTCAATTATTTATTACATCATTACCTTCCCATATTCCCCATCATTCTAGAAAAACATTTTATGCTAATAAACACAAGGGGGATCAACATGGTGAGTAGATGAACTACCCGTAGAGTCTTTGACGCCTATAAAAAGGGCATAGACCCATCTTACCTTGAGAAGATAGACACGAAAACCATGTGTCATACCCGATGCGTCTTCACCCATTTCGGAAGAAGGGTAAGCAAGACCAGCTTCCAAGAGAAGTGGGGAAGGTAATGTAGATAACTAATCAAGGAATTAGCAAGAATAAAAACATTCACATCCAACATGTTCCATCATCCCTGGTGTCCTACCCAACACCCACATGCATAAACAGATGCATCTAGTCACTATAGGTGTCAACTCATGCCATAACCAATAGGCCTCAATGCCCCCAGATGTCACAACAGTCATCCAGGCCCACAACACAACATAAGAAGTAGAAAAAAAACTTCATATCAAAGGGGATCTTGGCCCTTAATCAAACAAGAGGGTAACTCCGAACACTAAAAAGAATTATCTTTTATCAAACAACCAATTATTTAATCCATCTTGGAATGACCAATTGATTATTCATAGGTTCCAAATTTCGGAAACAAAACTAATAAGCTATCACAAATAATTAAACATGCCTACTTCACTAATTTGATTAACATCTAATTACAACAAGAAGAACTAGATTCAATTACATACCTCTTTATCTTTATCCAAACAATTATAAATTAATTCCAGATTTACGTTATTTACCAATTTCCATCAAGAACAAGCATAGATATCTCGCTCTCTAGAAAAAAAGATGCAATAACATATGATCAATATCAATTTATTTATCCAGTTCTAAAATTTAATAAGTCAATTCAATTTTGATCAAGTGGGATAAAACATGCTAATAATAAAATTGCACATAAAAGAAAAGATATGAAATGAATCCCCTACCTCTAACGCTTCTTGACGTTATTTATATGAGAACGAGCCACACAATGGGTTTAGATCTCCTCCCCTATGACAATTGTTTCCACCTCAGGATGTAGAGACACCACCACATCATCCACCACACTAAAAAAGACCATTAGGAACATGGGTTAAAAATTCCATAACACGGGCAAGGAGAAAGAAGTTGATGAACCCAATATAATAAAGATAGATCATACCTTATATTGAAAACTGATTGATATTTCTTTGTTGTATCAAAATAGAGTGAATAAAATCTTAGGATGAAAGTTTGATTGCACAAATCCAATAGGAAGTAATGGAATGTTTGAGCATCTCACACCCGAGAACAAGGAGGAAGAACAATGGAGGAATATATTTCGTCCCTTTAGAAGATTTAATGGAGCAGTGGTTTAAGATATGCTAGGTTTTCAATTAAAAGTTTGTCACATTAAACCATGTGGTTTGACCAAGTAAAAACATATTGAGCCTTAGGAGAAATTAATATTGGATTTAAGGCCAATGAATCATCCCTATAGTCCTTAAAACAAGGATTTAAATGAATTTTACATCAAAGTAAATGTCAAAGGGGAGAAACTATAGGAAGCAGGAAACATTGTTCATGAACTCGAAATTTGGAAATGATAAGACATTGTTCAGGAACCTCATCATTGGAACCTCACCATTGGAACCTCACCATTTTGGAAACACTGTTCATGAACCTCACCATTGGAACCTCACCATTGGAACCTAACAATTCAAGAAACACTATTCATGAACTCAAAAATTGGCAAAGGGAAAAGTTCATCGTTGGAACCTCATTGTTTTGGAAACACTATTCATGAACTCAAAATTTGGAAAAGGAAAAATGGTCACCGTTGTAATGTCATTGTTCTGGAAACACTATTCATGAACTAAAAATTTGGATAAGGAAAAAGGTCACCGTTGGAACCTCTCCATTCTGGAAACACTGTTCATGAACTCAAAATTTGGAAAAGAAAAAAAGGTCACTCATGGAACCTCACTATTCTAGATACATTATTCATGAACACAAAATTTGGAAAAGGAAAAAGGTCACCATTGGAACCTCACCATTCTAGAAACACTATTCCTGAACTCAAAATTTGGGTAAGAAAAAAGGGTTACTGTTGGAACCTCACCATTGCACTGTTCACATAAGGTTACTGATGACATTGTTAACATAAGGTCAATGATGACACTATTCACATAAGGTCACCGATGTCACTATTCACATAAGGTCACCGTTGCACAGTTCACATAAGGTCACCGATGCACTATTAACAATAGTCTACCATTGGAACTATTCACTGATGGAACTGTTCACAAAAATGGAAATTTGGAAAAGCGTTGGGGATAAGTCACCTTGACCTCCCAAAACACCTTATACACTTTATTTTCACGAAGGAATGGACCAGAGAGGTCTGGGCCATTACATTAGATACCTCTCACAACATTCTCGTCCTCAAAAATTTAAAACCCACCTAAAGGGAAAATGAAACAGAGTCTAAACAACCACCCATCAAGATACCCCTCAAAAGAGATCTAGCCATAAGAAGCAATAAAATAAATCCATTTTATAAACATGAATTGTCTATAACCACAATGGATACATCGATACACAAAATGAGTTAAACATCAAACAACTCTTGGTACCGAGCACGTATCTGTGACACACGTTCCCATGTACTCTCTTCAAAGACACCGTATCGCCACAAGACACAAACCAAGGGAATATAAAGCTCACACAATACCTTCTCTTTGAGGTCTTGGATCTCCAAAGGTCTCTCCTCAAAGGTCGCATCATCAAAAACATCGATCTATCCCCCATCGATGATGTAAGGGTCATCGTGAAGATAAAAACAGAGATGTGATACATGGAATACATCAGGTATCCAACTCATCTATGGGTGAAGTGATACTCGTTACGCCATAGCTCCAACACGATCTAACACCTTGAAAGTCCCACCAAACCAGGGAGAAAGCTTACTCCCATGAACAAACCATTGCTTCCCAAAACGAGGAGTCACCTTCAAAAACACATGATCACCAACATCAAAATATAAACGTCTCCTCCTTTTATCGACATATTATTTTTGATGATGTTGCGCTATCTTCATCCTCTCATGAATCACCTGAACCATATCTATTGTATTCTTTATTAGTTCAGCTCCGATATTTTTTGACTCTGCAACCCCAGTCTAACACAATGAAGAATGTTAAGGTAGGCCATACAAGGCTTCAAATGGGGCCATACCGATGGTGGAGTGAAAACTATTATTGTAAGCGAACAACACCATGGGTAAGTGCCACATCCACTAACTTCTCATATCCGTAACACAAGAGTGTAATCTGTCTTCATGATTTTGGGTGGTTCGCTTTGTCTGGACATCCTTTTGAGGATGAAAAGCATTTCTACGACATAAATGAGAACCAAAAGCATTCTGGAGACCTCTATATACCCTATAAGTAAAGTGAGGATCTCGATCATAAATGATCTTCATTGGGACTCCATGAAGTCTCACCACCTCCTCTAGATACTACCTCGGGAAAACATCCACTAAGAATGACTCCATGATTTCTATAAAGTGGGGTGAATTCGTTAAACAGTCTACTTCCACCCAAATATCATCATGTCCTCCCTCATCACAAGGTAAACCAGAAACAAAGCCCATTGTGATGTCCTCCAACATCCACTGAGGAATATCTAACGGTTAGAGTAGACCACCAGTATCATGGTGTTTGACCTTCACCTTCTAGCAGACCAAACATCAAGACACAAACTCTGCAACAGTACGCTTCAGCTCAGGCCACCAAAACTAGCTCTTCAAGGCTCGGTACATCTTTTTCATGCTAGGATACACCACTAAAGGAGAACTATAGAACTCTATGAGAACCATATCACAAATCGTAAAAGGAATAATAATCCATTCATGATACAAAACTCAGTGTTGTTCATCCTCAGACCATCCATCAGAGGCCTCACCACAAACAACTCGGTACCTCTAGAACTCCACCTCTAGATCCCCCAACAGGGACTCCTCCACCATCTACATAAGATATGATTGCACCGCCATCTAAAAAAGACAACATCTTCCCCCCAAGTTCTCCCATATCAAGTTGTATAGCTGATAGTTCTTCCATTACACTCTAAGAATCACCAGATTCACACACTACATTACCACATGACTTCCTTCTCAGTGCATCAGCTACAATATTACCATTTCCAGTTTTATTTGATATTTCAATGTTGTATTCCTATAAGAACTCCATCCACTAATGATGTCAGAAGTTTATGTCACACTTGGAGAAAACATACCTCACGCTCTTATGATCGTTAAAAACCAAAAAGTGCTCACCAATGAGGTAATGTATCTAAAAATTCAGAGAAAACACCACAACTGCCAACTCAAGATCATGGGTGGAATATTAATGTTCATGAGGACACAACTACCAAGACCCATAAGAAAAAATTGATCTTTGTTGCATTAGAACACATCCAAACCGTATATGTGAAGCATCGCAGAAAACATTAAACTGAACTCTCTCATCTTGAAGACAAAGAACTGGAGCAATTACTAACTTCTGTTTTAGATACTCTAAAGCTATCTGACACTGATCAGTTCATATTCACACATGATCGTTCCTAGTCAATGATGTTAGAAGAGTCACACCTTGAACGAAATGGGATAAGAACCTCCTGTAGTAGCCTGCGAGACCAAGGAAACTTCTTACACTTGGTATTTTCTTGGGGGCTGCACAAGACAAAAATTCTTCTATCATTTATGGATCCACTGCTAGTCCCTACAGGGACACATCATGCCCCAATAAATGGACTTCCCGATCCAAAAACTCACTCTTCGACAACTTCCTAATCAACTGATGTGGACGAAGAACTCCCAAAACAGCATATAGATGCTCTGATTTCTCCTTCTCAGGCGTGGATTACACAAGGATTTCATCAATGAAAACCACCATGAACTTGTCTAAGAACTCACAGAACACAGCGATCATCAATCCCATGAACACATTTGGAGCATTCCTCACACCGAACAACATTACAACAACCTCATAATGCCGATGACGACAATGGAAAGCTATCCTTGGGAAATCTTCATCCTTCATATATAAATAATTATATCGTAATCACAAGTTAATATTTGAAAATAAACTTTAACCCTTCGATTGATCAAATAAATCATCAATCCATGGAAGATAGTAGAAATTATTTATTGTCACATTGTTCAAGCGACGATAATCAACACAAAACCGCAAACTATCACCATCCTTCTTCAAGAAAAAAACTGGTGCACCCCATGGTGACCCACTCAACTGAAAAAACCTGCATTGTAATTGTACATCAAGATGTATACACAACTCTTTTCACTCAGAAGGGGCCATCCTATAGGGATACATAGAGATGGTAGATTCTCTTGGTTGTAGCTTGATCCCAAACTCGATCTTTCATCGAGGGGGTAATGCTAAAACCTCTTCTAAAAAGACATTAGGGTACTCTTCTATGACCCTAGGAAATACCAACTACTGAACCACTGATGAACATAGAATTGGATCAACCATGATGGATAATAAGGATGGAAAATGCATCTAACCCATCTGAAGGTCTCCCTCACCAACAAACACCACATGCTCTCCATCTACAACAAAGAACACAACCCGCCTCCTGATGTAATCCATGATATCTTTTACCGAATAAAAACAATACATGTAGAGGTTTACAGAATGTGGTTGTATTATTAAACATATGAAATCTCCCCAAGAGCGATTTTCCCCAACAATAGCTCCCATTCTATATATTCTTAAATAGGTCAGCTCAGCCTCCAACTAGCGTAGTCAACGACAAGGGAACTGGAAGCCTCTCTACCTCATGTCCTAAAGCATGGAAAAGGGTAGGTGATATGAAGGCATGTGTCCCTCTAGAATCAAACAAGGCATACACCAAGATAGAAAAAAGAGAAAATGGTACCTCGAACGATGTTTGGCTCACCTGGACCTGGCAATGATAAAGAATGAAGCTGACCACGACCACCTCCACGACCTCTCTGACCTTGATGATGTCCACCACCATGGACGTGCTTTTCTATATGAGTATGGGGAGTGTAACAGGGAAGTACTTTGCCAACAACATCTACCCTCTTCTGATCTAATAATAGTGCAACATACTGCTGCTGCCTTTGCCAGAACTGCCTCAACAGAAGAACATGGAGCAGAACACCTAGTGCACGATGACTATCGTAAATGGTCGGGCACTCTCATTATGGATGACCTCGACCACCACAAGAAAATCAAATACTTGATCCCTTGTAATAGGCATGAGAGCTTCTGCCCCTAGAGAAATGAGATCCTGAGGGCCGGGACCTACCCTCGCCGAATAAAAACTATTCTGTTTTGAAAACTGGGAACCCTGAACCACAGCTCGGCTTCGTGAGGAATCAAGAAGGCTATCATCTCGTGATGATCCAGTTCTGACCAAAGTCCTCTTGATGGCCTCTTCCCTTTACATCATCTGAAGATATGTCTTTATCATAAATGGGGTGACATGGTGCTAGATATCTGGGTGCAAAGTCTCCTCGAAATGCCTCGCCCTAGCCTCCATATCTGGAAACAGGTATGAAACATATCGTAAAGGGTTCCTGAAATGGATTACATACTCTCACACACTGGTGCTCCCCTATCGAAGGGTAAGAAGTTCCTGGTGACTGGATTCCATTGCAGTTGATGAAAGAAACACAACTCTAAACTTGTCTTGAAACTCCTCCCATGAGATACTTGACTCCTCATGATCCCCGATGAACAAGAACCACCACTTCCTCACTCCTCCATGCAGCATCATCACAACCAAAGACACCCAATGCTTCTTATAAGCATGAATTGAACTGAATCCTATCTTGACCTCCTCTAACCAGTGATCCCTGACTGCATCTGAAATAGATCCCTCGTACATTATCAGACACTGGCACTGAATCTCTTGGAGTGTCCTCCTCCAAGTTTCATCATTTTTAACCTCTACCATGTGGCAATCTTCTAGCACAACCTACTAGGAATATTTTATGAGATCTTGATGAGGACGTCGACTTGGATCCATAACTCTAAAATAACAAATAGTTAGAGCTCCTAAACATGGAATATAGAAGACTCGACATTAATTAATTAGTTGTTTCTTTAATTTGTTTTAGGTTAACCTATACCCAAGTCTACCCATTCAAACACAGGCACAAAGAAGAATGATGCATGATCCACTCCTAGGTTTGTACCCTGCAACTAGTATCACCTTGTTTAATAGCCATTGTAAATGTAAAGGTCCGTACATCAGATCATAGGGGGCCCTAAATGACTATGTCTTTTCTGGTATCTAGTGTTTACATCACATTTAAACTTGACTAACACTTTTTCGTTACCAACCCATGAAACCTTACTTGTTCCTAACACCATACTCCATCCTATCTCTCTAACTCCCTCTCATACCACTCTCTCACGACCCCCTCCCCCCAAGGTGTACCCATCATGGGCAGACAATGTGAAAAGAGAGATAATGACCCCCAATTCCCTCCTCTAGTAGGCCCCGGGTTGGTGACTATCACTGAGGGTATAGTAAACACAAAGATGGGAGGCATTACCCTCTAAGAGAACACATGCGAAAGAGAGAGATAAGATAGACACCAACCAAATCCATATCAGACTAAAATATAAATGAAAACCCTTTTTCACATATGTAATTTCATGCAAAACTACTAAATATGGGAGGGGAAAACTTCAAGTACCCAAAATAAAGTTAAAACAACGGCAACCATAAGCCCAAATAGTTCCTACAACCCCAAGACAGTAAAAACCAGCATGATCTCCACCCTTCTCTAAGTGACTTGAAGAACAGTTTATATATACATAGGGTGAGTATAACAGTATACTCAGTAGGATCCTCCCTGAAGCCTCTCGTGCAAAAGTAAATAAGGCACGCTAAAGCTCAGTAAACAACAAGTGAAACTAACTCGTCACCAAAACAGGTATACTAAGTTCACATCCTCACCATGGATAATCTCACCATGTAATGCATACAAGAGTATATAATGTAATAAAGAATATGAAGGGTACCCTGCTACTACTTCCCCACTATTTTACAGATTTTCCCCAACGTCGCACGTCCTAAGAATCTCTCTCAAATAAGGTTTCCCCACAGACACCTATGAAAAGCACCGCATTATGCACCCCATGCAACAAAACCACCATGTCCACATAAGAAAAGTAACCAGGTAGTTTCTTGGAGCCGTCGCAGCTCACATAACGTGTATCATACGTCGGGTATTATACCTCAATCCATTATAGCCCATACACTGAGTAAGGATCCTTAATCCACCACAGCCTATATACGTCAAACCTATAGTAGTCCATACGAAACTATATCCAGAATATATGTGTGTGAATAACCATAAGCCATTATAGCCCTCTACACACATATATGGGGAAAACTAACTATTGTGCCTACCAGCTCACGTTACTACCAATAGAAGAGAGAGGGACCAAAGAGGGTAGTCATCCATCCATCCTCCCAATAGAATGTTGGAGAAAACACCCCCAGTGCTCAAAATCCTCGGGGTGTCAGTTTCCCCAACTGATGGGGTGGAGTAGAGTATAAAAACACAAAAATTACTGAATATACTATAGCTCACAACCTCACTATCGGAATAACCTAGTCTTAGACTTTACAGTAGCTAACGTCTCTTAGACTCCCAGCTACCACTTTTAAGACTAGGTATCCTATAATAACACAACCATTTAAATCCCTTTATTTCCTTACTTCATTCCCTTTTTATCAGTTCCACTTTACGTTAATTAATTCTTTAAACATTAATTAACTATTAACAATTCCACATTAAATTTCATTAGCATCATTCCCAAAGTCCACTACCGATTTTTAAAAATTGTAACCTCAACAATGCGTCCCAAGAAACACCCTCCCCATTGGTTACCATCATTTATTCCATTATTTGTTACAACATTACATTCCCATATTCCCAATCATTCTAGAAAAACATTCTATGCTACTAAATAAAAGGGGGATCAACATGCTATGTAGATGAACTACCCATAGAGTCATTACCTCCTATAGCAAGAGTTTAGACCCATCCTCCATTGAGAATCTAGACACAGAATGAACGAGGCATACCCTATGTGCCTTCCCCATTTTTGGAAGAAGGGTAAGCAAGACTAGTTTCCTTAAGAAGTGGGGAAAGTATAGATGATAACCAATCATGGAATCATCAAGCATCCAGAAATTCACATCCAACCCGTTCCATCATCCCTGGTGTCCACCCCGACACCCACATGCATAAACCAATGCATCTCGCCACACTAGGAATAAACTGTTGCCACAAACAATAGGCCTCCCTTCCCCCACATATCATAACAACCATCCTGGCTCACACCACAACACAAGTAGTAGGAAAACAAATATCATATCAAAGTGGCTATTGGCCCTTAAACAAACAAGAGGGTAACTCAGAACCCTACAAGGAAGTATTTATTTTCAAACAACCTATTCTTTAATACCTCTTGGATTCACCGATTTATTTTTTGTAGGTTCCAAATTTGGGAAACCTAACTAGTAAGTTATAAAAAATAATGAAAAATTCTCACTACACCAATTTGATTAACATAAAATTATAACAAGAAGAACTATATTCAATTACATGCTTCTTTATATTTATCCAAAAAATTATCAATTAGTTCCGGCATCACATTCTTTACCAAAATCCATCAAGAACATGCATATATATCACAATATCTAGCAAAAAAAGAGGCAATAACATATGATCGATGTCAATTTATTTATCCAGTTCAAATATTTGATAAGTCAATTCCATGCGATCCAATGGGATAAAACATTCTAAGTATAAAGTTTCATGTAAAATAAAATAGAAGTAACGAATCCCCTACCTCAAATAGTTCTTAATGTTCTTTATAAGAGAACGATCTACAAAACGGGTTTCGATCTCCTCCCCTATAATAACTGTTTCTACCTGAGGATGTAGAGACACCACTACATTAGCCAACACCCTAGAAAATTCCATTTGGAACATGGGGGTAAAAATTCCATAAAAAGGACTGGGGGAAAGAAAGATATGAACACAAAATAATGAAGATAGATCATAACTTATATCGAAGACTGATCGATATTTCTTATTTGCATCAAAACAGAGAGGAACAAATCCAATGAGGAAAGTTTGATTGCACAACTCCTACAGGAAGGAATGGGATGGTCGAGCATATCACACTTTAAAAGAATGAGGATGAACTACGGAGGAAGAGATTTTGTCCCTTTAGTAGATTTAACGAAGCAGTGGTTTAAGATATGCTGGGTTTTCCATTAAAAGTGGATTGCATTAAACCACATGGTTTGGTCATGTAAAAACATCATAATACTTAGGAGAAATTAAAATAAGAGTTAGAAACTTTGAATCGGCCATAGAGTCCTTAAAACAAGGCTTTAAATGCATTTTATGTCAAAGAAAAAGTTATAGGGGAGAGACTGTAGGATGTTGGAAACACTATTCACAAACTCAGAATTTGGATAAGAAAAAAAATTATTCATGAACATCATCATTGGAACTTCACCATTCTAGAAACACTATTCATGAACCTCACCGTTGGAACCTCACCGTTATAAAAACACAATTCATGAACTCCAATATTGGAACCACACCATTCTGGAAACACTGTTCATGAACTACAAATTTGGAAAAGGAAAAAGGTCACCATTGGAACCTCACAATTCTGGAAACACTGTTCATGAACTCAAAATTTAGAAAAAGTAAAAAGGTCACCGTTGGAACCTCAAAATTCTAGAAGCATTGTTCATGAACTCAAAATTTGGAAAAGGAAAAAGGTCACTGTTGGAACCTCATGATTCTGGAAGCACTGTTCATGAACTCAAAATTTGGAAAAGGAAAAAGCTCACTGTTGGAACCTCACCGTTCTATAAACACTATTCATGAACAAAAAAATTTGAAAAGGAAAGAGATCACCATTGGAACCTCCCCATTCTAGAAACACTGCTCATGAACTAAAAAATTAGCAAAGGAAAAAGGTCACTATTAGAACCTAACCGTTGGAACCTCACTGTTGCGCTGTTCACATAAGGTTATTGATGACACTGTTCACAGAAGGTCACTGATGAAACTATTTACATAAGTTCACTAATGTCACTATTCAAATAAGGTCACCATTGCACTGTTCACATAAGGTGACTGATGCACTATTCTCAATGGTCTACCATTGGAACTGTTTACTGATGGAACTATTCACAAAATGGAAATTTGACAATGTATTAGGGATATGTCACCTTAACCTCTCAAATAACATCAAACACCTTATTTTCACTAAGTAATGTACTAGAGAGGTCCGGGCCATTACAATTCCATTTATTAGTAAGTAATATTATTACATTCAATGCTTGATCAAATTGTTTAATAGGATCACCTAATGATGTAATATTATTTATAATATCTATAATCCTTTAATTCATTTGAGTGATACTTTCTCTACCAAGAATTCTGAATGTATTAAATTCTAATTTTGTTGTTTCATACCTCTTTTGTTTTACATTATATGTTCCTTCATAAGAAACTGCAATGGTTTTCCACATTTCCTAAGAAGTAGGACATTGTGAGACACTGTTGAATTGATCTTGTCCAAGGCCACAGATAACAGAATTTATATCATTAGAATTTTTTTCACATCCAGCCTTTGTAGTAGCAGACCATGTTCCAGGATTTTCATAAATTATATATGGAGTAATGATCATAGAGTAGAATTTGAATCCCATGTTCTTCAAATATATAATCATCTATGATTTCTAGCATCCATAGTTTTCACCCTCAAAATAAGGATCACAACCCAATGAAATTCCTTCTCTATGATCAATTATTTCTATATTTTTATAGGCCTTATAAATTTATCTTATTATATCCTTTTCCAAAACATATCCTTTAATACATATTTTTAGGTTGGAATATAGAAATATACACAAGAGGGGGTGAATTGTGTCTTTCCAAAAAAAATTCAATTCTCCCTCCTGATGTCATCTAATAATTATGTAGATAAGCAATGTTTATCTTCTATATGAAATTATGAGAAAAGGATAATAACAGAAATACAGAACAAAGCTATTTCTAGTGGTTCAGAAAATAATGATACCCTAGTCCACTCCACTAATTACTCTCTCTATGGGTTTGGTGAATTTCACATGTCAGTTCCACATAGCATAAGACCAATCCACAACTGAGTGTAGGCAGTCAAAAACAATATAAACAAGATTAAAAATAGAGTCTTCTTGTTCTATAACAGAGAACCAATAAAACACTACATTGATTGAGAAGCTAACACTCCACCATAACTGAGTACGATCAGTTGAAAATCTAAAACAAATATTGATTATAAAGTGTTTCAATTGAACTTTAATGTTGAACAATAACTGACAGTAGATGAATCTTCTTCTTCAGAAAATAGTTTCATCAGGAAAGAGTAGTTCTAAAGCAATCTTGTTTCAATAGATATTTGAAATAAAAACTACAATAAATATCAGTAGTAAACATACATCAAATAGAATATTTTTAATATGTATATTTCTACTGCAGCCTCTTAGGTAGAAAAATGGAGCCTGAACGATTGTTGCAGTAGATCTATAAAATATCATCCCTAGAATTTTTATTGAATCGTGAATACATTTCAAAATATATGGTACAATATATATCTCAATATATTATTCATTGAATAATATACATACATATATGGATCAAATAAAATGATTAAATAAGTAAAGTAGAGAGCCTGCATTTTTAATTCATATCCAATATATTTTCCAGATTAAAAAAAATAATTCAAATTCTAAAACAACTCATAGTATTTGTATATTTCCTTATGAAAAAGAGAGAATTTCTACACATAATATGATTTTATGAATTAATCACAACAAGATTTTAATCGTTTGAAAATGAGCATTAAATCAGCTTGATATTCAACAAATACCATTGCACGAAACTTCGATAAAATTGTAAATTCAAATCTATGGTAATGAAAATTCAAACGTAAGGTTCCATCACAAAATGAAAATAATACCAAATTTAGTGTTTAACTAAGTAGCATTCATTCTTTGAATGTAATGTTCAAAATATAAGGTTTAACACAAAATTAAGGTTGATGAACCATATATTTTCTTCTCAAACGTAAGGTTCTATACATAGGTAGGGTTCTTTATGCATACTTTTTCTCTTTGTCAAATGTATGGTTTCATCCAAATGTATGGATATTTACCATAAATTTCTATCAATATAGGGTTGATTAACCATATGTACTTATCTTTCACAAAATGGTATAATAAAAATGTAGGGATTTTTCCTTATATTAAATTTCTTCAACGTATGGTATGAAAAGTGTTTTCAGAATACAGTTTGAAGTGTTATGAACACTTTGACAAATATTCCACATAAATATTAAGATTTAATATATTTCAAAAGTAAGGAATATAAAGAATATTAATTTCTTGAAATAAACGTGAAGTAATATCATTATTAAAATAACAAGGGTTTTTTGTGATAATAAAAATGAATAGGATTTATAGAGTGGTGTTGAGACAATACATTCCCAATAATATCCCCTTTTTGATGTTAAAAAACCCATAAATAAATAATAGAATTTAGAATATTGAAAACAAATGAAAATAAAATAATTCAAAATTTGATTTCGTAGAATTATTTTGACAAACAGAAATAAAATCAAAAATGCTATGTTATCAAAATTTCTCATCCTTTTGTAAGATCAAAAATAATATACAGAAATGAATAAACCACATTTAATTTTGCACAAATCTGTAAATAAATATTATAATAATATTTGCAAATAAATTAGGCTATATTTTTGTCTTCTAGACTAAAACATAAAATAATTTTACATAACATACACAAAAATAAAAATAAGGAGAATTTATTGATAAAAAAACTGTCTAAATACAGTAATTAGTTTGACTGGGAAAAAAGTTTGGTCAACTGAAATTTTTTGGGTACAAAATTTTGGGTGCGAGTTGGTTTGGTTAAGGTTTTAAGGATTTTGGGAAGCTTCAAACATGTCTTTCAGCTCACCCATATGTAACCACATATTCTTCATTAGACTATCCCCCAATTACATAATTATAACTCTGGAATCTTGACTGATATAAAAATTATCAACAAGATAGACTTTCCAAAAGTCATGAAAACTCTCCTATTACTGCATAAACATATCTATCTTTTTTGTGAATTTATTCAGTAAAAATTTGAAACCTGGTTCGTTCTATGTGAGTTTTTCATCTTTAAAATTTTGATTGTCCAATAGAACAGACAAAGGGGCACTATTTCACTGATGATTTTTTAGATGATCATTCATATCAACCATGACTGAGGTGACTACCTAAAACAATCGAATCAGATCTGGAATGGTAGTAGGAGTAGATGTAGATGTACTAGTCTAAAAAAATACTTTTGATTTATTCAAACTGACTCCTTAAATACCACATTATACCAGCAATTTCTATCATAGAAACAACATTAGATTTTATCTTTCCAGCTTCATTCAACTTGTCTCTCTTGAAAACATCATATTCCTTCTTTAAAACAGAATTTTTATGAATATCATGTAAATTTTTATTTTCAACTTCCATCTCTTTTAAGAAAATCTTCATTCTCTTCCTGTGTCTTATTAATCTTTATTATAGCCTCTTCAACCTGATTTGATAGGGAATCTGATGTCCATTCATCTAGATGTTGTGACTTACAAACTGACCGAATTTATAGGGATTTTAAAAGAGATTTTTCCATAGACTTATCCCCCTATTTGTAATTTTTTTTTCACTTGAAGAAGACAAACTATCAATAAAATATATTTTTTCTTTAGTTTCATATTAATTTCATTCATCCATATGTTCAAAAATAGAGAAAAGTAAATTCTCAACAATTTCTGTATCCACATTTTCGATTCTGATCAACTGTTTCTCTCCCTGAATAGATAGTTCTTCCTCATGGAAAACTAGTAAATAAAAATACTACAGATCTCTTATCTGGATTTCAACATGTTTATCTTCCTCAATTAACGTATCTTCTAGATTTACTGACTTGGTATCTTCACCTGAACCAAACATTATTTCTGTAGCTGGTAGATCTACTTGTTTTCATGGGTTTACAACCCTTTCTTCTTGCACAACCTCTTCTTAATCTTCTTCAAAATCTTATTCAATAAGCCTTAATTTTCATTGGGTTGGATTGGAAATTCCTTCACCATGGGTTTCACTAATTCCTTGATTCCCAATTGCACTTTTCTCTTCCTGAGCAAAATATCCTGATCTTTGTTGGTCATCTGCACTAATTTGTAATAGTTATCCTTTGAATGTACTCCAGTAAAACCCTAACATCCATAACGTTCACGAATTGATCACACTGATGTGATGACATTTAATTAAAGAATATATTAATTGAATCAATTTTTTCTAAAAAATTAATAAATTATCCTTACATAAGGATAAAAATCTATCTAGCATCTGGTTGACAGTAGTAATTTAAATATTAGAACATTTACCCAGGAAAATTAATCTTTATATCACTCATAAATAGAAACATGATGTACATGTCTGGATATAGAATCTTCTCCATATCATCCATTCTAGGAGAAATTATTATTTAAATAATCTTAACTAAGATTTTATAATCTCCCTCAAGATCAATGAAATTATATTCTAACGTTTTTTTAGCCAAACAAAAGGGGAATAATGTCTCAAAATTTATTGTCATTATCTTCGATATACATTAAATTGAAATGAAACACTCCCTTAGTAGGATAGTTCAATATTTGAGAAATTTCGGTCAAAGAAACTGAAAATTCCTTGTCTTCTATTCTTACTAAAACATTATCTTCAGTATCACCAAAATGAAACTGAACAATATTATAGAAAGACAATAGTTTTACCTCATAAAAGAATTTTATGTTCACCTCATTAAACAAAGATTCAAATCCTTTAAAATTTAGTCCTTCTTTTAGCAGTAAATTTAACTGATAAATCCATTCAAAATTAACTACTTTACCCTATAGAATATTTTTTTCAGAAAACTTTTGACACTACTGGTCATTGGATTCACCTTCTATTGTTCTGTTAGTTTTCATCATTTTAGTGAAATGAATGTTATGAGGTTTTTGGGGTTTTATGGTTTTGAAGGAAAACAATGGAAAACAACAGTAAATTAGGCTAAGTGAGGGTTTTAGTATTCAATAATGTTTTGAGAGTTGAAAAGGCACGATACATGAAACGTTTCTAACACTCATTTTTTCCCATGTCATTACATAAGATAGTCATTATTATTTTATAAAGAACGATGTGCGAATAAATTTAACATTAAAATAAATTAAGTAAAATTTAACAAAAAAAGAAAACATTAAAACAAATTAGATTTAATGTTACTAGTAAATAATTTTAAAATAAATAAAATGGAATAAAAAATATTTAAAATTATATAAATATTCAAAATTAAAATGATTAAAAAGAAAATCATTTTAAAAATTAAATAAACCTAACACTAACTTAATAAAATAAAAACATACAACTAGAAGTGGTTTAGTAAAAATATCATCACGTTGATATTTAGTATTTACAAATTCTAATGATATATCCTTTTTAAGAGCCTGATCTCTAAGAAAATTATCTCTAATATCAATTTTCTTAGTTCTTGAATGACTTATTGGATTTTTTGATATATTTTTAGCACTTTTTTTGTCACATAAAATAGGTGTACTATTAAAATTTATTCTAATGTATATTATTGTTTTTTTCATCCATAATACTTGTGCACAACAACTGCCTACAGATAAATATTCTTCTTCCACTATATATAGGGAAACTGAGTGTTGTTTCTTATTTACCATGATACTAATTATTTTCCTAAAAAGTGAAAATTTCTTGAGGTAATTTTTATATCTAATCTAAAACCTCAAAAATCATTATCTGGATATGAAATTAAATTAAAATCAGATGTTTTTCAATAATTAAGAGATTGGAAAACAGTTCCCTTTAAATATCTAAATATCTTTTTGACAGTAATAAAATGATATTATTGATAATTTGTTTAAAATATAGCACATAAACATACTGACAACATAATAGCAGGTCTTCTAGGATTAGGATATAATAAACTACCAATTATACCACTATATAAATTTTTGTCTACTGTTATCCAGCTTCATCCAAATCATGTTTTATATTGGTACACATGGGAGTTGTATATGCATTTTTGTTCTCAAGACCGAACTTTTTAAATAAATCAGTAATACATTCACTTTGTTTTAAAACATTTCCATAATAATTTTGATAAATTTGAAGTTATAAAAATAAGTTCAAATCTCCCATCATACTCATTTAAAATTATTTTTGCATAAGTTTTGAAAAATAATTAAATTTTTTTATTGGTTGAACCAAAAATAACATCATAAACATAGATTTTAATTAATAATATATTTTAAAGATGATTTTCTTAAAAATAGTTGAATATTCTATTCCAACAGTAAGTTTATTTTTCAAAATAAAAAAAAATTAATCTTTCATACCAAGCTTTTGGTGCTTGTTTAAGTCCATAGAGAGATTTAATATGTTAAAAAAAATAATCGAGTTTTTGAGAGTTTTCAAATCTAGGAGGTTGTTCAACACAAACATCCTCCATTAAATTGAAATTAAAAAAAATCCAATTTAACATTCATATGATATAATATAATGTTTATATGAGATGAATAAGAAAAATGAATTCTAATTTTTTCTATTCTATCTACAGGGGAAAATGTTTCATCCTAATCTATTCCTTCTTCCTAATTATATCCTTTAGCTACTAATCTAGATATGTTTCATGTTATAATCCCGTGATCATATTGCTTATTTCAAAAGACCCACTTTTTTGCAATAACTAGATAATTTGATGGGTTTTCAACTAATTCCCAAAATTTATTCATTTTGAATTGGTTTAGCTCACGCTAACATCCAAATCTCATCTTCTAAGGCTTCTTCAAATGATTTATGTTCTAGTTGAGTTAGAAATTCAGATAATTCAACAAGGTTTCATGTATTTATTCTAGTTATTATTCCTATGTCTAGGTCACCTATTAAAGTTTATAAAGGGTGATTCTTTAAGGTTCATGACTATCTATGTAAAACACTTTTAGGTTCAATTGTATCATATTTTTCCGAACAATGCTGAATTTTATTTATTTCATTTTCAACATCATTTTTCAGGTTTTCATGTCACATGTTGTTAGAGGAGTCAATAGTTTCATGAGTTTGATATTTATCTTTAATAAAATGGTAAGTTTCATCAATCATCACATGAACTAATTTTTCAACAACCCTTGAAATTTTATTAAAAACTCTTTAGGCGTTATAGGTAGTATAATATCCTAAAAATATTCCTTCATCATAATTTTTATCTAACTTACCAAGATTATCCTTGGTGTTCATGATATAAACCTTACATCCCAAAAAACTATAAAGTAATATACCTTAGGTTTTATGTTATTCCAACGTTCATAAGGTGGATTTTTAAAAATAGGATAAATTAAAACTCTATTCAAGATATAGAAGGTTGTGCTTACCATTTGAGCATAGAAGTAGGTTGGTAGACTGTACTCATTCAACAAAGTCCTAGCCATTTCTTGAATAGTTCTGTTTCTTCTTTCAAAAATTACATTTTTCTAAGGTGTTCATGGTATAGAGAAGTTGTGTTTAATACCCATATTTGGAAAAAATGAATTGAATTAACGATTCTCAAATTCTCCACAATGATATATTCTTAATGAAATTATCTTTAAAAAAATTTCATTTAAAAAAAATCAAAGAAACATTCAGAAATAATAAAATTTTAACTTTTATGTTTTTGAAGAAAAAACCTATTAAATATAGATTAATCATCAACAAAAACATATACATTTAATTTTCCATTAAAATTTCTAATATTGATGGTCTAAATATATCCATGTGGATAAGTTTTATAGGTTTTGATGTACAAATTCTTTTAATAGATGTGAAGGATGATTTGTGTTGCTTTCCAATTCGGCATGCATCACAAAATCTCCCACTATGAAACTTATGACTAGGTAAATTAGAAACTAAGTGTTTCATAGATAGTTTATGTGAAAAATAAATATTACAATGATCAATCCTTCTAGTCCTTATCCAATACTCATTTATCTAAGTAGTTAAACCATTCACTTCATGTTTTCAAAAGGAATTTAAATTCAAAGTATAAAAATTTTCAGTTCTAGGTGATCTAAACATTAGAAAATTATCATTAAAGACAGTACATGAATTGTTATAAAAATCAACATAATATCCATCATCAGAGAGTTTATAGATACTTATTAGGTTATGATTGAACCCTCTTTCATATAGTACTTTTTGGATTCAGACTGTTTTTGTATCTCCAATAGTTCCAGGTCCAATTATATTTCCATTGACATTATCAAAAAAATATTTGTAGAAATTAATCTATTTGAGTAATTTTATTGAAGTTTAATGAGTTTCCACTAATATGCCTCAAGTAGCCACTATCCATATACGATATTTTTTTTTCTGTGGCCTGTTTCCTATATATGCAATTAAAACAAGAGTTTGTTTTGGTTGCTATATTCTTTTGGGTTTAGCAGTGTTAACTAGAAATTATCTAAGAATCTAGATATTATTTGTTTTTCCTTAGCTAATATTTACATCAGATAATCTATTTGAAATAAAATACCTATAAATTCCACTTATTTGAGGATTTCTTAAATAAATGGTTTTTGTTACTTTCCCTTCTATTCCACAAAAATGAAAGGTAACAATTTTATAGTTGGGAACAAAATAATTCTTATATAGTTTAGATTTTTCACCCTTACATCCTATACCAAATATTTTATTTATAATTATATTTTTAGAAATAATATCATTAACAATATTTTCTACTTTTATAAATAAGAGAGCATCACTTTTATAAGCTCCTACTTCATCTTGTAATTCATTAATCTTATTTTCATGATCAACACGGTTTGTGGTAGATGAGTTAAATTTTTCAGTTAACTCTTGATGTTGTTTAAGTAAGGCATCTCATTCTCCTAAAATAACATTGTGATTATTTTTTAAAAGAGTTCTGTTTCTTTAATGAGGAGTCATGTTTTCCTTCTAGCATGTTTTTTATAGGAAGACAATTTATTATTTGAATAATACGAATCAGAATCATATCTATATGTATAATATGTTTTTACCTTATCTTCTTCTTCCATGAAGTAGATATTTTCTTTCAGATTTTATTATTCATTTTTTGAATCATATTTTGTTGAGAATCTAGTGTTTTTATATACACTCCAAGTATCCTTCATTGTTCATTTTCCTTTATATTCATAATCATCATTTTTATGATACCCCTTTTCTATATTTCTCTTTTCATCTTTTAGATGGGGATAATTAGGTCCTATATGGCCCTATTTCTTGCATTCATAAAATGTGTCTTCCATAGATTCTTTCTAATACCCTTTGAAATGCTTTATGAATCCTTTTTTCCTTCATATAAAACATGATAAATGTTCTTTTTAATTGATCAAATTCTATTTCAGAATCAAATTTATTTAAATTCATTTCTTCTCTGAATTCTTGATTAATTCATTTTATTTTCTTATTAGATGTTACATTTATATTATTATTATCCTTTTTCACTAATAATTTATGTTATTTTGCTTGATTTGGAATTTCATATTCAAAAATCATCATTGTACCAATGTGTTCTCTCATTGTCCGGTTTTTTATTAGTGATTATTATCAAGTTGCAGTTGATATACCATTCCATTTAGTAGGTAGTACTCTTAGTACTTTCAAATCATGGAATTATTGTTAAAAAGTATCACCTAAGTATATAATATTATTTATAATCTCTATAAGCCTTCCATTCATCTGAGTGATACTTTCTCCATCAAGAATTTTGAATGTATAAAATTTCATTAATGTTCTTGCATACCTCATTTTTCATACATTGTCTATTCATTCCCAAGAAACCACTATGGTTTGTCACATTTCATAAAGCAGTAGAAAATCGCGAGACAGAGTTGAATTCATCAGTTCTAAGATCATAAATAATAGTATTCATAGATTTATCATTTGTGTCATAGTCATCCTCTGTAGCAGCAATCCATGTTATAGGATTTTTCATGAATTATGTAAGGAGTAATTATCTTATAGTACAATTTGAATCCCAAATTCTTCAAATATATAATCATATGTGATTTCCAATATCCATTGTTTTCACCATCGAAATAAGGAGCACAAACCATTAGCATCCCTTCTCTACGATATGTCATGTCTATCCTTGTAAAGTCCTTATACTATTATCTTTATAAATCCTTTTCCAAAATCGTTCCATTGGTACAAATTATTATGTCATAATATAAACATATACATAGTTGGGGGTGAATTGTGTTTTTTCTAATTCTTTTATAATTATACCTCATGATGTCAACAGATAATTATGTATATAAACATTATTTATCTTCTATATGAAATTATGATAAGAGGAAAAATAGAAATAAAGAACACAATATTTATAGTGGTTAAGGGCATAAAGATCCCCTAGTAAACACCACCAATTAATCTGTCTATGAGTTTCAAGAATTTCAGTAGTCAAGTACTCATATCATATGACTAATACACTACTGAGTTAAGGTTGTTGAAACCATTAAAAAAAGTCTAAAAATAAGGACTTCTGGTTCTATATTAGAGATCCAATAAACCACATCTTAGATTGAAAAGCTGACACTCCACCAAAATTGAGTACGAGAAGATGAAACTTTCAATAAAAAGATATTGATTATAAAGGGTTCTTGTTGAAATTTATAGTTGAACAACAACAGACAGTAGATGAATCTTATTCTTAATAAAAAAAATTCTTCTGGAAAGAGATATTTTGAAGTGATTTGGTTACAATAGATATTTAAAATATAAAATGAAACAAATAGCAGCAGTAGACTTATAGAAAATACAAAATTCTGAATGCGTATATTTCCACTATAGCCTCTTCTGTATAAAAATAGAGTCTGATCAATTGTTGTATTAGATCTGTAAAAAATCTTCACAAGAATATAGTTTCTATCAGGAACGCATGTCTCAAAATATCGATCAATATATATATCAATATATTATTATTTTAATCACACACACACACACACATATATATATATATAATAAATTCACTGATAGAAAATGTAAAGTATAGAACCTGTATTTTTTAATTTTGATCCACGAAATTCACCTGATTAAACGTAAGTATTCAAATTCCTAAGAAAACTCAAAGTAATCGTTTATTTTCATAATAATAGTAGATAATTTATCCACTTAATATGATTCATTGAATTAATCATAATGAGCTTTGAATCATTCAAAAATGAGATTTATATTGGCCTGATATTCCATAATGACCGTTGCACAAAACTATGATAAAATTTTAAATTCAAGTCTCTAGGGGTGAAAATTCAAACATAAGGTTCCTTCAAAAAATGAAAAATTACCAAACGCAGGGTTCAACAATGTAGCATTCATTCGTGGAACATAAGGTTGTAAACCAAAGGTAGATATTCTCAAATGTAAGTTGTTATACTTAGGTAGGGTTCTTTAACCATACTTTTCTCTATGTCAAAAATAAGGTTTCATCCAAACATATGGTTCTTTATATATAAATTTCTTTCAACATAGTGTTGATTAACCATAAGTTCTTATCATTCAATATAAGTACAATCAAAACATGGGGTTTGTTCTTTACATTATGTTTCTTCCACATACGGTATGGACAGTGTTTCTAGAATAATGTTAGAAGCATTCTGAACACTTTGATGAATATTCCATGAAAATAGTAAGCATGAATGTATTTTCAAAATAAGGAATACAATGAATATTAAATTCCTAAAATAAATTTAATGTAATATTTTTGGTAAAATAAACATGATTATTTATGAGCATCAACATCAATAATATTTATAGAGTATTGTTGAGGCAATACATGCCCAACAACACCCTCTCAAGGTAAGAGATCCTCTCCTAATTTTTATTCAAGAACCCCCTTTATGTTATTCCACATGTTTTACAATTTTTCATGTTGAAATAAAATTTATAAAATCCCTCATACAATCTATAGTATTTTCAGGTTACTAGATACCTCTTTCACTATCATTAATCCCTCTTATTATCATTTACGTAGCCCTGTCTTGCTACCTGTATTATCCTAGGAATTTTCTAGGATAACCATTTTTTATTTTGAATACCCTACCATATTTACACAATAGAGTGTCAAAACAGATATATCAATCATTCATTTATTGTTTAATTCAATGTATATAATCAACTACCTCTGATCATGGGATTAACCTTGACAAAACAAATCTTTATGTTTTATGATTTATGTGGTACGATTATGCATCTAAATAATATAAAAATGATTAGTGTGAACAAATAACACTCAAATTAGTTTTGTAATGTTTTATTTAATGAGACCGCATGTATGTTCTTATGGAGTAATCCCAACCTACAATGGTACTTCATCCACTATTTCATGAAGTATTAGTGGATATCTTTGATAACTGTTTATGATTTCATGTATAATGTTTCCACCACATTCTCATGTTTCCTTTTTCTATTATGTTATACAATGACTTATTTTTCATGTTTATGAATCTCACCCCACATATGATTCCTTTATATGAATTTGTTTTACAATGTACTGATTTATCTTATGATATGATTTCTTAAATCCCCTTATTTTATTTAAATCTGACCCTTTATAAAAAATTTCACCATGTTTTCCCATGTAGGTTAAAAAGGGAAATGGATTTTTATGATAATGTTAACGATATTTTAAAAAATGTTGTTACATCAATGTATCATGTCGATGTACTAGGAACATAACTTCCATATTACACTAGGCTTCATTATATGTTGGGATTGTATAATGTATACCTTTATGTAATAAATATAGAAATAATGTTTATTAAATAATATTTTTATCATAATCATAGAGTGAAATGACATAATGTACCCCAACCATATTGGATGTCATACTCTTCTCATCATGATCGGATGATGAGGTTTAGTGATGAAGTTGCTACATATATGTATGCCTGGTTATGGAGTTAGGCCAATAGGTCATTGCATCTGGAATTTGTCTAAGCTCGAGGCATTTTTTATTATGGGCGTAAAACATGGCTTCAATATTGAGCTTAACTAGGGTTGGATAGTTATTGGGAAAGAGTGGAGGGAAGGTGATCTAGGATACCTAGTATTTTGATATTGTATTTACGCGAGGAGCGTGAATTAATGTTTAATTATTGAGCCTGATCATGTAGGCTATATCTCACTTAACATCTTCAAGGTGGTGATGTGACTGATTTTTTTTGGCGAAATATTAAATTTATTGTGGAGAGCTATTGAAAACCTAGTTTGTATCAATATTTAATCCCATAGTTGAATCATTATGGAGCATTAGTGTCTCACCATCTTCGATTATTCACATGAAACATACATAGTGGTAACCAAATTAAACCATATTATCAAATCTTTAATTAGATTTTAATATATAAAAATCATAAATTTTTTGTGTGTTCCTTCTTGCATGATGATGTATAGTTGCACATGATCTTATTTAATGTATTAACGATTTTATTTAATCTTGATTAGAATTTTTATCATTTCTTATTTTGGTGAAGTACTATAAAAATATGATTAATTTAGGGCTTTAGGTTCGATGATGTAATTGTGGATCCTCAGTGTTTGATTTCGTTTCTCAGGTGATTTCTAAAATTTATCTAGCATTGGGTATTAAATATTCTTCAATAGTTAAAATGGTGAGATGGGGGAAAGTTGTGGCATCTCTATTCTGGATTCCAATATGGTAACAGATGCTGAAATATAGAAAACACTGCTACCTAAATGGATTAATCATTATCAATAGGCCTTATTCAAGACTTATTCATTGTCGATAAAAGTATTGGTTTGGATTTAGTGTTTCAAACTCTATTGTGGCCTCATCCACTCAAGATCTGGTCTTCAATTATTTAATATTCTTCATTGTGAAATTATATTATCATCTGTAATGTGGGGTTTTACTTCTATGAAAGTGATGACCATGAGGGTTTCATAAAATATTGAATGGTTATCCCCAATTTGGTTCAAAATAAGAGTTCTCAGTGATGTCAATTTCAATGTGGTTTACTTTTCCACATCATTTTTATAGTTAAATGGGTTTTTATAATCAAAATTTTATTATTAAATGAATAATTTAAAATTATAGTTAATTTATTTCGATATGAATCAATCTATTAATATTATAATAAAATATTTTTTAATTGAATAATCATATTTTTTATTGTTTAATATTAAATTAGTTAATTATTTGAAATCATGATTATATTTCTTCTGAATTGTAAGCATTACATTCTATAATTTTTTATTTATTTATTTTTCCACATTATTTCAAAATTTTATTACAATTTTTTCTTTAGTAATTTTCTTTATTAATTTATTAATAATATTATTTATTTTATATATTAATTAATTAATTAATTTTAAATTTTAAATTTTAATAATATAATAATTTATTTTAATTAATTTATTTTAATTAATTTTTTTATTCATGTGTAGACATAGATGAGTAAATCTATAGTTCTAGTTCATTGATGGAAAAAATGCTAAGTAATTAACTGACCATTACCCTCATGATATGTCAACCTACCATAGAATCCATATACTATATTGTCCATGAAACTGAGGAAGGAAGATAGTAGCCACAAAATACATTACAATATACTATATGGATGATTCCAAGTGACCATGAAAAGATATTTAGGGAAATATTATAATCTATATAACATACGATGATGCATTAATTCCAACCTAAAATGTGGGTTTATATATTCATTATAGTGACCATGAGTGAAAAATGAAACAAACCACCTGTGAATTTTCTACCAGTCGTGAAAGAATCCCTGACCTACCCCTCTTGCTAACCATTATGATATGGTGCTACCAAAAAACACCCAACCTTGAATAAAGGAAAAATCTACTTCTTTATATTCTAATCAACATTGTGATCATTTAAGTTAGAGTTTAGAAATTGATCAATACATATATATAAATAAATATGAACCCATTGTCATCAGATGAAGATGGATATTGCTAGTGAAAGCTGGTGACTATGAGATTCCAATTAACCAGTGAATCATAGAATAACGTAATAAAAATATAGGTAGATAATCTTCCATAAAACAATGAAAAATATTGATTGATGTCCTCTGAATGTTGGAAATGAAAATAATATCCACCAAATATTAATATGAATCCAGAAAATTTCGGGTTTTTATGTGATATGAATAAAGGTTTTCTTTGATTTGAGGATGTCGAACAAGACTGAATTAGATTGAGTTTCATTTTTATTTTGGGTCTAATATAAATTTTTGAGTTAAATGTAAGATATATTGAATGAAATTAAACATTTCAAAATCAGATGTGGTTTAAAATATATTATTTTGTGTTTTGTATAACTTGATCAAGCATGGTATTATGATGATCTATTTGGGTAAGTGGGTGAGTAAAATCAATCAACCCGTGTCTGAATGTGCCAGTTCCAATGAAAATATATTTCATGGTCCAAATGGAAGGTTAGAAATGTATAAGTGATTTTCTCAGCACAATTGATGTATTTTCAAAGATAAAATCATTTTTCATAATAATAATTGATGTTTATGGAGGATTCAAAGCACCCCATGGTTGCTTATTAGATTTTAAAGGTGGGAACACTACTAATTTTAGTTAAAATTCCACAATGATTTTTTGAGTAAAAACCTTAATTTCTATCATTTCATTCACAAATTGATTTATGTATGAGTTTATTGGTATGTTTGTATAGAGGTTAAACGCATCTACTACCATGTAGTTTTTTAAGATGAA
Source organism: Viscum album (assembly GCA_963277665.1). NCBI lineage: Eukaryota > Viridiplantae > Streptophyta > Magnoliopsida > Santalales > Viscaceae > Viscum > Viscum album. Next base: position 995,040,743 of record OY728141.1, on the reverse strand, counting down.
ATTATATGATCCTGAGATAATTTAGATCTGTTTGAGACTATTTCTGTTTTGATGTTGTTAAAAAACATGAATATGACAATATGTTCTTGTAATATATTAAATATATTTCAATAAAAATATTTATTAGTACCAATTTAAAGTTATATTCCCTAAAACATATGTTGGATGTCATGGGGGAGATTTATGATGTAGTAAACAAAATTCATGACTTTAAAAAATCTTTTATAGTATAATGAAGGTTGTGAATTTATGAATTTATTTGGGAATATTTATGTAATTTGAAGAGGTAAACTATGAAGACTATCACAATTATTGATTATTTATAGATTCATTATTCTTTCAAAATAATAAATTTTGACACTGGGGGGATTTTTTTGTTAGAGAGGGTTCTACTGGATATAAGATAATGAATTATTATTTCATAAAATGTTTTAACATGGGGGATATAGAGACAAAGATTGATTTATTTCTTTTGATTACTCTGATATGGAAGTAATTAATGATTTTTGGAAATATAAAAATTAATTCATAGTAGTATATATCCAAACTAGAGGTCTAGTGATCACTAGTAGTACAAGTCTATTAATTGGTGAACAAGAAAGTTAGTTTCATCACAAAAGATGACAGTTCTCACTTTCCCTTAGTGTCAAGACTATGTTATTGATAAGAATTCATTGTATATAATTTTTATTTATTGGTCCATGTGTGGATAAATTTTTTATGAATAATTTGTACTAGAACGACTTGATTCTATTTTAATTTATTTTATTCAGTTAAATTCATATAATTATTTGATATTATAAGAATTATTTATGACTGGCTTTTTTTTACTTCACTAATTTTGTTAGAGTTGAAACTTTTTTCACATATGAAAATAAGTTTACTATTATTATAAGATTTGAGATTGTATTATTTGATGTGGGTTTTTCTTAAATCCTAAATTGTATTATTTCTATATTACTCTTTGTATTTATAAGTGATGGGTAATTGATTATTTTAGACTGTATAAACTACCTAAGTACTTTTTTTTGAAATGGTTTAGATTTTATTTACCCATAATAGATTATATGTATTTTTTGTTTTGATATAAATATCATTATTTATATCAAATCACTAGGTATGGTAATAATTTTAATGAAACTTATATTTTTTTACATTTTTAACTCATCTTTTATGCACATTAATAGTTTAAACTGATTTTTGAATAGAAGCACGTCTTCAATTCAACTAGTCTAATTTAACCTTGGCCAATCTTGTTCAATCATTTTCATTAATTTTCAATTTTTTCAATTCTTGTTGACCTATAATCATGACCCCTCACCTATAAATTTCGATATCTCAATATCAACTCAATTGTTCAACAATTTTTCTATGTTTTGTTTGTTTTTTCACACATTTACAACAGCTTTCATTGAGTTTGAACCAAATTTCACTTTAGTAGTTTATATAGTTAAAGAAAAATAATTAATTTGACTAAAAAATTAAACCTAACGTTTCATATTTATCAACTACTTATATAGGTGGTTCATGTGGAAAATTGTAGACAAATAAAAAACTAAATATTATTAAAAAAACAAATATTACAATATCTATTTCAAATTTTTTAGATTTTTCTGTTACACCTCTAGCGTGTGTGATGGACATTCACTATTATCTCTTGATTTGTTTACACACTCAAACTTATATGATACATCATGATTCTATGATTTATAAAATAAATAATCATTGTTATTTTCATAAAAAGAACCAAAAATTAAATGGGGAAGAAATACATTTAAATAGATGAAAATTTAATTGATAATAAAATCCCACCAAAACCTGCTTTGGAAATGATGAGATGCCTAGAATTGTAGATTTTCACATTCCTAGTGTTTTTAGAAATAAATACACATTATTAATTCCCATAATTTGAGAAATTTTAAAATCAAAAAATCACACATAACAATGCTACCTTAATTTTTCATCATTTCCATAGAGTATCCACTATAGTTCATTAGAGACCATTATTGTTTAGTTCTATAACAAAATTTCTGATAATTGAGATCAGAGGTGATGAGTTGGAGTGTTTTGACTTTTTTTACAAGGGTAGGCCTTATACTTTTTTTTCAAAACCATAATGAGGATATTTTGAAAGATTAGGATTAAAAATTAAATTCATTTTCTTCTAAATATTATCTAAGGAACTCTAATACATGGGTAGGGTCATTGTTTAGTAGTTTTTCTAGCATGAGGTAGATTTATTTTATGAAGCTTGTTATTTGTTTAGATATATTAATTGGTAGTTACAAAAATGATCATTTTAAACTCATTTTCTTATGAATACATTCTACAAAATACATGAACCCAATAACAAGAATAGTTTTTATCAATATTATGTTAAAATATCATATGACTTCATGATTCATAAGCTTAGGATTTTTTAATAAATTGACAAAAAAATTGTCATCACAAGTTCACTTGGAGGGGGAAAATTCATAGGTCTGAAAATGCCTTTAGGCTACATTAGTAAATGAATTTCCACATATAGAATGATGAATCCACTTTGGTATGTTTTAAAATTCTATCAATAGTTAACCCAACATTGATCTTCCTTTCCACCAAGAATAAATTGTCTAATTTTCTGATTACAAAGATATAAATATGAGATTAGATGATCAATTTTTATGTAAAATTAAATTATAGAAATAAAAATAATGTTATCCTCTTCTTGAAAGAATAGTGGGATGTAAAAACTACTACTATCCATGGATACCAATTTTGTCCCTAAAATCAATTTAAGAAATAGGACGTTAAGTAAAATTCATGTTATGATTTATTGGGGTTATTATTGTGGATTATTTTAATGGTGGATTCAAAAATATGATCTAAAAAACCCATACAATCATAGGGGAAAATATATATAGAATTAGTCAGCATAGATTTACGAAAAATCATGGTGAAACTAATCCAAACACAAGATAAAATTATATTTTCATAACCATAAAAACCACCAAACAAACTAATGAAGATGGTACGAAATAGCCTATGTATGAAATAATTGATGGCCCATGTAAAAATAGAAATAAAAATAATGAAAATCCAAAAATGATAAATCATGAAAATGTTAAAGAATGATAAAAATTATTACTCTTCAAAAGAAAATGTCTATGAAAAATATAAAATTATTTGCAGACTCATCAAAGTGAAAAAAATAAATTACACCTTTCAGGGAGATAGTACACTAAACAAAAACATGAACACTATTTTAATTTTAAATAGATTGAATGAAATAAATGTAAATATTAATTCACATTTCAAGTATTATTAGTATATAATATATATATATATATACAAAATATACCATTTTTACCATCCGTGTATTGAATAAATGGAAAAAAAACATCGCTTCATGGAGGTAGCAGTCCACAAATACGCACATGCGATGTTTCCATTTTCCAACTGATAGAAAGCTAGAAAGTTAAATGATATAATATTTTTTCAGAACCAATATTTTTCAATAAATACAATTTAAACTAATTAGTTCTATATTTATGACCATATATTTTATGGAGAGAGGATATTAGGTTCCCTTTTATAAGTTAGAGGTGGGTCACTCTTGTAATTACATAATGCACTAAGTTAATATCAAATAATTTCAATTTAAAAATGGATTCAAAATGATATAATTAGGAAGATAAGATGTATATGCTTACACATACTCTAATATAAGAACATTTGGACTTGTTTTTGTTTTTTTACGCAAACATCTTAGTTTTAACACCATGTAAACATTATTTAAGATTATCACGATAACAATGTAGTTTACTATTTGGGGGTTAATAAAGTTACAATAAAAGGAAAAGTGAAAAACAAATTAAACATGTATGTTATGTTTAACCATATTGCATTAATTAGTCTGGAGATAATACTTGTAATAATATTAAATAATTTAATAAAATATTATTTATTAAAAGATATTATTATTTTTTTGGAAATAATTAAAATAAATTAATTTTATATTATATATGAATCAGTTATGTAAAATGCTTCCAAATTGACATAAATATTTAGATATGGAATATATGGATTTTTTCGGAAAAATATTTCTTTCACCAATAGGCCAAGGTATTTTTTAATAGAAATAAGTCAAAAAAGTACAAAGCATAGGATCTTATTACAATCATTTTCGTAAAAAGAGATTACATTAATTGGGATCTCATCTAACCAAGTGAGAGTCACAACAACTTCCATGTTAGCAAGGCCATATGAAAATATGTTGGCCTCCATAAAAACATGTGTGGGGATGATGTTGAGGCTCATAAGTGTAAGCATTAATTCCATCCATTTAACTGTAAGTATCCACAAAATATGAAAAACACCATTCCAAATATCCAGAAAAATTGTGGAAGAATCAATTTTCAAACCAATGCTTATTACAAATTTTCATTTCTGCAAATGATAAATCATGTATGATTCTAATCATCTCCACTTCAAATGAATTAGTTACACAACATGAGCCACAAAAACATTCCCCGACATTTTATTTATGGTTCTGAAAAATAGTATAACACCACATGGGTCCCTGGTTTCCTTTACAGGCACCATATATGTAAATTTAAATCCAATGAGGGATGGTAAGAAACCAAAATACCTCAATTGAACCCATAATAGGTTTTAAATTCATTATGACATTCAGTTTTTTCATAATGGTGAAGTCCTACATACTATTTTTAAAATAATATATCTTAACCACACTTTTTTATTTCATAGTAGCAAAGAGTATCTTCCAATCCAACTTAAAACTGATGTTCATAAAGTCATGTATAATGGAATTGTGACTCAACCAAATGAAGTGTAAGAATTATGCAATAGAAATGCCAAAAATAGAGTGCACCTGGGCAGAATATTGTAAAAATATATAGAAACATAAAAGGGCATGGAAACCTAAAAACCAAAGGCCATGAAAACTGAAGTCTTCAAATATATCATAATAAAGAGCTTAGTAAATTTAGAAATTCCGAAATAGATTCTTCATATCTTCTATGTGCTAGTGACACAGGACACACTGAGGGAAAAGGGAAAAAATAATCTTCTGAAGAATATTATCAGTGGGAACATTGTTATGTGAAATTTTCTAGATAAGTGTTGAAAACTATGGTTTGATACAATCATTATTGATAATGGATATAAAATTAAATTCAATATTTGATCCACTAGTGGCATTATAATAAAATAGTATACTACTAAGAACTCCATTTCTGGCCAACTCTCATATCAAAAAATTAGGGAAAGAAACGAATTCATAATTATCAATGTTAACATAAGTATTATCCTGAATAATATGTTTTATGAATCAAAAAATCATTAATAGAAATCTGACCATCATCACTTGAATTAGGGGGATTAAAATTATCCAAGATGTCAGAACCAGTCCCATTATATATCCCACAGTTAAGACTAGATAACTTATTCACAATCCATCTTGAGTATGTCATAATAATTTGAAAAGAAGTTCTGATTTCTATAAAAATAGTAGAATCCATGTAAGAGTCACTTCCCTATTTAATTTTACTATAAAAACACCCTTTGAGAAACCCTAAATAATCTGATTTTCTAATTAGGAGGCTCTAGGAGATTCATGTTTGAAAAGACTAATATATTCAATACCCATGCAACCATTGGATATGGTTTTACAAAATTACTTCCATGTAATAGTAACCATATTTATTTCTTGTATATTTCCGCTCCAAGTAATGTTCATGAAGCACATATTTAGTCTTTTAATAATCCCTCTCACCATTTATAGACTATGAATAAATATTCCAATTTAGAAATAATAACAAACTTCACTAAAATAATTCTTCCATCCATGGATAAAAACTTCCCCTTCCATGTTGAGAAATTCCTGGTGAACTTATCCACAAAATCATCAAAATAAGAATCTTTTAGTCTCCCAAAAAAATAGTAACTCTAAGATAATTAAAGGGAACAGTCTCCTCTCTAATTCCTATACACAAAAGTATATAATTATTCCAAGAATAAGAAAATTTCTTCCCAAAAAAGATGAATGATTTGTCCCAATTGAAATATTTCCCACGGACACTTTCATAGTGATATAAGATTTTATTCAGGATATAAATATTATTTTTACCACCTTGCATCAAAGGAATGATACCATCGGCACATAAAAAGTATGTTGTGCAAATGAGAGACTTCGTCACTTGAATTGTCTTGATCTTTCCTTGTGAGACCATGTGACTGATGAGCCTTCTGAGATAATCCTCATAAATAGATAAGAGAAAAGATGATATGGGATCACCTTGATGAACACATTTAGTGAATTTAAAATACCATTTTGGGTAACCATTTAAGAGTACCAAACAAGAACAGATCCAAAAAATGAAGAATCTCAATTAATAAAGGTTCTATTGAAACCAAATTATCCATGCACCTTGAAAAAAAATCCATTATACTTTTTAAAAATCCTTTTTAATGTCATGATTTAAAGAAAAATTTCTTCCTCTTCATGGATTTATTTATAAAATTGATACATTCTGATGTAGAGAAAATGCATTCATGGATAGAACATACTTTAATAAAGCAAAACTACTTCCAAGAGAAAATTTCTGAAGCAATTTATGAAATCATGATTGCTATAATCTTGGTGATAAACTTATAAATATTTTTTATGATGGAAATGGTCCTAAATAAATATAATTCAAAAGGATTATCAATTTTGGGGATCAATGCAATTAATTGAGAATTATGACCCTCATGGATCACTCTAGAAGTAAAGAAAGAAGATACTAACTTGCATAAATCCCCTTTTAGTCACCTCCCATTACTTCTGAAAATATTTGTTGTTGAATCCATCTTGAATAGGGGAACTACTATAATAGAGGCTAGAAACATCATATCTTATGTCAAAATCAAGGGGGAATCTAGTGAAAAAAAATTTTCTTCATAACTGACCATAGAAGGTATAATTCCATCTATAAAGGATCCCTCCAGATTGGAACCATTCAATAGATTATAGTAATAATCAACAACATGGTCACTAATTCATTCATTATTATGAATGATTTGAATAAAAAACATAAGAAAAAATAGTGGGTAGTTATCCCTATGAATTCATTGAAGAGAGTTGAAAATTTTGGACTTCTTATCCCCTTGTTGATGCCAGTCAATACTGAAATCTTCGTTGAGAATAGTTTCCTTCATTGCTAAGAAAAAAAATTATTCTGGATATAATACTAGATTATTTTTGAGAAGTATAGATTAAAATCATCATTTCTATCCTAATAATGAATTTTATGAAGATTATATTGAAGAGTAGTAATATATTTTTCCAATCCACTATATGTGGACTTGCTCTGAATTTTAAGATTGGCCTTGATCTGCTTCAAATTAATTGGGAATTCAAACTCCCCCAATCATAATTCTTGTTGACTCAAAAGTTATTAATAAGTCTATCAAAATCACTTTGTAGAGAAATTGAATTATTGAAACTAAAAGTTAACTTCATTCTTTTTTATCTACTCCTGATGATGAATAGAATTGGATGACAATCATATGCTAATTTGGGTAGAGAGATGCTGGAAATAGAATCCCATTTGTGTAAACCCAAATTATTAATTAAAGCATGTTAATGTTTACTATAATCCATTCAATTAAGATATCTCATGTATGATTCTTATTTGGAACCAACCAATATGACTTCGACAAACTAATTATAATTCAAACATTCTTTGAGTCCCCAGAGATACATCATAGAGTTAAGGGCTCCCTTTTACTCACTAGAAGAAGAAATTGTGTTAACGTCACCAACAAGAAGTTATGGGGATGAGATACCTCCCTTGATTCTCTCAATCTCATTCCATTATCTTCATCAGACATGATATATATTTCTTGAGTATATGAAAGAACATACAATCTTCCCAGAGTCAAAATTAGTAGATCAAGATATCTTCTTTTTATCAAGGATGGTAACATCAACTTTCCCCAAGGATGCAAGATTAAAACACGTAAAAGATATGATTGTCCTAGAGAACCACTAGAAACCAGAAGTTGATATTCATATGTATTAAGACCATAAAAATCCAAAGAGAAATAATCTATGGGTTCAAAAATACCAAGAAACATGACATTGTGAACCTGAATATACCCTTGTAAATCATTAATAGTTGTTCATCTAGAAAGTCCCTATAAAATAAAATTGAAAATATCCATTTGAAACATAATTTATAATTAAAATTTTCCTTCCTATTCCAATTTGTCTCCTTCTTTCTGGAATAATTTTTGGATTCATTCACCATCTTGGAGAGGCTCATAGTTTCCATTATTTTTACAATACTATCATCAAGACCAACTGGAAGTCGTGTTTCCATGACCTCTAAAGAAGTATCACTTACCTCTAAGGGTAACAATGTATTAATTTTTGCCTAAAATGTTTACCACTCTTCCATCATGTCCCACCTTTTCTTATTTGATGTAATATTATTACCCAATTCCCTGGAATAAACCCTTGTGGCTAAGGGAGGATGAGTCCCTAAGACACCGATAGAGGAACTAGGGGATGCATCCTCACAAACAGTTTCATTTCAATTTCCATGATCAATAAGAGTGTCATGTTTATAATGAATATGATGAATTTTAGGAGTAAACTAAAATCCTCGGGAAGGATACCTCTATAACTAAGCCTTTGAGCCACTAGAATCTATAGGAATTTCAATGCATGGGACAATATAATTCGTACAACACTTCTTCTCAAGTAATGACTCACCTTTAGCAAAAACAATTAAAGTAGAAGAAGTAGTACGCAAGGACAAATTCACCACCTCAACCATAGACTTTGAAGTATAAACTGTAGAGCATGAGGCAAGAAACATATAAACCATAGCCTTTGATCCACTAGCATCGATTAATATTTCAAAGCATGGGACAATAGCATTCGTAAATCCCTTATGCTCAAGTAGTGAGTCACTTTCAACAACATAATTTAATGCTATATTTGGAAAATTAACAACCTAGAACTCACCATTTTGGGGAGGTATAACCCCACTTGAGACTCCCTCACCCAAGGTGACTTGCTCAGAAATATGAAAGTGGAAAAGATTAGTAGTAATGATAATTCTTGAGAAGTATTTAACATCATTACCTGGAGATATTTTCACCTCCAAAATTATCACCTGGGGATACTTACCGAAATACTCACATATCTTAGGTAAGGAAGATTTCACTTTATTATTCTTTTCATCATCCTTCCATGAATTTTCTTATTTAGCATTTGTTTTCATCACTTGTTTCTATATGTTTCAACAACTAGAAACCGAGTGACCAAAAATCTTAAAGTAGTTACAAAATGGTGGTTTCTATTCATAATGAAGTCTAATTTCAAACATCTAGCCATTATCAAGGATGTGAACCACTTTATGAAATTTTTAATCCATGTTGAATTTAACAAGATTATAAGAATACAATCAAAGACAAGCATTTATAGTGTGTTGATCCATCTTCAGTGAAGGCCCCACATAGGCTGCATGATCATTCAGGATTTTTGGATTCCAGTATAGCCAGTTAATCCCATGTGAGTGTATCCAAACCATATTTGTTGTTATCCATTGAGTGAAGGGGTTTACATTCTAATCACATTCAGTTAATTTGAAGAAACCTTGTATTATAATGGTAGTCCATTTATTCCAGGCTACCCATAGATCATCCATGGTATTGAAAATAATGTGAAAAAACATCTCCAAATTGTGTTTATATTTAAATAAATCACATTCCAACAATTACAATGCATCTCCTTTGGATTATTGTTTCTCCAAGGGTTATCTTCATTGACAAGGGAAAGGATTCCTAGCATAGTGAACTTATAGGTTTCAAGTCTCTGCGTAACTATATCCTGATCTGCAAAAAATGAATAAACACCATCCACCATCCTTATTGGAGTGGTTGATAGCATTATATTCACATGTGTATTACTTTAGGATCATCGTAAAGCATTAGAAAAATTGACTCCTTTGGCCCTAGTAGCACGATCAAGTTCCAATTCTGTAAAGGCAGTTCCATCTGAATCCGTGATAGGAGCCATAGTAAATTCCCACACTAGATCGAAATAATCAGAGACATATCACTGAGATACTAGATCTAGGGTTTGTGAGAACCTGTATTTTAATACCAGACCTTCTCGCTCAGCCCACGACAATGACTCTATATCATTCTTTGGATCATGAAGATCAAGAATAAATTGTTTGATAAAGAATTTATTTTCTTTTTATAAAAATTTAATGAAACTTGAAAATGTTGATATATCATATATATCCTTATTGTTACCTTTAGCCCCATCGTTAACAAATAATAACCTCCACAATGATATTGAATTTTTAAAGATTAAATATTTTTAATTTCACATATAATTTGAAAATTGACTCATAAATGGATACATGATTGACCTTTTTCTAATTTATTTTCATAATTACCTTATTAAAATATATTTTTTAATTAAAATAGCATAATAAAATATTTTTAAAATAATTTAATATTAGTTAAATTTTTACGAACTATTCAAATAAGATGACATTGAAAACAACATTCCATAAATGAAACTAGAATGAAAAACATTAATACATCTATAATATGATATATTTATCTTCAATAATCAGGTTTCACATTTACTCACTCAAACAACATTTCATTTAGTGTTTTGAAAATCATTTACTTGATTTTTCCACATTTTCCATAAGCATTATAAAAGCATTTCCTAAGCATTAATGGTTATTATTTCAGTGCTAAACATTTAAAAAAATTAACATGATAAAGAAATTCCATTTTATTTAAAATTAAAATTTATAATCAAACATCTATTATTTGTATCTATATCAAAAAATATTATAGATGTTAAAAAAAATAAAAGTGAAATTTTTGACTCTATCTTTTACTAAAATATTATAATGTTCAAAATCAATATTAGATGGAATAAATATCATATTTTTTAGTTTTAGATGATTTTCGGGGTATTATAATCATACATTGATATAAAATAATGTGTTTGGATGAATTTTAGAATTACCACATTTAATTAACAAAATGTACCTTTACTATGGTTACAAAAATTTATTATGGTCACTATTCATACATACCAAAAATAAAAGAGTCATATATTCTAAAATTGTTACTTATTATTCTAAATGTGGTGATAATTTTTCATAATTTAATATCTAATATTCTAGAAATAAATTCTAAGAATAATATACCAAACACAATGAAAAAAATTCAAAAAAATTCCATTTTAAGTATAATACAGTTTTTATACCAAATGAAATCATAATATTATCACCAATGAACATAATTGGATTACTTATAATATATTATAACTAATGTTACATTGAAACTACTCTAATATAAAATGGATCTTGTAAAATGATTAAAAATACTGGTTTAATAAAAAAGTCAATATTGTTAAATATTCACCAAAAAAGAAATAATTTCCAAAAAATACCAAAAAAATTCCGTAATATAAATATTTTATAATGATTATATTTTTAATTTTATAAATAAAATTTATTGAAATTTCATAAATTAATTATATTTTCCACACCAAATTCAATGAAATAATTTTGAATGAAAAACAAAGTTGAAGCATAAATTGACATTATAGAAAATTGAGTGCTTGTTAGTCAATCAAATTAAATTATTTAAAACCATTATAAAATTTTTATAATATAGTAATCCAAAATCATAATTTCTTTTTTATAAATGTTATATTTAAATAATAATATTTATATCGAGGATCATCTAAACTCGATGTTTCATGTAACGAAAGAAATCAATGAAATAAAATTTATTTTAAATTAAATAGTTTATAAAATATTGGTGTGTTTAATGAAACCCTCTTAAATAAATTAAACCCTCATAAAAAATATTTCGGTCATCAATGTGTCAATATTTTAATATACCGTTAATGAAAATAAAAACCATGTAGTGGGAAAATAAAACATCATCTGAAGAGGGGAAAAAGAAAACATAATTGTAACCTAATAAATCAAGGGTTAGGGTTCTTATAGATATAGAAATTTGGGTGGAAGTAAAAATAATATGCGAATAATAATAATAATATCAAAAGACTAATAGAGTGTGATATGGAATATAGCAATTGGGAAGTTAATGAATACAAAAACAGAAATCTGGGAGGGGTAAAAATACTATCCATTCATTATAAATGAATGTAATAGGAGATTTTTTTTATTTCAATATGATTTTACAATATTTTAGGAATTATTTTACCATGTAGTCTAAGAACATTGGATAATATACTTACATAAAATATAAAATTTCATTATTTAATCCATTTCAACTACAATGTCATCTTATTCTCCAAACCATGAGTAATCAAGATGAATTTTTATGTCTGAGGCACTAAAATAAAATTATAACAGAGCACATAATCCATTAAGAATAAAATTATATTCCAATAATAATATATAAAAAATTATTATTACAATATTTTATAAAACCCTAAATTAATAATCCTTTATTTGAATAAATAATACCTTAACCCCAAATAACATCATTAATAAATTTATTCGAATAACTTAGAATCACTATATAAATTTATAAATCTATTTCCCAAATAATCTTAATGAACCCAATATTAATTAATGTTTTAACCTCTAAGTTTATCTCAAAATATTCAACATACATCTTCGAAAACCATATAGAATACTTTTAAAATAATATTAATTGTCTAACCTAAATGTTATATATCCCCCAATCCAATATAATCTTTACCTATAAAATCATTTGAAAATATTTTCTAACTAATTGAGATATCACATAGGCATGTGGTATGTGCTGCAACCTTCTCACCATATAGTTATTGGTTCAACCTCTGTTTCTTTGTATAATGTGAGGGGTTACTTCCATGCCTTCATGTTTTAAATTTTATAAAAAAATTGTAAATATAATTCCAAAAATCTTCCCAAAAATATGACAAACATCATCACACATAAAATTATTCATCAAATAATTTTTTTACAACTATGGTTCTATATTCAGAATATGTATTCCAAAGAATAAAATTATATTAATTGGTTATTATTACCTTAACATCAATGATCATATTAATGATAATGGATATCAAAAACATTAAAATTATATTTATAATATACAAAAAAATATTCCTTATATACCCATCTCAGTAAAACATATACTATTTTTTTATATTCCCATAATTATCACCCAATATAACCATAATAATGTTAAAGAACCATCACATATGACATAAAAAGGAATATTTATGAATTTAATATTATTATCATCCTTTGAATTATCAACATAAGATACTTGAGGATTATCACCTATCACTATGGAAAATAATATTTTTCCATTAGTGATATTCAATTTTCCATTATAATTTTTTATAACAAAAATGTTGATTAACCCATGAAAATCCCCTCTGAGATTCAGTACATGTGGGATGTAAGGGAACACTCACAATGCACTAGAATGATTGAAGAGATATATTCAGACAATTGTTTTCAAGGTTATTACCCTTAGATTCTTCTCTATGATAAAAAAATCCACCTATAGTATCAAGATATGGATGTTATTCAATAGATACATTTTCATATATTCCATACCAAAGACATTATTATATTTTCATTTAATAAGAAATATCCTCAATGTCTATCATATTGTTTATGTTACCTGATCATTGTGTTCCTAAAACTAGTTCCTAATGTTTTGAAAAAATGTATCTAATTCTAACTGTAAATACACCAACTATAGTAGACCGATGTTAGTGTCATCTTCACTATAATTTCACTATACACATGTCAATTCATCCCAAATCACTAGGTATTTTTTAGAATAGGTAATATAGATACATACATTAATCTCACATACATTTTAAAACATGAAATACAACAATTAATTTCACTTGTGGAAATCGTTATTAACTCTAGTAGATCCATATATTTCAAAAATTATGCACATTATAAAATCCGTGTGAAGGGAGAAAAAATAAGGGTGAGAAGAAAATATTTTTAAGGGTAACATACAGTGGGATATATCATTGTTAAATAAGGAATTATAAATATAGGATTGTAAAAGAGTTAAAAAACATGTTATTTAATAAGAAACATGATCATGAAGAATAATATAGATAGGATAAATTAATATAAAATAATTCCATATAAACTATCTCTTGAGATTTCCACTTATTCATGGATTTCATAACTAATAAAATTAATATCATGGAAATCAATAATTGATTTTATAATGATGAAATATTTAATGGTATAAATTTTAAACATACCATAAATTCCATGGGCCATAAAATATTAAAAAATTAGTAATACCACTTCTGAGTACTCATCTTATTTTTCCTCATGAGACCAACCAATGAATTGATAGTATATATAATTCTAGCACATATTTTTTCGTAATATGTCCAATAAATTCATAATAAGAATAAATAATAAAACTTAATCAATATTTTATAGTAATCAATAAATGTATATTTTTGAAGAACTATCATATTCATTGTTAAATCATTCCCTTTTGAAATTGATTATAAACCATGAAGAGAAATAATCTGAATGGTATCGATAGATTATATCCTTAATAATGTTTAATATTCGTCAAAGGATGTCAAAACAATATTTTTTTTAAAATTATTACGAATAACATATTGTGGTGAATTCCCTTTTCTTATTTCAATAACCAATTAAAAATCCAAATTGTAACGTCCTAGATTATCAAGGTACACTACTTTTCAATTTTAGAATTTCTTTTTGGTTTCATAAGTTATAAGACATGTTATTGAGTAGTTTCATTTGAACATAGATCTGGTACTACATACTGGAATCTTTTGTAGCATATGTCCTAGATTATGGTGTACGAGATTTAATGGGAACCGTATATAAAATTTTACTGGGAATACAATTATTTGAGGCCATAAATTCATATTCTAGGTAGTAAAATATGTTGAAACCATAGAAATATTTTCTTCATTGTAAATCAATCAATTGCGATAAATTTTTTCCCATGTCACTTGTCTTTTTTTATTATCTCATTATGTGAAGTTTTCTCCATAAGAAATATATTTACAATGTAAATACCTTCAGAATAGTAGGTTTTCTAGAACTTCTCCAATTACACCCATATAATTATATTTGGTGCTCCCTTTATTTAACCCTATACCCATCTAGGTTATTTATGGTTTCTCCATTTCCTCCAGGAACAGTTTTTCAATGCATGATCCCTATGGTGGTTATGCTGCTCCTCTCTGTTAAGCATCTATTATACTCATTTTTTTTTCATCATTCATAGTAGCAAAGTTTCCCTACATCCTTGTATTCTTTAACCTTATGGTAACTTTTTTTGATACTTTCTAGATCTATTGCTTGATCTATCTATGGTGTCTTTTCCTTTGTTGGATATGGGGTAGTGGGTGTGTATTCTTTGCGATATTTTTCGATCTATCCTGTATTAAATTTGTTTTGTTTCTGTATTTTTATTTTAAGAGGTGGAAATCAAATCAAGGTCCTCTATTGTTATCCTATAATTACGTAAATTTTAAGGGATCTAAATGCAGGGGTGTGTTTACTCACATTGATTTTGGTCATTTTTTCTAAACATTGTTTTATAGTCAATTATATCACTTTTTTTTATAAATTTATTTCAAAATAAATTTACGTGATTTTTTTGTCTCTGCGTAAAGTGGATTGAAATAAAATATAGATTTTACCTAGTATTTGGGAAAATGACTATAAAAATTTCCTGACATTATGAAATGTATTTTCAAAGAAAGATTTATAAATGAAGAGGATTATTTTAAAATAATTATGAAAGTCCATTTTGATCAAAATTTGGGAAATGAAGCATAGAGGATGCACTTGGTACTTAGGTGGAATGTATTTGTTAGGGCCATCATCCTATTTTAGTGTTCACTAATGGGGTGTTCCTCATATCCCAAAGACGATTATTATATTAAGTTGATATTGAAATTGGGAGGGGGGTCACTCAAGGGGTGTTCATATCCTCCTTAATCCTATGATCTAGGGAATTGGGTGTGTAGTAGTGATCAATTATTGTATGAGTAGTCTAAAATGTGATATGTTCTGGTCCATGGAATGTATAAAAATTTTCATTGGATATTTATTATTCTGGATTTTATATTTAATCTATGATTTTGATAAATTTTTATAAAAATTATGATTTGAAAACAAAATCACTCATTGTTTTGGAATTATGGAAATTTAGGAAATTTTATGATGCATTAGACAAAAAATTATTTACTTATTATCATCACACGTTTTCTATAAAATGACCAAATTTGTAATATTTTTTTAAATTCATATCAAAAAACACAGTGGGATCCTACTAATCGTATTTAGCTTGCAACCTATATACCCTTTCATTGGTGTGTAGTACTAGTTTTGTATATTATTGTAGGAAAAGAAAAGGTGTCATAGTGAGGTGGAGAGGTTTCTATATACTTGGTATGGGTATCTAGTGATTAAATGGTGGGATATTGAAAACATTATGACATGAAGTATCTCCTTTCTATTTTAGTATTCATTTTCTATTGGACATATATATTGGGTTTTTTTTACGAATTTTCCTTTTATCTATACTTAGGTCTTATACTAGATATGGAATAATTTTATTATGGTTTACTTATTCTATATTCTATCATAAATGTATGTATATTTAATGTATCATATTATAGTTTGGATAAATAATTCCATCAATTTGTTATTTTATATCTAGTTTCTAGTCTCATGCCTATATGGATTTGGAATGCCTTAACTGTATGTGGAAATTCAGGTTGCGTTCCATTTTGTAAAGGTTTACTTGGTTGGATTGTTACAAATTTAGAATAAAATGAGGATTTTACTCTAGATTCATTTTCTTCGTATGTCTGATATATAATATGAATTTTTTTTAGGATAATATAGGTTGGTTTTTGTGATTTTATGGATTGATATTTTTTGAGGAGGCTCAAGATACCGAGTGATATATGGATTTTTGTCTATTGTTTTGTGTTATTGATCTTAATATTAGTTCCCCTTGAGTTTCTATAGTTTGAACTAAGATTAATCAACTGTATGATCAATTTTATCTTTTTCTTTGTATAATTATTTTCCTATGTTATTTGTTATGAATTATCAAAGTTACCCTGGTAACCATATAACTGAACCATTCCTAAAATAGTTTGAAGGGAATTCCCGGTCCCCATGGGTCGGTGACTAGAACCTATAATCATACTAAATTAATGTTGGAATGATTTTTAAACTAATAATGCGAAAATAAAAAAAACATATTAATGAATATGAAGAAAAATCCACTGGGATAACTATACTAGAAGTAAAATAGGCATAACAACCCACATTAATACGACCAAGTACCAAAAAATCAGAAAAAATGCCCATATCTCAAAGGACACAACACAAAAATTCAATAAATAAACCACCCAACCCACCTCCAATTAGTGATTTACCTCCTCTTGACCCTAGAAGGATATAATCTAAAAATACCCAAAGGTAAAGGTAGGGTGTGAGATAAAAGCTCAGTCGGGTCACCCCGTTGATTCCATTATAGATTCTAGTATTTAGTCAACCAAATAAAAAACATTCAATTTTCAAATAAATAGGATTGGAATTTCCAAATCATATTTAAAAAAATTAGGATTTAAATTTCTAAATTTGTAATACATTTCAAATGATGGAAATAATTTTAAAAATTGCGTAAATAAACAATTTTTTTATAACCAGTTTATATAAATCTAAAGGCATGTAAAATAGTTAATAATAATTGTATATTTTTATTTGGAATAAAAAACAGAGAGCAACATGGACACATGCCTAAGTGGGTATGATAGGACTATGATATAGGTACCCCACAATCATGTTTAATAATTAATATGTATATATTCACCTTTCAACTCTACATGAAGAGGACTAATCATAATCACTTAAATAATTTGATGTGTTTCATTTATGACTTGGAACTTTTTAAATTGTAAAGTGATGTCCAAATAACTCACTAAATACCAAAGGATTGCATGTTCTCTAGTATAAAATCAAAGATGTGAAATTTAGATTCAAATAGATTAAAAACAATTCATCCCATTATCAATTCCAAATATAGCAATTTCCATTCAAAAACCATAACAAGGATTTTTAGTAAAAAAACATTCCCTTTTTTCAAGATAGAACCCAAAGGTTCCTATCTAAACCACTATAAGCCAATTTGACAAAATACAAATTGAAATTAATTCCATCAAATTAGATTAAAATTTTTTCCGTCAATCCAATATCACAATTTTAATTCAATAATTTAAATTCCCCAAATATAAATCAATTTATCAAAACACACCAAAATTCATTGGAGTGGGGGGTTTTCCCAATTTTGTGCAAAAAACAAATTTCCAAAAACAAAGTACCCAATTCAATGGAATTGGATTTTTAATAAACCAATTGAATGAAGTTTCAAGAAAATGTATTTAAATCAAAAAATAGAAATTATGTCAATAAATTAAAGTTGAATAAATTTTTTCCATCATAATGGAACTACCT
The DNA here is from genome assembly GCA_963277665.1 of Viscum album. NCBI lineage: Eukaryota > Viridiplantae > Streptophyta > Magnoliopsida > Santalales > Viscaceae > Viscum > Viscum album. Next base: position 995,022,180 of record OY728141.1, on the reverse strand, counting down.
ACATTTCATGAAAACACATGGCCCACAACTAAACCAGTCAACAAGCACGAAGGCACATAAGCTCAAGGAACTCAAATTAGAATAAAGATTAAACAATATGGGTATATTATCCATAAATCCCAATATGATCTATCAAAATATGAGGAAATAAAGATAAGAGATGATGATATGGGGAGAAAGCTTACCCGGAAGGTCACACTGCAACCACAACAATGATGAATCGCTAATCGAAATGACTCTAAAGGGTTGAGGGGGATCGAAAATCACCTGGGGAAGACACTTAGGTCGATAGAAAAGAAAAATATAGAGGTAAATAGGTAAATCATTGTGTATTCCTGTTTAAAAATGACCATTGAGACTTTACATGACCTGTAACCCAATTACACATCATGAAATTGAAAAATACCATAACTATGAAAAAATCATCGCATTTTGGTGAAATAAAATTTATTATTACATTTGAATTTACATGTCATGTAAATATATTACATAGTGTGTAAATCCCCACTACACTATAGAACAAATAGTTTTTCTAATGAGAATCTAATAAATATACAATTTAACCATTATAGGTATCATCCCAAATTCCTTCTCATCCCTACCCAAACAATTAAAACAAAAAAAATGACAAGGTTTAAAATGTACCAATCATAAGACTAACATGATCATACAACCTACCCACCACAAAAACTTTTTGTTCTAATAAATACTATTAAGAATGTTTCATATTTAGAAGCTAAGGCCATTAAGCTCTCATTAGTGCCTTAGGCACCAATGTCTCATGAAAACTAGAACCATGAAACCATAGAAGTCAATCCAATGGTATCAACTACCCATGTAGTACCTTGGTTTCAAAATCAATCATCATGACTGGTTGTTTAGTAACAGAGAAATCAATTTCAATCTGAAGACCACTCTAACTCAAAATTTGAGATGTATGAGATATATCCTTTCATAGATGAGATATATGGAAAACATTAAGTATCAATTTTAGCTATGGTGGAATTTACAAATGGTATTAAAATTATATAACGTTTTCAACAAAAATAAAAGGTCCTAAATAATGAGGAGAAATTTTACATAGCCTCCCAATCTGTCGATGACCTAACCGAGGTGAAACGTTCAAGAAAACCTGGTCACTGACTGATAATTCCAAAGTTTTACCGCGATGGTCATCAAATAAATTATAACAAATATGTTCCAACAATATTATCTAAAGAATCAATTGAATCATCATGGTTGTCTATTTGAATAAGATCTGGCCAACCACGGAACTTTCTCCAATATCTGACTGAAAAATAGAGTTTTACAAGGCCGACCATAAGACACCTCAAAGGGAGCCAATTTGATAGCGGACTGGTAACTATTTTCATAAGGAAAGCCAACCCGCCCCATGTGATCATCCCAAGATCAACCAAATTCATGAACACAAGTGCAAATAATAATATCAAGAACTGGTATAGATCTTTCAGACTGACCGTCAAAAGGTAGATTGTATTTTGTACTCAAACAAGTGTGAGATCCCGGTGCCTCCTAAAGGCTTCTCTAAAAGCGAGATGTGAATAGTGGATATCTTTCAAAAACTATAGTATAAGAAACCTCATTAAAAAAATATCTTTAAAATATAAATTTCGTAACTCTTTATAAATGAATTTATATTGAATATGTATAAAGTGTTCCGATTAATTCATCCTCTCAATCACAACCCATATGACATTTTTATTTCTTTGGGTATACAACAACCCAACCAAAAATCCCCTGGAGTCCCCTTACCACTTCCATGTGGAAACCAGAAGTGGATAATTCAACCTCAAATGTTTTTTGTGCTTTACCTTAACTTGTTGTCACATATAACATTCATAAAAGAACTCATCTGTGCCCCATCATATACCTGGCCAATAGAATGTCCACTGTAAGTTATATAAATTATTCTTGGTTCTTGGGTTCACATCACACTGGGAACCATGACAATCCCCTGTCATAGATTTCCTTATCAATGATGGTACCCGAAAATAGTTCATAAATCATTGAATTACATCTTTGGAGAATAACCAATCAGAAACAGTCTCCCCACCATTAAGAGAGTATTTAATGCCAAAATACTCAACATCATGATACAGTTCCTAAAGAACTATATCGAGAAGAGAACATTCCAACTGAACACTAGACATATTAACCTCATCCCTTGATTACGAGACTCCAATATGAAACTATGTAGAGAGATCCATCAATTTCCACTTTATTGATGATTCCATCATGGCTTGGGTTGGAATTTTCTTTCTCAAATCTTCTGCAATGAAATTATCTTTCCCCAAGGTATAGGCGATGTTGAAATTGAAATACTGCGGGTATTCCACCCAATGCCTCTAGAAGAGATTCAAATATTTTTGAGAGAAGATATAACTCAACCTATTCTATTCTGAATACTTGGTAAAACATTCTCTATAAAGGTAATTCCACCAAAATTTATGTCCATGCATCATAACTTCAAGTTCAAGGTCATGGGTTGGATAATTATTCTCTTGTCGCATAAGCTGATGAGATCCATAAGAAATGGCATGATCACTATACATAATAATAATACCCAAACATTACCCTGATGCATAAAATAATATGACATATCCTTTCACAAAATTTGGAAGATTCAACACCAATGGTGTAATCAAAAGAAGTTTCATCTCAAAAAACATATTAAAAAACATCTCATCCGAAGAAAAATTTACTCTTTTGTGTTAGTGAAGTCATCATTAGAGACCACTTTGAGAAGTCCTTCATGATAATGAAATAAAACCCAACTAAACTTTATAACCATTGAATCTATATAACATTACATGGTGTTCCCATTTCATAACAGCTCCCACCTCCTCAGGATCACCTGATATCCCATGTCCCAACAACAAGAGTTCCAAAATATTTCTAGTATAGAATCTAGAAATCACATTTTGAAATACTTTCATAAATTTGATGATTCCACAAAAAACTCATAAAATTTATCAAATTATGTACACGATCCTCCTCTGAATTAGAATACAAAAGGATGTCATGCATAAAGGACACCATATATGTATCAAGGTACTCATGGAAAATCATGTTCATCAATGTCGTGAAAACTCCAAAGTATTGGTTAGAACAAAGGGAAGGACAAGGTACTCATAATATCAATATCTGATAAAAAATGTGGGTTTATAATTGTAATATTTATTTATCCTCAAATGATGGTAACCATATCAGAGATCAATATTTGAGAACCACTTTCCCCATTTCAAATGATCAAATAGATCAGCTGTTCATGGATATGTATACCTGTTCTTTACCATCACTTGATTGAGATTTCAGTAATCAACACATAGGTGAAATGAACAATCATCCCTCTTACAAAAGAGAACTGACACCACCAAAAGTGACATGATCGTGTGTTTGTGCCATTTCTCAAGAAGATTGTCCAACTGGGAGTTCATCCCTTTCAATTAAGTTGGTTCTATATTGTAAGAGGGAATATATGCTTCTTGATTAATATGAATTAAGTAAATAGATAACACAACCTCTCTTATCAATGGAAAACCAGAGAAGGAAGAAGGAAACATATCATGATACGGTTCAACCTTTGGAGGGAGATCACCACTCAAATATTCATGCTCCAGATCAATAGAAAACAAACATCACTTTCACCAACATTGGATAAGAACAACTGGATCTACTCGAACATGGGTCTCATTCTTATTTGATGACATAACACACACCACTGCGTGTAGTTAAAGGGACCCATTGAAGATATAAATCTATTAGGGTTTTATTGGTGATGATCCAATCCATCTCGAATATGAAGATAAGAGGTTTATTGTCAAGGATGCGAAAAATCCTAGAAATCGTGACATATAATAGAGAGAAAAAAGTAGAGGGACTATGGAGACCATACTCTCTCTTTGTACCAAGGGGTGTTGTAATATCCATTTCACAAAATAAAAACACCATAATAATATTTATAATATTAAACATAAGAGTTTAAATAAATGAATGAGATGCAATAGTATTGAATAAAACAATCACTAATAAATAAGGAAAGGTAATAGTACATCTTACAGTCACTATACCGATTTTTTCTTCCTCTATAGACTCTTCTAATGCGTGATGATTCTTTGATTAAGATTCTTGTGTATGGAAACATTTTGTATGTGAAGCCTCCAATTGACCCTCAGTTTTTGGAGATGATGACCTTGTTCCACTACATATAGTGAAAAAGTTATGGAAAAACCTCTATAAGTGACCCATGTGTCCACAGAAGCATCAATTCATGGATGTCTTGGTGAAAACCCTCTTTGAATTCCCAAGATTTACACACTAGTAGCAAATAACATGAACTCTTACAGGAACTGCTGGAGGATTGGAATGGATCTGCTATTAAGAACCACCATGAAAATCACAACTCTTCTATTTTCCTTTAAAGGAACTAATGCTTCCAGTGAGAGAGAAAGAAACTCCTGCTAACACTGACTTACTAGCCAAATCCATTTCAACCATTACGTCCCTTTCTTGTACATCAGCATCACAAGGGAGCTTCAACAAATAAAATCTATTACTGAATATCCTATTAAAGTACAAATCGAAATATTTATTATTCATCTTCTGATTTGATACTATCTCAGGTGATAAATGCACTATATCATCAAAATGATTCACATACTCTGTCATGGTCCTATCAATATGATCAAGTTTAAAAACTCTATAAACTTTGGCAACAATATCAACTCTGGATAGAACTAGTCGATGAAAAGAAACTTGATTTCCTTCCACTCTAATACCTCATGTTTCATTATTATCAACATTGTGTACCACCATCTCCTGCTCGATCTTCCCAGCATGAAGGTGGCCCACTTCAAATTTAATTCACAAGGTGTCTCCAGAACCTAAATATGTTCTTGATCCTGCTCAACCATTCCTCATCCTCATGCGGGTTATTTGAACCCTTGAATGAAGTTGGATTTTGGAGAAGGAACACTTAATAAAAAATCTCAAAAATGACCCCCCATGAGGTTCCACAGCTAGATCCTATATGGGAATTGGTGGTTGATTCTGTCTCAGAGCAAGGATAGTACCCATAATCACCTCAACTAGATTCAGGTCCATGGGGGGGATTTTATTGCTCAATCTCAGCAACATCATTCTACTAGATCTGATTCACATGTCTTCTCAGATATCTGATGATACACAACATTCTAAGACAACAATTAAGACATTATATAAACACTCAAAAATAGATACAAAATATATTAATCACAATAGATAGAAGAAAAACGATTTGGATTTCACACTATCCAAATAAAAATAAAAAAAATAGAAGAAATAATCCATAAGATGCCATTACCTAACCACCTCTGCAACATAAGGTTCATTGCGGTGAGATATGGCTAGACACTCAATCACAACTACCTTTTATGTTTAGACAAGAAAACATAATGTATTATGACATCAAGACAAAAGGTCAACCTAGATATATGATATCACTTTTTCATGAACCAACACACGTACCCTAGTAACCCAGTAACCATGACAATCTTGAAGTTTCTTGTAGGGTATTTCCAATCCCCATGGGTTGGCTATTAGAACTTGGAATCATACAAAAAGAAATTGGGAATGATTTTTCCACTAAAAATTCAGAACTAAAAAAAGTCAGTAATGTATAAAAAGTAAGCTCCATTGTGAGAACGATACTAGAAGTCACACCGACATAACAACCCAATGTACTAAAAATAATTACCATAAAATTGGAAAACATTTCCCACGTACTAAATGATGCAACTCAAAAATTACCTAGATCAAAAACAAGAACCACCACCAAGTGACACTTTTAACTCTACAGAAACCTGGAAGGAGATAATCTAAATACACTTGATGGAACATGTTGGGTGTGAGACAAAATCCCAGAAGGGTCTCACCGAGGATTCCATAATATATTCAAACATTTAATCATCCAAATAAAGGGATTTAAATATTAAAATAAATATGATTAAATTTCAAAATCATATTTAAACAAATCATGATTTATATTTAAAAACACATAATATATTTCAAATGATGTAAATAAATTAATAATTTCTTAAATAAATTGATTTTATATAAAACAATCTATATAAATCAAAAGGCTTGTAAAGTAGTTCAAAAAATGGTATATTTTTATTTTAAATTAAAACAAGTGAGCTTCATAGTCATACACCTAAGAAGGTACAATAGTTACAGGACATAAGGACCCATACACATGGTGTTGAAACAATATTTACATATACCACATTGAACTTAGGCCAAATAGGACTTTTCACCGTCAGTTATGGAGTGTTAGACGCTTAATTTGTGTTTTGGAACAATGTAAATCATAAATTTCCATAAAAATAACTCACTAATTACCTAAGTCTATCATGTGCTCTAATATAAAAACTATGATGAGATTTTTTTAAACTATTTGAAATACAATTCATCCAATTTTCCATTTTAAGTATTCTAATTTCCATTAAATTACCATTATAAGGGGTTTTAATAGAAAAAATCATGTTCTTTTTCTAAGATAGAACCTGGAGGATTCTGTCAAAAACATTTTAATACATTTTTACCTAATATAATTTGAAATCAGTTTCATAAAATTAATTTTAAAAATTTTCCATAAAACTAATTTCAAAATTTAAATTAAACAATTTAAATTTCCCCAATTTTCATCAATTTCTCCAACCCAACCAATTCACTAGAATTATATGTTTTAATAGTTTCATGCCAAAACCAAATTTACAAAACCAAACTCTCTATTAAAATAGAATTTGATTTTTAATAATCCAATTAAAATAAATTTTAAAAAAATTAATTCAAATAAATCTATTGAAATTTACTCTATAAATTCATGTTGAATAAAATTTAGCCATCATATTGGAACCACCTAAATTCAGGGAAACAAAAGGCCCACAATAGAACCCACCAACAAGAACTATGGTGAAGATGATCTATGAACTATTCCTAGAAACAATATTCAACAACAAGGGGATTAGATCCATCAATAACAATATGATCTATCAAACTCCAATAATAGAAATAGAATAGTTTCAGATATGAGGAGAACACTTACCCAGAAGAACACACCCCCACTGTAACAGTAAACAATCACTGATTGAAATGACTCAAAAGGGTTTGATAGATCCCAAATTTCTTGTGGAAGACTCTTGGGTTAAGATCAATGAAACCTTTATAATATAAATATAGAAATCAGTCATTCGTCCTATTAATGATAACCATCGGGGATATACATAATATGTAACCCAATTAAACATTATGAAATTGAAAAATACATAAATCACCGAAAACCCCATCGAATATTTTTAAAATCATATTTATTATTATTTTAGAATTTACACATCATATAACTAAATTTAAATGTGTGTAAATCCCCAAAAGACTACCAAATAAAAAAATGAGCTTATAATCCAACAAATCCCTAAATTCTCCATTATAGGTATCCACCCAATTCCTTCCTGGCCCTACCCAAACAACAAAAAAGGAAAGCCACGACAAGGTATAAAATTTACCAATCATTAGAGTAATGGTATGTTACAATATATCCTCCCAATGTTCCGTATGAGTGTAAAGGAGATGCTCCTTAAGGGAATCCTCATTTGGATCAGAATCCATTCGAGGATATCATATGGGATGATTTTTCCATTCGAGGATATCAGATCTGTTACTTCCTTGATAGACATTAGAATATCAATGTGAAGTGAATAGTTTTTAGACTTGAGATTGCGGGATTTTATGGAACATGTAGGCATGAACTTGGGATTGTAATGGAAGTGTTTCAAGAACCACTTATTTGAATATTTCTCCCCAGAGTGACTAATTATTGAAATATTTTTATATTTCCTCTATTTTATATAGGGAGAACATTTTGTGTTGGAGTAAAAAAATTAGTTTCTGAAGATGAATTGTTTTTCTGTAGAGGTATTGAGGAATGAATGAAGAATTGTTAAGAGAACATGCAGGTTTTGTGATGGGATATCATATTATAAGTAGTTAAATTGAATCTTCTTGCATATAATGATATGGTAGACATGGATATGATGGTAGAGATGAACAAAAAAAGGAAATATTGGCTATTATTCCCCTTCTCTTCCACCCAGTGGCATCTTTGGAATTGTACAATGAAAAAAGTTCATTGCAAGATCATAAAAAGAGTAGTGTAGGTGGTTATAATAAATAGGCCTCCTATAACCCAACATTCATAGAAAATATTTTCCCCTTGACTTGGTAATACTGAGGAAGGGTTGGAAACACCAATTTTTTCCCACACTTGAGATGTTGTTTAATGGTTGTGCCTACTATGGACATTATAAGATGTTCCTTTAGGAAATATCTACTCCTACTTATGATAATGGGTCATCAGATTTGAGTGACACTATAGAATAATTAGAATCATCAAGGTATATAGAAATATATCCATAATCCTCTAGAGGTATGCACCATTATTTACTTTATGAGATTCTAGAGCCGGATGAAATGGGTATATTCAATGTGAGAGGTACCATCATAAGTTAAAATTATTTAGAGAATTAGTTAATCTAGACAAGTCCCACCCATTCATTTACACCTATTTATTTTTCCTGACGTGTTAAAACCTTCTATAGTGATCATTTACTTTTTCATAGATTTAGTGATAATTATTGGATAGAGGAAAGTGAATGGGTTTTAGTGTTAGTCCTATTATTCATATATAGAGAAAGTGGAGTTATTAAGTGACTTAATATTTATCAATATACATATATTATAGAATAATTAAGATGGTTTACATCTCCAATTGTAAGGTTGTTGTTTATTTTCATCATTAGTGAATTTAGTTCATTAAAACCAGTGGGTGATATCTAGTGTTTTAAGGATAGTGGGATTTGAGGTCGGTTCATGAAAGAACTTTCCACCAAGATATTTAAATTATTTCGTCTTCTATTGTAGTCGAGACTAATATAGTTTCATTCATTCTTGATATTATCCTAGGTTTTTGTGATTTCCATGATTTTTTTCTAGATGGTTTTTTAGTATTCCCTAAGATAGGTTTGTGGATATTGTGTCTAATAGGGTTCTTGATTAAACGTTGATATCGATAACTTATAATCATATTTCACCAGTGGAGCTGAATAATATTAAGATTAAGTTGGATGATATGATGGCTGATGTTTTTTCTCCTCTAGTGTTTCACCATGGGTAGCCTCAGTGCTCTTTGAAAACAAGGATAAATGTTCAATTCTACTTTGTATGGACTATCATAAAAAAATGAGATAGTAAAGAATAAGTCTCATTTCCCCATGGGTATTGTTTTTTGATCATTTAAATGGATAAAATTAGTTTACAAAGATGGATATATGGTTGACTTATTCACAAATCTTCATTTGGTATTCTGATATAGAAAAAAATAGATTTCAAGAGTTGGTATGTCCATTACTAATACCCCATGATGCCTTTCTTTTCAACTTTTGTATTACCTTTGACTTCACATAAATGGATGGCTTTGAAATTAATTTCAGTTGCACTGTGTTAATCTAATTTTGAGGATCTTAATTTTTTTAACATAGGTTCCCATTTTGATCTAACTTAAGCATGGTAAGGGGAATGTGGAATATATATAGCTAGTTGAAATTGATATCACCAACACCCTAGGGAATGGGAACTTCCTCATAGACTTTCTTAGTATAAATGTAAAAACACATGCTACCATGAGTTCAAATGAAGAGTAGAACTAAATTTCACTCTTTTCATAGTTTATTTTATATTTTCATTAAGATATTTTAGAAATTTTTATGACCAATGTTCAATTATAATTATCCCTTAGTGATTCTATTCTGTATCTTCATTAGGAAGATGTTGAGTTCCTGGGAAATAAATAAACCCATTATAGTTGGGGGACCATTTCTGGTTGGTCTCTCCTTTCAGATGGTATTATATTATTTGGGGATTAGTTTTTTATCCCAAAATTGTGGATGTTTTTAGTTTGATTTGACTATAATATTGGTTCATGGTTAATTAATCTAGTCTCTTTGATGATGTTTTATGACCCAAGGTTGGGTATTTTGTGGATGAATAAGAAGAATGACATTACATATTATGTTTTAATGGTTACACATATCAATTTTTAAAGTTAGTTAATCTAAAACCTTCTAATTTACACCAAACTCTTTTTTTTCCATTTTGGAAATCAGATGAGATTTCCCAAGACATTTTTTTTGTGGGAAGACAATAAAATCCTTATGGGAAGCGTGTCATCGGTGTTGTGGATGAAAATTTTATGAATCTAACTCATTTTGTTATAATCTGTCACACCCTTAAAGTTAATGATCTATGGAACCTATATGTTTTGGATATTATTATGATTCATGGTATTCCACCAGTAATTACATCAATTATGGATCCTCGGTTCACCACTATGTTCTGGGAGAGTCTCCAAGAGGTGATAGAGTCTTATGTCATGTTTTTTAAAACTAACCATCCCTAGAATGATTCTTAGAAAGTGAGAGCTCTTCAAATTATAGTGGATATGTTTCATTCTAAGATATAAGATATCAGTGAATATTTCGATAACCATTTGGGACATGTCGAGTTTCGGTGCAACAACTATTACAATATTTCAATTATAATGGTTCCCTTTCAGGTGTTTTTATTAATTATCATTCAGTTAATCTATTAAGTGGTTAGTGGTGGGAAATGCCTCTCTTGTGGGGTTATGGCCCATTTAGGAGACTTTTTTGTGGATTTTGGAAATATATTTTTCCATGGTTATTATATAGATTAAAAAGAAAACATGTGGGTATTATCAATTCCATCCTTTAATGTTCCATATTGGTTTCTGATTTTTTTTGAATTTTTCTCAATGGTTGGGCCACCGTCGGCTTGGGAAATATGAAAAGTTAGAACAGAGATATATTGGTCCATTTTAAGTCACTAAATATGTTGGTAAAATTACTTATATGTTGATTTTAAAGATTCATTTTAATGTTACCCATGTAATTTTTTTTCATATCTCAGCTGAGGAAATATAATCCAATCCATATCCTATTATGATTTGTTAAGAGATCAAGTTGGAGCCAGATGTTTTAGATATAGTGTAACCAGTGGAGATCACTAATTATCAGATGAATATCTTATATGTGATGTCAATCTTGTTGGACATATTATTATGGGGAAACATATTATGTTCTCATGATACATTGGGATGTGAATAATTGGTGAGGGAGCAGTGGCCTTACCTCCCACCAAAGAACCCATATCCCACATGACATTCCATGGATGGAATATTCTATGGTGGGGAAAGTTCAAGGTCTTTTAATTTTAAGGAGTTATCTTTTATCATTTAATGTGTGTTTCCATGTCTGACTGACACAATATTATATTGACGAATTTTATGGGGAACCCATATTTGGTACTGCTTACTTAATACTTCTATGAAGTATGTTTGAGTTAAGGGAATAATTCCTCTACTGGCCAGTATCCATTATATATTTTAGCTTTTAAAATAAACTAAGACCATTAATTCATATTTAATATTTTAATTTACTTTTAAAATTTAGGAACCTCTTTTATTCTATAAAATTATTTTTTTAGATAAATTTATTCCTAGGTGGAATTTTTTTATGTGTAAACACCTTATGGGAAGTTTACACTATAAGACATATATTTTTGATTTAATTACATTAATCCCAATACGGTTTTAGAAATAAATCCATAATTATCCAGTAATTTTATTTAGTCATCCATGTCTCAAACCATATGTATCATTTTAGGTGTTTTCCAATGTATCCACTCACTCTAGGTTCCTTCGTTCGATGATCATTCTCTATAAAGATTACATAACTTCCTTATGCTATGATACATTTTTTCAAACTCATTTATATTGGTTATGGTAGTGATGTCTCCCTACATATTTGGATTTATTGACTATCTGGTGATGTTTTTTGATTTTTTGTAGATCTTTTGTTCGATCGTCTTTCGAGGTTCGTTTCTTTGTTGGATGTGGTATGGTGGGTATGTGTTCTTTGTGGTATGTTTTTATCAAATGACTCGACCATATATTATTTTATGGAAGGTGATTATAAGTGATGGGAATAAATTTTAGGGCCTCTATTTTTATCCTTTCATTCTTTCAAATGATGATGGATATCATTGTAGGTGTGTGAGACCCAGGTTTGAGGTAGGTAGTTCTATCTCTTTTTTAGATTTACCATGATTTCTCTTGTTTTTATAAACTGTTTTATAAAAAAATTGTCCATATATATTTGTGTGTGTAAATATATTTGAAATAAAATATGATTTTTCCATAATGTTTGAGTACAGAAAATGGTGTTTTAAAATAATTGAAAAATTGGTTGTAAAATTCACTTTAAAACAAGGTTTCATAAAATAAAAGGGTTATTTGAAATTAATTATGAAAAGAAATTTTGAAATTAATATATAAATTGAAACACATGGGAATCCTTTGGTACATAAATTGATGGTGTATCTTAGGTATGTATTCAATTTTAATATTATGGGGTTCACTTAGGGGATGTTCCTCTCCACTAAAATCCCGTTTTTAGGGATGTGATGTTGTCATTGTTTGGGGGTTCACACAGTGGGTGTTCCTCTTCCTCATAGTTCTAGTTTCTATATACATGGGTTCACAACAGTCAATTTTTATTATAATAATATTATTCTAACCTGAAATATTATGATATTTAGCATATTTTCCATTTTGAATCAGATTTTTATTTTTTAGGGTTTCATATACCTGCTTTGACTTTGATAACTTTTAGGGAAATTATACTTTTAAAAATACTTTAAAATGTTAAACTATAATTGTGAATAAAGTGAAAATTTTACAATTATTTTTAAAGAATCATATTTTGTGCTTATCATATGATGTTTATTTTAAAATTTGAATATTTAGATTTTTTGTATAAATAAATTATATGGAACACATGGGTGGGATAAAACTGGGCCTATTTTACTCACACCATGCACATACATTCAATGGTGTATAGACTGGTTTTTTTATTTTGTTTTAGGAATATGAAATGAATTTTTATGAGCAGATGTGGTTTCTATGAAATGTGTACTGGTAGATGGTGGGGAGATAGTGGTATGTTTCCAACATTATCACATGGAGTATTTCGTCTCTAATTTTTTTACTTTTCTATATAACTTTTCCATTTGGTGTGTTTTGATTAAATTGAGTTTTATCACTTCAATATTCTTCTTTCAATTTTTGCATATATTTTGTTAGGTTACCTTAATTGGTTTTATTTCTTTAATGTATGTGTATTACAAATATATTTTTATGTTAGGAATAATCATTTTATCTGATTTTTTATTTTCATCTTAGTGCTAGTTTCCAGTCCTTGGGGATCTGAAACACCCTTCAGGTATGTGTTGAATAGGATCATTTACTAGTTTGTGAAGGTATACTCATTAAATGCACTAAAAAATTATTTCAAAAGTATTTAAAAAAATCACATTTCCATAGATCCATGAAAACATTTAATGTATGTTTTAAATCATTAAGTAGTCATTATTACGAGAAATTCTTTTCACATCAAGAACGTCAAAATTGTGATTCCATTCAAACATTTTTAAATGGTTCCTTTTTTTGATTAAAAAAAGATCAATTTTTTATAAATATGATTAAAATTAATACATGTTTTAAAACTGCTTCAATAAATTAATGCACAATAATAATGACATTTTAATGAAAATATGAATATGAAAGAAAGTTTTTCTTAAGATAATTGTAAATAATGTTGGGTTTCCTACAAAATTATTTTCATATTTTGTGTGAAAAAGAGGGAAAATATTATAAATATAAATATCATGAGAATAAGAAATTAAATAGGTTTTATAAAACAATTTTAAAATATTGCACTCAGTATTGACAAAATTATAAGCAATCCATAATAATGATGAGATTGTGGAAAAAACCATTTCCTCATGTCCATATTTAATCATACATACTTTTATTATCATATATAATAAACATAAATTTAATGTAATTATAAATTATTATCATATAAATACCAATTATATCATAAATTATAAAATTTAAACATTACAACATATGAGATCGAATAAATCATTCCCATTGTTTTTGTATCCATGGGTTACCTGTTTCATTTATTCATGATAGTTTTTATCAGATGTGTCGGTCCTTATATGTTAATGAATGTTACATAATATCCAAAATTATAATCTTAATATAAACAATATATATATATATTAACTTTATAATTATTTAAAATCATCAAGGAATTATATATATGGAAAAATTAATTATGCTTTTCATGGAGACAGTACGTCGTACAAACACGTAAATTCTATTTTAATTTATCCAATGCTAGAATTAAATAGATGTATATAGTAATTAATAATTCAAAGATCATTATTATATCATATATTCTTAATAAATATATACTTATCATCATTTATTTAAAATGTAAATGAAAATAAGGGCACATGTCTTCATGTAAGTGGTATCCCCCAAGTACGCACCTACCATATTATCGTCTTCCAAAACATTGAAATAAAAGAATATAAATGATAAATTTTGTTTATAGAACCATAATTACATATGAAATATCATATATAAATATTATTTCTATATTTATAAACTTCATTTTAGATTTTTGATAAATAACAATTACACTGTTATGTGGAAACAACAAACCATACGTGTATACAAGCGATTTTTTCACATTATGTTGGATGGAATGAGTGTAGATAATGTTTTTTTCCATCATCAGAATAAAAATGAAGTATATTTAATATACATAAGTAATTTACTTTTAATATAAAACGATTATTTACTTGTGTTATATGAAAAAATAAAATTTAAAACAATTGGACAAGAATTACACCTCTTCGTTGAAAAACCTATTTTCACTTAAACATTAACCCATGAAGGGTAAGTCTTTTGGAAAGGAAAAAAGATCCTAGATGTCATTATAAAATATATAAAGGTAAAATTTTAAGGAATTTACATTCATGATATTCCAAACTTGTTTAAGGAAGAGATGAGAACATGTTCCCATTTATAAGTTCTGGGACACTCAGTCTTGGAATTACTTAAAGTGTTAAATTAATTTAAAATGTTTTTAAATAAAATTTTCATTATGATGATATATTAGAAATAGAATATATGTATGAGGTGAAATATTGTCATACAATAATATTTAGTCACTTTTTGTATCCTTTTATCATTGTCTCTTAGTTTTAACCCCCCCCCCCCCATTAACACTTTTGAAGATTACTGAAAACATAATATTTTTACTATTTAGGGGTCATAAAATTTATTATTAAACAAAAAGTGACAAATAATTAGAAAATAGATGAAATAGTAATAAATATCTCATTCACTTGGATTATATTAATTTTTTCTGAATTTTAATTCATTTAATAAATTAATTCTAATTATAAAAAATTAGTAACATCATTTTTGAAAGTACATGAAATAACATAATATAATATGTGTCTAACAGACATAAAATGTTTCAATAATGTCATAGATTTGAATATAAGAATTTTATGTTAATAATATAATCATAAAATAATTTTTTTATTGGTTTATATATAATTGCATTTCTTAAATATTGTATTCGTCCCTTGTTAACCCATTTTATCATTAAACATGGTAATGCCTTTTTCAATATTAAGATTTTATAATTTTACCATTAAGGTCAAAATTTATCCGTAAATTGATAGGGGGATATATTGAAGATAATATATCATCCTAATCATTCTATTTAATTATTTGTCAGATTTTTTATTAATTTCTTAAAATACATTTAACATAAAATTCTCTTAATATCATTTTAACAACCATTCACAAAATAAAACATTGAATGGAACATGAGGAAAATATATTTCAAAATATAAACAACTAAAATATATGTAATATATTATATATATATATATATTCCACATTAATGGAACAATTTATATCTCCCTTATAATATATAATTAATTTTTTTAAATCAATTACCTGACTTCTTCATTTCTTGAACAAGAAAAGTTACAATCTTGTGTAAGCATTTATGGTAAATACATCATCACTAATAATTTAAAAAAATACATTATAAAAATTTAATTTATCTTTAATTTAATAATTTATAAATGAAAATAAGTAATTTTATCCATATCATAAAAATATTATAGATATTAAAATAAAGAAATACACATCATTAAATTTATCTTCTACATAAATATTATAATGGTAAAAATAAATTTTAAATGGAAAAGGATATATTTTTTAATTTTGAATTATAATTGCTGAAATAAAATCTTAAAAACATATAATTTCATGCTTTTGGGTGAATTTCAATCCTTATCCCATTTAAAATTTGTTTACCTTTTATATGGTAACATCAATTAACTATAGTAACCATTCATATGGTATAAAAGTTTGAATAATTAAAAAAATTTGAGACTACTTATTTCAAATATGATTTTTATTTTTCTTGTTTAATTATCTATAAGTGGCCTAAATCAATTTTATGATAAAAAATTAAAACATAATAAAAACGTTTAAAAAAATCCTTTTTAAGTATAAGAATGATTTATACCAATTTCAACAGAAAAATATATCTAATAAATTTAATATAAATAATTATACTTTAAGATGACTATTTATAATTTGAATATATTTTTGAACAAAAATGAACTTTTCAAAATCCTCAAACAAAAATACTAGTTTCAATTAAAATTAATATTTATTACAATTTATTTGAAAATAAATATTTCCAAAAAAATATAAATTGAACGTTAATATAATTTTGATGTTATGATTTCAATATTGATATTCATTCTATAAAATAAAATTCTTATCATGTATAAGAAATTAATTATAATTTCCTTTAAAAAATCTTAATAAAATCAAATTTCAATAAAAGGGAATTGTTCAACCATAAAATGAATATTGAAAATTGATAACTTATTTTTCAATTAATTGAAATTGTACAAAAAAATTATATATATTTTTTATATTTTTTTATTCTAATTCTAATCTCAAACTTTAATAGTAATATTTCAATGGTTATGTTATAATAATAATATTTATATCTTGTCTTGTTTAAAATCTATGTTTCATGTAAAGTGAGCTATGAAAGAAATAATATTTAGATATTGTGATATATGTTCTACTATGTGGGTGTGTTTCAATTGGAATTCATTGTATTATAGAAACCACCCTCCTTTAATGGATCTACCAATCTTTTAGCATCTAAAAATTAGATCTAGTCCCTTGAGAAGTTACAATATTAAAATAGATATAATGAAAGGTAAAATGTTAATCATGAAGTGTTTTGTTAAAAGAGACATGTTAATAAATATTGAACGTATATTATTTATAAAATGAAGGTTTATGATTTATAGGGAATTTAATGGTAAATAATTAAGGAGATATAAATTGAAAATAAATTCATCATGAGAAATGAATGATTTGAAAATATAAGAATTGAATTTTTGAAAAATAAAATAAGAATGTGTTTCTATGTATGAATCAATCATTATAAAATTTACAAGGCATTCTTCAAACTACATACTTGAATTTACCTCATAAAATGATATGTGAGAAAGGATAAGATCATGCAATTACTATAACTAATTTTTAAATACCATATATTTTGATAATGGGTACATTTATCGTAAAATCGTGATTTATTTTATTCTAGTTCTATAAATTATTTTATATTTTACAAGAAATTAAAATTATCCCTTAAAACAATGATGAAATAATTTTTTAATCAAGACCCCTAGTGGGAATATGGTTTTCGTGTATTGAGTGGTTTCAATTAAGACGAATAACTCTTTTCTAGTTAAAAACCTGATGTAAATTACATTATTTGTGTAAATACCAATGTTTCTAAAATCTTATTCATTACATAATATATATGTCTACAGCTCTCAAAAATTTATATTTATTGCAGGAATTGAATTAGATTTGGAAATAGGTCAAACATGATAGTAAATTAACCAAAAAAATTTCAATAATTCATAATAACATATTATAAGAAAAGGAAAATAAGCTAAATAATACAGAACTTAGATTATTAATAACCATTTACTAGTATATCGACTTAAAATAAAACATTATAATGAGGAAATTTGTAGATGAAAATAAAATCTTCAACCTTAGGATTTATATTTGATCATATTTAAAATTGGGGATCCCTAATAACCAATGAGAACCTACAATAAGGGAGAATGACAAGATTTTAGAAAACATATATTTAGTTATAAAATGAAAAATATTGAAATGAGAACTCCGAATGAAATATGTTTGGTAACACTAAATATAGGAAAACAATATAGTCCTTGAAAACATGTTCATTAGAAATATGGACGCTAAGAATATTTTTGTTGAAAATATGGTTGTTTCAGATATGGTCATTTGATATACTTATAGTGTGTATAATAAGTTTATCTGTTATAAAAAAACAAACTTCATAATGAAATAAAAATATGATATTAAATGTTATACTAATAAAAATATAAATATATTTATTTGTTGTGTACAAATAATAATATTATTATTATCGAAATATGAAATTATATGTATATATATAACTCAAATAAATATTTCAGTATTAATGAAGGAATAGAATTCAATTTTAGAATATAAAGAAATAATTAATTGTATTTGTTAAATCATATTAAGTATATAAGAAATATTTATTTTCAAGAAAAATTTTCATTAAGTATTATGTATTTATTTCAAATAAATTAAATTTAATGTTTTAAAATATTTTTATTTGTGAACTAATATATTAAAATCACGTAAATTATAAATCATTACGATGTAATATTAATAACATATTATATTAAAAAACACAAAATTTTTTAAAAGATTTTATTTCAAAATTATATTTTTCATTAAAAATAAAAATATATAAATTTAATAAGTAATATAATAAATTTAAATATATGAGTTTGAATTTTTAAAATATATATTCAACATTTCTAAACCCATAATATTTTTGTGACTGAAAAATATTCACACACACAAACATTAAAAAATAAATTCTGGCACATTTAGAAAATAAATAATGAAATTTATTTTCTTTTTCATTACAAAATATCAATATTGATTCAATTATTGACTTTTACTATTTTTCATAATGGTAATAATAATAATATTAAATTTATTTAGTGTGATAATGGTGAAAGAGCTAAATAAAATGAATTGTTTCAATAATATAACGTAATTTTTATCTAATCCAAACATTGACATAATTTATATTTTAATAATACATTTTTTAGAACTATATATATTTATTAATATGCATTATGTTTTAAAAAAATATTAAATATTATTAACGAGACACAATGATTAGATGATAAATTTCAATAAAATAATTATTTTATAAATTAAATATTTTAATTTGATAGTAGATTTTCTCATATTTAGAAATTAATTTACAATAAACTGATATTACATTTAGGTTCAAAAAATTTAAATTTTTTAATTGGGGTGGTATTATATTTTTATATAAAATATAATCAAGTTAGTTAAATACTTTTTATTTAGGTGAAAATAAAAATGTTAAAATTTAAAACCTTTTGTAAAAGAATTGATACATTTTTAAAACAAATATTGAAAGAATGAATTGATTATTTGATGACCACATATTATTCACAATAAATTTTAACACAATTATTGAGACATTGATTATAGAATAGTGTTTTTATACCATATAATTCTAAAGGATATTCCCAAATGTTCCGTTTTCTTCATTCATAAAAGAGGATCAATTCCTCTTTTCAATGGTTATACTTTCCATTACTCTTATATTTGTAAATAAACACAAATTTATTATCAATTAATTAATTTATTCATAAATAATCTGCTGGTATTTATAATTAATCTTATGTCAATATTTTCCATGAAGATATATAAGAGAACATCAAGTCCCCAATGAAAGTTATACCTTGTTCCTAATATCTTTTCACTAATTTTACTCTTAAAAACAAATTATAACCACAAAATTATATTGAAATAAATACAAATAATATTAATTTATATTAATTTAATACATGTTATGTACTCATCTCCAATAATAAATAAAACAAAATCATCATTAATTATTTTCATAGACTGACACATACACAATGTAATGCCTTCTGTTTTTCATATTACATGTATGAATATGTCTTAATGGTGATAATAAATAATAAATAATATATCATTAATAACTCTATGATTCTAAAATTTCAATCTATAATATTCCTTAAATCCCTCTAATTCTTTGTGAAATGAAATTTTTAACCATGCGATGGGTGGACTATTTTCTCCATGATGTAATGCTTAACCCTTTTAATCATGATTAAAATTAATTATTAGAAAACATTAATTTCTTATTAATAAAATTAATAATACAAATAATATAATTTACCATTTTTAATAATGATAATATTAACTTCCATAACCATTCTTACCCATTGACACACATCGTCATCATGTTTAGGTTGGTTTAACAACCAACTTCTATAATGTTATAAAATGATGTCATGGATAACTGTGGTATTTTTTATTATTATCATTTGTTAATAAGAAATAAAAAAATTATTTTGATTATAGGATTGTTATATTATTTATTTTTCAGGTTATTAAAATATCTTCTCTGATTTCTAAAACTACCAAAATAACCTAACACTGATTCAGTTTATAGGAAAACCTAATAAAAAGTATATAAAAAATAAATAACATGTCTCTATAAATGAACTATAATAATTATCTTTATAAGAATTAGTTTCCTATGTTTGTATTTATTTATATTAAATTGTTTATTTGGGGGTCAAATCATGTGTTCATAATGACTCTGGAACCCGAGGTAAGAGATTTTTCATATCACCCTCATTACATGTCCATAACTTGATCTTCTTATTTTATCGCTTTTATGAAATATTGTTCTCATGAATGTATTTTATTTTCCCATATATTTCCGTTATATATTTACCAATTCAAATATCATTTTTATTTCTAATGTTATACATGTTGTTTGTTCCTATTAAAATTCACACATTTAAGCAATCCATATTTAATGGTTCTTTTCTATTTCATGTATCAATCCCATAACTATCCCCAAAAAATGTTTTTAAAAAAATTATTCGATTATAAATACCCCAATTTATATATAGAAAAACCGATTGTTTTGACTCGGGTTTTAGGTAAAATATTATGACATTATCTTACTTAAATTATCCTTTAGTTATTTTATTTCTCTCTACCATAGTAGATAATTTTTATTCTTTCTTATTTTGGGTGTTCTATAGAATTTTATACATTAAAACATCATGTTCAAGAACTAAATCTCCTATTCAATTACTAATGTACAGTATAGTTTAATTGCATCATAGATTGTAAAAAAAATTAGTTACCACTCAGTTTGGCCTTCAATCCAAATTAGGAAACCCACAACCTTATAATTGGTTTTATTATGCATATTATATTTTTTTGGCTTCATTAACACATGTGGAATCCATTTTTTTTAATTTTATGAAGGTTAGGATCCGAATTTTATATCCCTCTAATACAATTATTAATGCCATAATCTCATGATATTCCCCATGTGGTGTAGATAATATAAGTCTAAGTACACCATATTATGTGATAGGTGGGAAAGAACTATATAGTCCTCTTATTCATTTTATAAAGATATATATCTCATCATATGTTATGTAATGTATTAGAGAGTGAACTTAATCCATAATGATACTTTTTACCCTTTGTTTCTGGGAATAGAGAGTGAGATCAAGTCACTATATGACTTTAAAAACATTATGATGTTAGTATAGGGAGTGAGCCTTGAATTATATTAATGATGTAATGTCTTTTGTTGTTGCCTCAGATTCCGTCAACCTATGATTTTTTTTATGTCAATTAATTATTTCATTTTATCTTGATTATGATGATATACTTTATGATATTATGGTATTCCTTTTAACAATAATTTTATTCTCTATTTCAATGCTTATTAACCAACCTAGCTTACTGGATCCCTCATTTTCATATGGTTTTTCTATATGGTATCATATAAAATTTATATGTTTAGTTGATTTTAGGAGAATAATTTGGTGTTTTTAAAAAATTACTTTTTTAGGTTTTTAATATAATGTATTGACGTATCTAATATTCCAAAAAACTATACCTTTATATAAATATATTTTATTTTTTGGGAAATTATGTTAAGAAGTTTAAAATATGACATGTTTTAGGCTTGTGTAACTATAGTTGGTATCAATTTAATGGAATAGTTATTTTCATGTATTATTATAAATAAACATTAGCTTGTTGGATAATCTATGAATATTTGGTCATCCTATTTTTTTTAAAATTCAATATTACATGGTTCTCCTAGAAATACATATCAGTATAAATTTTATAATGTCAACGTCCCTATGAGACTGATTCACCTAGGGGTAATCACCCCGAATTAGTTTGGTTGAGCATTTCCTCAATCATCGGTCAAATACCTGAGTAGTGGGAATAATAATTCACCCAGAGAAAGAAAATCATTATGGATAACGTTAGGTTGATCATATACTATTTATGAACTTTTATGAAGGATTTACCATCGATTTTTTTTATTTTTTTCTAGTAACAGTCACTTTAAGGTTCATTGAGAACTGATACAAATTAGTAACACTAGCAATCCCAGAGAACACTACCATACCAAAAAACAAAAAACACCAAATTCAGGAACAACGCGTGACCACACCGACCACATATTTTGACCCTTCCACCAAAAAATACCAATAACATGATCATACAGATCACCAGAGACCCTGCAAATCCTTTTTGAGAGGAAAAACTGTCAAATGGGACCCAATACCTCCACCACTAAGGATGATAAGAACACCGACATTGATCACACCAACGCTACACAAAACGTTATCCTTGAGGGAAGGAATACATAGTACTTTAGAACTAATGAGGACAGTGTTCCCCCGCATATAAAACTATGACCTAACGGTGAACTGATGAACCCACATCATGGATTGGAAACCTCCGCACCAAACCTACGAAAACAAATAACCCCTAACCACACCACCATTACGAGAGTTATGAGGGACATTGTAATAAATGGCTCAAGAATTAACCACTTATAAATGGATATGGAATTTAAAATTTTATTATTTTAAAAAAATCAATTATTATGAAATATGATTAATAATGTTACCATAGTTGAAATTTTGAGTACACAAAAAATAGATCAGGATAGAGACTAAAAATTATTCTGATAAATAAGATGATTAAGGAATGGATAATCAATTTACCCCATATAAAAAATGTGGGAAAATTCGCTAAGTGAAATTTCGAAAAAGGACTATATGATGATTTACAAATGGATTTAGGGTCATCTAACATCAATATACTATCAGGAAATGAAGTGATTTTTGATCATAGAGAGTGTTGAAAAGGTGAAGAAAAAAATAAAAATATTTTCAATGCCTTATATTTGGAAAACAATAATTAACTAAGCCAATTCCATGATATAAATACTAACAGGGATGATATGAATCAGTAAAATCCATGTTCAAGGGTAACAAAAAAAGGCTACGCAATAAAAAAACTGAAGTGAGTTCTGATAATTATGTTTAATGAGGAATAAAAAGCATCCACTCAACAAAAATGAGTATTATATTTCTTTCATTATCAATACAATCCATTATACCTATAATTTTTTGTGGGAACATAAAATTAGAACCTAGATGATTACATATTAATTTATTATTAAAAGCATCTGTTTGTATGATTATTTTATCCAATTTTTAATATTATTGATATGTTTCTTCTGAAAATATTATTATCCTTCCTTTATAGATTTAATTTTTAAATGGAAATATAGTGGTTATCTCCAGAGAGAGAAAAAAATATTTGGAAATAAAATAATTTTTTATGATAGTCCAGAGAATGTTGACTATGAAAACCCTTTTTTAGGATATTATAAAATATGACTCATGACACAGAATAATAATTGAATCGTCGATAAAATTGTTTTAGAACAAATAAATAATATGTAAAACCATATTCCTAGGAAAAATATATGTTTCCTATGTTTTTATTGTTGATATCAATTTATAAATTATATATTATTCCATGTCAATCTACTAGTTACACTAAGACAATTTCAATATTTGGTAATAAATAAAGTTGTCAGGACATGATTAATTAAGTGGTGTCTAGTAAACAAAACATCCCATGTTTTTAGAAATAATATTCTTTCAAAAATAAATATATTTATAATTATAAATATTTTACTTTATATCTATTGTATTTAAATAGATAACAAATTGGTCATAACAGATAGAAAATAAACAAACAAAATCTTATTCACCCATAATATGTAATTATAATAAAAGAACATGAAAGTAAATATTACATACCATAGATTATTACCCACCATTGACTACAAAATCTTTTAAAAGTTCATAAATTAAAAATGGTAAATAAGTATTATATAATTAAATATTCAACAAAAAGATATCCCTTTGATCATCTCTACCTATGTGGACAACCAATTTCCAAAGAAAACCTATAATTATGAAGATCATTTTGAATTTGGAAATATTATACATTGATATAAAATGAAAATTTTGGAATTTAAAAGTGTGAATGGGATATCTTTTAATGGAAAATATATTTGAAAGAAATATTTCCATTTTAAATAATGTCATTGAATGTATGGTCATTCCAAAAATTGTTCACGGACGATAGGGACATTGGATATACATCAAATAAGTATACTAATGTATTTTATTTGGAAAAACTATGACTCATAATGAAATAAAAATATTATATGGATATATTGATATATTTACACATTATGTTTAAAAATAACATTATCACTAAAATATTATTTATATATATATATAAATAATTAAAATATTTCAATATCAAGAGAGTTGTAGAATTAATTTTTAGAGTAAGAATAATTACTTAATTGTTTTTGTTAAATTGTATTCATTAAAAAATTAATTTATTTTCAAAGAACTAATTTATTATGTTGTGTATATTTTCCCTTAATAAGTTAAATGATCTTTTTGAAATGTTTTTATATATTAAAAAATATATCATCGTTAATAAAATAATAGTCGATATGAAAAAATATTAAGAATATAGAATGTTTTAAAACACCATATTTTTATAAAAGGAGTTAAATTTATAATTTAAATATTTATTTTAAAAGATAAATATATAATTTTTAAAATATAAATTTTTTAAAATAAAACCAATTTTAAATTCAATATATAAAAAACATTATGTTATTAATATTTTAAATTTTTCTTAAATAATCATTTTTTAGGAGAATAATAAAAATATTTTTTTTCCAAATAAATTATGAATTTTATATTTAAATTGTTTTATATAATTTAAGAAAACAAATTTTTGGACATATTATATTTGTAATAATATTATAAATCAATTAAAAAAATACTTTGATGATTTTCTAAAATAAATTCTAACCATTTTTGATACACAACTAATTGTTCAAAATAAAAAATGTTTTTGAACGCTTTTATTAAAAATTTGAAATTGAAAATTTTAGAAGATAAAATAGTCAAAAACTTAATTCTGATTTGGATTGAATATTTAGATTTAATTTTACATGTTTCTATTCATTATTAGGCATCAATATAATATTAGTATGATTGTAGTTGATGAATGCGATAATAGTGGAATAATTTTTTAAATGAATCTGATTATTGATTTCATAGAATTTTTATCTCAAAATTTGAATTGATATAATGTAAATGATGACTTAAATTTTATTTTTATAAATTTATATAATTTTATTATCAATATTTCAATTTTAATTCAATCCAAAAAATATGATTAAAACCACATAATTGTTGGAAAATAATTTTCTCAAAAAAATATTTTTTGAAATAATATATTTTAAGTTAAAAAATAGTTGTATAATATTTAGAAACAAAAATAATAAAAATATTTTAAAATTTAACCCTCAAAACCTCAGTTTTTTTAACAATTGAAAAATTTTAATTTTGAATAAAATATAATTCGTTTATTAAAAATAAGTTACCAAAAAAATAAAAAAGTTAGAATGAAAAAATATATTGTAAATGACTTCAACAAGATAGTAACATTTGCGGAACTTATTTTATGTGGATCAATCAACCAGATAAAAAACAAACTATATTAGTACAAAATATTAAAGTAATTGACCTATGTATAGTTAAATTTTTTCAGGGGATTGTTAAGGGTATTCACAAAAGTTCACATCTATACACTTATAAATGGAGATGAATTCAACCATCCGTGGATACACATCCCTTTGTCTATCACCTTGTAAATATTCCCAAATAACCTCTCATAGGATTCTTTTATTCATGAATAAGCCCATATTGTATCTAATTAATATCAAGACCTCTATTTTCAGGAAGATATCTCAGAGAAGATCTTGTCTCAAATTAAAGTACTAATATATTGGTACTATTTTCTATTTAATATTCTTCTTAAAATTATATTATATCAATATAAATATATGGAATTAGTATAATTAATATAAATACATGTTATTATATTAATTTAATATCCATTGTATATTTTTTCTCAATATTCTATGAAATAAAAAATCATCGTTATTATGTTGCACAAACTACAGTCTCTATAGAGAAACATCTTTAATTTTTTGCACCACCTATCAAGTTTGGTTTGAGTGATTATCTTAGTGTATTAATATAATATCTATAATATAACTATGTTTATGAAATTAAAAATTTTCATATACCTTAATTTTCTCCCATTAATTATTAAATGGAAACGTTAGTAATGCATTCTGTGGTGTACCTCCCAATAAAGTAATGTTTTTCATTTTTCATCATGATTGTAATTAATTATTCAAAAAAATTATTCCAAGAATAAATAATAATTCTGTATCTCCCTTGTAATATATTTATAAATATATTATAAAAAACCTTAAACATACTCACCCATTAATATATAGTGTGTTCTTATATTGGTTAGTTTAACAGCCAACTTGAATTATGCTACAAAACTATAAAATTTATAAATACAAGAAATTAAATATGGAAATTATTATTATTTGGTATAAAATTAAATATTTTATCCCATTTTGGAGTGGTTATATTATGTATTAAAATTATTATATACAAATCATATATAATCTCTAGAAATACTGAAATAATATGATACCAATTAAATTTTTATGAAAGGATAACAAAAAATATAATAATAAAATAGAATATGATAAAAAATTATCCATATTCATATATATATATATATAAAATAAGGATACTATGTTTATATTTTATAAACATAAATTGGATATCCATGGGGTTATGTATGTGTAAAAAATGAATCAATAACCCTAGGAATGATATCTACCATAACACCATTATTAACTTTCTATTATGTTTTCACTTTATGTTCACCCTTTTTATGCATTAATTATCTAATTATATTATTTTATAAATTTATATATTTCCCTGACCCATATTCTTATTTTGTCATATATTTCATTTCTATGGTTATAGATGTGTTTTTCCCTTTAAAATTCCAACTTTTTTGTAAATCTTCTTAAAAGGAAGTTTCCCCTTTCTTTTCTCATATCTATAATCACCCACATAAATTTTTTATCCATATAATTTTTATAATTATAATAATTATTTTAATTACAACCCTATTTGATTAATATAGGTTTTATGTAAAATTATAATTTCATTATTTCTTTAAAATATTCATTTGTTAAAGCAACACCTAAGTAGATAATTTTTATTCATTAATTACCATATATTTACCATGAATTATATAAAATTTTACTAAATGTTAATGAAATATTGAAAATATTTATTTATTAATTTCCAAAATAATAATAATAATAATTCCTTCATTTTTTTGAAACCCTTAGGATTTATCCATTGGTTATTCCATGATTCTCTATTGTGAAACCCAGTTCCTTCACGTGGGTTTGATTATTCATAGGATTTATGCGCAATTTCTTTTCCTCGTGTGGCATGAATAGTTTTTGTAACACCATATTATTTCATTAAATATATCTTTCTAAATTTAATCTCTTTGATATTTTACATTGTATAGAAGACTGAGCTTAAGCAAACAAAGAAATATTACTATGTTATCATTATAACCTAGATGTTAATTTGGTAGGAATTAATAGTGTTATAAAAATTATGATATTTATATATTATACATCAGTAATTTTTTAAAAATTCATTGAATATATTTTATGGGAATAATATAAGAAAAAAAATCAAATTTTATGTATAAAAATCAATATTTTTATAAAGGCAATATTTCTTCCTTTTAGTGGAGCACATGTCTTTGATTTTTTTCCTATTTTTATAAATTTAATTTAACAAAATAAAATTAATTTTTAAAATATTAATTTCAAAATTATCTTATGGATATTTTTTTATTTTTCATAAAATATTCATTTTCTAGTGAATAGTGAAAAAATGATTTTTTTTAAAAATATATATTTATTTCATCCATTTATAAGATATATTTTTTGAAGTAAATTTTTTTAAATTATATTATGAATAATCTTATTAAATTAATTTGAATAAATTTTTACGGTTGAATTTATTCTATAATTATTTTTATATTTATACAGGAATTATTTCAAGAAAATCATTTTTGATGCATTTTTCTTATTTAATTTTAAATTAAATTATTCTATTTTTATGATTTGAAATTTAAAAATTGGATTCCCTATTTGGATTTATAATATCTATATTTATTAAGTAGTTCCTTTTTATTTCTTAACAATATGAACTGTAACCTTAGAATTTTTTGTTTCCATAGTAATGGGTAAATTTGGTAATTATGGATAAAAATAAAATGATAAAGACAATACAATGACTCTAACACTTACACAAATATTATTCTATGAGTTTGGTTTAACCATAATCATAAAATTATAGAAATTATAATCATTAGAGGCCACTTGTATGAGATTAAAAAATTTATAATATTGTATTTAAAGAAAATTCAAATATGACATAGTCATTTTTTTATAACTATTTCTTCATTAATGTGGTGTTTTATAGTATTTTCCTTCGACTATAAAAATAAATTTGAATTCCAATGAAATTTTAATCATCAATATAATTTATTCTTACCTTTTATTAATGATATAAGTACATTAAATAATTACACAACAATGATACAATAATAACTCAATTAATGAAAATATAAAATAAATGATAATAAAAATATAAAAATAAATATTATTTTAATTAAAAATGGTGATCCATGTATTTTAACAATGATTATGATATATTACAGGTGTATTAAATGTTTTTTCGACGTTATATTTTTTCTATATTTTCATAAAGTCTACAATTTGAAAGGTTCCAAAATTTAAATTAATATTTTTTAAAAATTATTGTACAAGATGATTTCAACCCATAAAGATATTATCGTTGAAACTAATCATTTTTGGGTCATTTTGAATTGAAAATTAATTTATTTTAATTTAATATTTTGAGTGTTTCTAAAATTTCCCCCAACATCAATTATATAAGGGAACTTCTTCCCTAAATTATTTGCACCACATTGAGCCTTCTATCTTGACCAAAATCCACCCATATCTCATAAAAACATCATTATTTAAGTTCTATAGGTTTTGGTCCTTCAAAATGACCTGCTTTAGTATCTTTAAGATGACATCTAAGGGAAGTTCAATGAATAATATGTAATCATCTTTACCGACTCATTCATGTATATTTATTCGTCTACATACTCTTCATGTGTTGTTTAGAATAAAAATTAATAAATATAGTATTAAATATATTATAAGTTGTTATTATTTCTATGGGAAAACTATATTACACCTTTTTTCCATCCTATAAAAAATTAATGCTTTGCATGTGTATACATAGAGATTAACTTCTCTATGTCGTAGTGTAATTTATTTTTCATCACCAAATTACATGGATGAGTATAATGATAGAATCAATGGATATATATGAAAATTGTAACATGATATTTATTGTGGAAAAATTAATATACCATCTACTTCCTCACCCTTTTAGAATTAATGGAATGATACCATTTCTCATGCATACATACAACCTACCATCCCTTTGATATAATGCGATTAATTTTCCATATTAAGCATTCAATAATGATTAAAAAAATTTATATAATGAATAAATATGATGTTTATGAAATTAATATAATTTTAATGATGATGGAACTATATCCAATGGATAAAAGCTGAGACATACATGACGAAACAAGCATAAGAAAAAGTACCAGTTAACACTCAAGACAAGAGTAGTAACATAATATTATTAAAAAACGAGTTATAAAATGAGATAAAAGGATTATATATTTTATAATATATGGTAATATAGTCTTGGTATGAATTAATAACATTATTTAAACAATTATTCATGTGATTAAATCAAGTTTAACTAACAAAAAGCTCAAGGTAACAGTATATTTTCACAATTTTACTTACGTGAGGCACATTCCTTATTCACCACTTATTTGTTGTGTATGGTGTATATAATACCATTTGATATATCATATAAAAAATCTTATTATCTTCAAGGTATTAAACTTTTATTTTTAACATAATTTTATTTGGGCATACGATTTGACCGATTAGAAGTGGTAAGAGATTTCATAACTAAATTTTCATTCATTGAGTTAAACTTCTAATGAATTGATTATTTCATGATAAAATTTTATTTGAAATTAATTTATTTTCTTATCTTGTATATCCACTTTTCATATATTTATTTTAATTGGATACACATTACTGTTTCATTTTATTATTGATATGATGTTTTTAAGGAAAATCGTCTCAATTACACTTCATTAAGTAAAATTTTAATATTATGAACCCAATCACTTTTCACGAGTGTATATTTTTCTGCTATGTTTTATTTATGATCATAATCCATTTAAAATTTAATTTTGTATTTATATTCATATTTATTGTATCATGGATAAGATTATTTTATAAGTTGTATATGATTTTTACATACGATCTTTACATTGAAAGTATTTTGATATATTAAGAATCAATGCAAAATATATATCCTTTACTGAATGCATATATTTTTAAATAATGTATAATGATTAATGAATTAAATTTATTATTTGATATCTAATGAATTAATATCACCTGAAATAATGGGTGGGGAATATATATAGAAAATCCTCTTGATGCATCAACAATATCTTGAGATGAATAAATTGGGAAAATTAAGTGTTGTTCTACCAAAAAATAGTAAGATATCTTATGAAACGTATTGAAGGTAAATCTATTATCTTCTCAATAATCCTTACATATGTTAATTAATAATTTCATTAAGTATTAATTTATTTTTATCCATGATATTTTCACTATGATATTTTCCATGGATTTAGATTGTGCAAAACTTATCGATTAAATGAAATGTGTGTTCAATTATTTAACAATTCTATATGGAATATTAATTATTGATTTAATTTTTATTCACTTTTACATAACCCATTATGATAATTTGAGCTCACCTTTATTATTTTTTCTTTTCCCATGGTTATAAAGGGGAGATTATTGAATGTGTTTTCAAGGATTCCATTTTTTTTGTTATGTATTATATTTTCTTTTTTTTCTCAATGTAAAATGGGTATAATTTATGTAATTTCGTTTTCAAAAATTGATAAACTATTTTTTCCTTTGGAATTTTAATTTTTTTAACTATGAAAATGTAATAAATAAAAGCACGAACTCTAGGATAATGGGGTTTGGGTTTTATAGTTGGAATCAACGGATGTATTATCGAAACCATGAGAACTTGATTTTGTAAAAAATATATTAAAAAAATACTAAGATATACACTGAGGATAAGAATATAATATCATCAAAATGAAATCATATTTATGATTATGAGATTAGTTACACATAAATATTTTAATTTATAGTATGTATTTCAGTAGTTTTGGGATTATACATTATGTTTCATAATGAGAGGATATAATCTAGTGTATGTAGACATTTAGAAATGGTTCCTAGTAGAATGAAATTTAACCCCACCAATGCATGTGATTTAAAGAGAATGTTTGATGACATATTTAATGAAATTAAGACAATTTTTTGAAGTGAAGTAGTCTCTCAAAAATTCTCATCAATAAGAGAATAATATCATATTAAACTCGAAAAATGAATGAATTACCCATGTATTATGGCTTCAAAGGGAATTAAAATAAGAGGTGGAAAACATTGAAATTTTTTGATTAAGGGAATAAGGGAAAGAATTATTTTCCAATATGTGATAATTTTGGAAAGAAACACACCCGTACTTTGTTAAATTTTTTGGGAGTTTTCTACACATGTGGAGAGAAATTAAACCACGATTTTGATTTAAAGGGAAATAAAAATTGTTTAAATGAATAATTCCTCAAATGCAGAGATATGAGGAACTATGAAAATTAATACCTCAAGTGTCAAAGTAATACTCCTCAAATGTAGCTAATGGAGAATTTTTAAGCTTATGCTATTACCAGATATGGAAAGAATTGATTAATGATATTGTGTTTGGATTCAAGAATTATTTTATTTGAGTATTTTATCAGTGATGCATTGGTTATCTAAATAATAAATTATATTATAATTATACTACAATACTTTTTCATTAATTATTTGGAAGGGTGTGTTTAATGGTACTAATAAATATATTTTAGTGGAGATTTGAAATTTTTGGAAAATATATGATTGACAGAAAGATAATATGTAGTATGATTCTGATGTTGTGATAATTGTGATGGGATAAAGAGATTATTTATATAGATAAATTAAATTAGATAGTGTTGAATACATGGTAAATAATTATTGATTTATTGGAAAATTGGTTCATACTCACATTTATGGAGTTTTCAACATTTTGGTATTTATGGAATACAACCAATAACATTAGTATTACTTAAGGAATAAAAAATCATGCATGTTTTTAATAAGTTTTTGTTGTAATTCAAGTTATTATCATGTTTTATTAGAATACATAATGATGTTATTCACATGTTTGGCATATTATGGTTTAGATCTACTTCATTTTGTTTGGATTAATTAAATGTTAATTTTACTAAAATATTGACATTATTTATATGGTGATGGATAATAATATTTGTGAAAGTTTAAGAATTTACTAAATGGATTATTTTGATCTCTACACAAGGTTCTAGAGAATAATTCACTACATCACCATATGATACAAACCGTGTTTAGATAAGGATTAGAAATAGTTCAAGGAAAAACCAAAGGCTGAGATTAATCTTATGACATAGAATGAAATCTAGTATGTTTTTGTAATTGCTTCTATTGATAGTGAAAGAATCTATAAACTTGTGTAAAATAATTTTTGAACAAAAACATTATCGGTTTACTTTTTTTAAATTTAAATTAATGGTATTTTCATAGAACATATATTTACCATTTTCTGACAGTTATATTTCTAATGACCATGTTCTTTATCACTCTCTATCAGAACGTGATAGAAACATTTCTCTCCTATGTTAATTTTTTCTAATCCCAATAATGTTTGCCTATTCAAAAGCATATTTTGTGATGACCATCACACTTCACTATCCCTCTTATTAAGATGATATTTTATTAACCTAATATACAATATGGGTTTCCCATAAATTAATTTTCAAATATCAACAACTAATTTTGAATATTAAATTTTAAATTTTTAGGACAAAATTTTTTGATGGTGGATACAATGTAAAACCCTATGATTTTAAGGTGTTTCTTTTTTAAAATTTATTCTCTTCGATAGCTTTTATTGTACTCAAAACCGATCTTAAACGTAAAATGAAATACTATTATGTGATCGTTATTACCTAGCCTCTAAATTTTATAGAATGAATACTATTAAAAACAATATGATATTTTTATAATATATATATTCAAAAAAGTTTTTTTAAATTCAAAAAATCGTTTTTATATGATTAATATAAGAAAAAAATTTATTTTTGGGTATAAAAAAACAATATTTTTCTAAAGGATGTTTCCCTGATTTTTAAAGGGGAACTTATTTTAAAAGTAAATTTTGACACCTTTGTAAATTATATTTGAAAAATTAAAAATAAATTTTATAATAAAAAAACCCGAATTATCTTAGATTTAATTTTTGGTATTTTTCTAAAAATAATTATTTTCTACTAAATGTTGAAAAATATTGATTTTTATTGAAAATGTTATTTTTATTAAAACCATTAAAAATATATTTTTTATGTTTTTATAAAAGTAAAATTATTTTTATTTTATTATTAATATTATAATAATTTTCATTGGAATCAATTTTATGGTGAATTTGGTATAATTTTTTTTATATTAAATATGTCATTTTTTCTAAAAACAATTTTTCACTATGTTTATCTTGTTAAAATTTATATTAAATTCTTGGAGTTAAATATTTTTAATAAATAAAAATTGTTTCCATATTTTTATTATTATGTTACAAATTTATTAAATCAATACATCTTATCAATTGTTGGTGGTGGGAATCTCCGTGGATTTGGCATGTCACCTGTGTGTGAGAGCGACCGAGTGTGTGCAACATCTGTTTATTAATTGCGCATTATTTTGTATACTAAGGGATTATATTCAGGTTTTATTCATTTTTAGGTGGATAGTAACAACACTTTTGAGTTTTTGATTTCCAACATCATGACTAATAGCAATTTCAATAAATAGATCCAAATTATTGTACTTTTTTCTATTGTGTCGGTTGTTTCTTTCACATGTGGATCATGATTTTAGGATTTTTTTATAGGGACATGTTTTTGTCTTCTAAGGTACAAAATGAAACAATGAGTATATATATATATATATATATATATATATATATATATATATGACCATTTCACTCTTAGACTTTAGGGTGTGAAAAGTAGCAAGAGAAGACGTATTGGTTTGAAATTTATTAGATGAATTCCATCAATTAGTCTGTGGATTAAGGTTAATGTTGATAAATCTACTTTCAGATCACTAGGTCCGTCAGGTTGTGGTGGGGTTTTTTCACACCCACCATGTGATTGTGAAATGATGCTTTTATCATTAAACAATATATCAGACTTCATATGATGTTGAGTTATGGGCTATAATTTATGATTTTAATCATGGTTTCAAGTACAATTATAATCATTTATGGATTGAATATCACTCATAGATGGTTGTTGATACTCTGAGGGAACATTCTTAGAATGTTTCATGGTTTGTTTTTCATCGTTAGATTTCTTGATTCAATGATATAGGGAAAATAGGGTGGGGGGTTTATCGTGCCAGCTGGGAGGATAACTATGTTATAGATTCTTTTTCAAAGATCGAGATTATTGAGATGATCTCGATGTAGTCTTTTAGATCTCACAATTGTTTTTCACATATTGTTGATGCTAATTTTCACGGTGTTTTACATTACTATGTTTTTAATAACTTCTTGTAATTCTAGAATCTTGGTGTTAATTTTCATAATAATATTTTAGGACCATGTCAACCTGGACTTTTTCGGTATATGAAATTGATTCCATTTATTATTTTCCAATGTGAATAGAAACCTTCGTAATTTTTTTAAACATGTTAAAGGGAAATTGGGTAATATAGGTTAAAAATAAAATCATATGGACTTGAAAATAACCTTATAACTTGACCAAATAAAATTGATGAGGTATTTTAGAACATGATTATATGGACCTAACCATAAAAATTACATAATATAGTAAATTCCTTTAGTATTCACTTCTTTACATTCTGAAATATCTTTTCAGTTTTGATTTTTATAAAATAAATATATAATTCATAGATATAAACCCAGATGCATAAAAAGTGGGTACTACTAAAACAATATCAATTTCTTCCATAATACACATTTTTTAGAAATAACATGAAATCATTTCACGAAAATTCTTCACAACATTCATCTTAGATTCTCTGTTTATCTTACCCATCCTTAAAACCTGTGATTTTTTTTAAAAATATGGGATGAGCACAAAAAACATATTAAGGGAAATAAAAATATGGATAGATTCCGATTGTACATGAATACTTATAAACATGTGAAATCATTTTTATAAATAAATACTTCCCACCCAATAAGTATCATATAATTACACTATGAAAATACGAGATTTCCATAAAACCTAGAAAACCAAAATAATACCATAAATGTAAATTGGGGAATTAATTACTTTAAAGTTGAACCCCTAGGGAGACCATGTTATTTTTAACCCTCACAACTACCTTACAATGTAACCCTCATAGCTACCTTACAATGTAACCCTCATAGATCTCTTATGGTGTAACGATCACAGTTACACGTCAAGTAACAATAGAGTTGACCTCCAACATAAACATACCCAAGGAATTGTAAAGAGAGATATATACCACTATTAATCAAAATAAACTACCAATAACCATAATCATAAAATAATAATACATCCATAAAAACATTCCTATTTAATTTTGTAAAATTATAAATTTAAAAGAGGATTTTTAATGAAAATTCCCTTACAAATATCATATAATTAAAGTGAGAATTAAAAAAATAGAATGGAATATGTGAATATAACTAAAATACACTTAATAAAACTTAATATATTTAATATTAAATTCAAAAATAATCTTATTACCACATAATCCATTAAGTAGAAGAATAACCTAAAGAATAAAAATTGGGTTAATAATTCAATTACCTCATGTTCGTCTTACATGAAATATGATCCAAAATTTTGTATAATGGTTTAGATAGTGTTATTAATATATTACATAATAATATTAATATTTATTATTACTTATATTATATCTTTATAACATCTTTCCACGCACTTATTGATAATATTTTATTATTTTCATTGTTTCGGGTGCATTTATGTCATGGTTTCCATGGTTGGTTTATTATGGAATATCTTGTTGGAAGGGAGAAAAACTATAGAAATTAAATTAAATGTATTAAAGATATTATAGAATATTAAATGGTATTATAAATCATTTTCATTATATGTTATGAGGTTTTCATAATTAGATAAAATAGTAGTGATGAACATTTGTATATTTTGGTGAATTTTCATCATTACAAACCACCTTTGTTTTATTAGTTCATATAATGCATAAAAATTAGTTCTAGAACATAATATAACATATAATATGTATAATAAAATTTATTTAAACATAATTATTGTTTTTTTACCATCCTTGAATGTGGTAATGAAAAATGAAAACACATCATCCATGATGTCGGTAAATCGAAAAATCAGGGATGTTGCTATTATTTAAATTAAAAGGGATTGGAGAAGAAGTTTGATGATGAATTTTTCCATAAACAAGATAAAATTACAGTATATATAACATATTAGAGTTTTCATTCCACTTGGATATGGGGAGGTGAATAGTGTATAAGAAAAAGAAAAATAATTGAACAGAAAATAAATGAAAATGAAAGCATATTTTACATCTTGAATTCTCCTCCTTGAGAACCTCCTTAAGGCCCTTAAATTTGGAGTTTTCATGAGACTATGAGGTATTGTACATGCTGAAGTTTATTAAGAAGGTAATTTAGTAGAAATTAATCAACCTACAACTATTTAAGAGTGAGGAGAAGAGGAGGTGAGGGGTGGTACTTATAGTGTAAAAGATGGGTGTTTTCTCATTATTATATTCATTAATTTTTTATTTTGGTTCATGGTTGTGATTAGTTTAAGAATTGTCACTAAATATATTAAAATAGTAAATAATAGTTTTATATTTTGTTCTTACATAATCCTTACATCATCTATGTCTCAATAATTCATGATTTTGTTAAATACTACAAATTATTGTATTTCACTATTCAAATCATCCATGTTTTCTAGAAAAATACCAATTGTTCACCCTATGAATTTTTCAATGAGTTGAATTAAAAAATGAACTCCATTTTTTGAAAATAATTTTCTAAATATGAGAAATTTAATTTTTTATTAATATCAAAATCTATTCTAAAAATTCTAATTTTAAAACAATAATTGATTTTTAAACACTTTTAAAAATTAAATATTGTCTCATAAAATATTCTTATATCCATAAGAAAACAATATATTTATTTATGAATCTATTTTATGAAATTATGTTTTCTTTTAAATAATTATATTTATTATAAAATTGTAATTAAATATTTAGCACTTACAAAAATACCAACACTTAATTTATCATTTCTAAAACATTTATTTACGTATTATATGATATAAATATAACATGATTACACTTATAAGGTACCAAAATTTTATTTATACTCTCATATGAGAGTTTACTATTCTGTTTTCCAAATTACTATTCATAAGGTCAAGATAAAATTCCTAAGGTCAGTTACTATTCCATAGTTATAAATTACATAATTTTTATAAATACCACTGGTTTCATTGTGCCTTTATATTTAATTTTACTATTTAATTCCCAAATGAAAATAATTTATTTTATATGTATGTTGGTTGTCACATTCTCGCCACCTACTGGGAATTTCATCCCCAAAATTTTTTTACATGTTAATCAAGTGAGGGTACCATTCCCTCATAGCATTTTCAGATCCACATCATGCATCTTCAACCACGTGGTTTCTCTACAAAACCATAACCCGGTGAATTATATTATCCCACAATACTTTCTCTCATAGATAATAATATGAATAGATTTATCATTATAATAAAGGTTATCTTCCTTCTATAATACTTTGGGGCTCAAAAAATGAGATGAATATAGCACATATTTTCTCAACATAAAAAATTGAAAAACATTATCTACCTAAGATAAACTCGGAGACAAAGCTACTTGGTTGGTGAATAGTAAAACATTCTCTAGGATTTCAAAAGGTCTAATCAACCATGGACTTAGATTTCGTTTCTCACTAAAATGGATAACACTTTTCTATGGTAATATTCTATGAAAACCATTATCACCTACCTCGAACGAAAAGTATTTTCTCATTTAATGTTTTTAATTTTTATACCTTCTCTAAGTTATCCTTACGTGTTTCTGGATCATATTCACTTTCATAACCACTTATTCTATAAATTTTGGTCCCATCAACTTGTTTTCCCTGATTTCATCCAAAAATGATGTATTTAGACACTACTTTCCATATAATGCATCAAAATATTATACATGAATATTGGAATGAAAACATTTATTTTATAAAATATAAAAAAAAGAAATATTTGCATCCCAACATCTCCGGTAATTCATTAAACAAGATCAATGCAGGCCCTCCAAAGGCTGAATTGTTCGCTCGGTCTGTTCATCAAATTGAGGATGAAAAGAAGTTCTGAAATTTAATTCTTTGACCAACAATTTCTGAATGCCTTTCCAAAATCTAGAAGTGAACCTGAGATCACTATCAGATACAATGGAAAGAGTAAATTCTAGTAACCCATCAATCACTTTGATGTACAATCAAGAAAGTTGATCTCAGTACATATTATCTTGAATTGGAATAAAATGTGGATACTTAGTGAATCTTTCAAAAAAATCCTTAATCACATTATTACCATGAGAAGTATTTAGTACTCCCACAATGAAGTCAATGGGTACATTCCCCCATTTGAACTCTAGCACTAGAAAAGGCTAAAAAAATACACTTTAGTAATTTTCAATGTACTTTAACCTATTGATAAGTAAAACATTTCATAGTAAAATTTTCAATATCTCATTTCATTCCATCCCACAATAATTCTTCGGAAGGACTTAGTACATCTTAGTACTTCTATAATGAAACAAAAATAGAGAACTATGAGCATCACATAACAATTACTTCTTCAACTGTGAATCAGAAGGCATACATAATGTCTTCCAAAATTTAAAAACACAATCTTTATCAACATTAAATTATGGAAACTAAACATTTTCTACCAATTATATATTTTTCTATAACTCACTTATTCCTTTTGTGCTTTCATAGTTTTGTCTACAAAATATGACAATACTAACAACTGAAACAAAATAGATGAATTTTCTATACACATAATATCTAACCCAAAATTCATCAAATCATTAATCGAATAGAATTATTCTAATAAAATCCTAGTTATTGGAGAATGATGATTTTGAATCAATGAATCATTCACTGTGTTTTCTTTTTGCAGGATGGAAATTGATCATGGAATAATAATCCTTTAACGGTACAATACATCTTCGTTGCCTCATGTTCAATTCCTTATGAGTGAATATATACTTCAAAATTTTATTTTTAGCATATATTTCACCTTTTTCTCTACAAAAATGGTTCCTCCAAATTTTCAAAGAAAAAACCAAAACTATAAATTCAAAATCATGTATGGGATAATTTAATTCATGCGGTATTAGTTGTCTTAAATCATAAGAAATTACTCCATCGGTCTACATTAGAAAAAAAACCAAGTCCTTTCAAAGAATCATCAATGTTGATGACGTCACCTCCATTTTTGAAGGAATGGGCAAAAATGGACCATTCACCAATATCTTCTTCTATTCCTAAAAAAACATCATTGTATTCTATCTAAATAAATTTTATCCCTTTTCTTGTTAAATTAGTTAGTAGGAAAGATAACTGTGAATGTTTTTTAGAATCCTTCATTAATGAAAAACTAATCCATGAAAACTACGAATCTCTATAAAATCATTAGGATTGTCCATTAATCAAAAACTTTTTTTGAAGGATAAAATTGTATTCCATACTTATTTACAATGTTCCCACGAAACTATGTTGGGTGCAACCAAAAATCACACTTGATAAATTTTCTATATAACTTATATTCATTAATAATATAAAGGACAATCCATAAAGGTTTTTTATGATCCTCATAAGTTTTTAAAATACCAAAATATCCTAATAAAAGAAACAAAAAAATTTTATAAATATTCACATAATATTCTTTTAATATGATCCATGAATACATAAGAGGAGTTTTTGAAACCTAAGGGAATAAAAATAATTCTAATACCCATATATAGTACGAATAGATTTTTTTTGAGGATGTCCTATTCCATTAATTATAGCTGATGGTACCCGGATCTATTGTCAATTTTGGAAAAATACTAATCTCACTATAGCTAATAAAACAAGTCATCAATGTGGAAAAGGATACTTATTATTTAATATATTATTATTTAGAGCTCTATAGTCAATAAAAATTCTCATAGATCTATCCTTTTTTAACAATAAAATAAGAGAACCCCTGGTGAAGTGCAAGGATAAATGAAGCCTTTATCGTGAAACTTATGCAATTTATTTTTCAATTCATGAAATTCCATTTTATCCTTTCAATAAGAGGGTTTTGAAATAGTCATAGCATAAAAAACAAATTTAATAGTAAATTAAAACTCTCAATCATGTATTACTATGGGAAACACATCAAGAAAAAAATCTAGATACTCATTTTCCACTGGTGCATCATTAATTTGACCAGTTCCCTTGATTTCAAAAATATGAGAAAGATAAATTTCATTTCCATCATTTAACAGTTTCTCATATCCTTGATATGTTATCAATGGTATGGGTTCATTATCCTTTACAAAATGAAACTCTTTCTAAATAAACCTTATTTAATTGAACAATCAATCTTTTCATGATAAACATAAACCAATACATACCCAAAATAACATCAAAATCCACTAAGGGGAAAATAACAAAGAATGGAGGTAATTTATTTCCATAGAAAAGAACATGAATATTCTTATAATTCATTTGTTCAATAATATTTCCCCCCTGATGTTTTGTCCCTATGTTACGGTCTCATTTCTTGAGGTGAAATTTCTAATTTACCAGAAAATTTCATTCAAATAAATCAATTTTTAGACCTCATATCAAACAAGACATTAGAGAAATCAGAGTAAACAACCAAGGAACCTAATATCACTTCATTGGATGGGAAAAATCTGCTAATGTAGTCGCAAAGGATCTCACTACCAATTTCTTCTTATAATCTGGATAATTTCTATCATTCAGATCATTCTATGGTTTTGTATTTTCATAATGCCACATATCAACACATTTAAATCACTTTATAGTTTTCTTATCAGTATTAATATTATGATCAATTACATTATAATCCCCATCCATATGTACAGAATTACCACCTGAAAAACACTTTCTAGTTTTGTTAAGGTATACCCCTTTGTGATTTTTTTCACATTTTTCCAAAATTCTAAACTAGACATTCTTACCTTCATATTTATTTGATTGATTATTACCCATTTCCATTCTATATAGACCTATTCTTTTGATTTTTTTTCAAATTGAATGTCATCATCATAAAAATAAATATCTACCCTATAATCCTATCAAAAAATATTCTCATAAATTTTGAATTCATTGGATCCAAATATGCCTCTCTATATTAACATCAATCTTACGTAAAAATGATTAATTTACAATCGAGATCTTGAATAATATTTGGAGCATACCACTCCAATCAAGTGATGTGTTCTTTTATTAAAGAGTACTGAATATTCCAAATTTTGGTTCAGTTTAAGTAATTTCTTTTCCATGATAGTTCAAACCCACATAGGTAAATATTTTTTAAGTAACATATTCTAAAATTCCTCCCATTATAAGGCATCGATCTCGTTGTTATCCCTCATATTCATGACCATTGACCACCAATGATATTATTCAACTTAAAACTGATAAATGGAAATACTAACCATTTGATAATATAAACAACCCATGAAATAGAATATATTTTCAATAGAAACAATCCATTCATCATCTACTATTGTGTTAGAAGATCCACTAAAATCAAGAGGGAATTGCCACATAAAATATTCCATTATCATCATGTTTTTTTGTGGTAGATCCAGTTGTTCACTTACATGGATTCCGCCTCCATTTAGGGCCAAATTCAGCTGATCCATTGCTGTTTCAAACTATTCGGTTCCAATTACCACCATTCTAGGATGCATATTCAGAAATATTTCATTCTCTCGGTGCCTTCCTACTTTAACATTCATATTTCTTTTACGAAAAAATATTCTATACAGACATATCTTAGTTGAAGTAACATAGTAAGATATAAATTCTACATCATTTCAATATAAGGTAAAAATAATTTATTTAATTCTATTAACATCATAAAAACCCCTAATGTTATCAAAATATTTTTATGATACCAACTATAAGGGAAGCACCATAAACATTACATAATCAAGTAAATTCCATTAGAGTTTACTTCATTTCATTTCCAAATATATTTTAGGATTAGAGTTTTAGAAAATTAGGAAAAAATTCTTACATATTAACCCACTCGAATAAAAATTGGGTACCACAAAAATTATTCCACTTCCCATAATATAAAAGTCTTTATTTAAAATAAGAAATCATTTCCTGAATTGTCTTCACAACATTAATCATAGGTTCTAATTTTCTCTTACCCATC
Organism: Viscum album; assembly: GCA_963277665.1. Classification (NCBI taxonomy): domain Eukaryota; kingdom Viridiplantae; phylum Streptophyta; class Magnoliopsida; order Santalales; family Viscaceae; genus Viscum; species Viscum album. Next base: position 994,978,769 of record OY728141.1, on the reverse strand, counting down.
CTTAAACGCTATGAATGTTCTATAAAAAAATGATATGAACAAAAAAAATACTAGTAAGGGACATTAAAATAAGAGAAAATATTATTTTAAGAATAATTATAAACATATGAAATCATGTTCACAATGTCAAACTTCTCACCCAATAAGTATCATATAGTTACTTTGTGAAAACATGATATTTCCATAATACATAGAAACAAATAATACCATAAAGATGTATTGGGGAATTAATTACGTAATATTGAAACCCTCATGGATAACATATGATTTTTAACCCTCACATCTACCATACAATGTAACCCCCAGTGATACCGTATAATGTAACCATCACGACTACCTTATGGTGTAACCATCGCAGTTACACTTGGAGTAACCATAAAACCAGCCTCCGTAATAAACAAACCCAATTAATTGCAAGGATATATAGGTATAAAACACTATCAAAAAATAAATAGAACCATAATCATAAAATAATAATACTTTTATAAAAACAGCCCTTCTTAATTTTGTAAAATTTGGAATTTAAATGTTAATTTTTAAAGAAAATTACATTACAAATATCATATAATTGAAGTGAAAATTGATAAAAATATTAGAATATGTGCATACACTATTAATACACATAATAAAAATAATATAATAAAAATTAATTTCAAAAATAATCTTAGTAACACACAATCATTGATGTAGCAGGTCAACACAAAGAATGGAAATTGGTTTAAGAATTACCCCACATCTGGATCTTCTTACTTAAAATGGGTTAAAAATTCATGTATAATGGTTTAAAAATGTTATTAATATATTAAATAACTGTATTAATATTTATAATTACTTATATGATATCTTCATAATATCTTCCCATCCATTCATGTATAATATTTTTATAATTTTCATTGATTCAGGAACATTTATTTCATGGTTTCCATGGTTGGTTTATTATGGGTTTTCTTATCCGATGGGAGAAAAACTAGAGAATTAAGATTAAATGTTATTAATTAAATTAAAAATTATTATACGGTATTATATATCATTTTGGTTATATTTTATTTTTATGAATCATCTGATAAAACATTAGTGATGAACATTAGTGTATTTTGGTGAATTTTGATCATTATAAACCGCATTTTTTTATTAATTAATATTATGTATAAAGAGTGGTTCCATAACATAATATAACATATGATATTTATAATAATATACTATTCATACCTATTAATATTTTTATTACCATCCTTTAAGGAGTATAAGGAAAATGAAAATACATCATCCATGTTGTCAGTAAATCAACACATCATAGAAAATGTTTTTATTTTCCAAATAAAAGGTATAGGAGAAGAAGTGTGATGATGTTTATTTCCATAAACATGATAAAATTATAGTATATATAAAATATTTGAGTTTTCATTCCACTTCGATAAGTGTAGGTGAAGAGATTATAATAAAAGAATAAGAATTTAAAAGGAAATACATGAAAATGAAAGAGGATTTTACCTATGGGATTATCCCCCTTGAGAACCTCCATGATGACCATGGTTTTGGACTTTAGGTGAGACTGGGTGGTTTTGGATGTGGGCAAGAGTCTTGGTAAATTAATTTGGTATAAATTAAACAATCTATAAGGCTTCGAAGTGTGAAGATTACAGGTGGTGAGGGGTGGTATTTAGAGTGGAGGAGCTGAGTGTTTCTCATTATTATATTTATTAATTTATTATTTTGGATCAAGACTACTACTATTATGAAATTTATCACTAAATAATTTGAAATAATTTCTAAGTGTTATATTTCATGGGCTTATATTAGCCTTACATCATCGGTGAGTCAATAATTCCAAAAATTTTCAAATACTGAAAATTACCATATTTCATTATTCATATGAATTTATGTATTTTAGAAAAATATCAATAATAAAAAATGAATATTTTTTGACATGTAAGATTCAAAAATGATCTCTATTTATTAAAAAAAATATTATAAATTTGAGAAATTTAATTTTTAATTAATAAAATAATTTCTTCTAAAAATATAATGTTTTTGATATATAATTGATTTTACAACACATGGAAAACATAATTAAGGTTTCATAAAATTATATTATCAATCTAAGAAAAAAAATATTTATTTATGAATCTATATTATGAAAATATATTTTATTTTAAGTCATTATATTAATTAAACATTATAATTAAATATTTATAACTTAAAAAATATGAACACTTAATTTAGTATTTCAAAAAAATTTATTTACTTAATCTATGAAATAAATTTATCATGATTAGATTTATAAGATATGTAAATATTAGTTATTATCTTATAGGTGAGGTTACTATTCTATTATTCATATTACTTTTACTAAGGTCATGTTACTATTCTTAATGTCATGTTATTATTCTATTAATATAAATCCCTTAATTTCTATAAATATCACTTGTTTCAGAGTACCGTTTTAATAAATTTGACTAATTAATTCTAGAATGAAAAACATTTTTTTGTATAATTTCCAGGGATTTTACCAGAATAACTTGAGGATCAAAATTATAACAATTTAGAGCCACTTGGATGAGATTATGACATTTATAATATTGTATTTAAATAAAACTATAAGATTTCATATTCATATTTTTAATAAATACTTCATCTTTAATATGTTTTTATCTAGATGGTATCTTTGACTAAAAATATAATTTTTAAAGGTACAAAAATTTTCATCAGCATGGTAATTTATTTTTAATTTTTAGTGAAGAAAAAAGTACCCTAAATAATTAGACAATGATAATGAAATAATTATTAAAAAAATGAAAATATCAAATACATGTTATTAAAATACTAAAATAAAAATAATTTTATTTAATTAAGGTATTAAAAAAATTCTCTAAAAGATTATGACATATTTGGGGTCTATTAAAATATTTTTTTTCTATGTTATCTTACTTTCTTGAATTTATTAATGTTAAAGTCATCATAAGTATACACATTGACATTAATGATATTTAAATATAAATAATATTTTATTAAATTATATAAAATTCCAGAAATCATAAATTTTGATAAATGACTTGGATATGGTCAAAACTGTCATATATGATACATTTATGGGTATTTTACCATTTAATATTAACTATATTAACCCTTAAAGAGTAAAAATGCATGTTGACATGTTAAGAGCTAAATTAATTAAAGAAGCGTTAAAATTGAAAGATAAGTGTAACAATGTGACCTAAATATGTATAAAAATAATTATATAATGGTCTTTTGAAACAACATCATCTTATATTTGAAATATATAATTTTTGATCCATTTTTAATTGAAAATTAATTTATATTAATATAATATTTGGAGAGCATCCAAAGGTTTCCCTCACCTCAATTATAAAAGGGTAGTTACTCCCTCTGTTACTCACACTACTTTGAACCTTATATCTCTACCATAACCTTCCCATTTATCCTCTAAAAATACTGACTTATGTTCTGAAGGTGCTTTTCTTTCTAAAGTCTAAGCTTAGTTTCTCTAAGTGGAGATCGAAAGGAAGTTGTTTAATGAATATGTAATCTTATTTACCGACTTTTTCATGTATATAGAATTTTATACTTACTATTCATCTATTTTTTCGTTATAAATTAATAAATCTATAATAATCTATATAATGAGATGTTATTATGACAATGGTACAACCATATTTTACCTTTTTTCCATCCTCTATAAAATGAAAGCACTGAACATGTGTATGTATTACTTACCATATCCACACCATGGTGTAATTTTTTTATATCTAATTTACTAGGATGAGTATAATTATGGAAATAATGTATATATATGATAATATGAAATTATATTTATTCTTGTAAAATTAATATACCATCTAATTCTTTTGTTTTTCTCCCTTAAGGATTGATAACATCGCTCTTGCGGACTTACAATCTACCGTATCTACAGTGTTACGTGATTCATTTTGCATATTGAAAAATCAAGAATGATTATGAAAATATATATAATGAATAAATATGATATTTATGAAATTAATATTATTTTGGATATGATGGAACTACTTCTGATTCATAAAGAACCTAGAATTACACAACAAAACATGCATAGGAAAACAAAGTAGTTAACCCCCAAAACATTTGTAGTTTTGAAATATTATTAACAAATGGGTGATAAAATGAAAAAAAGAAAGATATATGATTTAATAAATATTTATATGGTTCATGTTATGAATGAATAGGATGATTTAAACAAATATAAATTATGTTAAATCACTTTCAGTTAAAGGAATGAGAATGACATGGGTTTCTCATCTGACTTTTATTTCTGTCAGATACATGCTTTATTCACCACTTATATCTTGTGGGTGGTGTATATAATTCCATTTGATATATAATATCTTGATTCCATTGTGTACATTTTATAAAATATTTCTATTGATAATTTTTATTTTTACGAGGAATACAATTCAATAGATTACAAATTATAAGGGATTTCTTAACTCAATTTTCATTCATTCGGTTAAAATTTTCTTTTATTTATTATTCCATGATAAGGTTATGTGTGAAATATTTTTTTCATTATATTTTATTTCTACTTGTTTTATTTATTTATATAATGGATACACATAATTTTTTAATTTGACTACTGATATGTTTTTTGTAATGGTTTTCTTCTCAATTTCACTTCATTGATGAATATTTTAATATTATACACCGAGTTTATTTTCATAATTGTATTTTCTGACCCTTTGTTTTATTTATGATCATCATAAAATTAAAATTTCATTTCCACATAATATCCATATTTATTGTTTCATGGATATGATTATTATTCAAGTTGAATATCATTTTTATGTACGGTGTTTACACTAAAAGTGATTTGATTAACATAGAAACAGTGTTAAATCCATAACTATTACTAAATATAGATATTTTTTGATAAGGTAAAATGATTCATTAATTAAATCACCTTTTCAATATATAATGAATTCTTTGGACATCCATGAATGGGTGGGAAATGTATATAGAAAATCCCCTCAATGCATCGGTAGTCTCATGAGACAAAAAAGTTTCCAAATTAAATAGAATTCAACCCATAATGATTAAAATATTTCTTAAAATGTCTTGATGGTAAATGTATTACGTACTTGGTCAACATGATGTTCAATAGTTAAGTATTTCTTTAATAATTTATTTATTTTTATCAATCATCTTTTCACTATGATATTATCCATGGATTCTTATTATGTGAAAGTTATTAATTAAATGAAATGTGTGTTCAATTATTTTATCTTCCCATATTAATTATAAATTATTTATTGAAGTTATATTCCACTATACATAACCCTAACTGAGAATTTAAGCTCACCCTAATTTTTTTCCTTTCCCCATATTATGAGGAACATATATTTGAATGAGTTTTTAAGTAGTCAGTTCATAATCATTTTGAATGTATTTTCTTTTATTTTATTTTACCAATTTTAAATTGGTATCTTGTAAACAATCCTGATTTCCAAAACAGATAATCTATTCAGTCCTTTGGGATCTCAATATTTTATCAATGCCAATTTAATAATGTAAGGCATCAGCTCTGGGCTATTAGGGTATAGGTTGTTACTATTTTCATTATGTAAAGGGTGGGACTAGTGTTATATAACCCCCCAAAATGGGTCTTGTTTTTATTTCATATTATACCTTGAATGGTGTACATGTAATTTTCCTAATCAATTATTGTCATTTGATGAGTGCTCCCGAAATTATATAGTCTTTCAATGCAATAACTAATGCTTTATATCTCATGAGATTATATTGAAGGTAGTATGGAGATAGACTAACCTTCCATATGAGTCTTTCCACTATGTTTATAGATATAGGGATTAAACCCACCACACAATATGACATTTTGCCACATTATGGAATTTTTTAGGATTGACCCTTGAATTATGATTATGATGTATTCTCTAATCTTGTAGGCACATATTCTATGTTTCCATGTTATTAATATTTAATTTACATGTATCAATTTTCAATTATTTGTTCCATAGTATTCTAAATTATATTATGCCACATGACTACAATATTAATCTTTATTTCTATGTTTATTCCCTCATTGGGTTTTCTATGTCACATTTTTTCATATATATTTTTTTGAGGGTATTGTATGTTGGTATAGTAGGTCTGTGGAATTTTGGTCCACTATGTAAATTTTAAAACAAATATAATGTATTTATAATTATGATAATGTATTTATGTATATATTATTCTATGTATTCTTGGCCTCTGGATCTTTTGATTGTATTATTTGGATGACAGTGCTAAGAAGTATGAAATCAAGCGTGTTTAACAATTGGGTAACTATCATTTTCCATCCAAATGATCCTTATTTCAAAATATTAAATATATATGTAATGAAGAATTAGTAGATAAAAAAATAATTTATTTTAAACAGGTTGTATTATAATTTAATGGTTTAAATATAGTTGATTCATCATCACTGTTATTATTGTTGTTTTAGTAATTATAGTAATACATCATCTCATGAAGGTTTATTTTCATTGTGCAATATCTAAAATTATTATAAATAAATTTTAGACATGTAAATTATATTTTTCGATCTTATGACACAATTAATGTTTTTTTTGTGATTCAAGAATGAAAAATTACATTTACTCATTAACTAGTAGAATTAAAATTCCAAATTATTTAAAATAATAAAACAAAATATTCTTGAAAAGTATAATGAAATAATGTAACAATATTTTCTCATGATCTCTATACTTATTTTAAATAAATATATAAAATCATCAAAATATATTAATATAAAAATTGTTATCCATTTCCCCTCATTTTTGATGAATTGATGGTTTTCTTTATCCCTTGACGAATAATGGTCCTTGAGTTACTAAATTTCGCATTATCATGTTCTATGTCACTAAATACTATCCCTTAGATATTATTATTTACTATACATGTAAATATTTTTTGCTTCCAAAAAATGTTTTCATTATTTAGGAACCTGGTAATCTGGTATTTTAGATAATCTTTATGTTTATCTCTTCCAATTTTTAAAGGATGTTATATTATCCCTTTAAATGACACGGGTTTTCAAAAACTGAATTCTCAAATATTAAATTCCTAATTACAAAGATAAAAATAATCATACACAATTTATTTAAAAGTAGATAATGTAACAACATTAAAATTTATGTTGAATTAATTGTATTCTCAATAGTTTGGTTAACATGTAACAATGAAATTTATGTAAACTATGATATAGTAGAGAAAAAATATTTCAACGTAACCATTATAACCTAGAAACTAATTTTTTTTCTATAGATAATAATAATAAATTTATGAATAATGTTCATAATGATATTATATAAATAAAATGTATTGATTAATTAATAATAAAAATGAAACCCACCTTCATCAGTGACATTTTCTTTATTAAAAATGATATTTTTTCTAAAAATGTTTTAGATGTATTTTTTGTATATACATTATAATTAATTTATTCAATTATTATAAATTTAATTTAAGTAATTGGATATAATTTTTAAAGTCAGCATGTTAATGTTGTCGTAGGAGAATTATATAGTTTATTAAATGATTTTTTATTTTTTGAGTTGTGAGGAATACTGATTTTTGTGAAATATTCCTTTCTTAGTTAAAACTTGTTTTCAAAAAGTACCTCTTGGACCCTTTGTGAAGTAGTTGTTTTAAAAATAACAAATCATGACAAATTATACATAAAGTTATAACTCCAGTTAATGTTGTCAATGAATATTTATAAGTTATTAAATTATGTAACATAATATAATACATGTCAATAAGTCATAAACAGTGAATATATATGCTTTAATATGTTTACAAGTGTATTTTTACAGGTATTTATGGATGTCAATTAATTTTGTAGTGTTTTGTGTAAGACAAACACTTTATAATTTTTTCAGATCCCTAAGTTCAGATAGTTCAAAAGGAGTCACTGATGGACGACACACCGATGAAAGAGTCACTGATGGTAACCACACCGATGAACGAGTCACTGATGGATGCCACACCGATGTACTAGCCCCTGATGGATGACACAACTATGAACAAGTCACCAATGGATGACACGCTGATGAATGAGCCACTGATATATGACAGGTCGTTGAGCGAGTCACCGATGGGAGACACATTGATAAATCAATTAGAGTCACCAATGATGACTCACTGATGTGCGGAAAGACTGCTAGTATAAGAGACTCACTGATTCACCGAGTCACTGATTCCATTGGAAAAGACTCCGCGATACAAAGAGTCCCCGATGTTAACATACTGATGTTAAAAAACTGATGCCAATGAGTAATTGATACTTATGAGTCACTAATAGTCATAAGAACTGTTTCTAATTTATTAATTCAAATTTATATCAAATGGTAAAATATACACAAATTTATATTTCTGACATTATTTAATGTTTTCTGTAGGACTATCCTTAGAAAATACAAGGTACATGAACCTGGAGAGGTATTCATGCCTGTTGGACCTTGAAGTATAAAATAATTACACACTGGGTCATTTAAATAATGACGAGGAATGTGGTAAAAATAAGAGAGAATAGAAGAACTGCAAAAGCATAGAAATTTTAAAGCCTTCTTCAAATTCGTAAGAATTAAATCAAGAACATACGAGAAGATCAACAAGACATGAAAAATCTATTAAGCTACTCTGGACATCCTATCATCAAGGAGATGAACATTTCATATCTGGAATCTAGAACACATAGGCTATGATACTATATTTTTTAGTCAAATTCTAGAAGAGGACTCAAACATCATTTCCACTAGAATAAAAGAGTTAAGAGATTCACTATATAACACAAATAAATTTCTAAACCTCTCTCTACATATTAGCTCAGTTGTGTTTCTTTTTCATAATTTTTGAGCAGTTTGTGTATCTATCTCTAACAAAAAAATTGCCTCCTTTGCTTAACTAAATGATACTTGGTGTTCTTAAACTCACACTCATATTATTCTTGTATCTCATTTAGAATAGTGGAATAGGTCAAGTGTGACATGTTTGTTGTTTTTCAAATGAATTACTATGGTAGAGGTCAAGTATGACCGGGACAGCCTTTTGTGTTGTTGTGAACCCTGATCCATGGTGTGGATCAAATTTTTTTATTAAATTAAACTATTTGGTGGAAAGTGATCACCAAGTAGAGAGGAATAAGTCGCAGCATGACACTGAACCTCTTGTTTATATCTTATATACCTTTCCCTTATAGTTTTGATTAGTGTTTTTTACATTTTATGTAAAACTAAATTGAACTTTGACAGTTAGTTTAGAAAGTGTTTATATATTTTTTGAACTTGTAGGTTGGTATCAAATGATTTATTTATATTTATATTAGTATAGCTGGGAACTAATCCTTATTCTAAGAAATTATGTAAACATTCAGTACTTTTATAAATTCACTACAAACTGACTTTGATTATTTTTAATTGGGGTAAATTTTCAGTGATATGATTTTAATAGAAATTTTTATGGATACTCAATTCACCCCCCTCTTGAGTAATCTACTCCATCTAATATTTGGTATCCGAGAAATTTAGAAGTTTTTTAGTTTTCAAAGCTTTTTTGACTCTTTTTCAACATTGATTTTAGTTGTATTTAAAAGATCAAAAATTTCTGTTATTTCTAAATTTTTATCTCTTTGAAATATTGTTTACAATTTATATCATGGAAAATAGACTAGAAGAAGATTATACTAATGGGATACAATTTTTCAATGGAACCACAATGCTCAATGGAAGATTAAAATGAAAATACATATAGAAAGCATTGGATTTGAAAAATGAAAATCTATTAAATGTAAATATGCAATTCATAAAACTGCTAGAAACACTTGGGATGAACCATCCAAGATAGCCTATAACAATAATTGTAAAGCCATGAATACACTATACTGTGCACTATGATATGAAGAATTTAATCGTATTTCTTCTTGTAAAACCACACATGAGATTTGGGACACTCTGTCTATTTCTTATGGGGAGAATCTAATGTAAAAGAGGTGATATTAATTACTTATAATTTCAAATGTGATAATTTCATAATGAAGAAGGATCTATCTATTTATGATATTTATCTCAGGTTCAATGAAATTTTATACACAATGATCTCTCTAGGAAGAGAAGTTACTTCCAATGAACATATCATGAGGATTCTAATTTTCTTACCTGACATTTGGAGATAAACCTCTATCCTAATTAGAGAATCATGTGACATCAGAAAATTACCTATTAAAGAACTCATTAGAAAGATAATGATGTTTGATGAAAATATTAATGTCAACAAAGAGAAAGATGATGAACCTAAAATGAAATTTTGTACCATTCAGTACTACTGCCTCTAAATATAAATACAAATAGTAAATTCAAGCTACTATTTAAAGCTCCAGTAGTGAGGAATAAACTTCAAATAGTGATGACGAAATGGCCCAGCTGTCCAAGAAATTCAAGAAATTTTATAGGAAAATAAAGTTTTTCAAAAATCCAAATTACAAAGGAAAATATGAGAAGAGGGGAAATTAGGAAAAGGAATGGAAGAGAAATGAAAAATCATAAGAGATAGTGTGATACAAATGTAAAAGGAAATGACATGTCAAGGATGACTATCCCAAGCTATAATACAAAATGATGAATGAGAACAAGGATAGAAAATGTAAGAATGCAATGAAGGCCACCTATATATACTCTAAGGATAGATCTAGTGAATTTTATTATTCTCATGATGAGAATGATAATATGGATAATATGTGTTTTATGACAAACATATAATTTTTTAAGTTAATATTACTCGTTTTCTCGATATTCAGTACTTCAGTTGAAAATAAACTTGTTTAGATATAAAATGTACATGTTTTCCTAAGTACAAAATCTCCAAAATGATATTCCTGATTAAAATATCATATATATATATATATATCCATTATATATGTATTTATAATAGTCAATAACATTTGGAGATATGAAATTAAATGCATCATTCATGGAGTCGGTATGACGTATGTACGCATGAACGCTACTTCCATTTATTTTTTCTTATGAAAACTAAATGATACATATGTATATTATAATTATAGTATAATATCATATGTCATATATGTTACATAATTTCATTAACACCATCTTTTAGGTGTTCAATGTATGGAATGAACGAGTCATATCACTTTTAGGGGGCGGTAGTCCACATTTCCTCAAATTAAAATATCGTATTCACACATTATGAAAACAATAAAGGTATGCTGTAAATAAAAATAAAGAATCATAGAGACAAAATATATATAATATATATCATATATAAAAAAAATTCCATCAAATTGGTCACCATGATAGGTTGTAATAGAAAATTTAACAATCATTGTTTCGTGAGGCAGTAGTTCACTGTACCCAGGAACAGTTCATTCATATCCATTAGATGGAGGTGTGTGTAAGTATAGTTCGAATCCTTCACTTAAAAAATCATAGTATATTGGGGATACTAGTTTTGTTATGTAATCCAATAATAATATGATCGTAGGGATTGTATAAGGAAAATAATAGAAAGAAACATGAGAGAATACGTTACCTCGAAATTGGGTAACTTCTTTTGATTTGATCCAAAAGGCTTTCATGAATTGTGTTCTACCCAAGGTGAGGCCTCTAAGAGGAAGGGAGGTATATTGGGAGATTATTTGATCAGAATTTTGATAATTCTAGGATCGTGAGAGGAGTGATTAAGTGGGTATATTTAATGGCCTTTTATAAGAGGGAGGATGTGCAGTTTATGAATTTCTTGAAATATTATTTTATTATAAATTCAATTTCGATTACAAAACGTCCTAAACTTATTTAATTTGAAGATAATATGATTTTGGTTCGAGTAGATATCATCAAATAATTTTTAGACAAGTTTTGAAATTTTTTTATCCCCATATGTTTTGTTGAACCCTTATTTTAAAAAAAAATTAGTAAAAGATACATGTTTATGTTATATTTTTCTTTACATTGAATTAAATCTTATAAAATGCCATTTCCAAACCCATGTGGATCTATGGGGTCCCAAAATAGACCCGACGATTCCTATGGTTGTGAATATCTCATCCAATAGTATTAGGCCAAGTGTTTGTGTAGTTTTATATTATTAAAATATTATTTTTACCCTTATTTACCAGATTTACCCTTTAACTATGGTAAATAAAATAATTACTGAAGTTACTATTCATAATGTCCAAAAATAAAAGGTACCTATTCAATAAAATTATACCATATGATTCCAATTATGAAATCCATTTTTACAAATTCAAAACACAAAATTGTATGAAATTAATTTAAAATTTTTTGTCGTTGCCAAAAACCAAAAAGAAATGTTTTAAGAAGTAAAATCTATCACAAGATTGGAAAGTGTTTATAATCAATTTAAAACTGAAATTACTTAGAATGACCAATATTAGAATAAATTATAAAAACATAATCCAATTACACTTTAAAGCTAATTAAAATTACAATATAACTATTAAAATAAATTAGATGAAAACAGGGTTATAGATTTAATTGTAGTATATTTTCACTATTCATTAAAAATGAGCTTTACTAGAAAGTTACCAAAAATTTAACCGAAGTAAATTAGGACATCCCAATTCTATAAGATATGTTTATTATCTCAAAAATAACATATAAAAGTGAAAAAAACTTGATTTGAAAAGGGTCGTCCATTAAAAGGCTGTAAAACTGCATTTTTAGAAAAATACCACTTTTATCCAAAAAAATTGAATTTATTCTAATATAATGTCTAGAAAACATATAAGAATAATTTAAGAGATTACATTAAATATATTAGATATATTTTTCACTAAATAAAAATTCATAAAGGGTGAATTGATTTTATAAATACAATTATTCTCTTTTAAATCAGTTTTCAATAAAACACATCCTTCGTATTTAATCGATTTTTATTTCCATTTATAATAAATTTGGTAACAAATGATTCATTATTTAAACATTTATAAACTATATTTCAAAATTTAGTTGATAATATTAATTCCATACATTCCAAAGTCTATTCTTTAACTACCATTTAATATAATAATAATATTATTATATTATTTTTTTGTATAACTCAATATTGTGTGAAATGTATGATTTTAGAGAAACCCGTTGTTACGTGTCGAGTATGATATAAGAAAAATAATCCCATTTAATATAAAATAAATATAATATTCATAAATATTAATATAAATGAAAAACTATTATAATATAAATACTAGGGTCGGTTCATCTATAACCTCAATTATAAAAGGCCTCGAATCCCCCACTTATTTACGCCAAACATATAATTTTATCTTTCAAATCCCATGAAAAAATTCTCATCTCAAAATCTTTAACCAGATTCTAGAGGTAATTTCTTCTAAAAAATACAACCCTAAATCCCTTCAGAGGAGATCAAAATGATTTGTTTTCAATAAGAGTAATTCACTTTAACCAATCACATTATTGTTCTATTTTTATTTAAATCCTGTTAATATATTATATTTAACATATAATAATTACTTCAGAAACTTAAATATTCTTAAATGTTATTATTATTATGAAAAAGGAATATTATAAACCCTTTTACCCATCAAATAAGAAGTGAATATATCACTCTTGTGTAAGTTCGACTTACCATCTCCACATAGCGATACAATTCATTCTACATCACCATATTTCACGGATTCTTATTATGATAGGTTCAAAGATTATATAATATATTTATGAAATAATCAATATTATGGAATTAAAATATAATAACAACCATCTTACCCTCTAAAGTTTTGAAAAACTATAATGGCGCTCATGGGTATTAGTGGACTAAAATCTCTATGAATCAGTTTTATTAATTTTTCATTTCTATTTTACATGGATGTAACGAAGGATAAATATGATTTTTTTGTGTATATATATTATATAGATGATATAATAATTATTTTTCCTAGGTTAATTTTCACTTACCATTCTTTCATTTAATCCTTCAAAAATTGAATACAATGTTCAAGTGTACTTGCGACCAACCATCTCTATGAACAGTGTAATTCATTTTTTATCGATATAATTATGAATTACATTAAATATATATATATATATATAATTAATATATATGTCATCTTAATCAATTATATGACTATATATTATATGTATAATAATGTTAAATTTATTGTATTGTATGTTAATTATATTTGAATGGAGTTTATACCTAAGGAATGAGATTTTTATTTTACTATTATTACTGTTGGACACATTCCATATACACAACTTATTTATTTTGTGTGATGTATATTACACCCATGAATATATTTTATGATTATTTTCAGGAAAATCAAGGGATTTTTATATCATTCTATGTTTCTTTCTTTCATGGGGCTTAAAATTCAAATGATAATGAAGTGGTAAAGGTATATTTCAAAATATCGTCATTATTTGGGATGGTTATTGTTTAAATCTAGATTAGGTAATATTTCAATTCCAAGACCAATTTTTTTAAAAAATATCAAAAATTTCTTTTTTATTCTCAAACATATTTGAATGGATGATTTACCCTTTTTACTTTTTTACTAAATGGTTTCATGGGAATAATTTTTTCAGTTTCCAAATGAGGTAGTTTTCACTTTTCCAAAAAAAAATGGAATAATTTTAAACATATATATCATTAGTTTATTTTTTCATTATCTTTTATCTTTAATGATTTGAATATTATTTTCTTGTTTACAATTTTATTTTCAATGATTGTTTATCATTAATAAGTGCACAAACTTTTAAAGTGGGAAGTTATTTTAAAAAGTAAAATTTATTTACCTTCAGAATTATTCCAAGTGATCTTTAAAAATAAGTTTTTCATCTAGAAGGAAATCCTTTGATGATACTAATGTTTTACATGATATATAAGACAAGGATACCATCATTATTACTTTTTGGATAGTTTATATTTATGATGACATGATATTGACTAAACCTATTCCCTTTTCCATGGATTATAATTTGATGATTTTTAATATTTTGATGAGTTATGGGATGAAGAACATTTTATTTTCTTATAGAACATGTAAGTATTATTTTCATTAGGTGTTTTTGGGACCTATATCCAACTCCAATTAAATGAGTAATGATTTATATCTCATTAGATAAACATGAATAGAATCATGAGTGAACCCTATTCAGTAAGGGACATTGTCCTCTACTATAATCTTGGGGTTGAACCTTGACTACATTGATACATTATAGAGTAAAACCATTCCATTATGTTAGTATTGGTAGTGAACCTTTCCTAAAATGATGGTATGGGGAGTGAATCATGTCTACTGTGATGATATGGTAAGTGAAACATTTCAACTATGATATATTTGGGATGGAACTATGATGACTATGATGTTATGAGGAGTGAACCCATTCAACTACAATAGTCTTAGGATATTAACATGATTACTATGATGGTTTAGGGAGTGAATCCATTTAACTATGATAGTTTTGTAAAAAATCATTGACTACAAAGGAAATTATTTTATAATATTATGTATATGACGCAATTCCCTATATTATTTCAATAATTGTTCCTCACGGATAATTTTATTTTATAATTAATATATTAAGAACTACCAGGATTTATTTTATGAATCATGATTATGAACATTGATATTCAGGGTATATTTCTCAAATGATATATTTATTTTCTTTTTCTCTTATTATATTTTTATGCATATGTAATTATAGAGACATACTTTTTTACCCATAATGACCATCTTTGAGTTCCCTTTTCTTATGTTTATATTACACTTGTGAGGAATAAATTATTAATTAGGGCATCTCTATGAAGGGTTCTATATGTGAGGATCTTTTTCAAGATTATATATATTTTTTGAGTCCATTTTCATATTTTTATATTATATGTAATTATTTTATATAATTATATAATAATCTAAAACTATCGGGAAACTCAGTATGAAATTGATCCAATAATTAAATTGATTTTTTATGTTTTTAATGATTGTAATGGGGTCATGTTTAATGATATCATAGTCAATAATGTAAACATTACAATTTTAACAACAGATCTTGGATTTTAGATTCAGGGTTGTTAAATAATAAAGATATATTTGATGAATAGATATGATATTAATTATTTTATAATGATTCTATTTTTTTAATAATTTTTCACCTTACATTAATTTTACCTATCAAATAGTAGAATCATCACCTACATACATATGGACTACCATCTCCATGCAATTATTTAATTCATTTCTCATCACATCTATATATGAATGGTTTTACAACAATATATAATAATTAAATATGATTGTTATGACATTATAAATATTATGGAGAATATAGAATAAAGATTAATATTAAAGGACCATAAATTCCAAATTTAAATATAAGTGAAAAATGATGTTTTAGCACCCAAAATGATGATCATAAGTAAATACTTATAATAACCTAATGAAAAGATATTATTAGTTAACAATTCTTGGTGTTATAAGTATGAATATTGTTCTATTATAAAATAATGAAAAACTTTTAGTAGTTATATCGGTGGTCAAAATAATTTATGAAGAAAATCAAACATGAGGAAAGGGATATTCATCATAACATATTTTCATTAAGACGTGTTTGATGCTATGAACCAATTTCTTTTTTGGGAAATATATACTTCCCATTTTTCATGTTATTTCACATATTATTCTTAATTCAAAATATTTAAACATAAAATTAAAATTATTTCATCAATGGTGACTTGATTTGAATATTACAAAACATGTAATGGCTTCTCATCTCATATGTAAAACGGTTCCACATATTTCATATTCAATTTTTATTTCATTTTTAGGGTAATAATACCACCTTGATTTTTAATATATTCAATAAATTTTCATCAATGAAATTAAATAATTTATTTTTTGTTATTTATTTGATGGGGTTATGATTTAAAATATATGAAAGTGGAAAGAGTATATTTCACAATATCATATTTATTCACGGTTTATTATGTTTAATATTGTGTAACTGTAATTACCGGATCATTCTATATTTACTACAATATGTTGAACTATCATATAGTTATTTATTAAAATATTAAACTTTCTGATCATCTACAATTTTCTAGGTACTCAAAATTCTTAAATAATGATTTTAAGAAAAATAGAATGTGTTTTTATTATGGTAAAAAATCATTTAATTATATATATATATATATATATATATTTATATATATATATATTCATTCACATTTTTTCAATAATATTTTGTAAAATTATCATAATTGTTTAATAATGAATATTTTACCCATTTTAAAATTTTTATAATTTATTTTAAATGGAATATTATTTTCATTTTATTAATAAGGTACTTCAAGTTAAATTTGTGACCAAAATAAATTTTGACCAATGTCTTGGGAATTTATTTTACCAAAAATAGGACTAATATTTTATTTTAATATTTTTTCTAATTTTATGTTGTTATTTTTCATGTATTGTTCTCGTAATATTCTTGACATTTTAAGATTTTAGATAAGTGATTTTGAAATGAAAAAAATATTTTCATCAATAAATTTTCTATTAATATTTTAAAAGTTCATTAATCTACATACAAAACCATTAATTACTCTCATTATTTGAGGTCTTATAACTTCATAAAAATATCAACCACATTACTCAAGATGGATAACAATCATGTTGCTCTAGGGATTGAATAGGTAAATAATTAACATTACATATACATCTTTTTTATTATGAATGTCTATATTTATTATGAATTGATTTTTATTAATTACTTTAACAAAAGGAATGAATTGGAATTATTATGTGATTGGTGGACATTTTTATTTCCCATTTATGCATTAGTTGGTATCATGAGTAAGAATTTGTAGGTATTTGTTGTTTGGATGCTTAAGTATTGATTATTTTATGTAATGAGACCTTTAAGGTTTGATTATTATGTCATGGAACATATAATTGATGGTATGAATTTGATAACATAGTTTATTCATTCAATTATAACAAAATTAGTTATTTTTTCTTTTCATTATTTATATAGTTATGTCACCCTAGAATATAGTCCCCTTTTATGATAATATTTATGTGGCATATTTTTAAAATATACATAATTTACATATTATTATATCCTTATTTAGTTTTTGATAATTACTAATATATACATTATCTTAGTGAGAATCAATGATCACAATTTTTAATTTAGTCAATTCGCCAAGATACCAAGAAGGGATCTATTAATGAATTTTGGGATATAATATAAGTGAAGATGATGTTTTCAAAATAATTTTATGTTGTATGTTTTTTTTGAAGTGTAATTTGAGAATAATGTTTTTATTTTCTTCTACTAATATTTATTCACCATTTGATCTTTTGGGGCATGATACAATTATCTTGAGTTAATGTAGTATAAAATGTTGGATCTAGTTTGATAGAGTTATGGTGTTACAAAAGTGTCAAACTCATTTTGTAAAATTTTACCCACATTACATTAATTATTTTAACAGTTACTAATATATAGTAAAATTTATTCATATTAGTTATTTTCTAGATAACAATACATGATAAACCTTTATTTAAAATTTCAATGATTTGAATTAAACTTTTCATACTATTTAATATAATTCAATTTAAAAATATTAAAAATTTACCATTTAAATTAGAAAATATAATTTGTTGAAAATTGTTTTCTTAGATATAATTATTTCTCTCATCATACATTATTATTAGTATTTAAAATTTATTACTAGTTAAATTATAATTAATTAAATTTTATAATTTATTAAACAATACATTATATTATTTCTAAATCCATTAAACTAAAAATATCAATATTTAGAAAATTATAATTTCTTAAAAAAATTGTTTTCTTATGGAAACTAATATTTATCTTGGTAAGTAAAATTTATGCCTAAAAATGTAATTGAACACATAAAATAAATTAAAAATTATGGATATAAATACTTAAATAATTTTATTTTTTCTATTTTATAACGGTTATTAAAAGAAATATTTAATATAAGTGCACATAGATTTTTTATGAAAAATATATACACTATGAATTGATTTTTTTTATTTTCAACTATTAAATAAATAATAGAAGTTAACATATTTTATCACATATATTTTCAATATTTTTCTTTTAATACATTATATAACCAAAGTATAATATTAATGTTCTAAAACTACCCTACCCTTACCATTTGTTTTTATAAGGCCAGATGTAGTTGGGGATGAGTTTGGAGGTCTTTCTAGATTCATTACTCCAAACAGGAGACATAATGGTTGTAGTACAATCCATGGTGGCCATGGAGTCCTACTATTCAAAATGAAAAACTCAAAATTCCATGGAGAGTATGTAGTGAAGGCAGTGGTGAAATTTTGTACCTCCTATCCCCATAAGGGAGGATACATCACTAAAATCATGCTCATGGGAGTGGCGATAGTAAAATTCTTAGGATTCTTTCTTCGTACGACAGATGATTTTGTTTTAGATGAAATTAACAGTAAAAAAATACTATTTCTAAGATATGGTTGAAGCCATGGTGGAAATCAACATAATTTTAAAAGTATTCATTCTTCTATATAACTTGAATGTTTCAAATGTGGAAACCCCTATATCATTATAGGTGAGTTTTAAATTAGTTTCTCAATTCAATTCCTCCCCTATAATATCTTTTCAATTCCTCAACACTTAGATTCATTAGAATTTAATATATTTCAAGAAAAGTGTTTATTTTTTTATAACACCATCACATTGAGGATATGATGATGAAATTTTAACTGGGTAATGTCTTTTATACAATCCCTTGAATCCCTTGGATATATTTATTATAGATTCTAACTCAGAACATGGTGAATCAAGAACACATGTTCCTAGTGGCCTTCCCCTTTATTATCCTATTATCATTCTACATTTCCCCTAGTTTATCAGCATAAGAATAATATATATTAGGTTATTGTTTGAGGAGGGTTTGTTGGTGTCTTGTGAGTGATAGGTTCTAGCAATTCTTCCTTACACTTAGTAGTGTTTCATCTAGTGGTGGTTTATCCTTGATTGTCTATTCTTAGGCATAGGCTATTGAGATTATAAATCAAGGTTGGGGATTTATTTTATTCTCCCTAAATTTTTTCCTTCATGATGTTAAAATCCTTTATCTCAATGAGTTATAGTGGAATTAACCATAATGAAGAATAAACTAGAATATATAAAATAGTTGGTTATGGTTA
This sequence comes from Viscum album, assembly GCA_963277665.1. Classification (NCBI taxonomy): domain Eukaryota; kingdom Viridiplantae; phylum Streptophyta; class Magnoliopsida; order Santalales; family Viscaceae; genus Viscum; species Viscum album. The sequence goes on along the minus strand of OY728141.1, from coordinate 994,958,509 downwards.
AAGTGATGGCATGTATGTTCACAGTGATAATAGTTTGATTATTTTTATGGAATATTTTAACATAATATTCAATGATATTATGTATCATATTTTTGATTAAATTTTTATAAATAATGTAATTACCAGTGTTTTTTAACCGGATGAAAATCTAAAGGAATTTGAGCTTTTGTCTTTACTATATATTCTATTATCTCAAACAAGATTTAAAATGTGATTTTGAGACCTAGTAAAAATTATAGTTTAGTCTTTAGAAATGGATGAGGGTCCAAGTGGGCACTCATAAGTCTCATTGAGTTTTGGGAGCACAAGACCCCAAAAATCTCATGTTTGGAGGGTCTGGATAGGGTGCATGGTTCTTGTGAAATGATGTGGCCCCTATTAGTAAACCATGAGGCCCTTTTCAATGGAATAGAAGGTGTCTTATGAGCTGAACATGTTTTAAGGAAATTGTGTTCCTATCCCACATAGTAAGTGCTATATGGGCGGTATGGTCACACAGTTCATCACATGGTTGGCGCAATTTTTGGCTAACAGTGTGAACCAAACCGTATAATGTACTTTTTGAGAAATTAAATTATTTAAATTCCAAATAAAATAACAAAAATTAGATTAAAGAAAAAATGATAAAAATAAGGAAATATTTTAAAAATAATATCAATAATTTTGTTGTTATTATTATTATTATTTAGATTTTACTAAACCCATAAGGGGTTTTCCCTTACCTCTACTTACATTTCGGATGGCTCCAACACTCTTCCCCCCGGGAGCACACGATCCCCTCTCATCTACCTATAGGTGACATTTGTTCTATAGTTCACATGAGGGTTTTATTTTGATCATTCGAGTAAAGACCCATGGACCACTCCTCTTCCATTCAATTATTGTTTTCATCTCCCCCATTGAGAGATTTTTATTTGGATGAACCCTATGGTAATGTTTAACTGGTTCTTTTTATTATCTTACATTGGTATTTAATGTGGTGGGACTCTCTTTTCATCTTCAAACGTGTTTTGGAAACCACTAGAAAAGGTGATGTGTTTCGGACCACCCATCATCAATTTTGGTTAGGATTTTATATGTTATTCATTAATTATCAATTTATATTTTGAGATTTTGTAGTTTCCAAGTTCTTGGTAATTTTCATTAGTGTGTTGGACCTTTCCACAATATTTTGGTTGTTGTTGAGAAAGGATACTTACTCACATATGAATAGATAGGAATATATATATATATATTTTTGTGTGTGTGTGTTTGTGTTTGTGTGTAGATGTTCGCATGTTATATATATATTATCAAATGAAAACATTAATATGTATATATATATTGGATCTAGGTGTTCTTATGTATATATATTTGAAAAGCACATATGTGTATGAGTGTAAACTTGTGTACGCATATATGTATGGACCCCCTTATACATATTCATGGTCATGAATATGTGTATATAGGGGTAGATGTCCTTATGTATATATAAAGATTCATATGCTTGATTGTGAGATTAGGAAACATCGAGTGGTCACCGAGGAAAACGTCATGTACAGAGGTTTTCCTCTTAGACTTCTTCTTTTAGTTGTATGATCTCTTTCTATTTTCCCTTTAAATTTATGAATGCATTAATTTATATCCTTTATAACATTCATTAGATATTATATAGTGTTGTATGATTCATGAAAAAAAAATTTACATGCTAAATAAAATCTTTAGAGAATAATTTCATGTTTATACAGTAAAAACCCTCGATGGAGGTGTGTTTTCTTCAATGATAAAAAATAATTATTAATTAATTATATCATTTTTAATTTCTGTATTGGATTTTCCTTATACATTCGTCTTAGAGTTTAATAGGTGGAATGTTGTACATGGACACTCATGTTACTCTAAAATGATATTTCCTCTTTTTATATAAATTCTTAATGGAACCCAAAATACCTCTTCAGTGTTTGGACCACATATAGTTGGAATTTCCCCGGTAGGAAATTTCCTTCTTTGACCATTTAATATTTCCAATCGACAAATTAATCCTTAGGAGTTTTGTTTCCGTGCATTAGTAAATTTAATTTCTTGAATTAAATTAAGGGAATACTTATGATTAGTTTCCCTCTTTTTAATAAATCAAATTGATTATTTATATGAATAGATTATACCCATTTATTTTTTATTCATTTTATGAAAGAGATGGTTTAAATTGAATTATTAGAGGGTGGAAAGGACCAACCCAATATTTCATCTTTGTCAATGGCTTGTATGTTACACATATTAATATGACATATATATATATGATCTTGAAATATAATTTTCACAAGAGGATTCTCCTCATTCATTATGCCATAAATTAATATGACTTTATAGAGGTTCTGTATGATTATAATGGGTGTTGAGAATGGTTTATAATCATGCTCTATTAGATTGGGTGTTGAGTTCATGGTGACTCCCCCCAGTGATACTATATGGGAGTTGGTATGTATTAACCACTTTCTATGATTCTTTTGAAGACATGTTGGCTCACTCACCACCCTGATCATTGTTTCATGATGTATCACACACTTCATGGGATTTAGAAAATGTACCCTTTAGCATGAGCTTATAGTCTCATTAGAATGGTCTTTGATATGTGAGTTACGCCTCGGTCCAGCTAGTACTATTATTCTGGGTATATTACCATTATAAATATACATGCTCTTGGTTCATATAGGTGGATGAAATATATAACTAAACTATATATATATATATAACATTTAATATGTATATAGTTACTATTCAAACATTTTTTTCCATCAGTGAGCTGAAGTAGGTATAGTCGGCATGGTGTCTTTGTGGAACCTGATCTTCTATGTGTGGTTATTTCCTTACTTTTATTGTTTCATATTTACCAAACACTGCATAATTTATATTTCATAGAATTGATCGAGCTGGACACCATGTGTGATGACCTACTATGATTTATACCACACACCCTACTTGGGAGACCATGCACTGGGTTACCTATGTAGACCATATTTTTAATAACATGGGATATTGATTGAGTTGTCTTGCTTTTACATGAGAGTTAGGTGAATGTGATCCATCTATCACTGGAGATTATAGTGGATCTATCCATTGGGAAGTTATTCATTATTACATTGTATAGATATTTGAAATTATTATATCTTGTACTCATATCATCATTTTTCATTCATTCATTTATAGAAAGTTGGTGTTGGAAACTTTTATATTCTATTGATATTACATTTATCTTCCACTTCTCTTTAATTAATTTATTATTTCTTTCGCTATTGTAAATTCTATCATATTGGATTTTACCACTATGAAACTCTGACAATGGGGTATCATCTCCCCAAAACCACCCCCATAGACCCCTATTGATAGTCTGTATCCTCTAGTGTATGGGGAGGCATTCTTGAGGTCATGTGGCCCACTGGTTCGGTTACCATTATAGTGGTGAGTTAGGTTGGGAAGTTACAAAGTGGATCCAACCCTTATTTTTTCTTTTGTATTACTATTTTTGGCTAGTTGATATGATATGAATAATTTGGAGGTGCTTATTAAATTGACATGTTTGGGACTAATAAACCCACCAATGGGGAAATGAGTAATTTTCAAGGTATTGGATTGCACTTCAGGAAATTTTCTATTACATTTGATTGTTATTTCAACTTGAGTGAATGATATACTTTCCACTACTTATTGGTTTATGCATTTATGGAATTATGTAATTTTACCCTTGTCATTGTATGGTAACGAAGTGAAATTACATTCATCATCATATTTACAAATAAAATTAATATTCCATCTATATTAAATTCCATGTAGTTACATTTATTGGTTTCTTGACGATTGTAATTTTGTTCTGGGAGTGATATATTATGCTACTATTTTCATAAGCATGCCTATTATTATAACATGCTTCATTGATTAATTTCCATAATTCCTACAAAGCTAGCATGGTTTATCTAAATATCATTCTTCTTTGATTATTTGCATTTCCTTATAATTTTTTTTTCTTTTAATATCATTCTATGTAGATATTTTTAGAGGTGACTGGTTGTTGTGAAAAATATATTGGTTATAAACTAAAAGAGAAATTTTTTTAAAATTTAAGGACTATGGGTTCCTTATAATTGGTAAAAGGAAATGCATATAATTTTTTCAGTAGGATGGACATTCCTTGGGCATGGTACGACACTTTTTAGTTTTTTTAACCTTTGATCTTTTCTTGGGCATCTCAATAGGTCATTTGTCTGTTTTACAATCTTATGAGATAATGTGATTTCAAAACATTTTTCATTATGGGCCATCCAATATTTAAATGCATAGGGTTGGTAAGACTATGGATAGTATTCATGATTTTCTCTTTTATTCCTATATTTTTTGGGTTTTATGAATTGATATATGCTTTAACATTCCAGTTGCTAAATGGTATAACAAACTAGTTGAATTTATTGAAATGGTTAATCATTGTGATTTTAAGGGTTGTATCAGGTTATCTCCATAGTATGGTGACCTGAGTGGTGATGAAATTTAGTTCATCCCCATTCTAGTAATTAATTCTTTATTACTCACGTCGGTCCGTTTGGTTTCCTCTTCTATGTAAAATGTAATGATGTGTGTGAGCATGAATTAGACGTGTGTCACACATGAATTTATGGTGGTTTTGATCTAGAGCACTGAGGACCATCTAGTATGCCTCTTATTTTAATATCTAGAACACTCCTAATGTGGGGATCTTCACATCGATTCTAGTGGTTACATATCCTTCCGGTTAGAAGGATCACGATCAAAGAGGATAGTTGGAAATGGATTCCCTTTCTTGAATTCCTTTGGGGATTTCATAGTTTAAATAATTTATGTGCTTGCTTGGTAGCATGACATTGGTGTGGTTGGTTGTGCATGAAACATTTTTGAAACATATTTTTTCTTGGATAGAAAATTGCTGGTTTAATATTTAATGATCATGAGGTGCATCATGTGTTAAAGGCTTGTGATCATTCAATGGTGGTGAATCAACAGTTGAATCTGAGTTTATTATGATAATTCGATCAGTAGTAGTTTGAAAATTATTCTTCTGTCCTTATTATGTTTATTTTGGTGCATTCCTCTTACTATAATAGTTTTCTAAAAATAAGATCATGTCCCTATATTATCATCATCCTTAATACACTAATAGATCATCAGTCTTACACCACGCTAAATTTTAAAAATCCATTGGGCTTTTTTGAGAGGTTTTCATTGTGTTCCACACTAACTCATGGTTCTTATTGAGGCATGGTTAGTCATGATATAACCATAGGTTACAATGATAAAATTCTGTTAAATAACTCTTGGAAGCCAACCTTTCTTTTGACTTGACTTCTAGGTGGATGTGGCTCCCGGATCAGTCATTTATCTGATATAGAGGTCTTTGATTTATACCAGTGTCTCATTCATATTTATGGAGTATATAATTATTTGAGAATGTTTATTCTAAATGAAATATTCCTTGGGGGAAGGAATTTCAGCTTAGTTTTTAATGTGCTGGAAATATACATGATCTTCTTCATGACAAGTCAGACAATGTGGATTGACCAATTTTCTCCCTCTTTTTTATTGGATATGGTCATAAGGAACTATGTTTTAAAACATGTCTCCAGTTTATAGTGGGTGTGGTTTGAGGGTCAAATATTTATTTCATGAAATAATACATTGTGAATATCATTTAGGTCAATTTAGGTTCGACCATTCCATTATAGAGTGGTTCCTATTTTGGACTTAGATGTAATTGGGTTTTCCTAGTTAAAAGAATTACATTGGGAGTATCATAAGAATGTTTAGGGGCATGTCTAGTAGGAAATTAATCTAGTGAAGTTTTTGCAGTTTGTAATTGTTCCCTTCAGTTGTTAAAACTTAAGGTGGAGAGCATCTTTGGTTGGTTATTTTAATGGATGATGACATGATCATGTTTCTATCTAAACAAGATCGTGTAATCTCTATTTTAGAGTTTATTTTAGAGAATGAGTGTCGGCTCTGGTTTGGGTGGATTAAGTGACATGTGAATAAGTAAATAGTTTAAGGTGTATTAGGAATTTCAAAATGAAACATCACCATTTGAATGATATTTCACAACCCTTGTAGGTTGGGTGATGTTTCCATTGTTACCCAAGGCTTATTGAGATGAGAATATTTAAGGTGGGGAGGTTGTAATTATTTGTGTTTTTGGAACAAATGAAAATATAAATAAATTTTAATTTCTTTTTTTACTGAATGGTTCTTTCTTTAAATCGATCCTTGAAATGTTATTCTGGGAGTTCGAACACTTCAATGTGTTGTTTTTATACATGAGTGAGGGCCCGAGAGGTCCCTTGGAAGTCACATTGAGTTCCAAGAGTGATATAATTCCAAAAACTCAATTTTGGAGGGTCTACACAGGGTTCATAGTTTTTATGAAACCATGTGTCCCCCAGTATCAAACCATGTGTCCTGTTTTAGTGGACAGAAGGTGTCACCTGGGTTGCACATTGTTTACCCAGACTGTTCCCCTAGCCCACATGGTTGGTACCAAATGGGATGTATGCTATCATTATCCACCAAATGGTTGGCCCACGTTTTGGCTAACCCTATGAACCAAACAATGTGATTTTTATTGTTTAATATATTATATTAATGACGTTCAAATAAAAATATAAATAAATTTATTATGATTAAATTAAATATGGGAAAAATAATGATTATGTTTTATAAATTATAATAGTAGAAATAATTTTAATAATATTAATATTAGTATTTTGATTTTATTATTACTATAAGTGGTTTCCCCCTTACCCATGACTACCTATAATGTAGCTCCCCCTCCCTTCTCCCATCAAACATGTAACCCCCCCCCTCTTAGCTCCCTCTTTGTTCAACTTCTTCTCCAGTTATATTGAGGTTTTTTTGTTCGATCCCTCGAGGTAAGAACCCTGACTCCCTCCTCTTCCTTTTGATTGATGGTCTCCTCTCCCCCATATCCCAAGTTACTTTCGTCCAAAACCTAGGTCAAGGGTTAAGTGGTTCTTTTGATTTTATTCTATTGTTAGGGCATGCAGTGGGACTCTTAGGTCATCTTCAGGTGTGTTTTGGAAACTTCTGCTGAAGGAAAAATGCTTCGATCTGCCAACTATCAATTATTGGTAGGTTTTCCTTTTTTCTTCATTATTTATTATTTTGAATAATGAATTTTACATTTTCTGATTTTCGAGTTATTTTTATTAGTGTGTTGGACCTTACAGCTTTGGTTTTGGATTTCTACGTCCAAATGCGATTTTCTCCAACATGTAAAGGTAGGCATATATATTTGAAAGTACCCACATTATATATATATATATATATATTTACATAGGGAATAACGAATATATATATATATATATATATTGGGGATATTTGTTCTTATATATATATATATGAAAAATATATACATGCGTGAGTGAAAAAAAGGTGTATGAATATATAAAGATATAAGTGAGGATCCCCTTGTACATATTCATGGACTTGAGAATATGTACATAGGGTATAGGTGGCCATATTTATATGAAAACTTGAATATTCTCAGAGGTTAGAAGGACTAACATTGAGTGGTCATTAATAAAAAGGTCATGTACCGAATTTTTTAGCTTCGCCTTCTTCTTATTTAGGTATCATTCGTTTCCATTTCCCTTTAAATTTAATAATGAATTAATTCCCACCGTTGTCACATTCCATAGATATTAAATGGTATTGTATGATTCTTGAATTAAAATTTTATGATTATAAATGACTTTTTTGAAGAACAATGTCATTTTTTATAACAAAACCCCTCGATGGAGGTGCATTGTCTTCTAAGATAAAAAGTAATGATTAGTTAATTATATCAGGATTTTTTTATGGAATGAAGTTGTGTTATACCTTCATGTTAGACTTTAATAAGTGGAATTATCTACATGGATTATCTTGTTACTATTAAATGATATTTCCAACTTTTTATATAACTATTAAATGGAACCCAAAGAACCTCTTAGGTGTTTGGCCCACATATGGTTGGAATTTACCACATAGAAAATTTATTTCTTTGAACATGTAATCTTTCCAATAGACTTCTTAAGTCTTATGAGTTAATTTTCCATATTTTAGTAAATTTATTGGTTTAAATTAAATTTATTTAATTATTTTGATAGTTATCCCTCATTTAAATGAATCAAATGGATTATTTATACATAATAGAGTATGCATGTTGATTTGCATTACCTTTGATGAAATGAATGGTTTTAATAGAAAACTTTGAGGGTGGAAAGGCAACACCGATTATTGATTCGTCTCCAAAGGCTTGTATTTTTAAAAAAATAATATGCTTTATTATATATATATATATATATCTGTGTGTGAGTTCTTGATAAATAAGTTGCATGAGAGTTTCTTATTTCTACATTATGAAATAAATGAATATTTATTTATAGAGGTTGTGTACAATTGTAAGGGGTGTTGATCATGGTGGATAATTATGTTATCTTACATCAGGTGTTGAGTTCATGGAACCTCACATTTGTTATACAATATGGGGTTGGGAATGTATGCATTGCGTTTCATGATTCAAGTGATGGAATGATGGCCCACTCACCATCTCATGCATTGTTGCATAACATCTCATGATCTTCTTGGGATGTTGTGTATGTAATCCTTGGATTGTGATTAGAATCTCGTTAGACTAGTCCTGGATATGTGAGTTACGCCTCAGTCCCTCTAGCACCAGTATTCCAGGTTTATGGCCATTAGGAATCTGTACGCACTTGGCTTATAAAGGTGGATGCAATATACTAATAAACTGTATATATACATATAAATATTTACATATATTTATAAATATTTACTGGTCATACATTATTTTATGGTAGTGATCCAAGCATGTAGATTTAGCTCTTTTTTTGAGTGGAACCTAAGCCAACATGTGTTATTATTTAAGTAATGTTTATTATTTTTTATTACCTACACACTACTTAATTTATATTTCATGGAATGGATCAGTCTAGAAATGGTTGGTTCCAAATTCCTCATATTTATATCTCACACCCTCTACGGGCCACCCTTGCACTAGTGTACCCAAGTAGACATTATGTTTTCAAGAACATGGGTTATTGCTTGAACTTTATTGATTGTACCTAGGAGTTAGGAGTTTAGGACTGAGTTGGTGCCCAATATTCTCATGGAGTTGGTCGTTTGAAAGTTATTATTTTGTTAAATTTCATAGAAATTTTAAATTCTTATAGCTTGTACTCATAGTATTATTTATCATGCCATAATTTTTTGGTAAATTTTCATTCACCACATTCTATATTCGGTTTATATTACATTAACAACTTCCTCTATATTATTAATTTATTATTGCTTAGGTTTTTGTATTTTGTTTGATATTGGATTTTACTATTGTGATAATCTAACAATAGGGTATAGTCTCCCCACCATCACCTCTTTAGACCCTCATTACTATTTAACAGACTCTGGTTTGTGAGGATGCATTCTTGAGCCCATGTGACTCACTTTTCTATATACCATAGTAGTGGTGAGTCGGGATGGTACATTAAGAATAATGATTTGATAGTAGTTTATATTGGATAAATAAGAAAGAGTCCAGTTAAAATAAATCATTTTACATTATTATTTGATAGAAATCAATGTAATTATTGATATATTTTAATTTTTATTTTTCATCTATATAATATTTGGAAACCTGAATTTATGAATAAATGTATATTTAAATGACTAATAATTGTTTATAACATACGAATATGGTTTTCTGTGCTTGTAAGATATGATAAATTAATCTTATCAAATCAAGACATTAATGATATATTTTTCTAATAAATATAAGATCCTGGGTCTTTGTACGAGGTGAGGATCCTTTTTATTTTAGTTTAAATGAATTTTATACATCCAAATGTGAATACCATTTGATGTTATGGGGGTATCGTGGATGTATGGGGCTTGTTCGAAGCCCGAAACGCATATTTTTAAAGAAATTAGGCAAGCCACATGATTTATAGAAATAGTACAGTATATGCTATATGTTCTAACAACCAGTGAAAGACTTGTAAATAGGGGAAGGGGAGCACACACATTTTTTCAAAGTGTGAGAAAGAAGTTTCACACCCGTATGAAAAACTATTCAGTATTTTATAGTGATTTGAGACATGGTTTTCACATGGTTTTGTAAATTTTGGGCACTAAGAATGTGAGTCTCCCATTCTTACAGTGGATGGTGCATGGTTTGGCTAACCGTGCATCCAAACCATGTGGCCTAGTTTTTTGAGAAAAACTCACAATTTTGATGATAATTAATCTTTTAACCAATTTTCCTCTACACTTATCAACCTAAATTGGACAATAACCTCCTAGATCTCCACTCAAAGTCAATGTATAATAATTGATCATGTTTCTCCATTTGATCTCAAAATTGGGAAATATTGATCTCATTGGAATTGAGTGCCATAAATTGATTTTTTTGTATTCCTTAAATTTTCATGGTATTGGTAGCACTATTTAGGTGAAAGCTAATTTTACCTCTTTCGGGATTCTTCATCCATTATTCATTTTTAATTTGATTTGAGTCAAATAAATATTGATACTGGATTTTCACTCTTCTACAAAATTATAATAGGTGGTCTATACTTTTCACGAATGCTTTGGTTCATTATTAATCTAGCTTCTATTGTGCCTCCCACTGGACTTTCCTATGTAGCCCTTAAATTGAGTCTATTAATTGAATTAAATAAATCATAACAAGTTAGGTATTCTTGTCAGTTCCTTTGAGACGTGTTGGAGGATGTTTCCCCAACAATGTCAACCCATGGGATGTGTCATGTGAATTTCATTTTTTATGCCTTTGTTGAACCAACCATGTAGTTAGATAGTGATTTACAAGTTCAAGGAATCATATTAATAAATTAATTGAACTAAATTAATTAAATTTGTGTTGGGTTTACTTCTTTTCATGTTGATTATTTTTATTGAATGGATTTTATAGCATTTTTTTATGAGTATGAAATCTCACGGAATGGGTTTGAATGTGAATTATGATATGAGTGGGTATAATCATGAAAATTTAGTATTAATTTCTTATTGTTTCCATTGAATTCTATGTGTGTGGTATTCCATGTGTCCTAGAAATGTTAGATATTTAATTTGACCTATATTATATTTAGATTCTGATTAGTGGGATGCATTGGGTATTGCTACCCCTTTGATACAGTTTGGATGGGATCACAGTGGACATGGTTGGAATACATACTCCTTGGACCCAAATTCAATCCCAACTAAGTTTCCATATATATGATCATGTGACTCGATGAGGATTGCATGGACCACAATAACATGGATCCGGCTTTGTTGGGCCTAAAACGTGATTATAAGGCTTGACCATGGTAAATGTGATATTCTTAGTTGTACGGTGTGTCTGTGGTAAATATGAAACTTCTGGTTATATGGCATGGCCATGGTAGATATGGTATTACGGGTTGTATTTAAAGGTTGTGTGTTATATGCGATATCTTATATATGAAATGTATGTGTTGTTTAATTCATTCTAAATTTACTACTACCTTATGATAAGAGTGTTACCAATGTTTTGAAGTGTGCCTTATATGATGTACACTATTTCTTGTTTCCTAACTTTTTAAATGGGAACTTTTCTTTCTATACTGACATGCATATTATACTATTTCACTTTTCTTTATCTTGTTAAATTCCATGATGATTATTTTTTAAAGATATTTTTGTTGCTACCTATAGGTATTGTAACACAAACCCTTATCGTGCTACCGTTGGGTACTCAAAAATAATATATGGTTATAGATGGGGACCAGGTTAAGTGACCATAGTTTGATTCTTGAGTTTGTGACATGCGCAGTAGAAGGGGAGAACAAGACTGATTTGAGGCTAATGATGCAATATAGAGATAATAATTTTGGTTATTTTTTTATTTTGATACATGTGTTGTACTAACTATGGTGTACCTATTTTGGTTTCATTGTATAGACATGTATCATCATCTTTATAGATGATATTTCTTTTGTAATTCATATCTATTCTTGTAGTTAATATATTATCTAACTATTTTACTACTTACACTATTAGCTTTTTATAATTTCAACTAATATGTTAATAATTGGTAAGAGGGTATAGTATCTCCATAAACATACCATAGGCCCCAACTTATATTTGAAATCATTTGGCATTTTGGGAGATGCACTTGAGATAATGTAGCCCACCAGGCTCAGGGCACTCTTTAATGGAATCACAGTCCCATATTTAAAAGAGTGGTATCATATGTGTTTTTGTTTTCTATTTTATTAGTTGGAAATAATATAAAGGGGACTAGGAATGATAGAAATTTTGTAAATAGATATACCAGGGCATAGCTAACTCACATACAAGAAAAATCAAAATTGCCATAAATAATAAATGATGTTTATTGGATTTTGACTATTATAATTGACTGGATTCAACTGTTGGGTGATGAACATGGGATGTAATGTTAATATTGATATGATTTTGGGTTGTATTTTGTTGGAACACTATGATATGTGGGTATTACTTCTCATTCATCATTTTGTGAACTTTTTAGAAATTGCACGTTTTGAGTTATTCCATGATATATAGAATGTGTTTCTTGTTTACATGATGTTGTGATAGGTGTCATGATAGATATATCTATTGTTTGATTGTTGATCTGTGTATTGGATTGAGAAACATGATTAAAACATAGAGTTCCAATGATAACCTAATCATTGTTTTTCTAATTATGTTATATAATACACCCTAATAATCCAATTGTGGTATAATAAGTCATGGACAATTAGTCACATGCACTGGAACGGAATGTGTGTGGATAAGGTGGAAACCATATTTTGATTTATAAGGATTATTAACACGTATGGATCATATTTGATGAACCATTTTGTTCAACCATTTAAAATGAATATTTAATTCGAATTTAAAATTGAAACTATAGATATAAAACTCTACCTAGACACGAATTTTTAATGGGAAAGAGGCAATATCTCTAGAAACATTTACGACTATTTAATTTTCTCATGTCCTGGATTTCGAAGTAGGATGAGAGGTATGACATGTTTATGAGAATGTTTTAACATGTACTAGGATTTTAAGATATAAACTTTGATATCTCTCTTTCAGGATGTGTGTATTTCTAATTTTTGAGGCATGCCACCACGTTGACCGACAGTTGTACGTAATGAAGATGGTGTGGACCACACTCTAGAGGTGATCATCCATGGGATATTAGTTGATCATTCATTACTTCCATATGTGGGACCTGTAGTTTTACTAAACACATGTCTTTTGGCACAGTTCGTTAAGGTGGTTTATCTCTTTATGAAGACATTATAGGGAGCACCACAACCTTAATTTTCTATAGCTAAGCTTACTACATGTGTTCTAGAAGTAACATCCTCCCCTTTTTTCAAGGGATTGTGGTCCACATGATACTGAGCTATTGATTGAAACTATACTATTGATCTTCGAGCATCTTTAGACACCTACTAAGAGCATATTAATGATTCTGACTTATATACCATATGGAGAAGGAATGTTCTAGTGGAATGTTTTAATCTAGGTTGATAAGAAGCTAGATATGGTTTGGGATTATTTCTAAACTAGGTTCAATGACTAATTTTAACCTCAAACTCTAAGGCCTGAGTGGGAAAGTGAGTTCATGCATCTAGAGTTCTGTGTGATGATGGGTATGGAGTAATCGAGACACTTTAAAGATAAACATTTTTTGCATCAACATAAATTGATGATGACAGATTGAGGGAGAGACACCTCACGGATAGTCTCTAATATGCTATTTGATCTCTGGTCAACATGTTTAGATTGATCTATACTACTAAGATAGTAAATAAGGTTCTCATTGTATAGCAGAACCTGAGGAATTATTGGGGTTTATAGTAGATAATTATAGTATCTCGACCCATTAGTTTGACTTTTAGTGACAATATGATCCATTTTGAGGCTTCCCTTGAGACGATTGCCAGCCAAGTCACTTTTGTTGACAATGTAGTGTTCTATCCTTAGTGTGGTAGATGAGGACACATGAGGAATCTGTGAAATCACAACCCAATTGAGTGATATGTTTTTGGTAAGATAGACGACATGCAAGGTTTCAACAAGAAATTCTCTCCAGTTGTGAGTGCTAGTGGGAAAGATCCCAAACTAGGTTCAGGAGTGGGTTCCACAGCTCCACAATAGGAATAGAGCTATACTAATACTGATTAATCATGTCTAGGTGGTGGTGGTCATGTCGAGGTATCCAAGCACCAGTTGTAATGAGACAAAAGAGGAGGCCTACTCGAGGTTGTGTGGTGTCTCACAAGGTTATAGTTCATGCCATTTTTTTGTACAACTTCCACTTGAGGATCATGGTTCCTATGTTTCTATGGGAATAGGTACATTTCTAGTGGCCTATATATTGGTATTATCAATTTTTGAAACAGATGAGTCACATATTTTTATATATGTACCTACTATGGAGATCCTTGGGCTTTTGATTCTATTTTCTAAAGGTGTTATTATTCTGGAAACACAACTGGGGACTATATTAGACCATGTATGTTAGTTTGGTGAAAAATGTCTGGATGATGGTGGGTGTCACCACATCTAGAATATTTTTATCCTCAAGATGGCTGGGATGGACGTCATACATAGGAAGGATAGAATAGTATCTTATCAAGCCTATTTTGATTTATATTGAAGAATGATTACTTTAAAATCTCTATAGGGAATATTTTATACTCACATGGGTGAATGGGATGTCATGGAAATTCGAGATGGGCCACACCATCGTGGGGTGGGTGGGATGATAGCCTAAATTTCTGTTTTATATCCGCATGATCAGGGAGTATAGTGGGAAGACTTTTTTTATTGGATGATCAATTTAGGGATGTTTTCATATAGGAAATTAATGATTTAAATCTTAATAGAGAGTTAGATTTCTCTATAAAACTAGTCCTAGGAGCTACACCAGTATCCATTCCTTCTTATAGGATGATTACAACGATGTTATAGGAGCTCAAAAGGCATATAGAGGATTTTGAATCAAAGGGGTTTATATGAACCAATACTTCTCAATGGGGTTCTTTGGTCCATTTTGTGAGAAATGTGTATAATACCCTTGTATATATGAGAATTACTATAAATTGATCTAGCTAATGGTTAAGTATTAGTTTCCCTTTCAATTGATAGACAAACTTTTTGATCATCATCTATGAGCTTCAATGTTCAAAAAATTGATTTGAGGTCAGGATATCACTAGGTGTGTGTTTAAACTGCATATATATCACATAAAAAGTTTCATACTCGGTATGGTATGTATGAATATATGGTTGTGTCGTTTGGTCAGATGAACATGCTAGTAGTTTTCCCAGTATCAATGAACTGAGTTTTAAATCCTCATATAGATTTGTTTATGGTGGTTTTTTTGATATATTGTTGTATTCTCACAATCAACATGACCATGAAAAACATCTTGAGATCATTATGGATACAATGAGAGAACATAGTTTATATGATATGCTTGTAATGTGTAACTTCTATATTCATAAGATTCAATTCCTAGGTTATATTATCTAAGATACATGAGTATCAACAGACACATAGAAAGTGATCGCTATAATTTCTTGGGAGTATCCTAAGAATGTATTTGACATAAAGAGTTTCTTTAGGATATCTATATACTATATGTTTTTAATATAATACATATAATAATTATTAGTTTCATTAATGGGATTGAGTAAGAAGGGTGTGATGTTTTTATAGTCAGATACCCATGAGATAGATTTTTAGAATCTGAAAGAGAGATTGACATCAACAGCTATCTGGTTTTTTTAAAACAAGAGACGAAGCTAAATTATGTATTAAAATGCATCAGGTATCAGTCTTGGAGAAGGGATGATGTATGGAGATAGATTTATGCCTTACTAGTCTCGATAGATGAGTACACATGAGAGGAATTAACTAACACATGATCTAGAGTCAGCAATAGTTGTTCCTGGTTTTTCCATTTGGATACATTACTTAATGCGAGAGAATTTTATAATGTACATAGACGAAAAAATACTTAAATATATATTTATACCGATTCATCTAAATATTAATCTATGAATTGGGGTTGAATACCTATAGTATTTTCAGTTCGATATTTCATGTACATTTGGAAAGGGAGATGTAGTGTCCAATGCACTGAGTTGAAGGACTCAGATACATGCAGTTTAGTAGGCCAGTAGTGACTAAAATATTATGAATTTTTTCTTTGATATGCACTTGGAGTTACGATATAGTCAGGGGTAAGACCTATCTTTCATACTGAGATGTGACCTCTACCCTACAAGATAGAGTGAGGATGAGATTTTACGGTTGTATATTCATGACATAATATGACTTCACGCAACCCCATGCACTGTCATTATAGATAGTTATTCCTATTTTATGTCTCATTTCTTGCAGATATTAAACAGAGAATTGGGTACATATGTGCTTTTGAGGAAAATGTACCACCATCAGACAGATGGCTAGTCATAGTGCACACCACAGGTGCTTCCTAATATGTTGTGAGCATGCGTCCTAGATTTTGGGGGCTCTTGGGAGTGACATAAACACCATTTTTATTTCTCCTATAATTGTATCTATCATAAAATGATATAGATGGAACCATATATATATTTTCATGAAAGTCCATTCCAATTTCTCATGTGATGGTTAGGGAGACATGAGGTACCTTTAATGGGATTACATATAGTGAAGGTGACTTATTTGCAGGTCTAGTTGATCGTGAAGCAGATGGATACTAAATATTCTCGACAAAAATCTCATACCAATCACTAATGATGAACTCTAGATTTCATGTTTGGGGATTGGGTCTTTTTATATTTTTCAACTATTATGGGATACATGAATATAATTAAATAGAGTAATATTTCACCATGATATATCAGGATCTTTGATATTCAGGAGAGAGTCATGATGGTAGTGTATCGGTTGCAATTAACTCAGAGGCACTGGGCCATACATGAGGTCTTACACATATTAAACTAAAACAATATCATTCAGACCCAAGTCATTTTTTTAGCTTGAGTTGGTTTGTTTAGAAATATATATTTCTTTTTAGGAGATTTAAATTCATATACTTGATATGAGATCAACGGTTCTCCAAGGATGGTCATCTCCTATTGTGTTGGTACTGTAGTAACATGACCATTTATAAGATGATACATGGGATTAGGAGTTCGATGTACGTGCTTAGAAGATAGGGTTATGCTCAGATGTATATTTACCATAATTTAGATGGGAATTTGAGGATTAATTTCTTTAAGGGGGAAGATTGTAAGAACCCTAGTTTTCATACGTGGTATGGTACTTTTTATTTTGGTTTAAATTATTGTTTATGACCAAATTTGAATAGCCTTTTCTTTTATTGGGGTATCAGAGGGTTTCCTAGGATTTTTGAAAGGACGAAGTATAGTTTTTTTTGGAGAAATCAAGTTGGTCTCAAGGTTAGTAGAAACTGTGCGGGATATAGAACACAATTGGAAAAACTATGCGAGACCTGGGTAGAGGAAAAGGAGATCCCACATTGTTTTTTAAACCGTATGAATAGAGGTGAACACTCATGTGATAACCTCTATTGTTTTTGATAATGGGATGAAACAAGGTTTTCATAGGGTTTGGTAAATCGTGTGCACTAACTGTGTGAGGTTCCCTTTCTTTAAATTTATGGCACATAGTTAGTGCATAGTTTTTCCAACCAAGAATATAAACCATTTGGCCTATTTTTTGAGTAAAAATGATCATATTAACCATAATTAATATTACAATATACATTCCCCTTCACTTTTCCTTCTACATTGTAAAAAAAGTGCATTGGATCTCCTTTTCATTCCAAAATATTGGTTTGTTCCCATTTCTCCATCAAAACTCAGAATCGAGCACTCTTGATCTCGTTGGATCTCCTTTAGTGGGTAATCAAAAAAATTTATTTCATTATTCATTTTCCTTGGTATTAGATTCTCTATTTAGGTGAAATCTAATTTTCTTTTTTTTCCTAGCTTCTTCAACTTCTCTTAATTTTTCTTCTAATATGAGTTAAATCAGAAGATAAAACTGGACAAGCACTCTACTAATGACCTAAAATATGTGATATATAGTATTTTTCCAATGGTTTAGTGCTTTATTAATATAGTTGGAATTGTTCCCCCTACCAGACATTTCAGTGGGACCCCATAATTGAATATATTAATTTAATTAAATGAAATAGAACATGTTAGAGATCCCCATTATTTCTATTGAGATGTGTTGTAGGATTTTTCTATAATAAAGGCCTTCCATGGGGTGTTCCATGTGAATTTACAATAATTATGTATTTGTTGAAACACCCATGGAGTGAGATAGTTCTTATGAGGTAGAGGAATCCATTTAATAAATGAATTGAAATGAATTAATGAAAAAAGATATGATTTTCCTCATATTCATATTGATTCTTTTGATTCAAATGTATTTTATAGATTTTTTTTATATGAGGGGGTAAACTCATGGAATGGGTTTGAATGTGATTTGTGATATGAGTGGGTATCCTTGTAGAACATGAATGTGAATTGATGAATGTTTACATAGGAAATCATGTGTTTTCTATTCCATGGGTCATGGAAATTGAAGATAATTACTTTGATCAATATAATCCATGGATTCTGATTACTTGGGATTCCATGGGACTTGATAACCCTTGAATCTGGTTTTTTGGGCTCACAATGGACATGGTTAGTAGGAAACCATCTTAGATTCCAATTAAAGACTAACCAAGTGTCTATATAGATTCTTCTGGGACTCTATGATGATGAATTTGTCCACTATTACATGGATCTAACCTTGCAGGATCTGACACTTGATTATATGGATTAGTCATGGTAAATGTGATATGCTTTGTTTTATGACATGGACATGGTTAATATGACACTTCTGGTCATATAGTTCGGCTGTGGTTGATATAGTATTAAAGGTTTTACGACAAGGCCTTGGGTTATGTGAGATATTGTTTATATGGAATGGCCATGGTGATTACTTCCTTTTTTACTTTATTGTTTCCTTGTGATTGGATCATGACCCATGTTTTTCACTGAGTCTTATATGTCTATTAATGATTTCATATTTGTTCACTTTTTTCCGTGGTATCTTTTCTTCCAGTACTTCCATTCCTTTTATACTATTCCACTCTTCATAACTCGTTATATTGAATTACCAAAAATTTTATAGCTATTTTGATGGTTACCTACTAGGATTGTATCTCACAACCTATTCGGGGTGCCATTGGGTACCTGGAAAAACTATATGGATATAGTTTGGGACCAGGTAAAGCACCCATAGTTCAACAATTGAATTTGTTCCATGCTTATGATTGGGGGAACGTGGTTCAGTTGTGGCTCATGATTCTATATAGATATATTAATTTTGGGTCATTTTGGTATTTTGATACATATGGTACACTGCCAGATATGTGCCTTTTTAGTCTTCTTTCTAGAGTGATGTATCATCATCTTTATATATGATATTCTATTTTTCATTTTTATTTATTCCTCTAATTTATCTATTGTATGAATGTCATAATTATTCAACAATTTATTCTATATTTTTTCTAAAACATTGTTACAATATAGAAAGAGGGAATAGTCTCCTGATTGACACATCATAGTCCCTCATTACTAATAGATAGTCTCTGGAATTGGGGCATGATGTGATTGAGGTCATGTAGCCTACCAGGCTCAGGGAACTATTGAGTGGCCTCTAGTTCAAGGATGTTACAATAATGATTGATATTTGGGAACAAGTGAGAAAAATATCATTTGAAAATTTTATGAATTACTTATATCCTATATTCCCTATTGAATTTTTATTTTTTCTTGGATTCCATGTGTTTTTATTTGAAAAGGTGATGTGTTTTTATCATAAGATAGATGATGATTTGATGAGGTAAGGGAGTTAAGGCATGTTGTTTTGTATATATTTGAGACTATGAGGGCAGTATAGATACTAATAAATATATTGGTGTCACATATGGCCCATAGATAAATGTAATGGGTAGAATATATGATTACCAATTGTTTTTTGTGGTAGATGAAAGGATTATTTCACAACACTGAATATAGTTTAATGGCTAGAACACGGAGTTTATTTTATATACGTTAAGTTTCCCACTAAAATAGGATTATAGTTGTGGATAGATTACGATAATCTTTATGTTTTATTAGGAAAATTCATAGATTACTAAGAATTATGGAATGGAAATGAATAATAAGTTTTTTTACCCATGAGGTTGATGGATTCTAATAATTAAAATGATGATAAGTTTTGATATTTTATGGGATCAGTGTGAATTTTTATTTAGGTAATATAAATCATTTAACTATTAAGTTAATTTTTTATGGTTAATAAAATGTATTATCAAAATGTGAAATTATAAAAAAAATAAATAAATGAAATTTTTCTGAAATGTTTTTTGTGATTATAGGATGTATTTTCCATAGCAGTAGAAGCTAGATGACCAATTGAAATGAATAGAGTTCTGCCTCAGATAAGTATAATTCCCAAAGTGTTGTTGTGACTAATAGATATCCATTATGTTATGTGATTTCATACACTACCATATCCATGTATTTAGTACCACTAACACAAAGTGGAATCTAGAATTTTATTTTTACCAACATTTTGGTCATCACATAATGGATTGATTACTAACCCCTCTTACACCACTTTATCCTCTAGGTTGTATATGTTCTTATAAGAAAGTTGATTATATATCTCATATATGAGTGTAGAGTGTTATAATTTTACTTAGTTATTTAACATAGATTTATATATTGATATTGTATCCAAATGATAATTATATGGTTGTTGTGTGTGGGGTATGACCCCTTAAGTTAAAAAACATGACATACATGTTGTGACAGATATCATGAACTAGTTGGGTAATATCTACATACATGGATATTATTATGAGATAATTTGATGTATAGGGTGTATGTAATGTGTTGATGGCATGTTATTGTGAACATAGTACATGATATAGCACATTTTTATTGGGTCTATGGGATAAATTACATTTAGAGAGAGATGAATAAGGATATTTGATGCTGGGGATGAGAATCAAACAAACAGTGAAGTAGTTTCATGTTACCTTATTTGATATTACATTAAATAATATGTTATTATTGTAGTAGATATATTGTGAGATAGCCTTGGTGAGTACGGTAACATAGCATAAGTATTTAGAATATGATTTATCTTCACTTGTTTATTTATTTTACTTCAGTATTCCTCCTTTATCATTTACACAAGAAGCTTCAAAGAGGATCATATTAACTGTATATATTATGATCAACCTATATATATATATGATCTTTTTATCTTATCTAAAGACGATGTTTTGTGATGAGACTAGATATTACTAGATCTTGGAGTTGTCCTGGAGCTGTTTATGCTAATATTTCACTACGTAGTATTTTCTTTTGGTATTTTCAATCCATTTTATATTATTCAATTTGTGTGAAAGCACATTAATATATTTGGTTCTCCCTAAAAATATGTTTTGTTAAGGACATATTTTTTGTTTCTATATTGTCTCTCAATTCACAAATCATAGAGGGTCATGTAATCCATTTGTGCTTATGATATGCCCTCTGTTATTATCACAAATTCATGGACTATTAGATTGGGAATATAGAATTTATTATCACCATTTAGAAAGTTATAGGTAAAGAGCGGTATCATTGTGGGGAGGGGGTTTTGATAGAGTGGTAACAACTGATCAGGTAGAGGGATAAGATGGATTATAGAGGAAATAAACGGTGATTATACCATGGGATTGTTGGGAAATGATATCAGATGAGTACAGTATAAAATATGTAATGGGAAAAACATTGAAATTTAGATCCCTCTGTGATTCAATTCAATGACATTTATGTTTACTGAGACTATAAGGAATTATGATATTGGTTATGGGTAAAGTCCAATGAAAGGTCCATGAATCAGTATTTTTTCCCATTTTCGAAATTGGATTAACATGAAATTAGGTTTAACCTCAATAAGTAAATTAATAATAATAATTCTATACTAAAGATTTAGAATTCAATTAATATCTTTTCATTTATAGTTAAAAATATAGGTTGACCTCCTCATCGGGTTTTTTCTAAAGAAGACAACATGGATATAAAACAATGAAACTGTAGGGTTGAGGATTATGTTGAAGGCACATGGAGGTGGAAAATATATGAGTTTCAACACTAGTGTCTATATAAGTATAAGGGATATATATTGGATGTAATGACTAAGGACTGGTTGGAGGAGGTGGAGGTAACCATCAGTTATATACATTCTCCAAAAAAAAAATCCAGGTTTGAAGGATGGTGATGGTGATGTAGGGGTGATAATTCATAGTGGAAACTAATAGGGTTCCCTTATGTTTCATAGAGAACATTTTTTTGACATATCACATCAATGTGAATTGTTTAATCCCAATTCCAATACCAGGAAACCCATTTTGGAATAAACACCCACCTGAGTTCACTCATCCTCATAGTGTCCAACCTCCAAAGTAATTTTTTTTGGTGGTGTAGGAACACTACTTCCATAGTCATATCAATGATCTCTATTACTCTATGGTCTGTCTCAGGGATAACTCCCCATTCATGCATCCCATGTTAACACAACAGTTTACCTAGAGGTCACTAAGTCATTGATGTCATGGGCCAATACTCCCAACTCATTTCAATTTAATAAACTAACTAACAAATGGTGTCCCTATATTTTATTTCAATAAATGAAATTTATATTAATGGATATCAGTGAAAGATAAGTCTAATAGATACACAATATATTATTAGGCCGTTGGAATATTATGAGAATCATTAACACGAATTATTTTCCTTTTAAAAACCATATAAATATTCAATTGGTTCTAAAAATAAATTAGGGGTAATTTTAATCCACATGTATATAATTAAATTCAATATGTTAATGGGAAGCTCTATAAAGACCACCTACCAATTTAATATTTCTGATTAAATTCCATAGACTGGAAACATCATCCATGGTCCATGTATGATTGAATCGCCTCAGTAGTTCCTTAAGGTTTTCCTAAAAACTACACCATATCCTGGAACCATTGATAATTCATTATAATTAACTATATATAATTAATAAAATTTATGAATAATGTAATATCACTATTTTTATCATCAATATTTATCATTATGATGAGACCACACCTAATGGAAACCCAAGGGTTCACCTCACAAATGTTTACTTAGACCAATTACATGTCCAAAAAAATCTAAATAAATACAAATTTCAATTTTATTTAAAGTAAAACCGAGGAAAATTTGATTTTCTTTTCTAAATAAACAAATTGGTGATCTATTTCAGGTATATTGAACCCCTGGAAACCCTCTACCAATGTATAGAAATATCCCCATCATATTTAGATTATTGAACAATGATCATGAAAAATTAGAACCTAATACCTTACTGGGAAATATAATAGATAAAAAGAAGTTGAAATAGAATTATTAGAGGATTCTAATTTCAAATAAAAAATTGGAGTCACTAAACACCCTTAAAAACACACCCTAATCAATGGTGGAGATAGATAAATAGAGAGGCTAGGAGGGAAGTTCATGAAAGAGAAAACCTAAGGGGAAGGGGATACCATTTATAAAAACATTAAGGGGTAACAAAGAAATTGAACACTCTATAAGACTCCCACTAGATTGCCAATGGATTTTCTATAGGTGTGGATGTATAACCAACACAACATCTCTTACGGATTTTTTGAGCCCTCAAGTTAATGCTTAAACCCTCTTATAAGTCCAAAGAAATTATTTAGTGGAATAAAGAGACTCAGAATTTGATTTGTAATCCAAATTCTCAAAATGAATTTTATTATAATTTTGATTTAAATTACCATTGAGATTTTCACCCCCATATGGGAACCAGATCATAAAAGGATGTTAGTGATTATGTTATATATCTAATGTCAATCATATTTTAAAAAAATTTCTTGATCAATCTTAAAAATAATATTTCCATCACCCGGTTAAACATAATAATGAGATAATGTACCACATAAAAATGACACAATATATGGAAAGGGAAAATGATAGTAGGGTATCTGTAAAAAAACATTTTTATTGAGGGAATCATGCCCAAGGAATTGGAAAAGGCTTACATTGAACAAAATCAGTTGGATATTCGAGACCTATTGAATCCATCAAACTATATATTTTGGATAAGGGACCCCATAACCCCATTATGATTATCTACATGTTGTATTGTTTTGTTACTCTCCCGAATTTAATGATTTAAATTCTAGTTCACTAATGTATACAATCATAGAATTTCCTTTTTTGATTGTCGAATAAATGAAAGAAGAATCCATGAATCAGTATATAGTAAAATTAATATATTTGATGAGATTATTATTAAATAATGTGTGTAATATCATATTTATAATTTCTGTTATATACGAAATCGATGTCTAATAATGTGGGAGAATATGATAATATAAAATCAATGAGATATGTATAATTTAGTGATATCAAAGATCATAATGTTCCTATATGAGAAACCATTCACATAAATCCAATTTATTACATTGATCTTGAATCAAGTTGTCTTATAGTTTCTGGTTGTTAAATCATTAGTATATTATCTACTCTAGTTATTTGGAGGATTTATGAAGAAATAAATAGGGAGAGACAGTAAAAAATACTATTTGAGTGAAATTTTTAGTTTTTCCTTTTTTTCAAGGATATTAAAAATGATGTTAGAGACCATCTAATAGATAATTCATGATAGGGTGAATGCTTATGGGGCGCTATAGAGAGCATAATAATGTTAAAATAAAGACCACCCTATTGAAGAAATGACCATGAAAAATATTATTTCAAAACTACCATTCTTCATGCCCCACACCATGGTGCATTGTGTTTTGATATAGGGTAGTACCTATAAAAAATAGATAGGGATAAATTATTATTAGAATGGTTTTAGTACAAGGTTATTCCATAATAGGTAACACAGACCTATAAATTGTAAAAATAGAAGATAAATACTACTGTGCCACGAAGAAAACCACGGTGAGATCTAACGTAAATTTTATAAATATGAATGATAACCATGAGTGTTTTGTTAATTATAGTAGGATAATGTAGTGCTGAATAGTTGAAGATATTGAGATTTATATTAAATATTTCCACGAAAAATTATCTATGAAAGGAGACCAAGTCATATGTGTTACCATTTTTGATTTTTTATGTTTCTATAGAAACTATAAAGGTCTAATATAGGTATTTTTTTAGAAAATGTTTGAATAAGGATAATAGAGTATCTCTAGAATATTGAATTTTAAGGTGAAATAATTTTCTTATTTGAGATAATATATATTGGGTGTAGAGGTCATCATAGTTGGTTTGGGAACATTCTATAGTGCTGCTACTTGGTGTTTTCTACATGGTTAATACATAAAATAAATCTAGTTCATGTCGTGAATATTGTATTAGGTGGAAAATAAGAAACAAATTCAAATCATGGGAAATTTAGATTCTATGAAAATTATTCATATCATGAAATGATTGATTAATATTTTTAACCTAATGAGACAGATTTTTTTCATGCATGAAACTAAAGGGATTCACATCCTGAATTTGTATTTCACATTACAAATTATGGACAACATATATGTTTTATTCATTTCCTACCTAAAATAAAGTAATTATCTTCTTTTGAATCCATCTTACTCAAAACCTAAGTATCTTCAAGGATATTTTGGGACTCTCCACCCATTATATATTTTTCAATTTTGTACTTGGTCTCTCTGGCTATTATATTCCTTCTCGCTGGTAATAAATCTTTCTTATTTTTGATTTACATTGGTCACATAAGATGTGTTGGATTTAATTGAAAATATAAAATTATGTTGTGTTTTTAAAGTGTTTAAGGGGAATTATTATTCCTTCTAGACACATTCGGTGATTATCTTTCATGGTATAGTCCGTTTTCGGCTGTTCTATAATGTGTGTATGTCCATTAAGGGTTGTTGTTATTTATTCTCTCCACCATTTATTTTTTTGAATGTGATTATATGATTAAATAATTGATTCTATATCCTTAATTTTTTTCTTTTAGTGATTTTGTTTTGGTGTGTCCTATTCTGGGAATGTGTGACTCTGTTTTATATTTTTTGGTTCCATTAAAATCCATTGTTTTATGAACATTTATTTCCCTTTATTTTTTTAATTATTTAAAAATAAATTTTTATGAATGATATTTGTTTATAAATTGATAATAAAAAAATCCCTTGTTTTTTGGAAAAGAAAAATTGGTTTATCAATTAATTACTAGATGGATTTTCAATAGATTATTGATTAAAAAGGGTTGTTTGAAATTAACTATGAAAAAATATTATGAAACTAATTTGGGAAATGAAGCACCTAGGAACCCTTAGGCAATTATGTGGAAGTTTTATCTTACATGTAACGACCCACACTTTACATACATTGTTAATACTTCAAAATTTAATCACACTTATTACAACATATGACAAAACCACAAAGGACCGTATAGGTATAGTGTCTTTAGAAACTGGGAAACATAAACAACTGGTTCATAAATCTTCTACAGTGTCTCCCATTTATTTCATCATATCTAGGGTCCCTTTTAGCATATTCTACTTAATATCCATCTTCCTGGCCTGGGGAAAAGAAAACATAAAAGGGTGAGCTCAAATGCTCAGCAAGGGCAAATAAAGGAAATAAAAATCATATCATATCTTTTTGAAAATTAAAACCTGCAAAAGAGATCATAATATCTTAACATGGAATAAATCATAGAAGTGAAAATGAGATCCCCATAATCATAACATAAAACTTTAATCTTTGTGGAATGCACACATAATCATGGAAAATCATTTCTTGTTAGTCATGACTCATTGCCAAGACTATCTTAGTGGACAAAGTCCCTTTCTGAACCGAGTTCACTCCTCGTTTCAGTCCTGTATCACTGAACCGAAATAACCTTCCATTCCAGCCATGTCTATCTCATGAGATATAAAATCATTACCCAATGCATTGGAGGGAGATATAGGTCCCACCCATCTTATAATGAATCCTTTCTTATGTGTGCCACATAATCATAAAACATACATCATCGCATAACACATATAACAAAAATGGGATTCTTGAAACATCATGACATCATAAATCAATTCATATATGATAAAGGAATTCATAAACATAATTCCATCACAACATAGTCAAACCAATGTAAAAATATGGATAGAAACAGAACCCTTTATTATCTTAGATGGAAAATAATTTTGATAAAACACTTGAATTGAATTCTTGAGGAAAATATCCTTTCTTCTTCAAAAACATTTTTCCTTTCATAACATGTCATACAACTTTAAAATAAAAGAAGTTGATTAAAAATAAACTTGAAAACTTGTAAAGGAAGCTTCTTTGAAGTAATGTTTTAAAAATCCATTCATGCCGTATAAGTTAAAAAAACATTCTTCGTACTTTTGTCGGAAAAGTCAAAAAGTACCTCGTACGGAAAAACGACAAAAGATTCCTTTCATATTCTTTACTAAAAACTCACCTAAGGGTAAAATTGGATTTAAACTATTTCAAGTGGATGGAAACAATATTAAATATTGAGGGAACATGGATGTGGATGATAAAATACACCCCAGTAAATACTTACGAATAAACAATCTCGGATAAAAATGAGATTGTGATATTTCCCTTACCTTAGGTCCGATTTGCTTTGTTCGTGTCCGAAGCTCCTGTATAATGGTTTAAATAATGTTATTGACTTATTCCAGAATCATACATATTGATATGAGATCATATATGGTCATATTATTAGCTTCTTGTTAGTAATATTTCATTGTTACTTGTTACTCGGGTCTTTATAACTTTTTGTTCTTATGCGTGTTTTGTCGAATAAATTCTTATTCTTATCTTTAGGTTATAGATAATTCATTTCCAGAATGGTATTAGTGTAGTATATACCATATTCATTCATTCAATTCATTTATATAATCATTATGAAATGAAGATCATGTAGAACGAGTCGCATCACATCGTGGAGACGGTATTCCGTACGTACGCACGAGTGATGATATCGTTCCTATGATCGTGGAGTTGTATTGGAGTATATATATATATTATTTCAGTATCAATATTACTTAATAATAATCATATATAGTTACTGATTACACCATTATACCCATCCTTGTAAGGTGATGGTGGAAAATAGATTACACCACGGCGTGGAGACGGTATTCCGTACGTACGCACGCACGGTGATTTAATTTTTCCGTAGGATGGATAGAAGGTGAATTAGGGTTGTTTCATATTTATAATAACATATCAGTATGTAAGTAATACTGATGTTATTACTTTATCATGAAACAACTAAAGAAGAAGAAGTTTAAGAAGAAAGAAATTGAAAAGATCGGTAATGGATATTACCTCTTCTTTGGAACGCCTTTTTGAATCCTCCACTTAAGGAACTAAGATTGGTCTTTGGAGAAGACCATGACCTCTAGGATTATTCTAGGGAAGTGGAGAAGGGAAAATGGCAGGGGTTGGCCGAGCTTGAGTGCTCAAATTGGTGTGAGGAGGAGGGGGAGGAGGTGCCCTTTTATAAGGGAGGAGAGGGGCACCTTAGGAATATCTCAAAATATTATTTTATATTAAAGTCAAAATCGGTTTATAATGGTTCCAAAGGGTCTTATTTCGAAGCTAAAGTGGGGATGGGTCGAAATCCTATCAACAAATAGGATTTAGACAAGTTTAGGGTATTATTTTAACCTTATCAATTAGATTTAACTCTAAGTTAATTAATTTAACTTTTACCGTGTCTTTTTGTTTTCTTTCACTATATGGTTAATACACTTACTATAACATGCCAAACGAACCCCAAATTGTTTATTATTAATATATATATCCTTATCTAAGTCATTTGGCCGAACCTTAGATTTTTAGTAATAAAATAACAATTAATAATATAATATTTGTTTTAAATACTATTTTGTGTCAATTTTGACACTATTTGATATATGATTTTTGTGAAAGTCATAACAGAATTATATGTTCGAACCAAGTTGATTAAATCAATACTAATATATCATAGTAACCTCGAAAATTAGTGGAATTCATAAAAAGTCTCAAATTACATTTATTTTGGTATTTATATTATCAATTTTGTCAATATTTCATTAATAAGATAATTACTGCATCATCTTTGTGTCATAAATAAATTAAATTATTTGATGTCTAAAAATTACAAATAAAATACCATAATGTAGGAAATCTTTTTATCTTTCTAATGAATATTTACAATCGAATTTTTCTTATGTATAACCCTATATTAAAAATGATTTACTTATTAAACTTTGATTTTAACTATTTTAACCCTTCTTTAAATAAATTAATAATAAATGTCCTAATCTAATCCAAGTGGGCCTAAATGGTCATATTGTATTCCTAAGTTTGTTTTTGGTTGAATTACACTTGTCCAATAGAATTAGGACATGTGTTAGGGTAATATTAATATCATATTTACCCTTAGTTACCCTATTTACTATTAACCGCGGTAAAAATAGTAAAAAGTTACTATTCACCAAAAAATTATTTTCATCTCATTGAACCACATTTTAGTCCTTGATATTAACCGTGTCTCTCGGATTTTTGAAATTCCATTCACAGAAGCGGTAAAATTAAGTTTTATGCAAAATTCAGTTTTTAACCTACCACTTGGTGGTTTCACTATTCATCAAAAATTGAAAGTTTTCAGAAAAATACCAAAATTTCACCCTAGGCTAATTTCGATATTCTGAGTCCAAAAATGAAGTCCATTTTGAAAAATAAAATTTATAAAATTTCAAAAAGTGGTTATTACTATTCATAACGGCTAGTTTTAATAGCATATTGTTGTTTAGTGAAACTCGGTATTGCGTACGACGCAAGCTATCGAGGAAGGTCGCGATTGCGTGTAAAGCAAGCCAAGCAAGTGTTGTGTAGAAAAAGATTCCTTTGATGATTTATATAACATAAAAGTCTCGGGTGTTACATTCTACCCCCCTTAAAAAGAATTTCTCCCTCGAAATTCGTCACTTTGCAACAAACAAATGAGGATACTTCTCCCTCATCATATCCTCAAGCTCCCATGTAGCTTCTTCAAGTTGGTGGTTTCTCCATAAAAATTTCACCAAGCGAGTGGTCTTGTTTCGTAGGACTTTTTCGCTACGATCCAGAATCTCTATCGGCTGTTCTTCATAATAAAGATCTTGCTCCAGCGGTACAACTTCTGAGCTGAGTACATGTGAAGGATCTGGTATGTACTTTCTCAGGAGAGATACATGGAACACATCGTGAACTTGAGAGAGATTCGGTGGAAGCGCCAATCAGTAAGCTACCTTCCCAACACGATCCAGTATTTCAAAAGTACCGATATATCTAGGGCTCAACTTCCCCTTCTTTCCAAATCTCATAACCCTCTTCCAGGGAGATATTCGTAAGAACACTTTATCACCCACTTCAAACTCTAGGTCTTTTCTTCGGTTGTCGGCATAACTTTTCTGTCGACTCTGAGCTGCTCTTATGTGTTGTTGAATAGATCTGACCTTTTCTGCCATTTCATCAACGAGATCAGGTCCTAATAGCTTTCTTTCCCCAACTTCATCCCAGCAAGTTGGAGTCCTGCATTTCTTTCCATAGAGAGCTTCATAAGGAGCCATCTGAATACTGGAGTGAAAGCTATTATTATAAGAAAATTCCACCAAAGGTAGGTGTTGATCCCAACCTCCTTTGAAATCCATAGAGCAAGCTCTCAACATATCTTCTAGGGTTTGAATTGTTCTCTCAGACTGACCGTCTGTCTGGGGATGATAAGCAGTGCTGAATCTCAACTCTGTATCTAGAGTATGCTGAAGACTTCGCCAAAACTTCGAGGTAAATCTTGGATCTCGATCAGATATAATAGAAAGTGGTACTCCGTGCAATCTTACCACTTCCTTTACATATATCCTGGCAAGCTGATCTAGAGAGAAATCCTCTCTAATAGCAATGAAGTGTGCAGACTTTGTAAGACGATCAACTATGACCCAGATAGCATTATTGCCTTTGGATGTTTTAGGAAGTCCTGTGACAAAGTCCATAGTGATGTTTTCCCATTTCCATTCGGGTATGGGTAATGGTTGTAACATCCCCTTAGACTTCTGTCTCTCAGCTTTAACTTGTTGACAAACCAAGCATCGAGAGACATATTCAGCAACATCTCTTTTCATGCCATCCCACCAGAAGTACTCTTTCAGGTCCCTATACATCTTCGTGCTTCCAGGATGAATAGAGAATGAAGAACTATGAGCCTCATCCAGCAGATCTTTCTTTAATTCGGGGATGGGAGGAACACAAACCCGATTCCTGAACATTATTATCCCATCACAATCAAGGTTGAATTCAGGAACATTTCTCACCTTCTTTTGTAACTCGACATCTTCTTTCTGTGCCTCTTTAATCTTCACATGTATAGATGGTTGAACATTCATTTGAGAAAGATAAGATTTTTCCCCTTCCATTATAATTCCAAGATCCATCCTTTGTAAATCCATAAATATTGGATCTTTTGTGATCCTCATCATGGATAAACTAGCATGGTCTTGTCGACTTAATGCATCTGCCACCTTGTTTGCTTTCCCAGGGTGGTAATGGATTGAGCAGTCATAATCCTTAATCAGCTCCAACCATCTTCTTTGGCGCATATTCAGCTCCTTTTGTGTGAAAATATACTTTAAACTTTTATGATCAGTATAAATATCACACCTTTCACCATAAAGGTAATGCCTCCAAATCTTTAATGCAAAGATTACCGCAGCCAACTCCAAATCATGTGTTGGGTAATTTTGCTCATGGATTTTCAACTGTCGTGAGGCATAAGCTATCACCATATCATTTTGCATAAGAACACACCCCAATCCCTTCTTGGATGCATCACTATAGATCACAAACCTTTCTCCACTACAAGGCAGTGTGAGCACAGGTGCACTGGATAACCTTCTTTTCAACTCCTTGAAATTCTCTTCACATTCCTCTGTCCAGAAAAACTTAACTCCTTTCTGAGTCAACTTGGTGAGTGGATTAGATAACCGTGAAAAATCTTTTACAAAACGTCGATAATAACCAGCCAAACCAAGAAAACTTCGGATCTCAGTTACTGTTGTTGGTCTTGACCATCTTTCGATAACCTCTGTTTTTGCTGGATCCACAGATATCCCCTCTTTTGAGATTATATGACCCAAAAATGCAACTTTTTGAAGCCAAAATTCACACTTGGTAAATTTGGCATAAAGCTTCTCTTTTCTCAGGGTCTTCAATATAATTCCCAAGTGATCTTCATGCTCTTCCTTGCTCTTTGAATAGACAAGAATATCGTCTATAAAGACTACCACAAATTGATCAAGATAGTCTCTAAAGACTCTATTCATTAGATCCATGAAGATAGCAGGGGCATTAGTAAGACCAAATGGCATCACTATAAATTCATAGTGTCCATACCTTGTACGGAAAGCCGTCTTTGGTATATCCTCCCTTTTGACCCTTAATTGATGATACCCTGAACGAAGATCAATCTTGGAAAAGTATTGAGCTCCGCGTAGTTGGTCAAATAAGTCATCAATGCGTGGGAGAGGATATTTGTTCTTGATAGTGATCTTGTTAAGTTCTCGATAATCAATGCAGAGTCTCATTGATCCATCTTTCTTCTTAACAAATAGAACAGGTGCTCCCCAAGGTGACGCACTAGGGCGTATGAATCCCTTATCAAGATTCTCTTGGAGTTTCTTCTTCAATTCCTGCAACTCAATTGGGGCCATTCTATAAGGTGTCTTTGAAATAGGCAAAGCACCCGGTACGAGTTCTATTGAAAACTCAACTTCACGATTTGGTGGAAGACCCGGTAATTCCTCCGGAAAGACATCATCAAACTCCCGTACAATGGGCATATTCTTAATCGTGAGTTTCTCACCAACTATTTGAGATAAATAACCTTTATTTAGTGGAATCAATACCCATAAGATGGAAGAAATTTCCACTGGAAGGTTATGTTCATCCTTGCATTGATAGACGATCGTAGGTTGATCTGGAATATGAAATGTGACTTCCCTTCTTGGGCAATTGATATGAGCTCCATGTAGAGAAAGCCAATCCATGCCAAGAATCACATCAAATTCCACTAAAGGAAGGATCACAAGATTTGCAGGAAGCACTTTCCCACAAACTTCGATCGGAGAAGAATTATAAACTTCTGATGCGATTGATGTGCCATTAGGTGTTGTCACAGCTAACTCAACATCTAATTGTTGAGGTAATACGGTGATACCCTTAGAAAATTTTTCAGAAATAAAAGAGTGGGTGGATCCAGAATCAAATAAAACATTTTCTACTTTAGAGTGGATGGTAAGTGTACCTTTCACCACATCGTTATCGTACTCCACATCGCTGATAGAAATTGCATGTGACTTTCCTTTTTCTTTAGCCTTAAGAGTTTGTTGACGTCGACCATCATCATCAACCCTTGGATTTGGGCATTGATTGGCATAATGCCCCATCTCCTTGCACTTGAAACATTGAAGTGTAGCAGGTTCATTCTGTGTATCCCTTCCTTTGTTTGCATCATTAGACATCTTCTTCCCATTATCACGACATTCAAATGCCCGATGACCTTCCTTTCCACATTTAAAACATTTACTTGTCCCTTTAAGACAACTCCCTCCATGTTTCTTTCCACACTTTGAGCATAAGGGAAAGTTCATCTTCTTTTCCGTGTGCTCTTTAGATTTTTCTTTGAATTCCATCTTCCTCTTCTTATCAAACCCATGTGACTGATGGGTTACTCCAATCTCCATCTCGACTTTGAGAGCACATCGAACGATTTCCTCGTAGCTATTGAAGTCCCTTATGGCTAACGCCCTTCGAAGACTTGGTTTTAAGCCACTAAAGAATCGATCGATCTTACTCTCAGGTTGGATAATAATACTAGAAGCGTACCTTGCAAGTCTGGTAAAATTTGCTTCATAGGTACCAACAGATTCATCATCCCTTTGCTTCAGTTCAAGGAACTCTTTCTCCATCTTTGTTCGGAGAATACGAGGGAAGTACTTATTGAAAAATAAGTTCTTGAACTCTTCCCATTCCATAGACTCAATTTCATCCCTTTGCCTTGTATTCTTAACAAGATTCCACCATTGATCAGCATCTCCTTCCAAACGATACACTGCTAGGATGACTTTATCATGCTCAGAACATTGAAGAACTGAAAATATCTTTTCAGTAGTACTAATCCATTGTTCAGCAACTAATGGATCAGTAGACCCGCTGAAAGATGGTGGACGCTTCCTCATGAAGGATTCAACAGAATGTTGCTCCCTCCTTTGTTCGTTTGGAAATCCTGCATGATTCATAGCTTGAGAAAGTTGTGTGAGCATGGCTACAAGATTTTGCATTCCAGCTCCCATATCGTTTGGTTGCTCAGGGGGACAATCATTGCATTGCCCATCGCATTCCGCATTAACACGGTTCCTTCGGGTTCCAGCCATTGACTAAAACCAAGAAGAATAGTGTGAGCAACACTAATTATAATAGGAAACCACATAATTCAAGAATAAAATTTTCATGCTTATGGTCTTATCCTAGGTTATTCATGGCCATTTCTAAGATTGTGTTCTATGCTTAGACTTATCCTTAGGGTTCTTACTAAGGCTTTCACATCCTATTTTCCAAAGGTTGACTATACCTTTCCTCTGATACCAACTGTAACGACCCACACTTTACATACATTGTTAATACTTCAAAATTGAATCACACTTATTACAACATATGACAAAACCACAAAGGACCGTATAGGTATAGTGTCTTTAGAAACTGGGAAACATAAACAACTGGTTCATAAATCTTCTACAGTGTCTCCCATTTATTTCATCATATCTAGGGTCCCTTTTAGCATATTCTACTTAATATCCATCTTCCTGGCCTAGGGAAAAGAAAACATAAAAGGGTGAGCTCAAATGCTCAGCAAGGGCAAATAAAGGAAATAAAAATCATATCATATCTTTTTGAAAATTAAAACCTGCAAAAGAGATCATAATATCTTAACATGGAATAAATCATAGAAGTGAAAATGAGATCCCCATAATCATAACATAAAACTTGAATCTTTGTGGCATGCACACATAATCATGGAAAATCATTTCTTGTTAGTCATGACTCATTGCCAAGACTATCTTAGTGGACAAAGTCACTTTCTGAACCGAGTTCACTCCTCGTTTCAGTCCTGTATCACTGAACCGAAATAACCTTCCATTCCAGCCATGTCTATCTCATGAGATATAAAATCATTACCCAATGCATTGGAGGGAGATATAGGTCCCACCCATCTTATAATGAATCCTTTCTTATGTGTGCCACATAATCATAAAACATACATCATCGCATAACACATATAACAAAAATGGGATTCTTGAAACATCATGACATCATAAATCAATTCATATATGATAAAGGAATTCATAAACATAATTCCATCACAACATAGTCAAACCAATGTAAAAATATGGATAGAAACAGAATCCTTTATTATCTTAGATGGAAAATAATTTTGATAAAACACTTGAATTGAATTCTTGAGGAAAATATCCTTTCTTCTTCAAAAACATTTTTCCTTTCATAACATGTCATACAACTTTAAAATAAAAGAAGTTGATTAAAAATAAACTTGAAAACTTGTAAAGGAATCTTCTTTGATGTAATGTTTTAAAAATCCATTCATGCCGTATAAGTTAAAAAAAAATTTTCGTACTTTTGTCGGAAAAGTCAAAAAGTACCTCGTACGGAAAAACGACAAAAGATTCCTTTCATATTCTTTACTAAAAACTCACGTACGGGTAAAATTGGATTTAAACTATTTCAAGTGGATGGAAACAATATTACATATTGAGGGAACATGGATGTGGATGATAAAATACACCCCAGTAAATACTTACGAATAAACAATCTCGGATAAAAATGAGATTGTGAT
Organism: Viscum album; assembly: GCA_963277665.1. Classification (NCBI taxonomy): domain Eukaryota; kingdom Viridiplantae; phylum Streptophyta; class Magnoliopsida; order Santalales; family Viscaceae; genus Viscum; species Viscum album. The sequence continues at coordinate 994,922,335 of OY728141.1, read as the reverse complement.
ATTTCCCTTACCTTAGGTCCGATTTGCTTTGTTCGTGTCCGAAGCTCCTGTATAATGGTTTAAATAATGTTATTGACTTATTCCAGAATCATACATATTGATATGAGATCATATATGGTCATATTATTAGCTTCTTGTTAGTAATATTTCATTGTTACTTGTTACTCGGGTCTTTATAACTTTTTGTTCTTATGCGTGTTTTGTCGAATAAATTCTTATTCTTATCTTTAGGTTATAGATAATTCATTTCCAGAATGGTATTAGTGTAGTATATACCATATTCATTCATTCAATTCATTTATATAATCATTATGAAATGAAGATCATGTAGAACGAGTCGCATCACATCGTGGAGACGGTATTCCGTACGTACGCACGAGTGATGATATCGTTCCTATGATCGTGGAGTTGTATTGGAGTATATATATATATATATATTATTTCAGTATCAATATTACTTAATAATAATCATATATAGTTACTGATTACACCATTATACCCATCCTTGTAAGGTGATGGTGGAAAATAGATTACACCACGGCGTGGAGACGGTATTCCGTACGTACGCACGCGCGGTGATTTCATTTTTCCGTAGGATGGATAGAAGGTGAATTAGGGTTGTTTCATATTTATAATAACATATCAGTATGTAAGTAATACTGATGTTATTACTTTATCATGAAACAACTAAATAAGAAGAAGTTGAAGAAGAAAGAAATTGAAAAGATCGGTAATGGATATTACCTCTTCTTTGGAACGCCTTTTTGAATCCTCCACTTAAGGAACTAAGATTGGTCTTTGGAGAAGACCAGGACCTCTAGGATTATTCTAGGGAAGTGGAGAAGGGAAAATGGCAGGGGTTGGCCGAGCTTGAGTGCTCAAATTGGTGTGAGGAGGAGGGGGAGGAGGTGCCCTTTTATAAGGGAGGAGAGGGGCACCTTAGGAATATCTCAAAATATTATTTTATATTAAAGTCAAAATCGGTTTATAATGGTTCCAAAGGGTCTTATTTCGAAGCTAAAGTGGGGATGGGTCGAAATCCTATCAACCAATAGGATTTAGACAAGTTTAGGGTATTATTTTAAACTTATCAATTAGATTTAACTCTAAGTTAATTAATTTAACTTTTACCGTGTCTTTTTGTTTTCTTTCACTATATGGTTAATACACTTACTATAACATGCCAAAAGAACCCCAAATTGTTTATTATTAATATATATATATCCTTATCTAAGTCATTTGGCCGAACCTTAGATTTTTAGGAATAAAATAACAATTAATAATATAATATTTGATTTAAAAACTATTTTGTGTCAATTTTGACACTATTTGATATATGATTTTTGTGAAAGTCATAACAGAATTATATGTTCGAACCAAGTTGATTAAATCAATACTAATATATCATAGTAACCTAGAAAATTAGTGGAATTCATAAAAAGTCTCAAATTACATTTATTTTGGTATTTATATTATCAATTTTGTCAATATTTCATTAATAAGATAATTACTGCATCATCTTTGTTTCATAAATAAATTAAATTATTTGATGTCTAAAAATTACAAATAAAATACCATCATGTAGGAAATCTTTTTATCTTTCTAATGAATACTTACAATCGAATTTATCTTATGTATAACCCTATATTAAAAATGATTTACTTATTAAACTCTGATTTTAACTATTTTAACCCTTCTTGAAATAAATTAATAATAAATGTCCTAATCTAATCCAAGTGGGCCTAAATGGTCATATTTTATTCCTAAGTTTGTTTTTGGTCGAATTACACTTGTCCAATAGAATTAGGACATGTGTTAGGGTAATATTAATATCATATTTACCCTTAGTTACCCTATTTACTATTAACCGCGGTAAAAATAGTAAAAAGTTACTATTCACCAAAAAATTATTTTCATCTCATTGAACCACATTTTAGTCCTTGATATTAACCGTGTCTCTCGGATTTTTGAAATTCCATTAACAGAAGCGGTAAAATTAAGTTTTATGCAAAATTCAGTTTTTAACCTACCACTTAGTGGTTTGACTATTCATCAAAAATTGAAAGTTTTCAGAAAAATACCAAAATTTCACCCTAGGCTAATTTCGATATTCTGAGTCCAAAAATGAAGTCCATTTTGAAAAATAAAATTTATAAAATTTCAAAAAGTGGTTATTACTATTCATAACGGCTAGTTTTAATAGCATATTGTTGTTTAGTGAAACTCGGTATTGCGTACGACGCAAGCTATCGAGGAAGGTCGCGATTGCGTGTAAAGCAAGCCAAGTAAGTGTTGTGTAGAAAAATATTCCTTTGATGATTTATATAACATAAAAGTCTCGGGTGTTACATTACAACCATTATCCATATTATTATTTTGGGGTTCACTAATGGGGTGTTCCTATGCTTAGTAGGCTCGTTGTTATAGGGATGTGATATTGATGTTATTGGGGGGACCACTACTTGGGTTTTCTTTTACTTTATATTCCGGGGTTTTAAGGAAATTTATGTACAGCAGTCATGGATTATATTATCAGTAGTATTCTATCATGGAATTTATGTGATATATGGGTGAATTTAACATTATTATATTTCACTGTATTGATCGAGATTTTATATAACTTTTTTGACCTTGGTAATTATTTATGGAAATTATGATTTGAATCTTATTTTTCTTATATTGTTTTATAACTGTGAAAAATGGAAAATATTTACCATTAATTTTATATAAATTTATTTATCATTTGTCATCAAATTTTTTAATTATATTGACCATATTCAAAGATTATATATATATATATGATATGTAACTCCATGTTTGGATCTTGCTAATAATGTTTATCCCACACCCTACACACCCCTTTGGTTGCGTGTATAGATGGTAAAATATGTTCACCGAGGGAAACTAAATTTGACATAGTGAGGTGTAGAGGGTTATGAAAGATTTTTATATGTATCTAGTGGTGATATGGTGGTATTCTTCCCATTTTATCACACATAATAGTTTGTTTATGTCTAGATTTCACATTTTTATTAGACTTGTACTTTGTTTTCATTCTGTTTTCTTTATTTTTTATCACTTCTATTGGATTATTTAAGTTATTGCATATATTTATTATATATTTCTTACGTTTTTTCTTTATTCAATGCATTTATATTATGTGTATCTTTTTTATGTTAGGAAAAACCATTCCCAGTAGTTTCTATTTGATTCCCATGTGATGATCATCAGCACATGGGGATTTGGAATGCCCATTGAGTATGTGGAGGATTGGTTTCGGATCATTTTGTGAATGTATCATGGGTCAGTTCATTTCAAATTAGTATCAAAAGGAGGTTTTTCCTCAATATTCCTTGTCATGGGATGTATGCTAGACAATAGAAATAATTTTTGGGACCTGAGTGGTAGATTGTGGTTGGTACCTAGAAAACTGTTTCCATGATGAGAATCAAGTTACCATGGGATGTTGGGATGTTTGTATAATGTATTGGACTATTTGTCTTAATCTACGTTTTTTATTATGGTTTTCTATTATGAAATAATATTATTTTTTTGAGAGATCATTTCCTACTTTTTGTGTGATGAAATATGAGAGTGATACATCTACTAAGCATTCCACAAGAGGATACAATAGATGATCCTCTAGGGAATCTACCACTACATCGGAATCTTATTGATTCTATCCTGGTGGATGATCATGCTGAATACAAAAATATTTCATACATTCATAAAATAGCTATTGGGGAACAACAATGATAGGGAGGACAACGAGGTTGATCATGATAGTTCATGCCTGAGTAGTCAATGTTGTTTTTAGGTATAAATTAACTTCAAAAGGTGGAGTACTTTATAAAAAATATAGAACCAATATTTTAATTCCTAGATAAACCTATGTCGATCAAGGTGGCGTGCATATAATTGAGACATGAGGTTCCAAATAATCTATGGTGGGATTCCATAATTCATGTAGGTGGACAAGTGGTATTAGACAGGAAGGCAGTAAAAGGATTCCCATTTTAGTATTTATCTCCAGAGTCTCTAAAGATTATGATGTCTCTAGAGATCCTCTCCTTGTAATAGGGATAGTGTTTGGTGTTAGAACACATAAATAGGGTGGTAGATCCATTTTTTTCTAGGGATGTTGTAAATAATCACCACATAAAAGATCACAAGTACATGTAGGGTTTAAAAATTGAAATTAAATCATGGTATTTTTTGATTAAATATTCCAATCATGAAGATATGGTAGACATGTATATGATGAAGCAAACAAAGATAGTAGGAAATGTTGGTTACTATACCCCCTCTCTTCCACCCAATGTGGGATTTAGTGGAACAAATAGGAAGAATTTTAAGTTTCACTATCATCATAGGAGTGGTGGAGGTGGTTCTAAACTTCATCCCTCCTCTAAACCATCAAATAAAACTATTATTATGCCTCTAACTTGATATCAGTATGGTAAAGTTGGTAAAATTCGATATTCTTGTCCACCACATGTGAATATATGAAATAGTTGTAGCCTCTAAAGCCATATAGAAAAATTATATTAGGATATTTCTATGCCCTATTTTGGTAAGGGGTCGCTGGTTCCAAAGGGAACTATGGCTCAACCAAAGGATCCAAAGACCACATGTCTCAATCAATATGAATCTTTAGTGAAGAACTATCATATAGGGGATGAGTTTCAGATAAAGTTTAATGTAGTTCAAGTGATAGTGAGCGGTACACTCAATATTTTATATTCTATAGGGAATGATATATTTGGAACGTATCACTATAACATGTTTATGTCTACCTATTTTAATGATTTGTTGAAACTTACAATGGAGATCATGTCCATTTTCATCATGTTAGTAACAAATCAATGGAAGACGATAGATAAGGGGAATCTCTATCTTCCTGAATGGCCGGAAGGCCATCAATTTTTTATTAATTTTGGTAAATACACCTTTCATGGGATAAGTACGAACCCTTACAACGCCTAAAGGCTTAAGAAACATTACATGACCCATAGGTATTTGGAAATTGTCCCAAACAATAAAAAATGAAAATTCCCCTCCCCAGAAAATGTCATGATGTCAGCTCTCCACATTTTCATGGTTGGTCAACTAACTATCCTATGTAGAGATGCACATGCCCAGTACCAATGGAAATTCCACACCCTCTCATTCTTCCATATTAGGTTATCTCTGCTCTGGTGAATGCTCCTTCTTTGAATCCTCATCTATATCCTTGGTCCTTTTTATCTGTTGGGTATATCTGAATTTTTTTATGGCTAGAAGGACTTTTGGTGGCCCGAAGGCCTTGATGAGGCTTGAAATCCGGACTGGTATAATGACCTTGGGTGGCCCGAAAGCCTTGAAGGATCCAGGGACTAAACCGGGGGACCAAAGGCCCAAATAGAAGAATATTTGTAGTTACAAAGTAATAAACAACACCGAATACAGTATTTCTACAATAACATGGAAATATATCTCAACCCGAGTTTAATCTTAGGTGTATTGGATGTACTTTTGGTGTTCTCACCAACTGGTGTAAGGCGTATCTAAATGGGATTATCTGTTAGTCTTTTAATTTATTTATACCAAATTTGGAGTTAGTCTCGTATTTACTTTATCATGATCTGTTTCTGTTTTACACTATCGTCGATATAAATATTATTACTACTCATTATACTGAGGATGATTTCCTTCATTAGAATGTCTCATTATTTACATTCATTGGGATATCTCTGGCATTTAGGGAGAGTCTGATTCATGTTACTACCAAATAGGAACTTACCACCCATATATCAGTAATGTTTTTGTGTAATATTATAGTTGAGAAGCAGTTAATTTATTATCATTCTCATCCACCCTTAGTTTTTAGCTATTAACCCATTGTTTTCCTAGATGAATTCTATGGTCTTCCTCTAGAGAGTAATGTCGAGTTTATATTTGATCAGATTCCATTCATACAACTAAAATACATACACTCTTACTATATAGAACCAATATAGATATGATAGATCATGATGGATTTGGATGATCTCTTAGGTAATGGTTTTGTTCACTCTATAATTTCTCCATGGGAATCTCATGCACTATTATCTGATAAGGATAATTTACATCAATTAATTATGGAATTCCATAAGATAAAAAAGGTAATGAATTGGAATAAGTATATATTTCCCCATGTGAATGATTTTTTATTACTTAAAGGGGAATTGTTGTTTATGGTGATAAATGATCAGTTGGGTTGTCAACAACTCAAGGTTTCAGAATTAGTTATATTGAAGATAAAATTTATGAGAAATTATGGCCCCTATGCATACATTATAATTAATTTTTCTATGACTAATTATCCATTTATTTTAAAGTCATTTATGAACTAGATATTCCATTAGTGTCAAAACAATTGGTTGTGTTCATGGATGTTATTGTAGTTTATTAATGATCTAAGAGAGAGTAATAGAACCATTTCAGTTAGTATTTGAAAATATTTAGGAGATACAGAGCATATGGAATGATTTATAATGGATGTTTTTTATAAATGAAGTAATGTTATTAAAAACAAGATTTCTGGTCCTCACTTGTTATTTGGTCATATGATGGTTGAGGAAGTTTTTCCCAGGAGGATCCACTAAACATATTTTATATATGTATTTTTCCTTGTCTTATTTGAACAAATTGTTAGTTCATCAATGTTTTCTCAAAGAAAGAACTACCTAGGATTATCTTACCAATAAAGTAGTGAAATTCATATCGAATCCAAAGTGTTATATTTATTATGATAAGTTGAAATTTATTGTAACATTGAAACCACATTTCTAGTTAGCTGAGATCGATATGTGTTACTGGGAATCTATGATGATTATGGTTAGGTTATAGGTTTCATGATGATCATTTGGTTTCTTATTGATCTTTTTATGTTTGGTCGCATGAGAAAATTATCCAAATCATGATTTTATGGTTTCTATTTCTATGCATTCACTTATGTTTTGGAGATAGGATCTTTTTACAAATAGATTCATGGGGTTTGCTAACCATTATTTTTTGAGACATATATCATCTTAGAAATAAATGAATCTAAAATATGGGAGGTGGTTGGAATACCATAATATGTTCAGTTTCAACAAATCCTACATTATATGGAAGGTTAATATCAATGAAGATACTCGCATTTATACATTTCCATCTCATGATATGTTAAAATCAAAATAAGAGTGGATCCTGATAGGAATATTTACTCATCTTCATCGAGATGATTATGAGAATATTTCTAGTATTGTTTTGACAATTAATTATTTATAATTTTCTCGTATAGATTATTTTCTATAGAGTCAGCATTGGAATGATGAATTCCAGGGAATTTGAGAATCCATTAATGTTGGGGATAGAAATTATGGTCATTCTCTCAATTAATATATAATTATTCACTTTGGGTATCATTTTATCATCCCATCATTAGTGAGGAGTTAATATTTTTTATAGTCACTGTACTTCATTATATGTTCATCTAAGAAATTAAAAGATCTATTTTGAAATTAGATAGAGAATCTGGTGGCTAACTATGTAGCATGAGATTGAAGATTATGGGTCCTACTATTATAACATCCAATATATAATGGTACAGAAAATGACACCTTGTAGATTTCTCTGTCCTATTATGTTGTTAGTTTGGAAATAGAAAGATGTGTCCATGGAATGTTTTGTTGGATTACAATAGAATACCGGAATTATGAATCCAATCAGGGTGATGGGAGATTGATATTAAAAAAATTCATATTTTTTCCAATAAGGTACACCAATATGGTCAGAGATATAGGTGATATGTATGTAAAATATATTTTGATGTTTTGTGGGATTACCTTAGTCTTTTTATCCGGTAGGGATCCCAAGTTTAATTTAATATTCAAGTGGAGTGTGCAATATGTGATGGGGACTCAAGTCATGTTGAGTAGAACTTACCATCCCAAGATGGATAATTATATATAGATTTCTATTCATAATTTAGAATATATGATATCTTCCTATATCTTATATTTTAGTGGTTCATGGGATATCTATCTAGGATTGGTTGAGTTTGTGTATAAAAAATAGTTAACATTTTCTGATCAGAATGGCTCATTTTGAGTCTTTGTATAGTAACCCATGCATGTAACCTTTTTATTGAGTTTATGTGTGTGAGGCCTCTCATTTAGTATTGAGTCTATTTCAAGACGAATCATTGGGTATTTGGGTTATACGTCTAAATTGTTTTATAGTTTAATGTCGGAAGGAATCATATTTGTATCATTAAATCCATCCTTTGGAGTTTTTCACTGGTGAATTTCCCCTTTTTTAGGTAGCCATCCACTTAAGAAATAGGAGAACCCATATTATAGATATTTTGGACCATTTAAGTCTAATTAGTGGGTAGGATAAGTGGTGTATAGATTAGAATTATTGGTCCATTGTCTATTTATCCTTGATTTTTTATAAATATCATGGATCAAGAAGTTAAATAACGATCCCTATAGTGTTCTTAAGTGTAAGAGATTGAGATATATATTTTATTTTTAGAGTAGCTATTTTTTATTATGTATTATCATATAAATGTCATAAAGGCGTTTCATATCCAGTTGGTTAGATTGTTATGGTGATATAGATCAAATTATCATAAGACATTGGAGCGTGAATTGTTAGTTAGGGAGTTGTGGCATCGAATTTTTCAACATCACCCTTCCTACACATTTCTTACCTAGGATAGAATTTCTTATGGTGGGGAGATTTTCATATCTTATATTTTATTTTACACTCGTTTTCTTGTTTAAGTTATCATCTCTAGGGTTTGGAGGTTGTTAGATTTGGTTTTGGATTTTCTTATAGGGCCACTGCATAATGATGGTTGGAGGGATTATTCAAATTGTGAAACTAGTTCACATCATGATTCTGGTGCATGGAAGAATATATGAATCCAATTAAACGAATGAAATTTTTTCATCTTTGGAAAACTATCCACATAATAAATTTTCATTAGTGATTTGTAACCCAAGGTATATCCATTTTCATTGTGCATAAAGCTCATGGGATTCAAATTATGAAATAATAGTTTACATTTTCTATTTTGAGAAAACTATAGGTTTTTTATTCTATACACTTGTATTCCTTTCATTTATTGATAGTTCATCCACCTCCCATAATCCCAATTTATTATCTTGAAAATTTTGGGTCTCTCCACTACATCAAAATCATTTAGTTTGCAGATTGATCTCTATGGTGGTTGTGTTGATTCTCCTCAACAAGCCCACATTATCAATGTTAATTTCCATTGGATGTTGTAGTCTCATTGGATTCAATTTTATAAATGAAATGATCTGAGGTTGATCATAGTTTGACTATTATATCTTATTCCTTCTAGATATATTGTGATATTAACATCAATGGGTCGTTCTTCTTTCTATTGTGGAGTAGCGATTTCATATCATAGGAGGTTTGTTAGGTTATTTCCTCGCTATAATTTTTTTGGAATGTGATTATGAGATTTGGGAATCAATTATAACTCCCCAAGTACTTGTTTTCATTCCTTCCATTATTAGAGGAACCCATTTCAGGATTCTGAGACCAGATATTGATGTAGGTGTTTTGGCCTCTAGCATTTATTGAATGAATCGTGATTGATTTTTTATTAATTATGTTATTAATAAATTGGAATGATTGATCTGTGTTGGTCAATATATTTGGATTAAAATATGGGGTTTTCTATGGTTTTGGGTAATGGGAAATATATTTTTAAAAATATTTTCAAAATGTGATATGAGAAGGATTTTCAAAGAAGGTTTGGTAAAAGAAAAGGGTTGTCTAAAGTTGAATGTTAATATCCATTTTCAAACTATTTTGGAAAACATATGACATGATAATACATTGGTACATAGTTGGATGATTTATCATAGAGAAATCTACCATTTTATTATCAGGGGTAAACTCATGGGGATTTCCTATACTCCTTAGGAATTTTGTTTTAGGGATATAATATTTACATTATTGGAGGGTTCATACATGGGGTGTTACTAAATTCTTTTGGCCCATATTCTATATAATTATGTTTTAACTACTCATTGATTATGAAATGAGCAGTCTACTAGTTAGACCTACTATGATCACTTATCATATTTTTCATTGTGTTTGTGTTTTTAATTGTTCAAGATTAGATATAACATATTTAATATTGATATTTTTTATAGAAATTATGTTTTGAAACTATTTTACCTTGAATATTTTTGACCAAATAAAAGTTATAAACATTTATAGTAATTTTTATATATATTTAATTATTTTTTATCATCCAAGGTTTTATTTAAAATTATAATATTTGCATCATTTTAAAAGATACATGATATAAAAAATCTATGTGGGATCATTTTCAGTCTGTTTAGATTACAACCTAGCCACCCATTTAGTAGTGTGTAGATCTAGTTATAACTATTGATATAGGAAAATACATGGTGAAATAGTGAGGCATTGATGGTAATTATATCTATGGATGAGTAGTTGGTGGTGATATGGTGGTGCATTTCCCACATTATCAAAAGGAGTAGTCAGTATTGATTTTTTTCTCTTTTTATTGGAATTTTAATTTTCATTATTTAGATACCTTAATTTTAATCACTTTTTCTATCTTCTTTAATTTATGAAATTTATTTCAACAATTTTTGTTACAATGTTTTCTTTTTTCTTTTTATTAATATTCCATGTATCCTTTTTATATTAGGTAAAACCGTTTTATCTAGTTTTTTTTATCCTCAAGTGCAGCTCGCTAGCACATGGGGATCATGAAGTCCCTTTGAGTATACATTGGATTTGGTCGGGAACCATTTTTTGAAGGATTAATGTTTATGTTCATTAATGTATCATGATCCAGAATTAGAAGATGAAATTGGTAGATAGTCATGGTGATGGTCATTTAAAAGTGTGATTCTCAAAAATATATAACCATTTTATACTATTGATGCTTGGAATGATGTGTTTCTATGTGTGTTCCAGAAAATTACATATTTAATATTGGGCCATTACCATAAATAATATTTCTAAACTAAAGTCACAATTTCAAGAATTTACAAAATTAATTGTTTAATGTTTCCATTTTCGGTCTTACCCCAACCAAAAAAATACCATTTTACAAAAATGTATATTTTTAATTTTTTTAAAAAATATTTTTAATAATGGACATAATATTTTAGGAACCATTGAATTTAAAGGATTATGGTTTTTTTAAGATAGATTATTGTGATAAATAATAAGAATAAATATTATAGGGGTTGATGATAAAAAATATATCCCCAACTCTAGAATAAAAAATATGACAAAATGGAGTTCCAATTTATTATATCAATAAAAGGATTGTATAAATATATTCATGTAAATATAGTATTTTAGGTTGAGACATAGTTACATTTTTCAAAATATTTTTTATTTGAGAAGTTAGTGAAAAATTTCACATTGAATGGAATATAATTCAGTGACTATTTGAGAGTACTGAGCACACTATTTTTTCAGTGTTGTAAACCCAATGGATTAGTGTACCCACTCGAAACATGTTAGAGTGATGCACATTATGTTTCATTAAATCCTCTCAATACTAGTGTAGAGTACATTTATTATACCATTATAGGGGGACTATAAAAATTTGTGGCATCCTTCTATAAAATTCTTTATAAAAATATATATTAGTTGAAGGAGAATTTTCTTCCAACTAAACATTGACCATTTTTTTATTAAATGTCAATGGAAAAATATTCATACATTGATTAAATAAATACTAGGGTGATTAAATATCAGAAAAACAACACTTCTAATGTGCATTTCATCCTTATAAATCATCTAAATCTATCAATGTTTAAATTTAATTCATGTGTTAGTAATAACTCCAATGTGTCTGTTAAAAATTGACACTCAAATAAGAAGAAACAAGTCCAAAAATATATAAAAAGTATCTCATAATTTTAAATTATAATGTATTGAGGTTATGCCTATCCTCAAATAATAAATTCGAAATTTAAATCCCCACTTTTTAAATTTCTACCAACCATTAAATGTAAAACGTTCATATATTTATCAATGATTGAATAATGATTCATTATTAGCCTATTTTATTAAACAGATAATTATAAATAAAAATTATGAAGGAAGATATCTATTATTTAGATAATCATAACTTGTATCCCGTTATAAAATCAATCATTTAAATATTTTTCATAAATAATTATTCATAATATATTATTATTATGGTTCTAAATAATCGTTCAACATATATCCTTAGTAAGAACTTTTTTATAGTTCATATATTTCATCAACACACATATATTGAACTCAATGATTTAATCATTAAAAAATGGAAAAAATATATATTCTACCCTCTTCAGAAAAAATATATTCGTTCTTTTTACATAGGTATAGTTAAAAATGAAATAAAAAATCCAATGATGTGAATTGAGGGGTTGAGTTTATAATTGGTTTTCTTTAGATTATAGATGTGGAAGTCACATCATTGACCATAAACTTGAAATGAACCTTATGGTAATATAATGTTAAATACATCCACCAAATTATCATTTTTAGTTAAAACACCATCCTCATCTATGCAATATCAATTTACACATTATAGTGCTTCTATAAGAAATATTTTTCATTTGATTGGTAATTTTGAATGTGATACCTTAAACAATTAACCTCAAATTTATTATCAAAACATTAATGAAAATGCAATATAATATTCAAATTTTTGTCATGAAACTATGTTATTATCAACAAAAATTTAGTTTTTTGATTGATTTAAAGAAAAAAAATCATCATTTTTTACATTGTCTTCAAAATATTAACTTCCTTATGTTATAATCCATATATTAATATCCCTAAAACAATACATGTTAAAATATAAGTTTCCTATCATTAACACCATCATCCAAATATTCCTAGAAAAACCCACATATATCCAAAACTCTATAGAAATTATATATAAAAAAATACAGTGTTGATTTTCTTAAATAAGTATCAACATCATAATAATGAAATCGGATTCAATTGATGCAAAATTTTACCTCACATATTTTGAAATTGTAAAAATTTTAGGTCAGGATGAGTTGATATAGATTAGAATCCCAATGGGTCACCCGAACATCAATATAAATAAATGATTATCATTATCATAAATATTTTTTTTTCACACTTCAATTGGAGTAGAAAATTAATTTTTATATTCCATTCAAAACATGTTGATGATTTCCCAAGAATACAACCCTTCGATAGGGAAACAATTCCTTCTATTTAGAAAATAAATGTCCCAAGGGATAATTCGTTTCCCTATACATGAAAATATCACAAATATATTCATTCATGTTCTTAACTACTTTTAAATACATTTATAATTTTTATATATTGTATCTCTAAAATATAAAAAAATAATAAGTTATTCATCATAATATACTTTTTTATTGGATATTATCTCCAAATAATTTTTTGAAATTTGGTTCCATCAATCGAGAGTCCATATTCAAATTAAAAGTACACAGAGACTATTTAAAACAATAAAACACAATTTTTATTATATAAACTCTTCCTTTATCATATCAAATAAATAATTTTTTGGTTTACTCTTTTTATATACCTTTTTAAACATCACAATTGAGGAAAGATGGTGTGAAATAATTTTGTAAATATGACAAGATCCTTGGAGAGGAAATACAAAATAATTATAATTATAAACTAAATAATAATAATATGGGAAAATATCTAGTCATGATAAATCCAATAAACATGGGAATTTAATATATAAATGAGTATTTTTTATATTTTTTAACACAAAAACCTCTATGTTCAACTTACTATGAAACACTATAGAATTTTTCAAATATGATCCATGATTATAAGATTAGGAAATAACTACCTATGTTTTTACTTTTATCCCTAATTCAATTTAAAATTCAAAGTATCAACACATTATTCATCCTTTATTGAATAATCCACACATAATTGTTTAATATATGAAAATAAATATTCATCTATTGTTATTTTCTATGTATTCCTTGTTTGAAAATATTTTTCAGAAATAGTAATTCTATTCTGAACATCAACGTAATTTCAAAACATATCATTTAACAGAATTTTGATGCTCTTAATAATAATCATTATCTTGAATAGAAATTATATTTTCATATTTTCATTATATCACATTTGGGTGTCCAATAATTTTTGCATCACCTTCATCACATTTGAGGTATTTGTTTTATTTTCTAAACTCACATTATAAGTTTTTTATTACCTTCAAATCAGATTTATTAATAATATTATATTTATCACTATTATAGAATTGATATATACATCTATTTGGAGGATTATAAAAAAAATTACATTATTGCATTTTTTCTAAAACATTCAATCTTTTTCACTCATAACATTGATTAAAAAGGGAGTTAAAAACATATTTTTTTTCAAGATAGAAGTATTAATTAAATAAATTTTAATTGGATATATAGCTATGATTGGTTAAAAATTTGTTTTTTGAAATTAACAAGTGTAAGAATATCATGTAATTAAATGTATTTTGATGTTTTATCTTCTAGAAATGTCATATGATCTTTCGAAAATGGACTGCTATTATTTAATTTAATGGAATAATTTATTTGTGTTTACGGTGATGTAAGGATATTTTACATACCATGATTTTCCATATATTAAAAACATATTTGACATATATATTAAAACCCATTATCCATTGTAATTTACTTCAATGAGAAGAAAAAATTATGTTCATATCTTATCTATAAACATTTAAATGTATTAGAGGAAATTGATATATTTCTCAGTTATATAAAACTATAATATGATGGAATTAATAGATAAAAGTAATAAGGTATATGTCTCCATTTGAGGATTTCTTCATTAAGGAAACATAAATGAAAATTATAGAATGGATGAAATGTTTTAGTACACACATATTATTTGAGGTATTATTAATATTCCCCTTACAGAAAATGGAAAAAATATAATATCTTTCTCCATTTACCATGTGAATATTATGATCAATTTTTCTAGAAGTATTCATGTTCATATTCCTCTCTAAATTTTGACTATGCATCAGATTTCAAAAGCTTTTATCCATTATCTTAGATAAATCACATGAATTCTTTTCGAATCCTAGTTGAGGAAATTTTAAAAATAACAAATCACCACTTTAGAAAGAACCTATACCCATTAATATTTTATCCTTCCATCTATAAATTAATATAAATTATAATATTTCCATCATCATAGTGTTCAAAAGTGGTAAGCTATTTATACATCAACCCGTCAATATAGAGTTAATTGATTGATTTATTTTGGTAATCTCAATTATTTTTAAAATTTTTATTTCGTATTACATCATTAGAAGAGTAAAATTAAGATATATTTTACATTGTAATACACCAGAGAATAAAAATATTATAATTCAGGTATGATTTATATTTTCATTCTACAGTCTAAATATTATAATATTTTTTATTTTTCTAATAAATAATACATAAAAAATGATTATATAACCTTTAATTATGATATATATGATGTATTTAAAATTATTTTTCTAGATAATATAATTTTTAAATATTTATAAAAAAACCTCAGTTTCATTATATTGATGATCAAACTGTCAAGAATTATGATTCATCATCTGAAACAATTTTTCCTTCTTTACCTTGGAAATATTTTTATCCCGATGAATTTTTTTTTTATTTGGTTGAACCCACTAAAAACATTTATTTACCTTCATCTAAGATCATATAAAAAATATTCATTGAATATGAATCCTCCCACTAAAATTCAAAAACTATCACAAAAAAAAGTAATCAAAATTTATGAGTCATCCTCCATAACAATCATTATATTGAGAGTAAATCACAAAATAATTATATACCATTTGACTATTATTTTAAGATTCATCTGAAAAAAATTATCATACATAAACAGATTTAAAAACATTTAAATCGATAAATAAAATATTTCATTATAATACTTGTAAATATTTTTTATTATTGTTTTTAGTATTTTAATTTTCTATATCTTCATAAGATCTTATAGTTTTCCATAATCATCACTACCATTTTATTAAACAAAAAAAACATATTAATCAATAAATTTTTATCATATTCTACATTTTTGAGTTATTTACTAAATGAAAAATTTAGGAATATTTATAAATACATTAAATATATATCAAAATGCTAAAAATGATTTATAATTATTAACTATAAATTTGAAAATTTTATTTTCTAATTTAAATTATATTATATGAAGAGATTCATATTCCCTGAAATTATATTTAACATTATCTTACATACACTAATTTATTTTATATATTCCCATGAATAATAAATTAATGTTATTAATAAGCTTAACCAACATTGAATATTTTTCAATAATAATGGAATATATGTTAATTAAAACATTGATATTGTTTTTAAGAAAAATATTATCTATCACCAATTGTGACACTATTTTTTGACACTACTATAAATCACAATATTTCTTAAAAGTATTATATATTTCATATAATTTATCACTAAATTAATTTACATGACAAGTGAAACAAGTATCATTTATTATTGGAGTAAATAACTATTTGGTCATCCTTACATGATGCATGAACATTTGTTATTTCTCCAACAAATTCTTCATCATTCCTCATAAAAAATAATGTCATATTTCTTTTAGTACACTTTCCTTTTCCTTTAGAATAAATATTATATTATATTTAATTGTTATGTATATTTCTTATGAATAAATACATTATTATATAACATCAAAATGAATTTATTCTTCAATTTTTCTCACTCAATCATGATCTAATAATCTAGAATCTCTATATTTCATAGATTTTATTCGAATAAATTAAAGTAAAATTCAATTTTCATTTTAAATAATTATTGATAATAATGAAATCAATTTCTTGAAAATCTTCACCACTTATTCTAAAATTACAAAATTCACCTCTTCCATTATGAATTATTTTTTCATTTTCATTCGGATCCCATATAAAGTGTTCATTTACATACCATCCTCACCCTTCGATATAAATTCAATTTTCATAAACATTTTATAATACATAAATATGTTAAGTAATCATCATTTGGATGTTTGTTAGAATCCATTTCAAATATTACAAAAACATCTATTAAATTGTTTCCAGGAAATATAAGAATTTTATATTTAGCTACTATATAATATTCAAGATTATTTTCAAGGACTCTAATGATTAATACCAATTCAATCATTCTCATGATAATGAACTCAATAGGGTTGTCTTCTATAATTATAATGTTCAAATGTATCAAAGTATTAGTCTATTTTTTATTATATGAAAATAAAATTAACTCCATATATGTAGCCTTTGTTATACCAAATAATTTTTTGGCTTCATAGTCTCTATGTTGTTAAAACTTTCATTCAATTATAGTGATAATTAAATTGAAATATAATCCTGACCATTACATTCAATATTCTTTTTGGTTAACATCATCATCCGACTATTTTTAGCACAAGTAATAGAAATTAGTTTTAACCTAAATAATAACCATCATAATGGATAATAAATATGTATTCAATTTATCATAAATAATATTAATGTTAAATAATAAAATTTCAGAATCTCCAACATATTGACTAAATTGTAATATTTAATTTCTCTAATAATATTTAGAACAAGATCCACTATAGACACAATGGAATCTTCTTAACTCCAACATTTAACTATTTTTATTTTTCAATGATATACTAAAACACTAACAAGATACATATTGTATGGTTCTTATATACCAATTATAATTTGGATCATCACAAAATTACTAATTGAGGAAGAATTGAATATTTTTCATTAACATTTAAATATTAAAAAACCTTCCTAGAATATTAAATTTATTGAGATATTTAATATTATAATATTAGTATAACATTTCCAAAAAATATCATATTTTGAATGGATAGATTATAAGGTAAACTAATAAAAATATATTACTAATAAAAATGAACATTTGGAGGGCAGAAATCACATTATCCACTAATATTAAATGACAAAAATGGGCTACGATTTCCATAGGAATCATCTTGAATATATATATATATATATATCAGTAGGTTTTATTTTATATAGTACTATCAAAAAATGGTGTTCAAAAAAATAGACTAAAATAATTGACATCATATTGTTATTTTTTAGTACTAACTCAACTAATTCTGGTCACACAATTATTTTATAATCAAATAGTGAGAGATCAACATATTTAAAATCCCAAAATATTATTAATATTATCATAATTATATTGAAGTAAACTCACATAATTCATTAATATGAAAATTATACCATAATTATAAAAACCTATAACTGTTTGATTATATCTTCATTGATTTCAAATTAATTATATAAAAGTATTCCTATTTGATATTATGAGTGGATGGTAAAATTCATTACTTATTCCTCCTATAAGGTCCATTAAATTTCATAATCCTTTATTTAAAATTAACATACTCAATCAAAAAATCCTTCTTAACTATTTTATCTCAACATGAACACATAATATATAGTCATACATTCTCTTTAATTGGAAATTTGAATTCAAATTTCAAATTATAAATATATACACATTTATACTTATCCATTATTAATATGAAGCATTAGATCAATAAAAAAATTGAATATATTTTGATTTTTATTATCAGCATAAATTTTTTCATAATATACTTTTCTTCAATAACCATATTATTTTCCTCACCAAGAGTACATTTGATGGGTTAGGGAAGATAGAGTTTCACACATGGTAATGAATAGAAAAATGGGTTCTATATATTGTGAATGTCTATACACATAAAACGTTATAAGGATTCATATAAAATGTTTCCCAGTCCTGTTAAATGCTAGTGAGGATATCACATTTCTAGTAGGCCGATAATTTTGTCAATTATTGATGAAAAGGTTCTCATAACCATACAACCAAATTATTAATGCATTAGGATATTTTTTTCATCTTATAGAATATAACAATTTGGGATCCCAATATATCGGGTATTTTAATTCATATTTTATCTATTTGAGTCCACTTGGGGCTAAAATGTGTTCTTATATTGTAACATGCTGATTTGTTTAATAATTATTTCACTTTACAAAATTTAATTTCTTTTGTAGGTTGTTATTCCTAAAACATCTTGTTTAAAAGAACCATGATATACTATTAATATTTTATTAGTTTCAAAATAATGTTATAAACCATCCATTTAACTAGAATGTATATATAGGAATAACAATATTTTGAAATATATTAATTCTGTGGAAATAAACGCTTATTTTTTAGTAAATTCATTCTATTATATAAAAATATGTTTTCTTACGAAATTGAATTCATTTATTTATATGATAAAATAGATATAAATAACTTTGAAACATCTTGGAAACATATTTTAAAAAATAAGCTTTATTTTATAATTCATGATGTCAAAATTATCTTAGGTTAAATTACTGAGAATCTTCTAAAAATGTTGAAATTATAATGAAAAGTCAAAACTACATATTTATATTGCCAATAGTAATTTATTTTAAAATAGTTAAAAAAAATTAAAATTCTATTTTTGATTATTTTTTAACTCTAATTAGATACTTTTTATTATTTGTAATCTAATTTTTTTCTTTTAAGTTGATTTTGTAAATAAATTTAGTATAAAATCATTATAAATTCTAAATTTACAATTTTCAAAAGAACTATTTTTTGAAGTTTTACCAGATTAATTTAAAATTAAATTATTACACATATATGTTTTTAATTTTAGAAAACAATTTCCATATTTTCAAAACGTAGGTCCTAATTTAGTAAATACACCTCTTTTATTTTTTGTCAAAATGAATAGTAATTATGGTGAAATTTATCACCTTGGAAAAGTATAAATTAGGTTAATATAGATTAAAATAACTGATAAGGACTTATTTTTCATCCATATTTTTATTTTATAAATTAAATTAGACTATTATCACCAATGTTTCTAAATTGAATTATTTTATGGACCCTTTTCTATGAAGATGACTAAAAATTAATTAAAATAAGAGAAAGTGATAAAATATCACACTCTTATTTTTAATAAGTATAATATTTTCAATATGTTGTTATTTAGAAAATATATTAAATAATAAGTAGTACACATAAATTTAAAAGTATTATATACATTGTGGTAATTGATTTTTAATTTTTTGTGGGGAATTAATTTCCTTAAATTCTTACACAACAATGATAGAGTAATTATTATATTAAAATTCAAATGAATTATATTATATTAAAAATATTAAAATAATTTTTTTTGATATATTTAAGTTTATTATAAATTTGTATAGTATAAATTTACATATATTGAATATAATAAAATAATTGGTTTGAATTTTACTTACTTTTTTAATGATTTTAAGTGTCAAAGTAGTGAGTATTATGAAAATTTATAGTAATGATATTTTATAAGAATAATGTTTTATAAAGTATTTTATAATCATAATTAAATAAAAAATAAAAAAAATTATGATTTCATACAAAATATCATCAAATTTCCATTTATGGTCAAATTAAAACAATACAAGTAAAAATTAAATCCATTTAATATGAAAAATATGTCACTGCAGTTAAAATTAAAATAGGTTAACTAATGGTTAATGAAAATGGTAAAGTTAATAATAAAACAAAAAAAAATTTAATTGTATTTTTTGATTATATGAAAACATTATCATATATTATCTTCTAATATATTTTAATTTGGGTGTATATGAATTTAAAATAATTTTATTATAATTTAATCCTCTAAAAAATTACAAAAAAATGGCCCCCTCATCCCTTATAAATACCACCCCACAGAAATTCTTATCCATACACATTAAAATCCTTCAAAATTACCCAAATATATGAAAAATAATCTTTTTCCTAATATACTAATTTCCAAGTTATTATTTTCTCACTAAAGTCTAATTCTAAATTCCTCAAGGGCTCCTTTAAGGAGGTGATATTCAAGAGGTAAAATTCTCAAACTACATCTCTTAATTTCATTTCTTCTTCTACAATATACCAACATATTTCCTCCATAAAAGCATAATAAATCTAATATCATTTATGTAAGGGAAATATGTATTTCAAATGAAATATTTTCTACCAAACTCTTTTGCCACATCCTCTTACTGAAATAAATTAATATGCTATCCAAATTATGATGGTTTACCATCATTATGAATAATGTGTTTTTGTTTTCCCTTACCACCATTAAGGCTAGTAAAAACCCATTATTATATCTATACTAGATTTTAATATGTATATTATAACATTTTTCATTTTATTTAATAAATAAATAAATATATATATACATAATATTAAATAAATGAAACATGTTTGCGATGATCGAAAAACCACAAAATGAACTAAACATTTATCATTACCAATTTATCAAATGAATCATATTGATACCAAAAAAATATTATATGATAAAATTTAAACACATTTAATCTAATTAATAATAGGTAATTTTAATTCTGGAGAATTATTCCCATTTGGTAACAACTTCCGTAATTTTACACTAGAGAATTGACCACGAAACTGGGAAATGAATGCTTCCAAAACTACAAAATTGAACTTTATAACTCATCAAAATGACCATAAATTAAATTAATAAAATTATTATAATTAAAATACATGTATAATTGGTTACAAATTATGTAACTAAAAAACCTTATTTTGTTATACGAGACATTAATTCAATGTGTATAATTCATTTTGACATAAGGTATGAGATGTTTTTGAACCACCATATTTCCGGGAAGTTACATTTTGTCTCTATCCGCCTCAATTTATCACATAATTATTCATATATAATTATTATTTATTCTACATAAATGTATCACACATATATACCAATTTTATTAAATATTTATTTAATGTGGATACACATGTATGAATTTTTTTGATCTTAATTACTTTCAAAAAATGACTAAAGGGAAATTCCCTCTTTTATTTGTCTCTTTTAAACCACCACTCAATAAAATACTATGAAAATTCAATGATTTATAAACGTAATACTTTTTATTTGGAAAACTATGTTATTTAACTTCTATTTTTTATAATTTATTATTCTCTTACCCCTTTTAATTGATTTTTACATCTTATCATTAAACACCTCTTAAGAGAATCATTTCCATATATACTTAACCACTATTTCTTACAAATTTTCTCTAATTTATCATGAAATATGTTTATTGTTACTTTATTAATTTCAATATATTTTTTAAATCGCTTCTTTCATGGATACCATTATGATACACCCATTTTTAATTCCAAATGAAATGTTAAAAAACCCATTTCCTTCTATTGGAAACTCTTATGATTATTTGTTATGTTTGATTATTTTTGGGGCACACATAAGCCTGAACATTTTTTGATTGGTGCACCTAGATATTGATCCAATTCATTGGATAATGTTTATTCTCATCTAAATTTTGAATTGAATTTTTGATCAAATATAATCTATTATGCGACTATTTACACTATATAAAATAGTTTTGGAAGTTGGATTTGACTCAGGTTTATGTCATGTTATATATGTTCTACCATATTTAAATATATCTATGATAATATGATTTATGTCTAATATGTTTGGTGTGTAATCCACTTGAAAGGATTTATCATAGGTTTATCCTAATTATATTTATAACATCTCATACACTAGGGACATACATCAAAGGAAAGAGTGAGCATAAGGCCTAGTAAGGGAAAACAAGAGAAACACTTTACAGGTGATATTGAGAGATATTGGTAATAAATTGAGGAATATCATAAGGGAATTAGATTTATGAATTTCATAAAAATAATAAAATTAATCATAACTTTTAAATGTTTCTAAAATATTTATTTTAGTCATTCATAAGCATGTCACCAATGTTTGTCACCGAGGTGTCATAAAATTTACCAAGGTTAGTAACCAAGGTATCATAAAACACATTATATTTAGAGATTAAATTCATTAAATAATTAATTAGATATATATAAAGATAAAAACTTCATATATATTAAATAATTTTATCCACATATATCATAAGGAAGCATTTCAGATATAACCTACAAAAAAATAAATGGGTTTCATATCAAAATCACAACGTTTTTAAAAAAATGGTTAAAGAAAAGTTCATTAAAAAATTAGTATCCAAATAAAAAAATGAGGGTTTAATGTATGTTATTAAAAGAACAATATAGATTATTTTAAATTATAGTTGAATAACCCTAGAATATAATGTTGTTTGTGTATTCAAAAAACAAAATAAGAGAATTTCTTGAGAAAAAGAGTGAAATTTTGAGAAGAAAATCTGGTAGTATAATGGATATGAAACATGGATTTAGAAAAAATTTAAAAGAGAGATTAAAGGGATACATTATTCATTATATACTATTAATACAATAAATGGATATAATAAAATAGATATCAAAACAAATTATGAAAATATTAATGACATACCACATAAAAAGAGAACTTGAATGGAAAAGAGAAGTTGACATTTCCTTTACCCTGAAGCATAAATCCTAAAACAAGAATATTATGACCATTGGTATTTCATGACTCCTTGGTAGATAGAAATGTAAAATATTTTTGGAGTATAAAATTTGAGTGAATGTAAATGAAGTAATGGGAGGGTATTTTTAAAAAAAGTGGAGGATTGTTTTATTAAATTAATTGGACTCTTTGGTAGTGGTAAATGAAAAACCATGGGTTTTCCATGGTATTGGAAAAATTGGACACCTATTATGATATTTTAATCCAAAAGAGTCTACTATAGTTTTATATTAATTATTACATCAATACGAATCATTAATCTTACCAAAAACTCAAAACTATATTTTTACTTTCCTCCAAAAACAAAATATTTTAGAAAATTATCATAATTTTACCCAAACCCAATTTTGATGTGCTAATTTTTTAAAAAAATATTTTTTTATAATAGATATTTATGTATGATAATTTTATATTTTAGAAAGAAAAAATTTTTTTTATTAAAAATAATAGTGGATAGAAAATTCATAGTAAAACATATAATAAAATTTATGGCACTTGAAAAAATAAAATTCATTTATCATTTAAATATAAATAAAAGTTATTTAATCATAAAATATAATTAAAATAATTATTTTATTATTTAATTAGTTTATTATAATAATTATTTATATTTTTTTGAAAAGTTAAATTTCAGCCTTAAAACCCAATTTATCAAATTTTCTATGTTTTTAAGAAAACCTAAACTCAAAATGGAATTGATGGAATGAAAATGTTATTTATAAAAATGAACCATACATTAATAAACTAATTCCTTGACACATAACCCATTATAACAAATGCATACGACCTAATGGTTAGGTGTACGATGGTGAGAGATTCATGGGGCGACATGACTAAAATCATTTGTATGGTAATTTAAATTAACATGAACTTCCCTTTTAGGATATTTCATCTAAGAATAAAATGTTAATGATCAGATTGGTATTGGTCATGATCATGGACTATTTATGCTATATCCATCCAAAGATCTGACAACTGGGCTTCATATGGCACTACTCTATAGGTTAAATCCATCATTTATCACTTCTTACTTAATTTACATTATCATTTCTATTAGTAACACTAATTATAACATTAAAATTAATATCATTTCTATTGTTTACTATGGTCATATTTACCAATGATCATATAAATGTCAAAACCCAGAGGTTATAATTCGATTTATACTTAAATTATTATTATATAGATATATTTTTGTTGAGAATAAAATACTATAACACATTTTCATAAAACAACCATCATTCAAAAAGTACAGGACATTACATTTATCTACCCTTAATAAATCTCATCCCTAAAATTATAAATCATTATTACAGTTGAGAATAGGTGTGGGTACTTTTGACTCATTGTTTCCTCTAGTTCCCACATGGATTCTTCATATTTTTGGATCCTCTATTGTGTAATAATGATGTTGGTAGTCTTGCTGCGTAGAACCTTGTCTATACAATTTAGGATCTCTATTAGATGTTCCACATAAGAGAGGCCTTGTTCCAATTGTACCACCTTCAGATTATGTACATGTAAGGGGTTATGTATGTACTTCCTCAAAAAAGATATGTAGAAAACATCATGAAATTGAGTTAGGTTATTTAGAAGTGCATGCCGATAGGCCACTTCACTTATGCCATCAATGATTTCATAGAATCCATTGAAATTGGGGATGAACATCCCTATATTCCCAAAATGCATGAATCTATTCAAACGTTAAATTTGATTGAAGGCTTTTTTTCCGACATAAAACTCCATGCCCCTTTGATGGTTGTTAGAATAAATCCTCTGTCAACTTTGAGTAGCCTTAATGTGTTTTTACATGGAATGATCCTTTTCTGTCATTCCTTACACGAGATCAGGTCTAAGAATATTTCTCTCACCAACATCATCCAAAAATTAGGAGTTCAACAATGCTTCCCATATAGATCTTCATAAGGGGTCACTGGAATACTTGAAAGTAAGTTGTTTTTGTATGAGAACTCAATTAATGGGAGATTTTGATCCCATTCACCTTAAAATTCCATTAACCATGTTCTTAGTATGTCTTAAAGTGTTTGAAGAGTCCTTTTATATTGGACATCAGTTTGAGGGTGATAGGACGTACTGAAATTAAATTCAGTATTTATAGAATGGTTAATAATTCTCTATAATTTTTGTTTGAACCTTGGATCGTGATCATAAATTATAGAAAGTGTAAATCCATTAATCCTTACAAATTCATTTACGTAAATATTTGAATATCGGTTAAGGAAGAAAACATCTTGAACATAGATAAAATGGGTTGTCTTGGGGAGATGGTCCATTATAACCCATATCATATTATTTATTTTGGATGTTTTTGGGTGACTAGTGAAAAATTCCATAGTGATATTATCCCTCTTCCGTGATGGTGTAGGTAATGGTTGTAATAACCCTATAGTAATTTTTCAATATGCCTTTAATTGTTGACACACTAGGCAATTTTTATTATAGTATAAAATCTCCGCAATCATGTTATCCAACCAATAATGATCACAAAGGTCCCTATACATTTTCTTGCTTCCAGGATGTATAGAGTATGTGGAGATATGAGCTTCATCCATCGGGTCCTTCTTTATTACCCAAAAACATGAAACACATAGCCTTGAATGAAATTTCAGTACACTTGATCAATATTTTACTTAAGAAACTTCCCATTATTCAAACCCTCTAACATATTCTATAAAAAAGGATCTTCTATTTGAGATGTATCGATCTTTTCTAGTAATTATGGTTGAGGAATAATTATGATAGGGTTGATGATATCCATTCCTTTGTAATTATCATGTCCTGTTTTACTAGGTATTTTATAAAAGGATCTCCTTGAATCATTATAATTTTAAGAGCATTAGATTCTTTCAAAATTAATTCATCAATAACTTTTTTTTACCTTTATGTGTGATAATGAATTGAAAAATCATACTCTTTCGGAAGATTAACCATCTCTTATGACTATTTTTTTCTTTTTGTTATGGGAAAATATACTTCTTATATTGATGGTATTGTAGGATTGAAATAACAATGTAGATACTCAATATACAAGAGGGGGTGAATTTTATACTTTAAAAATTATTTTGGAGCCTTTAAATTTGGTTATGGATAACTATGTTTTCCTTAGACAAGGAAAAACTATGTTTACCAAAGTTAAACTAAGAAAATTCACAACACCTCTGATCACCAACTGAAGAATTGGATCCAAGGTATACAATATAAGATTCTAACATAAAGCATATAAAATCTAAACTAATCAGATTACAAGTACAAGGAAGTATAAGAAGATTATATTATCCTTAAAATACAATATGCAGTAGAAACAAACAAGTATAAAAAATACAAGTAACAAACAATAACTCTTTTAACCCAACGAGAAGGGTATCCAACAACCTTGGATAATGGTCTCTTGATTTGTACATTCAAGAAAATCTGTCTTACCCAGACTAAGATAAGCCCTCGATACGAATATCGGAATCTCTGTCTTTCTATCCTAGCAAGCCCTCATCTTAAAGGTTGTTGGAACCTCTGTATTCCTCAGAAAGGAAGCCCTCTAACTTCAAGGTAGTCGGCACCTCTGTCTTCTATCCCCAGAAGTTGTTGAATGTAATCACTAACATTCAGAGTCGCACAAAGAAATCTGAACGAGCAGTTCAGTACGCATAAGGAATGAAAAGTTTCTCTCTCTAGAAATCACATTAACAGTGTGTGGTCTCTAGATCAATCAACTCGTTTCATTATTGATCTCTTTCAAATGAGCTCCTATTTATAGGAAAATTTCCCACAGTCGGCTTCCTCCTCCAACAATCATATTTTCCATGAAATTCAGAGGGACCTGTACACGTGTAACTCAACCAAAGGTTAATTAGAAACAGAATAGACGACATAGTTTTATAAAAAACCATGTATAACTGAATGCATGACATCGTTTTGAAATGAATAATTTGTAAGTAAGAGCTAATCAAAAATTCGGAGTGTAAGAAAGTAAAATGTTCAGAGTCTAACCAAAATGATGTTCGGAGTCTATGTTAATAAATATTCAGATTCTGTTTTATAGGAATTTGGATTCTCGATTCACCAGAGATCGGATTCAGAACTTGCAGAGTTCAGAGTCGAACTACTTAAGAGTTCAGAGTCGAACTGCTTAAGAGTTCGGAGTCGAACTACTTAAGAGTTCGGAGTCGAACTTCTTGAGAGTTCGCAGTTGAACTTCTTCAGAGTTTGGAGTCGAACTGCTGAAGAGTTCGGAGTCGAACTACAAGAGAGTTCGGAGTAGAACTGCTTAAGATTTCAATGTCGAACTGCTTAAGAGTTCGGAGTCGAATTACTTAAGAGTTCGGAGTCGAACTTCTTAAAAGCTCGGAGTCAAACAGCTTAAGAGTTCGGAATCAAACTAATTAAGAGTTCAGAGTCCCAAATTTGGATTAGAACTACATTACAGATCACATCCAGAATTCAGATCCTAAAAACATAATGCTTCAAATATTTTCATTATATGGCTCCGGGATTTTGGGTATGAATCTGGTTTTTGAATTTCAGAAAAATATTGCTATGTATATGAAAATTAATGTTAAGGTAAATTTACTTAAAAAATTAAATTTTGCTAATGGGGGTAAAACATAAATTTTTGTATGTATAAGGTGTTTGTGATTTTCAAAAAAAGAAGGACTGGAAAAGTCATAAGGAAAATCTTATTGACTCAACAATATTCCCCTTTTTGGAAATCACAAACATCCTTTTGAAAAAGCATATATGTATTTTGAAAACATTCATTAGACTTTGAAATTTAAAACTTATCTCCCTTTGTTCATGGATAAAAGTTAATAAAACTAACTCCCCATTAGGCATTGAAACTATAAGGATGGTATTCAGAGTTTCCGGAGTGCAGTTTTCATTATTGTAAGAATAAAAAACTTCGTAGTGGGAAACTCCCCCTTTCTTTAAGAATATTACTCTTAGAAATTTTCCGTTTCTCTTCCTTAGGATTAGTTATTTTTCCTTCTCCCCCTTTGTTATTTTCAAAAATAATTTTAGTTCATGGAAAACAACGTATGGTACCTGAAACATTAGTATATAACAAGATACAACCAACTAGATAATCATTTCATTAGAGTTGGGAAAAAAATTTAGAAGGAAAGACAATTAAAATAGAAGATCGGAGTGGGTTAATTTGACTTCCTTTTCCTTCAGAATAATATTCTTGAACAAGGTTTTGAGTTTCTCCATGTCCCTTTGATCTTCCTCAACATGCTTCTCCATGGCTTTTACATTTTATTCTTGGACTTTTAAAGCTTCAGCCTGAGCCTCCAAGGCTTCTTTCTGCAAATTTAACAACTCATCTTGCTGAATGAATTTTTTCTCAAGCTCAATCCGAAGATTTATATCATTTATAAGATTTTGAGAAAGAGAATTTTCCTTGGCATTCAATTCCTTCACTTGTTGACTCTGGGTACTCTTCTCAATAATCAGATCATCTTTAAGATTCTTAAACTTTTTATCAACTGTGTCAAAAGATTCTTTCACATCATTCTGAAAATTATTAGACCCTGCCAAGTCTTCATCAAATCTCTTAGACCACTTTGTTACCTTATTGAAAGACTTTCTATGTATATCATAATCGATCAGAAAACTTTTCTGTTCAGCTTCCAACTTCACAATCTTATCCATGACCATGGATAAAGAATCGGATTTCTGATTCATAGTTTGATGCAGAATCTAGCATCTAGAATATATTGTTGGAATAATTGGAATTATGTCCACCAACATTCTCAGAGACTGATCCACAAAATCATGCCCGTGAGATGATGATTCCGAATCAAAAATTTCTCTTTGAGATTGCTCTTCTTCAACTGGCACTAGCTTCCTTCTAGAGGTACCACCAACCTCTTTACTCCTGATGAGATCTTTTATAGGTGTCTCCATGAGAGGTTTCTCTCCCTTATCAGATTTTGGAATGGGTTCCACATTAGGAGATACTTCCTTGGATTCAGACACTTGAACGATCTGGTCTTCATCTAGTTTCTATTTTTCTTGACCTTCTTCAAGAAAATTCCTCTCATAGGATTCTTCTTCATCATACAACACATTTTATTCTTCTTCTTCTTGATGTTGCTTTCTAGCTTCCTCATCTCTTTTACCTGGAGTAACTAACTTTGCGGATTCAGCCTTATATTTGTAGTCATGTAGTTGCTTGATTAAGGTATCCAGATCTTCACTCTCCTCTTCTTCTTATTCTTCTTCAACTTCTTCCTCTACTGCTTCAGCAACTTCCTTCTCACCTTCTACAACTATTTCTTTAACCTTGTCCTTTTCTGGAGTGACATAGTTCTTGGCTGGAGTTTTTGGTAATGAAGGTTCAACACCAAAAGATTCTGGAACTGGAAGCATTTCAGAATCCAACTCTGTGTCTTTGAGGAAAGATCGCACCACTTCAACTTCAGACATCTTTTTTTCATTTTCTTTTCCTTCACTTGTCTCTCAAGATCCTCAGCATCTTTTTCTTTTAAGGCTTTAGCCTCTGTAGTGTCCAATCCAAATTTAGGATCCCTTTCCTTCCTCTTCTCTTTATCTTCCCTCCACTTGGCTACTACTTCATCCGTATATGTTTTCTGCTTCTTCGTCTTAGGGGGAGAAGATTGAGTTTCCTTAGCCTGAGGAATTTCGTCATCAACAACCACTTCATTAGCCTTTCTCTTCTTCCTATTCTTTTTGGATGGTTCCGAATTCTGTGATTCATTCTGAGCTGCTTCAACCTCTTCCACACACAGAGGATAAAATTTTCCGGATTCAGTGGAAAACCCATCTTCATCCTCTTGAGAGTATCATCACTAACTAACATGAGTTTGCAATTCCGAATATTTGATTTGCAGGAATCCTTGAAGTATTCTATGCATCTAACTATCAACTTAGATAGTAAGGCATGGAACATGATAATCTGAGCTCTCAAATTTTATTCTTTTCTATTATTGATCATAAACAAGTCATGACTTATCCGATTTATCTTTCTTAGATTTAAAATGAAATCTAAGACATAGATATCACTCTTCTTCAGATTGTATTTATCACCTATTCTTGGAATCAAAAAGCCTTACACCCATAGCTGAAGGATTCTATTGTTCAGAGTGAGACAAGAAATATTAGTTTTTGAATCATCCTTAATCCCAAGACACTTCAGTACCTTCTCCTTATTGAAACTTCCTTGCACATAGGGAAGTTTATGAGAGAACAATTAATCTTCTCCTTCATATGATAAACCAACAAGGCTCGTGGCCTTAGTGTAAGAAATCTTATATGTCTTCCCATAAGACTTGAAAGAAAACCTCTCTCTACCATCTTCCATCTGGAAGGAAATAGAATCATAAAACTCTATCAACAAATCAGTATAAACTGGATCCTGTTTATCTGACTTTTCTATGCAGACATCTTCCCATCCATTCAGTCTAATATTCATTGAAATAAGGGAATCATGCTTATAGAAATCCTGATGAACTAATCTTTCCCTGAAGACTACCCACTTTGAGATTGGTTTCACAGTTGACATATCTTGAGAAGTTGCTTCAACAGACATTCAGAGTGAAGTAATCTGAAAGATTCGGATCAACTTCTCAAAGTTTGAAACCGGCCTTAAGAAGTACAGCAGAGCTTCGAGACGCAAAATCTTAGAAAAAATGATGTGGGGTGAGTCACGGGGTCCCCTTTATATAGGCAAATAATTTGACCTTTGGTCTTCCAAAAGCCATCTAACGGTTGAAAAAGCATTGATCTGATCTGACGGTTGAGAACAATCCCGCAAGGAAAATTTGACTCCGATCTTTTGAGTTTTTTAAAGAAAATATCCGGATTTGAGGAAAAACTAGAGTCCGAACTTTTTAAAAAAAAGGAAAATACCAGTAAGAAAAATTTGGTTACAAAACTATAATTAATAAAATCATAGCTTACAGAATGACTATAAATATTGTTTGTAATTGTTAATATTCTTCTTGAAGAAAAAAAAACGAAAGTTCCATTACGAAAATCTCGTTACGAAAAATTCAGTACGAAACACTCCATTCTGAAAAATATCAGTACGAAAATTCCATTCCGGAAGTTTTTAGTACAAAGATTTCCATTCAGGAAGTTCTCATTCCGAGAATTTCAGTCCTGAAAATTTCAGTTCCAGAAATTCCCATTCCGGAAATTTTGGTTTCAGAAATTTCCATTCCAGAAACTTCTGTACTGAAAATTTTGGAAATCATACTAAAAAAAATTAGTTACACTAACAATCAAATGTACTCCCCCTATAAAGAGGAGTTTATTACTGTTAGGAGAATTGTTCAACAAGAAGTTGATTAAGAATTATTACCTTATAGTTATCATTCCTATCATTTGTTTAATGTATTCAAATCTATCAGAGGGTAATGATTTTGTGAAAATATCAGCATGTTGATCTTGCGTTCCGATAAATTGAAAAATGATATCTATTTTAAGTGTGTGATAATATTTTCAAAATAGATTTTGTTACCAGTCATGTGCCGGGAACATCCACTATCCATGTACCATGTATTGTTGTTGGTACATTCTCTATCTTCCTGAAAAAAAGAAAAGAATTAGACTTTTGAAATCCAAAATTTCTTGGATTCGGGATTTACAGATAACAACTTTTTAGGAACTCACACTTTCTTAGAAAAATAAGCTTTATGAAAACCTATAGATTGGGTTTTATTAAAAGAAAAATTCATTGCCCAGTGACCACCACATTGACACTAGGTACAAAATGGGGCACTTTGTGGAACAAAGTAGCTGTTACTAAAAATTGGTTTTTCATGGGTATAACCAAATCCAGATTTGTTTCTTAAAGGTCGTATTTGAGAATACATTTTATCAAAATTTTCTTTACCATGGGTAATGTCCAAAAAACACTTCTTTAAGGAAAAAATTTTGGACTTGAGTTTAATAACCAAGTTTTTATCTTCAATATCATTATATTTATAACTAGAGCTAGGCTCGAAAACACTTTTCTTAGAAATTACTTCTTCTAACTCTTTAGAAATTTTTTTCCTCTCAAAACATACTTCCTCAAGATTTTTTGAAATACTTATAAAATCATAATTTTTCCTATCAAGATCATTAGAAAGATCTGATATGTCTTTTGTAAGAATATAATTCCTAGAGTTTTCCTTATCATGTTTCTTATTGAGTTTAGAGTTCTCAATCTTAAGAATTTCAGCAAACCTATAAACTTCTTCATATGTAGGTGAAGTATTTTCTTCATCAGAAGAGGATTCATCATCTGAGAAGTTATAATACATAATGTCATTAGAATTTAAAGATACATTGGTCAATGATTCAACATTTCGTACCTTATCCATAAAGAAATGATTTTCAATAGGTAATATGTCTATAAGACCAAGAATATTCTTTCCTGAAGATTCATAATCCGAAGATTCATCTGAAGAGTCACTACCACTGGCACTCCATGTGTCATTTGATTTAAGAACATTCTTAGCTTTGGTTTTGTAATACTTCTTCCTGCTCCTTTAAAAATGCCTTTCTTTCCATTCTTTATTTTTAAGTAGAGGGAAATACGATCTAATTTGTCCAGCTCTCTTGCATTCGTAACAAGTAACTTCTCCATCTTTCCTTTACTTTTTCTTATACTTGGATTGGAAATTTCTCTAGAAGGCTATCTTGTTCATCCATCGAGTAATATTTTCTAACTCATTTTCTGTGATTTCACATTCATTAGAATTTGATTGAATAACTACTTTCTTAGACTTGGATTTGGTTACTCTCTCAGGATTCATAGTTTTCATATGATTTGATTTTGTTGTAAAAGCAACAGTACCATTCCCATTCTTCTTTCTGATGTTTTCAGCATCTCTCTTAATTCTGGTTTCATGTTGGAGAAGTGTTCCGAATAACTCATCAATATAAATTTGAGTGACCTTCCTGTTCTCATTTATAGCTGTTCTCTTTGATTTCCACTCATTGGGCATAATATCAATTATCTTATCTACAAGGGCTTCATCATCTAACCCTTTTTCTCCCATAGACTGTAAGCTGTTGACTATTGTCATAAATCTCTGTTGAACTTTGCAGATTGGTTCTCCATACAGAAAATCAAATCCATGGTATTCATCTCTTAGCATAGCTCTCCTAGTTTCAATCACTTTAGAAGTGCCAAAGTGTGTAACTTCTAACTTCTTCCAGATACAATTAGCTCCTTCACAAGAATAAATTTGGATATATATATTTCTAGTCATTGTACATAGTAAAGTATTGTGTAACTTATAATTGAGCTGATACTCTTGCTATTCCTCGTTAGTGAAAGTTTAAACTTCCTTATCAGTTATTTTATAATCACTAGTAAGCATAACGAAATTTCCACTCCAGTGTTGATAACAAAAGTCTTCATTCGATCTCTCCAGTACTCATCGTCATTACCATCAAATATTGGTGGTCTTGTAGGATTTATATTGTCAATAGAACCAACATTGATTCCTGCCATTCTAAAACAACTTGGGCAACCAAACTAGTTAGTAGAAAAAGTTCGTAACCAAAAAGTTCGGAATGAAAAAGTTCGGAATGATAAAGTTAGGAATGGAAATGTTCGGAATGATAAACATAAATAAAAACATATACGTGAGTACGATTATTTCAGAGACCTCCTCTGATACCAATTGTAGGATCGAAATAACAATGTAGATGCTCAATATACAAGAGGGGGGTGAATTTTATACTTTAAAAATTCCTTTGGAACCTTTAATGTAGGTTATGGATAACTATGTTTTCCTTAGACAAGGAATAACTAGGTTTAACAAAGTTAAACTAAGAAAATTCACAACACCTCTAATCACCAACTGGAGAATTGGAACCAAGGTTTACAATATAAGATTCTACCTTAAAGTGTATAGAATCTAAACTAATCCGAGTACAAGTATAAGGAAGTATAAGAAGATTATACTATCCATACAATAAAATATGCAGTGGAAACAAACAAGTAGAAAAACCAAAAGTAACAAACAATAACTCTTTTAACCCAAAGAGAAGGGTATCCAACAACCTTGGATAAATGTAACACCCTAAGATTTTATAAAAATTATTCTTTTTAATTTCATTAATGTCTTGTATTGTACACTACACCAATGGTAGCTTTCACAACACACATCCTTGACTTGCCTTACATTACGCGCAATCACGACCTTCCTCGATAGCATGTGTCGTACGCAATACCGAGTTTCACTAAACAACGATATACTATTAAAATATTATTAAAACTAGCCATTATGAATAGTAATAACAACTTTTTAAAATTTTATGAATTTTATTTTTCAAAATGGACTTCATTTTTGGATTCGGAATATCGAAATTAACTTAGGGTGAAATTTTGGTACTTTTCGACTAACTTTCATTTTCTAATGAATAGTGAAAAACTAATTTTTAATTAAAAACAACCTTTTTAATCGAAATAATTAATAGTGAAAAATTATTAATTTGAGTGGTTTTAAAGTATATTTATAATATATGTTTACAATTTAATATAATTTTGGTCATTGGATGTAATTTCACATTTAAACATGACATAAACAAGGGTCAATCTTTTGATAGTTATTATCTCTTAAGAACACACTATTTGTTTTGACGATGGGAATTAATTTTTAAATTAATTAATGAAACTGATATGTTTTGAATTTGGTAAAATAGACATCATTTTTTAGTTCATAATATCAAATATATCTTAGCCTTAATTTTTGGTATTTTTCTGGAAACTTTCATTTTTTGATGAATAGTGAAACCACTAAGTGGTAGTTAAAAAAATAAATTTTTCATAAAACATAATTTTACCGCTTTTGTGGGTGGAATTTCAAAAATCCGAGAGACAAGGTTGATGTCAGTAAGTAAAATGTGGTTCAATGAGATGAAAATATTTTTTTGCGGAATAGTAACTTTTTACTTTTTTTACCACAGTTAAAAGTAAATAGGGTAATTAAGGGTAAAAATGATATTATTATTACCATATCACACATCTAAATTCTATTTGATAAGTGTAATTCGACCATAAACAACCTTAGGAATAAAATATTACCATTTAGGCCCACATGGATTAGATTAGGACATTTATTATTAATTTATTTAAAGAAGGGTTAAAATAGTTAAAATCAATGTTTAATAAGTATATCATTTTTAATATAGGGTTATACATAATATAAATTAGAATATAAATATTAATTAGAAAGATAAAAAGATTTCCTACATAATGGAATTTTATTTGTAATTTTTATACATTAAATAATTTAATTTATTTATGACATGACGATGATGCAGTAATTATCTTATTAATGAAATATTGACATAATTGATGTTATAAATACCCAAATAAATGTAATTTGAGCCTTTTTTTGAATTCCACTAATTTTCTAGGATAATATGACATGTTAGTAATTATATAAGTAATTTTATTCGACCTAATCATTCTGTTATGATTTTCACATAAATCAATTACTAAATAGTGTCAAAATTGACATAAAATAGTTTTTAAAACAAATATTATATTATTAATTATTATTTTATTCCTAAAAATATAATTTTCGGCAAAATGACTTAGATAAGGTTATATATATTAATAATAAACAACTTGGGGTTCGTTTGGCTTGTTATATTAAGTTTATTAACCTTATAGTGTAAGAACACAAAAAGACATGGTAAAAGTAAAATTATCTAACTTAAAGTTAAAACTAAATGATAAGGTTAAAATAGTAAAATAAACTTGTCCAAATTATATTGGATGAGATGATTTCGACCCATACCCACCTTAGCTTCGAAATAAATTAATTTGGAGCTATTTAAAACCAAATATGTCTTTATAATAAAATAATAGTTTTAGTTATTCCAAAGGTGCCCCTCTCCTCCCTTATAAAAGGGCACCTCCTCCCCCTCTTCCTCACGCCCCTTTGAGACTTCAATCTCGGCCAAACCCTGCCAAATTCTCTTCTCCACTTCCCTAGAGACATCCTAGAGGTCCCGGTCTTCTTCAAAGACCAATTTTAGTGCCCTAAAGGGAGATCTCAAAGAGGCGCTTCAAAGAAGAGCTAATGTCTGTTACCAATTCATTCAACTTTATTTCTTCTTCCACTTATTATTATTTAGTTGTTTCATTATGAAGTAATAAAATCAGTATCAATAATATACTGATATGTTATAATAAATATGAAACAACCCCATTTCACCATCTATCCATCCAACGGGTAACGAAATCACCGCGCGTGCGTACGTACAAAATATCGTCTCCATGCCATGGTGTAATCTATTTTCCACCACCACCTTACTTGGATGGGAATAATGGTGTAAATAATGAATATATATGACTATTATAAAGTGATATTGATTCTTAAATAGTATAAATACACTCCAATACAATTCAACAATCATGGGAACAATATCATTGCTTGTGCGTACGTACGGAATACCGTCTCCACGATGTGATGCGACTCGTTCTACATGATCTTCATTGCATAATGATTATATAAATGAATTGAGTGAATAAATATGATATATATTACACTAATACCATTATGTAAATGAGGTATCTATAACCTAAAAATAATTATAAGAATTTATTCGACAAAAATGCATAATAACAAAAAGTAATAAACACCCGAATAAACAAGTAGTAATGAAATATTACTAATAAGAAGCTAAGAATATGACCATATATGACATCATAAAAATAATATGATTCTAGAATAAGTCAATAACATTATTTATATCATTATAAAGGAGGTTCGGACACTTACTAAGCAAATCAGATCTAAGGTAAGGGAAACTATGAAAATCTTATTTTTATCCGAGATTGTTTATACTTTGATATTTACTGTGGTGTATTTTATCATCCACATCCATGTTTCCTGAATATGTAATATTATTTCCATCCACCTAAAATTGTTTAAATCAATTTTTACACTTTGGTGAGTTTATAGTAAATGATCTGAAATGAATCTTTTGTCGTTTTTCGTACGATGTATTTTTTGACTTTTCCGACAAAAGTACGAGAAGAATGTTTTTTTAACTTATACGGCATGAATGGATTTTTAAAACATTATTTCCATGAATCTTCCTTTAAAAATTTTCAAGTTTATTTTTAACAAACTTATTAACGTTTAAAATTGTATTTCATGTTAAGAAAGGAAAATGTTTTTGAAGTAGAAAGGATATTTTCCTCAAGAATGGAGTTCAAGTGTTTTGTCAAAATTATTTTCCATCTAAGATAATAAAGAGTTCTGTTTCTATCCCTATTATTACATTGATTTGATTATGTTGTGATGGAATTATTTTTAGGAATTCCTCTATCTTATATGAATTGTTTTATGATTTCATGATATTTAAGAATCTCATTTTTATTACATGGGTTATGCTATGATGTATGGTTTATGATTTTGTGGCACACATAAGAATGGTATCCTTATGAGATGGGTGGGACCTATATCTCCCTAGAATGCATTGGGTAAAGATTTATATCTCATGAGATAGACATGGCTAGAAGGGTAAGTTAATCTGGTTCAGTATTACAGGACTGGAACGAGGAGTGAACTCGATTTAGAAAGGGACTTTGTCCACTAAGATGGTCTTGGCAGCAATGCCTTGGCTACTATGGAAATCATTATATGTGATTAATGGATGCCACAATTACATGTTTTATTCCCATGATATTTTATCATGATTTATGTTCCATTATGATCTATGCCTTATGTACTTCCATGTTTTATATCGTTGCTCAAGATTTTTAATGTTCATGTTTTTTTAAGTTAAAATGTATATGGTATGTTTTAT
This sequence comes from Viscum album, assembly GCA_963277665.1. NCBI lineage: Eukaryota > Viridiplantae > Streptophyta > Magnoliopsida > Santalales > Viscaceae > Viscum > Viscum album. The sequence continues at coordinate 994,883,926 of OY728141.1, read as the reverse complement.
TTTATCCATGCTTACTCTTACTGAGCATTTGAGGTAACCCTTTTTATGTTTTCTTTTCCCCCAGGATTAAAATAAAGGTTTTGGGTAAGAAAACAAAAGGGGAAGATCTTTATGGGAGGTGTTGAAGATCATTCACCACGATTAGAAGATTATATTCCGAGCTTCCAAAGACACTATACTATTACAATCCTTGTGTGACTTTTTTTGTTATGTATTAAGTATTCCGGAAAAATAATGTAATTTCCATGTACGCCAAGCTTCGGGTCTCAATAGTTGGTATCAGAGGAAAGGTTTAGTCAACCTTTGGAAAATAGGATGCGAGAACTTTAGTGAGATCCCTAGAGATATTCCTATGGTATGTCTATGGATGTCCCTAAGGTTAAGTATAAGTATAGGGTATAGTACTAGAATTACGGTAACCTAAGATGTTAGATATTTAAGGTACTCCCCCTTTATTATGATGTTTTCCCTAGCGTGAGTTTTGCCTCTCACACTATTTTTTTTGGGTTTTAGATGATGGCTGGAACCCGAAGGAACCGTGTTGATCAATGTAATGGACAATGCAATGATTTTCCTCCTGAACAAACAAATGTTATGGGAGATGGAGTGCAAAATCTTATTGCTATACTTACACAAGCTATGAATCATTCTGGACTTCCAAACGAGCAAAAGAAGGAGAAACATTTTGTTGAATCCTTCATGAGGCAACGTCCACCTTCATTCAGCGGGTCTACTGATCCATTAGTTGCTGAACAATGGATTAGTACTACTGAAAAGATATTTTTAGTTCTTCAATGTTCTGAACATGATATATTCATCTTAGCAGTGTATCGTTTGGAAGGTGATGCTGATCAATGGTGGAATCTTATTAAGAATACGAGGCAAAGGGATGAAATTGAGTCCATGGAATGGGACGAGTTCAAGAACTTATTTTTCAATAAGTACTTCCCTTGTATTCTCTGAACAAAGATGGAGACGGAGTTTATTGAACTAAAGCAAAAGGATGATGAATCTGTTGGTACCTATGAAGAAAATTTTACAAGACTTGCAAGGTATGCATCTAGTATTATTATCCAATATGAGAGTATGATCGATCGATTCATCAGTGGATTAAAACCAAATCTTCGAAGGGCATTAGCTATAAGAGACTTCAGTAGCTATGAAGAAATTGTGCGTTGTGCTATCAAGGTAGAAATGGAAGTTGGTGTTACTTATCCATCTCATAGTTTTTACAAGAAATGAAAGATGGAGTTCAAGGATAAATCTCAGAATAATGGTGAAAAGAAGATTAATGTTTTCTTATGCTCAAAGTGTGGAAAGAAGCATGGTGGAGATTGTCTTAAAGGGACTAGAAAATGTTTTATGTGTGGAAAAGAAGGTCATCGAGCAGCTGAGTGTCGAAGTAATGAAAAAAGGGTTTCTAATTATGTGAATAAAGAAAAGACTACAGAGAACGCACCACCAACACTTCAAAGCTTCAAGTGCAAGGAAATGGGGCATTATGCTAATAAATTCCCTAATCCAAGGGATAGTGATGATTGACATAAGAAACCACATAAGGCAAAGGACAAAGGGAAGTCACATGCGATCACTATTGGTGATGTTCAATATGACAACGATGTGGTGGAATGATTAAGTGTTTATGTAATGGGATTCCAAAATAATGTTGTATATAGTATCATAGAATATTGGAATATTTATGTATTGGTCTATTGTCGTTTTCAATGGTACCGGTAACTATGGAATGTGATTGAGATATTTTTGGAAAGAAAAAGATGATATGCACATAATGAAGGGAAAACAGGAAAATGGAATGTTTGACTGTATTCATGAGCTCATGATTGATATAAGGACTAAGTGATATCATGGTTTGAGTATATATAATTTTGGGTATTTTGGTATGTGAAAAGAGTTATCTTTTAAATGCATTCATGTTTTCACTAAGGTTTAATGGGTATTCATTTTTCAAGAGAATACATGATTAAGGTATTCACATAACTGCAATGTGACCAACATGATATATGGGGGATAAATGATAGTATTCACATGCTTGGTTGACGACATTTCAAGTAATCGTTTTCTTTATACTATGATCTTGGACCGAAGTATTTTAGATAATCCTACAGATTGGAATGGATTATGTTGACCATAAGTTAGTATTGTTTAAGGATAGAACTTTTTTTTGATATTATTTGTGTGATGTTATAGTAATGTAGTTTTAGAAAAAGTAAAACATGCAGGATGGGCGACAGCCCATCGCGTCGGACAAGGCTATGGGAATCGATCCCACAACCGAAGTGCGACTGGCCTTTATTGACTACCACTAGCCTAAAATAAGTCCATGTTTAGTAGAAACTAGTTTTATTATATTAAGCAGTATGATATATTAAGTATAAGTCCATTTTAGGAACCATATATGATTAATCTCACTATAGATGGACTTATGTAAGTTTTGATAATTTTTCTAACCTCTTGTTTGAGACAGATGGAATGACCCATCATTCTATCACATGATCTGCTAACACATCATGAATGAAAAATTAAACTTCATATATTTAAGATATGAAGTGGAAATTGTCCAATGAACGACTAACTGTGAGACTATACCAAAATCACGAAAATATTTCTTCTAATTCCAATTTCATCATCTTTTGGGAAATGATCTTGAAAACCAAAAATGTTGTCCTAGTGCTCTTATATCTGATGAATCAGATGGTACCTTAGGTCATCACAAATTTATGGCTTTGTGATTTCTGGATTTTCAATAGCCATGTTCTCTACCACTCTCTATCAGAACATGATGGTTAGATTTCTCTTCCATATCCATATTTTCACCTATGTGGAAACCCAGTGATTAGTTTATTTGGGTAACCGTTACATTTCATACATTTGTTTTTAAAGATTGGGTTTGGTATTCATTTTTACGATGTGGGTTTATATTAAAGAAACTTTCGAGTAGTAAACCATTTATAACCCCGACGAATTTCGAGGGCGAAATTCATTTTAAGGGTGGGTAGAATGTAACACCCCGAGATTTTATGAAAAATATTTTTTTAATCTAATTAATGTCTTTTGTTATACGCTACACCAAAGGGAGCTTTCACAACACGCATCCTTGACTTTCCTTGCATTACGCGCAATCGCGACCTTCCTCGATAGCGTGTGTAGTACACAATACCGAGTTTCACTAAACAACGATATGCTATTAAAATATTATTAAAACTAGCTGTTATGAATAGTAATAACCACTTTTTGAAATTTTGTAAATTTTATTTTTCAAAATGGACTTCATTTTTGGATTCGGAATATCGAAATTAGCTTAGGGTGAAATTTTGTTACTTTTTGACTAACTTTCATTTTCTGATGAATAGTGAAAATAACTAATTTTTAATTAAAAACATCCTTTTTAATCGAAATAATTAATAGTGATAAATTATTAATTTGAGTGGTTTTAAAGTATATTTAGAATATATTTTTACAATTTAATACAATTTTGGTAATTGGATGTAATTTCACATTTAAACAAAACAAAAACAAGTGTCAATCTTTTGAAAGTTATTATTTCTTAAGAACACTCTATTTGTTTTGACGACGAGAATTAATTACTAAATTTATTAATGAAACTGATATGTTTTGAATTTCATAAAATATACATCATTTTTGAGTTCATAATATCAAATATAGCTTAGGCGTAATTTTTTGTATTTTTCTGGAACCTTTCATTTTTTCCTAAATAGTGAAACCACTAAGTGGTAGTTAAAAAATATTGAATTTTTCATAAAACTGAATTTTACCGCTTTTTTGGGTGGAATTTCAAAAATCCTAGAGACATGGTTGATGTCAGTAATTAAAATGTGGTTCATTGAAATGAAAATAATTTTTGGTGAATAGTATCTTTTTAATTTTTTTACCACGGTTAAAAGTAAATAGGGTAACTAAGGGTAAAAATGATATTAATATTACCCTAAAACATGTCTTAATTCTATTGGATAAGTTTAATTCGACCAAAAACAACCTTATAAATAAAATATGACCATTTTGGCCCACTTGGATTAGATTAGGACATTTATTATTAATTTATTTAAAGAAGGGTTAAAATAGTTAAAATCAAAGTTTAATAAGTATATCATTTTTAATATAGAGTTATACATAAGATAAATTCGACTATAAAGATTCATTAGAAAGCTAAAAATATTTCCTACATAATGATATTTTATTTTTAATTTTTAGAAATTAAATAATATAATTTATTTATGACACGACGATGATGCGGTAATTATCTTATTAATGAAATATTGATATAATTGATGTTATAAATACCCAAATAAATGTAATTTGAGACTTTTTTATGCATTACACTAATTTTATAGGTTAATATGACATGTTAGTATTGATTTATGTAACTGTTTTAGAACAAATAATTCTTTTATGATTTTCACAAAAATCAATTACTAAATAGTGTCAAAATTGACATAAAATAGTTTTTAAAACAAATATTATATTATTAATTGTTATTTTATTCCTAAAAATCTAAGGTTCGGACAAATTACTTATATACAGTTATATATATTAATAATAAACAACTTGGGGTTATTTTGGCTTGTTATAGTAAGTTTATTAACCTTATAGTGTAAGAACACAAAAAGACACGCTAAAAGTAAAATTATCTAACTTAAAGTTAAAACTAAATGATAAGGTTACAATAGTAAACTAAACTTGTCCAAATTATATTTTATGAGAGGTTTTCGACCCATCCCCACCTTAGCTTCTAAATAAATTAATTTGGAGCTATTTAAAACTGAATTTGACTTTATAATAAAATAATAGTTTTAGTTATTCCAAAGGTGCCCCTCTCCTCCCTTATAAAAGGGCACCTCCTCCCCCTCTTCCTAACACCACTTTGAGCCTTCATGCTCATCCAAACCCTGACAAATTCTCTTCTCCACTTCCCTAGAGACATCTTAGAGGCCCTGGTATTCTTCAAAGACCAATTTTAGTGCCATAAAAGCAGATCTCAAAGATGCGCTTCATAGTAGAGGTAATGTCTGTTACCAATTCTTTCAACTTTATTTCTTCTTCCACTTAATCTTATTTAGTTGTATAATTATGAAGTAATAAAATCAGTATCACTCATATAATGATATGTTATTATAAGTATTAAACAACCATATTTCACCATCTATCCATCCTACGGAAAACGAAATCACCGCGCGTGCGTACGTACGGAATACCGTCTCCACACCGTGGTGTAATCTATTTTCCACCACCACCTTACTTGGATGGGTATAACGGTGTAAATAATGACTATATATGACTATTATAACTTGATATTGATTATTAAATAGTATACATACACTCAAATACAATCCCATGATCTTGGGAACGATATCATCGCTTGTGCGTACGTACAGAATACCGTCTCCACGATGTGATGCGACTCGTTCTACAAGATCTTCATTGCATAATGATTATATAAATGAATTGAGTGAATAAATTTGATATATATTACACTAATACTATTCTCGAAATGAGCTATCTATAATCTAAAAATAAGTATAAGAATTTATTCGACAAAACAAGCATAAGAACAAAAAGTAATAAACACCCGAATAAACAAGTAGTAATGAAATATTACTAATAAGAAGCTAAGAATATGACCATATATGATATCATAAAAATAAGTATGATTCTGGAATAAGTCAATAACATTATTTAAATCATTATACAGGAGTTTTGGACACTTACGATGCAAATCATACCTAAGGTAAGGGAAAATATCACAATCTCATTTTTATCCGATATTGTTTATACTCTGGTATTTACTGGGGTGTATTTTATCATCCACAGAAATGTTTCCTCAATATGTAATATTATTTCCATCCACCTACAAATGTTTAAATCCATTTTTATCCTTTGGTGAGTTTATAGTAAAAGATATGAAAGGAAACTTTTTTCATTTTTCCTACGAGGTACTTTTTGACTTTTCCGACAAAAGTACGAGAAGAATGTTTTTTTAACTTGTACGGCGTGAATGGATTTTTAAAACATTATTTCCAAGAAGCTTCATTTACAAATTGTCAAGTTTATTTTTAATCAAATTGTATTAGTTTAAAATTGTATGACATGTTAAGAAAGGAAAATGTTTTTGAAGTAGAAAGGATATTTTCCTCAAGAATGGAGTTCAAGTGTTTTGTCAAAATTATTTTACATCTAAGATAATAAAGGGTTATGTTTTTATCCCTATTATTACATTGATTTGATTATGTTGTGATGGAATTATTTTTAGGAATTCCTTTATCTTATATGAATTGTTTTATGATTTCATGATGTTTATGAATCCCATTTTTATTACATGGGTTATGCTATGATGTATGGTTTATGATTTTGTGGCACACATAAGAATGGTATCATTATGAGATGGGTGGGACCTATATATCCCTAAAATGCATTGGGTAAAGATTTATATCTCACGAGATAGACATGACTGGAATGGTAAGTCAATCCGGTTCAGTATTACAGGACTGGAACGAGGAGTGAACTCGATTCAGAAAGGGACGTTGTCCACTAAGATGGTCTTGGCAGCAATGCCTTGGCTACTATGGAAGTCATTACATGTGCTTAATGGATGCCACAATTACATGTTTTATTCCCATGCTATTTTATCATGATTTATGTTCCATTATGATATATGCCTTATGTACTTCCATGTTTTATGTCGTTGCTCAAGATTTTTAATGTTCACGTTTTTTTTATGTTCAAATGTTTATGGTATGTTTTATTTTATCCATGCTTACTCTTACTGAGAATTTGAGCTCACCCTTTTTATGTTTTCTTTTCCCCTAGGATTTAAAGAAAGGTTTTAGGTAATAAAACAAAAGGGGAAGATCTTTATGGGAGGTGTTGATGATCTTTCACCACGATTAGAAGATTATATTCCGAGTTTCCAAAGACACTAAACTATTACGATCCATGTGTGTCTTTTTTGTTATGTATTATGTATTCCTCAAAAGTAATGTAATTTCCATGTACGTCAAGATTCGGGTCTCTACAATAAAGGTCTCTTGATTTATACATTCAAGCAAGTATGTCTTACCCAAACCAGGATAGACCCTCGATACGAATATCGGAATCTCTGTCTTTCTATCCCCGTAATCCCTCAACTTCATGGTAGTTGGAACCTCTGTCTTCCTCAGCAAGGAAGCCCTTGAACTTCAAGGTAGTTAGCACATATGTCTTCCTATCCCCAGAAGTCCTCGAATGTAATCACCAACATTCGGAGTTGCACAATATAATCTAAACGAGTAGTTCAGTATGCACAAGGCATGAAAAGCTTCTCTTTCTAGAAATCAACTTAATAGCGTGTGGTCTCTAGATCAATCTACTTGTTTCATTATTGAGCTCTTTCAAATGAGCTCCTATTTATAGGAAAATTTCCCACGGTCGGCTTCCCCCTTGAACGGTCATATTTTCCATGAAATTCGGAGGGACCTGTACATGTGTAACTCAACCAACAGTTAATTAGATACAGAATAGACGACATCTTTTTATAACAAACCATGTATAACTGAATGCACGACATCGATTTGAAATGAATCATATGTAAGTAAAATCAAATCAAAATTTTGGAGTGTAAGAAAGTCAAAAGTTCAGAGTATAACCAAAATGAAGTTCAGAGTCTATGTTAAGAAATATTCAGATTCTGTTTTATAGGAATTCAGAGTCTAGTTTCACCAGAGATTGGATTCTGAACTTGTAGAGTTCAGAGTCGAACGACTTAAGATTTTGGAGTCGAACTGCTTAAGAGTCCGGAGTCGAACTACTTAATAGTTCGAAGTCAAAATTCTTGAGAGTTCAGAGTCGAACTTTTTCAGATTTCGGAGTCGAACTGCTTAAGATTTCGGAGTCGAACTACTTGAGAGTTTGGATTCAAACTTCATAAGAGTTCGGAGTCGAACTCCTTAAGAGTTCGGGGTCGAACTCCTTAAGAGTTCGGGGTCGAACTCCTTAAGAGTTCGGAGATGAACTTCTTAAAAGTTCGGAGTCGAACTGCTTAAGAGTTCGGAGTCGAACTCCTTAAGAGTACAGAGTCCAGAATTCTGATTAGAACTACATTACAGATCACATCCGGAATTCGGATCCTAAAAAACAGAATGCTTCAAATATTTTCATTATATGGCTCTGGGATTTTGGGTATGAATCCGGTTTTTCAATTTAAGAAAAATATTGCTATTTATAAGATAATTAAGGTTAAGGTACATTTTCTTAAAGAAGTGAATTTTCCTGATGGGGGTAAAATATACATTTACTTATGTATAAGGTTTTTGTGATTTTCAAAACAAGAAGGAATGGAAAAGTCATAAGGAAAACCTTATTGACTCAATTGGTATGTGTATATTCCACATTTCTCCCCATAAAGATAGTTCTTATATATATTTAGAGGGAAAAAATAGAAACATGATCCAGGTCATGTGTAGGATAGTTCTACTCGTGAGGCATTAATTATCAAGATTGATAATTAATCACATTTTTATTTTTCATGAGCATACATTGAACACCTTTCATATATTCATTTCATAAAATAATGAATCATTCCCTAATAGAGGGTAGAGTTAACAAGAGTTCAGTAACCAATCTCTTCTTGAGCTCTTAGAAAAACTGTTCACACTTCAATGTCTAAATGAACATGACCACTTTCATGTTAACTTGGTTAGTAGATTAGTGACTCATGAAAAGTTTTTCCAAAACCTCATATATTATTTCTCTAATACAAGAATCATTAATTATTAGTTACTATTATAGGATGAGGACACTCCTCTACAACCTTTGTCTTATAAGGATCAACTAAGATTCATTCATTCGTTACAATGTTCCATAAGAAATAATCTTTTTGTATCCAAAATTACCATTTGATGAAATTTCCAAATAACCTCTCCTTCCTAAGAGTTTTCCATATAAAACTTAAATGATCTTAATTCTCATTGAATATTTTGGAATATATCATAATATCATCAATAAAAGAATACAAAAAAGTTATCATGGTAGTGCTTAAAGAATCCATTAATTAACTCCATAAAATTTTCAAAAGCATTAGTCAATCCGAAGGGAATAACATTAAAGTCATAATGCACGTATCTTGGTCGGAATGTGGTCAACGAAATATCTTATTTCTTTAGCCTTGGTTGATGCTAACTAGATCTAAGATCAATCATGCAGATGAATTGAGCCCCAAAAATATAGTCAAATAAATCATCTATTTTTTTAAGAGGGATATAATGCCTCACTATGATCCCATTAAGATCTCTATTATTAATTGATAATCATATTGATACATCCAACTTATTCAAAAAGAGAATTGGTCCTCCCAATGGAAGCACACTTGGCCAGATAATCCCCTTCTCCAAAATATCTTGAATTTTTTTCTATATTTCCTCCATCTCCACATTTTCCATTATATATAGGGTGTTTGATATTTTATTGGATCCAGGCATGATTTCAATGGAGTAATAATACCATCTTACTAGAGGAGGTCTAATTAACTCCTCAGGAAATGCGTCATTGTATTCCTGAATGATGGGTACTTTCTCAATTTGTATTATTTCATTTCTTAATTCATCTTCACTGATCATCTCTATAAAGATGTATATTGGTGGTTATTATAAGAAAATCATAGGTTGAGATATCTCTACTTTCAAAACAATAGAATATTTTCTATTTAATACTATAGGTATTTTCATGCTTCTGTAGTTGGTCTTAGCATTATACTATGAGATCTATTCCATCCGAAGTTTAATTTCAAATTACATAATGGGAATTACTACTATATTTAGGTTGATATTATTCTCACCAAAGTAAATAATATATATTAAATAAGCTTTTGATTCTTGGAAAAATCTTCTAGGAGTATTTACTTGTAGTTCTACTTCTATATGTTCAAGGATTGATTATATATTCATTGAAAATTTGGAGCTAATAATGGAATCTGTAAAACAAGAATCAAACAGTGTACATTCTATCATTGAGAGAACAAATATAGTATCTATTACCACATAATTCGGAGCTTCAACTTCATATATCATTATAGATAATGAAAAACAATTATCTATTGGCTTATGCTGAGGTTTATAGTGATTCACCTCAGTTAAATTTTGATTTGGATAGTGATTGGAATGTTTACCAAGCTATCCACACTTGTAGTATTGGACTTTATGTAGGAACCACACCATATTTCCATTTTTGTTACTGTTAAGATGTTGGGGATTCACCTCACTATGATAGTTCAGAGAAATATGGCCATATCTTCCTAAATTGTAACATTTCACTCAACCATGAAAGTTGGTTCCTAAATTATTCATCCGACATTTTTTTCATGAACAAAGTTTCAATTTATTTCATCTTCAATGATAAAAGCACCTCCATAAGTTTGTCTCTAAATATCACATCTTTTAATTAGAAATGTGGGACATATACATCTTTTTAACATCCAGTATAACCTTCATTGCACTTTTCACTATCTTCTAATAGATTTCATAGTCTCGATTGGATATATTATTTCATAGATACAGTCTTAGCCCACCAGAGAATCTATGAACCTTTCTATTAGGATACCTGAAAAAATATAGGTATAGCGATAGATTCTTATAAAGGTAATCTCATATCATCCAAAATATTAATTTTACATATCCTTCTACTATAGGAATTCCTTCTCTATTTATGTTTACATCAAAAGGTGGGAATATTTTTTGAAGGAGTTTCCCCTGAACTCTCCCCACTCCATTGCAACAATATACCTTATTGGTTTTATGTTATTAACCAATGTCTATCAACGGCCAACTTCTTCCAGTAATAGGTACACATCCGGGGAAACATTATCTTATTCCAAAAAATAGATTACAGAAAAGATATTTCTTATATAGCTTATTATTTATTGAACAATAATTAGTTTGTTAGATCTAATAAATGAAGGTGGTCATTAATGTATAAAGGACTCAATTGAATTTATTTTCCTTTTAGGTGAATTTAATATCTCTTTATGATTTAATTTATTTCTCATAACATGAGTCAGTTGATTCATCATTTTCATAAGATTTTCCATTTTGGATTACATCTGAAGGTTGCCAGCACCTGGTCTATTGTGTTAACTATTTACATGGGTTCTCATATTTCTCTCCATTTTCTAAAAAAGTAAACCATAGTGAGAAACATGTTTCATTTTTTTATATTATCATTTTAAATTTATATAATGTCTTAAAATTTCATTCTTAAAAATTTTATTCTTTAACAATTATTACATTTTCTATAAATCCTTCATAATGGTTCATAAAAAAGCTTTTGATTAACAAAATATATCCCACAGGAGTGTCAAACCTGATTCACAGTATAGTCAGTTATTGTATACCATGTTATACTGAGTTAGGCTCGACACACATTTTTGATGTTGTTACCCCTAGGTACATCTATTCCAACACCACATCCACTTGTTCATATCTATACAAATATTTATTTTCTCAGAAACCACTTAATTAAAAATTCACCAAAATACCAAGATTTTTCAAATATTAAACATTTCTCTAAGTTTCATCCTAAATATTTCATATTTTAATCATCATTAAAAAATAAACCATACTTTGATACCATCTATGGCATCCCGCATTTTTATTACACAAATATTACTTACATTGAACAAACAAATGATCTTTTAATGTTTAGTTTCTTGTAAACATGGTATATAATAAAATAAATCATAAAAATGTATTCTAATCCCCTTTAAGAGGATACATATTAGGTTTATCCTACGTATATTAAATACATATCCTAACCTAGTGACGTATATCCATGGAATGGGTGAGAGTAATACTCAGTAAGGGAAGACAATAGAATGAGTTTACATGTGATGTTGAGAAATATCGATAAGAACATGTGGAATATCATAAATTCATGAGAATGTGGAATATCATAATAATAAGAAAATTAATAATAAATTTGAAATTTGAATACAAAAATTAATTTATATATTCATAAGAAAATCACCATTATTTTTCACTGAGGTGTCATAAAAATTAATAAGGTTATTCACCAACGTATCGTAAAACATGTCATCTTAAGATATTAATTTTTTTAACCAATGAATTGGGGAACTATCAGGGATTAAAATTATTATGTATCAATTATTGTGAGGTATATAGATGATAATAAAACATTTAAGGAATAACTTGTTAAAAAAAGAAACATGATTCATATCAAAATCATGACTTTTAAAAAAACCTAAACACATGGTATTTATGTAATGATTAACCCATGAAAAAGGATGATGAAATTCATGAATGTTCATACTAAAATAAAATAAATCATCTTGAGATATAGGTGAATACACATAAAAAATATATAGTATTTGGTATTGAAAAAATGAAATAGGATAATTTCATTTGAAAAATAGTGAAATTTTGGGAAGAAAATCTGACAACATAATAGGTATGAAACATGGTTTTATAAAACAATAAATATATAGGGGGAAAGGATATACCATTAATAAAATAAATATAGTAAATTTATATAATAAAAGGTAAATAATATAAAAATAAATAAATAAACACCACATAAAATGGGAACTTGAAAGGAAAAGAGAGGTTGAGATATGCCTTACCATGAAGAGTTACTCTTAAAACTAACTGATTGGGACTTTTAGGGCTTGAGGACAACTTGGGAGGACTCCTTGGGAGGTAAAGATATAATATAATTTTGGAGGATGATATGTGAGTGAAATTTAATTATGAAATGGGTGGGTATTTAGAGAAAAGCGGAGGATTTGTTTATTAATTACCTTGGACACCTAGGTAGTGGTAAATGAAATCCCATGGGATTTCCCATGGTATTGGTACATGGTATTGGACACATGAGACACATGTTATGATATTGTTACCCAAAAGAGACTAATATAATTTTATATTACTTATTAAATCACTATGGGGTCATTAAAGCTGCCGAAATCTAAAAAGTGTATTTTTACTATTCACAAAAAACAAAATATTTTAGAAAAATATCATAAATTCATCCTAACCTGATTTCAATGTACACATTTAAATAAACATGTTTATTTTGTCATGTAATTCTCTAATTTTAAATATTTTCTTTTTAATATAAAAATACTTATTTATTAAAAATAATAGCGAATTGAAAATGCATCATAAAATGCATTGTAAAATTTATAACACTTAAAAAAATAAAATTATTTTTTTCATTTAAATTTAAATAAAGGTGTTTTAATCATAATATTTCATTAAAATGTACATTATTAAAAGTACCTTAGTTTATTATAATAATTATATATTTTTTAAAAAGTATATTTTTTCAAAAAATCTACATTTCAAATTCTTCATATTTTTAAGAAAAACTAAAATCATAACAGAAATGATGTAAAAAAAATTTATTTAAAAAAGGGATATAAATTAAGTAACTAAGGCCTTGACAGATCACCCATTATAATACATGAATATTACCTATAGTTAAGGTGTGTTATGGTGATAGATTCATAGGGCAGTTGGGATAACATCGCCCGTGTGGTAATTACCACTAATTTGAAACGTCTCCCATAGGAAATTTTTTTAAGTCTAAACATGTTGAAGCTCAACATGTTCTTGGTCAAGAGGGAAGCCCAGTGAAACTAAATCCTTTATAGGCTCAAAAAACTGGGATTCGTATTGAATGACTCTGCTGGATGAGTCCATTGTTTCTCCTTTTCTTTATTAATTTACAAATATCATTTCCTTTTATAACACCAAATATTACATTAAAATTATTATTAATAGTATTGTTTCCAATAGTCATATTTAACAATGGTCATATAATATTAAAAAACTTATTTTTATATTTCAAATTATACTTACAAAATTATTAAAGATATATAGTTTTTTGAGTAGAAAATACTATATCACATTTTCGGGAAATAATTCTCATTCAAAAAGTTTTGGTCATTACAATTTATGAGAAAAATTAATCATTTATTTATTTCATATTAAGTATAAAACTCATCCCCAGTCAATGATTGTTGTCTGAACCTCCTATAAAATATTGTATTAATTCCTTTGGTAAATTTTGATACTATATTGGGAATTCATTGACTGTCATTATATAAATCCAACATCAATTGTCGGTAAAGTTAGATCACCCTTCACATCCTAAAGAGTCCCCCATTTCTATACAAACTTAAGGAGCATAATTAATCTCTTTATGAATCATCCACTCAAGTTTGGATATTATTTCATTTTGAGAAATCATATCTTGATAAAATGATTGAGTCATATAAGAGGACCATCCTTGAAAACATGCCCATTTTAAGGGACTATATAGATGTATTCTCTGAAGAATTCTGTAATCCTCCTCATGACTGTGAGGTTGGGTTAGAAATTTATGTTATACATAGATCTATGCCCATATCAGTGACACCTTATAAAATGTAAATTATTGAATTGGATGAATTTACGAAGATTTTACAAGAAAATATTTACAAGGGATCCATAAGCTGAAGTGATTCACCTGGAGTATGCTGACCATATTCATCACAAAGAAGGATGGATAAATGTGACTATGTTTTTATTATCATGAACTAAAAAAAAATCATGATAAATAACATGTTTCCCCTTTAATGTATAGATGAATTATTCAATAAACTACCTGGAAATAAGTATTTCTCTTAAGCTGACCATTGGTCGAGATATCACCAATTAAAGATGAAGAAGGAAGATATTCTAAAGGATTCCTTTCTAACAAGGTATGAAAATTATGAGTGTATAGTGATTCCATTAGGAGTCACTAAGGCTCTATTAATATTCATTGAATAGTGAATAGTGTCTTTATAGATTACCTAAAAAATTTGTTGTAGTATTTATAGATGATATTATAATATACTCCAAGGTTAAGAAGTTACATGAGGATCATTTGAATTCCATTTTTAAGACATTTTTAAGAGGGAAAATTGAAAATTATAATAAATGTCTGTTATAAATGGGTTATTTAACATTTTGAGGAAATTTTATCACAAAAATGGACCCTTATAAGTCAAACAAAATTAAAGACTATACCAAAACAACATATTTAAATGATATCTATAGTTTCCCCAGTCTATCAAAGTATTTTAGAATATTTGAAAATAAATTCACATGATTGTTAAACCCACTAAACAAGACGACTTGAAAGGGCATAGTGTTTTCTAGACTAGTGAATGTGAATAGTGCTTTAAACTGTTGAAAAAAATAATATCACAACACCAGTAATCACAATATAAAAAAGTGGGGAACAATTTGTTTTATATAGTTTTGGGTGAAAAAATGACTTGGGAATTTTGATGATGCTAAATGATAATGTTATAGCTTACAACTCAAGGAATGTGAATTTTCCTGAGAAAAACATTCCCATGTATGATTTAGAATTGGATACTGTGATATTTATGATGAAAATATAATTATATTATCTATGTGTGGAGAAGAGATATATATATACTAATCAAAAGATCATTAAATATATATTATTATAGAAGGATATTAATGTGTTCCAATTAAGATTGTTGGATCTCAAAAAAAATTTGATTCCTCAATCCACTACTATTCTATTAATGTAAATATAGTGGAATATTTTCTATGTAAAAAGGATTCTATATCTTTATCTATAATGAGAAATTATATGGATAAAATATTCTTATACATTCATAGGATTTACATGGGAATCTTAAATAAACATACATCATTAATACTTTCAAAAATGAACGCTCAACCCTCCCTTTTGGAGAAGATAAATGATACTGAAAGAGATGATGTGGAAATTATGAAGAATGTGAAAGCTATAATAAAATGGAAATCCTCATAGTTTAAATTTGATGAGGAAGTAGTCATAATAGTTGGGTCATGAATATGATTACCCTCAAATCTTGAGATAAAGTGGGCGATTTTGAATGATGCACATATTTCTACCTTCTCTATCCACCCCAGGAGCTCAAAGATGTAATAAAATCTCTAAAGGAATTATGGATGAGACAATATGAAGAAAGAGATTGTGGAATATGGATCAATATTCCTATTATTTCAACAACTGACATATTAATGAAACAATTCTAATGTTATTTTGAATCCATTGCGTATACCTACATTGAAATGGGAAAATATCAGTACAGACTTTTCATTGGACTTCCAAAGACATCAAAGGGAAATATTGATATATGGGTTGTTGTGGATCATCTAAAAACTAAATATTACTTTATTTTAGTTTTATAGGACTTATCAATCATTCATCTTGGGCTAATTTACATCAAAGAAATGGTTAGAATTCATGAAGTACAATTATCGATTGTATCTAATCGAGATCCATGATTTACCTCCATATTCTGGAAAAGTCTCAAACATTATCTAAAAATTATGTTGGAATTCAGTGCAACTTATCACCCAAAAAGTGATGGATAATATGAGAAAATCATTAAGTAACTAGAATTCACAATTAGATCATATTAAATAGACTTCAAATGGGGAAGGGATCAATATCTTCCATTGGTCGAGTTCTCTTAAAAAATCAATTTTCACTCAAGCATCGAAATGTATCCATATATAGTCCCTTATGGGAAGATATATAGAACCCCTTCATGTTGGGATGATGTTGATGAACACATGTTTCTAGGAACTGAAATTGGAAAGGAAATGATCGAAACATTGAAGACCATTCAACATCACATCATGGCTATACAATTTCATCAAAAGAGCTACATAGAAAATTATCAATTAGTTCTTGGGTTTGAGGATAGAGATCATGTATTATTTTTCATATCTCATGGAAGAGAGTAATGAGATTTGTGAAGAAGGAAAATATATATCCCATGTATATCATGTTCTTTGATATTCTTCATCGCATCAGTGTTTTGGCATAACTACTATTACTTTCACCAACCATTTCTCTAATATATGATGTAATTCATGTATCACTATAGAAGATGTACATAAAAAATCCCCCACATGTAAAAAATTTATAAGTGGGGAAATTGGAAAATGATATATCTTATGAAGACCTTGTACCATAGAGAAAAGTATTTATAGAACAAGAACACTCACTTGGTTAAAGCACTATGGAGGAACCAGGCGTATGAAGAAGTGACATAGGAACTGGAGGAAGCGATGAAGGTGATGTATCATCACCTATTTTCACAATAGTATGTGAAATGAAATTTCATAGAGGAAATTTCATTAGTTTGGAAGAATATAAAACCCTTAGTTTTTCCAATGAAATATTTCTCGAAAAAATTCGTCCATATCATATGTTCTATGAACCATCGAACAAAAATGAACAACGATATACTATTAAAATATATAAATTTTAACATGAAAGTTATAAAATTGCTGTTTAATTATAGATTATTAATAGTAATAACCATATTATAAAATATATTATTGATTTGGAAATAAACACTTAATTTTTAACTAAACTCATTCTATTATTCAAAAATTCGTTCTCTTTTAAAAAACAACTTTATTAATTTATATGAGAAAATAAATTTCATAAAAAATTGAAAATTTTAGGGAACTAATATTAAGAAATAAAAATAATGTTTTAATTCATCATGTCAAAACTACATTTGGATTAATTTTTCAATATTTTCTAAAAGGATTGAAATTTTAATGAATAGTGAAAATTACTGATTTTCATTGAAAAATATATTTTATTTTAGATGAATTTATAAAGTAAAATTATATTTTTTATTATTTTTAAAATTTCAAAAGTTAATTTTTGTTATTAAAAATATAATTTTGGCCTTAAAAATAGATGTTATAAATATATTACCATAAAAAATATTAGATAAAAAAGTGGAATTTTTATGAAAAAATGTTTTCAGTTACATTTTAAAGGTTAAATTATAAATTAAATTAATCCACTATTGTGTTTTGATTTTTTGAAAATAGTTTTATAAAATTTTATGTGGAGTTCCATATTCAGTAAAGAGATCCCATTATTATTTTTTCAATATCAATAGTAACCGTGATAACATTTATTACCTCAGTAAAGCGTAAATCCGGTAAATATAGATTAAAAATAACTGGTAAAGACATATTTTTTCTTCCAAATTATTATTTAATGAATTAAATACTACTATTAGCACATACATATTTAGTTATTTTATTAAATTGACCCTTTTCTAGGAAAATGACTTCGACATTATTAAAAACAATGAATGTGACAAAATGACGCATTCTTTTTTTAATAAGTATAATATTTTTAATAAATAGAAATATAGAAGATAAATTATATCATAAATATTATTTATAATTATAAATAAATTATATAAATCTTGTAAATTTTTTTATGTTTTTAATGAAGATTTATTACCTTAAATTCTTACACAACAATGAAACAATAATTATTAAATTAATAGACAAAATCAAATAAAGGATATTAAAAACATTATAATAAATATTATATGATATATTTAATATTATCCAAGAATTAATTATTTGATAATGAAATGTATATGATATACTAAAATAGTTGGTTATAATATTATTTATTATTTGGATGTTTTTAAATGTCAAAGTAGTGAATTGAATAAAAATTGACAATAATTATATTTTATTGAATCAATATTTTATGAAATTATATAAACATCATAATAATATTTAAAAAAAATATTAAATGATAAAAAAATAATAAATTGTCCATTTATATTTAAATTGACATCATATATGTAAAAATAAAAACCATTCAAAATTGAATTTTTTTACCACAATTAAATTAAAAAAAGGATAACTAAGGGTTAAAGAAAATGATAATGTTTAAAATAAAACCAAAACATATTTGTTTTTTTGATGATATCACTACCATAGATTATCATATCTAACAATCCAAGGTAATTGCGTTGAATTTGGATTGAAAATTAATTTATTATAATTTAATCCTTTGAAAATTAGAAGAAGAAAAAACATACCTCATCCCTTATAAATATCACTCATCACAACCCCTTCTACTCACACATTAAAAGACTTAAATATTTTCCAAATATATTCTAAACTATATTCTACCCACTCTCCACGCATCCATGTACTTCTGGTCTCACCAAAATTCTGATTCTAAATTCCTTAATGGGTCATTCAAGTAGGTGATATTCAAGAGGTAACATTCTAAAACTACGACTCTTAATTTATTTTATTATTCTACCTTATCCCCATATATTTCATAAATAAAATATTAATAACAATATTATCTTGAATAAAAATTAATTTTATATTTATTATTTAATATTTTATGTCCATTACATTTTATAATCTACTATTATTCAATGAAATTAACCCATTGTAAAAATTATGGTGGTTTTCCATTACTATGAATAATGAGTTTTTTTCATTAAAACCTACAAGTGTGGTCAGAAAAACATTATTATTATTAAAACAGATTTTAATAGAAATATATTATAATTTTTTTTCATGTTCTGTAACTAATAATTTTAAAAAAAATAAAAAATAAAAGGCAACTAACTCATCATGATTGAAAAATTCCCAAAAAAACTAATTATTTATCATTAAAATTTAATCAAATGAATCACCCTCATAGTAGGAAAATATTATATGTGACAATTTATATTTATTTATGTGCATTAAAAAAAATATTATTTAACTTCTAGATTTTTATTCCCTTTTGAAAAGCACTACTATAATATGATACAAGAAAAATGAATAACAAACCGTGAAACAAACACTTACTAAATAAAAACATTGAACATTATAACTCATCAAAATGACTATAAATGAAATTAGTAAAATCATAAAAAATAAAATACATGAAAAAGTGTTTATAAATTTAGTAATTAATGTATCCTATTTTATTATCTAGGAAATTGTGTTCAAGTGCAGAATGCATTCAAGCATAAGGAAAGGTATCATTCTGAACCTTCGTATCTCCTTTAAGTTACGTTCTCTCTCTATTATCTGAAATTTATAACTTAATTAATATTATATTATACTTATGTATTCTTTATATATTTCTCACAGATATATACCATGTTTACTAATTATTTTTACGGGGATAAACATGTATTAAAGGATCGATTCTTAATTCCATTCAAAAAATCGATTAAAGAGAACATCCCTATTTGATGTTCCATTACTTATATAAAACCCATCATTTTTTAAAGATCTTACGAGGAATCCATCTAGAGTAAGGATATGGGGTAAATTATATTTACCTCATAATTTTAACCAAATTCTAAGATAAGGGATATATGATTGGTTGGACACATGAATGTTAGGACTTTTGAGAACCTTGATATTTGATCATTTAGAAACATTATTGTAATACAATACATTCCTAATTTATGTAGTCCACCTAAAATACAATAAAATCACCCATGGAACTGGAATACTAAATACATCACCTATGAAACAGTACTGAGTGTGAATTCACCAATATCACATAATTATGAAACAACTCACTAATACCTCTTATAATGAGGCATTATTCCCTTTTTATGTATATGTATTCCACTTCACTAAGGCCCTAATTTCATTATACATCATTCAATGTGGTTATTATATCTACTATATTGTCATATTTTTTCCATTTCATTTGAAAAAAATTAATGTACTATTATAATATGGAACTAAATATATCGGCATCATACCTTTTTGAACCATCACCACGGTATACTTCTCAGGTAGCTAATTCACTCAAAACATCTACCTAGGAACTATTTTAATCTTTTCCAATAATTTGGGAACCCATCCATAATATGAATGATTTAGTTGAGGTAATCCTATATCAAAAAATATTCCAAGAGTGATGATTATCCTCCTTGAATCCTCTTTTCATATTCCACCATACAATGGCACCACTTCACCGCTATGACCTACCTCAGTTCCATTTAACCAGGATTCAAAAAAGTTGGCTTTCAGACATATAAATTACCAACAATGAACATAGTTAATTCCTTGATTCAAGATTATATTATTTGTTTCATTGGATTCCTTCAACTAATATTCTCCTCAAAATTCCCCAAAAACCATACTCACCCAAGGCATTGACTAGTTTTTGAACATCTCATAATCTTGTGCTTAAGAACCAAAATTACCATTTTTAGTCCATATAAATATATGAACCCCATATTATGTGTAAGATCCAAATAATTCAATCAATTATTATCTCCATAATTTGATCCATTAGTGAGTACAATAAATATGATGAACCTCATGTGATATCCCTAAACTCTTCCTTGATGGACAATAATCCATATAAACTACTCTTCTTCTCTATGTCACATTTCATCTATGTCCAAATGTACCCACTTTTTTAAGGTTAGAAGCATTAATGAATAACTATAATGGGTTTTATATGTGTTATTAGAACCCAATAATCAGTTGACACTACTTTTTTATATAAAAAATTATACTACAAGATACTAAACAACATATATGAGTCCTTACATTTGACAATAAAATTTTTACCACAAATTACATGGGAATTGATTCTTAATAACTAGTATGTAATCAAAACACTCCATAATTCCACGATGAACATAAAATATAATTCAATTGCTCATTTTATCATGAAAATAATATTAATAATGTTATTTCTTATCACATGAGCTAAAAAGGTATGATGTTTCAAACTATATAGAACCATAAAAAATAGGTTCTAACTCCATTAAATGGGATTTGTTGGAATCCACACTCATGGTACATATTGCAACACCATAAAACCTCATGCCTTATCTAAATGGATCCTAATGCCTCTATAAATTTTGAAAACAAATATTTCATCCTTATATTATTATAAACTGCCGAGTTACCCAATACTTGGGTAATATTGTAGTTATTATAATCCTCATGTATAGTTCCCTCTTAAAGTCATGTTTTAATTAAATCAATTTTCATGGTAAAATTATATCATTATATTTATAGATTTAGAAACATGAAATTAATAATTAACGTACTTTTGTTTTATAATTTAATTCCCCCCAAAA
Source organism: Viscum album (assembly GCA_963277665.1). Taxonomy (NCBI): domain Eukaryota; kingdom Viridiplantae; phylum Streptophyta; class Magnoliopsida; order Santalales; family Viscaceae; genus Viscum; species Viscum album. The sequence continues at coordinate 994,861,950 of OY728141.1, read as the reverse complement.
GGATGATGTGGTCCCTCCCATCCATCCTCTAAAAAAATTAATAATCAACGTGTTGTTTGAATGTTAGAATGATAACTTTTCTTCGGGATGAAGGATTTAACGAACTCAAAACATCACATGTATGGGTGTTAATGAGATATATTACGTATAAGGAACATGAATGGGTAATTATGAGCATAAAATGAGTTATATATTAAGAAACATCACCAAAACATTAAAAACATCATTACAACCAAATATAATGGTAACCATGAACATTGTTATGCCACCATGTTCACTGTAATGTTATTGTAACATACCAAGTAAATAAATAAATAATAAATTTTCATAATTATTCATATTTTTGAATTAAATATTAAATTTACTTTAAAGGGGTTGATATGCTTGATAGCATACCCGATACGCAACAACGGGTTTCTTTGAAATCTTACGTTGCACACTAATAATATAATAATATTATTTTTAAATTGTAGATAACGCCTAGCTGTTGTATTTGAAAAAATGAATAAAACTAACTAATATATGATTATACATATGTTTTTAAATTTATCAAATAAAAGTTAGAGGCTTAAAATGGGAATTAATCTAATTTTAAGCATAAATACTCTAATATTCTATAAAAATGTCGATTTACCGCCTTTTGATGGTGAACCCTTTTTAAATATATATTTGGTCACTTTTATATGTTATACTTGAAAAAATAAAATTCTTATTTAGATTTGTGACATCGAAATTTACTTTGGGTAATATTTTGGTATTTTTTTGATAAAATTCATTTTTTTATGAATAGTGAAAAATACTGTATTTTATTTCAAAAGTGCCTTTTAATATAATTTATTTATATTGTAAGATTATATTTCTAATTGGTTTTAAACTGTAATTATATTATATTTTTACGAATTAATCTAATTTTATTCATTGGAATTAATTTCACATTGAAATTGGACATAAACAAGCATCAATCTTTTGATAGTTTTTCTTTCTTAAAAACACGCTATTTATTTTGACAACGGGAATTAATTTTAAATTAAATAATGATAATCTTATGTTTTTAAATTGGTAAAATAGACCTCATTTTTGAATTCTAAATATCAAATATATCTTAGGATTAATTTTTGGTAGTTTTCTGAAAAACATTAATTTTGATGAATAGTGAAACCTCTAAGTAATAGTTAAAAACAAACATTTTCATTTAAATGAAATTTTACAGCTTATATGGATTAAATTTTGAAAATTTGACATACATAGTTGTTATTATTAAGTAAAATATGGTTCAATAAGATTAAAATATTTTTTTAATAGTTACTTTAAAATTTTATTTATCGCGGTTAAATGTAAATAGGGTAATTCAAGGTAAAACGAATATTATAATAACAAAAAATTACCTTAAAACATGTCGTAAACTTATTGGATGAGTCATGTCTTTCCATGGGAATCCTTGGGTCAATTTGGAGACCCCATGGAGGAACATAAGAGTGATAGTAACACTTTCTTTTAATTAACTTAAAGTAAAGGCAAAAATGACATTAACAAATATATTTTCGTAAATTAATATTTATATAAGGTTATATAAGCTATATTTTCGACTATAAATATTATTTGTAAAGATAAAAATATTTCCTAAATTATGTTATTTTTTATTATTTTTATACATAAAATAAATTAAATAATTTATGATGCAATAAGGATGCAGTATTTACCACATTAATAAATGATTTAAATAAATAAGATTATAAATATTTGAATAATATCCAAAAACAATAAAATTCTTATTGGATTAATTTATTTAGACCATGGTTCATCTTATCTTCGACTTTAATTTTTTTAACCTTTATAAACCGAATATCATAATATTATAAAATAATATTTTCATACTATCATAAAGAGACCCTCCTCCCCCTTATAAAAATACATCCATTATAACTCATTCCTAACACATCTCAAGCCCCTTGTCTTGTCCAACCCCTACCCATATAATCTCTAAATGTCTTTATCTTCCACATAGAAGCCTTAACTTAGGTAGAAGGATCTTCTATAAATCCTTTTGATTCAAACCAAAGGGAGTTGCCCAAATTAAAGGTAACAATTTCTCTTAACTTAATTTTTTTTATTTTACATCTCCAACCACAAAACTCCATTTATTCATTTATTTTATATGAAAAATAAGTATCCTTAATGTAATAAGATGTTTTTATGATAAGGATTCGAACTACACTTACACACACCTCAATCTAATCGGTGAAGAACATACTGTTTCTGTAGATGGAAAACTAAATCCTCACGAAATGATGATTGTTTGATTATCTCATACCGCTTATCATGGTGGCCATTATGATGGAAATATATTTATATATAATATAAGTTATTTTTTTTGTTTATTCTTTTTATTTCCCATTTATATAATACCTTTATGGGTTCCATTATGTGTAAACCCGATAATTTCATTTGAGGAAGTGCGGACTACCGCCTCTCAAAGTGATATGACTCATTAATTCCATATGTGGGATGTATAAAGTATTGAGTTAATAATATTATATATGATATTATACTAGAATTATAATATACCTATGTATATTTGTGTTTTAATTCCCTTAAAATAATAAATATAAATGAAATTAGTGTTTATGCGTACGTACGACATACCGTCTCCATGAATGATGCATTTCATTTCTTACCTACAAATGTTATGTACTATTATAAATACATGTATATAATTTATATATATGAAATATATAATATATAAATCATTAATATAATTCTGAATGTAATGGACTATTGACCACATTGACTACTTGTAAATATTAGGTTTTCATTTTTGACTCAAGTAACAAATATCAACAAAATGACCATTATTAACTTAAATGATTGAATAATGTTTATTAAATGGTAATAAGTGATATAAAATGAATAATAAGCTTTAAAAAAGTTCTTAATAAATTACAAATTTACTTTAGTTTATTATTCTGTAGATTAAAGAACGAATGAGTCAAGTCGGGCACGAGGTAAGGTACTTTGTTTCAATCTCCTTTTATTGAGGCATCTTTTGTTTTAATACAATATTTTGTTTTATATGCTATATAAACACCTTTTAATTTTACTTTAATTCAAAAGGAATATTTCCCCTATAAACCGTTTTATGAAATGAAAAAATAGAATGTTTCTTTTAACATATGTGGTGACAACAACCTTTCCGTCGCCGCGAGTATTATTTGATCTTTGGCTTCCTTAACAAGTCATAATGTCTTTTAAAAGAAAAATAAATAAGACATACTCTTTTATGTATTATGGTATTGAAAATTTTATTGATAATGTATTTTTTTTATATCAATATACTTAAATGATATATTGTGATTGAAATGTGGAAATGTTATCTTCCATTTATGTTTGTTTTATGTGTTATGAATATGTTATGGTTTTTGGGCATTGTTAAGTATATGAGTGGTTCTTTGATAAACCTAGGGCGGGTGAGCCCAAGATAGATCTCCAATTAATTGGGTAATGTGACGGAGGTAAACGTGAATGTTTCACCTAAGAGATTTATGTAATATACTATAATCGGTATTCCAAGTGTAACTCCCTACGTAGCTGTGATAGCTACAGTGTAAGTATGATATGAATTCCACAAGTTACCTTTATGATTTGTGTTTTTTATGTGTTATTCATATACCTTATGATTTCAGGAGGAATGTTAATGTGCTTATGTTATGTATGAAATGATGAACTAATGTTTTCTTTATTTGTTTTATAACTCTTAATGAGATTTTGATGCTCATCCCAAGTTTTGAAATGTTTTTAACTGGACCTAAATATGAATAGGTTCAAGGATGGGATCAAGGAATATTCATGATATCATAAACATGGGACTAGACATGACACTTTTCTTCAAGAGTTTTTATTTTATGAAAAAAATGTAAACTGAGTAGAAGTGTCTACCTTGTAATTTTTCTGTTGTAATATAAATTTTATGTCCTAATTCCCTATAACACTAAACCTGAAAAGATCCTTAATGTGAATTATTGATTTAATTCAAGATTATGTAATTCTTTAAGGATGAGTCCTTATAGTTGGTATCATAGGATGGTTTAGAAAACCATAGGAGTTAGAATATAGTTAAATTAATATCCATAAATTATTTTAACTTTATGTTATGATTGAAATGATATATCATTTACAGATTACCATGTTGCTACGCCGAATGTATTTATGTGTTCAGAATGGTTTTTACAGAGGAAACATGGCACCTATCTTGGGATGATAACAGGAGGAAGACAACTTTCCAAATCAGCAACCTGAGACTGTCATAATTAGAACTGAACAGTTTGTTGTAGTGATCACACAATTGACTCAGGCTATAAATGGTGGTGTCTTCCATGCATGATATCAGCTAGATCAATAACATAGGAACATATTAGTAGTGGAGCATTTCATGAGGCAACACCCTCCATCATTCAAGGGATAATCTGACCATGTTCTAGCAGAAGGGTCGATTAAAGAACCAGAATTTTTTTTATGTCATGGCGGGTTCAGATCATCCAAAGGTTAGTCTTTCTATTTACTATTTTTAAGGTGAAGCTGATTAGTGGCGGTCGATGATGAAAAATATCAGGGAAAGTGAGGAGATTGATGGTCTGGATTAGGATGAATTCAAAGGTTTATTTCTTGAGAAATATTTTCCTAAGGTGGTTCGTCTTAGGATGGAAAAATAATTCCTATAATTGAGGCATGAGGATGACTCAATGGATTCTTATGACGAAAAATCCACTCAACTTGCAAGGTATGGTCCAAATTTCATACAAGATCTTGATTCTAAAATCAACCGATTTTACTCGGGATTAAATCCAATGTATCGAAGGGATTTAGCTCTCGTGAGTTAATAAGATATGAAAAACTCGTTCGTTGTGTGGAGAAGGTGTAAATGGTGTTTGTTGATGATCATGTGTTCTTTTACAAACAATTAAATAAGAGGTCGAGGTGGTAGGAAAAAGGGATGAACTCTTTAAAAAATTATGATGGTAAGAAACATATGTTTTCAATTTGTGAAAATTGTGGTAAAAATCATGTTGGGAAATGTCTTTTGAATTCTATAAAGTGATATCGATGTGGTAAAATGGGACGTAAGGCTCATAATTGAACTGAAAAAAACAAGGTAATAATATTAAAAAATGTGATTTACAGTCAGTAAAATGTTTTAAGTACAATGAAATGGGTCATTATGGAAATGAGTGTCCAAAGAATAACTAAACTGAGGGAAAGCATCTAGAAAACTAGTAGAAAGGGGTGGTGAAGTCCTTTTCAACTACTTCAACAGAAGATGGTCCATCAAATGAAGTACTTTTAGGTACATTGTTTGTTTGTTCAGATTATGCCAATGTGTTGTTTGATTGAGGGTCTACACACTCTTTTATTTCTGAGAAGTTTTCTAGTAAATTGGGAATTCCATCTCAAGATATGAATATGGAACTTATAGTAAAAACACCTAGAGAAAATTTTGAGAAAAAAATAAAACAAAAGAACCTTCATTTCCTTGTGTGTGGGAAGAATATACCTGCAAACATTATTGTTTTTCCTCTAGTAGAGTTTGATATTATTTTCGGTATTGATTAGCTTAGTATTTATCATGATAAGATTTACTGCAGAGATAAAGAGGTTTCTTTTCAGAAATATTTTTAGTTTGTGTACAAGAATGAACTCCTTGTTTTTATAACATATTAGGAAGCTGAGAAACTAATAAAAGACGGAAATTAATGTTACCTTGTATATATTGTTGAAAATAAAAGAACTGTTGAGATTAATGATGTGTCGGTGGTAAATGAGTACCTTGATGTTTTTCCTTATAAGGTTCCTGGTATTATACCTGATCAGGAAGTTGAATATACTTTTGACTTAGTTCCTGATGCTAAGACAATTTCAAAACCCCCTTATCAAATGAATCAAATAGAACATTTAGTGTTAAAGAAGAAATTTTAGGAGTTATTAGATAGAGGATTCATTTGACCTAGAACATCACCATGGGGTTCTCCTGTCTTGTTTATTAAAAAGAAAGATGGTTCAATGTGACTTTCCATTGATTATAGAGCATTGAATAACATCACTATTAAGAAAAAGAATCATTTGCCTCATATCGATGATTTTTTTATCACCTCCATGGAGTTCATTATTTTTAGAATATTGATTTCAGGTCGGGGTACCATCAGTTGAACATAAAAGAAGAAGACATTCTAAAAACCTTGTTTCATACTAGATATGGCCATTATGAATTTGTAGTTACGCCTTTTGGGTTAACCAATGCACCTGTTATATTCATGGATCTTATTAATATAATTTTCTATGAATTCATGTATAGGATTGTGGTTGTTATCATTGACGATAATTTTTTTTCTAAAATTAAAGAGGAGCATGAAATTCATTTAAGGGTTTTCTATCAAACCATAAAAGAAAAGATACTATTTGGAAAGGTTAGAAAATGTGAATTTTGGTTACAAGAAATTTATTTCCATGGTCACATTGTTTCAAAAAATGGTATAATTGTTGATCCTGCTAAAACAAAAGTGGATGAATAAAGGCCAAGAGCAACAAATATAACTGAGATTTGTAGTTTTCTTAGTATGATAATTTATTATCGGAGTTTTGAAAAGTATTTTTCACGGTTATCTAGTCCAATGACTATGTTAACTAGAAAAGTTGTTAAGTTCATTAGGACAAAATAATGTGATGATTGTTTTTAGGAATTGAAAAAAATATTGGTGAATGCTTCAGTTTTGGCATTGCCTTTCAGAAATGGTGAGTTTATTGTCTACAGTGATGATTCATTGAAAGGAAATGGTTGTGTCCTTATGTAGAATGATAAGGTAATTTCTTATGCATCACGTTAGTTGAAACCTCATGAGTTAAATCACCCTACACATGATTTGGAATTATCTACTATTGTTTTTACTTTAAAAATTTGGAGGCATCATTTTTAATGAATAAAATGTAAAATATATACTGACCACAGAAGTATGTAGAATATATTCACTCAGAAATAATTGAACATGAGACAGAGGAGATAGTTGGAATTAATAATTAATTATGATTGCACAATCCTTTACCATCCAGGAAAATAAAATAAAGTGGTTGATTCTTTGAGTGGAAAAATTAATGCTTCATTGACCATGCTATGTAACGAGATCCTTTTGTTTTTGATTTTTTGAACTTTGGAAAAGAGGTTTTTGGGGCATGAAATTATTATATTTTGTTTCAGTTGCCAGTGAAATCATCTATATCGGATATAATTAAGCAAGCGCAGAAGGAAGATAGTGAGTTACAGAAAAAGGTAGAGATGGTTCAAAAGGGTATGTTTCCTGAATTTAGCGTTGATAATGACAATGTTTTGAGGTTTGGAAGAGATTATGTGTGCCTTGTGATTCAAAGTTAAAGAATGAGTTATTATGTGAAGCTCATAGTTCTCTATTTTTAGTTCATCCTATTTGTACTAAGATGTACCGATATATTCATGAGTATTACTGGTGGGATTGAATGAAAAGAGATTTTTCTGATTTTACTTTGAAGTGCTTTACATGTCAGCAGGTTAAAGCAGAGCGGTAGTTACCAAAAGGGATTCTTCATTCTTTACCGGTGCCAGAGTGTAAAGGGGAAAATATATCCATGGACTTCATTGTGGGATTACGAAAGACATCTCGAGGTAATAATGCAATCTTGATTATTGTAGATCGGTTGACTAAATCTTCTCAATTCCTTCCTATTCGAGATACTTTTTCTCTAGATCAAATTTCTCGGTAGTATGTTAAAGAGATAGTCAGGATGCATGGTGTTCCCTCTACATTGTATCTGATCATGATCCCTGGTTAACTTCTAACTTTTGGAAAGGCTTTCAGAAGACGTTGGGTACTAAATTAAATTTTAGAACATCTTTTCATCCACTATCAGATGGGAAGTCAGAATGAAAAATTCATAACTTGTAAGATATGATAAATTCATGTTCACTGGATTACTAGGGAAGTTAAGAACAACATATTTTTTGGGTTGAGTATTCTTATAATAACAGTATTCATTCCAATATACATATGGCACTATTTGAGGCATTATATGGAACGTTTTGTCGAACTCTAGATTTTTGGGATGAAGTAGGTGAAAGGAAGCTGATGGGACAAGAATTTGTAGAAGAGATGGCAGAATAAGATCAGTTGATTCATAATAACATGAGAACAACACAGAGTAGGTAGAAAATTTATGCGGGTAACTGGAGGAAGGATCTCTCTTTTGAGGTAGGTGATCATGTCTTTCTCAATGTTTCTCCATGGAAAATTGTAATGCGTTTTTGTAAGAAAGGAAAGTTGAGTCTGAGGTTCATTAAAACCCAATGAAATCTTGTATAATGTTGGATTAGTTGCGTACAGATTGGCATTACCTCCATGTTTATCCCAGGTACATAATTATTGTCATGTTTCATTGTTAAGAAAGTATATGCCAGATCCATCTCATGTTTTAAGTCCAGTGGTAGTTCAGTTGGAAGAGAATATCTTTTATGAGGAACAACCAGTCCAGATTCATGATTATAGAGATAAAGGTTTGTGGAATAAGGTAATTAATCAGGTAAAGGTTTTTTTGGAAAATCATATGGTTGAAGTGGAAACATGGGAATCTGAAAATGCTATGAGAGATAAATACCCCTATTTAAATGATAAGTGAATAAAATTGCAAGGATACAATTTCCAAAAGGGGGAAAAGATGTAACATCCCAGGTAAATAATGGAATAAAACATTTTCATAATTATTCATTTTTGTGAATTAAACATAAATTTTACTTTAAAGGGGTTGATATTCTCGATGGCATACCCGATACACAACAACGTGTTTCTTTGAAATCTTACATTGCAAACTAATAATATAATAATATTATTTTAAATTGTGGTTAATGTCTTGTCGTAATATTGGCGGAATGAATAGAGCTAACTAAAATATGATTATATGTATGTTTTTACAATTATCCAATAAAAGTTATAGGATTAAAATGTAAATTAATCTAATTTTAAGTATAAATACTCTAATATTCTTTAAAAGGCCGATTTACCGCGTTTTGATGGAGAAACCTCATTAAATATAGGTTTGGTCACTTTTATATGTTATATTTGACGAAATAATGTTCTTCTTTAGATTCAGGTCAACAAAAATTACATTGAGTTAATTTATGTTCTTTTTTGTTAAAATTCATTTTCTTATGAATAGTAAAAAATAATATATTTTAATTAAAAAGTTCCTTTTAATATAATTTATTTATATGTTTAGATTATCATTTTAATTTGTTTTAATGTGTTATTAGATTATATTTTTTCCAATTAATCCAATGTTGGTTATTGGAATTAATTTCACTTTGAAATTGGATATTAACAAATGTCAATCTTTTGATAGTTATTGTTTATTAAAAACACGGTATTTGTTTTGACAGCGGAAATTAATTTGAAATTAAATAATGAAACTTTTATGTTTTTATTTTTTCAAAATAGAAATCATTTTTTAATTTTGAATATCAAATATATCTTAGGCGGAATTTTCTGTAGTTTTCTGAAAAACTTCAATTTTTGATGAATACTGAAACCACTAAGTAGTAGTTAAAATCTGAAATTTTCATTTAAATGAAATTTTATCACTTATGTGGATTGAATTTAGAAAATTTGACTTATGTGGTTGTTTTTATTAAGTAAAATTTGGTTCAATAAGATGAAAATAATTTTTTAGGAATAGTAACTTTTGACTTTTATTTACCATGGTTAAAGGTAAATAGGGTAATTCAAGGTAAAACAAATATTATAATAATAATAAATTACCTTAAAACTTATTATAACCTTATTGGATGAGTCATGGACGACCATGGGCATCCTTGGATAAATTTTGGGACCCCATGGAGCCACTTAACATTGATAATGACACTTTATTTTAAATAACTTAATGTAATGGAAAAAATGACATAAACAGATATCTTGTAGTAAATTAATTTTCATATATGGTTATATAAGTTATCTATTCAACTATAAATATTATTTGAAAAACTAAAATGTTTTCCTACATTATAGTATTTCTTTTATAATTTTTAGAAATCAAATAAATTAAATTATTTTTGACACAATAAGGATGCAGTATATACCTCATTAATAAATGATTTAAATAAATAAGATTATAAATATTAAAATAATATCTGAAACCTGTAAAATAATTATTGGATGAATTTATTTCGACCATGAGTCATCTTCTATTTGACTCTAATTAGTTTTATACCTTTATAAACTGAATATCATTATATAATAAAATAATATTATCACACTTTCCTAAAGAGACCATCCTCCCCTTATAAAAAGATTTCACCTAAAACTCATTACTCACACTCTCAAGCCCCTTGTCTCGTCCAAAACATGACCAAATAATCTCTAAAGATTTATATCTTCCACCAATAGTCCTTAACTTAGGCAGGAGGCACTTCATGAAGTCCTTTTGACTCAAACCAATGATAGTTACCCAAATTAAAGGTAACAGTTTCGCTTAACTTCCTTTATTTTATTTTACTTCTCCAACCCCTAAACTCTTTTTATTATTTATTATATAACAAAACAAATATACTCAATATACTAGGATGTTTTTATGAGATGTATTCAAAAAAAACATACACACACCTCCATCTAATGGGTGAAGAACATACTATTTTTATGGATGGAAAACTAACACCTCATGAAACGATGATTGTTCGATTATATCCTACTACCATTCATGGTGGAAATTATGATGGCACTATGTTTATATATGATATATATTATGTTTATTTTTTTATTCTTCTGTATTTTTCATTTATAGCATACCTTTATGGTTTCCATTATGGGTAAACTCGATAATTTCATTTTAGGAAGTGCAGACTACCGCCCCTCCAAAGTGATATAACTCGTTATTGACATAAGTGGGAAGTATAAAGGATGGAGTTAATGATATTATATATGATATTATAATGGAATTATATTATATCTATGTATCATTATATATTAATTCCATTAATATAAAAAATATAAATGATAGTAGCATTCATGTGTACGTACGGATTACCGTCTCCATGAACGGTGCATTTCATTTCTTACCTCCAAATGTTATGTACTATTATAAATACATGTTTTTAGTAAATTTATATGATATATATGATATATAAATCATGAATATCATTCTGAATATAATTTACTATTGACCACATGGACTACTTGTAAATATAAGGTGTTCATTTTTTACTCAAGTACCAAATATCCACAAAATGACTGTTTATAACATAAATGGTTGCATAATGTTTATAACATGGTAATAAGTGATATAAAAGGAATAATAAACCTGAAAAAGGATCTTATGAAATTATAAATTAACTTTAATTTATTATTTAGGAGATTAAAGAACAAACGAGTCAATTTGGGCATGAGGTAAGGGACTTTGTTTCAATCGCTTTTCGTTGAGGCATATTTTGTTTTAATACATGATTTTCTATTATACGTTGTATAAACACCTTTGAATTTTAATTTTATTCGAATCGAATCTTTTATCTATGAAGTGTTTTACTTAATCGAAAAAAATGTTTCTTTTAATGTAAGTGGTGACAATGACCTTTCCGCCGCCACGAGTATTATTTGATCTTTGACTTCCTTAACAAGTTGTAATGTTTTTTAAAACGAAAATAAATACCATATTCTCTTTTATGTATTTTTGTTTTGAAAATGGTTTTGATAATGGATATTTTTTATGTCAATATATTAAAATGACATATTTTGATAGAAATTTGGAAATGTTATATTCCCTTTATGTTTGTTTTTTTTGCTACGAATATGTTATGGTTCTTGGGAATTGTTACGTATACGGGTGGTTCTGCGAAAAACCTAGGGCGGGTGAGCCCGATATAGCTCTCCAATGCATTGGGTAACGTGATGGAGGTAAACTTGAATGTTTCTCCTAAGAGATTTATGGAATATACTATGATGGTTATACTAAATGTAACTCTCTATGTAGCTATCATAGATACAATATAAGTATGATATGAATGCCACAAGTTACCTTTATGATTTATGTTTTCTATGTGTTATTCATAAATCTTATCATTTCATGCGGTATGTTAAAGTTCTTATGTTATGTATGAAATGAATAAATAATGTTTTATTTATTTTTTATATAACCCTTTCTGAGCTTTTTATGTGCATCCCATGTTTTGATTTGTTTTTTAAAAGAACTATAGATGAACAGAGTAAAGGATGGGATAAAGGAAAAGTCATGTTGTCTAAAACATGGGACTAGACATGACTCTTTTTTTCAAGAGTTTTTATTTTATGAAAAAAAACAAACTAAGTATAAGTGTCTACCATGTAATTTTTGAGATGTAATGTACTATTTATGGAATAATTCTATAAAACTATAAACCTGAAGAGATCCTCAATGTGAATTATTCATTTGATTCAATATTATGTAATGCTTTAAGGTCATGCCTTTATTTTTGGTATCATAGGTTGGTTTAGACCACATTAGGAGTTATAATATAGTTAAATTAATATCCATAAATTATTTTTAGTATAAGTTATGATTGAAATTATAAAACATTTATAGATTACAATGTTTATTCACCTACGGTATTTCTGGGTTCAGAATGGTTTTCTGTAGAGGAAACAGGGCAGCTATGTTGGGACAACATCAGGGGGAAGACAACTTTCCAAATCAGTAGCCTGAGATGCTTCGAATCAGAACTAAACAGTTTGTTGTAGTTATGGCATAATTGAATAAGTCTATAAATGGTGGTGGTATCCATGCACGAGATCATCCAGAGCAACCATAGAGGAACATGTCAGTAGTGAAGCATTTCATGAGGCATCATCCCCCACCATTCAGAGGATCATCTAACCTTGTTCTAGCAGAAGGGTGGATTAAAGCATTGGAGAAATTTTTTGATGTCATGGGGTGTTTAGAACATCAAAAGGTTAGTCTTGCTGTTTACAGTTTTGAAGGAGAATCTGATCAATGGTTGTTGATGGTAAAAAATATCAGGGATAGTGAGGAGATTTATTCTCTTGATTGGGATGAATTCAATGGTATTTTCTTTATAAATATTTTCCTAAGGTGGTTCATCTTAGGATGGAAAAACAATTCCTGGATTTGAGGTCAGAGGATGACTTGGTGGCTTCTTATGAAGAAAAATTGACTTGACTGGAAATGTATGCTCTAAATTTCATACGAGATATTGATAGTAAAATAAACCTTTTTTACTCATGATTAATGCCAAAGTATCAAAGGGCTTTAGCTTCTCGTGAGTTCAGAAGTTATGAATTTTTTTTTCATTGTGCAGAGAAGGTGTAAATGGAGTTTTCTAATGATCAGGTGTTCTTTGACAAACAACTGAATAAGAGGTCAAGGTGGCAGGAAAAAGAGAAGAACCCTTAAAAAATTTCTTATGGTAAGAAACTTATATTTTTAATTTGTGAAAATTCTCGTAAAAAGAATATTGGGGAATTTATTTTGAATTTTGGAAAGTGCTATCGATGTGGTAAAATGGGACATGAGGATCGTAATTGAAATAAAAACGATCTAGGTAATAGTATGAAAAAATATGATTTATAGTCAGTAAAATGTTTAAAGTGAAATGAAATGGGTCATTATGCAAATGAGTGTCCAACTATGAACTCAGTTGAGGGAAAGCAGCTAAACTACAAGCAGAATGGGGTGGTGAAGTCTGTTGCAACTAATTCAGTAGATTTTGGGCCATCAAATGAAGTAGTTTCAAGGAACACTGTTTGTATGTTCATATTATAAAAATTTGTTGTTTGATTCGGGGTCTACACACTCTTTCATTTCTGAGAAGTTTTAAGTAAATTGGAAATTCCATCTCAAGATATGAATGTGGAACCTATGGTAAAAACACGTGGAGGAAATGTTGAGAGAAAAAGAAATCATAAGAACCTCCATGTCCTTGTGTGCGGGAAGAATCTACCTACAAACCTTATTGTTTTTCCTCTAGTAGAGTTTCAGGTTATTTTGGGTATGGACTGACTTTCTATTTATCATACTAAGACTGACTGTAGAGCTAAAAAAGTTTGTTTTCAGAAAGATTTTCAGTTTTTGTACAAGATTGAACCCTTTATTTTGATAACATATCCGAAAGCTGAGAAAATAGAAAAAGATGGAAATGGATGTTACCTTTTACGTATTGTTGAAAATAAATAACTGTTAAGATTAAAGATTTTCCAATGGTAAATTAGTAACTTTATGTTTTTTCTGATGAGTTTCCTGGTATTACACCTAATCGAGAAGTTGAATTTACTATTTTTGTAGTTCCTAATGCTAAGACAATTTCAAAACACCCTTATTAAATGGCTCAAATTGAACTATTAGAGTTAAAGAAGCAATTGTATGAGTTATTGGACAAAGGCTCCATTCAACCTAGCACATCACCGTGGTATGATCTTGTCTTGTTTGTTAAAAAGAATGATGGTTGAATCAGTCTTTGCATTGATTATAGAGAATTGAATAACATCACAATTAAGAATAAGTATCCTTTGCCTCATATTGATGATTTGTTTGATCAGCATTAGGGAGAACAGTATTTTTCAAAGATTGATTTGAGGTCAGGGTACCATCAGTTTTATGTAAAAGACGAAGACATTCTGACGACTACATTTCATACTAGATATCGCAATTATGAATTTGTAGTTATGCCTTTTGGTTTAACCAATGCACATACTGTATTTATGGATATTATGAATAGAATTTTCAGTGAATTCTTGGATAAGTTTGTGTTTGTGTTTGTTGATAATATTTTTGTTCAGAAAGTGTGAATTTTGGTTACAAAAAATTTCCTTCCTTGGTCACATTCTTTCAAAAAATGGCATAACTATTGATCCTCATAAAAAAATGTGGATGAAGAATGGCCAGGACACAAAAATTTAATCGATATTATTAGTTTTCTAAGTTTGGAAGGTTATTACTGGAGGTTTGTTATGAATTTTTCAAGGTTATATAGTCCAATGATTAAGTTAACACGAAAAGTTGTTAAGTTTATTGGGACAAAAAATGCGATGATTGTTTTAAATAATTGAAAAGATGATTGGTGAATACTCTAGTTCTGGAACTACCTTCCAGAAATGGTGAGCTTGTTATCTATAGTGATGCTCCGTTGAACGGAATTCGTTATGTCCTTATGAAGAATGATCAGGTAATCAATTATGCTTCAAGTCAGTTGAAACCTCTTGAGTTAAATTACTCTACACATTATTTGGAATTAGTTGCTATTGTTTTTTCTTTAAAAATTTGAAAACATAATTTGTATGGAATAAAATGTGAAATATATAATGACCGCAAAAGTTTGAAGTATATATTCACTCAGAAAGAAATGAACATGTGATATAGGAGATAGTTGGAATTTATCAAGGATAATGATTGCACATTCCTTTACGATCCAGGAAAAGAAAATAAATTGGATGATGCTTTGAGTCAATAAAACTAATGCTTCATTTACCACACTGCGTTTGGAATGAGATCCTTTGGTTTTTGATTGGTTGAACATTGTCATAGAAGTTGTTGGTGTAGGAAGTTCTTCTGTTTTGTTTCATGTGTCTATGAAATCATCTCTATCATAAAGAATTAATCAAGCGCAGAAGGAAGAAAGTGAGTTATAGAAAAAGGTGGAGTTTGTTCAGAAGGGTATGTTTCCTGAATTTAACATTGATAATGATTGTGTTTTGAGGTTTGGGAAGAGATTATGTGTTCCTTGGGATTCACATTTGAAGAATGAGTTGTTATGTGAAGCTCATAGTTATCCATTTTCGGTTCATCCTGGCGGTACTAATATGTAAAGAGATCTTTGTGAGTACTACTGGTGGGAAAGAATGAAAAGTGATATTTCTAATTTTACTATGAAGTGTTTGACATAAGAGTAGGATAAAGAAGAGCAACAATTACCAAAAGGGATGCTTCTGTATTTACTGGTTCCAGAGTGAAAATGGGAAAATATATCAATGGAATTCATTGTCGGATTACAGAAGACATATCTAGGTAATAATCGAATCTGGGTTATTGGTGATATGTTGACTAAATCTTCCCATTTCCTTGCTTTTTGAGATACTTTGTCTCTTAGTCAAATTTCTAGGTTGTATATTAAAGAGGTAGCTAGGATTCATGGTGTTCCCCTATCCATTGTGTTTGATCATGATCTTAGGTTTACTTCTTAATTTTGGAAATACCTTCAAAAGTCGTTAGGTGTTGAATTAAATTTAAGCACAGCTTTTCATCTGCAATCAGATGGGAATTCAGAATGAACAATTCATACATTGGAAGATATGCTACGTGCTTGTTCACTAAATTAACAGGAAATTTGGGAACAACATATTTCTTTGGTTGAATTTTATTATAATAATAGTTTTCATTCCAGTATACAGATGTCTCTAGTTGATGAATTATATGGAAAGTGTTGTCGAAATCTAGATTTATGGGATGAAGTAGGTGAAATGAAGCTGATGGGACCAGAATTGGTAGATGAGATGTCAGAATAGCTTTAGTTTATTCAAAAGAACATGGGAATAGCTCAGAGTAGGCAGAAATGTTATGCGGATAAAGGGAGGAAGGATCTCTCTTTTGAGGTAGGTGATCATGAATTTCTCAAAGTTTATCCATGGAAAAGTGTGATGCATTATGGTAAGAAATGAAAGTTGAGTTTGTGGTTCATTGGACCCTATGAAATCCTAGAAAAAGTTGGATCAGTTGCGTACATAGTGGCTTTACCTCAATGTTTATCCCAGGTACACAATGTTTTTCATGTTTCAATATTAAGAACGGATATGCCAAATTTATCTCATGTTTTAAGTCTAGAGGTAGTTTAGTTGGAAGATAATATCTCTTATGAGGAAAAACCAGTCCAGATTCTTGACCATAGAGAGAAAATTTTATGGGATAAGGTAATTCACCTGGTAAAGGTTATGTGGAAAAACTATATGGTTGAAGAGGAAATGTGGGAATCTGAAAATTCTATGAGGGGAAAATACCCCCATTTATTTGATATGTGCATAAAATTGCTTGGATCCAATATCCAAAAGGGGTGAAGGATGTAACATACCAGGTAAATAAATAAATAATACATTTTCATAATTATTCATATTTGTGAATTAAATTTTAATTTTCTTTTAAAGGGGTTGATATGCTCGATGACGTACTTGATACGCAACAACGGGTTTCATTGAAATCTTATGTTGCATACTAATAATATAATAATATTATTTTAAATTGTAGTTAACGCCTAGAAGTTTTATTAGTGGAATGAATATAACTAACTAAAATATTATTATATATATGTTTTTACATTTATCCAATAAAAGTTAGAGGCTTAAAATGTAAATTAATCTAATTTTAAGCAAAAATACTTTAATATTCTTTGAAAGGTCGATTTACCACCTTTTGATGGAGAACCCTCTTTAAATGTAGTTTTGTTCACTTTTATATGTTCTATTTGAAAAAATAAAATTCTTGTTTAGATTCGGGACTTCATAATTTTCTTTGGGTACATTTTTGGTATTTTTCTGATAAAATTCATTTTTTATGAATAGTGAAAAATACTGTATTTTAATTCAAATGTGCCTTTTAATATAAATTATTTATATGGTTAGATTATCTTATTAATTGGTTTTAAATTTTAACTAGATTATATTTTTTCAATTAATCCAATGTTGGTCATTGGAATTAATTTCACTTTGAAATTGGACATAAACAAGTGTCAATCTTTTGGTAGTTCTTGTTTCGTAAAAACACACTGTTTGTTTTGCCAATGAGAATTAATTTTAAATAAAATAATAAAACTTCTATGTATTGAATTTTTTAACATAGACCTCATTTTTTTATTCGAAATATCAAATATAACATTGACTGAAATTTTGGTAGTTTTCTGAAAAACATCATTTTTTGATGAATAGTGAAACCACTAAGTAGTAGGTAAAAACTGACATTTTCATTTAAATGAAATTTTACCACTTCTGGGGATTGAATTTCAAAAATATGACATACATGGTTTTTATTAGTAAGTAAAATGTGGTTCAATAAGATGTATATAATAATTTGAGAATAGTAACTTTTGACTTTTATTTGTCGTTGTTAAACATAAATAGGGTAATTCAAGGTAAAACGAATATTATAATAATACAAAATTACCTTAAAACTTGTCCTAAACATATTGGATGAGTCATGGACAACCATGGTCAGCCTTGGGTCAATTTGGGGACCCCATTGAGCCACATAAGAGTGATAATGACACTTTATTTTAATTAACTTAATGTAAAGGCAAAAAAGACATAAACAAATATATTTTAGTAAATTAATTTTCATATAGAGTTATATAAGTTTTATTTTTGACTATAAATATTCTCTAGAAAGATAAAATTATTTCCTACATCAGGTTATTTTTTAGTAATTTTTAGACATCAAATAATTTAAATCATTTATGACACAATAAGAATGCAGTATTTACCTCATTAATAAATGATTTAAATAAAAAAGATTATAAATATTAAAATAATATCCAAAACCTATCCAATTCTTATTGGATGAATTAATCTCAACCGTGAGTCATCTAATATTTGACTTAAATTTGTTTTTGACCTTTATAAACTGAATACAATTATATAATAAAATAATATTTTCACACTTTCCTAAAGAGCCCCTCCTCCCCCTTATAAAAATCCCTCACGTGTAACTTATTAATCACACCATTCAAGCACCTTGGATAATCCAAATAGTTCCAAATAAGCACTCAATATCCCTATATTCCACCTAGAATCCTTAACTTAGGCATAAGGCAATTTTAGAAGTCCTTTTTATTCAAACCAAATGGAGTTACCCAAATTAAAGGTAACAGTTTCTCTTAACTTCTTTTCTTTTATTTTACATCACCACACCTAAACTCTATTTATTCCTTCATTTTATAACAAAAAATTATAATAAATATACTTGTATGTTTTTCTGAGAGGTATTATAACTACAGTTACACACACCTCCATCTAATAGGTGAAGAACATACTGTTTCTGTGGATTGCAAACTAACACCTCACGAAACGATGATTGTTCAATTATCAACTAACGCCTCTCATGGTGGAAATTATGATGGAAAGTTATTTATATATGATATATTTTATTTTTATTTTTTTATATGATTATGTATTTTCCATTTATATCATACCTTAATGGATTCCATTATGGGTAAACGTGATAATTTCATTTGAGGAAATACGGACTACCACCCCTCAAAAGTGATATGACTCATTATTTCCATATGTGGGATGTAAAAAGGATGGATTTAATGATATTATATATGATATTATAATGGAATTTTAATATACCTGTGTATAATTATGTTTTATTTCCATTAAAATAAGAAATAAAAACGAAAGTAGCGTTCATGCGTACGTACAGCTTACCATCTCCATGAACGGTGCATTTCATTTGTTACCTCCAAATGTTCTGTAATATTATAAATACATGTATATATTGGATATATATGATATAGATGATATCTAAATCATGAATATTATTATTAATATAATGGAATATTTACTATATGGACTACTTGTAAATATAGGTTGTTCATTTTTTACTCAAGTACCAAATATTGACAAAACGACCGTTATTAACATAAATGGATGAATGATGTTTATAACATGGTAATAAGTGATATAAAAGTAATAATAAACATGAAAATGGTTCTTAATCAATTAGAAATTAAATTTAGTTTATTATTTAGGATATTAAATAATGAATGAGTCATGTTGGGATCGAGGTAAGGGACTTCGTCTCAATCTCCTTTCACTAAGGCATATTTTGTTTTAATACACATTTTTCTTTTATACGCTATATAAACACCTTTAACTTTAAATTTTACTCAAAATGAATATTTTCTCTACGAATCGTTTTACTAAATGACAAAAAAGGTTTTTTCTATTAACGTTGGTAGTAACAACGACCTTTCTACCACCACTGGTATTATTTGATCTTTGGATACAATAACATGTCGTAATGTTTTTTTAGAAGGAAACTAAATACCATATACTCTTTTCTATATTTTGGTATTGAAAATGATTTTAATAATTTATTTTTTTATGTCAATATATTTAAATGATATATTGTGACTAAAATTTGGAAATTTAATATTTCCTTTATGTTTTTTATGTGTTACAAATATGTTATTATTCTTGGGCATTGTTACGTATACAGGTGGTTCTATGATAAACCTAGGGCGGGTGAGCTCGAGATAGCTCTCCAATGCATTGGGTAACGTGAAAGAGGTAAAAGTAAATGTTTCTCCGAAGATATTTAGAGAATATACTATGATGGGTATTCCAAATGTAACTCCCTATGTAGCTGTGATAGCTATAATGTAAGTATGATATGAATTCCACAAGTTACCTTTAAGATTTAGGTTTTCTATGTGTTATTAATAAATCATATGATTTCATGAGGTATGTTAAAGAGCTTAATTTATGTATGAAATGATGAAATAATGTTTTCTTTTGTTGTTTTATAACCCTAACTGAGATTTTTATGCTAATCCAATGTTTTGAAATGTTTTTCACAAGACCTATAGATGAATAGGGTCAAGGATGGGATCAAGGAAAAATCATGCTATCTAAAACATGGGACTAGACATGACTCTTTTTTTTAAGAGTATATATTTTATGAAAAAGAGGATACTGAGTAGAATTGTCTACCTTTTAAATTTTGAGATGTAATGTAAAAGGTATGGCCTGATTCTCTAAAACACCAAACCCAAAAAGATCCTCAATGTGAATTATTTATTTAATTCAAGATCATGTAATTATTTATGGTTGGGTCCTTATAGTTTGTATCAAAGTTCGGTTAAGAAAACTTTTGGAGTTAGAATATAGTTAAATTAATATCCATAAATTAATTTTAGTTTATGTTATGATTGAAATGATATAGCATTTACATATTACCATGTCGCATCACAGAAGGTATTTCTATGTTCAGAATGGTTTTCTGCAGAGGAAATAGGGTAGCTATGTTGGGAAAACATCAATAGGAAGACAATATTCTACATTTTAGAATTATTAGGTTAATATCCCAAACTATTATTCTATATAAATATATTTATTGGTCCTTATAAAATAATGATTTTTCAATAAGTCAATGTCCCTAAAACATAATCAGAAATTATAGATTTCATGCATTTTTCAAATTCTATATATTGATTTTGAAATAATATCATTCAATATTTTAATCAATTAAACATTTTCAAAACATAAGTGGTCAAAATTTACATAATCAAAGGAATATAAATTCATATCTGATGAATTCATTTATATCATAGTAAATTAACATGAAATTAATACAATATAAAAAAGGAAACATATTTTATTAATAGTTATTCATTATAAAAATCTAGAGTAAATCTTTTAATGATTAATTATTCTAAAATAATGAATTAATTTTTACAATAAAAATACAAATGAATAATGTGTATAAATCCATAAATTGAGTTAGAATAAGTTATATTTTAACAAATTGTGTATGGATATTTTTTATTTGAATAAAAATTAATAATATACTATATTAAAAAATATTGAGTTTATTTACATAGGCCTAGTGTTAGGGAATATATTTTCATTTACTAAAAATTGGTTTATAAATATGATCAACTAATAACATTAGGTATTAAAATTCTTAAGGAATACTAGAACCATATACTCTTATGATGATCTGTATATGGAAACTTCTTTATTATGGTCATTGATGAAGCCAAAATTTTCATACATTTAATAATTAATTTTAATGTTTATAATCCCACCATAGTATTATTTTATGGGAAATAGTTACATTTTTATGTTTTTGTGGTATTTAGAGCGTAATTGAAAAATTAACCTGGGTTTTTATTTTATCTTTTTTATTTTCATAATCTATTTAATATAAAAAATATTCTACACTAAATAATATTGTAAAATTCCTGATTTTAGTCTTCTAAATAACTTGAGATCCAATTCATCCTTATGTATCCAAATCTCAATCTATCTTTTATAGGACCAAAACTAGCTCACAATTCAGGTCTCTAAAACAATGCATATATTTGGACATATTTAAATATGTGCTTATATATCAAATACGTATAGTCTAATGAAGAAAATAAATTGACATGGAGCTCGAGATGGAATTAGTTAAGAATTGTAATGAAGAAGGCCACACAAAGGTATTCTATTTTCAAGGACATAATGGAATGTGAAGTTAATGTTTTGGAATTTCAAGATTCTCCTAGATAGATAAAATGTTGTAGATTAGAATATGCATAACTCCTTTATCTGATGTCCAATCATGATGAAAAATAATCTGTAAATGAAGGATAAATGGGGATTTTTTTTTGAAATACACAATTTTCAAATTCTTCCATTTATTGGTTCATACACATGCTTACTTTTGGTGAATTTGTTTTGAGGAATAATTCTTTGAGAATTTCTTGTAAGTATATTTATCATCTACGTTTAAAAGTATAACCATTTTAGGGGGATAAGGTGGCATTTTTTCTGTAATAGTTCATTTTTAATTTTTATATATGTTATTGTATATCTTATTCTTATTATTATTTTTCATTTCTATTATTTTGAATTTTTTGATTCTCCAACCATATTTATTTTATCTCCATGATTGTGTGGATATAACCCTCAATATTTTTTGATGGAGGAAGTGGTGGTATTTTAAGTTCCTTCAATTTAATGATTTATAATATTTTAGTATTTATTAATTTTATTATGATGATTATTATCCCATCTCTCTCTACTATTGTTTTCTTCCAACCCATTTAATCATTTTCTATCTCATTGATATCCATGTCATTCAAATTTTGGTGTTTTCCATGATTATTAATGTGGAAGAGATTACTCTTATAGAATAGGCATTGTTGTAGAATAATACCATTAGAATGAGTGGGTATAGAGTCAAATATTTTATATATACATTGAGTAAAATTGTGGGGAAATAGTTTTAATGATAATGATAACACCACAATAAATCTCTGAGAAAAATGATTTTCATCAGCTATCATCTTTATTTCTTATCGTAATTTTATTTTTGTTTTGTATTTTTAATAATATATTTATCTTTTATTTATATTTAACTCTATTCAAACACACACGATATTTTAGTTTTGTAGTTTTATAATTTTTAGACCTATAATAAAGACAATATGAAGACCATGTGTATAAGAGACCTCCTTGTGATCAACCAAAGGGTGTGCCACTATTATACATTCTTTGGAAAATAAAAATTTAATTAAATCATGGTTAACGAAAAAAACACTATCATTAATTTGGATCTATTTTCAATGAGACCAAGTTCTTAAAAATAATTTTTTTCATAAAAAATAGAAAATATAATATAATATAATATTTTAGAAATGTAAAAAAAGATGTTTATTGCGTTGTTTATAGGATGAAGATGGATTATTTTAGTGTTTTCTTTTATTAATGGTCTAAAAATGAATTTTATATTAGGGAATATATTTTTGAAACTCAAATGGGAGAAAAATATTTTGCGATTCAAGATAATTTCAATGTTCTTAGAAAAGAATGCAATCTTGTAGCATCAATAGCAGCCAAAGTTGAATAAGAAAAAGATATATGGATGGAATAGAAAGAATTAAAATCTACGGAGAATGAAAATAATATTCGACATATATATAAAATGATGAAAATAATAAAAAAATGATGATAAAACATGAAGATCCAATCGTCTGTCCTTGGCCATTGCTTGAAGAGGTTCTTGAAGATTTCATGCCAGCTGATACAATTGTTGGAGATCAACATGATTGCAATGAACATTGGCTAGATGTTGTTGAATAAGAAAAGTTAAGTGATCCTCCCCTAAATTTAAATGAAAAATTATCTCCTACATACCACTCTATTTATTTCTAAGTAGATTTTGTTTACCATACTAAAATAGAACTCTTAGTGGCATTTCCTAATGATATCATGTTTCATACACACCTTCATAAAATAGAATATTTATTTTCTAATTCATCATGCTTCATTATTATTAAATTTAAATTATTTTCTGACTTTTCTTCTTATTGAAATTCCTAATTTAGTGGAAAATAATATATCCATAGATGTCAAAGAAGAGGCCAAAGAAGTCATGTCCAAAGGATATGAGGACCCATTATTTATCCTACTACAAACTTATAAGTTCTACACCAAGAAAAAATGGGGAGGAGATTATGTACTCTATCAATGTGTTCCTCCATGAATATAATGAGAAAAATATAATTTGAGGGAAAATTTTATTGTTTTTTCTAAGTAAGAAACCCATACAAATTTGGATTTGGGTTAAACCACTATGACTGCCTAACAAGCGTCAGTAAAAACTTAGAACTCGCTCGGTGGTCAAACCCAATGCTATCTATTTTTCCCTCTCTCCTTATTTTTATTTATTTTTCTATTTTTATATTTCTTTAATTTATGATTAACGTTCTATTAGATAGGATATTAATATATGTCTTACACTTCTAAAATAAATTATGTTATCTCTATCTTTTATTTTAATTTATTTTCTTAACATTTAAAATTATGCACGAAAATTTCCATCTAAATTAAAATAAAAAATATTCTAAAAAATTGAATATGGATGGGGGGATTTAAATATTATTGAAGTATTTTTTTTTGCTTTTATTTATGTTTTCATGTTTTTATTTTTCTGAATTTTTTATGTTTTGTGTTTTCATTTTTTTTGTGTACTTTTAGGATTCTTGAGCTGAATTGAATACTTTAGAAAATACAACCATATTGGTTTTTTTGGAACAATATTTGATTTTAATTTTGGGGTATTTAAATTATTATTAAATCTATTTTGTTTCATAATTTCCAATATTTACATTTGATTAACATTGATGGATTGTGAATCTTATGTGGACTAGTGCTGTCAAAATTAAAAATATTTCCTTACCTGAGAAGTTTCAAAAACATTTTTACATTTTATTTAAATTTAATTATTTTTAGAGTCATGAGATATTTTTTGTGATATAAAACTTTCTATTTTTTATTTTTAATGTTGTTAGTGTTCGTGGAGTGTGCTAAGTATGATTGAGGTGCCACTTTGAAATATTTTTTTCATTTATCTATCATTTTGGACTACCTTAACATATAACCTTTATTAATACCTTATAATCCATGAAATAAATTTTTAGGAATCCAAATTATAATACATTTATCCCTTTACAACCATCTATAGAAGTAAGATGAATGATTATTATTGAACTCATGTGAGAGAGAGGGAGAAGATGAGTTAAATTTAGACATCATGAAGAATTTGTTTGAGATTAAATAAAACAAATTTCTATATTTTATTATTTCTGTGGAGAAAGAAATTTAATTATGGAAAGATTGATGGGAATACAAAATATCATTACAATGTTGGATGGGTAGTTCACCAATTTTTTAAGATCAAAAGCTTCCACTCTTTTTCCAAAAAAAAATATAATTTGGAAGAGAAAATATTTATATGAATTTCAGATGAAATAATTCTACAAATGGGAAAAAGAGGGAAAATATTTATCAATGATGATAAATTTCCTAGTGTGAACCTCCAGAGAAAAAAATAAGTGATTAGAGGTTATTTATTTTTGAGTTAATAGAGGATAACACCATTCTTGAGGAAGCCTATTTTCATGCATTTACTTCACCTTAAGGTCTAACCCTACCCATTCTGACTCTTATGATTTTACATTTAAAATATGCAAACTATCATCATCATAAAATCCCTTATAAAATTCTTATTGATTGTAACATTTGTGACCTGGTTAAGTGAATAATTTAATAGGATTTAAAGCCTATAGAGATTAAAAAAGTTCTTCAGAATGAGAAAACTCCATAAAAATATATGAGTATAGAGAGAACTGTTTTTTCGGGGTGGTAGATATGACTTGCACATGGGGATATACAATTTATTTAGGTTTTTCTACTTTTTTGGTGTTTAGTGATTTTTTATCCATGTAGGAGGCCTGATATTTTCTATTATGTGATAATTGAGTTATATTGTCATTTATATTTTAGTAAGTGTTTTTAACCTTAATATTGGATGAGTGAACATGATTATAATGGTTATGTGTGGGGTAGGGATGAATCCAATATTTTAATATCTTTTATACTATAATTCAATGTTTACAATTCTACCATATTGGTATTTTATGGAAAATTGTCACATTTTTTTACGTTTTTGTTGTATTTGAGCTGAATTACTAAAATGGACTAATTTTGGATTTTAACTGTTTTATTTCAAACTATATTTCAGATATAATATTTTCTAAATTTAGTGAAATTGTTAAAAAAATCCCTCTGATTCCTCAAATCTTGGGATTTATTTCATCCTTCTAGAGCCAAATATCATTCCGTTTCATGAAGGCCCAAAACCATCTCACAATTCAGGCCTCAAAAACTGGGCACATATCCAAACACATTTAAAGATGATACTATATATCAAATATGGATGGTCTAATCAATCTTAAAAGAGTCATTGATTGGGATAAATAATTAATTAATAACATTCATGATGAATTCCATGATAAAATATTCTATTTTCAATGTCATAATTACATGATAAGTTGGAGTTTTGGACTATGAAGATCCACCTGACCAGATCAAACATGATAGATTAATATAGACATAGATCCTTCATTTGATTTCTAGTATATCATAATTTATGGGTGTAAATGCAGGTGGTAAAGGGAAACAACTTTATTAACGAAATACTTTCCAAATACAGATATTCAATGGGTCATACATGCTCATTATTTTGGAGATCATATTTTGAGTTGGAATTTTTCGCCCATTTTCTCTATAAATATGTTTCTTGTATCCCTTTATAAGGGATAAAAATTTCATGGGGGCAAGGTTGAGTTTCATTACTATAATAGTTATTTTTTATTTTAATATATATCATTGTATATCTTATTCTTCTTCAATTTATTTCCATTCTATTTATTTTTTTATTTGTCCTGCCATTCTCCTTTTTTCTCCATGATTTTGGAGAGATGACCCTAAATAATTTTTAGGGGTAATGTAGTGGAATTTTAGTTTCCATGACATTAAATATTTCTCATGTTTTATTGTAATATTTTTGTTGTGGTTAAATTGATTTTTGTGAGTAGTCTCCCCACATTATCTATTATTGTTTTTCCTCCTAATTTAATAATTTTACTTCTTCTTAATATCTGATTAATTCATACAGTTGAGTTACACATAGGTATTTATATAGATAAGATTACACTTACATTTATAGGACTGGGTGTAGGGTAATCCCATTAGAATGATAAGGTGTAGAGTGAATGCACTTGATCTCAACATTGAGTAAAATAATGATGAAATACGTTGAATAACAATGATAACAACCACAGGAAACCCTTTGAATAACAGTTTTTTGCTTCTTAATTCTTGGTATATTGTCTTCTTTTGCATTTTTTTTATATTTTTAATAATATAGTTATATTATCATTACATTTTGTGCATTTTAAAAACCAAATATATAGTATTTTTATTGTTTTATATTAGTTATATCTATAATAGTGACAATAGGTTGACATTATGTATAAGAAACCTCATTGTGATCAACCCTAGGGTATACCACTATGGACAATTCATAAAAAAATTAATTCAATTGAATTGTGGTTCATGATAAAATCCTATAATCAATCATCAGTTTCAATATGAAAAAAAACATGGACTCATTCATAGATTTCTATATGAATGTGGCGTCCAAAAATTAGTGAAGGTGTGAACCATACAATCTCGAGATGCTTCCTTTCAAATTTTATATAAACTATTATAAAATATATAATTAGTTATAAGAAATAAATAAATACCCTATGTCAAGAAAAGTAAAATAACCATATAATAACATCCCACATAATATAATATTCAGGTAATTTTAGTGATACATTATTACTCTAAATTAATCCCCATAAGAAGTTGATCAATTATAAAAATTCTAAAAGGAAATAAATAAATAATATAAAAACCTATTAAAATATCATAGGTTATTTCCTTATATCACCTCTATCCATAACTATATCCAACATCGCAAAAACCCAACATAGCGGAAATATTCTCATTTTAATCCCTGATAAAAATAATGTCACACAAAATACTACTCCTATATAGGGATAGTTTATATAAAAAAATTGAAAACTGTGAAAAATATGATAGAATAAGTTAAAAACTTATATAACACTAGATGAATTGATGGAAATAAAATAATAAACATTAATACACTTCTCTTGAGAAATCATGTGGAAGGTAAGTCACCATTAATCCTAAAAATGACTTCTTTGGTATGGTTTCAAAACAATGTGAAATATTATATCACGGATAAACATCAGATTAAAATGTTTTTTGGTGGTTGTAACATAAACTACCTCTCAAATAGATCTACTATTACCCTATATCATTGGGTAAGTCCAAAAACTATTTATCATCCAAAGTGGAAATCACATTGGGTAGAGAAACAAATCTATGTCCCAAAGAAACCATTTTTCAATCATGTTTTTGTCTTAAAAAAAGTAACTTAACAATAAACTATCTTGTTGGATAATGTATCTTATCAACTATTCAATATGAAATATAATCTACCTCATTACCAGTTACGCACTATATCTCTAAATCTCTTTAGTGAACAACCATCTTTTCAAATGAAGCCAATTTAAGCTTGAAAAAATTCATTATTGGTGAATAATATGGGTATTCCAATCAATACACCACATATATCCCAATCTCCTCAAATGATTTCCAACTAATCACATATAGCCTAATGTAGTATGGAACGCTTCCAAAATCTCGAAAACATACCACCATTTGAAATTCATACCCAATAATAAATAGGATTCTCTTCCAACCTTAATATCATTTCCATTATCTATTACCCACAAGTAATCATATCTTTACAAAGAAGACATATTTTTTTCTTCAAAAAAAAATTCATTTTTATTCTGTAAATCATATAAAATCACATAAAAAATTTGAAACACAGCATTTAAATTTCACATAAATTATTCATAATCCATATCATTATAAAATTCCAACACCTTAATCTTAATTCACTAAACAATAAAAAATAGCATTAACCCTTTAATTTAAGTATTTTTGTGTAATAATCATTAAATAAAAAATACTAATTCCTCAAAAACCCCAGAAAATGGTTAGATTAATTTTAATTTCATAGATTTTTAGTGTAAAAGTTTTTAATTACATGGAATTATTTTGAAATCAGGCTCTGAGATGGTACGTGATTCCGAGGACCAGAGAGGCCAAACCGTATTTTAGAATTTTTTAAAAGTACTCTTTGTAATCGTGCGAGAGGGTTTTTTTAAATTTTAAACCTTTTTCTAGATCAAAAATCTGAGGGCACCACTAAATTTAGAACACCAGGATTCACATAGAAAGTAATTAACTTCGATTGGCTAGGGTTTTACGGAAAATCTAATTTTCGATATATTAGTGAAAAATAAAATAAACTTCAACGATTATTATATTCAAACTGTTTCCATTGTGACACAACAACCAGTCAACGTTGTGATGCAGTGAGAAGGTGACATTTAATCATTAAAGATACTCATTAATGAGACAGTTTAGCAACACAAAATGAATCTTTTTTATTTAAATAAATAATGTTCCAAAGTTGTAAACAATGATAGGAAATTTAATGACAAACGTGGAACCTCTCACTATCTCTCTCTATCTCTCTCTGAGGAATAATGAAATCAATGAAAGCTGGTAGGAAAAATTCAAGAGATGAAAAATGATATTTGAGTGATGATAAATGATCCCTTATATCTTCATACCTCATCAGCAGCGGACCCTCAAACCAGGTAGGGGTCATTGGGGTTTAGATTTTCCAG
The DNA here is from genome assembly GCA_963277665.1 of Viscum album. NCBI lineage: Eukaryota > Viridiplantae > Streptophyta > Magnoliopsida > Santalales > Viscaceae > Viscum > Viscum album. The sequence goes on along the minus strand of OY728141.1, from coordinate 994,832,033 downwards.
CTCTACATTCTAAAAACAATGAACACGGATCAACCAATGAATATTTTGATCCCTAGATCATGTGTTCATTCTAGTGGGAGTTATTATGGGGTTTTCTATGTGGGGGTTAAATCATTCTTATGGAACTATAATCCCAAACCTCCCCTATTTTTATAATTTCTAACAAAGAGGGAAGAGGTTGACACGAACATGTCATGGGCCCCTCTGTTTTTTCATTCTTCAAGGACAAAAACTTGAAATGAGGACAATCTATATCCATGGCCATATCAGGGATGTCGGTGACCTGAGAGGATAGATGGCAGAGGAGGAATCATGATGAGACCACCAGAGCGGACCCCGTGACTGAGTTATCTGTGAGACTTTGTGACTTAGCTAATCAGCGATACTCTGTGACTTAACTATCAGTGAGAATTTGTGGCTCAGTTACCCAGCAAGACTCGATGAATCACCTACCACAAGACTCCATGGATCGGCTACCTAGTGAGGCTTTGTGACTCAGCTACTAGAAAGACTCTGTGACTCAGCTACTGAATAGGTCTAGGTGACTTAGCTAGCCAAAAGGACTCAACATGGATTTTTTCCATTGTAGTAATAGATGTTCAATGTTTTAAACAGTTGGTTTTGCTATCAAAACATTAAGTTATACATGTCTTGAGCTTAATATTGTTACTCTCATCTTATAAAATTGTTTTTTGATTTACATTTTTGGTTTATTTGATACCCAAGATTGTTTCGGGGTCCCTACTGAGTATTTTTATGTCCACTCCTTCACGGGCTATGCCTGTAGTGGTTGTGTCTTGTGTAGACGATGGACAACTTTGATTGGGATATTAGAGATCCAAGTCCAGGTGGTTCTTGGTGGTGGTCGTAAAGACACAGTATTCTACAATGACATCCAACAGTGAGCTACACCTACCCTTCAGGTATGATCCTTGGTAGATGACCTCCAGATGTTGTTTTTCCTTTTAATGTACTTTCCTTTTTCATTTGGGTAAGTATTCTAACCCCTTTTTCCGTTCAGTTGCACCTTTAATTGTGTGTTTTCTTCCTCGTGTGGCATACCTATTGTTGGTATCCCAGTCTCTATTTTAATTTTTGAAGTATGGTTTGTGTGTTTGTATACAGGTTTAAAGGAAATTACTTCCCTTTTTTGGATATTCCTTTTGGTTCAAGTCACCATCCCCTAGCCTATGGAAGGGGGACTTGGGGTAGTCATGACATGGGCCCCAAGGTACAGGTCATGACAATAACCATATAAATGAAAAAACAGTGAAATAAATATCAATTGGTGATGTAATAATGGTTAGGGGAGCCATAGATGCTAAGGGGAGACCAAAAATAGTTTCCCAATTGAGATGTGTTCATGGGAGGATTAGATGTGGACAAAATAAGGATATATTGTAAATTTTCTAATATAATCTGGTGGACCATCATAATGACATAAGTTCCCCAACGTACATTCCATAAGTAACTACTTCACCATAGGTAACCCAAGTAACTCCAAATTATTTATTGATTCTGTTCTAGGAGTGTAGAGACTCTATACCTTTTACTAAGTTCATCGTGCCATGTACTTGGTTCTTGATGGAACATACTACAATTATATATTATCAATGTTTCAAAAACCTCTCTCAAAATATTAATTAGCTTCACTCATACCCCGATATCATCAATAAATATTAAGGATAAAAAATATAACAAATTGAGAAATAATTTCTACAAGGACTATGAGGATCATGGAAACACAACCATTAAAAGTGATTCTTCTCCTTGACATGAATATATGATACATATTTTCAAACAACATTATCCCCTTGGAAAATATTCCTTAATCTCAATCTCAATACTCCTTATAAAAATTCTAGGGATACCATAAAACAAGGAAAAAAGAAAAAACTTCTAAAACACAAAATTGTCAATTAGATTCATAGATGATAATCATCTATCGTCAATTGAAGCAACAAAAATATACTCAATAGACTTATAATAAAACATATAAGGAATTTTAATTTTTTATCTTCATGTATTATTCATGTTGAACACATCCGGAATTCCATGATTTATCCGCGGAGGATCCATCAAATAAGAAGTTTAACGTGTCCCCTCCTAAATATAAAATAGGGTGAAAAATTGTGGGACGAGATTTTTCTTCATCCTTAACTAATGATGACTATATCAATGAAAAAAATAAGAATATATGATCACTTACTGAAAACACTAACATTGGTAACTTCATGTCAACATTTGATAACTACCCACATTATGTATTAATCACCCACATCATAATCAATTACACTCTTTCAATAGTCTGAAGAACCTTGTGTATCCTACTAATAGGTAAATTTACCTCTTCCAACCAAATCATGTTTAGGGAGTATTACTAATGTTATAATGCCTCATAAGGGGTCCTATATATTAGAGTATGATAAAAAATTATATATTAAAAGTGTGGCATGAAAAGATGTTGACCCCATTTTCCTTTGTATTCCAACATGTAATATTTTTGAATATCCATATGTTTATAAATCATTCTCTTAAAATTATAATTTTTCCATATTTGGTACATCGTTCATAGATTATACTAATTTTCCATTTAATTCTACTAACCCTACATGAATATTTACATGAAATGGGAATCTTACTCCAATAAAATTGGTGGGAATTATTTGATGATGGGTGATCTATATAACTTATGATGTCTCTACTCAGGTAGTTATATAATATTTGGTTCGAAATATCTTTATATGACTTGTTTAAACAATGGTGTACAACTACGAATGAGGCATGATAATCCCTCAATAGAAATAATATCATCAATGTTGGAACCAACAATATTATAGGGAAATAAAACAACCCATCATCATTCTAGTAGCATCCTCAGCTATTTTCATACTCGATAATCTTATCCAACACCATAAGAAAATCATAATCTTGCCCTAAAATAACTATCAAAAAATAAATATTTTATGATAATAGGATGAATAATGAATATATTATGGACTCTATATCCATTACCATATGCATCCATCATTATGTAAAAAATATCATCAATTATAATTATTCACAAATATCCTAATACAACTATTATTATGTACTTTTGAAAATAATATCTTCTATGATCATCCCATTTCCCAAAATAATAAGACATCTAAAAAGTAAATCATTGTTTTCTATCCTTTTTCTCTACAATATGATCATGTCCCACTATGAGAAGAACTAATACAATTTATTGTGGCCAACATAGATGAAAAATCACTAAAAAAAGTGACAATGTAGGTAATAATTTTTTAAATGGACCACTAATGTTAGATATATATAATTAGAATAGAAGTTCAAAACATGATGTCTGATTTGATATAGCACATAATATACAACCCACCTGTCCTGCACAAAAATTTCTATTGGAAAATCTTAGAAGAATTACAATAAGTTGTATAGCCCTTTTGAGGGTCTGAAAAAATATAAATTAAATAATATTTAAATCATCATTTAATCTCTTATAAGGATACTTCTGATTGACCGATCAATTTAATATGAACTCCATTTTTATTCAACATCAAAATAGGCATCACAATTCATGTGAAATTTTTAATAAATCACATAGAATACCCACCTATTTTAAAGAAGAAGAAGACCATGGACATATATTTATATCTTGATCAAGATATAACTACCTATAAATTTCCATGATTAATTGAAATTACTCTCATAAATATAACAAGATTGAATAATTAAACCTTATAAACACATAAGTTAGATGTTGAATGTTTTGAATAATGTTTCTGTAATTTATTTTGTCCCAACATGATATCATTATTCTCAATATAAAACACGAATTTATTTTAATTTACCAAATTATAAATAATGAACAATATAATGTAAGAAAACTAGTTAAGTATGTTGAATAAAATTATATAGACTGATGAACACTAACAAAGAATTTTTTTTTGAATGATAAGAAATAATAGATACTCTTATAAACCCTACCACCTCTAAAAAACAATCATTATTATATTTTATTGACAATATAAAAATTATTGGTATGCAAAAAAAAAGATTATTCATAGAGAACCAGAGAGTGATCCTAACCTATAAAAACAACATATATTTTTATTTAAATAAATATTTCACCTTACAATAACATGATTTAGAATATAATAATTCATGAATACTCTAATGTTTTTTAGATTTCATTATGAAAATAATTGTAGGATTATTTATATTTATACTATATTAAATGAAACCCTTTTTATAATGATCATTTTTTTCATATATATCTTTATCAAATAGGCATGTTCAATGTGACAAGAAGTGACCAATTTGAAATAATGGAAAAAAATATGATTAATAATTATCTTAATATCCATAATAGGATAAACTCTTAGAGAATCACATGGGAGTACATCCTATTAATGATTTAATACTTGGAAGAATGTTTATTTACCATTCATTTGATCATATATTAAAGCCATTATGAATATATAATCAACGATGGATCCCATATAAAAATAGAAATGTCATAATAGTGATACCACTATAATACATTCACATTCAATGAAAAAATTATTTATATTAATGTGTGAAAATTATAGATGATTATTGTAAATCAATGTGATCCTTAAATTGAGTTATCCAATCCAAACTGATGTAAATTTCAAAATATATGATATCTTGGTTGATGATTCACTTTAAAATTATATGGAATCCAATAAAAAGTGGGACACCTGATACATCATTGAATATGATCTAGGAAACTAATAGTAAAAATATAAAATGATAAAATACTATAATAGAACACTAAATATATATATATAATCCGTATTCTGTGACCTAACCAATCACACTCGGAACACTCTTGGTACGAGTATAAGCTAAGTGCGACTCCCAAGGACAAAATCAATAGGTAAGAGGATAGTAACTAGGCCCATAAAAGAATAATAATACATTTGATTACAAAGACTATACAATATGTAAAATAATATTCAATATGACAATAAAAATATAACACTAAATAATAATAAAATATGTTGATTAATTCATTTTATAATGTTGTTTATTTGGATAAAAACTATACAAAACCATGTCTCCTGGGAGAGATCAAGTCAAAACCAAATCCTTAAAACTCTATACTTTGAATTATATGCATATAATGAGAACATATTCAAATTTTATTTGAGACACCTCATGAGGGAAACCATGTAAAAAAGACACAATGGACTCTTGGGGATGGTTATGAAATATTTACTACAACAATCAAGCCTCAACATGTGTCACTATGCTGAAACTTATATAATCATCCCCCACTTGATATCTTTCAATCTATTCTCAATATTTTGTTTCATATACATACACACCAAATTTGTGGGAATAAATATCATTTACAGTTGTGTATAAATATAAAAATTAGGATTCCATAAAATAATAAATAAATAATATAGAAACACATCCACTCACTATTCAGAGAAGAGGAAGTAACCCAAAATAAAAAAGAAAATATATCCCATATATGTGAAAATGGGAATATAATACATGAACATACAGAATATTCACTCACCATATCATATATTGGAATTTGATGTCCCATTTTTAACACTGACCCAACATCCTAAAATTAAGAAAATTACACTCTATGTTATATATCTACAAAAAATATCTATGAAATACCTTTGTAGATATTTGGGGTAATAGGGCGAACCCTCTATTAAATAAGTGTAAATTACCCCAAATATAATGTGATTATGGAACCCATGAACATAATTGAATCCAAATAATTCAAAAAAAAGTAATGCCACATTATCCAAAAATCACAAATCTATAACTAAGGTGTGTGGAATCATCTTTTCAAATAACTATAATTTAATCACCACAATTTATATCTATAAATTCTAAACACCAAAGTAAATTTTATATCCCTATGAGTAATAAAAAATAAAAGATTATAACTCTCTTGAATATGTTATTTCTCTATAATTTCTTAGTAATATAAGTTACTGGGACATATACTATTCTTAATGACACCTCAATTGATATGATAAAAAACCCCTTTGTAGGATTCATGTTCAGGTGTGCATAGTGTGTATCATATGAGGGTACTAATATATCCATAAATAATGGACCCATAATAATTCCCATTGATAGTGTCACGTATTATAATATTTAAAGTAAATATTTGTACTATGCATAGTGATATTATATAATAAGGATAAAAACCCAATGGATACTCTAGTTGTTTAGACACACACATCATCATCTCGTTCATTCTAAAAAACTCTAAAAATATCAAATATAAACAGCAAAGATGATGAAATATGAAACATCCTGAAAAATGAATTGAAAAACTCCATCTTGAAAACTAATAGTTTTGAAACTATAACATAGGTAGAAATATACGTGTAATATTGTATAAAATCTAAAACACTACCTCACTTGTAGGGTGAAACATTTGTTTTTCGATTGGCTAGGATATTCATGTATTTTCATAAACATTAATAATGAAACCCACTGGTGTGACCATACCAATCATAAAACATAATGTAAATATTTCATTGTAATAAATTTCTTAAAAAACATAGAATTAGTTTTTCTGGAGAATTAAAGTAATAAAATTAACTATCAATTCCCATGATATTTGTATTAATTTAACAGTTTTCACATTGTACATCAACTTAATAAATCTATATCGAGTCTTCAACATCATGAAAAAAATTTCCAGTTAAATAAATCATCTATAAAGTTCATTGTTTTATTATCTTCAAACCCTAGGGGAATTTAAACATAATAATAGTTTTAAGATAACACAAGGTTTGGAAAAATATGATTAGGAAAGATAAACATACCTAATAAAAATCGAATATCATTAGTATGTATATTAATATAATATGTTTATAGTAAACATTGGTACGAAAAATATATGGAATTAGTCTAGGAACAATATAATTCATGAATGATTAAAACAATTATAGTCCATCAAGGAATAAAAAATCAATGAGAATTAGATTAAAATAATAGAACATCATTAAAATTTGGAATAAACATAAGAATATTGAATATTACATTCATGATCCACACAATAATTTCCCCTTCTTATTAGAAAATACAACATACTCAGAAATAATTATCCTACGATGTATAAAATATTACTAAATCAATGGTGGGTAATATAACAACACACCATTCATTCATCTATACATAGGTTTTCCACTTAAATTCCCTCAGTTATCACATCATAAATATACAATGGAAATAATATATGTTCCATAAAATATTTAAATGATAATCAATCTTATTTTTATACTATAAATAATAATTGATATAAAATTGGGTCTCACAAAATTTTAAATTTGAAAAAAAAATCATAAAACATTATATCATGATAGAAAAATAAAAAATAAATGGGTATCCAAATTTTTAAAATAACATTCAAGGTAAATACCATTAAAACAATATAATAAACAATATGATATTTAAAAAATATAAATAAATGTTATATAGTTGATTCAATAATTTACCCAACAAATTGATGTTTGGAATATCGGTGAGTACCCTTGAATCAAAGGAATCAAAAAAAATTAATCATAGAGGGAGGGAGAATGGAAATTAAAATAAGTTTTTGGGATTTCAAAGACTATAATGTACAATGTTGATAATTGGTCACTTAAATTATAGAAAGTGACATTTGAAATTTATCCAAAAAATAAGGGGCATGATTTCATTTGAATAACATCCTTGATCAAGAATTATATGTATCAAATTATAATAACATTGATGAAAACTCTTTTCTAATACATTAGAAAAACTACTTTTAAATAAGGAATATTTTCATGTTTTTGTAAAAATTATAAAAGAAATATTTTATAAAATTTGGATAAGAATATTATATTTTAGAAACCATAATTATTTATAAAGGTTGTCTCATATAGAAAAAAATACAGTGGAATTATGCGTCAACATGAAAGGAAACAAAAAAGAGATTTCCGAATTTTTTTTAAAATTATCGTCAGAAATATGAAATTAATGGTCACATTAAAATTTTATTTTTAAAAATATGTTGATAAAATATATTTAAAAAACTCAATTTTGAAAAATAAAATTCAATAATTGAAAAATTATGGAAATTTAGTTTTAAACAATATTATACTCAATGGATTAGTTTACATATATCACCGAGCATTAATTGAATTATGATATAATATAAAAATTCTATTATTTAAATGTTATCATTATAAGATATCCATTTGATAAAAAAGTATGAAAATGATTACAAAAAATATAAAATAAATTTATAGTGTATGTACTTAATAAAATTTATATGATTAATTCTTATGAAATAAGTTGTAATTTTTTGAAAAAGTTATTTTATGTTTATATAATATAATTTCATCGAAAACGGATTTTACTAAATTTTGTGAATGAATATAATAATTAATTTATTCCATTTTTAGAGATTAAATTTTATAATAATGGTATCATTTTTTAAATTTTAATTTAATATTTTTTTAAGGTTGATGCTCAATATAATTATAAGAAATATTAATTTTTTGGTGAATTGATAAAATACATATATTTTATGAAAATTTATTTTTTATAGTTTATTATAATATCCATTTTGATTTGTGTTTTTATTAAATTTAATTATTATTTTTATTTTTAAATATATTTTAATTTTTACATTTTTTTTCAAAATTTTAATCTATGTGGTTATTCAAATATTTTTTAAATTCAAATCGATTTTTCCTAAAACCATTTTTCATTGAGTTTTATATTTTAATATCAAATTAATATCCAAAATTTATAGTGATTAAATTTTTAAAATTTGAGCGCATAATGAATTTTTTATTTGCTAATTCGTTTATATTTTTTAGTGATTCAATAATTACCTTATAAACTTATAAAATGATAAAACAACTCATGTGCATGAAAAATAAAAATCCACATAAATAATATTAATATCATTAAATATAATCTATTTGGAAATAATATGATTCAAAAATATTTTTATCGTTAATTAAAAATTATTATTAGTGTTTAAATGGATTGCCTTTTATTTCCATTATTGTATTGAGGTCTTTATCATCAACAGATGTGAATAATTCATAAATGACACCAATAGAATTTTATGTTCAATAATATTTTATTAAATTATTTAAAAATCATTAAAATAATGAATGTGGAATAGTAGTATGAAATTTTGTAATATATAATCCATGTTCCACTTATTATTCAATTAATAATTCATCTGTAAAATTATAACCATTTAATATTTATAAATTTGTTATCATATGTATGTTTTGGAATTTTTTACAGAGAGGTTAAAAAAATATTCGTTGAAATTAAATGTAAACAAATACAATTTTTGTTAGAAAATATTTTAACCTTATTATTTAATTGATTTTTAGTTATAGAAACATCATGAAAAATTTAGATGAAAACTAATTTATCTATTATAAATCATTCTATTGATTTCATGAGTTTCCTTTCCCCACTTATAAATGGAAACTCATTCTCTCTCTTATTAACACCACCATAATCCACATATTTTTAAAAAACCTCAAAAATTTTATTATAAAAATCCCAAGTGATGAATTAAAGGTTTAGGTATTCTTATATAACCATTTAAATGTTCTTTAAGAAGGTATCTAGTGGATGTCTAAAAAAGACCAGGTAATCGTCATTACCAACTCGTTCCAGATTATTTCATTTTACACTTCATCTAAATTAGTTCTTAACATCCCAAAATTTTAAATCAATAGCCATAAATATATGCATATGGTTTTGGGATTATGGTACAACCATTTTCATCCCATTTTTCATCACATTGAATGAGAAAACATCGCTCATGCATACATAGGTCTTACTATCCCCATGTAGCGGAGTAATTAATTTATCATCACCAATAAATATGGATGACTATAAATATGGATGTAATGAAAATAATTTACGTTGAAGACCTATTTATTCCCTGATAAATATATTATATCATTTTTCTTCTTACCACCACCCTGTTTAAAAATGACTACATTGCTCTTGCGTACATGTTAAAACCAACCTCCACGAAGCAATGTTACTTGTATTTTGTACATTAAATTCAAGGATGAGTCAAAGTATTTGTAAAATTAGTGTATATGAAAATAATAAAATGATAAACATTATATAGATAACTTTACCAACTGAAAAATAAATGAAAAATAAAATAGTTAAAACATAAAAATGAGGATTTTCAAAAGGAATTATTAATAAAAGCGTGAAGAAATATTGTAAGTGGATATCATATGATATTATAAGTATTTATATAGAATTTTAGAGAATTATTAAAGATTTATATTTTATATATAGGTGGTTGTATGTACTTACGAATTATTTTAGATATGAGATATTAGTTTTTTGTCTGAATAATGTTTTATTGATGATTTTTTATGTTATGTACATTTTTATGATTATGAGGTGTATTCTACCCCCTAGATAATTTATATCACATATAGTTATTAATCAATGATATATAATTATATAAATAAATATATTTTATCGAAGGGGTTTCGATTATAATGTTACCAATGTGGTAAGTGTATATTTCAAAATCTCATCAATATTTGGGATCATTTATGTTGAAGTTTATATTGGAAGAATTATATAACCATTCTAAGTAAAACCCAATAATTTATATTCTATTATGTTTATTTATTTTAATTAAAATATTTCTTTCATTTTTCTCTCTTTAGGCACTAAAATGATCGAATGAATTATTCTAGGAAAAAATGGCATGGTTTTTTATTCGATGGAAAACAAATTTCATTCATGTCCATGTATTTTATAAAATTTGTTCATGAATTATTTTAATAATAAATAATTATTCTTCAATTAAAATATCATCAAAAAATTTTGTTTGATAAAAATATTTAAATGGAATCTTATATCATTTTCCAAATGAGGTACCTTTAACCAATGCTGTAAAAGTAATAATTGTTTTATCATTGACCACAGGAACAACATTTTATTCCTTAACAATTACTATTTTTCTTGGAGTATTCCTTTACAACATGTGATATTTCTCCCCACATAAAATATTTTTCGTACTATTTTTTATATTTTTAGACTTTAATAAGTGATTTAAAATGAATATTTTCTTTTTCATCAGGAAAATTTAAATTAAAATTTTTTGACATATTTTTAAATATTTGAAGATCATTTAAAAATAGTACTCATTAATGAGTATATGTTATGGTTATACAATATAAAATATATCTCTATAGGTATTATTGTGATTTTTACTTGGGAGAGTATTCACATCACATATGTTAGTTCTTCCAATATAGACTATTTTTATTATTATGGCATGTTTATTATGTCGTATTGTTTGTTCATATGAAGAAATAATTTAAATTATTATGTTATGACTAGATAATGTAATTGGATATACAATTAATTCAATAGTAAGACTAATTATCGAAAATATATTGGTATATTGTCTATGGTCCGACACATTTTTACATGGTGTCTTTTAACGAGACCTCGATAATATTTTTATGATGTTTGAAATTATTAATTATGTTGTAATGAAATCATTTATAAATATCCATTTTATTGTTGATGTATTTAGGTTAAACATGTATATGTTTCCAGTTTATTTGAGTATTTTTGAATTATTATTTCATAATCATTTATTTCTTATATATTATAAATGAATTACTTATTTTATGATAAATTTTGTTAAATGCATTCAATTACTTATGATATGAGCCCACCTTTTTTTATTTCATTCCTCCAGGATTCCAGGAAGTTTATTGTGATTTAATATAATGTTATTCTATAAGGAAATATAATATATTGAATCTTAACACTATTTTTTATTTTTGGTTTTCATACATAATGTCAGAATCAATCATGTATCTATTTTTTCAAGATTTCAAAACTAATTGATCTTAGGTGGTGAGACCCATTGTAACCAGTGGAAATTTAATAATGTAACAACCATATAAGGTCTAATGGAGTTATTTTGTTATTGTTTATATCATAGTATGTTTATTAAAAATATTAGGAATTGTATTTAGGAAAACATTGATTGGGGAACATATCTCCAAGAAATTTTTCAATGATATGTATAATTTTTCAATAATATACAAATTATTTGTATAAGATAGAGATTTTATTGTTTACATAGACAATGCATCCATAATTGGACAACGTAATGTTGATTTGGAATTGTAATGTCTGAGTTTCTACCATGTAAATTATTGAAATATATCTAGTATTATTTTAATATATAAGAGATAATAAATTATGGGATTCCAATGAACGATGTTCCCTTAATTGATATTTGAAAAAAATTAAATATATTATTATCACATGAAAGTACATTTCCTAAAAAATCACATAACTCTTAAAAGGAATCTTGTATCAAAAATCCAAAACTATCATTGAATCTTGAACATGATCATTACCCTTGGCGTGAAATTTTTTTTATAAGAATCATGGAACCACCCTAACACACACAAAATTCCCTTGAACCATAAAAAATTCATAACACAAAAAACAAGCATAAAAGAGAAATAACATTTCCACTTTGAAATCAATTTTCATTTTTTACAAAGTCACACACTAATAATTGAAAAATCATTATTTTAAAATAAAATTATATACTTATAAATGGTGAAGGAAAATATTTTAGTGATATAAAAGTGATAAAATCCATTTAGGCTATATATGTAAACAAATCATTCTTTTTGGATTTTGAAAATTTTGTTAAATGAGTAACTTTAAAAGTTATTTTTAAAATAACGTCCATTACCTTGAGTCTGGATCAACATGTACAACCCTACTATTACTAAATAATGAACTTTGGTTAATTATATACTTAATTAAGAACCTTTATAATGTTTATTATCCTTTTTATATGACTTTTTACCATGTTATAATAATTACATAATTATTTATGTTCACATCGGGTGTCTTGTCGATATTCGACAATCGATTCAAAAAGTGACTTTGAAATGATGTATATAGTCAAAATGGTCGTAATTAAATGATAAATAGAATAATATTAATCATATAATATTCAAATTTATACATCATTTATAATTATAAATCAATCCACTTATTTATGGTTATGACAAATGAAAAAAGTGATAATCAGGGAGACAGTAGGTCGTACGTACATATGAGTAACGTTTCCGTTTGTCATTGATCATTTAGGTAAAGAAGGCAAATATTATTTTAAATTTTACAAAATTATCATGATATAATTAATATCATAAAATTCATTTAAATATATTTATATATATTATCCATGCGGTGTGGTGAAGAGAAATGAATCACATCACTTCGTGGAGGTGATAGTTCAAACGTACGCACGAACGACGTTATCATTTTTATGTGGATGGAAAGGTATGAAAATAAGTGATATATTATTATTTAATAAGTATTTATATTAAATTAATAAACTATATAAACATTATTTCCATCATTACAATGAGTCATGATAGATGGTGATGCAAGGCAAATTGTTTTGCTTCATGAGGTGGTAGTCCACCGTACACACGAACGAATAATTAATTTACAATTTGTAGAAATTAGAGATTTATTTAGGTTATTATATTAAAATAATAACATATTAGTATATTTATGTTACATTAATTATTATTTCAACCTAGATGAATAATATTTTAATTATGTGAAAAATGAAACAAAATAAAAACACTTAAAAATGATACATTTCCCTCAGACAATCACCTTTGATTAACACATCAACACCTCTAAGGAGAGTGTTACCGAATATATGGATTATATAATTTATTTATAGATTATAGTAAACTACATGTTAGAATATAATCCAAAACATAATTGGTGTTGACTATCTACAAATAGAGAATAATGGGTGCCCTTTTATTGGAGAGGGGAGGGGCACTTAAGGAGATATTTATGATATTAAATTAATAAAAATTAATTTTAATTTTAAAATGGGTCCCAAAAAGTTAATTTATAATATAGATTAATTATGGGTCTAAATACCATCATCAAATTACAATTATTTAATTTTTTTTATTTTTTAATTGTTATTTTTCTGTTATAACCATTATTAATTCTTACTATGATATCATGTAATTTAAATTTTGAGGGAAAATTTAATTACAATAAAATCCTAAATGACTGATTAGTTAGTCATTTATGACATTATAATACTTATAAAGACAATTTGGATGAATATTAGATTTCAATAAATTTTATATCATTTGATAAAATATTTTATATTCAGAAATATCATTAGTATCAATTTTAACACAACTCATTTCATGAATTTTTTAAAATACCATTCTGAGTAAATATATTAAAAAACCTCCATGAAAACATCCATATAATGTCAAAGTAATATATAAAATTAATTTATAAAATAAATTATATTAAATTATATTTATTTTAATATCTATATATCATTTTTTTGATCCTTTCAATGATGAGTCAATTACTGCATCATCATTGTGTCACTATTCAATTTAGTAATTTATTTCTTAAAAATTATGAATGTGTTTCCATGATGTAGGTAAAATTTTTATCTTTATAAATACCATTTATAGTATAATATATCTCGCTAATAACCCCATATTTAAAATAATTTACTTGTTAAAGATAAGGTTTTGAGAATATTTGACTTCTCTTTGCATATAATATTATAACTATCATTCTCACACCAAAGGGGCTTCAAAAGTGTATAAATTCAACCCAAGGATGATTTTGGTCTAAACACACTCATTTAATGTTATTAGTACATGTTTTAAGGTGATTTTATTTTATTTATAATATTATATTAAGCTTTAAATACCTTATTTACCCTTAACCATGGTAATAGAAAATAATTTCTAAAGTTAATGTTCATAATTTCCAAAAACTAATCTGATCCTAGATCATACTAAATTTAATACTTATTAAAACCTTGAATTCCTATTTATCACAATTCCAACCACAAAAGTGTCTAACATTAATTTAAATTTATTCTCATTAAAGGAATGAGAAAATGAGTTGTTAAAGTAAAACTCCTAAAGATCACTTAGTTTTTATATACAATTTAAATATAAAATTGTTTCCAATGACCAAAATTTTATTAAATGATAAAAAAATAACATAATTATAAGTTAAAAACAATTAAAATGATAATATAACTGTTTAAAAAAATTAGGCAAAAAAATCGTTTTGTATAAAAATGCGTTATTTATCACGATTTATTAAACTATGCAATTTATCAGAAAAATAAAAAAAAACTTCTACCGAATAAAATTTTGATATTATGATTTTAAATAAGAAGTTTATTTTTTCAAATATAGTTTATAATATTGAAAAAAACTATATTTAAATCAATTACTCCATTAAAATGAAGTAAAATTACTTTTTAGAATGATAATTATTCTAACCATAAAACTAATTTTATCATATATGTTATTATACATATTGTCTATTTTAATTAATATATAGTCAATAAATATTAATATATTTGAAAAAAATAATTATTCTATCATTACCCTGGTTGTTACATTCTTCCTCGTTTTAGTAATTTCATCCTCGCAATTTTATTCACTTATTAAACAAGTGAGGATACTCATTCCTTGTATCGTTTTCAAATTCCCATGTCACCCCGTCAACTACATGGTTTTCAAGAAAAAAAACATTCTAATGAATCACCTTTTTCAAGAACAGCTGCACCTAATGGTCAATAACATGAACTAGCTTTTCCTTATAAGATTTATTTTCTTCCAACTGAACTACTTCTAGATTCAAAACCTGAGATAGATCTAGCATATACTTTCTTAACATTGAAACATGGAAAACATTTTGTACTGAGGATAAATTCTAAGGAAAATGCACTTGGTAGGCAATTGAACCATCATTATCCAAGAATTCATAGGGTCTAATGAACCATGGACATAACTTACCCTTCTTACCAAAAATCATCAATCCTTTCTATAGAGAAACTTTGAGAAAGACAAGATCACCTACCTTGAAAGAAATAGAATTCCTTTGGTTATTTAAATAACCTTTTTCCTTCTTTGAGATGTTTTCATATGACATTGAATAAACAGAACCTTCTATTCCATTTCCTACACTAATTATGGTGACATCAACTTCATTTCACCTACTTTATCCCAAAATGAAAGATTTTGATACCTCTTTTTATATAATGACTAAAATGATGTCACATGTATACTATAATGAAAAATCTTATTATAAGAAAACCCAGCCAAAGAAATATTTTGATCAAAACATACTTGTTAATACCATGAGAATGAATTTATCATGTACTCCAAGGTTTTAATTTTCAATTATGACTTTCCATTTGTTTGAGGATGAAAAGTTGTACTAAAATTTAATTTAGTAACCAATTACTTCTGAAGGCCATTACAATAGTTTTTACTAAACATGGGATCACAATTTAATAGAATGGAGAGAGGAATCCCGTGTAACCTAAATTTCTATTTATGATAAAATCAAGAGTGTCGATATACATATAGTGTGTATATAATAGAAATAAAATGAGGGGATTTATTCACTCGATCAAAAATAACCTATATATCATTGTTGCATCAAGAAGTTCTCAATAATCCCACTGTGAATTCCAAGGATATATTTTCCCATTTACATCATGGAAATGTAAAAGCATGAAAAATCTCATTCAGTAACTTCTGATCTATATTATCCTGTGGAAAAGTCAGACATCTCAGGGTAATGCTAAAAAAAATTCTTCTCATTCCATCACACCAGTAATACTCTCGAAGGCCTCTATACATCTTTGTGGTACTTGGATTAATTGAAAATAGAGAACTATCAGATTCACATAACAACTCTTTCTTCAATTGTGAATCCCAAGGAACACATAATCTTTTCCCAAATCACATAACACAATCTTTATAAATGATTAATTTAGGAAGCATTCCCTTTTTAACTAATTCAATATTTTTTTTCAATTCAAGGTCTTCCTTATGTGCTTTCTTGATTATATCTAATAGTGATAATGGCACTAACACCTAAAACAAAATAGGGGAATTTTTTGCACCAGCATCTTCCAAGCCAAAATTCATCAAATAATTAACCAAAGGGTCACATTTCAAACACAACATAGTTATTGTAGCATTATTTTTCACCTAAAAGAATATTCCACTTTATTTTCTTTTCTTGGATGATAATGAATTATGAAATCATAATCTTTTATTAGTTCTGGCTGTCTTCTTTGTATCATGTTTAATTATTTTTAGTGAATATATACATAAATATTTTTTGAACAGTATATATTTCTCAAGTTACTCCATAACAACGATTCCTATAATTTTTTATTTAAAAAACAACAGAATTTAATTCCAAATAATGTGTAGGGTAATTTAATTCATGAGGTTTCAACTCAGATGAAGCATGTGAAATTAACCGATCAATCTACATTATGAGAAAAAAAAGTCATTTTTGAGAAGCAATATTGTAGATAAAAAATTCACCATATCAAGAAGGAATAGACAGAACATGAGAAATCAGAAATCTTATTTTCAATTCCTATAAACAATCATTATATTTTTTTTCAGATGATCTAAACACATATTTGAGTAAACAAAGTCTTTGGGATATAAAACCATGCAATATTTTCAACAATCCTTCGCTAATAGCTTATTAAACCATGAAAATTAAAAATATCAGTTATATTTCTGGTTCTTGGCCATTCTTCAACAACTTTTGTATTAGCCATATCAATAGTTATACTATCATTTGAAATAATGTGACAACAGAAATAAATTTTATTGAATCTAAAAATCACAGTTGTAGTACTTCCTTACCATATATTTCCTTTTAAGGTTTTAAAAACAGCCCTTAGATTTCTTTCACATTCCACTTTAAATTGTTACCAAATTTCTATCGTTAAACACAACCACAATCTTATCCAAGAACTCATGAAATATTTTATTCAAAAGGTCCATGAATATAAGATTACATTATTCAACCCAAACATCATAAAAACGAATTCATAATGACCACATCTAGTCCAAAATGCAGTTTTTAGAATATCTAATTCTTTTACTTTCAACTAATAGTAACCTAAACACAAACCATGCTTCGAAAAATATTCTTCTCCATAGATCTGATAAAATATTAATTGATATGAGGTAAATGCCACTTGTTCTTAATAGTGATGTTATTCAAGGCTCTATAATTAATGAAATTTCTCATTGAACCATCTTTATTTTTTTTCAAACAAGGTTGGAGAACCCCATGGTGAAGTTCTAAGTTGAATGAAACCATAATCTAATAACACATGAAATTTATTTTTCATTTATAGAAGTTCCATTTGTGACATTTGATATGGCGATTTGTAAATTTTATTAGCCTCAGGAAATAAGTTAATGGTAAATTCGACTTCCTGGTCAGGTATAATACTAGTAAACTAATCACGAAAAACAACAGGATACTCATTAACCCTTGACACATAATTAATCTAAACAGTTACGTTGTTTTCAACAATATTTACAAGATAATATTAATTTACATATTTTAATATCTTCTTATCTTCCTGATATGTTATCAATGTCATGGCTTCATTCTTGTATACAAATTAAAACTTTTTCTGAAAATAAATTTAATTAGCTATGTAGTCTATCGTAGCATGGTAAAATGAAATCTAACCCATACCCAAAAAAACAAAAAACACCACTAGAGTCAAAAAAAAGATGGTTTTCAGTTAATTTATTTCCACAAAAAATATATTAAGATTCTTATAATTGCTTATTTTCTTAATGTTTCCCCAAGGTTTTTTTACAATATATTCTGGATTCATTTCTTGGGGGTGGAATTTACAATTTACTAGAAAATTTATTTGAAATGAAAGAGCGTGTATACCCCAAATCAAAAAACACATTGGGAAAATCTAGAACCAAATGTAACAAATACCACTTTATTTGATGTCCCAACATCTGTAGGTATAGTTTCAAATATTTACACACACCTTTCTTATTATAGTCTAGTTGTATTACATTATTCAATCTCTTATTTGGACAATTGTTTTCATAACAACCCTTCTCATTACACGTAAAATTTTTACTAACTATAAATAAAATTATTTATTACAACTAAAATTTGCTTTTTTATTGTTGTTATGAGACTTATGCCTCATTTTACCACATTAGAAGTGCTTACAAGAATTTAAGAGGCATTCCCTAGTGTGTTTTCCCACAATTTTCAAAAATTAAAACATAATTTTCTTACCATCATTATTTTTTGAGGAATTCAACCATTTCTCCTACCACAAAGACCTATTTTCATGCTAGTTTTCAAAGAACACATGATCATTGAAAAACTCCATTTCCACATTCTCCACACATCAAAAAAAATTTCATAACTTTTGAACTCACTATAATCCAATACCCTTTGACACTTTGGATGTATTCGTGAATAAAAAAAATTGGTTTTATTATCCAAATACTTGGTGAAATTTGGATCATACCTTGCCATTTGCGTGAATGTTTCTTCTTACACAGCCACTGAATCCTAAAATTTCTTCAACTCCATGAATTATTTCTCCACTATTACTCAAACCACATTTCGAAAATATTTCTTAGGAAAAATATTTTTGAATTCATCCCCCTCAATAGCATCAATATCTACATAGTCCCTGATATTCATAACCATGGACCACCACTGATCAACTTCAACTTCAAAATGGTAAGCATCGAGACTAATATTTTGATTGTCTCAACACCGATGACATGGAAAATCTTAATAGGGATTTAATCCACCCTTCACCTAGAATTATGTCATATGATCATCTTAATGATGGATAATGTTGCCTCATAATATGATCCACTATCAACTTGTTCCTCTTTGGTTTACCTTGATGATCTCATGCATGGATACCACATACATTTATATCCTGATTCGAATGGTCTATCAAGGAAACAAACTATTCAGTTCCAATTCTGATCATCTTAGGTTTCCGACATAGAAAGTTGGTTTCCTTTATATGCATTCCCAGTATATTTTCCCTATTTCTTATAAGTAAAACCATTCTGAATAGACATATGTTATATTAACAAACATGGTAATCATAAAATGATATATAATTTCTACCTAAAAAAATAATTATATTTTATGATTATTCTATTGACAATATCTTAACCCTTAATGTTATCTAAACCTCCATTCGATACCAACTATAAGTCTTTGACCGTGAACATTAAATAATCATAATTTTTTCATGAAATTAAATTCCCTTGTATTAAGGATGTTGTGTGGAATACTGTTTTAGATAATTAGTTAACAATTCATATATAACAACACACTTTGTTACAAATATGAGACTTCTAAAACAATATCAATTTCTTTCATAATATAAAACATTTAAAAATAAAATAAGGATTCTTTATAATAACAGATCTTTATAAAATCAAACATAACATTCTTCTTTCTCTTACCCATCATTATACCTTGTGGAAAAAATTTTAAATGTGGGATGTGCAAAATAAGATTAGTAAGGGACATAAAATAAAGAAATTAACAATTCTCCATGAATATTTTAAACTCATGATAACATTTTCATAAAATCATACTTTTCACCAAGAAAAAAACGTTATCTTATCTCATGAAATCATATGATTCTTGAAAAAAATCTATATAAATAGGAAATCATAAAGGTAAATCGTAGAGTCTATATACCTCTTACATGGTATCTTTCATGACTACATATGGATTAACCTTCATGGTTACATTTGGAATATGCATCACATTATATACTCCCTTAATCCTTTTGGAGGTACCAAACCATTAAACACCATATCATTGCCAAATGAATTGGAGAGGTATCACGGGATCACTTTCCCTTGTTGTATCATGGAACCACCTAAACACATAAATAATTACCAAGAACCATAACATTATCATAAAACATAAAACAAGAATAAATAAATATTATCATTTCCACTTTGAAATAAAATTTCATTTTTAAAAATTCATGCACATATAAATGAAAAGAACTTATTTGAATATATAATGGTGAAATTATAAAATATGAATCAAAAAATTATAGTGAAATAAATTTCAGAAAATAATTTCTTTCCATAAGAGAATTTTTTTTTGGATTTTGTAAAATTAGTTGAAAGAGTAACTTTAAATGAGGTTTTTAAAATAATTTCCCTTGAGTATGACTCAATACATACAATTTTTATCATCCTAAATAAGAAAAAATGGTTGATTATTTACTTTCTTCATAACCGTTTTAAAGTTTATTATCCAATTTTTTATGTCTTATTTTCATGTCATAAAAATTACATAATTATTTATGTTCTCCTCTGGCGTTTATTTTATATTCACTACTTGAGTTAAAAAATAACATTGAAATGATGTTTCTAGTAAAAATGGTTATAATTAAATCATATCAAGAATAATATTCATGAAATAATAATCTGTTTTATACAACATTTATACTTTTAAATCATATTATTTTTTTATGGTTATGAAAATGAATAACATTATAATCATATAGATGGTAGGTTGTACACACGTATGAGTAACATTTCAATTTTTCCTTGATCAATTATATAAATAAGGTAATTATTATTTTATTCTTATATACTTATAATCATATCATTAATATCATAATAATCATTTAAATATACTGATATACATCATCCATGTGATGTGGTGAATAAAAATGAATCACATCGATTTATGGAGGTGATAGTTCACACGTACGCATGAATGACATTATCATTTTTATGTGCATTGAAATGTAAGAAAATAATTGACATATAATTATTTAATAATGATAAATATTTCATGAATTTCTTATATAAACATTATTTATATCATTATATCCGGTATTGATATATGGTGATGGGAAATGATTTCTTTTGGTTCGCGAGGAGGTATTTCACCATACATATGAAAGAATAATTCATTTCTCATTTGATGAAATTGGAGATGGATTTAGGTGATTATATTAATCTAGTAAAACCTCATTATATTTCGGATACTATATTTATTATTTCATCATGGGTGAAGAATATTTTAATGATGTGTAAGAATAATGAAAACAAAAACACTTAAAAATAAAGCCTTTTCCTTAGGATAATCTCCTATGATTAACACCTTAGCACCGCTAAGGAGAGTTTTATTCAAAATATAATTCTTTGAGAATGTATGAATGTATTTTAAGAATGTATATGGGATTATTTTGGATGAATAAAATAGGTTTTGATTTGTGATGAATAGGTAGGAATGGGTGCCCTCTAATAGGAGAGGGTTGGGGAACTCATGAAAATATTTAAAATATTAAATTAATATAAATGAATTATCAAGTAAAAATCTATAAAAATAGGTTTATTTAGATTATAGAATGTGTATGGGTAAAAATACCATAATACAATAAAAATTAGTCATGTTTTTTTTAATCATTACTTTTTTGTTTTAACATTTATTAATTCTTACTGTGATATCAGGAAATTTATTCTATGAAAGTATATTTAATTGCTATAACAAGCGAAAACTCCAATTAATGAGTCATTTATGATATTATAGTAATTATAACAACTATTTGGATTAATATTGTATTTTTATAAATTCTATAATATTTAATAAAAGATTTTATATTTAAAAATATTATTACTATTAATTCTAACACTATTTATTTCATAACATTATAAAAATACCATAAAAACATTATATCCTGAAATAAACTTTATTAAAATAACCCTAACATTTCAAATTAATCCATAAAATTCATGTATGGTATCAATTGTGTCAAATCATATTTATATTAATATTTATAATATCATTTATTTGATCACTTCCTTATTTTGTCAATTAATGCATTATCATTGTGTCACCATTTAATTTAGATATTTATTTGATATAAATTATAAATAAATTATCATGTTTTAGGTAAAAAAAATTATTTTACTAAATAATATTAACATTATAGAATATCCTATGCATAAACACATGTAAAATAACATTAGTTGTTAAAAACATGTGTGAAAAAATTTGTCTTCTCTTTGAATATAATATTATAAATGTATTTCTTTTACCCAAGTGGCTTCAAAGGGGTATAAATTTGACCCATGGATTATTTTGTTTCAAACAAACTCATAATATGAAATTAGTAAAAGTGTTAGTGTGTTGTTTTATTATTTATAATATTTTTTTTACCTTTAATTACCCGATTTACCCTTAATAATGGTAATAAAAAATAATTACTAAAGTTTCTATTCATAATTTATAAAATATATTTCGATACTTTGATATCACAAATTCCATAATTAATACAACAATTCATGTATATTTTTCAAAATTAAAAGCACAAAAGTGGCTAAAATAAATTTAAAATTAATCCCTTTGAAGGAATGAGAATACTAGTTTTTAAAGTAAAATATTCAGAAGTCCACATTGTTTTATATGAAATATCAATATAAAATTGATTATAATGACCTGATTTAGATTAAATGATAAAATATTAATCTAATTATACTTTAAAACTAATTAAAATTCTAATATAGCTATTTAAATAAACTATATGAAACAGTAGCATTGAATTAAAATTATTTATTTTTCACTATTTATTAAAATAATAAATATATTAGAAAAATTACAAACATTCAAAAAAAATTAAATTTTGATATTATTATTTTAAATATTAGTTTTAAATTGTTAAATATAATTTATAATAGTGACAAAAATAAATTTTAAATCATGTTCTCAATTGAAAGGAAGTAAAAATGCTTTTTAGAAAAATAATGTTTTCATCCATAAAACTAGTTTTATCATATATGTTAATGAACATATTATTTATTTTAGTTAATATATAATTAATAAATATTTCTAAATATGAAAAAGTAGTTACTCTATCATTACATTTGTTTTTTAAAATACAATTAAGACTATATAAAATATGAATGAATGAAATAAGAGGTATTTCTAGAAATTAAGTAACTTATACTGATGTAATAGAAACTTGACCTTTGGAATTGTAATGTGACCATTAAGAATAGGAATCTATCTAATAGAATAATAACCTCACCCATTAAATTATAAATAACATTTATTCATCTTATAATGGATAAAATGATATAATTATATCATAGTATAGGTAAATAATGTTTTTTTTAAATTATTAATTAAATATTCATATTTTTATAAAACACAAATGTTTATTTTAAATTTTATAATTAATATAATTATTCAAAAATAATTATTATTTTCATAAAATAGATTAATACATTATAAGTTTTTTTTTCTTATGAATATGGGATAATTTTATGAGACCTTAATTAATTTTTAATATTTATATAATGAGTTATAATATTAAATTCAGTATTTTCTATGTAAATGACGATGTTAATTAAAAATTAATTTTTTAAATATTAATAAATTATTTCCATAAAATGGAGTTCATTTTTTAAATATACAGGTCAAAAAATGGTTACCGTAAATTTTTGGTATTTTTCTAAAAATAATATTTTTTAGTGTATAGTGAAAAACAGTAATTTACAATATATAATAGTTAAAATTAAATTCAATATTCCATGGATCATCACTGATGTAAGTACCATAAGATTGAACTCTAGTTAATTATTTTAATATTTTTTCTGATAATGTTCAACTTATTCCTAGTCTTGATCCAAAATAAGAAAATAAGGAATAAAATAATGGGAAAACATGCCTCTCATCCCCTATAAATACCATCGATCACCACCTATTCTCCTCACAACTTACAAGCTGTGAATTTTGTCCAAATTCTTAAAAATACTCCAACCAACCATCTACTCATTGAAATTTATCCCTTGGCATCATCAAAATACCAAACACTTTTCCCAAAAGAGGTTCTGATTGAGGAGAAGTTCAAGAGGTAAAATCCTTTTTACCATTCTTTTAATTTATTTTCAATTTAAATTGTTTTCTTATCCCATACTAACCAAAACATTTAAAAGTTTAATAATAAATATATTTTATTAAATTTAATATAATTTTATTATAAAAATAGAAAAATTAATCTTCGAATCTATTCCATTTTCATTATATTCAAAAAATAAAAATATTGTCTGTGGTGTGTGGATTTAAGGTCACCAGGGACAATGCATTTTCATTTTTCTCTACCGCCTTCATGGATAGTTATAAAGATATTATAATGGTTAGATAAGATTATAATATTAATAATATTTGTTATATAATTTTCTAAGGCCAATATATGAACATGATGTTAAATAAAATGATATAAGCTTATAATGGTCATAAAAGCCACCCAAATAATCTAATTCATTTTCATAAACATTATATCTAATAAATAATCATCATAACATATTAAAAAATTACTTATAATAACAATTAATAATATTTAATTTCATTAATAAAATATAATTTTAATTTTTTAGAATCATTCTCATTGTACATGAACGGTCATACTTATAAACAAGTAAACTGATCATAGAAAACAATGAAATGAACAATTTTGAACGATAATATTGAACTCTATAACTCATAAATATGGCCATAATTAAACTTAATAAAATTATAAGAAATCAAATATATGTATAATATGTAATTTATATAATAATTTATTTATTTATTGTTGTTATAAATGATATTAATGATAAGGAAGCTATCAAACATAAGGTAAGGGGATTCTCGAACCGAATTTTATTTTATTGGGTCACTCTTCATTCATTCCAAATTTCATTATTATTGATCTTTTCATTCCTAAAATATAATTTAATAGTTCATACCTTTTCTTTTCTTGGATATTAATTTTTTATATTTGAGTTTATGATGAACACAAAGATTTTTCAAAAGAACTATTCTTTCTAAAAACACATCTTTTACTTCTCTTGAGATTGTTTCTTCTTCACTCAAGATTTATTATTCTTACACCAATTATAATATTCCCTTATTATTTTGTGATCCATAATGATTATTCATGAAATTATTTTTTATTAAATTTTCATGAGACCCATTTTTTAGGGTTATTTTATGTAAAATATTATTATACATTCTATGTGGAATTCATTATTATGTAAATGGTATGATGTGACAGGTGCACCCAAAATTATATATCACCCTAATACATTGGTTAATATTATGTATCTCGTTATAAAATATTCAATATTCATAAACATGATACTATCCTTATTCACAATTATGATGTTATACCTATGCACACATGTTATCCGTGATCCTGATGCTTATTTTGTTCACAACCAATTGTGGTATTTGACCACTAGGAAATGATGTTCCATTTTTATGAATTTTCACATTCCATGCCTTTAGATAATTATTTATATTATTATAATTATTTTGATTATATTCTTATGTTCTGATGATGATTATTCTCACCCCTTGTTATATTGATTCTTTTTTTATCTATACTCTTATTGGGATTTTATCTCACCCATTTAGTTGATGTATATCCTTAGGTGACTTCATTTACTATCAAGAAAATTAGGGCCACTAATAAACTAGAGAAGAAATAATTTTATAATGATTATGTTTTACTATTTAAATGTTATGTATGGTTTTAATTTCCCCAATACATAGAACCTTTTGATACTGGGTTTGTATCACTATTATGTTTTTGATATTTAATATGATGCAATAGTTATGTAAAAATAGGTATGGTTAGTATAATTTTATTGAGGATGATAAGGTCTAGATTAATTTTGGTTCCCCCCATACTTTTTATGTTCATAATCCATCTTCCTATTGCAAAAATGAATCTCTCGGACATTGATGATGGCCTTTGGCACTCCAAACCTACAAAAGATATTTGTCCTAAAAATCACAAACAACCTTGGGATCATCAGTTTTGGTAGCCTTAGATCCCACCCATTTAGATACATAATCAATAGAAAGAAAAATGTAAAAATTAAAAAAAAATTAGAATGTGTCCCATAAAATAAATTCTTCATACTTCAAAGATTTCATAGAATTTATGGTTTTTTGAATACTTTCTATATTTTAGAAATATTTATAGGAAATTAACACTTCTCGCATCTTTTAAAAATCAATGAGAATATTTAAATATTTTTTTCCAATAAACTATTTATTCAAATAAGTTTTCTTCCATTTTATGAGGTCCAAAGTGGCCTCTACAGTCATATTAATGAATAAATTATAAGAAATATTATATTTATCTCAATGTAAGGGACCTCCTTATAACTTGATCATTAAATATTTTCCATTGGCATGGATCTTCCAAAATAAATAATCTATCACAATCATTATTTTTTTTATTCTGATTATAGTTAAGGTGAGAAGGAACCCAATAGGAGGCCAAAAAAATACTATATCAACATAACATGAAACTTCACCTTCATATTTGTATTATTCCTCTCAAGTTATGTGATCATTTTTGTGGGATAAATTATTGAATTTATATTTTAGATGTGTTTGTGGGTCTACTGAGGTGTTCTAGTACTTGTTTTTATCTTTCTTCTTTCCCTTTTTCTTTAGGTTGAATTCTGGTAAGAGTAGTATCCATCTCACAAGCCTTTCTTTGTAATTGCCATTTTCTTGCAAGAATCTAAGTCATGCATGATCAGAAAATATAGATTCTTTAGTTCCCAAAAAATGAGATCTTTTTTCCAATAAAAATACAATAGTAAGAAATTTATTTCCAGTAGTTGAAAAATTGAGTTGAGTTGAATCCAAGTATATTGAGGCATATATTATGACTTTTGGTCTTACATCAATTCATTGGGAGAGGAATACTCTTATAACATCGTTTTAGGTATTAGATAATAACTCAAATGGGTGATCCCAGTAAAGTGGTTGTAGAATTGGTGGGGTAGAAAACTTTTCTTTCATCTCATAAAATTCCTTTCTATAAGGATGATTAATAAATTTTATAATATTTTATAAGTGACCTTGAATGGGGTAGAAAAATCTTACTAATTTTCTTGAGGAATCATATGTATGGCACTACATAGACCAAAATTAATCTTATATTTCAAACACCGGTGGGACATGGAAAATAATTGATTACTTGAAATTTATATTTATCCACCTCAATAACATTTTTTGAATGGATATGACCCAAAACTATCCCTTTTTCATCAATAAAGTGACACTTCTTAGAGGTTAAAATATGTTTTTCCACTATGCATGTTTTCATTGATTTATCTAGGTTACACAATAAGTGATCAAAATAATTTCAATAAACCATTATGTCATCAATGTATACCACCCTGAATTCAACCAAGTTATCTGAGAAAATACAAACCATACACAACTAGAATGTACCTAGATAATTGCACAAAAAATGAATCCTCTTGTAGAAAAAGCTCCCAAAGAGGAAGG
Organism: Viscum album; assembly: GCA_963277665.1. Lineage (NCBI taxonomy): Eukaryota > Viridiplantae > Streptophyta > Magnoliopsida > Santalales > Viscaceae > Viscum > Viscum album. Next base: position 994,803,737 of record OY728141.1, on the reverse strand, counting down.
GGAATGTTGTATTCTCTTACTACTCTAGGTAAATGGGTACCTAAAAATTAAAAAAGAATCCATCCAATAAATTTTAATTTGTCGAATCTAATAAACTTTCTAGCATTTGGTCTATGAATTAGATGCTAAAGTGATCTTTTATGGTTACTTGATTCAATTTTTTGTGTCATTGAATACAATCTAAATAATTTGGACTCTCATGGGTATTAATTCATTATTCTCATTCATCCCTATTGTCAAAAAATTTTCTTGGGAACCACATGACTGGGGTTGACCCACTATGAGTCAGAAATTCGGTATATTATGTCAACTTCCAATAGTTTCAAAAGCTATTTTCACACAACTTCCATAAAAATTTGGTTTATTATTACCTTGGGTTGATGAACAGGTCTATAGTATCCATATATAACAATTAGATGGTAATTAACATTAGGGTTAATTCCAAGGAGGTTTCTAAGTCTCTACCATATATCATAAATGTTTATTTTTAAAAGGTCAATTAGAATTTTTTCTTGGTCATGGGATAGATTGTTATCAATGATCACATAAATATTTTCTCATTCAATGAGATACAAATATTGAATGTCAAAACGGTGGAGTTTTAGTTCTATTATTTTTATTTTTTAATATATGATATTGAATTTATATTTCCTACTTTGATGTCTGGAATTTCATTTACAAAGGGTATCATATCAGGTTCCTCTAGAAAATTATCAATGAATTTAGATGTTATTTCTTCTTGAATATTTTAGTGAATTCACTTGATCTATTATGTTTTAGTAGAAATTATTTACCCTATGTCTACAAATTCCATAATTATAACCAAGTCCGTGCTCCCAACATTCTTTTTGGCTCATTGCATATAGTGACTGATTTCTTGAAGGGTTCATCACGGAGACAATAACATTGAAGTTCACCATACTATCATTATACTCTATTTTGAGGGTTACTTCATATAAATTATTGGCATCTTGTGTGTCATTAGGAATGATATTATGAGAATGGTTGGTGAATTCTATGATGCATTACCTTCTTTCATTGTCAGAACGTAGAAATATACTAAAAAACATGTCCTTCTAATGCCACAAGAACATCCTCTAAAACCCATTCTAGGAATATAGTCGATTTTTTTTCACTGGTATAACCACTCTATTAAGATTATATTTACCATTTTACAATACTAAAATGACAGATTTGGATATGAAATTAATAGAATAACCAATATCACATTATACATCAACAAATTTAACTGAACTAGTGGTATATAGAATAGCGAATGTCCTTGGTTCTTTGCATTTTTTGGGTAACGGTGGTGTGATCATGGATGAAACACTTCTATTAAAGATTTATTCTATCATTATCATCCTAAATATTCATGTTTGCGTGAATCTCTATTTGGAATTATGAGTATTGGTATGTTTTCCTTATGGATTCCAAGATGGTTATATTAATTTCAACATTCTGAAATGTATCTTCAATTTATTTTTGATGTTCCTCTTCCAATGTTTTCATAGATTCTGTAAATATAGATTTAATGGATGATGGGAGAATTTTTATCCCTATGAAGTATTTAAAAAGGAGTTTCTCTTCTCCCCTACCTAAATTTTGTATGGGGTTCTTCCTCTTCTTTCTTGTCCTCTTCTTCTTGTGGAATGGTTTTGTTATCTATGTTTTTTACAGGATCTACATAATTTAATGATTGACATTATTTCTTAGATTATGGTGATTGGAACATATTTTCACTCCTTTTGATGATCATTATCACACTTTCCTTGGGGTTTTAGGTTTTATGAGTTGGGATATTTCCTAGGTTTTTGGATATCTTGTCCATGAGATTATCAAATTTATTTTCCAATTATTTTACATTATTTTTTAGCACCTCAGTCTATGTTCCATGAATTCATTACACTTGTGGTGAAATGTATGAGGTGATTTCCATCGGATATTTTTTGAAAAGGTGGTGGTTTGTAGGCCTTTTGTTGGTAAAGCTTCTTGTAAGGTTGTTGTAAATGTCATGGATTCCTGAATTTTTGTTGCATATGGGTTTTAGTCTTACTTTATTGACCCCCCCCCCCCTCTTGGATTTACATTCCATCTATGGATGGTTCTGTTGAAACTATCTTGTTTGGAATGCAACCACATAGCTCTCTACACCTAGCACCTCAAGACACTGATCAATGAAGTGATGGGTGTTCAGATGCATGTCTATCAATGGGAGTGAAAAAAAGAAAATTTATTTTCATAATAAACTATAGAGGTTGAACAAGGTTTTCTCACTTAAAGAGCTTTATCAATTAATAAAATACTTATATTATCTCTCCAAAGCAATTATTTTTATTCTAAGAATTAAATGGAATTTAAATGAAACTGTGAAATTTATAATGACATGAAATGACATTATCAGTTAAGAAATAAAGAACTCGACCTTTGTGGTTTGTTAATAGGTTCTATAATTTTTCTTATTGGGGTTTAGATTATGTATTATAATGAAATCTTAAGGTATCAATCATGAATTATTGTTATTTTATTTAGTGTTGTGAAAGGATGAATGATTTTAAAAATCATTTATTTCACCTCCTCTTGTATTCATGGTTGATGGAACCCCTTAATCAAGAGTGTGACGTCTTCTATGAACGGGCTCCATCGTATTCTATTTCATCCACTGAATGGCTCAAATACCTCATATGAAGGTATAGCGTCATGTAAAATGGATGGAAATTATCTAATATAATAATAGAAATGAGTTTGAGTTCAGTGTAATGGTGTAAGATCACCACACTCATGAGCATCACTCATTCTCATTAAAAAATTAAAAAACACGAGAATTTAATAATATAATTAGTGAAATCGGAACATACCTCCCCCGAGACATTCCTCATGTTAGGCCCTCATTTTTTAGGGAAAGTGGTCCCTATGTAATTGAAGAAAAAGTGAAGAGAAATAGATAAAGGTAAAATAGAATAAAATAAAAGGAATAATGAGGAGATATTAGAAGAGATAAAGAGATATAGGGAATTATAAAATAAACTAAAAGAAATATAAAAGAAATATATATTATATATTTAAAGAATGTTAAAATTATATCAAGGAGAATTGAAATTTAGAATATGAAAAAAGATGAATATTAAATTGGATGGAGAACACTTCGATAAAATAATCATTGGATTGTATTTATTTAATAAAATAAATTTAAAATTACAAAATAAATAAAACAAAAGAAGGAATGAAAAATTAAAGAAAAAGAAAAATAAAAGAACATCATCAGAATCATTGGATGAGGAATCCTCCCACAGTTCGAACTCCTATAGTCAGTGGGATGAATTCTAGTTATTGGAAAGGTTGATGAGTGGTCTCAGCCTTGGCCGAATCAAATCTCATTTAAGATCTCCCTTTTAAGATCTGCTCGAGACCTGGGAGTCATATATTGTTTTAAAATATTTACATCTCTTGATATTTCCCATATTTCAGTGTGGAACAGGATCTTAGGAGTAAACCATTTACTTTTCATTTGTCCATGTATGGCCATGGTACATGCAATATACTTGTGGTCCTGGTTTCAGATCTTAGAGGGCATAAAAATGTTGTGGTGATCATAGGAGCTCCTCATTCATCTTCTATTGTGGAAGTGGCTAAATGAACTTTGAAAAACTCGTATGGGAGGTTTGATGAGAATTCATACGTGATCCATGCTAATTAGTGGCTATGATAGTGAAGGCAGGATCGAGGTCATTATTTTCTAGTAGGCATTCATGGCCTCTATGATTGTTTTCATGGGTGGACGGTGGATGAGAAAAAATGATCCATGATGATGTGAGGCATCATGGTGTTTCCGAGGGTGATCCATGAAGGATCAAGGAAAAATGATGGTGTTTTTTATGTTATGAATAATATCCAAAATAACTCATTCCACATCAGAATGGGGAAATGCTTCATTCTCCCTCATAAGCCAAGGCATCGGTTCCACACGCTAAATGGCCCACTATAGGGATGGGCTCCTACCAGAAACCATCACACACTATCATGTTAGTGTCCAAACATGCGACCCATGTGGACCTTCGAGCCTACTATGTATCTTCTCATGCTTTACTTTCTATAGGACACTTATGTATGCGATTTAATCCCCCTATCAATCATGTGGCTTGAGTTGGTCTTCCAACTAGGCATAATGTTTGGACGACCCTATAAAGGTTTGGATATCTGACTTGGTATTGTTCGGTTGAGGACTATCCACCTTGCATATTATTTTTGTAAACATAGGAAATTTTATAAACCATTTATATTAATATCTAAAAAATTCTCAAATAAAAACTATAATTAAAACACTTAAAAAATTAATCCAATTTCGATAATTTTAATTCAACATTATTTTTTCCCACATCTAAGTAATCAATTTTAATTTATGGGCATTCAGATCAAAAATCCATTTAAAAACATTAAAATTGGTTACAATGTTCATCAAATAGAAGTATGTCTATACCCCTACCCTTAATCCATGGTTTTCCTCAAGCATAAAATCACATTATATAATTTATTAGGCACAATCGTTACAAATATTCAAATTCCAATGTTCTAAAATCAAACAATTTTCAATGTTAAATCAAGCTTTCAAATTCCACATAAAATATCTGATAAATTTCCCTATTTTAAATGAAAAAATAATCACATGTACTTTAAATTTTCCATTTTTTAAATTGTTTAACTTCTTATTTAATCCATTAATTTTTCCTTAATTTATTATTTTTAAACATCCAAAATCATGATTTAACTCTGTTTTGAATCTTTTCTCTCATCACTCCTGATACAACTCAAGTGGAGTTATTCTCATATCTTTAAAAAATTATCCTTTTTAATAAGTATATAGATAAACATATTCCTCTAATTTTAAAAAAATACTTATCAAATGATGAGGGAATTTCAGTCATTATTTAACTGACGTTGAGTCTTTAAGGTTGTAATGAATTGTTGTTTAAAAAACTGAGTCTCAAGGAAGTGGTTTATCTCTTACAGTATAAAGCATCATATTTAAACTAAATGTTAAATGACATTGCACCTATTATTTTTTACAACATTAACTCCCCCAAACTTAGCGTAAGTTCATTATAAAAGTAAATCATAACGAATGATTTGTACAAACACTTGAATTTGGTTTTCTTTTATTCTATTTTTTACATTTTCAAAGAAATTTTTCAAAGGTCATTTTCAAAGAATATTTTTATTTTTTTTATTTTTAAAAATTTATACTTATAATAAACCTAAAATACACCACCTAACAACATATAATAAAAATCATAAATACAATGATGGTGGTGTTTTATTATTAATAGTCACAACCAATTATGTATCTTATTTTTTGGTTTCGTATGTCATTTTCATTTTTTTATTCATGAGAGGAGAAAAAATTAATATTATAATGATTTTAAACCTTTCTCATTACTCAAAGTATCACCACCACACTTCTTCCATGCAATTCATTTCATCCCATCCACTATGGATCCCTTCAACCCCACACTTCAACATTAAAATATCAAAAAATACTAATAGAATTCTATGAATGGATAAAATTGGTTTGATATATGTCTCATTTATAACAAGGTCATTTATGATTTATATAGTTTCAATAGGGATTGATGTAAAGGTGGTATTTTAAGGATAATGGATTTTCTATATATGCCTCAAACATTTTAAATGAATTTTTTCACATATTTATTTTTTAAAAGATCAAATGAAAGTTCCAGTAGGTGGCATGTCCCACTTTCACTCAAGAACCATATTCAAGATAAAATACGGATTTCCCGATCTAGAAATCCTCTTGGTGATGAGACATATTATTTGGAAAATAACTCCAGGAATGATTAATAATAACAAATCAATTCCCATGAATTTAAAAAAATCAAAGCAAGAAAAATTTTAGAGAAATTTCATTTATATGAATAAATTAATTACCTAACATCATGATTCCTCATTTTAATATTCATGATTAATTATAATCAACCAATTCTCCATTTTAATCATTAAATTTAATTAATATTAAAATATGAATCATGGAAACACAATATTCCTTATAAAATCATGTCTCCTAGATAAGTCTAGTAATGTATAAATTCAAATGAGTCCATGTAATCTTATAGTATAAAGCTAAAAAAAAATTTTGGACAAATATGTAGAGAGTTTAAAAGATAAAAATTAAATGTGAAATCCCTTTCCCACACAGTGTAGTCATTTTTCAGCAGTACATGGTGATTTCATATTCCATCATGAATCCATAAAATAAAATTTCTCAATTAATCAAAAGGATCATGTTGTTTATGCTCAAAAGATGGGATGGATTGGGGATGTGTGCTGGTATAAACCTAAGAATGAAGCTGAAATTTAAATTACTATAAAAAATAGATATGTCTTGGTATGATCCCCAAGTTATCCCTATATTTTTATAGAGATGTACTAGAAGTTATCCATAATATTATGGTTGATGGGCCTTCTTGGAGTTGAACCACCACATGTGACATTTCCTAGCTTGTAACTCTTCCTTATTATTAAGGAATGATCCATGTATAGAGTATACCAAATACATCTCCTCCACAATTAGGTATAGATTTCATGATAGGGGTAGGATTAGGTTTGGATCATCATCTTCATTGGTTGCTACATGGGAAACATAATATTTATTTTCTAGTGCTAGATTAATGTGGGCTTCATGAATTGTAATTTCAAAACTAGGGTTAGAATTTATGTTTAATTAAATAGAATTTGAACATGATGAATGTAAATCAAAATTCCAAATTTCTATGTGAGCATATTCATTATTGATTTCATCATGCTAAAAATCATTAATTCTTTAATGATATTCATCAAATTCATGTAATTTAATGTTAGGGAGCTCCATGTGTTTCGCAGCTAGTGAATGTTTAGATTCTTCATATTCTTATAAGGTAAGGAGAGGATTCAGAAAATCTGAAAATTCATAAGAATAATAAGTGATTATAAAATTATATTGAAAAAAAACTAAAAAGAAAGAGTTCAATAAAAGGTAATTACCATGAGTTGGTTTTGGTTTATTCACAACCTCAGTGGTGAGTGCCTTTTGAAGTGAAATCATAGTGGATTGAGGTAGGTAGTCGGGCTCCCCCATTTTATCTTCAAATTATATAACATTCATGGATCCCTATACTTACATGGATAAATTCATATAGAGTGGTTCTGGAACATCTAATTTTAAATGACTTGGGATATCATGTTGTACCTCATACTAATTCCAAAATATTTCTTGGTCCAGTTGTTGTCTCTTACATATCTAAGTAGGAATTTTTTTCCTTACCATGAATCCAATCTAGCTCATTATGTTCAGATTGGATCTGTCTCCTCAAATGGGTGGGTTATTAATGGTCTCTCAGTTGGGTCTCAACAGACATGACATCTTTAATAACATTACGAAATTAACGGGGAAATTCCTGCATAGACATAAGTCATTGATTACCATCCTTAACATGATGGATAATCTCTTTCATCTCTTTAAATTAAATTCTTCTGTCATGCCCATTCAACATATGACTGTCCAGGACAATGATTTCATCCATATTTAATAATAGATCTATCTCAACATTATGTAGAATATTTTTTTGATCATTCACCCTTCAGCAATTGTTCTATGTGTCAAAAATGGTCCCTTTGAAACAATATGGAAAAGAAATTTTTTTGGAATTATTTAATGAAAAAATAAAAACAATACAGAATTTGAAAAATCGGAAAAAGAACATAGAGATTTGATCCCTAGATATGGTTCCATTTCTTGACACATTCCTATCATAGGAGATCAAAATAGAAAACTTATTTTACTAATACATCACTGAGGCTGACTAGGGTTATCTCACTTGGAGAGATCTATTACTTGTTAACATAAATAATTTATCTCACCTAACAAAATTTTTTTGTTATTTATATTTATTCAATGAATGAAATGGAATTTAAATGAAAATTTAATTTAAATTCTAAAATTTATGCTAACATGAAATGGCATAATGATGGATTAATGAAGTAACATGGACTTCATGGATTGGTTCATGGGATCCATCATTTTCCTCGTTGATTTTTAGATAATGTTGGATAATTCAATTCTGAGATCTCATGCATGAATTAATATTATTGTGTTAGTGGGGTGAAAAATTGAATTCCATTAAAAATTTATATTACACCATCTATTATAATCATGTTTGATTTCACTCCTCATATGATACTTTGACATTTTCCAGGAAATAGCTCCATCATATGCCATTTAATCAACTAAAAGGTTCAATTCCATCGTACAAATTTTTTTCATCCATTAGAAGAAAAGGAAATGATTTAATAAAAAATATAAATGAATTTGAGTTCTTTGTAATGCTGTTAAATCATCACACCCATTCACATCGCTCATTCTCATCAAAAACATAATGAAGAATTGAAATTTAAGTAAAAAATAAATGAAAACTCCACTTAAATCCGAGGGGAAACCCTTAGGTTAGCCCCCTTTTTCGGTTAAGAGGTCACTGTGTAATGGTAGAAGAAGATATGAGAAGATGGGAAATAAAAAATGAATTAAATAAAAAATAATAATGAGGAGAGAGAATTAGAGAGTGAGAGAGAGAGGGAATAATAAAATTGAATAAAAAAATATAAAAAAATATATAGAATATGTAGATAATATTTTATATTTATAAGAAGAATATGAATTAAAAATAAGAAGAAGAAAAAGATTAAGAAAATAAGGGATTGGAGATCACTTGGATAAAATAATGAAAGGATTATATTTATTAAATAAATTATATTTAAATATAAAAAAGAAATAAAACAATGAAATTAAATGAATATGAAATAAAAAAGAAAACATAATAACATTAGTAGTAGCCTCAGTTGAGGCCTCCTCCACCTAGTCAAACTCCCTAATTTAATGTCGGTGGGTTATTTTTTTATGAGAATATGAGGAGTGGTGTCGGCTATATAAAAATAAAATCTCATTTAAGACATCCATTTTAATATATTCCTCATACTAGTGATTCATGTGATTTTTTGAAATATCTATACCTCATGTGATTTAAAAAATTGTATCATGGAACATGATTTAAAGAGGAAGCCTTATTATTTTACATTGGACGTTTATGGTCTCAGTGCATGTAACACCCACATGGTTGTGTCAGCATCTCTTGGATGACGTAAAAAGGCATTTAAAATTATGGGAACTTCTCATTCAACATCCATCCTTCTATGTGGCCAGATGAACACTGAGAAATTCTTTAGGGTGGTTTGTTTGATACTTTAGAAGCGATCCATAATGATCAGAGGTTGGGTTAGTGAAATAAATCTTGAGATCACGATTTTCCAATGGGTTTAAATCGTGTATCCAATTGTTTTAATGGGTGGCATGTGGCTGATAATTAAAGAGTCACTATAGTGTAAGGAAACATGGTGTGTTTGAGGTTTATCCACGTAGAATCGATGAGAAAAATTGGTGTTTTATGTTATCAAAAATAACAAAAAAACTAAACCCACATTGGAATATTATGTAGTTTCATGATGACTTATAATACAAGGAATGTAAGACACACCCAAAATTATCGGCTACAGGGATAGTCTTCCTTTAATTCATCTTCACAAACTGACATGCAATTTAGGACACACATAGACCATGCGGGACTTTAGACCTATGATGCATTCCTACAGGCTTTACTCCTATAGGTCCACTCCTTCATGGTATTTGATCCCACGTGCACTCATGTAGCATGATCTAACCTTCCCACTAGTCACCATGGTCAGTCGGTCCCATGAATAGAATGTTATATGACTTGGTATTAGTCGGTTGCGGACTACCCAACCTGTATATTATTTTTTTTAAACAACATGATATTTTTCAACTAATTAAATTTATCTCAGTAGAAATATCAAATAACATCTAATCATAAAACACTTAAGAAATCCATCCACTTTCCATCATTTTATTTCAATGGTTATATTTTCCCACATTTATGTAAAACATTACAATTCATTGTAATTTTGTGTAAAAAAATTTAAAACCATTGATAATTTGTAAAAAAAAAATTCATGAAATATGAGTCTCCCAAGAGTGGTGTCTTTATTCCGGAATTCATGATTAGAAAAGTAAATCAAAGATTAATAAGTTGAATGACTATGTATAAATCGACTTTTTTTGTGAAGTACATTTAAGTGGAAAGTAACATGATTTTAGTTTTTCTCCCCGCTTGTAATTATATCATTGTCGTTTTGAAATTGAATTTTTTAATTAGATTAATTAGTTTTAGGAATGGATTAATATTCTTTTATACATTTCCACTTTTATTAAGATTAGTTTCAAAAGATCAATTTAAATAAGAGTGATTGGGTTTTAGATTTGGATTATATTGGGTAATATTTTCAAGACCCCTTTTAAATTAAATAATTTTTTGGTTAATTAGTTTAATTAATTGATAAATAATCATTTATCTTTCTCCAGAAATGATTAATGTTTTTTGACAATTATAATAATAATCAAAGTTTTTTTGGTTGGACTATTATCCTTATATTTGTGACATGCATATTGGATCACCCCTAGATCATTTAAGAAATTCAAAATCAGAAATTGAATACCAAAAGTTCTTTGATTAGTCAACTATGTATTCCCCAAGTGTTTATCAATCACAATGATCTTATATCATTGAAACTGGATGACCCAATCAGTGCGATATAATTTCAATAAGAGGGATTATAAAATTATTTGATCAATAAAATTTTATGAATGCCTATATTTTGAACAAAACACAGTCATATCTCATTATATCCCCCTAATGGTATAGTACTTGGGTTGACCAACGGTGGATCATGATTAACCATTGGTAAAAATATACAAAAGCGGATTATGAATAACATTTGAGAAAAATTTCGAATGGTCTATCTAGAAGACTCAATGGAGTCAAGCCGTGGAATGCTCTTGGATGGGGAAGTAGCTGAAATGCAGAAACAGAAATGGAGACTCCTCCTCTTGTATCCTTATCATTGAATGAAAGATCCTTGAATTGGATCATAGAGGTTGTTTTGGGTCTGGAGATCATAAATGGAGTCTCGGTGTTTCAGCAGTGTTGGAAGATTTGAGCTCAATATTTGCAGACGTCAACCATGGAGTTATATATGAGTTTTATTGTAAGACGATGAGGAAGAGTAGGGGATATGGGTGCGATAATGTTTCCCAGTGGGGTGTGGGAAATTTTTGAGTGGGGGAACACATGTTTTATTGAAATTTTAAAAGTTCCTTAAAAATGTCCTCCCACATTGGAACAATGGTCTATGGAAAAGATAAATTATAAGAAAATTAGTGTGTCTCCCATTGAACTGAAGTCATCTGGGATTTAGAGTAATCCCACCTACAACTGTGCACTACCTCATGCCAGTAATGCCTCCATTTCATCACTCCTTGGGTATCTCCACCATGGTAAGGTGCTCCCTGTGATTTTCCAAGATATGTATTTCAATGATGATTGATCCTCACATGCCACCCACAATCCATATCCCACTATGTGGGATCTCCCTACCTTCAAGTAGTCCTTCCCTATGTGGGTACATGGGTTTTTGGGCCTCATGGTACTAGCTATGCGGTGTGTGGAATTAAGGATGAGTTCCAGCTTGAATGTTCCCATTTTTTTATAGCTGAAATTTTTTTGAACGTGGTAAATTTTTATAAGAATTTAGAAAACATTTCCCCAATTTCAACTCTTAATTAACTTAGTCTTTTTAGACTATTTTTATTCCACAATTCAAAGGACCTATATTTTTATAAACCATTTAAATTCATAGGTATTCACATTAAAACCCATTAAAAATCATTGATTTTTTTTAAAAAATATACATGAAATATGTATATGTCAAATACCCACTCACTAAAAAAATGCTTTTCCTCATGCATTAAATATCAAAATTAGGAATCAGAGGACCATAATGTTATCATTAATGAAATTTAAATGTAATAAAAGTATGTAATTATAAATTCTAATTCATACATTCAAAAATCCATATAAAATATGAATTCCAAATTTCAGTTTTCAACGAACCAATGAATTCTAGTATTTTGCTTTCTCACTTTTGAAAACCATGAAACTGGTTTTCTAATTAATCCATGTTCCTCAATTTATTTTTATGAAACTATAAAAATCATTACCATCCTTTGTTTTTAATATTTTCTCTCATCACTCATGATACAATTCAAGTAAAGTTATTCTCATATCATGAGAATATTCTCTTTATCCATAGTCTTGTACATGAAATAATTTCTTCAATTCGAAAGGAAAAAATTACATAAAATTATAAAGACTTTCAATAAATGTTTAAAGACTAAGAGGCTTAAGTTAGGTATGAATCAGTGTATATAAATTAAATCTCAAAAAAAGATATATCTATTAAGTACAAAACGTGATATCAAAAGTAAAATTTTAATGTAATTATCCATTAAATTGTAACAATTATTACTTTCCCCAAACTAAAACTAATGAATATGATCAAAATAAAGATAAATAAATTATTTATTCACCCTCTTGAATATTTCTCTATTTTTTTTTTACTTTTTTCAATTTTTCATGGAACCTTGTAATTTTTAAATCTTTTAAGAAATTTATACATAGATTAAAACTCATATCCACCACCTAACCACATAGGATAAAAATAATAGGTCTAGTGATGGTGAGTCATTTTCCCATGTTACAACCCATTATTTCCATTTTTTGTTCTTTGTGTCATTTTCTCTTTTTTTATTAAAGGTCGGAAAAAAAGTAAATTTACAATGTTTGAGTCCAATAAAATTTCTTATTAACCAAATTAGAACCCCCAATTTTTCCCTTACAATGTATTTCATATCTTCCACCATGAATCCCCTCACCCCCACATATAAATTTCAAAATATCTCTCAAATACTAAAATGAGGGTAGGAATAGATTAATGTTTCTTGAAAAAGTGGACCATTACTAAGAATGAAATTCATGGTCTCTATGGGATAAATAATTATTAATTAAAATGTGTATTTAATGGATAAGGGCTTTAAAAGTATGCCTCAATAATTTTCAATGTATTTTTTCACATTCATATCTTTGATAAGTTGAAATGAAAGTTATGGTTCGTGACATACCCAATGTTTACTTAAGAAATATTCTCAAGATAAATTATAAAGTACTTGGTATAGAAATCCCCTCAGGAATAGGAATATAATATTGGAAAATCACTCTATACAAGGATAATAATAAAAAATTAATTCTCATGGATTTCAGAAATTAAAATAAGGAAATTTATTTTCGACATTTCATTTACATGAATCAACTGATTCCCTCAAATCCTAGGACATCATTTTAATATCAATTATTTATTTTAATGAGTCAATTTTCTATTTTACACAATCAATCTCATTATTATTGGAATATAAAACATGGAATAAAAATATTCCTTGGAATCTCATGTATCCTATATATGTCTAATAAAGCCTAAATATGAGTGTGGGAATGCATTTTTCAATTTAACATAACTGTTATAATTTTTAGATCATTCCATATTTTTAGAAACTTGTTAGAAGATGTAAACATAAGGAATGGTAGAAAAGACATCATGTTCCCATGAATCTTTTACTTTTTTCCATTCTCAGTTCATGGGGGTTCCTATTTATTCCTTCATTATAGCCCAATAAAACAACTCCTATCTAGGTAAGAAGAGAATATGTGACCAATTCCTACATCATCGGAAAATAGTAAAACTTGAGTTTCCTACTAGAAGAGCCTTTGGTTAATTTCATTATCTTTGAATAAATATAAGGGAAATATTATCAGTGGCTTGGAGAGGTCTAAGCTTCTCTACCTATTCTTATGGTTTTTCCCATAGAACATTTTTTCCACTTCGAGTTGATAGTGAATGGTTTTCCTTACTCTTCTCTCTTAATTTTAATGGCACCAAAATGATAATCATTAGTAGCTATATGAGGTCCTTAAAATTTTTAATTTAGATTAACAAGAATTAACTTCACTCAAGAAAGGTAGTGTAGTACATGGTGTCATGGTTGAAAGTTATGTTGCTAGATCATTTTTTCACGTGCCTCTTTGGTTAACCCCTTGTTAGTTTTTGAGTTTTTATAATACTCTATTCTGATTTACTCTTATTCTTGTAGTTTGAGCATTTTTTCATTCCAAGCACTCACCAAATCCAAATTCATCTGTTTATCTTCTTGATATTCTTGGTAATCCATTTCCACTAGGTGATGACAACTTTTCCCATAAACCATCCAATATGGGATCATACATATAGGTGATTTATAAGCTTTTAGATATTCCCATAAGGTGTATTCATGTTTTTATCCCCAATCCTTCTAGTAATGTTTAACCATTTTCTCCAAAAATAACTTTTATCCCCTAGTTAGACACTTCATATTAGACTTTTTTTAGGATGAAAAGATATAGGTATTTTTTTTGTACCCAAAAATATATAAGAATATCATCCATCTTCATGTTGAAAAAATAATTCAGTTGGTATCTAATGATATCCCTTGTCACTCCAAACCTAAAAAAATATTAGTCCTAGAAAAATCATAAATAAACATAGAATCATTAGTTTATTTTTCCTTATCTACCACCGATTTAGAGTCATAATACTTAGTGAAATAAGTAATTATTCCAAAATGTTATGGGGAAGGGTACCAAAAACTAAATTTCCAATAATTCAATTATTTAAAATAATATGAAGGTTTTTATGCATCTCCTATAATTTATAAATATTTCTAAAATGTTGGTACTTCTCACATCTCTTAAAAAATTATTGATAATATATAAATATGGTTTTCCAATAAATTCATGATTCCAACAATTTTATGGCCATTCTTTGATATCCAAAATATCCTCTACAAGAAAATTTACAAAAAAATAAAATAATGATTATATTTAACTTTCTAGTAAAAATGTCTTTTTGAATTGATCTTTATAACTTTTCCACAGGAAAGTATATTCCAAAATATATAATATGGCATCAACATTATGTTTTTTCTTTTTAGGATAGTCTAGGTTAGAAGATACCTAGGAGGTGGAAAACTAATTAAATAAATCAGCATACCATAGTACTTCACCTTCTACTTTGTGGATTTTCTCTCAATGTATGTGATATTTGAGATGGTTCAATTCAGGAATTTCTGTTTTAGTAGCTTTCAAGAGTATACTGAGTCGATTTGATACTTTTTTTCAGTTCCCTTAATGTCATTGATCACAATGTTTAATTCTTATAAGAGTAGTATCCATACCATCACCCTTGGTTTGGAATGTTACTTTTTTATAATGTTCCTTATTTATTAATTGTCAGAAAATACAATCACTTTAGTTCCAAGTAAATAAAATATGAATTTTTCAATAAAAATACAACAACAAGAATTTCATTCTCAATAGTTCTATTATTGAGTTAGAAGCATCTATTCTTTAGGAGACATATGTTATAAATTATGGTCTTCCTTCAATTATTTGGGAGTAAACTTATCCTACACTGTTGTTTGAGGTATCACACATCAAGTCAAATGGGTGCTCTCAGTCTAGTTGTTCTATAATTAGTGGAGTAACTAACGCGTCCTTCATATCAATATATTATTTTATAAAATAAACATTAAAAAAATTAATAATATCATAAAAGTGACATTGAAAGGGGTAGAGAAATATTACTAACAATCTAGATAAATCTTATGTAAAACCCTACATGGCCCACAAATGATCATATATGTCAAACACAAGTGGGATATGGAAAATATTTGATTACTTAAACTTTACATTTATATAAATCAATGTTGTTTTGTGAAATGATATGATCCAACATCATCCCATTTTTACCCATAAAGTGGAAATTCCCAAAGTTAAAAACATACATTTTCATAATGCAGATTTTGAGAAATTTATATAGGTTTCACAAGATGTTTTCAAAATATTTTCCAAAAATAGTAAATCCAATGGGGAATATCTCTTGAAATTCCTTATTGTGATTTGAGAAAATATTTACCATATACCACTGGAATATCCTTGAATAATTTCATAATATAAAAATCATACACTTGTAGGAAAGGATCCTGAAGGCTATGGTGAATGTTTTCTTATCTTGGTCTTATGGTGAAATGGGTACCTAAAAATAACCATAGAATCTATAAAAGAAATAATAATGTGTCATTCTTTCCATCAATTTATGTATTTTGTCTTTTAATGGGATGTGGAAGTGATCTTTTCGAGTGTCTTGATTCATTTTTCTATAGTCCATACATACTATAAAACTATTTTAGAAACTAATAATTATTTTTTTTCATTGTTCTAATTCATCACTATAGTCAAAATAGTTTTTTGGGAACAACATGAATGGGGTGTCCCACTATGAGTTAAAAATTGTGTATGTTATGTCACCTTCTAACTATTTTTCAATATATTATTTATCAACTTCCAAAATGGTGGGGTTTATTCATCTCTAATGTTACCTAACAATTCTAGTGTCTCCATACAACATTAATATATGGGAAAAACCTTATGGTCAATTATAAGGATGTCTCCAAGGATCCACTATATTTACTTAACGTTTCTTTTTAAATGGTCAATCGGAAAATTCTATTGGTCTTGGGATAAGTTGTTAGAAATGTTGACTGGTAATTTATGTCCTTCCATGACTTCCACATATTTTAAGTCACAAGGGAGAGGTTTTAGTTCCAATATTGGGGGTTTTCCTAATGGTGATATTAATTTTAAATTCCATCCTTCAAAAGCTTAAATATACATTGAAAAGTGTATTATATCAGGTTCCTCAAGAAAATTATCAATGAATTCATATGTTATTTATTCATAAGTAGAATTAATGATTTTAGTGTATTCACATGTTCCTTGGTGTCCCTGGAAGAAATTTTATCCCTTAATGCTAAAAATTCTATAGTAATACACGTTTCTTCCATGGAACTAATACCTTCTTCATGGAATATTTCCAAGAGTGAATGATTTTTTAAAGGGGGGGTTTTTGGATTCATTAACATTCAACTTCACCTTACTATCCATGCGCTCTATTGTGAGGGTTTCTTCATGTCCATTAATTATCATCTTGTAAATTTTTTGTAATTTTATTCCCATAATGATGGATTATTTATTGGATTATTTATCATTCTCCATTATAAACACAAAAAAGTTTCCTAGGAACAAAATTCCTTCCACTGCCACTAGAACAACCTATAAAACCCTATCTGAGAAGACAATGGATCAATTTTTCAATTGGAAAACCACTTAGGTGGGCTTCAGTTCACCAATTTTCAAGGATGAAGAGTTATATTTAGACATGAAATTAATGGATAGACCAATATCACACAAGGTATCAACCAATTTTAATGATCCAATGGGACATGGAATAGATAATGTCCAAGGATATTGAATTTTTTTGGGAAATAGTGGTGTGATCATGGTTGAAACACATATCCTAAGTTTGATTCTTTCAATCATATCCAACATCTTCCTCCTGGTTTAGATCTCTAGGTTGAATTTGGACGTGGGAATTTCTCTTATGGATTCCAATAAGGAAAAATTAATTTTAGAACTTTGAAATTTATTATTTAATTATTTTTGAAGTTTCTCCACCTCATCCTTCTTAGATTCTATAATTCTAAGAGAGAATATAAGGGGGTGTATTTCTTCTACATTTTTTGTCTTTGAGAAGGTGTTTATGGTCTCTCCTTCCTAAATATTGTTTTGGGATCATCCACTTACTTCTTATCCTATTAAATATGGGAAATGGTTTTGTCTTATAGAAAGCTTATCAGATATGTATAATTTCCATACTCACCTTCTTCTGGGTAATTTTGTGCTTCCATAGGTTTTGGTGCTTGGATATCCTTTCAACTCCGTATAATAAACATACTCACACTTTTTATTAATATTGATATTTTCCGAGTTGGGAGTTTTCTAGGGTTTTTGAACATCATGTCCCTGAGATTCTCAAATTTATTTTACAATTGTTTTACTTTATTTTTCTACTCCACCATCTATATTCATTATCTTCATTGCATGGGTGGTTCATTGGATAAGGGTTTTATATAGGATTTTTTTTTTGAAAAGTTTGTGGTTATTAGGCTTATTGTTTGTTATTATTCTTGTATGGTGGTTTAATTCTAAATTTTCTATTATATACGGGGTCAAATTTGACTTTTTTTGAACCACCATATCCCTGTATGGATTTACATTCCCTCTATGGTTGGTTATATTGAATCATTATTGGTTGGAATGTTGCAACATAGCTCTCCATACCCTACACCTTTTCAAAATGATTAGTAATGTGATGGGGTGATGAACATAATCAACATACTTGAGGCAGGTAAGGTTTTTTATTCACTTGTTCTACTACAATTAACCGTAGAAGGCTTGTTAATTCATCATGTACGGTTTTAATAAATAGTGATGATTCAAAATATTTTAACTCATAGATGCCTCTAGAACATATACCCCTTGTCCTAAATTTTTGGGAATTCTAGGAACTATTTTAATCTATGACCATATCTTTAATGGGTGATTTATCAATCAAAGATCCTATAAATTATTCATCCGATAGTTTTCTCTCATTATCTACCATTCCTTTATATATGATGTCTAGGAATCGACGATCATACATATCCTGGTGAGGACATCTTGCACATAGCATTTTTATATTTACCCATATTCGTGAAGCGTCTCTCAAGTATATTGACTAATGGAATAGATCTCCCTTCTTATTTTAGTGATTTGGGAATTTGGGAAGAAACTCTGCAAGAAACTCCTTTGATGATCATCTTAGTGATGGATCTCTCCATGTTTTAGGTAGTAAAACCATTCTTTAGAAGCTCCCTCTAGTGAAAATGGGAATTCCCTTAACTAGACATGTTCCTCCACCACTCCTCTGGGCTTGAATGTTGAAAATACATAGATAAACTCATGGATGTGATTGTTTGGTTCTTTTATTATAGGGCCATAAAAATTTGGTAAAAATAGAATCATATAGACTCATAATTAAAAATCAATTTTTTGTATATTCTTGGTCAATTGATTATTATTATTATAAAATTATGGGGCACAAATATCCTTTAACATCTATAGTGGGTTTAGTTCCATGGATGTTGTCTTAGAGTGAGTACTTGATGTGTCACTTGAGTCTTATAATTTGTAATTTTCATTGTGGTTATCTAGTTTAATATCCATAATTCTACCTAATAAAGTCCTATAGATCTCTGGGTCAATATTTAATATTTCTACATTGGAGGTTGAAATGATGCAAGTTGTGGGCTTGATTAAACTCCTACTCCCCAGTAGCGGTGCCATGTTTTGAAACCACCAGTTATTGGTTGTTTCCAAGGAAATTTGTTTCCCTATAAGGTTTTTGTTATAGGTATGACCTAAGTGATTCCCCAAGAGTGATGTTTTGGTTCGATATGTCATATATGAAAAAAGTAAATTAAATAACAAGATTTTGAACAACTGCGTAGAAATTGACTTTGTTTGGGAAGATCATTTTAGAGACGTGTAACCACGTTTTAGGTCTAGATTCCCCTATATAATTATATCGAGGACCCTTTGAAACTGAATCTTTTTTTCCCTTAATTAGTTGAATTATTTTATAGGTAATCATTTATCATTTTCCACCATTAATGAAAAATTGGATGAGAGTGAGAATAGTCCTCCCAATTTTTTTTGGTTGGACAATTGTCCTTCTAATTGATAAAGGAATAGTTGACCTACTATAAATTAACTAGGAAATTTTATGTCATGAATTGAGAACTATAAGTTCTCAGATAATTCCACATTGTCTTGAACAAGTGTTTAGAAATAACTAAGATCATTTCCCCCATACACTAGATTACCCAATCGGTATGATCTAATGCCAAGAGGAGGGAGAATAAATATGTCAACCCTAATCTTTTATTACACATCTAAAACATGATTTATTACATAAACATCATTTGATACAACATAAAAGATTGAGAGGTATTGTTTTATTGGGGATTGGTATCAATAAATAGTAACTTAAAACATGAAATACAACATATTTATTGAAAACTTCCTTTACATGACCACTAGATTCAATCATACTTAGCATTTCGTGGGATAACCTGAGGACATGCATAAGAAAAGGGTGATATATAAAGCCCAGTAAGGGAATAATCATGGAATAACATGAGTAATACTATATATGTTGGACAATATGTAGATCAATATAGCACAAGAGAAGCATAAACATAATGTAATGATAAAGCATGATAATCATAACATGGAAATGTGGCAACAACACTTAACATGGATTTTGCATGAGGCAAGGATCATTTCACATGGAGCATGAGTAAACCATTATTGCACATGGAGAACTATTAAACCATCATTGCACTTGAATTACATGAGTAAACACCCATTGCACATGAAGTATCCTGATACTATACTTTACCCAATGCATTGGAGCGCTATAAGGGCGCACCCTTCTTAAACATTTCATTTAATGCATAAGTGTGCCACGTGGATCATAAAACATTGAATCATTCAAGATAATCTTTTATTCCATGATAAACGAATATGGAATACATACATCAAAATATTAAAACAATAAGTAAATGTCCATAAAGGTGAATACCCTTGACAGAAAAATGGGCATGGTATTCACTACACAATGACTTTGTCTTGGAAAAGCGTGGTGCAATCTCAACTGCATAACGGTGTGACATAAGAACTCATAAAAAAGGTTGATGAGAGAGAAAGGGGTGTCTCATCATATTTACATTACATGGAAGGTAAGGGGGTCATATATATATATTTCCCAACAAATGTAATGTAATTTATATTCACGATACAAAATAATTTCATGAATGTAAAAGAGGAGAGTTAAATTTCCTTCGGAATTTCGGCATAGTAACAGGTGTACATGGAAGGAATTTAATGAGAGAGAAAGGGGTCTCCCATTATTAAAAAATAAGAAGGCAGTATTGAAGAGGTGAGAAACCATACCCCAACATTTATAATGGAAATTAAAATGGCATAACAATATTATGAAAATTTGACAAAAAAGTGAAATGAAGGAAAAACCCTTACTTGGAAGTGTGCTTCCAAAGGCTTGAGAGAGGCTTGAGAGAGGCTTATTGGGTGTTTGGGGCACCATGGGAGGATTCTAGAGAGAGGAACGAAGCTGTGGGACGAACTCCAAAGGCTTTGAGTGAGGGGGTACTGGGAGCTTGGGCAGGTTTATATAGGAAATGTGAGGGAATTTTTTATTATTTAGGTTTGGGACACCTCACATTATACTAATCCAAACCACAAACCAGCCCATTGTTTTTGCCCTTGTTTTTTAGAAAAGTTAAGTGGAAAACAATATTTTATAATTCCAATGTCTGAACTTCTTAAAATAATGGGGTTTCTTATGTGGAGGTGAGTCACACTCTCAAGGAAAACAATTCAATAAGACAAAATCTCTAATAAGTCCGGAAGGGTCCACTAAATTTTTTTAAAATAAATCAAACATACCAAAAATATCATTATTTTAATGTTAAAAAATGTATTTGAAGAACAAAAAAAATTTAGTATTTTATTACAACACTGTTGGGTCATAATGATGTCATAAAACAGATTATATATTTAAACAGTATTTAATTTTTACCCAAAAATATAGTTGTCACATAAAATTATAAAAAATTGTCATTGGATAATTTCTACATCCTGATTCAATAAATAATATTCATTTTATCTAAATAATTTTCTAAATATGTAAATTTTAATTTTTAAATTAAAAACTGACATTTATCGAAAATTCATGCGTTTTGACAAAAATGGATTTCAAACCTTAATAAAAATTACAATTATAATTATAAAATTATAAGATCATTTATATTTAATAAAAATAAATTTAATAATAATAATATTTTATTAAAATATTATTTAATTTAAAAATCCATTAATTCATCAAAATAGATTTCTTAGATGAATGTTAACTAAAAATACTATTTGTGCTTTAAAAACTATTTACAAGGTAACAATAATAAAATTAAAGTATAATCATTATTATATACAAAAATAATGTACATAACCATAGTAATAGGGTCTTGTTACATAAACCCATATAACACCCACATAAGACCGAATAGTATGGTGTGTGATGGTGATACACACTTGGGGTGGCTCAGATAACATTGTTCGGGTGGTAATCTCTATCATCTTCCACTTATATCGTAGGCGGTCCCACTCAAGCTTAACATATTCATGCTTGTCTTGGTTTTGGTCAAGAACAAATCCCAAGGACGCAATATCCTTTCCCATCTTTGACAAATGGGCTTCGTATGGGGCATGTCTGCTGGATGTGGTCATCGCTTCCTTTTTCTGAGTAAATTGGATTTTCTAAAACCCTATATTTATACTAATCATGTGTTCACCGTTCAAGGACTATATTTTAAATAGACAAAATTATTAACATAAAACCAAGAAATTGGACATTTTATATAAACATTTTACAAAAAGGGACATTTAATTAGATCAAGAGGGATTTCCATTAATGAATGTTTTGGTCATTACAATCTTCCCCCCTTAACAAATTTCGCCCTCGAAATTTCCATTTCCCTCACTAAAACAGATATGGGTAACTCTGCTTCATTATTTCTTCTGATACCCACGTTGCTTCATCGAACTTGTGGTTTCTCCACAACACCATGACGAGGGTAATTTTCTTATTTCATAGAAATTTTTCTCTACGATCTGAGATCTTCACTGTTTTCTCCTCATAAAAAATATCATCCTCTAACTGTACCACCTATATAGAGAGTACATGTGAAGGGTCCGGTATGTACTTCCTTAAGAGGGATACATGAAAGGCACCATGTACGTTCTCCATGGTAGGTGTAAGTGCTAGCCGATAGGCCACAACCCCTACACGATCAAGAATCTCGAAGGGGCTGATGTAATTTGGATATAACTTCCCTTTCTTTCCAAACATCATGACCTTATTCCGTGGAGATATGCGTAGAAATACCGTATGTCCAACATTAAACTCAAGGTCTCATAGACAGTTATCTTCATAACTCTTCTATCTACTCTAGGCTACCTTGATATGCTGCTGAATAGTTTTCACCTTCCGCACCATTTCATCGACCATTTCGTGTCCAAGCAGTTTACGCTCACCGACCTCATCCCATCATGCTAGAGTTCTGCACCTTTTTCCATAATGGCCTTCATATGGTTCCATTTGGATGCATGAGTGGAATCTATTATTATAAGAGAACTCAGCCAGAGGAATATGTTGATCACATCCTCCTTTAATGTCCATTGAGAAATCTCTCAACATTTCCTCAAGTGTTTGGATAGTCCACTCAGATTGGCCGTCAGTTTGAGGATGATAGGCCGTACTAATGTTCAGTTCAGTATTCAGATCATGTTGAAGACTCTTCCAAAACATAGAGGTGACTCATGGATATCGATTGGACACAATAGATAGTGGTACTCCATGAATCCTTACCACTTATCGGATATATATCTGTGCTAGTTGATCCAACAATAAATCCTCCTGAATAGCAATGAAGTGTGCAACCTTTGTAAGACGATCCACAACAACCCATATTGCATTGTTCTCTTTGGATGTCTTCATATTTCTGGTGACAATGTCCATGGGGATGTTCTCCTATTTCTATTTTAGTATGGGAAATGGTTGCATCATCCCCCTAGACTTTTATCTCTTTGGAATCACTTGCTGACACACCAGGCACCTTGATATATATTCAGCGATCTTCTTCTTCATATTATCCCAACAGTGATGATCTCAGAGATCTGGATACAACATTGTGTTTCCTGGGTTAATAGAGAAATTTGAACTACATGCATCATCCAAAGGTTACTTCATCATCTCCTGACTTTATGGAACACATAGTCTTTTCCCAAATCACACTATTCCTTCTTCATTAACATTAAACTCCATGGATTTATCTTTTCTGATAGCTTCCACTTTTTCCTGAAATCCCACATCATCTGTTTGAGCATTATTTATCCTTTTCAAAACTAGAAGTTGATCAATCATTTGTGAATTTATTGATTATGTTCCCTTCATAATGATTCCCATGTCCATCTTCATCAAATCTAATAAGATTGGATCCTTTTTAATTCTCATCAATGATCGAATCGTTGGGTCCTTTCTACTTTGGTAATCTACCACCTTGTTCCCTTTCCCAGGGTGGTAATGGATTGAGCAGTTATAGTCTTTGATCATCTCTAACCATCTTCATTGGTGCATGTTCAACTCATTCTGTGTGAATATATATTTTAGGCTTTTGTGGTCGGTATATATTTCACACTTCTCCCCAAATAGATAAATCCGCCAAATTTTCAAAGAGAAGATCACTAAAGCCAACTTGAGGAAATGTTTTTGATAGTTAATTTCGTGAACTTTCAATTTCCTTGAAGAATAGGAAATGAGTTTGTCATTTTGCATCAACACACATCCCATGGCGTTTTTCAGAGCATCACTGAATACCACCAAAAGTTCTCCCCTTGTGGGTAAAGTGAGTACAGGCGCAGTGATAAGCCTTATTTTAAACTCCTTAGAGCTGTCTTCACATTCATCACTCTAATAAAACTTTAATCACTTCCGAGTTAGCTTGGTAAGAGGGTTGGAAAATCATGAGAAATCTATCACAAATCTTCGATAATATACAGCTAACCCCAAAATGCTACAGATATCTGTTACCAATGTTGGCCTCATCCATCCCTCAATTTCATCTATTTTGGAGGGATCCACAGATATCATATTGCTGGTGATGATATGTCCCAATAATGAGACCTCCTTCAACCATAACTAACACTATCTTTACTTTTCATAGAGATTCTCCTTCCCCAAGGTCTCTAGTACAGTTCTTAGATGCTCCTCGTGATCCTCCTTGGTTTTGGGGTATATCAGAATTTCATCTATAAATACTAACAAATTTTTTTCAAGGTATCTCTAAGGACTCTATTCATCAAGTCCATGAATATTTCTATAGAATTAGTGAGTCTTAAAGGCATTACTATGAATTCACAGTGCCCGAATCTTGTACGAAAAGCAGTCTAGGGGATATCTTCCTTCATAACCCTTACATGATAATAACCCGACCGCAAATCCACCTTGGAGAAGTAATGTGCTCCACGAATCTGATCGAACAATTCATCAATTCATGGGAAAGAATATCTTTTCTTTATTGTGATATTGTTAAGCTCGCGATAATCGATGCAAAGGCGCATTGACCCATACTTCTTATTGACGAAGAGGACTGGTGCACCCCATGGTGAAGCACTTGGTCATATAAACCCTTTATCTAAATTCTCCTATAGTTTTTTCTTCAGCTCATCAATATCTACAATAGCCATTCTATACAGGTTCTTGGATATTGGAAATACCCTGGGTATAAGATCAATTGAGAATTCAACATCTCTTCTAGGAGGAACACCATGAAATTCATCTGGAAACACTTCATCGAATTCCCTCAAAAAAGGCATGTCTTATTGGATGGTTCCTTCCTTAGGCTCAATCATAGAGCCTGATATGCATGCACATAGGTTAGTAATATCCATGGTTGAGATGATGGAGTGAAAGAAGATTCATCTTCTTCCTGTCACTTGTAAAGAATCGGGGGTCGATTCACCACATAGAGAGTGATTTCCCTCTCACAGAAATTTATGTTGGCTCTATATAAGGAAAGCCAATCCATGCCTGGAATTGCATAAAATTCCACTAGAGGGAGTATGACGAGGTTCACCGGGAAGTTCAATCCAATGATTATGATAGGGGAGGAGTTATATTCATGGGATGCAATGATTTTCCCATTTTCCGTACTCACTGACATCTTCACTTCCGTGATTTGTGGTGGTGCTGGGATTGTTCTACTAAACATTCAAGATATAAAAGAATGAGTAGAAACGGAATCAAAAATTAAGTTTTCTATTATTGAATGAATAACTAACATACATTTCACCACTTCATTGTCGGGGTTCACTTCGGCAGTAGTGATGAAAAAAACTCGTCCTTGCCTATATAGAGGTTGTTTATTGCCTCCGAAAACCCTTGGTTTGGGGAACTGATTTTCAAGATTACCCGGTTCTATGAAGATGTCGCAATGAACCATGCGTTGAGCTTTGAACGGAGCATTTCTCGCTTATGTCGCAGTCATGGGTCTTTTTTCCTAATGTTAATAGCTAGGTTCCCTTCTCTTGCATGCCTAAAGCATTTCATTATCCCCTTCAGGCAATTTTCAGGGTGCTTCTTTCCCCACCTTTGGAAAGTGGGTTGTTGGGACTTCTTAGCACTGTTGGATTTATCCATTGGTCTGCTAGCATTGAATTCCACCTTACTCTTCTTATCCCCATGATACCCCTGAGATTATTCGATCTCTATTTCAACCTTGAGGTCACATCAGACAATTTCCTCATAGCTGTCGATGTCACGGATCCCCAGCGCATTCCACAGGCTAGGTTTCGGTCCACCAAAGAAAAGGTCAACCTATAATTTGGGGGTAACAACAATTCTAGAAACATATCATGCAAGAGTTTTTATGTTTTCCTCGTATTCTCCAACAGATTCATCGTCTTTTTTCTTGAGGGCATGGAAGTCCCTTTCCATCTTAAGCCAGAGGGTGCGCGGAAAATATTTATCGAAAAACATCTTCTGGAAATCCTTCCACTCCAACGCCTCGACCTCCTCCTCAGGCTTCGTATTTTTTATCAATGTTCACCATTGATCAACTTTACCCTCCATATGATAAGTAGCTAGAAGAACCATCTCTTTTTTAGAACATTGAATGATAGAGAAGATCTTTTCAATGGAGTTGATCCATTATATAGCTATTGAGGGATCATACTATCCATTAAAAGTTAGAGGCCTTTGTCTTATTAAGCTTTCAATAGTGACTTGTTCTTTCTTAGGGTCGGTTGAACATTTCTCTTGAACAATGTTTCTATTCAAATCTTGAGTTAGCTAATAGATAAGCGTGGCAATGTTCACAATTCCCACTCCCATTGGATTGGGCATCTCATTAGTACAGTCATCACATTGATCTACACATTGGATGTTAGCCCAAGTCCTCCTATTATAGGCCATTGTCTAGAATAAAAGGAAAGTTAGGGGTAACACATAAAAAGTTAATTCAAGGTCAAAACTGATGGCTTATAAATAACTCTTATTTCCTTAACATATAAATCTATTGGCATCAGTCTATGTTATCCATGATATAATTTCTAAAATATATTCTTAGGGCGTTTTTCCCTTAATAATGGTTCATACTAAGTTAGTCAATTTACCAAATCATATCTCCCGAGAGTTTCATAAATAAGAGTGCATTAAGGCCCATTTTTGTACACCAGTTCCCATTCGATTCTAGATCAAAGCGGGGTTGTTGGGTTTTACCCCTAGGATACATATGTTCCAGAGCTGCCTCTACCAGATCGTATCTAGACATGGATGTTTTTTCTTGATAAACCACTTACTCAATACTCACCAAAACTTAGGGGGTTTTTTATTATACATAGTATTGACTCTAATTCATTACTTGGTTTTTCTAATCCTAATCGTAAAAATAACTAATCCTATCCTCTAATACCAACTATGACAACCCTGATCATTTATTACACAACTAAAAAATGATTTATTACATAAAATTCATTTGATACATCATAAAAGATCAAGAGGTATAGTGTCTTTTTTGCTTAGGATCATTAAAAAACAACTTAAAACATGAAATATGACATCTTCATTGAAAACTTCCTTTACATGACCACTATATTCCCTCGTACATAGCATTGCATGGGATAACCGGAGGACATGCATAAGAAAAGGGAGAGCTATAAATCCCAGTAAGAGAATAATCATGGAATAACAAGAGGAATAAAATACATGTTAGACAATAGGAATATCAATAGAGCACAAGAGAAGCATAAACATAAAGGCATGATAAATCATGATAATCATAACATGGAAATGTGGCAACAACACTTAACATTGAATTAGCATGAGCCATAGATCATTGCACATGGAGCATGAGTAAACCCTCATTGCACATGGAGCATGAGTAAACCCTCGTTGAACTTGAATTACCATGACTAAACATCCATTGCACATGATTTATCATGATACTATACTTTACCCAATGCATTGGAGTGCTATAAGGGCACACCCTTCTAAATCATTTCATTTCATGCATAAGTGTGCCACATGGATCCTAAAACACTAGATCATTCAACATAATCTTTTATTCCAAAATAAAAAAATGTGGAATACATAGATGAAACTATTTATAAAATAAGTAATTGTTCATAAAGGTGAATACCCTTGATAGATAAATGGGCATGGTATTCACTACACAATGACTTTGGCTTGGAAAAGCGCGGTGCAATTTTGGCAGCATAACAGCGTAACATAGGAACTCGTAAAAATGGTTGATGAGAGAGAAATGGGTGTCTCATCATATTTACATTACATGGAAAATAAGGGGGTCATATAGATACATGTCCCAATAAAGGTAGTGGAATTTATATTCATGATACAAAATAATTTCTTAAATGTAATTAAGGAGAGAGATATACTTTTTAGAATTTTGGCATACTAACCGGTGTACATGGGAGGCATTTAATGAGAGAGAAAGGGGTCTCCAATCATTAAAAAATAAATAGGGATGTATGGGGGAGGAGCAAAACCATACCCCAACATTTATAATTGAAATTAAAAATGCATAACAATTTAAAGAATATTGAAAAAATGATAAAGGAAGAAAAACCCCCTTACTTAGAAGTGTTCTTCAAAAGGCTTGAGAGAGGCTTGAGAGAGAATTATTGGTAGCTTGGGGAATCTTGGGATGATTCTAGAGAGAGGAGGGAATAGTTTGGACTAACTCCAAAGGATTTGAGTGAGGATGAAGTTGGATCATGGGTGGGTTTATATATGTATGGTGAGGAAATTCTTTATTATTAAGGTTTGGGACACCTCACATTAAACTAATCCAAACCACAAACCAGCCCCTGGTTTTTGCCCATATTTTTTGGCAGAGGGAAGTGAAAAACTATATTTTATAAGACCAAAGCCATAACGTCTTAAAATAATAGGGTTGTTTATGTGGAGTTGAGTCACACTACCAAGGAAAACAATTTAAAAAGGAAAAATGTTTAATAAGTCTTGAAGGGTCCACTAATGCGTTGTAAAATAAATCAAAAAAACCCAAAATCACATTATTTTAATGGTAAAAACCATATTTTCCGAAATTAATGTTTTTAGTATTTTATTACATCACTATTGGGTCATTATGATGTCATAAAACACATTATATATTTAAACGATATTTAATTTTTACCCAAAAATTTTACTGTCTTAGAAAATTATGAAAAATTAATCATTGGATAATTTTGACGTCCTAATTCCAAATATAATATTCATTTTATCTAAATAATTTTATAAATATGTTAATTTTTGCTTTCAAAATAAAAAACAACATTTATTGAAAATTCATGGGTTTTGACAAAAAAGGCTTTCAAACCATAATAAAAATTTCAATTTCATTCATAAAATTATACGATCATTTATAATTAATAAAAATTAATTTAATAATAATAATATTTTATTAAATTATTAGTTAATTCAAAAATCCATTAATTCATTAAAATAGATTTTTTTAGTTGAACGTTAACTAAAAATACTATTTGTGCTTTTAAAACTATTTACAAGGTAACAATAATAAAATGAAGGTATAATTATTATAAAATACAAAAATAATGTACATAACAATAGTAATAGGGTCTTGTTACATAACCTCTTATAACACCTGAATAAGACCAAAGAGTAAGGTGTGCAATGGTGACAAACTCTTAGGGTGGCTCGAATAACATTGCTCGGGTGGAAATATCTATCAACTTCCACTTATCTAGTAGGCGGTCCCGCTCGAGCTTAACATATTCAAGCTCGTCTTTGGCTTGGTCAAGAGAGAAGCCCAAAGACCTAATATCCTTTCTGATCTCTGAAAAATGGGCTTCGTAAGGGGAACATCTACTAGATGAGGCCATCGATTCCTTTGTCTGGGTAAATTGGATTTGTTAAAACCCTATATTTATACTAATCATGTGATCACTGTTCAATGTCTATATTAGCAATGGTCCCAATTCTTCACATAAAACAAAATAAGTTGACATTTTATATAAATATTTTACATAAAGAGACATTTAATTAGATAAAGTGGGATTTCCATTAATTAATGTTTGGGGAATTACCATAAAACTATATACTCATGGAAATTTTAAGAACTCCTAGATTGGAAACAAAACCCTATTGAATTAGATTAAAACTTTGAATTACTAAATTAGAAACATTTTAATAAACTAAAAGTGATATAATAATTTAATAAAAGTAAGACTCGAGCATAAAAACAAATACCCTACCCTTCACACAATCATTAAAAGGGTATACCCCTCCATTAGGAAAGAAATAATGGAGGAAGATATGGGAAAATGCAAAATTGAAGAATAAATACGATTATGTAGTAAAAATATTGTCTCTATAGAAGTTGAAGGTGTTTCATCCTTCGAGTCTTGAGGATTCCCTTAATCAGTATGCATTCTCTTATTTTTATAGGTTGTGTGGAATACCTATGGGTTTCATAAAATCTCAAATGGATCATCCTGCAAACTAGAATATATTTATTTAAATTTTAATCATTAAGATCTATGGGACTCTAGGTGTCAATTTGGAAACAACCAAATCATTTGGATGCTTTAAAATATCACAGGAGATGTGGGATAAATTATATCCTCCATAAAGAATGTGCAAGGTGTGTGTGGAGAGTGTTGATGTCATAGAAGTGGAGTGAGAGTCTTGGAGATGTGTAACTATCAATTTATTTGTTCTCATAAGGAATTGAAACTTGTAGGATGTGATAGGTAAATTTTAGAAGTATGTTTCATCATTTCTCATTTAGCCTTCACAGTGGTGGAATGATCAAGTACTTCTTCCTAGGATTGATCAAAAATCAGATCTTAGTTTCACAATAATGGTGAGAAGCCTCAAATATCATAAAACCTGATCTATACATCATAGTGTATAGATGATTTGATAAGTTCAAATAGTACTAAAGTGAATCATAGAAGAATATATCTTTTTAGTAGCATTGCCAACTATTGTCACTCCAGTGGTGAAAGGTGAGTTCATATAGTGGCTTCCAAAGTGGGGTTCATTAGTTTTGCTGGTGGCAGAGATAGATAGAGAAACTGTTGGTGGATACCACTCAATGGTTTCTCATGATTCACCATCAACATAATTATTTTTTAGTAGTCACTATTGGGGAAATTTCTAGTGCTAGATCTGGTGGAATCAGTGGAGTCAGGTGGTAGCAGTATTCATACTTGTAGAAAGTTGAATTGTTGAAATGGAAGTGGTGAATCCTCTTAATATGACTTTATCATTTATGAGATAAACCGTAAATTTTATAACGTAGGTCGCTGAGGGTGAATAAGATGATCCATTGAGTCAGAGATCATTTTTAGTGGTGGAAGACTCAACCCAAAGCATTATATACATTTCTTGTGGATTTATTTAAGAGTTTTTGTTTTTGAAGAAGAGGATGAATGGTGAATATGGTGGATTTAAAATTTTTGAGAGGAGCGCCGGAAAATATTTACCGAAGGAATGTGCATTTTTTTGAAAGGTGTACAGTACCCACAAAAAGTCACCCCATAAAAAAAATTGGTGTAATGGAATGCTACTTTAGTTTAAAATATATAGGTATCCCACCATAATGTAGTCATGTATGGAGGACTCCCACTCACGATCGCGTGCCTCCCCATTCTAACATCACCTTCCTCCCTTCACTTGGTGAGTTTCGTCCCCACAGGTCAACACTCCTAGAGCTTGGTAAATATATGTTTTTCTTATGTAATTGATCCCCAAGTGTGGACTTTGGGACTAATGCCCCTGTGTAGGCTCTCTCTATCTTATACTAAGTATTCCCTAGGTGGATAAATTATTTTCTGGGTTCCATGGGCCGAGTTGAGTGGTTTGTGTTCTTGACATTGAGTACTATATTGAATGGTCCCATTTTTTATTCCTATAAAATATAAGAACTGGGAAAATTTTCAATAGAATGTATAAAATAAATTCCTAATTTCTACTTCAATCTAAATTATTTATTTTATTAAATTTTAATTCCTTCCATTAAATTACCAATATTTTTATAAATCAATGAAATTAATTGGTATTCGCATTAAAAACATTATAAAATCATTGATTTTTTTAAAAACAATATGCCTTAATTATTTATGTGTCAATCATGGTTTTTTATAAAAAGGTGTTCCATTAGTTTGGTGTTGAGTGGGATGAAATAAATCAATGTTTCTATCA
Organism: Viscum album; assembly: GCA_963277665.1. Lineage (NCBI taxonomy): Eukaryota > Viridiplantae > Streptophyta > Magnoliopsida > Santalales > Viscaceae > Viscum > Viscum album. Next base: position 994,771,373 of record OY728141.1, on the reverse strand, counting down.
ATTTATATTATAAAAAAGATAATTTGATCACGTAAAAAATGTAATAGTGGATTGAACAGTTTTTCCTGAGGAGTATGTGGAGTGTGGGAATTCCTGTAGGACATGATCATGTGATGTAACATGAAACATTGTCATGTATCAATTAATGAAAATGTTCTCTGAATATATTTTTCTATATTCTTGGAATTATTATCCATATGGTTAAATTTTACTAATGATAAATATCATTGGATATATTCATATATTGATCATGATATATAACATGTCAAGGTGTTGAACATAGAATGTAGTTCCCTCCACATAGACCTAGCATATATGAGGGGTATGGGCCAAGGAACTCGGTCTAGAAATACACAACCTATGACACTAAGACTCATAGAATATGATTTTCAAAAATTTATTACTTTATTATCCCATATAAAATATTTAGTCCCAATTTGTATATATTGATGATAGATTCTTTGTGCCATAAAATTTCAAAGGGGATATAAGGCTGGTGACATTTATGGATTTTGACTAAAGAATACACACTATGTAATATGTATTATTCTAGGGTAATTATTTTTCTAAGAATATTTAATTCTAATTAAATGATCACATCATACCACATAATATCTCATTTGTTTCCTAAAATCATGTATACCATTGCGGCTACACAATGGACTAAACTAAATTAACTTGATTGTTCCCCACGCACAATTCCATGTATGGTCTCTCCTAAATCGTGCACAAAAAATAATTTACCAAGGACATAAAATTCAACATTCCTCCAAAAATACAACCTAATTCACCTATAAATTTGTCCGTAAACTATTAAACAACTTGAGCCCCATAAAATATCAAAAAACAAAACTCTAGAATTTTTAATCCATTATGAATATGTTTTGAACCCCAATTCGAAACCTAAACCATTCAAAATATTAATAGATCATGTTTCATGAAGAAAATAAAAAATTATATACATATTTTGTATTAAAAATACTCCAATTGGTTGTTCGTGTGAGTATTGATACTTTTAAAAGGACAATATACTCCACTAGTGAGCTGCTACTAGCCAGAGTCTCCTTGGTGGCCTTCGATTTGATGATGCTTAACTAGATGCACCACTGCCTAGATGGTGCACTTCCATATGATGGTTGGTGGGTATTTTTTATGTGATATGTTTTGGAATGGTATATGGAATACATGGCTGGTGTGAGTTCATGATTTTAGTGTGACCCTAAATATGGGTCATGTACCATTGGCGTTGCAGGCTTTGACACAAAAATGGGGTGTGTGGCATTGGGGAACATGGAGATTGGAAATCTAGTTAAAACATAGTTTTTAGATGAGAGAATGTTACTGGGTATGGAACACTCACTATAAAACACACACATGTGTGTGTTTGTGTGTGGAAACTTGGTAATTTTGTATTCCAGATAAAAATAAATGGCTTCAAATAATTATTTATCCTTTTCTATGGAATTTGTTTTGGCTTCCACATAAACTGTTTTAATTTATTTTAAAATTATTATTAAAATGTTCTAAATTTTAGTATACTAATGGAATGAGTTGGGATGTATTTTATAAAATAATAATTATTTAATTATTCTAGATGAATATTATAATTTTCATTTATATTGATAATATTATTAATGTAATTTGACTACACAAGGGTTCTTTTTTGTTCGGTGTTTCATTAGTTAGGTATTTTTTGTGACACATGTAATCGAATAGAGTATCAATTTAAAGGATCCAAAATCTTAGGTTGTTTTTTTCTAATAAAATAAATTACATAACACCTCAAAACTAAAACTATTAATCTCTGGTGAATGTCGGTAAGGTTATTCATAACATATGCATAATTCAGTATAAAAAATGCAATAAGGAAACAACCATACATTCTTGAATAATATCATGATTATCATATGTCATTAGACCACATTAATCATTTATAAAATTTTGAACACTTCTATGATTTTACCCAAATCATATATTCTCTATAAAAAATATTCTCAATGATATTTAATTTTCGAAGATATTAAACTAAAAAAATTAATATATTATTACAATAATTATATCTTAACATAAAAAACAAGTTCATAAAATCACACAATAGTCAATATATATCATAATCACAAAATTTTGATAAACTTCACCAATTATATCATAGATTACTTTTTCATTAAATCAATAATGAATTCCAAGTGTATCAATACTGTCAAACTCACTTCTATCTATGTTATTAAACCCATATTTACCTCAATATAATTTATATATTAAACCTATGGTTTCTCTGAAATTCAATCATATGTTCTCCAATATTTATCCACAAAATAATTAATTTTTAATAAAATTTCATTTTAAGGATGTTGATACACTTTACATCATGTTTCGAATCAATAAAATTAATTTTTCTAAATAAAAGTCCTTATATTTTTCACACAATTGTAAAAATATTTAGAATATACCAGAATATCACCTATTAATATCACAGAATAATTAAAATTTATAATAATATTATCAATTTTTATGTATTAAGATATAATTACCGAAACATTTAGTTGGATTAGAATATTCATATTTTCCATCAATACATTATTATAAAATAAATATCATCCATGGACATGTGGTTACAAATATGGTTATATAAAATGGTTAAAATTGGTTTTTTCTTCCACTATGACACCTTTATTTTTAATATATGGTACTTATGGTTCAATGAATGAATCTCCTAAGTCAAATCCTTCATAATAATTTGTTAATGTAAATGTAAATAAATGATATAACGTACCCTTGATGTGTCAAACATATTTTTCACTTTTACCTCTTTTTGTACACCATTTTAGGATTGATTTAATACCCAAAATTCCTTTTTAGGGTTATTACCCCTGAGTACATATACACTTCAAACTATATCCACATTTAGTATCAAGACATGGATGTAATTGAAAGGAAAACTAAAAACTAAAAACCTCATAAAAGTTTCTTGATGATAAACTTCATATTGAATTATACCATTTACATTCTAAGGATTTGTTATCTTAATCTCTAAAATATTCAATATTACCTTAACTAATGTAAAGCATCACATTCACCATCAAAATTTGGATAAATCTAAACTTATCAAAAATTTATGAAATTTATATCTCCCAAATTACCTTTAATTGATAACCTCAGAATCTCTAAGGTTATCTAAAAAATAATCTTATTCCAAATATAGCTACCTCAAAATTTTACCATATCAACTAAATAACATAATTTAAATATTTAATTATAATGAAGCTCTGAGAACTTATATGTCAATAATTTAGAGATTTTTGAAAAAAAAAATAACATTCAAAACCCGTGTTCATTGATTCAATTTCACATTTTTCCATTTCTAATGAAATTGATCAATTAATTAATAGTAATTATCGTTCCCAACAAATTCTACACTTAAAAAACAATTCAATACATTTCATAAATTTTCAATCTTTTTTAACCAATGAAATGGATTTATAAGCATATTGTGGAGATCGTATGGTCATTAAAGATGAAAATTTGAGATAACTATTGAATATCACAACTGAATATATGATGATCATATGGGTATAATCAAGGTACAATATAAACATACACCAAAAAATGATAAATAATACTTCCTTGAATAATAATTATATTCACATAATATATTAATGGTTAAATACTCAGGATCTATAAGGGAAATTCATATGAGTGTGAAAAAAAATTAATCTATAAAATATCTTTCAAATATGGAACACACAATAGTAAATGTTTTACAACTTTGATTAGCCACACCATTAGTTCCCATTCATATAAGTACCTCAAATGTACTCATGAATAAATATAAAATGAGATTTAATCTTTTAACCAACTCATTTTATTGATATATAGGATCACAAATATCAATAATCCATTCTTACATGTTCAATTTGAACAACCATCAGTCAATGGAAACAAAAATAGAGTAGTCATATAGGGAAGCCATTGGATAGGAAATTAGGTGTATAATTATTTAATGGAAAGGTAAGAAAAAGGCAATGTTTTTTCATTTAATTGATAAAATAGGACATATGTACTCCATATATAGAAATAATGGGGATAATAATTTTTTTAATATCCTTGATCATGTTTTCAATATATCAATTTACCATGAAATATTTCAAGGTACTACAATATGTCATAGAACAACATTTAAGAAAAAACATTATTCTATATCATCCGAATATGTATTAAAAGGAATATTACTTAAAATTAAGGTAAAAATAATGCCTTTTATAAATAATAAAAGAATAAATATGAATTTTAATTGCCAATAAAAATATTGTGAATTTTTTTAATCATTGATTGAATCATAAAATGTGATTTGAGAATACTTTTTAAAAAATATAATGAAAAGATAATGATATAGGTGACTATAAAATTTTATTTCCAATAATATAATTAACTGAAAACCATGAAAATTTTAATTTTTTAAAAAGTTAATTCATTAACTAATCCCTAAATGTTCATTGTTTTTATAAAAATAATTTTTTTTGTGGAAAATAAAATATTTTATTTTGAAATGATGAAAGACCAATTTAGAAGTATTAGAATACCTTCATCTAAATCACCACCTCATAAAATAGTATTAAATATAATCTATGAATAAGGTTTAAGAGAATGAATTAATCAATCAGATAATATATATAATATTTTCCAAAGCATAGGAGATAAATTATAGGATGTAAAATATATACATGAAAAAATGATTCTTGACTTTGGATTGAAGCTATTCATACCAATGATATAATTCTAATTCGGAATTGTTTTTATCAATGGGTTCTTTATTAATGATAAGTTGTTGTTTCCATAGATTGAAATACGAAATAACATAACATATTATTATTATAAAAACAATTGAATCATAAAAATTATATTCATGTAGGAAATTCTAGACCCAATTAATCAAAAATTGAGATGATAAAAGATGAAAAACGTTATAAATTTTTGAATAAAAAACCCATTATGATGTAATTTAAAATAAAAAATTAAATATATAAAATAATTATAGAATATTTATTCATAGAATTATTGTGTATGTTCATAAAGCATTCCATTTTAAAAGTAGTGTATACTAAAATTAATGACTCAATGAGTGAAAATTTAATCCAAGAAACCCTTTTAATAATTTTGGCTTAGTAAAAATTCTCTCTAACCTTTGGAAAAACAAATTTAAATTTTTTAATAAACCATTTAAAATAATTTTCATATATATATATACACATTATTTTTTAAAATTAGTTTTATTTAATATCTATATCTATATTAGTTCGTTATTATATTTTTTATATATTAGTTGTGTGTAATCAAGAATTTTTGGAACTATTTTCATAATACAGGTTTTGATCATCATTTTTTTCCACATATCATAATTCTATTAAACTAAATGAAAATAGAAATTATGGGTTTTAATTATTTCTATTTTTAAAATTACATTACATGGGAGTAGTGGTTATAGTCTTTAATATTTAATTTGGAGATGATTATGTTTGAGTGATTCTTACTGAATGTGGGGTGTTTTTTAAATAATGTGCTAAATTTTTATATTACCATTAAAGAACCAAAATAGATAACTATATACTTTTTTGAATAATATATTAATATAAACTAAATTATCATAATCATCAACGATATGAATTTATATTATAGTTCAATAATGATGTTGAACCAACCCAAACAAGAGCATTCCAAAATTAATGGATGATTATGAAGTTATTTAGTTATAATAAGATTATGATTGAAAAATTATAGCCTTATTCAGTTTTTAATATTATTTTATATATGATTTTAAATTATATATGACAATAATATTTCCAAAAAAATTTATTACATTGTATACAAAACTCATTTTTTTGAAATTTTTTTCTGGGTCAAATTACAATGGTTTTTTATCTCTTATAATATTAATAGGATATCAGTTTTGACATTATAGAATAATAATATCTTCAAAAAAATAATATTTAACTATTAAACCCATACTCATTACTATCCAAGTGTGGTTTTTATGAATATAAAGTGAATATTTTGGTCATTCAATATAACTGATAGTCCATATATATTTGTGGACGATGATTTATTATTGCATTAAATGGGGAAATTTATTAATATAGTTTATAATTACCACTTATAAAAAATTACATGAATATTATACAAATATATATTAAATTCCCCACTAGGTCCATATTTAGTGATGGAAAATGAAACATGTTTTGTTGTGGAGGTGGTAGTCTACAAAAATCAAGAGTTATGATTCTGCTTTATTAATAGAAAATGGAATGAGGGTTTAGGATTGTAGAATAATTATAATAATATACCAGCATACTAATTATATTAATGTTTAAATTTTCTAGTTGTGAATTTATATTTTCAAAAGAATAAATGCCAATAATTAAATAGAAATTTGAAATGAGCGGTTATAAATTTATACATCACTACATGGATTATATTATTTTTAAAGGGGGTTATGTCATTGAGGTAGATACTTATGATAAGAAAAAAACATTTTAATATATTATAAGATTGTTTAAGGTATGTTTTACTATATTCTTTCCATAATATGCCAATTTTTTTGTGGGGGAAAATGGGGATAAGAGGGGACCTTTTTATATTTAAAAAGGGATGTCATTTTTGTGAATACCCAGATCATTTCATCAATGCGAAGTCACAGTCAAGAAAACGGGATCATGAATTGGGATATAAAGGAGTGATGATAAGATAAGGTTGAGAAAATCCCCAAAATTTATTTTCAGGATTTTTTAACCATTTTTATAATTAATTACCATCTGATTTTTGAAATTTTCCCATTTTTAATTTACCATGGTAATTATTTTTTAAATAATAAAACTTTTCCCTCATGGAAAATGACAAGATTCCCCATATTATAAAATTGAGACATAATAATTAAATAATTAAATCCATTTATTTGTAATCAATTGCTAAAAGTGATATAAATAAATTTTTATAATATAGTCTTATAATTTATTTAATGTAATTTCATTAGAGAAATTTTATTTATGTTCTAAAACATTAAATATTTCATTTAAATATGGGACAAATAGCATCAAATTTTTAATCTCACATATAAAAAATTATAATTAATCTAGAAAATTTCATAACCCATAGTTTTAGGTATATAAACCTTTATTTATATAATATTATTTTTCATAGTTATTTGGGATGAGTTTCAAGTGGTTCATGATTGTTATTTCATCTTCTAGAGGTGTTTCTAGAGGTGTAATTTTTTCATGGTTATTAGAAAATTTTTACCACCTCTATGAAATAAAACATTATATTTTAAAAGTTACTAGATTGGTGAAAAAATTTGTCGAATCATGTGTGTTCCATAGAAAACCATGAAATGTAAAATAGATAGAAAATCATTGTTTGTGAATATTTTTGTTAACCAGAAAGCCAATAATTTGAGGGGTGTCATTAAGATAGTATCACCACATTTGTATTTCATGGTGTGAAAACCCAATTGGGGAAATCATGTGGTGTATCATTAAAATCCCAAACATTGTAGTTTTAATCCAATTTAAGAATCGGAACCATCATTGGTTCCCTAATCACATAGGATCTCAAAATCCTCACCCACCCATTTCTTGAGAGACTTTTCCCACTAATCTATATGAAATTATTACCTGAATAAAAGTTAATTGGTGATTCAGAATCATTATTAAATCCTTTATCACTCAATCATTATTTTAACTTCTTAGATTTGTGGTTATTTTTTCTCCCAAAACAATAGATATAGACAGTTATTGATAGATCAATGTGTTAAAAAATTATTTTTTCTGTTATGTTTAAAGATCCACATATGGAAAAGAGATAAATGGTCAGATATAGATTATTTTAGTTTCATTCATTATAATTTCCAAATGATTAGAGGTAGGTGACTTATTTATCATCTCCATCATTCATGATCTTGAAGAAAATGTTTTGATTAAATGAATTTATTAAAAAAATTATTTATCCTCTTGTTATTCTTGCTATAAATTCAATATTGGTTATGGATTTAGAAGATATAGAAATTAGAAGGATTTTATGAAAGCCCTAATTTTTTATAATTTTAACATTTATGTTTTGGAAATATATATTTTTTTCAATACACAGAATTTGTTTTATTAATTTTTTTAGTTTATGTGATGTGGGCTAGTATATGATTCTGAATAAAACCCCGTTGTATGTTCATATTTTTGTTACGGCCTTGAATAAGGGGCATGTAGTATTGGTATTACCAGATGTGACCCAAAAATTGGGAGTATGGAATTGGGGAATAGGAAGATCAGACACCTATTGAAAAATTAGTGGATGGATGAGTGACCTTTAATGAGTATGGAAATATAACTGGAACACATGAATGTGTATGTGAAAAAATTGAAATTCTGTATTCCAAATAATAAATAATTCCACAATAGAATTTTTATTTTATTTTCATTATAATTAATTTTTCCTTTGATATAATCTATTTTAATTTATTTTAAACTATTTTATATATTATTCTAAATGTTCTAGTCTTAATGTCCTGAGTTGGTAAAGTCTTTATGGAAAATCCTACTATGTTATACTCCCTATATATGGTCACTTTGGTTCGTTCTCATGTGTTGTCTATTAGGGAACATGTAAATGGAATCTATCATATTTATCGAGTTATATTTATTGATTCTATAGGCATAATAGGTGGAGTTTTATCATGGATAATGATCTTGTTTTTATTGGTATTAATTCATTTTGATGTATTTGCATCATAGAGCCTCTCGGAATTTTCTAATTTTAATCTTATTATTCTATTTTTAACTATGATATTGTTGTTTACTATAGGTTATATCATTAGTTTTATTATTGTTCTTGAATTTTAAAAAGGATTGGATTTTTATTTTTTATTTCTCTCTAAATGTTCTATTTTTATGGTCAAATCATCCCCCAATGTTCATTGAATCCATTGGAATTTATTTAAAACCTTTGGTGTCTTTTTTTTTGTAACCTAAGTAAAGTATAACTCTTTCCTTCTATTAAGACAAAAATGGTATGGGATGTTACTAAAATGGATTCATGAATTTTGAAATCATTCCAATAAACTAATAACTCAAAAAAATCATGGTGTTCAAAAAAAGTATATGTCACAATTCACCATATAGTTGATTTTTTAGAGACATAATATAAATAACACATAGTTAATATTTATATTCTTAATCTAATAAAAGTATTATTTTATTAAAATTTAAATTCTATCATTTTATAATTAACTTTTAATGGACAATTGAGTTTAAAAATTAAAACCATATTTTAAAAAATAACTTTATAAAGTTATATTTTTATTCTTATTTAATATATATTTATAAATAATTGTATATTTATATAATTTTTCAATATATATAAATGTTCACTATTATGATACAATTTTTTCTATGAAAAATTTATTTTTTTATGGTAGAAAACAACACCACTTATTAAATGGTTCTTCAAAATTAATTATTTTTTAAAAAATAATAATCAAATAAAAATAAAAATAATATGTGAATATTATTATTCATTATTATCTTATTATATAATAGTTGTTATATATTTCATGTACTTATAATATTTCATTTTTTTTATAGTTAGGTGTTGCATTTTTTTATTAGTGACTAGGATATATGTTATCAAAAGTGTTATCAATTTGAAGGATCCAAAATAAAAATTCATAGCATAAACCATGTAAATATGGGTTGAATGGTCTTTACAAAAGGGTTATGTGGAGTTTTGGACTTTCTAGAGGACTTGATCTAAACATACGATAAGAAACTTTGTCATATATCAATTATTAAACAAGTTCTCTGAAAAATTTATTTTAGTACCCGGTAATACTCATCGATATAGTTTAATTTTAACTATAATAAAGAATATTGGATATATTTATACATATACCATGATTCATGGAATATATAGGTGATTAACTAAGCATTTAGGTTTTACCTCATAGACCTAGTTCACGTGAGGGGTACGAACCAAGACACTCGGTCTGGCGAAACAAAATCTATAAACCTAGGACTCAAGGAACCTAATTTCCAAAAGAATTAATGCTTTCTTGGAACATATAAAATATTTATTTACAAAGTGTGTATATAGGAGATACATTGCATGTGAAATAAAATTTCATAGAGGATATGATTGTGGTGACATTTTTGGGTCGTGACTAATGACTACACACTGTATAAACTATAATAAAATAGAATATGTTTTATCAAAAAATATTTAATTAAATTACCATGATCACATCATACCACAACAAAAATGTTGGATGAACTCATGTGTATCCCTATATTAATTCACTAGATCATCTCAATACCACAATAAAACTCATGGTGGAATAACATGAAGACAATTTTAAGGATGGTTCTATTTGGAGGTATAACTAACAAAACAAGCAGCGTGCATGAGGTATTTTTTTTTTGAAAATAACATGTTTTCTAACATTGAGTTAAGAATCATGTATTTTTAAACATAATGTCCCTTAGTAATCCCCATTCCAAAGGGCAGTTTTTATAGAGTGGATCATATTTCCATAAAATAAAATTATCACAATGAGCACTATGATATGCATAAGAATCCATAGAATTTACTCTTTTATATATATGATTGAATAATTTGTATTCTTATTCATATGAATAATACATTCTGTATGAGGAAAACTTTTCATATACATTATAAATTTCATGGGATCTATAGACAACACATGTCAAAGTCCTCAAGGATGTTCCAAATTCCATTCATCGTAATGAAACAGCTTGTGACATACCTTCACCTGGTATGGGAAATATAATTATATGATTAGCCATATGGGGTTGTACCTACACACAATATAACCCATTAGACTCATCTTGTATTGGTCAGTATTCAATATTCTTCATAATATTAAACTCATATAATTTTTTCCAACATAATACTCATATATTATGAATATTTCTAAAATAGATATGATGTGGAACATATTTTTGGATCCTAGGGTATATATTTTAGAAAATTTTAGTATTATACCATCATATATATATGCTTCCCTAAGGCTGGAAACCATCATATAGTATATATCATCCTAGTGTATGAATCATAAAAGAAACCAGTAGTGTATTGATCTATGATATAAGAAGATGGTATGATTATTAAAATCATGTTGTTATAAACCATGTTAGACAATGCACTCTATACATGTTATGCTATAGGTCCAATAAAGTTGTCAATAACCATCCAGACTAATGTTCCCCCTAGTAGTGTATAAATCTCCAAATATACTTTGACTAATGGATAATACATAATTAAATAATGTCATTCTGTTTTTATTTTTTATTTATATAGAAATATTATTTCCACAATATCCTTTTATTTATTACACAACTGTAGAGCTGAGATGTTATGATTCAGGTAGAGTTCCCTAACAATGTATAGACCCACATCACAATTCTTGAGTAGAGATGTGAGGATTGAATTACTATGATTTTATTATATGAGGTGTATTATATTTCATTCATATATTCCTATAAAAAATTTAACTATGGTGTACAAGACCCAAGTTTATTGAATGGTATATCTATTACCCATCACAATTATATAACTGTGACTTTCAATCGGGATAAAAATATCAATCATAATACCTAATACACATAAACCATAATCATTCTATAATCTTATTCCTTCAGTTGTAAGGTATTAAATTTTTAATAGAGACATATTTTGTTCCTATATTTCATTCATAATAATTAATATAAAGATTATTCTATAAATTTGGAACTTGGATGTTCACTTATATATGGTTATTGGGATAACATGTTTCTCTACACACCTTCATTTATCCATAACCTCTAGATAAATATTTCCTATTTACAGATGAATGTTCTATATGCCCACACATGTGGTATATGTTAATATATTGAATATTCTAGAGATAGGATTAGTAATTTTGGATCTAGATAAAATTTTATGGTAGAAATACTTGGTGACACATGATGGTACTCAATGAACAATTTTTTTACTGTCAAACACTACATAAGAGTATTTGGAACTATCTGATAGATTACAAATCACCAACTGATGATTATTTTATAAGTACTCTATTCCATTTATGATATATGATGGAGGAGGTTAAGGTATCCACTGTTTATTAACACTTCATTAGATCCATTCATATACAAATAGTATATCAGACGGAGGCTTAGGGTGGAACCCATGGCTCCTCACTTGTTGAAAATGGATTTTAGTGGGTCGGGATGAGTTATAGAGATAGATTATAGAGTTAGTAGTCATTCAAGGATGTATATAGAAATAAAATGAAACTATATTGAGGTATTTTATGTTTTTTAAATTTTCCATAGAACCTTGTGTTTGTGAGTCAGCTAATATATCTATTCTCCATGTACATAATAATCTATTGATCAACATGTAACACAAAGACCCTAGTTATGGGGTACAGTTAGTATGATAAAAGCATCATATAAAGGATAATGGTTATCCTAATTTCCATTCAATGTTATCTCAGTTAGATATATTTTAACTATTTTAGGTTTAGAAAATTAAATTACGGATACCACGACAACATATCTCACTCTTATGTAAGGAATGGGTTGTTGCATCCCATTCTAGTAAAGGATTCCACTCATTGTATATATTATAAATGATGAGGCACTAAATACTTTTTTTGTCTATATATATATGTATAGGTTTTTTCTTATTACTAAGTTCTAGATGCATAGCTACTTATAGAGTGAAAGGTATTCCCTTCTTAGTTAGAAGAGACTACACATATTGAGAAAACTCCTTGAGAATATCATTAGTATAGGATTCCTATACCTTAAGGTTTCCTTAATACTCCCATAACATCATTTTTTATAATAATTACATTCCTTTTCCTATTTTAATTTTTCTGTTCTTTGATAAGAAATTTAATTATTTCCCTAACATATGGTGTCAGGTCTACATAAGTTTATGTTCCTTGTACACATACATATGGTGGTTTTTAGAAGTTATATAAGGGTGTCTTCTTGTTTCCTTATGTTTCTTATTGGTAAGGGTGAGTTTCTTATGTCTTCATAAGGGTTAAGAGAATTTAAAGACTTATGTAATATAAAATGGGACATCTAAACCTATGGTTAGTATTAAAGTGTTGTTCTCATATGTTATGTAAGGTTAGATTCACTATTACATATGTTTCATAAGGGTAATCCAAAAAATTTGGCACTGCATAAGGGTACTCAAGTGCTGTGTAAGTGTTAAGTACTTTTATTATGAACTTCATAGGGTAATACATTGTTTCATACAGTTAATTATGGATATAAACACTCATGAACCAATTTTTATAAGGGTCACATAATGGTATATGGAATCTACATAAGGATAATCACTCATTGTGTAGGGTAAGATATGATTTTGGGAAGGGTATCCCTATCATTTTAAAGGAAGTTTAACAGTAACCAAAATTTTAAGAAGGTTTATTAATTGTAACTTTGATACTTTTTAAGGGTAATGTGAGATAAATAAGGTTAGTCCCATGGTTTCAATGTATGCATAAGGGTAACCCAATAATCATAGATGATACCAATGAGTGGAAGAGAGTTAAATTCAGGTCACCCTTATGCATTGCTCGTTTTGGGAGATAAATAAATAAAAATATCATTTTCAAATTTTTTTCTAGAATGGACTATAACATAATTTTTTGTATTAAATGATATAAATCAAGATGTTTTAGTGATTTTCATTCATTAATGGATATAATACATATTTTTAACAATGTCAAAACCTCCTCTCTTAGGATATAATATATTTAAAAAATTATGATGTAGTGTTAATTTGGGGTATTAAAGTAGGGAAAAAATTCATCCAGTTTTTGATAATTAAATGAATATTTTATTCCTTTTACATTCAATATCCCTATTAAGAGTTTTGGAAATCCATCATCTGGGGATCAATGAGTGGGTTTTGGAGGAATATTTTAAATATTTGTTTTTCATGGAATTTCACTTAGTACTAAAGGATTCTCTTCCTTACAGGTTGTGGATCCCCCCTTGGGTGTGTTGATGTGAGTGACATTGTAAATCCATATCTATTTTAAAAACTTTAAATGAATCATGATCATTACTGTTGGTTTTATAATTTTTTTTCTAAATAATTATTTGGTATTCTTAAAAACTTATATGAAATGGAACGGTGTCTGTGATAAAAACCTATTAATAATTTTTTGAAAAATAATTTATGATATACCGGATATGTTCTTAAATTAATATGATGATCTAATGAATTAATATGATGACATGAAAAGGCATGAAATAAATTATGATTTAAAATTATATGATTTAAATTAAATATATCATCAATTTTTTAATAAAAACCTATTCTGGTACGATTTTTGTTGGACTCCCCATGTATTAATCATGTTTTAATGATCCCAAATCCTATTACTATTAATTAATCTCAATCTTACTTGAATATCTTGTTAACGCTCTCCAATCTCAATAATAACTACACATCTTGTTTTAATGATAGTATATCTAATTGATATTAATTACTCTATTTATTATTTACATGTCTTATGCATGATCAAAAATATAACGACCCATACTTTACATACATTGTTAATACTTCGAAATTGAAGCACACTTATTACAACATATGACAAAACCACAAAGGACCGTATAGGTATAGTGTCTTTAGAAACTGGGAAACATAAACAACTGGTTCATAAATTTTCTACAGTGTCTCCCATTTATTTCATCATATCTAGGGTCCCTTTTAGCATATTATACTTAATATCCATCTTCCTGACCTGGGGAAAAGAAAACATAAAAGGGTGAGCTCAAATGCTCAGCAAGGGAAAATAAAGGAGATAAAAATCATATCATATCTTTTTGAAAATCAAAACCTGCAAAAGAGATCATAATATCTTAACATGGAATAAATCATAGAAGTGAAAATGAGATCCCCATAATCATAACATAAAACTTGAAACTTTGTGGCATGCACACATAATCATGGAAAATCATTTCTTGTTAGTCATGACTCATTGCCAAGACTATCTTAGTGGACAAAGCCCCTTTCTGAACCGAGTTCACTCCTCGTTTCAGTCCTGTATCACTGAACCGAAATAACCTTCCGTTCCAGACATGTCTATCTCATGAGATATAAAATCTTTACCCAATGCATTGGAGGGAGATATAGGTCCCACCCATCTTATAATTAATCCTTTCTTATGTGTGCCACATAATCATAAAACATACATCATCGCATAACACATGTTACAAAAATGGGATTCTTGAAACATCATGACATCATAAATCAATTCATATAAGATAAAGGAATTCATAAACATAATTCCATCACAACATAGTCAAATCAATGTAAAAATATGGATAGAAACATAACCCTTTATTATCTTAGATGGAAAATAATTTTGATAAAACACTTGAATTGAATTCTTGAGGAAAATATCCTTTCTTCTTCAAAATCAATTTCTTTTCATAAAACATCATGCTATTTTAAAAGAAAGAGATTTTATTGAAAATAGTCATGAAATCTTTTAGAGGAAGCTTCATGAAAATAAGGCTTTATAAAATAGTAGAAATCCGTTCGTGCCGTATAAGTTAAAAAAACATTCTTCGTACTTTTTTCGGAAAAGTCAAAAAGTACCTCGTACGAAAAACGACAAAAGATTCCTTTCTTATTCTTTACTAAAAACTCATAGAATGGTAACATTGGATTTAAACTATTGTAAGTGGATGGAAATAATATTACATATTGTGGAAACATGGATGTGGATGATAAAATACACCCCAGTAAATACTTACGAAAAAACAATCTCGGATAAAAATGAGATTGTGATATTTCCCTTACCTTAGGTCTGATTTGTTTTGTACGTGTCCGAAGCTCCTGTATAATGGTTTAAATAATGTTATTGACTTATTCCAGAATCATACATATTGATATGATATCATATATGGTCATATTATTAGCTTCTTGTTAGTAATATTTCATTGTTACTTGTTACTCGGGTCTTTATAACTTTTTGTTCTTATGCGTGTTTTGTCGAATAAATTCTTATTCTTATCTTTAGGTTATAGATACTTCATTTCCAGAATGG
Source organism: Viscum album (assembly GCA_963277665.1). Classification (NCBI taxonomy): domain Eukaryota; kingdom Viridiplantae; phylum Streptophyta; class Magnoliopsida; order Santalales; family Viscaceae; genus Viscum; species Viscum album. The sequence continues at coordinate 994,755,250 of OY728141.1, read as the reverse complement.
TATTAGTGTATTATATACCATATTCATTCATTCAATTCATTTATATAATCATTATGAAATGAAGATCATGTAGAACGAGTCACATCACATCGTGGAGACGGTATTCCGTACGTACGCACGAGTGATGATATCGTTCCTATGATCGTGGAATTGTATTGGAGTATATATATATTATTTCAGTATCAATATTACTTCATAATAATCATATATAGTTACTCATTACACCATTATACCCATCCTTGTAAGGTGATGGTGGAAAATAGATTACACCACGGCGTGGAGACGGTATTCCGTACGTACGCACGCGTGGTGATTTCATTTTTCCGTAGGATGGATAGAAGGTGAATTAGGGTTGTTTAATATTTATAATAACATATCAGTATGTAAGTAATACTGATGTTATTACTTTATCATGAAACAACTAAAGAAGAAGAAGTTGAAGAAGAAAGAAATTGAAAAGATCGGTAATGGATATTACCTCTTCTTTGGAACGCCTCTTTGAATCCTCCACTTAAGGAACTAATATTGGTCTTTGGAGAAGACCAGGACCTCTAGGATTATTCTAGGGAAGTGGAGAGGAGAAAATGGCAGGGGTTGGCCGAGATTGAGTGCTCAAATTGGGGTGAGGAGGAGGGGGAGGAGGTGCCCTTTTATAAGGGAGGAGAGGGGCAGCTTAGGAATATCTCAAAATATTATTTTATATTAAAGTCAAAATCAGTTTATAATGGTTCCAAAGGGTCTTATTTCGAAGCTAAAGTGGGGATGGGTCGAAATACTATCCACCAATAGTATTTAGACATGTTTAGGGTATTATTTTAACCTTATCAATTAGATTTAACTCTAAGTTAATTAATTTAACTTTTACCGTGTCTTTTTGTTTTCTTTCACTATATGGTTAATACACTTACTATAACATGCCAAACGAACCCCAAATTGTTTATTATTAATATATATATCCTTATCTAAGTCATTTGGCCGAACCTTAGATTTTTAGGAATAAAATAACAATTAGTAATATAATATTTGATTTAAAAACTATTTTGTGTCAATTTTGACACTATTTGATATATGATTTTTGTGAAAGTCATAACAGAATTATATGTTCGAACCATGTTAATTAAATCAACAATAATATATCATAGTAACCTATAAAATTAGTGTAATTCATAAAAAGTCTTAAATTACATTTATTTTGGTATTTATATTATCAATTATGTCAATATTACATTAATAAGATAATTACTGCATCATCTTTGTGTCATAAATAAATTAAATTATTTGATGTCTAAAAATTACAAATAAAATATCATCATGTAGGAAATATTTTTAGCTTTCTAATGAATATTTAAAATTGAATTTATATTATGTATAACCCCATATTAAAAATGATTTACTTATTAACCTTTGATTTTAACTATTTTAACCCTTCTTTAAATAAATTAATAATAAATGTCTTAATATAATCCAAGTGGGCCTAAATGGTCATATTTTATTCCTAAGTTTGTTTTTGGTCGAATTACACTTGTCCAATAGATTTAATACATGTGTTAGGGTAATATTAATATCATATTTACCCTTAGTTACCCTATTTACTATTAACCGCGGTAAAAATAGTAAAAAGTTACTATTCGCCAAAAAATTATTTTTATCTCATTGAACCACATTTTACTTACTGATATCAACCGTGTCAGTCGGATTTTTGAAATTCCATTCACAGAAGCGGTAAAATTAAGTTTTATGCAAAATCCAGTTTTTAACCTACCACTTAGTGGTTTCACTATTCATCAAAAATTGAAAGTTTTCAGAAAAATACCCAAATTTCACCCTAGGCTTTTTTCGATATTCTGAGTCCAAAAATGAAGTCCATTTTGAAAAATAAAATTTATAAAATTCCAAAAAGTGGTTATTACTATTCATAACGGCTAGTTTTAATAGCATAATGTTGTTTAGTGAAACTCGGTATTGCGTACGACGCAAGCTATCGAGGAAGGTCGCGATTGCGTGTAAAGCAAGCCAAGCAAGTGTTGTATAGAAAAAGATTCCTTTGATGATTTATATAACATAAAAGTCTCGGGTGTTACATTCTACCCCCCTTAAAAAGAATTTCGCCCTTGAAATTCGTCACTTTGTAACAAACAGATGAGGATACTTCTCCTTCATCATATCCTCAAGCTCCCATGTAGCTTCTTCAAGTTGGTGGTTTCTCCATAAAACTTTAATCAAGCGAGTGGTCTTGTTTCGTAGGACTTTTTCGCTACGATCCAGAATCTCTATCGGCTGTTCTTCATAAGAAAGATCTTGCTCCAGCGGTACAACTTCTGAGCTGAGTACATGTGAAGGATCTGGTATGTACTTTCTCAGGAGAGATACATGGAACACATCGTGAACTTGAGAGAGATTCGGTGGAAGCGCCAATCGGTAAGCTACCTTCCCAACACGATCCAGTATTTCAAAAGGACCGATATATCTAGGGCTCAACTTCCCCTTCTTTCCAAATCTCATAACCCTCTTCTAGGGAGATATTCGTAAGAACACTTTATCGCCCACTTCAAACTCTAGGTCTTTTCTTCAGTTGTCGGAATAACTTTTCTGTCGACTCTGTGCTGCTCTTATGTGTTGTTGAATAGATCTGACCTTTTCTGCCATTTTATCAACGAGATCAGGTCCTAATAGCTTTCTTTCCCCAACTTCATCCCAGCAAGTTGGAGTCCTGCATTTCTTTCCGTAGAGAGCTTCATAAGGAGCCATCTGAATACTGGAGTGAAAGCTATTATTATAAGAAAATTCCACCAAAGGTAGGTGTTGATCCCAACCTCCTTTGAAATCCATAGAGCAATCTCTCAACATATCTTCTAGGGTTTGAATTGTTCTTTCAGAGTGACCGTCTGTTTGGGGATGATAAGTAGTGCTGAAACTCAACTCTGTATCCAGAGTATGCTGAAGACTTCGCCAGAACTTCGAGGTAAATCTCGGATCTCGATCAGATATAATAGAAAGTGGTACTCCATGCAATCTTACCACTTCCTTTACATATATCCTGGCAAGCTGATCTAGAGAGAAATCCTCTCTAATAGAAATGAAGTGTGCAGACTTTGTAAGACGATCAACTATGACCCAAATAGAATTGTTGCCTTTGGATGTTTTAGGAAGTCCTGTGACAAAGTCCATAGTGATGTTTTCCCATTTCCATTCGGGTATGGGTAATGGTTGTAACATCCCCTTAGACTTCTGTCTCTCTGCTTTAACTTGTTGACAAACCAAGCATCGAGAGACATATTCAGCAACATCTCTTTTCATGCCATCCCACCAGAAGTACTCTTTCAGGTCCCTATACATCTTCGTGCTTCCAGGATGAATAGAGAATGATGAACTATGAGCCTCATCCAGCAGCTCATTCTTTAATTCGGGGATGGGAGGAATGCAAACCCGATTCCTGAACTTTATTATCCCATCACAATCAAGGTTGAATTCAGGAACATTTCTCACCTTCTTTTGTAACTCGACATCTTCTTTCTGTGCCTCTTTAATCTTCACATGTATAGATGGTTGAACATTCATTTGAGAAAGATAAGATTTTCCCCTTCCATTATAATTCCAAGATCCATCCTTTGTAAATCCATAAATATTGGATCTTTTGTGATCCTCATCATGGATAAACTAGCATGGTCTTGTCGACTTAATGCATCTGCCACCTTGTTTGCTTTCCCAGGGTGGTAATGGATTGAGCAGTCATAATCCTTAATCAGCTCCAACCATCTTCTTTGACGCATATTCAACTCCTTTTGTGTGAAAATATACTTTAAACTTTTATGATCAGTATAAATATCACACCTTTCACCATAAAGGTAATGCCTCCAAATCTTTAATGCAAAGATTACCGCAGCCAACTCCAAATCATGTGTTGGGTAATTTTGCTCATGGATTTTCAACTGTCGTGAGGCATAAGCTATCACCATTTAATTTTGCATAAGAACACACCCCAATCCCTTCTTGGATGCATCACTGTAGATCACAAACCTTTCTCCACTACAAGGCAGTGTGAGCACAGGTGCACTGGATAACCTTCTTTTCAACTCCTTGAAATTCTCTTCACATTCCTCTGTCCAGACAAACTTAACTCCTTTCCGAGTCAACTTGGTGAGTGGATTAGATAATCGTGAGAAATCTTTTACAAAACGTCGATAATATCCAGCCAAACCAAGAAAACTTCGGATCTCAGTTACTGTTGTTGGTCTTGACCATCTTTCGATAACCTCTGTTTTTGCTGGATCCACAGATATCCCCTCTTTTGAGATTATGTGACCCAAAAATGCAACTTTTTGAAGCCAAAATTCACACTTGGTAAATTTGGCATAAAGCTTCTCCTTTCTCAGGGTCTTCAATATAATTCTCAAGTGATCTTCATGCTCTTCCTTGCTCTTTGAATAGACAAGAATATCGTCTATAAAGACTACCACAAATTGATCAAGATAGTCTCTAAAGACTCTATTCATTAGATCCATGAAGATAGTAGGGGAATTAGTAAGACCAAATGGCATCACTATAAATTCATAGTGTCCATACCTTGTACGGAAAGCCGTCTTTGGTATATCCTCCCTTTTGACCCATAATTGATGATACCCTGAACGAAGATCAATCTTGGAAAAGTATTGAGCTCCACGTAGTTGGTCAAATAAGTCATCAATGCGTGGGAGAGGATATTTGTTCTTGATAGTGATCTTGTTAAGTTCTCGATAATCAATGCAGAGTCTCATTGATCCATCATTCTTCTTAACAAATAGAACAGGTGCTCCCCACGGTGACGCACTAGGGTGTATGAATCCCTTATCAAGATTCTCTTGGAGTTGATTCTTCAATTCCTGCAACTCAATTGGGGCCATTCTATAAGGTGTCTTTGAAATAGGCAAAGCACCCGGTACGAGTTCTATTGAAAACTCAACTTCACGATTTGGTGGAAGACCCGGTAATTCCTCCAGAAAGACATCATCAAACTCCCGTACAATGGGCATATTCTTAATCGTGAGTTTCTCACCAACCATTTGAGATAAATAACCTTCATTTAGTGGAATCAATACCCATAAGATGGAAGAAATTTCCACTGGAAGGTTATGTTCATCCTTGCATTGATAGACGATCGTAGATTGATCTGGAATATGAAATGTGACTTCCCTTCTTTGGCAATTGATATGAGCTCCATGTAGAGAAAGCCAATCCATGCCAAGAATCACATCAAATTCCACTAAAGGAAGGATCACAAGATTTTCAGGAAGCACTTTCCCACAAACTACGATCGGAGAAGAATTATAAACTTTTGATGCGATTGATGTGCCATTAGGTGTTGTCACAGCTAACTCAACATCTAATTGTTGAGGTAATACGGTGATACCCTTAGAAAAGCCTTCAGAAATAAAAGAGTGGGTGGATCCAGAATCAAATAAAACATTTGCTACTTTAGAGTGGATGGTAAGTGTACCTTTCACCACATCGTTATCGTACTCCACATCGCTGATAGAAATTGCATGTGACTTTCCTTTGTCTTTAGCCTTAAGAGTTTGTTGACGTCGACCATCATCATCAACCCTTGGATTTGGGCATTGATTGGCATAATGCCCCATCTCCTTGCACTTGAAACATTGAAGTGTAGTAGGTTCATTCTGTGTATCCCTTCCTTTGTTTGCGTCATTAGACATCTTCTTCCCATTATCGCGACATTAAAATGCCAGATGACCTTCCTTTCCACATTTAAAACATTTACTTGTCCCTTTAAGACAACTCCCTCCATGTTTCATTCCACACTTTGAGCATAAGGGAAAGTTCATCTTCTTTTCCGTGTGCTCTTTAGATTTTTCTTTGAATTCCATCTTCCTCTTCTTATCAAACCCATGTGACTGATGGGTTACTCCAATCTCCATCTCGACTTTGAGAGCACATAGAACGATTTCCTCGTAGCTATTGAAGTCCCTTATGGCTAACGCCCTTCGAAGACTTGGTTTTAAGCCACTAAAGAATTGATCGATCTTACTCTCAGGTTGGATAATAATACCAGAAGCGTACCTTGCAAGTCTTGTATAATTTTCTTCATAGGTACCAACAGATTCATCATCCCTTTGCTTCAGTTCAAGAAACTCTTTCTCTATCTTTGTTCGGAGAATACGAGGGAAGTACTTATTGAAAAATAAGTTCTTGAACTAGTCCCATTCCATAGACTCAATTTCATCCCTTTGCCTCGTATTCTTAACAAGATTCCACCATTGATCAGCATCTCCTTCCAAACGATACACTGCTAGGATGACTTTATCATGTTCAGAACATTGAAGAACTGAAAATATCTTTTCAGTAGTACTAATCCATTATTCAGCAACTAATGGATCAGTAGACCCGCTGAAAGAAGGTGGACGCTGCCTCATGAAGGATTCAACAGAATGTTGCTCCCTCCTTTGCTCGTTTGGAAATCCTGCATGATTCATAGCTTGAGAAAGTTGTGTGAGCATGGCTACAAGATTTTGCATTCCAGCTCCCATATCGTTTGGTTGCTCAGGGGGACAATCATTGCATTGCCCATCACATTCCGCATTAACACGGTTCCTTCGGGTTCCAGCCACTGACTAAAACCAAGAAGAATAGTGTGAGAAACACTAATTATAATAGGAAACCACATAATTCAAGAATAAAATTTTCATGCTTAAGGTCTTATCCTAGGTTATTCAAGGCCATTTCTAAAACACTAAGATTGTGTTCTATGCTAAGACTTATCCTTAGGGTTCTTACTAAGGCTTTCACAGCCTAGTTTCCAAAGGTTGACTATACCTTTCCTCTAATACCAACTATAATGACCCATACTTTACATACATTGTTAATACTTCGAAATTGAATCACACTTATTACAACATATGACAAAACCACAAAGGACCGTATAGGTATAGTGTCTTTAGAAACTAGGAAACATAAACAACTGGTTCATAAATCTTCAACAGTGTCTCCCATTTATTTCATCATATCTAGGGTCCCTTTTAGCATATTCTACTTAATATCCATCTTCCTGACCTGGGGAAAAGAAAACATAAAAGGGTGAGCTCAAATGCTCAGCAAGGGCAAATAAAGGAGATAAAAATCATATCATATCTTTTTGAAAATCAAAACCTGCAAAAGAGATCATAATATCTTAACATGGAATAAATCATAGAAGTGAAAATGAGATCCCCATAATCATAACATAAAACTTGAAACTTTGTGGCATGCACACATAATCATGGAAAATCATTTCTTGTTAGTCATGACTCATTTCCAAGACTATCTTAGTGGACAAAGCCCCTTTCTGAACCGAGTTCACTCCTCGTTTCAGTCCTGTATCACTGAACCGAAATAACCTTCCGTTCCAGCCATGTCTATCTCATGAGATATAAAATCTTTACCCAATGCATTGGAGGGAGATATAGGTCCCACCCATCTTATAATGAATCCTTTCTTATGTGTGCCACATAATCATAAAACATACATCATCGCATAACACATGTAACAAAAATGGGATTCTTGAAACATCATGAAATCATAAATCAATTCATATAAGATAAAGGAATTCATAAACATAATTCCATCACAACATAGTCAAATCAATGTAAAAATATGGATAGAAACAGAACCCTTTATTATCTTAGATGGAAAATAATTTTGATAAAACACTTGAATTGAATTCTTGAGGAAAATATCCTTTCTTCTTCAAAATCAATTTCTTTTCATAAAACATCATGCAATTTTAAAAGAAAGAGATTTTATTGAAAATATTCATGAAATCTTTTAGAGGAAGCTTCATGAAAATAAGGCTTTATAAAATAGTAGAAATCCGTTCGTGCCGTATAAGATAAAAAAACATTCTTCGTACTTTTGTCGGAAAAGTCAAAAAGTACCTCGTACGAAAAACGACAAAATATTCCTTTCTTATTCTTTACTAAAAACTCATCGAAGGGTAAAATTGGATTTAAACTATTGTAAGTGGATGGAAATAATATTACATATTGAGGAAACATGGATGTGGATGATAAAATACACCCCAGTAAATACTTATGAATAAACAATCTTGGATAAAAATGAGATTGTGATATTTCCCTTACCTTAGGTCCGATTTGCTTTGTACGTGTCCGAAGCTCCTGTATAATGGTTTAAATAATGTTATTGACTTATTCCTGAATCATAAATATTGATATGATATCATATATGGTCATATTATTAGCTTCATGTTAGTAATATTTCATTGTTACTTGTTACTCGGGTCTTTATAACTTTTTGTTCTTATGCGTGTTTTGTCGAATAAATTCTTATTCTTATCTTTAGGTTATAGATAATTCATTTCCAGAATGGTATTAGTGTATTATATACCATATTCATTCATTCAATTCATTTATATAATCATTATGAAATGAAGATCATGTAGAACGAGTCGCATCACATCGTGGAGACGGTATTCCGTACGTACGCACGAGTGATGATATTGTTCCTATGATCGTGGAATTGTATTGGAGTATATATATATTATTTCAGTATCAATATTACTTCATAATAATCATATATAGTTACTCATTACACCATTATACCCATCCTTGTAAGGTGATGGTGGAAAATAGATTACACCACGGCGTGGAGACGGTATTCCGTACGTACGCACGCGCGGTGATTTCATTTTTCCGTAGGATGGATAGAAGGTGAATTAGGATTGTTTCATATTTATAATAACATATCAGTATGTAATTAATACTGATGTTATTACTTTATCATGAAACAACTAAAGAAGAAGAAGTTGAAGAAGAAAGAAATTGAAAAGATCGGTAATGGATATTACCTCTTCTTTGGTACGCCTCTTTGAATCCTCCACTTAAGGAACTAAGATTGGTATTTGGAGAAGACCAGGACCTCTAGGATTATTCTTGGGAAGTGGAGAGGAGAAAATGGCAGGGGTTGGCCGAGCATGAGTGCTCAAATTGGGGTGAGGAGGAGGGGGAGGAGGTGCCCTTTTATAAGGGAGGAGAGGGGCACCTTAGGAATATCTCAAAATATTATTTTATATTAAAGTCAAAATCAGTTTATAATGGTTCCAAAGGGTCTTATTTCGAAGCTAAAGTGGGGATGGGTCGAAATACTATCCACCAATAGGATTTAGACATGTTTAGGGTATTATTTTAACCTTATCAATTAGATTTAACTCTAAGTTAATTAATTTAACTTTTACCGTGTCTTTTTGTTTTCTTTCACTATATGGTTAATACACTTACTATAACATGCCAAACGAACCCCAAATTGTTTATTATTAATATATATATCCTTATCTAAGTCATGTGGCCGAACCTTAGATTTTTAGGAATAAAATAACAATTAGTAATATAATATTTGATTTAAAAACTATTTTGTGTCAATTTTGACACTATTTGATATATGATTTTTGTGAAAGTCATAACAGAATTATATGTTCGAACCAAGTTAATTAAATCAACACTAATATATCATAGTAACCTAGAAAATTAGTGTAATTCATAAAAAGTCTTAAATTACATTTATTTTGGTATTTATATTGTCAATTATGTCAATATTTCATTAATAAGATAATTACTGCATCATCTTTGTGTCATAAATAAATTAAATTATTTGATGTCTAAAAATTACAAATAAAATATCATCATGTAGGAAATATTTTTATCTTTCTAATGAATATTTAAAATTGAATTTATCTTATGTATAACCCCATATTAAATATTATTTACTTATTAACCTTTGATTTTAACTATTTTAACCCTTCTTTAAATAAATTAATAATAAATGTCCTAATCTAATCCAAGTGGGCCTAAATGGTCATATTTTATTCCTAAGTTTGTTTTTGGTCGAATTACACTTGTCCAATAGATTTAGGACATGTGTTAGGGTAATATTAATATCATATTTACCCTTAGTTACCTTATTTACTATTAACCGCGGTAAAAATAGTAAAAAGTTACTATTCACCAAAAAATTATTTGTATCTCATTGAACAACATTTTACTTACTGATATCAACCGTGTCTGTCGGATTTTTGAAATTCCATTCACAGAAGCGGTAAAATTAAGTTTTATGCAAAATTCAGTTTTTAACCTACCACTTAGTGGTTTCACTATTCATCAAAAATTGAAAGTTTTCAGAAAAATACCCAAATTTCACCCTAGGCTAATTTCGATATTCTAAGTCCAAAAATGAAGTCCATTTTGAAAAATAAAATTTATAAAATTCCAAAAAGTGGTTATTACTATTCATAACGGCTAGTTTTAATAGCATAATGTTGTTTAGTGAAACTCGGTATTGCGTACGACGCAAGCTATCGAGGAAGGTCGCGATTGCGTGTAAAGCAAGCCAAGCAAGTGTTGTATAGAAAAAGATTCCTTTGATGATTTATATAACATAAAAGTCTCGGGTGTTACAAAAAATCTCACTGATATTATCAATCCTTTATATTTATGTTTTAACTTATCATAATCTCTTATAATTAAGCTTAATCCATATTCTGCATATTACTATTTAAGTCTAAATATAGATATTTGTCTATGTACAAAGACACCGTGATGGTTGACACAGTAAGACAGACTGTGAGCAAGACATAGTCACAGTCAAACAGACACACCATGACACAGACACTGTGAAGGACACACCGTGACCCAAACAACATGAAGGACACACCGTGACCTAGATACCGTGAAGGACACACCGTGAACCAGGCACTGTGAAGGACACGCCGTGACCTAGACACCGTGATGGACACACCGTGACCCAGACACCGTGAGCTAGACACCGTGACATGGAGACACAGTGAAGCACATACCATGAACCACATACCGTGAAACACATACCGTGAAGACCATACCATGAAGAATACACTGTTTACATAATCACTATGACACTGTTGCTTAAAATTATGTCAATATTATATAAATAATGCTAACGGTCATATTTGATGTTTATAATGCAATTAATATTTTTTAATGATAGTTGTTGGCATGTCAGGAAACTGTACCTCGTACTTATAGAATGTGATTAATTTTTATTGATGGTTCTCATGATATAAAAAGAAGCCGCATCTGCAGTAAAAGAAGAAGTCTCCTTGACATACATTCTACAACACACATGAAGTGCTCTGTACCAAACCGAAGAACAATTCTGAGCACAACTGTGAAGAATACATTGAACGATCCTCAAAGAACTTCCAACATATGAAATCCTACACTACTGGACGAACTGAAGTAAAGAGAAAATCTTCACTCCTTTAGAACACAAGCTAGACTACGACACTCTGTTTTTCAACAGAAAAACCAGAGAATGACTCAAAAGAATTTCTGCTGAATCCAACGAGTCTAGAGCTGCATTGCTAATCACTAGAGCATTCTAAACTCTTATCTGTTCTCTCTAAGAGATTTGTTTATTTACTTTTGAGCATTGGATGTACTCATTATATCTTACCAACACACTGTCTCCTACACTGAACTGGAGGATATCAAAATCCTTACTCCAAAACTCTTAACTCTTTTCTACCCATGACAACTGTGGAAGAGGTCCTTGTGTGGCCTGGTCTTTGTTATATTTCCAACGAAGAACTGTGGTAGAGTTCCCTGCATGGCCTGGACAGTTTTGTAAACTGTTTTCAACCCCGATCCAGTTTTTTGATCAAATTTATATAAATTTGAGCAGACTAAGTCTTGGCTTGAGACTGAACCACGTGTTATATCTGCTGTGCATCATTAGATTATGTTTAAAGTATACTACATATATCAATTATATTCTTCTACTATTACCTTGAAATCCAAAACTATTTTAAAGTTACTTTGATAGTTAAATTATCAAGTGTCTACACTTATTGTAAATAAGTAGGTTAGTTTCAAGAGTTAGTTAAATATTGTGGTTAAATTAACTAAGACCTAATCAATCATTGAGAAGCTAAGTAAACAGTTACAATCTTTATAAATTCACTACAGTTTAACTAGTTTTATAAATTGGGGGATTTTAATAGACAATATTTTAATAAAAAAAATAATTGGAACTCAATTCACACCCCCCCCCCCTTGAGTATCCACTCCGACCAACCTTTGGTATCAAAGGTTGTTGATTTTCAAAGATTTCAAAACAATCTATTTTTCAACTGTGACTTTAGTTGCATCTTTAAAGATCATAAATTTCTGTTAGATCTATATTTTATATCTTTAAAATTTCTCTTCTAAAATCTAGCTATGGACAATAGACTAGAGGGTGCTACTACTAACCGGCCACCTTTCATTAATGGTACAAACTATTCCCAGTGGAATATTAAAATGAAAATTCATTTGGAAATTATGGTTTTTGATATTTGGACTACTATAGAGTGTCAATATGAAATTTCAGAAACCGAAAGAGAAACTTGGGATGAACTCTCAAAGACTACTTACAATAATAATTGCAAATCTATGAATGCCCTATACTGTGATTTAGGAGATGAATAATTCAATAGAATATCTACTTGAAAAACAGCTTTTGAAATATGGGATACTTTAGATGTTTCTCATGAGGGAACAACCAATGATAAAGAAATGAGATTGAATACATATACTATTAAATATGACAATTTTAAAATGAAAACGTATGAACCCATTTTTGATATGTATCTCAGGTTCATTGAGATATTCAATACAATGAGTTCACTCGGAAAGGCTGTTCCCGCAAAGGAACAAATTATGAGGATACAGAGATGTTTTCCAGATCGATGGAGTGGCAATTTGTTTCAATCAGAGAGTCATTTGACATTGGAGCTCTAACTGTCAAAGAGATGTTTGGAAATATTATGATGTATGAGGAAGAACTCAAGGTGAATAAAGAGGAAGATGGTGAACCAAAAAAGGAAATCATTGGCTTTCAAGACTACTGTTTCAAAGAGAAAAGACAAAGAAAAAACAAAAATACAAACTGACAGTTCAACAAGTGAATGTTCAAACTCTGATAGTGATGCTGAAATGGTTCAGATAGAAAGAAGGTCTGTGAAATTTTATAGGAAGAAGAAATTTTTCAGAAAATCAAATTACAAGGGAAAGTATGACAATAAGGGACATTGGAAGAAGGACTGGATAAAGCTATATAAAAGTGATGAAGTTGTTTTCTATGAGTGCAAAAGAAAAGGACACATTAAAGAAGACGGCCTAAAGCTAAAATTCAAGAATAAATATGATTACAAGGACAGTAAGTATAAGAAAGCTATGAAGGCTACCTAGAGTGTTTCTGAAGATAGCACAAGTGAATCTGAAATGTCTGATTCTGAAAATAAACGTTCCAACATGTGTTTCATGACAAACACATCTGAGGTAACCTTAGATACTCCTACTTTAAATTCATATTATTATGGAACTAAATATGGTTCGGATTCTGAATATATAAATAGTGAGGAATTATTTGAATATTGTAATATGCTGGAAGAGACATGCAATGAACATAAGGATAAATAAAAATCATTGAAGAAACATCATGCTCTCACTACAACTGTTAAAACTGAACTTACAATTGAAAAACCGAAAAATGCTCAACTATTAATGGAAAACACTAAACTAAAAATGTCAAATGAACAACTTAGAAAGGACTTAAAGAAGTTAAAAAATGGAATGAAAACTCTAACTCAAATGTTAAGAAAGAAATTGGAACCTAAATACACTACTAGAATAGGCTACAAACCTAGAAAGAGATAGATTACTATGAATAGATTTATTCCTAAATCTTGGGGAATAATGCTAGTTCTAGTTCTAGACATTCATATGCTTCAACTAGTTATTCACATAGTTATAAATCAAATTGAGTTTATCTTTCAAAATATTTGGATTCTATAAATTATATGAGACCCATAAGACAAATTTGGGTACCAAAATCATTGATTGCTAACAAGTCTGGACACAAGAAGATCTGGGTACCAAAATCATATTCTATCTAAAACTGTTTTGTAGGAAAGCTGCTTGAATATTTCCCATAAGAAGAAATGGTATTGTGACATTGGATGTTCAAGACATATGTCGGGGGATTACTCATGCTTCAAGAGTTTAATAAAGGTTCATGGAGGCTATGTCACCTTTGGTGATAATTCTAAAGGAAAGATCATCAACCAAGGCCAAATTTGTAACACTAATTCAGTCTTAATTTCTAATGTTTTATTTGTTGATGGACTTAAATATAATCTGTTAAGTATTTCCCAATATTGTGATGATGGTTTTAATTTAAAGTTTAAAAATGATTCCTATAATATTTTCAATTCTAAAAATGTTAGAGTATTTTCTGCTTTGAGAAATTAGAATTTTTATGCTGTTGATTTGAATTCTTTGTCTAAAAAAATGTTACATGTTTAAATGATTTTTATAAAGAGTCTTGGTTATGGCATAAGTGATTAGGACTCTGAAATATACACTCACATAGAAAACTGACTAGGAAGAACATAGTTAGAGACTTACCCAAAATTTAGTTTCCAAATGACAAAGTTTGTAATCCTTGTCAAAAGGGAAAGCAACAAAAAATCTTTTTCAAATCAAATAAAGAAGTTTCAACTTCTCAACCACTCGAGTTGGTTCACATGGATCTGTTTGGACCATCTAGATTTTCTAGATTAAATGTTAAGTACTATTTCTATGTCTAGTAGATGACTTTTCAAGATATACTTGGGTATACTTCTTAGTTCACAAAATTGAAGCTTGTTCATATTTTGTTAAATACTCCAGTTCTGTAGAAAACCGTAGTGGTCTTAAGATTAAAACTCTAAGAACTGATCATGTCCATGAGTTTGAAAATCCATACTTTGAATCTTATTGCTCACACAATGGCTATAGTCATAACTTTTCTGCTCCTAGGACACCTCAGCAGAATGGTGTAGTAGAAAGAAGAAATAGAACCCTTCAAGAAATAGCATGAACTATGCATAATGAATATGACCTGCCTATTTACTTTTGGTTTGAAGCTATGAATACAGCTTGTTATATCACTAATAGAGTCTTAGTTAGACATTATCTTATGAAGACCCTTTATGAACTTTGGTACAATAGAAAACATAAAGTTAGTTACTTTAGAGTCTTTGTTTGAAAAGTATTTATTCTCAATACAAAGGATAATCTGGACAAGTTTTCTTCTTAGAGTGATGAAGGAATATTTTTAGGATATTCTATAACCAGAAAAGCCTATTGAGTTTTCAATAAGAGAACCAGGTGTGTGTAATAATCTATTCACATCAAATTTGATGAAACCGATCCACATGAGTCTAAAACCTCTCTTGAAAATCTTGAAGAATATTTATCTGTTCTGGACCTGAATGACAAATCTAAAGAACCTACTATAAAAACATCCAGTTCTGGACATATTCTAGAATCTGCTGCTATAGAACCCTAACCTAGAGAAGAACCTGAAATTTCTAGTTCTACCTTTACTAGATCAACTAGAATTATAAAGAATCATCCTTTAGATGTTTTTGTAGGAAATATGGATAGAGGGACATAGACTAGAGCTTCTCTTAGAAATCAGGTTAAACATCAAGCCTTCTTGTCATAGCATGAACCTGAAAACATTGATGATGCTATTAATGATGAATTTTGGGTAATTGTTATGCAAGAAAAAGTTAATAAATTTGAAAGAAATAATTTTTGGAAACTTCTTGAATGACCTAAGGACACTTTCACCATAGGCACTAAATGGGTGTTTAGAAATAAAGTAGATGAATATGGAAATATAGTTAGAAAAAAGGATAGATTAGTTGCACAAGGCTATATTCAAGTGGAAGGAATTGTCTATGAGGAGACTTTTACACCTATAGCCAGATTAGAACCCATTAGGATTTTACTTGCTTATGAAACACATCTAAATTCCAATCTATATCAAATCGATGTCAAGAGTGCATTCTTAAATGGATATATTGCTGAGGATGTTTTTGTTGAACAACCACCTGGATTTACAAACCCTCATTTTCCAAAACATATTTTCAAATTATCAAATGATTTATAAGGTTTAAAACAAGCTCCAAGATCTTGGTATGACAGATTAAGTACTTTTCTAATTTCTAAAGGATTTACAAATGGTATAGCTGATCCTAATCTTTTTATAAAATGATTTTCTAAAGATATTTTAGTTGTAAAAATTTATTTAGATGATATTATTTTTGGATCTTCAAGAAATTACCGATGTACTAACTTTTCTAAAATGATGCAAAATGAATTTGAAATGAGTTTAATGGGAGAACTAAAATTTTTCCATGGATTTAAAATCTTTCAAAATGATGATGTTATTATTTTTACCTCAAAGTAAATATACTAGATATATTTCAAAAAGTTTTGGATTAGATAGCATAAAAAGTAGTGACACTCCCATGAGTACCACCTGTAAGTTGGATCTTGATGAAGATGGTAAATTTGTTGATCAAACCACTTATAGAGGAATGATTGGAAGCCTAATCTACTTGACTGCTAGTCATACGGATATTATGTTTAGTGTGTATATGTGTGCTCATTTTCAAGAAAACCCTAAATAGTCACATCTAAATGCTACGAAGAGAATTTTCAAATACCTCAAGCATACTCCCAATTTAGGACTGTTCTATCCAAAAGAACAATAATTTGAACATGTTAGTAATTCTGATGCATATTTTTCGGAATGTAAGTTATATATAAAAATCACCTCTAGAACATGTCATCTTTTAGGCAAGTCACTAGTATCATGGTGTATTAAGAAACAAAATTATGTTTCATTATCTACTGTAGAAGCTGAATACATAGCTGCTGGCAGTTGTTGTGCGCAAATTTTGTGGATGAAACACACATTACTAGACTATGGATATAAATTTAGACATGTACCAATAAATTGTGACAACACAAGTGCTATTAACATTTCTACGAATCCTGTTTCACATTCTAGGACAAAACATATTGATGTAAGACATCACTTTTTCGGGATCATTATCAAAAAGTTGATATCACTTTTGAATTCATTGGTACTAAATATCAACTTGCTAATATATTCAGTAAACCATTAAATTATGAGAGATTAGACTACATCATACATGATCATGGCATGATTAATCATAAATAGATATCTTAATGATCTTAATTTTTTATACTTTACTGAATTTTACTTTACGGTTTCATGCTCACTGTTTTAAAGTTATTGTCTTATGCTTACGGTCTCACCATTAACACCTTGTGCTCACGGTCATTCACCTTACTGTCTCACCGTGACTGCTCAAAATGGTCACTTTCTCACTGTGACGACCACCAACTGTCTCACAGTGATGACTGTTTTTTTTACACCATAATTCCTACTCACGGTCTCACCGTGAAGATTATTTATACTCTTATTTTAACCCGTATCGCGGTAATTTTTATTTCACTGCTATTTGATTTCCCACGTTTTTGTTTTTATGACGTTTAACATTCCCAAATGATAAAACATATGGTTTCATTCGATTCCTTACCCGAACTCTCTCCTGAATCTTCTCATTCTTGAAAACCTTCTCCTATATCTCCTGAACCATTAGTGGATGCCAAGGATGAAGCATCCATCTTCACACTCATCTGAGAAGCACCGCTCTAAGAAACAGAAGAGAATTCCGAGGATAGCTCCCAAAGGACCTCTAAATCTGAACCTTGTTAACCGTACTGTTGTACCTGAAAAAGAGTTTTTCCTTGAGTGGCTTCAGTCTAGTATGTCTTTAGTCTTGAAAGATTTAAAAGAACAAGGATGTATTGAATGGTTCTCTGGACAAGATTGAACAATTTACCCAAGTATGGTATCTCAATTATACCAATATGTGAAGTTTTCCTTTGATTTTAGAGAAAGCTTTATGGTGACAAGATGGATAAATGGACAAAAGTATTCATTCTCTTCGAGGCTGTGGGCTACATGCCTAAGGATTCCTCATGATAGAGTGAGTGATGATTATCAGAGAGACCTTCCTTCATCATCTAACATCTTCGATCTGGAAAATTCCTTGGAAACCTTAACTAATAATGGAACCAAGCGAAGGGATATAGTTGCAGAGCTAGATGGAGAAACTAGACTACTATTCAAGTTTGTTCAAAAATTGATTAGTCCATGAAAAGGGGATTTCTCTGTGATGAAGTATCAGGATGTGTTCCTGATTCACCTGTTGAATAATGGCCATAAGCTTAACCTATGCAAGTATGTTATTAACCATTTCTGTGAGATGATTAAAGTCACTTCCAAATCCACCTCCTGTTTTATTCAAGGATGATTTCAGCCATGCTAGTTGCAAAAGGAGTTCTTGGACCGAATGACGAAAAGCTAGAGGAATTTTATTTCTGCTTATTTAAGCCTATCATCAGAAGGATGAAGATTAGTTGGAACCCCTGGAAGAAGCAGTGGGTTGAGGATAATGATCAATTGTATAAGAAGTTTAATCCTGTTGATTATTCAAGAAGACTTAAGAACCTAGATGATCCGGGTTTGGAACCTGATGAAGTGGCTAAGTATTCGGAAGAAGAAGAAGAAGAAGAAGAAGAAGTGGAAGTGGCAGTTGAAGTACCACCTAGAGAAGAGGCTGAAATACCTCAAGAGGAAGCAAATCCTGTTGAGAAATAAAGGACTATTGTCCCAACTGAAATGCCTTCAATATAAGATGTTGTTGTTGGTTTTAGAGAAAAATAAGCTCTTGCTTCTTGTAAGGATGTCAATCCAGAAACTCATTCTACAGCTGCAAGATAAATTTTTTTTCCTGATTTAGATCAACAAGAAATGGGGGAGACAAATCCTATTGTAGAATAACTCCCTGTTGAAATGCAAGCTAATCTTGAAGCACTGCCTGTGGAACAGTCAATTCATGAGTACAAACCCTTTACTGAAGAGAGGATGGAAATTTCCTTCTAGCTGGTAAAGTAATAGTTTGATGAAGAGATTAGAGATGATCCCGTGGATCATGACCCAATTCCTGAGCCTCAAGAATCTGAAATGGAAGCACATTTTGAGGGGGAGGAACCTCAAAACCATGAGATTATAGAGGTTGTACATGCTGGAACATCTCATCCTACTGTCACATATTCTGTGTATACTCTTTATGAATTTCCAATTTTTTATGATGTGAGTGAGTAACAGCAAGTTACTAAAACTGTTATAGATCTCTCTTCCTTGTTTCAACTGAATTCTGTAGCTCATCCAGAACCAGAACCAGAGCCTCAATCTGAATTAGAATCTGAGTCTGAAGATGACTCTGAACCGCAACCAGAACCTGCTCCACTACCTTCACCTGCACTCTTACCCGAGAAACACTATTTTGTAACTAAGGATGATTTTAAAGTCTTTTGAGAAACTATCGTGGCTAGTGTTGAGAAGATTTTATCCACTCAACCTCGTCTGGTGACTCAGTTAAGTCAAGAAGATGCCTCAATTCTGCTGGAAAACATTATTTTTCATATTCAACTGAGGATAATCCATGAGATTCAAGAATATAGGGTTGAAACTAGTTTCCTTAGTGATGATGTTGAAAATTTGAATGGTTTGGTGGAAAAACTGCAATCAGAACTATCTTCAAGATCAAAGCCTATGCCTGCTCCTGTTTCTACCCCTTCACTTGTTGCAGCTTCTTCTGAACCAACTGATTCCTCCCTTTCTAGAGAGATTTTGTCTCATGTACATCCATATCTACAGTATTTTGATGAAATTATTGAATAAAGACACACAAAAATGTTGGAAAGCGTGAGGGAGATTGTAGAAAATCTGAATAAGCTCACAGATGAGTACCCTGGATGTCTGCAGGGAGTTTTAAAACATCTCAATGTTCTAACTGAAGCTATCAAGGCTTCTTCTCCCTCTGGCCAGACCTCCACACCTTATTTTTATGCTTCTATTTTTAGATCCATAATCATGGGAGAAGTTCAGAATGTTTACAGTGGTTTAGATCTGTCTCCTCTTGCTGAAGTTATGAACAATAGTGACAGAGAACTTGATCTTGTCCAAATCCATTATAAGATAGCCAATGATTCTCAATAGGAGATCACCAAGAAGATAGATTTTTATCTTACCCAGATTTTCTCAAAAAGTGATATGAAAAATTACATTATGTATCTTTTGGAAAACCTAAAAATCCCTCCGGTGACTCAAGCTTTTATAGCTCAAGTTCAGAAGCTTACAGAGTTCACCGGATTGTTGGACAAATTCATGGAGAATAAGGATGATTTTAAAAGGATATAAAATATGGTGGAGAAATCATTACTGATTTCATCAATATTTGGAAGCCATATCTTCATGTGTAGTGTACTGTTATTGTTGCTCCAGTTGCTGTACCCCTTAGACCTAGTCTACCTGTACTCGACTGAACTGGAATGTCAGTCAGCCAAGCACTTTCTCAGATCCGGTCAGTCATTCTTGACCAACCACAGCCTAGATCATCTACTTATCCTACTTTGGCTCCATCCATTTCTGAAATTCTACCCTTACTCTCTTTGTCTACCATATCTATTCCTTCTTCTACATCAGAACCAGCTCCTGCTACTGATAAAGGCAAGGAAAAGGCCTATCCCTGAAGAGTCCAGGGACTGTTTTCTTTTTGATGGGTTGTCTTTTGTTGTTTACTGTTTATATTTAACCTGTATGTTTTATTCTGAACCATTTTAATGAAAAATGAAGTGTTTTACTTCACTTTATCTACTTTTTGATAATCCCAAAAGGGGATAAAAATTCCAAGTACATGTATTAGTATTCTAATTGTCGAATCTGTTATATTCTCTAATGTTGCATCTCTTTTCTATTTTACCTATACATTATTTGCGATCATCAAAAAGGGGGAGATTTTTGGACTCATCATGTATTAATCATGTTTTAATGATCCCATATCCTATTACTGTTAATTAATCTCAATATTACCTGAACATCTTTTTAATGCTCTCCAATCTCAATAATAACTACACATCATGTTTTGATGATAGCATATCCTATTGATGTTAATTAATCTCTTTATTATTTACAAGTCTTATATATGATCACAAATCTCACTTATATTATCAAGACTTTATATTTATGTTTTAAATTCTCTTACTCTCTAATAATTAAGCTTAATCCATATTCTGCATATTACTATTTAAGTCTAAATATAGATATTTGTCTATGTATAAAGACACTATGATGGTTGACACAGTAAGACAGACTGTGAGAAAGACACAGTCATAGTCAAATGGACACACCATGACCTAGACACCATGAAGGACACACTGTGAACCAAACACCATGAAGGACACACCGTGACCCAGAAACCGTGAAGGACACACCGTGAACCAGACACCGTCAAGGACACACAGTGACCCAGACACCGTGAAGGACACACCGTGACCCAGACACCATGAGCTAGACACCGGGACATGGAGACACCGTGAAGCACATACCATGAACCACATACCGTGAACCACATGTCGTGAAGACCATACCGTGATGAAGACATCATTTACATAATCACTATGACAACATTTCTTAACTTTTTGTCAATATTATTTAAATAATGCTAAAAACCATATTTGATGTTATTAATGAAATTAATGTTATTTAATGATAGTTGATAGAATTTCAGGAAACCGTACCTTTTACATATGGAAATGGATTCATTCCTATTGTCGGAGCTCATGAAATAAAAAGAAGTCTCAGCTATAGTAAAAGAAGAAGTCGCCTCGACGTACATTCTACAACACACGTGAAATGCTCTGTACTAAACCGAAGAACAATTCTGAGCACAACTGTGAAGAAGACATTGAACGATCCTCAAAGAAGATCCAACACATGAAATACTACACTACTGGAGGAACTAAAGTCAAGAGAACATCTTCACTTCTGTAGAACAAAAGGTAGACTACGACACTCTATTTTTCAACAGAAAAACTAGAGAAGGACTCAGAATCATTTTTACTGAATCCAACGAGTCCAGAGCTGCATTGCTAATCACTAGATCTTTCAAAATCTTATCTGTTCTGTCTAAGTGATTTTTTATTTACTTTAGAGTAGTGTGGTGTACTCTGTATATCTTACGCACACACTATCTCCTACACTGAACTAGAGGATATCAAAATCCTCACTCCAAAACTCTTAACTCTTGTCCACCCATGACAACTGTGGAAGATGTCCTTGTTTGGCCATGTCTTTGTCCTATTTCTCATGAAGAACTGTGGTGGAGGTCCCGGTGTGGCCTGGATTGTTTTGTAAACTGTTGTTAACCCCAATCCATGGTGTGGATAAAATTTATATAAATTTGAGAGGACTACGTCTCGGCATGAGACCAAACCTCTTGTTATATCAGGTGTCCATCTTTAGTTTATGTTTAAAGTTTTCTACATATAACTTTTATATTCCGCTGCTGTTAATTTGAAATACAAAACAATTTTAAAGTTAATTTGATAGTTAAATTAGAAAGTGTTTACACTTATTCTAAATCAGTAGGTTAGTTTCAGATGTTAGTTAAATTATGTGGTTAAATTAACTGAGACATAATCAATCTTTGAGAAGCTAAGTGAACAGTTACAATCTGTATAAATTCACTACAATTTAACTTGTTTTATAAATTGGGGGATTTTAATAGTCAATATTTTGATAGAAATTTTAATTGTAACTCAATTCACCCCTCCCCCTTTGATTATCCACTATGACCAACAATTTTTAAATGAAATTAAGGGGAACATTAAATAACTCTATTTACAATTTCATTGAATAAATTAGGTGGACTTTAACAAATGTTTTCTTAAATGAAAAATGTTATTAGGAAAGGAATTGATATTTATTCCTGGGAAAAACTAAATTAAACGATGGAATATTTATTAATGTCTTGACATTGATAAATACCTATGATTTTTTATAAAGTACAAATAGAATGTAAAAACATTAAATTGGGAATATAAACAATTGGAAATGAATTGAAGTGAAAAGAATGATTTTACCGAAATTTATTGATTGATTGATTGAATGAATATGTGATCCTAAGTAGTAAGTGGGTGACCTTGAAAAAAAATTAAACTATTACCCCTAACAATGGATAGATGATGAATTATATAACTAAACCTTGTTTTTCATAATTTTTCATCCATTATGGAGTGTTGATTGATTCAATAAATATGTAAAAAGACTTAGTTATGTGTGCACACTTGATTCCATTACTGATTGACTGAGTAGTGCAAGGATTCTTGATCTAGAAATTAATGATCCTTAAGGAATAAATATGTGTTTATTTATTTTTATTTTATTATTAATTTTCAGTGTATTATTCTATTTTATTATTCCATGAAGTATCATGAAAATTTTTAATTAATTTTTTTTATATAAACTCCATTTACTTGATTTAATTCTTATTTGACTAAAAATGTAAAAATGGTTTATTCTATATAAACATTTGAGAAAATTCTTAAATCATGAATCATTTGGAAAAGATGATGATATTAGCTAGAGTTGACATGAATAATCATTGGGAACTTGTTTTATTATTTGAATCATTTTTTACAGCATGTTTTGATCTGATCCAAGAAAATATTTACATACCATTTTTTATTTAACATTATGATTATAAATTTATTATGCTTACTTTCATGTTAATCATACTTGTTTTTGTTGCTCACACCCTAATTTCTCCTTCAAGAGGATGATGAATTTATTTTTTTAGGTCTAGGAAATGGAATTCACCAGCCTAAGGGGGCGAGTGGAATTTATTTTTGTGACTTGGGAGTTGAATATGGATGGTGGATCCTTATGTCCCCTTTTCATATGGAGTTTCAAGGTTGAGGTCATCATGGCCTTGGAATATGGCATTGTATATTGTTTCATCTTGTTAATGGAATATTCTTTATTTTAATGTAATAGAATTTTTATTTTCATTTTTCTACTTATAATTTTTTATTTTTGATATATATTGAAATCATTGAAATATCATTATTTTCATTAGTGGGATGTTTCTACCAGAACGTGGGGATCAGAAATGCCCTTTGGGTCAATGAAAAATCAAATCAGATACTAATTTTGTTAGTCCTTAGGGTTAGTCCATTATATATGGTATCAAATGATTTATTTCTTGATAATGTATTATTCTCTGAAATACCTTATGTTATTTTAGTGAGTTATTATAGAAAGGTGATTAAGAACATGTTAGGAGGTGAGTTGAATTTTGTGAGGGGGTGATTATCAACACATATTCATAAAGGAACTTGGGATAACAAGGATGTGGGGACTTTGGTATTTCATTTGAGTTATTGTTTCATTGAGTAATAATGAGATTTTGATTCCTGATTAGATTTTTTATTAACTAGATACATGTTTTTTCCGTTATAGTCTATTAATATTTCTGGGAATACTATCAGTGATCATGGTGTCATCCCATGAACTGTTATGAGGATGATCTGTGGTTTACCCACACATGCGGTGAAGCTATGAAAATATCCACTTTTATGCAAACTTCGTTCACTATCTATTTGTTTCTAAAATCAATTAAATAATGTTAGGATATTTTAGAGGGATCATATTTTCAAAGGTCATTAGGGATTTGATGTTTTTTCCCTTTTTTATTAACATATATTGAATAACTATTTTTATTATTTAAACATAAATGTAAAAACAAAAATATGGCATGAAATATTTAAATTAGGGGTCACTAAGTAAAGTTTTCAACTACAAAAACGTGTGTTTTTTGAAAATAATGGGCTATAAAAATAATTCTGATATTTTGTAGTGTGGGGGAGTAATGTTTTAATAATAAAGTATGGATTAAAAAAGATTAAATGTTGAAATGGTTTTTTAAATAAAAAATTGATTCATTATTTCAAACCCATGGAATAATTTCTAAGTAATACTAAAGTACATTTTGAAACTATGATGGATTTATATAACAATTTTGTATTTTTAATGAAACAATAATGTTTTATTAATGGGGAAATATTTACTTCTGTAAAACTGATTGTTCTTTGGAAAGGCTTGTTTGTGTATTTTTGAATGATTATGGATTTTTTTATTATGATTTGGGTTTTTTTATTATTATTAATTTGATGATATGGTGATTCATTTTTCAAAAAAAATTAATTCACATGTATATCATGAATGATTGAAAATATTTTTTTGGTATGTTCTATGATATACCATTTCAAGTTATTCATATGATGTATCTCAAATTGATTACTGTACATAGACTCATATCCCAATGGTCTATTCAAATCCTTTCCAGTCATTGGATATAACCCATGATTTTTTGGAAATTCATCTACCTTTTTATAAAGGTGAGTGGGTTCCCCTAGAATTAGTGATATTGACTAATGATTTGGAAAGGTATTTTCATTCTTATGAGACTCCTCAAACACTAAAAGTATATTGTATCATCACCTTGTTTTGGGAAACTAGACAAGGCTAGTGGGAAGTTGTTATTCCAACCATTATGCATGAATGAATTTAATGGGCATTCTTCAAGATGGGCTTCATTCAGTGAAAGTATCCTAAAGAAGATGATTGAACAAATTTTTAATTTCCTATGTTTTGATCATATTGAGCTATAAGTTGTGAAGTATTCTATGAAATTATCACGTTTTAGAATCATCATAACCATTCTTTTTGGTAAAAAATCCTTTAGAGAAATTTATTTCATAAATATTCTTCACCCAAACCATTTTATAGTCAACTAAGTGTCATGTTTTACATATAATCCAGTTATGAGTGGTAGGATATTTTTAGATAAATTGGATCTTTCATACTAATATAATATGATCAATTAATTATTAATAGTTGACATATGTTAATATGTAACAGTTGATTCACATTAGGAGTGGATTGAAAATGAACATTCATCGCAGTGAAAGAAGATACATTTCATGTGATTCTAGTGTCGAGTACCTAGTTATTATTTCAATTTTTTTTCTACTTTGAGATTTTTGAAGTAGTCTGGCCATCTGGGTGACTTTAAGAGGTTCAATAAGTTGCAATTACAAAGTAGAATTCTTTAATTGTGGATAATTAACATATGAATTTTAGGTAGTAGATACTTCAACATAATATGACTCCAGACATATCCTTAGACTGAAACTTATTAAAAAATAGAGGAGTTTTCAATTGAGATAGATATTAATAAAACTTATTGTTTCTAATTTTGGAGTGAAAAAAGTTCGATTTTTCCACATTGTAGATCTTCAATCATTGAAGAGTTTCTTTTCTTAAATCTCGTGTAGAATGATCTAATTCCTTTTTTCATGTAAAATTTTGAATGGTTGTAAATTATCTCAATGGTTTTAGTCCATTTATGTTTTTTTCATTTTTGTATGATATAGAATATTGTGATGAGAACCCATTAATAAATGGTATTTTTTTTCTTCAATGTACATTATATTACTTACTTCTATGTGTTTATTCCTATGTTCTATATTATATTTAGTTTGTGTTGGTTTTCATTTTTGAGTACCCGCATATTTTTTCCTTGATAGTTAAATCTAAAATAATGATGTGATGTCGGATATCCCCTTTGAGTGTATAGTAACCTATTTTTTTCTATGACATTTTATTTCAATCTCATTTTAGTTGCTCTTTGTTGAATATTCATGTTGTGAATGGGTGACAAGGAATATAGTGATTCACGATGGACAAGACACTTGAAGGTGATGTGGATGATTTTATCAATCCATCGAGGGGTGAGGCTTAGTGTTAAAAATCCTATTTTAGCATCAAGTACCTTTCCAGTGCATAAATACTTATATGTCTTATTACTTTCTAGTTATTATTGGGAACATTTTTTGAAATGTGTGTTGATCTTGGAGTTGCATTCTGTGGTAACATTTCGGCCCATGTTCTTCTATATTATTAACCATCCTTATCACTATTTGAGTGTGGGTGTTAATCTGGTCTTTATTATATATTATAGATGTGAATAATTTTCGTGCAAAAGAATTATTATGTGGGAAATTATAACAAGCACTTTTTAAAATTAACTAATGTCCCTATTTGGTTTTAATTTTTATCTTCATTGATGAAAATTAAATATTTTTTAATTTAATTTTCACCCTAACATATGGTGTAGGGTATATGTAATGATAAGTACCTACTACCCTTTAATAGTGTAGTTTTTAGAAGTTATGTAACGGTAACTCTTTGTTTAAATTTGTTTCATAAGGTTAAGGGTGTGTATAAGACAATAGTGTAACCATGACATTGTATAATGGTAAACTAGTATTTCCAGGTGTTATATGAGGGTATATCAGCATTTCCATGGGTTTTATAAGTGTAATATATCATGATTATGTAATATATAAGGCTATTGTGGTTCTACATAAGGGTAAGGTCTTTTTTCTATGTGATGTGAAATTGTAATCCCACAATGAGTAAGGGTAATGTTGATTCTAAATAATGATAAAATTATTCTTATAAGTGTTACATAAAGGTATGTAGAAGATGTTTAAAGATATTTATAACTGCATAAGGGTAAGGTTTGAGTTTTTTGTGGGTATACCTATTTTTGGAAGGATATATAATTTATAAAGTCATTTCTAAAGGTTGCATACAGTATCCTAGAAGCTATGTAAGTGAAATGTGATCTATTTAAGGGTAGTTGTGTGATTTCCAAGTATGGGTAAGGGTAACCAATTAACCATACCATAAACCAAGGATATGAATATGAAAAAAGACATGTTACCCTTGGTGATTTTTTTGTATTAAAATAAATAAAAATAAATTCTGTTGCCCTTCTTATTCTAAAATGACATGTAACTCCATTTTAATACCTTAAAAACTACAAATAATTATCATTGTGTTATTTTTATTTTTTAATTATTGTAACTCGTATTTTAAAATATTTTAAACTCCCTATACTCAATATTTTGTTAATATATAAAAATAAACTTGGGTTTTAATTTTTTTTTATATAATGATACAATCTAAAACACCTCCTTTGTTCTTAAAAGAACATAATAATTTTTTTCCATTGATTTTCAGCATCCTCTTTGTGGTTTTAGACATCCATATATAGGGTGATCATCATGAATATTTCTAATGAGGTTTTTCCTTTTTATGTATGTGTGGACCTTCTCTTATTATTGAAGGTTTCTCTTCCTCATTGGGTGGGATTCATTTTTTTGGGTGTTTTGAGGTTTGTGACATTGTAAGGCAGTATTTATCAAATTAACCCATTGAATCATGTTCATTTGAATAATTTTTTTCAATTTAGTTATAAATCATTATTTCATAATATTTAGAATTATATTAAATATCATGATTTTTTAATGAAAACCCTCAATAATGAATTTTGAAAATTAACTATTGATTTCCCAAAAGAATATTGAATTGAAATAATGATATAAAGCATGGGTTTGATGTGTAAAAATGGAATGAAATATTTTTAGGATTTGAAATGATATTATTTAAAATTAAAAGGCCATGGTATTTTGAAGAAACATTTGATTATTGTTTTTTGAATGAAAGGAAAGGAATTTTTTTTATAAAGACCTTTTTGAAGGAACTAAAAAAATGGGTGGATATTGAGAAAATTAGTATTTAAAATAAAATTTATTTTTTGAAATTATTTTATGCATCTTCTCAGGAGCATGGATTTAATTGATATATGATTTTTAAATTCATAAACTTGATAAAAAAATATGATTTGTTTTTGAAATTAATATTCCATGTTAAAACATTTAATTACCCATTGGATTTATTTTAATAATGAGTTGACTTAAAGATAATTATTTAAATATTATTGATTAATTAATTAATTTAAACCATATGTGAGTCTTAGTAGTTAGTCAGTTTCTATGATATTCACTCTTGGACTTAGACCCCTTAAAAATAAATTTGAAATGACACATCTAACTATATAAAGTATGGCATTATTGTTTTACACAAGGGCTGTTAATTGATTTTAATATTATTTCTAGAGCCATAGATTCGTAGAATTTGATCAATTATTGATTGAAAAATTCTCATAAGGGTTATATAGCTTGGAACTACTGAACCTCATGGCCTTTGAATATAGTGATTTATGTTTATTTGATAGTTATATTCCATTGTATTAATTTTTTTTAAATTATCTTCTATTTCAGTAAAATTATTAGTTAATATTTATATTGATTTGCATGCCACATAGTTAATTTCAAAACATGTTTTATTGAAAATATTAAAATATTTCATGACTTTTTGTAGAAAAATTCTAAATACATGAATATTTTTACAAAAATGTCTATATCATTCATATATTAATGAAATTAACATATGAAGAATGATTTATTATTTGAAAAATTTTGATGAGTTTATTTTTTTCTAAAACATAAAAATATGTACATTTATTGTTTAATATTAAATTATGTATACCATGATTACTTGATATAAAATTTACTATCAATTTAATTAGTAATATCCCACTATGATTTATTACTCACACTAAAACTTTACATTCAAAAATTATTTTATTTTTTTATACAATATTTTTGAATGGAAAATAACCACTCAGAGGAGGTATGTGTACTATTTTAGAGGGACATGGGAGATATTTTTGGTTGATAGAGAATGTGATTCAATTATTTCATTGTGTTTTAGGGTAGATGATTATTTTCTTTTGTTAATTAAGTTTATTTGATGAGTCAAAATGAGACTTTATATATTTTTATTTTTAATGGAATAATTTTTTTTATTTTGGTTTTTATTTTGGTTATTTATTATAAATTTTTTTTCAAGTGGAATCATTCCTGTATAATTATTTTTGATGACAAGGTATTTATCTCTACCTTGTGAGAAAAGAGAAAATACATTATGTCAATGGTAAATTGTTGCAAATACGTGTTTAAATTGTATATTAGGGTGGTTCATTAGAACACCAATAATTAATTTTTGATTAGAGTCATCAACTCACAAATTACTTCCAGTATAGACACTTTTGGACTTTATATTGGTTATTTCTTGAGTCCATTACACACCCAAGAAATACATTATATAATGACGGTATTTTAAAACATAGGATGGTATTATATTCAATAATTATATTGTTATAACAAGTTGAAAATATGGTATTATCCAATAAATCTCCTGTGATTTAATTTTAGGAATTGTAGGACCCTCATAGGGTCTCATAACTATGTCTTATTACATTTCAAGGACCTCCAACCTCATGAGGTAATTTATATACACGATTTATTTTATAATTTTTCAAGATAAATTTCTTGACTATATAATTCATATTAAGGTATTTTTTAAGGGAATATTAATATTTGAATCCCCAATTATTATAGATTCCGTGTGTAGGAATTGGAAATTGTGATTTTTTCCTTCAATATATTAACCAAGATTTTGAAAATAATATTGTGTTTCCCTTGTGGATAGCATGGGTGGTACAATTGAAGATCTTAAATATCAATGATACTTATGACCCCATGGATAATATTTTACCATATTAACCTATATGAAAATTAATTTTGGTTAATGAGATAATAGTTTAATAAAATATTCTTTATGAATATTTAATATATTATCAAAAATACCAACAAATGATTATACTAAACATAATGATATATTAGGAAAACCTACATGATCAATGAAATGTATCTATTTATAAAATATAATATTTTTTATTAGACATTTTAGTATACATGTCAACTTATTAATAACCCTTTTAATTTTAATTACATGTTTTATCTAATCAACTTCTATAGTTTTTTCTAGGACTCAAGATTCAAGTTAAACACTAGGATATCCTCAATTCCTCTAGAGAATATTGACTGATGAAAAAAATATTTCCCACATATATTTTAATTATATGGTTATGAATTTATTAGGGGAATAATATTTCATGTGATTTGAACAATTTTATAATTTCAATAAATGTTAGAAACATTAACAAATATTCTTCCTATATGTATGGTGTTCATCAGCCACATTTTCCAACATATGATTTGTTTTTTGTTACTTCCAATATGGATACATCGATACATATATGTGATAAAAATATTTCAAATAGAGAAAATTATTTATTTCAATATATCATGATGAGTTTTTTATCTTAACATTTTAAAAAATGGTTATTTTATATATAATTTCACATAATGGTTTTTGTTTTATTTTATTCAGATTAGGATGCAATATCCAAGGTCTAAAGATGGAATATAAGGGCTATATAACCGGTATGAAGTATCCTAATCATGAAATTGTATAATGTATCACTAGAATGTAGTGTATTAGAACTGGATAGTTTGTTGGTATTGTAGTTATTTCTTATGGTTCTTGAATGTATCTTTCTTAAATATGTAAAAATTGATTGGTTATTTCAATGGAGAATGTTATCTTGATTATTTTTCAAGGTAAAAAGATAAAATGAATATATATTTTTTATGAAGGAATTAGGAAAGTAAGTACATGTTATCCATATTATTTGGTTTAGATTAATGATATAGAAATATATTTTTTTCCCAAAATATTCATTTTGGAAATTCATTAAGGAGAGGATAATAATTCTCCAAAAATATATGTTTTTATTATTGTAAAAAATCATAGCATATGTATTATGATAAAGAGTTTTTTTACTCATAATTATATGACTATAGGTTCAAGTATGGGGAATAATTTTTGAGGTTTCAAATACTCATGTGAAGCAATTATATGATTTTCCTATAGGGCTACTTCTGAAAATGATATAGGTGATAATACGTGTGATGTTATGGAATCATGGGGTATAATATAATAGTATATATAGAGAATGAATATATCCTTACTTCATATGGTTGTGAAGAATATTTCTCTGAGACCATACTATAATATGGGGATTAAATATTTATATATAATATATATTTTCATATATGTTAGCTTTATAAACATAATAGTTAGAATATCTAGTTGTTTTATTTTTTAAAATATCTTTTTAGATGTGGTGATGGTGTAGGGATGAAAATTTTATAATGATCAATATATAACTATGATTCAATTGATGAATTTTTAATTACCTTAATAAGGTAATATTGTGACATCACTATTGATAACTACTACATGAAATTAATAAAATTTCATTACAGAACTACTAGAATAGTAATTACCCTTTGGTTTAATTATGGTAACATTCATAGATACATAAATTACATATCATATTGAGTATTTATAAATAATAAAATATTTACTCTATGATAATGGATGTTATTTTCACCTAATGGTGATTAGAGAAGGTAATTTGGACGACATGGGTTTTTTTAGAATGGGGTTTTTATCATAGTAATAAAAAATTATATTCTTTGTTAATCAAAGAAGGAATGTTAATTTTTTGTCCTAAATTATATGAATATATTATATAGCAAGTAATATAGTATATTTTTATATTGACATATGGTATTTTTAGTGATATATGGGTGTGACATGAAATGTATTTTTCTTAGTTGGGATGATGTGGCAAAATAGATAAATCTAGATGAGGTTAATTTAAGTGGATTTATTTCCCATGAAATATGGATTTTATGAAAAGATTAATGGGAATATTTACTAACATTTTTTCCATGTGATTAATGGGAGAAATATAGGCAATCAATAATAGTGGAAAATATTCCTCCACCAAAATATTGCTTTCCACCATTTGATGAATCAATTTCCTCTCATTTGAAATAAACTTAAATAGTGCCTCAATGGGGAACCCTGATACCCTAGGTTGACATTTTATATTTTAGGATTATAATGTGAATGATATTGGATGCTGAGTCCAGTCTTATTGTATGATATCTTCTCATAAGGATTAAATAATTTTAATCATCAAATATATCTCTTTTCTAATGATTAATGGTTGGGAAAACACACACACACACACAGACAATTATATATATATATATAATGTTATTCCACAATTGCTTTTCAAGATAATATAAATTTCAAGATATAATTCACTTAGATTCTCACTAAAATATTCATGGAGTTATTGGAATTTCTATTATACTTGAATTTAATTATATCTAATTTTTACTAAGAGGATAATTATTTGGCATATGGTATCGCTAATAAATGAATTTAAAATGACCTCCCTAGGTTGGATGACATCCAATTGGATTGAAATTACCAATATAAATGATATTTTTGAAAAATATCCTTTTTTAAATCTTTTAATATATTACTTTTTAATTGAGTAAGACTTAACCATTTTGGATAAGTCCCCCCTCTTTTAAAAAATATATCTTATTTTATGTAGAATAAGATACCCCCTACCTTTATGAAATTTCTCTCTCCCAATTAATCTCATGATAATGAAGAAAAATACTTTACATTTTTTCCTTCATCATAGAGGTTGTGTCAATAAAAAAGGAATAATTCAAATGGGTGTGATGTTAAAAATATGCACGAATATTGAATAAATATCACATAAGAGGTTTTTTGTGGTATCAATATAACATATATAAATGTATGAGACATTTTCATTACATAAACCATGTTTCCCTTCATGTGATATGAACACCATCCCATCATTAATAGATAACACTATTTTTCATAGTTATAGAATTATTATAAATGGAATACACAAATAATGAAAATTTTACAAATAGAAATTAATAGTAAATTGATTAATAGTTTATTTCAAGAATGTGTTAGGAAATATGTAATATAGGAATAATTTTTCTTTAATTTCCATCATTAATTATTTCGGAAACTAGTATTGAAGATGAATCTCTTTTATAAATTTGTTTTTAATTAAAATAATTTTCTAAAAATGAATGTGATTAAATAATAATTGGTGGTTAATTTTTTAAAAAATAAAATGAAATTTTTTGGTATTATATCTATTTTAGTAAAAATAGAACCACATTTCGAATGAAATTATTCAATGATTTTCATTATATGTTAATGAATTATGGTTTATTATTTGAATCTGTTGTAATTTTTTTCATACAATAAAATGGGATTTGATTTATAAAAAATCCAATCTCTATTTTTCTAAAATGAAACAATCAAATAGATTATTAAATATATTTATATTCTCATCATGTTCCCAAGATTGAAATTAATATTTGATTTAATTTTCATATTCCTTAGATAGAATAAATTATAACCATTATAATAAATTGAAATAATATTTCAACATTTGTAAATATAAAATCCATTTTTTAATAATATCATACGATTTTATTTTATTTAAAATTTCTTCTCATGTAATTTTAATTTCAAAATTAATATAATTTATTTATATTTATATTAAATTACTCATGTATATGGGGATGAGAATAAATTTTTTATGAACATATATATATTCTAAAAAAACATTTTTAATAAAAATTAAAGGTATAATTTTATTATATAATAACATTCATTATTGGGATAATTCAATAAATGAATAAAAATTTTTATATTTATATAATTTGAATAATTAATTTGAAAAAAAAAATTAATGGAAAATTCAATAAAATTCAGTTCCCATATTTTCCATTATCTATGAAACAAACATGAAAATATAAATTCATCAAATTACCATCTATTTAATTCTAGAAATTATTCATAAATTAATAATGAAAATTTTTCTTAATTATCACAAAAAATTCTATTTGATCATGATGTGAGGATGGTTATATCACAAGGATTTAATGAGGGTATATAAAAATAAATAGTGACCCATCTCATTGGTGATAATGTTAGTGCATTAATAAAAATCTTCCCTGATCTAATGTCAGAATCATTATCTATTTTGAATATTGATTCCATGTAAATTATTATGTTGAAATTAATTCCTATACAACAAGGATCACAGTGAATATGGATGAAAATTCATGGGTTTGAGGGGTAGGGGAGAGAGAAGGAGAGAATGAGTGAGAGAGATAAATCTGCCTAATGATGTTTTTCATTAACCAATAATGAAATAATGTTATTTTAATATTCTCTTGGAGGATAGAAATTATTTTTTCGAGGAATTATTTCATCTAATATGAATTTCTATTATTTTTATAATTATTTTTATGTGTAAAAATGTATTAAAAATAAATTTTTAATATTCAAATTAATGTTCCTGTCATGGGAGGTCAACCCCCAAATATAACATTCTCTATAATAATTCATTATTCCACATCCTCACCACTAATACATGTTTATACCACATTACTACCACTTGAACATTCCAATGATACGAAACAACTATATATATATATATATATATATATCTTTTAAGATAATCCTCGATTTTATTTTATGCCTTGAGGTTTGTTTTTCCAAGGATCGTCTACATATAATAAAATTTTAAACATTATAGGTAAAATACCACATTACAAAACAAATAATGGGGTCAAAATATAAATTAATTATTCCTTATAGGATATGTTTGTATTTAGAGTCACGGAAAAAAAATATTTGTAAATAAATATAAATTATTCATATGTTTTTATTGAAATCCTATAATTAACAAAATTAAACCTATGGGTAGTTATCATTACAATACACAAATATATAAATTAATTTCTGTAGGAAATATTAAAATATTCAAATAATAGGTTTATAATTTTTATATACCATATCCTTTATCAAATAAAATTGAGCGATGTATAATTTAAAAAAACATATAGATATATAACACAAAGGAATATATAAAATTCTATTATGATCATGTGTTGAAAAAGAATTAGGAGGAAATATGTGAAATTTAATCTATAACTCTACCATAATAATGACCCTATAATCTACTATTAATCCCAATAGAGAAATAAAACATTATGAGCATATATTGGTAGCCCTCTAATAGTGATTAGTGACTATCATGATGAGTAGTCTTGTGAGGATTCATGTATTTCTTCCTTAAGGAACCATTATTAAAACCACTCCCTAATGTCCCATAAGGTATTTGATTTTCTATTTTATAATATTATTTTCAAAAAAGAAGTGATCAAAAAAATACCTACAACTAATTCTATAATAATGTTTGGACATCCACGTATATGAATGTTATTTGTTCCACATCCTCCCAAAACCATGGAACTATTTTGGTGGGAATGAAAATGTACTATTGAAAAAATAAATTAAAACATAATGATAACACATTTGAGGATATCAATTAATGGGAGGATTTGAGGATCCCAATACCTCTCATTTAAATCTATAACATCATTGGAACATATCTTCATACATTCACTTCCATCAAATAAAGAAAATAGAACCAACACTACCAAATTATCCACCACCAAGACCACCCTAATAATAAAGGGAACGCACTTTGATATCATCAATCATTCACATTATTTTAAAATGAGTAATGTGAAACCTAGAAGAATAATATATCATGTTTAATATTGTGTCATGTTTCCTAAATTCTAAATAAAGGATGATATGAAATCATAGTACCTTATGAGCATTATTCCATTGAAAAAAATTATTGAGTTGTATTTTTATTAAAGAAGTATTATTTCAATATGTATTTAGGAGACATTACAGAAATGAATTTTGTTATCTACTGAATATGTTAGATTATTTGGATGTACTGTATTATTTTCTTTCATTGGAAATCTTATTTGAGATATATTCACATGTAGAAATGTTATATATAGTAGAAGAGGTGATTTGTGGAGTATTGTTAAAACGGTTAAAGATGCTGGTAAATTATTTAATAGATTATTTATTTTACAATAATATTTCAAATTTTAAGATGAATGATTCTTGTTGATAAAATATATTTGAATAATTTAATGATAAACATAAATAATCTAAGGAGTTTTTACATTTTCAACGCATATATAACATGAAACCATGTCTATAACACACTATGTTCGAATGAATCTAGTGGATGAAGAGATGCATTGGTTATAAAAAATTTATAATGGAATGTTTCATGTTATATATGAGGTGAATGATATACATAAGAATCAATTTAATTTTATATGAGATTAAAAATATAAAATAGTCACTTATATATTTAAACTAAATTTTTTTATTTTTTATATATGATTATATATTATTAAATTCTTCTATAAATAGGGTTATGCTCATATTCATTTTCAATTTAACACATATTGTGTGGTTAACATATTGATGTTGTGATTATTCATCAGATTAATTTTGATCTCGTATGAGATTATACTATATAGCTTATAGAGATCATGTACCATATATAAAAGACAATATAGTATAAATTTAAATATTTCATGGTCTTCAAATGAAAATGTGTTTAGAATCACTTGGAAGCATAAGAGTCACATAAATACTGGAGTACAAGTGTGTGGATACAAAATTAAATATGAGGCTAAAAATACAATATTTATTGGTTGTTATGATATTATAGTTGGTATGGAAGAGTGAATTAAACGGTGAAGGAGATACATATTTCATAACACTAAAATATTACTGAATTATTAAATAGTAGACCATATGTTATTTTTCTAGTACATTGCTAACTTAATGATCCTAATACCTATTAAAATAATGATTAACCACAAATTATTTATGATAATGATTAATGTATAAGAATGAGATTGAGATTTAATAGAGATAACCATAGTTCAATATTATACCATAAAAATAGTATATCATTCCGAATGGTAATATAATTCACATCGTACCTATATCAATACATGTAAGCATAAAAACAAAAAAAAATGAAAAAGCATATTTTTTAAAGAAATAACTGGAAATTAAACATTTTTATGATAATGATAGAATATCAAAAGGAATATATGATAATCCTCAATGATTCTTAAATGTATACCTTTCTATAAAATAAATTATAATCGATAGAATATAATCATAGATATTCTTTATTATTAGTATTCAGTGAAATTTGTATAAACATTGAATAATTAGGATTATAGATAATTAAAGGGGTATTGTTAATGGATTTTTATATATTAAAATATTTAAAAAATATATTTATAGAATAATAAGAGTATCGAAAATATAAAAATGGGTAGAATAATTGGTGAAAAATAAACAACTCGCCCTAAAAATATTTTTATAGTATTGTATTAATGAAAATGAGTTTTCCAACGTAGTTGTTTTTGAATTTCCACTATATAAAAGAGGATGTACATATTGGGAGACCAATATTGGAGATACACTAATTCTCAAGAATTAATTGATAATTAGAAGATAAATATATAAAATTTCTGTATTTTGTGTGTTTAAAGTATACTAAGGGAAAAAATAATGAATAATGTAATTAGGGTAGACCAATGATTTCTACATATATAGGGAATGATATTAAAATATATTCATGTATTGTAATGTCACTTGTTCATAACATTGATCACGCATAAATTGGAGAAAATTTATTCTTGTATTCAAATATTAAGACTTCAATAGTAATATAGTTTGATGAATTTTAGTGGAATAATTCATTGGAGGTTTGTAATATACATAGTACTTACATGGTACCAGGATAATATTTTCATGGGTATATCCTAGTCTATGCTTATATTTTATAATAAATGTTAATGAGATTCTAATTGGGACATATAAAACCATACACTGGGTAAATATAATCTTTTCAATATGTTAAATTATTTAACAAACTCATGTGTTTATTTTTGATAATATTTATTGATTATACTATATGGATGAAATTGAATGGTCATAAAATTTTCAGTTAACCATTCACTGAACAAGTGTAGTAGTAATGAGGGGAATTTCTTCTAGTTTTCTTATAGAATTTACCCACACTAATTCACTGAACCAATTTTAGTTTGTCTATACTAATCATAATTAAATACAATATGTATCATTTATGTGTAACATAATTGATTGGATTCTCAAAAATCTTATTATTTTCCTATCTTGATGTTTTGAGATCTATTTCAAAAAGATTCAACATATGAAGAAATGGGGACCGTTTTTCTTCTATATATAATTATTTTATCTCCCTTATACCATTGAAGAATAATTTTATGGAAGAGTTTATAAAGACAGAAAAAATACCTCTCAATAAAATAAGAAGAAAAATCATTTTCCATGGACTATATTAATAATTAAATTAGACCACATATGTATGTAGTGAATTTTATAGAATAATAACGAATTTTTAATAGAGAAATAATCCCTACCTTATAGTATTCAATTAATTCATTAGAGGTATAGGTAAATTAATTCTCATTCAAAAACATCCCTTCTGATGAAAAAAATCACTATACATAAAAAGGACATATTTAATGAATCGAAAAAAGAATCAATTTATATAATTTTTTATAGCTATTATATTTTTATAAATAATACATAATTTATTTATGTATCTAAATTAATCTTCTAATAAAAGTCAACCCATCAGGATATTTAATTACAAAACCTAGAAATGGATTTGGAATTAAGGGTGTTATTGTGTGTAATTATCCCTAAATACATAGTATCTAGAAGTGAAATAAATATTAAATTATTGGAAAGGTGGTATAGATTTTATAATTATTCTATTTATACAATCCATTATAGAATTGAATATATGAAAGGGATTCATAAAAATTTTCTTACATTCGGATAATTAATTTCTATCAATGATTCTCAATTAGAGATTTGTGATAACCTAATTAAGGATATTAACATTTAAAATAAAATGAAGAATTAGATAAATAATTTTTTTAAATAATCATAAATGTGTATGTTGGGAAATGTAAATAATTATAAGAAGATAAAAAATATCCTCAACATGAATAATATTTCATAGGAATTCATGTTCAAAAATCTATAACCGATAAGATCTAAGGTCTCTCAATCTATTTTTCAAAGGATTGTCACAATACAAATTTATAAGCATGATATTTATGTTAAAATATATATAAACACATGAAAAAATATAATAATATCCTCATTTTATAAATATATTTGTAACATGTATAATAATCAACAATTCATTATATAAAATCTAGAAAGGAATTTTTTAATTTTAATCATTGTATATGATTTAAAAAATAACATGAAATTATATTGTAGTATAAAATTTTTGTGGAAATATCTACCAAACATGTCACATAAATGACTTATTTTGAAGTTAAATTTCATTTATTTTCCTTTCATCCTTTGTTTTGGATGGTTCCCAAAGGTTTTATGGAGAAATAGATGAGTTTTAATGAATTGGGACAAACCGTGAGCTCAATTCCAGATTTAAAAATAAATTTTGTTTCCTTTATAACTTTTTAATTTTTTAATATTTTTCCTTCATTCGAATTCCTAATTGGTCTCCTCTGACCTATTAACACCAAAATATAAATTTGGAGCCTTTAAAATTCCATAATCATGGTGGATATGGGTTTTTATTTAAGATATTGGGCCTACCCGAAGGCCCATTTCCTGTATTAAAAACAATTTTTAATGTTTTTATATCTCCTTCACTATTTACGTTTTTTCGGTGATTCCACCACCACCTCGACCCTAAGAATCCCAGTCGCGAGCCCATTTCCTTTTCCCCCTCCTTGGAGCTCTTTGAAATCTCGAATTAGGGCTGGTCTTCATAGGGTGTCTCCAATCGGCAGAATTGAAGAGGTAAATTCATCTCTTCTTAACTCTCTCAATTCTTACTCTTTTCCCTCCATTGCAGTTCCTAAATTACCTCCTAAATCTTGTTCGAACAATCCCTGAATTTTGGCTATTTTAAATTTCAGAAACTATTGTTTTTGGAGTGATTAAGTCAGGATACTTCAAGTAGGTGAGTCTATTTCTTTCCTCTTTCAAATTGCTTAGGGTTTCTTCCCTAATTCTTGAATTATTAAATTTCCAAAAGTTAGGGTTCGTGCCTAGGTTCTAAATTACTTTATTTTGGGTGAAATATTCATGTTTTAGGTTTATTTTAACTTCCTTGAGGTACGGCGGTCGTGCGGTTGATGTTTCACCCCAATATTTGAGGGTTTCGACACATTCGGTAGGTGATTCCATGGGTAACCATTTAGTGATGAGTTAGTTTGCTTTATTAAATAATTTTAAATGTTTCTTATGTGCTTTGTATTATGATAAAACCATTTTTGGTAGCAATAGTAAAGCATTTGTTTTTAAAGTTACATTTTTTCTTGAAGTTTGTATTTTTCAAATGAATTTCATGTGTTATCTATTGTGGTAGTTTTGTAAAATGTGGAAGTTATTTATTAGATGCTGAAAGGGGCTGAAAATTATGGTTGGGTAATGATATAGTTCCATGTGGTCCTAAAAAGGGGGTGTATTTTAATGGTTTTATGTGTATAACCTTGTTATACTCCTTGAAAGTGTTTTATGGATTTGTGTGTTTTCATTGGTATCTTTTGTGATGTTATTCAATGTGATTATATAACATTTTAAAGTGGATTATTACAAGTTTATTGGGCTGCCAATTCTGTTTTAGTTGGGTCTTGGTGTGATTTTGGCTTAAAAAGTGGTTTTTGAAATGGGTTTTATGTGCAAAGTTTGGGTATATTCTTTACAATTGTTTTATGAAAGTTATGAATGGTTTATTGGGTTGTGTAATATGTGAAACTATATCAGCAAACTGTTTTGGTAGAAGTATATTTTTAAAAGGTCCATTTAATTTTTGAAAAGGCTGTTATGTGATATGTATCATCTTGGAAATAATTTATTAAATTGTTTGAAGGAGATATTGAGGAGTGAAAGTGATGTGAAAGTGATGTGGAGTGTTTTGTGTGAGTGTGATGTGAAAAATTGAATTTTTGATTATGAAAGAAGTGTTATTTTCCATGTGTGTGGGATTTTATATGAGTTTAAATATCTTATAATTGTTTTATAAAATTGTTTAATGGTTTTGTGGAAGTGTTGAAGAAATGTGAAATGTGTTGTGGGCTATTTTGGTGTGAATCGGATTTCAAAATCATTTTGAATGAAAAATGGATTTTTGTGACTTGTGTGGTATACATATGGGCTTTTTGGTTAATTTTTGATGTGTAAATTATATTTTCAGGTTCAATGTATATTTCTTGACTTTTTGATCTTGTTTGAGCACAAGGAGATAACTTGGGTATCTAGGTGGGTGGATGTGTACTAGTATGCTAGTAAATCCTTGGCGTTTGGCCTCAGTTTCACTTAGCAAGATTGACGCTTACAACTCTAACTAAACTATGATGATGATGATTGGGGACCACTAGGTTATGGGTATGTTCCCTACTAGTGGCTCGTGCATGATAATGTATATTTGTGATGGTTACTCTCACCGAGATATGAGGTACCTGGGACCCACAGCTAGCTAGTGCCTAGGGGTTATTTTCTATTTCATGTGCTCAATATTTACTTTTTACTTACTGTCGGCATACAATATAGTTAGCTAGAAAATTCACTAGTGTTGACATTATTTTTAAAAGTGTTTATTCTTAATGATATCCCACTTGAAAATTGTTTTTATTCAAAGTTGCATCTTTTAGAAATTCTAACTAGCTTTTCATGTTTTTGAAAACATGCATGCTTTTCGTATTTAAATTTTTATCACATGGAATCTCTTAGTGGTGGTATCCTTCTGGGAATTGGCTCACACCCTACATAGACCCTTCGGTGTAAGTAGACTTGGTTATTTTTGTTGTCACAGGTTGGGTACAGTTTTTTGTTCCAGTGGTTCGGGTTTCTAGCAGGTCCTTGGTGGTAATGTCTTGTGGAGGTGGCTTGAGGGCGGTGCCCCTTGCCATGAGGGTTCTTGGGCTATCATTATTTGGTTTTGTACCTTTGGTATAGACCTTTTGAGTTGTTTTATGCTATGAAATTCAGTTCTGAATTTTTGTAAAAGATTGTTTGGTTTGAAAAATCCGAATTGTTTCATTGGATTCTTTTGTTGTTTTATGTTTATAAACTCGGTTAAATCGTTCCCAATTTCCATTTTATGATACACGAGCACTTTTTCCAGCTCGTGGGGATCGGTAATTCCCTTCGGGCCTCATCACGGGCTGGGTTTGGTGCCATTTTTGGTGGCGATCTATTCGGTTTGTGACAAAATGGTATCATAGGAGGTTCAGGTTAACTCTTTGGGTCATGTTATTTGGGGAAGAGTCAGGATGGTCTGGAGTTAGGATTGTTGGGACATAGAATTCTAGTTATGAGTATTGTGCCTGATCACCACACATCATAATGGGATTCATGTTTCCAAGAGAAGTCGGGATTTATCTAAGTCCTTCGGTTTTCTTGGTTCGATGATGATTAAGGGAAATGAAAAGAGAGTTGGGTTAATGATCCTAGTGAGCTCGCAGGGCCTGGCAAGCCATGTGGAGCCAAGGATATTCCCTAGAACACTCTCTGTGATAGTGAAGTGATTGTAATATGGACGCCAACCATATTTCCAAGTCACCCACTGAAACTAGATTCATCTCGCACTGTTTTGTGCTTAGGTTTTGAAATCTTGGAAATTTGGTTTTAAGAAGTGTATAGTTTATGTGAAATGATTTTCAAATAAAGAGGGAATGGTTTGGTTTATGAAATGGCGGAACTGAATTTTCAGAATTGTTTTGAAATGTAAGATGGTGCGCTTACACCTCTTTGAAAGTAGAAACTATATAGAATTTGGTGTTGAAAATTGTTTCCAATAGATTTTTCTAAACAATCAGAGTGTGTTTTAATGGGATGAGATGTTTTGAAATTGATGTGAATATCTTCAAAGTGAGTTATTTTCTAAATGGTTGTGAATTTCTGAAAAAAAATTTAATATGTGAGTTGGGATTTTGATCTCGTGGTTAGCGGTTATGAGAAAAAAGGATGTGTTGGTTGACCGTTTTGGTTTTGAAAAGTGGAACGAATTTTTTTAAACCTTTGGTATTTCCATTAGCGACCACATGCATGGGGTTATATGGGATGATGGATGTTTGATGGAACGACTGGATGAGTGTCGGGATGGATATGAGGAGGGTGTCTGGTGTGGCACAAAAAACTGCATGTGTGAGGCGCATGGGGTACCATTGGTGGATACGCTTACTGCTAAACTGTTTGTTCTCGAAGAATTACTTTTAAAGAAAAACATGATGTCTTGATGAATATTTTTGTATGGTTTGTATTATGGGTTTT
This sequence comes from Viscum album, assembly GCA_963277665.1. Classification (NCBI taxonomy): domain Eukaryota; kingdom Viridiplantae; phylum Streptophyta; class Magnoliopsida; order Santalales; family Viscaceae; genus Viscum; species Viscum album. The sequence continues at coordinate 994,711,405 of OY728141.1, read as the reverse complement.
TGAAAATCTTGATTTTGTGGGATGTTTTGATTCCAAGAACCCCTTCTATTTGAAATGTGTTTTGGGTTTGTGTTTGGTCGGTAAGCTGTGTTGTAGGGACAGTTAGTGGTCTCTTTTGAAAAATGTTTTGGGATTCCTTTACAGTGGTTCCCTTCATGTGTTTGGAGCTGGTTTATGGCTTTTTTTGACCAATACACCAGATTGGTTGGGTCCATGGGTTCTCTCATTGGATAAGGTATGCCCCCATTAAAGGTTAATTCATAACTGAAGCGCAACCCAGATTGTTTCTCCATTGGAAAATCCTCTAGTTGATCAATATAAGGAATCTATTTCTTGAGCTTTTTAGATTGAGTATACACCCTTTCCATTATTGTTTTTGTGTATCCTCTTGTAGTGGGAGATTGATTATGGATGGTTGAAGGTGACCTTAGCCTCTTAAGTTTCCTAATTTTTTGAAGGTGGAAGTGTTCTGGGGTTGTTAGCATGGATGAGTATTTGGATACTGTCTAATATGAACTCTCGGTCCTTCATAGTCTCTTCGATGAAGGAATGCATGTTAAACTACTAGTGTGGGAAATCTGGTCATGAAAGGATATTATGGCCACTTTCTAGAATTGTGTGTTGTTTGGGGATGTGTACAAGTTCCCTCTCTATTCATTGTTTATATCAGTCGCAATGGTCATGTTCAGTGATTCCTTGTGATGTCATATGCTCGATTGACTGTAAAGGTGAAATTTGGGCAATCATCTGAGAGTCTCTATTATGTTGGGAGAATGTCTCCCTTGAAAAAAACATAAAAAAAATATTCCATTTTAGAGGAAGGTGAGTATAAGTGTTCATTACAACTATTGTTTCTCACCCAAACAAACAAGGTGTGTTGTGTGTACATCTTCTAATCCCTTGTTTCAATGAAATATCGAGTTAGGGTAATGTGAGTTAGGAATGTGTTATGTCTTGGAAAAACTTATCGGGGATTGTGGTGTAGTTGTTGTTTGCAACGAAAGAAGAATTCTCATTCAGGTGGTTTCCAAAGCCAAACTACGAGGCCAAAGATGCTTCAATATTTTGAGCTCAAACCATAGGTCCCGGAGAGAAGCTGGCGCGTAGTCAGGGGAAACCCCAATGTCATTTAAACCCTTGTGCAAAGTCATATCCTCAATATGAAAGATAAGAAGGGTTTAAACCTATAGTGTCATCATATTTCTTCTACTGTTCATGTTCGGTGGAAATAGGTGGAGGGCCTTGTACCCATGTCATCGCCCAATGTTATTCCCTCCCCCTTTGGTTTCCATTGAGTCTTTAGAGAAAGGTATGAAGTTTGGTTAGACAGGTTGACCACACGGTCTGCACTTGGTTAGTAGTGACCATGCCCCCAAAAAAACCATGTAGATAGAAGAATCTTCACTGTTAGTTCATGGTTTCCCAAACTGTGTAGACTAACCATGTGGTCATCCCAACACTTTATATTTTGGGGTATTTCTGTACCGGCCCATGCTGGTCGATTAAGATTGTTTGTTCTTATTGTGGGGAGCCTATTTTTTTTCCCCGTGCCAATAACATAGACTTATCCATGGTAAATGATTGGTGTTAGGTAGTCACATTCGGATCTATCAAGCTACCTAAATCTTCCTTGGGTAACCATTGAGATTGGAGAGTGCCCAATGGTTTAGTTATAGCAAGGTATGTGTAACCTTATTCGATGTTGTTGTTCGTTTGAGTGAATTGCTTGAGTCTTGTTCGAATAGTGTTTGAGAAGGTTACCTTTGGGATAAAGCCTGAATTTGATTTATTGTTTCAGGAAAGTGGTGTATGATTTTTTTGTGAAGTATTCCTTCCTTAATTGATCAATGGAGGTGTTTTGGCCTTTGGGGGCGAAACCTGGAAAGGGAGTACATCTTGGGTTATCAGTTCGGTTTGGCTTTCGTATCTGGCCTTTCTGTAGCTTTCTGGGGACGGAAAGTTTTCATGGTGGGGAGAATTGTCACATACATGACTTATTTTGAAGTTAAATTTCATTTATATTCCTTTAATTCTTTGTTTTGGATGGGTTCCAAAGGTTTTATGGAGATATAGATGAGTTTTAATGAATTGGGCCAAACCGCGAGCTCAATTCCAGATTTAAAAATAATTTTTTTTCCTTTATAACTTTTTAATTTTTTAATATTTTTCCTTCATTCCAATTCCTAAATGGTCTACTATGACCTATTAACAAAAAAATATAAATTTAGAGCCTTTTTAAATCCATAATAATGGTGGATATGGGTTTTTATTTAAGATATTGGGCCTACCCGAAAGCCCATTTCCTACATTAAAAACAATTTTGTATTTTTTTTATATCTCCTTCACTATTTACGTTTTTTCGGTGATTCCACCTCCCCCTCGACCCTAAGAAATCTAGGCGCGCTCCCATTTCCTTTACCCCCCTCCTTGGAGCTCTTTGAAATCGAGAATTAGGGCTGATCATCATAGGGTGTCTCAAATCGGCCAGAATTGAATAGGTAACTTCATCTCTTCTTAAATCTCTCAATTCTTACTCTTTTCCCTCCATCCCAGTTCCTAAATTACCTCCTAAATCTTTTTCGAACCATTCTTGAATTTTGGATGTTTTAAATTTCAGAAACAATTATTTTTGGAGTGATTAAGTCAGGATACTTCAAGTAGGTGACTCTATTTCTTTCCTCTTTCAAATTGCTTAGGGTTTCTTCCCAAATTCTTGAATTATAAAAATTCCAGAAGTTAGGGATCGTGCCTAGGTTCTAAATTACTTTATTTTGGGTGAAATATTGTGGTTTTATGATTCTTTTAACTTCCATGAGGTGCGGCGGTCGTGCGGTTGATGTTTCGCCCCAATATTTGAGGGTTTCGACACATTCGGTAGGTGATTCCGTGGGTAACCATTTAATGATGAGTTAGTTTGCTTGATTAAATAATTTTACATGTTTCTTATCTTCTGTGCATTATGATAAAACCATTTTTGGTAGAAATAGTAATTCATTTTTTTTTAAAGTCACATTTTTGCTTGAAGTGTGTATTTTTCAAATGTATTTCATGTGTTATCTCTTGTGGTAGTTTTGTAAAATGTGGAAGTAATTTATTAGTTGTTGAAAGGGGCTGAAAATTATGGTTGGGTAATGATATAGTTCCAGGTGTTCTTAAAAAGGGGGTGTATTTGAATGGTTTTATGTGTATAACCATGTTATACTCCTTGAAAGTGTTTTATGGATTTGTGTGTTCTCATGGGTATCTTTTGTGATATTATTCAATGTGATTATATAACATTTGAAAGTGGATTATTACAAGTTTATTGGGCTGCCAATTCAGTTTTATTGGGGTCTTGGTGTAATTTTGGCTTAAAAAGATGTTTTTGAAATGGGTTTTATGTGCAAATTTTGGGTATATTCTTTATAATTGTTTTATGAAAGTTTAGAATGGTTTATTGGGTTGTGTAATAGGTGAAACTAGAACAGAAAACTATATTGGTAGAAGTATATTTTTAAAAGGTCCATTTGATTTGTGAAATGGCTGTTATGTAATATGTATCATCTTGGAAATATTTTATGAAATTGTTTGAAGGAGATATTGAGGAGTGAAAGTGATGTGAATGTGATGTGGAGTGTTTTGTGTGAGTGTGATGTGAAAAATTGAATTTTTGATTATGAAAGAAGTGTTATTTTCCATGTTTGTGGGCTTTTATATGAGTTTAAATATCTTATAATTTTTTTATAAAATTGTTTAATGGTTTTGTGGAATTGTTGAAGAAATGTGAAATGTGTTGTGGGCTATTTTGGTGTGAGTCGGATTTCAAAATCATTTTGAATGAAAAATGGATTTTTGTGACTAGTGTGGTATGCATATGGGCTGTTTGGTGAATTTGTGATGTGGAAATGATATTTTCATGTTCAATGTATATTTCTTGACTTGTGGATCTTGTTTTAGCACAAGGAGAAAACCTGGGTATCTAGGTGGGTGGACGTGTACTAGTATGCTAGTGAATCCGTGAGGTTTGGCCTTAGTTTCAATTAGCATGATTGATTCTTACAACTCTAACTAAACTATGATGATGATGATTGGGGACCACTAGATTATCGGTATGTTCCCTACTAGTGGATCTTGCACGAGAATGGATATTTGTGATGGTTACTCTCGCCATGATACGATGTACATGGGACCCACAACTAGCTTGTGCCTAGGGGTTATTTTCTATTTCTTGTTCTCATTATTTACTTTGTACTTACAGTCAGCATATGGTATAGTTGTCTGGAAAATTCACTAGTGTTGACATTATTTTTAAAAGTGTTTATTCTTAATGATAGCCCACTTGAAAACTGTTTTTATTAAAAGTTGCATCTTTTAGAAATTGTAACTAGCTTTTCATGTTTTTGAAAACATGCATGCTTTTCATCTTTAAATGTTTATCACATGGAATCTCTTAGTGGTGGTATCCTACTGGGAATTGTCTCACACCTTACTTACACTCTTGGGTGTAAGTAGAATTGGTTATTTTTGTTGTCACAGGTTGGGTGCAGTTTTTTGTTCCAGTGGTTCGGGTTTCTAGCAGGTCCTTGGTGGTGAAGTCTTATGGAGGTGGCTTGAGGGCGGTGCCCCATTCCATGAGGGTTCTTGGGCTATCATTATTTGGTTTTGTACCTTCGTTATAGACCTTTTGAGTTGTTTTAAGCTATGAAATTCAGTTCTGAATTTTTGTAAAAGATTGTTTGGTTTGAAAAATCCATATTTGTTTCATTGGATTCTTTTGTTGTTTTATGTTTATAAACTCAGGTAAATCATTCCCAATTTCCATTTTATGATACCTGGGCACTTGTGCCAGCCCGTGGGGATTGGGAACGCCCTTCGGGCCTTATCATGGTCTGGGTTTGGTGCCATTTTTGGTGGCGATCTATTTGGTTCGTGACAACACTTATGATCGATGTTACATTTTTTAGGAAAATATTTTTATGTTGGGAATCCCAACTAGTTTAAAAATAATGATAGAAAAATAAACCTAATAAATATATTAAGGCTTATTTAAAAATATAAAACCCCTATTTTTTTAAGATGTTTGGTAATATGTTGTTCTATGACATGGTTATGACTTTTTTACAAAATTTCAAGAAATGAAAGAAAAAATAAGTACAAATAATTTAGGGAATAGTTGATCTGATGAAAAGTAAATGAATAATGGATACACATATTTTTAACTTTGATAGGATTGGTTTCATGGAAAATATATCTATAATATTTCAAAAAATAATTCAATTTAAAGTACTATGATGGTTAAAATAATCCACTAATGTTTGGAAATAATAATATTAGTGAAGATCAATGGTGATGAGAAACAATCATGAGATGTTTAATACCACTCTCTATATAATGGAATTTTCATGATCTTATTCATTAACCTAACTAATGAATATATTCTTCAGACTATTTATATCACCCTTTAATTTTGTTTCAAGTATTGATTTTATTAGATTCATTGGTGTTTTTATAGTTTAATCAATGATAGTATGGAAATATTATCAAAGGATTGAAACCTAATTTAATATCTCTTAGTGACATCTGAAACATATCAAAAGATAAAAATAATAATTTAAGGTAACATATATGAGTCCATATATGATGCTAAACTAATAAAGTACACTCTGGATAACCTATAATATAATGGAAGTTGAAAATTATCTCCACAAGACCCACCATCTAGACAATATAGGAGCATTGGTTTGGTGGTACCTCATCTAGTGAAAAATAATTCTACTTAAGGTCCATCAGCAAGACTCTATCCTATAGTGGTACACTAGTGGTTTTTTAGTTTTTTCAAGTTTCAAAAAGACAACCAAAAACCTAGTAGAGGATTTTTAATACACTATATGTACAGAATGTTTTAATTACCCCATAAAACATGATCTATTAATTTGATGAATGGAGTAGGTTTTGAATTGGGTTCAAAACTTATTTATAATTTATTAAACATTATAGAGTGTTATTTTGGACATTTTAGGGAGATTGTGGAGCTTATTAGGTTCTTGATTATGTATCAAGAGAATTAGGTTGTGTATTGGGAGGTTTTTGGGAATTTTATATTATTGGTTAATGATTTGGTGTTAATGGGTCAGAGGAAACCATGTAATACATTGTTTGTATTGGAATTTCAGGTTTATTTTTTCTAGTACATGGTTTATTTGAAATGTCAGCACATGAATTAGGGTAAACCCTGAGAGATTATGGTATAAATAATGGTTTATGATTAGGAGTTTTTTTAGTGCATGTTGTTCAAATACATGCAGACAAACCTTGTGAAATATTGTAGACGGATAAATTTTTGTTATTAATAGTTGGTGCATGGTTTGAAAACATTTTGAAAAAAAAGTTTGGATTGTGTTATCATTAGCATTATATACTACATTGTGTGTAAATACATACAACCAAACATGTGATGTTGAAGTTTGGGATAAATATTATAAAATGACCATAATTCCCCATTGAACTCATTGGTTTCCCCAACCACTTTCCCACCCATGTGTATGCATAAACCAGGAGGTTCTCTTACCCTATTTTTCATCTTACTCCCTTAATTATGAGGAATTTAATGAGTTATTAATAATTTTTATGGTGAAATTTTACCTTATCTTATTTTACATGTTTTTCTCCCATGACATTTTAAAATTTTGCGTGTTCAAGTATGGGGTATTTACATCAATTATATAGGATAAAGGTGGAATCAACCAAGGGTAATGTATCTTTTTGTGTGGTTTAATTAGATTAATTCTTGAGACAACATCTAAAAGTTTCCAATAATGATTTTTTTGTGCAATGTGGAAGGGTGATTATTTCAATGATTTTGTTATAAATTAATTATTATCACAGATGGTTTTAGTTTCGGTTGTTAGGGATTTGGACCAAGTGAATTTTTATAGCATGTCACTATTATCTATATGACCATAGATCATGTATTTTTTTTATGATGGGTATACCCATTGAATTTTTATGATATTTTCCTATGATTATTAATTTGGATATTTTGGTATAATTCACTAAGAAAATTATAATATGATTGCAATTAAATAATGTAACCTTTTTGGATTTAATTTTTGGGTTGTTAATGGATTGAGTGTTGTTCATTGGTATTGTATGAGATTGAGAAGTAGAAATTTGGGATTATAAGTTATGTAAAAATAATAGAAAATAATATAGGTGGTCCCTTTATGTAAACCCAAAAAAATGTATTAGCGTCCTAGTAATGTATTGTGCGGTCAGGCTGACATGGTTATCCCACAAGAGAGTTTAAATTAACTTTGTAAAAAATGGATTTAAAATTACTAATATTTTCTTTCGATATTACATTGAAATATATTAATGGTGAATCCAAGTGGGAGTATATGGAAATAAATAAATTGTGGGTTTTGAAATGTTAGATGTTAAATGATTCATGTTTTGATTGATGGAAATAGTAAAGAAGATGGTATATAGAAAATTGAAACAGTAATGGAATGGGACATGAATTTAAAATAATTTTGGTTTATGGAATCGAAATATTTAATAGGTTTATTTATATGAATATTATGTATTTGTATTTTTTTGGAAATCATAATTGGAATTTGGTTTTCATGAAAATGTTAATATTTTAAACTGAATTATTTTAAGTGAATGTAAAAATAACTTTTGGGTGGTTTTGATTTAAAAGAAAAGAAATGGTTTGTTTATTCTTTATGGTTAAACATTGGGTGAACATGGAACCAAGGTAGATTTTATAAATACATGGTTTACTTGAGGTGAACTCTACCCTTGAGGGATGTTGTTTTTATAACGGTTATCACAGGTAGAATGCTACCCCATAGGGATGTTGGTATAATAATATTTAACATAGAGTGAACCATATCCATTGAATAAATTGGAATATGATTGTTAAAATAGTGTTAGAATTGCACCAAGGGGGTGATTGGGCTCCAGGGATGGGCGTATTTTACCTAGATTCTATTTTGGACTAGGTGTGGGTATATTTTACCTAGTTCATATAGGATGGTTGGTACTATGATTATGAATTGTTCAATGAAATCAATAACATTCGAAAGTAGGGTAAAACTATTCTTATAGTAATCTATCCCCCAGGGTTATCATGTATTTATGCAGAGTTTTCATTTTTTGTAATGAATTTATATGTAATTTTTTATTTGAATAATATCTATATAAACTGTTTATAGAGTGGTTATTTAAGGTACACCATTAGTGGTTTCCTAAGGATTTGTGCATACAACTTACTCTAGCTATCATGGAACATGGATACCTGAGAATATACTAAATAGTTAGGATAATTGTATTATAGGTAGAAACATGGGAATTAGTATTGGTAAAGGAATCATATCTATAATTGGAATTTTTAGATTATTATAATTTTGAGTTTTGCGTTTTATGGATACCTCTATATTAATATATAAATGTCATATATTATAAAAAGGTTAATTGTGAATATTTTCCAAAAATTATTTCATGTCATTGTTATACTAAATTATCTAGATGTGGTATCTGTTTGATAATGATTCTATTTGTTTTTTAAGTTGATATGTTGGTCTAGTCTCCCCATTATAACATCGTAGACCCACATTGCTAGACAGATTGATTTTTGTATGGGGTGGTTCACCCAATGTACTGCGGATACCCATTCCAAATATTTTTCATATTGAATAGGTGGGAGGATAATATAAATTTTAATGAAAATAGGTATAATTATTTTTATAATTTATGGATATGGTATATATGAGACTATGAATGTGTTATGATTTGGTATAGACCATGTTCCTGGGATAGAACAGCTCACAAACTATGAAATTTCATTATTTGGGGACATGGTTGCCGTTCTTGGTGATATTTTTCCCAATGTTTTTATTTATTATTGAGTTATGAAATTTATTTATGAGGTTATTGAGTTTTTTAACATTACCTCTTGAATTGGTATTGTAAGAGGGTGTGTGTATGTTCATGCATCATATCAAGCATGTAAGGTTTATTTTTTTTATTTCCAATGATTGTTTTCTTGGACCATGAACTAGTTATGTTATTTTAAATGTTAGATATCAATTATATTTGGTACATCATATGTGTATGGTTACATCTTACTTAACTAATCCAATAATAAATTGGGGAAATCAAACTAGATTAAATTTTACATTATTATTACAAGACCTCCACAGAATAAATTTATAATTAAATTATCATGATTTCATTCCTCAAAAAAATTATAATAAGAGCATTGATTAATTGAGCCATTTTTTGAAAAATATTGTTTAATGGAAATTTTTATATTTATTTTTATGGTATATTTATTTAGACTTTATGTGTTATAAGATACATAAAAATCCAAGTAAAACCTATAATGATATTCCTCTCTAATATGTACTAATAATTTCATTTAAATAATAAATATATGAGAAATTATGGGTTAAAAGACATAAAAATAACTTAAACTATGAACCTCATATATATGTGTACACTTTTGACCTTTTTTTAATTGGTATGGAAAGAATATTTTAGTTATTATTGCTATGTGATATTTCAAGTTATGTGTTGTTTCCTTGAAAACACAAGACCTGTGATGTGTTGTGCATTGTCAGCAGACATATTGGTTATTAATGATGCAGGAATGGGTAGGTGGGGATGGTTTTAGTCCAATGTGTGAGACCATGTGGTGGGTTTTTGGAAAATTATATTTTATATGACATTGAAATGGAGGTGAGTATCATCATATGAGTTGCTGACTCATAAAAATGGATGTGTTGGATAGTGGGAGAACATAATGACCCTTTATTGGTGTGAATCTAAGGAAGTGAGATTGATCCTTTTGAACATTAGGAGTGACCCATGAGAGGGGTTACCTAATTCCATGTGTGCATCCAATTATGATAAATAGGGGTGTATTTTTTGAGATAAATTGTTCTTTCATGAGGGGTTCTTCCAAGTATGACATTGAGGGATGAAATATACGATCGGGGTTGGTGTTATGAATTTTTTTTATTTTGAATCCTATTTTGAGGTTTCTTTCATAATGGGTAGGTTCATTTGGATGCCTATCCCATGTAACGTAGCTAGGTGGAAATAACTAGGATCAAATATAAGATGATTATTAGATAGAACACTACATAGGGTGTTTAGTGTGAGTAATATAGGAATTAATGGTGTTCATGAAAGGTAAATATCAATGAGATATGGTTCTTGAGTAGAACATATGGTTTTTAGGGAGGAAACTATTAGGTAGCAGACCCATTGAGCTTAAAATTTATATCTAGGAATGTGTTGAGTGTGTAACAAATTTTTCATATTACTATATAATGGAATTAAAATTTTGACAGGTCATGTTTGGGAGATCATAGTGTTCATAGTGGTAAATATTTTTTAAAACATTGGTTTAAATCCCTTAGAATCCATTAAATAATTTTCACCAAGTTTTTTAGGGGTCTCGAGAGGTTTTTGGGGATGTGGGCATGAATGGAAGGAATGTCAGGCTAACCTGTGCAAGGCACACCTTTGGAACATAGTTAAGTAAATTATGTGTCTTTCCTAGGAAAACCATGCAACCATTGATAGTGGATTTATGCATGGTTGGTGCAATGTTATTCAAACATTGTGGAGCTCTCCAGGTAATTGTTCTACTTTCCTTCCCTTATATAGTATCTTGTGCATGGACTGTGCATGGTTGGAAAATATTGCATCCAATTAAAGATGAAAATTTTACAAAATTTACACTTAAAAATTCAATAGTTCCTACAAAATTTTCTCTACCATTTCCTCCCTTGAAACCCTAGTGATGAAATTGGATTACCTGATCTTTTCTAGGTCAATTCTCCTTTGATTATAGTCCGTTTGAAGTGCTATTGGTTGTGGATCAAATCTCTGGGTAAGTCTAACACATCCCTTGCTTCTCTTTTTTAGATTAAGGTTTGTATTTTCTCTCATCCTCTTCCAAAACTCTAAAACCATACTTTTACAGTGGAAACTAGGTTGGAACATCAAATGGGGTTCGTCTTGGGACATAAGGATAGGATTAGAAGTGTGTTCATCAATTTATTTAAGGTAGGTTTTCTACAAGTTATATCCTATTTCTTTTGCAAGGATTTAGGCATATGAGATAGTGGTCTTGTTTCCCCCTTATTCTGTGTTTTGTGTTGTCAGTGAGATTTGGTAAAATGGGTCCCTAAATGACAAGTAGAGCCCATCATGATACCTATGATATTCATTGATGATGATTTAACCAATTTAAGGCCACCCATGGGGTGTGATGACCTTCCTAGACTTGGGTAAAAAAAGTTAAGTATTAAATTCTATTGTTCTTAGGTAGAGCCCAAAATGAATGTGATGGGTGGGTAATTTGATGATTAATATCGTATATAGATATTTGGGCCTAGGATTAATAATGGGTTAAGTGTTTGTTTTTCATGGCATGAAAATAGACTAATTGGGTTAATTTAGATTGTGTTAAATGGCACGTGAATTTTGTTGAAATTCCTAAGTGGATAGTTCACATGAAAGGGGGAACATGTTAAATTAGAAATGGATTGTATATATGTGAATATGTTAAATGGATTTTCAAAAGGGAATTTTGGAATATGTTAAATGGGTTGATTTATGGGACTTAGAGAAAATTCAAGGTGATTTAGGCATCAGAAATAGGAAATGTGGCTAAATAGTATGTGCTATAGTTGGAAAATGTGTTAATGGGTTATGGAAAGATATTAATCCCCATGAAAATAGTTACGATTTGTGGTTTCCAATTTTTTTAGTTCTGTTTGGTTGAAATACGGTTTGTGTGTGGTGAATAGATAAATAATCATGTTCACATGGCTTGGTATAGTGGGGTATAGACATGAGTTTCTATGCCCATAGGTTGACATAGACTGAGGATCTAAACTCCACCCCACAATCCCCAATTTAAGGAAGAGGAAAAAGTATTATCCCCCTTATGGTTTCATTTAATGAGGAAACCTAGACCGACACCTCAAGGTGAGTGTGTTGTGTATGTTGGGATGTGATTATCCATATTGAGTTAGGGAACAAGTCTTATTCCGCTTATTCCTTATTATCATTGAATAAACCTGGATCATTGAAAACATAATGAGAAATTAATTAAGTAATGAATATTGTATAATTTATGAAATAGTTAATAATGAAATAAATTGAAAATTTAATGTTTGTTAACTAATGTAACATGGGGTGTCATTTTTTATCTTACCTTTTATTTAACACTTGCATGAACTCATTATTGAACTGGATAATTTTAGACACTGTTAGTGGTGGCCTACTAATTTTTACTCACACCTAGCTCAGGCCGCCTTTGGGTACCTGATAAAACTTCATTGTTGTACGTTAGGACAAGGTAAAAGGAATAATTATCTGGTCTTTAGATGGGCATGGGATATAAATGGAAGAGTATTTAGACTTGGAGTTAGGACCATTTTAGGGGATTCATCTATTTGTCTTTATTTTGGGCATCCATAACTTGTGGAACAATTTTCATGAGGTTACAAGGATATTGTGGTTTTGTGGTTGTACCCAATATAGGGAGATGCATAGTTATGCATATTAATTAGTTATTTCATGTTTTTTCACAATTTATATTATTAACTATTGTGGGTTATTCTGATAAATAGGGTATAGTCTCCTCACATGACTCATTAGACCCTTACTAATAATCAGCAACCTCTGGCGTATGAGGTGGTGTGATTGGGATCATTTGGAGACTTGGATCATAGTAATGGTTTAGTGACTTCTAGGTTGGGGATTTTACAAAGTCGTATCAGAGGAGTTATTTTATCTATCTTACTATTTGGGATGATAGTTGGAATATTATGATGTTTTTGGTCTTAGCCATGAGCTCATGATTGGGAGTAGCTAACCCATGTACAAGGGAAAACCCAAGTCACCCAGGGTGGGAATTATTATTCTAATTGTGTTTTTTATAGTATAATGATATTTCATCATTAGGGGATTCCGTTTTTTTGGGGTGTCATTATTTGGTGATACTTTACTAATGGATTAAAAGTCATGAGGTTGTGTATTAATGCATCATTATAGTAACCTAGGTAGATAGGCGTCACACATCATGATAGTCACACATAAGATGGGTGTGTGGGGTATGGAAGGTAAAATTAATATTACTTTCTTGGAAATTTAAATAAAATGGTGTCTAATAATGATGAGGCAAATGGGTAAATGTAAGGAATGTAAATGAGTGGTTAAAGAATAGTGTGATTAATTAAATTTTATAAAATAGTTAAAATTCATTATTATAATGAATTGTAAATATTAAATGGTGTCCAAAAATAAAAAGTTTCTATAATGATGGTAAAATGGTTAATAAATTATTCATTTTAGAAGGTTTTGAATTATTTAGAATAATGGTTGTAACAGGTTTTAAAAATGTGAATGGTTTGTAAAGGGTATAGGTTTGTGATATGAAAGTGGGAATGTATTTAAAAGAGTGTATCTAATAAAAGTCTTGTATCTGTGATTTTTGAATTACCTGATGTTGACCATTACCCATTATAGGAATTGTTGTGTCTGGTATTAGAGATGTGATCATGTCTGTTGGAATAGTTTATAAAGAGTTGGTTGATTGTGGAAAATAGTTTATTTTCCTTTATGGTCTTTACTGATTTGACTCCCCTGAGATGTTTTTTGATGAAGTTGTATTTAAATATTGATTCTAATATGTAGAAATTTTTGAAATATTAATTCTAATATGTAGATATTTTTGATATATTGGGTAAATGGAATTTCCTAAAGCTTAAACCTATGTGTTTTAAAAATTATGATGTTGATTATAAAATATGTGTAATGATAGAATTTCCGATGACAAAAAATATTGATTATTCCTAGTGCTTCTTATCTTGACCCAGTATGGGTGGTTTGGGTATTAACAATTACATATGATGAGACCTAGTTTATATTTTTGGATACCTTTATTATATTTTGGGATACCTTGATGAGTGTAAAGTCCCAAAAAATATTGATTATTCCTCTGGTGCGCTTTCTCTTGTAGTACGGGAACCTCTAAGACAGAACATGGGAGCAGGAGGCTCAAATGCATGCTCAGTACCTCCTTTTTGTTTCCTTAGTGTGTTTTTTAGCTTTACAGGGATGTAAAGTCCTGAGGTGGGGGTAATGTAAAGACCCGAAAATTTCAAGGATTTTTTTCCCTTAATTTATTTGAAATTTTACGAGTTCACAGTTTCTAACAGTGACTGATTCTGAGGCCCGGTGTTCCCGAAATCATTTTTTGAAGTTTTTTTCGGGTACATTCATTGAACGTACGTGCGGGTTTTTCTATCTTTTGAACTGTTGCTCAAAATTGAAAACTGAGGACACCGGTGAACTTGCAACGCTGGTATTTTCTTAAGGGGGCCTTTACAAAAGTTTTGTTTGATCTGGAGGAGAACTTAATTTTTTGAGATTCATTAAAAAAAATAATTATGTGTACATAATTTTTATTTGATGGTGGTTATTTCCTCCAAAGAGGAGTTAGTGTGGGGGCCACACCCCACATAACCTCCCATTGGATTATAATTGTGGTGGGGCCCACACGAGCCCTAACCCCTTCAACTCTCCTCTTTAACACCCTTAATCCCACTCTTAACTCTTCACCCCCCTTTTTTGAAACTCTTGGATTTACCATGAATTAATGAGGCCACCTCTTCTCTCATAAATTGTGGCAACCAAAATAATTAATGCCTACTTTAATTAACTTGGGTGTCAACAATTATTTTTGAATTTTTTTTAATTTCATGGAAATTATAATATAATATGAAGCCTTATTATAATATTTTCCTTGGAAAATATTTTGGTGGGGGGGCTCTGGAGAATTAGAAGAAGGTGTTCCTCTCTGATGAAGAACATCGTTATTCAATGAAGAACATCTCCAAAAAATAACGCGAAGAACCTCTAATAATGACTCTTCCTCCTCTGATGCACCACGACGTCAAGAAATCTACGTCGTCTTCAAATTCTCTTTCTGCGTCACGACAATGACTCTTCCTCCAACATTGACGAGATGACACCGTTCTCCGAGATGCTTGTATTCCGGGGCTCGTCGACATTCGACTTCAATTATGAGGTAGGGGGTTTGTATAATATTAGTTTAATAAAATTATAATCTTATCATTGTTGAATTCAAGTGATCGTCTTGGCCTCTTGATATCACCTAATGAGGAGGGCGCGGATCGAACAAACACGGCCCGACGACCCTCATCGATCCACGTTTTTATGGGCGATGGAAGTGGTGTCAGGAGAGGCCACAGTGAACGGAAGTGACAGTGACTGGAGATAATGGCATCTGCGCACTGGCCGTGTGTGGAAGAACAGCAGCCCGCAACCGTGGGCCGCTCATCCGAAGAAGAACCGACTGGCCATAGCCTGTCGGGCTCGAGGAACCACGACACCCCATGGCGCCGCGCTGCGGAGGACAGCGGCCTGCGTTTTGCAGGTAGCCGGCCAGGCTGGGAAGCCTCCACGACGCAAGGAGGGCACTGCACTGGGGGAATAGCGGCCCGCCCATGCGGGCCGCTCGCACTGGGATGACCGGCCAGCTTCGGCCAGCCAGAAAGGAGGGCGGCACCGCCAGTTCGGGAGGTCTAGGGGTCGTGCCCCACTCACACCGGCTTAGCCAGATGGGTCAGGCCACACTGGCAAGGTCGGGCCCCACATTATTGGGCTGGGCCGACCCCTTAGTCGGGTCGGACCCGCCGAGCCCGAACGGGCCATCCCGCCAGCCCACCGGGCTTGACTGATCGGGCCTGTTTCGCTTAAATGTGAATAACTTCACGACCGTGCGTCCGATCGACCCACCATCTGCGGAACTAGAATTTTCTTGATGAGGTGGTCCTTTTGCGATACTCTATGTGAGTTTTGGACGACTTTGAAAAAATAGCTGGGTTGGTTCAAAACTGAAACCAACCGGGCCCTCGGAGCGGAAATAGTTATAACTTAAGGACCGGATGTCTGATTGATGTGTCTTCGGCTACATTGGATTCCTTTAGATGAGATGGTTCTTTTGACATACTCCACATGAGGTTTAGATGCAGTTGTAGTACGGTCAGGTTGGTTTTAACTTAAAAACCAACTGGGCCCCTGGAACAGAAAAGTCAATAACTCACAGATCGGGCATCTTATTGATGCATCATCTGTTGCGTAGAGACCCCTATGACGAGGCATTCATTTGAGATACTTCTATATGAGACTTCGTGACACTTTTAGTATTGGATTGAGGCTCGTGGAGCGGACCCTCCTAGTGACGACTGAGCAGATTGCAGAGACCTAGTAGTTGGATGAGACTTGACGACTGCTGGTCGATCAACTCGGAGTGATTTGGATGGCCTAGTGGGGATCTCTTGGTTGTAGCAGTAGAACCACGGCGGAGGATCACTTGGTTGTAGCGTCAGAACCACTGTACTCTATAGAAAGAGTACCTCTGTAGGCTATGAGGGGGAGCGCTTGGTTGTAGCGGCAGACCCATGGTGGGAAGCGCTTGGTTGTAGCAGCATGCCCACGGTACTCGACAGGTGGAGTACTTCAGCAGTCCAAGGTTAGTGGGAAGTGCTTGGTTGTAGCTACAGTCCCACTATACTCGACAGAGGAGGAGTTCTCCAGCCGTCGTGGTTTTGACATCGTGATTAAAAATCCTGGTTTGAGCTGAGTCATTGACCATTGTTTTTTCCTCATGATTGAGATGGGTTACTTGATAACTTAGGTATATCTATGGGTGTATACCTAAGTAACGGTTATCCGTTCAGATCTTAATTTTTGGTTTATCCTTGTTGTATTTTTTGAGACCATGAGTGTCTCGGGGTCCCTACTGAATATCGTTATACCCATCCCTGCACGGGCTATGCCCTCACCTCGTTGTGTTGGATGCAGACGACGGACAGTGCTGACCGAGGCTGAGGGTATGAGGACTTAATGGTATCCGGAGGTGGACCTCAAAACAAGAAGGTTCCCGGAGGAGACGGACGGATGAGGAGCACTGAGGAGGCTATCTGTACCTACCCTTCCGGTAAGAACCCCAGAGGATGATCTAGGAGATGCTTTCACCTTCGAGCTGTTTTTCCATTTTTATTTGTTCTTGATTTCAGTTGTATTTGTACTTTACAGTTGGGCTTGTATTCTTGCACCTTTTTACATTCAGCACACTTGTTATACAGCTTTTCTTAGTGATTTCTTCCCCTTGTTCTCTGGTTGTGTGTGTTTACATTTTATAAAGGCAATATCTTCCTAGATCTACGGAATTAAACATTTGGTGCTAGTTTCCAGCCACTGGCTTATGGAAGGAGGGCTTGGGGTAGTCACGATGCGACAATATCTCTCACGACCCATCCCCCGGGTCCCGTAACGTGACTACCCAAAGCCCACCTTCCATAGTCCAGGGGCTGGCCACTAGCACCAACGGTGTAAATCCCTGGAATTGGAAAGACATTTCCTTTATAACTAAAAACAAACACAACCACATTACAAGAGGAAGCAAACACTAAGTGAAACTGTATAACAAAAGTACTGAAAGTACAGGGGCCAGAATACAAGCCCATCTATAAATTACAAATACAACTAAAATCAAGTACAACTAAAAAGGGACAAATATCAGGAAGGTGAAAGCAGCTCCTGGATCATCCTTCGGGGTTTCTACTTGAAGGGTAGGTACAGATAGCCTCCTCAGTGCTCCACATCAATCTATCTCCTATGGGTACTATCTCTTCGTGAGGTCCACCTCTGACTACCATTCTGTCCTCGTACACTTTGCCTCGTTCAGCACTATCTGTCGTCTGGATCCAACACAACGAGGTGTGGGCATAGCCTGTGTAGGGGTGAGTATAAAGATACTCAGTAGGGATCCCGAGACCCTCAAGGTCTCACAAAATCCAACAAGGATAATACAAAAAGTAAAATTTCAACGGATAACCATTAATTAGGTATATTCCCATACATATACCTAAGTTATCAAGTAACCCATCTCAATCATGAGGAAAACACAATGTTCATTGAATCAGCTCAAACTAGTATTTTTATTCAAGATGACCGAACCACGGCTACTGGAGAACTCCTCCTCTTTCGAGTATAGTGGGCATGCCACTATAACCAAGTGCTTCCCACTAACCTTGGACTGCTAAAGAACTCCACCTGTCGAGTACTGTGGGCATGCTGCTACAACCAAGCGCTTCACACCATGGGTCGGCCGCTACAACCAAGTGCTCCCCCTTATAGCGTACAGAGGTATTCCTTCTGTTAAGTACCACAGGTCTGCCACTACAACCAATCGCTCCTCCCCTGTGGGTCTGCTTCTACAACCAAGCGCTTCTCACTAGGCCATCTGAATCACTATGAGTTGATTGATCAACAGTCGTCAAGTCTCAGCCATCTACTAGGTCTCTGCAATCTGCTCGCTCATCACAAGGAGGGTCCAATCCATGTTCCACAAGTAGATACTCCATTTTTCATTAAGTCTCATGTATATTTATCACAAAGGACCTCCATGTCATAGGGGTCTCAACACAACAGACGGCGTGTCAATCGGACGCCCGGTCTGTGAGTTATTAGCATTTTAGTCCCGGGGCCTGATTGGTTTTGTGTACGAACTAAACTGACCATATTCAACTATACCACTAACTCCCATGGAGTATTTTAAAGGGACTATTTCTCAATGAGATTACCAACACCACTGACAGTTCGTCAAACAGACGTCCGGTCTGAGAGATATTGACTTTTTCGTTCCAGGGGTCAGGTTGGATTTACGCTCGATCCAAACCCGACCGTTTTTCAAAGTCATCCAAAACTCACTAAGACTATCGTAAAAGGACCACCTCCTCACGAGAATCCTAGTTCCACAGACAGCGCGTCGATCAGACATGCGGTCTAGATGATATTCGCGTTTAAGCAAAATAAGCCCGGTCCGTCAAGCCCAGTGGGATGAACGGGTCAGCCCGACCTGGTTTGGTGGGTCAGACCTAGCTGAGGGTCGACCCAGCCCGATGGGGCGAGGAACGGTAAGGTGGGGCGGTGACCCGGCCTGGTGAGGCGCGGCCCGGCCCATCCCGGCGTGGCGCGTCCCGGCCCGACGTGGCGCGGCGCGGCCCGGCGTGGCGCGGCGCGGCCCGGCGTGGCGCGGCCCGGCCCAGCCTGGCCTAGCGTGGCGCGGCCCGGCCCGGCATGGCGCGGCCTGGCCCGGCCTGGTGCGGCTCGACCCACGGCTGGCTGCGGGTTGGCCCGACTGGATGTGTGATGAGGGAGGGGTGTGGCCCCCTCGCTTTCCCGAACCGGCGGTGCCGGGCGGCGCCTCCCTCCTATCCGGCCGTCCAAAACTGGCCAGTCTTCCAGGCGCGAGTCACTCGCACGGGTGGGCCGCTGTCCTCCCACACGGCACCTGCGGGTATCATGACCTCCTCAACTCGGCCGGCTGACGAGCCCGCCAGTTCACCACCGAAGCGGCCCACGGAGCGCTGGTCGCGGTTCTCCATAGCGCGGCGCCTTAGAGGCGTCGTGGTCCTCCATCCCGGCCAGCTTCGTCCGGCTGGTTCTTCTTCAGCCGAGTGGCCTGTGGAAGTGGGCCTCGGTTCTTCCGCATGTGGCTGGCATGAGACCGCCATTATCTCTGCTCGCTGTTGCTTCTGTTCTCCTTCACCTCTCCCGACACTTCTTTCATCACCAATATAAACGTGGATCAATGGTGGGTCATCGGGCCGTGTTGGTCCGGCCCGTGCCCTCCGCGTTAGGTGATATCAAGAGGCCAAGTCGATCACTTTCATTCAACAACAACAAGAGTATAATTTTATTAAACTGATGTTATACAAACCCCCTACCTTGTAATTGACGTCGCACGTCGACGAGGCATGGAAGACGAGCGTCGTGGAGAGTGGTGTCGTCCCATCATCATTGAAGGAAGAGTCGTTGTCGGGACGCATAAAGAGAATTCTAAGATGACGTAGATTCCTTAACGTCTAGGTGCATCCGAGGAGGAAGCGTCATTGGAAGAGGTTCTTCGTGTTCTTCTTCGCAGTTGTTCTTCATTGAAGAATGGTGTTCTTCGTCGAAGAGGAACACCTTCTTCTAAATCTCCAGAGCCTCCCCCATTAAAATATTTTCCAAGGAAAATATTATAATATGGCTTCCCATTATATTAGAATTTACATTCAATTCATGAAAATTCCAAGAGAATTGTTGACACCCAAGTTAATTAAAGTAGGCATTAATTATTTGGGTTGGCACAATTTATGAGAGAAGAGGTGGCCTCATTAATTCATGGGAAATCCACGAGTTTCAAAAAGGGGGGTGAAGAGTTCAGAATTCAAAAGAGAGTAGGTGGAGAGTTCACATTAAATGAAGGGGAGATAATGGAGAGTTTAAGGGAAGTTGAAAGTTTAGGGGATCTTGTGGGCCCCACCTCACATTACCCTCTCATGGGATGTTATGTGGGTGTGGCCCCCACCTCTAACTTCCCCTTGTAAGAAAAAACCACCATTAAATAAAAATTATGTACACATAATTTTTATTATTTTTTTAAAGAATCTCCAAAAAATTACTTCTCATTTCAATCAAATGAAACCGCGGTAAAGGTCCCCTTAAGAGAATATCAGTGCTGCCAGTTCATCGCTGTCCTCAGATTTCAATTCTGAGCACCGGTTCAAAAGATAGGAAAACCTGCATGTACGTTCACTAAACGTACCCGAACAAAACTTTAGAAATTGATTTTGGACACATCGGGCCACGAAATCAGGCGTTGTTAAAAACTACGGACTCAAAAAATTTCAGTGAAATTATGAAAAAAAATCCATGAAATTTCTGGGTCTTTACATTTTGGGACAAGTTGGTCCAACTGGGTTGGACCGGACCCGGGCCCTCTTTTGACACTTTGCTTGCGTTAGCCATATCATTGGCACCAAACATCAATTTGACAAACCGTCAACGGCGCTGGTAATCGATTTTAGAATTGGTAACTTCAAAAATACCCCATGGGAATTCGAGTTATAGTTGAGATACTGTCGGGCTGGTTCGTACACAAAAGCAATCGGGCCCCCGGGACAAAAAGTCTAATAACTCACAGACAGGGGATCCGATTGAAGAACTATCTGTTTCATTGAAACCCCTATGATGTGGAGGAACTTTGAGATACTTATTCATGTGACTTCGTGACACTTGGAGTATCAGCTTGTAGCTCGTGGAGCGGACCCTCCTAGAGACGAGCAAGAAGACTATGGAGACCTAGATGCTGGCTGAGACCTGATGACTGCTTGTCCAATTCGTTCGAAGTGACTTTACTAGCCCAGTGGGTAGTGATACTATGTGAGGTGGAAGAACCATGGCAGAGGAGCGCTACAGTGTGAGGCAGAAAACCCATAGTACTCTATAGGAGGAGTACCTCTGTAGGCTATTAGGGGGAGTGCTACTGTGTGAGGCGGCAGACCCATGGCGGGGAGCGCTACTGTGTGAGGCGGTAGACCCATGTCACTCGACAAGAGAAGTACCTTAGTAGTCTAAGGTTAGTGCGTAGCACCTCGAAGTCGTGACAGGAATATTGTGCTTGACAGAGGAGGAGTTCTCCCGTAGTTGAGGTTTCGTTAATGAAAAATCCTGGTTTGAGCTAAGTCAATGACCTTGTGTTTTCCCTCATGCTTGAGATGGGTTACTTGATAAATTAGGTATATGTATGGTAATATACCTATGTATTGGATATCAGTTGAATCTTATGATTTGTGGTTCATCCTTGTCAGATTTTTGTGAGACCTTGAGGTTCTCAGGGTCCCTACTGAGTATCGTTATACTCACCCCTACACGGGCTATGGCCGCAATACGTTGTGTTGGATGCAGACGACGGACAACATTGATGGAGGCCAAGAGTGATCTAGGACTGGACAGTACCCGGAGATGGACTACTCGGTGAGACGGTACATAGAGCAGACTGTTAGACGTGGAGTGCTGAAGTGGACATCTATACCTACCCTTCATGTAGGAATCCCAGACGACGATCCTAGAGTTGCTTCTAAGTTTTATATGTTGTACCTTTTCTTTCAGTTTTACTTGCTTTTAGTTTTACTTTCCTGTTGGGATTTTATTCTGGCCCCCTTTACTTTCATTGCACTTGTTATATAGTTTTTACATAGTGTTAGCTTCCGCTTGTACTCTGGTTGTGTGAGTTTACATTTTATAATGACAATGCCTTCCTAGTTTTATGGGATTTTTTCTTTGGTGCTAGTCTCCAGCCCCTGGCCCATGGAATTCGGGCATGGGGTAGTCATGATGCGGGCCCTGGGGGACGGGTCGTGAAAAATTTGTATCAGAGTATTCGGTTCTAACACAGATCATAGGACTTTGATATTTGTTTTTTGTGAACAAATATTGTTAAGGGTACCGAGTGTGGTTTTCAGTTCAGAGAGCCCAGTGTTGGTGCGGAAGCCAACGTATCCGTACACTAGGACCCTGACTACTGACTTCCGACTCAGTATACGAAAACACTGATTGCGTGTGTTTTTTCAAAAGTTTGTCTTTAAGTCAACTCAAACCAGGTCATCTCACCAGGTATAACTTTTGACCTTGTTGCATCTGTTCTGGATGCTTCTACGGAGACAGCCAGTTAGAGTTCCAAGAAAGTACAAGATGACATCCCACCGAGAGACGAGGCTCCGTTGTAGGTCCCTCTTACTATGTTGGTAGCTTCGGGTGGTGTACCAGCAGCAGCACTACCCGTTGGGCAGAAGATTCCCCCATCAACATTGGATGACCATGCATGCGGACTGAGCGCATTCGCATGAGTTCCAGCGGCAGAGGCCTCTGAGGTTTCTAGGCGAGACAGTTTCTTGGGTAGTAGATGTTGATCATAACTACTAGTCTTTTTCTGTGAGTGACCATGAGTATTGTCCACATAGTGATGAGTTTTTGGTTCTTGGACCGTTTTTTGAGATTGTACCTTCAGGTAGTGTGTCAGTTATATCACTGCTTGTTGGTCAGGAGTTTCAACCGGCGCTACCGGTTGATGACACATGTAGGCTTAGTGCCTTACATGTGTTTTAGCATTAGATAACCCTCAGGTTCCGAGGTGAGACTGACATACAGGCGGCTGAGTACTGGAATGAGGAGGTAGGTAAGAGTTCTCTAGAACTTCTACAGCTTCGGCAGGATGACATGTCGATAGCTGAGTA
This sequence comes from Viscum album, assembly GCA_963277665.1. Classification (NCBI taxonomy): domain Eukaryota; kingdom Viridiplantae; phylum Streptophyta; class Magnoliopsida; order Santalales; family Viscaceae; genus Viscum; species Viscum album. Next base: position 994,688,246 of record OY728141.1, on the reverse strand, counting down.
TTCATCGAGGTGTACCGATCGTTCTGGTACTTGATGAATATGATACGATCAGTGCTTCAGATCTTGGACCTCCGAGTTAGATGTGTGTAGGTACATACGAGCCATCACTTTCTTTTTCCTCTGTGCATTCCTACCTATGTTAGGATGTTAGAGAGAACCTTTGTAGTTTAATGTTCTTTGGATGAACGGATACAACCAGAGAATGTTAATAGTGGGTAATAAGGAATTGGTGCCAGTCTCAGAGACTTGGGTGTGAAAGATGTTTCTGGAAGAGTATGTGACATGGACAGATGAATCTGTAGGGCAGAAAACATGGAAGCAGATCTAGGAGATCAACGTGAGGTGACATGTTACAACCACCCACCTTTGTAGTCCTCACCAGTCTCTGGGAGCTGGAGGGCAAGGGAAGAGAGTAGCTGCATCCGGCCAACGAGTGTGACCCAAGGTCTCTATGAATGATTCGAGGACCAGTCGGTGACTACTACTAGATGCCGTAACAATATATATAGGTACCAATTATCCCCTCCATGAATCTTTCCCTATACCTAGAGTTTTCGGTTAAACCATTGACTTGACCCCCACGTCTGGAGATACCTTTGGGAGGAGACTCGATAGTCACACTTATGCCGATGGTGTGATCTGACCCTAGAGGTGAGAGTTTCAGTTGGAACCTCTTAGTGGAAACTTCAAGGCCTTACGACGTTAGTTTTGGTTTGCACTTGACATCCACAGTTCACACTCAGATTGACTATATTAGGCAAAGAGTTTGTGCTTTATCTACAATGTTGAGATGATATTTTCCTTAGTTTCTGAAAAAGGAAACCCAAGCAGCACATGTAAAACTCATTCTTAGGAGGGTGTCACAGATCACTCTTGAGTCATCCAGCCTTACCCTCATGGCAGCAGGAGTTTTGAGTTTTTTGTTCCTGCAAGACTATGACTTTGATAAAGTCTATACTCCTGGGAAGGGGAAACGTTGTTGTGGTTGCTCTCAGAAGGAGATCTGGTCTTCAACTACTAGGAGAGGTGATAGTGCTGCTAACATCCTTACAGATATCCTTTGTAGATAGATATGTAGAATCTATCTATAGTCTATTAAAGTTACTCCCCCTCTTCTTCAGCGAGTCAGGGAGGCACAACATGGGGACGCTGACTGTGAGACACGACGTGCTCAGATATCCATCAGGCAGACTCTTGATAGAATTTCTAAAGGTGGGGAGCACGTCATCCACTTTAGAGGACGTACCGTGGTACCAGCTACACTTCTGGAGGAGTTGTCGAGGGAGTTCCACACATCTCCTTTAGCGGTACATCCAGGCGTGATGAAGATGTATCAGGACATCAGACGACAACACTTGTGTCCAGGTATGAAGAAGGTAGTAGCCGAGTTTGACTCTCTATGCCTCACTTGTCAAAAGGTGAAGGCGGAACACCAGGTACCAGCAATCCTGGTTTAGCCTTTAGGGGTCCCAAATTTGAAGAGGGATGGGATATCCATGGACTTCGTGACGGGTCTTCCACATACGTCTAGGGTAAACAACTCTATTTGGGTGATCGTCGACCGACTCACCATGTCGGCCCACTTCCTACCGACCAGTGATGGTACGACCTCCCACGGAGAAGGTGTAGATCATCCAGGAGTGGATAAAGACTGCACAGAGTAGACAGAAGTCCTATTATGATAAGAGACATAGACAATTGGAGTTCGAGGATAGTGACCACATCTTCCTAAGAGTCTCACCTCGATGTGGTCTGTGGAGATTTGGCTAAGGAAGCAAGTTATCTCCATGTTTCATTAGACCTTTCCAGGTCCTCAGCAGAGTAGGTGAGGTGGATTACCGCTTATCTCTTCCACCTATGTTGCATCAGGTGCATGACATCTTCCATGTATCTCAGCTGAGGAGATACGTGCACGACCCTTCACACATCATCGACCATGGAGAGCTGGACAACGATGACGGGGCGACTTTCATGGAGGTTCCAGTTGAGATTGAGGATCGATAGGAGTGGGTCCTGTGTGGATGGTCGATTCCTCTGGTGCGTGTTCACTGGCAGCATGGGAACCTCTAGGAGAGAACATGGGAGAAGGAGGCTCAGATGCGTGCTCAGTACCCCCTTTGGTTCCCATTGTGTGAGTTTTAGCTTACGGGGACGTAAAGCCTTGAGTTGGGGAGGATGTAAAGTCCCAAAATTCCATGGATTTTTTTATATACATAGTAATTTTACGAGTCTACAGTTTCTGACGGTGCCTGATTCTGAGGCACGTTGTGCCAGGAATCAATTTCTAAATTTTGTTAAGCTTAAATTAATGAACCTATGAAGTTTTCCTGAAAATGTGGAATAACTCTGAAATGGTTACTCGGATCAGAAATCTGAGGGCACCATTGTGCTCAGGATAGCGGTTTTACCCTAGGAGTGACGTAAGTTTAGTCGGTGTGGGCCTCCTTTGAAAAATCCCAAAAATGGCATAACCATAAATAAAATAATTAAATAAATTATTTTATTTTTCAAATGCTTATAACTCACAAACGATAGCTCGAATTAGAAATCTGAGACAACTATTGAACTCATTAGATAATTATTTTTTTAAGAAGATACTATCTTTGGCTGGCACAGGCCAGCAGAAAAAGTTAGTTTTTGGCCGCAAATAAAATAATCAACTGAAAATTATTCTATTGGAAAAAACATAACTTCTAAACGGTGAGTTGGATTAAACATCTGAGAGTACAGTTCGGTTATTTGGGGTGTCTTTCACCTAGGAAGAGCCTAACCTCATCTTGCGTGAGTCGAGGGTGACTGATAATAATTTTCCGACCTTTTTTTCAGGTACATTCAGTAAACGTATTTTCGGGATTTTATATCTTTTGGACCGGTGCTCGGAATTAAAATCTGGGGGCACCATTGAACTCACAACATTGGTAATTTCTTAGTGATACCTTCACCGCAGTTGTGTTCTGATGAGTTTGGTAGTTAGATTTTGGATTTTTATTAAATAAAAATAAAATAAAATAAAGTACACCACTTTATTTTATTTTTAAACTTCCATGTGTTGTAAGTTTGAACCTCCCTTTGGGGGTTGGTGGTGGGACCGCCACACCCAAACCTCTCATGGGAGGATGATTTGGGTGGGGACCACCCGATCATCTTAACCTATCGTGAGAGGTTATGACATGGGGTCCACATGGGGCTTAACCCCCCATTTAATGGGGAGGGAGAGGAATCCCCACAACCCTCTCAATTAATGTTGTGTGTCAACATAAGATTAATTTCTGTCAATTAATTTTATGTGTCCACGTGAAATAAAATGATGTGTGTCTACATAAAATTAATTGTTGTCAATTAGTTTTATGCACCAATGCTATTTAATTCGCTTGACCCCCCTTATTTTTTTAATTTATGTAATGACATCGTTGAAATTTAGGAAGGTTCCTAATAAATGAAACGTCATAAATTCCACGATGGTTACATACCTCTCCCCCTATCTTATATATTGGGAACATGGGAGGAGGGTTTATGATGGATTCACCAAGTGACGAAGCTCTGGTAAAGTGACGCGATGCCTAATAGTTAGAGGATTACGCTTCCTCCAATGAAGAACGTGAAGACGCCGACGATGAAAAATTCATCCTCGGCCTCTTCCTCGGAACCCCCCTTCTGATGTGGTATCTCTTCGACAACCCTACATCCTTCCTCTTCTTTGTCAACGGACTGATGGATGAACTCGGAAGTGGAAGCGTACGGTGAACAACATCAACATCATCTTCCCCTGCGACGAACGAACTCCCTTCGATTAAAAAGGTAGGGGTGTGTTTTAAGTTGTTTAAAGCTTAATCATCTCTCGTTAAATCAACTTCATGTGCTGCTTGCTATCATTCTGATATGGAGGGTTCAGGCTGCACGAACACAGCCAGACCCCTCCGCAACCTTTACGATTTTGGAACCTTAGATCGACGACGAAGTAGAAGCGGCATGGCAACGTGATGACGTCTACGAAGATGATGAATAGAGGTCGCGCTACCTGCGGCCTCCGCGAACCGCGCCGCAGGCCGAGCGGTGCCTGACCAGCCTACCTGTGCGCTACCCAGCGCGTGCCCCGACCGAAACCGCGGCCAGCCCGGCCCACTGGCACCCTTCCAGTGCGCCTCGCGCGCTGCCGGCGCACCCCATGCCTGCCTGGCGGCCTCCTAACACCTACTCGGCACCCCCCGACGCCCCGTCCGCCTGCCCGGCACCCTCCCGGAGCCTACCCGCACCCAGGACACATACTTGGCACCCCCTTATGCCTCAGACGCCTACCCGGAGCCCTCGCGGCACCTGCCCGGCGCCCCCTGGTGCCCAGGCCACCAACCTGGCGCCCCCCGGTGCCCCCCGGAGCCTGCCCGGTGCCTTGGGCCGTCTGCTCGATGCCCGAAAGGCTGCCCAGCGTGCCTCTCACCCTTCCTGGAACACTTTTGGCCTTCATGCACCCTGTATGGCCCGCCGTTGGCATCTAGAGCCAAGCCGTCCGAGCCGCACCCCTCGCGGCGCCAGCTGGACCAGCCACTGGCCTTCTGGCCGAGTCGCCCACATGGTGAATTTGGCTCGAATAGTCCACGCAGTCCGCTGGGTCGGGCCCTGCAGACTAAGCCAAACATAGCAGGCTGAACCGCCCAACGGGCCGGGTCAGACCCAACAAGTTTGACCGGGTCGACCCGGAGTGAGTTTGGTTGAGTCGATCCGACTGGGTTGGACCGGACCTAGGCCCACTTTTGACCCTTTTCTTGCACTCGCTATATCTTTAGCACCAGAAGTCTGTTTGATGAACCGTCAGTGGCGATGGTATTCTCTTTGAGAGTTGGTCCCTTTAGAAAATACCCCATGGGAATTCAGGGTACAGTTAAGATACAGTCGGGTTGGTTCATACCCAAAACCAACTGGGCCCCTGGGACGAAAAGTCTAATAACTCACAGACTGGGCGTCTGATTGACACGGCGTATGTTGCGTTGAAACCCCTATGACGTGGCAGACCTTTGAGGTACTTCTTCGTGGTACTTTGTGACACATGGAGTATTAGATTGTAGCTCGTGGAGCGGACACTCCCGGGGACGAGCGAGAAGACTACAGAGACCTAAAAGTTGGCTGAGACCTGATGATTTCTTGTCTGATTCATTCAGAGTTACATGAATAGCCCAGTGGGGAGAGCTACTGTGTGAGGCGGTAGAACCATGGCGGAGGAGCGCTACTATGTGAGGCAGCAGACCCACGGTACTCGACAAGAGGAGTACCACTGTAGGCTATTAGGGGGAGCGCTATTGTGTGAGGCGGCAGACCCATGGCAAGGAGCGCTACTCTGTGAGGCCGCAGACCCGCGGTACTCGACAGGAGAAGTACCTCAGCAGTCTATGGTTAGTGATTAGCACGTCGGAGTCGCGACAGGACTACTGTGCTCGATATAGGATGAGTTCTCCAGCTGCAGTGGTTTCGTTAATGAAAAATCTTGGTTTGAGCTAAGTCAATGACCTTGTGTTTTTCCTAATGATTGAGATGGGTTACGTGATAACTTAGGTATATGTATGGGAATATACCTAAGTATTGGTTATCCGTTGAATCATATTCATTGTGGTTCATCCTTGTTAGATTTTTGTGAGACTTTGAGGGTCTCGGGGTCTCTACTGAGTATTGTTATACTCACCCCTACACGAGCCATGCCCACACTACATTGTGTTGGATGCAGACGACGGACAATGTTAATGGAGGCTGAGAGCAAGCTAGGACTGGACGGTACCCGGAGGTGGAATACTCAGCGAGACGATAAACAGAGTGGACCGTTAGACGTGGAGTGCAGAGGTGGACATCTTTACCTACCATTCAGGTAGGAATCCCGGACGACGATCCCGGAGCTGCTTGTACATTTTAGTTGTTGCCCCATTCTTTTAGTTGTACTTTCTTTCAGTTTTACATTCTTCTTGGGCTTGTATTCTGGCTCCCTTTACTTTTAGTACATTTGTTATAAAGCTTTTACTTAGTGTTAGCTTCTGCTTGTACTTTGGTTGTGTGAGTTTACTTTTTATAAAGGCAATGTCTTCCCAGTTTTATGGGATTACTGCTTTGATCCTAGTCACTTGCCCCTGGCCCATGGAAGGCGGGAATGGGGTAGTCACGATGTGGGCCCCGGAGGACGGGTCGTGACAATGAGTCTTGACGTGTAGATAAAGTGGGTGTTTCTTATTATGATTTCTATAGGGTTGTGACCTTGATGGATTTGAGATGTATTTTGATAACTTGAGAGTGGTTACCCTAGTTGGTTATAATTACGTGGGTTGTATGTTGGACCTAAGGATGGGTGTCTTGATTGTGGAATCAATTGCGATGGGTGTTTCGACATGGGTGTCATGGCCCGTGTTGGTTTATATATTCAAGTTGTGTTTTGGACCATAGGAGTGGGTGTTTTGAATTGTGGTGTTGATGTATGGGTGACAGTATTCTTGGAATGATTCCTAGAGTGAATGTTGTTGGGGTGCATTGGATGTAGTGTTCCGAAATGGGGGTAGAAAATCCTCCCATGAGTGATGAATTGTTAGAGGTTTTATGTATGTGGCCAAGATATAGACGTATAAGTGACTTGTCACACATACCTAGTCAGGAATTTGTTATCATTCTACCCTTTAGAGAGAACCTTGAAAGATTAGTCGTCAAATTTGTTAGGTCTCTTGGTTATGTGAGGTGTTGATGGATGATTTGGATTTGGAAAGGTTCATATTATCAAAGAGGTATAAGTCGGAAGTTTAATGGTTTTGTAGATGTGTCTCATGTTGTAATAATGAGTGAATAGTGTTGGAAGAATTAATGGTGACCCTGTGGGAAATTATCCAAGTGTTGTAGGTGACCTGGAAAGTGATGCATGGGAAATTATTTTGAGGTGGAATCGATTTATGATGAGTACTATAATATTTTGGTAAATGATATGGTTTTTTATATATATTTTATAAAGTGGAACCTCAATTATTGTTTTTGGTTGTAATGGTTGGTTTTTAAGGGTTGTGTCATCTAGATATGTGACTCTTCTATTTGAATGATGATTAATGGATTCATTTATGATGTTTTTAGGTAGAAGAGACAAGAGTTAGAAGAGTGGGTTAGATGCATTCATTAGGAAGGTGACACCCGAGGTGAGGGTGGACACATCGTTTGGATTGTTCACATAACTCATCTGGTTATTGGGAGAAATGTTGAGAATTCCATGAGGTTTATGGTGTAGAGGGACCAAGAGGCTTGTCCAAGATAGAAAGAGTTAATTGGGATAGGATCTTGTGATTGTTCTCTTATGAGTATGAGAGTTGGTCTAAGTGTGTTTGGTCGAATTAAAGTGAAAGAACATGAGAGAAATGAAGAGGAACAGATTTGGGAACATTCTTGTAGGACACGATTCTGATTGGGATGGGAGAACATTTGACTTTGGATAAGGTAATGTCGTTCTATATGAAACCAATTCCGGAAGACTATATATTTGAAATATCATTGGTTTGGGTTCTTGTGGTGGACCGATGTATTCTAGTTGTTATCTACTAGAGTCACAATGAAAGGGATCGAGTGATGTGGTGGTGGTAGTCCTAAAGATAATGTTGTTTCGAGGATGTTTGGTAAATATTCGTGGAGTAATTTTTAGTTTTGGTTGGTAATCACATCTGAGTAGTGGTGCTTAAGTGTTAATGAGACATATATGGGTAGGTAATATTGAAACTCATCGAAGGTCATTTTGTCTCATAGTGGGAGGTGACATTAGTGTCGAGTAATTTTTGGTAGTGTTCTTCGACAACTTCTGAGTATACATTTAGCTAGTGAATATCATGCTCAATATTTTGACATCATTCCGGGTATGCTGAGAAATATCTATCATTATGCCAAGAGGGTTAGATATGTTTTGGGTGGAGGTGGGAAGTCATGGAGTTCGTGCTCATGGGAAGTATATGTGGAGCTAGATGATGGGATATACACCATCAACTATTTAGGGATGAGGTCCTCAGGATAGACTGAGTGTCGATGAATATTGTGGGTGTCGTGCAAGGAAGTCGAGAATAGGTATAGGATGATGGATTTCTTTTTTGATTTTTAAAAATATATATGACCACATCAATTTTTTGGATCTCATGTTATAATAAAAGTGTGAACTGTGGTGGCTGTAATTCCTTGGGTATGTTATGGTAATGACATGCCTATGGTAGTGAGTGATAAGTTTGTCCTGGATGTGTGGATTAGATTTTGGTGTTGATGTAGTGTAATCACCATCCCAACGAAAAACCCATGAGGCTCACATTGGGTTCCTCAGAAGAGGTTTAGATGGGTCTTGGATTTGGTGGTTGGTTGTGCCAAGCATTGGCCTATGACTTTGGGTGGTCATTGGTGGAATCTGAAATGCATTTTTTAGAATCATTAATGGCATGAAAATTGAGGTTTAGTGTTAAAAATCAAAATAGAAATTGATAATTGACTCTTTTACGCATGATTTAATAACCATGGAGTTCCATTAGGTGTGAATGAATCTTTTTAAGTCGAGGTAATGAAATGCCAATAGTGAAGGAGAGCCTTTTTAGGAAAAGTCATCAAGGGATAACCTAACATGGTAAAGAGAAATGAACAAATTATGTGAGATGTAAACCACCTTCAATGGGTATTTTTAAATGGAATTTTTGTATCAATTTTTTTTAAATGGGTTTGAGTGAGGATATTTTTTCATTATTCAGAGTATGGATGGTAGGAGTTCATGTTTTTGAAATGTTGGTGGGTGAGGTGTATCACTATGATGGTTTGGAGGGTAGTGGATGTTGTGACATTGGACTTCCATCTAGTGTCTGGGAATGACCTGGTAGGTACATTGGATAGTGATTGGCCTCAATTCAGTATGTTCCTTGGATTAGTAAATAGGGGTAGCGTGTTAATAGTGGGAGATGAATATTCTTGGATAAGCCAGTCAGGGGTAGTCTGAGAGGATATGGGAAAAGGAACAGTCATGGTAAGTGGTTACCCATATCTGTTTGACACTTCTTGTGGTGATATCCTTATAGAAATGAAGATGTACATTAGTGTGTTCAAGATTTTCTTTTTTCATGAATGGATAGTGTATGGATGCCCTTTCGGGTTGTTTCAGTGGTAAGGATAGATGCCAATATAGGGTGAATTTATTCTAAATGTTCAGGGGTGGTATGTTGGGAATGAAATAGGAATATTTTTGAGTTGATTTGTGGTGATGGTGTTAATTTCTGATAGTGGGGGTTCAAATCACATATAGATGGTGGGTGTGAGATAAAGTGTGTGGTGGAGATAATCAGAGTGGGAAGATGGATGTTTGAGGACATGACCAGTTATTCGGGATGTAGGGACTTGAGTAAGTACCATTTTGTTGAGTATTCCTTGATTATGATCCTTGACACAGGTTTAAATAGTTGGGTTCCTTGAGTGGTTTGGCTATGATTGGATTATCGAGTATGGAATGGGAATGTCAATACTCGAGTCATGGATCAATGTAAGCCAAAAAAATGTGGTTGGAAGGATAATGTGTTTATTTTAGATGATTCTTTGTTTTTTTCACTATTATAATTTTTGGAGTAAAGTGAAATAACACCATGTGATTTTGGTCATGAGTTGTGAAAGGGATTGAACCAATGGGGCGCTGATTAGATCTTCCATAATAGTATTATGTTGTGTGAGAAGTTTCCTTATGTTTCATTTTTATTTTTTTTGGATTCACTATGGAAATCTATTGGTTATTGTGTGGTTTTAGGATGATGCATATTCTGAGGAGAATCTAGTTTGTTTGTTGGATGGTAGTAATAAGTATTACTGAGAATGACTATGCCATTGGTCAAGTTTATGAAAGCATGGGAATATTCAATAGTAGACCTGGGAAAGGGATATGGATATGTGAGCATAGTGGTCTGATCTATTTAACATGGATGTTAAGTTATTCTTTTGAGTATGGCTTGAGGATGAGCTGTAATAAGGTGGGGATGTTTTAAGAACCCGATTTTCATAAAGGTAATTACATCTTTAAACCATCGTTTAATTCCATCTTAATTCATTAATTAAATGTTCAATAGGCGCATGAGGGGCCTTATGGGTGTTCCATGGGTGTGGGGAATGAATGGAAAGAAAAATTGGGCTAAACTGTGCAAGGCAGACTATTGTCGCACGATTAAGTAAATCGTGCCACCTTCCATAGAAAATCATGAAACGATGGATAGTGTATTTACTCATGGTCGGAACATAGTTGGTCAATCATGTGAATATTCCTAGGTAAATGAACAACTTCATTTCATATATACAGTGTGTTGTGAATGGTTTTCTCATGGTTTGGAAAACCGTGAGGGTAAACAGTGAGGCCCATTAAAGTTGAAAATTTACAAAATTTCCACATTGGGATTCTTAAGTTCCTATCTGATTTTCTCTCCCATTTAATTCCATTCAAACCTAGTTATGAATTTTGATGACCAAATCTCCCAAAGGGATGTTATCATTTGATTCTAGGCTGTTTGGATCATTGATGTTTATTGATTGAAGCTACGGGTTAGTCTAACACATCCCTGACTTGTATTTTTTAGATTAAGTTTTTAAATTTTTTAAATACATTTTTGAAACTATAAAAACTTTTTTTCTGTTGGAACATAAGTTGGGAAATCAAAGGGGGGTTGAATTGGGATTTAAGGCTATTATTAATAGTGTTTCCATCAATGGATTTGAGGAAGGGGGAATAAAAGTTATATCTTATAGTTTATAGATTTATTTGTGCATATAATATTGTTTTCTTGTTTCCGCCTTGTTTTGGTTTTAGGTTTGTTAGTGATATTTTGTCAAATAGTCGTCTAATGAAAATTTGAACCCATCATGATCTTTGTGGGATTCATTGAGGATGATGTGACCAATTTTGATCCACCAATGGGGTGTTTCAACTATCCTGAACTTGGTTAAAGGAAATTTTAAGATTGAAATTGTATTTTTCATTGGTATATCAAAAAATTAACATTACAGTTGTGTAATTTGATGATTAATATTGGCTATAGATAGTTTGTCCTATAATTGATAATGGGTTAATGGGTTGTTTGGAATATAATGAAAATGTGTTAATTTGGTTAATTGAGACTTTGTCAAATGACATGTGAATCATGTTAAAAATATTATGTTGATAATGCACATGAAATGGAAAACATGTCAAAATGGGGATGTCTTGTAAAATGGGTAATATGTTAAATTTATTTTCCTAATGGAATTGTGGAATATCTTAAATAGGATTATTCATTGGAATTGGTGAATATGCGTAGTGAGTATGGAATCAGAAATGGTAAATGGGGATAAATAATATGTAATATAATTTTTAAATGTGCTAATGTATTAGGGAATGATATTAATCCCAATTTTGATTGTTATTATTTTTTGTGTCCATTTTTTTGGTTTTTTTGTTGTAATATGGTATGTGTGTGGTGAATGGATAAATAAGAATGTGAACCTAGATTGGTAGAGTGGGTTATTGACATGAGGTTCTATTCCCATAGGTCGGGTTAAGTAGAGGCTCTAAACTCCACCCCAAAATACTTGAATTAGTGAAGGGGTCAATGTTTTATTCCCTTAAAGGTTGCATTCAATGAGACCACATGGACTAAGGATTCAAGGTGAGTGCATTGTGTATATTGTGATGTGATTATCCAAAGTATGTTTAGGAACTTATCCGATTCCAATTATGAATTATTATCAATGAACATACCAAATCCATTGAACACGTATTGACAAATGAATTAATTGAAGTATAATATATAATTTATAGAATTGGTAATAATGATAAAAATGGATAAAGTAATGGGTTTTAAATAATTTAACCATAGTTTTACTTATTTATATTGTATTTTATTTTACACTTTAATTCAATATTTATTGAACATGATATTTTTTAGACATTGTTGGTGGTGGACTACTGAGTTGCACTCACACCCTACTCAGGATGTTGTTGGGTACCCAAGAAGACGTCATTATTGCTGGTTCATAAAAAGAAAAAATTCTTCATGATAGGGAGTTTATTTGGGATAGGTATATGCTAAGTTGAGGACTTGGGGTCAAGACCATTTTGGGGGATTCAGTTATATGTCTTTATTTTTGATTTCCTTCACTTGTTCCACAGTTAACATGACATTACATGTTTATTGTTGACTTTTTTTGTACCCAATACTGGGAGATGCTTATTTTTTCATGTGTATTGGTTATTTCATGTTTCTTCTGCTATTTAGAATCTTAACTACTGTGATATACTTTGATAAAGAGGGTATAGTCTACCCATGTGACTCATTAAAACCTCGCTACTAGTCTGAAAACCTCTGGAATTCAGGGATGTGTTCTTGAGTTCATGTCGCGACCTGGATTGGAGCATCATTTTAGTGGCTTCTATGTTAAGGATGTTATGATGTTAATGGGTTGAGTTTGAAGAGATTATCTAGTTTTATAAAATATCAAAGTGTGTCACTTTTTTTTATGTTTGTCTTGTGGGGGAATAAAGGTTAGTGGATCGGGAATGTGAACTTTGACTGATGAAATATGGATTGAAAGTGCTCAATTCATAAATATATGATTCATTTGTGATAAAGAATGAAAATATTGAGTTATAAAAAAACATAAGTCAAGTAGATGTTTTAAATACATTTTTCCATTTGATATGTGGTTTGAATACTATATAGTTGTATACATGTAATATTTAAACATGTTAGAAACTATGATTATGATGAGTACCATCGTACTCATTATGACAGTGTCTTTGGTGAGGGGAATTTTTTTTATCTATAGATAATAATGATATTATATGTGTAAAAACAAGATTGAATAAGGATTTTGTTGAGATGAAATTACTGATACAATGATGAAACATGATGTAGGCAATATTTTTTAACATGGGTAATATTGGTGCATGTGTTAGGTGGGGGATCACACATGTTGTTTTGATGAGTATAATTTTGTTTTGCACTGTAAGAGTGGTAAGGGATGATTTGGGTGATGATAAATATTCTATAAATTATTGAATGGCTGAGAATTGTTTTTTTAGGTTGTATGATTGGTATTTTCGGTGATGTTCTAATGATTTTTTAAGAGTTGTTGATTTACTTTTAAAAATTACACTCAAGGGTGAGTAGTTATATTCTAATAAACCCATCATGTTTTGTAATATATGGATAATTGGATGTGTTAGGATGAGGAATTGTTTAGTTTTTCAAAAACTAATATTATCCTATGGTTGGGAGTGTATTGTTATACTTAGGGATGTGACTCTCATGCATAGAGGGTCCATATCATTGAGATAAATAGGAGAATAAATGTTAGTTCCATTTTATGAATTCCAACAAATAAAATTGAACATATAGTGTTCTTTAATAAATAAGTCATGTAGACATAGACATTGATTTAGTTAGGGTTCATGTTTTATACTTGGTCTTACAATATTCACGGGTGATCAACGTAGTTTCCTAAAGATTAGGGTATGGTGAAGGTGGAAATAGATGGTTAACGGTCTATTGGTGAGATGTTCTCAACATATAGGTATGGACTACTGTGTGAAGGTTTTGATGGTCACAATATGACCATAAGGTTTACATAATTTTAATTGGGTTAGTTAATTATACATCAACAGATAAAAAGGAGTGTCTTGAGGAAAATAAAGTAGTAGGTTTCTTAACATGTAACTGAATTTGGTCAATTAGAAACTATAGAAAGTGTACCATTTGTAATTATGAGTATGTTTTAGAAGTTTACTCATCATAATTAAGGGGGTAGAATTTAATTTTAGTGATGTTAAATGATGAGAGTGGTTCGTTCAGTTTTTTATGTTTTGGAATTTTTGAAGTACTATACTTGGACCATTTTTTTATCAATGCAAGGGAGTGGTGGTTTGGGAACCACACTAAGGGGTTTCATTTTATCAATGGGGTTGTTTTACTATATTAAAATCTAATGGTGCTTCTTCAATTAATTGAAATTATCCTTTGATAAGAAGTGTCTTATAGTGGGAAGCAGTATATGGCTATTTTTTGGTTAGATAAAGAAACTTTGTATGTATTATTGTATAAAGAAATGTGTGAGTTTAGTCCTGGTTTTTAGATAATGTGTATATGCAGTGACTTGTATTTGGGTGGTTTTTTCTCAAGGAATACAATTTTTTCCACTACATGATCACTATGTATTTTCATATTCAACATGGAGATTTAATAGGAATTAATAACTACAATTTTTGGGAGATTCAATTTGATGATTTCTAATACTTCCAGAGGATGAGAAGTTTTATTTTTTAGTGTATATAATATTAAATGTTCATTAAAATTAAAAAATTTCAACTGAAATATAATATCTTAATTTAGAGGATGAAATTTATTTTTCACATGTATTCATATTGGATTTGTGAGGGTTTTATTTCTATATAGGGTTCTATTATATATAGATCGAGGAATATGAGGTTATTCTTTTACTCAAATAAATCTAAGGGGATTAAAATTATATTTTGGGAGGTATTTTAATTATTTCCAAGGGGAATATTTTGTGTGTGCAATGCTTTGGATAAATAGTGTATCATACTAACTATAGTGTTTCATCTAGTTATGCTTTCTTAATGAATGATTTGGTTTTATAGTAAAATCAAGATTTATGGGAAATCATTTTATATTAAGGAAAAATCCATGGGTTTCGATATGGATAAGGGATTTTGTCAATATTTTTTTGATGGTTATTGATAGACCATGTATTTTTTTATAGGGGTATAATCATATTTATCCTAGTTAGAACATGATTATAAAAATATGATTCTAAACCATATTGGTGCAGTTGACTAACGTTATTCCTACTGCACTATTGGGGCATTTTTTTCTAAAAAATTCAAACATACCATGTGGTTTTCAATTATTTATTAAAAAATATGGATTTGGAAAAAAATTCCCCTCAGTTTAATTCATTTTTTTCATTCCTCTTCCCACTAGACCATGTGTGGGAAATTAGGTTCTCCAACCTTCCTTCTACTTCTTTATCATATCAATTTTTTACATTTATATTTAATTCATTAATAATTAAGGTGATTTTCATCATCCTCATATTTTCTTATCCTTTCTCTTGGTTCCCACTCTGTTTGGTTGGTTTAGATTTGGATTTTTTCACCATTTTCACTAGTTGATAGTGTAATTAGACAATAATAATGATCCTTTGTTATGTCTTCGAAAGAGGGCATCCATAGAAAATGTATACATTTCATAGGTCATTATTTCAATTAATGTATGTTGATAGGAGAGTTTTTAGGTGATTTAATCTAAATTAATTATCATAAAATATGATTTTAGTTTCTCTTGATTGAGAATTTTCTTAACATAGATAATGGGTAATGTTTATACTTATACTATTTGGGATATGATAATTTGCATAATTATAAATATGTTCTTAGAGACACCCCTACATTGGACAAAGAAGGTTTCTATTCATACCAAGAAAGACATAGCCCTCATGAGAGAGACCTATGCTTATGTTAATTTTCAAAATGTTTTAAATGATTGTAGGAAAATTTATATATTTAGCGTAAATATATATGAACTATTTATAGACTTTTTTTTTCAGTGAAAATAAATTATGTCCCACTGAGTCAAAATCACAGATTTATTTGGACACCTAAGAACTCAGGATCATAAGTATATGCTACTTAATTATGGGTATAAGAATGGGATTAGGATGTTAGGGAAGATCATGGGTATTAGGAATGAAAGAGGACACAGATCAATGATTTGGGATTTCACAGTTTTGGTAATTTGCATTTTGGGATGTATGAATACCTGGATTTTAATATATGGATTTGATCCTGTAAAAAATGGTTTATATGTAATATTTTCAATACATTTATATATTTAATTATTTTAATTATTTATCTATATTTTTAATCCTTTTATGATTCATTTATGAGTATTTTTACTTTGATAAGATTATACAGTATCCCAATAATACCCTGATAAACCCAACGAGTTAATTAGTAGGCTATGGAATATTGGGAGGCACACCCAAGTTAATATAATAAATCATACTTTTTACTATTCAGTGAGAATCGGGATATGAATATCACAACTATACTACGATTCTGGGAGAATCTTGAGTGCACCAGGGGGGATGATTTTATTATAATCCTAAGGAATATAAAAGTAGCATTCTTCAACTTCTTTACTTCTAATGTATTATAAAACGTTCATGGTAATTTTAGAGACTATAAATGGATTCCCTTAGAACAATTTAATATCAAAATCATAAGTAGTTTCCATTTACAAGCACACATGCTCCAAATTGACATCAATGTGATAAAATTATTCATTCTCCCAAAGAGACGACTAAATTTTTTTTCATTCCTACAAAAGTATTTCAACCATCATCTCAATTATATCACCCTCAATTGTATTTTACACTTCTAAATATATTGTTTGTTTCCTATAACATGTTTTCGTAAAGGAAACATATATCTTCTGAACCACCTTCCTCCAATTGTTCATACTCTTAAAAGTTGAGGGATGGATTACTTTCTTTATCATGATTCTCAATAGACTTCATAAAAAACTAAATGGAGAGTTAAATGATAATTCATCACCATTGAAATTAAGATATTTATATCATTGAGCTCTTGAGTTAAGTGGTGGTGAAATAGAGGCACAAATCATATTGTAGATGAAATACTTTTCATTTATAATTATACTCTATTTATTTTTCCAAATCACATAAATTAACATAGTCTAATAAAATTACATAAATTTGGATCGATAATTTTGAAAAATAATTTATATTTATATTACCATTATAGACTCAAATAGAATTTACCAACATATTGATTTCTAGCATGATCATTTTCTTGTATTTTTTATTTGGAAAAGGTAAATTTATCACCCCTCTTTGAGAAAAATCATACAAATAATTGGTATATAAGGATTTATTTATGTCCTTTTTGAAACATATATTTTTCTAAAAAATATATTTTCATTAATTATGTCAAGATGAAAAATATTTTAACATTACATTTTTTATGTATTATAATTAAAACTTTAATTATACTAATTTTCATAGAACTGACTATTTCTATTTGAAGAGTAAAATATAATCATTTATTTAATTTATTTCATAACCTAATTTTACAATGGTAAGGAATGAGTATGCACCATATAAATAAACTGATGTAAAATGGTCCCCAAATGATATTATGATGTTTGAATGAAATGATATTTATATTCATTCCAAACATTATTAAATTGATAAAAATTAATATAGTTATGATTTTAAATACATTAATACTTATGAAATTTTTACTTTTTTAGAATTTATGTAACACCCCAAGCGTTCAAGGTACATTTCCCTGTGAATAATACAATAGCATTTGTGGTGAGAAACTTTGAGTTCAAAAACACCACAACCAATCAAATTTGCCATTATGAAAACAAATACCCAATTTTTGAAATATTATAAATTTTATCTTTCAAAATGGACTTCTTTTTTGGATTCAGAATATCAAAATTATCTTGGGTTATTTTTTGGTATTTTTTAGAAAATATTAATTTTTTGATGAATAGTGAAAAACAATGCGTTATTGTTTAAAACCGACTTTTCAATTAAATATATAATTAATTTATTTAAATTTATTTTAGTTCAATATATATACATAATACCTATATATTTTCAACTTAATTCATTTGAGTCATTTTATAACAAGTTTAGATATATAAAATTTTATCGAACATTTTACCGTCTTTTACCCACCTCTTAAGAGCATTTCCAAATTTTTATAAAACATAATTTTACCACTTCTGTGAGTTGAATTTATAAAATCCAAGAGACACGATTGATATCAGTCAGTAAGATTTTGTTCAATAGGATAAAAAAAATTTGTGTAATAGTAACTTTTTACTTTTATTTACCACGATTAATAGTAAATAGGGTAATTAAGGGTAAAAATGATATTTTCATTACCCTAACACATTTACTAATTCTATTTAATAAGTGTAATTCGACCGAAAACAACTTTATGAATAAAATATGATCCTTTAGATCCACTTGGATTAGATTAGGAAAATTATTATTATTTTATTTAAAGAAGATTTAGAAGAGTTAAAAATCAAAGTTTAATAACTAAAACATTTTTAATATAGGGTTATATTTAAGATAAATTAGAGTATAAATATTCATTAGAAAGATAAAAATATTTCCTACATAATGTTATTTTATTTATAATTTTTCGACATTACATAATTAAATTTATTTATGACACATTGATGATGAAGTAAATAACTTATTAATGAAAGATTAAAATAATTGATATTATAAATATAGAAATAAATATAACTTGAGACTTTTGTTGAATTAAACTAATGTTATAGGTTTATATGACATGTTAGGGTTGATTAAATAAATTTCTTTCGAAATAATAATGCTGTTATGAATTTAACAAAAACAAAATCCCAAATAGTGTCAAAATTGACATAAAAGAGTTTTTAAAACAAATATTATATTATTAAATGATATTCTATTCATAAAAATATAATTTTCATACAAAGGGAATAAAAATATTATATATGTCATTAATGAACCACTTTAGGTTCACTTGTAACTTTATAGTAAGTTTATCAACCATATAATATAAAAATACCAAGAGATATGGTAAATGTCAGACTATTTAACAAAGAGTTAAATCTAAAAGATAATGCTAATATTGTGAGACAAACCAATCTAAAACTTATTTTTTGAGTGGTTTTCAACCCATACCAACCTAATCCTTGAAATAATTAATTTTGGGGCCATTAGAAACCTAAAATTATTTTATTATAAAATAATATTTCAATCTTTTCCTAAGGTTCCCCTCACCCCTCTTATAAAAGGCCACTACCCCATCTCTCAAATTCACACCTGCAAAGCCATTTGGCTCGGCCAAAACTAGTAAAAAAATCCTCTAAACCATCCTCCCTTAATACTAGAGGCCTTCCTTTCGTCATAATTCCAACCTAAAGAGTCCTTTTGATCTAATCAAAAGGATGAACCCGAAGAGGAGGTAAATATTTCATCACCTATTTCAAGTTCTTCTCTTCTTCCACTTCCTCTTTCTTTATTAATTCAATTATAAAATAATTACTCCAGTATCTTCTATATAATATCATATTATTATAAAAATGGTAAAACTATATTCATTATGCTATCCATCCTATAAATAACAAAGTCACCATACAAGCGTACATACAGATTACCGTCTCAACGTCATGGTGTAGTTTGTTATTCAAATACTTCATCATTTGAATGAGTATAATAATGAGTATAAATAATTTAAATAATAAATATAAAATGATAATTATTCTTTATATATGATATACCATCCAATTATATATGATTTTAATATCAAAAGAATGATATTGTCGCTTGTGCGTACGTACGGATTATCATCTCCACGAACGCGATAAGATTCATTCCCCATAGTATCCATTCAAGACTAATTGTCATTTGATGATTAAAAATAATGTTTAAATAAATATTATCATTATTAATATGAATAAGATACATCTTATAAAAAACATTACTTACGTATCAAAGCATATAAAGTGAAATGAATCAGTTAACACCCGAAACGATGATACTACTGAAATATCATTAACAAAGAAATATTAGAAGATCATATATGATAGTGTATTTATGTATAGAGTTATTGTATTATTTAATAAAAATAATTTAACTATTATACATAGGGTTAACATACCCTTGACCAAGGAAAAGTACAAGGTAAGGGTTAATTTCACAATCTCTTTATTATCCGAGGTTGTTTTTACGCAAGTATCTACTAGGACCTCTTTATCATCCACATTCATGTTTTATAAAAATGTATTCGAACACATTTTTACTATTTACTAGACTTTGGTTCAATTTCATTTATACCATTTTTTACTTTTTATAAAATGTTTTGAAAGTAATCCTTCCATCATTTTCCAAAAAAAGGTTCCATATGACCTTTTCGACAAAATTAAGGTAAGAATGTTTTGTAACTTCTACGAAGAGTACGGCTATTTTATGCTGTTATAACATCATCGAAGCTTCCCTTAAAATATTATAAGAATATTTTCAAAATAAATTTTTTCTATTATAATTATATGACTTTTAAATGATTTCAAATAGAAAGCGATATTTCTCCAAAAAAGTTTTGATTTCATCTATGTCAACATCCTTTGATGGATATTAAGCTTATTTGAAGATGATTTATTATAATAAAAAACGTCCAAATGATTTGTGATATTTTTGAAGGTGAATGTGTTATTTTTACACCATTAATGGTTTATCGATAAAGTATTGGCATTTTGTATTCTAGTTTTAATACGAATGTTTATGTTATGTTTAACCGTTTTCATATGAGGAATGCAATGGACTTAGTAAGTGACTATTGGAGCCCGCTACAACTCCTCAATGCATTGGTAGGTCTCATGAGAAAAACTATTTTCTTGTAACAATGACATTACAAAATATTATTTTTAGTCTTGGCATAAGGCCTTGATTATGTGGTCATGAAGTCTGGCATTATGAATTCCATCATTATGAATGTGGCTATAGAATTTTCATGTGATTATTCAACTAGTAGAATATCCATTTTAATATGTAAATGAAATTGTCTGTTTTTATCATTTCCATATTATTTTTAATTTCATTTTTAAATGGATTTTGTTTTAGTCTTAAATTTCTTAAAATTTTTATGCTTATTTATGAAAGTTTTCACTATATTGTTATCCGTACTGAGAATCTGAGCTCACCCCTTTCTAAGTTTTATTTTTCCCTGGATACGAAGAAGTATATTATGACTGACCTATTGAGATTTTCTAAGGTATATGAGTGTGTCCTATGGAGACTATTTTGTTTTAGATTTTCATTTTATAATATAATGTTAAACTTATGAATGTATCTAGTATTTCCAAGGCTACTAAACTAATCGGTCTTTCGAGACTTGATCATCTGTGATCATGCCAATATTATGTAATATTGCACCAAATATGGGTAACTAGGGTTTGCGAGTTATAGTTGGTATCATAGGATGTTTATTACAATACTTGGAAGCTAGATTTAGAAAAAATTTGATTAGAGAACATTAACCTAAGATTTACTTTGAGGATTAGTATAGTATAACATCCTAGAATTTTGGTATTGTAGAGATTTTGTGAGTTTTCCATGAAATATATCCCTGTATAGATATTAGTAGGTATAGGTGGCTCTTCCACAGATGTACCTAGGGGTAAAACTTGAAAAAACACCACTTTGAGCTAGACTCGAACAGGAACTAGTCCACGAAAACGGGCCTTGCTACACTCTGGGTTACGACACTCCCGGGGGATATGCTCAGGATAATTCTTATTTTCAGTACAAACCATTATGAAGGGTTTATGATTATATACTTCTTCAAATAAAACATTTTTATGATTAGGGATTATATCCATAAATTATTCAATTTATGTTGACTATTTTACAAGTTTGAAATTATGTATTGTGATTCATAAACTAATATAGTGTATGACATTGTTTAGAAATGGTGCCTAGTAGAAGGAATGGAAACTATATCAACTCACATAATCCATGTAGTGAATTACCTCTTACTCAATATAATTATATTGGAGATGGTGATGCAACTGGTGTTGATCAGCTTATCACCATACTGGGACAACTCAGTCAGGTTATGAATAATAACCTTACCCGTATAAAGCACCCGGATCCAAAACACATAGGATCAATGTTAGACCGATTCATGAGGCAACAGACACCAACATTCAATGGGTCTACAAATTCATTTGTAGCCGAGCAATGGATAAGTTCCTTAGAGAAAATATTCCATTCCTTGGGGAGTAGCAAAAGGGAAAAATTTTTCATTGCAATTTATCGCCTCATGGGAGATGCAGATCAATGGTGGTCATTGAATCAGAACAAAAAGTACTATGATGAAGTATAAAATATGAAATGGAGGGAGTTTAAAGATATTTTCTTATAAAATTATCTTTATCATGACCATAGAGCATATATGGAAAGATATTTTTTGAGAATGAGACAAATGGAGGATGAGAATGTTGCAAAATATGATGCTAACTTTACATGGTTAGAAAGGCATGCTGCAGATTATATACCTAACCCAAGAAGTAAGATTTATCATTTCTTTAATGGGTTAAAACAATCTCCTTGTTGAGAATTAGACTCACAATCCTTATCGTTGTACAAAGATATTGTCTCATGTGCTATCAAGACAAAAAAATAATTCTCTAAGTATTATGACTTTAAAGAAAAGTATGAGAAGAAGAGATCTGTTGAACACTCCGAAAATGGAAATAAGGGGATGAAAGGAAAAGTTAAATATCCATCCTACGTTAAATGTGGGAAGAAACACCCTGGTACTTTACTGAAGAGAATGTGAGTCAGTTACAAGTGTGGTGAAAAAGTAAACCTTTCTCATGATTGCAAGGGGTAGAAAGAGGTTTTCAATGTTGAATGCTACAATTGTAGAGAAAGGGGGGATTGTGCAAATGAATTTCCTAAGTGCCATGGAATCCTACCTCATAAAAGGACAAGGGATCAAGTCCATGCTTATTATTTAACTACTGCTGAGGTTAAAGCTCCGAAAGATGTGGTAGAAGGTAATTTAATGGATTCCTCAAGTTTAGAAAATGCATTATTTGAATATGGATCATCGCATTGTTTCATACCTTCCCAGTTTTCTATGAAAATTAGACATTTTCAATTTGAATTAACAAGGGAGTTTTCAGTCAAAACACCTAAGGGAAGTATCATTGCAACAATGTTTTGTGAATCAGTTCCCATTAGGGAATATAAATGTTCTTTATCTCCTAATCTCGTCATCATACCCATGATTAAATTTGATATAATCTTTGGTATGGATTGGATTTCGGACCATGATGCGAAAATTTATTATATGAAGAAGGAGGTTAAAATTCTCGATGATGACAAGGAGTGCCTTATCTTTTGAACAGAAATGCCGCCACCTGATTATTATCTAGATCTACCCCCAATAGCTCAACTAAATTCAATTATTGGAGAGGAAGAAAATAAAATTAGGTGAGAAAAGGAATGTTCAAATAGAGGACGTACCTATTTTAAAAGAATATGTTGATGTTTTTACAGAAGATTTACCAAGACATCCTATAGAATGAGAAATTGAGTTTTCTTTTTATTTAATTCCTAGTTCAAGTTCCATATCGAAGACCCCTTACAGAATGGACACTATGGAATTAGTGGAACTAAATAATCAACTAGAGGAATTGAGTAACAAGGGATTAATTCGGGATTGTTTTATCCGTGGGGAGCCCCTTTTCTTTTTGTTAAGAATAGAGACGGATCTATGAGGTTGTACATTGACTACAGAGAAATAAATGTTATTATAATAAAGAACAAGTACCCCCGACCTCGCATTGATGATTTATTTAACCAACTCCATGGAGCTCAATATTTTTCAATGATTGATCTTCGATCTAGATATCATCAGTTGTGTGTGATGAAGGAAGACATTCTGAAAATAGCATTTCGAACCAGGTACGAGAATTATGAGTTTACAATAATGCCTTTTGGGTTGACTAATGAACCCTCTGTCTTCATGGATCTAATGAATATATTTTTCAAGGAATATATTGATGACTTTGTAGTGGTATTTATTGATGATATCTTGGTATACTCTAAAATCTATGAAGATCATGAAAATAACTTATGCATTATTCTAAATACTCTTAGATGAAATGAATTATATGGGAAATTTAGCAGGTGTGAATTCTGGCTTCAGGAGATTTCTTTTCTTGGCCATATTTTCTCTAAGGATGGAATCTCTATTGATCCTTCGAAGACCAAGGCAATCCATGAATGGCCAGCACCGATGAGTATAACTGAGGTACATAGTTTTATTGGTTTAGCATGTTATTATCAACATTTCGTCTAGAATTAATCCTTGTTGGATACCCCATTAACAAAGCTCACACATAAAGGGGTTAAATTTGTTTGGACAAAAGAGTGTGAAGAATGTTTTGAATAACTAAATAGATGATTATTCAATGCTCTTATCTTGACTAAACCATTGAGGAATGATGGGTTTGTTATTTATAGTGATGCTTCAATGAAAGGACTTGGTTGTGTCCTTATGCAGAATGATAGAGTTATTGCCTATGCATCACGACAGCTAAAAATTCATGACCAAAACTATCGTACTATTGATCTTGAGTTAGCAGGAGTAATATTTTCTTTGACGATGTGGATACATTATATCTATGGTGAAAATGTGAAATATATACCAATCACAAGAGTTTGAAGTATATTTTCTCATAGAAAGAACTCAACATGGGGCAAAGGAGATGGCTTGAACTACTCAAGGATTATGATTGCACAATACACTACCACCTAAGGAAGGAAAATAAGGTGGAAAATGCTTTGAGCAGAAAGGATCATGGATTTTTGAACAAGATGAGATTTTAAAGGGATCCTATATTCATGGATTTTGTAAATATGGATATGGGAATAACCATGGATGGTCAAACTTCAATTATTTTTCGAATGGCTTCCAAACCATCTTTACTAGAAAGGATAAAATGTTCTCAGACTGATGATGTCTAGTTTCAAAAGAAAATTAAAGCTATAAATGATGTTAGATTGAGTGACTTCGTATATGAAGATGAGATTTTGAAATTTGGGAAGAGAATTTGTGTTCCTAATTTACATGATCTAAAAAGGGAATTGTTGGATGATGCTCATATCTCCAATTTCACTATACACCTAGGTAGCACTTAGATGTATAGAGATTTGAAGGAACATTTTTTGTGGGACAACATGAATAGGTAGAGTGCTGGTTTTTTGTCAAGATGTATGGTTTTTCAACAAGTGAAAGCTGGAAGGCAAAATCCTCGAGGAGTCGTGCAAAAACTTCTCATACCCGAGTATATATTGGGATAATATTATGATATACTTTGTCATGGGTCTACCAAAGAATCATAGAAGGAATGATTCCATATGGGTCATTGTGGATTTTTTTTACCATTTCAGCACATTTTCATTCTATAAGAGAAGATTTACCACTTGAATGTCTAGAATGACTATATATTAATGATGTTTTAAGACATCATGGAGTATCCTTATTAATTTTTTCTGACTGTAATCTCTATTTTACATCAAGATTCTGGAAAAGTCTTTAGAAATCACTGGATACTGGACTTTGTTTGAGCAATTCCTACCACCCTCAAACAGATGGACAATCAGAACAGACTATTCTAACCTTAGAAGACATGTTGAGATATTTCTCCCTTGACTTTCAATGTATGTCGGATCAATATTTACCTCTGGTAGAATTTTCTTATAACAATATCATCCATTCAAGTATTCATATGGCACCATATGAAGCATTATATAGAAATAGATGTCGCACACCAACTTGTTGGGATGATGTTGGTGAAAAAAAACTTGTACGCCCAGAACATGTTGAGGAAACACTGGAAAAGGTAAAGGTTATCCAAACCCACATCAAAGCAGCTCAAATTAGGCAGTAGAGCTATACCGATAACCGAAGGAAGGATTTGAAATTTTAAGAAGGAGATCATGTTTTCTTTAAGGTATCTCCATATAAGGGAGTTATACGATTAGGTAATAAGGGTAAATTGATTCCTAGGTACATTGGCCCTTTCGATATTCTAGAATGAATTGAGGTTGTAGATTACCTTTTCAAAATGCCGCCAAGTCTCTCCAAAGTTCACGATGTGTTCGACAAAACACTATTGAGAAAATACATGCCTGACCCAACGCATGTACTCAACTATGGGAAAATTGAACTGGAACATGATCTATCTTATTTTGAAGAGCCTATCAAAATTCTTGATACCAGATACCAAGTGCTGAGAAACCGAACGACTCTTCTGGTAAAAGTTCTATGGAGAAATCATAAGAGGGAAGAGGCAACTTGGGAACCTAAGGAACTTATGATGAAGAACCAACCTAATCTTTTTATGTAGTAATATTCTAGACATTTTTAGGAAGAAACTATTTTAAGGAGGGGAGAATGTAACACCCCAAGCTTCCACGGTATGTTTCCCTTTGAATAATACAACAGCTTGTGTTGTACGTAACATCGAGTTCAAACACACCGCAACCAATCAAACTAGCAGTTATAAATAGTAATACCCTCTTTTTGAAATTTTATCAATATTATCTTTTAAAATGGACTTCATTTTTGGATTGAGAATATCGAAATTAGCTTAGGGTGAATTGTGGTATTTTTCTGAAAACATACAATTTTTTATGAAAAGTGAAAAACACTGCGATATTATTTAAAATCGAATTTTTAATTAAATATTTAATTATTTTATATAAATTTATTTCATGTCAAAATATACACACAATATCTTTATATATTTAACATAATTCATTATAGTCATTTTATAAAAAGTTTAGATATATAAAATTCTATCGAACTTTTTACCATCTTTTACCCACATCCTAGGAGCATTTCCAAATTTGTATAAAAGTTAATTTTACCACTTCTGTGAGTTGAATTTAAAAAATCAGAGAGACATGATAGATATCAATAAGTAAAATGTTGTTCAATAATATTAAAATAATTTTTGGTGAATTGTAACTTTGTACTTTTATTTACCACGGTTTAAAGTAAATAGGGTAATTAAGGGTAAACATA
Source organism: Viscum album (assembly GCA_963277665.1). Taxonomy (NCBI): domain Eukaryota; kingdom Viridiplantae; phylum Streptophyta; class Magnoliopsida; order Santalales; family Viscaceae; genus Viscum; species Viscum album. The sequence continues at coordinate 994,661,560 of OY728141.1, read as the reverse complement.
ATAATATTATTACCCTAACACATGTCCTAATTCTATATCTTAAGTCTAATTCAACCAAAAAAGACCTTAGGAATAAAATATGATCCTCTAATTCCACTTGGATGAGATTTGGATATTTATTATTATTTTATTTAATGAAAAGTTAAAATATTTAAAAATAAAAGTTTAATAACTAAACCATTTTTAATATAGGGTTATAGATAAGATAAATTCGAATATAAATATTCATTAGAAAGATAAAAATATTTAATACATGATGGTATTTTTATTTTTAATTTTTAGACATTAAATAATTAAATTTATTTACGACACAATGATAATGTAGTAATTACCTTATTGACGAAAGATTAAAATAATTGATATTATAAATATCAAAATAAATATAATTTGATACTTTTAGTGAATTAAAATAATTTTATAGGTTAATAAGACATTTTAGGTTTGATTAAATGAATTTTTTTCAAAGTAATAATGTTGTTATAAATTTATGAAAATCAAAATACCAAATTGTGTCAAAATTGACATAAAAGAGTTTTTAAAACAAATATTATATTATTAATTGATAATCTATTTCTAAAAATATAATTTTCAGAAAAAGGGATTAAAAAAATTATATATGTAATTATTGAACCACTTGAGGTTCTCTTGGAATTTTATAGTATTTTTAATAACCATATAATATAAAAATACAAAGAGGCATGGTAAATGTAAAACTATTTAACTAAGAGTTAAATATAAAATATAAGGTTAATATAGTGACGCAGACCTATCTAACACCTATTGGTTGAGTGGTTTTTGACCCATACCCACCTTATCATTGATATAAATCATTTTTGGGCCATTAGAAACCGAAAATGATTTTATTATAAAATAATATTTCAATATTTTCCTAATGTGCCCCTCACCCCTCTTATAAAATGGCACTTCACCTTATATCAAATTCACACCATCAAAGAAATTTCTCTCAACCAAACCCTGCCCAAATATCCTCCAAACTATCCTCCATTAAACATAGAGGCATTAATTTAGTTAGAAAGCCTTCCTAATAATCCCTTTTGATCAAATCAAAAGGAAGAACCCGAAGAAGAGGTAAATATTTCATCACCTTTTTCAAGTTCTTTTCTTATTCCACTTCCTCTTTCTTTATTGTTTCCATTCTAAAATAATAACTCCAATATATTCTATATATTGTGATGTTATTATAAAAATTTTACAACCATATTCATTTTTCTATCCATCCTATAAATGACAATGTCACCATACGTGTGTACGTACAGATTACCATCTCCAAGTCGTGTTGTTGTTTGTTATTCAAATGCGTCATCATTTGTATGAGTATAATAATGAGTATAAATGATTTAAATAATAAATATAACATGATTATTATTCTTTATATATGATATAACATCCAATTATTTATGATTTTAATATCAAAATAATCATATTGTCTCTTGTGCATACGTACAGATTACAGTCTCCACGAACGCGATTAAGTTAATTCCACATCGTATCAATTAAAGAGTAATTTTAATTTGATGATTAAAAATAATGTTTAAAGACTTAATATAATTATGAATATGAATAAGATACATCCTATCTATAACAAACATTACTTACGTTACAAATCATATAAAGGAAAATGAATCAGTTAACACCAGAAACGATGATACTACTGAAATATCATTAACAAAGAAATATTAGAAGATAATATATGATATCATATTGATGTATATAGTTATTTTATAATTTAATAAAAAGTATTTAATTATTATATATAAGTTTAATATACCATCTTCTAAGAAAAATTACAAGGTAATGGTTAATTTCACAATCTCTTTATTATCTGAGGGTTGTTTTTACGTAAGTATCTACTAGGTCCTCTTTATCATCCATATCCATTTTCTTAAAAATGTATTCCAAATTTTTTTTACTATTTACTAGACTATAGGTTAAGGTCATTTATACCCTTGTTTGACTTTTTATAAAATGGTTTGAAAGAAATATTTCCATCATTTTCCAATCAAGTTACCTTATGAGCTTTTCAATAAAATTATGGTAAGAATGTTTTCTTTAACTTATGTGGCGGGTGCGAATATTTTCCACTGTTATAAAATTGTCGAAGATTCCCTTAAAATATTATAATAATATTTTGAAAATAAATGTTTTCTTTATAATTATTTGACTTTTAAATTATTTAAAAATAGAAATAGATATTTCTCTAATAAAAGTGTTGATTTCATCTATGTCAATATCCTTTGATTGATTTTAAGCCTATTTAAAGTTGATTTATTATGATACAAAACATCCATAATGTATTGAAGGTTTTGTGATATGTTTGACTGTGGATGTTTTATTTTTACACCATTCATGGTTTTTGGATAAAGTATTGACATTTTGTATGCTAGTTTTAATACGACTGATTATGATATGTTGAAACCTTTTATTATGAATAATGAATTGGACTTAGTAAATGACGGGTGAAGCCCATTATAGCTCCTCGATGCATCATTATGTCTCATGAGAAAAAGTATTGTCTCGGCACAAGGCCTTGAAAAAATCATATTTGTAGTCTTGGCACAAGGTCTTGACTATGTGGTTATGAAGTCTGGCATTATGCATTCCATCATTATGAAAGTAGCTATTGATATTTCAAGTGATTATTTTTCTAGAAGAATATCCGTGTGAATAAGTAAATAGAATTATTTGATTTTATCTTTTCCATATTATGATGAATTACATGTTTAAAAGGATTTTTTAGTCTTACATTGCCTTAAATATTTATCCTTATTTTTGCATGTTTCTGGTATATTGTTATCCTTAATGAGCATCTGAGCTCACTCATTTCTATGTTTTATTTTTCCCAGGTTACAAAGAAGTATATTATGAACGACCTGCAGTTATAGTCTAAGGGATATGATTGTGGCCTATGGAGACTATGTTGTTGTTGTTTTTCATTTTATAATGTAATGTAAAACTTATGGATGTATCTAGTATTTCCAAGGCAACTAAACTAATCGGTATTTGGAGACATGATCTTTTGTGATCATGCCAATGTTATGTAATAATGTACTGACTCTGGGTAACTAGGGTCAGGAGTTATAGTTTGTATCAGTGGAAGTTTAGTACAAACATTAGAAGCTATATTTGTAAAAACTCTTATTACAGATAATTATCCTATAATAGACTTTGCAGATTAGTATAGAAAAACATCATTGAATTTTGTTATTGTAGAGATTTTGTGAATTTTCCAAGAAATACGTCCATATCTGGATATGAGTAGGTAGAGGCGGCTCTGGCACATACGTAGCTAGGGGTAAAATCCAAAAACACCACTTTGAGCTACACTCGAACGGAAACTGGTGCATGAAAACAGGCCTTGTTGCACTCTTGGTTATGACACTCCCAGGGGATATGCTTAGGATAAATCTCATTTTCATTACAAAACATTATAAAGGGGTTATGAGTATATAATTCCTCAAGGAAAACATTTTTATGATTATGGATTATATCCATAAACTGTTCTATTTATGTTAACTGTTTTACAAGTTTGGAATTATGTATTGCGATTCATAAACTAATCTAGTATATGCCATTTTTTAGAAATGAATCCTAGTGGAATGAATGGAAACTATGTCAACTCATGTAATCAATGTAGTGATTTCCATCCTACTAAAGATAATTATAGTAGAGCTGGTGATGCAACTAGTACTGATCATCTTATCACTAATTGTGAAAACACACTCATGTTATGAATAATAACCTTACCCGTATGAAGCACCCTGATCCAAAACACGGAGGATCAATGTTAGACCGATTCCTGATGCAACAACCACCAAAATTCAATGGTACTATAAATCCATTTCTAGCCGAGAAATGGATAAGTTCTTTAGAGAAAATAATCCACTCTTTGGGGAGTAGTGAAACGGGAAAAAAATTCATGGCCGTTTATCACCTCATGGGAGATGAAGATAAATGGTGGTCATTGATTCAAAAAAAAAAGTAATATGATGAATTATCAAATATAGAATAGAGTGAGTTTAAAAAGATTTTCATTGAAAAATATTTTCCACAACTCCATCTAGCGTATATGGAGAGGCAATTTTTGAGTCTGAGACAAAATGAGGATGAGAATGTTACAAAATATGAGGCTAACATTACAAAGTTAGCAAGGCATGCTGCAGATTATATACATAACCCAATAAGTAATATTTCTCATTTCTTTGATGGGTTAAAACCACTTCTCCGTCGAGCATTAGTCTCACAATCCTTCCTGTTGTACAAAGATATTGTCTCATGTGCTATCAGGATAGAAAAGGAATTCTCCAAGTATTATGACTTCAATGAAAAGCATAAGAAGAATAGATCTATTGGACACTCTGTAAATGTAAATATGGGGAATAAGAGAAAATTTGAATATCCATCCTGCGGTAAATGGGGGAAGAAAGACCCTCGTACTTTCCTGAAAGGAATGTGAGTCTATTACAAGTGTGGTGAAAAAGGCCACCAAGCTCGTGATTGCGAGGGGAAGAAAGAGGATGACAATGTTGAAAGATACAATTATAGAGTAAGGTCACATTATAAAAATGAATGTCCTAAGAACCAAAGAAACTTACCTCAGAAAAGGCTAAGGGATCAAGGCGAAGCTTATGCTATCACTAATGTTGAGGTTGAAGCTCCTAAAGACGCGGTGGAAGGTAATTTAACGGTTTCATCATGTTTAGAAAATTCTTTATTTGATTCTGGATCATCGAATTATTTCATATCTTCCCAGTTTTCTATGAAAATTAGATATTTTCAATTTGACTTGACCTGGGAGTTATCATTCAAAACACCTTAGTGAAGAATCATTGAAACTAAGTTTTGTGAATCAGTTCCCATTAGGGAATATAAATTTTCTTTACCGGATGATCTCATCATCATACCCATGATTGAATTTGATATAATCCTTGGTATTGTTTGGATTTCAAACCATGATGCGAAAATTTATTGTAAGAAGAAGGAGTTTAAAATTCTCGATGATGATAAGGAGTACCTTATCTTTAGAGCAGAAAGGTCACCACCTAATTTTTACTTATATCCACCCTAGTAGCACAAATAAATTCAAATATTGGGGATGAAGAGAATGAAATAAAATTTGGTGAGAAAAGAAATTTTAAAAAATAGGATGTTCCAATTGTGAAATAATATGTTGATGTGTTTCATGATTATTTACCTGGACATCCTACAGAACGAGAAATTGAGTTTTCTATTGATTTAATTCCTAGTTCAAAGACCATATCGAAGACCCCTTATAGAATGGCCACTGTAGAATTAGTGGAAATAAAGAATAAACTTGAAGAATTTATTAATAAGGGATTTATTCACCCTAATGTTTCTCCATGGGGATACCATGTTCTTTTTTAATAAGAAAGACAGATCTATGAGGTTGTGCATTGACTACAAGGAAATCAAATCTATAACAACAAAGAACAAGTATCCCCTACCCCGCATTGAGGATTTATTCGACCAACATCAAGGTGCTCAATATTTTTTCAAAGATTGACCTTCGATCTGGATATCATCAGTTGTGTGTGAAGAAGGAATACATTCCAAAAACATCATTTTAAATAAGGCATGAGCATTACGAGTTTATAGTAATGCCTTTTGGGTTGACTAATGCACCCTCTATCTTCATGGATCTAATGAATAGAGTTTTCAAGGAATATATTGATGAATTTGTAGTGGTATTTATTGATGATATCTTGGTATACTCTAAAGGATACTAAATCATGAAAATCACTTACGCGTTGTTCTAAAGAATCTTAGAAGAAATGAATTATATGGGAAATTTAGTAAGTGTGAATTCTGGATTCAGGAGATTTCTTTTCATGGACATATTGTGTCTAAGGATGGGATCTTTTTTGATCCTTCAAAGTCCAAGGAAATCCAAGAATGGCCAGCCATGACAAGTATAACTGAGGTACGTAGTTTTATTGGTTTAGCAGGTTATTATCGACATTCAGTCCAGAATTTTTCCCGGTTGGCTAGCCCATTAACAAAGCTCACACATAAAGGGGTTAAATTTTTTTTGGACAAAAGAGTGTGAAGAATGTTTTGAATAACTGAAGAGAAGATTAGTCAATGCTAATATTTTGAATCTACCATCAGTGAATGATGGGTCTGTTATTTATAGTGATGCTTCAAAGAAAGGACATGGTTGTGTCCTTATGTAGAATTATAGAGTTATTAACTATGCATCACGGTAGCTAAAAATTAATGGGAAAAACTATGATACTCATGATATTTAGTTAGCAGCTGTAATCTTTGCTTTGATGATATAGATACATTATCTCTATTGTAAAAAAATGTGACATATATACTGATCATAAGAGTTTGAAGTATATTTTCTCACAGAAAAAACTGAACATGAGGCAAATAATATGTCTTAAACTACTCAAGGATTTTGATTTCACTATACACTACCACCCGAGGAAGGAAAATAAGGTGGAATATTCTTTGAGTAGAAAGCATCATGGAGTTTAAAACAAGATGAGAATTGAAAGGGATCATATTTTCATGGAACTATTAAATATGGATATGGGAATTAACATGGAAGGTAAAACATCAATTATTTTTTAAATGGTTTCCAAACCATATTTACTAGAAAAGATAAAAAGTTCTTATAATGATGATGAATAGTTTCAAAAGAAAATTAATGTTGTGAATGATGGGTGTTTGAGTGACTTCATATATAAATATTGGATGATGCTCATAGATCCAATGTCACTATAAACCCTGGTAGTAGTAAGAAGTATTGATATTTGAAGGTACATTTTTTATTGAAAACATGAAGAGGGAGATTGATGATTTTGTGTCAGGATGTATGGTTTGTCAACAAGTGAATGATGGAAGGCAATAGCCTAGAGGAGTCATGAAACAACTTCCCATTCCTGAGTGGAAATGGGAAAATATTACGATGGAATTTGTCTTGGGGATACCAAATTCTCCTAGAAGAAATGATTCCATATGGGTCATTGTTGATTGTTTTACCAAGTCAGCACATTTTCTTTCTATAACAGAAGATTTACCACTTCAACGTCTAATGAAGTTTTAAGACATACTGGAGTACCCTTATCAATTGTTTCTCACTGTGATCCCTGTTTTAAATCATCATAATGGAAAAGTCTTTAGAAATCCCTAGATACTTAACTTCGTTTGAGCACTACCTACCACCCTCAAAATGATGGAAAATCAGAACAGACTATTCAAACCTTAGAATACATTTTTCGATCTTGATCACTTGACCTTCAAGGTATGTGGGATCAATATTTACCTCTGGTAGAATTTTCCTATAACAATATCTTCCATTCAAGTATTCAGATGGCACCATATGAAGCTTCATATGGAAAGAGATGTCACACACTAACTTGTTTGGATGATATTGGTGAAAGAAAACTCATAGGCCCATAAATTGTTGAGAAAATGATGGAAAAGGTGAATCTTATCCAAACCCACATCAAAGCAGCACAATGTAGGTAGAAGAGCTATGCTGATAACTGAAGAAAGGATTTGAAATTTTAGGTAAGTGATCAAGTTTTCTTGAAGGTATCTCCATGGAAAGGGGTTATATGATTTGGTAATAAGGGTAAATTGATTCCTAGGTACATTGGACCTTTCGAAATTCTAAAAAGAATTGGGGTTGTAGATTTCCATTTGGCTATGCCGCCCAGTCTCTCCAAAGGCCACGATGTGTTCGACATATCTCTATTAAAAAAAATTCATTCCTAGCACAAAGCATGTACTCACCTATGGGGAAATTGAACTAGAACCAGATCTATCTTATTTTGAAGAGCCTGTCAAAATTCTTGATACCAGAGAACATGTGCTGAGAAACTGGATGACTCGTTTGGTAAAAGTTCTATAGATAAATCATAAGATGGAAGAGGCGACTTGGGAACCCAAGGAACATATGATGAATTAAAACCAGAATCTTTTTATGTAGTAATATTATAGAAATTTCCATGATGTTCTTATTTTAAGTAGGGGAGTACGTAACACCCCAATCTTCCACGATACGTTTCCTTTTGAATAATACAATAGCTTGTCTTGTACGTAACTTCAAGTTTAAACACACCACAACCAATCAAACTAGCCATTATAAATAGTAATACCCACTTTCTGAAATTTTTTAAATTTTATCATTTAAAATGGACTTCATTTTTGGATTTATAATATCGAAATTATCTTATGGTGAATTTTTGGTATTTTTCTGAAAACCTTCAATTTTTTGAGGAATAGTGAAAAACACTACGTAGTTGTTTAAAATCAAATTTTTAATTAAATGTTTAATTATTTTATTTAAATTTATTTTAGCTCAATATAAATACAAAATATCTATATATTTCATCGTAATTCTTTAGAGTCATTTTATAATAATTTATGATATATAAAATTTTATCGAACTTTTTACCATCTTTTACCCACCTCCTATGAGCATTTCCAAATTTGTATAAAACATAATTTTATAGCTTTTGTGAGTTGAATTTAAAAAATCTGAGAGACATGGTTGATATCTGTAAGTAAAATGTGGTTCAATAAGATAAAATAATTTTTGGTGAATAGTATCCTTTTATTTTTATTTACCACAGTTAAAAGTAAATTGTGTAATTAACTGTAAAAATGAAATTATTATTACCCTAAAACATGTCCTAATTCTACTGGATAAGTTTAATTCGACCAAAAAACCCATAGGAATAAACTATGATCCTTTAGTTCCACTTGTATTAGATTAGGACATTTATTATTATTTTATTTAAAGTAGAGTTAAAAGAGTTAAAAACCAATGTTTAATAACTAAACCATTTTAAATATAGGGATATAAATAATATAAATTCTAATATAAATATTAATTATAAAGGTAAAAATATTTCATACATAATTTTATTTTATTTATAATTTGTAGACATTGAATAATTAAATTTATTTATGACACGATCAAGTTGCAGTAATTACCTTATTAATGAAAGTTTAAAATAATTGATATTATAAATATCCAAATGAATATAATTTGAGACTTTTAATGAATTAAACTAATTTTATAGGTTAATATGACATTTTAGGGTTTATTAAATGAATTTTTTATATGTAACAATGTTTTTATAAATTTAACAAAAACAAAATACCAAATAGTGTCAAAATTGACATAAAATAGTTTTTAAAACAAATATTATATTACTGATTGATATTTTATTCCTAAAAATATAATGTTCAGAAAAAGGGCGTAAAAAATATTATATATGTCACTAATTATCCACTTGAGGTTCGCTTGGAAGGTTATAGTATGTTTATTAACTATATAATATAAAAATACAAAGAGACATGGTAAATGTCAAACTATTTAACTAAGAGATAAATCTAAAAGATAAGGTTAATATTGTGACTCAAACCAGTCTAAAACCTATTGGTTGAGTTATTTTACCCATACCCACCTTATCCTTGAAATAAATCATTTTGGTGCCATTAGAATCCGAAAATTATTTTATTATAAAATAATATTTCAATCTTTTCCTAAGGTTCCCTTCACCCATCTTATAAAAGGGAACTTCCTATTCTCTGAAATTAACACCTTCAAAGCCATTTGGCTTGGCCAAACCCTACCCAAATATCATCTCAAATATCCTCCCTTCATCCAAGATTCCTTCCTTTAGTCATAAATCCAACATAAGGATCCCTTTTGATCAAATCAAAAGGAAGAACCCGAAGAAGAGGTAAATATTTCATCACCTCTTTCATGTTCTTTTCTTCTTCCACTTCCTCTTTCTTTATTGTTTCAATTATAAAATAATAACTCCAGTATATTATATATACTGTGATGTTATTATAAAAATATTACAACCATATTCATTATTCTTTCCATCCTATAAATGAAAAAGTCCCCATACGTGCATACTTATGGATTACAGTATCCACGTCGTGGTGTAGTTTGTTATTCAAATAATTCATCATTTAGATGGGTATAATAATGAGTATAAATGATTTAAATAATAAATATAACATTATAATGCTTCTGTATATATGATATACCATCCAATTATATATTACTTTAATATCAAAAGAATCATATTGTCACTCGTGCGTACATACGGATTACCGTCTCCACAAACGCCATGAGATTCATTCCCCATCGTATCCATTCAAGACTAATTTTCATTTAAAGATTAAAAACAATTTTTAAAGACTTAATATCATTATGAATATGAATACGATACATCCTATCTATAAGAAACATTACTTACATAACAAATCATATAAAGGAAAATGAATCAATTAACACCCGAAATGATGATACTACTGAAATATCATTAACAATGCAATATTAGAAGATCATATATGATATAATATTTATGTATAATGTTATTGTATAATTTAATAACAATGATTTAACTACTATAAAATAGTTTAACGTACCCTTGACCAAGGAAATGTACAAGCTAAGGGTTAATTTCACAATCTCTTTATTATCCGAGGGTGTTTTTACGTAAATATCTACTAGGTCCTCTTTGTCATCCATATCCATGTTTCTTTAAAATGTATTCCAAAACAATTTTACTACTTACTAGACTATGGGTTAATTTAATTTATACCCTTTTTACTTTTTATAAATTGGTTTGAAAGGAATCTTTCCGTCATTTTCCAAACAAGGTACCTTATGACCTTTTAGACAAAATCAAGGTAAGAATGTTTTTTTTAACTTATATGGTGGGTGCGGCTATTTTCTGATGTTATAACATCATCTAATCTTCCCTTAAAATCTTATAAGAATACTTTTAAAATAAATATTTTCTTTATAAATATATAAATTTTAATTTATTTAAAAATAAAATGGAATATTTCTCTAAAAAAATGTTTTGATTTCATCTATGTCAACTTCCTTTGATGGATTTTAAGCTTATTTAAAGTTAATTTTTTATGATACAAAACATCCATGTTGTATTGAAGGTTTTGTGATATGTTTTAATGTGGATTTTTTATTTTTACACAATTTTTGGTTTATAAATAAATTATTGACATTTCACAGGCTAGTTTTAATGCGAATGTTTATGTAATGTTTAAACCTTTTAATATGAGGAATGTATTGGACTTAGTAAGTGATGGGTGGAGCCTGCTATAGCTCCTCGATGAATAGGTAGGTCTCTTGTGAAAAACATGTGTCTTGGCACAAGATCGTGACAAAATATTATTTGTAGTCTTGGTCCACATCCTTGACTATGTGGTTATGAAGTCTGAGATTATGAATTTCATCATTATGATAGTTGATATTGATATTTTTTGTGATTATTCTACTAGTAGAGTATCTATGTGAATAATTAAGTGGAATTATTTGATTTTAACTTTTCTTTATTATGCAAAATTTATAGTTAAGAATGATTTTTTTAGTCTTACATTGCCTTAAATGTTTATGCTTATTTATCAAAGTTTCCGCTATATTGTTATCCTTACTGAGCATATGATCTCACCCCTTTCTATGTTTTATTTCATCTAGGATGTGAAGAAATATATTATGAATGACCTATAGGTATATTCTAATGGATATTAGTGTGGACTATGGAAACAATTTTGTTTTAGTTTTTCATTTTATAATTTAATTTAAAACTTATGAATGTATCTAGTATTTCCATGGCTACTAAACTAATCGGTCTTTAGAGACATGATATTTTGTGATCAATCCAATATTATGTAATAATTCACCGACTCTAGGTATCTAGGGTAAGGTTGTTACAATTTACCTAATAATAAACCAACAATGTTGAAATACACCATATGATATGTTTATTTCTGATATTGAAGGCTTCTCCATGAATCCTAATGAGACTACTACTTGCCTATTTATATAAATTTTTGAGATTTGAAATGGTGGAATGTCCCTCAATGGTGATTTCTCTATAGAATCACACACATATAAAATAAATAATGTTTTATGAAGATTCTAGGATAATAAGTTCACATCTATTGAAGATGATAAATATGTGAAAATGATCATATTTGAGGGAAATTTTTGCTCCCTACTAACGTATGAAATCATGATGAAAAGAACAGCGAATAAGGGGACATGTGAAGAAAATGAATTCAATAAAACAATATCCATTAATTATAAATATTATGAAAAATATAAAGGTTATTTTATAGGCTTTCTTCTTCATAGTTGGGAGTCAATCAACTACACTAAAAAATCATCAAAAACTGATAAAATGTAAATTGAAATGGATGAACCAGAAGTGTAATTCTATAAGTGTAAAAACAATTGTCACAATAAAACAACGTTCCAAATATATGAGAAAAATAATTATAAATAAAAGATATAATCATGATTTTAAAGTCATAACATGTATTTCAGGTGATAAATCTATGGATTATACTTCATAAACCTCTTTAAGTGACTCAATCCCAACTGTATTTTGGAAAATTTTTAAAATGATATCAAAGTTAATACTCATTTTCATATTTTATAATATTATTCCTCTTATATAAATTATTATCCTATATATTTTCATTCTTTATCCTCTAGTCAAATATTTTTTTGATTTCAAATATTATCAATATCCACTTAAAAATGTTTTTCATTAACTCAATTCATTACACATAGATTTTGCGATGTAACAAAAGAGTGTTTTTAATAAAAACAAAAATAGAAAATAAAAAGGTTATTATGATCATATAAAAATAATAACTCATTATGAATATCAATGTTCAAAAAGATTTAGATAATCTAAAAACCATAAAATAGTTATAAAGATCCCCTTAAAAAATTATATCAAGGTGAGTAAAACCTAAAAATATTAGGATATAGAAAACTAGGAAATAATTGGGTTGGATTTGGATACTCTAATAAAGAAATCTATTCTAAAAATGGAAACAAAATTTATTTTTAAATATGTTTATAAAGAAAATTTATTTATCTATTAAAAAACTCATTTAATAAATGAATGATAATGGAAAAAATACATGATATCGAATACAAAATCTAATTTTTCAATCAATTAATTTATCAAAAATAAAAAATGATAATAGAATTTTTATTATGAATTTTTACTATCTAACATAAGTGGAACAATGTTCATGTGGGTTTGAAAAACATTATTCATTTAATTTTGGGAGAAATGTTCATTTTTAGAAAAATACATAAAGATGAGTGGTACCAAGATTGTGTTTTCTAATGATATATGTGTGGAGACCTCTCCAGATTCTATAAAATAAATCAACATTGTATTTTTTTTGCGACATTTGATGATAAATATAGGGTTAAGTTAATTATTTATTATACTATCTGTTTTTATATTTATAGACTTTTAAAAAATGTTTTACTCATAAATATATTGAATCCATGTTAATTAAATGTTGGCTAATTTTCTGATAGATTTTTTCAAATTTATTTCTAAATTGTTTTTTTAATTTTTTTTAAATCATAAAAAAATTAATTACCACCTACTAATATAAATTTTTTAGTGTAGTTAATTTGAATTCTTATTTTTGACAATATGTCCCATGTTGGAGTGAATATGTGAGGAAGTCATTGATTTGGCATGGATAACATGTTTATTGAATCTTTCAACCTCTTGTCAAAATTAACCCTTACCAACTAATTAAAGATCATCAAAATTTTAATTTAAATGATTTTTTTTTGTGAATCATAGTAATATGGTTAGGAGAAAATTACTATTTAAAATCTCAAAAACAGTCATATTTATTCATATGATCATGAATCAAATCATCTGAACCTTTTTTCCCCTTCTAAAATTGAAAATCTATGAGGAAAATTATATACCCTTCTAATTTTTGGAAAATACATGATTCACAATGGATGATTTATTAACTCTGAAAATTGAAGCATATAGAGAGTTCATAATGTATTTAAAAATGGTTGAAAAGGAAAAATGTTTTAAAAATATTTCAATTCATAGTGATCATAAGGGAGAATTAAATAATAAGGAATTTAATGATACCAGTTCTTTAAAATTCCTTATTCATCCTTTTTCTGCTATATGATACCCTATACAAAATCAGGTTCTATATTTTTGAAATAAAAAAATAAGAAATTTCTCTACACATTATAATTTAATTTTTAATTTCGAAAATAATATGGTTTTATTTATATAAATAATAAATGTCATATCATTAATCACATTATCATGAGAACTTTTACAAAATATAAAACTTATATAAATATACTTAATTAAAATCCTATAGTGTGATTTTTCAATGTTTCAAGTTGAAAATGATATATTTTAAACACAAAAGAAAATGTAATATAATTTCATTCCAAATAAAAAAGGGTATATTTTATAGGTACTCAAAATCAACAAAATTTGACAATTTATTTAACAAAGGGACTAAAATGGTGTAAGATTAAAGGCATGTTGTGTTTTATGAATAAATTATAAATGATTCTTCTCAAAATGTTTTTGGAAAAAATATTTTAAATGACTATTTTCATTCTAATTATTTTTAAGAAGAAGGAAAACCGACTTGATATTCAAATATTAATTTTTTTAAAAAATATTAAGATCACACGTTGAATTGTTTTTTGATTATTTACATGTTTCAACTCTTACTTGTAGATCCATTTTAATTAAGGCTGAACACCCAGCCTTTATTTCTGTAATTAAACTGTAAATCCATAATGCTTCCCTTAACTATGAAAATAAGGTTTAATCCATACAATGTTAAATAAATAAATTAAATCAAAATTATTTATGTAGTATCTGGGTAATTACTAATGCTCGTCTTTTTATTGGTTATAATTGGGTTTTAGGTAAAAAAATATGATTACGGTAATATCACTAGAATTAATTATCAATTAGTTACAAATTTTTATAACCAAGAAGAAATAATCTACTATGGTGAAACATTTTCACCCATTACTCTGTTAGAGTCTATTAGATTCTTGATGTTATTCACCTTACAAATAAATTTTAAACATATTTAAATGAATATAAAATAGAATTTTTGATTTTTATTTATATACCAATTTTTTTTGGAATAAAAACCATTTTATTTAGAGTCCATGTTTTAAAATTTATATTTTAAAATAACAAAAATCTTTTTATGGGTTAAAACACGGCCCTTGGGATTGGTATGATCATATTTCAATCTATCTTATTTAAAATGATCTTAAATTGGGAAAAATCAATTCAACTATCTTTTAAAAAACTTATAAAATGATTTATTACTCCTTAAAATTTATTTTTATGATACTATTATTTTCTCTACCAATACAAATATATTTTTTGGAATTTTATGGTTTAAGGTAAAATTTATTTGAAAATAGGACTATGGGTGAAGTAAAATTCTATATCGTTTTTAAAACATGTCAAAGAAATTAGGATATCATTTAACCAATGGAAATAAAATGAAAATTTAAATCAATAAATAATTGGTCATCATAAGAAAATTAGTACCCCCATGAGTAAAATTTTTATGTAAGTATTTGATGAAGCAAGTAAAATTATTGATAAAAAACATTATAGAAGTATGATTGGTATTAAAAATTTGGTTAATAGAACATAAAAATATTTCACATTCTATTTTTGTTTTTTTGGAAAATTTTAAATCAAATAAAAAATAATATCATTTATAAAATTTCAATTGGATTCATCATTATATAATAGGAAAGAATATAATTTTGTTTACCCAAAAGGAACTTCTTTTGAATTAAATTATTTTTATGCTTATTTTTAGGCTGTAAAATAGATTGGAAATTTAGTAGTGAAACTTACCATCTACTTGGAAAATACCACATCTCAAGGATCAGTATGATGTAAAAAAATTTACCCTTTCTAAAACCAATGAATTAAACATAGCTTTTAGAGTTTATTATTGCAAAAATCATCCAATTAAACACACTATCATAGAATTTGTCCTAAAATTTTGAACTATCACCATTATTTGTGAAAAAAAGTACAATTAGTATCTCCAAAAATTCAATCCAGAAATGTCACACAAAACACATTGATCTAAAACAAAATTTTCTTAAGGGATTATTTCAATAAATTTGATATCTTATTGGAAATCAATATCATAAAATATCAATTTGGTGACATTTTTACTAGAGCATTAGACCTTGGCCTTTTCAAATTCATTAATGGTGAATTATGCATTTTTCACTTATAAATCAATTAATTTTATATATGTATATCTTGAGTTATATTATAAAGAAATATATTTTGATAAACATGTTTTAGAAAATATTGAAAATTTGAATTTATTGTTTTTATATCAATTATATAATGGATATGATCCATTTATCTAATAGTTTCTATTATTTGAGTGTGATAATTATCTCATTATAATTTTGTAATATTCCTCAAGAAATATATTTTATTATCAAAAATAATAATTTTTAATAATGATTCTCTTCTTTTAATATTTTAAAAATATTTTTTTAAAAAAGAAATATATTTTATAGAATTAATGTTAATTATAATGTACATTTGGTATCATTAAAAATAATTTTTTTTCAAAAAATAAATTGAAAATATCATAAATATTGTTATGTATATATCAATATGAATTATTAAATAAAAATTTCACTTTTTATTTCTATTAAGGATGACTAATGAAGAGAAAAAATATATAATATATACTTTTATCTACAAAGATTCTAATGAGATGACTATTATGAAATGTGAATTGGAAAAACACTTCAAATATGATCTATTAAGAAATGTTTTACTTCTTCATTTTCAATTCAATGATGTTGTTGAGAAATTAATCTAACTTCATTTATTCAAAAAATGCGATTTCCTGGAAAATATATGTATCATTTTATTTTGATTCATTATTATAATCCTCTCTATTTCTTTATTTTTTAATATTCAATTTTTATAAATTTTATTTTTCATATTACCTATAATTTTTTATTTTTATGATTTTGTACTATAATATATTTTTTCCCTTACTTTTTGATATATTATAGTTGAATAATCCTCTAATTTTTGGGGGAGTTTAGAATTGATGATTTTTTTCACTTTCTATTATTTTATCTTTATATTTTCTTTATATCAATCCTTTTTTTAATTTCTTATTTATTAATTTGATATACATAATATTTACAAGGTTTGAATATAAAATTTATTTTTTAAATAATTTAAACAACCCCCCCCCTTGGGGGTTTTAAATTAAATGTTTCATATCTTTGACCATCCTCTCTTTATTTTCCTCTTTTTTTGATATTTTACATATTTCATATTAATAAAAAAGTGGGAAAATTTTTCAAAACAGCTGTGTTTATTATTTTATAATGTTTAATATTATAGACATATATTTTAAAAAAATTTGTGTTGTTAATAAAAAGGACATTATTCTTTTTTACTCTTCTCTAGTGAGAATATTTTTACAATGTGGAAGATTTAAAAATTATTCCAATTTTTTTTCAATAAAATTAATAATTTATTACATAAAATAAATTAATAACTTATTAAATCCGTGAATTATATATCAAAATCATTATATATGGATCTATTCATTATTTCTCATTTTGGTTATGTTATTATTATTATTATTATTATGTGGGTGATTATCAGGTTTAAGAATATTAGGTTATTTTCTTGGTCACAAATACTCACATATGCTTCTAAATTTCAATTTGTGTACTTCTTCAACTCTTCAATTTAATGTAAAGTGTTGACTATATTTTACATTATAGAGTTCTTTAAGTCAATTCAAATACTACATGATTATCTTATCAATGTCATAGAGCATCCTTTTTTATTCTTCATGAAAATTGAAATTTATATAATGATTAAGATGAGTCTCCAAAATGAAGTGGATGGGGGCATATGTGAGTTTAAATATGTATAGATATAACCCACTAGTTGGTATAGGTCACTAACTACCCATATATCTTGATAGTAGTTAATGATAATATCCACCACACCTACTGGCTAGTTGGTGGAGGACTACTTGCCAACTAGTGGTTATCCAGTGAATAATCATTCTATCTAAAGAGAACTGGAAAAAAATCCAACCATTGATTTTTAGTGGATTTTTTCAATTTTCTTAACATTTAGGCTTCCCACCTTCTATCTCGTTGAATCTATGGGGTATTGGTTTGAATCAAGGCAGATGTCGTTGGAAATAATTTTTTATTACCAGAAAGACCGTAATTACGGACATATATATCTTTATAACTGAATATGATTTATGGAATATACCTATTCCTTTTGTATCGTATAAAAGTATTTTTTGGATCCCTATTATATAACCATGATTTTTTTTTCCATTTATGTGCTCATAAGTTGAAAATTGATAGCGAAGGATATATTTTCCAATTTTCTAAATGATTCAACTTCAATTTTTATATTTTTTATAATGGATCTAAACCACTCCTTCAATTATTTAATAATATATAGTACATTGACCAAATAATGATAATTGTGAGTATCTTGTGACTAGTTTTTCTAATGCCCACATCTCTCTTGAGATTGACTATTCTCATGTTTTTCTCACTCTATAGTAGTGAGGGATGAGTTACATAGATACCATTAATTATAAATAGTGTCCCAAAAAAATAATATCGAGGTATAAGTATCCTAATAACCACAAAAATAAAGGGATTTATAACATTTTTATATCTATTTTAGAGGTGGAAACATAGTGGAAAATATCATTATATTAGCAAACTCTATCAATTTTGTTTTTTATTTTATTTTCTTTGTCCACACCACATCATTTAACATAGACAAAAATACATGCACAAATTCACTTCAATAATTTTCATTCTTAATTTACATTATTATTATCATTAATAACAAATATAAAATTTATAAACTATTAAATAATTGATTTATTAGTTTATCAGCTTTGTTCTCTTTAAATTTAAAAATTGAAAATTTGATACCCACCCCCTCATGAAACAATCTATAAATAATTAGTTGAAACTATGTGGTTATAATGTTGGTGAAAAATAAAAAAACAAGGATGGAAAATGTATCCCTTTGATGATCAAGAATAATTTTAAACAATAAATATTGATATTATACTATTGTCAAGGAAGTGGAAATATCATTGATCATTGAATGATTCCCACAATTATCAGTTCTGAGGTAGGAAGGTTCGTGAAAAATAGAAATTCAGTTTAAGAAATAAATAAAAGTAATAATATTGTGAATGTAATTTATAAAATCCCTTGTAAAATATCAAAGAAAATATAGAACATTATAATTGAATTTATGAATATATGGATAGATTAATGTCACAAAAAAATAATAATTTTACAAATAGATATAAATAATTACTCATTTTGATGTTGATTGATATGATTTATTTTATAAAGATGATAGGAAAAGAGTCATGATGGTCTGTGATTAAGGTTCATCAAATGTTTTAATATCTCAGAATATTGGTATATTATTTTACTATTCTGAGAATAAATTTAATATAAGATAAATCTGGAATGAAAAGGATTAAGTAAACTGATAAAATATGGGACAATGAATATTTTACATGTATAAATATTTAAGAATAAAAACAATTTCCATAATTCTCATTATTAGTATATGTAATAATATGGAAGAAAATACAACATTGATAAAAAAATTATTGCTAAAGTGAATGCATTATCTTCATTGAGAAGAAATTATAAATTTTATTTCACTCACTGTGAAGATTTTTAGTTCATCTTCATTAACATAAATAACTTTTTTTCTCCTTAAGTATAGAATTGAATGAGATGAATTATCATAAAAAAATAACTAATATAGATAAACATAATATAAAATCAATATTTTATATTATATTTCACCATCATTGATCTAAAATATAATTTGGAATAATGATGATTATTTTTTTAAGAGATATACCTTCAAGATGAAGTTATTTGGATATCGCCTTGATGTGGGGAAATACCAAGTTTTATATTAACTACAAGGATAAATCACTTCTTAGGAATTTTGTATTCTAGAAGAATGTTATTCCAAGAGTCATTAAAATTTTATGATTACATAATATCTAAAACATATTTTTCATTTATTAGTTCTGATGTTAAGTGAGAGAAATCGAATTGACCAATGGGATGAATATAAAAAAAATCAAAGGATAATTTCTTATATGAATTAATTGTTTGTTTTTTTAATATGTTATTTTTTTGATTATATGAATCTAGATAAAAATAAAATCCAATATATTCATAAAAAAGTATATTATTCATTATCATATTCAAGAAATTACATGAAAACCATATTGAGTTTTCACTGTATTTTATTTTAGTTATTAACTGTTTTTTTATCTAAATTAGTATACTGGAAAAAATATTATTATAGGACTAGTACATCATATTTAAGATAAAAAACATAGTAACGATGTAATCTAGTATCCAATGGTTTGTTATCATGGTAAAGATAGGCTCATATATCATTTGTAAAAAATAAAATAAAAAATTGATTAAATTCCACTGCATTACCCACTAAAAATGATCACATACTTCTTAGGACATTTAATAAATAGAAGAATTATATAAATGAATAGGGTGAAATAATTACCCAGTTCCGGATGGATTAACATGGGAGGAATATGGACATCGGTAGGAATAATCCACATCATCATATCGTAAGTACTTGATCATCATCATAATAATGAGGGAATCATTTGATAGTAGAATGTAATGAGTAAAATATTTTATAATAAAATATTATAACATTTTTGTCTAATACCATACATAGATGAGAAAAAAGATAATATTATGTTCAAGAATAAGTTATGCACATTAACTAAAACATCATAATTTTGAACAAAGATATCATCTTTTTCACGAATAATACACATAATATCATGAGTTATATCACAATACCCACCTCATTGAAGGGACAAATAATTCAAAGCCCCATTGTCTCATTATAAAATTCTCATAATCATGCATGCCACATGAATAATATAACAATAATTTCCAAGAGATGAACCCAAGGATATGATTCGGTTTAATAAAGGTATTTCTAAACATTATTTCAAGAATAACCATTGGGATTACCAAATGAATAATGGAAACCATAATGTTTTCATAAAACATCATCATTAATTAGTTGATAAAAACTAGTAAAGATGATTTAATGAACTGTTTTTTTTATTTAATGAATTTTGAATCAATGATATGTAAATAAATTAGAAAAAAATAAAAAGTGTTAGACTGTTTATATCAAAAAAATAAAAGGAAATGAATGTTGTAAAGAAATTTTAATTACATTTGATGAAAATCAATACAATGTATAATGTTAAAGATTAGGATACCCAAAATGTTGGAGTTGTGATCATGATTCCCCTTACCATAAATCCTGATTTAATTTATCTCTTTTATGCCCCTTTAATAAATAACATATATTTATTAAAACAAGTTATATGTATTGATTTCTTTCATATTTATAATAATTTATCAAACATAATAATTGGACTATATTGTTTAATTAACTTTTTTCATGTTGAAATGTTTTGATATCATTTTTCCCATAAAAGTTTGTTATTTGGTTTTATTTATCATGCTAATTTATAAAATATAATAATTCATTATTCTTGTTTAAAATAAATTTATTTATATATTAATATATCATAATTTATTTCTTATAACCATTTATAAGGTTGGTTATAAGAAAAGGATCTGAAATGACCCTATTGGTGTTTAATCGACTCTTAAAAAGATATTGTCCAAGGAAGAGGAAAGTTAAGAATATAAATACATCATAAATATGAATATTATAGTAGGTTATCATAACCGATATAATTTTCATGTACTTATACACTAATATAATATGATTTGGGTTTGAGATGTATTTAAAAAATGTAATATAACATGAACTTTTAAAGAAAAGTTGATGAGAACATACACTTTTATGGATGTCGTATCTTTTTTATCATAATAAACTCTATTGATGTATGGAGTTTTATTACTCTATAATGTCCCTAAAGATTTATTGGTTATTAATAAAGGGTATTTATATATATAATTATATTTTTTAAATGTATTTGAATAGAATATCCAAGGGGATGGATAATTTCATTTTAATGATAAGGGGAGCATTAGTCCGATGTAAAAATATTGAATAAAATATCATATCTAATGTAAAACTTGAAATAATTATATTTTTAACATCATGAATCATTTAAAATTATTAGAAAATTATTTTGGGACACTAAAAATCATTATTATACTAATTTAATGGTTTGTGAAAATGGAAGGTGGAAAAATAGAAAAAAAGGTTTTTTTAATCGAATGCATTTAACTACTGACTATGGAAAAGATAATTTAGATTTAGATATTTTTTAAAAATGAAAAAGGTATCATACTAAATTGATATTGGGTTTATGTAATAAATTTTAAATTAAATAACTTATTATTCTATCGACATTATTTCATAAAATATTCTTTTAAAAAACCACATTTTTATGATTCATGTCAAAATTATTGGTCATTAGAAAATTATAAAACATTTGCCCATGGAAAATTTCAATGTGATAACTCTAAAAAAATGTGTTCATTTTATCAAATTAATTTCATTTTATAGTCAATTTTAATAATTTACATAAAAGAAAATATTTTTTAGAAATACATTAAAATAATATTCTATTAAAAATATGGTTATAGTTTCATTGAGTTTTTCATCATGATATTTATTTTCATGAAATTATTTATTGATATTTTACTAAATAATTAAATATAAATACTATGTAGAATTATATTTGGTCAAATTTATTTTATAATGACTAGGTTACTATTCTCATAGGTGTATTTACTATTCTCAAGGGATGGGATAATGTTCTTAGTGTACAAATTAACTCCTCAAAAAACATATACATTCATTTATTAAATACTAAATATAATTGAACTTAATGTACAATATTTTTCTTATATATTATTTTTCATTGGTTTACTATTATTTGGTTCCCTTTATATAGTCTTTTTCATGGAAGTGATGATTCTAGCATAATGGAAAGATCCAAATTTTATCATTTTACATTTTAAATTTTCTATTTTTAATGCATTTTAATGTTTAGTAGTTTCATTAATTTAACTACTAACTAATTTAACAATACTCATTATTAAAATAAACTAATTTTGGTTTTCATATCTACTATATGTATATAATTTTAAAAAATATAACTATAATTTATGAAAATATCATAAAAAAATATTTGTAGTTACATTATTCCCCCATTTTGAAATTTTAATCCTAAATTTTCAAAACATATTATCAGTTTCAAATAGATTATAGGAATTCTATTACATTTATTCACTGGTTCTCATGTTGCCTCTTCATATTATCAGATTCATCATAAAAATTGGATATGTTGATTATTCATGATGCACATAACATTATCTCTATAATCCATTATCTTAATTAGATTCTTCCCATAAGAGAGATCATGGTCCAGGTATATCACCTCCAAATTCAGTTCAACTAAGGAAACAAGTATACAAATCCTCAGAAGTGTTTCATAGAGTAAAATTACAACTTGATACATATTTGGTGGAAGTGATAGCTAATAAATTACATCTCTAATGCAATCGATGATCACAAAGGGTACAATATACCGACAGATTATATTCCTTTTTTAAAAATAACATGAATATCATTTATAATGATATTTTAAGGATAACTTCATCACAATTATCATGTTACATTTCCATTTTAATTTTGTTAGTACAAGTCCTCTAAAGAATATAAGCTGTATTAAATGTTTTATGGATGAAATGAACATTATCTATAATCTCTTTCACAAGATCACATCTATTTAATTTTAATTTATGAACTACATTCCAAAAATTGGAGTTCTACATCAAATCCTAAACCAATCATCATATGGACACATTTGAATACTTAATTATATGTTTTTTTTGTATGAGAAATCAACTAATGTATGATATTGATCCATCACACCATTAAATTTCATTTTATAGTATCTCAAAATGTCTTTTGTGTGTAAATTATGTTTTAAGATAGGAAATTAGTTCATGCCTAATTGGCCATACTGAAATTAAATCTAGTATTCATATAATGTTTAATAATTCTTCTTAATTTAGTTCATAACAATGGATCATGATTAAATTCAATACAAAGTGCTATTTCTTCCCAAATAAAATTAAATTGGGAAGTATGGGTTGGTCCATCCAGTACAACCCATAAAACATTTTATCATTTGGATGTAATTGGGAGAACAATTAAAATGTATATAGTGATGTTACTATATTTCTCTGTGGGTATGGTAATGGATACATCAGCCCTATGGACTCCTGGAACTTGGAATTAGTATGATGACATCCAAATAAATTTGAGTTGTACACCGTGATATCATTTTTCATGTTGTCCCACATGAAGTGATATCACATATCATGGTACATCATAGTACTTTTAGAATGAATTATTAAGGATTTTCTATTAGAATTATTTGAAATTTTGTCCTTTATATAATTTCATTAAATCACAAAAATTATAGTTCAAGAATTAATGAAACTATCTTATCAATCTGTACTTAATAATTCTTAATTCATTTATGAAATTTACCTTCTTTTGAAGCTTTATATCATCCCTTCATTCCACCTTGATCTTCCCTTGGATAGATGGTAGGGATATTATTTTGGAAAGTTATGATGTATTCAACAATGATTTTAGTTCTTGATCTATCCTTTTCATATCCATTTGATAAGGTCTTTCTCAGTCTTCATCAGGGATAGAGTAATAGGCTATTTTCCTCTATGATAATCAGCAATGATTTGTCCATTGAAGAGAGGTATTGAATAGAGAAATCCTATTCCTTAATCATCTCTAATAATCTCTCTTTACTAATGTTCATACCTTTCTGATTGAATATATATTTTGGACTATTATTTTATATATATATATATATATCACACTACTCGCCATTGAGGTAGAGTCACCAAATATTCAAGGTGATGACCAATGTTTCAAACTCCAAATCATGCACTGGGATACTCTACTCATATATATTTAAATGTTGTGATGAATATGATATCATTTTATCAATCTACAGGAGTTGACAGCCTTATAACGTATTCAAATCATTGTTGTATATCACAAAACCACCTCTAGATGGTGGATGTGTGAGTATATGAATAATGACTGACCTTTTATTGAGATCCTAAATTATTTCATGGAATTATTAAATAAATACATAAAATATGAATTCTAATGTTACCTTAGTTATCATGATAGAAAACTATGTTAAATTTAATATAAAACATGCATGGCGCACAACTAAGACATTAAAAATATGGACTTCTATGACAATGTATATGAAAACCCTTGCCTTTGTTACAAATTAATTAATTATTTATCACATTAGAACACAAATATTACCAAAAAAATGTTTGATTAGACTAGTGTACATAAGTAATTAGGTACATTATGTAAAGTTAAAAAATAATCTTAACGTCAATATTACTAATAACTTTCTCAAAATTCTCATAAAATTAAATAATTTTAGAATATGCATGGTATAACTGGGGGATATACATAAGAAATGGGTAAGATTTAAACCTAGTCAGGGAAAATAAAATAATAACTTAAATGAAGTATTACATGTAAAATAATAGTCATTTCAATTAGACATAAAATGGCTGATAATAATAAACATGAACAAAGAGGCATGATTTAGAACGATAACATGATAGCAACATGGTAATGTGGAAATAACATTAAACATGGAATCGTTATGATATGTGAAGACTAAATTTAAATACATCAAAACATATTGTAAAAAAGTCCTATAATAGATTAAGTTCACTCCCTAATCAAATATATGATGTATCAGGAGTCTAAATCATTTCCCAATTCTTTTGAGTGCTATATAATTCTTGGGGCACTCACCTCTTTCATATCATGTACATTTATATGTGTTCCACCTAGATCATTCAACATAGGATCATATTAAATGAAATTTAATTACATGATACAGGAACAAGGAATAAATATAGGGATGTACCAAATCAAATATTTATATGTATGTATTGGAAAATTCCCTTCTGTGTAAATAGATAGTTTATTCACAATATAACTATTTGGAATTGAAAAATAACATTAAATTTTAGCAACATAATGAATGTACACAAAATTCCTAAAACAGGTTAATAAGTGAAAAATTTGACTATCAGTATCTATACATAAAATGAACCACATGAGAAATGTGGAAAATATATCCCATATTTAGGAATTTGAAATGAAAGTCCTAATATCATTAAGATTGTTAAAGAAATTTGATAAGGAAAATATCCCTTACTAAATTTTGGCATATTCAAGGCTTAAGTAAATAATATAATGATAGGGGATACATTATATATAATTGATATTATATGAATTATGAGGTTTATTAATTTTTTAATTCCACGAAAACACAATGAATTGAGAGTAAAAAATGATAAAATACAGAAGAGGTTATTTAATTGAAAATAAGAGAGAAAGGTCCCTTAATCAATTTGAAAATAACAATAACTTAGGTAAAAGATAATATTAGAGGATATAAATAAATATAATTTTTATAAAATAAATTTTGAAGTAGATATAAATTTATAAACTAATGATATCATAACCAATTGGAATTTAAAAGGCTAAATAGAAATAGTGTTCTAGAATTAAAAATAAGATAGAGAAATTCCTTACTTGGAGAGGGAGATTCCAAAAATATGAGGGGATAATCTTGAGTTCTTTAAAAAACCTTGGGCTACTCTATATAGGGTAGGCAAGATTAAGTGTATGCTCTAGGGGTTTTAATAGTGATAATATGATCTTGGGAGGTTTTGTATTAGAAATGATAGGGGAGTTCATTATTAATTCCCAAACATAGGTTTTAAACTCTATATGATAAAGTAGTGAAAGACATAGAAATTACCATGGTTTCATCATAAGAAAGGATTTTTTCATTATTTTATTTTTCTATGGTCTGAAAATAATTAAATATTTTCCTCAGTAATGTCTATGTGGGTCATGCTAACAAAGAATTTATTTTAAAACCATAAAATATAATATAGGTTTTGGAGGATTCATAATGGATTTATAAAGTTAATCAAATAACATCAAAAAACATTTTTTTAAATTACAAACATATATTTGGTCGTGGATACACATTATTTCATTTATTACCATAGTTTTGGGTTATCATGTTTTCATAATACACGTTGTATGTTTATACTATATTTAGATATTACCCAAAAAACTGAATCTCTCATAACATTATAAAAAATTTACTGTATCATAATTTCAATATGGTAATTCCAAATGTAATATTTTTTGTCCAAATAATTATAAAAATATGTCAATTTTATATTTTGTTTTAAGAATCAAAATTTATTGGGAAATGACGGATTTAATGGAAATAATAGTTTTTTAACCCTTATAACAAATATATTTGACTCCATAATAATTATATTATCAATAATATTAAATATATAATATTAAATAAAAATATTAAATAAAAATTTCATTTATTTTAAAATATTTCTTTAATTAATCAAATAAAGTGTCTTTATTAAAACCATATATTTCCACATATAGAATCTATGTTTTAACATATCAAAAATATGATTTTATCAAAACTCCTATTTAATAATTTTATAGTAGTGAAAATATATATAAATTAATATTATTAAATTAATATATAAATATAAATACAATTAGGTTTAATTTATTTATATTCATTGTTAATAGTTTTACCCCTAGTTATCTTATTTTCTTATTACTATTTTAAAAAATATTTACTACATTTACTATTCATTCTATCCGAAAATATAGATAACCATGTTATAAAATATAAATTATAGTTATTCCAAATATGGGATACAATTTTATATAAATAAATTTGAAGATGTGGAATAAGTTAATTTAATATAAAACCTACTAGTGTGAATGAAATTAATTTATAATAAATTAATTTATAATGAAAAGATGACTTTACTTTGACTATATAATTAGTAATATTCATTATATAAATTTCAATTCAAAATGATAGATATAAAATATATAAATTTAATTTAAATGACTCATAATTAGGGTTTATTTTAATTAACTAAAATAGAGAAACATAAAGTTATTAATTGTATTCATACAATCAAATTTATCATTTAGGTTATAATGATCATATTTAAATAATCATGGTTTGTTTTCGTTCAGTGTCATGTATCACATATGCTATAGAACACAATTTTATCTGTTAAAAAATCTTGGCGTTGAATTATTCTCCCTTTAATAAACTGAATCCCCTCAAATTTAAATTGCCCACAGAATGAAATGTTTTTTCACATAAAAACACATTTATTAAATAACCACATCATAAAAAGGGTTAATAAAACATCGACATAAAAATGGATAAAGGGAATTGAGAAGGTCATAAATAAGTTTATATGTAAGAGAAAATTGGAGGGAATTGAAAATGGAGGAAAAAACCACACCCAAGAACAAACATAGATTGTGTAACACCCCAGGTAAATAAATAGTATGACATTTTCACATTTATCGATATTTTTGAATAAAATATTAATATGACTTTAAAGGGGACTCTATGCTCGATGGCGTACCCAACACACAACACCGAGTTTCTTGGGAATCTTACGTTGCACTCTAATAATAAAATAATATTATTTTAAATGGTAGTTATCATGTAGCCGTTTTATTGGTGGGAATGGATATAAATAACTAAAATATGATTATATATGTTTTTAAATGTTTTTACATTTATCCAATAAAAGATAAAGGCTTAAAATACAGAAAGAATTCAATTTTAGGTATATATGCCCTAGTTTTCACTAAAGGTTCACTTATCACCTTTTGATAAGAACCGTCATTAAATATAGTTTTTTTCACTCTTATACATTCTATTGGACCAAATAGAACTCTTCTTAAGAATTGGGACATCAAAATTTACTTTGTGTAAATTTTCTGGTATCTTTCCGATAAAGTTCATTTTTTTAATGAATAGTGTAAAATGTTGTATTTTAATTCAAAACTTCTTTTTAATCTAATTTATTTATATGATTAGATTATCTTTTTAATTGGTTTTAAAGTGACATTATAAAATATTTTTACCATTAAATCCAATAGTGGTCGTTGGAATTAATTTCACTTTGAAATCAGACTTAAACTAGTGTCAATCTTTTGATACTTATTGTTTCATAAAAACATGCTATTTGCTTTGACAATGGGAATTTATTATTAAATTAATTAATGTGACTTATATGTTTTGAATTTTTTAAAATAGACTTCATTTTTGAATTCGTAATATCAAATATATCTTAGGTTGAATTTTTGGTATTTGTCTGAAAAACTTCAATTTTTGATGAATAGTGAAACCACTAAGTGGTACTTATAAAAACAGATTTTTCGTTTAAATGAAATTTTACCACTTTTGTGTTTTGAATTTCAAAAATCCGACATACATGTTTGTCATTAAGAAGTAAAATGTGGTTTAATGAGATTAAAATAATTTTTTGGTGAATAGTAACTCTTAAGTTCTTAATCGTGATTAGAGATAATTAGTGTAGTTTAAGGTAAGAATAATGTTATAATAATATGATATTAGCTTGAAACATGTCATACCCACATTGGATGTGTCATTGCCGACCAATAAAATCAATGAGTCAACTTGGGGACCCCATTGAGCCACTTTGGTTGGGAAATGACATAAATAACTTTTTATTTAATGTTAAAGTAAAAATGACACAAACATGAGATGTTTTACTAAAACAATTTTTACATGGGGTTATACAGGTCAGATTTTTGACTATAAATATTCATTATAAATATAAATATATTTACTACATCATAGTATTTTTTTAAAATTTTTAGACATTAAATAAATTAAATTATTTATAACATAATGATGATGCAACGATGACCTCATTATTTAACGATTTAAATAAAATCGAATGATAATGTAATATCTAAGACCTACACATGTCCGAAACCTATTGCATGAGTGTATTTAGAACTCTTATCACCTTTATTCTCGAATTATATCAATTTGGGTCCTCTTAAATATGAATACCATTTTAAAATAAAGTGACTTTTCTTTACTTCCCAAGAGTGCCCCTCCTCTCCTCTTATAAAAGGCCCCCACCTCTACCTCTTTACCCACACTTCCAAAGCTTTTGGCTGGGGCAACCCCTACCCATTTTGACTCTCCACTTCCCTCTATTACTCCTTAAAGACTCACATTGGGCAGAAGTCGTCCCATGGAAGCCTTTGAGCTCAAACCAAAGGGAGTTACCCGATTTTAAGGTAATGTCTTCACTTGAGTCCTTTTGTTTTATTTTGCTTCTCCAACCCCCTAAACTCTTTTTATTCATTTCTTTTGTAACAACTCCAGTATGATCAATATACTAGGATGTCTTTATAAGAAGGATTCTATCTACACTAACACACACCTACATCTAATGGTTAAAGAACAAACTGTTTCCGTGGATGGAGAATTTCTGCCTCCCGAAACGATGATTGTTCAACATTCTTTTAACACCTTCAAAGGTGGCCATTAAGATGACACTATATTTATATATGATATATAATATGTTTATTTTTTCCTTAAGCTTCTGTATTTTTCTTTTTGGGCATACCTTTATGGTTTCCTTTATGGGTAAACGCGATATATTCATTTAAGGAAGTGCGGACTACCGCCCCCTCAAAGTGATTTGATTCATTAATACCATATGTGGGATGTATAGAGGATGAAGTTATGATATTATATATTATATTACACTGGAATTATAATATAACTTTATATCATTTTTATTCCATTCTATAAAATACAAAATAGATATGAAAGTAGCGTTCATGCGTACGTACGACTTACCGTCTCCATGAACGGTGCATTTCATTTATTTCCTCTAAATGATTATGTAAAATTATAAATGCATGTATATACTGGATATATATTATATATACATCATGATTATAATTCTGGATATAATGGATACAAGGACAACTTGTAATTATAAGGGGTTTATTTTTTACTCAAGTACCAATGACCGTTATTAACTTAAATAATTACATAGTGTTCATGAAATGGAAATAAGTGATATAAAAAGAATAATGAACTTTAAAAATGTTCTTAAACAAGTAGAAATTAACTAAAGTTTATTATTCAGGAGATTAAAGAACGACCGAGTCAAGTTGGACACGAGGTAAGGGATCTTACTCCTCTCTTTCTTTTTAAGTACACTCTTTTATGTCATTCCTTTTAATGCTCATATTTATTGTTATTGGGATGTTATTTTACATTAATCTCACTGCAATTTTTATGTTCATATGATGAGAGACCTTATTCTCTCTCATCAATCCTTTTTGGATGTTTTGAGTGGCCACGTTAGGCTGCCGAATTTTCATAAGAGATTTAACCTCTCTCTTTCTTTTTAAGTACTCTCTTTTATGTCACTTCTTTTAAGCTCCTCTTTGTTATGTAATGGGATGTTCTTTTATATTCCTATTTCAATAAACTTTATGTTAATAAGATGAGAGACCCTATTTGATCTCATCAATCCATTTTTGTGGCGTCGTTAGGCTGCCGAGTTTTCGTAAACGATATTTCACCTCACTTTTATTCCCGTGAGATTTATGCTACATTTTCCTCAATGCCCTTTGAGTGGTGTATGTACTGTCCATTATTTTTACTCGTTGTGTAATATACTTTCATTTATGAGTATTTACATCAATGTTGTATTGTCCTTCTTCACGGGGTGTATGTTTCGAAAGATACCCATGTCGGTAAGGGAACCTTTCACCCTCCTCTTTTTAAAAGACTTCTTTTGTTATGTATTTTATTTCACATG